>OZ024737.1:35406031-38195062 GCA_964016875.1 Fallopia convolvulus
TATACTTGTTCGTGTGCTTTGAACAATAAGGGTTGGCCCGATTTAAACGTTCTCGAAGCTCTTGGCCTTTTGGTGTGAACTCCTAACCTTGAAACCTTGTGTATAAATCATGCTCACTCTTACATCTAGAGAAGCCAAGCATCTTTAAACACTTGTCCAACTTGAAGTTCCATGCACTAAGGGCCTGCTTCAATCCATATAGGGCCTTATACAACCTTAATACTTTTTCGGGATTTTTCTTGTCTTCAAACCCCTCAGATTGCTTTACATAAACCTCCTCTTTTAAATCACCATTCAAGAATGTTGTTTTAACATCCATGTGGTGTATTTCATAATCTTTGGCAGCAACAAAAGCTATGAGGATTCTGACAGTTTCTAATCCTGCCACAGGAGCAAATACTTCTTCATATTCAATTTTAAACTTTTGCACATATCCCTTTGCCACCAATCTTTCCTTGTACTTATCAATCCTTCCACTTGGATCTTTTTTTACTTTAAAGATCCATCTTAATCCAATTGTCCTTTGAATCTTGGGAAGATCATCAAGTTTCCAAGTGCCATTTCTCGTAATTGACTCCATTTCAAATTGCATAGCTTTCTTCCAGTCTTCACTTGTAACAACTTCATCAAAACTGCTTGGTTCTTCACTGGTCATGAAACACAACCCAATCTCATCTTCAACTTCTTTAGTTTCCTCATCTATTTCTTGCAATGATTGAAGCCTTAGTGGTGTTTCAGAATGCTCTTCACTTGCATTACATGGTAATGGAGAATTTTGCAGAGAAGGGTTTTCCATGATGTTTGTATTGCTTGCCAATGGAGAGTATGTCTAATGTTTCCATTCATTAAATTTGCATTACCTGGTGAAGGTGAATTCTGCACAAAATCCGACACATCTGCTCCACCTGAATTTTCTGAATAGTTGATACTAAACCCACCACAAAAATCAGAATTAAAATCATTCTGGCTATCCAAGATCCAGTGCTTTTCTTCATCATACTTGACATCCCTGCTTACTAGGATTTTTCTAGACTTAGGATCATAATCTGTGAGCTTTTTATTCATCTTCATAGCCTATTAATATCACCTTTGAACTTCTATCTTCCAACTTTGGCAACTTTGGTTTAACATTCTTGACATAAGCAATACTACCAAACACCTTAAATGGTGCACAGTTGGTGTCCTTTCATGCTTCATAAGGTGTAAAATTTTCAAGACCTTTTGTAGGTGATATATTCAGTATATACACCGTTGTATGCACTAGCTCACCCCAAAACTCAGATGGCATATTTTTACTTTTCAACATACTTTTAGCAGTCTCAACCACACTTTGATTTCTTCTTTCCACTACCCCATTTTGCTGAGGATAGTATGGTGCTATGAGATGCCTCTTAATAACCTCTTTTTCACAATATTCCTTAAACTTATTAGATGTAAATTCTCCTCCCCAATCAGTTATAAGAACTTTGATCTTCAATTCCTTTTCCAACTCAACACTAGTCTTGAATTTTATAAAGTACATCAAAGCTTCATGTTTACTTCTTAGCATTCTCATCCACATGAATCTAGAGAAATCATCCACAAGTAAAAGGAAATATTCGTTAGCTCCAAGTGTTGGTGGAGATATTGGACCACAGAGGTCAGCATGTATAAATTCCAAGGGCATGTTTGCTCGAAAAGAGGATGATCTATGATAGGAAGTCATGTGTTATTTCCCAACAAGACATCCATCACAAAGTTGATTCACATGAGCAATATCTGGTAAACCTGTCACATTCCTTTCTTTGCCAATCTCAACAGAGAATTGAAGTTTAGGTGGCCATATCTTGCGTGCCAAAGCCAGTTGGCATCACTCAGATTTGACAACAAGCATTTTTCTCTAGAAGCTTTAAGGTAGATAACATATAACTTGTTAAACTGCCTCTTAACCAACCCTTTATTAACAATCTTCCTCCACTAGAGTATATGCACAAAAAATCATCCTTTATGACACTCTTATTCCCATTTAAATCCAATTGACCAATGCTAATTATATTTCCTTTCAAATTTTGTATAAAATAGACATTAGTCAATAGAACATGCTCACCGGAAAGTGTGGAGAAGATTATAGTACCTCTTACTGAGATGTCAATTGAAGAGCTATTTCCAAACTTGATCTTTCAACCAAAACTTCTATCAATTGAAGAGAATAAACTCTCATCTCCAAACATATGATTGCTTGCCCCTGAATCCAAGTACCACTTGTTGTAGCCTTGCACTTCTTTTAAATCATCAAATTCTGGTGTCAACAGACTCTTTTGATGTACATCCTCATCATCTCTGATCATTAAAAAAGTCGGTTCTTCTTCATTCCTTTCAGCCAACAGATTTACCTTTTCATCCTTGTCCTTCTCAAACCATTCAGACATAAAATGCCCCATCTTTCCACACCAGAAGCATTTTATTTTAATCTTATCAAACCGTTTTTTGTGTTTTTGATCACCTTGTTCATACTTTTGTTTTCCCTTTCCTTTGTAGGCTTGTAGCCTTGAGATTGATCACCTTTTGAAAAACTATCTCCTTTGGAAGATTTTTCTTTGAATCTCTTCTTCTCCCTTGCTTTCCACTCAGCATGTGTAAGAATAGCCATTTCATTACTTCCTTCTCGAAAATTATGTAATCTTTCTTCATGTGCCTTGAGAGATCGAATTATCTAATCAAATGTTTTGTTTTAAGATCACAAAATTCCTCCATCGTAGAGGTGATCTGGATGAACTTGGAACTCGTGGATCTCAACAATTCCTTGACCACAAATTCCTCATCAAGGCTATGTCCCAGACTTCTTAATTTACTAACATTGATGTTGAGTTTGCTAGAAAATTAATCGATGGAATCACTTTCTTTCATTATGAGTCCTTCGAATTCTCTAATCAAAGTCTGGATCCTGACTTGTTTTATCCTCTCAGCCCCTTCATTCATTGTTTTTATCACATCCCATGCCTCTTTTGCACTTTTCTTGGCCCCCAATTGCAAAAGGATGTCTTCTCCAATTGCTAGGTAGATTGAGGCCGGCCAATGTCATCTTATCTTTCTTGGGATCTACTGGTGGCGTTCCTTCAACTGCTTCCCACAACCCTTGAGCAGTCAGAAAAACCTCCATTTGATAGCCCATACGGCATAGTTACATTTTGACAACATGGGAAATTGAAAGGACAATGTTTTGTCTCTAAACATTCTCACACCATCACCAGAGTTTCCAATGATGTTTGTTGTGTCTTCGTTCTCTAAATTGCTTCCAGTCGACATGTTCTTCGATTATGCTCTAATACCAAATGAAGAAACAAGATCGATTGTTTTGTAAATGTAAAACATAATTCAAAAGAGAGATGTGTTCAAATACTACAAATTGTATTGAACTTCTATTTTCTTTGTGACAAAGCAACTAACTCTGTATTACACTGACACATATTTATATCTACTGCACACAACAGACATGTAACTGTCTTAGATGACAGTTACATCAACAACTTCCATTGGCGCCAATTACAACCGTCAAAGGCGCCAATATAACTAACTAAACTAACTTAACTTATCTAGTTTAGACAGACACTTACTACATAGTATACATCATGTACATATATGACACTTTATATATGCTAAACATAGTACATAATACAAGCTTATTATACGGCGAAACCTAATCAAGTCCTCCAATCAAACAACTTCCACGTCCTTCCGCTCAAACTTTGAGTTTGCATTGCACCTCCTCAAATAACTCCTTGCCGCTTTTTTAAGGGCTCAATCCGTCAATCGTGTCTATTGTTGCTCACGATAGCTCAATTTAATTTTCTTGAAAAAATCGTTTTCGATTATTATTTTTTAAATGGTAGTTAATTAGGTGATTTTAATGTATATGAAATTATGAATATAGGGAGATAGAAGGTGACACAATATATACACAGATGAGAGATTGAATCCATCTGGAGTTTTTGCTTGATC
The DNA here is from genome assembly GCA_964016875.1 of Fallopia convolvulus. NCBI lineage: Eukaryota > Viridiplantae > Streptophyta > Magnoliopsida > Caryophyllales > Polygonaceae > Fallopia > Fallopia convolvulus. Next base: position 35,410,010 of record OZ024737.1, read on the forward strand.
AATAAACTGAGTTATTGTAGATTTGCGTTCATTCTTTAATAGTGATGGAGAGCGAATAATACAAGTACTAAACGATAAAAAGAGTGAACAAAGCAAAGAGAAAGAATGAGGGGAAATGACATGTGCAAACTCGGAATACAAGGTAATAGCATAATGATAACGCACCCTACCAAAAAATTATGATACCGGACACTCCCTACCCATACATACGCCCGGCCGGACAAAGAAACCTCACTAGTGTAAGAACAATACGCAAAATCAATTAAATGCTTAAAGACATGAGGCGAGTGAAGAGCTCCATGAAGATCAGGTGCAAATAGCACGCTCATCCTACACAATATCCAACTACCCTTCCTAAACAACTTACAGAATAAATGGTAGGTGAGGTTGCAACCTACGAGGACCCTAATAAGTGATCATGATTGATGACATCGCACACCTCACACTCAGCCAATCAATGGCCAACTCCTTGAAGACCCAACAAACCTCTCCTACATTGTAAGATACTAAAACTCTAACTGGAACCGCATCTTTCACCAATCAATGACCAACACCTCAAAGGTAAAAAATATCTCCCACATCAAAAGATCCCAAAACTCCAACTGGAATCGCATCTTCCACCAACGACAAGGAAGCACGTCGCACGCCTCTCACTTCGCGAATAAGCAATCGATACCTCAAATATCAATAAGGTTCTCCCACATCGAGGAACTCCAAATTCCACCCACCCCCAACATCCATAAATAGTTGAAGAAGGAGAAGGTTACAATGGTCAAAAATATCTCTAGCTCAAGATCTTTCCTTATTAAATAGAGACTCAACATGTTGAAACTTTTTGGAGAGCTTTATTATTTCTGAAGGGGAATATGTAATATCCCGCTATTTTATAGAAGAATATTCATAATTTTTTTATATAATTAAGAATGTCATTATTCGGTCACACTCAATTTAAATTCCGTCTTTGAAAAAGAGATAAACAAAAATTTACAAATTAAATTATTTTATATAAGTAATTTAATTAAAATTTCTAGATGATCTATGAAGATTCAGTACTAACGTGGCGAATATTGCCCACGTGGAGGAATCATCCTCTCGCGACACATTTGATGGGAAGCCTAATTATCATCCCCTTCATGACCTATTTCTTCAGAAAGTCACCAAGGACGTACGAGGCTATATATGCGATGATTACTAGGGAGGTGTACAACGAGGACATGGCGAATCAGAGCTCACATTCCAAGGGAAAAGGGCGCACTAATTTTGTGAAGTAGAATCAAAATTAAGCCAAGGGAGATGGGAATGTCAAGGACAACCCCCTGCCAGACCGCAATGCCGACATGGCACATACACATACCCCCACAAATCCACGACCTTAAAACAACTCATTCGGAGGCAGGGATTTGGGTCGGGGAATGGAAAGAACTACTATGACAGTGGCTAGCGAGCATATTGCGGGAGGGGAGGACTGCTTTATTGCGGATGAAGATGGGGGAGAGTGAACACACCACCTAGGCAAACAATGTGCTCCAAGGGCAAAACAATGCTTTCCTCCCTCCACCTCCACAAATGCTACTTGAACAACAAGGCCCCCTAAAGCAGACGCGCTTATATGCCACGTAGAACCCTCAGGATGGTTACATCAACACCATCTATGACGGGCCGTCGTTGGTAGGGTCTAGCCAACATGAGAGAAAGAGGTTCGTACGAGAGAGTAATCACGACCACTCTTTTCAGCGTTGTACAATCCTCAATAATCCTTGTTCGTATATAGAAAAGGAGTGAGAGGCCTCCACGTGTCTATGGATTATAAATACACGTATGTGTCATCTTTGACTTGGTTGCCTCTATGTGTCCCTGGATTCTTCCACCTGCAGTAGCTAACCAAAGGCTTAGCTCAAGCATGATCGGATTCAATTAGAAGTTGGACCTCTTTAACTTGGTTGCCTCCACGTGTCTTTGGACTCTCCCACTTGCAGTAACTAATAGAAGGCTTGGCTGAAGCATGACACGTGAATTCTCCCACTTGTAGTAACTAACAAAAGGCTTGGTTGAAGCATGATCGAATTCAAAGTTGGAAACACGGTTAGAATTCATTTTAACCATTGATTAAAGGCACCCGCATCGATAATGGATGGATAGATTTTGTTTATGGATAATCACAAGGATCACCAAAAAATGGAGGGATTTAAAATTTGATTTGAGTGTCTATAAAAGTAAGCCTTTCATATTCTAACTCACAATAAATTAAACATGAATTGGAATTATGGATTTACGGTAGAAGCTAGGTTGAGGGAGATGGGAAAATCACTTTCAAATTACTTTGGCAATGCTAATGTGAGTGAGAAAGGGAGAAGAATGACCTTAATTGTCGTTTCTGCCATTTTCTAATTATTGGCGCCACCATCACCATCAGTTACCACTCTTTCACGTTAGAATTTACCTGCAAATCTTTCAAGTTCTAGGACTACCTCTCCATTACCATTGCATCCTTCATCACAAGAATACCAACTTGGCAATTAGATGAAATTAGAGCATCTAGAATGAAAAACGAAAGGAGTGCAGTGGTTGAGCTCTTTAGTACAGCCGGTTGGAGTAGTGGGCGACGTATGTTCTGCTCTTTATGTTGTTTGGTCATACAACCTTGAATCAGGTTTAGGTTTGGCCCTAAACCTTGGATTCACTTCAGCGGTTTGCTTAATTTTCATGTCTTATGGACTTGTTTTGTGGTCTAGTACCAGCGTCGATTGATGGACGTTGTTTCTCCCTTTGATGCTTTATTCTATCCTCAAATTGAGTAATATTTCCTTTGGCTAGTCCATTGTAATGCCCTCCCAACCAGTACCAAGTGTGCCGTTGAATATTCAGATGGGCCATCTTCCCCGAAATCCTTGATTCCTCTCTACTTTTGCGGCAAATAACAGATCACACCATTTAACCCTTCTATTTTCCAAATTACCATATTAGCCTTTAATTTTTGCAGATAACTGATAGTCCTTGTTAGTCGTTACCCCTTCCACTTTTCCCAATAACCAACCTAGTTCCACTTTTCCCAATAACCAACACCATTTACACTTCCATATATCCATTTAAATTTTTTAGTATTTTTGTTGCTATTCCTACAATTCAAATTCATATAGTATTACATTGTTTAGAATATGCTCTATGGAGTACAATATTACATTATGTATGAAATTTGTAATGGTAAATAAAATTAGAGTTTTCGTTTATTCTTTCTTTTTTCTGAATTTCAATATTTTTCTTGTGGAGAGTTGGTATATCTTCAATCATGAAGGTAATTTTAGCTTAGCGCATGCTTATCGAACCGGCCAGATTGTTAGAAGTGATGCCTCTTTCACACTTATCTAACAGAATTTAACAAACAATTGTATCATTGCACATCTTAAGTTAGGCTTTTATTATGGGGATTGGAACCAAATCATCCTTACTCTCATCTTAAATTCTTAATGCATCAACACATATTTTATAAACTAGTACTATCACGGGTGCCTAACAGACTTGCAAATGTTGCTAGACACTGTTGAAACCCGATATAATCTGCACTATAAACGGGATTATAAAAATACTAACTCTCGGGATTCGTACAACCAAACGGTTTTCGTACGTGGATTATTCCTCCTCCCCACCCCTCAGCCGATTGTTTTTGTGCTCTTTACGAATAAAGTCTTTAGACCTTATACCGTTTATAGCGCGATCTCACTCGGAGATCAAACACGTCGAGCTTTGGCAAACGAGAAAGTTCTCGAGCCAGAGAGGATTTTCGACCCTTTTAAATGTCTCATGATCTGCCTATATATAGGATTGGCTAGCTGCCTGCTTGAGTATATGTAGTCGATGTGGGATGGCTTGTTTTGGAAAACAATCGAAGATTTGCACATATTATATAAGCATATGGCGGTGGTGACATGGCGTTCCCCAAGCGGGCCCATGCTCGTGTTTTTAATGCATTGAATCCAAATACATGTGTTTGCACCTGCATGCATCTCGATCGAATTGACAATTTGAAACAAGCCACAACCCAACATATTTATTTGGCCATTTGGTCCGGGTTGGAAGCTTACGCGTGTGTGCAACGCAATATTCTTACTATTTTCTCGTTTATATTACTAACTCGCCTTTTATTATTTAGCGTTTATTTCACGCACCATCACAACCCCTTGGCTCGGTGTTTTCGTTCCACGAGGGCAACGAGACAATAAACAGGTGCGCCAACTTGCATAAGATGTTTGTGCCCTATTGGTTATAGTCATGCAACGCGATCCAAACCCCGGACTGGGTGGAGAGCGCGCACCTTTGCCAGGGGAGTTAGTAGACCGTTCACTTTGAGATTTAGCGAACTTCGCTCGGTTGGAGAGTTAGGACCTCGTCCTTTGAGAGTTAGCGAAACTCGTTCGCTTAGAGAGTTAGGACCTCGTCCTTTTGAGAGTTTAGCGAACCTTGTTCGTTTAGAGGGTTAGGACCTCGTCCATAAGAGAGTTTAGGCCTCTAACGGGATTCTCCAACCCCAAGCGGGAGGCGAGGGGTGGATCTTTAACGAGGTTCTCCAACCCCAAGCGGGAGGCGAGGGGTGGACCTTAAACGAGGTTCTCCAACCCCAAGCGGGAAGCGAGGGGTGGACCTTAAACGAGGTTCTCCAACCCCAAGCGGGAAGCGAGGGGCGGACCTTAAACGAGGTTCTCCAACCCCAAGCGGGAAGCGAGGGGCGGACCTTAAACGAGGTTCTCCAACCCCAAGCGGGAAGCGGGGGGCGGACCTTAAACGAGGTTCTCCAACCCCAAGCGGGAAGCGAGGGGCGGACCTTAAACGAGGTTCTCCAACCCCAAGCGGGAAGCGAGGGGCGGACCTTAAACGAGGTTCTCCAACCCCAAGCGGGAAGCGAGGGGCGGACCTTAAACGAGGTTCTCCAACCCTAAGCGGGAAGCGAGGGGTGGACCTTAAACGAGATTCTCCAACCCCAAGCGGGAAGCGAGGGGTGGACCTTAAACGAGGTTCTCCAACCCCAAGCGGGAAGCGAGGGGTGGACCTTAACGAGATTGCCCACGAGTGGCATGTATATATATAATACGAGGTTTTCTTATGCTACTCATGCATATATATAACGAGGTTTTCACGAGTATAGCACGTATATACCAAGTATAATTAATTAGCGAGTCAAGTTCTCAAGGCTTACCTCGTTCCACGACCATGCAACACGTGATTTTTGGAACGGAGGCCATGGGTTCATCACCATGCCTTAAATGGCCACGTAATGCCCCACTCGAGGTTCGGCCCATCTCCCTCAATTGATTTGTTTGCCAATGGCACCACTTTGTTGACCTCGCTCCACTTGTTTGCCAATGGCCCATCTTTGTTTGACCTCGCTCCACTTGCTTGCCAATGGCCCATCTTTGTTTGACCTCGCTCCACTTGTTTATGATGGAAGCCGAAGCTTGGCCTCGCTAGAGGAACCACTTCCAAAAACCACGCATGGAAGCCTTTCGAAAGGTCCCGCAGGCCGGCCTCGCTCACCCCGCTTAGAAGGACCTGTTTACTTTAAAGGAGCGCATCGTCGCCTTACGTGAAAGTCGGTCGAGGCGCGCATCGGCGTCCAACCCCAAGCCATGGCCTTGGAATAGGCGACATGCCCACCACCATCATGATGAAGTCACCATACTCAGCTCCACGGCCATTTCATGTCCGAATTTTGGCAAGACGGGGAAGCCTTCATGAAGATCGCTAACTTTGGCCTTCCCGATGTCTGATCTCGTTGACTTATATCATAACCTCGCCGTTTGTCGGAGCCGCCCGCAAAGAAGACCATGGTGTTTTGTCGAGAGTTGGGGACCTCGCACCATGAACAATGAAGTGTGTGACGTCGCATCGAGCGTCGAGAATAGGAGGCCAATCCGTGCGTCGGAGCAACTCGTCCACTTCCTTCAAAGGAAACTTGGAGCATGCGAACTCCCCTAAGAGAGTAGAGTGGAGAGACGGGCCTGCGGAAGTTCCATGTATTCAACCCCGGGAGCGGAGTTCCGAGCAAAGACACGCGGACCCAGCACCGCCTCGGATGCTACAACGCCGCGTCCGGCCCGTTGCGGTAGCCCGAGCTTCAAGTTCACTCGAACTTCAGCAACCACTCGCCATCCTAGCTTCGAGGTGACGCCGACGACGTCGCCCGATTTATCGCCATCACATATGAGACATTTTGAGCCTGCTGCACCTCGAAGAGCTTTCTTGCTTGTTGTGGAGGGAAGGTGTACGTGCCAGCTAGCCCCTTTGAAATGAAGTAGCTTGGGCATTCAAAACATCACACCTGGATATGTGTACTGTGGTCAAGAGCGAAGGCCGCGCTCCTTAGAAGTTGATCTGACCGCCGGTGCCGAAGCTAGGTGGGGAAGCCCGGGTTGCCTCCAAGCGATTACGCACTGAGAGTAGCCCACCAAGAGATTCGGCCTCCTTGGAAGATGGAGTATAAATGCGTGGAGCGAGGGCGGGTTGACCAACGACGTCGAGGCCAGAAAGGAGCGCGACGGTGGAGTCGCTGCCAACCCCAACTCCGAAACTTGGCAAAGGAACACGAACACTAGCCCAGTCGAAGCCGACCGCGGAGATTTAGCTATGCACAAAGACATCATTAACCCGCTTATTTGCCATGGAAGGGGGCTCGCTCGTTGGTCACGCAAGACCTCGCTCGCTTGGCCCGAAAATGGAGCATGTTTGCTTGCCACGGCTTGATTTTTGGACACGCTCAAACAGCCTCCTCATTCCATGTGCCATTTTGTCATCCTCTTGCTAGTAGAAACCGATAGCTAGTAACAAGGAGATTGCTCGCATCTTTTGGGCCGGAAGATGGAGTCCACAAATGGTTGGCTCGCTCGTAGACCTCGAAGATTATCCTCCCTATGAGACCTCGAAGAGTTGCCTCGCTTGGAGATTTTGAAGATCGAGTGGCCTCGCTCGACGTCCACGGAGATTGGCCTTGCCTGGAGACCTCGAAGATTACTTCTGGACCTCGAAACCCACGCCACGACCTCGCTTGGAACCGCATACAAAGAAGATTGCGGGAGTCGGCCTCGCGTGAAGATGGCAGTGGAAATCAGCCTTACGCCATGGCTCCACCTTGCTTGTGCTTGTTTGGCCCTATATATTAAAGGAGAGGACCTCGGCTTGTAACCCCGACTTGTTTGGCCATATATATAATAAATATATGCCATGATGGAATGGAACGGAGGGGAGAGGTCGCGATCCATTTGATTATCTCCCGAGAGTAGGTCGGATAGGGAGAGCAAATTCCCACAGACGGCGCCAGTGTTGAAACCCGATATAATCTGCACTATAAACGGGATTATAAAAATACTAACTCTCGGGATTCGTACAACCAAACGGTTTTCGTACGTGGATTATTCCTCCTCCCCACCCCTCAGCCGATTATTTTTGTGCTCTTTACGAATAAAGTCTTTAGACCTTATACCGTTTATAGCGCGATCTCACTCGGAGATCAAACACGTCGAGCTTTGGCAAACGAGAAAGTTCTCGAGCCAGAGAGGATTTTCGACCCTTTTAAATGTCTCATGATCTGCCTATATATAGGATTGGCTAGCTGCCTGCTTGAGTATATGTAGTCGATGTGGGATGGCTTGTTTTGGAAAACAATCGAAGATTTGCACATATTATATAAGCATATGGCGGTGGTGACATGGCGTTCCCCAAGCGGGCCCATGCTCGTGTTTTTAATGCATTGAATCCAAATACATGTGTTTGCACCTGCATGCATCTCGATCGAATTGACAATTTGAAACAAGCCACAGCCCAACATATTTATTTGGCCATTTGATCCGGGTTGGAAGCTTACGCGTGTGTACAACGCAATATTCTTACTATTTTCCCGTTTATATTACTAACTCGCCTTTTATTATTTAGCGTTTATTTCGCGCACCATCAGACACATCATCCATCATGAGGAAATTTTAGATGAAAATCTGAACTGATTAGTGATGGAAAGGAGAATGAGTACCGAACAGACTTGGGAATGTTGCCAGACATCCAACTGGAAGTACAAAATCTTGACGAGGTCAAGGCCGAATGACACTTGTTTGGGTTATTTGGTACTCTTTTGTCACCCCCTTTTGAAGCATAAATTCTAGTTTGATTTTTTGCTTGGTTTGCTTGAGTAGAAATTGTTTAGTTTGGCAGACTCAATTTGCTACATGGAAAGGAATCTTAAAAAGAAAAAAATGGAAGTAGAAGATAAATGTTGTAAAAAGTTATCCCTTGGCTTGAAAGCCATTCCCAAATTCCCACTCTTGGAAAAATGATGGTTATTTTCTTTGGTGCATAATTTTGAAGGCAATTTTCCTTTCCATATATAGATACAAAACAATGTGCTACATGTTTATTTTTCCATACAGTGTATGTATATCCTTTATTACTTTTCTAATTTTGTTTTCTGCGTTTGAATTCTCCTCGTTCCTATATTCTTGCTATTTTTTTTTTGTTTAGGATTTATCTTGTAAATGATTTGTAGAATTAGTGACGTACACTTGAAGTTTTGGTGCTCGTCTCATATATGTTTTAGTTCCAAGTTTTTAGTGCTTTATTGGTTATTATAAAAAATATAAAAGGTTTAATACATGTTTTAGAATTCTCAAGTATCACTTTTGAATGTTACACACAATCACCAGCCGACGTACTACCGAAAAAAAGAATCACCAGTCGGCGTTACTTTTAAATAATAATTCTAATACATGTAGAAATATAATGTCAACAAGAAAAAATAATGTTGGCTACTTGAGATTATTATTGAACGAGCCCTCGGTTAGAATGAAAGACGTGCAATGAACAGAATTATTTCATGCGCTTCAATATTTAGGGTTATTGTCAACTTTAATAAAAATAAGAATATCAATTTTGAAAATTATAAATTCATAACCAAACAATGAAATCTAGTTTAAGTGCGAATGGGAAAAAAACGGCACAGGCGAATGATTCACGTATTTTTGAAAAAAAAGGAAATATGACGCGCGTCAAGATTGTTCATCAATATTGTGGATTTGTTCATCAATAATGTGGATTTGTTCATCAACGCTATGGTTTTGTTCATCAAAACTGTGATTTTGTGCATAAATAAACTATTACTTGTGCATCAAAAATCTATTATTTGTATATAAAAAATGAACAAATACATATTAAAATTGCATGCAATATGTTCATCAACATTGTGATTTTGTTCATAAAAAACAAAAATATTTGTTCATTGGTTTTGGCATATTTGTTCATCGGTTTGTGCATATTTGTTCATTAGTAACATCAATTTGTTCATTGGTTTATGCATATTTGTTCATTGCCTTTTTTATATAATTATTCATTACTAGATGCATATATGTTCACTACTAACCTCAATTTGTTCATCGCTATATGCATATTTGTTCATTAATAACATCAATTTGTTCATAGCTAAATAAGGGACAAGCACTCCTCTTCGATTTGTTGCTATCTCGTTCTCTTAGCATACACCATATTATTGCAAAGTCGGATTCTTTATCTATTATCCTTTGCATTCAAGTTTCTACATCAAACTTATCTTATTTTGGTACTATATTGAGCACTTCATTCGTATTGACAAATTAGCCTTAAAGCACTTCGATGGACAAACAAAGGTTAGATCAACGAACAAAAAAGGTTATATCAATGAACAAATAGGTTATATTAATGAACAAACAATGGTATACCAATGAACAAAAAAGAGTATATCAAAGAACAAATAATGATATACCAATGAACAAATAAGGTTATATCAATGAACAAATATTGGTATATCGAAACTAATTATATGTGTATCAAAAACTAGATAATATTGTATTCATACACATAAATAAGGTTAAAAAATAAAACTAAAAATTATAAAAGTTCGAAATCGATGAACAATGTTATCAAAAACTCGATGCACAATGAGTTAGTATTGAATATTGATGAACAAATCGCTATTTCTAATGAATAAATTGGGCGCGTCTCATAAAAACGTATTTTTCGAAAAATACGTGAATAATACGGGAAAAATTCGTCAGTGCCGTATTTTATTGAAAAATACGCGAATAATACGGGAAAATTCGATCGTGACATATTTTATCCTTTTTAATGAATGTTTAATTAGAGGCGTTGATTTTTTAGAATGAACGAGCGAGATTTATTCTTAATTCTCACCTGAGTGCGCCCATTCGCCCATTACTCTTTCTCCCAAACTATGAACCCATATATTAATATACTCCAGTAATACGGAGCATTATTTAAACTTTCGATGAGAATTACGAATTTAAATCCATGTATATTTCTTCATTCGATCTTGCGGTGTTAGATTTTGAAAGATGAAGGCAATTTATTACACGCCTCTTAAGTTATCCATCAACACAGCTCGAGCCGACCTGTATTTTTTGTCATGGACCACAGTCGAACCAACCAAGCACACCTTGAATCCATATCAACTCAAAAGAGCGCTCATATTCAAATTTAATTTCATTTCAATTGACCCATTTGAAACTTTAAACCTCTTTGGCTGAGATTTTTCCCCCAATTTAATCCTAATTATGAATTGTGAGTGCTCAATTTTCTATATATACGAGTGCTCTATCAATCTATTGCAAGTCTTTTGCTTGATACCTTTAATTAGAATCTTTGTTTATGTCTGGGCACTCAGTTTACACCAAGTAATTGCGCATTGGGATGGTACTTTATTCAAATTCACTGTAAATTTTAAGGATAAATTGTGCATAAATCCATATTTTAGGTGGTTTTATAAAAGAGATTTTTCTTTTGGCACCTCTAAGGTTTTGTCTTTTTCTTTTGGTGTCCAAAAAAAAAGTTGTTCTTTTTGGTACCCTCGTAGTTTTAACAAAGTCCTTTCCGTAACCAAAAGTTGAGATTTTACCATTTCCATCCAAAAAATAAAAAAAAAAGAAGAAAAAACCTATTTCTTTTGCTGAGTTGGCAAAAAACCTATTCCTCCGGTTGTGGACATTGGATTTCGCCAGGAGGCGAACTTCAAAAGCGACCTTGTTCTTCTGCTCGTCTGTTCCATAGGTAAGCCGGCCGGCGAGGAATTCCACCATTTCGCCTGCTGGTGGACTCCCGAGGAGCACGGTCCTCGAAATGTCCTCATTTTCTTTGCCGGATTTGGCCATTGAAACACCGTTATCAGCACAGAACTGTTGGATTAGCTTCTTGAGAGGGAAGTTGGGGACTAACGTACTCTTTGTTGTTGAGTTTCTCCCCTATTTTCGGACATGTTAGATTCCTCGATTTCAACCATTTCTGAATCGAGACTTGGTCGTAGGTCTGCCCCGTGGAGACTGTTATCGAATCCGTCATTAGCTCGAGTGAGATTGGACATCGGAAATCCTGCCCACTTCCATGGATCCGACGGTACAAGAGAACGCCATAGCAGCGCTGCTGAAGCTAGCGAAGCACTCAATGGGCCAGAAATCCATCATCGAAAGCGGCAGACTCGGTCTGATTGTGACAACAGTAAGGATGGGATTGAAACCGGAATCTCGACAAATCGCGGCTGCCATAATCTTCTACCTAACATCTACTGAAAAGCACCGGAGATTCATCGGCAGGTCGCGAGCCGCGATTCCAGCGCTGGTGGAGCTTATAAGAGACGGAACAATCTCTGGGAAGAGGAACGCCATGGCGGCTCTCTTCGGCGTCTTGCTTTACCGCGGAAGCAGAGAGAAAGTGCTCGCATCGGGCATTGTGTCGTTGCTGTTAGATCTAATTGGGGCTTCCAAGAGGAAAGAGCTTGTAACAGACGCATTGGCGATCTTGGCGAGTTTGGCGGAGGAGGTTGAAGGATCAGTTGCGATCCTGCAAACGCATGGGATTGGAGTTGTGATGGGGCTGCTGATCGGATCTTGTAACATTCCTCGAATGGCGAAGGATTACTGCATTTCGATCTTGATGGATTTGTGCAACAATGGCGAGCGAGAAGTGGTTGCGGTTTTGGTTTAGGAGGTTGCGATAATGCCGCCGTTGTACTTGGTTGGTGAAGACGGGATGCCATAGCACCGACGACTTCGTGGTTGGGGCAGCCACACTCTCCGGCGTCCGCTTCTGTCTCAAGCGAGAGTCGTTCGCTTTTGCCTTCTGTAGTTGGGTTTTCACGAGAGTTAATAAAAAAATAGGTTTTTTTATAAATGAATTTGCTGAGTTAACAAAAAAGAAATAGGTTTTTTCTTTTTTCTTTTTAATTTTTTGGACGTAAATTGGATAGAAAAGATAAAATGACAACTTTTGGTTACGAGAAGGACTATGTTAAAATCACGAGGATACCAAAAGAAATAACTTTTTTTTGAATACTAAAAAAAAAAGACAAAACCCCATGGTACTAAAAGAAAATCTTTACAACTCTAAAATTTGTCCCTCAAGAGTAAAATAAATGCACTACAATCCCTATTAAATCCATTTATTTAATCAATTATTCTTAAAATAAAAAAATGTATTATTTCTACATATGCACTACAATCCCTATTAAATCTATAAATCCATTTATTCAATCAATTATTCTTAGAATAAAAAATGCACGTACTATCTCTAAAATTATCCTTCATTATTTAATTTCATCAAATCACACATACAATTACCATTTGTATTCTAATTCAAATAATATACACATTCACCTATATCCACTTATAAAATAAATAATAATAGATACGAAATACTATCCCGTCCATCGGACGGGCCAAGCCTTATAGTAGCTTTATAAAATTCACCCTTTATGATATTATAAAACAGAGGAAAATAGGAAAGTCAATCCCGAACTATTATTTTGACATGTTCACTTGCTGAGTCATCACCTTTTGCTTTGTTTGGGTTGAAAAGTGGTGATTCATCAGGCTTTTTGGGTTAATTACATTTGGCGTGAACCCCACCACTCCACTCTAATTCCTCTCTGCCTGTAATAAAACCCTATCCCATCCCCCACACCGGAATTCTGTTTCCTCCGCCATTCTCCGGCAACGGAGACATTTCGACGGGGCTCGCCTTCTATCTCTAATTGGTCATCGGGTTTTCCGATTTCAAGTTACTTATATTTAGTAAGTACGGTACCTGCTTTTACGTGTTAATTAACTAATGTTGTACGTTGCTTGGGTTATTTATGTGCTGTTGCCCAATTGGATCTTCGGGTTCATGGATTAGATCGGAATTGAGTTGAATTGAAGGAAGATATACAGTACACACACATGTTTTTTAGGAATTGATCGAGAAATTGATCAAAACAAGGGATTCAAATCATATAGTTGACATGTTGGGGAGTATGTACTTAATTCTTTCACGATTTGTTCAATCTTGAGTACCGTTTATGGAATTGGCTTGTTGGAGTTCAAAAATTAAAATCAAATTTAGCATGATCGAATGATTTTGTAGATGTATATGGTGGTATTTCCTTATATGCTTAATTTGTCCTCCCATCTGTACCTTAATTTCATGATCTAGAAAATTAGTTTAACTTCTTATTTATATCTAGAATCAAGCGAGGCATTCTAATCTTGAGTGAAATCATCTGATGATTATATATTTTGTTTTCAGAAATGGATGATATTTGTGCAGACATGGATTCATTGTTGACTCGTATTCAACAGTTGGAAACTGGTGGGTGTTACTATACTACATTATGTTGTTCACGTTTGGAAAATTGAGCTTCTTAATTGTTGACACTTTATTCTCTAGTGAAAATCAAAGGCTTCCAGGATTAATGCTGGCTCACTTGAGTTTGGGTTTAGTAATTCATATCCAATGATCAGTGTTATGAATAGTGAATTCTGTAATTGGGAGGGGAAAAAGTAGGATTATTTGCAATGGTTTTTAGGAAATCTAGTCTCGATCTATACTCCAGACAGTTGCTATGTAGATGTGTTCTTATGAACTTTACAATCATATCTGGCTTTTGCATCAATTGGTTATATGTTCTAAGCAAGCACATAAATTCTTCACAGAAAGGGATGAGTGTGACAGGTGTTTGAGACGCTTATTTAACCTTACGTGTGGGACTACACTGATTTATCAATAACAGAAACACATACTACATATAATCATGATCTCACAGGCTATGATTTCTATATGTCATCAAGTTTACATTCTTGCAAACATTTTTAATTGGAGGGTTCTCTTGCTAGCTCAGTCAGGTGCATTATTGTACAAATTTTGATTTTCGTCATTTCTTCTTTCCTATTTTGTAGAGAACAATGATCTGCGTAAGTATGTCGAGGAACTATGCACACAACAAGCTGGTCCTCTCTACCTTCATGTTGCCAATGGAATGCATTTTCAGAAGTATGGACTTTAATTGATATCAACCACATATATGTAGATGGAAGCTAGACTTTTGCATGTTAAATCATTCTCATAATAATAGATAAAAGGTCACAACTCTAATACCTATAACACTCAAGGTACATGGTTTTGTTGGAACTAATTGTACATTAGGACAGCTGGCCTTGAGCAAGAGGTCGCGAAGTTGCGAAAGGAGCTGACTGAATGCAAAAGAGATAATAAAAACCTTAAAGAGGAGCTTTCTGAGACTTCTCAAATCAAAGTAAGTTTTAGACTTTATTTATCCTTAGACACATTAATATTTAACTAGATGTCTCGTACTTACATATTTGGTGTCTTTAACTAGATGAAGTTGGAAGATCTTCACAGGGTAGAGGTTGAAAAGGTATGACTTTGTAATTAGAAATGTATGTGACAATAATCGAATCAAATCCAATGATAATTAGCATTATTGGAACAATGCATGATGTGAATCACAGATTTAGGAGTGCATTATCATTTGATTTCATCCTGTATTTTTTGTGTGCAAGTTGTTCAAGTGATAGATTAATGGACGCCTTCTCATTAATTAGAGAGGCTCTACATGTACACACCTTCTTCAAGAAAGTGTACGTTAAACTCCTTGGATTGCTTACATATATTTATTAATCTTGACAGAAAATGGAAGCTGAGAATCAGCTCAAATTTTTCCAGGAAGGTATCATTGCTGCTATTGCAGACCGAGATAAAGTTGTTTTGGAGGTTAGCATCTCCCTTCTTATGCCATTTACTCTCTACTTGTTGTATTCTCTTAGTTGGTAGTCCTTCAAATGTATAGTTTTGCTGAAAACAGGCTAAAATAGCTAACAGGAGGGAGTATCTATTGTCTCAAGCACTACATGATTGTCACCGAAGGTACAAATTTGACCATTTCTAAAGTATCTTTTTTTTATATTCTGTCATGTTTGTAGAGGTTGCCTTGTACTCTTTTTTCTCTTCATTATACTTTCTTCTATCTAAACATCTCTGTCATTTTCTTCTTTGTATTTTCCAATGTAGGCTAGACGAAATGATATCAGATTTTATGAAGGCTCAAGAACATGTCACTGGGCTGCAAATAGACCCGGCCGAAAAGGAACAACAGAACGCACTGTTCATGAAGGCAATTTTCTCACATTCTACAACAATGTTTCTCTTTATTATATGCACTTGTATTTAGATTGATAATCTGGATTTTCTGATATATATATATATATATATATATATATATATATATATATATATATATATATATGGCAGGTTGCGGACAAGTTTGATCAAATTAGACAAAAATGTGTAATTGAATGGGAAGATGTGGAAAGTAGCTATGTCGAGAATTTTTCATATCATTTACATGATCCTGAGGGAACACGGAGTTCCGTTATTCATAGGGAAGCTGCAACTACTCATAACAATATGGTGAGTTCTTTCCTTTGGTATCAGCATTGTATTACAAAGATTTTTTTGGTATATTTATGTTTATTTCATTGTCACTAATCACTATTCATGGCAGAGATTTAATTTAAACTTTCAATTTGGCTATACAACCAAGACTTTTCCTTATGGTATGTTATGCACAATCCAGAGGGCATTATATACACATCAAATATAGGAATTAGTTGCATAGTATTCCTAGTTTTTCTTAGGCTTACATATGATGTCCAAAGTGCAAAGTGGTAACTTTCTACTTAAGGAATCTTATGCATTTTTCTTACTTCTCCATAACTACATGCACATGTTGTTTTGCATGTTTACTTTTGCATACTTTTTCATAATTTTTTTCCCTCAGACAGAATACTCTGCAAGAAGAGCGGGAATCTTTGAAAAAAATGATTGATCATCTTCAAAGGAAGGTACAAATGGTAAGAAAAGGTTTCCTTAATTGACAATTAAATTCAGAATTTTAAGGGTTTTTATGTTGATGTCTTGCATTCTGTCTTTAAGATCGAGTTAGTATTTTGTAATTTGACTACAGGGTTCTGATACTGAAAGTGATTTGAAGATGAAGGTCTATGATTTGCAAAAGAAGATGGTTAGTATCTTGGTACTAAAGCACTGTATATGTACTTATATTCACTAAATTTTCATACTTGTTTCTCTTGCATTTATACAAGTCTTTTCATATGCAGAAGATGTCAGATGAATTCATCGACTGTGAGATATCAAGATTACGCCAATACTTTTCTGAACAAAGAAATATTATTGCAAATCTGCTTTCTGAGGGAAACTGTCATCTAATGTCACTTTTTCATGAGTTAGTACAAAACATTCAACCTGGATGCCTGTTAGGGGAAGGACTACCAAGTTTGCAAGAAAATGTGAGGATGGAAGATGAAAGTGAACGTGCAGATTTGCATACGAGGATCAACTCTGTGATAAGTCATGAGGTTTAATTTCTTGTTTATATGCTTTACCAATCAATGTTCTTTTCTTTGGAATCTATAACTTGTTATCGATCTTTGGCATACATATTTTTGGCTTAGTATCTATGACAATGGTATTTACTCTAGGTGTCAACTTTGATGCGCTTACAAGAAGTGGAAGAAAGACACCATCAAGAGAGAGAGAATAATGCTATTCTTATGGGGAAAATGAGTGAGCTTCAAAGAAGCTTCGAACAAGTAAATCCTCTTCTTTATTTGCTTTCTATCCTCTGGAGCAAGTTTAGGGTCTAGAAGTGAACTTATTTTGCTAGTTTTGTATTTCACTTAATTCTGGATGAGGATTCCTGGAATCTGTATGTTTCATATATAGGTAACTGCAGAGAAGTTAGAGGCACTATTGAAGCTGGAAAATTTGGAACGAAAGTTATTATCAGGGTATGACTTGATTATTTTAGAAATTTTTACTTCCTCCATACAACATTGTGAACTCGTAATTCATCTAATGGTTGTAAGCTCATCTGGACTTATAATAACTTGGTAGAAAAACAAGGCACGATGGGAGACTAACAAAGGTTCCAGCAAACGAACGAGGCAAGGCAATCGCTTCGTTTGTGAAAGATGGAACATTAGCAAACTTACTGAGGCGAGCAAGTTTTAAGCGATTAATTCGAGCTGAAGATTTTGATGGTTCGGAGGATTCTAGTGTCCATTCTGTTGGTGGAGGACGTTTCTCATCTACAAGATCTAGCAGTAATATGGACGTGTCGAGGTTTGTTACTTAATAAATGCTAAATGTATAATCATTTCAGGTTTCAATTTGTGTAATTTGAACATTAAATTCTTCAATTACTTATGTTATTGTACGTAGCATGAGAATTGAAATCTCAACCCTTAACGAGAGCTTGCGAAGTCTAGAAGACCTAACATCTGGAATCCATAAGCTCCGAGTGTCTCTTGTAAAGGTAATGCTCAAACTCACATGCTTTCATTGCATTGCTATCTTAACAACACAAGGGTTGTTCATCATTCTTGTTATTGATTATGCATCATGCATTCTTGTAATTGTGTGTAGGCCTTGGAAGCATGTATGACGTCTAACGACAATGCTACTGACAACATAGTGAGAAACATTGAAGACATCATCAACGAGGCGAATATAGTACAAACTTCTCTTTGTAGCTCCATTCCTTTGAGTTGGTCGTCTGAGACCAGTGTTGATATCGCTTCATCATCTAGTCACTATCTTGTGGACGAAAGAGGCAAAGGCGAGGAGGATTCAAAGCAAGTCAAGAGGATCAAATCGGTTTCGGCTGCAGGTTTTGAAATGGTGGAGCTCTTGTTACTCGCTGCTCACACGGTGAAAGACAAAGCATTCGAGAGGAGAAACCGAGACAAACGTTTGAAGAAGGTTCAATAAATGAATTGTAGTACTGTGTGTATCCATATCTATCTCATCTATCGCCCTATTTTGATTCGTTTTCTTTGGTTCATGATTCTTGAGCTTGATAACCCAAGCACAAGGCATTGCTTGTATATATGTGCAGTTTTTGGAGCTATATTGCCTATATATATATATAGCCTATGCTTCGTGGTGAAGTAATATATCAATAATGATGTTCCAAACTAGTATATCATGTACGTGTGCCTGTGTTTTGCTGGATTTAATGTTTAATGGATATGTATTAAACGCATTGATTAGCAGATTATTGCACTTATCTAGAAGCTATTTTGGTTGTATGTGGAATCAAGATGTAAACAAAATACGTAGACAATGACGAGAAACATAAAAAATGGATCATTCTCAAATTTAACGGATGAGTGATCGGCTATTGAGCTAAACCAGTGTGAGATTCTTACAACATTGCATGTGAGCTCAACAAAAACAACCCTGTACACATTGATATTAGATTACATATAATTTTGTAAGTCCTTGTGAATATATTAGAAAACAATTTTGCATAAACCAAGCAAAACTAGTTTAGTATATTGATGAATACATCATCATTTAATAGGGTATGGTGATCCTATACTATTAATTGTGGATGTGATCGATCAATTCGGGTTAGATTATGGCGGATCCTCAATTATTTCAATTTATTAGACTATTATATTAGTGATTCAGTAATCACTAGTCGATCAGTATTTATATTAGATTGCACATTTGCACCGTACCTACTACCTAGCCTGTTGATTATTATCAAAATTATAACTTCAACTTTTGTTAGAAAAAATCAATCAGTTCAATTTCTCGTATAGCTAGATGACAGCTTTTCTTGATAACTATTGATATCATCCAACCCCTTTGTTTAATTATAATCCTTATACCATAGTATTTTAATTTATATTTTTCAATACGGCCATTGACATCACCATGCAGGTTGTGTTTCCGCGTGTGGTCATTCTTAGAGCACTTCATCGGCGAGACTTTTGTTTCTTCTTTTTTCATTTATTTATTTACCAGTATAAATCCTCGGAAAAAAAAAATAAAAGGAAAAAAGACGACTCAACAGCTTTCTCCGGAGAGAGAAGGGGGGAGATCGTGCAATGGCCGGCAGAGAATTGAGAGAGAGAGAGAAATAGAAAGAAAAGTTAGGGTTTTGATCTTTCGAAGGCCGCGGACACCACCGGATTCAGCGGACAGGGTCTTCTGTCACTGATGGCGAAGTCGAAGAAGAACTGGCCAAACCAGGTACATTTGGGGTTTATTTATTCGGATTTTCGATCAGATATAGCCATCTCTCAATTCTGGTAGCTTCGTTCTTTTTTTTAATAATGAAATCTCATTCGCTTACGAAATCGAACTCCTGACTTTTGTTAATAGCTTTTCAAGCTCTGTTGGATTAGGTTTAGATGATTTCGTTTAAGATTATGCTATGATCCGGACGTGGGAATTCGTTCTTCCCTTTACACAATTTCCGGGTTTTCTTTCTTCTCTCTTAGTTTGAGACTTAAGTTTAACAAAAATTGGCTGTAAGGTCTGTGTTCAAGTTGAAATGAATTGTTGTTTAGTTTTGTCATTGTCAAATGATACTTTACATTTGTATTAGACACCAGAGAATAAGCAATGTGATCAATTTAATATAGTTCATTTCAAATCTCAATGTCTGCAAGTGGAATTCTTATAGTGAGCATTAGTTATGTTGCATAGACTTTGATTACTAGCATTGGGACTAGTGAATTAGGAGTAGTTAATTTTTAATCCCATATGAGTATTACTGCTGATATCAAGTAAATGAACAAATAAATATACTGATGCATTATCCTATTTGATGTAATGAGCCATCACCTTATGTCCTTATGATTAGTTTTCATCATATCCACATACATGTATCCTCAAGGAGCCACCTTGATGATGAACTTGTATTTTTCAATGTTAATTCCCAAGTTGATTCTATTTCTATTTTTTCTTATATTTACATCAATTTCTTTCACTTTTTAAAGTAACACCATTTTAACTCAGGTAGCATCATATGGCAAAATCTTGAGTGTGGTTATAAAGATCGAGGAACCATTCAATAGATGATTACTGGCCCTGTAGATCAGCATTAGTCCTTTTTTACTAATGGATACATTTGATATGCAAATCATTATTTCTGCTATTGTATGTCTTATCTATACAGTATGTGTTAACACTTGATTACGAACTATGTATCAATGTATGGCAAGTCTAGGGGGGTAGGATGGACAATGAGTTATTTCAGAAAGATATTTTGTCTTGTTTAAAGGAATTTTTGGGAATGTCGACTATCCCTGTAATCTATCTTTCTTTTCATTTAATTTATTAGTCACTGAATAGTTTTTCCATTAATATATATTTTAGCTTTCCCATAATAAAGAATATGCACGTCTATCCTACTGTCTTGCGGTCCCCTGCTAGAAAATAATAATCCGTAATCTCACTTTCATTCTTTTAGGATTTATTTAGATGTTAATCAGAAGAGTTCCTTCTTAATGATTGTCTCTGGACTCCGTAATCATTATAAATGTATTATTTTAGTTGCGTTTTGAGATATTTAGACATTGTTTTGGCTGATTACTCTCATAAACAATTATTTCTATGTTTTGTCCCATTGTAGCTATACAAATTGTACATAGGCCAACATTTTGACCTCATGCAGTTTGCTTAAGGGATTGGGACAATTTGTATATTTATATTAGAATAAAAACTCAGACATCTGATTGTCATTATACCGACAGAGTCAATCCAGTGCAGCATTGTTTCTACTCTAGATGTTGTATAAATTATCTCCTCTCATGTGTCTTCTTCAAGCATCGATAGAGCTTAATCGAGCTTCTACTAACCATTAAAACCCATTTGTAATCCAAAAAGAAAAAACGAAAAAAGCAAACCAAAAAGAAACAAGACAATGGAATCAGCAGAGGCTATTATGGAAGGAGGAGAATGGAACTCCTTCAATGGAGCTTATGTCAACGAGGAGGCGATTTTTATGGCCCAGTTGTTTCCAACTAACTGTTCACTACCTACTGACAATGTGGTGGATGAGGATTCCAGTTTGGCCTGTTGGTCTAACGACTTCATTTTTTCTCAAGAAAGTTGTTATAGCGGAGTAAGTGGTATTGCTACTTACCCCACTGCAGGTCATGATGACTACTACGCGTGTGATAGCACCCATCAGTTCTTGGCGGCTAATAAGATGTTGATCAAGTGTCATGAAGATTATAAAGAAAGGTCCGGTGAAGTCGAAGATGCAGATAGTAGCGATTTGTTGCTGAAACGTGAATCTGACATTAGCGACGCTTCTGACATTCTAAGGAAGCGTGCTCGGGCCTCAGATGTAAGTACCATAAAGTATAAACCCTCTTTTTTCTGTTTTTTTTAATGTGACAAATGTTCTTAAAATCTTGTTGACATATTGAATTAGGTTCCTAGAGGGAAAAGGAATGCCACTAAATCAAAGAAGAGGCAGAAAGCTGGTTCGGTTGAGGAGGATAAAAATGGTGGTTTGAATAGACAGAGCTCCAGCAGTTATAATAGTTCAGAAGAAGAATCTAATTTGTCTCTTGAGCTGAATAACGGAGGAGCGACTTCTTCATCAGCTCTTAACTCAAATGGGAAAACAAGGGCCAGTAGGGGCTCAGCCACTGATCCCCAAAGCCTCTATGCTAGGGTAACGAATCAGCTACCACAAGGCCTGTTTGTTTCTCAATAATAATTACTTGTTACACTGGTATGCTAATCTATGTTCCCTTCAATGATATGTTTCAGAAAAGGAGAGAGAGAATTAATGAGAGCTTAAGAGTCTTACAAAACCTTGTGCCAAATGGAACAAAGGTGAGATGTCATTTTTTATGCATTTTGTTTACTAATTTTGTTTTGATTGTTTACAATTTGATCATATACAATAATTGCCCTTTGGTTTGAAATTACAGGTTGATATTAGCACAATGCTTGAGGAAGCTGTTCAATATGTCAAATTTCTACAGCTTCAGATCAAGGTATGGAATATAAACTAATTATAATGACATTATCACAAATTATGTACGTTTCTTGAAAAAAATGTGCCGTGGGATAAAAGGACTTGACTTCATATAACGACATGTTGTACCAAAAACTAGCTAATCATAATTAATGAGGGTTGTCAAACAGACCCTAATTCTTCTTTTTTATGAATCAGAGAAAATGTTTCACGCCATCATTTTAGTTTTGATCTTATTATTTTGATTGAACTCTGGTTAATTGTCAATCTGAATTCTGTGTTGTCATCTTGCAGCTGTTGAGCTCCGAGGATTTATGGATGTATGCTCCGATTGCTTACAATGTCATGGACATTGGGCTTGACTTCAAGTTTAATGCACCAAAATGATTAAGACAAGCTAAGCTGCAATAATAGAGGCTTGTGGGCAATTAATCTTTTAATCCAAAAAATATGAATATGGTGTCCACACAATAAAAGTTTATATTTTCATTGCAATATTATTACATAACATTACCATTTTTTTTCCAAGACTTCTATTTGGCTCATCGCCAACTCAAGAAGGGGCAAAATTTTAATTTATTCTTTTATTGTATATGATCCATGGATCAATACCGAAGCTACATTTTGGAAGAATGTAGCTATGAACTTTAAAGTTGTGTCTTTTAATTACAACTTGAAATTCTTTTGGACAATGGTCCTTTGTAATGACATTACTACTGACTGAATATAAATGTCAATTTTTAATTTATTGGAGTTCACTTCGTTTTTTTTTTTTTTTTTTGCCTCAATTGGTGGTGATTGGTAGGGGTAATAATTTGCCAAGTCGAGAAGGTTTGGTATGTCACTATGTGATTATATATGTCATGTCTAGGTAACCTTGAGACTTAGGTCTTTCAAACCAAATGATACATCGGGGGTTGTACTATACTACATATACAAGCAAAATTCTATGAGTGTTTTTCAAAACAATATTAAAAGATTAGTTTTGTCCTAAGGAGTAAGGAGGATACATATCAAGCAGCAATAAGAACATTTTTAATAGAGCTAGGAAGGAACATTAAAGGAAATAAAAGGTTCATTAAAGACGTACAAGAGCTAAATTTGCAAGTCTATTTGTCACCCTGTTGGCTTCACGTCCCACAAAATTGAGTTGAACCGTTTCCATGTAGTTTTGGATGAGAGACCTGCACGTTCGGATCAAGTTGAACTTTCGCAAATTTTGGGTTTGATCAATGTTCAATAAAGTACAAACCATAAGGGAATCCGATTGAATAACCACGCGAGGAATAGCCAGCGATTTGCTTGTCGAATACCATGCAATAAAACGCCCATAATTTTGCAGTAAGAGCGTCAGAACGTCCGCACGTGAAAGTGAAGGCCATAACAAGTGTCGCAAGAAAATATTGTGAGGTTTGATATCATCTCAAATTATATATCATGGATGTATTATAAATTTGTGATAAATAAATACAAATTAAGGAAATTGTAAATGGTAACACATAATGGCTTTGCATTTCTCATTTGATGCCAATGGCTTTCCATAAATTCATCTGTTGGTCGTCTATTTGAGGATTTGTTCACATGGAAACTCCTTCTAGGAATCTATATTCTCCCTCCCTTGCAATGGCTTTGCCAATGTCTTTGAATTTCTCATTATCCCCCCTCCCTTGCAAATAAGGGAGGGATGATAATGAGCATTTATGCTTCAATTGCCCGGTAACTAGTGAGATAGCCAACCGAGTGTTTACTTGGTTGAATATTGGGGTAAGGAAGAGCTTCATGGAGGCTTGGTTGATTTGGTTCCAAGAGTCAAGAGCCAAGGAAGTGGGCTACTCCAAGGTACGACTTTTAGCCTTCACGTGCTTGGTCTACTTCATATAGAGAATGAGGAATGATGTGATCTATGAGGGGGCGGAGCCCAACGTAACAAGTTGTTTCTTGCGCATCCTCGAGGCATGTAGAATCAGGGTGGCTTGCAAAATAGACCTTAATGTGAAGGATGGGAGGAGATGGAGGGGGTTCTTGAGGCTCTAAGAAGTTGCAGGAGTAGATGTGGGTGGTGTGATTGATTTTTGTAGCTTCCTTTTGTAATTTCACTACCAAGTTGTACCTTTGTTAGAAAGATTTTGTGGGTAGTGTCGTGTCATGTATTCCAAAATGAGTTCTTTGCTTGCTCTTGAGATTATTTGGGTTCTAACCATGAGCTTGTTCGTGGTGGAGACTTTAGTGAGACTGAAGTCTTACTCATGTATATTCTCTATCTCCCTTCTATATATTTATCAATTCAAGATCTATATTTTACTATTATATGTTCTTCCATCACAAGGGTTACAATATAAAGATTTCTAAAATTATCGAATCACCCCAAATTATTACATATGTAAAAGACCTCTTATAAAAACTAGGTAAGTCTCCTACTCGTACGATTTCATGATGCAAACTTAAGTCCGATTTTCATACAAGAATGAATCTAAAATTATATGGAAGGGGAAAACTTTTGTATATCAAGTTACTATACAAAAATTAATCTTAGAAATTAAGCTAATATTCTATCGGATCTACCTATCATCAAATTAATCAACCATATATTAATTTTCCCAAAAACTAACAAATTAATTAAAATTAAAAGTTTCAAAATAACTAATTCACACACAAATTCGAAATGGAGGCTAAACTTGTCAATTTCCAATTTTTTAAAAATCAAATCTCCTAAATTCATCAATAAATAACCTATCAAATTTTCAAGAAATTGACAAATTAATTGTATTTACTAACTTCATACAAATGACAAATTTACAGTCAAATTGCAAATAAATTAGGAGAAATTCGGATTGACATTGGTTCACCCCTAATGCCAAAAATCCCAATTGCCCAACCAGCCACGACCCACTTGCCAACTAACCAAGTCCGCCGCCCGCGCGACTCCACCGATCACGAGGACTTGGCTCTCTTCTTTGCTCGTTTGCGGACAGGTTGCTTCAAGCACCAAGCCTGCAACCTACTTGCCTCACTCAGTCGTTGGTTGTCGGGCCTCGTGCTCGACAAATTCGAAATTGTGTTTTTTTTTTGCTAATTTTTTGAAGAAAAAAAAACAAAAAAAAACAATTTTTTAATCAAACGACCATTACAGATACCAACCTTCATTAACGCATTAGGCCCTCGCTTACATAGTTTCATTCTCCTCTGACCTCCGAACTCTTCCTCACTATTGTCAACGCGTCGGGCAAAAAATTTTGACTTCAAATTAATCAGTACATGAACATAAACTCGTATAAAAAGAGATAATATTATTTTATTAATCAAAAATTTTGACTTCAAAGTTTATTTCCAACAACTAAATTGATTTTTTAAACGCAAATAAACACTATCACTAACTTTTTTAATATAAAATAATATATTTCATTGATTTTTAGTCAGAGCACAAGTATTTTATTACATATCAAGTTCAACTAGCGTCAGTACAGATAACATCATTGTAATATCCGCAATATTCCAAGCATTTATAATATAATATTTTCAATTATTTTCTCTAAGTTAAAAAGAAGGATTTTGATATCAAATTAATTCATCTTGTTTTCTTTCGGAAGAGGCTATTAGTAAAAGTCGAAATAGATGAAAATGTAATAAAATAACTTGAGGGGTATAGTTTAATAAAGTGAGGTAAATCAATAAAAAAAAGAATATTAATAAAAATAATGTCCTTTGGCAATTTAATTTATTCTAGGAAATAATTTACAAAAGAGCCTAGAAAACTAAATACAAGTTTTGCAAAAATAATGCAAGAGCCGGGACTTGAACCCGAGATCTCTTGCATCCTACCCTCACACGCCCCACACTCCCATCCACTAGACCAATTGCACTTTCTTACTACAGCACACCCTTCTAATTAACTTAAACTAATTTAACCCTCTCTTCTACAAAAAAATAGATATCAGACTATGTCTGATGTGAGTTACGTAGATGTGACTCTCCTCCAATGCATGCTTCCTCCACCACCATTGCCTTGCAAGACTCACCTTGGTGCATCACCCTTCCATCACCCTCAACTAACACACCCTTGGCCAATGCAAGGACACCTCCTCTTCCTCCATTGGTGCAATCACCATGGCATGGATCAAGGTTCAACCAAACTTTGCCTATAAAAGGCCTCCTATTCATCCCTCTTCTCACACCTTCAAGCTCTCTTCTTCCTCCTCTAACAAACACTCTAAAGGCCTTCAAAAATCAGCCACTCTTCCTAAGTGTTCATCCTTTCAAACACCATAGAAAAACACCACAATTTTCCCTCTTTCCTTCCCCTTGGAGTCGCCGGACCACCCGCGCCACACCACTGCTGGACCACCGGACCGCCCCTGCTGACGCCGCCGCCTACCGAGCCGCCGGAGCCCCTGGTTGCGCCGCCCCTGCCGCCGGTCCTCCTCCTCTATTCTTCCTCTCCGGTATTCTGTAAACACAAAATTGAAAGTATAAATCTCAATCCAATTTTTCTACTTATTTAAATTATGTTTATATATTTACTAAAGCCTTTTTATGATTTTTGGAAAGTAGATAAATAAAAATTGGAATAAAAATATTATGGGAAAATCTTGTTAGTTATAGACTAGAAACAAATTAGAGTTACCATAGTAACTTAAGCTAAAATAGAACAATTAAATAAATTGAATTAATTTATTTGTAGCACGCTCTTTCATAAAATAAATAGACCTTATAAATTAAGTGAGACATAAAAAGTTATAATTCACTATTAGCAAACTATACAAAATTATTTAACAAGGTTGCTAGTAGATAAAAGTTATTTGCATGCCAATTATATTATAAATTAGATTTTATTAAGATAAGTATAGCTTACCAAAATTATAAAAATTATATTGTCATATTTGATCATATAAGAATTTTGGAAATTATTATGCATGCACTAAACTTTAGAACATATCATGTTCATAAAATGGATCATAATAAATAGATTAGGAAATAAATCCTTACTAAATAAAAATACGGATTTAGCATACCTTTAAGTGTAGGAAATACTATAAAGTGAGGAACTCTAGAAATATGTACATCTATGACTTTAGTATAACATATAATGTGGATCTAAGTCCTAGTATAAATAATTTGATTAGTGGAGAGACCTTATAAAAATATATAGTAGTGTCCAAAGATTTGATGACATAGACTATAGTTGACCTTGATTTTATTATCATGGAAATATATTATTTTAAGTGGATTAGTACTAGAAAGACAATGGGAAAAATATTAAATAACCTCTAAGTATAAAGTTTAGTCACAAGACCAAGGTTGTGAATTAAATATGTTAGGTAGAATATTACAAATATTCTAAGATATTTATAGCATAAGTGATTTGTTTGAAAAGGAAACCTTTTTATATAAGGTAAATATTAGTTTATAAATTAAAAATATTAAAACAATAGTTTATGATCATAAGGTGAGATATCAATAAGGGAGGAATATATCTTATACAAGACATGAGGATATTAAAGTATTTGATCAAGGATATTTTTATAAACATTATAATATAAAAAGGATTCTAGGAATATTATAAATAAAGATAGTGCAACATATAGTAATATTAGTAAGTTACCTAATCAAGCAATTAGGAATTTCTATTTTAGGAAACTTCCAAGTAGAGGAACTATGAGTATGATATTTTTATGTAATAAGAATTATGAAAGTAAATACAATTCTTTTAAAAGAATTAATTTAATAATTATTTTAATAAAGATTTTTCGGAATAATAAGGATATTACCAAAACTAAAATAATAATAAAGGAATATTATTATTTTAGGAAAATGACTTCCTAAATTATTATTATAATAATTTAGAAACTTAAACCCTCTTATAAATAGTATAAGAGGTAATTCGAACTCTAAAAAGAAAATCGTGTTTTGAGCTTTTTCGTAAATTCCATATCATTAGGTCGGAATCCTCGCTCGTAGTAGGAACTCGCCTAATTTTCGTCAAACCTCGTTGCTAAACTCGTTACGCTAAGGCAAGTGGAATTTCACCTTGTGCCCTTTTATATCCGTCTTTATGATATCTCTCGATGTTGGGAACTTCTTGTATGTTTAATAAAAATGAACTTAGGAAATATCGATTGTTAGAAATAACGACCATTGTTAGTATAGTAGATATTCTATTCCTTGCTAGGATTATATTTGCTAGTGTGTGTACTCTTGATTGATTGCAATCTCGTTCAGAGATTTGAATTGAATAAACTAGAAAGGGGTGCGAGTTAGTCGACACCTCTATATAATCTTACTAAGTCGTACGTCCATACGACTTTCGGGATCATGATCTCCATCCGCTCCGATTGCAAGGAGGGATTGAGCGCACTCTAGCTAAGTGCAAGGGAATTGATGTTCTCCTTCGGGTGGCTCGGTTTATCCGTGTCCCACCACTCTCTCTTGTAAAAGTCATCAACAAGATTGAATATTTTCATCACTAATTAAGATAAGTGCGTATGCACATTAAAGATATCAAAACCGGACCAGTCTCAAATGATCGTTCCGGCTCTCGGTCCGCCCAAAAGCGCGAGAGGTTTTCACTTGTATGAATTAATAAATGTTCCCAACATCCTATCGAAATCTTAAGGAAGACTACAATCTAGTAGTACTTCTCTTGCTCATCAAGCTATCCCTTTTGGATATGCTATCGCTATCGTTCATATCTTAGCTCCACATAATCAAGCCCATCGTAAACACAACCCTTTTTCCTCTCATTACACCGATAAGTTGAAATTACCAAATTCCCCTCTGGAAGTTCTATTCCCGCTTGCTTAGTCTCCTAGACTAATTCTTCTTTCCGCATGTTTGTCTGGCATTCTATCGCCCCTCGCGAATTATGTCAGATTCAGGAAACCATAGCAAGGCGAAGTGAAGGGAAGTGAAGGAAGTCAAGATTGCTCAAGATGTACTTTTATTTCCATTTTGGTTTTAATAATACTTATCTCCAAGACACGATGGATTTGGTATTTGTTTTCAAGTAGTCTTAAAGTTAAAGACAATGTAGGATATTTTGTAATGAACTAAGTCTCCTTCGAGAGCATGCTTTCCTTTTTATGTAATATGTTTTATTCCGCATTTAATCGTTCTATATCATTCTAAAAGCCTTGGGTGACTTTGGACGGTAAAGTCTGAGGTCACTGGCGGTAATACCCAATGTTGTAAAATAGGGGTGTTACAATCATACTCATATACATGATCTTATTATGGCAAAGACACTAAACGGGTTATATACTAAGCTACAATTTTTCACGTTTTACTAACATAAGATAATCTAGAACTCATAAAAGCAAATAAAAGAGATATAATATCTATAAACAAGCAACCTAAATATGTGAGGTTGGAGTTGAAATTGTTAATGGTTTGAACAATTGATAGAGAATCACTTTCCACTTGAATAGAATGTATATGGAGCGATAAACATAGTTGAAGACAAAAAAGATGTTTATGGAGTCATCAAACTCAACCAATCATTTCACCAACAAGCGGCGCATAACAAGCCTTTGTTATTTTAGTTTTAATAAAGACTTTATTGAAAAAGATGAATTTTATAGAATTTTTTTGTGTCATAAGTTATTTTAATTAATTTCTTTTAAAATCAACATCATATTTAATGTGAAGATGAAGATCTTTTAATTTCATAAAATATATTTTATTAAAAAGAATATTTAAGATTTTATTTTATTCAATAAGATTTAAATTAAAAATCTGATATATTTATTTTGAGAGTTTATATGATACCATTAACTTTCTTAGTATGAAAATAAATCTTAAATGATGTATATGAAAATAAATTCTAAATTATTTTAATTTTTTTTAAAAAACGAATGAGTTTATAGATAAAATATATATTTTTATCTTATAAATGTTACCACTTACTAGCAAATTTATTATTCTAATTTAATATATATTTTGGTTCAAATTTCTCTTGTATAACATAAAATATTACGAAAACGAAGGGAAGTGTAGCCCCTCCCACTACGCTCCATGCTTGTTGGTACAACCGTCACCCTTTATAATAAGGGTCTTAAACTAAATATTTAGGCCCAAGTTTATCCATATATCTATAAGCAAGTCCGAGTTCATTCAACTGTATTTTCTTTTGTAAGCGGGCCGGGCCGATTACAAGCGTGTTCTTTTTTTTTTTATTTGTCCAGCGGGCCTGTCTATAAACATGCCCAAGTTCATTCATTTATTTGTTTTAGGAAAGTTCATTCATCTGAAAATAGGACGGAACGACGACTCGGAGAAAGAATCCTTCACCGCCGGCCTATCTTCTGTGTCTCGTCAAAGTCTGTTGAACATTTCTTTCTCAATTGAAATTCGTCTCCAAAATTGATCGGTTTGAACATATTTTCTCTGCCCCCGCGCTCCCAACCTGCCTCCGCCACTGGCCGCAGTTGGAATCTCTGTCCTTCCCCTCTCTCTGATTCATTCACTTTCGCTTTCCTTATCCTCGTAGAATAGGGTTTTAGCCTTTCAGATAGCTATTCGGTGTTTTTTTTTGCAAAAACAAGCGGGTCGAACCTCCAAAAATGGTGAGCTGTCTTTTTCATTTGATTCAATGCTTCGGATTTTTGTAGCATTATGCTTAATTGTACAATTTTTGCCCGTACTGTGCGTGTGGCTTCTTAGGAGGTTTTTAGGAGAGCGTTGTCTCACCAAGGTTCGCCGGATGAGTTTGCTCTTCAGGCTGTTCAGGAGGCTATCAAACCTCAGGTATTGTCCTTGATCATTAATATTTTTTTTAAGCATATGTGGTTGTTCTATTCGTGTTCTTGCTGCTTCTGTCAAAAAATTCACTTTATGTAGCTGTAAAGTCTATGGATCGAAAATAGCGTGTTTAGTTAGTGAATACCCTTAATATGGATAAATTGATGCTTGCTTATTAATAATATGAACAAAATGAAGTTATGGAGAATTAAACCTTGATGAATTGCATAGAGAGCTGAGTAATCAACTATCTGATGTATTTTCATGTTATATAACCCAAATTATTTTAAATTTACCATATTTAACCAAAAATACCAAACACACACTAGTAATAAACCAGACCAAAGGAGGGGCACGAGCCCCCTCATGCCCCTCCCTAGGTCCGTCCATGGTTGGAACTACAATGGGTCAATGCTGCTGTTGTTGTAATATTAGGTTGGAGGAAGGTGTTTGTTGGTTAAAAGCTTCAACTAGCGTGCAAAAGTTCATGAAATGACAAAAAATGAAAAATGAAGTTGATGTGACATTCAATTTGCTAATTGGCATTGGTCCAGGACATTTAACAACACATGCCCGTTTATTGTTAACCTTGATGTCTTGATTTCTTCTATTGGTTGTAAACTGTTTGAAGTTAAGGTAGTGTTTTGGAAGGTTAGGATTTTTTTTTGAATGATTTGTCGGGTTTTTTCCCTTCGACAGAGGCAGACAAAGTTAGTCCAAGATGAGAATCAGCTGCTGGAGAATATATTGCGAGCACTACTTCAGGAGTTGGTGGTAGGTATATCTTATACAAGGTTAATGGATTTGATTTGGTTTATAGCTCCTAAATAAATATCTGTGGTGGAATAAATATTGTGGTGACTAATGAGGAAACTACTTGGCTATAAATAGTGAAATAAGGATGCATCACTTCCATTTGTTGCATGTTAGAAAAGGCTGACAATTTAAAAGTTCTGTTTGGCTTTTGGATTTCCTGTTGTATAGCAGCTCTTTTCCAAATTTTCACGCTTGGAGTTATGTCTTGATGCAGTCATGTGCTATGAAATCTGGGGAACCAATTATGCAATATGGTCAATCCATTGCTGATGGAGAAACTACACAGGGTCAAATCTCCCGGCTACTTGGTGTGTATAAATTAATTATAATCAAAGTCATAATAGATTCCAACTCAGCAGATTCTACTATCATGTTTCCTCTAGCTTTCATTCATCAATGTTGTTTATAAAGAATCTGATCTCTTTTCATTCTTTTTCCCTTAATCTGTATTCTACTAATTTGCTTTTTCTGCATTTGGAAACAGATATAGTGCTGTATCTTTGTGATAAAGATCACATTGAGGGTGGTATGATTTTTCAGCTGCTGGAAGATTTGACTGAAATGTCTACTATGGGAAATTGCAAAGATATTTTTGGTTATATAGAAAGTAAACAGGACACACTAGGGAAGGTGAGTACTTCCTTATTTGAACTAGTAACTTTATGGGCTTTTCTGGTGCTTCTTGTCTTATTTAAACCTTACAGTAGTTATTCAATGCTTGGGTTTTTCCAGCAAGAGCTGTTTTCACGTGGGAAGCTTGTGATGTTGAGGACATGCAATCAGCTTCTACGTCGTTTATCAAAGGTAACATAACCATTATTTCATATATATTATTAAAAAATGGGTGTTGATCTTTTTGTTGTACCTTGCTTATATTGTGTAGTGTGCATAGTACTTTTATACTTCAAAGCTGCTATATCTTCACTTGGTATTGGCTGAAATTACTTCATCCTTGTGTGGATGGTGTTTCCTGTTGATTATCACTAGTCAAGAAGGGCAATTTGATTGCTCTCCTATTTCATGGTTAGGAAGTATTGGTGAATGGTTTACAATGTTGTTATTTTCACTAGTACATGCTTTTCCATCTGTATATGCATTTAAAGTCAATTTTCTTTGCTTGTCTGCTACACTGAAATCCTATATTACATAAACTAAATAACTCATATATATTTTAGTAACTTGAGATGTAGTGCATCTTGCAATGATTGGTAAGCGTACTTGACAATAGTTGCGAATTCCATTCAATTTGATTTTGTAGGCAAGTGATGTAGTGCTTTGTGGACGGATTCTTATGTTCCTAGCACATTTCTTCCCCCTCTCTGAGCGTTCAGGTTTGTTCTTTTCTTCTCTGTCTCCATGTTGGTTTTCCTACCCCATTGTCAGATTAATAGATCCTGTTGTATACAGCTCTGAATATTAAGGGAGTTTTCAACACATCGAATGAAACAAAATATGAGAAAGATTCCACAGATGGTACATTCATTCTTTAACTCCTCCCATTGTACTTTTTTTTTATATACTTTCTCCCTCCTTCTCTTCATAGATGCCTCTCACTGATATGCATGGTTTGTTTTCTTCCCTTTTTCATCCAGGAATTTCAATTGATTTCAACTTTTACAAGACCATCTGGAGTTTACAGGTAAATAGTGTATCTTCTGTTTTAGATTTTATTATTCATTGAACTCCTTGAGGTGAACAATGCCAGGTTGAAATTTTACATTTGAATCTTCTTTTAGTTTATATCCTCTCACTGATATAAGCTTTGCTACAGTATTTTACTGATGAGACCCTTAACTCCGTGATTTTAGGTAGACTTGAATGAGCATGTTTTTGAAAGTTGAAAGCACTATATGGCATCTCTCATATTGATCAAAAGCACTATCTGGCATCTCTCATATTGATCAATCTTGCAGCTCTAAGCTAGTACACATCTCAAGACTATTGTTCTCTATAGTTGGCATAGGAATGATGGATTTAGAAGTTGAAATATATCCTTTTGTCGTGCTATCATGAGTCAATTTAGAGATTGCATGTACCGCTTAAGACGGTTATGTACTCAGTTTATCTGGTTGGAATTGCAGGAATACTTTTGTAATCCTCCTTCTGTGGCTGGTACTTCTTCCAAGTGGCACAAATTCACATCAAGCTTTACAGTACGTATTTATATTGTCAGTTGCTATTATTCCTCCATTCTCATGACAAAACTATGCTATTCATATTTTCCCCCTTCTCTCACCTCTAAAGTTGTGCATTTCTTAGGTTGTTATGAATACATTTGAAGCTCAGCCTTTGACCGATGAAGAGGGAAATGCTAGCCACATTGAGGAAGAAGCTACAGCTTTTAATATAAAATATCTTACAAGCAGCAATTTAATGGGTTTAGAGGTAATGATCACTGTTCAAATGGCATTGAAAGTTTAATGTTTTAATCTATTTATCTAGGGTTGATATTTGAACATTCTGGTTACTGCAGTTGAAGGACCCTAGTTTTCGTCGCCATGTACTTCTACAATGCCTAATATTGTTTGACTATTTAAAGGTAAGAATATCAGTTACTAAATTGAGCTCATGATGCGTACTCGTGATCATCAGTGCTGATAATACCTGAATTTGGATAAATCAAGTATCTGAACCCTATCCTAAGATCCTGACATGAACTGATACCTGATCAGCTGATCTAGTTGGATGTCTAAACATTCTGTTCAGATTGGTCTGTTTATTACAATCAACATCCAAAAAGTATAGCAAAAGGAAACACGAAAAGTCCACAAATAAACCTAAAACAAACATATTTTTATTAACCTGTATTGTAAATGTGTGATACAAACAAGAGATTAAAATTAATGCATAAAGCATCATATAAATAGCATGTAAACCTGTTATTAACAATGATAGTAGAAGTGATTAGATGTGCTCATTTTGATGTTTTATGTTGAACAGTGTAGTAAAATTAGAGAATAACCCCTACAAATTATACTTTCAAGTTTCAACAAATTGACCACAAGAGCAGGGACTGGGACTCAGGATGTACGTATCCATACCCCAAGCATGCCAAGAGGGTTTCTGAAAATTGATAGTATTGAAATACGAGAAAAATATTATAAATTAGCAAGCAAAAGTATTATGGGTTAGTTTGATATTTCTACAATTTTGGAACAACCTATTTGGGCCTATAAGTAATATGCAAAATGCATGCTATATGGAAAAAATTTAAAGTAGAAGGGCCCACGATTTTGGAATAACCTTGGCCACAACATGGAAAATTCATTATGATAGGGGCACATGCCCCAAACTTTTTTTTTGTACAAGCGTCATAGGGGCTCATCAGAATCCAACCCATTGGACTGGCATTTTTTTCTCAAAAACTTATTTTTGCTAGGCAAATATGTGATGTTGGTGTCAAAATTGCTTCCATTGCACTACATTTTTTAGGTTCGCACTTGTTTTTTTTTGAGAACTAATCTTGTGTTTTAAGAACTAGAAATTTTTATTTTTAGCTTTGAACTACATTTTGCTATATGTGATGTTTAGTCTATTTTCTCTTACCTGGATTTTATTCTTTCTTTTTTCTTTTTTATTACATTTTCATTACTTTTGTTAACATAACGTACTTCTTATCTGCTGGCAGGCTCCAGGAAAGAGTGATAAAGATGTACCATCTGAAGCAATGGTTAGTGCCTACATTATGTATTTACAGATGCTGACATAGTGACATCTATGGAAAAAAATTTGCTGAATGGTGCTTAAAAGAATGTTAAGAAAAAATGTGTTGTGGGCTGTGGCTATAAAGTACCTTTCTGTCTGAACTATATTTGTTGTATCGTAGAAAGAAGAGATAAAGTCTTGTGAGAACCGTGTGAAGAAGCTTCTAGAAGCTACTCCTCCGAAAGGAAAAGAGTTCCTTTCGAATGTTGAGCATATTTTAGAACGTGAAAAGAATTGGGTGAGTTTTTCTTCTGACATTTTATTGGATTTTTATGCATACGAATGTTTGTTCTACTGAAGAAGATGCAAAGGCAGGATGTTAAAGACTTGAAGATCCTAGATATACAATGGAGATATGCTATGAAGAGGACATATTAACCAAAAATATTCCTAGAAAAGAAGAGAGATTATGATTATTTTAGCCATGAAGAAGTTTATTGGTCTCGACTCCTAGAAAACTTAACAAACACAATATCATAAAGAAGTTTATGTTTTCTTTCTTTCCACATGGTTCTAATGGTTTGCGAGAAGATTTGTGTACCACTTCTTTCTTGGGATTACAAATCCTGGCACAGGTTTTGAGTTAATCCACAAACTTTCTAGTGCAAACAACTTGATACCGAGGAAGAACTGAAGTTACAAATGTTGTGAAGCTGTAAAGACTGCAGAACAGGAGTAAATGAATAATCATTTCTGCTTCCTGTTGGCATGAATAAAGGTTTTAACACTTCTATTGGTAATGAAGGAACTTAGTAAAGGATCTGCTTAAAAGCAATTTGAACACTCCCAAAACACAGAAGATTTTAGACTAAAAAAGTACCATGCGAATAATTAGTTGGAGAAGAATGTTAATGCTAGAGTTTAGAGTGAGAAATTCCGATTCTCTGACAGATATGATGTATTAGGATTTTCTGACATCATTTTTTTTCTTCTATAATTTAATTCAGTGTACATAATATTGATATTTGTTTTAAATGTTTTAGGTCTGGTGGAAGCGTGATGGTTGTCCTCCATTTGAAAAACCTGTAGAGAAAAAAGCAGCGCAAGATGTGAAGAAACGGTACAATATTATTCTGCTCTATTCCGTATCACACTTTTTTATACTTGTTGCTAGTATAGTTATGCTCAAGTTGAAGAAGAAATAAATCACAACATTTCTCTTTATTCCCTTTTCTGATTAGCTAGTTTGTGTATATTTTTCATCAACTCTTTCTTTTTCTTCTGTCTTCACTATGTCTTATCTGCTAAACTGAAATTTGTCATGTGTTACTCAAATGATATTTTGTCTTTTTGTGCTAATGACATAGCAATATCAATTTCTGAACCCTTGACATTTTCTCTAGCTTAGGTGATCCTTGGATTACTGTCGAAAAATAACAAGAGATTGATTTACACATTTTTCGTTCTAGTCATGCACTGTTTTTCTATACCTATATTGTATTATTCATATCCCGCATGCACTCTCCTGCATTTTGTTTAGGTGTAGAAAATGTTTTTTTATTCAAAATTAACTCCTATTACATATATAGTCCAAAGTTAGTTACCAATTTGATGGCATAGCTATTGGCCACCTTGGTTGAAAGATAATATGTACAGGCAAGTTTAGTGTAGTTGGAAAGTCCAGTAATGCCTCTCAATCATGTAATCTCAATCTTTCTATTTTCTATGTTTTTGGAACACGTTATTCGGATGTAGAACTTGATTTAAATACAATAATCTATTGTTTGATATAATGTTGTTATATGTTATTCATGATGAATATTGATCTGCAGTTTATGTACTTTTA
This sequence comes from Fallopia convolvulus, assembly GCA_964016875.1. Taxonomy (NCBI): domain Eukaryota; kingdom Viridiplantae; phylum Streptophyta; class Magnoliopsida; order Caryophyllales; family Polygonaceae; genus Fallopia; species Fallopia convolvulus. Next base: position 35,447,212 of record OZ024737.1, read on the forward strand.
TGCAGTCGGCCTCGTTGGAGACTGGGAAACAGAGAACTCTCTCAGCTATGGAAGTGGGCTGACCAAAATCCTGTGTGTTGGAAGCCTCAGTTCATTGATTTTCTTAAATGAATTTACTTGGTTGAATATGCTGCATATTTACCAGTACCTGCAACCTATTCTGTATCTTTCACTATGTATTTACTCTTTAAATTCCTTACAGGATGCTCTTACTGATCCTAACCGTGTTCAGACTCCTGCTATCGTAGATTATTGGAAGCCGTTAAGTGAAGATGTGAGAACCTCTACCTATATATATAAATGCAAGTTACAGATCAAATTTGTAAATTATGCCTTGTATATATCCATGAGCTATGATGAAAGCTCCAATTGTAAAGTATATCTCAAAACACTCATGAGTCATGGTAGAAGATGATAAATTAATGTTGTCACAGATGGACGAGAGTGCTGGTATTGAAGCTGAGTACCACCACAAAAACAAGAAGGTAGCTTATATACCTCTAATATGCTTCTACTTTTGTTTCATCTTTTCGATGAGCATTTGTATTCCTGCTATTTCTTATTTCATTGCATTCAGCTTGTTTCTGTTTCTAATTGACGGGCTTTATGCTTCGGAAATGACTTTTAGCTTGTTTTCACGAAACTCACAGGTTTACTGTTGGAAAGGTCTTCGGTTCTCTGCCCGTCAGGACTTGGAAGGCTTTTCAAAAGTATGTTATGTTAAACAAATTATATTTGCAGTAAATGAAAGCACAGTTTGATGCTTGGATAGTCCACTGAAATTGTTTATTCATGCAGTTCACTGAATATGGTGTTGAAGGGGTTGTGCCTCTAGATCTATTGCCACCTGAAGTGAGAAGCAAATATGAAGCGAAATCAGGTGACCGGTCTAAACGTGCTAAGAAGGACGATACAAAGGGCACTGCACCTCCATCTGATGATAATCAGGTAATTTCCTGTGATTATCGCAAATACAAAGATGTGGAATTGTTGGTTAAATACCTAAAATTGCTCAACTTCAGGGGACATGAAATTGTTCTTATGATTGTGCAGTCAAAGTTATGGTAATTTTGTATGGATAATCTTGACTCTGGGTGATGCTAAAATGTCCTTTTCTTGGGTAGAAATGAAAATAGACGTGTTTTAATCAAATCCAGGTTTGAGTTGGACGTGGACCACATTTGTTTTTATGTTTATCCTTTGCAATCCAAAGATGTGGAATTGTTGGTTAAATATCTAACTCGTGTCACTCCTTGCTTAACAAGAATTTGGCACCATCAAATGAGGTTGAGAATGAAGAAGGGCGAACCGATCTTGAATCCGTAACAACAGCAATGGACATGGAAACCGTGGCTGCAGCTGGCAACAATTCACATGAGGGGACTCCAACTCCAGAGGATCCTCAGAAACAGAGCCCCGACACAACCGATGCAGGCCCAGAAGAACCGGGCCAGCTGGAAGCCGATGCAGAAGCAGAGCCCAGGGCCATAGATGGAGAGACAGATGCTGAGGTTGATCTTGAAGCTGTAGTCTGACTTTATCAAGAAAACGTATCGATAAGTGTCGGTCTTGGAGGGAGAATCAAGATGAATTGATAGGGAAATGTAAGGACAGATTTTGTTCAGGAAGCAGGGATCAAAAAGAGGCATGTAACATGCTTCTGTTTGTATGTTTAGATTCATAAACAATTCAACTTGTTCTGGGATATTACGGGAAATGTATTGTCTAGATAAATTATCCACTTGCAAGTACCACCACTCCTTTCTAGAGTATTATTAGATAGGCCAAAGCAAACCCTAAGTGGACTATGGTGTAATGATTTTGGGTTATGAATGAAAATTTTCAGAATTCAAGTATGTAGCTAGATGATTTATGAAATAAACCTAAGAATCAAGTCGGTAAGCACAAAAGACTACGGTTAAGCGTGTAACAAAATTACAAAAGTGAAGGCCACGGAAAAAAAAGGTGGGCGCTGTAAAGTAAAAAATGTGGAGGATGAGGCCTCGTGTGCTATTATTTATTGGTTGAAGAAGTGGTGGTCACATTTTCCAAACTTATATAGTGATCAGTGGAGTATGAAGCTCGAATTCAGGGAGCTAGCTAGAAATCGGATATTTTTGCCTTGGCTAAGCTCCCCGAAACCGTTAAGGTTGTAAGGACGAGTAATTTAGCGACAATCTTTGCTAAAGGTTGGAACATTTTGTTTATCTTTTACTACTCTAAAATGTCAAAACCTTCGTCAAAAAACTTAAAAGTAGTTCTTAGATAGGTATCGAACTCCGCATGTGAGCTCGAATGCCTCAGTCTCTTGGTTTGGTTTCGTAAAAGAAGAGCACCTCTCCCTAAGAGCATCTGCAACGGTAAAAGAGGATTGTTCATCCTATTTGAGGAAGAGCAGGTACTATTTGAGGAGGTGCAACAAATGGAAGGTACAATTCAGGTTTTTTGTGCAGCAGTGCAAATGGAATTTGCTCGTTACCTTTAAATTTGGGTTGTTTGATCAAAATTTGGATTTTATATGGACAATCCAAATCAATTTTACCGTTGAGTTCAAATCTGATAATTAAGTTGACACGTGTCAAACTATTATTGGGCTTTATTTCATTTTTTTGGTCTTTAATTTGCCTTTTTACACACCATGACATCACTCGTGTGGGCGGGCGGGCTCTACCAAGTGAGAGGAGCAGCCCAACGAGCAAAAATTGCTCAAACAGCTGCACATGTGTGTTCTCCACCAGCTTACTTTTCTATTCAATTGCACTGCTGCATTTTGATTTCTTCTTGCTCCTCCTATTTAATTAGCTTGGCCCACCTTTTTCTCTACTACTCGTTCTACAATTGAGCACCACTGCAGATGCTCTAAGTAACTGAGGCGAGAAGAAGAGTCATGGGAAGAAAGAGGTAACGACGACGAAGAAGAACCTCAAACTCTGCTACTACAATCATAATCTTTATACAAATCAACAATACAGTTCATAACAATAGTGATCATATGTGTAACATTACAATCACTATCATACAATTCCAAAGATTTGTAATAACCATTCAATAAATTTTCTAAGCCATTTAATTTAAATCTAGGAGAGAAAATGCAAGCAACAAGATAAATATTGGGAATAACTTAGTAATAATTTAACCTTTTTAACTTCATAACTTATAGCATCAACAAGTTCGGAGAATTAACGCATCTCATAAAAAGCACTCGCAACAATTTAAAGCTTCCAAACAAAATAAATGGGAAGAATGTTCATAAACATAACTAAAAGTTAAAGCTGCATAATTGAAAACTTTTAAAGTTTCTAAGATTTTGTAGCAATAATCTCAAACGAGTACAATATCAAGAGTGTTCGGAATAAATTATGCGGCAAAAGAAAATAAAAGATTTATGAGAGACATGCATAAATGAAGTAATTTATAAGTGGACTTCCAACGGTTGACAATATTTTTGAAAAAAATCGGGCTTAAAACCCTTTCATTGCAAAACTTTTTGCACTTATTGGTGGTTCGTTGGCTAGCCCAAGTACGCCCAACAATAAACTTAATAGGAGCACATTTTGAACACAAAGTTTAAAATATGACAAGTACATCACAGTTGAAAATATTTTGTCCCAAGAGTTGGTTGACAATGCGAAGCCTACTCTCGGATAGAAGCAGTGTTGTTTGACGCATTGTCAAAGGATATAGAAAAAACTATACGAAGCAATTTATATTCCTCCAAAATAGTACAAATAATGTTATTAATGATTACGACGGGGTGGCTAATATCAAATACATTGTAAGCCGAAACTCATTTTTGCATATTAAAAAATGACATGTAATGCCCAATTGCCCATGTATAAATGCATTCCAAAATAATCATTCCAAATGTCAGTACAAATAGAAACTTTAGAATCATTTTCACTAAAAATTTAAGAAAAATTGCTTTAAATACCCTAACCTTTGATGTGGTTGCGCTCTCTACCCCAACCTTTTCGAATTTCATAAAATATTCTATATTTTGTAGTTCGTCGCGCGCACTCTATCCTCAAAATATCCACTCTTTGGATAAAATTACAAACCAACCCATCATCTTTTTATTTTGGGACAAAAATGCCCAATTTGTGTACATACAAGTTTTTGAAAGTTATAAATTTTGTTCTTAAAGAATTAAAACATTCAAAATTAATAACTTTTTATTCTTCTTTAGGCTCTAAAACATTCTTACCGAAAATCAATTTCGTATGCATAAAAAAATTGGTAAACTTAATAACCTTTTGAGTAAGGTTCAAAGTAATAGCATAATCTTATATGTTTAATTTATTCATGTATAATAAATAATATCATTACCTTTATTATTTTTCTAATATGAATTCTCAAATTCATAATTAACCAAATTAATCATTAAGTCATAACTGTACAAGTAGTTTATTTTCATAATTTTGCCTATTGTTATTTTTTAAATAATTTTAGAAAAAATTTAATAAGAATTTTGATATCCTTATTTATAAAAGTTCAAAAAATTCCATGTTATTATCAAGGAAACTGTATCAAAAATATAAAATGAGCTATAAAAATTCTTATTAGTTTTTGTCAAAAAATATTTAAAAATAATAATAATAGAGAAAATTATTATGACAAACTAATTTGTAAAGTCGAAGTTATGACTTATAAAATTAATTTAGTTAATTGTGAAGTTTAAAATATATACATTAGCCAAATAACAAAGTTAATGGCATTATTTTAATATAAATGAGAAAATTAAACATATAAGGTTATGTTATTACTTTGAACATTAACATAACCTTATATGTTCAATTATAGTATCAATCTTACACATAAATAAAAAAATTACTTTTTTGAACAAGTATTCGTTAAGAGTGTGTTTAAGAGCTAAAACAAGGAAAAAAAATTTAAAAAAGTGTTTAATTCTATAAGGACAAAATTTATAATTTTATAAATTTTGTTTGTACACGAACTGGATATTTTTGTTCCAATAGGAAAAGAAGATATTGTAGGTCTATTCGCAAATTTACCCTATGTGTGGATATTTTGTGGGTAGAGTGCGCAACGAACAACAAAGTATAAGGTATTATATGAAATTTGAAAAGGTCGGGTTAGAGAGTGCAACTACCTCAAAGGTTGGGGTATTTAGAGAAATTTTTCCAAAAATTTATACAAAACATGTTTATGGCTTTTATAAGCTATGAACATATTTTTTCTTATTGTTTTTCTAGAAAACGGTTGATAAGCGGGTTGACCATGATTAGTCATCCAATCAAAACCAATACTCTCAACAAATTGAAATGCTAAATGATGAACACAAATAAATTCGAAAAAAGCATATTGACTAGTTGCATGATTTTAATTAAATAAATGAGGATTATGAGAAGAAGAAGTTGTGAACCTGACGAGTTGCGATTGACCTCGCATCATTCCTAGCTTCTCAAGATGTATTTTCTCCATATGCCTATTCAATGTTCCATAGCCTCCTCCACCTTTTCATGAATATTTCTTCTCACAATAGTTATAATGAACGATATATTTGTTGTTAGGTGCATCATAATGCCCCTTTTTAAAAATGTTTTGTAAATATTTTGAATTGAAGCTTTCGAGTGGTAGATGATGACGGTGAGATAGATGAGAGTGGTGTTTGAGACAATTCTTTTGGAACTTGAAATTGGGGAGGAAATTGAAGGGGGCAAGTATCGCCATCGGTAGGACTTGATATTCACTTTCTTATGAGCAAAATAGGTGATCATATAAACTATCCATTTTTTAAATGTATTTAAGAAAGAAGTATTAGGAGGATGAGATTTGAAAGTATTAGAGAAAGTGAGAATGAGAAATTGAGAATATAAGACGTGAAAGTAGAGAGTGTGAGATTGGTGTGAGATGAAAACGGAAAAAGATGTGTTATTTATAAGATGACATTTTTGCGTAATCTTAAAAAAAGAAAACTAGTTGGTGTGGCAAAAAAATCGACCAATTAACCGAAATTTTAGCCACAATGGCTAGAAAAAAAAAGTGTTTATAGTGCTCAATGCCCCCAAAAAAGTTTATAATAGTAAAAATGCCCTCATTTTTTTACATTTACATCAATACCCAAATTAAATAACTAAATACCTAATTTAATTGTAAGAATGCCAGATTCTCAATTTTTTTACATTTTTGAAAACAAAAAGAAATTTTAATTTCATTTAAATAATCTAATACAAAAATAAATATAATAATTACATAATTGAATCAAAGAGATTTATCAATAGTCGAAGGCTTCGTTTTCAAGGAAAAGGCCATGGATACGAAAACAATGAAGACCTTTAAGCGTGATGCTTTCCCTTAGGTTTTGCCTTTGCATTAATTTCAATCAGTAATCTAGTACGGGAGAGTCGCTCTTGGGAGAATGTGACCGAGTGGATAAAGATCGATGTTCCTATATCAACTTGATGCCCTCTTCCCAGCGTCTCAAAATCGAACTCGAATTGACGAGTCCTTTCTAGTTAATTTCCTCCTTATTGTTGTGATCAATCTTGAATTTATATAGTTCAAAAATCCAATTCGTTCGAATTTTATATACAAATAATTCTGCTTGATAGTGGATTTTGGAGGCTTCAATTTAAAAGGTGTATCCGGGAAAGGGGGTAAAAATCGAACGAGTTGGATTTCGATGGTTTTAATTTGAAGGCGGTGCATTTGAGATTGAAAAGGGATCTAGATCTAGATGAGGCAAATTAAGTATCTAAATTCTATTATAAAGTGTGAGCACTGTTATTAGAATCGAGATCCGGATCTTAAAATCGTGAGATCCTACGATCCCATATGGGATTTTGATCCGGATCGTACATTAAAATCGAAATTTGTTAAAATCGTTATAGAATCGTGTAGAATCGTGTTAGAATCGTCTAGAATCGTGTAGAATCGTATAGAATCGTATAGGATCTCATGAGATCCCGTATAAAATCGTAAGATCCTAACCAGTTTTTTACTTTGACCTTATAAAATTTATTTTAGCACCAATTAACTTAATTATTAGTGAAATTACATCCCTTAAATGCTCATATTGTCTCTTTTAACCTCATTTACCTCCCAATTTTCATCTTTCCGACTCCCAATTGTTGAATTTACAATATTTTTCCCCTAATAAAGACCCATAATCTTTCCTTGATTCTTATTATGTGAGCATATATATTTTTAAATGTGTTTCTTGTGCATATATAAGTTTGCAATGTCAATTTTTCGGCATTATGATCATTAAATTTTAATAAAATTATATATTTTTTGGTTTTAGTGCCTATATTTTTTGTATCATATCTATATTATATTAGTTTTAGTGATATTATAGGATCTTACGATCCTACGATCCGATTTTACGATCCGATCCACAAGACCTTCCATGATCCGATCCTAGAATCTCGATTTTAATAACATTGAGTGTGAGTTAAATCTTGATTGGAATTCTGTTGCAAAAAAAAGGAAGGGGAAGAACTTCATGAAAGTGCGTAGATTAGGACTGAGATTAATCTAGATTAGGGTTGAGATTAGTGTGTAGATTAAAAAAAGCTTTTATTTTCATTTTTATAAGGAACGTTAGTTGCAATTTTTGTTAATAAGGAATTGTTTTTCATTTTTAGTAACGATATTATTCATTTTATAAGTTTAATAGTAAATAGAAAAAAAATATAAGTTTTTATTGTAAAAAATGCCCAAAAGGACATTCTTTGCTATTTAACTCAAAATAGGATATTTTTTATGTTTCCAACTTTTTTGGGGGTATGTATGCAAATTCCCCATCGGTTTGTGACGTTTTGTCTGGTGGCCAGTTGCCAAGAAAAGAAACTGCGCAAACAGCCTTTACGGCTTTACCGGATCAAACCGCCGAAGGTTTAGAATCCGATTTCGACCGGTTTAAACCGGACCGGTTCCCGGTTCAAACCGGAACCGCCACATGCCTCGGCGAGCTACTTTCGATCGTACGCTTTTTATTTTCCCTTTCCCTCTTCCTCTTTCTCCGACTCAACATTGCCCTAAACCGCCGCCCCTCTTCTCTCCTCCGTCCACCGCCGGTCACTACCATTCGCCCGCCCTCCGCTGAAGATTGGCCTGCTCAAGTCCTCCCTTCCACCACCACCACCCTACTACCAACCCCGTTCTGTTCTTGGTTGGTTTTGGCTGCATCAGATTCCCTGTTTCCATGGCGTCGGGCAAGAAGGAATCGGAGGCTTTCAACATGCTCAAGTTCATGTATCAAGATGACGATGATGACATGGAAGACCCTGATAGGGGTGAAGATGAAGGCGGTCAAGGCGAACCAGAACTGCAAGCGCAGCAACTGCGATCCGGAGGCGAAGAATTGGATTTAGAACAACGGGAATCTAAGGGTACGGATGCTGTTTTTCCTGGCGAGGTGCAGGATGGCACACCTCTGCAGCAGCTGGATACCAGCAATTTGAGGTTTCCTACACCTCAGGCAGAGAATCCAAGGAGAGAGAGGCCTGCCATTGTCGATTATGGGCACGATGAGGTTGCCATGTCTCCAGAGGCCGAGGTAATAATCATTTCACATTTTGCATTCATGTTATCAATTCTGTTCCTTTTTCTTCTTAAAGCTAGCTGTGAGAAGATTTTTGAAGATTAGGGTTTTCTAGGACACACATGTCTTTATTAGTTAGTGGTTTGGCTCTAGCGCTTATTTAAGGGGCTGAGTTTGTACTTCTATTAGTTTCATCTTTGGTTTAGTTGCTGGAAAGCATGTGCCTGCTGTTGAATTTATCTTTTCGATGATTTTAGGAGGGCGAGATTTTGGGCAATGGAAGGGTTAGGGATGACCAAGAAGCCAAGAATGCAAATGGTATGCTTATTGTTTGTATCACTTCTCTGAATATCATTGCTTTTCTGTTCCTTACAGTACTAGGAGTTACTTTGAGTCTAAAGTGGACATTATGTGTGTATATTTTCTTTTGATTTTGTATGGTGCTTCAGCTGACTTTCAGGAGACAGCATTGGCGGGAGATGTAGAGACGATATCAACACCGACTGTTCATATGACTCCTCCTCCATCAGTACGGGTAGAGAACTCAGAGTCTGATACATTAAATGATGCTTCAAAAGAATCTGAAATAGAGGATTTGACAGGAGCTAATATTCCTAGAGATGTTGACCCACTGGATAAATTTCTTCCCCCTCCACCAAAGGACAAGTGCCCCGAGGACTTGCAAGTAAGGATTTATACTCAATTTGAGCTGCTGTGATTTTATGAGATTCTAAATGCCATTCACTGATTTGGAGTATATATGCTGATATGTGAATTGTTGCTATATTTTCTTGCAATGTACAGGTTAGTAAGAAGTTTCATCCTTTTTTATGTAACAGACTTTGATATATGTCAATTACAGGATATTGATTCGTAGGTTGAGCAATAAGTGACAACTAATATTCTTTCAACTCTTCAAGCATTTTCCATGGCTAATATGAGACCTTTATTCCAAAGATTTTATGCAAAACTTTGACATAGGCTGCCTTGATCTCAATGTGTGAATGATTTCTACTTGCCCACATTCTAATTGGCTGGACTGTGTGTGTGCTGTACCTTCTTTTTCTTTTCTTTTGCACATCATTGGTTGCCGTTTCATCAGTTCTGTAAGATTATAAACTCTTCAAAACTTTGAGGATTTTTTGATGTCTTGACGCCTTGTTAAGCTCCATTGCATGGAAAAATGACAATTCTCCATACTTTATCTCTGTCTTAAATTGTATGATTATTTTTGCAGGACAAGATAAACAAGTTTCTTGCGTATAAAAGGCAGGGAAAAAGCTTTAATGCAGAGGTACGCAACAGGAAGGACTACCGGAACCCTGACTTCCTTCTGCATGCTGTGAGTTATCAGGACATTGATCAAATAGGGTCTTGTTTCAATAAAGATGTGTTTGACCCTCATGGATATGATGAAAGCGACTATTATGATGCTATAGGTCATTTACAATTCCGTATACTCTTCTTTATTTTCGCTTATCTATTTTCATTGAATATGTCCATACATAGTAGGTTATCTGCAATCTCATTTATGCCCTTGTTTATGGCTCTCTGAAACAGCAGAAGCAGACATGAAACTTGAAATGGAGAGGAAAGAGCAAGAAAGAAAGAAGAGTCCGAAAGTGGAATTTGTTTCAGGTGGAGCCCAACAGGCTGTTCTTGCTGCAGCGAAGAGTGCCATGTCTGTTTCAGGTACATATTAACTATCCAACTGTCTAGCTTGAAGTTCTTGCATGATAAGCTTCCTTATGGGCCATACTTTTTCATTTTTACGGGCATCATTATATGCATCGATTATTTTACTTCGTTGGTTGAATGTTGCTTCATAAATATCCAGTGTTACTCTATGAATTAATTGGCTTTTTTGTATGGGTGAAATGCCATTATTAGCAGGTGTCCCTAATTTGCCTCCGGCAGGTGTACAGCATTCTTCAGTGTCAGCTGATGCCCTCTCTCGGGAAGGCCGGCAGAATAAGAAATCAAAATGGGATAAGGTATAATTTCATGATAATTTTTTAGGCTTCGGTAACATACGCATGAAACATTTGTCCACTTGTCCTTACTCCTTATTGATTTTATCCATTTATAGGTAGATGGTGACCAAAGAAGTGCATTAGGAAGTGGACAGGTGGCTCAAGCTCATGCATCATTTATGTCTGTAGCTAAAGCTGGATCCGGATATGCTGTGTTTGTGTGAGTTCTATGTGCTTTTAATATTACTGTTATCTTTGGTTCTTTATTCTTGTTCTAGTGTTTTGACTGCTCAACAGGGTTATTGTCTTATTGATTGATTGATTTTTGTTCCCCTACTGTTGTTCTCCAGTCAGTCTGTCTGCTGGATCATTATGTGTAGATTTTTCACTTTCTTAAATGGAAGTTCATTGGTATTTGTTGGGAATCTAAAGTACAGAATTTTAAAAACACGACAGGTAGATGAAGATGGTATGTTTCTTATATAGAGAGCTAGGAGCAGACTCTAGATCAGAATCACATACAAACAGAAAGATAATCAAGAACGGATTTTCTAACGTGTGCCCATGGGCACACAATAAGAATTCTAATCTTGGTAAATCTGAATATTGTTTGTTAATTTTGATTTTTTTAAAGGGTTCATTAATTCTAATTTAGGGAATAGTCTTAAAATAATTTCCAAAACTAGTATTGTTATTGTGTGCCCAATGGGCACACTTTAGCCAAACCCAACGCTAACATGAATTTGAAAAAAGATGATAGCTGCGCTAAACACTTGTTCCTTTCCTTATTTATACTAGATACCATTTTATAGTCACCTACAATTAGCTCTTTGCCTCACAACATCATGTATTACAACTCTAATATTCTTCCTCTCCTTATCAATATTAACCTTTTTCTTCATTATGAGCCCCAGATATATGTAACAGTATACACACACATTTAGCTGTCAGGAGGTGATACTTAAGCATCTCTAGGAACCATATTCTGGTTTCAATATGTTTCTACTCAACATTGTCAATAGAATTTTGGATAACAGTGTTGTTAATATCAACATCATTGCCCAGTAAATACCCGCTTCAGCAGGATCTGAGGGGTCAAGATGGGGGCACCCATAGCCTGAACATGTTAGGAGGATGCACCCGAAAGACCCAAGGAAAACTGAAATCAGCTATGTGACAATAATAATTAAATTTAGTTAAAATGCACCAAAATTGATATAGGGGTTGTATCCATTTCAAAGGCATTGTATAAAAGCCAATGAGCATGAGGACGCACCCCAAATTGTATTACCAAGAAGGTAATATAATTATAAATATCAAATTATGTATGAGAGTTGTTCTGTTCCTTTTTTCTATATAAAGTGTTACCAATTTGAGGATCTCCTTCACTCCATGTCTCCATGAGCTTGGAGCTTCTGGGCTTCCCCTTTTTTGGCTAGTTGACAATTCATGTATAATTAATTGTATGGTTATGCATTTTGCACATTGTTAAATTGCAGGCAACAAAAACGTAGAGAAGCAGAAGAAAGAAGATCAAGTGAAAGGAAGGTGGACCGAAGATCGTGATCTCCACGTACAATGAGTGAAGGCGGTGATGCTTCCATGCAGATTGAGAGTGAGAATGATGGTAACAAGATTTTGAAGGTTTTACCTGAGTCTGCTATGTGTGTGGAGACTGTAAGATTTCTGTTTTTTTATATCTTTTGCTCAGTTGCCTGCTGGTGTGTGCTATTATAATCTCATAGGAATAACTGTAGCCACAAGAATTCTTTGATGAGATACAACACCATGTCATTTTGTACTGTATAGAAAGAACTGAAGTACTCGTTATTTTGAGCTTATTAGTTATTGTAGGTGTTCATTAGCTCTTATCAATGTAGTATATTGCTCTTTACGGAGTTGGTGTGATTACTTTTCCTGCACTCAAGTCTTGTTTATTATGCTCCATTTTTCTTCATAGTCACTAGCCGGCCCGAAAGACAAGTCTCCTAAGTATATGAGATGATTATGTAGGACTACCTTTGGAGAGTCGAGCTGAACTTGTTTGTGAAATCAGAGTAAGTGAGAGATGTGATTGACTTGAATGGCTTTAGGGCCTTACACTCGGGGTAAAAATCTCCATATGAAAGGACGGGTTAGAGCTAGCCTTGTGCATCATCTTGATGAAACTTCATTTGACACAATCAAATGCTTTGTGAATGCTGGCTTTAAAATATCGTTCAGAAGCCCTTGTGCAGTGGCAAAGTTATGAGCTAGAGCCTAGAGATCTATAGGGAATGAAAGCTCCTTGGTCCAAGTGAACAAGAGGTCCAATAATAAAATTAAGTTTGGAACGAATTTTCAAGTGTGTTACAACAAAAGAGAGGTCTAAGGTTGAGGGATTGGTAACTTGAGAATCATTTTTGATAAAGAAAAGTGCAAAATTTGTGCACTAGGAGTTGTTGGGTTAGTGAAGAACTCGATCACAACCATGAACACATCATTGCGAACTAAACTCCAAGTAGCTTTGAACAATTGATTGTTGAGTGATCCATTTGGTCTAGACTCTAGAGATTTTGTGTCACTAATACCCCCACAATGCTTGCCTGACACCATTCTTGAGAGGACATCTACAATCTACATAGATCAAATAATGCAGTGGCGGTACTGCGGTAGGAACAAATTCTCCTGGAGAAGTCGTTGCCAAAGACATCTCTACAATAATCAGCAATATGGTAAAACAGTACTTGAAATGTGGAAGGGCTCATCTAGTCTAGAAACACAAAAAAAAAAGTACTCAAAATAAAAACCGAATGTTAAGGGGTCGCGCTAACTCGTCACGACTTCGCTAACACCGTCTCGGTCTGGAGCGTCATCCTTCGCCTCCTTTGCGATGCAGTTTGTTAACTAGTTGTAAATTTAAGCAACTAATCATCAATTGTTAACTAGTTGGAAAATGGGTTCAATAATCTTAAAAAATCGGTCTAACCAAAATCGTGAGCGGTAACATCTTGGAACTCGGAAGTCTGTGGTAACCATTGAGTTAACCAATTTTTTTAATCTATATTTCATGGACATTCATTTTCTGAACGAGGCCCAATTAGCCCAAACATGAAGGCCCGGCCCATGAAACCAGATCCGCGTAGGGTGCACGCCGCCCGCACCGCACCGATTGCCGATCGAAGGAGCACTGCGTTATCCTCCCCATCAGCAGAAGGGGAATTCGCGGAGGGCTGGATTTTGCATCGGATTCAAGGTGGTAAAATCGGCTAATTTCATCGTCAAATTCCGGTGAATTCTGATAGGATATCAATTTTATAGCTTTGTCTTCGATTTCAGATTCAATATGGCGAGTTGGGACGAGGAAGACGAAAACCTTGCGCAATTTCTCGAATCTGAAGTCCTATCCCGGGACTCCGATCAGGTACATCTCAGATTTCTCCTATTTTTTCATTTTTTGATTATCATAATAAACTTATTCCAAATTTGATGTAATTTCTTGGTTGCTGGTGATTGGTGGTCGTTTAAAGTTTCGACCTTTATATATATTTCGTGTTATTCCAAATTGGATCAGGTGTTTGTATGAAGAAAAAATGACTTCCCTTGAGGCCTTGACAATTATGTTTATATAGGCTCAGCTCAATCATATGCTCTCGTGTCAAAAAAAATACCCCTAAATAACAGAGAACCAACTCAACCAAAAGTAGATGAGACTTGAGAGCTCTGTATTTGACCTTATTTGAAGTACAATATCTCTCTTTGTGACTTTTATTTATTTACATTTAGTGAATAAGAACAAATCATGAACTATGAATATGTTTATACATGTGTACTTTTTGGTTTTTTTTCTGAAGTTTTTGAGATGTTTAAATTTAAGACTCAAGAGAAAGGAAAATGAAGTGCATCTTTGCAATCCAAATGAACTAGCTGTTCATGTGCACTGAATAAGGAAATTTTAAAAAAAACTTTTTTTTTTTGTTGTTGCCTCTTAGGATGAAGAGCAAATTAAGGAAAGGGAAAGACCAGCAAAGAGGCTTTGTAGAGATGATGCTAGCTTGGATGACAGAAAAGAAATTGTTGATAGAACTAACATGGCCTCTTCGAGCAGGGCTGTGGAGGGCTGTTCTATTAGCAATGTCATTAAAATGGAGATCAAAAGGATAGAGAGTGGGATATTAAGTAAGGTTCCTCCTGAGCTTTTTCATCATATCCTCAAGTTCCTATCTTCTGAGGTTCGTACTATCTCTAGTATCTTTTGCTTCTTAATATATTGTCTTCATTCTGCCTCTGTTGTTTGCTTTAAAATATATTAAGATTTTGTTTTATTTAGGATTGCTTCAGAAATATACCATATGTTCCATTTATCTGTATTTTTGTGACTGCATATTGTTTCTACATCAGTGTCTCAAGTATTGTTTTGTGTTACACATTGTTATCTGCAGGACCTAATTTCATGCTCTCAAGTGTGTACATTCATGAGCCATGTGGCATCTGATGAAGCTTTATGGAGACGCTTGTGAGTAGAACTTTGTTTTCTCATATGCTTTCATAATATGGCATTTTTTTTTCTTCATTGCTGTAAAAACTGTCAAACTTTTTTATTCTCAATCAGTGATCTCCCTTTTGCCTGGCTATGGGCACAGACTTGCTGAGATTTCGGCCCATGGTATTTTCTTTTTATGAGGTGGGCTTAGTAATAGTTGTGTGTTTTAGAATGCTGTACTTGTAGCATACTTGGTAATTGTTTTCATCCTCAATACTGTACCAATTGCAGAAATTTGTAGCTATCTCTCAAGATTTGTGCTCTATTATAATTAAACTGCATGATTGTAAAGTTTATTCTTGGATTATTTAAAGGGGATCAATTTTGCAACACCAACTTTGGAGTGGTGAGCAAATAATGGGTCGACTTTATGAAATGAAATAATTAATACCAGGTTGAGTACTTGGGGCATTAAGTATCATAGACTATATCTGTGGTAACATTTTAGACAACTGGGTGCCTGTTACTTAGACTATTCAATTCTCTGGAAGGTTTTATAACAATAATCTCCTCACATTACATCTAAATTATCTAATCGCAAAATAAAATAAAATATAATCTATGAAAAGATATATGATATTAAACCAACCTTGAGTTACCATTTTTACACTTTACTAAATGTATTTTTTTCCGCACAAACACTCCGAGGTGGTGTTAAATTTATAATTTCCACTTTGAATAATTGTACCAAGGCACAATTTAAAATGTAATTAATGGCCTAAAAGATTAAAAAGATAGTATCTTTATGCAAATGGAGTTTGTTATACAAAGATGAAATGTTTATGCCTGTGTGTGTATAATACTTATGCTTTTGTTCTTATTGTAATAAATTCATATTCCTGCTTCCAAATTATAATTTTTTCTTAAGGCTTTTGAAATTAAGGCAGCTTTGATTTATTAATAGAATCATATGGTACATTGTTAGCTCATTGAAATTTTGCACTACCTTAGGCTACCCTTTGAAAATTTTCATAGATATAGTATCGGTGAAAGGTAGAAGAAACTCTCAACTATGGCACATCAAGATAAAATAGGGCAATCTTTTGATGGCTTAGAAACATTTCATCTTAGTAGTTGTAACTTGTAATACTCTATGCCATTGTTATTCTTCTTTCTTTAGTGGTAAAACATTGGCAGTGAGAGCAATGTATGCTTGAACTTCAGGCATTTTTGGGTCTGAATTGTTTGAAGTGCTTGTTTCTCATTTTAATGTATTTTTGTTTGTGTAGGTACTGTTTGCGATGGGGCTTGTTGCCTCCAACTAAAAGACTGCGTGAATGTGCTTGGAAAACATTATACATCAGGGTATTGTCTTTTTTGTGGATAATGTATCTTGATGAGTATGTGATTTCTACTGTTTTTATCTTTGAAATATAGAAATAGATTGATATATTATGCAGAAAAAATGACAACGTAATCATATAGTGGTAGATAAACTATATCTATAATCTTTCTGTACAACATAGTTTGTCTGTGCACATTATTTAGTTTATTCTTATTGATAAATATTTTCACAAATGCAGCGAGATGAAGAAGATCTGATTGAATCTGCAAAGAATTGCCAACCTGAGTTTAAAGAGTATTACATTCAGATGCATACTGCAAAGAGAAGTGAAGCGCCTCTGCCTTCACAGGTAACACTTCTTCATCCAAACTGACTGGCTTTATTATATAGGGGGATGGAGTAAGCTAATTGATATGAAGAGATTGATGTAGGAGAAAAGAGTGAGCAAGTTTTGTAGAAATGTACTGAATAACTTTTTGGGTATTTCCTATAGGTGAATGAAATACAGAAGTTCAAAACAGAAAATTATGTAAGCAGTTTGGCTGAAAATTTTGTGTGAACGAAATATTTTAGAACTTTGATGAATACATTGCGAATAGGCAGCCAGAGAAATTAAGTTTAAATGTTTAATGGAGAAATTCGATATTGGAATAGCTGTATAAGTGGTGAACAAGGTCGTATGATGGTGCTGCATAGTCAAATAAGATTGCAGAGTATTGGCATTAACAGCTGAAGCATAGCTTGTTAATAAAAAGCAATAGTGTGAGAGCAAGGTAAGAAAAATTGTATAAGGAAAATAAATCAGGGAGCAAGGTTAAGGAGTCTCAAAACTGCAAAAGCCATGAAAGCAAAGGGAAGACAACTATTTAGGTGTTTTTTTAGAAGAGGCTATATATGATAGGATGGATTAGATAGTTTTATACAAGACATTACGCAGGTATCTAAAATTCATCTACGAAAGGAGCTCATTGAAAAGCTTGCAGATGATACCTATAAAAGGAAAATATAAATTGTGAAAACGAGATATGATGAACCTTATAGACGACAAATATATAAATTTGAGAAACAATCATGTAAAAGGAGCTACTTTAAGAGAGTTTTATTATTAAAAAAAATCACATATTTATGAAGACGAATGAGATTTGGATTATGTAGTTAACTAAGATTGACATGTAGATTAGGAAGCAACTTTCTAGGAAAATAATGTGCATGGTTGACTAAATTATGAAATTGTGAGACACTATATATTTGTTTGGTCTGTTGTGTTCTTACTTCTCTTTTGTCATTTTGGCTGACCGCAGTATATTTTTGTTGTATGTTATTGAGAAGGTGAATGATGATCTGGTGATAGTAGATAAAACAGTTGCTGATCAAATTGATATTTGGAAAAGTAGCAAGGGCCTTAATGGTAAGGTTACAGTTGACCATGCATGCTCGGGGCAATTGTGTTCTTATCACCAAATCGGGAATGTTTTTGTGTGTGAAAAAACCGGGAATGTTCATGGTAAGATATCTTCATTCACCTATTTGAGGCCTTCTTTATCTTAGAAAAAGAGAGGCCTAGAATTTTGCTTTGTTTAGGCTGTTCGTTTAAGTGCTTGAAGAGTTTTTACTAATTTGTAGCCAATTCTTCAACCTCTGCAGTTTGCGATGATACATGTCGAGAAGTATTTTTGGATCCTGAAAACCAGCTTTTGGTTTGCAGAGTGTCTGGACGCTGCTTTGACACTCTGCTTTCATCAAGCGAGATGGAGTCTGATGCTGTAAGTAGGATTTTAAGATCAGATTTCCCCGTAAAAGTTCTCTTTCTTACTATGTTACTCTTATATTTAAGTAGACATGTTTCCTCTGCATCCATATCCTTCAAGATCATTTAATATTATAACATGTTACATTCTGAGATCTGTTATATGCAAGGTCTATCTTAGAGATGGTTTGTTGGTTTTACAAAATAACTGGGTCCAAGCTCACAGTAACGCTTCTTCTGTACTAATCACATTTACAATGCTTGGCTATATATTTTTTAAAAGTATACAGATTATAGCAAATATCTTATACCAGGACTCTGAGGCAAAGTTCGGTTTCTTATGACACAGGAACAGCAGCTGAGTGGGTTAATTGATGAAGTTGAGCCATTCATGGGAGCAGGGCGTTTCGGTATGAGACTCAACTTTCACATCTTGCCTGTCTATTTACACTTTACATTTCATCTTAAATAGTATCCTCATTTGCATTTTTAACTGTTCATGGCAGCACGCGCATATCTACTGGGTTACAATTGCGCTGATGAGAAGGAGCTTGAAGCTGCATTGAGGTTTTGCTGAGCACTGTTATGAGTTAATCCTCTCACTGGTGCTGTCTGCTGCTGCTACTTGTAGTTGTAATGTAGTGTATTGTGTTTGAATCTTAGCCAAGAAAACTCTTAGAGAGTCGATATCTTTGTCTCTAATTATGTGGTATTAAGCTATAGCTACTTGATGCATATGGCGGAATAGTCTGGCCCAGTTAGGCCTGAGCCGAGAGCGGTCTTGGCTATCGGAATATGGAGTTTAAGTTGCCATGTATCTATTTGCAAGTTCCATAAGTTATCAGTAATGTATATTTTAAGGGATGCTTGTCTTTGAGACCTGATAAAGTGACCACTTCCAATCCTTGGTGTTAGGGTGGTTAATGCTTATTACCGGTAGAGGTGGGAGCTTAATTGATTGATTGAGCAAATGTCGGTCAAGGTGGATAGACATCAGTGAGATAATATCCTTATTGTAGGTGTGTCCATTGACTGTAAAAGTCACTTTTGGAGCTGTACCTTGTAAGGTGTCATCAAATACTAAAGATCGATCAAGAACATTAATATCATTACATATACTTGAACCTAAAAATGCATGCCAAAACCAAAGGTATTCTGATACGACGGCTTCCAGTATAATTGTTGAAATTTTTTTTATCTCCACGAGTGAACATGTCTTTCCATGAAGCGGGAAAATTTTTCCATCCCTAATGCATACAATTAATGGAGTCCAACATCCCAGGAAATCCACGAGCCTCTCCAATCTGCAGTAGTCATAGTGTGTCTGCGCGGGTTGGCCGCCTCAAGTATTCATCGCCGAAGAAATTAATGATTCCATCGCCGAAGAAATCCACAAAGCCTTACATTATATGAGTAATTATTATCACATAGCATAAATACCCATAACTTTGCATTAACACATGGTATGTTCTCTTTGTAGATAAGGCCTTGTCTCTTTGTAGATTCGGTCAAGATTTTGGGCGTGATTCCTTATCTCTTTGAAGATTATGTCAGTCACCCTTATCTCTTTTCAGATTTTGCATGTGATTCCTTATCTTTTTCCAAATTATGTCAGTCACTCTTATCTCTTCCCAGATTTTGCATGTGATTCCTTATCTTTTTCCAGATTATGTCAGTCACCCTTATCTCTTTGTAGATTTTGCATGTGATTAAACAAGGGTATAACACTGAAGGAAAAGTACATTACATTAAATACTTCATAAATCACACAATGTCGATTAAATAAGGAAAAACAGATTCAAACACACATATTGAAACACATAGATTGAAGCATACTTAAAACATAAAATTACTTGATAGATCACATTCCACCTAATGGAAGATCCTCAAGGATAATGTGCGAACCCTGCCATCAAAGCACGCTTGTGGGCTTCTCCTTCAGGTGGAAGCTCTCCTTGCGCCATCAGTGAGCTAAGCATCTCCATCTTCTTTGTTTTTTTCCCACATCTCTAGCTTTTTGGCTTTGCATGCCTCCTTTGCCATTTGCACTTCATAATTCTTTTTCTATTTCTCATTAGATCCCCTCTCTTTTTGCTTAATGAGCTCAACGTCTTCTTGATAGCTTGATGATTAAACTTGTTTTTTTCCTTTGCTTTTGCCTCCTCTCTTTGCAGCCTTCATATCGGACGTTCAATAGTATCTGATACTCAGTGAATGCACTCATAGGTGTATTTCCATCCTGAGTTTCTACTTCAACATCGGACCTCGTTCTTTTTGAGCTACCACTTACCGAGCTTGGCTTAGCCCGATCCACCTTCAACAAGTAATCAACACTCTACAGTGTCAGTTCACGAAGAACCTCCCAAGCATGCTCCATCCGAAACTTCTTTTTTGTGGTAGTTTTATAATAGTCATGTGCCCTTTGAAGAATATCAGGATTTGCCTCATCGCTGGACTTATGTTTAAGCGCGTCTGCATAACAACCAACAAACTTAGAAACAAACATCTCTAAAACAAACAAACTTAGAAACAAACATCTCTAAGAAAAAAAACTTAGAAACACAAGCATTTTTTTCCATCTACACTTACAACTTCCAACATCACATGGTGCTTTTCCTTGAGTAACCCATTGCATGTAAAAGATCTCAACTCTTTCCCAAAAATTGGCTGAGATTTGATCGGTGTTTACAACCAGGGGCGGAGCCAGGAATTTGACTTAGTGGGAGCTAAATTCTTAGCTATAGAAAAAAAAAAAATTGTATTTTTCAAATGATTTAGTTTTTTTCTTTATTTTATATAAAAAAATTATACCCAAATTTTTATATTTTTCTTAAAATTTTATATTTTCTATATAAAAAAATTTTGTATTTTAGTTTCTGTATTTTTCATTAAAAAAATTGACCTTTTCTAGCCAGTGTTCGCCTAGCACCTAGGCAACCTAAACGGGCGCCTAGACGAACTATACGGTATCCTAGGTGGGCTAGCACCTTCCAGAGCCTAGGTGAGACCTAGACGGAACTAGCGGAGTTTTTTAAAACAATATTTCTAGCTAAATTGACTAGTTTTTATCAAATAACCTAATATTTTAATACTTTTTTTTTCAAAATTGAGTGGGGGCTACAACCCCACTGGGCATGTACTGCCTTCGCCACTGTTTACAACCGGGTCAGTGGTGACATTTAAGAACGAACTAACAAGGTGTACATCGTCGCCCTTACTCTAGAAGACTTTTGGACCACCACCATCACGAGCACCACCACCACGAGCACCACCACCATGACGATTGACGAGCACCAGAAGCACCACCACCACCACCGGTGTGTTGAGGTTGTTGTTCATATGAGTCGTTTGCATCATCTGGCTGTGTGCTAAAAGATAGGATCTCAAAAGACTAAGAGTTTTGTGCTGATGCACTTCCAACTGTTCTTGGAGTAGAATTTGAAGATCATCCTGAATTTTGTGGATTTCTAGAGATTTGTTCATGGTAAAAGTCGAGAGTTTGGGACATGGTTAAATTTTGGAAGTTAGGGTGCACATAGTTATTTTGAGATCCATGAAAGGGGTTGGTCGGAACCATGAGAGGGATATTAGAGACAATGAAAGAGAGAAATAGATGGTTGGCTTGTTGGAAACCTTCTAAGAAGCTATGTATTTATAGAAAAAAAATGACCCAACTACTTTTAACCTATTTGGTCTAATTTTCATCCACCTAACTTTCATCCGCCTAACTTTCATCCTCAATTATTCTTTCATCTAACTTTCATCCATCTAACTTCCATCTAAATTCACCATATCTTTTTATAAATTAAGTATAATGTGTTCATTTGTCACACACTACCACACTTATCTATAAAATTATACTCTTTCTTCCTAATTATTGATTATGGATCCAACCGAATTTAGTGTTGGAAATACCTATTGGTCTAAAGAGGATGATGTACTCCTCGTTCATGGTTTTGTAAACACCATTAATAACCCTAATGCAAATGTTAATCAAACTTTTTGGGGATGAGTTGAGACCTACTACATGGAAAATTGCCAACCTCACCAACATCCAAGAAGTTCCCACATGCTTAAGGCTGGATGGAACAAGGTAAGAAGAAATGTTTCTAAATTTTCTTCTTATTATGCACATGTTATTAGAGGAAATGTCGGTGGCAATGAAATGGATATTCTTCGAATGGCACATGATGTTTATGCTATTGCTACTAGAGTGCAATTTAAGGAGGAGGATGTTTGGGAAATTCTTCGTAATGAGCCCACTTTCGGTGAAATAAAGGGTGTTTTTATATTATGTGTTACTTATAATTATTCGCTTATGTATTTCCATTCACGTGTTTTATTTTTTTTTCCAAGTAATCTCTCTAAGAAGTAATCTCTTCTTATTCACTTTACATTTTTTGTATTTTTCTTGCATTTCATGTAATTTTTTGATTTGAATGTATTTTAAATCATGATTTTACCTTGTTATGATTAAATCATGATTTTTTTGTTTGAACACATTTCATTTTGTGTATTCACACACCTTAAAGATTCATCACACAGTTATTTTAGACAAAAAAATACATTTTAAGACAAATATTAACACAATTATTGTAGAAAAAAATTCACACATTTTTTTTTTGAAATTATTACAAATTTTAAGCAATAAAATTTCATCAAAATACCATAAAATAACAAGATTTAAGTATTTTTGGAGGTAAAGATACCCAAATATAGTAAAAATGGATGTCTAAATGTAGAGAAAAAAAATTAGACTAATGGTATTTTTTTTTTTAAAGTTTACAATGCCTAAATTGTATTTTTATACAATAAAAACACCACGTATGACCCAATCAAATGGAGACGAGTGGCGCCTTCTCTAGCGTGAAACGTGACGTTTTGGTCTGTTTGAGCCAAAACGCTGCGTTTTGTTAACAACTTTTCAAAAAAAAAGAGGTAAATGTGCGAAAGAGCACCGATGCTAGGATCATGAATTCTAGCACCAATGCTCTCATTTCCCCCTTCAGCCTATTATTATATTATTTAAATCTAGCATTTAGCATCGATTTTGCATCCGATAAAAGTGCTCATATATTGAGAGAAAAAAAAAGTCAATGCAAGTAAATTTCACACACATTAATTAGAGTTTGGTTCAAATGAAACAAACTCTTACCTAAAACGTGAAACAAATGCACTTTTCCTAGTTAGTAGTGCACTTTTCATACAAAAGTGCATTGAAAAATACAAAAAATGTACTACAAAAAATATGAAAAGTACACTAAAAAGCACGAAAAGTGCAAATGCGAAAAAGTGCACTACAAAAAATATGAAAAGTACACTAAAAAGCACGAAAAGTGCAAATGCGAAAAAGTGCACTCCGAAGTAGGAAAAATGCATTACTAACTACAAAAAGTGCATTCGTTTCAGTATAAGAGTTCGCTTCAGAATAAGAGTTTGTTTCATTTAAATCAAACTCCATTAATTAAATAAAATATCTACAAAGACAGGTTTTTATGAAGAAGATGATGATTAAGCTAGTAGAGATTATTTCATGTTATTTTTTGCCCATTTAAAACTCAAGATTGTTTTCTTTCCCTATCCGTAAAGTTGATTTTATTTTGCAAATTTTCCTTGATTAAATAAACTAACTAATAAATAAATACTTCAAAATTGTAATATGTATATTTACGTTGAATACGTACTTTTTAACATGTCAATATTATGCAAAACGTGAAATTAAATCTAACATATTTTCCAACAATCATCTACTAATAGTTTCTCCAAGTTCTCTAATTCCGTAACAAGCAACCCTATATTGGTTCGTTTGGATCGTCCTATTAAATACGTATTAAATTTATGATTTAATGTAATTTTATACAATTTAATGCATTAAATCAAGACATTCAAATAGACCCTATGACAACCATATGTTTGTGGATAGACTCCCCTGGTAATTAGTACTCTTAAACTTAACCTTGATGTCGGGACTCATATGACTTCTAACTATGGTCGCAGTTCAATGACTATGTATTTCTTGACCGTTTGACGTTGTCGAAGCTATGACTATGCTCTATGATTTACTTCGTATTAAAATTTTAGGTTGATTCATGTGGGGTGAAATTTGATTCACTATCTATTATTTTTGGGGAGCATCGTTGTTTTCATAATCTTTCTTATTTTGGTAGTGTTTTGGATGATATTTTTACTTTATTTTCTTCTTTCCATGTAACATTATCCTCTCATGTAAGTAGATTATATAATACAACATTGTACTTTATGGTTAGTTCATGGAATCATGTCCTAAATCAGGGCAAGTACAAATATTTACTTTCGTACCATGAACATAACTACTATATACAACCCACTATAATTAATAAAGAAACACCAAATATGCATAATTTACCGATTGGTCCATGAGTAAAAAACAAACAATTTTCCTTCTCCAAATTTCTCTTATGCACCATTTTTCCCCTTCTGATATTGTAATTCGTTCTTGTAAAACAATTGAACATAACTTGCAGGCTGTTTTCGAAGTTATGCAAGATTGAACAAGACGAATTTCGATTGAATAAAAAATAAGGGGGCAAATTCGTTTAGGGTTTATACAAAATTTTGGGGGCAAAATCATATTTAAATATAGATTTTTCTATTATTCTACCAAGGAATCACCAATTTGACGATATCGAAACTACAAAGCTATCAGAACAAAAATCGATTTTGTGAATCGTGCTTCTCTTTTTTGCTTCGGGAAAGCACTAACCATAGATCTTTATTATTAGACTATATTAATATAAATTTGTTTGATTATAGTAATCAGTTTATTTTCTTTTATGCATTCTTATATTTCGAGCGACATTTGAAAATCTTTTTGATGAACAATCCATTTCTAATTACTGATCTTGGAATACGGAATGTAGGCAACCAAAATTTTAATTCGGTTCTGCCCTAATACCCTTTATTTGGTATATAATCTCCAAATGATGCTGTAAATCGTAATTGTCCAACTAATGCCTTTAAACCCTAGCTTTTTCAAATAGCAGAGAGAGATAGAGGAGAAAGATAATTGGGTATTTTTATTGAAGGACCAATTTATAAATTAAGTATATTTGGTGTTTTTTTAATTAATTTTAGTGGGTTATGCATAATATACCCTACCACGAATTAGGCCTTGTTTTTTTTGGGCCTGTCGTTTTATAGCCCATAACCACAACGCATATAAAAGTGACCTCCTCAGGCTCCGGATCCGTTGTTTCGAAAATTTTGACCAGCTTTCGAGTTCCCGCCCAAACCGACTTTCCCTTTCCAATTCTCTCGCCATTTCCATTCACTGTAGGTGGCGCGGATTACACAGGGAGAGATAAACCACGAAATACCTGAAAGTTGAGATTCGATAGTCGCACTAACTCCGGTTGCTGAGATCTGGAGAATTTGAATTGGTCATTCTGAGGTTTTGAATTCGAGATTCGCCGAATACAGAGAAGAGGGGGATGGGTTCGAACGACGAGTTCATGGCCGAAGAGCCCGAGTTGCCCCAGGGCAGCGCTCAAGGAGCCACTCCCAGGCTCTTCATTCGAGAGATGGTCATGAAGAACTTCAAATCCTACGCTGGAGAGCAGCGCGTAGGCCCTTTCCACAAGGTTAGGGTTTCTCCCTCAATTTGCCACCTCTTTTCCCCAATTTGCGTTCCTTAGGAGTTTTCCCCAAATTGATTCTGTTTCGATTGCTTTAAGTTGCTGAAATTGGCTTTTCTTTTGCCGAATCAGAGTTTTACTGCGGTGGTTGGACCTAACGGTAGTGGAAAAAGCAACGTGATTGATGCGATGCTCTTTGTGTTCGGGAAGCGAGCAAAACAGGTAGCTTCGAATTCCAAGCATTTTTTTTTTAAATTTTAACCTGCCTAGTGAATTATATACTATTACTCTCTCATAAATGCTGTATGTGGATTTTAGATGGTGGTTCTACTTTGAACTTACGAGCTTTAGTTTTGTTGTTTTGGGGAAACTTGTGCAGATGCGTTTGAACAAAGTCTCCGAGCTCATTCATAACTCTACGAACCATCAGAATTTAGACAGTGCTGCCGTATCAGTCCATTTTCAAGAAATCATTGATTTGGTTATCATCTGATCCATCCCTCGTTTTAGAGTTTATATCTGATGTTAGGTGTAATCAACAGAAAGTGCTTTATTTCAGACAGGTCTTTTGAACTTGTTTCTGGCTTGCAGGATAATGGCGAATATGAAGTTGTTCCAGGCAGTGAATTTTCGATAACTAGGATAGCATTCCGGGACAACTCTTCAAAGTACTATATCAATGAAAGGACTAGTAATTTCACAGAGGTTACAAAGAAGCTAAGAGAAAAAGGAGTTGACTTGGATAATAATAGGTTTTTGATTCTTCAGGTTTATAACCTTTCCTTCTAACCTTGTAGAATATGCTTCTATTGCATAGATATTTTGGAACACTTGTGGTGACTTTATGCTATTATTAGGGTGAGGTTGAGCAAATTTCATTGATGAAGCCGAAGGCACAAGGACCGCATGATGAAGGCTTTCTTGAATATCTTGAGGATATAATTGGAACTATAAAATATGTTGAGAAGATTGAGGATACATATAAGCAGTGAGTTTCATGCCACTATGTTTTAATTGAGAAGCTGAGACACTAGTTGTCATCATGTGATTTGTATGTTGGATGATTGCATCATATGAAATTAAGAATGATGATTAATTTATACTGCATATCATATAGGTTGTATTTTAGTGTATTTGCAAGGAGTCACTTTTTTTTTTTCTCAATCAACCATGTAGCTTAATGTGAAGACAATAAGCTTTGTTTTGGTCGGTAGAAGATAAAGCTGGAACAAGAAGCGTTTGACTAAAATTTATTACGATCAACATTTACGATAAGAGTTAGTGCCTGTAACATGATGAAATATGTACTTATTCTTAGTGTTTTGGTATTTGTTGTCGTTTTTTTTTTCTTATCTAACTGAAAACTCATCTTATCGAGCAAACATGCTTTGATTTTGTCTATATTTAGCTGCTGTGAAGTATAGCATCAATACAGCTACGAAGGAATATTTTTTTGAAATAAATTTTCTTTTATTACTGTCATTTCCGTGCTGGCATTTTGATGTATGAGTTTTTCATCAGGTTAGAATCTCTCAATGAGAAAAGATCTGGAGTAGTACAGATGGTTAAGTTAGCAGAGAAAGAAAGAGACGTCTTGGAGGTATATATAACTGCATGCTAAATATTATGTTTCCACCTTACATAATTGTTTTTTCTCAACTCGCACTTGTCCTATAGGATGTGAAGAATGAGGCAGAAGATTATATGCTGAAGGAACTATCACTTATAAAATGGCAAGAGAAGGCCACTAAACTGGCTTCTGAAGACAACAAAAGCAAACTTTCCGATTTACAAAGCAAATTGTCTTCCGCGGAAGAAGATTTGAAGGGCAAAAGGTATTTTGCTTGATGGAGGAACAAATTTCTTGAATTAACAACTGAACTACATACTCTGGCTCTAAACCCTTTTACGTTCTATAGAGACAAAATCCAAGAAAATAAATCATCTTTGAAGGAGCTGGAGGATTTACACAATAAGTATCTTAAAAGACAAGAGGTATGCATTATTTTCTTTCTAATTTCTCACTTGTGCATTTCACTTTGTCAGGAATGTCTTACAAGTATAGAAGTAGATTTATGTTGGAGGAGCATTTTCATTACATATACATTCAATTAATATTGGTCTCAAGTTTGCACATTTCCTGATTGCTTATGGTGATCAGCTATGAGTACTAAATATGTGTACTTATGTAATTTTAGGATCTTGATAAAACCCTTACTTCGTGCAATGAAGAGTTCAAGGAATTTGAGAGGCAGGACGTTAAGTTTCGGGAGGATTTGAAACACAAGAAACAGAAGGTGAAAAAACTCGAGGACAAAACTGAAAAGGTAGGAAGTGCTCTGCATCACAGTCTGATTTGCTATTCAGTTTCCAATATATGAATACTTATCATTACTAGGTGAAATCAGAAAATCTGACAGGAACAAACTAAAGCAATAAAAATTCTAAACCAAAATGTACTTTTCAGGTATAGTTTCTAATTATGGTTCAATGCATCCCATGAATGATTTCAATTGCAGGATTCAGTTAAGATTGATGACACTACTAAGCTGCTTGAGGACTCGAGAAATACGATTCCAAGACTGGAGGGAGAGATCCCTTCACTGCAGAAACTCTTACTTGATGAAGAGAAGATTCTAGAAGAACTGAAGGAAAAATCTAAAGGTAATTTGGATTTTCTAATGATTATAATCATTTTATTTTTTTGATAGCTACAGATCAATATTTAAAAATTCAAAATAGGTTAGGTATTAATGCCGCTTTCCCACGCAGTTTCCCCGGTGTAAATTTACATCTGATTATGCTTTCTTCTGCATACATGATACCCGCTAAACTTTTCTATATCTCATGAAAAGATGAAACTGAGAGGTTACGCTCTGAGTTAACGAAGGTTCGAGCTGAATTGGAGCCTTGGGAGAAGCAATTGATTGAGCACAAGGGAAAGCTTCAAGTTGCAAGTACCGAATACAAACTGTTAAATGAAAAGGTAAGGTTGGCTAAATATGATTAATGTAGTACAAGAGAGAAAAGTTAGTTTATTAATTTCTAGCAATAGCATTTCATTTCTATTTTTCAATTAATCTTTTGTATGTGATTTAGCAATCTTTGCCCATTCAAAATGGGACATTTTTTAATGGCAAATTTTCAACTGTAAATCTCGTACAAATTTTTGCCTCTTCCCTTCATCATTGTTGACAGGAAGAGAAGGGCTAGAAAAACGAGGAAGTTATATTGAAAAATTGCATCGCATAGGATGATCTATTTTATAACTATTTTATTCAAAACTGTGAATGATATAGGATTGTCCCAGTGTTGAAAAACGTTTGTTTTGGGATGGAGGGTTGTTTTCATATGTGTAATTGTGTATGCTTTGATACTAATATTCTTACTGTTTGAAATATTGAAAGTTATATGTTTACTTTTCAGCATGAGAGTGCTGTTAAAGCCTTCAAGGACGCTCAAAAGCTGATTAATGATGTACAAGAAACAGTGGAAGCCAAGAAGAAGGATGTATTAAGAATTCAAAGTGAACTAGGGAAACATGAACAGGAAGCTTCTGAAGCTCGCAGAGTGGAACAAGTATCACTCTTGTACCTTGAATACATTTATTGTTTTTGTTTGATATCTACATCGATGTCATTTTACCGCTTTTTTTCTTTTTATCTTGTGTATGGTTTTCTGGAGCTACATGGCTAGCATTGAGGTCATAAATGTTTTGCAGGAATGCATCAAGGAGCAAGATGCTCTAATCCCTCTTGAACAAGCTGCTAGACAAAAGGTTGCTGAGCTACTGTCGGTTTCTGAATCTGAAAAGAGCCAAAACTCTGTTCTAAAAGAGATATTGCGAGCTAAAGAAACTAATCGGATTGAAGGAATATATGGCCGGCTAGGTGATCTTGGTGCTATTGATGGTAGGAGTTTCTTCTTCTCGTCCTTCCTTGACTGATACATGATCTATTTTTACAAGTGGCAATTGACTTGTATACCTACACCTCAAAGTGTCTTTACTGATAGCTCGAGATAATCTAAAACAGTTTCTTTTTGATTATTTTTAGCATTTTTCTTGAATGGTTTA
Organism: Fallopia convolvulus; assembly: GCA_964016875.1. Classification (NCBI taxonomy): domain Eukaryota; kingdom Viridiplantae; phylum Streptophyta; class Magnoliopsida; order Caryophyllales; family Polygonaceae; genus Fallopia; species Fallopia convolvulus. Next base: position 35,476,933 of record OZ024737.1, read on the forward strand.
TTATTAAGTGTACTATATTTCAAAATTTAATACATTTCAGCTGTGCTTGTGTAAACAAGTCAATCTTATTGATCAGGCTTAATTAAGATTCGTTGTTGAAAAAAAATGTAAAGATTTGACGTGTAGTGCATCCAAAAACAGTGAAAGTATGCGATTCTTCGTTGACTCTCTTATCTCTCTCCCATCTAATCTCTTCTCTTGATGTGGAATTGGGTTGACAGTATCAGCATCTTCTTTGCCAACGCTGATGGTTATATGCACCTCTGGTTTAGTTAATTTATTCCCTTCTCTTTGTGTTAATTCAGTTAATGTTGCCCATTGATCTCCTGCAGGAAAGTATGATGTTGCTATATCAACAGCATGCCCTGGACTTGACTATATTTTAGTTGAGACTGCTGATGCAGCACAAAAATGTGTGGACTTGCTTCGTGAGAAAAATCTTGGTGTTGCTACATTTATGATCCTGGTTAGATTCCCCAGTCACCATTGTCTTCTGCAATTAGAGGCTAGCTATTTTGAATTGTGTTTTGTACATTTAAATCAGTGTAAGATTTTAAATGTTATGGCCAATCATTTCAATATAAAGTAAGGACAATTTACAAATCAAACTAAAACCTGCATTACTGGTTCAGGATGGATAATAATTCGCAACAGCTCAAATTTGGGCAATAAGGAAAAAATAGATGGAAAGCACGAGTGCTTATCAAAATAATCACTTTGTCGGCAGTGCATCATATTCTTTCAACTTTAGATGCGTGAAGCAAGAAAATGTCTGCACTAGGCGTTTGACTCAGGAACTTATAGTATTTAAGATTTACTGTCTCATTTACTTTTAAAGCAGTAATAGTTGTTTTGTTAGCATAGGAAAAGCTGTTTTCTCCTATGATTTTCTATAATGTGCACAAAAAAATGCTGTTTTCTTTTTACTTGTAGGAAAAACAAGAAAGGCATCGGAGTGAACTGTCGAAAAGAGTAAACACTCCAGAAGGGGTTCCAAGGCTTTTTGATCTGGTAAAGGTCAAGGATGAAAGATTGAAGCTTGGATTTTATGAAGTAATGCGGAACACGGTTGTGGCTAACAACCTTGATCAGGTGGAAACCTTTTTTGCAGACTTCAAGTTTGCCTTATAATGGACATTAACCTAATTTTCAGACTTGATCAGAGATCATGTAAATTTTGTCAAAATACTTCTGGATAGTTGTTTCTGTATATTCTGTAATTCCTGTGGATCTTTTATCTTTGTAGGCAACCCGCATAGCATATGGTTCAAACAAAGATTTTAAGCGGGTGGTTACCTTGGATGGCGTGTTGTTTGAGAAAGCTGGAACAATGAGTGGTGGGGGAAGCAAGCCACGTGGTGGTAAAATGGGGACATCCATTCGAGCTGCTACTGTTTCCAGGGAAGCAATCACTGAAGCTCAGGAGAGTTTAGAAACAATGGTTGATAAGTTGGACAAAATTCGAAAACAGAAGGCTGATGCTGTTAGAAACTACCAGGCTTTGAACCAAGCTATTGACCGCTTGGCAATGGAACTAAAAAAGAGTAACTCAGAGGTAAAGGATTATCTAATTTCTTGAAATCTTGCCTTTGTTTATACTACTAATGCACATAACACTTGAACTTACCAGATTGATAGTCTACAAAAGCAACAAAAGGATCTTGAAAGTCAAGTCAATTCCCTAAAGGAGGCATCAAAACCAAAGGCGGATGAAGTAAATAGGCTCGAAGAGCTCAAAGAAACAATTTCTACTGAAGAGAATGAAATTAACAGACTTGCTGAGAATTCTAGGCATCTTAAAGAAAAGGTTTGTAACTCTTAGGTCTAAAAAGAGTACTGGCTAGTCATGTGTTTTTTTCTGTGAGTTACTACTTTGATTGATAACATTTGGATTGATGTGGATAAAATTGAAAATTTAAATGCTCCATTTTCCATCTCTGCAGGCTACAGAGCTTCAGGCGAAAATTGAAAATGCTGGAGGTGAAAGGCTGAAAAAACAAAAGGCCAAAGTGGATAAAATTCAGTCAGTAAGTGCGCATCCTGTGCCAGAAAAGTGCAATCCTTGAAAAATAAAGGATGTTTGCAACTGATTATTGATTTTTTATCGCCTCAGGATATCGACAAAAATGGAACTGAGATCAACCGCCTAAAAGTCCAAATAGAAACAGGGGAAAAGAATATAAAGAAGTTGGAGAAGGGGATTGAGGATTCAAAGAAAGAAAGAGAGAGAATTCTGGATGAGAAAACGAAACTAATTTCCTCTTTCAAAGAGATAGAGCAGAAGGCATTTAAATGCAAAGAGAATTACGACAAAACACAGAAGGTTTTTGTCATTGTTACTTTTCATCTGCTGGACTCAACAAGTCGTTCATTTTCATTTCACATTTATGATTTGCTATTTTCCGTTTTTTTTTTTACATATGCGCTTTAACTTTTCTTTGGTTCTTTCTGTTTCTTTTTTTGTTTTTTTAGCTGATTGATGAACACAGGGAGGTGTTAGATCAAGCAAAAGATGACTATGAAAAGCTGAAGAAAACAGTGGATGAGCTACGGACATCTGAGGTTCTGTAATCTATCATATTTGATACGACTTACAATTTCAATTGAATTTTGAAAATATTTATTAGTGACAATTGTTTCTTCAACAGGTTGATGCTGATTTCAGACTTAAAGATACGAGGAAAATTTGCAAGGAATTGGAGATGAAGGAGAAGGGTTACAACAAGAAGCTTGCTGAGTTGGAAAATTCTCTTATACAGCATATGGAACAGTAGGAATTTTATCAAGCACTTCATTGTTCAGCTAATAGCATTTGCAAGCATATATAATTCGTGTCGTCTATTGCAGAATAAAGAAAGATTCTCTTGACATGGACAAGCTTCAGGCAGCTCTGGCAGATGAGACTCTTAACACACCGTGTGAACTCAAAAGGGCTCCTGAGATGGTGGCATGCCTAGAAGCTCAACTTAAAGAGATGAATCCTAATCTTGATTCAATTGCAGAGTATGTTCCTCACATGTTTCTCCTCAAGTAAAGCATTTCTTTTTGGTTTTCCTGATTTGTATGTCGAATAAATTTCAAGATATCGACGCAAGCTGTCGCTGTACAATGAACGGGTTGAGGAACTTAATGGAGTTACACGAGAACGCGATGATATAAAGAAGCAATATGATGAGTTGAAAAAGAAAAGGCAAGAATTCTCACCTTATGTATCTTTCTTTTTGCATTGAAAAAGCATATATTTTCTGTTAGTCTAGTGACTGTTGAAAATTTTGACAAAAGCAAATAAGCGACTGTTGATAAAGAAACAGCATATTCTTGGAAAAAGAGAAGTCGAACTTCTTACTGATCTCCTAGTCTCAATCTGTCTATACATCTTAAATAATTATCAATCCTTTGATATGCATATGCCAAATTTATACTCTGTATTGACTCCTATTGCAGGTTAGATGAGTTTATGGCTGGATTTAATGCAATATCTTTGAAGTTGAAAGAAATGTATCAGGTTTGTGACTAAACTTATTGCACTCCCTTGTGGTGCCTTGGCTACTGCTTCAGCATTGGGGCTTATACTATGTTCAATTCTTTTGTTCATGAATCTGTTCTATTTATTACATTTCATTGCCATGCTCTATATGCTCACTGATGGTTTGAGATCTTCGTGGTATAAAATTGTCTACAGATGATCACACTTGGAGGAGATGCGGAGCTTGAGTTGGTGGACTCATTGGATCCTTTCTCTGAAGGTGTGGTTTTCAGTGTTAGACCACCAAAGAAAAGTTGGAAGAACATTGCTAACTTATCGGGCGGTGAGAAGGTAAATGTTTTAGCATTATGGTATGCTGCTTGAAAGTACCCTCAATTCGAAGAAACCATTTCTAAAAAATAATATTTGCTGATTTTCTTAACATTTTTTTTTCAGACTCTCAGTTCTCTTGCTCTTGTTTTTGCACTTCATCATTACAAGCCAACACCACTTTACGTAATGGACGAGATTGATGCTGCTCTTGGTATGTTAAATGTATTTTTGTTTTTTATTATTGGCTTTAATCCCGCTTCTTCCTGTTTTTCTCACCAATATAAGTTGTTGCCTGTTTTTGTAGACTTCAAGAATGTTTCAATAGTCGGACATTATGTCAAAGATCGTACCAAGGATGCACAATTCATAATCATCAGGTGGGTATTTTTTAGTATACTATTATACTAATCAAATTTCCATATCAAATTTTACTCAATTGGCGCGTCCACCATCTTGCAGCCTTCGGAACAACATGTTCGAGTTGGCAGATCGACTTGTTGGGATATACAAAACCTCCAACTGCACAAAAAGCGTAACCATTGATCCTGGAAACTTTGTCGTCTCTCAAAAAGCTGCTTGATGTGTGTTCTTTCATCTTTCAATGTGTATGTAATGCTATTTGATATGTTGCTCTTAAGTTGTGCAGTGATTCGTAGATTGTGTTAGTGTGGCCTTCAGACATTTGAGAATTTGCTTAGATTTGTAAGCCGCGTTGACGTTGTTCTGGCCTTGAGTTTGTTCATGTTGCTCGTGAACAATTACATAGGTATTTTAAGGTTGCGTTCTCTCTTTCTATGCGATAAATTGATAATTAACATGGTCGCATGTGACATGAAATGTCTGATTATAAATGATGTTTAATCCGGTTGTCTTGAACTGAACTATTCAAGCTGTTATTGACCCGATCAAATTTAAGCAAGTTTTTAATTGTCACAGTTTTTTCCCCTTGTTCTTGCCAACTATATAATTGCAAGAGTTCATTTCATGCTTATTGTTTTGTACACATTTTAACTCCTTTTTTTCAGTTTTAAATTATACCATTATAAAATTATAAAGTGTACACAGATAAATATATCTCAATGTGTTTGAGGAATTGAATTTAATCTGTCCCAATTATGCAATTTGCTAAACTGTTTACATATTCCACGTGATTGCGAAGGAGTTAACTGGTCGAGGAATTGTAAGTGCATGGTCGAGTGAAAATCTTTAAAATTTGCGAAGGATATTTTGTCCCCATAATTGTGCATGACTTCAACGGTTATTAAAAAATACTATAAGCAAGATGAAGGGGGAGAATTTCTTAGCAAAGCAAAATATACATACCGATTGACACTATGCAAGAATCTTTGTCAGGGGTCAGATATTTTTACCATCAGAGAATTTATTAAACAAGCTTCCATTACCAATCGAAAGTTGACACTATGCAAGAATCCTTCACAGGGGTCCGATTAATTTTCCCCATCAAGAAATCTATTTAACATGGTTCCATAAGCAACTCTATAGAAACTATAATTGCCAAAAACCTATTTTCATTAATTCATGGGAAAAGAAATGAATTTTCAAATACAGAAGAAAAGAGGGGAGGGAAAAATAACAAAAAATAAAAAACAAAAAGAGAACATAGGATTGAGTATTAAATTATTACCCTAGTGCATTTCTACATTTTGAGCTTATGTTGGTGAAATAAGGGAAGTTTATATGAAGAGGTATTGCTGTAAATGCTTAGTTCTCTTCTTACTCTTGAGTTTCCTGAAAGCAGAAGACTCTATTTGCCTTATTCTCTCTCTACTCACACCCATTAACTCACCTATCTCTTGCAGTGTCTTCATCCTCCCGTCGTCCATTCCAAACCTCCACTTGATCACCTGCTTCTCCCTTTGAGTTAGGGTGTCCAATACTTTCGCAAGATCAAGCTTCATGAACTGCTTTATCAGCAAGTCTTCCGTCGTTTCAGCATCCGGGTCAGCTATCACTTCCTGAGAAAATAATTTTTTTTAGTTATTAGGTCTTGTCCCCATATTTCTTCATGCTCTAATAAAAAACAAAAGACATCTTTCTCAGACTAATAGGATATATTTGTTTTTGGAAACTATTACCCTAATTGAAAAAGATAAGACCCGTAAAAATAGTTTAAAAAATCCTAAATAATTAAGATCTAATTGAATCTTTCCAAATCTCCTAAGGGCATAGGTTAGAAAAACCAATGTTATAAGATGCAAATTCTACTTCGATAGCCTTTTTCTGGTAAAATAAAAGATAAAAAGCTGTAAAGGAACTAGAGAAAAAGATGCACCGAAGGTTTGAGGCTCTCGTTGATTCCGAACTTCTGGTCTAGAGACCTTGGAGCCTTGGGAGTCATTAAAACAGCATTGAGTCTCTTCATTGAAAGCCCTGCAGCTTCTGCAACCTCTTCATTCCCGGGGTGTCTTCCATTTTCACTATATAATTGCTTTCTCGCCTCCCTCACTCTGTAACTCGCCTCAACCATATGGAACTGTTTTGCAAAGAAAAATCAGAATAAAGTCAACGAGAACGCCGGCTAATATAGCTAAGTCTTAGTCATATTAATATGGAGCAAAACATACAGGTAGTCTAATTGTCCTTGACTGCTCTGTGAGAGATTTTCTAACTGCTTGCTTAATCCACCAGTGAGCGTAAGTGGAGAACTTGAAGCCCTTTGAGGCATCAAACTTCTCTGCTCCTCTCACAAGTCCCCTACATCCTTCCTGAAAAGTTGCAAAAAAAAAAAAAACAGTCTCAAGTAAGTAATCTGTTCAATACAAAGAACAGTAAATAAAGTTTTTATTGCAGATGAGAATGGGTAGCAACCTGAACGAGATCTTGAAGACTCATCCCAGATCCTTGGTATTTCTTGGCAATTGAAATGACGAGCCGAATGTTGCTTTTGATCATTTTATCCTTGCACTGAATACCATAGGTCAATCGCTGCCTTAGGGTCTTGTGGTCAACTCTTGCAGCAGCAGCCCATTGCACAATGGAAGGCTCGCCAAGGCCTCGTTCCTTAAGCTCCCTAAAAAGCTTCTCTAGTTTTATTAAGTCCTGAATAAAAGGTATATCAATCACAGAGAAGTAAGCACTTAAAAAAAATATTCAGTTCAATTAAATGAGCTGGTGCAACAAGAGGATAAACATTTGACCGCAAAAGCAATTGCATACATAGTGCATAGTGTACAAGTAAAAGATTTATAAGCTTAACATGTATGTTATGTATCTTCGTTATTAATGTCTATTGTGCTAGCTGAATATGAAAGGAAGGAGATGGTGTTATGATCCTATGACATTGGCCAGTAGTTTCTACTGTCATAAGAGTTCATTATACAGTGGCTACAGGGAACAACTATGTTAAGCATGAAAAACATCAATGATAGAATGACCATCTTGTGTAGAGGTGAGCTTAGTACATCAGAGCAGCTGTTAAAGTATGCTTGAATCCTTATTGTAGACAGTATTGCTGGGTTAATAGTAGCAGAAAACATGACATGGATAAAGAAAAATGCTTCAAATGCCATGGATTTTAAATAAATGCAAACCAACAAAAGTGTCATTAAGAATTATTCTCAGATTGGAAATTACTTGTGGGTATCCAGCCATCCACGAGACTTTATAAAGAATAAAATACAAGATAAGATTACTCCAATCTATTAGCCATCGGTACTCATCATTAAAACCAACTCCTTCAATGTTAAAGTCTTAATAGCGGCTTTGCTTTTGGTATTTCACTTCCTCTCTACACCTCATCAAAATTGTAAGTGTTATCAACGGACATAATATAAATACTTTCTTAAGGAAACAAATTGAGCTTTTTCAGAAACTATAAGAAGGGGGGAAATATGCTAAAAATGCCAGGCAACAGTAGGAATTCAGAGAAAGAATCATAGTACTTCATGCAGGTAAAGGTCTAATATCTAACTTATTTTCATATTGCATATATACCTAAGTGGTCTTAGATGTGTATCAGGCATTAGTGCAAAGTGCAAATGTAATATTGGGACAAAACACACTGGTTTAAATAAGAACTAAACAATTCATGAATAAGTAACATTAACTTGTGAAATGCACCTGAATTCCTACAGATAACTCTTGCTCTTCACTAGCTGTTAGAAGCTTGGAACCGCTGGTACTTCCTCGTAAATAACGAAGGGGATCAGAATACTTTACTTCTTGTGCAGTTGCACGCTTCTTCCGACTAGAAGTTGTTTTCACGGGAACAATAATAGCAGCTTTCTCTGCTGCCTTTGCTCTCTTAGCTTTTCTCTCTACTTGACGTGTTGACCGGACAGTTTTACTCTCAGATAATTGTAATTGCAGAAGTTCAAGCTCTTCTATTGTTGGCTCTACATCATCATGTTCATTTGTTTTGTAGTCTATGGAGTAACCAGATATGAGACTAGTTTCTGACTCCATTGAATCAGTAGTACCAGCAGTCTGTTCACTTTGTAGGAGCTGAGAATTCTTTCCCCAGAAAAACTCACCACCAGACCAGGCACTTTCAGATTTTGCTTCTGATTTCTCATCCTGCTCAACATGGGCCAGCGACGCTGCATCCTTTGCAAACTTGACTGCTGCTCGTGCTAATGCAACAGCTTCAGCAGCTGCTGCAGCAACTACAGCTTCTTTGCAGTTGATAAGCGCTTCTGTAGTCATTGCAGCCTGCACATATGCATTAACTAATATACTTAGACATTCAGTTGCTAGAAAGGAGCCTTATTATCTGCGAGGAAACAGTTCGGTCATGGAAAGGGTGTCTTCTGCAGTTTTGGGTGGACATTACATAGAGCCAAATTGCTAGAACCCTGAAGGGACAGAAAATCTCAAACAAAAGTATTGGAGAATTTCAAGCTCAGTCAAATCATGTGGTTCTCTGGTTCTTCTTTTACTTCAAATGTAACGCAATACCAATACTTTTTCCTCCTGTCTTGTCTTTCTTTTCATGTTCTCTCCCCAAAGTTTTGCAGCCTACTCTAGAGTTGTTTTTCTTTTATTCACTGACATAGAATTTTGACACTCAACTAGTAAGTTTAATAAAAAAAACATATAACAAGCCTGACTCACAGAAAAAAACAAGAGAAACAATCATAATGAACTGTGGTACACCAAGCTTCTTCTATGTGCAAGATTGAATTTGAGAAATACCTCATTCGACATTCTCAAGTAAGTCAATGGAACCTCTGCAGCAAGCACATTGGATTTGGAATCCCCATCTAATGAAGGTATGTGTAGCTTCATCCGATCAAGAACTGCAGTACTTTCAGCATTCGAGATTGATGGTGCAGTGGAGACAATACATTGTACACGGACGCATACAGAAGAGTTATGTTTAACTGCCAAAGTTGCAACAAATATATAATTTCAATCACTAAATTAAAATGGTGTTGCAAAGTGACAAAGAGGAATTAATTCATCATTCAACATGTAATTTAACTACAATGAAATGTCAGTAAAAATACAAGTACCCTGACAAAGACCCTTATCAGAGCTTAATATCTTATCACTTTGACTGAATGACATTTGTAATGGGCTTCATTACTACTCAAGTCCATCAAGAGCCAAAGTCAGAACCTAGTCTACTACTTATTGACGCATTAGAATCATTAGTAGGAGAAAAAAGATGGATGAAGATTTACAGCTTATTAAACTTAGTTTTCAGCAATTTGTCCAAAAATAAGCTTTAATGACAAAATAACCTTAACCATTATAAACATATAGTCTGAGTTCATAATTATCAAATTATTAATGGCATGCAATATTTGCTGCAAGGAATTGAGTACATGTCAAGCTGGATGGCTTCCAAATACATATAACTTAACAATAAACATGAAGCATTAAACCAAACGAATGCTGAGGGACAGAAGAGCTTTTTCATTCAAGCTCTTTATTCCAATTGGATACTTCTCTTTTTTTCCAATATTGTGGTCGTCAATTCTTAATCCAATTCTTCACCAGCCAAATCTATATAATATGCAATGCCAGTGGAAAAAACCTTCAAACCAAACAAGAGGAACAGCGAACTGTTTCATCAAAATAGTCAAACAAGCAAAAGCTTCAATATTTCAATTCGATAGCCCTTCTTTAAAATTAGAAGTTTTCATTTCATCCATCAATTACACCAATATTATTATTGCCAATGCCAGCCTCATCATAACCATTCATCTTCAGTCAAATACTCCAACCAGATACTGAAATTCACTCGAATTATTGTGAATTCAGAAGACATCAAAATTTCTCCAATGATAAGACAATCAATTGAGAGGAGAAAACATACAGCAGAAGGCGGAAGTGGGCGGGCGTATCTTGGAGTAGATAGAGAAGGTATCTGGCTGGCATTTGAACTGCGGCACTAAACATGACATCTTCTAGGTATTCACTCTAATGGTAGTAGCTAGAAGTCCCTGATTATCAACATAGGAATGGCGTACAACTGGAGAAGAGAATGAGAGAGATGGCGGAAGAGAAGAGAAGAGAAGAGGGAATTGGGGTTGTGGTCAGAACTGGGGCTGCAAACCTGATAAACGGATAAGGAGACCATTGCTAACTGGTAGGGTAAAATTGTAATTTGGCAATAAGCAAATAGCTCATGGTGTGCCATACACGAGTTTTGGTTTGAATTACAACACTTGTTCAGTATCTTTAGCTGAATCTCCTTAAGTGTGGTAAAGTGGTGCTAGACTCCTTAAGTGTTGTGCAGGAGGTTCGAAGTTCGAATCTCACTGGCAGCATGTATGGAAAAATTGATATTGGGAGGGTCTCCCCCAAAATGGGGCCACGAAGTACCCGGTCCGGATGTAGAGCGGTGTTCGACCGATCGAACCGGGCGAGCCAAAAGACAAGACCAAAAAAAAAAGTATCTTTAGCTGAATCGAGATTTGAGGGTTTTGATTAAAAGTTTATTATTTAATTAGGCAACGAATTGTTAGATCTCATTTAATTCCATTCTATTATAAAATATAATCAAATAACTTACTAAGACAATTATTTACTATTTATATAAAAATTGGAAATAATATAGATAAATATCACCTTTTTTTGTAATAAGATAGATATCACTTTTTAAAAAATAAAATTTTTATTATTAAATTTGTTCATAATTTGACTGAATCATTTTTAAAAGAAAGACACAATAATAAAATTCCAAGCGTATTAATATACTAAGATTATTTAAAGACCAAAAAAGACAAGGAGCATTACTAAATTTAAAGTATAATAATAAATGATATAGATAATACATTCTTCTTGACATCTAAAAATAAAATAATTTAACTAAGATAATTTAGATAATCTATAAACTAATATTCCAAAAAATTAGCGTAAGTTTTGTCATAATCATGATTTCTCTTGAATTGACCACTTTGATTAACATCAAGGGCAAGTTCACCACTACTTGCTTAAAATAATTACTTCCTCCAACACATGAAGCTCCTCCATACTCACCACTTCCTCCGAATCCAAATGGAAATGTATTAACAAAATTTACTAAATGGAAGGTAGCTTCAAATCCGCTTTAGATTGGTTCGGATATTAACATTATTGTAACCAAATGTAGGAGGTAGTCCTTATGATTGCGACCCATGAGCTTTTATCTACATGATTTTTGTCTATTTCATTTTCAAGAATTCATGATCATTGAATTTGTTGTACGTAGAATCAAGAATCATGAGCATGAGCATGATTTTATCTTCATCACATCGACCTAGATGTTTAGTTTGTTTTATGTGTAATGCTCTATCTTGGAGGCAAATTAAAGCTTGAGTTTTATAACATGTTTTTTCTCAATCAACTTTTTTATTACTTGGTTGTCAACCATCGTCTTTTCATACCTTTTTTTTTCTGTTTAATGACTTTCTTTCTCATGTTCGCCATCTTCGTTCTTGTAAGACGCTCTTATGAAGTGACTTCATGATAAATGTACTCTTGCTCATCTTCATCTACTTCCAAACCAACACAAAATAATGGATTTTTATATGACCCTATTGTGCGAGAACCTGCTTAAGATCCTTTAGATGACTCCTTTCTCCTTCATAATATATCAGTGTGTGGGGCAGCATTGTCCATGCCACTTTTACATTTTTAAAATAGGCCCCACATGATCAAATTGCGATTGTTCCTCTTAAGTTAACTCATCTTGGAAGGATTCTTTAACTTTGTTCAACTAACAAGTGGAAAAATACAAATCGTGTAAGTTGGAGCTTAAAATATGATATTACAAATTATGATTGGATGAATACTTACTATACATTTTTCAGACGCGCCACTTGGATTTCGGTGTTCAATTTGATGAATATCACCATGAAGCTTTACTAGTAAAAGCATAGATCAAACTTTGGAGTGACATTCTAATCCTAATCCACTCTCTACCCTTGTCTTTATTGCATGTAGCAACAACTCTTTCCCACAAACATCCTATTTTTTAGGTTAATACTATTAATTGAACATTGAGAATATCAAGATAAAAATGACACAATTATAAAAGTCCAATCATGCTTAAAAAGACACTGCAATAATATACTAATTGGTTGGAGTGAGTATTGTGGAATGGATTAAGGAAGAAGTAGGGTATTTATGATGAATACTAATAAGATTTAATGATATAGATGTAATGACTTAATTTGATATAATGGTTGTTGGTGATTTGTGTCGAGTCATCAAATCCCTATGAGAGCATGTTGAGGTTAACAAGTCATATTGATAATGTCGATTGAGGAATTGGCATATATGACTTTCCATGATGTGATTATAGAGAGTTGTCATGTATGAAATAATCCAAAAGGAAATTGCACACCAACACCGAGGATTGGAACCTCGTGTGCCATAGCAGTTGGCGAGGGTGTGCCTTGGAGACGGCGTCGCTCGGAGTCGGCACGGTGCATCGGCACCATGCAAGGGCATGGCACGGCGAGGACCTCGATCTTGAAGATCAAGGTTCGGTATGTTGGGGCGCGCATATGATTGAACTTGAGGTTCAAGTCACGATGTTTAAGGCGCGCCTAGGGTGGTGCAATGGCACGGTCAAAGCAGCGTGAGGCTAGCGACGCACCATGGAGTGTGCGGTGGAGCTTGCGGCGCGCCTAGGGCATTGGCCCATGGCGCCGAGCACTAGTTGTGAAGCTAAGGTAAGATTTTGAGCTTTGTATTTGAGTCTTGTAGCTTTGTGCATGTTCTATTGTAAATTAGGAAGCTTCTCTAAGCTTGGTAGATGCTCTAAGCAAGAACCAAAACTTGAGTTTAGCTTGGCACATAGCTATGTTTGCTAGAAAGAAGTATTCATGCTTCATACTAGCTTAGAGTCATCTCTAAGAGCTTGAACAAGCTCTAGACTCATTGTATAAGCTTTATAAGAAGCTCATGTAGCTAAGGATTAGCTCATGGAAGCTCAATCTAGCTCACACTTGCTCAAGTTAGCTCAACAAGCTAGAAAGTCAGCTCAACGAGCTCAAACGCAGCTCAAGTCAACTCAACTAGCTGGATGCTAGCTCAACTAGCTAAGGAGTAGTGACACTAGCTAGGTACCTAGCTATGCTAACTAGGTGTGGGGCTATGTGGGCCGGCCCATGGGGCGCGCCTATGGGTTGTTGGGCCGTGTGCTTGGTGCATGGCATGGGCCTTGTGCCATGCGTGTTGGGCCATAGACTTGGGCCTTTTGGATTGGTTTTTTGTGCTTTCTCTTGGGCCAATTATAGGCTCGAATTAAAAGCCATTTGGAGTCCAAGGGGGATGTATCTAGACGCCCAATAAGATGACAAGGAAAGAGAAAAGGGAAGTTGCAACAAACTCTCTACTTTCACTCTCGACCTTCCATTTCTCCAACCGAATGTAACCGCCATTGTGGGCTGTTATTTGACAGAATTTTCACGCCTATTTAAGGGTGAAATGTCGGCCATTTGATGGTAATAAAGACACGGGAAAAATAGTCCCTTATTCCAAAAGAAATCGGTGAGAAAAACACAAGTAGTCAAGTAAGACCAGGCAGCGTTTTGAGTGGGAATTCAAGAGTGATTCAAACACGAACGTGGTGATCATGGATCGATCTTTTTTTACAAATATTAAATTTAATAACATAGATTTTAAATTTCATTATATAATTTGTAGATATATATATATGAGTTTTTAACTTAAAAACTACGATTGTATTTAATATCTATTTTTATTCCATGTTTTATAAATTAAAAAAAACATATCGGGTATATATAGCGGGGATTCGAGGCGGATAGTACATTCCCCGTCCCCGCCCCATTTAAAATCGGGGATACAAATATGATCCCCATCCCCGCCCCGTTCCCTGTTGGGATTAAACTTGGTTTGGTAATTAGTTTTACTAATTAATTTTGTTTACTGATGTTATGCAATTGTCATGGGTAGTTATTTAACTGTTTTCCAAAGCGGTTATTGGCGGTTGATAGTTATTAGTATATATATATGTCATGGGTTTGTAATAGATGATCGGAACGAAGGTATTGTTCTGGGGTAATAACGGAGGGACGAAGTTAATGTCTCTCGTATAACACACATAAAGTAATTTGTGTGTTGATTGTAGGGATCACATGTATAAGTGTAATTTACATGTGTTTATTTGGATAATTCTCCATATAGTGTTCATATGTTTGATTTATGGTTTGTGTAAATTTAACAATTGCTATCAGAGCCCGAAACAAAGATCTTGTAGAAACCCGAAATTGATGAAGAATGTTGAGCACTATGGAGGAGTAGACGTGTGAAATGGAATCTTCTATTCCTAATCATCATCCACCGCCAAGAAAGGTACGGTCCTTCTCTCGTCAAAGCAGTTGTGTTTGAAACTTCCCTAAGTAGGAGAGTCCAAACTGCTCCGATCAGAAACGATTCGCTGTCGTCGCCGATCAGACAACGACGGAGGAGAAATTGGTAATCGTAGCTGATTCAAATCGGACAAAGAAACATACGAGCGCCGCCGCCAACACACTTCCGTTGCACATCAGTATCAGAAAAACTCAAAACAAAGCAAGATCGGCGCTGGATGGGCGGTAAGGATCAACCCCTTCATGTGTCTAATTCTATTAAGCCTTTGGGTGACGGTGTTTTGGGGGAAAGTGTGCACCGTGATGACAACAACGCTTGGGATATATGAGTAGCAGAGCGGTGTTGTGGTGGTTGGATTGGGGAAGGTGCTCAAGTTAAACAACGATAAGAAGAAGAGAGGGGGAGCAGACATGAAGGACTGAAGGAGGAAGGTGGTCAAATTGAAAAAAGGGACCAACAATCTCTCTGCAGCAGGAAACAAATTGATTTTGTGTGGTTTGATACTTTGATAGGAATAAAGATGTATTACCAAGTTTAAGGGGGTGAATGTTGGGATTAAACTTGGTTTGCTAATTAGTTTTACTAATTAATTTTGTTTACTGATGTTATGCAATTGTCATGGGTAGTTATTTAACTGTTTTCCAAAGCGGTTATTGGCGGTTGATAGTTATTAGTATATATATATATATATATGTCATGGGTTTGTAATAGATGATTGGAACGAAGGTATTGTTCCGGGGTTATAACGGAGGGACGAAGTTAATGTCTCTCGTATAACACACATAAAGTAATTTGTGTGTTGATTATAGGGATCACATGTATAAGTGTAATTTACATGTGTTTATTTGGATAATTCTCCATATAGTGTTCATATGTTTGATTTCTGGTTTGTGTAAATTTAACATTCCCCGCTAAGTCGGGGAATCCCCGCGCCATTTAAAATCGGGGATACAAAAATGATCCTCGTCCCCGCCCCGTTCTCCACTAAGTCGAGGAATCCCCGCCCCATTAAGGGCGGGTCCCTGTGGATCCCCGTACCCACGGGTTTTTGTGCATCCCTAATACTCATACTATATATATATTCATGGCTAGAATAAATTTTATGCATAAATATAAGATATGATATAATTATATAGACTTTATTATATTACTAGAAATTTCCTAAGATTAAATATGCCTTGAAACTCCTCATGCTTAGCTTCCAATCTATCTCTATTATGTCCTTAGATAACCAAGCAATCTGCCTTTAGCAACTTGGAAACCCTAAGCGTGTCTCTTGGGACCAACGAACATAAATTATGTGTTTTCTTCGCTTTATTTGTTCCTTAAAGCTTGGCATTTATTTGTTGCATTTCTCTCCTTAAAATTCAAATATAAAATACCTTCGAATGTAAACTATAACATTCATAAGATTTTTCATCCTCAAAACTTAACAGGGAACAATCAATTTCCAACAACTATAAAAGTTAATTTATTTTTTATTTTTATAAAATCAATCACAATAATCTAATGTGTTCTAATACCTTCTTCCTTACCAGTATAACGTGGAAGTGCGAGAGTGATTACAGCTGTTTCCAAGCTTGGTGAGCTTCTTCAAAAAGGTGATACTTGAGCTCTTTGTGAATTGGTTTTGTTGATCATGTCATTAGTCAATGTTAAATTAATTATAAAATAAATTAAGTTCAGGGCACTTGATGATTCTCCATCTATTTTTGTCCTGTTTGGTTACTTAAAAAAGTAAACAGGACTATAAGCACTCATCTTAGACCATAAGCAAGGTTTTAGTAGTCGCAAATTAATTTACCACCACCAAATAATAATGTTCAACCCTAAACATTTGTCATCCATTTTGTCGAGTTATCAGTTGAGGAATGATCGAGGACCGATGCCTCGCAGTTGTATCTTCAGAGGAATAGAATAGTGATGACACATCTCCGGATGAATTTGTGAAAATTATCAAATGATATTTGATGGTTTAGGTTGGCTCTTCAACAATCGATCGAGTAGGCTAGTTAGTGTTTGTCAAAAAAAAAGAAATGCTTCAATGGTCTTCCTTCATGAGCCTTTTGAAGAATAACGTACTTATGAATAAAAGACGAGCACTTTAACATAGCTAATTGGGAAGAGGATTAATAGGACATATTTTGCGAGAAAGGGTGTCTACTACCACATCACCAAGCAGTTGAGGCTTATTAAAGCCTCGCGTTTCAGTGTAATGAAGTCCTTAGGTCAGAATAGACCTCGTGAAAAGTGAGCGAGTCGAAATTAATTAGGCCAGGCTTTGACTCAAAATATAGGCCGACAAGCATATATATATGGACAACTAATGGGTTTAGACAAGGTAAATGTGCCGAGTCTTTATAAATTTGGATATTTTCCTTGTTCATATTTGCCCATGTTTATAGATGAACGAGGACGGTCTGGGTACATGGGTCAGCCTGGACTTGCCTGGGTCTAGGTCAAAGTCATATATTATTGCTACTCTTGAAAACCTGAACAAGTGCAAATCATATATCGAATTGCAAAATGAATCTTTCACCTCTAATCTTGGATACATCACATTCTACGTACGTACGTACTTCAAATATCTCGGTGAAATGTAAAAAGTGTAAAGAATAAAATATAACTTATGTACGTTGTTTAATTAATGGAAGGAGTATCTTTAGGTGAAGCGTTATCCAAAGATTTAAAATTATTTGACTGGTGGTGACGTACTGACGGTAATGTGGAAAGCCGCGTTCACCGACGAAGATTCACTTGATTGATTAATATAAATATAATGAAGCACCATTCAACTACTAATCACGTTTGACTCAACTCACCATACTTTACACTAGACAAATCAAGTTATTTATTGTTAAATTTGTGGGCTTTAAAAGGTACACTGAACCATTAACATGACCATATTCATAATTCATATAAAAAGAAAGTCCATCAACCATGAAAACAGCTGTAAAGCCCAAACTCACTAAGCTATATAAATTACACACCGGCATTATGCTTTAACCATCACCCATTCCATTCAAAGTACTTGCGTCGTGTTTGGGTAGCGTATATATTGGGAAATGTTAAATACAGTATATTACACGTAACAAACCACTTATTGTTTACTACTGTAGTTAACTGCAGATTAGAGTGTTATACGCCCTAGCTAGGGCTGGGCAAAATCGGCTCTGGACCATGATTGAATTTCTTTTCATAAGAAAAGAGATTAGGGTGGTCATTAATAAGTTAGTGGTCGTCCTATTGCATCCTGTCAGATGAGGGTAAACAAACCCGAGTCAACTGCAAGCGAGATAGAAGAGACGCGTCTAAAGGATCCAACGATGAAGTCCGTCACAGAATTGCACTCACGAAATACATGAGAAATACTCCAATCCTGGAACCGGGCAAGCAAACAATGGATGTCCGATCGCAACAACTCAATCTCCTACGGGCAGCGCCAATCACTAAGACCGGCCTTAATCAGCTACAAATTATCGCCTTCAATCTGGATCCAGGGAATGCCACGACGAATGGCCTTGAGAAGTCCTTGGCGCAACGATGGTCTCGCAGATCAGAACAGATTGTCGACCAATCAGTCCTCCGTCAAAATGAATGGGGGAGCCATCAGAGTCCTTGAGGATGAACCCAAAAGAAGCTACACCATCCATACACTGCACCATCAAAATTCAACTTAATGTAATCCCTTTTGGATTTTACCCACTTAGCAAGTTTTCTCCCTACTCCACCTCTCGCAATGTTAGTGCGAGAGCTGGGGGAATCAGAGGCTCATGCAAGTTTCCATTCTTTAACTTGGTTTCGAGTAAAATCGCTTAGGTTATCAGCATTATGCAAGTTTGTTCCGTTGCTGCTGTCAAAGACTGTCTTATTTCTATAGAACCATAGGCTCCACCAGGTGCTAGTGATGAGTTCCATTTCCTCTTTTGTTATCATTGTCTTGATTTCCTCCAGGACCTGGTGTGGTTTTTGTCGTCCGGGAATACTTGGTCGACAATCCAACATAGTTTTGGGCTTACGGAATTAAGGGTCGCCCTAGTAAGGGGGCATGAGAGTAAGATGTGGTTTGAGTCTTCAACTTGGTTGTTACACGTTTCACAGCCTTGTGGTACCGGAATATGGTTAGAAACAAACCTGGTTTTGGTTGGTAGGTCGTTTCGTGCCACTTTTCATAGGAAATTCTTCATTTTAGGGGAGATGTTGAGCTTATTAATCCATTCTAGGTTAATTTTGGGTTAATTTTTGGATTGGTGAAGCCACTACATGGTAGAATGGATAGAATATCAACCACTTTTACTTGGTTGTCAGTACAATCTATCCGAGATTTTATTAATGAGATTAATAATTTTGGTAATTTTTTCTAGGTTATTTGCAAATTAAGCACATTGCATTTTTGTCTCCTTGAAATGATGCATAACCAGTACGTGCGAAATAATGCAAGATCAACTGACAAAATAAATAAATAATACTCCTACTCATTTATATCACAAATAATGCACATACAATTCAATAAAAGTGATGCATTAATAGACCAAACATTGGTCACCTTGGATATGATGCATAATTAGAGCGGTCAAAACATGACCAATCTAACAAACTATTAGAGTATGTAATATGGTTTGCCATTTTGATGGTCATAGAAGGAGAGAGACAATAAACAACAACAATAACAACAATTACCCAGTGGAGCTTCCCTTGCGGGAAATCTGGGGGGTCAAGAACTCAAGATGGGGGCGCCCCAGGCTTAACGCGTCAGGGGAGCGACCAAAAGACCCGACAGAACCACATAACAAGATAAAAAACAAGGCAACTTAAGGAAAACCGAAACAAAACAGAATAAAATGTAAAAAAACGTAAAAACATAGCTCCGAAAACCTCAAGGCCCCCATCGGCCGATCTGTCCAGGTGACTAGTTGTCCACCACTCGAATCTTCTCCCTCCAACTATCCCTGCACAATGTCAGATCTGTCGAAATCCCCAATTGGCTGACATCCTACTCTATATTATCCTTCCAACACTTCTTCGGTCTTCCCCTCCCTCTACGTACGTCTCCGAGGACCAAGCTCTCAAACCTACGCACCGGTGCCTCAGGGCCCCACCTCTGAACATGTTCAAACCAGCGCAATCTTGATTCTCGCAGCTTATCCCCAATATTGGCCACTCCCACCCTGCTTCTAATTACTTCGTTTATGATTTTGTCTAGTAGTGTGTGTTCTCTCATCCACCTTAGCATCCTCATCTCAGCTACCATCAATCTCTGTTCTTGTGCTTTCGTGGTGGGCCAATATTTTGCCCCATAAAGGAGGGCCAATCTGATCACTATTCTGTAAAACTTTCCCTTCAACCCAAGCAGTACCTTCTTGTCACACAGAACCCCTGATGCCGCCCTCCACTTCTGTCAACCCCTCTGGATCCGATGTGTGATTTCCTCATCTATACCCCCATTACTCTGTAAAACTGAACCCAAATACTTGAAACTCTCCTTCCTCGTTACGACTTCCCCTCCTAAAAGCACATCCTCATTGGAGCCTACATCCTGCCCAAACCTGAACTCCACATATTCCATCTTGGTCCTACTCAGTCTGAAGCCCTTAGGCTCCAACTTCTCCATCCAACTTTCAAGCTTGCTGCTAACTCCGGCTTTTGACTTGTCCACTAAGACAATATCATCTACAAATAGCATGCACCACGGGATCTCCCCTTGAATCTCCCTCGTCAGAACACATCGTAAAAAGGAAAGGACTTAAGGCTGAGCCTTGATGTAGACCTGCCTCCACCTTAAAAAACTCAGTACCTGGGGTGCACACGCTAGTCATCCAGCTCTTGTACATATCTTTGACTACCCTAATATAAGTTCCAGACACTTCCTTAGCTTCCAAACAATCCCAAATCAGCTCTCTTGGTACTTTGTCATACACTTTCTCTAAGTCGATGAAAACCATGTGCAGATTCTTCTTCCTCTCTTTGTACGCCTCTGTTAGCCTCCTCAGCAGGTGAATAGCCTCCATAGAAGACCTATCGGGCATAAAACCAAACTGGTTCTTTGACACTCTGACTAACCTCCTCAACCTCATCTCAATAGCCTTATCCTAAATCTTAATTGTGTGGCTAAGCAGTTTGATATCCCTGTAGTTATTGCATTGTTCTACATCTCCCTTGTTCTTATATACCGGGATCAACTTGCATAGCCTCCACTCATCTAGCATCTTGGTTGTCTTGAAAATCACATTAAAGAGTGTTGCTAACCACTCAAGACCTCTCTCTCCCAAATACTTCCAAACTTCCGTTGGGATCTCATCCGGCCCTACTACTCTCCTGTTACTCATTTGGCGGACTACTCCTTTTATTTCCTCCCTGGAGAAACGTCTGTAAAAGCAAATGGGGTGCTCGCGGCTTTCTCGACCCGTCGAGTCGTGTCGTCTCTCCTCCATCTTGCAGCCTTCATTCAGAAGACCACCGAAGTACCTCTCCCACCGTTGTCTGGTTTGTAGGTCCTCCACTAGCACCCGTCCATCCTCATCTTTGATACATTTTACCCTATCAATATCTATACTATTCCTTTCCCTTGCTTTTTCCATTCTGTACAAGACCCGTTCCCCGCCCTTTTCGTCCAAGGCCTTATACAAATCCTCAAACGCTCTCTCTTTAGCGGTTGCCACTGCCTTCTTTGCCGTCTTGAGCTCCGCCAACCTCAACTCCCACTCTGGTTCTGCACTTCGTAACCAAGCTTTGTAGGCTATCTGTTTCTCCCTAACCTTCCCCTAAACCTCATCATTCCACCAGGCTGCCGCCCCTTTATGTCCAAAGGAGCCTCTCGATGTACCCAACACGCTACACGCTGCTCTACGAATACACTCCGCCATCTTGTCCCACATCTCATTGACATCGTTCCTCTCTTGCCAAGCACCCTTTGCATCCGCCTCTTCAAGGATCCTTTCTCGCAGGCCTTGCATGTTAGATTTTGTGAGGCACCGCCACCTAATTTTCGGTTGAGGTACCGTGTTTGCCTTTTTCTTTTTACACGGCTTCTTCTAATCCAGGACCAATAACCTGTGTTGCATCGACAGACCCTCAAAAGGAATGACTTTGCAGTTCTTCCACCTTCCTCTGTCTTCCCTTCTAGTCATAAAGAAGTCATTTTGGGTCTTTCCCAACGGGCTCTGAAAAGTAACTAGATGTTCATCTCTCTTCCTGAACCACAAGTTGACCACCAAACAATCAAAGGCAGTTGCGAAATCCAAGAGTGCTCGACCTCTCTCATTTTTGTCGCCAATTCCCCAACCTCCATGTATCTCCTCGAACCTAAATTTGTCATTCCCGATGTTCCCATTGAAGTCCCCTCCAATCACCAACTGCTTTGTCGACGGTCGTCAGACTATCTAAGTCTTCCCAGAACTGTCTCTTTTCTTCTGAACTCAAGCCCCCATGCGGTGCATAAGCGCTGACTACATTCAAGATCCTCTCCCCTAAGACAATAAAAAAATATTAAAAGTGAAGAGAGGGTGGAAATTGATGACCGGGTCATACCCATGACCAAAATAGGAGTTGGTCATTGAATGACATAGTGCCATTTGTCACATGAGAAAGAAGAAAGAAAAAGAGAAAAGAAAAGAAATATTTTTTTAATATGATGATAAAAAAAATGTTCAACCATTGACAATGCTTAACATGTCTTAAAATGGACCTCCAAACCAGTTTGATCCAAATCCGATTAGATTTGGTAAACCAATCTGCCAAGTTAACTCTTGTTTCAATGCATTATATCATACTATATATTAAATATTATAAATTTACAGCACATTTTGTTATTAAATCAAGGAAGATGGTAAAAAAAATTTCCAATGGAGAGACAATACTCTCCATCCCTTCAGGGGGATTATTAAATAATAAAAATAGGATAATTAGTCAAGCAAATGGAGAATAATCTGACCCCCTAACATCAACAAGTAAAGAAATAACATCCTCGATCAGGCGGGTCAAGTAATACATGAAAATCTAGACTAATTAAAAGAGTAAAGGAAGCAAGAAAATATGCCTATAATTAGCATCCTTGTAAATATGACGGAACTAGACAACATAGTCTCATCTAAGTAAGCCTTGGCATTACACTACCAGGCTAAATAGGGGATGATAACGGTCCACGAGCTTACTTAGAAAAGAGACCACAATATGCGAATCTAATTCTAAGCAAACCCTCACGTAACCCCGTTTCCAAGCTATACGTAAACCATGCAAAGCACCCTAGAGTCCTACCATAGGCAGAGTACATATATATACCATTATAATAAACAAAACCCACCTGCCATTGGCCATCATAATCTATAATCACTCCTCCTACCGCAATCGTCCCATCTTGTCTTACTTAGCCATTTGTGTTAATCTTAACCCAATCCTCCTAAGGACACTTCCATAAAATATAGTACTCTTTTTTCACACGAGTGGCCATAATATCACTAACAACCATAGTAACATCCCAATATTCCGCCACTTGCTCTAAAATGAAAGTCTTCTTAATTATTCCCATGTGAATGAAATGTTATCAAAAACACCATTGTTACACCGGCCACTTCAAACTCCACCAAAGAAACGTAAAAAAAATACAATTCTAATCAAATACACTTCTATGTTTAAAATCAAAAGCAAAATTAACCCGAATCTAAAAAGCAAAGTCGGAATGAAAAAAGACTTTCCTTGAAAGAGGAGGGTTAAGATCTTCCCCAAAATACTTTGTGATATCACAATCACGTAAGAGGTAGATCAAAGACTCCTCCTCAGTTGAACATATCGAGCAAAGGGCATTCATGGCGAAATGACACCTAACCTGCTCTTGATTAGTAACGATAGCGCCTTTAAAAGCAAGCCAAAGAAAAATCTTGGTTCTCTCCGTAACACGCAACCTCCAAATCCTCTTATATATACCACGATCAACACACAACAAATCACAATTAGCCCGAATCAAATTATAAGACGAGCTCACCGGATATTGACTCGCTGTTGAAAAATCCCAATTGAGCACATCCAAATTAGCAATATCAACGTCCACAACAATCGAAGCAAGTCGCATCAGCATATTGCTCGACACAACATCAATAACAAGGTCCTATCTCTAGCTAGCATCATTGTTCCAAAATTCTGAATTGAACAATGCAGGATGTTAATAGTTACCAGACCCAACACAAGCTCCACCAACATGGTGTCACCTAGCCATCTATCAAGACAAACCGCCTCGTTGTTCCCAACGCACCAGTTCTAGCACAACAACTCGACTTATACCAGTTTTAAAACTTTTCCTAACATGCTACTTATGCGCTCTCACACAAAGCGAGGGTCTAATATATTTCGATCGTAAGACCTACACATAAAGTTTGTGATTCTCAGTTAAGAAACACCAACCTAGTTTACCTATAAGTGTCAGGTTTAACTCTTTCATGGATCAAAGACCGAATCCCCCATGGTCTTTAGGCTTACAAATCTCCTCCCAACTAACTAAGTGAACTTGTCTTCTACTTTCATTCCCAGCCCAATAAAGGTCCTTGTCAACAAATCCATATTCGTGCAAATATCAATAGGAAGGATCATCGTAGTCGTCGAATAGATGGGTATAGACGACAAAACAGATTTAGCAAGAGTAACCCTACTAGCAAGACTAAGAAAGCGCCCTTGTCAGCCTTTCAGTTGAGACAATATTTTTTCAATAAGTGGTTTGAAAGTGGCATTCTTAACTTGCTCATGGAAAAGAGGCATCCTTATATACTTCCCAAGATCTCGTTTCACTGAAAAGCCACTCGCCTTTTTAATACGTCGAATCAAGCTTTCATGGACATTGGGCGAGAACGAGATCTTTGATTTAGCCTGTCTTACTTTTTGGCCCGACTAGGTGAAGATGGTATCCAAGCATTCTTGGATAACATGAATTTGCTCAATAGAAACTTTTGTAAATAGTAAAATATCATCAGAAAGAGGATATGCGAAAATGCAGGGCCTCCCTTAGAGAAACAAAATAGGCTTCCACTATTTGTCAGCCATGATGTGAAAGATAACCTGACTCAAATGCTCAATACATAAGATGAAAATATTCGGCAATATCAGATCGTCTTGCATGATGCCTCTAGATGGAATAGAACTCTTAATTGCTTCTCCATTCCACAACAAATGAAATGTAGTGTTCAAACACAATTGATCCAAGAATTCGAGAAACCAACATCAACGAGGGTATCCTCAATAAAATCCCAACAAATGAAATAACACCCATTGAATTTCCCCACAAACTATCTATCCAAGTTTCAACCAATCAATCAAAATATTAATCGAGTCGCTCATTTTGATCAAACCTTATAAGTTTCTATGTGTGATAAGGCTCAATTTGATCATGTGGCGTTTTGATTGTAGACGAAGTGATGTTTCTTGATCAATCTAATCGTGCATTGTGTTCTCTGGTGTAGTGTGAGCTTATCGGATGAGGAGAGGGAGCAGGAGTCGACAACGTCTCAACGAGGTTGAATGAATGTAATCAAGACGATAGTTGAAAGAAGGGGGGGGGGGGGGAGGGGGAAGGTTACACGAACAATTTTCAACCCTATTTTTACTTTTACTTAATAACAAACCTAGATTATACTCCCTCCATCCCTAAATGTTTGTCCCCTTTCTATTTCCGTCGTCCCTAAAAGATTGTCCCTTTCCCCTTTCTTTCCTTTTATATCTACAATTTATTCCCAATAATACCCTTATTCAACAACCCAATTACCCATCTTATCCATCTCTCCCAATTAAATTCTCTCTCTTCCACTTTCCACCTACCTTTCACACCATTATAAAAACACCATTAAAGCCCTCCATTTTTACTCAATTTCCACCTTTCATGCCCAATTGGATCAACCCATTTTAACAAAAAATGACCCATTTCATGCCCAACCAAGAACAAGCAAATTTTTTGGTCTTGTTGCAAGTTGGGTTGGATCAACCCAGACCCAAATTTGAAAACGTTGATCCAGTGGAGGTGGAGATCCAATAATGATGGCTTTAAAAAAGGCAACCCTAGTGGAGCTCCCATTTTCATTTCTCCAAATCTGAAAACGCTCTCTTTTGGCTCACCAAACCCTAGCTCCATTTGCGCCGCCTCTGTCTTTCTTTGCTCAATCACCCTCCATCTCCCTCAAACTCCTCTCCATCTCGCTCGATCTCTCACAATATTGCAGTGATCTTGGCTTCTCTTGCGTTCGAGCTCAAAAAGTCCCCTTGAGTGAGTAATTTCTCAACAACCGAACACTTGACTCTTCCTCCGCAACTTATCCCTCTGAGATGAGTCGAGAATCTTTGATCGACGGTTTCAGTGCTCCCGAGCCCACCTCTGAAGACACGGAAACGTACCAATTCTCCGACCCTCGGTGTGAGTGGGGGCATGATTGCACTGGAAAGCACTCTTACTCCCCCGGCCAAGGTTCTGAGCCATCGGTTGAGGACATCTATAGGCCCGGAGACGACGACTGTATGGAGCAGCCGTTGGCGGTGGAATCCCCTCGAACTGAGGTCTTGCCTAATGAGGTCTTGCCTATTGAGAGTACAAATCCTGATCCTACGCATGCCGATTAGCTAAGTCCCCTGAACCTTGATGGCTTTAATTGCTCCCTCTACTTATGGATCTAAGTTATCTTCATCTTGTATGACTATCTTTGATGCTACTCATTTTCTTGAGGAATCTGTATTTGCTTGAGGAAATGCAACCTTTGATGCTACTGATTTTTCACTTACTTTGTTTGCATGATGATGAATGTTGTTGAGAACCTTGACTGTTGATGCTTGAATGCAATATTGGTGATGAACCTTGATTGTTGTTGGATGCATGTTCGTATTGTCATTGCATTGCATTTTTTTCTTTGTCCAATGATGATAACCTTCACGACTGAGATCTTCATCCAAAACCTTCATCTCACATGCTTAAGGCCACCGCCATTTGCATATGGCTTTGGAGGCCAATTCATTATGCATGTGTAGTGATGTTGTTAATGTCTATGATGCGAAGGGAGCTCTGAGAATGTTTTTTTAAGTCAATGATGATACCTTAATTGAATTGAGATGCCAATCCATTATAAGCTCTTCCTTTAACATTGACATAGCCACCGCCACAAATTGTGGATTTGGAGGCTGTTACTTGTTAAGTGTTGGGGCTGGATTTGTATTGATGATGAAAAGGGGACCCTGAGACTGTTTTTTTTTTCATTCAGATTTGATGTGTTCAATTTTGATCTTGTATTTCATCATAACCTTTTAAATACAAAAAATGCATATAGCAAAATGTTGCATCATCATTTAGGTTCCAAAATGTTGCTATTACACACAAAATTTACATGATTTACACAAAATATACCATGCTTGCATTCCAGCAATCACTATGCATGTTGACTGAATTCTGCCATGTCATCTTGTTGAGTGTCTTCTTCTGGAATTGCATCTTTATTGCCCTGACTTTGTTCTTCAGTATGTTGACTTCCTTGTACTACTTCTGTTTGTTGAGCAACAACATGTATCATATTCCATGCTTGCATAACTGCCCATTGAGGTGCTGATACTTGAATAGGTAGATTACTCTCAGCTGCTAGTCTTTTTTTGTTGACATGAGGCAAATCATAATCGTTGCTCCCTTTCTTCTTGAGTATTTCATTCATAGCATACTGTAATGAATGCCATACATTACCTAATGTTGTTGGATGAAGTTCATGAAATGCATCATGTACAGCTTGTAGCATTTGATCTATATCCTTAGGCATTTTCTTATGCATCAATGACTGGATACTTCTGAAAAAGCCAAGGTCTAATATGTTCAAATCCGAACTGTTGGGAGGTTGTTGGATTAATATGAAAGTGAAATCATCTTGTTTGTAAAATTGTTGCCATTCTGGATCCTCTTGAGTGATGTGTGCCTTTGCATTGTCTTGTTGAATGAAAATTACCTTGTGACCTGCATGATGTGGCTATCTTTCTCTTATTGCTGGAACAATTTGGTCTATTAGCATCCTCCTTGTGACATGTTTATTGACTGATTCAACTAGCTTGGTCACAACAATCCCCTTGTCTCTGTTTTTTGACTTTCTCTTGGCTGCTTCTTGATATGTGAATGGAAAATTCTAATTTTTCCATCAAATGTGCATGTCCCCTCTGAATTGAAGCTAGGTCTTGCAACAGTTGTTGTGAACATAATTTTGGGTATAAATTTGCTTGAACTTGCAGCTCTATACGTTCCCCTTTCATGTTGTGCTAGATACTCTGAGATTTCTTGCTTAATTGAAACCACTTCTCATCAATGTGAACAAAATCGAACATGGTATAGTATTTTGTCTTACTTTCTGGTGTAGCTCCTTGTAGTAGACTGAGAATCCACTCCATTCTTGCTTTCATATTTGATTCTTTGAGCCCAGGATGGAGAGGGTTAGTGTGTGTCCGTATGCATTTCCTCTTGACCATTCTGTGTACTGTGCTCTTTGATATCTCAAGACTGGTAGCCAAATCCCTGAGGCATGTTCTGTCCCCCATGTTAATTGCCATGATTTTTTGCATTATCAACTTGAGCTCTCTACCTACCACATTTCTGAAATTTTGTACTCAAATCTGGTGGTTGCATTGCATTCTCTTGTGCTCGTGTTGACCTCCAAATTCTGGCTACTGTTTTCTGTGACAGATTGAACTGAGTTGCAACAACCTTGTATGAATTTGCAAGTAGGCGTCCTCCACGTGCTAATTTTAAGAGCTCCATCAATATATGCATTTTTTTATCCCTGCTGAGCCTCCTGATGACTGGTTGATGATGCAAATTGTCTGTTGTGTCGTTGCCTACTTCTGTTGCCTCACTGTCTGCACCTGGTGGATCATGTGCAACATGTGCATGCTCGTTCTCTACTTCTGGCTGAGGGTGTACTGATTGTTGGCTGAGTTGAGGATATAGTGTACCTCCATTGTTGTCCTGTGGCAGTTCATTGAGGTTGAATGGAAAAGTTATCTCCTCAGCATCATTCAGTTCCCCATCTTCCAAAGGTGCACAAGCATTTAAGTCAAAGAAAAATGAAACCATGAAGGAGGCAGTGATGCTGTTGTAGTAAATGAAGCTTCTGAATATTCTCTGTTTTTTGTGTTTTGGAGCTTTTTAATGGTCTGTAATTTTATCTGAAATATAAGAAGGGTTAATGGGTCTTTAAAGAGGATGAAAGTGGTGTAAGAGGGGGTAAGAGAGGGTGATCCGTGTCCTCAAAATGGTGTATTTCTATTGGCTGTTAAATTTGTGTACTTGCTTCTCATTGATCTAAATTTATAAAGTTGGATTCCTTTTTTATTTGTACTGTTAAAACTGTAGAAATTCTGACACATGGTACATCTTTTTTCAACTTTTTCAATTTCCTTATTTCTTGTGCTTTTAATGCTTTAGGACTATCATTAAGGGACATATGGAGTATTACCTAATTCCTTCTTAAAATTAAAGTATTAAACTTTAAGGGGTCTAGTAGAGCAAGACAAGAGTCGAGTCTGACAAATCGCAAATTCGATTCCCTGTCCTTGGATTGGGACGTCGTCCCCTCATCCTAAATTTTTCGGATTAAAAAAATACATAAATTAAAGCAAAGAAAATAACAATTAATCTTTGGCATAAGAAAATTTTAATTTATAACAAAATACAAAATTGTGTCCTTGTAAATTTCTAATGGACCCCATTTCTTGGAGGGACTTACACCACTTTGCCAATCCATACGATTTGGGCAGTCTTGTCATCATATATGGGGGTTTGTTTTGCCATCATATATACACTCCTTAATTATTATGTCCAACACCAAGATATTTCATTCACTTAACAGTTTCAAATACTAAAAAAAAATAAAGAAATCATACCTATATACTTAGTGAGGGCCCACCAAAGTCCCGCCAACTAAAGAATTCAAGCGCGTCTTCCACAGTGAACTCCCTCCTCCTCCCAAGTCCAAATCCTCCCTGAACCAACCCACGTACTAAACCATCAAACACACAACACTTACAACAACATCATCTCCCTTCTCCATTATACTTCAATTCACGTGGTATTCCTCCATTGGCTTCTTCTCCACACTCAATCTTCCACGTCCCTTTCACCCCATTCCTTATCTGTCTTTTTAGTTTGTGGGTGCCATGGAAATTAAATTTAACTCAGATTTTTTCCCCGTATACTTTTTAGCAGCTTCATCGAAGCTTACTCCGTCACCAATTCACCGATCATCTCCTCACACACACACACTTATATATATAACTATGATGAATGTACTTACCCAAATGTATCAAACGTACTCTCGATCATCAAATTAGCCCTATAAAGCTATAATTACAGACTATATATACATTACGAATCAATCACAATCTTTGATGGACGAGATCAATCACCGGCGCCGGAGCGGCGGCATCTCCTCGTGCTACAGAGGAGTGCGGAAGCGGCGATGGGGGAAATGGGTGTCGGAAATCCGCGAGCCAGGGAAGAAGACTCGAATCTGGCTGGGCAGCTTCGAGACCGCCGAGATGGCCGCCGCCGCCTACGACGCCGCCGCCTTCCACCTCCGCGGCCACGGCGCCGTCCTCAATTTCCCGGACTTCGCCGGCGCCCTCCCCCGCCCCCTTGGCTCCTCCGCGGACGACATTCGCGCCGCCGCCCAGGAGGCCGCCGCCCGTCTGCAGCGGCCGCCGGAGGGCCAGGGCGCGGCGGCGGGGTTGGGCGGCTCGTCGTCGTACGCCGGGGGGCCCACTACTGTTGGGCTCTCGCCGGGGGAGATTCAGGCGATACATGAGTCGCCGTTGGATTCGCCGGGGTTGTGGATGGATATGGGAGAGGATCGGGTGCTCGGCGGCGGCACACTGTTGCCTCATAACGGCTACGAGATGGATGATTATGGTGATGATGATGAGTACGAGTACTATGCTACTAACCGTTCGATCTGGGACCCTTAGCGCTCAGATATGTAACGGCTAAGATCGATTCCCCTGGAGGTGAATTAACAAATTAATTCGTATCATTAATTAATTTACTTATTTGTATTTACTGATTAGTTAATCGTAAGCTGATGATTATGGGTGATTAATTGAGTGAGCTCTTGAAAGGGTCTCTGGTCGAATTATTTCGTTTGTATTGACGATACTTTTACCGTATTTTTGAAGGTTGTTTTTATTTGGGGTCATTGGGTACGTGAGATTGATATAGAATTAAGTAGTATTGTTTTAAGGAAGTGTATGTTTATTTTTTTAATCGAAGATTTGTTCGATTGTTTGAGTTGTACGGTTGTACCCTATTTAAGAACGGTTTAGCTCTACTAGAGTATAAAGTAACAAGTTCTTGATTATTTATTATGATTAATTTCTTGAAGAATTTATATGAATGTTTCATGTACGTTTTTTTTTCTTTTCATATTAATCATATCTGGCTATTGTTTTGGTCATAAATCTGGCTTGTTATTATTTTATGTTATCGTCTTGACTCTTGAACTGTCGCCCGTGTTGAACTATAAAACGGTCTTTCAATTATGTTTCCTTTCCTCCTCTTATGTACTGTATTTTTTTACTATTCAATCAATTACGTGTAATGTCATCAATTATCCATTTCAATGTCCTGTTTTTTAGTGTGTGTGCTTTCTCTTTTTTTATCTCCTTTGGAAGTACGAGAAACTTTTAAGGGTTACTCTCTTCTTTACCACCAGTAAAAAAAAGTAATGCAATTAGATACATGTTTTTGATTCACCCATCATAGATTAAAAGTTGAAATGTTGCATTTTTCCTTTTAAACAATATTAAAACGTACTGTAATGAATTTGCTTTTTACTATTTAGTTAACGTAATTCCAATTTCAGCCTAAGGGATTTTCATAGCTAAGGTAGCTGGACAAAAACAAAAAAAAAACGTAATTGGGCGATCAATACCGGACAATATTTTGATAGAATCTAACATAATTTGAAAGATGAAAAGGTTGAGTCACGATTAAACTATATATAAAATATATATATTTCTACATTGAATAGGATTTTATAATATTAGTTAATTACCTTACAAAATTTTGAATATTGTAATAAAATTATTGGATGGATAGAAGAGTGCATCAAAACTAAAACTTTCTATATACTTGTAAATAATGGTCAAACAGTTTCGACAAAAAAAAGTCAAACAGAACTCCTTAAACCAAACAGAACTTGTTGAGATAAAAGACTGTCCGACATCAGGATTTATGATAAAACTTGCCCACCATATAAATCTATGAGTTACTCCTCTTATTACCAATTAGTTTTGAGCCAAACGCGCTTGTGCGCATGAACCGACGTGTATACCCCACGTCATATTGACACACCAGTGTAACCTAATGGTGGTATTTCACATCTTCTAATCTTTTAGTCAATTATATTCTTTTTCTTCTTCCATGAACTTTACAACAATCGATGAAACAAATGTGAGATCTCACAGTTTATGCGATTTGAATCGAATTTAGTTAGTGGTGGCTTCTCCTTGGATGCTCCTTCATTGATCTTGTTGTCTCAGGACGTTGGCATGAGATCTTAGATGTCTTACCTGGGTTTTTTCCTTCCTTTCCAACTCTCCCAATTTGCTCAAATGATTTTTTTTTTCGAAATCTTAATCCTAAAATGAAATCCATGTTTTCTCGATATATTGTTTTTCTAACTCTTATGGTATCACTTCTTGGAGATTCCTTGGCAACCCGCTACAAAAATCTTAAATATGACAAGATGTATGAACTCACTTTTTAGACCCAATCCGAGGGAGATTTGAACAATTTTTTTAATACCTTGAAGGTTGAGAAAGCTGAAAAACTAAGGGGCGACCTCCCTTGGTTTGAATAATTTAATGTAAACTCTGATAAGGCCCACCTAAAATGAATAAACAAAGTACGAATTGGGGAAATCTAAATCAATCTACATCCATGAAGCCCATGATTCTCGTTTCAAACAAGTGTAAATAAAAAAAGAAAATAATAAACGCGGCTTGATATGCAAGTTGTGCCAACATAAAACCCCAAAAACAAAGGGAAAAAAAGAGATCAAACCAAACATGTTTGTCGTTATAAATATCAAGCTTGTACATACCTTTTTTTTTACTTTAGGGGAACTCTCATCCCTATGAAAAATTAGGCAGGGCCGTCCAATAGTTTATGGGGCCCTGTGCAAAAAAATTACAAATATTCAAGTTGATTAAACGTAAGTTTGATTACTAATTTTTGACCAATCAAGTGATACGGTTATATGGTATATTTTAAAATTATATGAAACTGAAACCCCAAAAAATAGCCTTAAATACACGCGTTTGGTTATACTATAAATAAAACATAGGAATTTAAATGAGCACTTAGTTTTATAATTATCACAATGACAGTATGACTATACGACTAGTTTATGATTGTTCAAATATATGATTTAATTTATTGATAGAGGTTGTTAAAGGGGAAAAAAGTATTAAGTTAGATATGTAGTTTTTATGTGCAAAATAATTAAGTGAAAATAAGGGGCCCAAAATATTAAAATTACACGATAAATATCTATTAGATAATAATTTCAATCATTATTTAATAAATAATATTTTAATAATATACTTATTTTTGTTATATAAATTAACCTCCAAATATTTACAAATTAAAAAAGGGTTTTATATATTGATAAACAAAATGGTTGAAATAATTGTAAACCTGTACGTATTTGTTATTTTTTGTTCACTTTGGGAGGGGGTGGGGCCCACGACTCAAAATTTCAACAAATTAAAAGATTGAATGTCAGAGTTGAGATTCGAACGTGGGATAGCATTAGCACGGAGAAGACTACTTAACCAACTGAACCAACAAATAAACTTGCATAAAATTCCACGCTTATAAGATATATTAAATTTAAATTTTTTGGGGCCTCGAGAATTTGGGGGCCGTGTTCCGTTGGGCTGTTTGCACATGCTTATGGACGGGCCTGAAATTAGGACCTTTTTTGTATTAGAAGATGTCTTAGAAATGCTTTTTTGTACTTGTGGAGCTACATTGTGTACCAAGTTTTTTATGGTCGTGATTGTGGACATGTTCAAGACTCCTAAAGACGCCTTATTGATCGGTGTGGGGAACGTTATGGCTGCCCATTTTACATTTTTTTCAAGCGTTATCTTGTGGATCTGTTGACAAATTAGTTAGTCTTAGTAAAGTCGATGGTAGTAGCTAGTTAGCATATGTAATAAGGCGTGTAAGTGGGGTCTAATCTAGTGATTTAGTTAGAGCTAGACAGTATTAGTATATAAAGTGTAATGTGTCCTGATGCAATGTACAACTGAGAAAAATGAAGCTCTCAATTCGTTCTCTCTTTCTACACCATGGTGATCTCTATGGATGAAATTCCTTCCTTGATCATTTCCTTTTCACTTCTTGATATGGTATCAGAGCCATTACAGCTCTCCCGATCCTGATTTCCTTCCTCAACTAAGTTCTGTTTCACGCTTGATTGAGGTTTTTTTGAAGATTCTTGTTCGAATCGGTTTTCATTCATCATTCGGAATTTCTGATTCTTTGAAGCTGACGACCTTCAAAGCTACTGATTTTCCTCCTTTGCGTTCTTCAAATTACACACGAAGAAGAGATTCTGGTTCTGTGCTTCAGGATCACGTCATGCCAAGTCATTTAGATGACACAACGACGAGTCAGTTTCGTCCAACTCCGATCATGTCACAAACCGGAGGTAACTATTCTGATCCGCTTTTCCTGTCTAATTCGGATCAACCGGGGAATTCACTTGTTGTCATGCGGTTTAATGGCAAGAATTTCCATAGCTGGAGTAGATCCGTTAAAATTGCACTTGGATCAAAAATGAAACTAGGTTTTATCACTGGCAAATGTACAAAACCTAGTGAGGATTCTGAAGATTATGAGCGATGGATTAGATGTGATTGTATGGTGCTTAGTTGGATCATTAATTCGATGAATGGAGAGATTGCTCGAGATTTCTTGTATGCTCGTTCTTCCAAGGCATTATGGGATGAACTTTGTGAAAGATTTGAGAGTCAAGTGCACCTCTCATTTATCAACTTCAGAAAGAGCTGAGTCAGATTAAGCAAGAAAATCTTAGTGTGGCAACTTACTATGGTAAGCTTAAGAGAGTTTGGGACGAAATTCAGCTGATTGAAGGTGTGCCACTCTGTACATGTGGTGCAATGGAACAATGTTCATGTACTCTGTTGAAAAGGATGTATGAGAAAGAGACAACTACAAAGATGATGCAGTTTCTCATGGGCTTGAATGATGCCTATGAGAACATTCGGGGAACTATATTAGCTTATGATCCTCTGCCAAATATCAACAAAGCTTTTCAAATGGTGCAGAGTGTTGAAAAGCA
This sequence comes from Fallopia convolvulus, assembly GCA_964016875.1. Lineage (NCBI taxonomy): Eukaryota > Viridiplantae > Streptophyta > Magnoliopsida > Caryophyllales > Polygonaceae > Fallopia > Fallopia convolvulus. Next base: position 35,511,880 of record OZ024737.1, read on the forward strand.
AAAGGAAATCACTGGTTTAGGGATTTAAGAAAGAAATGCCTAGCTGTTAATAGGCAAGGGAATAGAAATTTTCAGGGAACAAGTAACAATACTGGAAGTTCTGCTAAGGGCAAGCTGGTTCAGGATATAATAAGAATTCAGGGAATGGTTTTGGTTCTTCCAATTATGGAAAGAGAGATGGGAAACGACCTCGAGATGAGAGGTATTGTGATCATTGTAATGAAAAGGGACATGTTAAGGAAACATGTTTCAAAATAATAGGTTATCCAGACTAGTGGAAGGGTTCTAAGGATCAGTCTGGTGGAAAGATTGCAGCAAATGTCAATCAGCTAGCTCAAACAGATACAAAATTGGTTGCTAGTACTCCTATGGATGATCTTTGCCCTACTACAAAGCTTGACGATAGTCTTGTTAATGCTGTTTTTGCTAAAGTCTACAAGAAGATGCAGGCACAAATGCATGGTGAAGGCACGTCTGCTACTGGGTTACAATTTGCTTCAGGGTCAATCAATTTTGCAGGTATCATGACTTCTTTGTTAAATGTTGCTTCCTTGGATTGTTTGGATCACACTTGGATAGTAGATTCTGGTGCAACAGACCATATTTCTTTTAATAAGGAATTATTTGTTGTTATGCAACCATTAGCAAAACCTATCTTGATTGGTTTGCCTGATGATCCACTCAAAGGGTAGAATTCATGGGCACAGTTCATTTCTCTTCACAAATAACATTGAGGAATGTCTTGTACTTGCCTTCTTTCAGACATAATCTACTCTCAGTTCCTAAGTTGCTTGCTGATAGCAGGTTGATGTTCACATTTTTTGAACAATATTTTTTGCTACAGGACCATTCAACTAGAAAGGTCATAGCAAAAGGATACAAAGAGAGAGGTTTATATAGACTGAAGTTCTCAGAATCTGGTGATCAAACATGTTCTCAGTTTGTTGATGCTTCTGCTATGTTTGATAAACTTCATTCAAATAATTGTAATCAGATGTTGAATTCAGTTTGCAAAGTACATGAAAACTTGTAGTTAGCTCATGCTCGACTAGGGCATGTTTCTATTTCCAAATTAAGGCATATGACAGATTGTAGGTGTTCACATACTACTGCCTTTGATTGTACTGCTTGTTCTTTGTCTAAACATCACAAGATCCCTTTTGATATCAGTTCTTTTCATGCTAAAGTACCTTTTGAGTTAGTACACATGGATCTTTGGGATCCATATAAGACACCATCGCTGTGTGGTGCAAAAATATTTCTTGACTATTCTTGATGATTGTTCAAGAAATACTTGGACATATCTTCTCAATAATAAGGAGCAGGTTGGGAATATTTTTTTAGAATTTGTATCCTATATTCAGAATCAGTTTAAAGCAACCATCAAGATCCTTAGAACAGATAATGGTATTGAGTTCTTGAACTCTTTTATGTATGAGATTATGTCATCTAAGGGTATTGTTCACCAAAGATCAGCCCCGGGAACACCAGAACAAAGGGAGGGTTGAACAAAAGCATAGGCATTTGGTAGAGACTGCAAGGGCAATGAAATTACATGCTTCTCTTCCTGCACAATTCTGGAGAGAGTTTATATTGACATCTACTTATTTGATCAACCTGTTGCCTTCATCAGTGTTGCATTGGAAAACTCCTTATGAAGTTCTTCATAATTTCATGCCTTCTTATGATCAAATCAGAGTTTTTGGATGTCAGTGTTTTGCCCTGATTCCTAGAAGTCAGCTATCTAAGTTTGATGCTACTGCTCAACAGTGTGTTTTCTTGGGATATCCTCCAGGTCAGAAAGCCTATAAAGTTTATCATTTAGATTCTAAAAAGCTCTATGTTAGTAGACATGTTGAGTTTAAGGAGCATATCTTTCCGTTCAGAAAAACTGTTGATTCTTCCTCCTTGTTGCATTTTCCTCATCCTGTTACTGTTAGTGATGAAGATGATCATGATAATCTTCCTCTTGTCACTTCTGATCCAACTTCTTCCTCTCCTATTTTACATCCTTCTCCTTTACCTTCTAATTTTGTTCCCACTTCTTCTTCATTACCCAATTCTGAGAGCATTACACCAGTTCATTCTACTTCTGATCATGATCCTGTACAACAGGAAGCTATTCTATCCAGACCAACTAGGCCAATCAAACCTCCTGCTCACTTCAAAGATTTTATTTGTACTCATTTACCACATAGAGGAACTTCTTCTAGGACTTCTTTTTCCCAAGTGTTTAATGTCACAGACCTTCAACATTACTCTCAGGATTATGTTACATCCTTTTTCAATGTCCTTTCCATTCATGAGCCTTCTTCTTATAAAGAGGCTATTAAACATCCTGGTTGAATTGAAGCTATGAACAAAGAGCTTTAAGCCTTGGAAACCAATCAGACGTGGGAATTAACTAGTTTACCACAAGGCAAGAAAGCTATAGGTTCTAAGTGGGTTTACAATGTCAAATTTCATCCTAATGGAGAGGTAGAACGATTGAAGGCAAGGTTAGTTGCTAAAGGTTTTAATCAAGTGAAAGATAAAGATTATAAACATACTTTTTCTCCTGTTGCCAAGTTCTCTACAGTGCATGTACTTCTTGCCTTAGCTGCAACCAAATCTTGGCCTCTTCATCAATTGGATATTAACAATGCCTTCTTGCATGGTTTCCTTGATGAAGAGGTATATATGCAACCTCCTTTAGGATATTCTGGTGCCTCTCCTGGTATGGTTTGCAAGCTGAAACGTTCTTTATATGGTCTTAAGCAAGCTAGTAGGCAATGGAATGTTGAACTCACTAAGCACCTTCTATCCTTGGGATTTGTTCAGTCTAAGCATGATTATTCTCTTTTCACTAAACAATTGGGAGCTACCATTACTGTAGTTCTTGCTTATGTAGATGACTTGTTAATCACTGGTAATAAGCCAGAGGTTATTGATTCTACCAAAGCTTCCCTTGATGCAACCTTTACCATTAAAGATTTGGGTTTAGCAAGATATTTTCTTGGCATGGAGATTTCTAGATCATCAAAAGGGTTGCTTTTGAATCAAAGAAAGTATGTTATTGATTTGTTCACTGATGCTAATATGATGACTTGTAAGAGCTCAGCCTTTCCTATGCAAAGAGGTCTACAACTTTCTCTAGATTCAGGGGAACCAATTTCTGATCTAGAGATTTATAGGCGTCTAGTTGGTAAGCTGCTGTATTTGACCCTTTCCAGACCAGATATTGCCTACACAGTTTAACAATTAAGTCAATTTTTGGCCTCTCCTCGACAACCACATATGAATGCTGCATTATATTTGTTGAGATATCTTAAAGGTACTCTTCATTGTGCTCTCTTTTACCCTGCTGACTCTGATTTCAAAATGCTAGCATACTCTGATGCAGATTGGGGAAGTTGTCCCTTTACATGTAGATCTTTGACTGGTTTTTGCGTTTTCTTTGGGGGTGCTTTGGTTTCATGGAAGACAAAAAAGCAGAAAACTGTATCCAAGTCTAGCACTGAGAGTGAATATCGTAGTATGTCTGCTACTGCTGGAGAGGTAGTTTGGTTAGAAGGGTTATTGTCAGATCTTGGTGTTAACTTGCCTTTGCCAATACCTTTATGTTGTGACAATCGGTCTACTCAGTATCTTGCCGCTAATCCTGTGTTTCATGAACGTACGAAACACTTGAGGATAGATTGTCATTTTGTTCGGGATATGATTCAGGAGGGATTCCTTGCCACTGTCCATGTACCTACTAATCTTCAAGTTGCTGACATTATGACTAAGCCTCTTGGTGCACAACAACATTCTTTTCTTTGTTCCAAGCTAGGACTTGTGTTTGACAACACATGTCTAGCTTGAGGGGGGGGGGGGATGTTGACATATTAGTTAGTCTTAGTAAAGTCGGTGGTAGTAGCTAGTTAACATATGTAATAAGGCGTGTAAATGGGGTCCAATCTAGTGAGTTAATTAGAGCTAGACAGTATTAGTATATAAAGTGTAATGTGTCCTGATGCAATGTACAACTGAGAAGAATGAAGCTCTCGATTCGTTCTCTCTTTCTACACCATGGTGATCTCCATGGATGAAATTCCTTCCTTGATCATTTCCTTTTCACTTCTTGATAGGATCTACGTTTTCAGTGATGTTGCTTTGCGTTATTACTTTACTCACCTCATGCCTGAGCTCGTTTAAGTTTCTTATTTGCTTTTGTTGTTTTCTCCTTTGCTTGTTTCTCTCTTGTTTTGTTCTTCATACCGGCTTTTCCTTTGTTATCTTGTGGATCTACACCATGGCCATTGATATTATGGGCTGGGCTTTGAATTGGGCCCAACAACAAAACCAAATGAAAGGAAAGCCTTTGGTTTGTGTTTGTGACCGTCGGATTGGTGCTTTGAGTATCTACGTTTGAGGTTTTACAGCTCTTTTTCCCTCTCTTAAATACTCTCACTCAACCTCCACCCGAAGAAGCGCCGTCGACTCTCCCCAACTCTCCATTTCCTTTCTCTCATCTCTTTCTCCTCGGACAAGGTACACCACCCTTATCTATAAATATATTCGCTCTCTTCTGCCGCCTGTATTTTGATTTCGTTTTCTGCTCGCTTGCACTTCTCTAGGGTTTCAGGTTATTGTGATACTACACATTGATTTTCGGTTCCTGTATCGCTTTCTATAGAATTAGGGCCTTTTTGTGTTTCGAGAAATGTAGGGTATTATTTATGAGATTGAGTAATTGGGGTATGTGAAGTGAGTGTAGCTGTGGAGGATGTAATCTGACGAGGTAAAATCTGCGAATCTATTGTGGCATATTAGCATTTATTAATTTATTTTGCTTTGAGGTTGGTCTTTATGTAGTTGCCATTACTGGGGTCTAATTGCCAATTAAGTATTCGGGAATTGTAACTCGGGATAGTGAGTAGAATCCTAAGTTCTAAGAGCAGTGTGGTGACAGAAGAACGCTTCCAGTTGAATTGTTTGTCGGCCTCTTACATAGTTACAGGCTCATTGTGTCAATGGTTCATGATAGTTTTGGCATTTCTGAAGTTGCAAAATTTGAAAGAATTGTTCTTGAAATGATTTCTTTTTCTGAGTTCATTTTATCATTCTCATGTTTCTTTTCTTTCACCACAGATGAATCGGGACAAGCTCATGAAAATGGCTGGTGCAGTCCGCACTGGTGGAAAGGGTAGTGTAAGAAGGTGGGAAATGGTATTATCATACATTCATACTAGTAGCTGCCAACCTTGCTCAGTCACAGTTCATCGTCTTTACTTTACAAGTGGCCGAGATATAAACCTGCCATAATACGGTTTACCTGAAAATATGACACTACCTTTTAATTTTTAATTAAAAACAGTCTAACCTTAATGATCCCAGCCCTGATCGAATTAACCTAAACATCAAGATGGCTTGGAGTTGGAGGTGATACAATTGCCAAAACCTACAGAATTGTAACTCGGTTCACAAGTTTTAATTTAGCTCATTTTTTTTTGCTGAAGGATCTTTCTGCACATGATTTGAAACTACTTGATTTGCATTATTTTTTGTTGAAGAACATCATACCCCCTCCGATCGGAAATAAGTGATGTTTTAGCACTTGAATTTTGATCAGCTTAATGCATCTAAAATTAGGCAATTAATATCTAACTTAATTGCATTTTCTTGGGTTTCATTGCAGAAAGAAGAAGGCCGTGCACAAAACCACCACCACAGATGACAAAAGGCTGCAGAGTACATTAAAGAGGATAGGGGTGAACACTATCCCTGCAATTGAGGAAGTGAATATCTTCAAGGATGATGTAGTTATTCAGTTCACAAATCCTAAAGGTTAGTTTATAGTCCACCAAATTGTATACCCAAATATGAATTCATGCACCATCATAATTCTAAGACAATCTTTTAAGCTTTGTTTTATTTGGTGTTCTAGATTTGTTATCCATTGTCCTTTATCTGTGCGGTTAACACTTGTGTCTTTCTTTTTTAGTTCAAGCTGCCATTGCAGCTAATACATGGGTTGTCAGTGGCTCTCCACAAACAAAGAGTATGCATCACACCTTTCCTATTTTCATCAAATGTTCTTTTGGTGGCAGATATCTGATATTTGCTTTCTTTTGTCTTCTCGCAGAATTACAAGACATTTTGCCAGGAATAATCAACCAATTGGGTATGGTTTAGGCTTCCCTATGAACAAAATGTTAACAAGCCCTGACATTTTCAAGTTTACTTGCTTTGTTTTCTCTGATTATTTGCCTTAATATTTGTCATTTGATTCAGGCCCAGATAACTTGGACAACCTGAGGAAGCTTGCAGAGCAGTTCCAGAAGCAGGTTCCTGGAGCCAATGTGAATGCTGATGAAAAGAATGCAGGAGAGGATGATGATGAGGTCCCGGAACTCATCCCAGGGGAGACCTTTGAAGCAGCTGCGGAGGAAGAGAAGGCAACTTAGAGAGCTCTGTTAGTGATCTGAATCTTCAGCTCTCTCTTTTTGTCATAATCGTCTGTGCTCTCAAAGTTCTACATTAATTTTTGCTCCTATTGACTTTCTCAGCACAAGTGTACTCAATTTGCTCTCAGGCCAATTAAGTTTGAGACTTGTACTTTATTTAGAGGCAGATTTTGATGATGGAAATTGAATGAATGCAATTTTAGAGTTTTCATTATCCAATAGTCATGAATGAACATTTTCTGGTGTGGCTGCGCTGGCTAATGATTTGGTTTTGATCTTTGCTGTAATATAAAATCTTGTCAAATTAGAATTGAGAGTGAACAGAATTACAAAAGCTATCACCATCATTCAGATCTTTTAGTAGCAACACTAGTTTTAATCCACAATTTTATTGCAGTTAAGAAATCAGTCACAGCCCAGAACTCAGTCACTATTCCAAATTTAGAAGATAGACAATTTTATTTAATGATACCCTTTATGGAGGTAAATAAGCTATAACAAAATCTGAAATACATCACTCTATCAAGACCTACAGAAATGCCACTTACTATATAATACATACTAGCAATACAACGAGGGCCTAGTTACAGTCTGCTGTGGTTGCTAATGTGCTATATTGACAAATTTCATTCTTATTTTTGACACTGGACAAGCAATACAAAGCTATCACATTATTCAAAATAAAAATTGTACCGAGTGAACAAATCATCTACAACAAAGTGCATTGAAAAAATTTGAGATGTGAGAATGAGAAAAGGCGGGCTATGCCTTTGCTTTCCTCTTCTCATCCAGCGCCTGTGTTTGTCGAACAAGAATTCAATACAATAATCAGAATGAGATTAGATTTATACTGGTTTATTAAATGCTACTAAGCATGGGAAAAATTTAAGGTACTCTTTGCCAGTAAACAAGAATTGTGATTGACCATTGCTATCCCTGTGAACTCAAACCCAAGCCTACACGACTCGTGATTAATCAACTAGACACATTAACCACTTTGACCACTGACATATTTGATTGTGTAAATGACTAATTCTACCACGTACAATGATTAAAAATGTTAATAAAATTGACACTGAAAGATTTGGAAAGAAAATAACAATCACAAAAGAATAAAATTTATGTTCCATCTACAGACTTCTACCAAACACATCCCAGGAGTACTAACTTTGTAGTTTGAAGTATAGGAAGTGAACATTACCTTGCTTTGGAACATTCTTATTGCTAACACAAGAGTATCACGCATTCTGCATAAAATAAAATACTACCATATCAGTATCGAACAAAAGACTCTTCATAACCCAAAATAAGATGACTACACATAATGAAGACTAGCATAATATATATGTGACAGCTTCAAAACAAAAGATTGTCTACGTGACAATTTCACAACAAAAGATTGTCTAATACACTAAAGAAAGTTCAGACAGAATTGCAGGAATCTTTGATCGAGGCCACACACTCCCCAATCTTTTTGCTCCTCCTTTCTTCCAGTTTGATTATTGCCTTTTCCTTTCCTTTTAGGTTTCAAGAAGGGGAAAAAAGGTTTTCTGACTTTGTAGAATTTGGTTTAAGAATAAATATCCAAATAAACATTTTTTCCAGCATAGTTTTTGCGTCGTCTAATTCTGGCAGATTATGGAACTAAAAAGGGGACATGTGCATAAGAAACAAGTTCTTTTGATTGTTTAGCAACATTCTATCAAGATGCAATGAAGAAAATCTCAGACCCCGTTTTAACACATGCCAATTTTCAAGCTAAATGTTCTTACCGGACATCATTATGTGTGCTGAAGGGATATACAGATGCATCTGAACATGTTAAGACAAACTGTGTTGATAATCCACATGGAACTTTGATCTGCAGCAAAGATGAGAGAAAATGCCCACATGAAAGCAAAATTAGCTATGGTATCATAAAATAAAACAAAATCATGACCTTTGAACTAGTTTCATAAAATGCTTATGCAGTTTGTACAAAAAAATATGGCTATTTTGTTGTTGTATTTTTAATTTTTATTTTATAGATAAAAAGATGATCAAAAGGGGAATCCACGGTCATATGTTTTGCATTATCAATTTATAATTAATGTGACATTGTGATCCATATATTACTGATATAGTTTTGATATAGCTACCAATGTATTTAATGTCATATAATGCTCATAACATTCCAATAGCTACCAATGTATTTAGGATACGTTATATTCATGGTTTGAGTGCTAGTCTTTCCTAGTCAATGGTTTTAGCAGTTGCTGCAGTTCTTAGATTTTGTAACTAGAATTTTGGGATCTTATAGTTCAATATTTAAGGTTTTTGAAATTTCATACATCATGGTGAGAATTACATTCAAAGCATGAGGTAAATATCCAAAAATTCTAGATAAGGTCAGTTCAGCTTCAGTAAAAACATGTGGGTTTTCCATGCAAGAAGAAAACAATTCCATCAATGATGCAAACCTAATTTTCAAGTAACCATTAGGGAAAATTTTCCTTACACTCAATGATAATAATACTTGATATGGCACATAGAGGTACCTACCGATAAGTCCTTTGAAAATTTCTCTGCAATTTGTATAGTTCCTGTCTTGTTAATCTTAACTTGGAAGCCTGACCTCCTGAGGGTAAAAGTTGCTGGCTCCCAATTTTCTTGTATATCCATCTATTGAATATGCCATTGGAAAACATTGCGTCAATTATTCTCCACCAATGATCATCATCATATAGCAGGTTAATGCGAATCGCACACGATTCCAATGAAACTGAGATGGACAAGGCTTTTATGACACATTCACTATGGCCCAAAAATATATAATTATTACTGCCTAATGGAATCAATTAAACATGACAGAACTCTTACACTTCTTGCTGATACCACTTTAACGCACTTTAACATATGCCTTCAACTTTTTCTCAATCCTTGATCTTTTATTCCTATGCCGTCTCACGTATTAAAGCCCACAGTAATGTTGGTAGAACATATTTTTTGTAATGGCCGCTTAGACAAGCAGCTATAGAAGCCACATGAGCACATTGAAATTGGGGATTAAGTGAAGGATGATCCCAAGATTTAAAGCTAGGCAGCATAAAGCCAATTCATTATTCATGGTAGGTTTTTTGTATGCCATCATCTTTGTACTACTAAACCTGATAATTGTGGAAGTAATATTTGTTTGTTCACGACACTCTACTTTTTGGTTTCTTATTCAATCTTTTATTTTGTCACCTTTGACTCATTTGTTCTATCTAAATTTAGCCAACATGATTAATGGGCTTTAAATTGATACCCAAGAAAGGCAATTACACACCACAAGCCACCAAAAAAAAAAAAAAAAAAACAAGTGACAAAAAGCAAAAGAGAAACATTTCTTGGTTTTTGTAATTTTTGGTGGCAATTGCTTGCAGTCAGATAAAAAGAATATAAGCACAGTATACGTCAAGTTAAGAGCAAACAGAGTAATTAAACCTCAACACCCTCGTTTTCCTACATTTAAGCTTTAAATGGCCCCTTCAGCCTCTGTGCAATTGTGATTAATCTAAAATGTCACATTACCAGCTTATCACTGAAACACAAGGTAAACTTACCATCATCAAAACACTGAAGGTAGCATCACTGCTAGAAATGTATGTTTCCAACTCTGATTGCATCTCTGGGTCTACAAAAAAAAAAAAAAAAAAGAAAGAAAAAAGAGAGATATTTCAGAGATTCCACAAGGAGATGCAATTTAGATCATTCAGGATTGTCAAAAGAGCGCTAGTTTGACAGGCCCTTCGTTTGCTACATAAGGAAGGGCATAAATACTGGGGTTGCATGATGACCAGCAGCCTCAACACTGTCTTTAATTGTTACATTTTTTTGAAAGATAATTGTTACATAGATGTGCGAAGGAAATGGTAGTGTTACCAGGGTGACTTAAGGTTGACCTGTGGTATAAAAAATAAGACTTATGAAAATTAGGATGATCTCTCTTTGCTTTGTAATTGAAATCTTTCATTTGGGTGAGAAAGGGTTTTCCTGTTTGGTAAACCGTAAACCTATTGAGGCTCTCCAGAAGGTTCTTACATCCTCTGGCTCTGGATACACTCCAAACTCATGCAGCTCATACTAATTGGGAAACTAGACAGTGCGCTAGTGCCTAAACATACACAAGCAACTATATGTTATATCCTCATATGATTGTGTAAAGATGTCAAATAATAGGATTCTTCTCCACGCAAAGGGGTTTTTTGGCTAGACATGGGGCAATTTGAGATATCAAAGCATAACTTGAATTCAGCGACTTAATGATACAACTATGATAAAATACTTTATTATGCTTTTCAATGGGAGTAATGAAAGTTTATTGACATGGGGCAATTTTTACAACATTTCATGAGACATGTGACATATCTCCTACTTTAGATCTCGTTTCAGCAGTTAGGATTGTCTTTATACATCTTCACTGCCTTAGTTCAAAGAGTATTACAATATAGCATTTCTCCTGCTGTTACCACTGGAGATGGAATAGTAAAGGGAATCACTTTCCCTCTACTAAACCTAAAGGATACCAACGTGTAGAAGCATGTTCTAGGTTGTTAACTCATAACTAGTGACTGGTCAAAGTGATTATTTATTTAAAAACAAAGCAGGATTCAAGGGTAGGAGATCTTAATATGTTATTATTGCTCTATGCCAATCACCTAAGGTTCGAATAAAACTAATGTTGCAATTTCAATAATTATTATGAGATCCATCACCAGAGAGAATCAATCTTTCTGTTTTTTCATATTTGATTCTCAATTTGCATTTTTATTTAATTTAATAGTTCATTCCTTAACCTTGAAAGTTGAAATAGATATCCACAACCACAACATTAAACCATCGAGAAAGTATTTAGGATCAGCTAAAGAAGATGGAGGTTGTTATTTCAGGATTAGCTAATAACAACCTCCATCTTCATTAAAAGATTTTCTAAGAATTCAGTTACTGGTTAAGATCAGCTAATTACATAAAATGAACTTCTAATTAACTATATTTTTATGTAGTAGCTATCATATTAGTAGATAATTCGTGGCGGATTGAGCACACAGCACTAACATTGTCAATATTCAATATGGGAGTTTCCTCATTCATCTGTCTGCTTCCATAGATGACAATCTCATCCCATAATGAGTCCATATACCGCTTGCTGACTTCCGGTTTAAACTAGTAAGTTCTCCATTTTTCATCAATTTCTTCCATATACAGACGTTCTACATTTGTACATTTCTTAGTTTAATGACACTATCTTTCACATCAAACGAAGCAGCTAAAATGATAGGAGAAAAGCAAATACAAACTGCGAACACTTTTAGCTACCTTGTAAACACTTCTGGCCTGGCCTGAAGTATCAATGGAATTTTTTTTTTTGGAAAAAAATACTGTGACTATCAATGGAAAATTCAGCAATTACGAATAGCATATGAAAGCAAGATATCTAGAAGTTAAAATAAAAAATTAAATGAAACTCAAAGCATATAATATTGAATGCACTTGGCTTACCACATGTTATTTTATTCTGATCATTGGCAAACAGGCGCACAATTTCTCCCTAATTTCAACATAGAGAAAAATAGAATTTATTGACACATATAGGTTGCAAAACATACTATATACACAAATAAAACAAATAAATTTTAATTGATGAAATGGCTTGTTTGCCAATATCTGTCAACGTAGAGACAAATAGAATTTGTTGACAGATATAGGTTTCAAAGCATACTATAAAAAAATGATTAAATGCCTTGTTTGCCAATATCTGAGGTCCCAAACCCATGCAAGATTCTGAAATTGGAAAAAAAAAACAAGATAAAAGAGGATTAATGAAGGTAACAAGTAACCAGACAGTTTGTTATTACCTGGCGACCATTCTCATCCATTGGTATGCATTCAACAGCAATATATTTGTCAACATCATCCGCAGTGACAACATACTCAGGATTCGTGGCACCTAAATAAAAGCACTCAGAAAATAAGTAATATCAAAAAAGAAAAGCTTTGCAGTGGGCAGGTTCATAAACCAATAGCTATTTCTTCTCCCACACACACGGTTAATATTGTTTAGTGCTTACCCTCAATGTATTGTCTAGTCCCATCCTGAAGATGACGGACCCACTGCAATGCAAGAACAAAAAAGAAAGTAATTAATCAGTAGACCAGAACACGGAAAAATTAGGAAGCCTACTGTCTACCTTACAAAAAGAATTTCAGAATATTTTACCTGAAACACACAGAGAGATGTTCCACGGACAGGATATCCACATCCAAGAAGTTTACTTCCCAATTTGGCTTCACCAATAATTTGGAAGTCTTCAATCCCTGGTCCATCGTCTGGGGGAAAAGTTAAACACTAGATTAAAAAGAAAACCAAGGACAGCAAATTAAATAAACCAACAAATAATAAGATAACAATATTAAGAGTACAGCCCGATAAGGATTAAACCAAGTAACCACAATTTAATTGTCAGATTATTCAGAATTATTCAACCCTCACCTGCATACAAAGACCCAAAAAGAGCAGCATAGTCCAAGAGGTCTATACAAATACTCTTCATTTGCATACTTAGAATTTTTTATTCAGGTTAACCTACAGATTATTCAGAAACTTGCAATCCTGTCAATGACTTTCTCCAACAAGTTCATTTTGTATGCATTCCCCTTCCATGAAGATCCAGAATTGTGCCATGCAGCTGGCAATAATAGCTAAGAAAAGAGCTCAGAGGAGGTCCTCTTCTGAACATTGATTGAGTGTTCTTAGGACCTATCTCATTGGGAAAAAAATGAGATACACTTCTTTCCTTTACTCAACCAACTTCACATAACATCAGTTTACCCATCCAGTGTCATTTAGCTTTATAAGGAAGTACAATCTATGAACTCAAACTTTCCGCAGCTAGCAAACCATTAACTAAATGAGATACGGATGACAGAAAATAGTAGACATGAGGACTTTTCGAAACATAACATCCGTTCTAAATAATATTTTTATTTTCCCAAGCCGCATGACCCACTCGGATTTTATTTTCCCAAGCTGCATGACCCACTCGGATGACAGAAAGTAGCAGACGATCGGATTTTTCGAACTATTTAATATAACATCATTCCTAATAAAATATTTTTATTTTCCCAAGCTGCATGACCCACTTGGTCCAAGGTAAATTCTCTCTAGTTCTTTTGTAAGCCAAAATCCTTGGTCAGATCTTTTAAAAAAACATCACAAACATCATACAACTAGGGTAAAAGAGAAGTAAGACTTTATGTAGTTGGTAGACATGAACTTTATTTGCCCAAGGTCACAAGTTGAGGCAAATTTGTACATAATAATCTAACCTACATTCTTTAATTCAGATGGATGGTTCCTTTATGCGAACTAGATGATCAAGTCCAGCTTCTAAATCCCGGTACATCTAAACCTCTTGATATAGGGCCAGACACTCATGGGTTATGACCATTCAGGATCAAACCAGTCCGGTCCATTAAGGACCCTGCTTTTGGTTGAACTGATCAAACAGTCCAGTCCAGTATATCAAACTCGGATGCAAAGCCCTTTTAAAACTAAGAGTCGACATTTGACCAATAAGGAATAGCCTTACATGCATCTATAGGATAATTTTCATTTATGGATTTCAACTTTTCATTATCAACCTCCGAAGGCACTTCAGGATTGTTGAGGCTAGACAGAGACCATTCATTTTCGTTCTGTATAGAATAAAACAAACTTAATATTTAAGCAAAAGGAATGAAAGAAGAAAACATTGGACCGTTGAGCACATGCACCATGGATGTCTGAGGAGGCTGAAAATTGGAAGTATTAGGATGAGAACTATCTTGGTCAAAGACTCCAGGCTGAACATGATCTCCATGCAGAGTATTCAATTCCATTGTTTGTTCCTGTTTTAACAGCAAGATTGACATGAGATCTAAAAACCTGCTATTGAAGTTTACCCATGGAAACTAAACAGAAAATAGTACCAGAATTCTCGACAAAATTGTTTCATCAGCATTGAGCTATGAATGTCAATCAGATAGTGATAAAAAAAAATATTAATGTTCATGCTGTAAACCTTGGGGGGTGTTTATATAGCAATAACCACTTGTATGTTTTTACATATTCCATGCATGATGTGCAAGTTCAAAGGCAACTGGCATGTAATTGAAAGACTGCGGAATAAATTTGATATTCAAAAAGTTGCAAAAAGAAAGAGAATTCTGATATAACCACATTACATTCAAATCGCCAATCTTATTCTCATTTCCCTGAAATGTTAACAAACCCTCCCACATTTAACAAATAAAATTTTACATGAAAAGACAGTTCCTGGCATTCTATGTAGTTGTGATCATTAAAGGGTCATTAACGAAGACATATCTTGTACCTAAAAACAAATTCCCATCCAACCATAGTAAGAACATACAAAGATTACCTCCACCCATAACCAAGTACAATCATAATTAGTAAAGAGTACAATATTGTTGTATGAAAATCAATAAAATCGAAAAACAAGAAACTTAACATGGACACTGCTATCACCACGATACTCTACCTCAAGTTGACAACACTTCAATCAAATCAGTATGGTTGATGACAAGGAATACCCACTTAATTCTTGTCATAAGAATGACTGAGTGATAACCCAAGGACTTACTGGTCCAGCAGGTTGGCTATGTGCCCTTTTTTATAAGGACATTCTTAAGTCATATGACCTGGAATTTTTGTTTTGGATGTGATATAGAGCAGAAAATGGATGCAAGGAATATTGTAAAATGATCCCACAAAAAAAAATTAACACCCAATCTTTAAAATGAAAAATATCCTTATTGCAAACCACCACATAATCATTCATGCACCAAGTGCTCTCAATCAATTATTCAATTGTTATAGCTAAATAGATTTTAGAATGCAGAAATTAATTTAATGTTGTTTACTTCCTTCTACAGAATGTATCCGTCAAAATCATCCAGAGCAATGCACATTATTACAACCCCAAGTTTAGGAAACCCTTCTTGCTGATAGTTAACACAGATTTCTAACTGCTATGGAAATTTGTGGTTTGCTCGTTCAATAAATTGATAAATGAACAAAGAATCAGTTATGACTAAACACTTACATGACAAGATCTTATCTTCCAATGTAGTTGCTCATATAGTTGCTGCAAATTAAGTCCCACAAAATAGGCAAGCAACAAAGCTATTAGTGTTCAGATTGTATGGAGAAAAAGCTGCTTAATAATAGCATACAAGGAAATACATTTTTGAAAAAAGTAAAAAAGGAAGAATGAAAAAGGTGGCAGACAGAGAGATATTGAAAAGTAATTAGCCTCACAATCCCAAGATAGACACCAATATTATAGGAGAGATAGTGGTGTTCGTTCTACTATGCCATCAGAATGGATGCATCTCATAAATGAAACTCAGCAAATAAAACTCCAGTGACTTCAAAAGGAATAAGCTTAAAAAGTAAACTTCATCTCTCATACAATTCATTATTCCTATTTACTTTCACACACAAAGCTGCTTTTTGATGCCATTTGCTTAAGTAGATTACAAATACTATGGCCTGGGTTTAATTCAAGGGATTTATTCTCTCAATATTTTTCTGTTTTAGATAGAAAAATTAATTTACTTGATATGTGTGTCTGTGTGTATTTCACACAATGAAACACGTATAGAAAACTGCAACATATAATTTTATCATTATATAGCACAAGAAGTGAGCATTAACCAAAGAAAAGTTTATGTTAAACCTCCGGATACTACCTTCACACACATGGAAATGGAAGAGGCATTCACAACACTGGGCCAAATGCCATATTCAGCCAACAAACCAAGTGATGATGTCATAAAGATATATCTTTCATCTTCTGCATCCTGAAAATATAAATTTCAAATGTGCATAAAACTACAAGGAACTAGTTGAAAAGAGTTGTCACTTCCTGCTGATAATGTAAAAAGGTTTTCAAATCAACAATGTAGACAGAGAGAACTAGTAACCTTCAAGTTGTTGGTTAGTCTCAGGTGCTCATCAATGTCACCTTTTCTCTGGGCCAACTCTTTCAATGCTGAAGTTATAGATTCCTTTTGTCTCTCATCCATCACCTACCGAATCACATCAAAAACTCTTAACCAGTTTAGAATATTACAAGAAGCTACCAAAAGGAAGTGATCATGGGCAATGCCAAAACCATTCTTATCTCGGAGAACTTCCTCTCTGCTGCATACTTCTCATTTAACAGCTGCATCTCCTGAAACATGAACCCACATATGTTTTTCATATGAACTAGTTACAACAGAAAATCATCATCATCATCATCATCATCATCATCATCATCATTAACCCAGTGAGGCTCCGCTATAGCGGAATCTGGGGGGTCAAGATGGGGGTACCCCTTCCCAAGGGAAAGGGGTACGCCCGATAGACCCAAGAAAAACTGGAATTCAGCTATATGACAATAATAGCTGAATTTAGTTAGAATGCACCAAAATTGATATAGGGACTAAATCCATCTCAAAGGCACTGTGTAAGAGCCAATGAGAATGAGGATGCGTCCCACAGGAAATGGAATAAGGATATTAGATGGTTATAGCATTGCACCTTACTATAGGATTGGGATATTTGCCTTCGAAGAAACATGATCTCCTGCTCTTGCTCCCTTTGTCGTGCGAACAGGTTCTGCATTCAAGAAATTCACGATAATTAGAAGAAAATTTCCAAGACCAAAACAAGCAAATTCCTCCATAGCCGTTAAAAAAACTCAAATACCATAGTTTCTTGATCCTGACCGCTTTCTGTAAGGCCTTCTTCTTCATTAAAACTCCATGAAACGGAATTTATTTCAACACCGCATGTCAGAGAACAAAATAAAGTTCCATAAAATTCAATAAATTGAATGCACAAGATTGATGTATGCACACCCGTTCAATCGTGAGCGAGATTTGTCAACAGAAATAGCTTGAGCAGCCATAGTCAACACGACAATATCCAATTGATTGAGAAAAGTTTTCCCCGTCACCACCAAGCGAAATGCTTACAAATTACGTAGATTTTACTGTCATTTAATGTAGGCGCCGTATGCTACACAATCCAATTTCCTAGCAGGCACCAGAGCAACAACAAAAATTAACAAAGGCGAAAAATCGCATTCATGAATTTATCAACACAAAATTGACATCAATATGTACCCAGCGAAAAAACAAGAGCAGATAAACAAGATCTAATTATGTTGTCACTACTTTAGACAGGAGAAGTTAGTTACCAAAATGGGAAGACGCCGGATGTCAGGCTTTCAACGCGATGTAACTTGGCGTCGCGTGGTGATCGTGTGGGTCGGAGCCTGGGATTGGGATGTAACGGAGTACTGGAGGTTTTTTTGCCTTTTTTTTTTTAAAAAAAATATTTTTTTTTACTGTTTATGAACAAAAATATTCTATTCTGTACTCATCTTACCATAGCAATAACAAAAAAAAATTATGTAATAACTAAGATTTTTTATTCAGAAATTCTTATAACATGCCTAATAACTAAGAAGCAAGAACACAATATAGAAAAATCGATGTATAAAACCATGGCATCAAATGAGATCTTAGGGTGGCCTAGTGGTAAAAGGTATGGGAATGTTAAAAGGTCTCAAGTTCAATTATTGCCTCCGTCCTTCCACTTGGATGAAAAATCAAATTTCACCATTCTTCCTATCACTAGGTCGAGCCGATCGGTGCAAGTCGGTTTATCTCTTCGTGCGCTTTGTCGGCTAGTTCACGGACCCGGCCTTTAGCACTAAAGGTGGGTCCCACACGCTTAAAAAAAATCAAATGAGATCTTACAGCCTCAAAACTTCAAGTAATTTGATGAAATTTTACAATTGCAAAAAACGGATTCATTAACACGAACCCATTTTTGTTCCTGCCAAATGAAGTATATCTGTAAAGTAACCCTTATTAGCACTCTGTTTCAGTGAGATAATCAACCACATCTATATTTGATGGTTTTCAAATTCTATCCAAATTCCAAAAGCAAAAGGTAGAGCTGATTAAAAAAAAAAAAACAGGCCTAACCTTTGTACATATTTTTGTTGTCCTTAAACGCCTAAAATGGCCTAATAAATAGATACCAAACGTATATGTGTATTATCATCAGTAAACACCAATTCAATTCAGTTAAGTTCAACCCAATTCAACCCAATTCAATCCAGTCCAATCTCGACCAATCCTAGCAGAAACCAAACGTATATATATATATATATATATATATATATATATATATATATATATATATATATATATAGCAAGCATGATAATGTTCATACATAAGAAGCTGTTATCATCTTCCGCCAACAATCCCTTGCAAACTGAAGTTGAAGACATTTCGTGCACGACAAAAGTTTCATTCTTCAAACAACGATAGAATAGGCATACATATATATACAGGCTTATGGTAGCATTG
Source organism: Fallopia convolvulus (assembly GCA_964016875.1). Classification (NCBI taxonomy): domain Eukaryota; kingdom Viridiplantae; phylum Streptophyta; class Magnoliopsida; order Caryophyllales; family Polygonaceae; genus Fallopia; species Fallopia convolvulus. The sequence goes on from OZ024737.1 coordinate 35,530,762, forward strand.
ATGCAAGAAGATCAAGGTCCTCAGAGGATTGCACACTTGCCAGATGCAGCTTGCTTGCGAAGCTCCTCAGTCTCCTTCTGTGCTCTCTCAAGATTCTCCCTCAGCTTACGGATCTCATCGTTTGATTCCTTCTGAGCAGTTTGAGCAAGCTCCTCTGCTCTCAGACGAGCAGCTTGCTCCTCAGCCAGCTGCTGCTCAAGCCTCTTTGTTGTCTCTCTCAGCTTCGACTCCACCTAAATGTATATAGATATCTATCAGCTAAAAGGAATCTACTAACTGACTACTCCAATATGCCATAAGCAAGCAATATATGTTGGAATACTGAATTTAGCAATGAAAACAAAGTTACAAATCAAAATTGAGCTTCAAACTAGATAATGGATGCTCATGATTGCAATATCACCACCCTAACAAAGAATAAGCAGTTCCAATTTTTGCAATCAACTACAAACAAATGAATGTCCCAAATTTCAAATAGAAACAGACTAACTTGATAGGAAAGTGTTTCAATATCGCTTAAGAAGACATTTCAAATCTCCTATTGTTTTGTTCAAACGGTTAAGAAATCTAGTCGGGACATATTTTATTCTTGATTTTACTTTAGTTTTGAAACCATCTAAGGATACAACAACAAACTGAAGATAAACCAGAAATTTGTTAATAAGGCAATATCGGATTTCTATCTGTAAGCACATCTCTATCGGTTAAATAATTATTGCTACTTGATCCACAAAGAGTAACGATGCACAATAAAAAGTGCTGCCATGATAAAGTAATTTTAGTATTGTACCAAATGGCCATTTGACCTATTGTACATGCAACAATTGGGGATGTGGAAAAGAGTCTAATCCTATTTTCAGAGGATGCCATTTACATGTTCAAAAGTATGTGTAAAGATAATAAAAAAAATATTTAAGATAAGAAAAATGCTCAACACACGAGATTTGGGGGCTAAAACTTCAGATTCTAATCCTGATTCAAAGTATTTCTGCTAAAAGATAATAAGTAGGCTGAGGCATAAAGATAATTTAACAATATACTAAGATAAAAGTTAAATGCACATCAGCTCATGAACTTGGGGCAAAACTTAGTTATTGTATTGCATATCTAATCCATAATCATATTTCCTATTCTTTATTTTACACAAGTTCATACGTTCTCCACATGGCAACACCAGTCCATTCCTCATAGGGACTAAGCTTCACTCCTCACGGACCCATAAAAATGTATAAGGACATTAGAAATAATAATGTACTCTTTTGTGAGGAAGAAACATACCATCTCAGTTATTCGTTTAAGTTGCTCATCATACGCTTTGTGCATTTGCTCCTTTAGTTCTATTATTTCTCGTTTTGTGTATCCTTGTAAGGCATTAACCTCCTCTTCCTGGTGCCGAAGTTTCATCGCCCCTTTCTGGAGGATAAATGAAAGTCAGATAACAATTGCATTCTTTTCACATTTATTTAGCATAATGGAAAAATCAGACAATGCAGTGAAAAACATCATCACCCTTAATTCAGCAAATAAGGTGTCTGTATAAGGCCGCCCGCCATTATCCTCTATAACCAAATCTACTAGGGTAAGAAGCTCTTGAAGCTGTGATGCTTTCTTACTTTCATCTCTTGACTTGTTGTCAAAAAGCACTCTACGGTTTTTGCATACTTGAAGAACATTCTGCAAAAACAAGCCAGGAAGATCATCAAATAATCAAAACCCCACCTGAAAAGGGTTCTATAAATAAAACTCGAGAATCAGTTTACCAACAGAACAGCAACTCCTATGAAGAACACTTACCTGGAGAGGTTCTGGGCACTCACGACCCAAATAATCTTCTAGTGTCTCGTCATTATCTTCAAGTTCATCCCCACCAGTGAAAACCACAATCATGTATTCAATTATTTTGGGCCCAAAAAATGTCTGCAAGCTATGAAGAGCAGCTTCTTCTTCTTTCGAAAATCGTGTTCTAACAGAAAAAACTACTATTACAGCATGAATCCCCTCCTTGGCCAGGTCAATACATTTCACGATCTCTTTGCCAATAAATTCAGATCCAACGGTGTAGTCAAACAATCCTACAATGGTAGAGACGTAACATGTCAAAAAAACAATACAAGAGTAAAGAGTTACAAGTACTAGTATAATGACAAAGCTAACAATTTTTTTTTAAGCCCAAAGCTAACCATTTTTGTCAGACCATCTAAGATTATAATATATTAAGAGATAACTTCATGCATGATGAATCAAGCAAACATAACCTGGGGTGTCAATGACATTCACAACTTGTCCATCTTTAAGCATAGTACTCTGGATCTCAGTAGTGCTGGTGACACCCGATGAACTCGCTCTGGATTTAAAAGCCTTTCTTCCCAGAATACTGTTTCCAGTAGCACTTTTTCCATTACCAGTACGTCCAACCAAAACAATAGTACGAGGACCATTAGGGGGAGCAGGAAAATCCCAATCATCTTCTATTGAGCTCCCACCCATTTCCCAGGTGCTTTATATTTATACTTGCTGGGAGAAGACAAAAATAATTCAGCTTATCAAACAGGATATCAGGAATATAAATATCAAAAGATTAAATTATGCACCAAACAAGAAATAATGAAACAAAATCTGTCAGCTGCATTTCTGCCAACAAAATCCAAGTTCAACAACAACAACAACAACAACAACAACAACAACATTGACCCAGTGAGGTTCCGCTACATCGGAATCTGGGGGGTCATGACTCATGATGGAGTACCCCCTTTCCCTTGGGAAAGGGGTATGCCCGATAGACCCAAGAAAAACTGAAATTCAGCAATGTGATTATGTGACAATTATAACTGAATTTAGTCAGAATGCACCAAAATTAATATAGAGACTAAATCCATCTCCAAGGCAGTGTATAAAAGCCAATGAGCATGAGGATGCGCCCCGAGATCATATAAAAGCCAATTATTTGAACTTATGAGATACGAGAGACTGCACATGACACACTCATAACAAATTAACAAGTAATTCAGATAAAACACTTCAAGAGCATAACAGTCAACTAGCAATGTACAGGGCTCAAGCAAGTAGCAATCAAAAGCCAAAAGGGTTTATTCGGTTCCAGATTTTGAATGATCGATCAATAAGCAATTGCACCAGGATCGATCAATAAAACAAAATTTTGCCACACTCAAGAATCCAACAGCAGGGAAAATCAAGCCTATTAATTAAAAAGAATAAACAGTGTAACACATACATCAGTCAAAACTTCAAAGTGCTCAACTCAGCAACATTCACACATTCTTGCATCCAATTTTCCAAGAGAAAAGGTCATGGCATCAATATTAGGGCTACAGACAGTAAAACGGCCGAAAATTTTGGAAGTAAGAAAAATTTAAGATTTTATTTGGAAGACAATCTTCATTGGAACTGTGTGAATGAAATCAAACAAACTAAACACAAACCCTAGCAAAAATAAGAAATTCAACACTATCTGATCAAAAAGAAAAATCAACATTAAATCAAGAGGCAGAGATTACTTACAAAAAAATCAACACTAAAAATTTGATGACTATGGCACAGAAACGGAGATCACTTACAAAGGAAGTAATATGGAGTCCTCTAGGGTGAAGCAAGCGGACAGGTCGAGAGGCGGAAACACGAGGAAATCGGAATAAGAGGGAGGCGTGTGGTGATATTTATTTTAATAAAGACTAATTCAGCTCACTCCACCCACTTTTCTTACATAAAACCAACCGGCAATGGATCGTGTAATTTGGAAGGAAAAAATGGACCGGAGATCCAGATACATCCTCTGTCTCCAACTTATTAATGTCTTCAATTTATGTCTCATTTGTATTTAATGATCTATATTTTTTTTGAATTTTTAAATTGAAATTAAAAAATAATTAAATTTTAGACTTTTAGTAATATTTTGTAAAAATAAAAAATATAGTACACTTGATCAATATAAAGGGGACATAAGCACTGCCGTAGTTAACTGGTTATATATGTAGCTCCCACTGAGATTTTAAAAAAAATATAATTTTTTTTAGAATATAAAAAAATGATTTTTTTCTAATTTTAGAGTTGTGTTAGGCTTTTAGATTTGTGTTAGGCTTCATTAATTATACAGGATTGAACTTATAGTTCCTCTTTTTTGTATTTGTATTCATAATATATCTTTTATTTTTATTTTTAACTAGTTTTTTCAAAATCATTCCTACATTTATATTATAAAAAGTATTTTAAATATGACCTTTCTCGACGATGACAAATCGACAAACAACGTAATTACAAGAAAGAATAAAGTCTTCCCTAACGACATCATCGTTCAATCAAAGGGGTCAGTTCATCGCATCTATCACCTCCATTATGGTTTCTACCCCCTCTGTCAAAAATCTCTAACTCCACCGCCACTAGCTATACACATCCTTTGTAATATGCACATCAGACCTATGATTCACATTTTATTTGGGTTAACCACTTTTATCGAAAGAATTTTAAATTCGATTTATTTTTATTTCTTTCGATTTTACGAGTCAATTATCAACTTCACCAATGGGGAACTTTTATTCGATAATTTTATCAACTAATTCAGATGTAGAGACACTAATAGCTTGTATGAGCGAGACTCAACAAGTCTCGGATGATAGTAGACGACATGTGATAAATAAATTTATTGAAGTTATCAATGGGGATCTCAAAACCCAAATTCATGAACAAGACATATGATGCTTACAAAGACAAAAGTTATGCCTACGCGATTTTATTGAAATAAGCCTTCGCTTATTCAAAATTCTCTCTTGACATCTCACACAATAATAATATTTTTATATCATATATCCCAACTAATATCCTCTTTATACTCAGATCCAATCGAGATTTAATCGAACTTTCGTCTACGATCAGGATCATAATTCGTGCTGCTATATACTAATCCCTTTTAGGACATACCATAAAGAAGGCTAAAGAATGAGAACAATTAAGGGTAGCACAAACGTGCCTTAGTTGATGACCTTTCGGAGTTGATCAACTAGTTGCACACGTCTTGACGGATCCAATTGCATTTTATTGAAGTAATCAATTTCAAAATTTCCTAAAAATAACATATTTCTTCATCAATCAAAACAAAATTGCATATCACCTTATCAAAATTGTACTAAAATTTGAAAACCAAAAAAATTGAAAACTCAATTGACATATGATGAGATTAAATTACCTTTTCTATGAGGCCAGCGAGACCCTAAGGCAATGCTTCCAGATCTAAAGCTGAATTACAAATGTCAATCAACTGGATCAATATCTTCTTTGCACTCAAGTCTTGAAGCGCGCCTCTATTCATAATTATCACAACCATCCTTCCATTTAAAGAAAGCATTGTCATCATTCTAAGCCTCATCATCATCTCACTAAGTCCTCCTCATCAATCTCTTATACAAAACAACCTGATAATTCATCCAATCAAGAATGCTTTTTTTACAATTTCCTTAGCAGCCATCCTGAAAGAAACATCATGCAATTGTGCAAATTTGGTTGCTATTTGTGTGTACATATGCAAAATCCGCTTCTCTCGGGCTTTTATCTATTGCATAACGGACTCATCATATTATTGGTATGCTCTCTTTTAATCCATATCTCACTTCTCGTTAGATTATTACACTTTATATAGGCCATGTGCTCCTCTACATATGGTTGGATCGGACTTCCTCCATATTATGCAATATATATATATATATATAGATAGATAGATAGATAGATAGATAGATGGGATGGATTCCAATGCTTTTCATGCTCAATTGTTATTACCTTAGATCTCAATATTCTTCTCCAATGAAGCTCTCCTAACTCTCTATACTTAGGTACACCAATGGCTGCAACATTAGATAAGTAATATGTGCAAGATTCAACAACTTCTTCAACTATATATCGTTCCAAAATGCAACCTTCAGAGTGTTGTCGATTCATAACATACCCTTTTAAAACTTTTGTTGGGATCCCTCCTTGATTGGAAGCAGGTTGATTAAAATAATATCATCTATACTTCTCTAGAAAGATCTAGAAGATTACAGAAAGTTCTAGAAGGCTACGAAAGCTTCTAGAAGAATCAAGAAGGTTATGGAAGAATCTAGAAGATGCCGGAAGGTTATGGAAGCTTCTAGAAGACGTCGGAACCTCATAGAAGATTCTAGAAGACATTGGAACACTATGGAACCTTCTAGATAAGGCTAGGTTGTTAGAGAATTATCTAGACATATGAAGAGAGTTGTAAATATGTCTAGAATATTTTAGATTGTTCTAGAATTGTAATGAGACATCTAGATAGGAAGAATCTAGACTAGTTTAGATGAAACTTAGTCTAGGATTCTCTAGAATTCTCCATAGGCCATGTAAAGGGTGTGGCTTGCCTATAAATAGCCACCAACCCCTCATTTGCAAATCATCTAAAGTGATCAAACAACAAGTGAGTTGTAAGTAAGAGAGTGTGCCCACAAAAAAAATAATTAGCCTTGTATAAATTTCCTCCCACATAAATATAAAAACTTGTTTGTGAAATTAGTTGTCCAACTTGCCCATCTTAATCCGACGAAGCGGGAAAAGGTGAGTTTTCCCAACAGTGGTATCAGAGCCAAGTTCGTTCGACGTCAAGAATTGCTCGTTCCGGTTCAAGATGGAGGTCAGCGTCACACACAATGGTGACATGTTCAAGCTCACAGCGGACAACTACTCGCACTGGAGGACGATGATGGAAGACCACCTGTATTGCAAGGATTTGCATGAGCCCATCATCACAAAGGACAAGCCTAATGGAAAGACTGACACGGCATGAGAGCTCCTGAACAGGAAGGCGGTCGCAATGATCCGTAAGTACATCGATAAATCCTTATTTGAGCATGTTGCTGATTATACAAATGCTTTTGAATTATGGGAAAAACTTGATTCCCTAATTCAAAAGAAAACGCCTCGTAATAAGGCCCTCTTAATGCGACGACTGGTAAAAATGGAGTATAAAGATGGGCAAAGCATGATCGAGCACTTGAACAGTTTCAAGGGGCTCGTAAATCAGCTAAATAAAGCTGAAATGAAGGCCGAGGACGAAATGCAAGCCCTTCTACTCCTAAGTTCCCTTCCAGAGAGTTGGGACGCGCTGGTGGTTACTCTTAGTAACTCTGCACCAGACGGAAAGCTTACCATGGACATCGTTAGCGATAGACTTTTAAACGAAGAAGTTAGGAGGAAGGAACGAGTCCATAATGCTTAGTCAGAGGCAAACGCCGTTCACAACCGGGGTAGAGAAGACACACGTGGGCGCAATAAAAATCGAGGACGAGATCAATCTCGAGGACGATCCAAGTCACGCTCAAGGGTTACTGCTATTATTGTGGCAAGCCAAACCACATAAAGGCAGATTGTCGATATCTCAAGAGGGATCAGAGATCTGGCAACGTCAAACCAGACCAATTCAACCCCACGAAGAGGCAAGACGAGAAGAGCACCACCGTCGCTACAGACGAAAGTGAAGATATGTACCTCGTCGGAGAAGAAAACTTCTTAAACATCGCCTCTAATGAAAGCATGTGGATCATCGCCTCTAAGAAAACTTCTTAAACTTCCTTCCACGTCACCCCTTATGAAAGTTTTTTCTCATCATACCAAAGTGGCGACTTTGGTAACGTTCGGATGGGAAATCAAGGAAGGAGCAAGATTGTAGGTTGGGAGAGGTCACCCTGACTACAAACTCAGGATACAAGCTCGTCCTCAAAGAGGTAAGGCATGTTCCTGATATGCGCCTTAACCTCATATCAGCTGGAAAGCTCGATGATGCCGGTCTGGTGAATCACTTTGGAGACGGCAAATGGAAGCTCACCAAAGGAAGCTTGGTCCTGGCTCGAGGAAGGAAGGAAGGGTCACTATACGTTATACAAGCTAAGCTTCAGATGGGAGAGGCAAACGTAGCTGGAGCAGAAATGGAGCTATGGCACCAAAGGCTTGGGCATATGAGCGAGAAGGGGCTTCATATCCTCGCTCGAAAGCAACTCCTTCCAGATATGAAAGGTAACTTTTTTGAACCATGTGTTGATTGCTTAGCTGGAAAACAACATAGAGTTGCTTTCCAAAGACCTGCACAACCTAGGAGAAGGAAACACATCCTTGATCTTGTGCACACCGACGTATGCTCCATGTCCGAGAGATCCCAAGGCGGTGCATCATATTTTGTCACCTTCATTGATGACCATTCAAGGAAGGTATGGGTACACTTGCTGAAATCCAAAGACCAAGGATGACCATTGTGTCTTCATAAAGAGGTATACTAGTGGCGGTTTCCTCATACTTTTGCTCTATGTTGTCGACATGTTAATTGTAGGACATGATCGCAACAAGATTGCTGCTCTAAAGAAAGATTTGAGCAAGTGGTTCGCCATGAAAGATTTAGGGCCAGCAAGACAAATTCTTGGGATGAAGATCACTCATGACCGATCAAAGAAGTTACTCTGGCTATCCCAAGATCAATACATTGAGAAGGTGACGAAGAGGTTCAATATGCACAAAGCCAAGCCAGTAAGCACTCCACTTGCTTGACATTTCAAGTTGAGTTCGAAGCAGAGTCCAAGAAGTGAGAAGGAGAAGGAGGAAATGAAGAGTACTCCATATGCATCAGCGGTTGGCAGTCTTATGTACGCTATGGTGTGTACCAGGCTAGACATTGCTCACGCAGTTGGTGTCGTAAGTCGGTTCTTATCCAATCCGGGGAAGGAGCATTGGGCAACCATCAAATGGATCCTCCGGTATCTGCGAGGTACCACTAAGATATGCTTATGCTTCGGGCATGGAAAACCTGAGCTGAAGGGATACACAAATTCAGGTTAGGCCGGTGATACCGATTCAAGGAAATCAACATCAGGTTATCTAATGACCTTTGCAGGGGGAGCTGTTTCCTGGCAATCAAAGTTGCAGAAGAGTGTTGCCTTGCCTACTACCGAGGCAAAGTACATCGCAGCAACAAAAGCTTGCAAAGAGATGATATGGATGAAGAACTTCCTACTTGAGCTTGGAGTAAAGCAAGATAAATATGTCTTGCTATGTGACAATCAAAGTGCTATTCACTTGGCAAAAAACCCAACATTTCACTCTCGCTCAAAGCACATCGACATACGACATCATTGGATTCGAGAAGTTCTTGAAGAAAAGCTCCTACAACTCGACAAGGTACACACGGACGAGAACTGGTCAGACATTATGACCAAGGTAATTCCGACTAAGAAGTTTGAAGATTGTTGCCAAGGCGCCAATATCGTAACACTTCCAAATTAAGTCGGGAAGGGGGAGATTGTTGGGATCCCTCCTTGATTGGAAGTAGGTTGATTAAAATAATATCATCTATACTTCTCTAGAAAGATCTAGAAGATTACAGAAAGTTCTAGAAGGCTACGGAAGCTTCTAGAAGAATCAAGAAAGTTATGGAATAATCTAGACGATGTCGGAAGGTTATGGAAGCTTCTAGAAGAATCAAGAAGGTTATGGAAGAATCTAGACGATGCCGGAAGGTTATGGAAGCTTCTAGAAGACGTCGGAACCTCATAGAAGATTCTAGAAGACATTGGAACACTATGTAACCTTCTAGATAAGGTTAGGTTGTTAGAGAATTATCTGGACATATGAAGAGAGTTGTAAATATGTCTAGAATGTTTTAGATTGTTCTAGAATTGTAATGAGACATCTAGATAGAAAGAATCTAGACTAGTTTAGATGAAACTTAGTCTAGGATTCTCTAGAATTCTCCATAGGCCATGTAAAGGGTGTGGCTTGCCTAGAAATAGCCACCAACCCCTCATTTGCAAATCATCCAAAGTGATCAAACAACAAGTGAGTTGTAAGTAAGAGAGTGTGCCCACAAAAAAAATAATTAGCCTTGTATAAATTTCCTCCCACATAAATATAAAAACTTGTTTGTGAAATTAGTTGTCCCACTTGCCCATCTTAATCCGACGAAGCGGGAAAAGGTGAGTTTTCCCAACAACTTTCATATATCACTCAAACGGATACATGCATCAAAGATACGCCAGTCCATAAAGCTCTACCTCTTTCACCAAGTCTACAACCAAATGCACCATGACATCAAAGACCCACAGTGGGAAGTACATCTCCATTTGGCAAAGAACCACAACAATCTCTCTTTGTAAATCTTGCAACTCATCACGATCATCTACCTTGCTACATTATTTCATGAAAAAAGACAAAGTTTAATTATGGTAGACCATACCTTCTCAGACAATATGGAACGCATGGCCACTGGTAGTAACTATTGCATAAGTACATGGCAATCATGAGATTTCAACCCCATCAAATTCAATTCTTTCACAAACACAATATTTCTAATATTTGAATAGTATCCATCTGGAAATTTGATGCCATGCAGAAAGTCAACAATAGTGGTTTTTAGGAGGCATCCTAAAGTGGTCGAAATAATCAATCCACCCCTCGCTTCCCGCTTGGGGTTGGAAACAATCTTAGTGGAAAGATCGCGGTCATTTAGGAGGCATCCTAAAGTGATCGGAATAATCATTCCACCCCTCGCTTCCCGCTTGGGGTTGGAAACAATCTTAGTGAAAAGATCACGATCATTTAGGAGGCATCCTAAGGTGATTGGAATAATCAGTCCACCCCTGGCTTCCCTCTTGTGGTTGGAAACAATCTTAGTGGAAAGATCGCGATCATTTATGAGGCATCCTAAAGTGATTATAATAATCATTCCTCCCCTCGCTTTCTACTCGAGGTTGGAAACAATCTAGTTAAAGGACGAGGTCCTAACTTTATTAATGTGTGCGCAACCCGAGCGAGGCTCGGGGTTGGCGCCAACTCTCAAATTAAAAGATGAGGTCCTAACTCTCTTAATGTGCGCGCAACCCGAGCGAGGCTTGGGGTTGACGCCAACTCTCAATTTAAAAGACGAGGTCCTAACTCTCTTAATGTGCATGCAACCCGAGCGAGGCTCGGGTTGACGCCAACTCTCGTTTAAAGGACGAGGTTCTAACTCTCTAAAAGTGCGTGCAACTCGAGCGAGGCTCGGAGTTGACACCAACTCTCGTTTAAAGGATGAGGTCCTAACTACCTTAGCGGCTTAGCAAAGTGCGCTCATCCTACTTGATCTCGAGTTTGGGATCTCGTCGCACAAACTAAAATCGATAAACACCCGCACTTGGAACAGGAGCACCTGTTTATTGTCTCGTTGTCCTCGTAGGACGAAAATACCAAATCAAGAGGTTGTGATGGTGTACGAAATAAGTGAAAATAAGTTCGTAAATATTGAGAGCGGGATTAAACTTAGAACTGAGAAAATATAAAGTCACGCACGTACGTACAATAACAATTTCCCAAACGCGTTCCATATACTGTAATACATAGCCTTTATTTAAAGGGAAAGTTCGGATACTAAGTTCCATGATCTCACATGTGTGCATGGCGTTGTGAGTACTGAGTATGAATGGCCGAATACATACATAGACCCCTGAACTTACAACTTTTGTTCGCTCAGACCCCCCAACTAAAAAATTTGTTTTTTAACCCCCTAACTTTATATTTTTGTTCCATTAAATCCCTCTTTGCTGACTTGGCATGTCGCGTACTCCTCACTCTCTCTTGGGGCAAGTAGAATAATAAAAATTGTTAAAAATTGCATGAGTTGGATTTTTCTGAAAAAAAAATTAAATAAATAAGTTTTAATTAAAATAGTAAATAATTCTTCCTCTTCCCCATTCTCGCTTATCTCCCCCAGTGCATATGTCCAGATCCGAACAAAAGAGAAGATCGAGGTACAGCCGCATGCCACGACTTGCTCGGGCAGGATGACGAAGGTTCCGCTCTAGGGATTGGCTAACAAAGGTGGCACTCCAGCGATCCGAATGAGACCTTGAGTTCCACCCTTCAGGTCTTTAATGGTGAAAATCAATTCAAGGCGAATTAAGACGGGAATTTAAGGGTTTTTGATAGATTTGGTGCTAAACAATTCAAATCTAGTTTCAATTTGAGAATTGGATTAAGGAATTGAGAGAGGGAGAACAAATTCAATTTGATCCCAATTTATATTTTAGGGTTTTCTTTTATCTTTCGTTCATAATTAAGGGTGGTACGAAGGGGATTTGAGTAGAGCGAAGGTGGAGCGCGGATCTGGATTTGAGTCCATGTGCCGACGTTGAAGAATCCGAGATCGTCGTTCCGTCCTTCTCCGGTTTTGGTTCATTCAATACAAAAAGATAGGAAGAAGATAGGTTGGAACTTGGAATTGAAGAAATGGCTTTTTCTTAGAGTTACTTCAAAATTTTGGTGTTCTGGGCGAGAGAGAGGAGGCGAGGCAAGATATGTAGGTGAAGAATTTCTTTGATGAGGCAGGGGAGATATGCTGGTGAAGATATGCCGTTGTTCTTTGATGAGGCAAGAAAAGATTTTGCCTTTTTTTTCTATTTTGGTATATTATTACGTGGTGCTTACTTGGCTAATGAGTCATAAAACACGAGCTTATGTGGCATTCAGTCATCGAGCGTGAATATCACGTTAAGAAAAAAGGGTTTAATGGAACAAAAGTGTAAAGTTAGGGGGTTAAAAAACAAATTTTTTAGTTGAGGGGTCTGAGCAAACAAAAGTTGTAAGTTCAGGGGTCTATATATGTATTCGGCCGAGTATGAATGTTGGAGTTAATTGCATGGGCTTGGGCCCAATACTAAAAAATACAAGGGCTCTCGGCCGAAATGAGCCAAGTATGGGCTAAATCGAACATGAAGAGGATGGGTACTCTTCAAAGTCGATGGCAAGTTCCCATTAATTCTCTATTTGGCGAGGCATCATCCCACAGAACTTGGGGAGACAAGCTACTAGCTCCATTTACTATGCATAGTAATACAGAATACATGATTGAAAAATCTCCCCGGGTCAAGATCATTTCTTTTACCTAGATTCAACGTGTTTGATCTCCGGGAGATCGTGCTATTTAAGATATAAAATCCAAAACTCATAACTATGTACTAAAACGGAGGTTAAAAAAAATTATTAAACGACACATATCGCTTTTAGATTGGACTACACCACCCCTTTTATTAAAACAAATCTTTGACAAAATAAGTAAGTTTAATATAAAAATAGTGTAATGTACATACAATCTTATGTCACTATAATCAATGGATAGAAAATCCCATTCTTAATTTTTTTAAAAATAATCTTTTAATTTTTGGATATGATAAATAGGAAGATTATTAAGATATTTTTATGCTATATATTATAGAAATGTTAGGATATTTATTTTATTTTTAAATAAAATGCATATGCTAGGTTTAGATAATTACGTTTTATATAAAGATAGTGTAATGTACGTACAATCTTATATCACTATAATTAAGTTTATTTTAAGCGGTTCAATGCATATAATAAATTGATAAGTTTTTATCTTATCACTTTTCTATTTTCATAATTAAATAAATTGTCATTTTTTGGATATTAAATTATTAATTTAATTCGTAATACTAATGAAATGTTAATGTTGTTGTTTTTGTTTTATTTTTATTCATATTTTATCTTATTTTTTAAATTAAACCTATTTATGAAATATTGTAAGTGAAAAAGAGAATCGAAAATTATTTTTATTTGTTGTTTTTGTTTTTGTTTTATTTTTATTCATATTTTATCTTATTTTTTAAATTAAACCTATTTATGAAATATTGTAAGTGAAAAAGAGAACCGTAAATTATTTTATCAGAATAATCTATCTTTATTCTCAACTTTAAACTTGATTATCTAAATTTTATTTGTTTTATTTGATTCTAAAAAATAAAAATAATTTTTATACATGTTATGGATAATAAATTAGTTACATTAAATTGAATATTATATTTTTCTTTATTAATATTATATATTTAAAAATTTTGAACCATAATGGTGCGGTAAAAAACGAATGCAGGTAGTTTGATCTAAATTCGGGACTGGACCGATCGGATGTAATAGGTCCATGGCGGTCCATATTTTCTGTCCGCAACTTGTGTCCCCTTTGTATTTATTGATCAAGTGTACTATGTTTTCTCTTACAAAATACTACTAAAAGTCTAAAATTTATTTTTTTTTTAATTTTAATTTAGAAAATCCACACACACAATGGAGTTATAGATTAATAAATATAAAGGGGACACAAATTAGGGACACAAGTTGGGAAAAGGGATCTCATCTTAAATTCTGCACCCCCTAAAGGGAAAATTTAATGAATAATAAAAAAGGGCTAAGTAGTTTCAAGTGGAGGATAGCCTGAACCTAAACATCATAAGCAATTAAAGATAAAACACCTAGAGGCGGGTCATACACAGGGGCAAAACCAGGAAATTATTGTAAGGGGGCCAAAATTTATCCAATATAGCTAAAAATTTCATTTTTTAAAAAAATACAGAATACTGAAAAGCGTTAAAAAAACCTCAAGATTATAATGCGTAACTAGAATAACCACTTTTTAAATTAAGCAGACTGCCTATGAGAATCAAAACATAGACTTCATGGTACTACATCCTATCTTATTAACTAGTTGCCCGAAGATAATAGAATAACTACTTAAAATATCCATTCATACTTTATTATACAGTACTCAAATATTTTAATTAATATAACCTATTCTTTTGAAGGTCTGGGGTTCAATTACAATATGAGGATATGAAATGTAACAAAGCATAGAAGCATTATGAATATGTAAATGACAAGTAAAAGTAGTTTTCATACATCTAATCTTCAAACGTTCATAACTTTCTGTTTAAATATCGTATCATGGTGTATAATATATCAAATCAAAACTCTCGACGAAAAGAAAACATATACTATAAAAAAATTGGATTGGGGGCCAGGGCCACCTTTGGCCCCATGTAGTTCCGCTACTAGTCACACACTATAAAAAGACTCAGACTAAAAGAAAAAGGAAACGAAGCGAGAAAATCAGCAATTAAGTTAATTTTTTTTGGTCAAAACGAGGGCAACAACCCTTAAAACTTTATTCTCTTAAATCATCTGCTAACAGATGGGCAATACAAGGAGGAAAGTCCTCAGCATAATTAAAGTTTTGATCACAAGTAGGAGCTAAATTAGCTAAGGCATCAACCACTTTATTATAAGTCCTAGAGATATGTTTAACTACCACTCTCCATAAGTTGCACTGGATTAAAGAGCGGCAGTGACCGCCAGGGAAAAAGTCTGGGTGGGTAGTTGGCAAAGTGTCGGTGAGGAGTTGGACCACAGTAGTAGAGTCCGTCTCAACAATCACATCCTTGAGGTTTCTTTGCTTGATTATGCTAAGTGCTCTATGAGCTGTCAATAATTCAACACGTAAAGCACTGTAGTAGCCGAATTTCTCAGTAAAGGCCAACACCACAACACCATTTGAGTCACGAATAATGCCTCCTCCACTTGCCTCACCAGGGTTCCCCTTTGAAGCAGCATCAATGTTGAATTTCAACCAACCCATTTCCGGCTTGTGCTAGTTTTCATTTGTATCACGGAGGGATTTGATGCAATAGTTAATTCGATTGTGTTTAGCCCTCTCTGCTTCCCTGACAACTACATTGCACACCGTATGGATCAACCGACTTGGGTCATCAGCCTCATTGTTGAATACCATAGCATTCCTATGTTTCCACACATACCAAAGCATAAAACAGAAGGAAGTGCTCCATTGATCGTGATCTTTAAGATTTATCTTCAGCCATGGCTTCATTTCGACCGTAAAAAATTCACTATCCCTTGCTTTTCCTCCCAACTTCAGCCACATTTGTTTCACCAAATCGTAGTCACGCAACAGGTGAATAGCTATCTCATCTTGGTGGCACCTCGGACAAGCTTTCGAATTGGAGAGGTGGCGTTGTACACGAGTTGCATTGCAAAGGATCCATCGTTAGCTGCCAAATGCATGAAGTTTCGAACCCTTTGCTGCATTGGAGCTTTCCAAATTAAATGCCAATTGAAATCATCTCTTGGAGCTGCTGGAGAGAAGAGAGACATAGCAGATTTGGTTGAGAAAATGCCAGACTTGTTCTCAACCCAGTAGATCTTGTCTTCTTGAGGGTTGGCCTGCGTAAATATCTTTTGCGCTTGAAGCATGCTCAAAATTCTGTTTGGAAGATAAGGTTGGATAAGCTGCCACTTCCAATCAATGCCTTCCCATAATTCAGCAATCGTAGCCCCTAAAATGTCTTTTGGTATTGGACTCGTCGCCAACTCTTCAAGGGGAGATTCACAAATCCATCTATGAGACCAAATAGAGTTCTCTGCCCATTACCAATAGACATTCGAGTTCCTCTGTGTAAAACATCAACCCCATGCCCAATTCCTCTCCAAATATACGGAGCAACACTCTTCTTTGTGATCATATTGATGTCTTGCCTGTTGTCACAATATTTTCCCCTTAGCATTTTTGCCCGTAACGACTCCGGTTCAGTCATGAGTCGCCACCCCAGCTTCGCTAGCATTGCTTTATTCGCATTTTGGAAATCCCTAACTCCAAGTCCACCATCCTGGATTGGTAGAGTAACTTTCTCCCATGAAAGAAGGTGGATAGCTCAATTCCTCCAACTGAAATTGGTTTCCATAAACCAGCATCGACCGCACCTTGAATGAGTTGCGACAGTCGCTCCATGCATAAAACGAACAAGTATGGTGACAACGGGTCTCCTTGTCTGACTCCTCTTGACGCCCGAAACCATCTTTAGCTTCACCATTCCAAAGAATCTTTGTTTCTCCCTTCGACTGACAGCTCATGATAATTTGAATAAGTCTTTCCGGAATATGCGCTTGTTTGAGAGTGTCTTCAAGGAACTCCCAACACACTCTATCATATGCTTTCCCGAGGTCAGTTTTAGCAACCAACCACCTTTTTTTCGTTGCTCTCGATCACATAGAGTGTAGAACTTCTTGTACAATAACCACGTTATCCATAATCTGCCTTCCCGGGATGAAACTCGAATGAGTTGGAGCAACAAGCTAGCCTTGGCAACACGGGTTTGAGTCGATTGACTATAGCTATGGTAGCAATTTTGTAAGTAACGTTGAGCAAAGAAATGGGCCGGAACTGGTTTATTGATTCAGGGTTCTCGAATTTAGCAATTGGGAAAAGAAAGGCGTCACAAAGGCTTGGTGAGAAGACGCCCCTGTTCAGCAGATTACCCACTGTCTCCCCCACTTTATGTGCCACACAATTCTAGTTCTTTTGGAAGAAAGTCGTTGGGTACCCATCTGGTCCGGGAGATTTCAACGGGCCCATAGTTTTAAGCGCATACAAGATCTCTTCCTGAGCAACCTCTTTGGATAAATTCAGTCTATCGTTCTCAGAGATAGGCGGGAACACAACAACACTTGTCAGATTCAGGTTTATCGGTGGCTCCCCACTGCAAGAGTACAACTTCGAAAAGTGATCAAGGGCCATTCTATGAAGAGAATTTGGGTATGTAACCCATTGACCATCGTTGTTTTTCAGAGCAGTCACCTTGTTTGCCTTTCTTCTAATAATAGTAGACAAGTGGTAGAATTTAGTATTTCTATCTCCTTCCAACATGAAATTCGCTCGAGATTTTTGTATCCACAATAGTTGTTCTTGCTCGAGCACCTCAGCGAGATCTTTAATTAATTTCTTCTCCAACTTGAGAAGCCATGCGTGTGCATTATTATCCAAGCATCTTCTCACACCCTCAAGTCTGCTCCACAAAATTCTTTTCCTTTTGAAAATGTTGCCGAAGACGTCCCGATTCCACTTTTTAAGTTGTAATGATAGGTGGCCAAGAGTTTTATCCAGGTTTTCCGGGTGACGCCAACAGTCTTCCAAGAATGGTTTGAAATTTTCATGAAGAAGCCAGGAGGCATTAAATCTGAACGGTCTTTCCTGGTTTTGGTTTGCTGTTGCTCCTCCAAGTCGGATCAGGTTGGGGAGGTGGTCCGAATGTGGGGCTGACAAGTGATGAACCGACGCCTCCGGATAGTTCAACCTCCAATTCTCATTGCAAAGCACACGATCAAGATGGGCTGCATAATCTGAGCTTTGCCATGTATATTTTGGGCCCGTAAATCCCATATCGATCAGATTGCTTTGATCAATACAGTCCCTAAAGGCCATATTAGTATTTCTTGTTCTTCTTGATGAACTGTTTCGCTCTGCATCCGTGGCCGTCGCATTGAAATTACCAGCCAACATCCACGAAAGGTTATTAGCCTCATCAAACTCTTCTAGTTCTTGCCAAAGTTGCGCTCTTGTAGAATCATCCGAACTTGCGTACACCGCTGAAAAGATCCAGTGTTCCTCACCTCTTCTTCTAATCTCAACTGTGATATGCTGAGGCTGTAGAGTAATTGGGGTCACTAGAACTTCCGCCGTCCTCCAGAGTTGCGAAATACCGCCCACAAACCCATTAGCTTCGACACGTAGAGTTCCATCAAAGCCAATAGCTCTACAGACCTGATTAGCCCTGTCTCCACTAATATGCGTATCCACCAGTGCAACCACTCGAGGGTCATAAAGTCGTATCAGTTTGCTTAATTTTCTAAAAGTCATGTACTTACGTGTGTATGGAGAATTAAATGGAAGGATGTAGATCTTGAAAACTTTAGCTTATACAATCTATTTTTAACGTTTAGATTTCTTAAACTAGAGTAATAGTTGTCTAATTAAAAAAATTAAATTATCCGGTCCTTTTATGCCCGGGTGGCAGACAGATAAGCCGATAGAATTGAAGCAACCCGTCGTACCATGTACGAATACGATTCGATATTTTATATACATTATAAATAGGATATAAATAAATTAAAATATAATATAAATTATAATATAAGTAATTTATTACTCGTAGAATGTATACTTTTTAATCAAATATTATATTATTTATATTTTATTATTTTTCATTTACGTAAATTTAGTGATGATCAAATCTTTCAATATATCTATTAAATATTTTATTATCTATTTTTATTAATTTTAAACATTATAAATATTTATTATTAATTTTTTTTATAAAAAAATCACTATATATCTATAAATAAATTCGTCAAAAGATTTATGATAAAAGATTTATATTTATTTTGAAATATCTTATCTTTAATTTTAAATACTTGTATAAGGAAGGTTTCAAAAGATATTGTTATATTGAATAGATATTTGTTTGATGTTAGAGATAAATTGAAATAGTTAAAAAAGAATTTAATAGAAAGAAGTTATAATAATAGAAATAAAATAATTTTTTTAAATTTGAGGTGGGGCCAGAATCGTTCTGGTGGCTCGAAAAGGAACAGCTTTAATATATAATTATAGATATTGGGCTATGATTAAAAATCTTGAAGGAGAAATCAATATTAATATACAATAGAACTTCTCTAAGTTAATGATCGGTAAATTAATAAACTCTCTAAATTAATATTTTTCTCCGGTCCCGACTTGGCCAATGCAAAATTTAACAAATTTCGATAAGATAATAAGATAATATATTTTCAAAAAATCACTATATAAATATAAGGTCCCATTAATATCATAAATTAATAATTATATAAAAAATTACATAGTTATATTTGAAGTTCATCTCTAAGTTTTCGATCTTATTGAATCTAACATTTCTAGAGTTGTTTTAAAAACAAATTTTGCAATGTCAACTATAATTATTATTTGAAACTTCATCTTATGAACGAATTCTGCATTGTTTAAAACAATTTGATATTGCTTCTTGCTCAACATTAACTATCTAAGCCAAGGCTACAAGATTGATAGCAGCCAAAATATTTTGAAATTAAACTTTTATTATAAAAAACTCTTTAAATTAATAAATATTAATTTATCGGTTAATTAATATATCTATATAATAATAAAATATTATGGTCCCAACTATATTAATTTATAGAGGTTTTACTGTATGATATTAAGTCATCTTTGCTTTAATCCCCTTATTAAGTGATCAAGACCGATGGACACAATTTAGTCCGGATTATAAAATAAGGCAATCGATCGAATTACAATAGAGGCTGGAGATCAATTCAGATCTTTATTATACAGCCTTGTAAAATTAGTTAAGCGGAAGTGGAATTGCAGGCGGGCAAGGGCGGTCCACAAAGGCACTTGTTGTGGAAATAAGCAGTCTGGTCAAAGGTGGGGAGGTTGCCCACGTTAGGGATGGACCCACAAAGCCTGTTGTAACTGACGTTCAAGAGGTGCAAATTCTCCAACCCCGTCGCCGGAAACCCTCCGAGCAACCTATTATGGTTCAAATCCAAGTAGAGTATGGACGAAGATAACCGGACCGTCGAAAAGTCAAAGGAGAGTTGATTCCTTGACAGGTCGACATTCGTCGACAGGACGGACAGTAACGAGGCGTCGCCGGTGAGGTTGTTACGAGAGAAGTTGATTTGCGAAACGTTCATTCTGGCCAGCGACGGCGGGATGGGACCCGTCAGCTGGTTGTGTGAGAGATCAAGCAAGTATAAGCTCCGCTTGATATCACCGAAGGAGTCGGGGATGGTTCCGGTGAGGAGGTTCCGGCTGAGATCCAGGGCGATGAGGGCGGGGGCTCGGGCGAGCTCCGGCGGGATGGAGCCGGAGAAGCGGTTGAAGGCGAGGCTGAGGGTATCGAGGCTGCGCATGCGGCCGAAGAAGGAGGGGATGGGGCCCGAGAGGCTGTTGAAGTCGCAGCGGATGGAGGTGAGGTGGCGGAGGGTGGCGACGGAGTCGGGGATTGTGCCGGTGAGGTTCGGGTTTTTGTGGAATTCGATGTAAGTGAGGAAGGGGAGTTGGGCGATGGAGGGAGGGATGGTGCCGGAGATACCGGTGTATACGATGCGGAGCCACTTGACGCGGTTGGTGACGGGATCACAATAGACACCGTGCCAGACTGCCTTGCAACAGTCTAGCTCGGGGGACCACGCGGGAAAGGCGTTGTCGCCGAACCAGGCCTTGATTCCGAGAAGCGCCTTCTTGTCGTCTGGGTGGCATCGCTCTTTGGCCGATGCCACCACGCTGGTTGTGATGAGGAGGGCGAGGGTGAGGACCAGCTTCCCAGTGTACTCCATTTTGCAATTTACGTACGTATGTAAGTTTCTATTAATTATATATATGTGTGTGTAAGTCAGTAAGTATATACTCTGTATATATGCCTGGTAGGTACGTGTTTATAACTAATGGACGTGTTCGTCGTTGCGTGACTTTTCAAACAGTTGATTAAGGCTGGCCAGTAAACATTGGCGGCTTACTAATCAATTTTTACTAGCTGGCCGGCATATATATATGCATCTTCAACTTGCACCCGTACAGCACTACATCATCATTAATTCCTGATATGGACGCATGCAACAATTTACTAGACAGTAAAGAAAAGAGGAAAAAAAAGAGTTAATTTATTACTTTTTGTATTTTGTTTCAATAATGAATTTAGAATACAAAAATAACACTTCGCATAATATAAGTGGTGGTATAATATTAGTGCTCTCTTTGTATTTAAGAATTTGTCCAAAAATACTAAATGTACACAAATTAATCTAAAGAGAGAAGAAAAAACAAACAACAACAACAACATTTTAAAAAAACAATATTTATCCATTGTGGTCCCTTTTTGGGAGATCTGGGGGTCAAGATGCGAGCACTCCTAACTTAATGGAAGGGAGTGTGACCAAAAGACCCAAAAGGACCACAAAATATAGAGAGAAAATCGACAACGAGGCAAAGGAAACTTAAACACTTAGAACCAAAAACAAGGCGTCGGCGCCTCAAGGTCCCTTGGACCGGATGACTAGCTGTCCACCACTCGAATCTTCTCTCTCCAGATATCTCTGCACACTGCCATATATATCTGTCGTAATCCCCAACTGGCTGACGTCTTGCCTTATACTATCCTTCTAACATTTCTTCTATGAGCGGGTAAAACAAACATAATTATCATAATTATTTTCGCTACTAAAAGGTATTTCTTAAATTACTGCGCATTTATTATTATTTTTATTATTTTCCATATTATTAAATATATGATAGTTGTGCAACTTTATGGAAGATTCTATCCTACAAATATATAAAATTAAACTTGGAAAATAATAAAAATAACAACTACTAAAAAGTTAGTGCATTGAATACGGAATTTTGTGCACTAACATCTTCAGTCGTCCCCTCCCTCCACGTACATCTTCGAAGACCAGGGTCTCACACCTACGAATTGCCTCCTCAGGGCCCCTCCTCTGAACATGTCCAAATCAGCGCAATTTGGATTCTCGCAGCTTCTCCTATACTAGCTACTCCCACTATGCTTTTCGTTTTTGATTTTATCTAGTAGCGTGTGGCCACTCATCCACCTTAGCATTCTCATCTCTGCTACCATCAACCTCTGTTCTTGTGCTTTCATGGTGGGCCAACACTCTGCCCCGTAGAGGATGGCTGGTATAATCACTATTTTGTAAAAGTTTCCTTTTAGCTTGAGCGATGCCTTCTTATCACACAGAACTCCTGACGCTGCCCGCCACTTCTGCCAGCCCCTCTGTATCCGATGCGTGATGACCTCATCTATGCCTCCGTCACTCTGCAACATTGACCCTAGGTACCTAACACTCTCCTTTCTTGTTACGACTTCCCCTCCTAAAAGCACTTCCTCGCTGTGGGTTGCCCCTTTCCCGAACAAACCATCGATAAGGAAAAATCCAAGAGGTTTTGCTCCATTGGAAAATCATGCGACTTGCCTGCTAAAAGGCATGCTAAGGCAAAATATCAAGTGCATAGTTTTGTTGAGACGAAAATAAACCATCACAAGATTTTGATTCTGTCGAGTTGATGAATTTGCACATGTTTTCAAGTTGTTCGATGAAATACTTAAAAATAAGAGTTAAGTTTCACCCTATAATTATCACGTAAGTATTAAAATAAACTTAAATGTATTTATTTATGAATCTCATAAGATTTTATATAAACCTTATAGTTTAGCTTATAAACTAGCTTGTTGCAGTTTGTTCTTCAACCTAATTAATTTGTCCCATGCATCGATAATACTAGTGTTGATGATGGTTCGTTACTAGGGTTTGCACTAGTTTTGCCGATTGATTTTATTGTCGGTGTAGTTGATGTGATATGATATTGTTGATATATATTAGCATCCATTGTGTTCATGAATCATTAATAGTTTGTTGCTTCTTTGAACCTCAGTTATTGGTATTTGGTTGATGCTAATTTACATTCATTTGTTCCCTACAAAATTATCTTTTTTATTGATGTTTTGTAAACACGTTTTTTTGTAGTTAGTTGTATGCAAAGATGCAGGCCCGGTTCTAAGTTTTCATGAGCCTTAGGGCAAGATTAAAATTAGGGGTCCTTAACGATTAACAAAAATACATGAAATTATGAAATTCCAAAATTTTACCATAATATTAAACAAATATTTTACAAGTATAATTTTTTTGTCAAACTTCTCAATTGTCTCACAAGTTACAAGTTGATTAAAGTTCACAGCAAACAAATGAAATTTAATAAAAACATCTGTAACAAAGAAACAAAACAAATAATTAACAAATTTAATGAATTTCTACTAAAAAAAATATAAAATTCGATGAATAATAGCTTTCAACCATAAACCCACCAAATTCATTCAATCTGTATCTCAAATCCAATTTAAATTTAATACTTTCAAACATAAACCACTTTCAAGTTTCAATTGCACTAATTTAATACTTTCAAACAAAAGAAGAATTTAATAAACCCCTAATTCCAAGTCTGATTCTTCAATTGCAGTAATTTAAATTTTGCTGATTTTGTTTAGGAACATGCATGTAGATTTATATCTTTTTTTTTATAAAACTGATTCTTCAAATTCCAAATCTTTTTATCCCATAATTGTGCCCGAGTATGTTGCATTAATCAACTGCATGTGAATTTTCCCTTTTCTGCTGTAAATTTCTCTCAAAATGCAATCTATAAATCCTAGTTTTCAACCATTTTCAATCTCAAACTTAAACCCAATTTCAGATTCATAAAAGACAAATAGAATATATGCAATTTATTTAGTAAAAAATTGAAGAAATTATCTGAAAAAGTGAAGATTTGTAATCTGGAACGCGTATTCAAACGATCGAAGGTTGGACAATTTGAGAACAGTGTCACCGGCGTCGCTATGTGAGCAAGGCGGGGCAAGGCAAGGGTAGCGAATCCCCAATCCGGGCCTGTGGAGTCTATATTCCACAAGTAGAAATTACAGTAGAAGAGAAAAATTGGTGGAGGAAGATGAAGAAAAGAAAAATATAGAAATCCATATATATAATAGGATTTATAGATTGAGATCTAGGTTGGAATTCACCATTGAAATTAAATGGGGTGAGAACTGAGAAGGTGAAATTGATTTCCATTGAAGATGATTTTTCTTGGAAGTTGTAATCTCAATTGTGCGTGCGTTGTGTGACTTGTGTCTCTCTGACTCTCTGAAGCAATGCTTCAATTTTTACGAAAAAGAAGACATTTTGTTTTATCCTAAATTTACAATGGGCTTTCAACTTAATGGGTCGATTTTTTTATATCTATTAAGCTTATTATGTATTCTAAGATGGGCCCTATATTATTTGGGGGTCCAGAGCCACCGCCCTACCTAAACTACCCTATTAGCCGGGCCTGAAAAGATGTTGTCCACGTAGTTTTAATGAGCGTTTTTTTGTAGTTAACTTTTAATAAACTTATGCAATTTTTTTAGGGCTGGGCATAGGTCCAAAAACCGGACCGGACCGGACCGGACCGGGACCGAAATCCTCCAAATCTTTGGACCTAGGACCGGACCTAAATTTCTCGGTCCGGTCCGGTCTCGGTCCCGGTCCGGTCCGGTCTCGGTCCCGGTCCGGTCCGGTCCGGTCCAGTTTTGGACCTGGATATTATTTTTTTTTAAAAATTAATATTTTTCAAAGAAAAAATTATGTTTTTTTGTAAAAAACAATTACGTATTATTCATGAAAAATATAATGTTATGAAGTATATACATAAAAGTGAAACTTAAATAATAAAAAATAAATTTTATAACATAAGAAATATTATTTTTATATATAAATTTATAATTTGATATATATTTTAAAAAAGTCGGTTTGGACCTGGACCGGACCTGGACCGGACTGAGACCGGACCGGGACCGAAATTTTAAATTTTATGGACCTAGGACCGGACCTATATACCCTCGGTCCGATCTCGGTCCGGTCTCGGTCGTTCGGTCCGGTCTCGGTCCGGTCGGTCCGGTCCGGTCCGGTCCAAAATTTCGGTCCAGACCTAAATTTGCCCAGCCCTAAATTTTTTAGGGAGTTGCCTTATTTGTGAAGCAAGTCTTTTAGTTTTTGTACTAAACCTTTTTCATAGTTAAACCTTTCTTTGTAAATAACTTTTCTTACAATATATTTATTACCATAAAATTTGAATATTATGTCCATAAAGCAAGACATACAAAAGGGTCAAAAAGGAAATAGTACCTTGAGGTCCTCATTTCAACTCTCATGTACAATACTCAAGAAAAAAAAAATGATTTTCCTTTTAGTACCTTTGTGGTTTTGTCTTTTGGTACCCAAAAAAAAAAATTATTCCTTTTGATACCCCCGTAGTTTTAACAAATTCCTTCCCTAAACCAAAAGTTGCCATTTGACCATTTTCCATCCAATTTCCGTCCAAAATATTAAAAAAAAAAGAAAAACCCTATTTCTTTTTCTGAGTTGGCAAAATCATTTACACCCAATTTGCTGAGATGGACTCTCACTAATTAACTCTCGTAAAAAGTAAAAACACTCTCCAGAATTATAGAAGGCAGAAGCGATTAAGCGAACGACGGCTCGCTCGAGACAAAAGCGGACGATGACTCGCCAGAGAGTGTTGTCGAAGACGAGGAAGCTAACGTCAAAGAGGACGAGGTCGCGAGAGACGAGGAGACGAGGTCGATCTGGAATAACGTCGAAGGGGACGAGGTCGCGAGAATTGGGAGACTATTCAGGTTCGATTTTCTGAAATTTAACCCATTTATCTTCTTCTATGTATGAAATTTGGATTCAATTTCGAATTAGGGTTTATGGTAGGAGAAATTAGGGTTCATTGTTGACTATTGTGAAATTAGGGTTTTTAGTTGTGGAAAATTCAGAATTTGGGGAAATTAGGGTTCATTGTTTCATGTTGGTTGCTATTGATGCCAATTTGGTTGCTATTGTTTAATAACATAGATTGCTTTATTGCCCAGCTTCCTTGCCTAAGGACGGAAGTGCTGATGCTATGTATTTTTTGCCTCTTTGAATCACTATTGTGGATTTGTGGCTGATTAGTTAATGGAATAATGATTGTATGTATAATCGTTGACTATGTATTTGTTTAGTTAATGGCGGATTTGAAGCACTATTGTTGCTGATTCTATATTTTTTTTGCCAACTCAGCAAAAGAAATAGTTTTTTTTTTACTATTTTTGGACGGAAATTGGATAGAAAATGGTAAAATGGCAACTTTTGGCTACGGGAAGGAATTTATTAAAACCACGGGGATACCAAAAAAAATAACTTGTTTTGGGCACCAAAAGAAAAAAACAAAACCACGTGGTACAAAAGAAAAATCCCAAAAAAAAAAACAATTCAATCAAAGTTGGCTGACCTAAAATAAAGACAAGAATCAAAATAGCTCACATTAAAACAAAGCCTTTTGATGCAAATATCAAACTTCATCATTCACTGTACTTGGCCTCTCTAAAATTGTTTCACCAATCTTCCAAGTTGTGATACGTACTACAAATGTCTTCCTTACACCATTCCGTTGTCCTCATTACACCATTGTGTTAAAGTATATACGTTCTTATACGTCGAAAACTTTAGCTTATACAATTTTTTTGGTAGAAGGAGAGACAATACTCTCCGGCTCCTTAAGGGAGCGTTTTATTAATAATATTAAAAATTAAAAAGTTAGGTAGTCAACAAACAGTGGATAGCCCGACCCCTAACATCATCATGCAGAAAATTAGAAATCCCCTCCGGCGGGGCAAGTAATACAAATAAGTCCAACAGGAAAATAAAAACCTAAGAAAGCAAGCCGATCAACCACACAATTGGCTTCACGGTACACATGACAGATCTGAACATGCCAGTGCCTTCTCAAAAAGCCTTGACATTGAGATACCAGGCTAGAAAGGGGATGATGACTTTGAAGCTCTTTCCCGATGAGGTCGATGGCCAGCTTAGAATCAGATTCGATAATGGCCTTGCGGAAGCCTCTATCCCAAGCAAGACGACAACCCTGCAAAATACCCCACAATTCTGCCAATGGAACCGAACACATACCATCCTTATGAATGATGTAACATCCCCGACCAAAGTGCATACGTCATTCGGCGTTCATATAAGATTAAGAGCATATGCATAGCATATTGGCATGATATATAGTGCATTTTTAAAAGTAATATTTATTTTCGAATTAAGTTTATTATATTTTAAAAAGGTTTTAAGAAAAAGTTAATTATTAATTATTTCAGGGTAAAGCTTGTAGTAAAGGAGATTTGAGGGTAAAAAGTGTTTTTTTTTTTAAATTTTGGCCGACTTTGACCGAGATTTGCCGACCTTGTCTTTGATATATATCTATACAATTGCTTTGTTCTTGCCATAAAAAAAAACCTACAGAGAAGGGAAAAAAAAAGAGATAAGAGAAAGGGACAATTCAAAGTTTTGGTGATTTTGTTAGTTTGATCTTAATTCTGGTACGAGATCTCTTCTATCGGGTTTTAATCCTGAAGTACAAGCTTGATTTGGTAAGTTTTTAATTAGTTAATGGATTATCTGGATTTTCCTAATTTTTCCAGATCTAGATCTACAGTTGGTTTTGATTTGAAAATCGGTTGATCTATAGTTTTCAGAGGGTGTTTTCGATATCAGATATATATTCGGTAAAAGATTTCAGAGTATTTTTAGGGTTTTCCTTGTAATGATATTAGGGAGCCCTTTGATCAAGTTTTTCAGAAAGATTTGAACTAGAAAAATGTTCTTCTATATATATATAGTTTATCGATGTCAAGTTTTAAAGAATTTGGAAAGATGCACAAGAAGTTATAATGCATTCTGGCATTTCATTGCATTTGGGGATAAAGTTTGTAAGAGTAAATAGCCTAATTTGCATTGGGTTACATATAGGAGCCCAAGTAATAGACCTTGGTCAGAGTCAAGGGGGAGAAATATAGTATCTGCTTTAAACAGGTGAGTATAGACCGGAGATTCAACCCTATGTGCTATATGTGAAATATGAATATATGGATATATGCGCTATATGTGGTATATGAGGTATATGAATATATGTGCTATATGAGCTATATGGATATATGTGTTATATGGATTATATGGATAGATGTGATAGCTATGAAATTTCCAGAGTTGTTTGCACAAAAGGTATGTTAACAGATGGCATATGAATATATGATATATGATTACAGAATGCACTTGATTGCATAGCATATTGCATGAGATTAAAAGAACATGTGACTGTCTCGCCCTGAATTTGTAATACAGGACCTACGGGTCATACAGGATCTTCGGATCATACAGGATCTACGGATCATACAGGACCTACGGGTCATAATTCTTACAGGGACCATAAGAGTCCATATACAGTAAACCCGGGGCAAATTCAGGCTTGAACAGTTCACAGAATAATAAATCGGAAACATCAGCATTTGCATTTGCATAGTAAAATCTTATATGACATATGTATACTGACCAATTGTTTGGCTTTGTGTGAAATAATTGATGATGGTTTATATTCACTGAGTATGCGACTCACGCAAATCGCAAAATAATTTTTCAGGTTCAGCTAGTCTTACTGACGTGTGTCCGTTTAGAGGTCACATTCATACAGGTCGGTCGGCTGAAGCTCAATGCAACCTTCTCCTCCTCATTTTGCATCATAGACATATGGCTTGTAATAGAAGTTAGAGGAATAAATGTTTTAGTATGAGAAGTAACGACATAGATGTGTGTGTGTAACCTTTTATGGTTGTTAATGTCTGTTATGTGCTTACGTGAATAATTGGTATGTCTCTTATCTGTATATATAAGAGATAAGTTTTACAAAATATACGTCATAGGGTATAGGGGCGTCACAAATGAAGCCCGCAATCCATTGCCCGTTGTCGTCCCTAATAACTCCAGCTGTCGTAGACATGCCTTCACAATTAACCGCTCCGTCGAAGTTCACCTTCACCCAACCAGCAGCCGGCCATTCCCGGACAACATGTCTCCATTCCCGAATTTGACATTGTTTGTTTCTACCAAGTTTCTGAATAGCATCTAAATAAACTTTTGGATTGGTTAAGAACAAACATACCTGGGTTTATGTTCACAATATCCTCGTTAAACACCTTAGCATCTCACCATTTTCACGTCCACCAAAGAGCCATGGCGAAAACAGCAGCCCAACTACCCAAATTCTCCACATTCCGATTATCTAGAATATTTCTTCTCATCCAAGAAGGAAAAGAAACCGACATAAAATCATAAACCAAATTAGGTCCAAGGAGATGAAACCACATTGGCCGTACTAACCTGCAATCACAGAGAAGATGGATTTCAGTTTCATCGTCTTCACCACAACAAGGACACAATGCCGACGAAGATATATGCCTTCTCCGACGCTCACAATTTGTCAACACACCACCCATCAACAATAGCCACACAAAATATTTCACCCTTTCAGGAAATCCAACTTCCAAACTCTTTTGAAAACTCGATCGTCTCCATTAAGCGACCCCTGACTGCTACACACAAATCTATATCCTGAGGCTACCGAGTAGTTTCCGTCTAAGCAAGAGCTCCAACAAAGCTCGTCATGGTGATCAGGATCCTCAACAACCGAGTCCGCCGCCAGCTTCATCAAAACGTTAGTTGGGAGAAGATGACTAAACGAATTCCAATCCCAACCACAACCATTAATCCACAACTCACGAACTGTTGACTGGACCAAAGGCTCTCCAACCGTGTCTTTCGCCTCCTCCATAAGCAAATTATCCAAAAGCCACTTATCCATCCAAAAGCTCATTGATTCACCATTACCAAGAAGCCATCGAGAACCCTTGACCACAACTTCCGACAAGCCTACCTTAATGCTTATCCAAACATGTGAACAAGCTGACGAAGATCCAAGTGCTTTATCAATGTACTTTTGTTGCAACACCTCTCTCCACAGGCCACCATCACTCATAATGAAGCGCCAACCAAGTTTCCCAACAATGGCAACATTAAGATCACGCATCTTACGGATTCCCAAGTCTCCATGCTCCTTGGGACGATTAACAATGCTCCAAGGCACTTTATGAACTCTTCTCCGACTCTCCGTACTACCCCAAATGATAGCACAATTAATGCTATCAATTTTCTTGCAAACAGATTTTGGAATCATCATAGTAGCCATAGAATACACAAGTAGTGATGAGAGCACCGACTTAGTCAATGTAACTCTACCCGCAAGACTAAGAGTGTTACACTTCCAGCCGGCCAACTTCGAATTGAATTTCTCAATCAAGGATGAGAAGGTGTGCTTGTTCACTCGATTGTGAAAAATGGGGATACCTAAGTAATTCCCAAGATTTTTTGTAACCGGAACTCCACAAGCCGCATGAATACCCTGCACCACATTATCACACACATTAGAAGAAACAAACAACTTGGATTTGCTTAAGCTAACCTTTTGGCCCGAGGCACCACAAAAGCGATCCAAGCAATCCTTTATGACCAACACTTGCTCCACCGAAGCCTCTGCAAGTAAAAAAAATCATCAGCAAAGAACAAATGCGAGAGCAAATGACCATTCCGAGTGATTTTAATGGGCTTCCAAGAACCCATAGAATCCGACTCAAGAAAAAGATGGCTAAGCCTCTAAAGACAAAGAATAAAAAGATCAGGGGAAATAGGATCTCCCTAACGGACACCCCTAGAGGGTGTGAACTGAGTAGAGACTTCTCCATTCCACAAAACGTGCATTCTAGGCGTCGTAACACATGTTATAATCCACTGAATCTAGCAACTAAGGAAACCAACATCCTCTAAAGTATCCTCAATGAAATCCCATCTAAGCCTATCATAGGCTTTCTCTAAGTCCAGCTTAAGAAGCATCCACCCCTTCGCACCCTTCTTTCGACGCATTGAATGGACTAGCTCTTGAGCAACGACGATATTATCCGCAATAAGGCGCCCCGGGAGGAAGCTTCCTTGCGTCGGGCCAAGAATAGATGACATGATAGGTTGAATCCTACTAGTTAGAATCTTCGTCACACACTTGAAGAGCACGTTACACAAACTGAGAGGCCCGAACTAACTTATATTAACCGGTGTATCAACTTTAGCAAGGAGGACAATATGAGTGTCATTAACACCCGTAGGAAGCTCAGCCGTATCAAAGAACTTCCTGACAAATTAAACCACTTAAAGCCCCACGGTACTCCAACATTTTTGGTAGAATATAGGCTGGAAACCATCAATACCCAACAATTTGAAACCACCCATGCTTTTGATAGCCTTCCAAACCTCCATTGCAGATGTAAGAGAAGACAAATTCTGCCACTTCTCGCTATTCAACACAGGGAAACCACCTCTCGACAAAGGAGCTCCATTTTGGTGATCACAAGCGTACAATCTAGAGAAGAACTCGAGAGCCATGCCTTCCATGAGATTCTTATCCTCCACCCACGATTGACGATCCATCGACTCCTCTAAGCCCTTCGATCCGATTCTGCTTCCGTCGGATGATAGTGGAGGAATGGAAAAAGGACGTGTTCCTATCACCCAAAGCAAGCCATTGTTCCCTCGACTTATGGAACCAAAGCGTCTCCTCTTGTTCCAAAACAAGGTCGAGCCCTCTGTGAAGCTCAGCTTCACAGTCCAAGAGATAGCCCGAAACGGAGTGACTAGGGTTATTTCGAATAGCATCCAACTTCTCCATAATTTTCAGCTTCCTATTTTGTATATGCCCAAAGACTTTCTTATTCCACCTCACAAGCTCATCTCTCAGTGCACCAAGTGCAAAGGGCGTGTCCACAGAATCACACCAACACTCTTTAATCTTGGTATCAAACTCGGGGTGAGAGAGCCAAGCCGCCTCAAATCTAAACGGACGCCTCTTCTTCTCATACAAGACGTCGAGTTTAAGCGAAAGCAGCAAAGGATTATGGTCATAGGAAAACCTCAGAAGATGTCTAACCTTAGCATTAGGCCAGCGGTGCCGACCCTCCACATTGGTAAACATCCTATCCAATCTCTTTGACACCACCGACGTCCTCGAAGTTCTACGACTCCAAGTAAAATGCGAGCCCACAAAACCCATATCAATAAGCCCTGCCTGATTAACCATCTCATTAAAGCTGTCAGAGTCCGAATGAAGACGACCATTACCACCACTTCTCTCATGAATGAACTGAATACAATTAAAATCTCCACCCATCAACACAGGACCTTGTAGACGGCGAAGCATAGCTTTCAAATCACGCCAAAAGTGACTCTTCTAGAAACAGTAGGCGGACCATACACCACCACAATATGCGCCATACAATCACCATCATTGAACGACGCCCTCATAAAATTGTCGTTTCTTTCTGCAATGTGCAGATCAACCTTATTTTAGTTCCAAAGGAGCCAAACTCCCCCGGAAAAGCCAACTGCCTCAACACGTTCACAATCAGAAAAGGATATACAATCACAGATATGCTGCGCCCTAGGTCCCAAGACACGAGTCTCAAATAAAGCAAGAACATCAATCTTGTGTTGCCGACACATATATCGGATAGCCCTACGAAAGCCAGGTTTTCTGGCCCCAAAATAGTTCCATAAGAGAGCATTCATAACGACTGACTTGAAGAGGGTCCCAACCCACTTGGTTCCATCGTACGATCCGCTTGGACCATATTCCCTTCATTCATGATGATATCCAAAGTACTCGCAGTACCCGAAACAATCTCATTAGCACCTTTCTGTTGATCCCCTGTATACATAGACACAATCTGCAAATGGTCTTCAACAATCTCTGTTTGTTCCATAGTAGAAAAATCAACGGTCCAGGGTCAATACTCTTAGGCGACAAACACTGTTGTTGATGCGAACGAGAACTATAAACCAAGTTATCAGCAGACAGCAGCCTCTGCTTGTCTTTGTCTTTTTTTTGGAGCATCCAATTGTGCCCTTAAAGCCCTATTACCATTCATGTCCTGACATGGGCTTTTCGTAAAAATCCCTTGCTTCCTTCCTAACTTGACCTTTTCCTTTTCCATGATTATCCGAGTTATCCCCACTCCGCCCTTTCCTATTCGGCTCAACTTGACTTTTCTTATCCTCCACGTCAGCTTTCCTGTTCCTCGCCGGCCGAGGTTTTCTCGCCACCGTCATCCAGTCCCCATACACTCCCTACCTAGGACCGACGACAACTGCACAGATTCCGGGACCTGACTAGTAGTGCGTTCCCCGTGGGGTGGAACTTGCTGTTTGGACTGACTTTCTCTTGTGTTGGCTGATGGCCCTGGTTTATACGGACAATTGTTCTAAATATGGCCAAATCGACCACAAAGAAAACAAATCGTCGGTATGCCTTCATACTCAATCATGAATCTTTCTCCATTGATAGTGATGGATCCCTTCAGAGGGCGTTCAAGATCCACTTCTACACAAATCCTAGCAAACTTCTACACAAATCCTAGCAAACCGACCACGATTCGTGTAAAGAGTTTTCGGATCAACTCTAATCGGTCGACCAATACCCTTAGCAAGCTTAGGGAGAATATTTCCCTCATAGAGCGTCAACGGGAGATTCGAGAGTCTTATCCATGTTGGTGTCGTTCGAACGGGATCCGTAGTTCTGAACTAGGGTGTCCAACTCCTTATTGAAATACATCTTCCAAACACTGTCCATGGACCATTTGTAAGGGCCGCCAGGTAGTCATCTTCACACCCAAAACGAACAAGGAAGCATCCATGTTGGAGATCCAGAAACTGGAGACTTGAATTAGTTCTCCACAACTCACGAATCTTTTTTTCCATGACATAGAAAGCAATTGGTTGCCCAAGTGGTTTAACGACCACCAACCACTTCCAAACCGACGGTAATTCGGACATCACTTCCTCAGCAATGTTAACAACGAGATCCCCATTCTCATCGTTCGGAAAAGTGACATCAATCTTCCCTTCAAGGAATTTCTCATCCATGATCATTCTTTGTCGACGAGCACTTCCCACCGCAACCACTTCTCTTCGAGAAATACGCCGATCTGACGGATCCCCAGGAGGTTGACCATGGTCAGCCCCATCCACCTTCATACTTTCAATTTCCGATCCATCGCCGGCAGAGTGGCCAGCGCCGGCGACAAAAACTGGGTTTGTTATAACGTTCATAGAGAGCGTTTTTTAAAAACTGGGTTTGTTACAACTTTGTTTTTTAGCTAGCTATTTTTAACGTTTAGATTTTTGAAACAATAAGATTTTGGGAAAATTGTTCTGTGTTATTCTTCCTCATGGGGCAATATATATAACCGATTACAAAGAATATTGAGAGATATCTCTAAGGATTATTCTATATATACTTGGTACACAAGATATACAAAAATATCCTAAAATGAGATAACAAAAGATATTCACAAAATCTCAATACTCCCCCTCAAGTTGGAGCATGGGGATCAAGAATGCCCAACTTGGAGAGAAGAAAATGGAAAGGAGCCTTGCCTAAGGCTTTAGTAAAAATGTCAGCAGGCTGATGAGTTGTAGAAATATGAAGCAATGCAATTTTCTTGGCAACAACCAAATCACGGACAAAATGACAATCGATCTCGATATGTTTTGTCCGTTCATGGAAAACGGGATTAGAAGCTATATGCAAGGCGGCCTGACTATCACAATGTAGCCGAACAGGAAAAGGATGATTAATGCCCAATGACTGCAGTAGTGAACGTAACCAAATGATCTCCGAACAAGTAGATGCCATGGCTCGATATTCTGCCTCAGCAGAAGAACGGGAAACGATAACTTGCTTCTTTGTTTTTCAAGAAACCGGGGAATGTCACAAAGTAATAAAATAACCAGTGATAAACCGTCGTGTTAAAGGACACGAGGCCCAATCAAAATCACTATATGCATTAAGACGAAGATCACTGGAACTAGATAAAAATAAACCTTGTCCCGGATGACCCTTTAAGTAGCGAACAATGCGTAGGGCAGCCTGCCAATGAACCTCTTTAGGGTGCTGCATGTACTGGGACAAAGTGTGAATAGAATAGGAGAGTTTCGGCCGCGTTATCGTAAGATAAATTAGGCGTCCTATTAAACGCCGATATTGCTCCGGGTTATCAAAATCAGGACCAACAGCCAAAGAAAGTGTGTGATGGGAATCCATCGGAAAATCTGAAGGTTTAGAACCAAGTAGACCTGTTTCAGCAATTATCTCAAGAGCATATTTCCGTTGAGACAAGATAATACCCTCGGAATTTCGGGCAACTTCAAGCCCCAAAAAATACTTTAGACCAAGGTCTTTTATATGAAAGCATGCACTTAAATAAGCCTTAAAAGCGGAAATGGCAGAGGCATCATTACCGGCAATCAATAAATCATCAACATATATAAGAACGTGAAGAACCGTACCATTGCGATCGGAGGAAAATAGCGAATAGTCGGCTCGACTCTGTTGAAAGCCAAAAGCACGTAAGGCTGCAACTAACTTTGAAAACCAATTCCGAGGTGCTTGACGGAGACCATATAAAGACTTTTGTAACTTGCATACTTGGCCGGGAGAAATACCATCATAACCCGACGGAGGCAACATATAAACATCTTCATCTAGATCGCCATGAAGGAAGGCATTGTGCACATCCATTTGATGCAATTCCCAGTGTTTAATTGCAGCGATTGAAAGAAAAACCCAAACTGTGCCCATTTTGGCAACGGGAGCAAAAGTCTCCGTAAAATCAACTCCCTCAATTTGGCGATTACCAAGGACAACCAACCGGGCTTTATGACGTTCAATAGCCCCGGTAGAAGTGTATTTAATACGATAAACCCATTTACATCCTATGGCTTTCTTGCCAGGAGGTAAAGTAGTAGCAATCCAGGTTTTATTTCTTTCTAGCGCCTCTAGCTCAAGACGCATTGCAGCCCACCACTGCTCATGTTGTACATCATCTTTAAAAGTAGTAGGCTCATGATCAGCTGTAATAGCTGCAAGAAAAATAGCATGCTGGTGCGAAAATTAGAAGTTGAAACAGAGGCAACAATGGGATATAAACTACCTAAGGACGATGATGACGGAGGAGTAGCAAGCGTGGAGAGTGGGGTATTATCACTTGGAAGAATTGTATTGCACACAAAATCTTTTAAGAGAACAGACGGTTGTCTCACACGAGTGCTTTGTCGTCGAGGAGGTGGTGAGGGCGATTCAATGGACGCGCTAACAGAGTCTGAATTTTCAGATGAAGAAATCCCCCTTGCTATGGAGAGCGGTGGAGACAAAGCTGTTGGAGACTGCTTGAGATCAGATTGTACAGTGGGCTGCTGTAAGTCATAAATAGCAAGATGGGGATGCTGCAAATTAGAGAGCTGTTGTACATCAGAATGCTGATTTGAGGGACTAGCATATGGAAAAATATGTTCAAAGAAGGTAACGTCCCGGGACACAAACGATTGGTGAGTCTCAAGATCAAATAGGCGCCAACCGCGTTTTCCTATAGGATAACCTAAGAAAAGACATTTCCGACTTCGTGAAGCAAACTTGTCTCGATCCCTAGGAATCTTGGACGCGAAGCACAAGCATCCAAAAACCTTTAGATAAGAGTAATTCGGCACATTTCAAAACACAAGCTCAAAAGGTGTCTTGTTGTTCAATAACGGAGTTGGTGTGTGATTTATTAAATAACATGCCGTAAGTACACATTCGCCCCAGAATTGAATAGGTAAAGAAGCTTGAAAACGTAATGCGCGAGCCACATTAAGAAGATGTTGGTTTTTTCACTCGGCCCGACCGTTCTGTTGTGGAGTATAAGCGCAAGTAGTTTCAAAGATAATTCCTTGTTGAGAAAAATAGGACCGCAGACTTGTGAATTCAGTCCCATTATCCGAATGAATTCATTGTACTCGTTTGCGAAATTGTGTCTTGACCATGGCGCAAAAATTTTGAATTAATTAATTCACTTCAGACTTCTATGCCATCAAGAACACCCAAGTCGCACGAGAAAAATCATCAATGAGAGATAAAAAATAAGAAGCTTCTGTAAGAGACGGGACACTATAGGGTCCCCACACATCGCAGTGAACCAGTTGAAACAAGCAATAAGATTTATTAGAACTTGTGGGAAAAGCTGTACGAGGTTGTTTGGCCTGAAAACAAACATCACATGGTGCCGATACAAGATGATTTCGACTAACAGAAGGGCCTAAATCAGAATAGATAGCAAAACAGAATCTGAAGGGTGACCAATGCGTTTGTGCCATAACTAAAGCAAGTCAGAAGACGCAGCTGAAGCAGAACACAAATTATCGATCGGTCGTAAAGTACACAACCAATATACCCCACTTCGTTGCTCACCGACTCCAATCACCGTCCTCGTACTTCGATCCTGAAGCACACATAAGCGATCAGAGGCAATGTGAATACATTCAAGATCAGAAGTTAATTTTGCAACAGAAAACAAATTGCAAGCAAGGCTAGGAACATATAACACATGCTGCAGAACAACAGAATATGTAAGAATCAAACGACCTTCTTCAAAGGCAGAAGCAAACGAGTTGTTTGGCAATTTAATAGATAAAAAGGAGATAGGAGCGATATCTTGAAGAAGAGATCGAGCGCCCGTCATATGGTATGAGGCTCCTGTGTCTAATAGCCAAGAAGACGTACCAGAAGTGGAGGTTGAAGAACCTGATTTTTTCATTGTATTGTAAAGATTAATAACTGATTGCCATTGATCTTGATTTAAGTTCAAAGCAGAACAATCACTAGAGTTGGGTTGGATATGACCAGGATAAGAGCCTTGTTGCTGAACAGAATTGGCGTACATGTCCTAGGGTGCCTCGTCCACGGCCTCGTCCGGAACCACCGTCACCACGTCCAACGCCTCCGTCACCACGGCCAACATTGGATTCGCCTCGTCCATTAGTACAAGATCGAGGCGTCCAACCTTCGGGATAACCGATCAATTTGTAACATTTAGACATAATGATTTGAGAAGCCACAATGAGTGCAACCCTGTTTTGTTGGTTTCTGGTCATTAGTCTTCGTTTGAGCCGCAAAAGCTGCAGCTTCTTGATTGGATTCCGGAGTTTAGACAAGGGACTTGGGAGTTTCTTCTTGAACCACGAGTGCATAAGCGCGGCTCAAGTTTGCAAGGGGGTCTTTGGCGATGATGTTAGACCGAAGAGATCCAAAAACATCGTCGTCAAGTCCCATGAGGAATTGTTGAAGGTGTTCTTCCTCTCGTGCTTGAATAAGACGGGACGAGATGTGACAAGTACAGTGTCCACAGATGCATGACATGGGCGGCACATAAGTCGCAAACTCGTCCCACAACTTCTTCAGTTTGCCGTAGTATGCAACCACGGGTTGGCCTTGTTGACGACATTGGGAGATATCTGATCGAATTTGAAGAATACGAGGCGCGTTTCCGACAGAGAAACGCTGTTTGAGATCTTCCCATAGTTCACGAACCGTTTCTGTGTACGTGATGGAAGACCGAAGGGATGGATCAATAGATTGAATAATCCAACCAATGAGCATTGAATTTACACTAAACCAATCTTCTTCTCCATCGGTATCAGCGGGAGGTTTAGGAATACGACCATCCAAGAAACGCATCTTTCGTTTTGCTCGGAACGCGTTTTTCATTCTCATCGCCCATTCTTGATAATTCTCACCCTTTAAGACCACAGGACAAATTGAAAGGCTCGGATGATCGGAAGGGTGGAGATAGTATGGTGAGGCGAGATCAAGAATGGGCCTCTTAGGAGCCGGCGGATGTAGTATGGTGAGGCGAGATCAAGAATGGGCCTCTTAGGAGCCGGCGGATGCTGCACTGCAGTAGACGTGGGGTTTATAGTATCATTATCGGAGTCTGAAGATACCATTGCCTAGATGTGACAGAGGCAATCAAAAACCGATCGTGAAAAAAATTTGGAACTTTTGTGTTTGATTTGAGGAAGAACGAAAATAGCAGTGGAAGAATTAGGTTATGGAGAGGTTATGGAGAATCTCTGCTCCGATACCATGAAACAATAAGATTTTGGGAAAATTGTTCTGTGTTATTCTTTCTCATGGGGCAATATATATAACCGATTACAAAGAATATTGAGAGATATCTCTAAGGATTATTCTATCTATACTTGATACACAAGATATACAAAGATATCTAAAATAAGATAACAAAAGATATTCACAAAATCTCAATAATTTCTTAAACTAGAATAAATAGTAGTCTAATTAAAAAAAATTCAATTCATCCTCCTATAGTCCTATGCCCCGGGTGACAGGGAATAGAAGCACTAGTCGATAGAATTTAACGCAAACAAATATGTATTATATTGAGCAATGATTAAAAATTCAAGACCGATGGAACAAACGGACATAATTTAGTCCCGGTTTATGAAATAAGCTAATGGAATTACAATAGAGGCTGGAGATGAATTCAGATCTTTATTATACAGCCTGCTAATTAATATAAAGTAGTTAAGCGGAAGTGGAATTGCAGGCGGGCAAGGGCGGTCCACAAAGGCACCTGTTGTGGAAATAAGCAGTCTGGTCGAAGGTGGGGAGGTTGCCCACGTTAGGGATGGACCCACAAAGCCTGTTGTAACTGACGTTCAAGAGGTGCAAATTCTCCAACCCCGTCGCCGGAAATCCTCCGAACACCTTATTATGGTTCAAATCCAAGGACGTGATCGACGACGACATCTCCACCGTGGAAAAGTTGAACGACAGCTGATTCCTGGACAGGTCGAGATTCACCCACGTATTATTGGGGCCGAATAGTAACGAGGCGTCGCCGGTGAGGTTGTTACGGGAGAAGTCGATTTGGAAAACGTTCAATCTGGCAAGCGAAGCCGGGATGGGACCCGACAGCTGGTTGTGTGAGAGAAGGAGCGAGATTCCACTCTGATTGTTATCGCCGAAGGAGTCGGGGATGGTGCCGGTGAGGAGGTTCCGGCTGAGATCCAGGTAGGTGAGGGCGGGGACTCGGCCGAGCTCGGGCGGGATGGAGCCGGAGAAGCGGTTGAAGGCGAGGTTGAGGTAATAGAGGTTGGGCATGCGGCCGAGGAAGGAAGGGATGGGGCCCGAGAGGCTGTTGAAGTCGCAGCGGATGAAGGTGAGGTGGCGGAGGGTGGCGACGGAGTCGGGGATTGTGCCGGTGATGTTCGGGTTTTTGTGGAATTCGAGGGTAGTGAGGAAGGGGAGGTCGGCGACGGAGGGAGGGATGGTGCCGGAGAAATCGGTGTAATCGATGTAGAGGTCGTTGACGCGGTTGGTGACGGGGTCACATTTGACACCGTACCAAGCTGCCTTGCAACAGTCTAGCTCGGGGAGCCACGAGTGAAAGCCGTTGCCGCCGAACCAGGCCTTGATTCCGAGAAGCACCTTCTTGTCGTCTGGGTGGCATCGCTCTTTGGCCGATGCCACCGCGCTGGTTGTGACGAGGAGGGCGAGGGTGAGGACCAGCTTCCCAGTGTACTCCATTTTGTAATTTACGTACCTATGTAGGTTTGTATTTTCTATTGCTTATGTGTGTGTGTGTGTAAGTCAGTAAGTATATACTCTCTGTACTGCTGTACATATTTATATATATGCATTGTATGTACGTGTATATAACTTATGGCCGTGTTGCGCGACTTTTCAAACAATTGATCAACTGGCTGGCCAAGTGGCCAGTAAGCATTGGCGGCTCACTATTCCGACTAGCTGGCATATACATCCATCTTCAAATTGCACCCGTACATACAACATCGATCAATTAATTCATGATATGGACGCAACAATTACCAGACATTAAAGAAAGGAGGAAAAAAGAGCTCATTACATTTGCAATTGATCATAACTACTAAAATGATGTGTCCACACGAGAAATGTTATTACTCAAAATGACTTAAGGTTGATGAAATCAGAAATCATCTAATTTTTTTTATAGTATTATAAAATATTACATATGGTAAATATGATATGGAGAGAGAACAATGGTGAATCTACAAGTTAGGAGTATGCAAATGTGAACACTTATGATACTTTTGAAGTAGACAAATTGGATAATATGGTTCATGATTGTGTGTCAAATTTTGTTGATAATCCTAATAAGTTTCATGACTTGTTAAATGATGCACAACTGCCATTATATGTGGAGTGATACGTTATAATTAATTAGGGATAATTATTTATTTTAGAATATTGTCTCTCTTTTTAATTAGGTATTTGATTTTATCTTTTAGCAAGATTATCTTTTTAATATCTCAACAATTAGGTTTTTCTAGATATTGGAGGTTATTATAAATACCTTTAAGTTGTTATCAAATCAATCAATGAAATCTATTAATTAAATTATCCTTTTGTCCTAAACTCATTCCTCATTTGTCTTCTCGTGGCAACCAACCGCGTTTATCGAGCCGTTCCCACCTCGGGTACGACTCAAAGCCTTGACCAACAAGGTTTCCGATACTAATCCACATCGGGTCCGTATCAATTGGTGCTTTCATTGAGAGTGAGTCCACAACGGACCATTCTCGCCTCCTTCTTGACCTACTGGTGCTTTCACCTTGAACGCTACCATGTCTGCCGTTAGAAGCCTTCACGCGGGTCTCCGCGAAATCCGAGACCTTTTACAAAATCTTCGTAAGGAACACGAGATTCAACGTCGGGAACTAGAGATTCATCGTCGCCACACAGATCAACTTTTTTCCATCCTAGGCATTTCTTTCGACGATGTGACCGTATCGCCGCGAAACCCAACCTAAGCGACCGCGCCCGCGGCAACCGAGTCCGCGCCCACCGCCACCCCTCCTGCCCTCGGTACCGAACCAGTGAAGGTCGTTACTGACCCGACCATGTGCGTCGCGCCTGCTGCCTGCCCACGCTTGCTGCCACCACGTTGTCCGAAAATTTTGAGCCCGGGAACTTGTTTTTCGGAGTCTGATTCAACAAAGGGCGATTAGAATCAACTAGGTATCGAAGGAAGGTCGTTGCCGATATGGTCTGACTTGTTTGTCCGCCAGCCGTTCAATTTGAGTCTGTTGGTTATCAGTGCCCATGGGAGGCCACAACAATTTGAGTTTCGGATGCTGACTCAAGCGGTGATATATCACAATGGGATCCTGACGAATTATGCTCCAAGCTCAATTTCATGACTCTCTTCCTGATTTCCGACTTGAGGACAAGTCGATTCTCAACGGGGGAGAATTGATACGCTATAATTAACTAGGGATAATTATTTATTTTAGAATATTGTCTTTCCTTTTAATTAGGGATTTGATTTTATCTTTTAGTAAGGCTATCTTTTTCATATCTCACCAATTAGGTTTTCCTAGATATTGAGTGATATTTATTATAAATACTCCTTTAAGTTGTTATCAAATCAATCAATGAAATCAATTAATAAAATTATCTCTTTGCCCTAAACTCATTCCTCGTTCGTCTTCCTGTGGCAACCAACCGCGTTTATCGAGTCAATCCCATCTCGGGTGCATCTCAACCTCTTGATCAAAAAGGGTTCCGATACGAATCCACATCGTGTTCGTATCATGGGGTGTGCAAAATTTACAAAGATGTCAACATTATTAAAACTGTATAATGCACAACTACCATTTTGTTGATGATCCTCAATAGTGCCCGGTTTGGACGTAGAGTCTTTGGTCGCTTGAACCCGACAAGAGATAAAAAAAGTTGTGTATGTAGAATTAAATGGAAGGGTATATATCCCCATTGTTTTCAGAAATAATTGGAAAAATTCTTAAAGGTTGAAGATCTTACGATGAAGATGACCAACACCCTCGGGTATGAAGCCGAGACCGCGATGGATCGAGATTTCGCGAGGCCGAGAGCTCGCTGGACCCGCGACCGCAGGTCAAGACCTGAGAGTGCGGTGGAGATGAATCTGCGGGGAGGTGGATCGAGGAAGCCCCACGCTCGCGAGTTTGGACTCGCGCTCGTGGGTTGGTCGTTTCCGCGCACCGCCTTTGCTTTATTTTATCTTATATTTTATTATATCTTTAGTATTTAGGTTATTTCGGTTTCTAGTATTTAAGCCTAGTTTTCGTATTCAGTTGAGAGGACACTTTTAGGGAGACTAATTTTCAGTTTAACCTTGTTTTATTTCTGTT
Source organism: Fallopia convolvulus (assembly GCA_964016875.1). Taxonomy (NCBI): domain Eukaryota; kingdom Viridiplantae; phylum Streptophyta; class Magnoliopsida; order Caryophyllales; family Polygonaceae; genus Fallopia; species Fallopia convolvulus. The sequence goes on from OZ024737.1 coordinate 35,574,031, forward strand.
ATTATGGAGAACTAATCTTCCTTGGAGTTTGTTTGATCAAAGAAGCTTTTTTTTTATTGAATTCATGAGATTCTGGTAACTTTTCTATCCTTTGGTTAATATCAAAACTCTTGTTTTTAATTCCATGATCTATGTTTGATTTTATGAGCATGTTCAACTTGTTTGATTGACTTAGATTTACTGTTTGGATTAGGTTTGATTGTTGTTTGTGCAATCTTATTTATCCTTGAAACAACTCTTTTCCAGGACCGTGGACTGGAATTGAGAAAGAGTGTTTGATTGTTATTTTATGCATAAGACTCGTAGCTTGACTGCATGATTTGATATCCTTTTATCCTTAATACTTTGCATGATTTGAATTAAGCGTCTTTGTTCATATCATAATTTCAAATGGACCGTGGACAAGCGGAAATCTTTTATAAGAATTGGAATTAATTTAGGAATTATAGAAAAGTGGATGAATCATCGATCGAAGGATTAAAAAGGTGGAATTGATTGAATAAACTCCGCTTTCCTTTTATTGATTTGATACCTAATTTTGTTTGTTTGCTTAAATCCCAAAACCCTTACTTTTGTTATTTGTTGATTGTTCAGAAATCCTGATTCCCTTAAACGAAGATATCTGGACCGTCGAAAAGTCAAAGGAGAGCTGATTCCTAGACAAGTCAAGATTCACCAACGTATTATTGGTGCCGAATACTAACGAGGCATCACCGGTAAGGTTGTTATGAGAGAAGTCAATTTTTTGGTTAATGTTCATTTTGGCCAGGGACCCTGGGATGGGACCCGACACTTGGTTGTGTGAGACGTACAATAAGCGTGTATACTCTCCGATTGTATATATAGCCGAAGGAGTCAAGGATGGTGCCGATGAGGAGGTTCCTGTTGAGATCTAGGTGAGGGCGGTGGCGCGGTCGAGCTCGGGCGGGATGGATCCAGAGAAGTGGGTGAAGGCGAGGTTAAGGTGATCGAGGTTGGGCATGCGGCCGAGGAAAGAAGGGATGGGGCCTGAGAGGTTGTTGAAGTCGCAACGGATTTCGGTGAGGTGGCGGAGGGTTGCAACGGAGTCACGAATGATGCCGATGAGGTTTGGGTTTTTGTGGAATTCGAGGGTAGTGAGGAAGGGGAGGTGGGCGACGGAGGGAGGGATGGTGCCAGAGCTACCGGTGTATTGGATGTGGAGGTCGTTGACGCGGTGGTTGACGGGTTCACATTTGACACCGGACCAACTGCCCGACTTGCAACAGTCTAGCTCGGGGTCCCATGAGCAGGGAATTTTTCCAAACCATGCCTTGATTCCAAGAAGCACCTTCTTAAAGTAAATAATAATAAAATATTATTCAGATGAAAATTTGAATAAATTATCATTAAAGTATATAAATTTAATAATAAAAATTGTTAAATATTATTTAAGAATACTATAATTTTATTTGTTTTTAAAGAACGTAAAATAAAGGTTAATGAAATTGATGAACCCAAATTAGACTTGTCAATTGATCGGGTCAGGCAATCGGTTTTTAATTCGCCGCTCGTCGACGTTTTTACCGCTCTGTTTGTTTGCCTTGTGAGATGGTTCCCTGCTTGTCACCCATTTTGGGGTTTTGCCCAGTGGGCTGCAAACCACTTCTACTTTGGTCTCGAATTTCCCGACGTTCTCGTTGGCGTACTGTTCCGACCGAGTATGTGCCGATAATAGTGATATCCCTAGGTGTTTGTTTGTCCTTCATGAGTTTGTGTGGCTGATGATGATTCTTGGATGTTGTTGGGCCTTTATGGCTTTTTTAGATGTTGGATCTTGGTTATTTTGGGCATTTATGGGCCTTTTTGATTTTGGGCCTTGCTCTTCCTCTTTGTTTGGTGTTTGGTTGTTTGGCTTTACAAGTTCGATCCCAGTTGTGACAAAAGCATGGTTGGTACAATTTTGAGATTTGGCTCTAGGATTGGGTATATGGTTCGTTTGTGATTGGCGAGGTCGCCTGGACGTTCTCGAGGCTACTAAGATCCTTCATCCCGGTGGAGGCAAAGTTAGTAGTTCACTTCATCTTTTGTCCAATTATGACCCGAATGCTAAAGACGTTGATCTTTATCCCCTCACTCCCCCATTACTCTTTTAGTTCTAGTGTCTTTTTCGACAGTTGTACTTGTTAATCTTGTTTTGCTTGTTTCAGTTTACTCTTGTCGGTTTTCCGACTGCCGTTTTCTCGGTCTTTCGGTTTCCGGGCCTGTCCGGTAAACCGAATTCTTACCTAATCAATAAAAAAAATTGATCGGGTCAGGCTGGACAGGTTCGTGTTCGATCATTTCGGGTTCGGTTTGATGGGGAACGGGGCGGGGATCAATTTATAATCCCCGATTTAAAATGGGAAGGGGACATGGAATGTACTATCCACCTTGAATCCACACTATATATATATTCGATATGTTTTTTAATTAATAAAACATAGAATTAAATTAGATTTTAAATATAATTGTAGTTTTTAATTTAAAAACTTATATATTCATACAAGTTATATAATGAAATTTAAAATTTATATTATTAAATTTAATATTTATAAATTTTAAAGTTTAAAATATTTTTTTATAGTAAACGGGGTCCTGCTTAGAATCCGATTTTCGACGGGGATTCACCACCCCACCTTCCGTGGAAATTAGATGAGAACGGGGTGGGGACGAAGATATAATAGCATGTCCGGGATGGGGGTGGGCTGCCCTGCCCCGCCCCATGTGTATCCCTATCTAAGAGGGAGCAATCACGAATCAAATTCACGTGCTCCAATGACAATTAATTAGCGGTCAATAGATAGATAAGTCAAGAATGTGGAGATAGATAAGATGGACCCATGCATATATTATATAATTACTTAGGCCTTGTTTCACTTACCCCAAAATTACTTTTCAACTAAAAATTACTTTTAACACTCTTAAAAATTGTGCAGCTCTCTCTACTTTTTATGTTTTTCGAGACACAAAAAATAACTTTTCACCCAAAACCCCCTTTCCATCAATAAGTGAAACACACCCTTAATTAGCGGTAGAATTGCAGGCAGGCAACGGCGGTCCACAAAGGCACTTGTTATGTAAATAAGCAGTCTGGTTAAAGCTGCGGAGCTGGCCGGCGTTAGGGATAGCCCCACAAAGCCGGTTGTAACTCACATTCAAGTAGTACACCTGCTCCAGCCCGGTCGCCGGAAACCCTCCGAACAGCCTATTATGGTTCAAATCAATGGACGTGATGAGCGACGAAGACATCTCCACCGTCGAGAAGTCGAAGGAGAGCTGATTCCTCGACAGATCGAGAGTCTGCATCATCTTATCGGGGCCGAACATAAACGAGGCGTCGCCGGTGAGTTTGTTACGGGAGAAGTCGAGTATGAGAAACTTCATCTCCCCCATCGACGCCGGGATGGGCCCCGCCAGCTGGTTGTGTGAGAGGTCGAGAATCAACGATCTCCCGCTCTGATTGAAGGAGCCGAAGGAATCCGGGATCGGGCCGGTGAGGCGGTTCCAGCTGAGGTCGAGGAGGTTGAGGGCTGGGGCTCGGGCGAGCTCCGGCGGGATGGAGCCGGAGAAGCGGTTGAAGGCGAGGCTGAGGTAATTGAGGCGGCGCATGCGGCCGAAGAAGGAAGGGACGGGGCCCGAGAGGCTGGTGAGGCTGAGGCGGACGAAGGTGAGGTGGCGGAGGGTGGCGATGGAGGGAGGGATGGCGCCGGTGAGGTTCGGGAGCATGATTAACTGGAGGACTTGGAGGAAGGGGAGGTCGGCGACGGAGGGAGGGATGGTGCCGGAGAGGTTGGCGTAGGCGGTGGAGATGAAGAAGCTGATGATGCGGTGGGTGGTGGGGTCACATGCGACCAGGTCCCACCCCTGGCGGCGGCAGCAGTCTGTGTCCGGGAGCCACGTGGAGAAGATGGGGTCGTTGTGGAACCATGCCTTGATCCCGAGAAGCACTTTCTTGTCGTGTGGGTGGCATCGTTCTTTCACCAATGCCAATGCCGCAGTGGTTGTGATGAAGAGGAGGACTAGCTGGATCGAGAGTAGCTTGCGAGTTTCCATCTTTCACTTGGATGGTAGTTGAGTATTGTGTATAAGTTAAGTGTATATATGGTCGAGTTGATCGATTGGCCAGTAAACAATGACGGCTCTCATCAATTGTTAATTAGTATCTGGATAAATATATATATATATATATATATATATATATATATATATATATATATATATATATATAGAATAGGGATCTTGAGAGACATACTCCTATAGAGAAACTATGGATGGAATTAGATCCGTTGGATCTAATTTATTTAACGGTTCAGATTAAAAAAAAAGAGGTGTATTGGGTTTAATAAATGTGAGGTGTACCGGATTAAAACTACATCCTCTCTCCATATCTTTAATTTGTACGATTTTCTAAAATATCGCTTTAGAATATTGTGCAGAAACTGAAACGCTTGGGAAGAAGCTCTCGTCACTTTCAAAACCCTTTCTCCTCACATTCAAACCCCCTCTTCTCATAAAAACACTCCTCAATTCGGATTCCGGTTGTCACTATAAAACCGAATAGCGCGGCTTCAACTCTCCACTCTCAATTCGATTCCGGTTGCATCAATTGGTAAGTATTTCGTTTTAGTTGTTTGTAATTCGGATTTTGTATAGTAGTTTTTTTTTTTTGCATTCCATACCAAAGCGATAGGTATCTTCGCCGGCATGCATGTAGAGTTTTTTGTGATTTTGTTTAAGTGAATCGATTAGATTAACTTAGATTCCGGTTTGTTGTATACCTTTGACAACTTAGATTTCGATTAGATTAATCGATTAACTTAGATTTCGGTTTTAACAAATTTTATAGATTTCGGGTTTAACAAATTTTAGCTTTATTCGAAGAGTTTTGCATATATTCGAAGAGTTCTATTTAACAGATTTGGAGAAATTAGGGTTTGATTTCTGCTTGAGCTATGACAGATACAGAAATTAAGCTAACCTGTCAGGACAAACAAAGTCCCATCGGTTTTTTTGACAAATTTCTCGAACAAATTGTAGCCAAATTCGTCAGGGAAGAACACAAATAAAGAAATACAAGAAATAAAGAATGCCCACTTAAAGAATTTGAGGACCCAATTGGCGGAATCCTGAGATAGAAATTAGGGCTTTCCCTGTGATTTGATAGCAGAGGTGAATTGATACTATTAGCAGGAATTAGGGCTTTTTTTGTTGTGTTATATTTAACAGTTTTTTTCTTTATTTGTAGGGTTTCAATGTCTCCAAAGAGTAAAGAACAGAGCACATCTCTAAGGGGTAAAGAAAAGAGCAAATCTCCAAAGAGTAAAGAAAAGAGCAAAAGGAAGCTTGTCAAAGGTATGTGGTAAATGTGTGTTTTCAAGTTTGAATATAGATGTAATTGTTTTTGAATTTGTAGATGAGATTGAATTTGGAAAGATAAAAGTCTGCATGTTATTGATAGGTAATTGGAATGTTTAATTGTTGGTATTGTGATGGTATGTTGAGGGGATACTAATCGATTTGCAAATCTGATAATGATTCTCAGTTATAGAAGTTGGGTTGCCTGGTATTTTATTTTTTATTTAATGGTCCTTTTGTTGATGTGGGTTATTGTATGCTGAGTGGATGTTAAACCTGTTAAATTGTGACGAGAAAGTGTGATAATGATTGAATATGTTTTAACATGCAGACTGAATGTTACTGGTATACAACTGAATGTATGAGTTACATACTTGTGCAGAATTAATGATTGAATATGTGTGCATTCAATCTGAATGTCACTGGCCAACATCTGAATATTGTCTTTAAATAGTTGTGCAAAAATTATTGTTTGAATATGTTTATTATTCAATCTGAATGTTACTGTAATACATCTGAATATAGTCTTTACATATTTGTGCAACATTACTGAATGGGTTAATTGTTTGAGGAATGATTTGTTTGCTAATATTTTTATATCAACGCAGGTTTGAGCCCTGCTATAGGCTTAAAACAGTGTCACATAAGTACTGTTGTTGATGAGTTAGACGAGTTTGATGTCGACCCAGGACATGATGATGGGATACATTTAGAAAAAAGATTGAAGAAAGATGCAACTGATAAAGGTGATAATGTCTTTTAAGTGTTAAATATCAAGCACCATATGATATATTTGATTTTTTAAATTAGAATATATATGATTTTAATATAGATGAACATTAATCAAAAGGTTTGATAAATGTGTAAACAGGAAAAAAAATTGCAGATGGGACATGCCATGAAGAAGTTAAGAAGAAGAAAAAATATGTTTCTAAGATCAAAGGATTGGTTATTGATAAGGCAAAAGTAAAAGAGGTGTTTCCAAGCCTTCCACATAGGAGTCGGACTGACATTTTGGTTGATGCTATGAAGTTGCTAAAGAGAGTTAAGAAGGATGCAATAAAGAAAATTGGGTTCGGAGGATTTCTTCGCCTTTCGAAAATTGAAATTCCAAAGTAAGTTATCATTATAGTTTGATTAAATTGTAGGGTTTTTTGTATAATAGATATCGTATATTTGAATAGGATACATTTTAATAGAAATTGTTTAACATGAGGTATAGTTGATTTGTTTTTCAATAAGGTATCATACGTTATGAAATATGCTTGATTATTAATTTTTGAATCTCGGTTTATTATGTTTGAAGGTATTATGTTCAAACTTGATTTTGTCCAATGTTCATTGAATTTAAGTAAAACAGATTTTGATTTTTTTGTAAGTAAACTTGAAATTGGAATATCATATATTCAGTTTAGGTGTGAAATTGTAAATGTGCAGGAAACTTGCACATTGGCTGGTTAGCAACTATGACCCTAGGAGGGGAGTATTGCGGATGGAATATGGCCATGTAATTGATGTCAATGAGGAGGATGTTGAGCTGTGCATGGGACTTCCACGAGGTAATATACCAGTTGTGAGGATCGTGCCTTCTGTGAATAAGGAACTGGCCAAGGAGTGGAGAACTCATATTGGCAAGGATGACGATCCAGCGTCAATCAGGCCTCACCATATTAGCAATGCAATGCTGAAAACACATGACATCTACGAGTTCCTCCGAGATTTCATTATTCTGATTTATAGCTGCCTGATTGAACCACCTCAAAGTGGAGGTGCAAACCAAAACTTGATAATGCATCTCGGAGAAATGAAAAAGCTCAAAGAATATAATTGGTGTGGCTTTGTCATATGCTGTTTGAATGAGGCCAAATTGAAATGGGATGCAAATCAGTCGGCTTCCTTTACTGGTCCTTTATTTTTCTTGACGGTAAGTTGATTTAGTATTAGTATATTATTTTGTTTTATTATTTAGGTTCAGGTATGGTATTCAAATATAACTAGTTGTTTGTAACAGATGTTGTATTTGGATCGAGTAGTCAACTTTAGACAACGTGATGTCATCCCAAGGAAGTTTCCTTGTTTTATTGGGTGGTCGACCGAGCTGGTTAGCAATCGGGAAGCTAAAGAGATTGAAACTGGAGGATTTGGGAAGGGTAGAGTTGAGCCGATCCAGGATAAGCCACATGTTTTTGAAAACAAAGTACAAGAATGCGAGATTAACCAAGAGGCACAAATTTCGTCATCACAAGTATGTTGTTACTTAATTCAAAATATAGTTGGGTTGGTATTTTGTAAATAAGATTGAAGGACAACTACGTTAAAGCTGAATAGGACCGTTATAGGATAATATAAATTTGACTTTTTTGATATGTTGGTTGAGGTTTCAGCACATGTTTTGATTATATGAACAAATATTTCTCGAATGTAAGTTGTATAAAGTTTACATTCGTATAAAGTGGAATATAATGGTTATAGAATTTGAATAAAGTTGATTGGAATGTTCAACTTTTACTTGAATTTGTATATCCTAATTATTGAATGTAAGTTGTATATAAATGGAATATACTACTTAATGAGTTCGAATATACTATTTAAAGGCGAGTTGTATGTCTCTTAAACTATCTAGGTGTTCAACACTGCGCTTGGCAAGGATTTGTTGGAGTTGTCTTCCATTATCATCCGTGTTGCAAAGAGACATGTACCCACTGAATGCAAGGATGATGAAGTTTCCAAGACACTTGTCCAAACTGCAAAGGCGCTTCTTGGTTCCAAGAATGAGGTTCTTACCCAGGTATGTAGGATAATGTGCTTATTAATGTTATATTTGTTTGAATATATTTTATAAGTTTGATATTTTTTATTAATGTTCAATACAGATTGGTGATGATGTGACAAATGGTATTGGCAAGTGTGTATCACAATCTGAAGTCCCACTTTGGTCTGATGAAGAGTTGAACAATGTTATGGACCAGTTCGATGAAGCAATGAGGCAGCGGACTATTCTAATGAAAACTGGATGGGATACTTTTGAAAAGCTGTTTGAAGTTGATCAGGACCTCCCGGAGAGTAATCAAGGGCCTACATTCATATTCTCAGAAGTTCAAGCCCCGAATACGACAAATTATGAAGGAAATCCAAGTAATGTTGTCTTAAATGATGTGACCGAGGTGCGTAATGTTATATAAATGCATCAACCCAATCATTTTTTGACATTTTGTTATTTCCATACTCAACTTGCTTATTTTTTTAAATTCAGGGGCAACTATTGAACCAGAATCAAGATGAGTTGGATAACATTGATTTGGTGGTTGATAATGTCGTTGTAAGTGTTTAAGCATGTATTCATTCAATGTAATTCATAGTGTGTTGCATGTTGGTTTGTTTTATATTTACTTATGTAATCGGTTGTTGACAACGATGCGCAGTCTAATGTGAATGATGCGATAAACAAGGAACATGAGGGGAATATCGAGAGTTTAAAAGGGAATGAAAAACAAGTGATGCAGGTTAGTTTATATTATTAAAGGTTATTATATTACATTCGTGACAGTATTTAAATTTTCTAATTAATTCAATTTAATAAATAGGTTGATTCAGAAGCAAATCAGCAGAATTATGTTACCATTGCCAGTGAAGCTGGTAAGGATAAGGTAATTGATCCACCAGTAGTCGAGGTTTCTGGATCCAAAACACAAGATGGTGGTCGGACTAGTGTGGTTCCCAACACGTCGATCCATCCACAAAGGCTCAAGAAGGCTGCTAAGAAGGAATTGGTAAGCACTAGGAGGAGGAGTAGGATAGCTTCTTCACGCGGTTTGTAAGTTTATTTTTGAAATGTTGTACCTGTACTGGATCTGTATAATCTCCACATTTTTTGTCTGACTGTAATGTTGTGGAGATATTTTGTAAGGGAAACAACTATATGCACTAAACTTATATATCCAACATTTGAATTTATGTATTACCACGCACTCACCTAATGTGTGTTTTCAAAAAATGCATAAATTCAGTTTGGTTTGATGTAATACTTGAATAATGCATAACAGGCAGATTCAAGTAAATTCACTTCTATATTCAATGTTAAGAATATTACAGATTCATGTATTATGCATTATATGTTTAGGTTATTTTAGGGTTAATTCAAACGTGTCAATTATCAGATTCATGCATAACATCTGATAGATTCAGGAATTATGTATGCTATGTTCAGGTTGTTAAAGGGTTAATTCATATATATTAATAATCAGCTTCGACGTTTATACATATAAGCATGCATAGCAAGTTATATGTTCATTTTTTAATAGAACAAATTCAATGTTGCTAACATCCATATTCTTCTTTATATTTACAACTATATATTCATGCATACATTTAATATGTTCAGATTGTATCAATGTTAATTCAAGTGTTTTACCATGTGCATTCACAAGTTGTTTTTATTGGTTTGCATTTTGTGTTGCACTTGTTTAGTAGTTCAAACTTAATTGATTTATGATACATATTTAGAATAAGTTATACATAGTTTAAATATCTTTAATAGTATGTTTATTATGTATATGGATTTTTTTGATTCAGGAATTCTCTTCTGTGGACAATGAATCTGATTTTGAAACACCCTTGGCAAAAATGATTGCATTGAAGAAAAGGGATTCCAAGATTCCTGCAACAAAAAAGAGTCCATATTTAGTGCGGGCAATTAGTGTCCATGCAAAGATATCGAAAGAGGAGAAGCACTTGTACAACTATGTGATGGATAGCTTGCTAGATAAGTACGTTGAATTGTTTTTTTGTAATGTATCAATATCTTATCATTTATAAATATACTGAATTGTAAATACATGGTGTAGTGTGATCACGTTTGCTCATAGTGGTCGAATATTGTTAGCAAATGAGTTCAAAACACTAGAGGAAGGCACCTATATATCAATCAGTATTCTGGATATCTGGTGTATTTATCTGAACGAAAGAGAAGTTGTTCGTGCTCCTGATTCACATAGGCGTTTATTTATAAACCCTGGAGTAACGGTAAATTCAAAGTTATTCGGGGTCATATGTTCAAGGTGTTTGACACTAACTATGTTTTTATATTATATGTATATAATATAACTTGTGATTGTAATTGAATCAAATGCAGGCTGGATCAGTTGTAAACGATGAATCGCGTCCTTATGAAATGTTATTTGCAAAGTTCAAGGAGGACATGGATGTAGTAATTTCGCAGGCACCCAATTCATCACCACTAGATGCTGATCTGGTAAGTAAGTTAATGATTTTATGTTTTGTAAATACAAATGTCGGAATATTTTTTGATAATTATTAAAATTAACAAATTTGCAGATTTTCTTCCCGATACTTGCACATACGCATTTTTATGCCATATGTTTCAACTTTTTCAAGAGTAGCATCGAGATTATTGATAACTCAACGGATGGGGATGAAAACCTGGAAGGAAAATATGGCACAATATTCAGATTACTGGTAATTATACACTTAAATGTCGTTTAGGATAATATTTTTTGATGGTATAATAATTATGATTTTTTTTCCAGATCAAGATGTTCAATCAGTATATGGGGTCAATAAATGCGCAGAAACGGTGTGAACGTTTCATGAAGAAGAGACCAATCATACTGCAAATGAATTGGCGTGACGATGCAAACAAAATTGATTGTGGGTTATACTTGATGCGCCATTTAGAGACCTATATGGGTCAAGATGTCAAAAACTGGGATGCTGGATTCAAAGCTTACTCAACGAGGAATGTTAACCAACTCCGCACAAAATATCTACATGTTCTATTGCTATCTGAGTTCAATGAGAAGCATCAAGGTTTGAGAAGGAAATTGTCGCGCTATATTAGGTCATTTTAAAATTCCATAGTAGTTGAAGAGAAGTAGGTATACTTTTGAGATTAGCTTATCGGACCTGAATTTATTTTGCTTCTATAACTTTTGTCGAGATGATATTGATAATTATTATTATGTTGGTTACGCTACATTATGTCATATGCTTTAAGGAAATTTCGTAATAAAAATACATTATTCTTTGGTTTCATTTTGTATGTAAACTTGTTTGCAAGCTTTCCAAACTGTGATTGGTTAACATGTTGGTTGCGCATGCATTACTATATATAATTAAAGAGTTAAGGGTGTATGCTATCGCATTCAGTATTATTATAATCCATATTCAAATTTATATATTAATTAATTCAAGTATATGACATGGTACGTTCACTGTTTACTAGTGGTAATTCAATTGTCTTGCCCAGATATTCAAACAACAGTTAGAGCTATATAATTCAGTTAAGTCTATAAAAAAAACAAGCATATTCAAACATTACATAATAAATTCAAGTATAAAACATTGTACATTCAGTTTTTAACAGCGCAAATTCAGTTGACTTGCCCACATATTCAAACAACATTTTAAGATATATAAATCAGTTAAAGCTATACATTAAAAATATCACCAACAATATTGAAATGAACAAATGCATCTGAATGCACATATAGTAAAATATAATAATTCTGAATCGACACACTTAAACATTGAACACAATTCAAATGATGATTCAAAGACATTATAAATTTCAAATGTCTAAAGGTAAGATTGAAATGAGTATTTAAGGTGTACCAGACGACATCAATCGAATAACTAATATTCAAACAACGCTAGCAATAAATCAAGACATCACATTGTTGAACTTGTCATAATTCCTGCTGTCATGTCTAGTCGAAAGACCACACTTTTTGCACTTCCTTTTCCCCTTATTTGAAGCTTTTTGTTGTTCATCCATGGATATCTCCTTTCCACCTCGTAGTCTTTTTCCTGTTCCACTCCCTTTGTTTTTTGCCATTGTCGGGGGTCTAACATGAATCTCTTCAGGGATGGATATCCCTGCAAATGCTTCCGTGCCATCTCTGATTGTTCTTGTTTTTCCGGTTTGCGCATCAGCCTGCTCAAAATCAGCTCGAATTTTTGTCAAATTTGTCAACAACACATCCAATCTTTCATCGTTGTCATCAGCAAGGCCAATACATGCATGTATGGCTGACCAAACAGAATTGAGCTTAGATTGATTTTGCTCCATTCGAGCACTCTGATTTAACACATCGGTCATTGCATCAGAATGTATGTCCCTAGCTGCACCTTTCCTCCAACGTTTGTGAATCATTGTATCTGGGATCTTATCACAACCATATGCTTTCCAAGCTGCAAAGGTATGACTACACGGGATCCCGATTCTATTGTACATCATACAAGTGCATGTTGTGAAGCCATCCTTTCCAACGTAATGTACTTGATATTCATCGCTGCCCTCTTTGATAGTGTAATCAATGAACAATTCACCTGCAATTGGAAATAAGCTAATAATTACGTACATCTAACCGGACATTCGATATAATATGCATACATTTACGTTCAATACAGTAAAGCGCATATTCAACACCTAAACATGTATATTCAAAACATTGTACATAAGCATGCAATCACAACTCGACTATAACAATAAAAATTCGAAATATGTACTAAATATTTTGTTTTGCATAATATTTTATTCATTATATAATAATAAATTCAAATAAAGCAAACTAATATGCATACCTTTTGTTACATTGATTACAGAACAATAGAAGCACGCATCACTTATTTCATCCTGAACTTGATCAAACACATTGAGAGTGTAAACTTCTGAAGCATGTCTCTCAATTAATATCGGGGTCTTCAGGTCATGTGATTTCGTGTCAGAATCCATATCATTCACCAACTGGTAATGTCGTTGTTTTTCAAGCGCAGTTTCAAAATGGGTGAATAACTCTACGAGGCTAAAAGCCTTGTTCGCATATTTCCCAAAGAAACTATTTTGAGACTCAGAAATAGACGTCGTCCGCACTAAACCCCCAAGCACTATATCTCTAAAATATGTTGGGATCCAATACGTTCGAAGATCATACAACAGTTCAAACCATTGATTACCACGCTCATCATATTTGTCAAGGAAATCAGACCAACCTTCCTCAAATTGTGGTATACTAATCTGATCACTCCAAACAACGTGGCCTAAGGTTCTCCTATACCCAGGCTCATTGAGTTTTGAAGAACTAACCTTTTTTGACACCTTCTCCATAATGTGCCACATGCAGAATCGATGTCTTATAGTACGGAATACCCTCTCCACTGCGATCTTCATAGCAGGATCCTGATCGGTGACTATAATCGAGGGTTCATAATCCATGGCTTTTTTGAAATGTTCAAAAAGCCATGAGAAAGAATCCACATCCTCTTTCATAAGCAACCCACAACCAAATGTAACACACCTCTTATGATTGTCTAAGCCAGTGAAAGGTGCAAAAACCATGCTGTACCTATACGATTGATATATTCGATAAGAAATTATTGATATTCGAAAAGGTCAAAATTATATTCAACTTTATTAACTACCAAATTCAAATATAACAACTTACTTGTTCGTTCCATATGTAGAGTCAAATGACACAACTTGGCCAAAAGCAGCATAATTCCGCCTAGCAAGTGGATCACACCAAAACAGTTTTGTCAACTGTTGAGAATCATTCACTGTATACTCAAAGTAGAACGCACTATTGCGCTCCTTATTGCTCTCGAACTTGTTGATAATCATTTGAGCATCTGCATCTTTGATATTTGCCATAAGATTCCTCTTATAATTTTTGAAATCAATTGCAGTGGCACGCATGTTTACGTATCCGCCAACAATCTGTTTCAATAAATTATGGGAACGTATAGGACCCAAGTTTGCTCTTGCACAACTCATCATGAATTTCTTATGTCCTATTTCCATCTTCCTGTTACTCTTCATCAGATGCTTTGCATAATTCGGCACCATATCATGTGTGTGTTCTTCTATAAAAGTACTAACAACATAAGTATCATGACCCCCATATTTCAATACCAACCGAGCATTACAACCCACCCGATCTGACTTATGTTTTCTTTTTCCTGTGCTCTGGCCTGTATTTTTGTAGCCCTCCCGGTTGCATCTATAATACTTGTCTGCAATAACATTACACCGTTTGAAGGTGTGACTGGTGCTTGCTTTGACATTGAAGCCAACAATAGATGTATATTCTTGGTAAAATTCTTTACCAACATCAAGGGACTCGAATCTCTGTCCAATAAAGGGCTTCTTATTGGATGGACAACGTGGAACACGCAATTGTACATTCTCATCGTTTGGGTCAACAATGAAATCAGTCCCACATACAAAGTCTGAGAAATCTTCTTCCACATTTGCACTGCAATTGTTGTCATTTTCAGGTTCTGAATTGTCCAAAGAATCATCAAAGACATAATCACTCCATTTTCTCGACACTGTTGTATAGACATCAAAACTGCAATATAAGCTAATGAATATGTCATTCAAGTAGTACATATGCTTAAAAAAAAAACTTCGAGTTATATACGGATGATATTCAAGTTCAAAAGTTATTAAATTCAGTAATTAAAGGTACATATTCAGATACAGTGACCACATCATATATACTTATATTCGTGATTGTCCATTGAATATTCATATTCAGATACATATATATTCAATATCATAACAAACATATTAGAGATCACTACAATAAAATGGTGTATTACACTTCAATTGTAAGTAAAATATGTTCCGATGCATCGACTAGTATGTTCAACTCATTACGTATTGGAATTCAGCATTTACATATTGAATTAAACATATTAGTATATTCTGTTTAAAACATGTACATATTCAAGCTTTAAATTCATGTACAAACAATAGATTCAACGATATATACAATGATGACAATTCAGGGTTAAACTAAATAGCAGATTCAGGGTTAAACATGTACATATTCACACATTACATATTGAAATTCAGCATTTACATATTCAAGTAAGCATATTAGTATATTCTGTTTACAACATGTACATATTCAAGTTTTAAATTAATGTACAAACAATTGATTCAACGATATATACAAGGATGACAATTCAGGGTTAAACATGTACATATTCACACATTACATATTGAAATTAAGCATTTACATATTCAAGTAAACATATTAGTAGATTTTGTTTACAACATGTAAATATTCAAGTTTAAAATTAGTAAACAAACAATTGATTCAATGATATATACAAGGATGACAATTCAGGGTTAAACTAAATACCAGATTCAGGGTTAAACATGTACATATTCACACATTATATATTGAAATTCAGCATTTACATATTCAAGTAAACATATTGGTACATTCTGTTTACAACATGTACATTTTTAAATTAATGTACAAACAATAGATTCAACGATATATGCTCAATATTCAGTTTGACATACTAATACATTCAATGATCGATCATCTTGCATATTTCGGTAAACTAAATAGAAGATTCAGTGTTAAACATGTACATATTCAAGGATGACAATTCACGTAGTATTAAATGAGAGATCATACATGTTCTACGGTAATTAAATCTAGGAAGTTTTATAATAGTATCTTCGAACTAAAAAAACGACAATAAGGTTTGTGTTTATCGTGATGAACCATATGCATAATCCATGTTGAATCTCGAACAAAGTGGCTTTTTATAACAAAATTCAGATTGATATACTAACCTGTATCCATGTCGATTATCCACCCAATGCTGATGCGAAAGCCGAAACAATAGGTTGGATCCAAAAAAAAAAACGCAGAACTTGAACGGGATAAAATTGAACGATGAATGATTGAACAAGGTTCAAAAAGAATTGAACGCATGTTTTATCTGAATGTGCTGAACTACTTTGAGTAGTTACATTTCACGTATAATCTCGTTTCCTATAATCACGCTCGTACTGATTTTTTTTTTTTTAATCCAAAAATTTCCCATTTTGCAGATATGCGTGGATTTAAGCCCATATTTGTTGCCATGCTCCTATAATCAGATCCGTTGATTTTGCATAATCATACGGTCCTAATTCCGTCCATGGTTTCTCTGTAATACTTGTTTCTCTGGATCCCTTATATATATATATATATAGGATCATGATAAACACCTCCTTATAGAGAAACTAGTGTCATAATAAGAGCCATTGGATTAAAAAAATTTAATGGTCCAGATTTATCCAAATTAAGTGGATAATTAAATTTTAATTTTTCTCTCTCCATATCTCTTATACCAAATCAGATCTCTTCCATTTTAATTTTTTCCAAATAAAAACACATCCAAATCGGAATTTTTTTTATATCAAATCAGATTTCTCTCTCGGCTCTTTGCTCTCCATCGTCGTCCATGCTATCTTGCTCGCCATTATCCGTCTCAATTGCCGTCTCCGACCTCTTTATTGTCATCGTTCTGGTATCGTCTTTCTCTTTCCCTATCTTGTCGTGATTGTTGTCCATCAACATCTTAAAATTTTCGTTTTTGTTTTGATGTCGATTTTGGGTTCGTGTGTAATATGGGTTCAATTTTCGTCTCCATCTTCTTCATCGTCACCTTTCTTAATTGTCGTTTTGAACAATTGAATTTTTCGTTTGAAGGTTATTCAGATCTGGGAATTTCAACGCTAATATACATGGATAAACATATATTCAAATCAGTTAGTAGTCGATTCGATTTTTCGTAGTATAGTTAGGGTTTGCAATTGAATATTTTGTGGGTCAATTGTCAGATCTGAGGTTTTCAATGCTAATATACATGGATAAATATTAAACAAGGTATTAGTATATGAAGCTGCTTAATATTGAATATGAACCTTGAATAGTTGAATATACATGCACAAACATTGAATATATTCATACTTGTTGGTGGTTTATTTAATTTGAGGCTTTGAATATGCATTCTGAATAGTTGAATATGTATGGCTAAATGTTGAACAGTAACTCCTCTACGTATGTTTCAATGAATGAATATATGCATATATTATTTGAATTCGGAGGCATTTTACTTTGAATGTTTATGTGTTTTTTGTTGAATATACAATTTTGAATAGATTGACCTGTGAATGAAAGAATATGCATATTAAACGATTGGATATGTATATTGAGTATATTTTATTGAATATGGAATTTGATATTCTGAATATGCAATTTGATATTCTAAAAATATTTGTAACAATCGAAAATGAGGTTGAAATGCATATATTGTTTGAATTCGTAAGCATTTTACTCTGAATGTTTTTTTAAAAATATTTTACTGAATATGTAATTTTATATTTTGAACATAGAATTTGATAATTTGAATATGCATTCTTAACAATCGAATATGAGGTTGAAATTCACGAACTACCAAATATTTGAATATGTGAATGCTAGACAAGCAAATTTGAATTTATAGTTATTTGACTCGAATGTTTATCTATATATGTTGAATATGCAGTGTTGAAGGTCAGTAAATACCGAGATGGTTGAAGAACATAAAGAAGTCTAAGGAGAATGAAAGAAGGATGATAAAGACCAAAGATGACGCTTAACACTAAAGAGGCGTCATTTTAGTCTGAATATATACATGTTGTTTGTTGAATTCATAGACATGAGTTGTGAATCTAATATTGTATTCCTAATTTTTAACCATGTATGGAATTAGAGTGTGAACATGTAATGACCCTATTTTTTCATATTCAATATATTACAATATATATATATATATATATATATATATATTATCAACTTGCATCCAGGCATTTTAAATCTGATTGTTTTTTATTTTTTTTCAATTTTACGGGTCAATTATCAATCACACCAATGGGAAATTTTTATTCAGATAATTTAATCGGCTAATTCAGATATAGAGACACTCATAGCTTAAATGAGTGAGACTTGTTAACTCAACAAGTCTCGGATGACTAGACGGCAGGCGAGATATAAATTTATTAGTTTCCATGGGGATCTCAAAATCTAAAATCATGAACATGACATATGATTCTTATAGAGACAAAAATTATGCTTATACGGTTATATTGAAGTAAGCCTTTGCTTATTCAAAATTCACTCTTGACATCTCACACAATACCAATATTTACATCATATAGCCCAGCTGAGATCCTCTACAAACATCTTTACAAGAGCAACATAATTACTAGAGCAGTGCCTTATCGTATACATGCACAACAAGAACCTGAAGAAAAGTAAGCCTTTTTTTAAATGGAACAAAGGATATATATAGCCAGTGGTGGTGGAGTCAGAGATTTTTGGTAGAAACCACAACGGATCGGAGGGGATGGATGTGCCGAACCGGCCACTTTAATTTGGTCGGACGATATGGCATTAGAAGAGACTTTTTTTCTCTGTAATTACATTGTTTGTCGATTTGTCATCGTCGAGCAAGTCATATTTGAAGTACTTTTTATAGTATAAATGTAGGAATGATTTTAAATAAACTAGTTAAAAATAAAAATAAAAGACATATTTTGAATACAAATACAGGAAGAGGGACTTATACTAAATATTCAATCCTGTATAATTAAAGAACAAATAAAAAGAATATCAATTGTTTAATAAAAAAAAATTGTAACCATGATTCTCAACCTCAAGTTATAGGAATACTACAAATAACCAATTGGTCTAGTGAGATGAGGTACTAGGCTCTTTAAGTGTTTGTTCGATCAAGAGGTTTGAGGTTCGAATCTTCCTGACGACGTGTATGAAAAAAATTGAATTGGGAGGGTCGCCCCAAACAATGGGCCTCTGCAGTACCCGGTTCGAATAGAAGCACTAGTCGATAGAATTAAAGCAAACCAATATGTATTTATTGTAGAAGAGCAATTTGTGTTTGTAATGCACTGCTTTTTATTAATGATAAGCTGGTAATTTATACAGAGGTAGATACTTAACAAATCCTATTCTAAAGGAGAGTAAGATAGAGTGGATCCTTATAATTAGGATTACAAACAAACTCTTAACAAACTAGAGTAGAATACGTTAAATATAAATTACATATATATTAATATATCCCCTCAAGGTTGACTAGGTCTATGAGCTAAGCCAAGCTTGAAAGTAATGTCGTTAAAACGAGGACCATGCAATGGCTTGGTTAGGATGTCTTCCAGCTGATCGTCTGTATGAACATGTGAGACTCTAAAAACGCCCTGCTGAACTTGCTCTCGGACGAAATGAAACGCTAGTGCAATATGTTTCATACGGGAATGAAATACAGGATTTGCACTCAAGTACATTGCACCAAGGTTGTCACAGTAAAGAGTTGGTGGACGGTGAGGACGAGTGCCAAGTTCATGAAGAAGGAACAAGATCCAAAGAAGCTCAGAAGCTATTTCGGCAATGGCCTTGTATTCGGCTTCTGTGGAGGAACGAGCAACAGACTTTTGTTTCCGGGAAGACCAGGAAATAGGATTTGACCCAAACTAAAGGATATAACCGGTTGTGGAAATAAAATCATCCTTGTCCCCTGCCCAATCAGCATCCGAGAAGGCACGAAGGACAGGCGTGCTGGAGTTGGACAGAAATATGCCACGCTCAGCGGTACCCGCAAGATAGCGCAATAGCCGCTTAAGAGCAGCCCAATGTGTTGCGGTGGGTTTTTTCATAAACTGTGACAATTTGTTTACAGTGAATGCTATATCCGGTCGAGTAAGGCTAAGGTATTGGAGACTTCCGACCATGGCACGATAGTCGGTTGGACATGGTAATGGAGGACCGGAATCTTTTGTGAGGGAAGGGGTGACGGTGATGGGTGTAGGAACAGGTTTAGTATCCTGCATCCCGGCTTTTTGTAAGAGGTCTAGGATGTATTTTTTCTGGGAGAGGAATAAACCAGTTGGTCTAGGCAGAACTTCAACGCCCAAAAAATAGGACAAAGAGCCAAGGTCTTTAAGTGAAAATTTAGAAGACAACTGAGTGACTAACCTGTCGACTAAGATCGCTTGGTTTCCCGTTACGATGATATCATCAACGTATACAAGGAGATAGAGAACACTTGGACCATGGTGAAGGATGAATAAGGAGGCGTCAGCAATGGAGTTAACAAAGCCCACATGAAGTAAATACCCCTTAAGTTCGTTGTACCAAGCTCTTGGTGTTTGCTTTAACCCGTAAATTGCTTTACGGAGTTTGCACACATGAGTAGGATTCGAACTATTAAGGAATCCCGGTGGTTGAGTCATATACACATCTTCATGCAGGGTTCCTTGAAGGAACGCATTATTGACATCGAGTTGTTTGATGTATTCGGAAATTGACATCTAAGGAGGCCAAGAGATCGACATCAGCACGCATTCCAAGCATGTATTCGGAAATTGTGCGCGATCCTTTCTTGGTGGAGCGGATCTTCTCTTTGATTTGTTCGCGGTGTCCCCGGGAGGCCGTGGCATAGGTGGACTTAAGGAGATCCCAGGCACCTTTGGATGTGGTTGCCCGAGTCACCAAAGGACTCACAGTCGCCGAGAGTGTGCTCACTAAGGCGCCATGGATGAGGCGATCCTGGCGATGCCATGTTTTGTATGCCGGATTCGGAGCCGGTGGGGTACCAATTGACGCAGGAGGGGATGGAATGGAGCCATCAAGATAACCGAAGAGGTCATAGCCCTCAAGAACCAATTGAATCTGATTTTTCCATGTGATGTAGTTGGTTGGTATGAGTTTTTGGCAATTTGGGAACTGAACGGCCAAAAATGGTCTATCAGTCTGATAAGGATTGGGTAGAACAGCAGAGAGGTCTCCTGCCATTGGAGAGGGATGTGTTTGTGGGCTTGATATGGTGGCCATGTAGAAGAGCAATTTGTGTTTGTAATGCAGTGCTTTTTATTAATGATAAGTTGGTAATTTATACAGAGGTAGATACTTAACAAATCCTATTCTAAAGGAGAGTAAGATAGAGTGGATCCTTACAACAAACTCTTAACAAACTAAAGTAGAATACGTTAAATATAAATTACATATATATTAATATTTATATTGAACAATGATTAAAAAAATCTCAAGGAGAAATCATAAATCAATATATGATATTATGTCATCTTTGATTTTATCCCCCTAATTAAGTGATCAATACCACCGATGGAACAAACGGAGATAATTTATTTACTCCCGGCCGGTTATAAAATAAGGCAATCGATCGAATTACAATAGAGGCTGGAGATCAATTCAGATCTTTATTATACAGCCTTGTAAAATTAGTTAAGCGGAAGTGGAATTGCAGGCGGGCAAGGGCGGTCCACAAAGGCACTTGTTGTGGAAATAAGCAGTCTGGTCAAAGGTGGGGAGGTTGCCCACGTTAGGGATGGACCCACAAAGCCTGTTGTAACTGACGTTCAAGAGGTGCAAATTCTCCAACCCCGTCGCCGGAAATCCTCCGAACACCTTATTATGGTTCAAATCCAAGGACGTGATCGACGAAGATATCCGGACAGTCGAAAAGTTAAACGAAAGCTGATTCCTGGATAAGTCGAGATTGCCCAACGTATTATTGGGGCCGAATAGTAACGAGGCGTCGCCGGTGAGGTTGTTACGAGAGAAGTCGGCAAGCGATGGCGGGATGGGACCCGACAGCTAGTTGTGTGAGAGAAGGAGCGCGAATCCGGGCCGATTGATATCGCCGAAGGAGTCGGGGATGGGGCCGGTGAGGAGGTTCCGGCTAAGATCAAGGTAGCTGAGGCTGAGGGCTGTTCTTTCTAACACTTTTAATTGCTGAACATGAACAAGAAAAACAGAACAAAGCTCTTTGGTTTTGTGGTGTGGCGCTCGTTGGCTACAAACAGTGCAGGTGGATGCTACAATTCAGCAACTCACCCCACGACTCAAGTGCACAATCCACACTTTATTTTGACTTAATCAAAATCTAAACTAATTCCTAAAGACTCTGACTTCCTAAACTAATTACTAAAATCTAGTGATTCCACGCACCAGACTTCAGTAGATACAAACTGACAGAAATTTATACTAAGCTAAACTTATTAAAAACAAGTTTATTTATATCATTCACTCCCCTAAACTTGTTCCTCCTAGCTTACCTGATAACCTGCATTCCAATCTTCTCTCGAAGCTCCACAAATCTCTGCCGTCCAAGAGGCTTGGTTAACAAGTCTGCCAGTTGCACTTCAGTCTTGACATATTCCAGAGTTATGTCACCAGCTTGTACACACTCACGGATGAAATAATACCTTGTATCTATATGTTTACTTCTATCGTGATGCACTGGATTTTTAGCTAATGCAATAGCTGACTTGTTGTCAATCTTCAGTGTTGCTTTCATCAGTTCATCTCCTCTGACATTACTTAACACTTTTCCAAGCCATATTCCTTGACAAGTTCCTGCAGTGGCTGCTATATATTCAGCTTCACATGAAGAAAGTGCCACCACCCTTTGTTTCTGAGAAACCCAAGTTATTGGACTGCTTCCCAGAAAATATATGACACCAGTGGTGCTTTTCCTGTCGTCTATATCACCAGCTAGATCACTATCACAATATCCAACAAGGCCTTCATCTTGCTTCCCTTTCTTGTAAACACATCCCAAGTTTAAAGTGCCTCTGACATATTTCAGGATCTGTTTTACAGCAGCCATGTGAGTTGTTGTGGGAGCTTCCATGTACCTACTCATCACCCCAACTGAGTATGAGAGGTCTGGCCTTGTGTTCACTAGATATCTTAGGCTTCCAATCACACTCTTGTATAGAGTCTCATCTACAGGTGTTTCCCCTTCACCAAACTTGCTCATTTTTGTTCTTGGCTCCATGGGAATGTGACAGGGATTACACTCCCCCATTCCTAGCTTGTCTAAAATGGTTTTAGCATATCCTGACTGACATAGGGAGATTGAGTTTGCATTCTGTCTGACTTCAATACCAAGATAGTAGCTCAACAAACCAAGATCACTCATGTCGAATTTCTGTTTCATTTCTGACTTGAACTTGTTGATGGTGTTCACATTTGCTCCTGTTAGAATCAAATCATCGACATAAACACCAACTATCATGACATTATCTTCACTTTCCCTTCTGTAAACTGAATGCTCATCAGGACACCTTGTAAAACCCAGTGACTTCAAGCTTTCATTCAACTTGAAATTCCAGGCTCTAGGCGCCTGTTTCAAACCATACAGGGCCTTGTGCAGTTTCAACACTTTATATGGATGCTTTTCTTCCACAAAACCTTCAGGCTGAGTAACATATACTTCCTCTTCAAGTTCACCATTCAAGAACGCTGTCTTGACATCCATATGGTGAACTTCCCACTCTCTTTGAGCTGCATAAGCTAGCAAAGCTCTCACAGTTTCAAGTCTGGCTACAGGTGCAAACACTTCATTATAATCAATGCCATATTTTTGCACATACCCTTTCGCCACTAGTCTTGCTTTGTGTTTCACAATTTCCCCATCTGGATTCTTTTTAAGCTTGAAAACCCACTTCAGGCCTATTGCTTTGTGCCCTGATGGAAGACTTGTTAGCTCCCACGTGTCATTCTTCTGTATAGACATAATTTCCTGATTCATAGCTTGCTTCCAATCTTCATTCTTCGAAGCTTCTTCAAAAGAAGTTGGCTCCTCTAAAGACAGAAAGCACAAACCAGCTTCTTCATCAATTTCCCTGGTTGAATCATATATTTCTTGTAATGATCTGAATCTGTGATGTCCTTCAGAACTAGGACTGCTGGTGTTCGATTGTGTAGGTGATGAAACTGGTGAGGGTGATAGAGATGTATCTTGATCTCCTAATTGAGCATCAGATTCTGAATTTTCTTGATGCAAATCTGAACCTGCACTTTCAGTTTGATCTTCTCTTGCTTGCTTCTCGAAACTGACTGTGAAGGTTGAACTTGACTCCCTTCTATTTTCTGAATTTTCATTCCATTGCCAGCCTTTCTCTTCTTCAAACAACACATCACGACTGATGATGATCCTATTCTTCTTTGGATCTAGCAGCCTATATGCCTTAGAGCCATCTTCATATCCAAGCATAATTGTTTGAATACTTCTATCTGCCAACTTTGTGAGGTGAGGAGTGACATCTTTGGCGTGTGCAACACATCCAAACACACGTAGATGTTTCACCTTTGGAACTCTCCCATTCCAAGCCTCATATGGAGTCATGCCTTCAACACTCTGAGTTGGAGCTCTATTTAGTATATACACAGCAGTTTTTACACCTTCACCCCAGAACTTTGCAGGAATTCCCTTACTTTTCATCATACTTCTAGTCATTTCAATCACTGTCTGATTTCTTCTTTCCACAACACCATTTTGTTGTGGTGAATAAGGAGCTGTGAAGAATCTCTTTATCCCTTCATTTTCACAATACTCTCTAAACTGTGTGGATATAAACTCTCCTCCACGATCTGTTCTTAGTGCTTTTACTTTCTTCTCAGTTTCAACTTCAACACTGGTTTTAAACTTCTTAAAAACACTAAAAGCCTCATCTTTACTTTTCAGCATTGAGACCCACATAAATCGTGAAAAATCGTCCACCAGCAACATAAAATAATTGTTACCTCCACATGTTGTTGGCGAAATTGGTCCACACAGATCACAATGAACAAGTTCTAGTGGTTTGGTAGTTGTGAATGTTGTTGTAGATGGAAATGGTGTTCTGTGATGCTTCCCAATCACACAACCGTCACATATCTGATTTGCCTGATCAATCTTGGGCATTCCATCAACCATTCCTTTGCTGGTGAGCTTCCTTAATGAGTTGAAGTTCAGATGCCCATACCTGGCATGCCACAACCAAGTCTGATCATTTATCTTGGACATGAGACACACCTGCTTAGCTAAACTGAGACGAGCCACATACAGCTTGTTGGATTGCTTCTTGACTCTGATGATTAGCTTCTGATTTCTGTCATAAAGCCTCAAGCAACCATCTTCAATTACAGTTTGATTCCCCAGCTCATCCAACTGTCCTAGACTTATTATATTGCTCTTAAGTCTAGGAATGTAGTATACTTTTGACACGATCAAGTGTTCCCCAGTTTTGCACTCAAACAGAACTGAACCTTGCCCAACAATCTCTACAACTGACCCGTCTCCAAACTTGACTCTTCCAGTGATGGATTTGTCAAGCTCAGTAAAACAGGTTTTGTCACCAGTCATATGATTGCTGGCTCCTGAATCAAGATACCACGAACTTGTTAGATTTCTGTCAACTTTCTCAGTCTTCTCCTCATGCAACATAGCAATATCAGACTTAACCAACTGTGAACTCACTAATTCACAGATTTCTGTCATCAATAGAGCAGGTTCATCATCTCCTTGTTTTGCCACAAGAGACTTCTCCTCCTTTGAACTGCACTCTGATGCAAAGTGTCCCATTTCCCCACATTTGTAGCATTTAATCCTGCTCTTATCGAACTTCTTCTTTTGAGGTTGTGATTCACCTTCATTTCCTTTATTTGAATCACCACCTCTCCCTCTTCCACGTCCAAGACCACGACCTCTTCCTCCTCTTGAATTGGTCTGATCTCTCGACTGTTTCTTAGAGAATTTTCCCTCCTCTCTTGCTCTCCATTCGGCCCTGGTGAGCAAGACAGTTTCATCTGATTTGCTTCCACAATTGATCAATCTTTCTTCATGAGCCTTTAGTGATCCAATCACCTCCTCAGATGTCTTGGCTTTTAGATCACTGAATTCCTCAATTGTTGAGGCAATTTGAAGAAACTTTGCTGACGTGGATCTCAACAATTTCTTCACCACTTTCTCTTCCTCCACTTCATTTCCAAGGTTTCTCAGCTTATTGACAGTGATCATGAGTTTTCCAGAGAACTCATCAATTGTCTCTGAATCACTCATCTTTAATGAATCAAATTCACGCCACAAGGTTTGAGTTCTAACCTCTTTCACTTTGTCAACACCCTGGTTCATTGTCTTGAGCATGTTCCAGGCTTCCTTAGCTGTCTTCTTGGCACCTAGTTGGAGCAAGATATCCTCTCCGATTCCTTGATAGATGGCTGCTAACGCCATCTTGTCTTTCCGGTTGTCGACTGTCCCTTCTGCCTCAACTGCTTCCCACACTCCTTGCGCCATCATGAACACCTCCATCTTGATCGCCCACGCTGCATAATTACTTCTATTTAGCATGGGGTATTTGAGAGATACGGATCCTTCTTTGTCATTGATCCGCACTCCGTCTCCATCTTTGCTATGTTCTGTGACAGTTGGTGGGTTATCTCGCTCTCTTTGTTCTCTTTCTCTTCGTTCTCTCTGTTCCCTCAACTCTCTCTGTCTCGTGCTCTCAACATCAAGATGAGACATGATTGCTCAGGATTCTTATGAACAAAGCTCTGATACCAAATGTTCTTTCTAACACTTTTAATTGCTCAACATGAACAAGAAAAACAGAACAAAGCTCTTTGGTTTTGTGGTGTGGCGCTCGTTGGCTCCATCACCTTTTTTTCTTTTATATAAACTGAATAACAACTTCCTACAGACAGTGCAGGTGGATGCTACAATTCAGCAACTCACCCTCCACACTTTATTTTGACTTAATCAAAATCTAAACTAATTCCTAAAAACTCTGACTTCCTAACTAAAATCTAGTGATTCCACGCACCATACTTCAGTAGATACAAACTGACAGAAATTTATACTAAGCTAAACTTATTAAAAACAAGTTTATTTATATCAAGGGCGGGGGCTCGGGCGAGCTCGGGCGGGATGGAGCCGGAGAAGCGATTGAAGGCGAGGTTAAGGTAATCGAGGTTGGGCATGCGGCCGAGGAAAGACGGGATGGGGCCCGAGAGGCTGTTGAAGTCGCAGCTGATGAAGGTGAGGTGGCGGAGGGTGGCGACGGAGTCGGGGATTGTGCCGGTGAGGTTTGCGCTTTTGCAGATTGCGAGGGTATCGAGGAAGGGGAGGTGGGCGACGGAGGGAGGGATGGTGCCGGAGAGAGCGTTGTTGGATTTGATGTAGAGGCGGTTGACGCGGTGGGTGACATTTGACACCGTACCAACCTGCCTTGCAGCAGTCTAGCTCGGGGAGCCACGAGGGAAAGGCGTTGTTGCCGAACCATGCCTTGATTCCGAAAAGCACCTTCTTGTCGTCTGGGTGGCACCGCTCTTTGACGACGTTTTCGGGGGAAGCCCCGGCCGATGCCACCACGCTGGTTGTGATGAGGAGGGCGAGGGTGAGGACCAGCTTCCCAGTGTACTCCATTTGTTATTTGTAACTGTCTAAGTGCATGTAGTAATTAATAATTTGATACAATTCAAGCATAGATATATATATATATTCTATGTGCCGGTAGTATGTTGATCAACTGGCCAGTAAACAACGGCGGCTCACTCTCTATCAATTGTTAGTGGCTTTAAACCAAGAAAAAAAATCAATTGTTAGTGACTAAGTGGCTGCCTAGCTGGCATATACATCGTCAACTTGCAACAGTACCACATCAACTAATTTACGCCTCGAATTTCCACACAAATTTTTAGGCTTCTCACCATTCTTTAATTAATTGTCATCGTTTCTGATCATTTATACCTACTTTCTACCTCAGATGAAGACCTTTCTTTTTAAGCATTGCTACCCTCTTTATAACACAAACAGTTGAACAATTTTATCCTTCCAAAATTTAGCAACTTGAATTTAGTAGGAAATCAAACTGTCAAATAGATAAGAGACTACATCCAAGAAAACCTTGATGATACCAGGCTTCCTTGCATCTGTGTACATCATTTCATATTCTTGTGTTCAACAGGAAGAATCGTCTAATGCACAATCTAATGCACCTACGTTGTATGAAAAAACATCAATGAGTGTAATGGACTGATTTAGCAGAGGTGTATTATGAGTAGTTCGAAAAACTAATGGGGCGATCAAAATATATCACAATATATAACAGTTATGTCATCATGTATTTGGCGCGTTATGTCATAATCTTTGCTGCATCAACAGCCTCGTATCACAATATAGGGACAACTCCTCATATCTCAGTCCCATTTTCTTTGCTGCTTCATTCATGGCTGTTCTTGCCAACCGCTTTGCAATTCCCTGATAAATTCAGATTTGGCGGCAGTTAGTGTTTTTTAAGTCCTTAGAGCATCTATCCACAATGGAGGATTTTTGGTTTTTTCACACAAAAATTTAATAAAAAGATAAATCAATACGTGCTAGTATATATCTTCCGATCTAAAATTTGATATACTCATTTAGAATCGCGACTATAATAAAAAGATTATGGGAAGTGCAAGTGTCTTTTTAATTAGTTAGACCCCGAATAAGGTATAATTAAAAAAAATAGACACCAATATGTTGGCTGAATGACAATAAAGAAACAAAATATGATTATGAATGATTCAATATTGTTCTTGAGCTGGAAGACTATTTCAAGTATATTGTGGCTATTAACCCACAAAATTTGATGTGCAGGAAACAAATATCGAATTTCAAGCAGAAATATTGTTGTGTGATTATAGTAAGTTGATGGTGTGTCAAGTGACGCTAAAGTAATTCTAAAATAATATACATGTTCCATTTTTTTAACCATAATGAAAATCTATTTTTTTGGTAGAAATGAAAATTTAATTTAAAGTGTTCATTTTTTTACTATTTTACACATAAATGACCATTTTAATGTGAACCATCTACTTAATATATTGCACGCATGAGGGGCAAAACCATTTATTTGGTGAAGAGAGGGCAAAACCATTTGGCTTTCCTCTTCTTTATTGTACAAGATGCGAGATGTTGTGATTCATTCTAATCCCACCAGAGAACGTAATAAATTGACTCAGAATCTAACATACAAGATTGAAAGAGCCCAAATTTTCAGTGGCAAGCAGACAATGGAGTTCCACAGAGGCACTTATTGTGAACATAAGACGTCTGATCGAAGCCGCTCAGTTTTCCACCCGTTGGAATCTGCCCGCAGAGGCGGTTGTAGCTGACGTTCAAGAACTGCAGATTCTGCACATCCGCCAACGTCGCCGGCAAGCTCCCGTATATCTCATTGTGGCTGACGTCTAGTGAGATCAAGCTAGCAGCAGCGGAAGTCAAATCTACGCTCGACATGTTGAAGGAGAACCTATTCCTTGACAGATCCACGTCTTCCAAGTCACTGCCGTTTGTGAACAAGAACGCGGCGTCGCCCGTGAAGTCGTTCCTTGAGAAATCTATTTTCGTGAATTGCACCTTCCCCAAGGAGGTGGGGATTTCGCCGGTCAGCCTGTGTTCAAATTGAAATGATATGATCAACCGAAATTAATTTAAATATTTTATCCTAATTTGGAGTTGAATAAAAGATTATGTACCTGTTATGGGAGAGGATGAGGTAGATGCCTGTGGTCTTAAAGGAGCCAAATCCGTCAGGGATTGGTCCGGTGAGCATATTCCGACTAAGGTCGATGGATGCAATGGCGGGGCCAAGAGCGAGTTCTGGCGGGAGGGATCCCGAGAAACGGTTAAACGACAGGTACAGGAAACGGAGGCTTCTCATGTGGTTGAAGAATGTGGGGACGGGGCCGGAGAGCGAGTTCCAGCTGAAGTCGGCGTAGATCAGGTTCTGGAGCTTCGCAACGGACGACGGGATGGTTCCGGTCAGATTCTGGAGCTTGTGGAACCGGAGGAGGGTGAGGCCGGCGAGGTCACCGACGGCGTCGGGGATGACGCCGGTCAAGGTTGAAGGGATGCCGTTGACGCCGAGGATGGAGAGTTGATTGACGCGGTGGGTGACGGAGTCGCACTTGACGCCGTCCCAGTAACGGCAGCAGTCGTTGTCCGGGTTCCATGACGGGAAGTGGGTGCCGTTGTCGAAGGATTTTTGTATGGCGAGAAGGGCTTTTTTGTCTTCTGGGTGGCAGTGTTCTTTAACGGCGGCGTTGACGGCGGTGGAGGTGATAATTAGGAGGAGACATGATGGGTAGAAGAAAAGGTGTACTCTGTTAATTAGGAAGCTCTCCTCCATTTCTTTCTTAACGTTTTTGAGATTAATGTGGAGAATCAACGTACGATGCAAGCTAGCACGCACTACTTATATAGTGATCGAGTTTGTTTATGTAGCATGCTTTTGTGGATAAATTGATCTAGAATAGTATAAATTAGCTAATATTATTCGGTAGACAAGTGTGACCCTTCCTCTCTTCATATATATGCTTAATTTTTGGTTGGATGCCAACTGGATCGATAAGATTAATTGGCGGGCGCATTGACCAGTCATGACTCTGACCACTTGCGGGTGGGGCTGGGCTTCGATCTCACTATATCATATGAATGTGAATTTTTGGTCCGCTCTTTTTTACTTCTTTATTTTATTTTTCTTGTGTTTCACTATATGAATGTGAATTTACTTCATTATTAATAAGGTTTTATAATGCAAAATACTTTGATTAATGTATCATATAAGGTTTTTGAGTTAAGGTTTTTTGAACACATTCATTGGAAAGATATATAGACGTTACACAATGTATTTCGATTTTCATATAATACTAATATTTCAAAATAAATAAATTATTTAATTAAAATTTAGATTAATTGAAAAAATTATTACGTCCTTTCTTTTGGTTATTACAAAAATCATTTACAGTATTAATTAGAAAGGACATAAGAAGATCACATAAACTAAGCCATCGATGTAATTGAACATTTTATTTGAACATCGGATAATATATAAAGACCAAAGTGGATGTGTATGTCACGGACCGCGGATCCGTGACCCAAAAGACGCTAGGATCCATGTGCCAAGATCGAGACAAGGGCCATCCGGAAGATTCTAGGGACACCGGGGACAATTCCGGAGGCTTCGAGTGGGGTCCGGGGCGTGGAGGCACCAAGGACACGAGGATTCTAGAGGATTCCGGAGGGATCGGGACCACTCCAGGGCGTTCGAGAAGCCATGGCATGGGAGAGCCCATGAGAAGGGCTACATGGCAAGGAGGGACCCTTCTAGAGAATTCTAGTAAGGGCGCGCCCCATCCGGATGCCTCTAGCATCGGCGCGCCAAAGGGGAAGGACGCTGGGCCAGGCGCGCCCCTTCTGGAAGCTTCCAGAAGAGGCGCGCCCCTTCTGGAGACAGGCGCGCCTCCAGCATGCAAGGGCGGAGCAATGGGCGCGCCCCACCAGGATGCGCTGGAAGAGTCTAGAATGGGCGCGAGCCATCTTAAGGAGCATTTCATGGGCGCGCCTCCTTGGGGATGGATCTAGACACTTCTAGGATTATGTGTATCTAGAATTTTCCTATGTAAAGGGGGAGCCTCACCTATAAATAGGCATCCACCCCCATTTTGCAAAGCACTCAAGTTCCATCCAAGCATAGCCTCCAAAGCTCTCTTGTAAAGCAAACACTTGTAAAGCCTTCTTATAAATACAAGTCCTCTTTCCCACAAAACCATCTAGTCTTCCGCTCCTACGCAATCGGGTCAAGGCCTGACTTAGCCATTCGAGGGGAATCGACTCAGCTAAGGGCCGCACGAGTTCGAGAAGAGTCTCAGCCCGTGTCAAGTGGTATCAGAGCGAGGTTCCAAGGGAGAGGATGTCAAGCAACGAAGGCTTAGTCTCCGAGGTGGCAACCCCTAGCAACCCGCCAAGGAAGAACACTAAGAAGACTAGGGACACCTCGAAGGACCAGGTGAGTAGCCTCGACGAACGCTTGCAAAGGGTCGAATTGTCGATGGGAGAGGTGCGTGACTCCATCGAGGATCTAAATGAAGGCAAGGGTGGCCTCGAGTCCTCCATGGACGAGCTCAGGGGGGAGCTGCTGTGCACGCTAAACGAGTCCCACGACAAGCTAGCCAAGGAGAACGAGGTTCTCAAAGCCGGGATTTTGGCTTTACGGGAGGAGATGGCGCAACTCAAGAGGGAGATTGAGGCATGCAAGGCCGCCGCGGGGGCGGGCATGTTCGCCATGACGTCGGGGCACAAGGTGACGGTGCCGAAGCCAAAGGAGTTCGCGGGGAACCGCTCGGCTAAGGATGTTGAGAACTTTCTCTACGGCATGGAACAATACTTTGATGGGGTGGGCATCACGGATGAGGAACGCAAGGTGAGCACCGTAAAGCTTTACTTGACGGATACTGCCTTACTTTGGTGGAGGCGTCGGACGTGCGAAAGGACCGGGGGGTCCCCAATCCGCACTTGGGCCGAGTTTGTGGCGGAGTTTAAGAAGCAATTCTATCCCGTTTATGCCAACGACGAAGCCCGGGCCAAAATCCGACGACTCACGCAGAGGACCACGGTTCGGGACTACGTGCGGGAGTTTTCCGAGCTCATGCTTCAAGTCACAGACTTGGGAGAGGTCGAGGCGTTCTTCCAATTCATGGACGGACTCAAGCCGTGGGCACAACAGGAACTCCAACGTAGGAACGTGCGGGACTTGAACGAGGCAATGACGGCGGCCGACTCGTTGATAGAGTTCAAGAGTCGGGACCATGCCAACCCTCGCCACACCAAGGGGAACGGTGGGGGAGAGGGATCAGGGGAGGAGTCATCAGGGGACGATGATAAGCCGAAGAGCAAGCCAAGGAGGAAGTCTTGGGTCGATCGGGACGCAGAGTCGGGGAGCGACGACGAGCGACCGTCCAGACCGAGGTGGAGGTCCGGAGGTGAATTAGGCAAAGGCCAGCGTCGGGAGAGGAAACCCTTGAGCTGCTTTCTTTGCGGGGAGAATCACCTTGTGCGGGACTGCCCATCCCGAGGGAAGCTCAATGCTATCTTGTCCTCGAGGGAGGAGGACGCCGAGCGAGGGGCGCTGCGGCTGGGAGCGATAGCACGACGAGCTAGTGCGGGAGGCGACAGGGGGACATCGCACTGGACAGAGGGCAGATCCAACCAAGACCCTGCCAGAGTCGAGGGAGAAGTGCCGTCAACCGAGGGACAGGGACGGAGGACGCTTAGACTTGGCGCGATACGGTATTGCTCAACGCCAAGGGAGGAAGATCCGACACCTAAGGCACGGGGCCGGGACACGGAGTCTTCCAAGACCGAGGAAACCAAAGGACAGGAGAAGACCGGACCAAAGGAGCACCAGGCACCGTCTCAGGGGGAGACGCTCAAGCCATCCGAGGGGGTCAAGGTCTCTCAACGCGAAGGCGACAACCACGGGACGACCGGCACGGGAGCAACGAGGGCGTTGCTAGGTCCGGTGGGGGAGAATGTCACGGACCGCGGATCCGTGACCCAAAAGACGCTAGGATCCATGTGCCAAGATCGAGACAAGGGCCATCCGGAAGATTCTAGGGACACCGGGGACAATTCTGGAGGCTTCGAGTGGGGTCCGGGGCGTGGAGGCACCAAGGACACGAGGATTCTAGAGGATTCCGGAGGGATCGGGACCACTCCGGGGCGTTCGAGAAGCCATGGCATGGGAGAGCCCATGAGAAGGGCTACATGGCAAGGAGGGACCCTTCTAGAGAATTCTAGTAAGGGCGCGCCCCATCCGGATGCCTCTAGCATCGGCGCGCCAAAGGGGAAGGACGCTGGGCCAGGCGCGCCCCTTCTGGAAGCTTCCAGAAGAGGCGCGCCCCTTCTGGAGACAGGCGCGCCTCCAGCATGCAAGGGCGGAGCAATGGGCGCGCCCCACCAGGATGCGCTGGAAGAGTCTAGAATGGGCGCGAGCCATCTTAAGGAGCATTTCATGGGCGCGCCTCCTTGGGGATGGATCTAGACACTTCTAGGATTATGTGTATCTAGAATTTTCCTATGTAAAGGGGGAGCCTCACCTATAAATAGGCATCCACCCCCATTTTGCAAAGCACTCAAGTTCCATCCAAGCATAGCCTCCAAAGCTCTCTTGTAAAGCAAACACTTGTAAAGCCTTCTTATAAATACAAGTCCTCTTTCCCACAAAACCATCTAGTCTTCCGCTCCTACGCAATCGGGTCAAGGCCTGACTTAGCCATTCGAGGGGAATCGACTCAGCTAAAGGCCGCACGAGTTCGAGAAGAGTCTCAGCCCGTGTCATGTACATATAGTCGTATATCTTGCCACTTGGCCATTTCTTTAGTCTCATCTTAATCATCCCTTTTCATTTACGAGCCCACGTGAGAACCTTAGAACGGCCTGTAATTGTTGGATTGCTTTGATGTGAAAATTAAATCCACGTGTTTGTACACAAGGTGATAAATCAAAAAGAAGCACATATTTATTATAATTCATACTAATTGGACATATATGATTGATTTTTTTTGGTAGAAGGACATATATGATTGATTGAGTTCAATCTCTTGTTCTCCTACGTAACCGATCGAATATTACAAAGGAGATCAATTCGGATTTTATTATGCAACCTAAATTAATGAGAAGGGCCCCTGTATATATATCAATTAGGCAGTAGAATTGCAGGCAGGCAAGGGCGGTCCACAAAGACACTTGTTGTGAAAATAAGTGGTCTGGTCGAAGGTGGGGAGCTGGCCGACGTTAGGGATGGGCCCACAAAGCCGATTGTAGCTGACATTCAGGTAGTACACATTCTCCAGCCCCGTCGTGGGAAACCCTCCGAACACCTTATTATGGTTCAAATCCAAGGACGTGATCGACGACGACATCTCCACCGCCGAAAAGTTGAACGACAGCTGATTCCTGGACAGGTCTAGAATCTGCAACGTCGTGTTGGGGCCGAACAGGATCGAGGCGTCGCCGGTGAGGTTGTTACGGGAGAAGTCAATACGGTCAAAGCTAGTTTTCCCGAGCGAGGCCGGGATGGGCCCCGCCAGCTGGTTGTGCGAGAGGACGAGAGTCAACGAGGTTCCGTTCTGATTGAAGGAGCCGAAGGAGTCCGGGATGGGGCCGGTGAGGAGGTTCCGGCTGATGTCGAGGAAGACGAGGGCGGGGGCCCGGGCGAGCCCCGGCGGGACGGAGCCGGAGAAGCGGTTGAAGGCGAGGCTGAGTTGCTGGAGGCTGGCCATGCGGCCGAAGAAGGAAGGGACGGGGCCGGAGAGGGCATTGTGGTCGAAGAAGGCGAAAGCGAGGTGGCGGAGGGTGGCGACGGAGGCGGGGATGGTGCCGGTGAGGTTGGGGAGCTTGCGGAAGGTGAGGTATCGGAGGAAGGGGAGGTCGGCGACGGAGGGAGGGATGGTGCCGGAGAGGTTGGCGTAGGCGAAGACGGTGAGGGAGTTGATGCGGTGGGTGGTGGGGTCGCATTCGACCATGTACCAGGCCTTGCAACAGTCTTGGTCGGGGAGCCACGACGAGAAGAGGTAGTTGTCGTTGAACCAGGACTTGATTCCGAGGAGGGCTTTCTTGTCGTCCGGGTGGCAGAGCTCTTTGCTGGCCGCCGCCGCCACGGTGGTTGTGACTAGGAGGAGGGTGGAGAGGATTGCAAGTGGGATTAGCGCGTTCTTGTGAGTGACGTCCATTTTTAGTAGGATGGTAGAATTTGATGTGTAATTATGTGTGCTCGGGTCAGATATAAATAGGGTGAGAGGCTTTGACTTTTTTTGGAGTGTTGAATTAACAGCTGGCCAGTTAGTAAACAATGGCGGCTCTCGTTTGTAAATTGGTTGTAGCTAGATCTAGGGAAGGTAATGGGGGCAGAAATTGATAGTTGACTAGTACCCATTCATAATTTGTATGATTGAGTTGATCGATATCTGTAGAATTGGAGAAAAATGTGACGCGAGGAAACTCAATTGAAGAGAAAACGCTCTCATTTTATTGAATTTATTATTTTTTGGTAAAGGACGTGAGAGTCAAAATAGATATGAAAGCTTAAGTTTTTGATAAGGATATTAAATTTATTATCTTAAGAAAACTAACTACGACCTACTCCTCCATATTAAAACTTGTAGATAGTTTCCTTAAAAAACGAGTTTGTTACCTAACGGTAAAAACGAAATCTGTCAGCTAATTTATGTGGGACATTTCATATCACGTGCTAAATTCAATACTCCCTCTCTCATCGTTGGAGGATGACTTGACAGCCTCAACTTGCCAAAGCTTATCATGAACAATTCCTTTCAAAGGTATTGTCAATATGATTGACAATATGCTCAGTTCTTGCCTTGTTTGTAATTAAATAATAGAGTAAAATCATTCCGTCGTCAAATAAAGTGGCAGTCTAACTCTATCTATATATGATTCGTCCTTTAAATTTCGTATTTTGTATGTATAATTAATCTAGAGGATGTTCAACAACATGTTCCTCGCTTTTTTTTAGTAGAGTCGAGAAGAACTGATGGGCAACGGAGGGCTTTCGGGGGCATTCGGTGTTTGTTAATTTGATTAACTAATTTATAACTATATATTTGTCCTTTTTCGAATCACCAGAATAATTCTGGTCTCACCTCATATTTATAAAATTAATTTTTAATTTATCCTATTATATTTTTCTTTAACTATTTAAATCTATCTTTAACATCAAACAAATATCTATTTAGTATAACAATATCTTTTAAAAATTTCCTTATACAAATATTTAAAATTAAAGATAACAAATTTAAAATATTTTTAAATAAGTATAAATATCTTTTACTTTTTAGCATGATATCTTTTACGAAATTATTTATAGGTATTATTTTTTCTTTTATAATAAAAAAATTAATGATAAATATTTATAATGTTTATTAATAAAAAAGGTAATATCTATAACTATATATTAAAGTTGTACCTTTTTGAGTCACTAGAACGATTCTAGCCCCACCTTATATTTAAAAACTTAATTTTTATTTCTATTATTATAACTTCTTTATATTAAATTCTTTATAACTATTTAAATTTATCTCTAAGATCAAAAAAATATCTATTTAGTATAACAATATTTTTTGAAAGCTTTTTTATACAAGTATTTAAAATTAAAGATTAAATATTTAAATATTTCAAAATAAATATAAATATTTTATCATATATCTTTTGATAAATTTATTTATAGAAATATAGTGATTTTCTTTTATAAAAAATAATGAATAAATAGTTAAATTTTTTAAAATTAATAAAAATGGATAGTAAAATATTTAATATATATTGAAATATTTGATAAACTCTAAATTTACGTACATGAAAAGTAATAAAATAGAAAGAATTTAATATTTGATTAAAAAATTATATAAACATTCTACGAATAATAAATTACTTATATTAAAGTTTATATTATATTTTTATTTATTTATTAATATCCTATTTATAATATTTATAAAATATCGAATTGTAGTCGTAATTGATATGACGGGTAAAACTAGTACAAACGAAAACTATGTCAGTTGTAAAAATTGTGCTATGTGACATTATTTGAATAAAATAGTGTCTAATTTTTTAATAATAAATATTCTAATAACTTGCAATATTCTTCTATGTACATCCGTTTTTTTATATTATAATATCTTAAACTAAATGTTGGTGGTTATGTATGTTTTTTTATCTTGTAACAAGATTTGATCTTCAAGCATATAATCTCTTATCTATATGTTGATATTTTCTAATATAATAAATTAATTATCGAATATATGATATATTTTAGTGTACATTGCTATAATTTTATATCATTCAAATTGCTTGAATAAATTAATTTTAATAAAATAAAAAATATTCAATTTTATTCAAATTAGAATTTTAATAATTTTAATCTAAATTTGGGATATAATATCAATAAATAATGAAAATAGTTTTTAAATATATTCAATTAAAATACGGGCACAACCTTAAAGTTTTTTTCCATAAATTAAATAATTTTATTATGATATTATATGTAAATATTTTAAATTTTATATTAATATTATAATATTGTATAATCCTTAGTAAAATGATCCCGTGAATATCACTGGAATTCAACTAGTTATTTATTATCTGTGTTTGGTTGAAAAAAATTCAACCATAATTTTTAGAAAGTTTAATTCTTATTTTCAATTTCTATAAAATAAAGGAATTATAATTACCAAGGTAAGTAGGTAAGATCATCTACCCTTTTTTATAATTTTTTTTCTTTTTAATATCTCTATTATACCCATAAATCAACCAATCATATTTCATAAATTACGGTCATGATAGTAACTTTATGTAAATTTCTACTATTTTTCAAATCCAATAAAACAATTTATCCTTTTACGCAATATTTATAACCATATACTTTTACGCAATTCCTATGGAGTTTAATTGCCGGAATATAACTTCACATGATTTAATTTCCTAGGAAATACAATTCCAACCAAATGAGCACCCGAATTTAGGAATTGAACGCACTAGCGTTGCGAAGTTCATTGACTATCACTTTTTTTTACATTTTTATCGATAAAATTTTTGAATATAGGTGACATTTTATATTGATGATAAAAATTTAATTTTCTAAGTAGATGAAGGAAGAAGAGTGGATGTTATTGGATAGAAAGGTGATGAGTGTAATTCGCTTGTCCTTGTCCATGAGTGTTGCACATCACATTGTCAAGTCAATTAAAACAAAGGGTTTGCTTGCGATCTTGTTCGCCTTGTATGAGAAGCCATCACCAATGAATAAGGTACACTTGATGAGGAAGTTGTTCAACCTGAAGATGAGGGAGGACACAATGATATCCAAGCACTTGAGTGGATTCAACATGACGATTGGACAACTGCAGTCGAAGATTGAGTCCGATAATAAGGTACATGCCCTAATTAATTCTACTTTCTTCTTTGCTTGCGAGTTGGAGCGGAAATGTCACGACTGTCAGTGCTTAAGTTGGTAAAACGAAACTTAAGTTTGATGATGTGAGGGATCTGATGATGAGAAAGGAAATTTGCAGGAAGGAATCAAGTTCTACATCGGGATTGACTTTGAATGTAGGGAACAAGGGTAGATCTGGTCATGGTGGGTCAAAGTTCAAAGGGAAGGAGAAGACTACCAAGGACAAGAGTAAGATCAAGTGCTAGAATTGTGGTGAATTTGGTAACTACAAAAGTTAGTGTCAGACATTAGCTGAGGAGTCAAAAGATGCAGAAGAGTATGTTGGAGATGTATTGATTTTGAGTACCTCAAGTTCAGGTTGGAACAAGTCAGTGGTTCCTAGTAGGCAGGAGGACTTGAAGAAACAGCCAGAGACTGATGGTCAGAAGATCATTGAAGAATTAGATAGGGATTTACCTTCTGATTTCTATTTGAAGTTTGCTGAGTTAGCTGAGCCAGATGGCTATGCAGAGGGAAAGAAAGTCGGGTGGGCTGACATGGTGGAGAAGGAAGCTTGCAAGGAGAAGTCCATACGACAAGTGTCAAGTATAGTGGGAGAAAACCTTGCTGACAAGCTGAAGGGATTGAAGACAAGTGTAGTGGCTTATGAGCCTGATTTGAGATTAGGCGGAATAGGAGACAGAGGCGGAACGAGACGCTAGACACGGCTCCGAGCAAGAGATCGAGGTGCGACCGCACAGTATTGAAGGAGTTGCGCTGGCCTATGAGGTTGCACCGTGAGGGTGGGCAGAGCTTGGAGAGACGCGGCCGCGTCTTGTGTGATCCAGCCCGCGTAATGGGAACTGAGATAGGATGTTGTCCGAGAAGAGCAAGACGCGACCACGCCTTCCCGTGGACGAGCCCGTGTCCTGTCCCGCATCGGTGCGAGGCTTATTTATTATTATTTTGTATTGTAGCAACCATTCTCACGAAATCATTACATTTCTATAATATCTTGATTTGCAAACTAAACCCTAAAAAATAAATGATAAACCCTACCAAAAAATTTAAAATCTCTAAAAAATTAAACCTGATTATAACTTACTTGAAGATTTTTATTATGTATAAAAACAACAATTATCCAGTGTAACTCCGCTTCAGTAGAATTTGGGGGTCCATGATGAGAGCACCCGTGGCTTAATATTGAGGGGGAGTGTCCTGAAAGACCTGAGTATGACAACCACCACCAAAAACCCTACAACCAGAAGATTTTAGTCATTTAGAAGAATCGAATTAGAAAATTATACAATTAAAATTTCATATAAAATAAATTATTATTGAAAATTAAAATTAAAAATTGATCCTGGTGACTTCATATCTTTCGCTTATATATGTGTTTGCAGTTTGTTTGTTATTGATTGATTAGGGTTAAAATCTTCAAAACCAGAATAACCTTCCATGGCAAAGACACCGAAAGTCAACAGCTACTACAAGCAAAGCAAGAAGAGTGGCGCCATCTCCAAGTCAACCACCAAATCCTCCAAAAGGAAGGGATCACGTGCTGCCGCAGATGCCCTCGATCTTCAAGAAGGTATCATCTTTTAATCTTTCTCAACTTGATTAATTTTAAGTAGGGTTTCTGAATTCATCGATTTGGTTTTATTTTTTTAAAGACGAATATGATATGAAGGAGCGGATTCTGAGGGAGTTCGACATGAACATGAAGTACGGGCCGTGCATTGGGATGACGAGAATGGCAAGGTGGGAACGCGCGGATCGGTTCGGGTTGAGTCCTCCCATGAACGTCAAAACGTTTCTCATGGATGCTGATGTCCGCCCTGAATGCTTGTGGTGGACGTTTTCCAAGCCTTGATTTTGAATCGTAATTAATCACAGATCTTTTTTTTTATTATTATTAAATTTTGTGGTAGAAAGTTCTCGTCTTTAGAAGGTGTAGCTTTATTTGTTGATACGTTATGAGATTTCCTTTTTAAATAGTGCATCTGCGAAACCTGCAACTGGTATCTATGTATCTGATTGAAACTTGGGAAACTTAATTGCCTTACTTGATAGACGGTATTGTG
This sequence comes from Fallopia convolvulus, assembly GCA_964016875.1. Classification (NCBI taxonomy): domain Eukaryota; kingdom Viridiplantae; phylum Streptophyta; class Magnoliopsida; order Caryophyllales; family Polygonaceae; genus Fallopia; species Fallopia convolvulus. Next base: position 35,614,888 of record OZ024737.1, read on the forward strand.
TAGTTCTGAAGATAATTGAGTGAAAAAGAGAGCGACAGTCGGCTCTTTATTAAATTGGATTTTTACCTATTTTTGCAGGCCACAAATTTGCATTAATATTAGAGAAACGTTTTCTACTCAACCAGTATTCTAGTGTTTGCAATGTCTTCAAGATATAGCCCAATTGCATAATTCTTGTTGGAACGTTTTCCATTTAACTACTAGCAACTGTTGTTTGCATCTTCCCTTAGCTTCCACATATATCCTAATCTTACCAACTTGAACAACTATCTCTGGCTGTTATTCATCTATCGAAAAACATCCAATTAACCTAGAATGATATGTAGAAGATTACAATGATTTTAAGCACTACAAAAGGCAACCTCAACTGGCTCGTAGCCTTTTTCGATAGAAACCTTCACAGCATCAATTACAACCTGGGTCTTCCTGCTTAGCATCGCCCACTACTTCTCGGGTTTAGCTCCATTCCGCCTTACATTCCTGACCAAACTCAAAAATTCCTCCACCAGGAAAAACCTCTTGGGGAAAATCACTCAATACCTTGTGCTCGCTTGGCATATGAGACCATTTGGTATCAAGATCATCTAAGAACGTCTCTGAAGAAGTAGAGAAAGACACGTTATTCTCTTCCCGGGGAATAACAAAGTCTGTGACATGTAACGTTCCCTTTGTTCCTGTGGCGGTAATGTCCATATATAGTTGAGTAGGCTAAAAACGAGCAATAGAAAGTAGCTATTATCCCATCTTCCCAGTGAAGAGACGCCCCACACGATAAGCTGTCATGGATTTAGGGAGGTTGTAGTTTGTGGCCCACAAGCTTGCTCCAATGCAATACCAGCCTAAGTCACCAATGGCACCAAGTGCGTCGAGTTCTAGCTTCATACGGATGTCATTTTTAAGAAAGTCCTTGCCGGCAGCAAAGCAGTTGATTGATTGTAGCTGGAAGCATAAAAGAAAAAGTGAAGAATAATTCACAGGCGTAGCTAGGCGGGTGCCTGTGGGGGCCGGTGACCCCACTGAGCCGAGGGAATGCAGAAATTAGTGGGGATTATATAACCTTAATTTAATCAGTGCTCCCATTATATATCGGTAAGAGTTTTAGTTTCCACATATAAAAGAGTAGGGAGGGAGTCTAGCTAACCTTCATTTAGTCTTTTATGTATCACTTTAAATTTTTTTACCAATTATATAATTGACTTTAAATTATAAATTATTGTCCGATATATCAAAGCCGTTGTCAATTTAATCTTGTGCCCCACTATTGGAAATCTCTGGCTCCGCCAGAAGATTGAATTAATCTCATGAAAAGTGTCAAGTGTAGGATGTGATTTACTAAATTGAGTGATGCCTTGATAAATAAAGCACCATAGCTCTCAAACAACTTGTTTTTTCAAGTGTATATTACACTTAAGCACCCATTATAAGCGAAAATTTGCTATTAAAAAACATTATGTACAACATTCTTGGTTAAACCACAACTATCACATGTCCAATACCAATTGAACATGCCATATTTATCCTTGGATGTCAGTTGAAACATATTAAAAGAGTTGACCCTGCCACTCTTCATTGCTTTTATATATGGACATGGGTAGAAGATTGTTAAGTGTGCACTCAGCCTAATCAAGGCTGGTTAATTAATCATAATTTATACTTTCCTTAGTAACATTTCCCCCCTTTTTCTAATAAAACAACCAGAGTTCTGCTCAATCAAGTTTCTAATAAGTTGGACTAAAGATGTAGCCATGTCGGTCTTGAAGCTAGCTGAGTGTGATAAACAGAAAGAGAATAATACAATCAACAACCAACATCATTAACAAACCTTATTGCTGCATGAGTTTATTATTTTCTTCCTTTTCTTACTACAGATGAGATTATGATATTAAAGGCAGAAATCAACATAGATTAAGCTTAGCAGTCAAACCCTTTTAGTTGTTTCAACATTGACCATCTAAAAGTACAAATTTTAAGAAAAGAAGGGCAGTAGTTTCCAGGATTTCCACTGTCCAATCCCTTCTAAAGTGTGTAATTATTCAGAGAACTCCCAAACCCAATCTGAGTTTAGGATTCTAGTGCACCCTAAGAGTTTGAGTTTGTTTAAAAGTGGAAGCTAATAAAATTGATATTTCTAGATCCTTTGTTCAAGATAAGGGAAGCACTAGATGCAAATAGACAATCAATATACTCCAGAACCTAGAAATAGATAGGATAAGAATTGAGTAAAAGGCCCATAACTAGTGTCATACTCAAATATCAAAAGATTCACAGAAAATCAACACTTGTTTAGAAAAGAACAATCAGTAAACCACAGCAACCCTCATTACCAGTGTTGGTGTTGAACATACAGATTTTTCTCACTATGATCTTTAAGGCTGTTTCAACTCTTACCCTGTCTACTTCTCAATTTGAACTTATATCATTGTCCATGTATTTTTATAAGCAAATGCACTCTCTTTCAGTGTATAAATTTACAAATACAGTAAATAATCGAAAGAAAGTTATCAAACAATCAGTGGTTGCCTCGTTTCTGTTTATGCTGAAATTGACCCCTTGTGATCTTGGCATTCCAATGGATCAGGCTCAATAGCTTAATAAAATCTTGTTGAGATTTTGTTGCCTCTTTTCTGTTTGTTCTAGATCTCCTTTGTTCTTCCGCATTTCACTAACATTAGTAATAATCAACAAGTTTCAACCAAAAAAAGTAACAATCAATCAACAAGCACATGAATGTCATTGACATCAATACCACCCGAAAACATGATTTGGGTTGACTAATGTCTTATTTTACCACCAAAATTAGTTATCTTGTACTCACAACACTTTAGAAAACAACCTCAACGGGCTCATACCCTCTCTCAATAGAAACCCTCACAGCATCAATCACAGCCTGTGTCTTCCTACTTATAACACCCCACTTCCGCTCCGGCTCTGCCCCATCTCGTATCACACTCCTCACCAAACCCGAAAACTCCTTCACCATAATCGCCTCCTGAGGAATCTCCGTGACAACACTATGCACACTCGGGCCAGGACCCCACCCAACTTCAAGATCTCGAAACGAAGTATTCGAGGTGGTGGAAAAAGTCGCCGCATTCTCTTGTTGGGGAATGACAAAGTCTGTGACGCGCAGCGTCCCCTTTGTTCCAATGGCGGTTACATCCATTGTCAAATGGGAGAGGAAGGAGCATTGGAAAGTGGCTTGCGCCCCGTTTGGCCAGGCCAAAGACGCCCCGCAAGATAATATTACGCCTGATTCATGGGTGACGGTGTTGGGTATGGCTGTTACGAGCTTGGGGAGCTCGTAGTTTGATGCTATTAGGCTTGCTCGGATGCAGTACCATCCTGCGTCGCCTAAGGAACCCAATGCGTCGAGGTTTGGGTTCACGCGGATGTCGTTTCGTAGGAAGTTGTCGTTTGCATAGAAAGTGAAGATTGCTTGTATCTGAAAATTTGCAAGAAAAACAGCTAAGACAGACATTTGTAATTAACTACTACATATTCAATAAAACTTGGACATTTGTAATATTAGCCTAGCGGGGTTCCATCGACTATAGGAAGAGTAATCCGCAAGTGCAACTGGGGAACGGGTCCAGTTGACACTTGGACAGCTTGGACAACACAACGAGGATCGAGAGAGGACATTCTAACATGTAATAACTTACATTTTTAAGTTGCCCAAATTTTTGGTCATCCTTGAAGAACTCTTCCATCATTCTGGTTCTAGGGTGATGCACCCACATGGTACCGTCCATGAACTGCACCCCATTGGATTCACAGGCCTCCAAGATTCGATCAAGCTCCGCAACACTGAGAGCGACGGGCTTCTCGAGGAGGATGTGTTTCTTTTTGTTGGCGGCTAGCACCGCCCACTGGAGGTGAAGGGCGGTGGGGAGGGGCACGTACACCGCCTCTACCGCCGGGTCGTCCAAGAGCTCCTCGTAGGAGCCGTACAGCTTGGTGGCGGCAGGGAGGCCGTTTGAGGCGACAAAGCGTTGGGCCTTGTCGATGGAGCGGCTGGCCACGGCGTAGACTACGGCGTCGGATGAAGCGATGGAGATGGCGCGCGAGAGCTTCCGGGCAATGTTGGCGCACCCCAAGATTCCGATACGGATGGGACCGTCTGACGTGGCTGTACGTGCTCGGTAGGTAGAGGAATTAATATATTTTTTTTTTTTGGTAGAAAGAATTAATATATTTATCAAACAAAGGGTGATGAGGACCTTATTTGATTGAGTTTGATTGTGAAATTTTTATTTTATTTTACAAGCAATAATTGTGATTTAAAAAAAAACTGACATCATCATCTATTATTATTATTGCCAATGACAAAAAAAACTATATTTGGAGACAATTTTAACCGCACTTCTAACTTTCAAATCTGTATATAATTTGTTGTACAAACCTTTTGGCCCCTTTTAAATAAGTTTCAAAATCCATAAAAATATTTTTCTTCGTAAAAGTGTCTCTATTTTTCCCAAACCGTAATTTGTGATCTCGGATTTACTCACTCCTCACCAACATAAAACTTACTCGCGGACTCGCCCATTTCAACTCTAGTGATAAAATTGTTAGATTAATTAGGAATACCATTTCAACAGCTAAAGACTAGTTAATTGATTACCTTGAGAATCCGTAGATGCTTTCTGAACAGATGCATTGACAAAAGACCTCCTTGTAAACAAGCTACGGTTGTGAATCATCATCCCCCTAGCATTATTACAAATTAGATCTTCCATCCGAATATGGCGTCCAATATTGTAGTATCTCGCTGACGATCTGGTCTTCAGCAGTTGTAGCCTGGTCTGAGATGGAAGTACTTGAACGATTTTGGTTCCACAAGATGCTACCTCCATTTTTCGATTACTGGACCGAAATCCACTCAGATCTACAAGATTAATTAGAAGCTAGATCTGAAGTCTGAACGAACGGCTGGTGTTCTCAAGAAGCCACTTCCCAAATCAGCTCTGCACCAACAATAAATCAAGAATGTATCGATCTTTTTAGTTGTGCGAAAGAAATTCACAGATCGATCGAATTGCAGAGAACAAATTTGTACAGCTGAAAGCTGCTATTCAAACTAACAGTTTGAAATCCGAAAAACTGGAATGATTGAAAGTTGTTGGCTTAATTGGAACTACCTGATCAAAATCCTTACAGAACGGCAAGAGAATATAAATGCACGTTGACAAAACAGGAATTCGGAAAATGGAAAACCTTTTTTTGGAGAAAAAAAACCTAGAAATCCAATCTAAGAACGACTACAAATGAATTGATTTCTCAGCCAATAGGAAAAAGCATTGTGAGTTTGAAGGAAGCGAATAGTACACAGTACAAATTAGAAATGGACATCAGATTGCATCTCTGTCGCGTTTATATATGACCAAGTGTTTGTTTGTGTGAGGGGAGCACTTACAAGTTGCAATGCCATGGATGGATCGGTGAGAGTTAGGTGTGCTAGCAAAAAGACCACGCGGTTGGTAAGGATAATGAAGAGTGCCTGCTATGACCCTAGGCGCACGATATCAAAAGGTGCTTTTTTTTTATATACGGTAAGATTTAGGATAGTCCAAGTAGTACTTGGACTAACCTAGAACACCCTTGAATGGGTGAATTCGTTACCGGTTGGTGTCGAATCGGTGACCTCGGGGTTCTTCCCCTAAGGACAAACCAATCCGACTGGGCTCCTCACCCGCTATCAAAAGGTGTTATAAACACACGGAAAGCACTTTGAGAATTTTTTTTGAAATATGATAGAGTCCGTTTGGTAATGCTTATTTGTAGTACTTATAAGCACAAAAATGCTTTTATGTAGAAATAAGCACATAAGCATTGCCAAACACACATTTCTCCCTTATTTTAAGCAACGTGTAAGCACATGCTTATAAACAAAAAAATGGAAGCACACCACCCCCCATGCTTTTCGGTTTAAGCATGTTTATCCCACAAAAATGTAAGCACGTGGGCCCCACCCCTTTATTTTTTTTATTACCCCCAAATCACCTTTTTATTCTTCTCTCTCCTTCCTCTCTTCTTCCACAAATTAAATTAAAAAAATGATTTAACTATTTCAGTCATTTCCTTAATTACCTTTTAAAAATCAGCAAACCCTCCAACCGAACACCACTTGCTTACAAGAGAAATAAGTTTTTGTTTATCAGCATCAGAACTTTACAGCACAATCCACTTTAAGTAACTTATCAGCATAATTTACTTATAAGTAATTTATAAGCAAAGTTTACCCTAACGCACCCATAAACTTTTATCATAAGAGTTTAGATTATATTTTTCAATTTTCATAGTGATTGCCATCATCATTGATGACCAGTTAACATTATGGCTACCCCCAAGTATAAAGTATAGATAAAATCTATTTCCATATGCAACTGATAAGAATGATACTAATGACTTGCTATAGTTTGCTTATTGAAAAGTATATTTTTTTAAAAGTCTACTTTTTGCATTTTTCAACACAATCACTCGCATTTTTCAAGATAAAAAAGTATGTTTTTTTTCAAAAATTACTTTCTAATTAGCAACTATAGCCAGGCCTAAAACTTCATCTAGTGCATTTTTTTCGCTTGTCGTCTTCATTTATCTCCTCGTGGCCATGCATACCTTTTGCTCCTTTAAGCTCTCTAGTTCCGATTTTGGCACTTTTTCCGATTTTTAGAACAATACTTATCTCCTCGAGTTGTATGTGTGTGGATTGTTCGTTTCACATGTCGGTCTATCCGACTGCAAATTTATTCGGCCTCTCGATCTACTAGATATGTATGGTATATCGATTTCTTTCCGTATAAAAAAATAATAATAAAATAATTCTTAAATATGCCAATATCACCCGCTTATTATAAGCATTGTTCTAAAAATCTCGTCTAGGCCCCACCTAGCTGGAAGGTCCCTTCCCGCCTAGCCTTCCAGACCGCCTAAGCCCCCGTCTAGGACCGCCTAGGCAACCGTCAGGCCGTCTAGGCGCTAGGCGGTCCCTTTCCGCCCAGGGTCCGCCTAGCGTTTTTTAGAACCCCGATAGTCGTTAGAAAAACCTTCGTGATCATTCAATAGCTGTCAACATTTTAAAGTAAAGATTTTAGAGGCCAGATTCGGTAAAGCATAATTTGATTTTGGAGTTACATGCAAAGCCTGAGTCATCACAGATTTCATTCGGTATATCAATTTTTTTAATCTCAAGCGGGGAAATGGGGCAGAGAAAAGCCGCCCTAAACAATACTGTAAAACATTTCGATATTCAAAAGATGATGTAAGAATATTTCAAGGAATCTTGCACAGTAGAATGATCAACTCTTCAATACACCCAAGGTCCCAAGTCCCAACCCCAACAAAATCTTACACTACCCATGAGAACCTTCATCAACTAGTATATTGTCTCTCGTTACTATTAACTAAATACACTTCTTTGTTTTTTTGATAAATCTAAATACACGTCTACTTATAAGACTAGTATTAAATGGTTTCCACAAAAAGAAAACAACACACTACACACAAATTCATACTGGGTAAAGTATACAAATAAGCATAGCATCACCCAGTGTTGAAAATGAAGAGTCCCCGACCAAGACAGGATCTTGATTCTAGAACTCTCCGACTTTGCTTCTTGTATCAGATATCAATGCTCCATGGATGAACTTTTGATGCCATTAGCTTTCATCAATCATATCAAAGGTAATAGAATCAGATCCAACTTTAAATTAGATCTACATCAGAGCTACATGAGTATGAAAAATGAACACAAGCCCGAATATAATCTGGGCAGCATCATAGTAAGTAAACTTACTGCAATTCAACCTGTTTCTTTTTTGGGCATCTTCTCGTTTCATTAGAATAATTCAAAGCTACATCAAAATTCATGAGGGACAATACTATTTACTCAGTAATTTAGTTCAGCTTCCAATCCAAATATGGCCTCTGAATTATCACTTTCAAGGACCTTTTTTTTTAAATTTATTTTACATATTCATGAGGCATCATAATCCTACCAAAAGTACCTATTAAAACAAACATAATAGCAAGTAAAGCCCCCATGACTGATAAAAGAAAGAATCCCTTCATCCTACCTCCTGTTGACCGAGTGGTCGCTGCTTCTACAGCAGTGGTGTTCTTGAGATTCATTCTTAACCGAGTGAAACTGGACATTCTCTCGAATGCCCGGTTTACCAAAGCACTTTCAGCAGCTGATGCAGGAGTAGTTGGGATTGAATCAACAAAGGACCACAATGCAGAAGTGTACCACTTGTCATCTCCTTCAACACCTTTGCCATTTTGATTTTGAAGTGAATTTGATCCTGTGGCATTAGGTGTGAAGTTCCCACCACATTCATTACCTAAACACGGCCAGATGCTATTATATTAGGAAAAGAAAATCCATAAGGACTTGTTATATATTTATTTATTTACAAGCCAGCCAAGAGAAGTGACACAGTATAATGCACCAATTTTGCACGAGGATCACAGAAAAGTGCAGAGGAAGTTAGGTAATATAAAGTCCATGTTCAGAAGATAAGCGAAGAGACTAAAGAAACTTATAAGAGTAGTCAGGAGAGATGAATATCTCTATAGAAACTGCATCTGTATACCTGTATTTGAGAAAGACATGGTTTCTGAATTTGGCTCGTCTGAAGTAGGAAAATGCAAAGTCTGATCGAAGTTCAACTGCTGGGTGCCTACATTGTTCATGGCATATGAAAGCTGGCTCCTCTCCAAATGACCCGGGTGAACCATTTGGCCAGCTTGGAAATCTGGATAAGATTGAGCACCTGTAGCTTCATTGACTGGACCCAGTTCACGAAGAAACATCTCTGCATCATAGTACAAATCAAGCTCTCTCAATCCATCAACTTCACCCCATGCCGAATTACCAGCAAGTTCACCATCAGCATGTTGAGGCAAAACTTCATTGACATCATGGGAAATAACGGGACCCAAAAGATCATCCATTTCCAGGAAATCCTCTTCAATTACATGTTGCTCCAAGTTATCTACACCAGTAGAAGCCACATCATATGCATCAGACACCTGTACTTGTGAGGTGGCCGATAATGCCAAGTCCAAAGTGGCCCCCAGACTTTGTTGACTGTAGGAAGATGGCATTTTACATAGATCAGCGTCCACCACGTTGCTAAGAGAAGTTTCAGTCATAGTACTTTGAGCTCCTTCACCGAAGACCTGTGGCATACAAAGAGCCCATTAATATGTTTTGCAATTTCAATAAACTACATGTTTTAGAAAAAAGCAATATAGATTCATCTGACTAAACAAAAAGATTTTAACAGATCCACCAATGGGATAGCCATCAATTCAGGATACCTAAAAATGTAAGCAGGTAATGAATACTTGAAAAACATCAGTAACATTCCAAGGACCTACCATAACAACAGAATCCACTGATACACAATTACATCCTATGTGAGTTAACTGGGTAATTTTGTAAATAAGGCCAACCATTTGGTTTATACTTGCATTAAATACAAAACAAAACACTTTTGGACCTGCTTAATCTCCACTTATATTCCAATAGGAAACATCATTTCTCAAAGCAAACAAAATTTCAAGCAATAAACAGATATCATTCATTTACATGATGGTTTGAAATGGTCTCAAAAAGAGATTATCTTTCAAATCCTAATTCAAGAGTAAAAGTAGGTTCTTTGTAAACTCCTCAAAAATGTTCCAAATTTTTAGAAAAGAATTTTTTTTTTTAAAGAAACTTACTTGTGGCAGTGCACAATCAAAGTCAACAATATGAGGTCCTTCTATAGCAGGTTCATCAACCAATTGATTCATGAACTCTTCAATATCATTCCATGTGAACTGAACTTGAGCTTTCTCTTTGCACACATCTGTCACACTATTTGATTGCTTCACATGAATGTCTCGAGTTGCCGTCCTAAGGTCTTCCTGTATATTTGAGTCATTGTACTTCCTAGGCTCTGTTACTTCATCATCAACCCAATCCTCCTCCCTAAATGGGGCTCCATACTGTTCCCCATTTTTGGGTCCAGCACCACTCTTCTTGAAGACCTTGTATAGAACATAATAATCCTGACAAAAAGACATAAAAACGACATCAGCAAACACAAAACAATAATGTTAAGAGATAGGGCAGCAGCCCAGTATCTTCAACTCAAGCTGCAAACCTCGGCTTCTGGGCATCTCCTTAGCTCACTTTCTTCCAATACATATTCGTGCATTACCCAATCCGTGCGTTCTCCACTAGGTGCACGCCCTTTGTAGAAGACCAGGGTTTTCTTTATCCCAACAATTCTTGAGCTGCAGGCAATTGTTCTATCCTTCCCAGTTGCTTTCCAGTAACCATGTCTTGTAGCCCTGTTTGATCTTGATCCATTTGGGTATTTCCTATCCCTGGGACTGAAAAAGAACCATTGTCTATCACCAGTCTTTAGGATGGACAGACCTGTACCAGAATTGAAAAAGGTCAGCCTGTAAGTTTCCACTAAAGATGATTCATAGAAAAGAACATTGTATATCTTTATATGCAATACATCTAAACCAGAATAAGCTGGCTGGCTAATAGCTAGCTAAGCAGAACATGTAAACCAGGCACACGTCCAGTCAACATATAAAATTGACCAGAATAAGCTGAAGCAGAGACAAAAATTACTTTGACAAAACAATCTAATAGGTAAACAATCACTTCACCTCATGCTTCAACTTCCCTTTCCTAAAGCACTAAAACAACGGCTAAAACTGGAGCTAGTAACAGCTAATTCAATACTATTGATCAGTAATCAAAGACTATATCTAGAATCAAGCATGGGGAGAACAGAAAACTCTCGCAAGTATCCACCCAATCAAACCACCGGCAACAGCAAACGACGACCTAGAACTTCAAATTTATCAAAGATCGTCAACCAAACAAACGAAAACATGGGTTTGACACAAAACAAAAAGATCTCGAGAAGAGCTCATAAAGACACCAGTATTAGGAGCCCATAAATAGAGTCAACGCTCAATCAAGCAACTGAATCATTTACAAAGATCAAACAAAAAGTAGGCAGTTGCGATCAAATTTCAGCAGTCATCGCTGATAAATCGAAAGGAATTAATTTCAGATCAAACATACCAGGCAATTCCTCGGGATCCCACTTGTAAACATCTACCTCGCGAATGACATCAAGCTTCAACTTGCGCCTGCAAATCTTACGCTTGAGATAGTAAAGGACCAATTCCTCGTCGGTAGGGTGAAATCGGAACCCAGGTGGCCACGCTTCCCCAAGATCCGCCGCTGCCACTTCAGAAGGCATCAAAAGATGCGGTTTTTTTTTTGGATTCTTTAGGAGCCAACGGAGATAGCAAAGACTAAAACTTTAGTAGGGAAGAGATGCTACCAGTTCGGGTGGTTGAGGATTTTCAAGGTCAGTTTCTGACCTCCAAAACCCTACTATTTGGCTATTTGGTAGAACAAGGACGATGAGAGAGATGGGATGAGATTAGGGGAAATTGGGGATGGAGTCTGCGAGCATACTAGTCAAATTTGGGCTAACGCTAGTGGTATGTAGTTAAAAAAAAAAATTATAATAGATTAAAATAATAAGAAGGAATCTTCGGGTGCAAGATACGGTCCATTCTTATTTTAGACTTTTTTTTCCTCTTTTTATGGTTCCTAATTTGTAATTTCTATGTAATAAGGTAGGCAGGCCCAAAAGGGAATAGATCTAATACATTAACATGAATTACAAATGTTTTGGAGTTCTAATTTAACAAATGTTTTGTAATTGCAACAAGACTGCTGATTTGATTGATTTTCTACAATATTTTTGTAGTATCAATTAAAAGGATTCTCTTTGAACTTTGCATTCTCATCCATAAAGATGAACTAGGTTGAATTGCGTTTTTGGCCCAAAGTTTATCTATTGAAAAAAAATCTTAGGTAGGCTTAAGAGGATTGAGTAAAAAAAATTAAAAAATGTTGGATGTCTTTTTTATGAGTTTGGTTCAAATGAAAAAAATCTAATCCTGAAAAATAAAAAGTGCAATACAAAGTACGAAAAGTGCATTACAAAATACAAAAACTGCAATCCGAAAAGTATACTACAAAAAATACGAACGATCGTGTAGTGGGTCTCGTAGAGATGACGGTAGAGTAGACTTGCGAAAGCTTTAGGCCGAAAGAGGTTCTCGACCCTGAGGATTGATCCAACGTGATGGCTCACAAGGGAGAGTCGGCGTTATGAGACTCAAGGAATTGACCAACGTTATGGACAATTGAAGTGTGTTTGATAGCTTTTGATTCGAACCAAGGAAGAGACGCAAGTTCCAAGAACAAGGAGATTTCCTCAACTTTAGTACATGAATTCAATGCTGCGTCTAAAGAGACTCTATGAAGCCTTATAAAGGGGCGGCTCCTAACCTTAGCTAGGCTAAACGAGGTCGGACTTGGGCCAAAGATACAACTGAGGCCTAACGTCCATAAATCCAATCCAAACTTTCTAAAAACATAACAAAACACAAACAGAAATATTTCTTATAGTATACTACTAGAAATAGGTAAGATAGGAACAAAGTCGAGACCCGGGCCAAGACAAGGATGCTGCACATGGGCGCTTAGCGAGGCCACGAAATTGGTTGGCACGGGCGGAAGTGTCACATGGCACGGGGTTGGTGCGTCGAGTTCAAGCTAGACTCCGCAACATCGAGGGTGAGAAGGCAAATCTGTGGTGGCACGTCCGAGGGTGTGCCTGGCTCGCGAGGGCACTAGCGATTGGGTTGCCTTAACGATGACCTTGGCACGGTTGCGAGTGACGGGACCATCCGAGCGGAGTGACATGGCTTGCTCCTTGTCGGCGGCATCCAAGAGTGAGGTCACATCACACACACACACACCCGAGTGGGAAACGTCCATGTTTCCTCGTCATGATACTTAGGCTCGACATAGGGAGAGAGGTCCACAACATTGAAGGTGGCACGAACTCCATACTTGTCGGCAAGCCCGTAGATAAGGGCGTGCAAACAACCCAATTGCAAAGGGCCCTCAAAAAATAATGGCCCAATATATATCATAAGAACTAAAACATGTACAGTAAACAAAATAGCTTAGATGGCTATGAACCAGGTAAGGAATGAGAGAGCTCCGGGTTCGAGCCTTATAAAAAATTCTCCGCATGTATTCATTTTTGCTCCAAACACATGCCTCCTTTCTTTTTATTTATTTTTATAATTCAATCCCACTTTCTTTAATGGATAATGCCTGTTATAGTTTTATTATATGAATCATCATTTCAAAAAATTATAATTTTTAAGAGTACCTAATTATATTTATTTTCTCAAAAATTATTGATCAATAGTTAAATTTTGATAAATAATTGCTGTTTTTTAAGTTATAAATTACAATTAAAATAAATTATTTTTAAATTAGCTTAGAAGCCTAAATTTTAAGAGCATAGAACAGGTCCCCCAAAAATGTTAAGACGGAGGTTAATCTAATAAGCATTGTCCTCGATGCGCTTTAGGACTCGATAGGGACCATCGCAAGAGGGTGAAGCTTCATCTTGTGGGTGTTGGGGACCCTATCCTTCCTAAGGTAAAGCCACACCAACTCGTCGGGCTCGAAGACCAACTTACGACGGCCCTTGTTGTATTAGGCAGCGTATTGGTCCGTCGGCGCTCAAGCTGGACACTGGTGCACTCATATAGATGTGAGCCAAACTTTCCCCATAAGTTCTCCAAAAATGGCTACAAAACTTGGTATCCTTTTCACTAACAATAAATTTAATACACCATGTAACTTCACGACGTGCTCGAAAAACAAGTTTGTAATTTCGGTTGCATTATTGTTTCCCTTACATGCAATAAAGTGCACCATCTTAGAGAATCGGTCCACAAATACAAATATGCAGTCACTAACACACCGTGATATAGGAAGGTCCATAATAAAATCCATGGAAAGATCTTCCCATGGGGCATGTGGAATGGGCAATGGTGTGTAGAGGTCGTGAGGACTCGACTTTGCCTTAACTCTTTGGCACGTCACATAGCCCTTGTAATACTTGGTAACATCTCGAGCCATGTGTGGCCAAAAGAAATGCTCTCTAATTGTCGCACGGGTTTTGGCGACAGCAAATTGGCATCAGTCGTCATGAGTTTCCTTGAGCAACAAATGCCTAACCATGGATTGCGGAATGAATAGCTTTCCTGAACGATATAAGTAACCATCGTCTAAGAAATAGGACCCATGAACTCAAGTGTGCTCGAGTTTCTCCATGGTTGGCTTAAAAATAAATCATACAAGTATAACTCTTTAATCAAGGAGAAAACGAGCAACTTAGAATGGATATGAGTCAAGAGGACGTAACTTCGGGAGAGAGCGTCGGCGATCCTTACCTTTCTTATATGCAATAATGCAATGACATATGAGAATGTCTCCACAAACTCGACCCATCTTGCATGGTGAAGATTGAATGTTGTTTGGCTCTTGAGATAAGCCAAGGCCGCGTGGTCTGTGTGGATGACGAACTCGCTTGGCCATAAATAATGTTTTCATGTCTTTAGAAGTATATAACTCCTTATTGTATATAACTTCTTATCGTATGTTGTCTTAGGGTGAGATACGTGTCCACAAAAATCTGAAATCATGTCGTATCTTCGTTCTGTCAACCTTAACTTTGACTTGAGATTAAGTAGCTCAGTCGCCGCCTCCAACTTGGTGACATCACATCCAGGCCACAACTGCCTATTTGTGGCCGCTAATATGTCATACATACGTTATGCATCGGGATTAGACACTTAGCTTCATATTAATACTTCTCTCTCTCTCTCTCTATCTCTATCTCTCGGGCCTTATCTCCTCATTATGAACGAGATTAGTGTAATGAGGCCAGACATTAAAACCATCATAGACCATCTGCTCCATTTGATTATCATACCCAGATATTATCGACATCGGATCAGTACTAGTGCAACCTTCATTCTGTCTAAACTCAGTTAACAATGCAGCAAACATTTCATTTGTCTCCCTGTGAGAAATCCACTGGTAATAGTGAGGAACAAAACCCTTGGAAACAAGATGATACCGCACATCATCTACTGAAATGCATTTCCTTTTCTTGCACTTCCGACAAGGACACCTTAATTCGTGCGGGTTAAATCTCATCATAGACTTACAAAACTTAATAACACACCAGCAACAAACTAATCGTTAAAATCCATCTATAATATGAAAATACATCTGTTTACGCATTTTTACCAATAAAAAGCAATATAATCTTCGTTTTAATTAAAAGTTGTACTTAGCACCATATGACCGCTAATGCATACTTAGCAACCATGTGGTTGCTACATTGCGACCATATGGTCGCTAAATCCACCCAAAATGTTAAAAATGCTTAGTTTTGTTGTAAATTCTATATGTATTCTACACTTGTTGTAAATTCTAAAAACGCTTAGTGTTTAGCAACTATATGCCTGCTAATTAGCACCCATATGGTCACTAATTAGTACCCATATGGTCGCTAAACATGTCCAATTCTACACTTGCATGTTTTTGTAAATGTGTATAAGTATTTAGCGACCATATGGACGTTATTTAGCGTCCATTTGGTCACAAAATGTCTAATTAATTAAAGTATCAATTATTTAAAATACGAAAGAAATGAGATGCGGAAACGAAAGAAAATTTATCTAAACATTTATAACACAATCTCTTATAATTAATTTAAATATCAATTATGATAACAATAATATTTGCTTAAATGAATAATATTTTACTATATGATACGGAAAATTTATAATTACATAAATACTCGTGTAAAATTCACCCACGAACTCTTAGTGACCATGGACTACGTGGTCACTAATTCTTTTTTTTTGTTGTTGTGTATTTTGCGACCACTTGGTTTCTATTTGGTGACCATATTACGTGGTTGCTAAATCATGGTCGCTAAATCAACAGAATGGTGTAGCGTTTAATGATGATTATGAGATGTACATAAAATCATGTATACATGTACATAAACTCATGAAGGTGTATACTTTACTCTATGCATTCATATTGAATATGAATACTAAGAATAATATATACATAGAAGGCAAATCATGGATACAAAATTTAGCATATATGTATACACATGCGTAATTTTTTTTTTTTTGAGTAGGTAAAGATTCGGGGTACCAGACAAACCTGGCAACCTGAGAGGCTATCAAGAGTTAGCGCTAGCAACCGAAAGCTCGGTAAGTAACAAACAAAACAAGTAACCACAAGTAAGGTAAAATACAACAATCGAAGAAAAGAAATCGAAACAAGAATGGTAGCCAGAGAGAAACGTGCTGGAAGTCAAAGTGTCATAGGATTGGAGGTCAACCCTGAACGATCTAGAGAGATACGCAAAGGACCGATGGCGAGTCTCCATCTATATAATAGCCGCTATTTTAAAATAAAGAAATGTTAAATTTAATAATTTAAATATTTCTTTAAAAGTAGCAAGTTATTCTTTATTATGAATTTCATAATAATAAACCTAATTTTAAATGAAATGTTAAATTTAACAAATTTAACAATTTAAATATCTTCTCCAATCCTCCTCCATCTTGACCTCTCCTTCATCCAATCACCCTTCTTCATACACCACCTTCTCTTCCACCAATCAATTTTTACAAAGCCATCCTCCACCTCACCAAAGGAGAAGCTTCCAAGCCCTTCTCCTCCATTATAAAAAGGAGGTCTTGAGCAAGAAGAAGAGGGCACACAATCCTCTCATTTTCCATTCAATTTCGTCCTAAATTCAAGCCTAGAAATCCTAAATTATTTTTTTTTCTCCAAATCTGATTTTTTTCTCAAGAAAATCCACTAAAAACCCTTTCTTCCCTCTTGTTGGCCACCGGACCACCCGCCAATAGGTCGACCACCACTCGCCGCCGTCGCTGGAGCCATCAGGGGTCGCGCCGCCCTCCACCGCCAGTCGGCCATTGCTCGTCCGTCGTTTCATTGATTCTTTGAGTTACTTAAAAAGAAATAGGTGGAAGAAAGAAGAAGGTGGGCTTGTCTTGGGTTATTTTTGGGCTATTTTTTGGCTGAGTTGTAGGCCCATAAGTCACAAAACTTTAACCCATGAGCTTTCTTATTTTAGGAAAAAGGAGAAGAAGCCCAATTTAGCCCATCTCGTTTTCCATGCCAAATTTCGTCATGTTAACTCTCGGTATAATTCCTGACTCGTAATTTTTGTTAATATCTTTTTATAAAAAAATTTTTACATATAAATAATATTTATTTTAAATTATTTGAATAAATATTACAAGTGGGCTAATAAAAAAGGAATTTATGAAATAAATTCATTTGCATGCCCATCTAGCAAAAATATTGGACTTTAGGAAGCTCAAACCGAAGGTTTGAAGACAAAGGTCAAGGATTTGAGGGAAGGAATGTCAATGACGTTTTTCAAGCATTTCGCTTACAATTTGGCCCCCACGTGGCGTTTCAAGAACTGTAACTTTTATTTCCGTTGTTTGACTTTATCATATAATGCCTCTTTGGAACATTGAAGTTGTAATAACAATATTTAAAGTCTCATGTGTTGAGTGCCTTTGATATTTATGCATTATCTTCGAATTTCTGCAATTTTATTTGAGTTTAATTACTTTAAAAGCCTTTATCATATAATACCTTCTTGAAAATCCGTCCGGGGTAAGGGTGCGTACATCTCGACCCCCAGTCTCATGTGTTGTTGTTGTACTTTAAAAGCCTTGGGTGACTTCGGATGGTAAAATCCGAGGTCACTGGCGATAATACTCATCGTTGCAAAAATAGGGGTGTTACAATCCAAAATAAGAACCATCAAAAGCCGCTAAAGCACCACAACCATGCCTAGCAATCAAAGCCCAAACTCAGTTCCCAATCTCAGTGAGGTACATACGTCAAACTGGAGGTTAGCCTGAAGAAGGAGAGTGAGAACCAGACAATTGAAAAGGCATGGGCCAAACCTGCACAAAGCAAACATAAGACTAACAAAAGGGGAAGGAAAACCAGCATGAACAAGCCCAACCAAAAAACAACCCAAAAGCCCAACGGGCCAAAACAAACCAAATCGGGCCAAAGCCCACACCAACAAAAAACAGCAACAACACTAACACAAACGCACAAAGCCACGTAACTACAAAAGTAACCAAAGCCAACCAAAGGAGGAGAGGGGCCCATGTCATAAACATCATCACAACAAGCTTAAAGAAACGTGGCCAGCAACAACAGCCCGACGACAAGGAAATACACAAGGTCGGCCGTGAACAAAACATCGAGAACGCGTTGAACATGCATCATCAGCAGCAACAAGGTCCATCAAAAAGCCAAGGAGAACCGGCAACCGTTGGTCAACGCAAGAGGCCAATTAGATACACGATATTCGTCAGTGGACAAATGAGGTCAAGAGCAACGACAACGATAAGGAAGAATCAATCCCACTGTTCTAGAGTCGCAAATGGACCTCCGTTCTAGGGAAGACAACAAAATAAAAAAAGGCCCAAAGGCCAAGCGGAAAAAGAGATTCAAACACCAAACCAAATCGGACAAAACAGGGGAAGAGATTGGAGTAGTTGGACACGAAAAATCGCGGGTAGATCCAACACCCACCCAACTTCTATGGGCAAATTAAATGACCAGAGACCCCTAACAAAAGTACCGGCAAACCGATAATTTCAATAGTCCCAAAGAAACAGCCAAAATTTTGGCTAAAGTCTTTCTTTAACAAACTCAAGCCTTCTCGTCGAAAAAACACTTAACTTCTCAACATAATAGAACGCCTTATTGACGCCTTCTCGGCATAGTCGTTGGAAAAAAGTTCCTTAAACTACTAGAAGTGAGAAAAGGGCTCTCCCTTCTCTCTAGAAGTGAGAAAGTCTTAATATGATTGTTGCCCATATTTACACAAACAATCATATATCATATTAAGTCTTAATATGAAATCTTGTATACGGGTTAATTGCAATCAATATACCATGTATACACAAACAATATAAGCTCATTATATTAAATCTTGTATATAGGTTGTTGTAATCAATATATCATGTATACAATATGTCACTCCATACCACTACAATATTAGTATTATTAGATCCTATCTCTCTATATATATGATGACAGAAGTCCAACTTGACTCGAAATCTTTTGGGTCAATTAAAAAGTTCAGGTTATTTTGGGTTTGTATTCTCAATTTGTTTGTGAATTACGTTCGATCCATATTTGGTTTCAGGAAATCCAATACCCTCAAATTAGTTAGATATATCATATTTTGAATTTTTTATCAATACAATGGCTTGCAGTTATTGGAAGCTAATTAGGTAATTTTAGCAAATTTATGTGGATCACGTAGTTTTTTTTTATAGGGTAAGGATTAGGGTCGCCACAAGTAATACTTGGGCGAGCCTAGAGCATCCACTAGGGATGAGAACTGATTGCTAACCAATTCTAAAGAAAAAGGATAAATTGTTGTCCAAGAATTCGAAACGGTGACCTCGGGGTACTACCCCAAAGGCCAAACCGTTGAACCAAATGCTCGAAGGCGTGAATCACGTAGGTTATATGCAATGGAAATGGTATCGAAAGCTAAAACAACATTGGTTATATTTTAAAATCACATGAATTTAAAAACCTCATGAGCAAGCGTTAAATAATATTTTTACGGACAAGAATTTAAATTCTCATAAATTACACTTCTTACAAAATGGGGGAATTGCAATTATCAAGATGGATGGGTGGGTAAGATTCAATTTCTCCATTTTTATTTAAAATCTTTTTACTTTTATAAATTACAATTTTTTTTTTATTTATCCTTAGGTTGTATTATTATTTTTTTAGTAATAAGGGTTTATAGTAAATTTAAATAATTTTTAGGATTTTTCACCTGCTAGTCTGCTACCAAACAATTGAAGCAATTTAATTGATAATTGGTGGCTAATTAATGATAACCGAACACATTTTAGCAAATGCATGAAATTTAACATTCGGAAATTGCATTTCATAGGATTAAATTGCTAGAAATTTTACTTCCAACATTTAACCAAACGATCACTTAGACATTATTTTCAATTGATATTGAATAATTGCTTAGCGTAGAAAGTTAAAGGAACTCGATCAATCATAATTAGACATATTGATTGGGTCGGGTCGGTCGGGTTCGGATTCGGGTTCGAGTTCAAACGGATTCGGGTCAATTGGGTTACTGATTAAATTAGGTCAGGTCATGACCGGTTATCGGGCGGGTTCGGATTGACCAGTGGGTCAATGACAAAAAATTTATTTTTCAATTATTATTAAAATAAGTTTAAATAATAATATAAAAATAATAAATTATATTAATTGATGTTTTAAAATCTAATTTAGAATAATTTTCCTAAACCAATATTTAAAATATATTAAAATATAAATTCTAGGGTGTTTTTAGCGGGAATAAGTTTTCATTTCCCGCTATTGTACACTGTCGGGAATTAGAGGAATGAAATATGCAATAATAATAGTTACAATATATGACACATTATAAAATCATCGTAATAAAATTTGACCCAGCGGGTTGAACCCGACCCTAACCCAAAAATTTTCGGGTTAGCGGGTTCGGTTTATTTTGGGTTTCGGATTTAAATTTTCGGGTCGTAATCCAGAAAAAATCGGACGGTTCGGGTCAGGTTATCGAGTCGGGTTATGTTTTGATAGGTCTAATGATAATGCAACTAGTATTAATATCAGACATCAAGAAAACAATGACATGATGAATATATCGATGTTACAAATCAAAAGTTTTTTTTTTTTGGTCGAAGGAAAAATCGAAAGAATTGATTCTGCCGTTTTTAGACTTATTATTCTCCCATAATTAAGCTGAATTACGTAAGAGAATGGTATCAATTGTCGTCCTCTTCTTAGCAGGGATTGATGTAGGAGGGAGGCCTTATGCTTGTAGCCCGTGTGGGCCCGTTCTTGACAATCACCACGGTGTCCATGCCCCAGCTTGCATGCCTCTCCAGATGACAATGCATGAACCAAACCCCTGTTTCACAATTAATGCTTCAACTTCTTAGCTTGGTACAATAGCAATGAAGAATTAAGAAGTGATCATGATTATTATTGATACTCACCGGGGTTGTCAGCTCTGAACCTGATGGCAGTCCAACCATTCAGTGGCACTCCAACGGTATTAATCTCGGGCGGATCCTCCAAATTATACCCTTTTGGATGAACCTTGTCATCAAATATTCCATTCCCCCAACCCACTTGGTAGAAGCTATACCCATGCAAGTGCAAGGGGTGATTCTCGGCGCCGTTCAACACATTCGTCCCCTGGAAAACGATCTCCATCGTCGTGTTGTACTCCACCACGATCACCCTGGTCCCGTTCAAGTCCGACATCGTGAAGTTGTCCACCATGGGCGACATCGTGTAGTTGAACACCAAAGGCGGGTTGTCGGGGAAGTCCGTCTTGTAGACGCCTTTAAGATGCTTCCAATAGGCTTGGAGGACGTCGGTGCTCGGGGAGTCGAACGTCACGTTGTTAAGGCTCCCCGAGAACCGGTCGTTGTTGGGGCCGGAGCAGTTCTTGCCCTCCCCGCAAGGTATGGTCCCGACGGACACGGTCATCACGATCCGCCTCTCGACCGTCTTGGGGACGTCGACGCAGTGCGCCTTGTCGTTTAGGGCACGGAAGCGACGGGTGAAGGCGAGGGCGGCCTCGGTGTTGTTGTAGTAGGGGAGCGTGGGTAGAGAGGCGTTGACCGGGTTGACCTGGCCCGTGTATTGGACGATGGCTGTGGTTGTTGCGTTGGAGAAGCCGTTGACGGCGTAGGCTCGAGACGCCATGTAGTGGGTGCCGCCGTGCTTCTGGTCGGCCACGAGGAGGACGTCCATGGTTTGGCCCGGGGTGATCATGATGTAGTTGGTGGAGATGGGTTTTACGTAGGCGGCGTCGATGCCCACCACCACCAGCTTGTGGTTGGCCACCATGAAGAACATCTCTTCGTTCATGACCGCGTTTATGATGCGTAAGAGGTATGTTTTTCCATAGTCCACCGTCAGTCTAAACATGTCTGCATGTGTATATACATATGTTAATGAACATAGTACATTTTTAATGAACAATTATGAATTAATAGTTACCGACTTATTAAATGAATTTACAGAATTAATTACCCTTTGTGGAGCATGGTTGTGTGTCCCCAGGTTGGCCGTTGATGGTAAACGCATCTGAGAGGGTGGGTTCTCCTCCATTTGCCAAAGCATCTCGAATGATTTGCATCACATCTCCCTTGAACCAGGAACCTGCATGCATGCAAATACACTTGTATCTATATAAACACAAACAAACAATATCAATACTCCGTATAATGACATGTGATCGAATATACGTACCAAGAATAATCGGGATCTCCGCATTAGGCTTCCTAGGATATGGATATTGTGTCCCCAACTTAGGATACACAAAAATTGGACCGTGGACAGTGGCACGAGTCCAGTCGCTATGGGCATGCCACCAAAGGGTTCCTTCTTCTTCGGAGAGTATGATATCGTAAGTGAAGTTGGCCCCTGGCTTGATAGGGCACTGTGTTATGTACTCGGGTCCGTCTGACCATGGGTTCCTGGGTTGCTTTACCCCGTGCCTGTTAATCGATCGAGCGTATGTACGTTAATGATCGATCTATTAACATCTGATCATATATAATCTAAGGTACGTACGTGGTGCATAGCAATAGATCGAGCACGTTCCCAGCAATATTGCTAGCTATATGAACAAATTTCTTATATATGTTGGTAGTTGGTACATAATATCAACTATAGTCAGGCTTTTGAACCATGATGCGGTTTCAATTGAGTACCTCGGAACTCGGAAGACGTTTGACCTTTAGAGGAAATAGTACCCATGCCCCCGCTTTGAAAACTAGTTTAAAATTTGTCTTGATTTTCCATGAACGTGGCCAGAAATATATGGAAGAAAAACTGATTATAACGTGTTCAGCATGAAGGCCACCTCCCATGTGGCCACCTAAAACTAGGAACAAAATTAGATTTTCAAGTTACAAAAACCTAAATAGCCCTATCAACATTGTTCAATGTACGTAATTAGGTTTCTTTTATTTTTTTTGTCAAGAGTTTGAGGACTTAACCGCTTGATTAGATGTCCGAAGACGTTATTAGATTTCTTATACTTGGAAAACATTAGTAGTACATACTACATACTAACCAATGAATGGTGACTCCATATGTGCCTTGATTATGCACGTTGACTTTAATGTGCTCTCCTTGGTGGAGGGATAGAGCTGGCCCCGGAAACATCCCGTTGATTGTTAAGATTTTCTTTGTGCTACATAACCTGGTGTACGAAGTCTCTTCAACCTGTAATATATATAGATGTCGATCAATTAATAATGCAAACAAAATATGATCAACGGAAATGTACGTTTGTTTTCGTGCGTTATCCATCATAATTTATTTCCAAACCTCTCTCAGTTCCAAAAATTATCTATCTGTCTAATTATCTCACCATGAATCTGAAGTTGTATATCTCTAAACTGATATTAAAATTATTCCACTAAAAACGGGCTTCTAGAACCATATAGATAAAATTCTAGAATTAGATCACTAGGATTATAAGTTCGATGGTGCACGCCTTAATATTTTTATAACTAGGAATAAATGGTAGAGGGTCTAATTAGATTAGAAAGATGAAAGGTTGAGATTAAGAAAAAAGTTTTTTTTTAAAACTTTTTTTATTGATTTATTTCATTTTTTTCCATTGAACTCGAAAAACATAAAATTTTACAAAAATGTTCACATATTTGATGTACATGTTTAAAATATAACAGCACGAGGTGCACATATAATTATTCTACAAAGTTCAAACACATGCATACGGTCATACATTTGTGTGCAAGATTCTTTTTCTGTAGTTCATGTTCAGGATTTTGGGGTTATATGTTGCATATGTTTATATAGAATACAAACCAAAAAATAAGATGCAAATTCTCAAATGTATGTACAGTTGACTTGGGCTTTGATTGCTTAAAAAAATGTTCGTAAATATGGTTGTTAGAAGAACTGAACCTCCAATCATTTGGTTTAGGAATCAGCAAAGTAATAGTTTTGATTCACGTACCACATGAACCTCCAAACATTTGATATATAGCACTATAAGTCCACGTACTTCATATGATCTTTCTTGATATACATAAATAAAAATAAACATTTCTATATACTCCGTATTATATTTCAAAGAGGATACAGTTGGTGATTATATACGTAATTAGGGTTTTTAACACTTCCAAAACATTGTCGATCATTGGTTTGACTTGATAAAACCAATACATACACATACATGGCACGGCACAGGTTTTAGATGTGTATACATGCAATATCAAATTGAGCAAAATGTACATGATCACATGTAAATATATATGCATTTTTTGATCTTAGCGTAGCATGCCTAGCCTAACAGTAACAAGCAACACTATATTCATAAGTAATATTATTGGTTTATGGTTAGTTGAAGCCATATATATACTCTTAAAAAACAAGACTAATTAAGATGGAGGATATTAGATTGATTGAATATACTTACCACCCAATCTAGTGTACGAACTTCCCCATGGGCTTTGCATACAGCAAGCACATTTACCAAAACCACGACCAAAATCCTTAACCTTATACTTGTTCTCATTCTCTGGATTTGAATGAAATCTCTAGCCAGCTAGAGAGATGGTTTTGTAGACTGATTGCTCATCTCCTCCTTTGGACACCGGCCCTTATATAGTAATGAATAACTAGGTCATGTCTTGAACTCTTGATTGTTTTTATTTTTTCTATAAAATACTTATATAAAAATATAAAAATTATTGAATTGCGTAAAATGAGCAAATAATAAAATTGGCACGGCTTGCATGCATATAATTTATAATCGTGGAGTTCATACATGTCAATCAAACGAATTGACAAAATATAATCATATACTATCAATTATTGAAGGGCAACTTCTCAACTTGTGATTTTTAATTTATCAATCTATTTTTAGGTGAGGCGTTTAATTTTGATTTAATTTGTATAAGATTATTATGTATAAAATGTGTTGGAAAATTGACTATTTTCTTGGATTTTGATGATAAAAAATTCTATGAATTTTATAATTTGTATTTGGAAGAATTTCAACTGTAAAACAAAGAAAAAAAATACATAAAAGCTAAGAAGCGCAAAATCTCAATAGAGGAAAACAAGAAGTGAATTTATGTTCATTTTTTTTATAAGGAAAGAAATTAGGGTAACCACTAACAAACTAGTGGTCGCCCTAGGGCATCTTGTCAGATGAGAGTATGCAAATCTGAATCAACTGCAAGCGGGATAGAGGAGACCCGTCGGAAGGAACTAGCCATGAAGTCCGCCACAGAAATTGCACTCATAGAAGACGTGAGAAATACTCCAATCTTGGAACCGGGCAAGAAAACAATTACCGCAACAACTCAATCTCCCATGGGTAGCGTCAGTCACCTAGCACGGCCTTGACCAGCTGCAAATTATTGCCTTCAATCTGGATCTAGGAAATGTCACGACGAATGGCCTCGAGAAGTCCCTGGCGCAAGGCGATAGTCTCGGAGATTAGAACAAAATGTCGACCAATCAATCCTCCGTCAAAATAGATGGGGGAGCCACCAGGGTCCTTAAGGATGAATGAGAAAGAGGCCACAACATCTGAACAAACCGCACCATCAAAATTCAACTTAATAAAGTCCCTCTTGGGTTTTACCCACTTAGCAAGCTTTCTCCCTTCCCTAGCTCTTGCGATATATGTAAGTGCGAGAGTTGTTAGTTTCAGGATTTCCTGCAAGTTTCCATTCTTTAACCTGGTTACGAGTAAACGCGCTTATGTTCATGGCATGATTCAAGTTTTGGCTATTATCAGTGGCAAAAGTTCTCTTATTTCTAGAGAACCATAGGCTCCACCAGGTGTTTGTGAGGAGTTTGATCCATCTCCTCATTTGTTGTCTTTTTCCTAATTTCTTCAAGGACTTGGTGTAGTTTTTTTCCGTATGTTAACACCTGATCGACAATTCAAAGTAATTTTGGGCTTAATAATATTTAAGGGTCGCCCTGGTAAGTAGGTATGATAGTAATATGTGGTTGATGTCTTCAAACTGGTTGTTGCAGGCTTCACAACCTTGTCCTATCAAGATATATATGGTTGGTTGTAGACCTGGGTCTGGTTCCGGAATCGGCGGTTCTGGTTTCTTGGAACCATGGAACTGGAACTGGGCATGGGCCGGTTCCCCGGTTCCGGTCCTTGTTCGGTTCCGGCTGGTTCCGCAGTCGATTTCTCCCAATTGCGGTCCCGGAACCGAAAATATTAAAATTAAAAAGGAACTGCACCGGAAATATTAAAACTAAAAAAAATTGGGCCGGGAAAATGATCTCCACGCCGCGATAACGAGTTACACACACCGCAATCGCTTATCTCCAACCGCGATCATGGTTTGGGTGCCGATATCACAGTTTCGCCTTTGTTGAAAAAATAGAAGGGTCGTGGAGATCAGATCAAGTCATCAAGTCATCAAGGCAATTGTATAAAAAATGAAAAAAATAGAAGGGCCGTGGAGTTCTCTTACCTTTCGATATGAAACCTCACTTTGCTCACCATCTACATTGATCCATCAGAATCGGCGGAAGCGCTTTGGGTTTGGGAGTCATCGTCTAGGCTGTTCGAGTCGGAAGTTTCGGATACCTCCGCCTTTTGTTGACGGATTTCCGCCCTCTTCCAATCACATACGTACACTTGGGCTTCCAAGACATAGGGCTTTAAGCTCGATTGCTTTGCGTCTAGGACGTGTCCTCCTTCGCTAAATGTTTGCTCTACCAATATTTCAATACGGTCGAGGCACGAACAACAATCACTTGAGCCGCGATCTTGACCAAGGTTGGGAAAGTCTTCTTGTGGGTCTTCCACCAAGCTAAAATATCAAATTCTTCTTCACCAAACTCAAAGTGGGTTGTTAGATATGTTTCAAACTCCGCATTCGAGCTCGAATGTCTTGGTCTCTTGGTAAGGCTATGTATAATACTAGCCCCCCACTTTTTAGTAGTACCGAGGCGACTCGAGCTCGAAGAGGATGATGATTGTGGAGTTAATGGAGAAGAACTAACACGAGATGAATATTCGGTAACCAATTCCTCAATTGATCTTCTAACTTTATTAAGTATATCCCCAACACTAGCTTGCTATCATCATTAACGTCCAACTCCAATGCATCATAATAACCATTCAAAAACATTTCTAAACCACTCATCTTAAACCTAGGATCAAACACACAAGCAACAAGATAAATATCGGGGATAACTTTATAATAGTTCAACCATTGTGTTTCATAGCATCAATAGCACCAGAAAGTTCGGGGAATTTACGCCCCTCACAAAAACCACCCACCACATTCAATGCTTCAAAACAAAACAAATGAACACAAGGTTTATAAACATGACTAAAAGTTAATGTTGCATCATGAAATATTTTCAAAACTTCTAGGATTTTATAACAATAACCCCAAAATTGAGAAATAATGGGATTGTCGGAGAAATATATGGCGACAAAAGAAGTCAAAACATCTTTGTAAGGCATGCATGCATGAATTAGTTTAAAAGTGGAGTTCCAATGGTAGAAAACATCTTTTGGAAAAGTTCGATGTGGTACATGTTTTTGATCACAAAACGACTTCCAATCACCGACGGTTTGAGGGTTAGCCCACATACGACTAACAACATATCTAATAGGAGAGATTAAACCCGACATAACATTTAAACCATCTTTGACACATAGATTTAAAATATGGTAACACATCTTATATGAAAATACTTCGCTCCAAGAATTGGTTGACAATGCGGAATCAAATCTCGGATTGAAGCGGTGTTGTTAAATGCATTGTCAAACGAGATAGAAAAAACTCGATGAAGTAGTCTATACTCTTCCAAAATAGTACGAATAATGTTACTAATCATTAAAGCGGTATGAGAAAATCAAATACTCTATAAGCCAAAACACGTTTTTGCACAACAAAATGATCATCAATAAAACTCGAGCATTCTGTTGATGATCGCGGTTTTTGGTTTTGTAATCTCTTGCCGCAGAAGGCCGTCGGGTTTGTAATCTCTTGCCGCGATCAGTTTGTTCAACTACAACAAAATGATCATCAATAAAATCTCGGATTGAAGGTTTGTAATCTCTTGCCGCAGAAGGCCGTCGGGTGGTTTGTAATCTCTTCTCGCAGATGGCGCCAATTGTAGTACCTGAAATTGTCAAAAGACAAAGTACCACAATGGGATCATCAATACTCTATAAGTCAAAACACGTTTTTCACAACAAATTGATCATTAATAAAATGACATGTTAAACTCATGTATGAATGATTTTGCCAGTGGTCACTCCAAATATCACTACAAATTGAAACTTTAATATCATTTTGAACAAAAAAATTCACCAATGCCATTTTACGATTTTTATATATTTTCATCACATTTTTTTTACAGACTTCCTAGTAATCGGTTTATAAGCGAGTTCTACATGATTAGTCATCCTATTGTTAAATCCTAACTTTTCGGCAAAATTAAATGATAAGTGATCAACACAAATAGACTCGGAGAAAGCATACATGCTATCATTATGGTTATAAGTAAATAAATGAGGGTTATAATGAGGATATTAAGGGAAGAAGAAGTTGCAAACCCGAAGAGTTGGGATTGCCCTCACATCGTGACTGACTTGTCGGGGTGTGCTTTCTTCACGTGATTTGACAATGTTTCATAGCCCGATCCCGACAACCATGTGTAATGCTTAGGACAATAGTTACAATGAACTTTAAATTTCTTGTTAGATGCATCATAAGCTCTTTTTCGAAAATGTTTTGTAAAAATGTCGGATTTAAGGGTTGAAGCCGCCTCGGATCCATCCACATCCACATCCACTCCATCATTTTCATCGGGAGTGGACGATCCTGGTTGTACCACATTGGGATCCAAGAAGTTAATAGGGGTACAATTTCTACATTTGCACCACTCTCTTGTGAGCCAAAAAATTGATCAATATTAAGAAATCCTTCCATTTTCTTAAAATTTAACTACACAAGTAAGCAAAAAGCAAGGTGCGGTAAAAAAATATGTAATTAAGAAGATAATAAACCTTAAAATTAAAAATAAATAAGATTTAAGAGACAATTGTGCTATTTTTTTTAAAGAACAATTATGAAATCAATTGTAAGAACTAGTAAAGATTGAGCGATTGAGAATTGAGAGGGCTTTGTAAACTTGAGAGATTGAGAGATATTGGTAATGTGGGTGAGAATGAGATCATGTAGTGGATATTTATATAAGAAATTTATCAACTAGCCGTTGCAATTATGAACTAGCCGTTGGCATTTAAACCAAAACCGCGACCGCGGCTTGGGAACCGCGATCGCGGTTTTGGTTTTTGCCAAAACTCGAGCATTCTGTTGAACAAACTGCGACCGCAAATCTCAGGTCGCGGTTTCAGATTTGGTTCAAAAAAAATAGTCATTACCTCCCGGTTCCGGAACTGACGGTTCACCGGTTCCGTTGAACCGGAACCCAGATCTAGTTGGATGCAAGTAAATTTTTGTTCGTTGTTATCATTGGAACAACGCAAATATACAAAATTATTAAATATGGAATGTGGAAAAGGAGGAGATGAGCTAGGGTTAAGAAGGTGCATATGGCAGTTCGAAGTTTGTCTAAATGTCCAAGTAAATTTAATCAGAAATAGATGATTTTATGTAATATCATGAGGTCCTCATTTTGACTCACATGGGTAGTGCTCAAGACCAAAAATATAAGAGATAGATTTTATTTATATGGATAGCTTATGTTTGGAAATTAACTGATCCATTAGGATTTGATGATGAAAAACCTCGTGGGTTGTATGTTTTGTACTTGAAAGTGTTTCAAATATGAAAGATCAAAGAAAAGGATGATAGGATCCGTCGTCAAGCCTTAAGGAACGGACAAAACAAGAAAGCAACTTTTTGTGTTCATTGGTCCTAGAGGAACAATGCGAAAGCGCATGATGCTAAAACTGGAAGGCGACAACAAGGACATGCATGTGTCTTCCGAGTGGTCAAAGGTGGTTGAGGATAAAGATATACTTGGTGCTCAATGAACAAGAGGCAACTGAGTATAAAGAAGATTTAGATAGATTTTATATTTATGGATAGTAATTCTAGAAAGATAAAATCTATGTAAATATATATCTTATCTTATATTTATTGATAGAATATATAATTGTTCTAATATATGAGTATACATATAAGGTGTATCTAGTTAGAAAAATGTTACGTTGATCCTGTCTCGACCTTTCGATTTCCCCTATCTTCAATAGATACTTGAGAGTTTGTGCGATCAAGTAGGAGAAGAACACAATAGAAACTTGACTAAGTTGTGTACGAAGTTAAGTTCGTTGGTCGAGTTTGCTAGGCTAAGTTCGTAGAAGTCATCCGACACTTAAGAACAAGAGTTCATAGTACTAGGAGTTGTGTACACCTAGAAACGATTGTTCGCATTTGTAAGTTTGATTCTACTAATAAAGATAGCAAATGTGATTTGAAAATACTCGTTACATTGTTACTTGTTTTGTTAAATTTCGTTGCTTAGTTCACTGATCGTAGGAAAAGTGCACTACGAACTAAAAAAAGCGCATTCGTCTCACGTTTTAATATAAGAATTTGATTCAGTTCGTAGTAAAAGTACATCCGTCTCACGTTTTAAGATAAGAGTTTGGCTTCAAAATAAATATAAAAAGTGCACTTTCACGGAATAAAATCACATTCATTAAACTAAAGATATAAAAATGTATTTAATCCGTCTAGTATATCGAATTAGAACAAATTTACGTATAAAAAATCAAAATGAAAAATTAAAACCATGTTTTGGACAGGAAAAATGGAAGAATAAAAGCCATGTGTTAAGAATTAAGATATCATCAAAGCCACCAAAAAACACCGGTCTCTCCTTTTTCCTCGTTTAATCGACGAAGAACGGCGGAGACTAGCACAAGGCGCGCTCCACCATTGGTTTTTGGAGAATTCCTTTCTCTGCCCCTCCGCGGATTTTGCTCTTCTGTTGGATGAACAGCAGACGAAATCCCAATACATTAAGCACAATTTCTCCGAAACCAAATTCATCGTCAAACAAAACGATCCATTTTGCCACCCTCTTATCGAAGGTGGCTTCTTTTGTTGATTTGATTTTCGACCTCTGAAGTTTTCTCGATCAATCACCCTTTCTCTGCGCAAGTTTGAAAATCTGTGAGTTCCGTTTAATTCCCCCGTCTTGTTCTTGACTTTTTTTTTTATTATGCTTTGTCAAAGAATTGTTGGTTCTACCGAAAACACCTGTTTATATGAGTTCTTTTTTCTTCTTATAATCAATTTCTTCATTCTTTTAGTTCGCTTAATTTTGCCTCTCATGAATATGGCATCGTAGTGCAGTAGTACGTTTATGGTCATTTTGGAGATGATAATTTCCCCTTGGCTTAACTGCTTAAGCTTAATTTTCATACCATTGGAGAAGGCTTGAATTTGAGTTGGAAACATATATTTTGGTGGTTTTGGTCTTATTCATGTGCATTCACAACTTCATATCTGGAGGTGGTGATTTCTTTGATGTGGTGTGTAATCTATAGTTTGGATATGGGGCTAAATATAGTTTTCCCTTGTGAAGTTCTGCTGGAGATAAGATGCAAAAACATATTTACATTTAAGTTTTCCTTTTTTTTTGTGGAGGTCCTTGATGTTGTTGTCAGGAAGCTAGGATACATTAGTAATTACATGCTTCAGATTGACCTCTTAAATTTAAGGAAAGATACGAGCTTTTTGATCTGTTACGTATTTGGGTTTGCCCTGATGTGGATGCTCTTCTCAGGGTCATGGACTTCACAGAAAGTGTTGATTCTCACTCTAGCTCCTCAGTAAAATTTTCTCCCTATTCCTCTCAAGAATCAACAAGGTCACAACCCATAAATGGTAGGGGAGCAGCAAATGGAGCACTTATGAAGCATGATCAACATTCAATTGAAAAAGATGGGTGCGCGGAGAAAGGTATTTCATGTTTAGCCTCTAAAATGAGATTTCTATGTACATTAGGGACTGTGAAAGTTCTGTATAATTTCAACTATTTCTCCCCCTTCAATGTGAATCTGTTGATTGCCTTTTGCAACATTGTCCTTTCATCTAATAATTAAGTACTCTTGCAGGAGTAACAATCAAGAAAGACACTTCAATTTTTGATCGTTGTGATAATAATTGTAGCAATAACGAGGTCCATATCTTCAACACCCTCTTTCACTGTCTTGGATGGCTAATGCATACATATTACCACTGATTAAAAAAGTACTTTTGATTTGATAATTTTCCATAATTTTGTGATTTAGGGGTTCCTTGTAGTAGGATGGTAACATAGAACTGTTGATGCAGGAAAAGAACTTTGCGAATCCGAACAAAGAAGCCAAAGCATTTCAGGATTACAAAAAGAAAGTTACAGCTATCATCGAGGAGTATTTTATCTGTGATGACATCTCTTCTACTGTAAATGAGTTAACTGATGTTGGCATGCCTAACTATCATTACTATTTTGCTAAGAAGTTGGTTTCGGTTGCAATGGATAGACGTGACAGAGAGAAAGAAATGGCTGCTGTCTTGCTATCCTCAATTTATGCTGATGTGATTGATCCTTCACAAGTCTATCAAGGTTTCTGCAACTTGGTTGAATCTGCAGATGACTTGGTTGTGGATATACCTGATGTGGTTGAAGTTCTTGCTGTATTTATAGCTAGAGCAGTTGTTGATGATATCCTTCCTCCTGCATTCTTAACTAAACAGATGGAATGTTTATCTGAAGACTCAAAAGGAAGAGAAGTTTTAAGAAGAGCTGAGAAATGCTATCTTTCGACCCCTTGCCGTGGAGAAGTAATTGAGCAAAAATGGGGAAGTGCCCAGAGTAAGACTGTTGAAAATGTGAGGGAAAAGATTAGAAAATTGTTGAACGAGTATGTAGTTAGCTGTGACAAGAAGGAGACTTTCAGGTGTATTAAGGATCTACATGTCCCATTCTTTCACCATGAAATAGTTAAGCAAGCCCTTGTATTGGCAATGGAGAAGCGGAAATTTGAGGGGCGAATTCTGGAACTACTCAAGGTGACTGAAGAAGAAGGGTTGATCAATTCAAGTCAAATGTCAAAAGGGTTTGGTAGATTGATTGACAATATTGATGACTTATCCCTAGATATCCCAGATGCGAAAGGAATATTACAGTCATTGATTTCCAAAGCTGCATTAGAAGGATGGCTTCATGCTTCTTCATTAAAGCCACTTGCAAATGAGCCTAATAAGAGATATTTAGAAGATACAACTGTGAAGTCCTTGAAGATGAAGGCTCAAGGTATAGTTCAGGAGTATTTCTTGTCCGGTGATATATCAGAAGTTTGTAATTCACTTGAATGTGAGGATTTAACAACTTCTTCTGAACTCAATACAATATTCATTAAGCGGTTGATCAATCTAGCCATGGACCGTAAAAAGAGGGAGAAGGAAATGGCATCTGTTTTGCTGTCGTCCTTGTGTTTACCCGCAGACGACGTTATAAATGGCTTTGTGATGTTAATTGAGTCTGCAGATGACACTGCCCTGGACAACCCAGTAGTTGTTGAGGATCTTGCCATGTTTCTTGCAAGAGCGGTTGTAGATGAAGTGATTGCACCATCTCACTTAAAAGAAATAAAGAACTATTGTTCAGGGTCAGATTCGATTGGAAACAAAGTAATTCCAATGGCAAATTCACTTTTGAACGCTCATCTTGCTGCAGAACGTATTCTAAGAAGCTGGGGTGGTGGAGGCAATGGCAGCATTGGATGGGTAATTGAGGATGTGAAGGAGAAAATTGGGAGGCTCGTTGAGGAGTACGAGTGTGGAGGCGGGTTTAAGGAAGCGTATCATTGTATAAAGGAATTAGGCATGCCTTTTTTCCACCATGAGATCGTCAAGAAAGTGATAGTGGCGTTGATAGAGAAGAAAAATGAGAGATTATGGGGGTTTCTTGATGAGTGTTCTAATTCAGGGCTGATTACCATGAATCAGATGACTAAGGGATTTGGGAGAGTCGTTGAGTCGCTCGATGACTTGGTGTTAGACGTGCCTTATGCCAGACAGACGTTTTTAGATTATGCTGAGAAAGCCAAGGCTGCTGGCTGGCTGGACCCGTCGTTTTCTTTCCCTAAGCAGGGACATGTTGTAGAAAATGGATTTGTTTCATAAGATTGAGGTTTGCATTCAGCATTTGTCATACAAAAAAGTTTTTTTTTTTTTTTTGTTATTTGAAAACCACACATGGATAGGATTTGGAACACACCAAGTTTGATATATTTAGAGGCTCTTCATGATAGCATGATTTGCATTTTTCTCATAATTTTATAGACTTGCTAAATTTTGCCACATAACTTGCATGAACTAAGAGTTGAATGAATCACATGCGTTAAATTATTTGTTTTTACTAGCATTCTTACATTGATAGGCTTTTTTTAAGGACTTACAATGCATTGATAGACTTGGTTTGGTATTAAACATAAAAGATGGCCTTACTTTCATCAAATGAATTGTATAACCTAATCTAGAATGAAGGATAAATGATACAAAATCACCCTTAATTCAAACCACCTTGCATAAAATTATCTTTTGTTATTGATATTTGTAAAAACAAAACATGAGTATTGTAATGTTAGCAAAGTTAAGTGGTGGGTTTGTGCAAAGTAAGACATATAATGGGTGGTTTTGTGTACTTTCACTCTATAAACTATACAATTTCTATGATGTTACAGGCGTTCCATTATTCCAGTCTTTTGTCTTGCGTGTTCAGAAAACTACATCTGTACAGAGAAAGTCCCACAGTTTTGTTTTTAGGTAATTTTCAATACTAAAGCTTACTCAACAAAGGAGCGCATTTACTCGGATTCCTTGTTGAAGGTATTTTTAGTGGCTATCCAGGCAAGTTTCAGAGATGCAAATGCATGGTTTTTCAAAGTGTCTTTTCCAAACACAAGCCACAAAGAGCGTCCACGTGACCACATCACTGGCTCAGGCTGGCCTTTTAGCCTTAGACATCTAGCTTCTTGTTCTTGCATGCACTAGCAGCAGCAACAACAACTTTTAACTCTTTTCAGATTTTTGTTTTGACTTTATTTGCTTCTGGATTTGAGCTGTATCAGAGCAGCAACAGATGAGTATGCTTTTCAATTTGCTAACTGGAAATTGTAAGCTTGATTCTGTCTCTTGAGCAATAATACACATTGGTTTTCCAATATATGATCAAGTTTGTTTGTTTGTTTGTTCATTCATCAACTCTACTAGAAAATACAAGCACTGCTGATTCTAACAAAGTTATTTTCTTTAGAAGGGCTGCACACTTAAAATCAGCCTAAACAAATCCACTGAAATAACATTCTACAATTTATCTGTTCATCTTAAAACACTGTCCTCTAATTTGGAAGCTGGAAATGATCCAAAAGCATATTACACAACTCAAGTGGAAGACACTGAATCTCCTGGACTGCTGAGGTTGATTTTTCTTTGAGAGACAGTAAAAGATAAAATATGCACCAAAAGGGGGGAAATTCCACACGAGCACCTTCTCTAGACATTTAATGGGATCTAAATGTTCGACTTCAGCAGAGAAAGCAAGAATTACATCAGAATGTAAGTTACAAATAAAACAATAACTGTGCAAAAATTACATTCAGAATATAAGAAACAAAGCAAGAGCTAGATGGTTCCTGCCTTCTATGGCAGCATATCCATCACTTTCAAGTATATATCTGAAAGTGTCAAGTTCTCGAGTTGATTCCAAGACATCAAAGTCTGCAAGCCCTTCGAGAAAGGATGGATCAATGGGTCCACCTCCAGAAAAAAATTACAACTACAATTGTAAGGATCATGCCAACATACTTGATCCGTGTATCCACTCTGTTGCGCCTCTCAATGAGCCTTAGTACAGAGTTTGAAAGACCCACAGTATTTAGGATGTCAAGTGCCTTCCGCTGTGCACTCTGCAAAATATATAGTAAAATAATAATCAATTGGCTCTTTTTCTTCCTTTTTGTCTTAATGAGTGAAGAGGGGAGGCGTTAGATAAATGCTATTAATCGAAGGCATTAATTTACATTCACCATGATTATTTGTACCCTCACATCAATCATCAAAGGTGTTATAATTACAATATAAGCTACTATAATCGTCACATTCCCTGCAATAAAATTTGGAATGGAGGCACCACATAACTGTGGTTCTGGCATACCATATCATTCAAACCTGAACAAAATACTGGTTATGCTTCATTCCTTAGTCTGTTACTGGATTTGTAGCAAAATGTACAATTCTGAGGAGTATTTTTACTAAATGAAATAAGTCAAAAGTCTGCACAATTCAATTATAATTCTTTAGCAATTACTGTTTCACACTTGAAGATCAGGAATTTGTTTAAAAGTGCAAAATTTTAGAGGTATTTGAAGCTCCATATATTACAAGACAGGTTCCTCTGTGGAACAGGTCAAATAACAGAAATTGCCGTGCCAGTAACACAAAATTATTGTGCATGATGAAATCCTAATGGCTGCTTTGTAATTCATTAAGCTGAAGAAAACACAAGTAAAGCGTACCTTCATGTGTTCTCTTTGCTCAGAAAATTTAGACAGGATAGCCACACCAGTTGAGTAAGCTTCTTCCATCATCCTGGCAGAATTCCGGGCTGACTGCATAGCTTGTGCTTCATCGTCAAAAATTCTCAAAACATGAGCAGAATCACCATTCTGAAAGGAGCAATGAAAAACCATAAATAAGTAATTAGAAAGTGCAACAGTAGTATAATACAAACTTTTCGTGAAAGCATACCACTCTGCCAAGCAATTCTGCCCTCTCTCTGGCTTCCTGTGTGCGCCTCTGATTCCTTAGGAAGTACTTGTCTAGACTTTCTTTCAGTGAATCTGCCTCTTCAGCAACTTGTTCCACCTTTCTGTGCCAAAAGAACAAGCATCACACCCTATTTAGTAGAGGTATTGTATTCCCCAATCCCCCCGGTAAGAGTACTTAGAGTTTAGAGGCCAATGGAAAACCATTTTATATCTCATTTGAGAAGATGATTAATACAATTTACAACTCAGTATCCCACTCAAATTCACAGCATAATGCATATTTGTGCCTAAAAAGATCCTCCTTCTCCAGTTACAAGTATTACTAAAGTTGTGTCATCCCACTGTTTGCAATCATTCCACCCATACAAACAAGAAAAGCTCAATCTCATAGTTAGCAGCTACGTATATTAGATTCTATTAGTCCTCACCACCCGTATGTATCATCATCAGACCTTACAAGCTTGTCAAATCCTCTGCTTCAATTTATTCTCTCTACAGTTACTAGCAAGAGAAAATCAAGACAACATTCATCTCCATTTTGGAGATAAGCTGGTGAGTTGGCCAAACAAAAAGATGGAACTATTATGCCAAGCATTATAGCTAGCGAAAGAAACTACTACAAACATTAGTAGGCCGGTTAATCAACTTACCACATTCGCCCTATATTAATTGGTACTATGCGAGCACAAAAACAGCTTAAGATCACCCAAAGATACTACTAGGAACCTTTGTTTCTGGCATTCGACCTAGATGTCCGAATTAAATTAACTCTAATTCAACGCAAAGAGCTGACGAGTAAACAATCATCAATCACCTTACGATCATCAACAATTTATAGCATTTTCGAAAAAATTTCAGGGAATAGCGACCAAATTTAACAAAGAAAACCAGCTAATCAACTATTGAGAGAGATATTCAGCTCAAACAAGAGACAGATCAAACCTTTTCCATAGATCGCGCTGGGATTTAACGGGAATGGAGCGCCACATATGATCCATCTCAGCACAGAGAGATTGGAGCTGAGATATATCTCTCTTGATCGCAAATGAGAGCTCCGGTGAATCAAGACCGACGGTTCCGGCGCCAGGAACGGCAATCGAAACGGAGGATGACGATTCGAGGCGTTCAAGCCTCTCAAGGCCATCTCTGGTTTTGAGCAGCAATCTCTTAGAATTCTGGTACACATCTGACAAAGTACCTCCTCCTCTCCCTCCCTCCATTGCCATCTCGATCCAGTTCACCGATCTGCCTTCCGGGAAAAAAACCTAATTCCAAAGAAACCTTCTTCCCGCTTCTTCGATCGCACTCACTTCTGTAGCAAAGTATAAACCGCAAGAAGAGTCCGAGTGCGTTGAGAGTTAAGACCCTCCACATCATCCATCCAATAGCAAGTAGCCACGTAGTTATTCTTTCTCCTCCATTAAGCTGCCACGAAGGCTATGCAGGTACAGTAAAGAGCTTGATCCCTAAATTTTAGCCTTTTTTTCATGAAATTTAAAATTTTGGACTATTTGTCACAATTATTCCAAAAAGAGATTATTTTCTGCAATTTTCGGAAAGTTGATTAACCTATTTTTGAGAATTGCCCTGTGCACTTCCTCCATTTCTCTCTCGCTCTTTCTCTTCCTCTCTCCGGTGCTCCCAAATCAAGAGAACAATGCATCGGCGGCTGTCACCCTCTCTTCTCAAATTCCTTTTCCAACGCCCCCTTCAACAACTCCCATCCGCCAAATCTTCCCTTCTCTCCCGATCACTCCTAACAATCTCGTCTCGAACAAATCCACCCTCCAATCAATTCATCTTCAAAACTCGCCAATTTCATGCTGCTCAGAGCTCACTTTCCTTTTCTTCCTCCTCAGAAACCCGGAGGAAATTCAGCGGCGGAGCCTCCGGCGAGCAGGTTGACGTAAACAAGGTGGTGGACGAGATAAACCTCAAGTTCGCCGAGGCGAGGGAGGAGATCGAATCGGCCATGGATTCCAAGGAGACGGTCTACTTCAACGAAGAGGCGGAGTGCGCTAGGGCTGCGGCTAAGGAAGTGCTCGACTTGTTCGATGGTTTGTTGAGCAAGTTGGAGGAGAAAGAGAGGTCTTCGCTGCAGAGATCCATGGGCTTGAAAATGGAGCAGTTGAAAGCTGAGCTTGAGCAGCTTAATGATTGAGCTTCTCACGGTAATATCTCCCTCCTCCTCCTCCCTACCTTTTTCCTAGGGTTCGGATATTAGGTTTTTAGTCTGTTCCGAATCAATTCATGAATTTGTACCACCCCTCATTGAATTTTCAGATTTTTGAGTTATGGTGGAACTTGTTGTACTTTATCAATGGTTTTAAAATTCCAATCCATGGCGTCATAGATGGATGAATAAGACGCTCCTGTTGTTTGAGTGCAATACTTTTTTTTAAACTGTCATAAAATTCTGATGAATGTATACAAATTGCTGATATCACTGCAATTGATCAAGAATAAGGATAACTGCCCCCATTATGTTTTGGGGTTCTTATACAAGGCGATGGAGCCTTTTCACCCCAAATATATTTCTTGGTATAAGTATTTGCAATCCTTAATAAGGAAGGTAGAGAACTGGAGATATTCATTTAGGAAATTCTTCAGCTTTAGTTCTCTGGCACAGTTGCCTGATTTGGTTTATGAGAAACTACTGGTATGTTTAGAAATGTTAACCATTGTTGCTTGTACTGAGGTAGCAATTTTGAGCTCCTAAATTAAGTTTTGTGGCATTCTTCAAGATGTACTTCGTGCCATCAATAGATTTGGATCCTAGAATAAGATTGATACCAGGCAAGTGATATTTGAATACATCTTTGGATTTTCAAGTCCATCCTGAAATTTTTGTTCTGGAACATAGAACTTGCTGGAGGTGGTTTCATGATTAGGTTAGTGGTAAGTGGTAACTGAAATCTGTAAGTTTGTAGGATCATATCCTACAACTTAACCTTATTTCAGGCGACAGTGTTCGCATCCATGTTCAAGCCAATCAAGATTTGGCTTTAGCATCTGTGTGATTTGGATGAATGCTCCTAGCTGACTTGGATTTAGTGAGAGTATACTTACACAGTTACACTAGATTGTGTAAACTTGCTGATTGCAGATTAAGCACTCTGGCAAAGCCCTAAAGGCTAAACCGTAAACCTAAACATGCTAGATAGTTAACTGTTAATTCTAGAGTATAACATACTGAAACTAAGCTACAAATATTTCTAACATTTTCATCGATATGTAGACATTTTCTACCGAACATAAACACCTTTTGAACATGAAAGTCGCCACTAATGATTTTGGATAGGTTTTTTTTTTGTAGAAATTTGGATAAGAGTGATTTTTTTTTGTTCGTCTTACCTTTGGCTTGTCCGGTTTAATTGGTCATCACCGCTTTACGTGTACTTTGTGACCCCATTTTCGATATGAATTTCTCCATATATGTCGTCAGGGGATTCAGATTGGGATTCATTTTGGTAGACCCTCTCAATATCAATTTCTCCATATATGTTGTATGGAGGGAGATTCGGACAACACTCCACTTTACCACGAGTATTGGTATTTGGATAGGAGAGAATGAGAGATTAGTTATTGCTATTTGGTGCTTGGTTATGGTAAAATGGCTCTCTCTCCCCCCGTCTAGACAGATAGAAGCGGGGCGGCGGGCATTGGTAAAACGAATGGCACTCTCTTTTTTAAAACTTCATTGTGACACCCTTAATATATATTTTTCTTTCTTTTTTGGTCAAGAAATATATATTTTTCTTGACATTACACCTTTGTTTCATTTGGGTTTCTTTTTTTTAGTCCATTTAGTTGTAGCTCACTTCATGTTGGGTAGGTTCGGGGGCAAAGGACCCCTCACAAGTTTTCATTTAGTTGTAGCTCACTTCATGCTAGGTAGGTCCATTAAGGAGGTAAAAGACTCCCTCACAAGTTTTAAAGTTGCTCTATTCCTAAGGCTCGAAATCAAGACTTTTCTCTTACAAATTTCACGTAGTGTGTTTGTATTACATATATTATAATGAAAATTTACATTATAATGCAATATTTTGAATTATAATATATTATATTATTAAAGTGTGTTTCGTTGGTTATTTATTAAACATTTAAACATGTTTTTTTAAGTACAAAAAAGAATTTTCTTTGCTTTTCGAATCAGGCGTCGTCTCCAATTGTTCCTCTCACTCCAAATTCCAACAAGAAGATACGAGATATGCAATGAACTATGGTCCGGCTAGCGGCACTGTCCAGTGTCCATTGCTAAGCGACAATCCTCGAAGTAATGTCCTCCATGCACCTTGTCGGTGCAACTCATTTCACCCCAACTTTGCTCCTATACACTCGATCTAAATATGTGTCTAGATTCAAAAATTAAGCATGATTGGTTTCTTCTATGACTTCTTTTTTTATATTAGTTCGAATCTCTTAGGCTTGTAATTGTTCAAATTAGCTTGAATGTTCGAAACCCCAAATTTATTTGCAAATCCCAAAAACCCTAAAATTGAAAATCGGAAATAGATGTGTCAAAAGTCAGCTTTCGTATCGTCCTTTTCCGGGCAATAGATTTGGGACGCCTTTTTTCCCCTCTTTTTTGATGGTTTATGAGTTTGGTGAATGAATATTATTTGTAGTTCTTCTTGTAGCTTTCCGGCACTATATGGGTCGTCTTATTTCGACATTTGTAACTCTCAATCGACTGGTCGAAAGTCTGCTTAGTAATTCTGTAGGCGAAACGCACAATAACCTCCTGAGACGCGATTTTAACCCACTTAAGACTGCTTTGTAGGCTTGAGATGTGAACGAACGACGAACTACTCTTGATCTTCTTTCCGATGCCTTTTGAATCATCTCAATCTGACAATCGTGGCTCTTAAACGAGGCTTCGCAAGATCATTAGACTACGCACCGACTCCTAGGGATGGCCAAGTTGCTTGTTGTTTGATCCCATCTTTATTGCTCTGGTTGTCCTCTTTTTGCGCAGCATCTCGATCCATGAACTGCTCATGATTAGGTTTAACTTGTTTGGCTTCGTGAATTTGCCCTTGCATCCTTTCCAAGATGTCTTCAAACGACGGATCTCTTCACGTGACTTTGTCAACTCTTGTTCTTGATATCGCTCGTTTGTCCTACTCGGGGTCTTCGACTCCTCTCGGTCGTGATTCGTCAGCATTGCCACAAAATCCGAAGTCGACGCCCTCGTTACTTTTGATCTCGTGCTTGATCCCACGTTCCGATCTCGCATCTTGGTCGGACTTCAAAATTTGTGGGCCAATTAATTAATTAACCTTGATTAAAGGTCTATTAATTAATTAAGCCTATTTTGATTGAACTTCAATCCTGTGTAGCAATATGAATCATTATCAATTTATCATCGATTGTTATTTACAACCATGGACCATTATCTCCATCATTAATTATCATCATGTACCATCACCCTCGTGTATTATCGAAATCAATTGGCAATTTCGTTGTTCCGGGCCGGCGACTCCGCATCGTCATCATCAACCTTAACCATCATCATCATTGAATTATCGTGCCGCATCTCCACGTATCGATCTCTCGTCGCCCTTCGGTCGATGTAACGAAGGTTGCTACACATGGTGGGCTGCGATGTCAACTTCCTCCGTGCTTCTCTTCGGTGTTGATGGTGGTCTCCTCGGCTGCGAGTGGTTCAACATTGCTCTCTTCGTTTTGCGGATGTCGATGTCTCCCTCGATCACTGCCAATGGTCGGCTATCCATGTTGTCGTCTTCTCCTTCATTGGTGACTCTTGTTCGCGGAGGGAACACCATCGAATCCTCTGCCCCCGAATCG
Source organism: Fallopia convolvulus (assembly GCA_964016875.1). Lineage (NCBI taxonomy): Eukaryota > Viridiplantae > Streptophyta > Magnoliopsida > Caryophyllales > Polygonaceae > Fallopia > Fallopia convolvulus. Next base: position 35,657,628 of record OZ024737.1, read on the forward strand.
ATGGTTGGCAGCGGTTTGTAAAATCTCCTTCACTGGCGACTCTTGTTCGCGGAGGGAACCATCGAATACTCTTCCTCTGAATCGGTGGTGGCTTCGTACCGATGGTTGGCAGCGATTTGTAATCTCTTCCCGCACTTCATTGGTGACTCTTGTTTGCGGAGGGAACCATCGAATACTCTTCCTCCGAATCGGTGGTGGCTTCGTACCGATGGTTGGCAAAGGTTTGTAATCTCTTGCCGCAGAAGGCCGTCGGGTGGTTTGTAATCTCTTCTCGCAGATGGCGCCAATTGTAGTACCTGAAATTGTCAAAAGACAAAGTACCACAATGGGATCATCAATACTCTATAAGTCAAAACACGTTTTTCACAACAAATTGATCATTAATAAAATGACGTGTTAAACTCATGTATGAATGATTTTGCCAATGATCACTCCCAATATCACTACAAATTGAAACTTTAATATCATTTTGAGCAAAAAAACTCACCAATGCCATTTTATGGGTTTTATATGCTTTCATCACTTTTTTTACCGACTTCCTAGTAGTCGGTTTATAAGCGAGTTATACATGATTAGTCATCCAATTGTTAAATCCGAACTTTTCGGCAAAACTAAATGATAAGTGATCAACACAAATAGACTCGGAGAAGGCATACATGCTATCATTATGGTTATAAGTAAATAAATGAGGGTTATAATGAGGATTAAGGGAAGAAGAAGTTGCAAACCCGAAGAGTTAGGATTGTCCTCGCATCATGCCTAACTTGTCGGGGTGTGCTCTCTTCACATGCTTTGACAATGTTCCATAGCCCGATCCCGACAACCATGTGTAATGCTTAGGACAATTGTTACAATGAACTTTAAATATCTTGGTAGATGCCTCATAAGCTCCCTTTCGAAAATGTTTTGCAAAAATGTCGGATTTAAGGATTGGAGTCTCACCCTCGGTCGCCTCGGTTCCATGATCCACATTCACTCCCTCATTTTCATTGGGAGTGGACGATCCCGGTGGTACCACATTGGGATCCGAGAAGTCTGACAAGTTAATAGGGGGTACAAATTCTACATTTACACCACTCTCTTGTGAGCCAAAAATTTGATCAATATTAAGAAATCCTTCCATTTGTTTAAAATGTAACTAAACAAGTAAGCAAAGAGCAAGGTGTGGTAAAGAAAAATGTAATTAAGAAATGAACCTTAAAAATACAAAGCAATAAGATGTAAGAGACAATTGTGTTAATTTTTTGAAAGAACAATTATGAAAACAATTGTAAAATCTTAGTAAAGATTGAGCGATTAAGAATTGAGAGAGCTTTGAGAGCTTTGTAAACTTGAGAGTTTGAAAGTTTGAGAGAGATTGGTAGTGTGGGTGGGAATGAGATCATGTAGTGGGTATTTATGTAAGAAATTTATCAATTAGGCGTTGGAATTATGAACTAACCGTTGAAAACTAGCTGTTAAAACTAGCCGTTGGCATTCAAACCAAAACCGCGACCGCGGCGTTATAACCGCGATCACGGTATGGTGTTGAACAAACCACGACAGCGGGTCTCAGGCCGCGGCCGTGGTTTCTGATCTTGTTCAAAAAAATAGTCGTTAATCGGGAATCGATGGTTCGAATCGCCGGTTCATCGGTTCTGGGGCGGACGAACCGGATCCGGAATCGTACCGGGACAGTTCCCGTTCCTGCCGTTTCATTCGGAAGCGTCGGTTCGGTTCATCCGGAAACGGACCCAAGTCTACATGTGCGTGTACATTGCCCATAAAAATAACAATAAAGGTATATGGGCCTAGACTATACCAAACAATAAATCTCTCAGCCCAATAAGCACAACTCGGCCCAGCTGAGGCAAAATCATCTTATATATGTATTGGCGGTATTAAAACGCTGGCTTGCATGAGTCATGCCACCATGCACACTCCACGTAAGCCATTGGCTTATGATTCTCATAAGAAAAACTCGTCGCACATCGAACGTTCATGTACAAGCTAGCACGAGGATGATCATATAAATAGGAAATCACTACGACCGAATAAAGGGTCGAAAAAATCTCTGACTCAAGAATTATCTTGTTTGTCAATGTTCGACGTGTTTAATTTTCGAGTGAGATCGCGCTATTTATGGTATAAAGTCCTTGAAGGGTGGTATGAAATCCCGAGAGTTAGTATTTGATAAAATCCTATGTATAGCGCGTGTTATTAGAGTTTTAATAGTTAATAGTAGTATTAGAAAAAAAAATAAAAAAAAAATACTCATTAGAAAATAAAATAAAATAAAATAAAATACTCCGTAATAAATAGGGCCATATATCTATTTAGTACTTCTCTAAAAATTATTTTGTAACGGAGAGAGTATATATCGTATAAGATACGTTGTTGGATCGATACGCGTTAGTAAGAGCTTGGGAATTGGTGGTTAGGTTGTTCCCAAGGCAGTGGAAGTATAAAAATAAACAAGTAAACAGAATGCAATTGACACAGTTCCTTTATAGAGGAACCCCGGCCCACAACAACCAACTAGTTGTGTGGGTAAACCTCTACCTCCACTTGGAGGATTTTGAACGATCTTCTTATCTTATTGATTGTCGATCACTAGTTACATAGGTAGACTTACACTTCTCTGTTCCTAGCAGTTCTACCTAACTCTAGCAACACTAGTAATCGGCCTTGTTCCTAAACGAACAACTCAACTAGGCATAAGACAAATCGAACCTTACACCTTGAGCTCAATGTCGCAGTTCCCTATCTCCTGGGAACTCAGATTCGCCGTCGTCGAGATCGCACACTCGCCGTCGGAGACTTCTCTTCTCTGGTCTTTCTTTCTTTGTGAGTGAATGTGAATTCTGCGAGAAGTGAGTTATCCAAGCACTATTCATTTGGCTTTATACTTGTCCTTACTTGGGCTGCAATCCTGACTTTCGTTGTGTCCAAAATGTCATTTGTCTTGCAAGCCAAGTCTTTATCTTGTCCATGTGACTTGATTTGAATTAGGTCAACTTTGAGAATCGATCGGGCCGTCGGATCACTTATTTCAGTCTGTTTCTCAGACTGAGTGCTTGTTTTGTCTTGAGACAGGATCTCGTGCACGCTAAGTGGTTTTTGTTCCATGTAATGGGAATTGTCCTCTCCAGAGTTCCTTTGAATGAACTCTTCGTCATGTATTCTTGTGTTCCTTTGGCATTCTTGGAGATTCTTCATTACACCTGGTGTTCCTTAGAAATACTTGAATGTAACACGTTAGTTCCCACATGGAGTTTGTCATTGTCAAAACTGGAGATTAATATCATTGTTCCGATTGGAATCAGAGTTCCAACATCGTCCTAACATACGTTAATTGCGTTCGGGCATCTAGTCAAATGGTTAAGACTTCATGGTAGTACCATAAGATTTCTGTTTCGACTCCTACGAGTAGTGCTAAGACAAAAAAAAAAAGGCACATTAATTAACATGCAGTATTTAATAATACAACATAATATATAATAATAATTAAGACCATTTCATGCTAGTTCTTCTGAATTTTATCATCCTTAAATAAATTGCTATGTATATATGGTCGTAAATATAATTGATAGAATGCAAACTAGACATTCCAGAACAAGAGTTGTATTCTTTCACATGTCATGTTTGACAATAACCCATCGTCCTTGCTCGGTGGCATATGAAAATACTAATGTATTATTAAGAAAATTAACTAATAATAAGGTTACATTTGTCCTAGCTTATGTTATCCGTACACCATAATATATATACTATTCATACATCAATCAAGGATCCAATAATCACCACATATTCTTCCATCAGCTATTATTTATAATTCAATATAAACTGTTTAAATCTAGTCTAAATCTCTAATTAGCCAATATATAAGCCACATCTCTCTCACACACGTTATACTATCATAAACAAATTAACAGGGCCGTTTCAGTATGCGGTGCAAGTGGTTCGACGGAACAGGGGCCCCAAAATAAATGGGGCCTCATATAGTCTAATGTGGAAAAGAAGTTAACATTGTTTTGTTGTCTTAATGGTAGTTAGGGGCATAGAGCATGTTAGAAGTTTGGTTTTGCTAAAGGTTCGATACTTGTTATGTACATACATGTGGCCCTTTTTCACATTTTCTTTGTAGGCCTCATTATCTCTATCTTTCTTATTAAAATTTATTGATGTGCTATTTAGCTTCATGAAGAATAATAAGTCATCAAATGTTCTTACAGTTGCATTTCTTTGTTTTATACATTCACTTTTATTTTATTTAAAATATATCATCACAAACATTTTAATATTTTTAAACAATATAAACTTTTGTTGTCATTTTTTTATTTCTTACTGTTGTTTTGAATGTAAATAGGAAATTTTGTATGGAATTAAAGCATAAAATAATTTGATTTTTGCTTTTCTATTTTAGCTAAGATGTCTAATACTTTAATCAGTATATGTTTATTTGAATATACAAACCTAACTAATGAAAAATTATTAATGTAAAAAAATAAGAATAATTATGAAAAAATATGAGTAATTACTAACAATTAACTGTAAATACCAAAAGTTTATTACAAGGGCCTAAACTTAAAATTTACACAGGGTCACTAAAATCTTTGAGACGTCCCTGCAAATTAAGCATTTGCTATGTCATTGTCGTGCATCACATTCAGACCCACCAATCATGTGAAATAGAGCATATCTAGGCTAAGCAAACGTTATGTTCAGCATACCATGATCTAGTGGCCGTAGTACTAGCTAGAGCTGTTACTTGTTAAGCCTTCGAAACTCACCCTAGTCAATTTGTAGCTCTTTAATTTTTATTTGTCAAATTGTGTTTTATTATGATTTTGAATTGTTGAAAATATTGAAAAATTAGGATTCTATGTCACACAATAAATCCAAATAAAATGAATACAATCATCAATACACAAAGTAGCGACAACCATTTAAAGAAAGTGTAGGGGCTAGACCCATACATCAGAATGAATATATAAGTTCAAGCGGCTTAGACCGGGAACAATAAGTCAATAATGACTATAAATACGTTGCCTAAACAACATGGCTCACATAAGATATAATTGTCTTATATTTTGAATCTTTAATTTCCTCATCAAAACAAATAAGAATTCCGAATAAAAGCATCTCAGTTTTATCCTTCCTTGCACATGTCATGCTTGGCATAAGACAACAAGTAACAACCCTTTTTTTTTTTGCTCAATGGCAAATGATCGATCACATAGTCTTAACTAACCCATGCATGATATATAAATATGCAAAATTATCGATTGTATAGTTGGTCCATGATGACATTAGTTCCAAGCGCGCACCAACTCTTATATTTTCATTCATAACCAAATTTTATTATATTTAAAGCCATCGTTTTCCTTTTATTTTATAAAATATTCTTGTAAATGAAAAATAAAATTATAGGTGATGGACGGTGACGAAACGTCAAAATCCATATTTAAATGGAATGGGCTCCAGTTGAGTTACAAAAAAACTCTATGGATAGAGTTGGAGAAATCTCAATCGTTAAATAAAATATAGATGGTTGAGATTAGATTTACCTCTCACCAAATTTAATTCTGATTTTTTTCTTTTTGATTATTTTCCCTAGGGTTTACTAAATTAGTATAGGGTTTTAGTACTTCACCCATAGAGTTTTTAAACAACTCTACCGAATTCGAACCGTAAATGGATTCCACATATGAGTTAATTGTTAAATTTTGTTGCAAGTTGTTTTGTCAAACATTTAAATAAATTATCTTTTTAATTGATTTAGAGTTTAGACGTAAATGAGTTAGCTTTTCTTTTGGTTGAAGGAGAGATTAGCAAAACATGAGTGCCTAAATTAGAAGAAAATAAACATCAAACATCCTCAGGCGGGTCAATTAGCAAAACATGAGTGCCTAAATTAAACTGAAAGAAAAAACAAACAAAGCTAAGAAAATCCGCAACACAATTAGCTTCGTGAAACACATCTCGAAATTGGATAGTCTAACTCTTCTTAAGAAAGTCATGGCATCGAGATAGCAGACTAAATAAAGGGTGATAACGCTCCACAGGTTTACCCAGAAACCGCACAACAAGTTGAGAATCAATTTCCAAGCACACCTTCTTATAACCCTTCTCCCAAGCCAACTACAACCCATCCAAGACACCCCAAAGCTCAGCCATAGGAATGGTGCAACAACCAATATTATGCACAAGTGCACAACACCTGCTATCCAACAACCTGCATTGTCTCTCAAAACACCTGCAACTACAATAATATTGCCATCACGTACAACACCATTAGTATTCAATTTCACCCAAACCTTCCATAGGGCGATGCCAAAAAATAAACTCCTCTCGCTTTCTCCTCTGGCCGCGCTCTTCTCAAAGCGGGAATATCGCTTGGTGATACTCCCAAACCTGCCTTCGAATAAAATCAACCTAGGTCTTTGAAAATAATCTTGATCAAACACAAGTGCATTCCTCCATTTCATCAACCACTAAACTGTAGTTGCAAAAACAGAAGCTCGAGCAATGTTACCTTCTAAAATAACATCAGAAGAAATATTAAGCCGAATCCAAAGAGCATAATCAGAAAGGAAAAAATCTTCACCGGAAAAAAGGAGGGTGAAGATTATCCCATATACGTGAAGTAGTAGCACAATCACGTAAGAGATGGATGAACTGACTCCTCCTTGGTAACACAATGCGCACAAAATGTTAGATTTCGGGACCGAAAGAAATGGGTGAGGTCTCAGGAGTTATTACCACTTAGCATATAAAGTCAGGATTCAACTTCTAACCCAAAAGCTTAAGGCAATGGGTAGAGTTTCACCCTTCCTTATATGCTAGTGGTATTTGCTATATGTTTTCCTTGGTTAGGATTGCCTTCATCTTCACCTTCCACATTGCATAATCTGATTGACCATCATAAGGTTTAATCCTATATGCGTCTCACATCTTTCTTTAGTACCTATTACTCAGCAAGATACAGTAAGTATCCAAGAGTTAGGCGATAAACAACAAAGGATAAGTGGATAACAACTTGCTCGTTATAGCTAAGATCAATGAGAAACAAGCATGCAAGACCTCTTTGCTAGGATTTCAAGCTCAGAGATCACACTCTCTGAGAAACTAGATCCCTACAGCAAAGACTAAGTGAAACGACAAACAAAAACCAATCAAGCAAATACCTAGAAACCCTAAATAGACTCCTCTATTGTAGGACTTGTCAAAGGGTTACATTGGAACAATCTGTTACCTAGAACGACAAGAAGTCCCGCTCAAGGCTTGAATCAAGCAAAGATAACAACAACTTATCAAAGTAAACATAACGGAAGACTAAAAGACAACGCAGAGATCTTCACAAAGCTCTGATACCACTTTGAAATGAAAATAAAGTGGTATGAAAATAAAGAATGGATCTACTCGAGAACTCAAGATCAAATATGAACAAGTATGAAAAACAATAAAGAACACCAGATCAATGTATTTATGCGGTTCGAGTAAACCCTACATCCACGGAGTCTCTTTAAGGAGACCCGTCTCAAAATCCACTATTTGAGAATCAAGTTCAAGAGAGGTTACAAAGTGCAGAAGCAAGGCAAAAATTCCAGATCAGAAACTACAAAGAATAGATCTAAACAAAGAAGCAAGGAAGAGCAGAGAAGATACGGGTTTCGCCCCCCTAAAGGTTGTTAAAGCTTTAGGAAGAAGCTTTTAGTCACACGACACTGCAGATCTCAACGAGCCAAAGACACAGTCTTCAACGTTGTCGCCAAACTCCACCGCGAAGCTCACTGGAGAACTCCTCTCTCTCTCTCTCTCTCTCTCTCTCTCTCTCTCTCTCTCTCTCCGAAAAGATCTAGGTCAAGTTATGAGCTTGGAAGAAAGAAAGCGAGGATTTATAGGTAGGTCAGCTGAGGAGCTCCCAAAACGCGTTGTTCCACTTGATCTGAAGAGGCCTCCGTATTTTGGGCCTCCATGAGATTGGACCGCTTCAATGTGTCGAACTCATTGGACAAGATGGAGAATAAACCAATCCACCTCCAAACCGGAATGAATTGGGGAAGCTGAACGATCCAGTTCGCCTATCTTGATATTCTCTACCATTTAAATTGCATATACTGTCATACCATTCTCTATGTCACTAAACTTTATACATAGTTTAGTTATTATAAATATGAAAGGAGTAGGAACCATATGTAAATTCTCTCCTCTCTCTGGATGATTAAATAATTAATTGTGGAATTGAGATAGGGACAAACTAGAGCTTTAAGGTTATCTATCTCAATCAATTAACATGAGGTTGAACCACATGAAATCAGACGTAGCCTTTTTGTCTGTTTTGGGGCAGGAAAACGTAAAGAGTGGGATTGGGCCATTAATATAGAGAAATTCAGCAGTCTTCTTGAGATGCAAGGAGGTGCGAACGAGGTGGCGCAACTTTATTGGTCCTCTGATGATTTCAGCATTTTCTGTACCCAAGATCGATCACTGGCAGATCGATATTGTTAACAGGTGGCAAACTTCAAGTGATTTTTTATCTTCTTATTATTATATGTACAGTTTTTTTTTATACTAGAACAGATATCATTGAAAATTAACTATATCAAGTGTTCAACCCTTCGAAGATGTAGGATAGCTCATTGGAAATTAATTAGTTTAAGATGAACTAGCTAGATGCGTGACAAGTGTATGCTTCCTTTGCACGTACTGAATGTTCAGGGAAAGTATATCAACATTTCGAATCTTATTTACGAGTGTATTTAGAGTCCCAAGGTAATGTGTTATTTTGGAGTATTAATTTTGAATTTAATATAAATAATGTATATATGCACTATCCTTAGAAATAATTATATGCGTTAGATATATTGTGGAATCAAGAGTAAACTGCAAAAAAAAAAAATGTTCCTTTTTTCCCTAAATCGGTTATTTTAGGAATCACAAATACTACGTTCACTTTATACATACTTTCATGCAGTGACGGACGCATAATCTTCTAGAAGTGGGGACGCAACTTATATTATCTGGGAGGGTGGAGTTCTCAACGATGAGTCGTCGATGATACTAACTAGTGACATCGTTATCAGGGTTTGCTTTTTTAATTAAAAGTGATCACTAAATCTTAAAAAAATACAATTTGTTAAAATAGTCGTCATTTTATGGTGTATACTTTTTAAAATTAACATATACATTCACGAAGAAAACATAATTGAAATTCTTAAAAAACTTAACACACTATAAAAGAAGAAAAGACTAACCCTTTGTTTGGTTAAGAAGCTTTTGTACACTTGCTCTCTTCATATATTTACCACTTTTCAAAAAAGAAAAGACTAATTTATACTAAGAAATAAAAATAAAAAAGGATTAAAAAAAATATGACCGATAAAACATATTCAAGTTATTAAAAAATACCAAAAAAACTAGAAGTGAGAAATATTAATTTAGACTAACCCCCTCTTTGGTATAAAATGAGAAAAGAAAAGAGAAATGAAACAAATTTATATATAAACTGGTAGTAATGCTCTCTTTTTTGCAAGAAAAAGGAGATGTGGGTAATGGTTAGGTGACATCGTTATCTCATGTTAGAGGGATGGGAAGAATTATTTCAAGTTTTACATAAAAAATAGGAAAGGAAGGGTAATAGTTACCATTTTGATCAATGAACTATAAACTAAAAATGGACTAGATTCATTCTCTTAACTATTTTCTTTCCTCAACAAACACCAAACAAGCCCTAAGAGATAAGATTCGAACAATGTACTCTCCACTAGTAAAATGAGGACTAGACCAACTAGACTAATCAATACTTATAGTATTAGTATAGTTTTCTCAATTTTATACTCCAAAAAAAACAAATAAAAATAAATAATTGGTCAGAAGAGAGTGGAGGCACTGGCCCCCGTCGGCCCCGCCCCGATCCGTCCTTGCTCTCATACTCCAAATAAAAGTATGAACCATACTTAAATTCATCTTTTTCATGGACACCATGGTTGGCTGATATTCTAAGAGTAGTGCAATAACGAGTCTATCATACAAGTCCAATGAAGTTTTAACCCAAAATCATATGACGATTTATGTAGTAATTCATGGGATTATATACTAGATATTTATGCCTAAGTTTCCCATGTGGGAAACACTCTCTCAATAAGCTCCCTCAAGTGTAACCGTTTGGGATAATTAACACTTGGACAAAAACTGTCACATTTGGATCGGTCACTCCTTTTTTGGGCGGGCTGCTTGAATATGATCCTAAAGCTGATAAGTTTGAAGGAGACGTTCAAGAAAAGAATTGAAGAACCTAATTAGTGCAATCAATGCTTGATTGAATTTGTGCACTAAAACATTACTAATCCAAACCTTAATTTCACTTCAAAAATTTAAACAAACAACAAATTTGAAATATCACTTAAATTCATCATTTATCCCATTTGTATCTCAATCCAATTCTTGATATGGCCACCAACAGATTTAGAGTAGCGTTATATTTTAGGAGGCGGGCAACAATGGTATAGTAAGATTTGAACTCGTAAGCTTGTAACCAAAGTATCAATATTTGTCATAAAATTTGACTTTTATCATCTATCTATTTTAATAAAACAAGCTTATTGTAGATCTTTCTTAGATGAGCATCATTTCACATCGGACCACACTTGCCTTGACATCGGATTGCTTAAAAATTAAAAGGGAAATTTTATTTGTGCCCTTGAAATTTGACGTTTTTCTTTGGTGCTCAAAAAGATTCTAATTTCTTTTGATGCCCTCTCTTTTTTTTTAAATGTCTTTTTCGTAGCCTATACACACCCAAAATCAAAGTTCCATTCATAACAATCTAATTTTCCGTTAAGTAATAAAAAAGTCTAAACACTTTGTAACAATTTGTATATAAAAAAAGTCTTTTGACCATCTCTTTTTTGATTACTAAGCAAACAGAGCTAGATTACCAGGAAGAAATAAAAATTACAAAAGGCATCGGAATTCACATGTCAGAAGCACTAATATGCTACAAGAATTTCAGTTTCATGTCAATTGTTCGTCAATTTGCAGAGGCAGTATATAAGTTTATCTGCTTTTCGGCCGTTATAAAAGCGAATTCATCGTCAGGGAAAAAGCTGGTAGCCTCGAAGTAGTAAGCGAAGCTTTCAATTCTCTCGTGCTCAGATTGCTCCCTTCTTGTTGCATCTTAGGATGCCCGAAATCGCTCAGCGCCGTTCTGAACAATAATCTCTTAATAAAATTTTATTATTGTTAACGAAAAAAATTTCGCTCAGCGCCCGAAATCGAAATCTCTTAACGAAAATTTTATTGTTAACGAAAAAAAATCTAATTCCATCCACAAAAACACCCAAAGTATCAAAAGCTCCCTTATTGTTAACGAAAATTTTATTTTATGGATGGAACTTTGACTTTGGGTGTATTTAGTCTATGAAAGATATTTTTAAAAATAGAAGAGTATTAAAATGAATTAGAATTTTTTAAGGCACCAAAACGAAAAATTGAAACCTTAAAGACACCAAAAAAATTTCCCAAAATAAAGAGATTAAACTAACTGGTGCCATTCGGTTTTCCTTTATGAAACAAAAATAATTAGAAGCAACCTAATGTTAAATGGTCTAATCTTATATAATTCCATATCTGTCGATAATCTTAAATGTCCCCCCACTTATTCAACCCCCCAAAAATGTCCCCCCACTTAAATTTAAGCCGTCTTCCATTTTTTTCTCTGCCTGAGAGTGAGCGGGCTCCCATTTTGTGAATCCATCATTTTCGGCTCTCTATTTCTAACATCAACAATCTCTTAATCTCCACAAATTTCTCCAAGATAAGGTACTGTAAATCTCTCACTCTTCTCGATCTCAATCAGATTATCAGCTTCTTTTTGTTGATTCAAATTATCTACTTCGAGTTGGAAAAGCTTGGTTATCTGATTTTTTCTTTCTTTCTTTGTCAAATAGAGTCTTGCATTTGTTCTTTATTCATTCTAGCTCTGTGAGCCTTGAACTAAGGAATCCTGTTGTTTCAGTTAGCTTTCGCTGTGATCGAAACTCCGGCAAATCGTCTATGAGAAATGATCGACTGGGTCAATCGATCTGTAGAATCAGTCAGTTAGAAATTCCATTCGCGAGTATGTATGTAATTTCAATTTGACAGATGGAGAGGTTTTGAGAAAATGATTTGTAGTTTGCAATTGAGAGAGATAGATCGAAAGGTTTAGGCATTATGATGTGTGATTAATTTGTTGGATGTTTTTAATTTGCTTCAGATTTGGGAACATTCTGAATCAATTGGAGTCTCCCTCCAGAGCATCAAAACTAGAACAGCGCGCTCGATCCGGAGATAAGGTCAGAGTTTAAAGGCCTTTCTTTAGGCTGCTATTCAATCCGTGTATTCTTTTCCAATACTCATATATTCTCTCTACTTTTCATCAAAAAAGCAAATAAATATATTCTCAGTTCTTCAAATCGTATTAGTCAATTGGTAACTGTAGAACGTAGCTTCTCGAAAAACTTAATGCTGTCAAATTAGTCGGTAAAACATCATGTCATCTTTTTGACAACTTGGATCACAAATTATGTCTTTTTTAAACATGCTTACAAAAGGGATCCATTTTACAACAACTACTCAATTACCGCTTTTTATATTTCCGTAACTTTATCAAAATGAATACAAGTACATTATGTGCAAACTTAGTTGACTACAAATTCCTAAAATCAAAATGAATAAAAGTACATTATGTGCAAACTTCATTATTTATGCGGTGCCCCTTATTAATTGGGCTTTTTTTAAAAGTTTTAATTGACTTGGGATTCCTCATGCCTAGCTAGGGGATTTGTAGTTTGTGTACCCCTATAAAACAAGAAAAAGGGATATTGAATAATGAGGATGGGGTTTCCTATTGTGTGCATCAGAAGCCAATTTGAGCCGGACATATAATAAAGTCCATGATAGAATGATCACAAACTATTTGAATGGGTGGGTCTATTGATCCCGTTCTTATTGTTCAATACATAACCTCAATGAAATTCCATCGTTATTAATAATTTAAAAAGTAGTCTAACCAACCTTATATATTAGATTTAATTTCTCTCACTTTCTTAAGTTGGAATATTTATTTATATAATAAAAAAAGTTAAGATATTAGTGGCACGATTTAATTCACCCAATATACTACTCGTGTATTATCTACGTCAATATAACGTCTTCGTTTTTTTTTCTCTTCTTTATTTTATTCAGTTTTATTCTTTTCCCTAAAAAAAATCAATTTGCTACAAGTGCTTTTTTGCACAAAAAAAAAGCAATATTTTTTTAACAAAAAGTGTTTATCTTTTTTTTGCTACAAATGTATATCCTATTTCAGGTGTTCGATCTACAGGCATGCACTTGATTTGATTCTATATAGAGATGGTCCTACTCCTACACTCATACCAAATTGGTTGGTTGTAGACTTGTAGTGTATATAGTCGTCATCATCTTCGAAACCGATTGAAATAAAGCATGTTCAACGGGGCCAACTACCTTACAAATGGACAAATTTTAGCATCTAAAAACTCTCCCACATCCATCAACGAAGATATTAATTGGCTATTCGGCTCTTTATTGTCGTTATGTATACCAAATCCGATAAGAGCTTGAGTTGCGATTCGGCCACTAAGATTAAACGAACTTGACTTTTTCAGACCCAACGTTAGCCGAATTCCCGTATGCAATTAATGAACTTCAGCCATCTCGACGTAAGTAAAAGTGCAAGACTTTGTGGGACGAGTATTATTGGATGTTAATTTGTTTAATACGTACAAGATTCGTGCCTATGGAACAAATCAAGTTGCGCCATCAATTCTTTAAGACGTACCAGGTTATTGGATTCCTAGCTCGTTGGATTAGGTGAATCATATTTCTGTCATTCGAGGAAATATTCTTGTGCTTATCCGGCCTCCTCTATCGCTCGGTGTTCTTAACACAATGGTGCTCCAAGATGAATCTTAACGTGTTTAGGGTTAGGGGTTTGTTCGACAACTGAGTACTTAATGTTGAAACGTAGGGTCCGTTCGATAATTAGGTACTTGTATGAGTTGATCGATATTGAAACTTAAGATCTATTTGGCAGCTGGGTACTTAATTATATGAGCTGATATTGAAGCTTAAGATCCATTTGGCAACTGAGTACTTATATGAGCTGATGTGGAAGATTAGGGTTCGTTCGACAACTGAGTACTTATATAAGTCATCGTTGTTGATGGTTGTTTTGGACGAAAAGTACCTTAGATAAACATCCTTAGCAAGGGGCCACAATCGAAGTTGCGATTGAGATTGGCGATGACGGGAGAAGAACATATATGAACAAAGAGTTGATAATGAAAAGATAAATTTTATTCGATAATAGATAAGATACAATCGATTTTGATAGATTTCCTCTTAGTTGTGATTGGTTTACAAGAGCATAACTGAATGACATAGAAATTAGGGGTTTTCCCTTATATCCTCCTAACTTAGGGTAGCCTAGAGGCCACTTAGAGCCTAACGTCCAATATGGGATCTCTAGCATGACCGTTGTGGTCGTCTTTGATTCCGCTTCCTTCGGGATCTTCCAACGGTCATTTTGACTTCGTCCGTCCACTTCGATCTTCAAAGGTATTGTCCTAGCCGGCCAACTTCACTTGTGGGCATGTTTAATCTACTTCTTCGCTCAATGGGCCTGTTGTCTGCAGTAGGGCTTAATGGGGTTGTGACAGTGCGATTAGAGAAACGAGTCCAACAATACTCCTAACACAATATCACTCTAAGCACGGGAGTGAGATTTGGTTTTGCCACCAAAGCCTTGATGCTAATATTATGTGCTAAAATTAGATACTTATTTTCCAAATAAGCTATAAGGTGTTCATTAAAGGGTAGGTAATAAGAGTTAAATTTCAATGTGAAATGACAAACTTTAACACACATAAGCACCATAAGGTCTTACTCTTTGATTATTTTTTGGCCTATATTTCAACTATCGTAATCTACTATAAGCGCATTTTAACTACCAATGCCGAACACTCATAAACGTATTTAATTATCTGATTTCCTTAAGCTACCACAAGCGCATTCCAACGCCATTTCAATGTTGCTAGAGATAGACTGAAGCTAGTTGAAGTTGATATTACGTGCTGAAGTTCATAGCTGAAAATGAACAATTATTTGTAAGATAAGCTAGTATGGTGTGTAGCAAACTTGGTCTTTCTCGAGTCCACCAGATGCCCGCTTTGGAAATCTCAGCAAACTTGGCAAAGTGTAGGCATCGGTGGAGGGAGCGAATTACAATGAATGGGCAGTAGTGGGCTAGGTAGAAAGGGTGAGTCTCAGTTTATTTGTTCTCTTCATTTCTTGTGTCTTTATATCCTTTGATTTTATTTTTTCTATTCCTTTTGTTTTCCCTTTGTATTGTGCCTCCTAGACACACCATCTTGATTCTATATTGGAAAAATAGTGCGTACATTTTAACCCCAAACCTTGTCCGAAATGGGTTCACAATGGTTTATTGTTGTGGTACGACAAGCTACAATAAGTGCGAAATAACATGCGTTCGTTTCAGAATTGAACATGTGGTGCAATTTTCTTTATAAAAGACAGACGTACGTAGAATGTTGTTTTATATTGTAACAATGTTAAAATCAATCACTTTTATTCGAAAGCAATCCACCAACCAGACAGAGGAGTGAAATTAATTAAAGACTAGAGCAATACCAAATTAATTGTGGTCGGCAGCTAGAATTTATAAGGAGTGAGTCAACCCTGCCGCTTATGGATCCAATCACAATACTCTCACCCAAAACCACGATTGAGTATTTGATTTGAAGTGGAGATCCACCGGCTTAGAATTTGGACCGAAAGGCGCGTGGACCCCACAACTGACGTTCCTAGCTGGGTCACTCAGCTCACTAACTCCCACATTCCCAATTCCCAGCCTCAGCTGGCAAACTCTCCGCCATTAGCTCGGAAGCGTTGCATGCATTCTCTGCCTGCCATTTACCAATTATATAGGGAATCCAACCATCAACCCATGATAAAATGAAGCTTACCTGTGGACCTACCATCTATAATAAATGTTGTTTTATTTATAGGACTAATTATGTCTTTTTAGGTTTGATAAACAATCAATTAAGAAGGAAATTAGTTTCAATCCGTCACATCGGGGTGGCCTAGTAATAAAACATATGAACGTTGAGAGATTTTAGGTTCGATCTTTGTCTCCGTTTTTTCACTTGTAAAAAACTAAGTCTCATCATTCTTCCTTCCATTACATCGAGCCGGTCGGTACAAATCGATTTACCTGGTTTGTACGTTTTGTCGACTAGTTCACGAATCCAAAGTTATCATCAAAGGTGGGTCTCTCATTAAAAAAATCATGGTCAAGCACTCAAACCTCACTAACCTAACTGGTAGGTAAATGAGAATATTTGTGTTCATACATTCATGGACTCAAATGAATGATGAAAAATATAAAATTTTATTCATTAAGCTAAAATAATCTAAACTTTCCTTATATTTACAATTTATTTTTAATTTTAGGGTATTTACAATTTGTTTAATACACACTTCATTTGCAACTAATGAATAAAAAATTTGTATAGAAAGAATTAATAAATATACATTTTAATAAATCATTATCTCCAACTTTAAAAGGACACATATTTCTCAACAGATTAAATTATTAAAATGAATATTTGTTTTTGAACTAAGAAACTATCTACAACTTTATACACACTTCAAATTTATTTTATTTATTTTATTTATCTAGTATCAATAGAAAGTCAAAAAGGCTCAAACCTATATGTAGTTGGCAAACCACTTTATCGATGTTAGGCTGAAATGAAATGGAGGGTTATACTAACTATTACTAAGCTAGTATATAAGCTTATTGCAGGACGTATTAATTGTATGAATCGACATGATTGAGGCGGTGGACGGTGGACCTTCCCCCCAATTGCCTCATGGTCATGCCATTATTAAGCATAGATAACTTATCCATATTTGGGGCAATTGGGCAGTTGCGCATGCACTGACCCAGAATGGATTAGGCTAAAAGTTAGATTTCTGGATGGATTTGGCGCTGCCCGAATTTCAATAATTTGGCTGGAACAATACAATACTCTGCATTATCTTTCCCCCAAATTCAATTGGACAAACTATACACAACCATACATTTGCTATTTGTTTTTAGTTTCTTTCTGCGGGGTAAATGTGGTTTAATTTTAGGGATAACTCATGTTGCGAGATTCAATCATATATACTGGAGTACCTTGTTTTATTTACAAAGGGAGTATATAAATTTAGGAAGGGAAAACCATTTGAACATTCCCAACAATTTTTAAAAATCAAGGCTATTTCCTGTAATTATTCCAAAATAAAAGACTAAGGTCTGCAATTTTTCCCGACAACTCATTCATTTTTAACCCCTCAAAAAGTTTACAAAATGGAATGACACAATTCGGGCGGACGTGGCAGGCGGTTATAACGTTTCCCCGCCACGTCCTTTTGACTTTACCATTATCTCTCTCCTCGCTCGTCTACCCTCCCATTTCATCGATCTCATTCACATTTCACCATATCTGGAACGATTAAGCAGTTCTGCTGAGTGCTGATCAATTCAAATCTATTGCATTCTTTGCAGTTGAATCAATTCCATGATGATGAAGCCGCCGTCTCGCAACCGATCAGAGGTACTTAATTACTCTCTCTCATAATTAATATGCCGTCATTAAGCTCAAATTTGGTTCAATTGGAAGTAGTAATTAATTACTTAGGTATGTAGTTTCAAGATTGGGCTGATGATCGAATAAGATTTAGATGTTGTTTGGATTGATTATTAATAGTTAATTAAATTGAACAGTTCCTATGGCGGCCGAGGGTTGTTCTTCGGAAATGGCTCAACATCCCCGCAAAGGATGCCAATTTCAGCGCGGATAGCAGCGACGAAAATGAAGACGACGATGACTGCGACTCTTTCTTGGACCTTCCTCGTAAGCCACTCTTCTGTTCTTTCCACGCTGCTGGTTATTAAGGCTAGTATTTAGTTCTTGATTTCCTTGAAGCCGGCCTGCTTATTTCTTGATTACCACCATTAAAATCTACCCAGTATTGAATACTTTAAAAAATATTAAATCTATAAGCATTTTAAAGCATTATTAACAAAATTAATATGTATAAAATATTAGTTAAAAATATTGTATAAATATATAATCTATTGTTATCATTTTTTTAGATTAATTCTTTTGTAAAAATTATATCATAATTAGATATAATAGAACAATTCTCCGTATTAGATAATATGAAGCTCTCTTTTATTACACCACTAATAAAACAACACTGACCATATATTCATAAAATCATATGCTTTGTCTACCACCTTTGGCTACATCACTAGTAACAAAATCATAATTACGAACCACTTTATAATGTTAGAATATGATATCAATGTTGTGATTTCATGTTGAAGCTTCGCTCTTTTTTTGGTTACAACTAATTCATTGTTTGACATGTAAAAGTTTCGGAAGAAAAACCACGGTTAAGAAGAAGAAATTCAGAGACCTTCAGAGCTCAATATATAAAGAAAAAGGAAATCAGGTATATATAAATCTTGCCAGCTTTACACAACAAGATCAAATGCAACAGAAGTTAATCCAGTCATATTTTTCTGCTTGATCTCACTCTAGCTCATTGTTGAATCTCTGGTTGTAGAGTATGTGTTGGGACATGGAATGCTGGAGGAAAAGTTCCACCTGATGAATTGGACATTGATGAGTGGCTCGAAAGTGGCGAGCCAGCTGATGTATACGTGCTAGGGTAAGCATTGTCTTACTCAATCCGAATCTTCTGTTACCTGTTTCATAACGTAAAGTACTAGTATTTCTATGATCAGTCTGCAGGAGGTTGTACCGCTAAATGCAGGAAACATTTTCGGGGCCAAGGATAGCCGCCCTGTTTTGAAATGGGAAAGCATCATCCGAGAGGCATTGAACAGGATCAATCCCGAAAAGAAGTACAAAAGCTTCAGCGATCCTCCTTCTCCTTCAAAATTCAATCCAATGGACAGTTCAATAGATTTAGAAGACGACTTATTACTCGAATTGGATAGCGAATGTGAGGAGGAAGTTCATCCTATAGACGAGTTTCCTGGTCTATACGAAGTCAGGGACAAAACCGTCACATCCGACGACTTCACAGAGGAATCTACACTTCCAAATGTAGGAGCCACTCTGCAGAAGCAATTTTCATTTCCAAAAGCACAGGATAGATTACAATGTTTCCAGTACGGTATACACGAGGAAGAAGAAGAAGAAGAAGGAAAATTTGTCAGACAAAAGTCTGCAAAATTATCCAAAGCAATGAGTGGAAATGAAAGGATTGCATTAAACTGGCTAGAGCCGCCATCAAACTTGCTGGCTCAGCATGTTTTCGAAAGGGCGTGTTCGTTTGGCCTCAGATCCAACAAGTCTTTTAAATCAATGAAGTCTTTTAGGACGTATAACTCTTTTAAGTCTATGATGAATGAGGATCATAGAACTTTGTCGGATGTTTCTGTGCTTTCGGAGATTGATCTTGAAAGGCTGATTTATAGGAGGAGGAGGCCGGAGTATGTGAGGATAGTGAGCAAGCAAATGGTTGGAGTGTTTCTTACGATATGGGTTCGTAGAGGATTGCGTAAGCATATAGATAACTTGAAGGTTTCTACAGTTGGTGTTGGTGTTATGGGCTACATTGGAAACAAGGTTCAAATCATTCCTTTGATACCTTGGTGTTATCTGTTGTTATCTTGTGTTTCTCTTCTTTTGCATTTTTTTGTACGACTTATGACTAGAATTTGTTTTACAGGGATCAGTATCTGTTAGCATGTCTATACACCAGACACTATTTTGTTTTATCTGTACTCACCTCACATCTGGAGAGAAAGAAGGAGATGAACTAAAGAGAAATGCTGATGTGCATGAAATCCATCGGAGGACGCATTTTTACCCCAATGATGGTCTTGGATTCCCTAGAAATATCCATGATCATGAGTAAGTACTTGAGACTTACATTGAAACAAAATCAGCGAAATATTCTCATTTCGAGCTTTACAGGGATCAGTATATTGTTGATTGTATTTGTATTTCTCACACAAATTATGTAGAATGTGTTTTTTGTTGGTGTAGTCATATTGCGTTGAGTTTATTTGAAGGATATGATTTTCTTGTAGGAGAATAATTTGGTTGGGTGACTTGAATTACCGTATTAACTTGCCATATGAGAAGACGCGGGAGCTTATATCAAAGAAGGAATGGTCCAAGTTGCTTAAAAAGGATCAGGTATGACCATAGTCCTATGGATTTCTGCATATACATTGCTATGTATCCTCTGTGTACCTTTTAGATTGTCCCCAATTCTTTTAATCCCTGTCCATTGCTAAGATAAATTTTGTGCTGTAATTCTTTTGACTGTTTCTGATTTTTTTAATCCCTATATCCTGGTGCTCAATCATGATAAAATATTGTTTTAGCTGTATTATACTTTATGAAGACTACTTATTTATGAATGAACTCATTTGGGGCTCTTTGTTTCAACAAGATTAGTTAGTCATCAGCCAGCAAGTATTTTTTCTTTGTTTCTGTAAAGCTATACCTTACCATCGCACTCATCATTGGTGTTTATTGTGCGTGGCAGCTAAATCAAGAACTAGAAGACGGTCGTGTGTTTGAGGGGTGGTTCGAAGGCAGGTTGAACTTTCCACCAACTTATAAATATGAGCCAAATTCACAAAAGTATGTTGGAGAAGATCCAAAGGCAGGCAGGCGTAATCCAGCTTGGTATGCTACAAGTTTTTTCACACTAATAATAAAGTATATCACAGATCTGTTTAAGAAGATATGTAGCTGTAAAAAGGGCAGGATTGTATATCATGATGGACTGTAATTATGTGTAGCTGCATAACTCCATAAGGATCATCTGTTTAGGGGTTTTTCTTTCCAGGTGCGATCGTATTCTTTCATACGGAAATGGAATAGAACTACTGAGTTATAAGAGAGCTGAGCTCATGCTTTCTGATCATCGACCTGTAGCAGCCACTTATATGGTTGAGGTGGAGGATTTGTGTCCCAGGAAGATACAACGAGCTCTTACCTTCACAGACGCCGAAATCGAATCCCATCAAATACTAGTTGGTGATCGGCACCAAATACTGTATTGAGCCATTTGAGACTGGAACAGGTATGTGCTCTATTTTATGTGCAAATTTGTCCTGCAAAATAGAATGAAGTGCACAAAATCACCTGTACTTACTTTGGACACGAAACTTGAATATGTGTATGTTGTTAGTGAACCATGAAATTAAATTTTACTGGTTTTGTGTAAGCACGAAACTTGAATCAAACTTTACTGGTTTTGGAGTTAGCTTGAAGATTAACCAAGCATTCGATCATGTAAATGCAGGACAAGTCTGATCCAGAACCAGATGCTCAACTTAAGCCCACTCGCAAATCGGATGAATGATGTTAACTTACAAGACTAGCTTGAAGATGGCTTTGTATATTCTGATTATTCTCCACTAGCTACTTCTTATAGAGTTCACTCTAATTTATAGGTTCGTCCTGTTGCCTTCTTGCTGCCGATTATGTCATGTATGATCTCTCTGTTCCTTGTTAGTGGTGATCATTACGTGGTGTTTGTACATGAGTAACAAATAAAGTTGAATCCTCTTATCTTTTATCTGGAATAAAGAGGCTAATGCTAACTGTATTTGAATAACTTGAAATTTCCCAAGAGTGTCATGTACTCATGTGATGTATTGCAGTACTTTTGACACATTATCTTAGTGGTTTTAATTCTTTGAATTGTGTATATTTTTAAAAAAATTGGTTCTAGTCTCCCACTACAATAATACGTAGTATTACTCTCTATGCACATACATGATAATACTCCGTAAGAAACAAACAGTCTTCCCATATGATAATCTGAATAAATATTACTGTATGTTATATTTGCACATACTTTAATTTGTAATCCTAATGGACCATTTTTTATACTATACACACATAAAACTCACATTCCCTGACCAATACTTAGAAGAAATTTAGCACAAATTTATTGTCAGACTAATATTTATGACATTTTGCATAGATTATAGATAGATCATAGATCTAGCTTTTTTTTGGGTCAAAACATAGATCTAGCTTTAAATTAAGTAGATAATATAGATAGAAGAAAAATCAAATGCATACATAGTTTTTTTTTTTTTTTTTGCAATACTTCGTTAAAACATTTTGTTCGAAACATATTTTACTTGACATATGGAAATTAACGAAACAAAATAAAAAGTCAACAATTCATATTACGGAGTATTTTTTTTTTCAAAAAAATTATTGAAAAAACCTCCGTGAAAAGTAGAAAAGTTAATTTCCCCTTGCCCAAGCAAAAGCCCTCAAAAACCCTGCAATCTCTCTATAAACCCTAAGCCCCTTTCTCTTTCTGCCTCCCCTCTCTCATCGTTCTCTCCTTCTCCGCCGAGATGAATTTCAAGAAAGTTTCTAACGTTCCAATTGGAGGAGCAGCTTCTGCTCTAATCAAGCTTGGGGTTGTTGGCGCTCTCGGCATCTATGGAGTCTCCAACAGTCTCTACAACGTTGATGGTGGTCACCGAGCTGTTGTCTTCAATCGGATCTACGGTATTAAGGACAAGGTATGAAATGATACTTCATTTTGTAGATTCTTTTCTCTTCATCACCGTTTGCTAGCGGATTTGACTTTCTCCTATATCTTGTTTGATGTTCATTTCGTCGAATTGTTCTTCCGTTTCAGAGATTTCGTTCTTCTGAAATGTATTCGTCTGGACTCTTGTGTTGAATTTGGTTTCCTGTTGTTTTTTTAGTATGGATTGTTTGGATGTTTCTGGAGTAGTCGGATGGACTTATGCTTTCAATCTACTGGTTTCTTCTTCGATCCGTTCTCCTTTGTTCTTCTGCTTGGCTGCGATTTTACTTCCAGTTGTCCAAATAGATTTTAATTACAGCTCCTTGTAATTGGCGGTTCAGATATGTCAGTTGTAGCTGAAACTGCAACTTGTGACCATGTCTAGCAACTATATAAGCTTATTTACTGTATTTGGTTTCTGTTTGTGTTTGGATAGGTTTATCCAGAAGGCACACATTTGATGATCCCATGGTTCGAAAGGCCAATCATATATGATGTCCGTGCTCGACCTAATGTAGTAGAAAGTACTTCTGGGAGTCGTGATCTTCAAATGGTATACATGTTTTCTACTTTTGTTCACTGTGCCTTTTTTTTTAATTCACATTATAAGATGTATATTCTTTTATCCAAATGCGAATCATCAGATTATTGCTTGAATACTTGCATAACTACATGTTTAACCATGATGATTTTGGCAGGTTAGTGAATAACTACAGAAAATGCCTAATTGTACTTCTATTGACATGATGATTAATTTGATTTGAGCACTTCTCTGTTGTTTTTTCTCCTATGAATGATTATCCTGATTCATTGTTTGTGGTCAAGATGAATCATTCTTTTCTAGATGAGAGTAGGATAGAAAGGTAGTTTGGAATAAATTAGATAATGCATTGTGGACTAAAGGTCTGCTTTGTGCAGTTGTGTAAGTGGAGTGAAAAGCTTGTATCTCAAGCTATGCGAACCAGTTGGATGGTTGCAGTTTAGGAGGAGTCTTTTATGTACATTTTCATCTTGTTTTTGTTTTGCTTTACAGTGTAGTCTAAGTTCTAAACTGATGTTGAGACTTCATTTTTCTCCATAGGTCAAGATTGGTCTTCGTGTTCTTACCCGTCCTAAAGCTGATCAGCTGCCCACAATCTATCGTACTCTGGGTCAGAACTTCAATGAGAGAGTCTTGCCATCAATCATCCATGAGACTTTGAAGGCAGTGGTTGCGCAATACAATGCCAGTCAGCTTATCACCCAGAGAGAGGCAAGTTGCTATGTTTATCTGGATATTTATCTTATTGGAAAACCAGATGCTTCAAGTAGCTATAGATTTAGATTTGGATTTAATAATATTTGAGACTCTGTTGAGCATAAGAATAACAATTAAAAATATATATTGTTAGTGACTTCACTGGTTCATTGATGTTAGAGAGGTTAAACTTTGTGCACTTAGAAATTTTGTAGTTGTCTCTTAACTGTTGAATTTGTTATAAGTTGAGAATCCTATTTGTTCTGTTATAGAATGTCAGCAAAGAGATAAGGAGGGTACTGGTGGAAAGGGCTGCAAAGTTTAATATTGCACTGGATGATGTTTCTATCACTAGCTTGACTTTTGGAAGGGAGTTCACTGCTGCTATTGAGGCCAAACAAGTTGCCGCACAAGAAGCTGAGAGGGCCAAATTCGTTGTGGAGAAAGCTGAGCAGGACAAAAAGAGTGCAATCATTAGAGCTCAGGTGAGCTAGCAAATGATTTTTCAGATGATTCCATTTCTGTATATATTTTGATTTGAATATTTTCCTATTCTTTTCTTGGATTGATATTGATATACATACTCTTGTGATTATCAACTGTGGAACCCTGCTGCCTTTCTCCTAATCTGTTTTCTCTTTCTTGTTATCTCCAGGGAGAGGCTAAGAGTGCCGAGCTTATTGGACAAGCCATTGCAAACAACTCTGCTTTCCTTACCCTCAGAAGAATTGAAGCCTCAAGAGCCATTGCTCATACAGTTGCAAACTCAGCTAACAAGGTGTTCTTGAGTGCCGATGATTTGTTGCTCAACCTTCATGATCTTTCTCCAGATACCGTGGTCCAGAAGAAGTGAGAACTCGTATTGAAGAACTGGAGTTGATTTCCGTAGTAGTTTTTTTCATCCCATTAATGGGTTAATATTGGGAGTCTTAGAACCTAAACTGATGAGTTTTTAACTCATTGTCCGTGGACAGGGAAAATGCATAAGATTGTCAGCTTCTCAGACAACTACTCTGACTTTTTGAACAAAGAATCCTATTTTTTGTTGCATCTCATTCTCATCATATGTTAATTTTTGTAGCATTTGCTATATTTGTGCTTTGAGGCCCATATTGCCGAGTTTTGGGCTTTCCTGATCATTCAGGTGTATGGCTCACATAAGGGCCTGTTTGGTGTTTGGATTACTCAAAATGCAATATCTTTTATTATAATGCAGGAAAATGTAATTAATCCTGCATTATAATGCAACATAATGTATTGTAAGTGGTAATCCAAACAGTCTTAAATCGTCCAGGATAGTGAAAAAAAGGCTAAAAGCTGGTTAAAGGTAATATGCCGACGATATATTAGAGTCCACTCCTATGATCTAAAGTGGGCTCAAAAGCTATGCCGATTGGGATCTTTTAGTTCCTAGGTGAAAGCTTAAATCTGACCTAGGCAAAAAATTTAGAATAGTGATTGTAGCAACCCTAACATTGCAATGATTCACCAGAGATTTCGACATTGGCATCAACAAACATTTACATAGCTTTGTCCGTACAAGCGCACATAAACATTAGGCCAATACATAAACCTATTGATGTTTCATATTAAAACCAATATTAAAATCAATTAACAATAGGAGTAATTCAGAAATATATACTAAATTGGTTTCTTTTAAATTAAGTTAAATTTTATTCTCAAACAAAACAGCCGAGTTTGAAAAGATAATGAATACAACTACTAACATAATACTTTTTTTTTGCCATATGCAAAAAATAACAATATGCTTTTCATCGAACAAAAACGACCAATATAATCAACGTACAATAATGACGATACATACAATTGAACAAAAAATATTGCCAATTTGCAATTTACAAACCATAGAATTAAAAATTGTGAGTTTAGGGCAAGCGATCGAACAGCCATCTAATGCAAAATCTTCTCAGATATGTGCGTCAAAAAAAAACATTTGTACAAATGTATCAGGCTTGCTTGACGCAACATTTCCGCAACAACTTCTTCAGACATAAGGTGGCATAAAATACTTGGATCTCTAAAAACATTCCTCGGGGATACTCTGAAGCTGAGGCCTCCAAGACGAAGGCGGCGCTCCTCCTCGGCGGGCCAACGCCCTTTTCTTCAGAACACACAGCCGCTGCTCGGCGGGACGACGCCGTGTGGAAAAAGAGGAATCAAACGACGCCGTTTTCATGGCTTGGAGGATTTGCTCTAGCTCTTCTCTCTTGACCACCATCTTGATCCTCACCTTCCCGTCCTCCGCCGCGCGGGCCACGGCGCCTCCCTTTGCAATGGCTTCCACTAGCAGTGCCCTTTGCTGCTGATGGGTCCGACCCGATTTCGAATCGGGCCGGGCTTCTCTCTTTGGAGACGCCTTCATGAAATGCATTGTATTTCTGCTTAATTTGATGAGATATTTCTTGATTTATCGTTGTTAGTTCCTCAACGTGGCTGCTGATTTCGTGGTTGGGTTTTTTGACTTCTTATATACAGAGATCGGGGAGGATATGATATAATTATTTGATATGAAATAAATAAATAAATTGAGCTATGATTAGAGAAGGGTTCGGTGAATTAAATGTGCATTATACATAATACATAGTTTATTGAACTAAAATATTTATAGTATTAAATTCATCTCATAATGATATGCTGGCTTTTCTTTTGCATCATTTTATAATCTAAAGGAAATAGTGGCCTTAGACCATTTTTCCCCACATCGATCATTGCAATCTGCCAATCTGTATACAATAATTTCAGCCAAATTCAATCTGTTAACTTGCGTAAGGTATGTAACTCAGCGATCAGCTACTTGACTTATCCAAAGTCAACCGCTCCAATATATCCTCCGGCAATGCGCGCGTTGCCTTATTGTTGAAACGGTGTTGGAAATTCAAGTACTATAAACATTATTAGGAAACTAATGTGTTAAGTCTAAGTATTTTAAGGAACTCCATGTTAAACAGATGTAGTAGTTAAGGAAATAATCAATAAAAGAAGGACGTCTTTTAAAATCATCCATACGGAGGTAGAGGTTTAGCCATACAACTAGTTGGTTGTATTGAGGTTTTTTTATAAAGGAACTGTGTCTTATTTGTTCTTGTCATACTTGTGTTTACGTATTTTCGCTGCCTTGGAAACAGTCCAACTACTATTCCTATATTTTAACTAACACGTACGAGTAACAATTGATATCAGACCTCCTCTCCCTCCCTCCCTCTAAGCCAACCACACCTCCTCCTCCATCCTCAAAAGAGCTTAGACCCCTTCCTTCCCACAAGTGATTGTTCACACCACCTCTCCCACCAAGGAAACAACCTGGTCCGACAAAATCAATCGATCTGGTTGATGAGAAGTGGTTGTTGAGATTTGACATCTATGCTATTCATTCAAGTCATTAGGAAGAGCAAGTCAAGAAAAAGCGGATTTATTTGACATCTATCCTATTCATTCAAGTCATTAGGAAGTTAGATGATGTGAGTCATGTTGTGGCATGTTCACATAAAATGGCGCTTCGGGTGTTAAACGTACGACACTCTAATGTGCATGATGTTTTCTGCGAGTCTGAGAAGATTAGCATCAAAATGGTTCCACTCTTTGAGAGAAGATTTAATCTATTATTGGGACAAACTGGCAAGGAAAATTGTTTCTCAATACATTGCCAACTAGGCAACTACAGAGACCTAGCGCCTATGGGTACATTATTCGCGTTACAAATGCCAAAGGTAAAGCAGTTAATGTTGGGAAAACAACCTATCCCACATCGGTGGATGGGTACAAAACCCACTAGCATATAAAGGAGGAAACCCAACCCAATGGCTTAAGCTTTTGGGTAAAAATGGTGGATTCCGACTTTATATGCTAAGTGGTAAAATCCCCGACACGTCCCGCTTCTTCAGTCCCCAGAATCTAACAATTAAGGCATTTTTTGCCGCGAGAATTATGGAGTACTACGTTGATGTTGATTAATGCAAGGATTAATTGTGTGGCCATGATCACTTTTAAGTTGGCATTAATTACCTAAAGATTGCAGATTATGAGAGAGTTTGGACATTAAGGACTCCGACTAGAATGTCAGAATTACAAGAATGGGTTTGGCAGTATATATATGAGGTTATTAGAGGAAGACTTCTCAAGAGAAATTAGAAGTATGATGCCTTCATTCATCTCGAAGGGTTCGGAATTAATGATGCAACGTTCACTAAACATAACACAAATAATTTAGAAAGTCGACCCCAAATTGAATCGACTCTTACATGTAACTCTATACGCTCAACATACTATGCAATTGTTTTCTATCTTAAAACTGATGTGCGGAATACAAAGACAGAAATCAAACATTCAAATACAAACGAAGTTCAAAGACAAACAAAAAGTTTTATTCAGCTTTGAGCCTCAATCGAAATGCCAGAAATCCAAGGGGAACTACAGAGGGCAAAGAGAAATGAAGAACAAGCAAGCAATCTGTAAGAGAGAATCAAAGTGAGATAAGCACAGCTCGAACGAGTCGAACAACCACAAAGGTCTCCTTGGTGCTCTCTCTTTCTCTCTTACTTTGTTTGGATTTCGGAGGGAGCTCAGGTCGCCGGTGTCGAGCTCAGGCAAGCAAGGCCGAGAAGACACACCAAAGCTTGAAACCTAGAGAGCTCTCTCAATTCATCCAACAAGAGGCACAAAGGGAGAAGAGGTGCTTTTATATGGCACGCTCCAACCCTAGAGCCTCAACGACGTCGTACGAGCTAATGAGCATGGATCGCCAGATATAGGGCTATCTCGGGTGCGCATTGTATTGAGCCGTTTGGCCCAATACAGCCTCCAGCGAGAATAAGCCCAATTCAGCAATACAGACACATACACTCATTTATACATTACAAGTTCTCAATGTCCAAACAAAAGGAATTACAAGCTTATACATAAATCTCTACAAAAACAACTTGATTATAAGAAAAATAACACACCAAACTTCATTACACACTAGATGAAGTTTTTTCCAAATTCTAATGTGATATTCAAATATCCACGAGAGTGCTGAATTATAAGAACGTCATCATTCATATTACTTTATTAGCCTACACAAGTCGTAAATGAAGGAAGTCAATGGGGGGGGTAAAATTGTCATCGGACCAGTATGAAAAAATGGAAGGAGGTGGTTCGCTGTAATTATTAGTACTACGTATTATATTTTGTATTAGTTTGCGAAAGCTATGATTACAATCATTATAATAGTTACTTCCCACCCTAAACTACATCAATTAATGGTTAGAATATAGTATATAATATGAAGATACTCGGTAGTATATCATCAATCATGATATAAGGAATCCTCACATGCAAAGCCCGTCTTCCGCGCGCAACGACTTACCAACCCACAAGGTACAACGAATCAGATAGACGTTTATTAATTGACCAACTTCATATTATTTTGTACATTGGAGTAACATTCCTTAATTCTCTCGTCCGATACTTCATGCATTGCATATGCATTATACACTTATACACGCATCTTATATTGTAAGCGAAATGAAATCAAATATATTACCATAAATATTTCAAAATAACATCGCAAAGAAAAAGTAGAAAAAACAAAATGAATTTTAATTAGCAGCTTGAATACTTCTCAAGCCTGCGAAAAGATCGAGTTTGTCCACAATCATCCCTAGAGATAAATTCAGGACCAGCTATTTGGGACGGCGAGGAGGGGCAGTCGTCATGGACCCTCCAAAATATAGAGGCTCCCAACAAGAAAATTACTACTAGTAAAAATAGGCCTACTAATGTTAAAAAAGCCCATTATTTATAAAAAAAGGCTATAATTTATTATCTAAAATAAAAAATAAATAAAAGTTGTATAAAAAAGCCCATTATTTGATGGGCTAAAAAAGGTCTATTTATTTGTTAATTTAAGGGGCCCCTAAGTTTTATTTCGTCATAGGGCCCCTGAAATAATTGAGACGGGCCTGAATAAATTGCGCTCTCAATTCTCTTATCGAATAAAAGTGAATATATTGTAATTTTATGCTTTCGATTCTACTAGTCATGCCTAGACGCCATAGTTTTGGCATGAACGTCCTCAAAGCTTCTGCGTGGATACCTCATGAGCTCCTTATATAGGTCCGAACCATTGTCGACTCCCTTTTGAAATGCCTCTACTGCTCGTGAGTGTGTCGCATCCAAAAATTCCAACTCTTTCTGTGTTAAATCGGTTGGGGAATGTACGTATATATAAAAATTATTGTTAGAAAACAAACCAATTTAGTTATAAACTAACGAAAGTTTACAAATAAGCGCATGAGCCGAACTTTACAAAAGTTCAGGGTATTACTATTACCTGAAATAAGTTTTACTAGGATTTCATTTGAAAAAATCAAAAACTCGAGGGTACCAATTGTTTGGCAAATTCTTGTTGACAAAAGTAAGACAAAAAAGTGTTTTGGATGAAGCACCCACCGCAATATATTCATGAAACTAAATTTTGACGCTCGATATGGATATATAATGTAATCTTTATTGGCAATATTTTACGAGACGATCAGTGTAATATCCTCTGATCCAAATGGATAATCAAAGGATTGGTGACACCTCTTTACTTCAGGTTGAGGCTTTAGCTCTCTCAAGTGGAGTGGTGGCAACCTTTAATCTTGGAGTTAGGAAATTAATTATTGAAGGGGACAATCTTACTATTCTGAAAAATACATGGAAAGTACCGTAGGAGATCTACCCTAATACATTATAAAGCAGAAACTAGGTCTGTGTAAAAATTTGCGCCACGTGGCATAACCTGAATTAAATAATGGAAAACCTTTTTTTAACTTAAAAAACTAAATAACAATTCTAGAAAGACCGCTACACATTATACTCTAATAATAATTCTAGAAATCACGATTTATCTTAAATTCTTAACCACTTCATAAAATAGATAATGGATAGATATCATATTATATGCATAGATTGTTTCATATAGTATTACCTAATATAAAATAAAGAAATTAATTAATATATAATCATATTTTTAAAAAATTAATTAAATAATAAACATTACTAAAAAGAAAAAATGAATTCATAAAGATTGAAGGTTTTTTAGGGTATGATTTTAAATTTTATAAAATAGATAATATATATATAGTTTTCTATCTATGTAAATATTGATTTTATTCTTACAAAATTCCTAAATATAAAAAAGGCAATTTTAGATTTTATAAAATAATTAATGTATAAAAATAAAATTTTATCTATATAATTTCTATCTATGTTTATTGATATTGAAAAGCAATATTATATATGCTATCTTAAGATTATGCTAAAATATTTTTATCGGTTTGTTGAAAAAAAGTTATTCATATAAATTTCTATCTATATCTACGCTAATACATAATAAAATAGAAACAAATTATCTATAAAATTTGTGCTACATGACACTTTAAGAACAAATCAATTCTTTCATTTTATTTATTTATTTATTATACTTAAAAGTGAATGTAGAAGGTTTAATTTAGAAAAATATTTTCCATGTTTATTTAGTTTTATCTTAAAGATTAGAAAATAAAATAAAAATCGCTAAATTTTATATAAATATCATTAATAATTATAATAATAGATTAATTATTGAAATATACATTATTTTTGTTTTTTTCTCTTTAATTTATTATAATATATTATATAGTATAATGTTTAAAACTACCCGTAAATTTACGAGAATTACACTAGTTCATGTTGTAATTGAAGATGTTAGGCGTTTCATGACATATTTTGAAGACTTTCGCATTTCTCATTACTTTAGAAAAGGAAATAAGGTAGCTGATTTCATTGCATCCGGAAATTTTGACATGGAGCTTTTATGCAACTAAAATCAAGACGGGCAATTATCATCCCTTTGGTGATGAAATTTTTAAAAATCACCCGCTTAGATAATTCTGTTTGCTCATATGTTAGGAAGGGCACCTAATTTTGTTCTTGTTTGTTTTAGACCTGGGCCATTATCTTATCCGGGCCGTATAAAAAAACTTAACGACCCAAAAGCATTTCTGTAAGCCCAGCCCATAAACAGTAAGCTTATGCCCCACACTGCTATTAATAACCCGAACTCACTGCGAAGTTGTCAAAAACCCTAGTAATTAGTTTCACGCTTCCGCTCTCTCTCTGTAGTCGCCTCTATTTCTCCCCTCACTTCTCACTCGCCGGTGGCAGCAGCAACATGGTACGAAGATCCACCATTGCTTCGTGGCTCTATTATCTCTTGAATCTTCAACAATCTTCTGTTTTATCATCTGGATATGACTTCTGAAATGGTTTTGTTTTATTGTTTTTGCAGTCTCTGGTGGCGAATGAAGATTTCCAGCACATTCTTCGTGTGCTGAACACAAATGTTGATGGTAAGCAGAAGATAATGTTCGCTCTTACCTCCATTAAAGGTATTGGTCGCCGTTTCTCCAACATTGTGTGCAAGAAAGCTGATGTCGACATGAACAGGAGGTTTGTTATTCTAGCTTGATTGGAGATTGCATTTTTGTCCCTTTTCTCTATTTTTCTGTTTTCTCGTAGTTATACAATGATATAGTCTGTTCCGGAGTAGCCAATATGCTATTGAATCCGTTACATACCTTTGTTGTTAGTTTTGATTGCCTCGTTAAGCCTTTTTCTAATCTGTATTTGCATCTGATCTACTCACTTGAATGGTTAATTTAAGGTTTGTTTATATTTAGCTATTGTATTTTGCTTATGATCGATCATTTATTTATAGATAAGAAAATCATTAACGTTGGGTATATGTTATGTTATGTATCTTGATCGGTAATTGCACTTGTTTCATAGGCTTCATTAGTTTATATAGTGTGGCCTTGAACTAAAAGTGCATAGAGAAATAGCTGTTAACTCAGCAGTGGCCAGACAACCATGGGGATGGATCCACAGATGAGTTGCTCAAAGTGATTCTTATCTACTAATTCCCTCTCACATTTTATTGCCCCTCTTTTCTTCTTAAAGTGATAGAGACAAAAAAATGAAAAATAAGATAATCTAATCAAATTGTTATCCTCGTGAACCCTTAAGGTTTGCTCATTTCAAACAAATCACATCGTTAAATCCCTATCTGGTTGATTGCTTTGTGAATAGTACATGATAGGATGTATCTTGTTGGTTATTGCACGTTTAGATGTCTTGGGCTGTCATTATCACATAATGTAGCCTTATACTAAAATTGCATATAGAAACAGCTGTTAACTCAGCAGTGGCCAGACAACCATGGAGATTTATCCACAGATGAGTTGCTCACAGTGCTTCTTGTCTACTAATTCCATCTCACATTGTATACTTATAATTGAAGATGAATTTAAGATTTTCTGGAGTCTACTCTGATCTGAGTTGTATTTTTGACTGACTATTTTTATTGTTCAAACTCGAACTGATTTACTTGGATTGTGTAAATTATCTAGTATCTTGTTAGTGATTGCACCTTGTATTATAGGCTTCATTAACACATAGTGTGGCCTGCTACTAAAAGGTGCATAGAGAAATAGCTGTTAACTCAGCAGTGGCCAGACAACCATAGAGATGGATCCACAGATGAGTTGCTAATGGTGCTTCTTGTCTACTAATTCCATCTCACATTTTAGTGATCTTGTAGCATATGAAAGAGTAAAACAAAAGAACATAATGGGATTTGGAAATTAAGTGCTTTTGTGACTGGAGATTCTAAATGAAGTTGCATGCTCACTAACTACGGTCATCACCTCATTTTTTGTACTTCTGCTGATCATTTATTTGATGAATATTATGTATGTAATTTTTTTATTGCACTTCATCATGGGCTTCACTATTTTAGATAGTGTGACCTTCTACTTAAGTTGCATAGAAAAATTGCTGTTTACTCAGCAGTGGCCAGACAACCATGGATATGGATCCACAGATGATTTGCTCACGATGCTTCTTGTCTACTAATTCCATCTCACATTTATAGTGCTCCTGTTAGTGTATTTAAAAGGATAAAGAAGAATGAAAAGAGAAAAAATGCAAGTTGTTTGCTCTGGCTATCTCAATAGTCTTATGTGTTATTGGTTCATTGTTTGTAGATTATAGGATGTATCTTGTTGGCAACTACACTTGTTATATAGGCCATCATTAGTACATAATGTGGCCTTCTACTAAAGTTGCATAGAGAAACAGCTGTTAACTCAGCAGTGGCCAGACAACCATGGAGATGGATCCACAGATGATTTGCTCAAAATGCTTGTTGTCTACTTATTCCTTCTCACATTTTTATACCTTCTGTTGTCTATCTTTGTATGTTGTACTCAGTTACAAGTAATCTGCAAATGACAGTTTGGATCAATTTAATAAGTTTGATACAAGTAAATCAATGATCTTCTTTCAGGGCTGGTGAGCTATCTAATGCTGAGATTGACAATCTCATGGCAATTGTGGCTAACCCTCGTCAGTTCAAGATCCCCGACTGGTTTTTGAACAGGAAGAAGGATTACAAGGATGGCAGGTACTCTCAGGTGGTTTCTAATGCCTTGGATATGAAGCTGAGAGATGACCTTGAACGCTTGAAGAAAATCAGGTATTTCTCAACCTTAACTTGTGTAGACATCAGGGATTCGTCACTGGACGTTGAAAAGCCAATGCTCGCATGCATATGATATCTGTTAATATAGAGTAGAATCTAGATAAACATAAAATCAACGTGAAGTTAATTTTACCTCCATACACTTTTTTGCATTTGAAAAGTCTGATCGATTGCAACATGACATTGGTCAGGAACCACCGTGGTCTGAGGCACTACTGGGGCCTTCGTGTTCGTGGACAGCACACAAAGACGACTGGACGTAGAGGGAAGACAGTCGGTGTCTCCAAGAAGCGTTAAGCTTTATATTTCACTCTTTGTGTCTTCTTGTTTTACTGATTTGGTTAGACATGTAGCTTCACAAGTAAAAGCAATATGAGATGTTTTTGAAGTTTGGAATTCATTGTTCTGATGGGGAAGTATCATGTTTTCTTTGTGTGTTGAGTTTCTGAACTTGATCCATTAAATTAAGTTAAATTGAATTGTTTCCATTTTGATTTTTTTTTAAAAAAAAATTCCACTTGAGAAAATATTAGCTTCATGTAAAATTCTTAACTCTGGCTACATTAATGTTTTTAATTATCTAGAGCTACACCGAAACTGTGTAACAATTCTTACAGCTAATAGACCAGTGCAAGATAACCACATAACCACTTGTACAAGTGCTGATAGATCATTATGTACATCTAAGTGCATTTATCTTGTTCTATACAATCGTCGTATCGTTTTAAATAATTTTTAAATGAGTACAAGCATAAGACTGCCCAGGGACTCAGGGAGGTAAAAAGGATGGTTAAGTATGATCTTATATGAAATAACCGAAATGATGGGTTGGATGGTTAAGTATGATCTTATATGAAATAACCGAAATAATGGGTGATTGTGCATAATTTATCATAAATATACATATGCGTATTACTATTAAAAGTTAGTTAATTAAGTGGCTAAGGCTTTGGCTCCGTTCGGCAATGTCAAAAAAATTTCAACTACCTCCAAATCAACTACATCAACTACATAATGTACCTCCCCCAACCTTATATTTTTTGCAAAATATCAACTACTATCAACTCCATCAACTCTATAAACTCAAATCAACTACATAAACTACCCATTGCCGAACGGAGCCTTTATGATAGTATCATGGACTCATAAGGTCTCCGACCCATGGGCAGCTTAGGTATGGACTCATAAGGTCTCCGACCCATGGGCAGCTTAGGTAATTGTTATGCTGTTTGGATTCATATTTTTTTTCCTGGTCTTATTCCGATAGAGTTTATAAGAAACAACACCTACTAAATTATTTTTGATATGGAGAGAAAATAAACTAAAATCTAACCATTAAATTATATTTGGATGTTTGAGATTCATTTAAATTCGACCCTTGAAATATTACAAACGTTGGGCATGTACTCTTGCTTTTTGAATTTTCATTCTATCTATAACTATATATTAAAGCTGTGTCTTTTCGAGCCACCAGAACGATTCTGGCCCCACCTTATAATTACAAAATTAATTTTTATTCCTAATATTTTAACTTTTTCTATTAAATTTTTCTTTAACTATTTAAATCTATCTTTAACATCAAAAGAATATCTATTTAGTATAACGATATCTTTTGAAAACTTCCTTATACAAGGATTTAAGATTAAAGATAAAATATTTTAGAATAAATATAAATCTTTTAGCATATATCTTTTGACGAATTTATTTATAGATATTATATAAAATTAATGATAAATATTTATAATTTTAAAATTTATAAAAATAGACAATAAAATGTTTAATAGATGTATTAAAATATTTGATAAGCCCTAAATTTACATAAATAAAAAGTAATAAAATGTGAAGAATATAATATTTGATAAAAAAAAATTATACATCCTACAAGCAATAAATTACTTATATTAAAATTTATATTATATTTTTATTTATTAATATCATATTTATAATGTCTATAAAAAATCGAATCGTAGTCCTACATGGTACGACGGGTAAAACTAGTTATAACAAAATTTGTTTATTTTATAATTGAAAAATTATTTTTATATTTTATTATGCTGATACTCAATTCTAATTTAAAAATAATTAAGATAATTCTCCAAATGAATCTATAAAAATATTAAAAATAAATATATTATAGAATTTAAATATGTCAATGAATGATGAAATTAAAATAGACTAGATGTTTTATTTTTATTTTTTTGGCCAGGAGATTTTGCTTTATTCTGTTTTTATATACTGAAACCAAACTAGCGCTGATCTACATGAAATTTCAATTTTAATATGTGGGTCAAAATTGAGTTTCAACTTTGAAGTTTCTGTCCATTAATGTTCCAAAGGTGGGTTTCACAGATGTGGGATTAGGATTTTGTACATATCCAATTAGAGGATTTATTGAATAACCATTGACGTAAGATATCATAAATTTGTGGGTTTGGTTGGGGTCATCTCTAAGGACATCACAAAGCAAGACCACTCTTTAATGTATACATATTAAAAATAACTAACGTTTTGTTTGGGGCTTGAATTGAAAGCCACTAATCTTTACGTTTAGGCATAGGTAGGGATTTTTATTTGGTTTATGTCTCTATTTGATTGCTTAATTAGTTAATCGGTCACCCCCACTCCCACTCTAACCTTATTGCATGCCCTTTGATTTGCAGACATATACCAACTATTCTTTCTCTCTTTCGGTAACAATTCTTTCAATGCTCTTAAAAAAGTTTTATTATCAATTAAAATTGCAAACCAGATTTTTTTTTAAAATAATTGTTATACTTCCTTATGTCCTGTTTTTACTAATTTTTTTTAAAATGATCTCAACTGGAAAAGTTTTAAGTACTATTATAAGACCCTGTTCGGCGTAGGTTTGTAGAGATTTTTACTATTTAAAATCTGTTTAAATATGTGTTTGACATAAGAAAGGTTTTTTTACTAGGATGAGGTTTGACGAGGTTTTTAAGGAGATTCGAAAACACATAATTGAAACCTTGGTATAGATAGGTTTTATGAGGTTTCTAAAAAAAATTAACACAACCTTTTTATTAATTATTTTAATTAATATTTTTTTTGTTAGTTTTGAACTAAAACCTACCTAAAAATCTTGTCATACCAAACACCAAATAAAGTTTTAGGAGTTTTAAAAAAATCCTGCACGTACCCAATAACCTTCACCTCCTCAAAAACCTTGTTTTATAAAACTGTGTAATAAAAGTACTCTGTTCGTCCCCATTTGTTTGTTCAAAAGGACGGATTTCACGATTATTAAGAAGAATAAAAATTAGTATTGGTAATGAGAAAACTGGATAATGAAGGTAAAAATGAGATTAAATGGGAGTAGATTTATAATTTAATATATATAAGAAGTTGAAAAGTGATAGAATAGTTGATAAAGTTGGATAAAATGGGTAAAAAATGATATTGGGTAGGGGTAATGTAGTACTCCCTCCGTTCTATTCTACTTGTCTTTCTAACTTCAAAATTTTGTTCAATAAAACTTGTCCATTTAGGATTTTTATTTTAATTAATATGTTGAAAAGTGTTCATATTGACTTTTTTCTCTCTATCTATTGGCTATAAAGGATAGTTAGTAATTAATTGGTGATTACATTTTGAAAATTTTAAATTTTTAATGACATTTTTTTTTTCAATGAGTTTCTTAATATATGTGAAAAAAAATCTAAAAAGACAAGTAGAATAGAACGGATGGAGTAAGAAAAGTGTAGTTATAAAAGAAAAGTGGACAAATAAAAGGGAACAACGGAAATAGAAAGTGGACAAACAATTAGGAATGGATGGAATATATTGTTAGAATTTTAGTTGTTAAATTAATAGAATTTAACTCTTAATATTCAAATTCATAAATGAATCATCTCGATTTGAATTTTCAAACAACCCATTATTTTAAGGGGTTATAAGGATGCATATTTAGAAATTCAAATCGGAATGATTTGGTTATGAATTTAGATGAAATTAGAGTCGAATCCTACTAATTTAAGAGTGAGTTAATCAATGGAAAATATCTTTTGATACTCTCCTTTTTCTTACTTTTCCTTGTGATACCTAGGAAAAAAAATCTTATTCCTTTGTGTTATCCTATTTTTGACAAATTTTCTACCATGATCTAAACTCACTCAAATTTCTTTTAATTAACATGGTGTCTCTAGAGCATCTGAAACTACTCTGTAACATGACATGTATGTCATTCAAATACATTTTGATGAATGAAAAAAGGAAGCTAGATACGAAAACAATTAGAAAATTACTACTCCACTGTATAAAGTAGGCTAAAATTGGCAACAATCTACCAAAGGTTCTTCTATATGCCTATATGGAATGTGTCTATTCATTTACAAGTTACATGTAGGTATATATGCAAGATTGCAAGGTATATTATAAAGTACTAAAAGAAGACATATATTCTGGCTATTGCTGATAAAATGGGCGGAATGATAGGCTCCCCAGATTTGGAGTTCATAGGTTTAGTACAGTTCCATCAAGTGCCTTTGTGAGGGGCGAATGCCAATTTGAGTTAATTGGATTGGAAATGGGGAATATTAATTAATTAAATCTTTGGACTTTGCGCGTGAACTCCTCTTTTTTGTCCTCTTCTTATAAAATCCTCTGTTCTCACCTCCGTTTCTATAATGATCAGTGATCACAATACAATACACTAGAATACAACAGTGCAATGTAGAAATTTTAGAACTTGTTTTCTCCCTAAGAAAATAGAAAATAGAAAATAGAAAATAGAAAATACAAAAGAACCGATTCATCAAGAAGAAAGTCAAGCTAAGTAACGCTCGAATTTTAAACAAACCTAATCTTAATTGCACGCTTCAATTCAGCCCGACGAAGAAGGCGGGAAGTGAGCGGAATCCATCCAGGACGACGTCGTATTCAAATCCGACCCGTCACCCTGACCCGGATCCGGATCAGGTGCCCGTGGATACCCGAAGTCTGACGACGATGAAGAAGAAAACGACGCCAATGGCCACTCATTCGGCGACACAAGAGAGGTGGGATCCCCTGCAGTGCTCTGCAGGAGGCGCGAGTAGTCCCAATAATCTCTCATCACGTCTAGCTCTAATTGTTGTTGTTGTTGTTGGTGTCGATGTTGTTGATGTTGATATTGATGTTGTTGTTGTTGTTGATGATGATGATGATAATAAAGAGGACGGAGTGTTTGCTGGGGTGGACTTGTTGTCACGCTAGCTGGCGCCTGAGCTGGCATTAAAAACGCTGAGGTGGATGGCGACGGTTGTTGTGGCGGAACCAAGATGGGGCCGGTGGAGGAGGGCCGAACGCGGGGCCTAGGTAGCTGAGGTAGCGGTATTTGGGCCTCCTCGGGGAAGTTGAGCTTGGCTCGGCTGCCCCGGAACCGGATAGCAGCTTCGTCGTAAGCCCTAGCGGCGGACTCGGCCGTGTCGAACGTTCCGAGCCAAACCCTAGCGGCCTTGTGCGGGTCTCGAATCTCCGCCGCCCATTTCCCCCACGGACGCTGTCGAACTCCTCTATATCGTCGTTTTCGTTCGCCTCCGACTTCTTCAGACGCCTCCGTTGCCACGTCAGACAAACCCGGAGACGCCGTTGGTGGTGGCATGGGCGGAGGCATGGTGTGTGGGTGCCCTTGAGTGGTTGGGCCAATTGTGATTTGTTCCTCGCTCCCTAGTGACATAACAAAAACCAACATGAGTTCTAAATAGTAACAATTACTTATTGTACATAGTTGTTGGTTTAAAAGATTTCTAGGGTAGTGTGTTTGATGGATTAGTTTGAAGCCACATGCAATTCTAGTTTCACACGTCAAAAACTATGGGATATATCTTAAACGTAAATCACTCGATCATGTTTGACACGAAATCATACTATGTATCAACGGAATATAATAAATGCGCATAGAATAATAATAACAATAGTTTCACATAAATCTATATGATAAGAACAGAGACTTCACTCGCTACAGTTCAATATGGATGGCGTCGACCTTGAATTCATCATCCTATTTCTGACCCATTCTTATCAATTTAACCGTCACACATTATTATTCAGACGGACTTGCAAATATATCCTCTCATAAATTAATTGCAAATAATAAATTTACAAGAAGATGGTAATTTCTATACTAACCAGAGGGCGCATCAAATGAAGATGATGAACCGGAGTAAATACTGAACCGGCCAGAACCCGGTCGAGTGGCGAATTGATGTTGCTGATGAAACAAAAACTGATCACGGCTTCTCTTTAGGCCAACCAAGGAGCTCGGACCGGAAGCCTCAAACCCCACCGATGCACCGCCAACGCCGCCGCTTGGAAACTGCGCAGCCTCGGCCTCCCGCCACCCTCCTCCGCCGCTACCCTGACCGGAGACCACCTGGGTCAAGGCCGTCACCATGGCAGACATCTCCTGATTCGACGCGCCCCTGCCGTATCCTCCCGGCAACTGTTCCGCGGCCTCCGTTGTCTCCGGCGGCCGGTGCTCCTCTCCACCGCCGCCGCCTCCATCTCCTGCGGCGGTGGTGGGGGTGGGGGTGAAAGTGACGTAATTATCCCTCGAGTTCGCCACCTTTTGTAATAATAACAAGCACATGTAAGCTCGGATTTGGATGGGAATTAAAGAAATGATTTTAGCTAGGAAGATTTTAGAAGGAATCTTCACCTCTTGTTTTTGTAGGGATGGATTGATTTGGAGAGGGGAATGAATTTCATGATTTGTGAAGTATATAAGTTGAGTTGAGTTGGGTAGCCGTCAAAGCAATAGGTGGGATTAGTCTTAGTTCTCGGAACCTAGACTTGTACCAGCTTTTTATAAATTCGGTACGTACTTTCCTCAAGACCTAAAAAGGCTGGCTCTAGATAGAGAGTAAAACAAATTTATCAAAAGATAAAGGCGTGAAATGGGTAATTTTTCTAAGATTCATGCCGTAACAAGTACGAGAACAAAGCAGAGTGTTCTGGTTTGCTCCTTTTCATTTGGAGACTCCGATCCCTTTCAGGAGTTCACACCATGCCATTATTTGCTTTGATTTTGACTACATGTACGGGTTTCGCAGAGTTATTAAGTTGGGTTCTATAATGGTCTTTCTACTTTCGACTCATTTACACGTGGGAGAAGGATATGAATTTTTTTTAACATGGTACATTTTTTTGTCCATATGTGAATAATATAGGAATTTGCTAGTGGTCAAAGTTTGGTAGTTGACTTAGGTTAGAATTTAACTCTAGTTGAGTTGTTTTTTAGGGTTAGTTTAATTTACCAT
Organism: Fallopia convolvulus; assembly: GCA_964016875.1. Classification (NCBI taxonomy): domain Eukaryota; kingdom Viridiplantae; phylum Streptophyta; class Magnoliopsida; order Caryophyllales; family Polygonaceae; genus Fallopia; species Fallopia convolvulus. The sequence continues at coordinate 35,699,362 of OZ024737.1, forward strand.
CTTAGGAGATAGTATTAGTTGAGTATCGTTCGTAATGTCATTGAGTTCATTATCTCTATTGAGAACTCATGAAAGATCAATGGAGGAGAATTCTGTTTTCTTTGCTTTTGCTTCCGCTTGATACGCATCTTCACATGGTATCAGAGCAGAAGTAGATTGGTCTAGTTTCTTAGTTTAAGGATTCGATTCTTTGACAATCAATTTTCGTTTATTTTGCACAATGAATCCCTTGATTGATCGACTTAGGTTTTCTTTGACCGATTCTACTGAAAATGACGGGAAATTCAGGTGTTAGAAGTGTTTTTGAAGATTCGATTGCTAACAATTCAAATGCTTCGAATGGAAGATATGATCCGTACTATATGGTGAATTCAGATTATCCAAGAGCTCGGCTAATTGCAATACGGTTCAACGGGGAAATTTTCTTGAATTGGAGTCAAGGAGTAAACATGGTGTTAGGATCCAAGTTCAAGCAAGGTTTTATCAATGGTGTGTGTTCGTCCGGTCAAAGATAAAGAGGATTATCAACGATGGATTCGAGCAAACTAATGGTCTATTTTTGGATCTTAAACTCCATGATCTCATTAGATGTTGAAGGATTCATATCTTTAGAATCCTCTAAGGAGTTATGGGATGATCTAACTGAAAGGTATACAATCTAATGCTCCACTAATTTTTCAATTGAAGTGAAATCTGGCTAATTTGAAGTGTATGTGTGGAGTTCTTTCAAATTGTTCAAGTTCTTGAGATAGAAGCCAATTCTTGAGATTGATACCTTTCCATCTGTTAATAAGGCTTACTACTTGGTTCAACAAGTTGAAAGTCAAAAATTGGTTTCTATTGAAATGAATATTGGTCAAGAGATGAGTGCTCTTTATGCAAATAGGTCTAACAATAACATGCAATAAAATTCAGTTCAAGATGGTAATCAGAATTTTGGAGGAAGTAATGCATGGTGTGAGGGTAAGAAAGATTACGGTTACCAATGCCAAAGACTTGAGAAAGAGTGTGATTTTTTCAAAGTTAAGGGACATACCATGGATGCTTGCTTCAAGCTTCGAATATCCGAATTGGTATAAGGAGAAGTATGGAGATCCTAGCTAAGAGTAATGCTAACATGGTGCATCAAGACACACCTTTGGATGGTGATCAAGGAGAAGAGTAGGCAACTAGGGCAAGCTCTTCAACAAGCTTTGATACCACATTGGTGACAATTGTGTGTCAAGAAGTGCTTTGAGCCACAAAACGGAAAGACAAGTTAGAGTCATCTTTTGCTAATTTGGCAGGTACTTTGATTTCTTCTACTACTTTGAATGCTAGAATTGGTGTTAGCATAGATAATTGGATAGTAGACACCAATGTTATTGATCATATGTCTTATAATCTTTATTTAATTGAAAAATTGTTGAATTTGCACTATCTAGTTTTGATTGGTCTTCTTCATGGTTCTATAAAGCAAGTTTTTCAAGTAGGAAACATTGCTTTGACTGGGGATATTTTGTTAAAGTCAACGTTATTTGTACCAGAGTTCAAGCATATTTGTTGTTAGTGACCAAGTTCTTAGATGACTTAGATTTTGTGACTTGGTATACTAAAGGAAGTTTTTACTTTTAGACCTTATTACTGATAAGGTCAAGACTATGGGAGATAGAGTTGGAGGCCTATATGGCTAAAAAAATGGTCGTGTGGAGAGAAAGCATCGGCATTTGATTGAGATAGCTTGGACACTTAAAATTCATGATCAGTTTCCTGCTAAGTTCTAAGGAAAATTCTTGCTTGTAGCTACTCATCTCATCAAGTCGATTTTTAAATTGCTATACTTATAGCTACTCATCTCATCAACAAGATGCCTTCTTCAATCCATAAAGATAAGACTCCTTTTGAAATATTGATGCATGAAAAGGTCTCTTACTTATGATTATTTGGGAGTTATAGGTTGTTTAGCATATGCCTTACATCCTAGCAAAGATGAGTATGATGTTAAGGCTAGGAAATGTGTCCTTATTGGGTATCCATATGCTCAGAAAATTTATAAACTATATGATTTAAAGACTCACAAAGTTTTTTGTGAGTCGTGATGTTATATTCAAAGAGGACATTTTGCCTTTTATTCATTCGCATTCCATGCCTAGTTCTCCTACAACTTTTGAATCAACACCAACTCTTCCTTTAGTCAAACTAATTGCTAGAAATGTCTATTCTTTACCATATTTACCTAATTTTTGCCTAATCATTCTCCTCTTTTATCCTCACATATCCCTAGCACTCATATTTTACCAACCATCTTTTACCAAACTAGTCTATGACATCACCTATTACTAATCAGAATTCTATTAATCCTCCTATTTCTACTTCTTTTCATGAATTAGAAATATCTCATGTACCTAACTTGCTTTCTCATGATGATTTTTCATATTTAAGGATATCATCACAAGTCAGTGTTCCTCCATAGAAATTCCAAGATTTTGTTTATCCAACAATTGCCTCAAAATCTTCTAAATCCCATTCTTTACGACTACTCATTTTAATTTGTTTACCTGCTATGTTGATTATCACACTTTTTTAGCCAATGTTATGCAAGTTTTTGAACCAATCACATACAAACAAGCTATTAAAGATGAGAATTGGGTTCAAGCAATGTAAAAGGAGTTAGATGCTTTTTGAATCTAATGATACTTGGGATTTGGTTTCTAAGCCACATAATCAGTCTGCCATTTGATGTAAGTGGGTTTACAAGGTCAAATTTAGACGATGGTTTTATGGAAAGGCTAAAAGCTCGCATTGTAGCAAAGAGTTACGCTTAAGTTGAAGGCAAGTACTACAAAGCTACCTTTTCCCTAGTTGCTAAGTTTGCTAGCATAAGGATTATTTTGGTTGGCCTATCTATCAATTAGACATTAATGATGCATTTACTTATGATTTTATTGATGAAGTATTCATGGAACCACCACCTGGTTACAAAGCCGCTTTACCTAGCCAAGTATGTAAACTTAAGAGATCTTTATATGGTCTCAAGCACGCATCTCGGTAATGGAATGTTGAACTTACCAAGTTGTTGTTATATATCATTGGGTTTCTCTTAGTCTAAATAGAATTATTCTATGTTCATCAAAGATGGAATGTTGAACTTACCAAGTTGTTGTTATCTTTGGGTTTCTCTCAGTCTAAATAGGGTTATTCCATGTTCATCAAAGATGTGCAAGATCAGTTCACTATTGGTTTAGTTTATGTACATGATCTTCTTCTTATTGGTAACTGTAAGTGGATAAAATTAATTGTCATAAATATTTTCGCTATTATCCGCCATAAAGGTATTTTTATGTATTATGTGTTTCTATCTTTAACTATTTTATTATAAAATCGTTATGATGGAGGATTCTAGATCTTAGCCGAAAGATAGAATTTTCACTTGAATTGTGGAGCAAGAAATTGATTTTTAGGTGTGGAGCATTATCGTCCCTCCCATAGAGATAGATTTTTCGACATTCTCTCTCCCTCTCCTCCATTATAAATACATGTCTTCGTCATGTATGATGAGGATCATATTTGCTAAGCTCGCCAACAAGTATTTTCCTTTACCTTGACGTTCGATCGACAAACTGCTCTTTTGAATTAGGCATCGAAGGTGGATTAGGGGGTCACCGTCCCTTGTTTCCATTGTTTTGCGGGTTCTAGGTTAAAGAGGAGCTTGGAATGGAAGGTGAAGAAGGGAGTATTCAACCAGTGCATTGAAGACGAATTTTTGTGCACTAACAGTAACTCTAATGTTGAAATTTAAAACACACAGTTTGCTTTACCTTCAGCCTTTAACATTAGGTATTTTTTTTTTTGATAAGGTAAAAATTTGAATACCAAACAGACTTGGTAAACCGAGAGGCCCTTCGAAAACGGTAGCCGAGAACAGCTAAGGAAGACAAAGCAAGCAGGAAAAGCTAAGAAAAGCAAACAGACTTGGTAACATTAGGTAATTTATAGGCATAGAGGTTGCTAAGTCTATCTCTAGCACGATGCTTAATTAGAGGAAATATATAATGGACATTCTTAACGATACATGGATGTTAAATTGTCATGTTGCAACTTTTCCCATGTTCAAAGGCACTGAGTTATCCATTGATCAAGGTGATTTGTCACCTAAACCTAATGTTTATAGGAGATTAGAGGGTAGGTTATTGTTTTATTCATCCAGTCAAAATAGAATTAGCACTCTGCCTTCACTGATGCGGATTGAGGTAGTCGTACATTCAGTGGTTGATCTCTTACCGAGTACTGTGTATTTTTTGGCAATTCTTTGATTTCGGTCTTGGAAGACAAAAAAAAGCAGAAAATTGTCTCCAAAAGCTCTGCAGAATTGGAATACAAGGCTATGTCTACCACAACAAGTGAGGTTGTCTGGATGATGGTCTTCTCTCTGATTTACACATCTATGTTCCTCATTCTATTGTGCTTCATTGTGGTGATAAAGTCGTGCAACACATTGTTGTGAATTCCATATTCTACGAGCGCACTAAATATTTAAACATAGATTGCTATTATATATGTTCGTGACAAGATTCAAGAGGATTTCTTCAAACACTACATGTCATGTCATCCTTTTAACTTGTTGATGTACATAACAAGGCATTAGGAGAGCAACAACATTGCTTCTTAGTGTCCCAGTTAGGCCTTGTAATGTTGAGAGTTATTCCACATGGGAAACTTGAGACTAAGAAAGCCTAGTATATAACCCAATGAGCTACTCCACCCATTGCCATATGGTTTTGGGTTGGAACCTCGTTGGGTTTGTATGCTAGGCCCGTTACACGCACAACCCCCAGATTATCGGCCCACCGGACTTTATCATGTAATGATCCCCCAAGTCCAACTTATATAATATAGGAGTTAGTGATCAAAGTTTGGTGGTTGACTTAGGTTAGAATTTAACTCTAGTTGAATTATTTTTTAACTTTAGTTAAACTTACCGCCTTAGGAGATAGTATTAGTTGAGTATCGTTTGTAACAAGTCATTGAGTTTATTATCTCTCTCTTGAGAGCTCATAAAAGATTAATGGAGAATTCCGTTTTCTTAGCTTTTAAGTCCGCTTGATATGCATCTTCACACCATAAAATTTTAAGTCATTGAGTTTAATTATTTTTTCATCACTAATAATAACAGGAGTACTATATGAGACATCGAACTAGACCAGGACCGAACCAACTTTTTTCGATCTGATCCTCGGTCCAGAATTCAGTCCCAATCCGGTCCGGTCTCGGTCTGATCTCATTGAACTAAAGGTAACACAATACGACTATTTGCACTCATTCAAGAAGATTATTTAACTCGGATTGAATCCAATATATTAGGCCAAGATACTGATCAAATATCCCAACAACCTTTACTCCGGGCGAGATCTGGTGTATTTGGGACGAAAAACCAGATGTATTTGGATCATTTTGTAGTGGTGTACTATGAATGTTTTTGGAAATTTAGAAGCAATAAATCAAATATTCAACTTTACTTTATATGCTTAAGATAGTTCTTGGATCGGATTAGCGGATATTTAAATTGGATATCTGCCAAGCCGGTTTAAAATTGGACTTAAATTTTAAAAAAGTGACAAGATTTTTTTTAAATAAATAGTTCAGCTACACAAAATGTCAATTTGAGCTCACGACATAAAAGTACGAAAATATCGTTTTGAGCTAGGAAATAAGTGAGAGAAAATGTTTGTGATTTTACGTTTTCTACGTGTACACAAAATGTTGCATTAAGGAATTTTCAACTAAAGAATCATCAAGGACCACTTACAATCACACAACTAACACCTCTTTAACTCAGTACGTTTAATGAACAAAGTATATAGTTTTGGAAGCTTGTATACATCCTTCTGATTTAAGATCATGTTAAATAGTTCGAAATTTATATAAATTGAGGTTGAAATTAATTATTAAAATTTAAGTGATTATATTCGTGGATAAATTTAGTTAGTGTTAGGTAGATGAGCATTCTATAAATTATTTTATTTTAATTATTAATGTTATATTAATATAAAAAATATGTTTTCTTCCATAAACTTGGATTAATTGGGAGGTCATGAGAACTTATTTTTTAGACAAAATTTCAATTAAAATAAACCCTCTAAGGTCCGATCAACTTCCATAAACTTTATGCTTAGTATTATCATGCATTATTATTTTGTAAGTAATTCAAAATTTGGAATTCAGTATTTTTGGTTTTTTCAGTACTACTTTCGTTTCGTAATATAGGTCTTTTTTACTTAAAAGTTCGTTTCACAATATAAATCTCTTTTTAATTAATTAGTACTAAAATTTATCAAAAATAACATTTAATTAATGTATTTCTAAATCTAATATCCTTATAAATACTAAAAACTTTCACCCATTGGGTGATATTATCTAATTTAATCTCATATTAATTTTATAAAAAATATCTTATTAATTACACTTTAAGCTTATCTTAATTATATATGTGCAAAGTTCTAAAAATCCCTAAATTAAGAAACGAAGGGAGTACTATATATCGTCATATTGTACAACTTTATGTATTGAAAACATACCCTAATGAAGTCAAAGTTGGTTCATTACATATTTGGTGCGAACTTGTTGCATTAAATTATATGGCATGTGTGACAATATTTAACGACGTCATTGATCGTGTGGCTGAGCTCATGCATTACCTCAATTAACTAATCAATTACTATAGAGGAGTGATTTGCATGAGAAGCAAGAATCTCATGACTTTTACTAATTACTATATGTGTAATTAATTAATGTCCCAATTATGTGATGGAAACAATTAAAAGCAACACTCTTACACTCACTTATTTAATTTGCTGTTCGATCGTAAGATGATAAGATCCATAATATATTGGGAGGGTCCTTAAGTGTTGCTAGTGGTAAAGTGGTGGTAGACTCCTTAAGTGTTGTGCAAGAGGTTTGAAGTTCGAATCTCACTGGCGGCATGTATGGAAAAATTGATATTGGGAGGGTCTCCCCCAAAATGGGGCCACGAAGTACCCGATCCGAATGTAGAGCGGTGTCCGACCGATCGAACCGGACGAGCCAAAAGGCAAGACCAAAAAAAAGATCCATGATATATGGCGTGAACAATGACGCATCGATGAGGTTATAAATTATAATGGTGTTATTAAGTGTACCAGAACTGTTTTATTCGTTATTGGGTAAATCTCGTGCATTGTACGTGTTAAGAATTGAGACCAGAAAATACATAAATAAATATATAGTTTTCAAAAAAAATAGATTTCACACCAAACTTTTTTGTCCGCACCTTTGAATTATCACAAATATTCCCTTTTAAAAATAAATTTAAAAAAAATCAGATTCTCTCAGTTTTTTTCCTTATTTTGATTTCATGATGTCCACTTTTTTGGAAAGGCATAGGATAAGTGTTTTTTTGGATAAATTTTAGTTAGATAGAGATTTTAATATTTTTTTTCTAAAAATATGTACTTTCTCTGTTCAAAAATACATGATGTTTTAATTTTATTTTCTTGTTCAATAATACTTGATGTTTTACATAATTTACCATATTTTTTTCAATATTACCCTTATTAATTAAAAAAAATGATAAAAAGAAAAAAGAAAAAAGAAAAGATCTTTACAAAATTATGAATATTTAAGTTAAATTATATATCTTTTTAATTTTAAATACAAATCCTAAAATATCATATTTTACTGAACGAAGGAAATATTTTTTAGAATTTTAGTTTTTACAAATAGGGTATGTGGTATATAATAGGAACAAAATCATATTGGAATAATGGAATGGAATGATCATGTGATTCAGGATTTGACTTATTGGAAGGGAATGATGTGATTCAGGGTTTGACGTGGTACATACTACATACAATAACAATGCTCCAATTGGTAAAAAAAAAAAAAAGAAGTTTGGAAGAAGTGTTTGGACAAGACTTAAATAAGAATGTTATAAATATTTTTACGATTCTATATTATATGATGGTAAAGCTTTAGGCTTTGTTCGGCAGTAGCGGAATGAGAGCGAATTCGATCAGCTAGCAGGAGTGGAATTTTGAGCGGATTCAAGAAGTTCCTCCTCACAAGCTTCTTGTTTTTCCGTATCCGAATGGGTAAAAAAGCTCTAGCTACAAAATGCTGAACGGAGCCTTAGTGCTCATCATTGGCGTTGGATAACTCAGTTTTTAGGCTGAGGTAATTTCACATTCATTAATGCAATAAATGGGAGTAGTGTAACACATGTCCGTGGGAGATTGAAATTTTGGTTGTGGAAATTAAAGTTCACTTACGAGCTTTGACAAAATTTGTCTCGAACATGTGCGCAAGAAACTAAATGTGTGCACTAATATATGATTGCGCACCTTGCTCAAATTGTCCGCATTTCACACATGCACATATCGAGAGCTTTCTGCTCTCATCCGACCATAATGATATTATTGGTTTGAGTCATTTCTAGTCAGAATCTTTCCAAATTTTTACATCATAAAAAAAAGAGGGCTAGAAATTGGTCAGGTGGTGGATGGTTGAAGCCTTATCGTCATCTGACCTCTTTAATCAATTATTTATGTGACCCATTTGTCACTCGGTTAACTTGTCACTCGGTTAACAATTTACATAAATCCTCTTTAATCAACTATTTATGTGACCCATTTGACCCATTTATCACTCGATTAGATAGAAGCTTTTTTTTTGGTCTTGAGATTATAGAAGATTTGACCAAACAAGTAATATGCTACATGTAATATATATGCATGCCAAAAACAGGTTCGTCTGTGCGTTCTATTTAAGAATCTTTTGTGGTCTTGAATCATTTGTACCGACGTAATAACGGCGATTAATAATATGATTAATCATACAATTGAATTTAATTAACAAGCTAAAAAAACGTGCTTAATAAGGTTCTCTAATGTGAATTTGGGCTTCCTTAATCCAAACCATTCATCGGTGGTGGTGGATGGTGGGCCCAGCGGCCGGACTCCGGAGGGGAGAGAGCACGTGTAATTTTCTTTTTCCTACTTTTAGGCTTATGTCTTATCCCTATTTTTTTTATTTTTTGTATATAAAATATAGTATTAATTTCTGGACCCAATTTATTTTTGGAGATAAATTCCGATTTATTAGTATCTCTAGCATGGGTCAAGTTACAACTTAAGCAACTGGACAAGCATTTACATATTGGTTTTGGTCCACTTGCAGTGGATTAAATGTTGAAAATCTAACTCATATCACAAGAATTGACAAGAATTGTTAATTCTGATACAAACCCATTTGAAAATGTCAATTTTGTTTGATAATAGATGGTGATATTGCAAGTAACGCTTTGTCCTTTCTGATTTTATTTTATTTTCATGTTGATTGTGTTTGAATTAAAAATTGTTGACTTGGAGATTTTCCCCTGATTTAAACGGTTATCACAATCACACTTAAATAATTTAATGTATATACTTTATTCACTGGTCATAAAAGTGATAGATTTGACTTGCGTTTGAGAATGTGAGAGACGATTGAGGGGATAAAGATCAAAGAGAGATGATAACATTAAGAATTTTTTTGGTCTAAATGACAACATTAATAATTAATAATAAATATATGCAAATGATGCATTGCTTGATTGTGTAAGGTTCCTTATTAAGGTGATAATACGTCAATATCGTGGTCAACTATCTCACACGTGGAGATCTTACCCAAATTCCCTCCCACTTTTGATTCCTTCTATTGTAATACTACACTTTTCATCTTCCTATTGTAAAGTAATGTGAGTAATCCAGCCAACAACTTTCCGTTTATTCGACTTCGACCTTTTTCCATTTTTCCCCGGAACGGATAAATTCAAATTTATCACTATTGTTTGTGCATAAAAAAACAAATTTTAATAATTATAAAACTTTATAAATTTAAAGTGAATGAAAATCATGAGATGTTATTTTAATAAAAGGAAAATATTTAGTTTTTAACTTCTATTGAGATGAGAAGAATGCTTGTGATATTTGTACCTAACATATATATTATATATTTGAAAAGTTTGCATTCAGACAATGGAAAAAGAATAATCAATCTAATAGCCTTATGTCTATTTCTCAAGAGGTACCGTACTTGCTTGTGATATGCACATTTTACGCATTTGCCATACCTAATAGGCTAATATATCGTTATCAGCTTTGATTGACAATTGAAAACTTGTGAATGGGTCCAAAGTCCAAACTCATAAGAAATTGACAAGAAAGAGAGATCAGGGAAGGATATTTGCTCGTTCAATCGTTGATATCAAATTGTTTTCTGTTAAGAGATAATTAATTAAGAGTGAATTATCCATCCATTTGTATTATACTTGTTTTATACTTAGTAGATTTTAGTTCATACGGCTTGGTAGTTATACGGCTTGGCGGTCCTTACGGCCTTCAAGCAAATTGTACATATACGGTAAGATCAAACCAAAATCTTACCCCTATAAATAGCATGTACAAATCAATGTAAATCAAACAAGCAACAATCAGATCTGAGTTTCATAAGCTCTCTCCCAAATTCCACAACACGTTATCAGCACGAGAGATTTCTCAAATCAAAAATACCAACTGAGTGGCTAGATCTCTTGAAGGTAGTACATATTTCATACTGCTTTCAATTTTTCAAATCGGTTTTACAAATCATCCGTTTTAATAGCTCAATGATACGAGAGCTTGCATCAAAAAATTATTTGCTCATACGAAACGAAAGATTTTTGAGAATAAACCTCGGTTTTTATTAGATCTGAAAGGCTATTACAACAAGATCGAATTTTACATTCAAGATCGAAATAAAACCCCTAGTTTACATCAGATCTAAACTAAACTTGAAAAAAAAGATTTTACATACCTATTAAAACTGAGGTCGGTTGATCCAAATAAGGATCCATAGGATTATCATGATAATTGTAAGACATACGAAAGCTTCAATGAAAAATTGGTCGGAGTGAGACATGTCGATCGAAAAAAAAACGATGAGGAGGAAGAAGATGAATAGGAGAAGTCGAGAGCGGATAACAAGGGAGCAGACAATATGTGGAGGAAATATAAAGGAGAAAAAGAGTGATTATGGGGTAGAGATTAAGAAATGGGTGAAATAGAAGAAACGTAAAAATACCTATAATAATTTGTATGGTATGTTTATTAAGGATTTTCTCCTTTGATTGCATATAAACATGGCTTTCTTCTTCTTCATGTGTCTTGAATATACAAGCTCCTTCTTCTTCTTCTTCACGTTCTGATGTAGAAATTTTAAAGAGAGTGTTTAAAAAAAAAAAAAGGAGATAGAGAGTTTTCTATTTAGATTCATATGATAGATAGCTTTTCACGTCAAGACACTGATTTAAATATCACTAGATACTATTCTAAATTTTAGTTTTCCTGTCTCGTGAATAAATTTCATTCAACTCTACTAGCTTGACAAGACAAATGAATATCCTAAACTACTGTTCTAGATATATACTGATAGAGTGGTTTGAACTTCTGACTTGCGTGTACATAAATTAAACTCTGCAATTTTCATAACATCATTACTCTTCTACTACTGCACAAACATACACGTGGATATGAACTATAACATGAATTTTTCCGCTTTGTCTTTATATAAGAAAATCATGTATTATATTATTTTTTTTGCTTAGTACGCATATATAACAAAACAAAATCATGCTTTGTATATGACTAAGAGTAAGTAGGATTTTATTAAAGTACAATTATGTATAGATATGTTTGTTAATTTTTAGACGTTATTAATCTAAATAATTTATGGTATTGATTAAAATTATTCTTATGCGTATCAATAATTAATATTTGATTTAATTGTGTAGTTGATCAAAATGGCAAATATTGCAAAGCGGGAATTTGATATTCTCGACTTATCGGGTCAGAGATATCTAGAATGGAGAGTTGATGCACTGTCTCACCTCCAAGCAAATGGTCTACAAGAGACCATAAAAGATAATGAAAATACCTCCCCACAAGAAAAGGCTAAGGCGATTATCTTTCTTCGCCATCATATTCATGAGAGCCTAAAATCTGAATATCTGTTGGTTGAAGATCCCAAAGAATTATGGGAAAGCCTAGAGCAAAGATATGGGCACCAACAACAAGTTTTGCTACCTAAAGCAAGTTATGAATATGCTACTTTAAGGTTTCAAGACTTTAAATCAGTAAGTGATTATAATTCTGCCTTGTTCCGTATAACGTCTCAATTACGTTTATGCGGGCAGAAAATCTCTGAAGAGAACATGCTGGATAAAACTTATTCAACCATGCATGCTACTAATGTGTTGTTACAACAACAATACAGACAGATAGAGTTTAAGAAATATTCAGATTTGATACAAGTACTACTTGTAGCTGAGCAGAATAATGAGCTGCTCATGAAAAACCACAACCTGAGGCCAACTGGTACTGCACCGTACCCTGAAACAAATGCAACGTATGCCTCTCGAAGAAATGATAGTAGGCATCAAGATAACCGTGGACAAGATGATAATCGTGGTCGGGGCCGTGGTCGAGGTCGTGGTCGAGGCCGTGGTCGAGGACGTGGCCGTGGTAGAGGTTTTGGTGATTATCAGAAACATAACTTTTCTGATGCATCCACGTCAAAGGGGAATGATAAGCAAATGGTCCAGAAAGGTCCTACAGGACCCTCCCAAAAGCCCAAATCTATATGCTATAGATGTGGTATGTCGGGTCACTGGGCAAGGGTGTGTCGCACAGCCAAACACTTGGTTGAGTTGTACCAAGCTTCTCAGAAAGATAAAGGGAAGAACGTGGAGACTCATTTTGTTGACGACACTGAACCTACACCGAGCCTGGACATCTCTGATTTCATCATAGATGATGGATTTGAGATAAATGAAAACTAAAATCTCGATCCATGTAATATTATGTAAAATACTACAGTGTGTTTTCTTTTATCAGCATCCTTGTAAGATAATCTATGTATCATAAATAAATGTGTTGTTTATGTTTTTAATTCTGTTTTTCTTTGTCTTGAAGATATGGAAACAATTAAAGATATATCAAGTAGCAAGAATCAATGTTTGGTGGATAGCGCTACTACACACACCATCTTGAGAAATAAAGAATACTTTACTCAGTTAAATTTGCTTGAAGCAAATGTTAAAACAATCTCTGGTGTGACAAAATTGATCGAAGGCTCTGGTAGAGCTTGTGTTTTGCTTCCTAAAGGGACAAAATTGATCATAAATGACGCATTATATTCAAGTAAGTCTCAAAGGAACTTACTAAGCTTTAAAGATATGCGTCGGAATGATTTTCATGTAGAAACCATAAATGAAAACAATAAAGAATATTTGTGCATCACAAAACAAGTATGTGGCAAGAAGCAAATTTTAGAAAAACTGCCAGCCCATTCTACTAGACTTTATCACACATATATATGTCCAATAGAGACAAATGTAACATCTTATAAGAGATTAAATGATAAAGAGATGTTTACATTATGGCATGATCGTTTGGGTCATCCGGGTAATGGAATGATGCATAAAATCGTTGAAAGTTCAACTGGGCATTCAATAAAGAAAGCTAGTGTCCTTAAATCAAGTGATTTTAACTGTAGTGGTTGTTCACTTGGTAAACTAATCACTAGACCATCCAAGAATAAAGTTGGAATTGAAAATCCAACATTTTTAGAACGAATACAAGGTGATATTTGTGGACCGATAGTCCCACCATGTGGACCATTTCGATACTTTATGGTATTAATTGATGCATCAACAAGATGGTCACATGTTAGCCTCTTATCAACAAGAAATACGGCTTTTGCTAAACTCCTAGCACAAATCATTCGCTTACGAGCTCAATTTCCGGATTATACAATCAAAAGAATCCGACTTGATAATGCAGGAGAGTTTACTTCTCAAACATTCAATGACTATTGTATGTCAATTGGGATTACAATTGAGCATCCGGTGGCTCATGTTCACACACAAAATGGTCTTGCTGAATCTTTGATTAAACGATTACAATTAATAGCTAGACCTTTATTGATGAAGTCTAAACTGCCAACATCTGTTTGGGGACATGCTATATTACATGCCGCAGCTCTGGTCCGATTAAGACCTACTGCATATCATAAGTATTCCCCATTACAATTAGTGACTGGTAAAGAACCAGATATATCACATTTAAAGATATTTGGTTGTGCAGTTTATGTTCCTATTGCTCCACCGCAACGCACAAAAATGGGTCCCCAAAGAAGATTGGGAATATATGTTGGTTTTGAATCTCGATCAATTATTAAATATCTTGAACCAACTACCGGTGACCTATTTACGGCAAGATTTGATGATTGTCATTTTAATGAAAATGAATTTCCAAATCTTGGTGGAAAAATGCATAAAGAAATTACTTGGAATGCTTCATCGTTATCTTATCTTGATTCTCGTACAAAAATGTGTGAACAAGAAGTACAAAAGATTATACATTTGCAGAGTATAGCAAATCAATTACCTGACTCATTTACAGATACAAAGAAAGTGACAAAATCACATGTGCCAGCTGTAAATGTCCCTGAAAGGATTGAAATTCATGTTGGACAACTCGATAAGATTCCTGAAAAGGAATGTATAGCGCGCCGAAAACGCGGCCGCCCGCATGGATCAAAAGATCTAAAACCAAGAAAGAATAGGCGGCTGAATAATCCAAATGAAGCCGCACCGATTTCCTATTCAGGGGGAGAACATGACAAAAATACCTCCGAAAATTTAGGGGATATGTCAAAAATGAAAACTGTTCCAGATAAGAACAAAATGGAACATGTTCCGGATAATGACAAAAGCATTGATAATTACGACATTGCAGTAAATTATGTCTATTCTGGAATACAGTGGAACAGGAAAGACATTATCCTTGATGAGGTGTTCGCATACTCTGTTGCCACCGAAATAGTGGTGGATGACGATGACATTGAACCACAAACTATTGATGAGTGTCGTACTAGACACGATTGGCCAAAATGGAAAGAGGCTATGCAAACTGAATTAAAATCGCTTGAAAAGCGTAATGTTTTTGGCCCAATAAAGCCCACACCAATGGGCTTGAAACCAATAGGCTATAAATGGGTATTTGTACGAAAGCGTAATGAGAAAAATGAAATTGTGAGATATAAAGCAAGGCTTGTAGCTCAAGGTTTTTCTCAAATACCCGGGATAGATTATGAGCAAACATATTCCCCTGTAGTTGATGCAACTACATTAAGATTTTTAATTAGCCTAACTATTTCAGAGGAACTACAAATGCGACTTATGGATGTCGTAACTGCATATTTATATGGATCACTTGATAGTGATATTTACATGAAAGTTCCTGAAGGATTGAAACTACCCGAGGTATATAAAGCAAAATCTCGGGAAATGTTTTCTATAAAACTGCAAAGATCATTATATGGTTTAAAACAATTTGGAAGGATGTGGTACAATCGGCTTAGTGAATATCTTCTTAAAGAAGGATATCAAAATGATACCGTTTGTCCATGTGTTTTCATCAAACGATCCAAAAATGGATTTGCTATTATTGCAGTATATGTTGATGATTTGAATATTATCGGTACATCCGATGAACTTGAAAATGCTGCAAAATACTTGATGAAAGAATTTGAAATGAAAGATCTTGGAAGAACCAAATTTTGTCTCGGTTTACAAATTGAACATTTGAAGGATGGAATTTTCATTCATCAAACAAATTACACCGAGAAAATTTTGAAAAGGTTCTACATGGACAAAGCACATCCATTAAGTTCACCCATGATAGTTCGTTCTCTTAGTATACAGGATGACCAATTCAGACCTCGAGAAGATGATGAAGAGATTCTTGGTCCTGAAATCCCCTACCTAAGCGCAATTGGTGCATTAATGTATCTCGCAAACAATACAAGACCGGATATTGTTTTTGCTGTAAGTTTATTATCAAGATACAGCTCATTACCAACAAGACGGCATTGGAACGGAATTAAACATGTGTTTCGATACCTACGAGGTACTCTTGACCTTGGGTTATATTATCATAGAAATGCAAATGCTACTCTTGTTGGATATGCAGATGCAGGTTATCTATCAGATCCGCACAAAGCAAAATCTCAGAATGGTTATGTATTCACATATGGAGATACGACGATCTCATGGAAGTCAACCAAGCAAACGCTTACCGCTACATCATCAAACCATGCAGAATTAATCGCTCTTTATGAAGCAGGAAGAGAATGTGTCTGGTTAAGATCAATGATTGGATACATACAAAAAGAATGCAAAATAAGATCAATTGTAAGTAATCCAACCATGATATATGAAGACAATTCTGCATGTGTTACACAAGTCAAAGGAGGCTACATCAAAGGAGATCGGACGAAGCACATTTCACCAAAGTTGTTCTCAACTCATGACCTAGAGAAGGAGGGCAAGATCACAATCCAACAAATCTGATCAAGTGAAAATGTTGCAGATTTGTTCACAAAATCCTTACAACCCAAGAAGCTTGAAGAACTTGTATACAAGATCGGAATGCGTAGATTTTGAGAAGTACGTTGATTTCAGGGGGAGAATTATACGCATTGCACTCTTTTTCCCTTCGTTCAGGTTTTTTCCCACTGGGTTTTTCCTGACAAGGTTTTTAATGAGGCAATACTATGAAAGCGTATAAGAGAAGCTGTACTCTTTTTCCCTGTGCTATGGTTTTTATCCCACTGGGTTTTTCCTATCCAGGTTTTTAACGAGACAGCATATACATAACCCCAAAATGAAGAGATGGATATTCAAGGGGGAGTGTTAAGAGATAATTAATTAAGAGTGAATTATCCATCCATTTGTATTATACTTGTTTTGTACTTAGTAGATTTTAGCTCATACGGCTTGGCGGCCCTTACAGCCTTCAAGCAAATTGTACATATACGGTAAGATCAAACCAAAATCTTACCCCTATAAATAGCATGTACAAATCAATGTAAATCAAACAAGCAACAATCAGATCTGAGTTTCATAAGCTCTCTCCCAAATTCCACAACATTTTCTTACTTCTTTGTACACATAATTGTCAAATTATTCATAGATACCTGAGACACATATCATGTATATTATACCATAGTCCTAGACCTCCAAAGACATAAACCTTGTCATGAGCCTAAAATTTGATCTCAAACGTATCCATATGGCACATAAGATCAAAGCAATATAGTTTCTTTCTCGTGGATACTGCAAGGATGACACACGCACAAAAAAACAAACCTAAGTGCAAGTCAAAAATGAAATATTATGCAATGTAATATTGAATTATGGAGGTGGAAACTTAGTACAACAATGAGAATGGAAATTACACAATCAAGAACCTAAATGAATATACAAACACAATCCTCACAATACCTCTCCATTTTCCCTGCTTACTAGTACCAATACAGATGACAAGAGAAGGAAAATTATAAGTTAAGAGTTCCAATTATTTTCTCCAGATAGAAATCCACACAATTTGGTTCATTAAATTGCTTGAGACTGGGAAAACGAGATACGAATGACAGACCCACCTAAAGAGGTAGCGTGCTTGCACACGAGAGCTTCGGTTGCCTGTTCCTCGGTTTCAAACGAGACGAGGGCTTGTTTCTTTCCATTCGTCTCGAACAGCTTAGTGCCGGTGATGGAGCCGTGTTCTTCTAGGTGGCTCACGATCTCTTCCTCAGTGATGTCGTGAGGAAGGGTAGAAAGGTGAATCATCTTTTTCGGGGAGCAGCAGTAACGGTAATTCTTGGCGGCATTGCGGTTGAAGCGGTTCAGATTCGAGTTTGAGTATTCGTGGGTTTCGGGGCCGGCTGTGATGCTTGGGAATTTGGAATAGTTGACGTCCAATTGCTTTCCGAAAATTAACGCGCCCTGTATCAGTTGCCAATTTCAAGCATTTTAAACTCACTCTGTACAAAAACCACCATTTATAAGCAACCATTCATTACCCTACTTTGCTATCTTAAATCATTTTCAACATAGTGTAATGACCTATCTCAGATATTGATAAAGATTGATAAAGGAAGAAGATTAGGGTAAGAAATTGACTAGGAATGAAAGGATTAAGGAGAGAGGGTTTAGGAAAAGAGAGATAGAGAGTAATGGCAGAGTAATTTCATTAATTGTCAAAGATGTCTTCTGACCGTATGCAACTTAGCTTATAAAGCCTATAGAACATATTGTACATAACACCGCTCATAATTACATAGCTTCTTGTCCTCTTATTCCTCTCTTACTACAATCATGACATATAGTTGGCTCATTATTGTCAAACTCCAGTGGCCCGATATTAAATGGATGACATGTAGGAGTGTTTTTAACCATTTCACATATAAGGTTGGGATCCACCTTCTAACCAAAATAGCCAATGGGTTGGTGCTTCCCCCTTCCTTGTATGCTATTTAGTTTTTCTCCACAATGCCCATGTGAGAATTCTCCAACAGTTTGGATTTTCTCTTTTATTTACTTTTATCGTTGTATTTGAATTCAAGGACTCAGGTCTCAGGAATAAGGAATTCATTATGACAGGTTTTAAAAGTACTAATAAAAAGAGAGAGAGAGAGAGAGGAAGTAAAACAAGGGTAAAAGAGTCATTTTTTGACGGTGGATGAAATTACCTTCAAAAAGTGTACAACCAATTCAGCTTGGAACCCATCACTCATCTGCACGAGCGCATGATCAGGTTTGTTACGGAGGAATTTGATTCTTACTATGTTGCCATATAAAGAGAATAAATTGAACAGTTTATCCTCATCAATTCTCTGCACAGGCATGAAAAGGAAGGGGAAATGAGCATCAGACAATGGCAACACTGCAACAGGAGTTAGACTGATGCAAAAACTTGTCAACAAGTTGAAGTAGGACTCACTTCGAAGTTCAAATTAGATGCAAGGACTGTGCACCTGTCGTTCATTCCAGTTATTCCAGGTGGTAAACCCCCTTCAAAGGCAGCTGCAATAGCAGCATGATTTGCCATCTGAAAGAAAGAGTAGACAAGAATGTTTTGACAGCACACAATGCTAAAGAAATGAACTGAGTTTAAGTAAGAGTTGTTCAATTTTTAAATTCTCGCATTGGCACAGAAGGTGCGAAAGGAAGGGATCTATTTCAAATAGCCATCCAATACATGTTGCAAATGTGCAAGAGCAATACTTGGTACTTACAACTCCATGTTCAGTCATGAAGGACGTTGAAAGAGGAATGTAATGTACTAGCTAATTGCCTATGCGAGCCAAATTAGATATTACTTGCCGAAGCACTGCAAAAACAACTAGCTACTTCAGTAGCTCCGGGCCTCAATGCAAGGTAAGCATCACATCTGCTTCTTTTTCTTAAAACTCTAAATTAAGTTGCTCAAAGTATCAAAGATACGGTTCACCGGAAAAAAGCCAAGACATATGACAAGGCATGTTTTAATGTTTATGTCGGGGCCAGCAGGCCAGGCTTTGCAGTTCTGCCGCTAAAATTTTACAGGAGCTTGCATCAGAATTTGTGATGTCAGCATTTTTTCCTAACTCTTAAGAGTTCCATTCTCACTGTAAAATACAGAGACACCCACAAATTTAAAGTTCCAACAAAAAAAGGTCAAATGCCTAGATATAGATCTAATTGATTTATCATACATTAACCGATCATGTCATTAAATAATTGTCATCCTTGATTCAATTAGAGACATGACATAATGCAATAACCTCAATACTAGATTACCAAAAGACCAAGGGTATCGGGTCTGCGTGCTAGAATGTTGTAACCGCATGGTTACACAAACAACACTGATGCATTATGGGTTGACCCCAAAAAACACTGATGCATTATGGGGTAATGCTAGATTAAGCAATAAAAATATCCAGGGTAAAACCGTACAACACTGATGCATTATGGGTCTATCTAATATGGAGCTGCTACTGAATAATTTTTTTTTAAAAATATATAAAAGCAGAAACCTGAGAATTAGCATCATAGACAAAGCACACTCACTTAGAAGTTACACAATGATTGATTACAAATGATAAACAAGCATGCACAGCAAAAAAGTACAGATAGCAAAATATAAACATCACCAACATTAAAAAAATTACTCATCAAGGTACAGAACAGAAACCAAGATGCATCACCTGTGAAAATGCCCCTGCAAAACAACGAGGAAAGAGATCGGTGTCAGCTGGTGAAACAATACAGTTTGACAATAGATACAATATTAAGCCAGACATGCACCTGGAGGAGCTCCAGCGGCTTGCATTGCATACATATTTCCAGCGTCCACATATCCTGACTGTAGCACCAACAGAAGTATTTACAACAATATCTTCGAATAAATTAAAAGCCGGTGGAACTTATCCTCGTTTAAACTTTTACTTGTATGACATGAAGCATAATACCTGAGAAGACCTGCCTCTTGGTTCGGCTGGAAGAGATGGATTAGTAAAATCCCTAGACAGAAAAAATAAATGAAGAAAAACTATCAAATGGTTTCCAGGGACCAAATCGTCATGAATTCAGATAAACAGAAGGTAAGATTTCAGACTTACCTTGACCGATCACTGTTATGATTTACTTGCAACTCATTGAGACTACACCAGCATAAGAAGAAAAAAAATTACTCCATCAGGGAAAGATGTTTATTTGTTTGAAGAAAAGTCCACACCACAATACAAAAATATACCAGAAAGGCAAAAGATTTTAAAAAAAGAAGAAGATTTCAACATACTTAGAGAACTGGATATCAAGCTGACAGCAACCATCATAGATATTACGTCCCTGAAAAAAAATTATGTTTAGCCTTTTTTCCAATCTAAATACATAGTAATTATCATATATATGAATAAAAAAAACCTGAAGCAAATTTCTTGCAGTAACAGCACTATGTTGTAAATTGTACTGGATTAGAGCTTGGAAACCTGCAAGAAATCAATGATAGGGTGAAAAGGAACCTCCATTGAACTTCATCAAATAAAGGACAGAAGATATGCTCAACCAATGCAACAGCCAACAAGATGGAATGTAAAGAAATAAAGTAGCAAGAATCAAAGTGAGGGAAGCAGTCTCATTAAAGTACAAGAACAAAGAACGTATTTTTACACATTTTTAAGTCGTCACATGATCATAAATTTGAGAAGTTCACAAAAAAAAATTCTAGAATGGAGAAAAAACTGAGAAGAACTTGAAGAAGCTGACCAGCTGACTTCTGAAATGTGACGATCTTCTCCACCATTCCATGAGAAGAAAAAACTTGGTGCAGCACATCCACGTCTATTGGATATAGCATTTGATGAATTGTAACTAAGAGAATTCGGTTAGGCTGTGAATCCAGAGTGTTCCAGAGCAGACCAGCATAGAGAGAGACAGAAAAGAAGTGAAGAGAGAGAGAAGAAAATATATAGAGAAGAAAATATAGAGTGAAGAAGAAAAGGCAGATACTAAAAAAGTAACATCATAAAACCATTTTACATGTGTACAAATTGCATGCAAAAGATCTGAAAGAAAAAAGGAGACCAAAATAAGAACAACTTCAGCCAGCTGAAAAGCAGAAAGTATTCCATAATTCAAACCAAAATTTTATTAATTTTGCAGGAAAAAGTTTTTGTAAATGCATAATCGTCCATCCCCCTAGAAGTTAAATCAGCACATCTTAACAAACGAAAAAATAACCCAACAATAGTTTTAGCAGAGAATGAGAGGGCATCTAGTTGAAAAAAGAAGAAGCTAGAAGTACAATAAACAGTGCACAATATAATGCAATACCACCAAGTAATCTTCCATATCAACATAGAAGCAGAAACAGACAAAAAAATTGATGCAGAATATCAAACTTAACTAACAGATTCAGAATTGCTCTTTCAAATCTGTGAATCATGCAAATAATTAAGATGGCAATTTCCGATCAAACCTCATTACTGTCAATAGATTGCTGATCAATCCTCCTATAATTTTCAATCTTTTTATTCGTTATGTACATGAGCAAAAACTATTTTTCAACTGTACTCCTCAGAAGAACAAGTCAAGATCTAGAATCCTAAGAGACCAAAGAAATGAAAAAGTTATTGAAACTGACTAGCTAAATCATCCACTTACTGTATATCATTAAAAAAAATATACTCACATTTTTGCATAAAAGTTACTAATTGTTAGAGATCTAGTGCAAAGGAGAGGATAAATGGGAAAAGACAACAAATCAAATCCTAGAAACAAAGGACACTAAAGTAAATGTCGAAGATGAAATGCCCATCACTTAATTGTTCTACAATTAATACTTAAGTCAAAGGACACTAGAGTAAATTAGTTTTATGCTTCAGTCAAAGGCTGGCCAAGGGTTTTACCCTCTTCCAGGAGATCGGTCTCTCTTTTATCCACAACTTCTCCATACTCTAGTGCTATCTACTTAATATTTCTTCTTCCCTTTTTGCATGTTGTGTTCCTCACTCCTTAACTCTATCACAATTCAGATCATAAACCATCTTTCTCAAATACTACCTATCCCCAACAATTTTTGTTTTATCACATTCACATAATTGTGGCTTTCTTTATAGGGTAATGGTCAATGACTGAGAAATCACTCAAGGGATGTTTCATTTTTTAGCTATAGGGTGTGTTTGACATGTCAATCTTTTAAGATGGATGAAGGTAAGAAGTAGTGTTCATAAGCTAATAATAATCAGCACAGCTTATAGAAAACAGCTAATAGCTAAGCTACTAGATAAACGAATATCTAGAGCCCATAAGCTATAAGCTAAATTAACTAGTGACTAACACGGGCTTAATCTATATCAGCAGCATAAGATAACAATCCATATGCCATATGTATGAAAATTAACCTTTCCAAAGAAGAAAATCAAACGCCCCAGTTCATGTTCCATGCCTTTAAAATTTATATATTACTTGTCCAACTCTTCAACATGTTTGCTAAGGAGTTATTTGAATTGATTAGCATATGATCTAAATATGCTGTTGTTACATGTGCTGTCATTTTTTAGGAGGCTTGTGAATCTGTATAAGTATGCCGTAAGAAGTTGTGTATAGAACATAGAGAGATTATTTTAATAATGCCACATGGCATGAAAATTATTTTCAATTGTGCTACATTTTGACGTTTTGTAGCTTCTTAAGGGGCAGATATCTTGGCTCGGATGGAAAGATATTGTTTGTAATTTGTACAGTTGATAAGGAAAAGTTGTGCAAGAAAAAAACACATAGATACATTCTAAGAAGAGAAGAATAAAGATACATCTTTTTCTTATGTAAAAAACAGTAAGGACATGATTCTCTCTCAGTCTGAAGGTTAGCTTCTCACTGGTGATATCAGCCTACTTTGTTTTTATCCTATGTTTAGAAATTGTCGAAGTTGTTTCTAAACTTTCTATTAGAAAAAGGTTTTAGGTAACATGTGTTTGTCTATACAATATTGGGACAATCAATAAAAAGCAACCAAATGAATTATCTAAAAAGATATGATCCAGACAAAGTGGAATGCAACAAAATTAAACCAGCCAAGACTTGGGACAATATCTCCAGAAGCTTTCTTTGAATGAAAAGGCAAGATACAAACCTCATCTTCACGAGCATGTGCATTCTGCTCTATGGTTGTTAACTCTTGATGCGATGAGAACTGAACATAAACATTCCTTCCCCTATAACAGTGAATACGTCAAAATTACTTCACCAGACAGTCACACAAGTCACAACAGGTGCACTGTGCAAAAAAAATTGTACAAAAGCAAAAGATTGAAGCCAGAATATCAGGAAAGGGGGAAAAAGGTATTTCGTTAAAAAATTCTCATCAGAAATTAGCTTCGCCAAAAAAACCCAAAGCATACATTATAGTGGGTTTTGATTTGAGTTCCTTATAGCTCTTTCCGAGGTTCCTAAACCCGTACTGAAAGTGCACCCCTTTTTCTGCCCCATCTTAGTTTCTTTGTTCTAATCCAAGAAGTGAATGAATAGTTTCAACTTACCAAGAGGGGGAAAAAATGAAAGTATTCAACAACACAAATTCCCACAACTCAAACCAAGAGCACCGGTTAAACATATAGAAGATCAGTCAGTTGGCATAGAGGATCTAGCACAAAACTCCAGTTTCCAATAAAAGAGTTTAGAATAAATAATAAATAACAGACTGAATTTTAAGTGGTATAGGGTTCACTTATTCATCTACCTTATGCTTGGCTGAGCAGTTGAGTAGAATTGCAATACACTGGCAGCTTGAGGAATATCTTGCATTTGAACTAAAGCCTGAAAAGTTGCAAGCTGTAAGAAACATCCTAATATTGTGCATAAAGAAGTAAATACAATGGTGCCTAAAGTTGCAAGACGTAAAATAGAAAATTCTACTCTTAAGT
Organism: Fallopia convolvulus; assembly: GCA_964016875.1. Classification (NCBI taxonomy): domain Eukaryota; kingdom Viridiplantae; phylum Streptophyta; class Magnoliopsida; order Caryophyllales; family Polygonaceae; genus Fallopia; species Fallopia convolvulus. The sequence continues at coordinate 35,723,701 of OZ024737.1, forward strand.
TTTAAACTGAATGGGAATCAAACCTGATTCTTGGCACGCAACATAACGAGTTTAGTAACACCTCCAAAAGCCTGGAATAGCTGAAGCAGATCATTCTGGAAAAGCATTAAATTAAGTTTACAAATTAGGATCACAATTTGTATGCTATTATTATACATGAACTGATAAGAGCCATATCACTTAGTGATGCTAAAGAGATGACATTCAAAGAGACCAATTCAGAAATTTCTTTCTCAAAACAAAAGCAAATCCTAACACATGCAAAAAAATAATAATAATAACAAAACAGCATTCATAAATAGATAGGAAATGAATGATTTTCTTTCTGATGGAAGAGAAATTGATCATTCATACCTCAGATATTTCTTGTCCCACATTTCGTACATGAATAACCTTGGAAGGCTCCGACATTTTCCAGGTATCCTAAATCAACAATGTAAATGATTTAAGTACTTCAAATATGTAATTGCTGAAAAACGAACAGCAAATTTGATCGAGATCGCGAACTCGAATAAGAAAACAACTGTACAAGTCAAATAAGAGGCTAAATGCCTAATTTGAACCTCTTCCCAAACATCAGACTGAGAGAGACTGAAATACAGAAAACTGGCCTACAAAAAAGTGAAGGAGAATGGAGGCAAAAGAGTATGCTTTCTTCTACAAAATCGAACTCGATTGAGATTACCAGAGAACTTACGGATAAGCTTCGACCTGAGGTGATGAAGTAGGGACAAGACAACAGTGAATCAGAGAGAGATTCAGGTGAACAACCCAAAAATGAGAAGAGAAGAATGGGGATTGGGGGCAGAACAGAAATAGATAGAGATTGCCCTAAGAACCACCTTAGGACATCATTTCACGTCATCACATAGACTATTACTCGTCCCGACAGAAAAATAAAAGACGATTACTCGTACTAAATTAGGGTGTTGCTATATTTGCTTTTTTAGAAAGTATTTACTTTTAAAAAGTAATTTTTACAAAAAAAAAAATACTGTTTTTGTTTATTTATTTTGAAATAGTTATAAAAATAGTTATTTTTTATTTTTTTTAAAATTAAAAAGTTATTTATTGTAAAAAAGCACTTCCTAGTAGAAAAGTGTAGCAATTATAGAATAATATTTACGTCTACAGTACTATAAATGTGTGGGTAGTTAACGGCTAAAGATACAAGGTTTGCTAAAGAATAGTGTTTTTTTTATTCTCGTCCGTTCATTCCCCCCGTCTATTTTTTCAACTCTCCTTCAACTTGTCCTCTCCACCTCCTGCTTCCATGACTTGTCATGCCCTCTCCACCTCCTGCTTTATTTGCCTCAACTTCCACCTCCTGCTTCACAACTATGACTCCATTACTCCATTATACTCGATTAGAAACAAGGTACAAACAAACACAATAATATTGGCATTAAACCACTTATTATTTTATTTTCATAGAAAACACTTAACACCTAATATAAGGAATATCACTCTCTTCTACTACAAGAAATGTTATTCAATGTCTATATAGACATGGAATATAAGAGACAAAATAAATTAATAATCGGACAATCTGATAAAGAGAAAATACATTAAATCCGTTAAAACCAAATAAGAAACAAATAGAGTAAGTAAACTGCAAGCCCCGCGCACTTGAAAACCAAACGGTTATTTAAGAATTTGGGAAAAGTGCAACATCATTAAATCCCATGCATGCATCATTAATCTTACCCTCACGTTGTTGTACATACGAACCTCACTTTCTTTTTGTAAACATGTAAAAATAATTTAAAAGGAGAAATCGAAAGACGATTGTGCAAAATATAAGAATTTCACCTAAAATCCCCTTAAGACAACTTTTAGTCATACAAAATACATAATAGGCCAAGACAAGAGCACCATAAAAGTGACGGGGGTTCAAATATTTTTTTTTGGTCGAAAAGGGCAAAGCCCTATAATAGATAAAACTTAAGTAGAGTCGGTTACAGGCAAAATCCGGGGCGTCGAACGACCCCTAGAATCATCCGCAAGCACATTGAAAATGCTTTCAGACGGAGAAGATAAAATATGGCAGCCTAAAGGGTAAGAATAGGCAACCCTGGCAAGGGTGTCCGCGACAAAATTCGCTTCTCTAAAGGTTGATATGATATACACCCTTTTTTATATAGAGAGAGAATCTTGTACATATTTAGAAAGTAAAATTATCCAATTCTTTTGAATAACTTATTTAGATTATACTCGAAGAGAAAAGAATAAACTCTAATGTGCACACATCTTATATGTATATAAATCTAGGATGTGTGCACATAAAATACACTAATGTTCACGCATCCTAAATGCATGCCTTATGATTTATTAAGATTGACCTCCCCAATGGTATTAACCTAAAATAAAGAGCCATTAGAGTTAAAAATGCAAGAGTTGACTAGGGAGATAGAGTTATGCATGGAGAAGAGGTAGAATAAGAAGAGGCAAGATAGGAGAATGAATGATTTTATTAATTCCAAAAGATCCTCAATACAATGCTTGTTTAGTCTCTTATAGGTTTTTATGAGTATTTAAACAAAATATTCATATCCATATTTTTTTCTAATTATAATATGGATCAGTCATTACACAGGCCGAACATATTTTGTTCCTTTCAGGTTAATTATGCTAATTTAAAATAACTTATTTTACTCTTTTGTGGAATTGGTTGTACACTTGTATATATTATAGAATCTATATAGTAAGCCTGAAATTAAATTTTACATTCGATATCGCGTAAAGTTACTAAAGATAAAACAGATTTGATTTGAACAAAAATCATATTGATCTAGTTTAAACTATACAAGTTAAGTATATGCATTTGTATAGTTTAATTTGTATTTTAGATTTTCAAAAAAAAATAGATATCCTTTTACTAAAAGAATGCTAGTCAATAAATAATAGTAAGTTCTTAAAAAATAGTAGTTGATATATTTGGTTTGTACGGAGTATTATTCAAATGAATGTGATACTTCGAGATCTAATCTTTTGTATGGCGTCACTTTCATCGAATGGGGATGTAGCTCAAATGGTAGAGCGCTCGCTTTGCATGCGAGAGGCACGGGGTTCGATCCCCCGCATCTCCAATTTTTTTAATATTTTTCTACTTCTTTCAAAAACTCAAATTTGGACCCAAGTTTCGTTCAATTTTTTTTCCTGACCGCGACACAGTTTCTGAACTTTTCAAATGAAATGTTTTTTTTAATTAGAAAAGTCATTTCATGTAAAATGCATGTTTGAGAAATCAAGAAAAGCTCGATAATTAGGCACAAAACTGAACTAAAAAACAATGTGTCCGACTCCGACATGCAAGGGTTTAAGTCGACCCCAAATGCAAAGATCAAATACGACCACAAATGGAATATTTTTTTAGCATAAAAAGTCATTTCATGTTTAATAAATTAGAAAATCGAGAAAAGCTTGATAACTGGACAAACTATAATAAGAAAACAAAAAAGAACATTCAAAGAAAAAGAAGACCGTTCCCTTTAACTTCTAGATTTAATAAAATTCAACCATGGCCTCCTCATCTGAAATATTTAATTTCTTTTTTATAATAAGGTCAGGTTCTAATCGATTTAATTTCTTCCCCTTCAATACTTTTAATATTTTTATCCATCTTAACTTCGCAAACTCACCCCTAATTCAGGCCAATTTAATTTGCACAACACCACTCTTTATGTCAGAACTCAGAAGTAGCATTTAATTACCCGTAATCCGCCTTCAATTCTTAATATTTTTGTTAGCATATACTGTAGCTAGGTTGGGTTTGTATAATGACCTTATAAACCCCTGATAAGTGATAATGAAGTCTAATGCGATGTGGTTCACGCTTCTAACTATGCATTATGTACTGGCCACTGTATTTTAACTGATGACTTGTGTATTTGCAGGTTTTGCAATATATGATAATTGATCATGTCACAAAATTTTAGCACTTTCTAATAAACAGTGACTGATGCAAATTGAGCTGCTGCATACAAACTAATTCTTTCATCTAGGCAAGTGAAAACCAGTCGCTGTACATCACAAAACTGCCAATAATAAAGGTCCAAGAAATTAATAAAACTATATGCAGTAACTTTGTACATTACTTGTGACCAAACTATGGCAACTTATCCTGCAAAACAAAATGACCATCTATCTTTTTTTGAAAGGCAAGCAATGGAGACAAATTTAAGGGCGAATTCATCTCATCGAAACTGGATGCTGTAGCAGGCTTGAACTCATATGGACCTTCTTTTGCTCCCCATACCTGTTGCAACCAACACAAGTTTCTTCATCAAAATGTCCCTGTTTTTAGCACTCTGAAGACCTTTGATATGAAAATTGGGAAATGATCAAGTGAAAGATACTTATTTTCAATAAATACGCTCGGTATACAAATAATGTCCTTGTTAACCAAAAGTCTCAAAACACCAGACAAATTCCAATGTTTTAAAACTACTTTTTTTTTCTTCATAAAACCACATTATAACAAGAAATGTCATTGTAAAATGGTATCCTTCCCTCCCTCCCTCTCTCCGTCTCTCAAAAATTACCCCTAAACCTTTTTGGGATAAGAGTTCCCTAAGCAAATTAAAGAGCATATAAATTTTGGGAAATTGTTTCCATCACTCAGTAACAGCATATAACTTACTTGATTTCCATCGTCATCATATCCCCTATCCCAGGCATGTATCACATTATTCTTCAAGACAGACATCTCAGATGTATAATATGCCGCACCATTCTGTTACACAGGTGAAATGATTAATTCTCAGGTCAGAACAAGATATGATGATAGTTCAGTTTCAAAATATTCCATTTCCCAGCTGAAAAAGGTGAAATATCATTAGCAAATGCTGGTCAGGAAGAGAAATATACCCATGAATTAGGAAATCCTCCAGAGGGTGTAGAGCCCTCGTACAGGCATCTTTTTCCACGATCACAACGTCTAAGGTGAACAGTAGTCAGATGCTCTGCAATGTCCTGTACATTGTATATTCAATGAGGATACCAATTCTGTGCAGAAACACAGTTACAACTTACAAGATTCCAAATTACCAAGCATATATTCTAGGATCCATTTATATAAGAAAATAGCATATTGTTTGAAACTTGTTCTTGATGCACTCTTTCTCTTTTGTATGAAAAATAACAGATCCACTAATGAATTTAGAGTAGCTGAAATAATGGTCTTGAATGGAAGACTTTTCTCCGCCCACAAAAAATAATCAAAGAAAATCCCAAAAAAATATAAATGTAGGTCACAACATGGCTAGGAAATGAACTAATATACTGTATTATGTTTTTCAAACAAGATTAAAGCTTGCGCAAAACAATGACAATTAAAATAGATAAACAAACACTAGTTGAGAACTCGTGTATCACAATCAAAATTATTATACAAATGTATAAAAAGTTATTTTAAATTTTAAATATAATCTTTTTCAAGACTTGATTTTTTTCATGATAACTAGATAGTCTTAGATATGACTCAATTTTGGAAGTTAATCAATCCATATAAAAATCAATGTATAAGTTATCCAATGCCATTTAATTTTTTGAAAATGATTTTAGATATATACAAATTCCTTATTAAATTTCCATAAGATTTCAAGCATAGAAATCTGTTTTGAATGAGGACAGCCATGTGGCATAAGTTTATTATGCTTTAAAATATATGGATAGGTATATAAGGAAACATTGCATCCCCTCAAACTAAATCATCTTCATCAGAAACATGTCTAGACCCTGAACTTGACTTGAACACTCAACACGGACCAAAAACAGAAAATGATCCAACCTTGAATCAGCCAATTCAATTGCCACCTTAAGGAAGATGAAAAGTGCACGAAGATGACAAACAACCTCTTTGTAGATACAAGTTAGGAAGTCTCTGAGTTGTTCAAGCAATCATATTGTTAATAACATAAGATATACAAAAGCAAGCAAGCTCACCCCAATTACTTCATCAGGAGGAGGGCGTTGATCTTTTGGGCGATCACAGAAGTTCCTATACTCCTCCATGTCTCTGATGGCATATGTACTAAGCTGCAAATGAAGAACAAAAGTTGGTAAAATAGCAAATTTTCAAAGGCGAGACAAAAGTGCACCAAGTGAAAGAACAATGTTTTCCACCAAGTCTAATTGTCACGCTCCTCAATTTGTATGGTACCAGAAATTCACCAAAACTAGATTCAGGATTAACCATTACCTATCAAAATTCAACTTTCTGGTGTACTCAGAAAATATTGCCCTTTTAGACTACAAATACATAAAATGCCATGAAGATTTGAGGACAAAGTGGAAGGATAAGGTAAAAAATTAGATGGTGTTCCCTTGTATGTTTGTTCCAAGATGCTCATGTCATTTCAAGAGGGAGTAAAATAAGATTAGAAAGGATGTATTCCACAATATGTACTCCAATGAATTTACCATTTAATGAGGATGGTAATGGAAATCTAATATAATAAGTCAATGCTTCAGTGATGGGAACCCCAATAATACTACAAAAATGTATCAGTATATACAAAAGAACCGATATGGGTGACTAAGAAGAACAAACAAAATTAATTCATATAAAGCTTATTGAGAACAATCAAGCATGAACAATTAAAAAAAATATAGAACAATCCAGAAGCCCAAGAGAATCTTATTGACCCACCTCTACATCACAGTTCATCTCCTTTGGGCAAGGTTTCACCATAAAGAATCTCTGCAATAATAAAGCAGTTGTGATGAAACTGTAATCATAGAATATTATGCAGGATAATCTTGGAAGTGTGGACAAAAGCAAACACAACAAACTGAGAAACTTATCCATGATCATCTAGAACTTTATACATGTAACTCTTACAATAAAAAAGATACAGCCAAGATCTTGTTCAGTGCATACCTGTCTAAATGGTTTCTGAGGTGTTCTCCAGAATGCCTGACAACAAACAAGGATTTCTTTTAGCACAAATGAGTTTGAATTGAGAAACAAAAAACAATTATACTGGGTAGTTGCACATACTTGTTCATAATAAAGTACTTTAGAGCCATCGACCATCTCTGCTGCAGGGCACGAAATCATCCTGCAATAAAGAGGTTGTATAAACTAGCAAACCAAATGAGTAACAGAAACTCTAGATCATGTATAAAGGGAAATCATCAAGAAATTGTCATCAATCATATTTGTAGGATTCAGTTCTTAATATAGGGAAAAACATGATCTTAATGGGACCATGAGAAGAGACTTCAAATTATTTAATGAGCTAGCGTATCGTCTAGATCTTCCACTAGTTTACCTAGCAAAATTCTCACAAGAAAGTTTATCAAAGACAGCATCAGAGATTCTAAAGAATTAAATTCACTTCTGCTTGTGCTTTTGCACTTCGACATATGCAAAACTAGCTTATATGCTCTCCACTTCCCTCCCAGTTCCCACATTAGGGGGACACTATCACCTCATAATGAAGTTAACAAGTATAGGAAGTCCAGTGCTAAGAAGTTTAGGTTGCAATGACTACTGGAGAACAAAAAGGGTTTGTTTTATCAATCTTTCACATCATAAACTATAGTGGACTCATCAAATTTCAAGTGTGACTGTGCAAAGGTAGCATATGATTACCACATATAATAACTGAAGAGATTCATTAACCGTTTACATCTAACCAATAATATCAAATCTAAAAAAAAAAAAACCAAGGCTTCGCAACAAACATAGATGGATTTCATGGGTAGGAAGGGGAATGAAATGGATAAGTTGCTTCAAAAAATTGAAAAATAAGTGAGCCCTCGCATATTTTATTAAGTTATCAAATTTTTAATATAGATAGGAGTATGAATGTGAACATATGAATGGAGCAAGAGAGTTTAGAATACTGAGGCTTACTAACCCTAAGATAAGACAGCATAAGCTATAACTAATTCCATTCCCATACATTCATTATCAATGACTTAACAAATTGAGTCATCAATGCCAGCAAGGCAGCAAATGAACGAAATGGAATGCATCAATACCTGAGGTTAAAGTAATTGGTAGGGTCTTTTGCTGCCTGCTCTTTAGAATTCTGCAATATGTAATATAATAACGAAAGCAATTAGCCACGAGAAAAGACCGAAGCTGCAACAAAGAAAAACATCATCCAACAAGCATCACCTTCTCGCCGGTAAGGGATTGAGCCACAAGACGAGCATGATCCCACCGGGTTGTGGACTTTGTAAGTCTCTTGAGGAGAAAAGCTCCCCCGATTAACAGTATCGACTTGATCACCACTCCTCTTGGACTGATCCATCCATTCGACTCAGAATCCGATCCCGTTACCATTTTTTCACCACCAGTAAAATTCTTCACCCGTGCCTTCCTAGTCTCCTCGCAATCATCTTAGCAAATGACTCCCACACGATTCCCAAAACTCTAGATTCAGAAATTGGATTTCGTAGTGATTATTCAACAGAATTTCGGCTCTTCTTGGATGTCACTTAGGCCAATCAAACCCTTCGAATGGTTTCCATCGAAAAATTAATCAGCTGAGGATTTAAGGATAGAAACACGCATTAATCCGGTGGAAATCGCAGGGCAATTAGCACAGAGCAGCTGAATGCCGCCAAGCAGGAAGTTGTGGACCTGTGGTGGAGAGGAGCGCAGTTGTGGGTTCAAGTGGGGGGCGCAGAAGGTGAGAGAAACGATAGGCGTAGCAAGACGAGGATTTGGCAATACGATTCGTTTTGGTAGATTATTAATGAAAAGTTATTGTTTTAAGTGCAAGGATAAATTGCACAAACTACAGTACAGAAGAGCATTATCAATTTATCATGTACGTTAAGATTAACTTCGACGTATCCAGACTATCCAATAAACAGGCAACAGGAGGAATGGTAATTAGGGATCACCTTGGTCGATTAATGGATCTAAAAACTTACAAATTTGGAAAGGTGTTAGTGCTCCAGGCTGAAGCGTTACCCTTAGAGAGGTCATGCGGGAAATAAACAAAAGGCAAATAAAGAATATCACTATTAACTACAAGTAATTAATGCGATCAAAGAAATTAATAAATGCCCGTGAGAGATTGAACTTATAATCTCCGACATTTATGGCTCAATTGATATCACTATTAATCATGTCCCGAGGGACTGTAATGCGGTGACCGATAAAATTGCTAAATTGGGTCATAGCCTCCCTGACGAGTTGATTAAAACTCACCCAGAACTTAATGTTCCCATCCGCAAGGATGCTCTAGGACGCCCTCCTTAACGGAGTGCGACCTAATCCTTACCTAATAAAAAAAAAATTATCATGTACGTGGCTGAGGGAGATTACCCAAAAAATCAGAAAAATACAAAATAATGTATTGAAGGTATGTTCATATGTACAAGTTAACCTCATTGTATTACATACTATATGTTTATTTCTCTTGTCTGTAATATATATGACTTATTTTTCTTATTTGTATGATTGTATCAAATATATATAGTAGATTAGTAGATAAACAATTGAATATTGTAGATTGGAGTTAACTAGTTTATCTTCTTCACCTCCTTATTTTCGTATTATGTAGATTCATCAAAGTTTTACTCTACTCTTATCTTCCATTGTAAAACATGCACTAAAAAAAGTGAGAAATACACTCTTTAAAATTTGTAAGCTCATTCTCTCTCTTCTAATATCTAAAGTTGTCTTAAGTGTCCTTGCCATAAGGTTTAAGTAGTTTTGTTTTTATAACTCTTTTCATAATACGTTATCAGTGAGAGTCTCTAATTACCAATGGAGCTTCTCTAATCACCAAGGTACAAATTCTATCACTTCCCAATCTTAAATAAGTTTATTTCCTAAAACCGTTTTGAGGAGTATGCTTTGTACTTGTCCGATTTGGGATCCTCTACATTAGAAACTCGTTTTCCTCCTATATTTGAAACATTTCTTACCAAAATAAAATCATGCTTTTGGATATATACAAGATAAACACAAAACATTAGATTTGCTTACCTCTTTTGATGTTTAACCCGATTTCTCCTCCGAAAATCTTCACTTTCACCACTTGGATTGGAAGTAAGTTTTAACCAAAAGGATTATGTGTATGATGTTGGTAATCACAATAAGAACAAGGCAAATGAAAAAATCAATCATAAATCTCATATTATCGGCTCTAAGGCTACGCATAATGTAAAGCTTGAGGCTTTAGAAGCGTTATTCCATGCCAACCCGAGAACTTCCCAGGAGGTCACCCATCCTAGTACTACTCTCGCCCGTGCACGCTTAACTTATGAGTTCTTTGTCCTCACTCGAACTCAGAAAAGGAAGAGCTCTAGTTGACATGGGGAGCACCTCAATTCCTTATAAATCATCGGGGTGTTACAATCTCCCCCACTTAAGCACTTGACGTCCTCGTCAAGGCCCACGGACCGCCCTCCGGGTCGAGTGACCGCCCACTAGGCCAAGCCAACTCGTAACCCAGAGTCGGCTCTGATACCATTTGTAAAGCTTGAGGCTTTAGAAGCGCTATCCCATGCCAACCCGAGAACTTCCCAGGAGGTCACCCATCCTGGTACTACTCTCGCCCGTGCACGCTTAACTTATGAGTTCTTTGTCCTCACTCGAACTCAGAAAAGAAAGAGCTCTAGTTGACATGGGGAGCACCTCAATTCCTTATAAATCATCGGGGTGTTACACTTACCCCCTCCTACCTGAGCATCCACCTGTTCTGGCCTCAGAGTGGCCATAGCATACGCCAAAGCAGACTATTGAACCTCTCCCAACATCGTGAGTCGAATACCAGACACATAGGCACGTAAATGCGGCTGCAACCTTTTTAGAAAGGTCGCAATCTTCAATTCTTCAGTAGGGGCAACATTTGGAACCGTTGCCAACTCTTGCTGAAACTTCAGAATAGTCTTAGAGACTGTGATATTTTCGGGTCCAGCATCCCGAAAAGCAGTCTCCCGAGCCGCCCTCACCACCGGAGGACAATACTGATCTCGAATATGCCTCTCAAACTCCTCGAAAGTCACCTCAGTCCGATGATCCCTACAAAACTCCCACTAGTCAAAAGCACTCTCCTGTAGCAGACTCTGTACTAAAGACATCTTCCACTCCTCCGGTGCCTGAATGGAATCCAACGCAGATTTCACCCTCCTCAACCACTGCTCTACGTCAGAACCCTAAGCTCCAGCAAAGTTCGGCACTCCAGTCTTCCTAAACTCCGCGAGCCACTTGTCAGGCTGAGGCTCCCGATATTGTCTCCTCGGTTCGACCACATGATCAGCTATCATTGGTCCTCTCGAATCTGGCATTGCTCCTAGCTGAGCAGCCAAGATAGAATCTGGTCCTGGTGCCCTCCTTTCAGCTCCTTGTTGCCCCGCAACTGTGTTCAGATTCGGTGCAACTCCCGCACCCATCAAAGTCTACAATAACAGCTGGATCGCATCATTCACTTCTGGGGCCAATCCTGCTGGTGGTACTCCTCCTCCCACTTGAGCCCCGTTTGCTGGGAGACCTCCTCCAGCGACAGATGCACTGTCCTCTCGATGAACAACAGCAGCCACATCCTGACTTTCAGCAACCTCCTCCTGGTGGGTATCATGTGGTACATCTGGCTCAGCAGCTGCAGGGGCCTCTCCTCTACCCCTGCCACGACCTCCTCCTCGGCCTCTACCGCGGCCTCTTCCATTAGCTTCAGCAGCTCTAGCTCTGGTTGGTGGGGCCATCTATAATAGAAAGTCTCACAGTCAAAACTTAAACATTCTATTTTTCAACCTAATTCTTACTATTCTACGTGAGGTTCTTCGGCTGATGGGGCGGAGTCGCGACGTGTCACCTACCCCCCTATATGCAACATGTCTACCCCAGTAAAAACATTTGAAAACACCGGCCGGTTTTGGTTTTAAGTTGGACCTCAGGTACTCTTTGTTGGTCAGTTTCATGTGCCCTCTTGTCAACCTGGCTCTAATACCAATTTGTAACGCCCCGACTTCCGTCGAGACGCTACTAGGGAATAGACCTTACAAGGTACTATTATTTAGGTTGACAACTACACTATAGGACCTTACAACTCGGGCACGACGAGAAAAACATAATAAAACATCCAACCTTTATTTAATAAAACTTAAAAAACGTAATCATGCATGAATCCCCGAAAATTATAAATATTCAAATACCTCACAACGCCTACGGAAACTGAACTATCTGAACCAAAAAGATAATATCCGAAACAAAACCAACTCCGTTTAACAAATATTAAAATCAATATCCTAACTAACATAAATAAACTAATATAACTAATCCCACTATGACACGCGCTCTTTATCGCTCCGGCCCGCCATCTTGCCTCGGTTCCTGCACGACTCCCTGATTCATACCTGGAACTGAAAAATGTTCCCCGAATGGTCAACGTCTAATCTACAAAGCTAGAAAGAATATGGAAACTGTAGAACGCTTTGAAGTCATTTATCTAAAGTCAGCATACAAATCCACAACCGCAATCACAACTCTAAAGGCCAATACCTAAATTAGTTATAACAGTCACACAAGTCACATACGCATTTACAATCACAATCACACAGCAATGCAATTCTTCCTTTGTCCACGATCCGACTTCCAAGGCGCTCATCACTGCGCCGAGTGCAGAGGCAGGCCCTCCCACTCCACTTCCCAATCTCACTTCTAACTCCGGGCTAAGCCTCCACTGGAGCGCTTGCCAAAAACACACAGATAATAATTTTCGTTTGAAGGGGTACGATTTTCCCAGTCACACGGGTCAAAGTAGCCAACTCTTCCTCAACACCAGCTACAATGGGCCGTATCGGAAACGGTACCAACACAGAGAAAACGTTCCAAAATAATTTCCGATAAAACACATTTAAAATCATTAACACACACAACACACAAGGAGATCAAAACAATTTAAAAGGTATTCGGGACTAGTTCCCAAAACCCGTCCTACAATATCGATACGCAATCTAACAAGGGAGAAAAGAACCGAGCAAGTCGAAAAACGACTTACCTTAACAGAAGAAGGTTTGATGGTCACGAAAATTAGGAATCCGAACAAGAGTGATTTCCGAACTAAATTAAAGTTTTACTGTTAGAACTTTGAATATCTTAAAATTAATGAACCCGAAACTTAAACACCTTGATCCATTCTAAAAAAAACAAAAAGCTTAATGAATTTGTCTTGTTCTAAAATTCCAATTTGGATCCAAATCGAAACAAACACATATGTGTACACATGCCCATCTATATATACTAGTTATGAACTATGCGTACTGATCAAAATAACCATACTAATTACTAACCGATTTTTATATATATTTTTTTTTCAAGTGAATTCAACAAATAAAAATACAACCTATCCACAAATACTAATTTGGCCTTATACGTACACCAGATCTCCAAATTGATTACTAATCTACTAAACCCATTAATTAATTACACTAACTATTATAATAAAACCTACAGTAACATAAAAATATCTACAAACATGATTTACTAACCAAAATCAAATAAAGATCCCCACTTAAACTATCTATCACAACCCGTTTAAAAACTAATCACCTTAACAAACTAAGCCGTACCTAAATAAAAACCATTAACGTGTTAATTTTAGGTCACAATTCCCATCATTCAGAATTATAGTTCAACACTTTACTAATTAATCTAATTGATTATGCATTAAATTGCCCACTTAGTCACATAACAATATATAATAATCGGACTTAAATTTTCAAACATAACCATTAACATCATCCTGGTCAAACAACCCTGCAACTAACGAGTGAACGAACAAACACCAATCCCGATGTCGCCGGCCGCCCAGACGAAATCCCTCACTCCACACTCAACCGAACCAGAAGAAAAGGATGCGAAAGTTGGCGAACTTACCGGTGATTCCTAGTTTGATCGGGACGACGTACGTATTTGCAGCTCCGACCGCGAAGACTGACGGAACAAGAACGTTGCTATGGTAGTGATCGGAAAAAAAAATACTTGGTCAACGACGGCCCGAGAAAGTGACGCTCGATCGTCGTAGGTAAACGGTTTGTTTTACCGGAATGTGAGGCGGTGGTTTGGTTTTACAATGAGTTGAGGAAGATGCCCTCCGTTGGCTTTTGGGAAGGCTAATCCCATTGTGAAGAAAGAACGGAATATATGCTAGTTCAGTTTAAAAGGATAAAAGATTTGGGCTTAAGGATAGAAAAATTTGTTAGGTTAGATATAATAAAAATTAAGATAGAAGGGCCTGCCTCTGCACTCGGCGCGGTGATGAGCGCCTTGGAAGTCGGATTGTGGACAAAGGAAGAATTGCATTGCTGTGTGATTGTGATTGTAAATGCGTATGTGACTTGTGTGACTGTTATAACTAATTTAGGTATTGGCCTTTAGAGTTGTGATTGCGGTTGTGGATTTGTATGCTGACTTTAGATAAATGACTTCAAAGCGTTCTACAGTTTCCACATTCTTTCTAGCTTGGTAGATTAGACGATGACCCTTCGGGGAACATTTTTCAGTTTCAGGTATGAATCAGGGAGTCGTGCAGGAACCGAGGCAAGATGGCGGGCCGGAGCGATAAAGAGCGCGTGTCATAGTGGGATTAGTTATATTAGTTTATTTATGTTAGTTAGGATATTGATTTTAATATTTGTTAAACGGAGTTGGTTTTGTTTCGGATATTATCTTTTTGGTTCAGATAGTTCAGTTTCCGTAGGCGTTGTGACGTATTTGAATATTTATAATTTTCGGGGATTCATGCATGATTACGTTTTCTAAGTTTTATTAAATAAAGGTTGGATGTTTTATTATGTTTTTCTCGTCGTGCCCGAGTTGTAAGGTCCTACAGTGTAGTTGTCAACCTAAATAATAGTACCTTGTAAGCTCTATTCCCTAGTAGCGTCTCGACGGAAGTCGGGGCGTTGCACATAATCTCGTCGTCGGCCACATAGAATGTTGGAAAAAAATTGGTAAAGGAGATCGAATATGGAAGTGGAGGAGGAGATAAGGTCGGAAGTGAAAAGGTGAAGTGATAAAAAAAGGGATGAAAGGGAACTGGATTTAATAAGGACTTTACACACCCTAAAGGATTTAAATTTTGGGCTAATCCAATGTGTGGCTTACAACCGCGGGTCGAGTGGTGGAAGTAGCCCTAGAAACAAATGCTATGAATAAATCATTTTATGACATAAACAACAATGAACGTGAGCAGCAATCACAACATAATAATGGGCGTGGGCGAGGTCGTAGTAACTATGGGTGTTGTGGTGGTCGTGGTGACCATGGGTGTGTCTGAGCCTACAACAAAAGCCACGATAATCACCGTGAGAACCATGAAAACTACAAGGAAGATGTGAAACATAAGGTTCAGACGAGTCCATCGGGATTCTCCCAAAAATCCAAATCAACATGCTATAGATGTGACATGACTGGTCACTCGTCAAAGGTATGCCGCAGAGCTTCACACCTAGTGAGGCTATACCAAGCTGAAAAGAATAAAGAAAGAGCTACCGAAACCAACAACATCGATAATAAAGATGTTGATAGATCACTTATGACTAGTTTGCATGTCAATGACTTTCTCAACCTTGAAAAATGATTATGGTTATGCTTTAGGGGTTTAAATGAAAGCATAGGCCCCTAAATATCTCTATTATCTCTCATGTTATTGTATAATACTTTCAATGTCTTTTATCTCTCATGCTTTAACCTCTATGTAGTATGACTTTGTATAATAGAACATGTATAATATAATTATCTTTTTATAATACATGAAGCTTTTTATTAATGTTTTAATTCTCCTTTTCTTCATATTTGTAGAAAAATACTAGTGTAAGGGCCCGTACCTTGTACGGATGATTTATTTTTTGCCAAAAACCACCTTTTAAAGTATGGTTTTTTTTAAGAAACCACCTTTTAAAGTTCATATTTTTTAACCTATTCCCTAAGGGCATAGGATAAACATCTTGTTTTGGAAAGATTAGTTATTTTTATTTATTTATTGAATTAAATATTTTTTGCTAAGGGTTTAGGCATTTTATTTTAGGGTTTTAGTTTCCAAAATGGGTATACTTATCCTATGCCCTTAGGGCATATGTTAGAAAGACCATTTAAAATTTTATTTAAGTAAAAACACCTTTTATAATAGAAACACTCAATTTAAACCACCTTACATTATTTTTTCGGCAAAAATTTACCCTAATTGGACCAAAATGCCGTTTTAAATTTATTTTATTTTCTTTTTAATAATTCATTTATATAAAATAATTAAACAATTTAATTATTTTTAAAAATATATAAGTTGGTGTAGTTTTTTTATAACATCGCCTTACATTTAAAAAAATTAATTATTTTATATAAATGAATATTAAAAAAGAAACAAAAAGAAAATATGTTTGAAAGGGCATTTCGGTCCAATTAGAGTATAATTTTGCTGGAAAATCACTTATGGTGGTTCAATTTCAGTGTATGCAGTATAAAAGATGTTTTTACTTTAAGAAAATTTTAAAATGTGGTTTCTTAAAAAAAAAATATTTTAAAAGGAGGTTTTTGACAAAAAAAACATATTTTAAAAGATGGTTATTTCGCCAAAGATTAGTTTAAAAAAAAGAGTGGTGTGGTCCAATCTCAAAGTGACATGTGTCGTTTAATAATTTTTTTAATCTCCGCTTTAGGTTATAGTTATGATGGACTCACCTAAGTTGAAACACGATGGGAAGGAGCAATGTCTTTTCGATAGTCAACAACACACACCATCTTGAGGAGTAAAGAATGTTTTACCCAATTAAGTCATTAATAAAACCCAGAACCCTAATCGATCCAAACAGGCTCCAATATACATGCTCTTAGCTAGGGATAAAAATTTTAACCGCATCCGACGGAAATTTGACCCAAAAAGAGGGAAAACTAATAAAAATCAGGTGATGGGTGTTGGGTGCGTGTGGTCACTTCACCCAATCCAAACGACACGACCGGAACACCTGACATATTCGAATTGTAGAAATCCCTATCTCGATCACATCGAAAATTATGGCAATTAACTTATCTTATAAAGACTATAAAACTATAAATAAGTTCAAGCTCACCATATGTAGTCTCATCATTTGCATAATATGGGTATTTGAAACTTAAGTCCAAAAGAAAATGTAGTTGAATTCTCTGATTTACTTAAGCGTCCGATTTTACGATTTAAATACGATTTTTAAACGAAAGTGTACGACTTAAATAATATGAATAACAATGACTAAGTTAATCAACACCCCTAAACACCCAACCCGACTCTAACCCGACGAGTTTTGTCTAATTCGGGTAACACTCGTCGGGTTTTTTCCGATGTGCGGGTATTAGGTTTGAGTCAGGTGGTGGAAGTAATCCACCCGCCCCAACCCAACCCATTGCAATCACTACATGTTCGCTCTTCTTCCTCGGTTATGATTTCTCTTTACACGTGTTGGGTATCAAGAATTAATGTGTTATATTTGCTTTAGGAGAAAGAGACTTCGAATTCTTCTTTTTTTCCGATGTTACTTTTGTTTCAAGCTCATATTCGTTTCTTTATATAAAGAAAGGAATTTGGGTGGTCACCAACAAGGTAGTGATCGTCTAAGAGCATCCTGTTAGATGAGGGTGTGCAACTCGACTATAAAACAGTATATAAGCTTTTAATCTCATTGTGAATAAAAGAAGCCTTTATATATAAACCACGTTCTTATGTAGGCAAATACACTTTTTAGCCATGTGCATCAATATGTAATAACAACAATTTTATTATTTAAATTGTAAAACTTAATTGCTCGATTACATAAGCAATTAGAAATAATGACTAGTTGTCACAACAACAATATTTGGATGTAAGACAATGACCGGAGTTGTGATTCTGCCTGGAACATATGCCTACACATAATGTAGGGTTACAATTATTAGCCGGAACCGCATGGCACCCAATACTTGCTCCATCTTCAATTAGAATCGAAGTTGCATGAACCCTTGCATCTAAATTACACACGTACATCAAACAACATTATACATAGTAAATTAGTACTCACATTCTAATTACTTATTCAAAATCGACAGTTCAGAAGCAAAATTGTGTAAATATTTTCAATTTTAGGGTATACTTTAATTTGAAAATTTGTTTAGTAATGGGTAGACATGATCGCATACATTTATAGTAATGATTATCTGAAAATTTTAAAAACTAAGATCGCAGAAAATAATTGTTGCAAGAAGTGATTTTGAAAACCCTTTTGTTGTGTTTCAAAGGTTTGAAAACTTTAAAATTGATAACTTGCCAAGCATGTAGGTATATTGAATAAAGGACTTGTTTTTTTTCTTGATTTATTATATAAAGACTTAATTATTTATAAAAACTCTTAAAATATGTAAAAAGTAATTATTTTCATGTATTTTTTTAAATAATAATTCATGAAAAAACAAGTCCTAAAGTGATGACTTCCTTAGAGAATGATTAAAAAATAACAAAATACATTAGCTTAACAAATATGATACTTTCTTGACTTGAAATTCGACTGTCTTACCGGACGAAACAACTAGCATCACAATGAGAATGGATACAAATAGTGAAGTCTTCATAGTTGGAATTTAGAATTCTTGCTGCTTCTTTTTTGAGCACTTGTAATTGAGTAGCAATACACTCGATTGACTCAATTGTTTAAAAGTTTAGGATTGAAGATTTTTCTAATTTATAGTTGTGGTTGGGGATAATCTAAATAGGAAGATATTTATTTTATAACTCTACGTTGAAATGTTTAATAAATAAAATTTGATGCTATCCGAAACATGTGGCAAATAAAGAAAAAAATCATTTATATTATTACATATTCACGTACTTGTCTCATGCTAAAATGAGAAAAAAAAAATCGTATTAAAAGGAGATGATACAAATTCACTGACAGAATAATTAAGCATTTATTAGTGCTTTTTTTGTTATAGAAATAACTTTTTCTTCTTTTTTTATTTACTTTAAAAGGGAATATTAATTTGAGAAATTATAAAAAAACAAATTTTAATTAAATATCTATATTACTTTTTTAGCAAAAGTCACCATATAATCTTTTTTAGCGAAACTCACCTCTTAATTAAATATCTAAACTGCACATCATAACTATAATCTAAAACGGAGGTTAAAAAATTTATAAACGACACATGTCACTTTTAGATTGGACCACACTACCCTTTGTTTTAAAAAACTAATCTTTTGTTTTTGAATATAATAAATTCTTATCCATGTTTTTAGAATACAAATTTTAGAATATTTATTTTATTTTTAGATAGAATTGGTTTTTATCTTATTACTAATCTATTTTCATAAATAAATAAATTATCATATTTTGGATATTAATTTAATTCGTAATACTAATAAAATATTATTGTTTTAAATAAAACACTTTTATAGTTTATTAATTTTAAATATTTGTTCAAAATTTATATTTAGGCATCTACATGATTATTTTTCTTGGATAATCAATATATTTAAAAATGTTTTATTTAAAAAAAACCCATACAAGGTACGAAAATACATACTTTTTTTTGATAAGGAAAGAAATTAGGGTGACCACTTACAAGCTAGTGGTCGCCCTAGAGCATCCTGACGGATGAGGGTAAGGAAGCCCGGATCAGCTGCAAGTGGAACGGAGGAGACACGCCTAAACGATCCAGCAATGAAGTCCGCCGCAGAATTGCACTCCAGCATAACGTGAGAAATGATCCAATCCTGGAAACGAGCCAACAAGCAATGGATGTACGCACATAGCAACTCAATCTCCCACGGGTAGCGCCAGTCACCGAGTACGACATTGACCAGTTGCAAACTATCGCCTTCAATCTGGATCCGGGGAATGCCACGTCTGGTGGCCTCGAGAAGTCTCTGGCGCAAGGCGATGGTCTCGGATATCAGCACAGACTATCGACCAATCAGTCTTCCGTCGAAGTGGATGGGAGAGCCACCACAATCCCTGAGGATGAACCCAAAAGAAGCCACGCCTCTGCATTAACTGTACCATCAAAATTTAATTTAATAAAATCATTTTTTAGATTTTTCCCATTTGGTTCTCTTTCTTCCATCCCGACCCCGTACACTATGGTTACGAAGACCGGGGGATGAGGCTGCTTCTGCAAGTTTCCAATCTTTAACCTGGTTTCGAGCGAATTCAGCGATTTGATCGGCATTAGTCAAGTTAGTTCCGACGTTGCAATAAAAAATTATCTTGTTTCTCGAGAACCAGACACTCCACCAAATAGTGGTGAGAATATCAGTACGGAAATACATACTAGTTATACAACTATTTAGCGAAAGTCACCGTTTAATCTTCTTTTGCTTTTGATCAAACATCCGTTGATTGTTTCCGTTAAGATTGTGCAATTACTTTTTTGTCCTTCACTTTTTGAGATAAGTACATAGGTTTTGGGTGGTTTATGGCAAAATCAATTTATTTTTTTAACCGGTTTAGAATAATCAGACTCCGACCTTGTCTCCCTTAACTTCGCCATCGATCCCTTCCTTGATGTGTTCTCCACCTTCATTGATTAGAGTGAAAGCTATGACGATCCCAGAAAATGGACATGCGTCTCTTCCTTCAACACTACCTTCTGCTATCCTCGCATTTTCATGCTCTACCTCACCAACCAGAGACTTACTTGCTCTATCCCTTTTGAGGTCGGAACCTACGTTTACCATGGACTCCCTCCAAGATTCTATACGGTCACTGCCCATATGGGTTTCTACACAAGCAACTAAATAATTACAACTATATTCACGTTTTTTGTTGTTTGTGCTTTGCTTCTCATATTCCACAAGAGTCAAGAGCAAAACAAGTTTGCCTCTCATGACCGAAAGTACATCTTTAATGACTATCCCAATATCAAGTGGGCTAAATCTTTATGATATTGAGACTCTGAAAATTGTTTATAGTAGTGATATTGCATTTTATGACAACATTTTCTTAGTAAGTCACCTCGACTTCTATAGTTGTCATCGATTCTCTTGTGTTCTCTCCTAAGATGTTCGATGATACCCTCATTTCTCTATTGATAGTGTTTTTGTAGTTTCTCCTTCAACCCGACCCTATTGAAATCAGCCCGAGTCATTTTGAGATTCCTTTTGTATTTCGCTAGGCACAAGGACCCAACATCCTTCTATCTGATTACAAGAACATATCAGGCATGAGGGCCCTAACTTTTCAACTTCTCACTCTAGGTTCTTGGACATGGTTACAATTGGCCACGAACCGACAACCTATTAAGAAGTTGTTAAATATGTACGTCCTAGGACGAGAAGCTATAAAGGATGAGATTTCTATTGCATAATGAAACTACACATGGGTTCTTTTCGACTTACCTCCTAAGAACAAACCCATCATATCTAGGTGGCTCAATCAAATTAAACATTGTTCAGATGGCACTATTGAACTATATGAAGCTCATCTAGTTGTTTCCTAAAAAGTTGTTAAGTGGAGGGTATTGATTTCCATCAAATCTTTGTTCTGATCGCCAAGGCGGTCTCTATCTAGGTGTTTTGTATGTTGCTACTATCAAAATTTGGAAATTACATTCGATGGATGTCCACAATGCGGCAATGCCTTTATTTGTGATGATTATTAATTAATTAATTATATATTTTTTTATTTAATTTGGAATATTTATTTCATGAATTTAATACAAGTTATTTTAATAATCATAAGAGGTTTAAAAAATTGATACTCTTGACTGCTGGGCCGACTTAATCACCTGGCCAAGCTGGCCTTAATAACTTGTAAATTTTAACAATCCGTTGATTTAAACCCGACCCATCTAACCCATTTGAGTGGTCTACTCTTAAGGTATGAGTTAAGATCCTTAATTTAAAAAAAAAATATTTTTTGAATTTTATATATTTTATTCTTTTCATAGGATTCTCCTTTTTCAATTATAGGGTAACAATTTATCAAAATAAAAATCTGAATATATGTTTCACTTAAACAAAAAAGAAAGATTGTTTCGAATAAAAACAAGAAGTTTAGGAAATTTCTGATTTGTACCCTTAAGTTTAAGAACTATGAAAGTTTGGAATTACATTAAAAAAAAATATTTTCTAATTGGCGGCCTTGAGGTTTTAGATTTTTTCGGTTGGTGTCCCTCTTTAGTTCAAATTGAATAAATCCAAGCCACCATTATGTTTCTCACCCTCAATTTAGTAAGATTCGCCCCTAAAACACCCAAATTCACACATTTACCATCTTGAATTGAATTTCTAAACAATCACTCATCTTAAAAAGATTTTTAAGGATACTCATAACCATTTTTAGAGGCTTTCACCATCTTCACGTTGCCTCCTACCGTTGAGCCGCCATCCATTGCATCTTCGACATCTTGTGAGTCGAGCTACACGTGAGCACACAAAAACGAGCCCATTTGAGCCATATTCGAGCATCACAAAAACCCCTCTTGAAATAAGGTTACTAAACAAAAAAAAAACTCAAAACCTTAAGGATATTATCCGAAATACTTTTAAATTCAGGGATACCAACTGAAAATTCCCAAAACTATAAACATTTTAATGAGAAAAAAAGGAAGACATTACGTGAGAATGGATTCTTTTAGCCCTTTTCCTAAAAATAGTTTTATATTTATGTAATTTTTCAAAAAATATGTGAATAATTCGTAAAAAATCTACCCATGTTTTTTTTTTAAATGAAATAATATTTTGATTTTACTTCATTTAGGTCCCATTTGGTAGGCTGTTTTTAGTACTTTGGAAAGGGAAACAAATGTTTTATTCATCTCTAAGGTGTTTGTTGGTCAAATTTCAGAATTTTTCATTCTACCAATAATGTTTTTGTTTTAGCAAAAAAATGGGAAGTAACAACTTCTTGCTTTCATTCTCTAGTATGTTCCCTCTCACCAACACGACCCACCGTCATCAACTTCCCTTCTCCTCGCCGCCGCCGGTCCACCTCCTTCCACCACAACTACCACCACCAGATTCCCTTGTCCTCGTTTTTGTTGGCCTGCCACCTTCTCAATATCTTGTTCTTTTCCATCATCCCCATCGTCGACATCTACATCCTCACCACCACATGTGTGCATCATCCTCAGATTTGCCGATCGCGCTTTGCTCTCTCATTCTCTCTTCTATTAGTCTCTTCAACCATTATCATCGACCTCCACATCCGCACCACCTAATGCCATCATCGCCACCGCCCTCCATCTCTGCACCACCGGCTGCCATCTTCACCATCATTATACCCTTCATCGTTGTCATCCTTGCCATCCTTTGTCATCGCATCCCTGTCATCGAGATTGAAATTGTGAAAACCTAAAAGTTTGAGATCTAGAATTAGAAAAATTCTAGAAAAAAATTGGTTTTTTTTTTTCATTTTGTTTCCTCTAGCATAAACCAAACAAATTTGTATTCTAACGATATTTGTTTCCTTTCCACCCATTTTTCAATCCGTTTATGTTTCTAGTTTTACAACCAAATGGGCCCTTAAAGCTTGAGGTATATTTTCATTTCCATATATGCGACCTTTTGCCTAGAGATCAACTCCCACAAAAATAAAAACAGTTAAGATAAATCCCCACAAAAAATCAATAACTATATATTAAATGTATACCTTTTTGAGTCACTACATGAATTCTTTCCCCACTTTATATTTTTAAAAAAATTAACTTATATTTATATTAATTATTTATATTAATTTAGCTTTTTCAATCAAATTCCTTTCTATCTAAACAAAATTTAAATTCAAATTCAGTTAAAAATAACAAAATATTTTATCTTTATCTTTTTATCGATGTGTATAATTTTTTTATCTTAAAATAACTTTTAATAAAAATATAAAAAAATTTAAATATCTAGATAATTACTTGCTTAAATTTAATTTTGATAAAAATTTACATTATCTTTTCATCATTTTATTTTTCACTTATTCATATAAATATAGAAATTTTTGTATCTTTAATAATTTCAATCTTTATTCATATTTTTCATTTTTATTAAGTATCTTTTTAATTTTTTATTTAAAATATTTATAATGAATTGAATTTGATTAAAAATATTATATAACTTCACATTATTTTTAATTTTTATCTATTTTATAAAAGATTTTTAAAATTGAATAATTCTATTAAAATATTTTTATTTAACCTTTTCCATAAATAAATTATTATTAAGTCATTAAAATTAGGATTTTCCTTAATGATTTTGACTTTGTATTAATTTGATTATAACCATTATAAAATTTTATATGAATTTATTGTAATATATAATATTTTTTATTTTTTATATGAAATTAAAATTTTATTCATTAAATAAATAAATTATTTAAGTATTAAATTCATATAATATGCCATGCAAAACGGATATTGCTAGTTAAAATTAGGGAAGTTCCGTTTGGTACCCTTCAATTCTTGACTTTTTCTTTTGGTGACCTAAAAAACACTATTCCTAATGGTACCCTTTTCCTTTGTACAAAGATGCTTCCGTAACCTAATGTCTATAAAAACTCACTTACCCTCCATTTTTATCCATTTCCGTCCATGTTTATGTAAAAAAAAATAGAATTAAAAAGATAAAACAAAACTAACCAAAATTAAGAGGCGCAATCTGGAGAGATGTTTCCTCAATCTGGAGAGATGTTTCCTCACGTTATCCTTTAGCACATGTTCAGACGAACATGACTCCTAACGGCCGGCTAACGTGACTCCGACGAGCGAAGGGCGCTAGTGACGAGCGATCGACGAAGGCGAGCGTCCAGTGAAGACGATTGTGGAGGAAGTCGGTGAACTTCAAGTCCGAATTTGACAAGGATTTTTCTTAACCTTTGACTTTGACTTTTAATTGAAGTAATTCGATTTTATCTTCCAGAATCTGGTTTGGGTAACTTAATAGAAACAAAAGGAATAGGATAAGATTTGAATTTAGGTGGAAAAGCCAATATGATTCCAATTTGATAATTTTGAAATTTAGGGTCTTTGTTGGGTAATTTGATGAGGGTAGTTCTTGCTTATTAGATTAGGTAACAATTTCACTCGTTGGGCTTGAAAGTCGGAACTATCACTGTTTGCTTGATTTTGTCCAGTTGCTTGATTTTTTCAATACCAACACCGACTCTACTGCTCTTTTGACGACGTCGTCACCAACCTTCGCTCTCACTGGCATTCATTCATGCCTCAGGCAGCCTCCCTCAAATGTGCATAATGTTGGTCGCCCACCTCAAGTCACCCGCTTGGATTTTCTAATTTTTATTGCAAAGTTTTTTATTTTACACATAAACGAGATTTAAATGAAATAGGATTTTCTTTTTCTTTTTTCTTTTACACAAAATCGAGATAAAAATGGATGGAAAATTAGATTTTTTGGACATTAGGCTACGGGACCATCTTTCTACAAAGTGTGAAGTACCATTAGGATTAAGTTTAAAAAACTAGAGGGTACCAAAAATAATTTCCCTTTAAATTATTTCAGTTAAGTTTGATCGTTCTCTCACTCTTTTTTTTTTTGGTGAAAAGATCGGTCTTCCGCTCTTTCCGTCCAACTTCCTTGCTCTCTTCTCCCAAGTCCCAATAATCTCATAAACCCCCAAATGCCATAGCCAATTTTCTTGAACAAGAAACCCTTGCATAAGATATTCTGCGGCGATGAATCCCTCTAGTTCCGGCGAATTTACACCCGAGGACGCGCGAGTCGAGGTCCGAGGCACCTCCTCCCTGCAAGGCTCATCTCCGACGGCAGAGGTTCCACGGAAGGTTGCTATTGCCGTGGATCCGAGCAGTGAGAGTGCCTATGCCGTCAAATGGGCCGTCAAACACTACTTAAGGCCCGGTGATGCTGTGGTGCTTCTTTATGTCCGCCAGCGGGGATCTACTGATCCTTGCGCCGCAGCTGCCGCCGCTAACGGCGTGGGTGGTAGCTTTAAGGCAGCGGATATTGTTCAGCCTCTGATTGACGCTAAGGTCTTCTCATCTTTAAGTTTTACAAAACAGTAATTTAATTTTGTTTAAAAAAGAATCTTTGACATGATATCTTGATTTCTGAGAGGTTGTGTTCAATTTGCTGTTTGAAATTGAAACTGGAAATGAAGGTGAAAGGGGAGGTTTTAATGCTTAATTGCGCCAGATAAAGCTGTTTGGTATGATGGAGGAAAGGATCGGGGAGATGTTAGATTTTGGATTTTCTTTGTTATTTTCGGTCATCTCTTACCTAATCAATATTGTCATTTTGTTCTCTGCTATGAGCAGTTGAGTTCTTTCTAACATAAGAAAATGAGCTTTCCAAATAGATCGCCATTTTAGTTAACAAGGTCAGTGAAGTTTCCTTGGAGTTTCTGATTTTGCACAAAAATGTTCAGGGCTTTAGGGTGTGTTTTGTATGGCCTAATGACAAGGCAGTTTTAGTTTATAGGCCTAGTAAGGTAGCTAAAAATTGATAGGGTAACTGACATTTGAATGGGGGTAATGTACATGCCTCACATCCTTGAACTTCTTAGATGAAACTACAAAAGTGACTCCATGGTCCATGGAGTAAAGAGTTAGAAAATGGACGTTGTTTTTTTTTTTAAAATATAATTTTCGGCTGGGATTTTGTCATTTTTGTGTTTAGTAAATGTACCATTTAGCTCTATATTGCCATTTTTACACTTCAGTGCAGCACGAACAATGACAATCACACGGTATTACTGGATCTGTGCAGGTTTCATACAAGATACACATGGTTAAGGATAATGAAATGAATAGGAGGCTGTGTATGGGAGTAGAAACACGACAATTCAATGCTGTCATTACGGGGAGTCGTGGTTTTGGTGCTACCAAGAGAGGACGCAATTGCAGGCTTGGAAGTGTTAGCGACTATTGTTTCAATCATTGTGCTTGTCCTGTGGTGGTTGTCCGTTGCCCCGATGAGAAGGATATAAACAATACATGTCAAGCTATGGTCACAGTAAGTGAGACAGAACAGGAAAGAATTACAGAGGAGGAACATCGTCATGCTTCAAATGAGAACCATGGTTAGTTGCATTTCATGCTTATCTACAATGGCTGTTATTGTTTAATCTGAGGAAAGAAAAAGGGTCAAAATTGTTACATTGCTGATTGAAAATTGTTTTATGATATGACCGAGTATAGCATGATATGCTTCCTAGCTCAAATAAAAAATGAGGGTATCGTGGCATGATTTCTAGCATATTTTGGTAAAGGGTAAACAGTAATAGTTTGCTTTGCTTTGATTGTTAATTCTTGCCGAATCTTTCGTCTGTTGAAACTTTGCTCTAGGGCTTTATAATTAGATGCTATCTGTATCCCTGAAATTTATTCTTTAACACAATGTAGGTTTTTAGTGAATAAGGCAACAGATTTGGAAGGATGCATGTGATGACAGCTTAATGTTTTGAAAAGCACAGGACTGATTGAGGCAATATGGGATGTAGAGCGTAGGCGCAAAATGCTGACAAATCCTAGCCATATGCATTAATGCATCTGATTGAGCGGTATACCTTATAAAACCCCACCCCCATGGCCCCATCTTGTCATCTCCCAACTCTCTTTACCTCTCTTTATCTCAATATTTCCAGTACCTCTACACATGACACACCTTTAGATACACCAGCCACAGCTGGAGCAATCACCTCACCTACAACTAATTTGCACACCCACTCACCAGTCACCCTAAACTTCAAGTTTGTTAAATTAATGCAGATGCTATATTTTTTGTATGTATATGTTATAGTTCTCATTCAACTAATTTTACATTAATTTGTTATATATGGTAGGTCATAATTTGGTACTTTGGTATATGCATCATATTATTGTATTACTATTGTGATTAGAATTTAGAAGTAGTTAATATCTTGGGTACTAGGGGAAGTTTAACTATGGAGTATATTATACAAGTAAGTAAAAGCTTTGCATATTAATAAGTTAGGAGATAGTAATGAGCTTAGAAATAAGGTCTCTATGTTAGATTGTTATAAAGCTATAACTATTCCTAATCTATATTATTATATATACTGATATGTTAGTAACCAAAAGTTACATTATTTTTCGTTGTACTCACCGTGTTAAATTTGTTCTAAATAGACACCATGGAGATGAGAGTTGATCCAGGGCCACGATCAGGTGCGGTTCTTACAAGACAGGCACAACATCGGAGTGAGGATGTTTGGAACGATGTTGAATATGTAAGAATGTATAAGTAGATGATAATTTTCATGATGTCTCTTTCTTTCTTTATTTTACCTTTTCTAAATTTTGTATTTATTCATTATCTTTGCAGACTAATGCAGTCTTTAACTGCAGAGAACATATTTCTCAAATCAGTAGAGAGTGGAATATTGACGATAGGGTGCTTCATTATGTTACGATGGCTGGCTTTTATGGAATTCATAGACTTGGATCCACATACACAATAGATCGTGCTTTGATTACAGCATTGATAGACAGGTGGCGACCCGAAACTCACACATTTCATTTAACAGTGGGTGAAGCCACTATTACACTCCAAGATGTCGCTGTCTTATTGGGTCTAAGGGTAAATGGACATGCAGTCACTGGCACTGCAGATCTTGTCTGGGCTACTTTAGTTGAGAAGTTACTTGGAGTTGCCCCTCCAAATGACATGATTAATGGCTCAGCATTAAAGTTTAAATGGCTTCGCCAACAGTTTTCTAACCTTCCACCTGATGCAGATGAACAAACAATACAATGTTATGCTAGAGCATATATCTTGAATTTGATGGGTGGAATGCTACTTGCTGACTTGAGTGGAGGAGAGGTACAGTTGATCTACCTCCCTTTGTTAACCGATTTAAAATTGGCCGGTGAGTATAGTTGGGGTAGTGCTGCTCTTGCATATCTATATCGACAATTGTGTAGAGCAGCACACAAGAATAAGAAAGATATAGGAGGACCTTTAATATTACTTCAGGTAATTCTCAAGACTTTTGTATCATTTCAATGTATATAATATACTCTAATTTTTCTGTTACAAAAATTATGTAGTTATGGGCATGGGAGCGCATGCCTATTGGAAGACCTAGGTGCACACTTCCTCTTATGGGTAGGGTCGAGGGTGATGGCCCTCCACCATTTGGTCAGAATTTTCAGCAGGGGAAGGATTCTCTAGCTTGCAGGTAAACTTTAATTTCTTTAATAGTAAATTGTATTAGACATCCTCATCTACACAACACAATATCTTGATTAGTTGAACTTACAACTAGGTGGTTGCGCGTATCTTTTACTTATTCCCACGTAGCTACTTCTCTCGGATATTATCGAGATGCACTGGATAAACAAGGAGAAGATCAGGTAAGATTGAAGATGTTAAAATTGATATATAGGCTTTGTTTGGCAAACCATTTTATGACGACATTTCTAGTTGTCATGTGTTTTTTAGGGTAAAAAGTAGTTTTAACACTTCGGAATTTGTTTGGTGCTATAAGATTTTTGATTGAAAATGACATTATTTGCAAAACAGACTTATTATACCAAACTTACGTTTTGAAAACAAGTATTGATAATTAAATATGTGATCATAATGTGTTGTGCCAATAAATAGTTCATGCATTTTTTTCACTCATTATGTTTAATTCTCTATTAGTTTACTTGGGAACCGTATACCGAAGATGTGCTATCACAGCTCGCAGACATTTGTCGGTCAGATCCCCACATTTGGAGGTCACAAGCTCCTTTGATTTGCTTTGATATAATTGAGTGGCATCGGCCTGAAAGAGTGATGCGTCAATTCGGATTAGTGCAGTTTCTCCCAAACGTGTGTGATTACAACATTGAATTACATAAGATAGATAGGAGAGGGAAACAACATTATGATTGGGCTCAAATTCATTCTACTTACATCCAACAATGGAACCACCGTCAAGACATGATTGTAAATGCTCCTCCCTTTGCCACATGCTTGCGAGAGTATACCGACTACATGTCTTGGTATCGACAGATTACACGGCTCATCATTAGCTCGCCCAATCGACCTCCATCCATGCATTATCATCAGCCAACATCTTCAGGCTTACACATTCTGGTGCGTGTACATACTCTATTGCAATAATTTCATTAATTGAGGGCTTGTTTGGTTCGGCTTTAAGTTTTCTGTTTTGTTCAAAACTAAAAATAAATTTTTAGAAACAACTTTTTCTGGTTTCCAAATTTTAATTGCCAATTTTGGGAATTAAGGTAACTCTTAGGACAAAACATATCTTGAAAGAATTATCTTGATGGGTACAAAAGATAAAAATGTTTTAAAACTAAAAACTGGAAATTCAAAGCTGAACCAAATGAACTTTGCTTGTATTGCACTCTGTTTTTATTCAGTTTGTTTTTTCCTTGTTATAGGCACGTTGTTTATCCAATATAGCAGAGAGAGGGAAACAATCGGTGCAAAGCGGGCGCCAATTAGAACAAGGAGGCGATATTCATGCTTTGGCACATAGTTATAAGGAGTTTTCAGAGTATATAGTTACTCAGTGTACTGATGCACTGAGGAAAGTTTCTTTCTACCAATTCTACCCCCAGGGGAGCAATGATATGGGTACGTCTTCTTCGATTCCTACTATTGATCTTAATAGTCCAACACAAGCCAGGGCAGGGGTTGCTAGTACAACAAATGATGAAGATGATGAAGTTGATAGACAGGCTCAACGGGGTAGAGGTAGACCTAGAGTTAGACGTAGACAATGATGTCAATATCCAATGGTTTTAATTGGGTAAATTCTTATTTTGGGCATGATTGTCTTCTTATGGATCTGTAGCGGTCCCTAACTTTGAATCATGGTAAATTCGTTCCTAACCTTTATAAAATCTTAGTTGGAATTGTCAATGTAGCTAAATCCCCGTTGAATTGCTTACTTGATCTCATGATATAGTGCGGGCTACATCAACTTACCTGGTTTTCAAGTTTCAACTCTTATTCTTGATTTTCTCATTTGAGAAATTCTCTATTCCTCAAATTTGCTTCCACTATTATATTTCTTGACTATTTGGTTCTCAAATTAAAAATAATTTTGTATATTAATAAAATAATATAAGTTGAATTCAAGCAGTTAAAACAATAGAGCATATTGACTTTGTCATTGAGCTATACTTAGAATTTTTAGCGGCCGAAATTAGACCGGTGATGTGCCCGGGTTTCTAACCACTTCTTCAAGATCAAACTTGCTCTGATAAAAGAAACCGGGATAAACAAGATCTTTTCGGGTGCCGATATTAGACGGATGACGTGTCGGGTTGTTACATCTAATATGAGAAGCTTAAGTTAATGGGTTGAAGTTTCACCTTAATTATATACTAGTTATTTTGTTTTGTTTTTCACTTTTTATTCCAAACATATACGAATTAGAAGTGCTCAATAATGAGTAATAACTCTCTAAGTTCTCGGGGTGGGTAGATAGAATCACTTCAGACTTCAAAGCTTAGAAGTTAGTGTTACAGGGTTACACCCAGCTCAAAAACAGGACCAGCACTTACACATTCTCAATATATATATCACAACAAACCATTACAATTACAATTAACAATATCCAATAGCTTACAACAATCAACCAATTAAGCAAACAACACTAACGAAAGGGAAGAAAAAACCAAACACAAAAGAATAAAAAAAAACAACATTTACCTCACAATACTTGTATTCAAAACACACACACACTCACTATATTTGAGCAAAGGGCTCCTATTTGCACACAAAGCCCTTTGGGATCTTCTTCCCACATCCATTGAGGAGGAGGCTAATGGCGATGGGCACCTTAACCTTAATCACACCGAGCACATCAGCCTTGATGGCAGTACAAAGGCACACCGCAGCCTCAAGGTCAGCGAGGCCTTTGACCAGGCTGCAACATTCTGGGCTTGGCTTTGTCCCAACCAACTCCTTCACCAAACCGAGCCAGCTCCCGCACACCCCAAACTTAAGGGTGTCTTTCGGGCACTTGACGCTGCCGCCGTGGTGGCTGGATGAAGGAGGCGGAGGGCACGGAACTCCGTGAGAGGAGACGCTTGTAAAGAATAGAATGTTCAAGAGGAAGAAGAATGCGGCTGCTGGCTTGCCCGCCATGGCCATTTTTGTTGCAATAGAGTGTGCTTAGTTAGGAGAACTTAACTTGTTTGGCATATATAGTGGTGTGTGTCCTAATGTGGAAATCAAATAGTGGGTGGGTTTTGAATTTGGGTCATTTATTAGTCGGCTTCAAAAAAGTGGTCACCTCTCTACTATTCAAAATTAAAATTGGATAGTCCCACATGGGGTGGCCTAGTCGTAAGAGGTATGCGGTGATATTGGGAGGGTCCTAGGTTTGATCCTTGCCTCCGCCTCTTAACTTGGGTGAAAAACGAAGTCTCACCATTCTCCCTATGACCCTATCACTAGGTCAAGCTGGTCACTTGGTCCGTGCTTTGCCGGCTAGCTCATGGACCCGAAGTTCATGTAAATAAGATTATTAAGAAGGTTAGAAAAGTTACGAAGACCTTTATGTGCCAAGGCACATTGCTTATTAAGATGCAACAAATTGAACGATGGTGTCGTACTTAAAGATTTAATACTTTAGGTTCTCATTCGGCCCATTGTATAGATCATCATCCCATAACAATAAAACAATGTTTATCCATATAAGGGATCGATCTAAGTTTTTAGATGATTTTCATAATGTATGAGAACCAATGATATGCTTTAAGACCGTATCTGATCACCACAAGTTTGTGAAATGTAGGGCTCGTGGTTCTGTTCATAATTCAGATTTGTTAGGACCATTGAAAGAGTCAAGTGGCTACCATTGCTCGCAAAGTTAATGTACAACTGGTTCATTCCTTTTCAAATACGTACGTAGGGTTCTCAAATCTCAAGTCATCATACATGCAATTACTTCATTTTGTTCTTTTCTGTTTGTACTTATAAAGAGAACAAGTAGAAAAAATTGTGTCAGTATACGGTATACCGTATACCCTTTTAAATGAAGAGATATATGCATGTGCATTGACAGGCATACTCTCCAATTATAAATTAGTTCCAAGAATGTACTTCATGGTCAATGAAAATTGTTTAAAACATAAAATTGGTTCTTATTGTGAAAGTCATCTTAATTTCCAATGTGGGAAGACTATTCTCAATACTTAGAGACCCTTACTTTGTTGATTTTTAAGATCAAAGTTGCAAATAAGTAATCTGCTTCATTCCTCAAAAATAAGTAAATAATATTATACATATATTTTTTTTCAAGAGTTAAGAGTTGTGAGAAAAATTACCAATTCAATTGTTGGCATCTATTTCTCAAAAACAAAATATTGGCTATCTATATCAATGCCTTGTAAGATAGATGAATTGAACAAATCCGCCCATAGTTTAGAAAAATAATTTTCAAGTTAGAATTGTTAACACCTTGAGTTGAGGACATATAAGTTTGAAAAATGATAAAATATATAAGATTTGAGTAAATTGGTTGTTTCAGACAGACCCGGTTCATGACTCCGGCCAATTAATTTCATTTTACACGGGCCCGGTTCATGACTTACTTCCGCTCCTTCACTTGGATGAAAAACCATCCCTCTTCCAGTCTTTCTATTGGGTTGAGTCGGTCAGCGCAAACCAATTTACCTGTTTCGTGAAATTTAATGGCTAGTTCACGAACTCTGAATTTACCACAAAGGGGAGTCTCTAGTCTAAAAAAAAAAACATCTCTAACATTACCTGCTGGGTCAATGGTCAACAAACCACTAGTATGTGTAAATAATTATTAATACAGTATATGAAGACTTAGGAGAGGGGTAATTGTATGAACTATGAAGACTTGGGAGAGGGGTAATTGATGTGTTTACTTCTTCTATATATGGAATTGTCAATCCACTTGAGACTTGCAAATTAAGAAACCAAAGCCTACAAAGTCAACAAACCCTGTTCTTTTATATATAACATGCCCAAATTCGGAATCTGAATCCAAACAATTTGCCAGTTTTTCCATCTATATATACAGTGTTTCTCCATATCTATATTAAAATAAAATGGGTCTAATGAGGGTCGGATTCATATTCTCATTAGGGGCTGTTTGGGGGATGTATATGGTGCAGAACTACAATGTCCCTGATGTGAAGGGGAGAGTAGACAAGTTGGTGCATAAAGCCAAGCAAATAGAGGCGAGTCATCGGAAGAATCACGACCCTCCAAACAGGGAGAATCTTGCCAGCCAAGACAGATCCAAATACTAGAATCCCTGCACGTACACAAGTCCTAATCATGATGCCAATGGCAGGTGTGCGTGGATCTTATGTTGCTTCTCTACTTTGGTCTTATTCCGTTTGTGTGTTTGTGTTCCTTTCTTGTGTATTTCTTTTCATGATCATGAGTTGGTATGCATCTGTATATGAAAAAAATATGTTGCTTGGTCTCAGAAACTTGTAAATAATCTCTTCTTGTTCCCATGTAACCGGCCGTATGTAGATTTTGCTCCTACAATACCTTGTATATAGATGTTTCATGCAGTATTATCATTTGCGCGATGAGTTGAAAACTTGAAATGGGTTGGAGAGATAATGGCACTCTAGCTATCAAAGATTAAGGATTACTAGCTACTCATCCGAATTCCTTGCAGATGTTTAATGGCAGCAGCCGCCACAAATCCACAATATATGATCAGTAAAATCACAAAGCTCTTCAATTCTAATTTCACCAAAAAAAAAAACAATTGGGCTGCTGGGGCCCAATGAGCTATACAATGCGGCCCATTACATTGCCCAGGAAATCCAATTCTTGAGAGACATCAAGCAGAGCAATGACTGAGTTACCATTGGACCGAGCAGTTAATCAGCTGAACAATTCTCCCATATTGCAGGGCATGAAAACATAGATTCTGTAATCAACACTTTCCAAAACAACTGGTTTAAGACTTGTCAATTCAACATACTTTATTACTAGTGTGAAATAAACTTTCCAGGGTGACGAGTGCGATGTTCATTACTATTATTACGGATCAAATGACACACATCCATCCGCCATAATTGGCGATAGACAATCTAGCCATGCACAAAGCATAGTTTTGAGTGTATCCCAACATGCATGCTTACAACAAATCTTCAAAAGCTATATCACACAGAACCAACCAGGTATAGAAACACAAGCTGAATGATAATAATACACAACAAATGAAACTTATGCAAGTATAAAGTACTACTGAATATGAAGACGGAGAAAGCAGAAGAAATAATGACAAAGTAAGGTTGAGTCTGCAAGGATGGTGATCAAGCAACAGGTGCTTTTAGCTTCTTTGCGGTTGTCGCGAGCACTTGTCCTTGGTGGAAAGCGATCCCCAGCTCAAGCTCGGTAGGCTGTCTGGATCCGTCTCCTGCAAAAGTCCCAGCTCCATAAGGGCTTCCTCCCTTGACTTTCTCCATCTCAAACATTCCAGCGCCAAATGTGTAGCCGATTGGGACAAAGATCATTCCGTGGTGAACCAGCTGAGTTACGGCAGTCAGGCTGCAAACAAATTCATGCCACAAGTTATTCCTTTGGATAGAAATTGATTAAGAGTAGCAGAGCAAAGCTTTCAGATAGTTTTGTGCTTTTAATTACTGCTAGTGAATTTTATTGAAGGTAATGCAAGAACTTACGCAGTAGTCTCTTGTCCGCCATTCTGAGAGCCAGTGGAAATGAAGATTCCAGCTGGCTTGCCGGCAAGTGATTGGGTTCTCCATAGACCTCCAGTTGAATCCAAAAATGCTTTGAATTGTGCTGCCATCATACCGAATCTTGTGGGAAATCCAAAAACAAACCCATCGGCATGTTGAAGCTCATCAGCTGTAATAATGGGAACGTCGCTTTTGGGGGGTGCACTCATCTTAGTAAGCACTTCCGATGGTAGTGTCTCTGGAACCTATACACACCAAGGTGAAATCAGCAAGAATTCTCACACTAGGACCTTAAATGAGCTGATCTCCAAGAATGAGAAATTATATGTTAATGAACCATTGTCCATGAATACCTGCCACAGTTTGGCCTCCACACCTTCCACAGATTCAGCTCCTTTCTTAATCTCTTGTGCTAACTTGTCAACATGTCCGTACATGGAATAGTACCTGCGAAATGTTTAATGTAAATATTCAATTGATTTTACTTTGAGTTTTCCAAAGTGTTTTTATCTTCTTAGTAGTCTCTGCTTTACTCTCAACCATCACCAATCAAGATAATATAAGCCTCTAGTGCACAACTAATATTGTGGGTCATGTATGGTCAGTAGAAGCTTCTGAAAAGGTAACATGATAACATTTGGTGGAAGAATGTAACATCAGACTCTATCATTAACAGATTCAACGCATTTGGTCGGCTTTAGCACCAACAAGGCAGATAAATAGGTAAGCAGCAGATGATTTCAAACAGTACTTTACCTACCTCAACTTTTTTGATACTACTTTCTACAATGCTTCAGATCTAATTCCTAAGTCCTAACCTAGCTCAAAGGTGCTACAAGGATATAGATCCTATTCTAGAATCAAGATCTAGTAGAGGGACATGATACAGAGGACTTTAAAGTTCTAGAAGTAATGAATTTGAAAATCATTTTTAACTAGGTTAGGTTGATCTGCAAAGAACAAAGTTGACCGATTACTGGAAATTGATATTCCTGTAGTGAGGGGAGAATAAGCTAAAATGCAGTTTGATGCAGCAAGAGAAGTTGAAATGAAGCTTTTGCAAATGTTAGTGTAGGTTAAACGATCAATTTTACTCACAGCAATGCTTTCGATCTTCCCTTGTAACCAAACATTTCCAAATTAGCATTTGAAAACGAATCAGGAAACTACATAGTGCAGATACAGGCGTAACTCAAAAGCAATCGAGCACCAAACAACACATTGATTGCAAAATCAGACAATGAAATCCCGACAATTGGGGATCAAGGCCAAAACTTTAACCTAGAAGACGAAACTAATCAAGAACAGAAAGCATATCGATGAAAAAAGTCAACGATTCTGATCATGAGTTTAGCCGAATGCATCCAAACCGAGCAAATTTCAGAAAATTATAACAGGAAATTCAATCTGGCATGAGCAATGAAGAGTGAGCTTACACAATATACACTTTGGTCGCCATTGAAATCGATTGGTTGAAAGTTCGATCTTTTTTGTCTTCTCTCTCTTGATCGCTGATCTCTACATCGTCGACGAACAGAGGAGGGGTATTTATAGTAGGTTATGAAGTAGACGCACAGTTTAATTGGATGATTAGAGTGGTAATTAATGACGAATTAGTGGCTTGCATTGACATGTTAGGTTAACACCGATGTCAACTGAGCGGAAACGACGTCGTATCGACAAGTGTGGGAGAAGGAAGAATGATGTGATGATGCGGTCACGCTTATCATCATTTGACCATTTGACCTCCTGGGTCCTGGCCCCTTCATCTTGAACAATGAGCCGCCAAGGTGACAAGAGTTGATTTGATTATAGAAATCTCAATTCAAATGTCTCATCCTAACGCACTATCGGAGTCAATTTTGGTTCAAGATTAGAGATTGCAATTTGTAATTAAGGCCGCAATAATTAAAAAAATTAAGTGGCATATCATTGACTTTAAAATCAAATTAGATGAAATTGAATTCGAACAATTTAACTGTTTTTTTTGGAAGGAGAGACGGTACTTTCCGACCTCTCAAGGAGACATTTTATTAATAGTAAAAGAAAAGGGTTAAGTAGTCAGCAAACGGGGGATAACCCGACCCCTTACATCATTATTTAGCAAGAAAATAATCCCCTCAGGCGGGGCACTCAATACATGAATACCAAGCGGAAAATTGAAAGCAAGAGACGCGAGGCGATCGACAACCGTATTCGCCTCTCGATACACATGTCGGATCTGAATAGTCCAGTTCCTACTAACAAAGCCTTGGCATTATTTAACCAGGCTATATAATGGATGGCTAGAACTAATTTTACTACTTAATAAATTCACGACAAGCTGAGAATCACATTCCAGTATTACCTGCTTGCATCCCTTGTTCCAAGCAATCTCGAGGCCATCCCGAATTCCCAAAGCTTCGCCATCGGCACGGTACATGACCCAATGTTATGGAGGAAGCCTTCGATCCAATTCCCATGTTCATCACGCAAGATGCCACCAGCTGTAGCCCCGTTCCCTTCTTGTACAACTCCATCCGTATTAAGCTTAACCCATCCCTGCTCAGGCTTGCTCCAAGCTATGTTCTGCACTCTAGTATAACTAATTGAATTTGGACCAGAAATCATACCTGAAACTTCCATATACTCTTTGGCCCTTTCAAGAATGAAGAGTGCACGATCAGTTATAACCATCTCTTCGTTAAACACCAGAGAAGAGAACAATTTTAACTGTTTTAACACCAAAAACACAATTATAACTGTTTTTTTAATATGCTAAAAACCATAAATAAATTTAGGACTTGTTTGATTGCAACTTATAAAAACATAAATAGAGTAAGAAAATTAATTTAGTCTATTTTAGTGTCACAATTTTTTTTAGCTTTACTTACCGCTCTAATATTTATGTGTAGACGAGGGTGGGTGATTCTAGGGGTGTCCAAATCCGATTAATCGAAGTTCGGTTAACCATGATTTCGGTTAATTAAAATTATGAACAGAAACCGAACCGTGAATCCCGGTTAACCGAATTTTCGGTTCGGTTTTCTCGGTTAACCGATAATCGTTTATGTGATTTTACCTTATATTATTAAGACTACAATAATTAAATTTGAATAAAAAAGTAATCAAGCAAGACTTTTATTTTAAATATGTACTTATATCATATTGTTTTGGTTGTTGCAAACAAATATCGAGAGTATATACTATATTGTTTGGAATCAAATATTGTGTGTATTAATTTTTATCTCATCAAATTTAATATACGACTCTTATATCAATGAGAAGTGGAAAAAAAGTGTTTAAATTTTTAAAATTGAAGATGGAATCAAACTAGATTAACGTCTTGAAAATTATAGAGTTTAACCACTAAATAAATCAAAGATAACTAATATTTGAATAAAATATTATTATATTTTCGGTTTTTTGGTTAACTGCTATATGTAAAGCCGCGAACCGAAACTGAACCGATAAACCGAAACCAAACCGAAATTTCAAAAAAAGTCGGTTTGGTTAACCTAAAAAATAATCGGTTTTTCGGTTTAGTTTTTCGGTTTCGGTTTTTCATGGACATCCCTAAGTGATTCCACCATTTTAAAACCCATACCTATATTAGAAGTATGATTTAGGAGAGACAAGTCTATTTAAACTAGGGGCGATGAGGTTAGATAACGTAAGAGAATTTTTTATTTATCAATATGTCATGATATTAAAATGGACTGAATTCGTCTTTCTTTTCATATAATTTCTCATAGGTTTACACAAAATGAGTCCTTAATCCCAAATGAATTTGAATTGATATGATTCCAATATTTTTTCTTAATAAAAAAGTTTGATATATTAGACAGAGTTAGTAGATTGAGAGGAATAATTGGCAGGCAAGAGATCACAAAAAAATTGTTTCTTGAATCAATTAAATAAACATAGCGATTAAAAAAGAACAATCTAAAAATCCCAAACACCCAAAGAAAAAAAATGAGCCTAATGTAATGTAATCAACTATCATCCATTTTTAACCAGCTATTTTTTAATAGGAATCTAATTTCTTTTTCTTTTATAATTTTTTGGGTAATGATTTAAACTCTTTTCGTTACCCCCACTTTGTTTGTTTAGAGAATCTCGTGATGTACTTGGTTGGCCTTCCTTTTTCCCATTCCCGCCGCTCTCCTGCGTATTTTCTGTTTCTGGTATATTCCTTCGTACACTCCTATAGCAATCTGAACGTGTTAGGTGGGTAATTAATTACACACTTATGCCCGGTCAATTACGGTTATTATGTTGAATTAGTTAGGTTTTCACTTAATATTTAGATATTTTATATCAGTCCACATCAGATTGATTAGAAACTTTGTTTTAGTATAAAAAATAAAAAATTATAAACTTTGTTAGATTTTATAACATTTTACGGCTACTTGCGTCATTCTTAGGTCATATGTACGTATTCGAATTCAAAAGGAACTTGAATTAGTTGAATTATCCAATTTAAATTCTTTCAAAAAAAATCAATGTAATTACACTGTCTAATGGGTTGGTTCAGCTGGCCGGTATTAGAGAAGAGCTTCGCCGAATGCAGAAAATGGGGATGAGGGGTCAATGGGTTGGGCGCAGGAGGGAGCTGGAGAAAAAAGAGAGGGATCTGATGGAGAAGGAAGAATTATTGTGGTTTCAGCGAGCTAAAGCAAATGAGCTTTCTTGGGGAGATAGGAATTCGGCTTATTTTCACACTAGTAGAAAAAGGTTAATTAATACCGGTTTTTTTATGAAGCGGATACCGCTTTTTCATCCGTTCTTAATCTTGCCGAAATAAAAGTTCGGATATCGGTTATTCAAAAACCGGTATAAACAAAATCTCGGATACCGGTTTTTTAAAAAACCGGTATCTGAGTCCTTTTATTTAAAAAAAATAATATATATATAAGCAGCATACCAGTTTTTACATATAATCGGTATGCCACAACAAAGGTTTTTTTAAAAAAATATTTAATTTGCAGCTTTATCTTGGCATTTGCAGCTTCGAGCTCATCCACCACTTTCATGTAATCAGTAACTCGAACCACCAATCTTATGTTCTCTACCTGCAAAGAATCTTCAGACAGAGCCTTGGCAAGAGGAATCCGTCACTGTTGCTACTATGTCTCGTACTTGGAGAAGAATTAGATGAGCCATTGTCAATCATGGGCTAAAACAACAAGACAACAATGTTGTTATGTACTTACATAGTAACAAGTTAATTAATCATTTCACATGTAAAAATAGACCATGTTCGATCATGATAACAATGAAGAATTGATCAATGCATAAGAAGAAATGTAATTTTTCATGGATAATCCATGAACATAGATTTGCAACTTAGAATCCACTAGAATTAATTCTAAGAAGTACACGACTTTAAAAAGATTGAAATTCTACTTTAGAAACATGATCCAACTTGCCAAGGCTAAGTAACTATCCAGTAAACATGATAAAATAATTAAGTGTTTATAGCATACAATAGGCCTTTAACAAATCTGCCTACTGATAAAATTATGAAGTGTTTATAGCATGCAAAGATAGTTAGTTTGGAGAAAGAGAACTCATCACACAAATGATGGATAAGCATTAAAAACACATAATCTATACCTGGCATTCATTTGCAAGGAGGAAAAATTAGCATGGTTCAACCATCATGGGAGATAATATATAAGGCAATTAAATCTGCAGTTCAAAAATCCACAATCAGACTCGTTTGGTTCCAAAAAATTACAATTGGTCTATAAAATAATCCAGCTAAAATCCTGCATTCCATGTGTAGGTAATTGCAATTTCAATTTAGTATTTTTCATAATCAAAAGCATGAGTACAGATGAAAACATCGGCTGATATTTGGTTTAGTTGGGTGTGAGAGTCAACAAAGCATGATTTGCTTACAAAGTGACAAAATATGATCCTCAGTAGAGGTCTCTACTATGAAATTTTCAAGTTTGATAATCCATTACACCTAAGCAACTTATCCAAAATTCACAGTGAATGAAGTACAACAGAGAAAAAAATTCAACAAATTCTGAAGAATCACTAGGAAACAGATGCAAAAAAAGTCAACCAAAATAGTTTTGTCATTCAAAAATTGCCAACAACAAATCTGATAAGGACAAGAATTTTAATTAATATGATTGTGCTAGCAGATGTAACAAACGCACAATAAGAAAGTATAACAGTCCATCACAAGATCGAGTAATTCACCTGCTGGGTGAACCATTTTCATCATAGCAGTAGGAGCAATCATGATCAACATTGAAACCTTGATGCCCAAGACGGTTGTAGCAATGTTTATATTGGTCACATCAATAAGAATTCGAGGTCGAAACCTACAAATCAGAACATGAACAATCTACTTTTTCAACACATTTGTGATGTAGTCAGTCATAAATCTTCTTCTAGTGAATAATCTATAAAACGATTTCGACACCACAATGTGCAAGGATAACAGAACAAGGTGTAAATCATCATCGATGTTCCACCACATTTAACAAATTATACATCCAAATCCAACTCCCAATTGTCAACACCCCAAAACAAAATAGAGGATAAAATATTTACCCTTTTCCACCTTGTGTAGTTGTGCTCGAGCAGTTGAGCGGCTTCGCTCCACGCTTCCACCAGTTGACGGCTCCACCAGACCACCGGTGGCGTCACCCCTCGGCCCAAGCTTGCCCAATCTCTGGCTCGCTTTCATTTGTTTTCCAATGGCTTGATTCGGGCACTGTTGTAGTGTTGTCGGTTGTCGCTCGCCTTCTCTGAGCGGAAGACAGGAATCAGAAACGTTCAAATTGGAGCTTTTTGCCCTAGATCCAAACAAATTAAAAAAATCGTAAGCCCAAGAGAACAACAGAGGAGGAAATTATGACTCCATAAATCAAAATCAAGAACCCAAAATACAAAACCCAATTCTTCTTAAACTCACCAAAGTAAATCTCTGGACGCCTTATATCACTCAAGTGTACAACTCAACGGGGCAACGGTAGAACTCAACGGTGTTGGCTGGGCGACAAAGGGCGACGGTAGAACTCCACGGCATTGGTTGGGCGATGATGTGAGCTGCTTTCGTCGACTACCGCTGGATGAAGGTCAGGGAAGACGAGTAAATTGGTGACGGGAGTTGGCGCGCAGACGAGGGCACGAAAGTCGCGGAGAAAAGGGTTAGGGTTTGTATCGCAGGGAGAGATCGAAGAAGACTATACGCGTATATGAAAAAGTACTTCTAATTTCTTTTTAAAAATATATATATACCGGTTTTTTTTAAAAACCGGTATCCGTGTTGGTATTATTCGAACTCTTATACCGGTATTACCCAAAAACCGGTATGCGAAAATTGTATTTTAGTTTTATATCGGATTTATTTTATAACCGGTATATATATTTCACACGCATATCGGAATTACAACCGGTATATTTTTTTACCGATATTAATTTACGTTTTTGTACTAGTGTCACAAGAAAGCAAATGGTCGAAGGAAAAGAAATCACATTAAGAGGTTGGTAGATGAGGAGGGGATGGAATGGAGGAGTAGAGAAAACATGACTAGAGTGGCGGTTGATTACTTTGAGAAGCTTTTTAAATCTGATCAAAACACACACTCAAGTATGGCTCCTCAAGGACTCTCGCCTATGTTGACGGATGAGGATAACCTGATGCTCTCATGTCCATTCACCGGTGAAGAGGTACGGTCTGCTCTTTTCTCTATGCACCCTACCAAGTCACCAGGGCCTGATGGTATGTCAGCGCTGTTTTTCCAACAACATTGGCATATTGTTGGGAACGAGGTGATCTCATTTGTGTTATCCATTTTTGATGGTGCTCCTTTTCCAGATCGCCTTAATCATACGTTTATCTCTTTAATTCCAAAAATTACTAATCCTTTTCGTATGAAGGATCTTCGACCTATTAGTCTTTGCAATGTCCTGTACAAGGTTATTTCAAAAGTGTCGGCGAACAGGTTGAAGAAAATTTTGGATAAGGTGATAGCAGTCTCTCAGAGCGCCTTTGTTCCGGGGAGATTGATTATAGATAATGTCTTGTCTGCTTTTGAGCTGTTTCATTACATGAAGAACAAGAGAACAGGGAGGAAGGGCTATATGGCTCTAAAGTTGGACATGGCAAAAGCATATGATCGTGTAGAGTGGGGATTTCTGGAACAATGTATGCGTACCCTGGGTTTCAATGAGAGATGGATTGGGCTGATCATGAGATGTGTTTCCAGTGTATCATTCTCGGTTTTGATGAAGGGTTGCCCTTCTCGTGTATTTGTTCCTGAAAGGGGATTACGGCAGGGCGATCCTTTATCTCCGTATCTGTTTTTGATTATAGCTGAGGGGTTTTCTGCTTTGATCAGAGAAAGTGAAAGAGCAGGTCGTTTGAAGGGCATTCGAATTGCAAGAGCAGCTCCTGTGGTTTCGCATCTGTTTTTTGTTGATGACAGTATTCTATTTGCTCAGGCGTCTTGTCAACAAGCTACAGAAATTGTTAATATTCTCCAGTGTTACGGAGCAGCATCAGGACAACAAGTGAACTTTGGCAAGTCAGAACTGTCTTTCAGTAAGAATGTGGGGTCGGTGCACCGTGATGCTATTCAGGCAATTTTGAATGTGCAGGAGGTAAAGAAACATGACAAATATCTTGGCTTGCCAACTATGGTTGGTAGGTCAAAAAAAGTGATCTTTTCTCAAGTGAAAGAAAGGGTATGGAAGAAACTGAAAGGTTGGAAGGCAAACATTTTATCCCGGGCGGGTAAGGAAGTGCTTTTGAAGTCAGTCATTCAGTCAATTCCCATGTATACTATGTCCTTCTTTTTGCTTCCTAAGGGCTTGTGTAAGGAAATAGAACAACTTATGTGCAACTTTATGTGGGGGAGTGAAGAAGGAAATCAAAAGATTCATTGGATGAGCTGGAGGAGAATGTGTATGCCAAAGGCTTGTGGTGGTCTTGGTTTTCGAGATCTTGAGTTCTTCAACCTTGCTTTACTCGCAAGGCAAGGATGGAGACTTATTCAAAACCCGGACTCCTTAGTGGCTCGGCTTTACAAAGCTCGATACTTTCCGAGAACTGGTTTTTTGGATGCTTCTCTTGGATATAATCCCAGCTTTTGCTGGAGAAGCATTTATGTAGCGAGAAAGGTGATTGAAGAGGGGAGCTTTTGGCAGGTGGGTAATGGAGCTAATATTAGGGTATGGCGTGACAGATGGATTCCCAGACCGTGTTCTTTCAAACCCTTGGGGAATTTTTTTGGGAGTAGTGAGAACTTGTTGGTTGGCGATCTTATTGATTGGGAGCAAGGGGGTTGGAAAGAATCTGTTCTTCGGGATGTTTTCACACCCTATGACGCCGAGACTGTTTTGGATATACACCTTA
Source organism: Fallopia convolvulus (assembly GCA_964016875.1). Taxonomy (NCBI): domain Eukaryota; kingdom Viridiplantae; phylum Streptophyta; class Magnoliopsida; order Caryophyllales; family Polygonaceae; genus Fallopia; species Fallopia convolvulus. Next base: position 35,768,631 of record OZ024737.1, read on the forward strand.
TTGATCCGAATGTCCAGGACAGCTTTGTTTGGTTTTTCTCCAATGATGGGGAGTTCACTGTGAGGTCTGCGTATAAGATGCTGGCGGCTGGTCGCGACTCGAAATCTGGGTATAGCCAACAATCTGACTGCACAAGGACAGCTCGTGTTTGGAATCGGTTATGGAAGATCCCTGCTCCACCTCGAATTCGGTCTTTGATTTGGCGTGCAGGCAAAAATATTCTTCCATGTATGAAGAATCTTGCTCAAAGAAAAATTGCTGATGATTCTTGTTGTCATGTCTGTGGTCAGGAGGAATCTACTATGCACGCACTGTTTCGTTGTATTATGCCTTCGGAAGTTTGGGAGTTTTTCCCGATTTTTTCTGAACTGGAGGATGGCTCTCCTGATTTCATTGATTGGGCGGAGAAGATCCTGGAGCTTTCTACTGACGAGCAGGGTCTTTGGGCGTTTATTTGTTGGGCGATTTGGAAGGCCAGAAACCAGGTGTTGTTTGCATGCGTAAGAACTGGGGCGAAAGAGGTTGTGGATGATTGTCTTGCATTGGTTGAAGAGTTTGCAGCTGCACAAAAGAAGTCGTGGGGTGTGCAGCGTGAGGAGGTGAATGAGGATTTACACTGGACAAAACCGCCTGCAGGCTGGATTAAAATTAATGTAGATGCAGCGGTGAAAGGGAAGGAATGTGGTATTGGGGTTATTGGAAGGGATAAAAAAAGGGGAGGTGGTGTTCGCTGGCGCCAAGAGGATTCAGAGTGGGTCGACTGTTGAGGTGGCGGAAGCGGAGGCCGCAAGATGGGGACTCCAAGCAGGTCGTGATCTTGGCTTTGATAAGGTTATTTTGGAGACTGATTTCATTACCATAGCAAGGAAAGCTATTAAAGGTGACATTCCAGCTAATACTTTCGGTGTGGTGTTAGCCATGGCAATTGAAGAAGGTCACCACTTTCAACAATGTGAGTGGAAGTATGTCAGGAGAAGTGCTAATTGTGCAGCACATTGGCTAAGTAGATGGAAGCCTGAAGTTCCTATTTTTATGCACTGTAATTTCTTTTTTCCTGCTGAATTCTATAATGTTGTTTGGAAGGATTTAATGAATTAATAAAATTGGTTTTCATCAAAAAAAAAAAAGAATAGATCGAACACAACTTTAAACATAGTAGCGGTAACAATGAATTGTATCCTTTAATTTGTAACTATCTACATGAAAATATAAACCACTTACTTCTGCAATGTCCCAATTCAATAAACCATATTAATAAGATTAACCCAAACACATAATTTTACAAAATAAAACACTAGCCCAAATGACAAAAACTCATGGGAAATACTTAACGACCTAAACTCCACCCTTACAAAAACAATACATTATAAGGTCCCATTTAGTTGTAATTCATAAAAACGTAAAAGAATGGAAATGAATGTAGTTTACTTTAATGCCATGATACATTGACAAAAAAAAAATAAATTTTTTTTTTCACAACCTCTTATCCATTATAAAAAGAGGTTTGCTCCACCTCAATCATTTTTAATGGGGTGTGTAACAAAATGGGGAATCACTCTCTTCTATCTCACTTTTAAAATAGGCAAGTTTTTGAATGATTTTTTTTTATATAAATGTATTATGACACTAAAAATAGTCTAGATTCATTTCGTTTTTATTTATATTTACATTTATATGTCACGTCAAACCAAAGGACCTAAAAGTGTATTTAATATGGTGGATTGATAGCCCATTTGGCATAAAAAAAATTAAATCTTTCTTGAAACCAACCAAGTTGGAAAATTTAAAGACCTAATCTATATATAATAATAAAAAGTTGTGTACAAAATGCATTTATTACACTTATTAAAAATTTTAAATATATTAAATTAATTGTATTATATGTCAAGATGAGCACTATAGTCTAATGGTTATGGTTTTGCCCTTTGTAATGAAGGTCTAAGGTTCGAGTCTCGAAATAATCATTTTCAGCCCCTTTTACCATTTGTATATAATCAATCTATAAACCTATATGATTAAATCCCAATGACAATTAATGCCCCACATTTTATCATAATATATGTTTTCTATATAATACCTACACAATATCATAATCTATTTTAATTAAAACAAAATCAACTCATTTAATACATTTAATAACATACTATCTAAATATTAATGAAATGAGCACTTAATGTTGACCGTTCAGAATGTTTTTACAATATCTTAGGATGAATATTCTAAATATTCATCCTAATGTGATGTAAAACGTCCAGAATGTTTTTACAATATCTTCTAAAAAATAAATGGCCATAAATATGGTCATATCCACCTAAATTTGAAGATTTGATTATATTCTAAATGGTTTTTTATATTCTAAATATTTTTTCGTTTTAATTCTCCTTTTTTTTCTTAAAAATAAATAAATTAAATCTCCTTTTATATTCTAAATGTGATGTAAACTTGACCGTTTTTTATAAAATATTTTATACATATATAATTTTATTTGTACAATTAATACCTATATGAAGTCAAAATTGAAAACTTGACCGTCCGAAAGCAAAAGTAACGTTATGTGCTTATCAATAGCACATTCAACTTTAAAGGTATTAATTACAAGACTTATCTTTATCTTTGATAAAAGTTACTAAATTTATTAAGGGGCGAGTGTCTAAACGCCTCAATCCCAATTTCAGTTACGCATAATACGGAGTATTAATAGCAAGGGAAATTCCTTTTGGTACATTTGATGCATTTATTGTATATTAATTATTAGATACTTGAATGTCCGTTTTTTTTTTAACTTTTACGAACTTAACTCACAAAAATACAATATAGAAATTATGCAAAAATTATAAAAATAAGTATATGTAAAATATATGCCCCGTGCGTATGCACGGGCCTATCCACCTAGTAACAATAAAAAGTTGTGTACGAAGTGTATTTATTGTACATATCATACATATACCTCATATTAATCTAATTGTGTTATACATCAAGAAAAACTCTTTATCTTAGTGGTTGAACCCATATGATGTGTATTGGAGATATAGGTTCAAATCTCAAACTACTTTCTTTTGGATTGGTTTTTTACTTATGTTTCCAATTCAATGTACTTAATATATTCAGTTTGTATTAACATAAAGGAATATGTTTAAAAGAAATTTTCTCTTTCAATCTTGTTGAATTTCTAATATTATCCAGTTTGTATTACAACTCTTAAATATTGTTGAATTTTTTTAAAAATTAATGGGAGTTATAATTATCTAAATAGCTCAATTCAATCTTTTTTTTATTGAATGACATATTGATATGAACTTTTTTTTGAGCTAAACTAAAAAAATCCTTATAAATCATTGTAATTGGTCTTGCATAAATATATATAATATTTATATATAGTACTATAAATTAAACATAGTAGTAAGAAGTGATAATATCTAATTTTGAAAGGATTTTGAAAATTGCCCTTTCAACTCCCATAATATTTTTGTGGTAAAGCTCTCATAAATGTTAACTTTGAAAGGATTTTTAAAATTGCACCTTCAACTTTGTAACATTTTTTCAATTAAAACTCTCATAAATACAATATATTAAAAGCATTAAATTATAACATAATAAAATTAAACTGTTGTAACAGCCTTATCATCCCATTCAATTTTCAATATATATAGTATCCTTCTAATCTTCTCCTTCACATTCTCACCTCAGTATATTTCTAGCCTCCCTCTCATCGATTATACTAATCTTTGTTCGGAGATTCTTGACGTCGGAGAAGGGAGGACCACCGCCTAATTTGGATCGCCTCCACTGCTTCGGTTGGATTGCCTGCACTGCCTATCACCACATGCAGATAGTATGTCGTCAATTAAATTAAATTAACATGCTAATGTTGAAATAGATAAATATCTTCTTTTTTTCTAGCCAAATGTTATACTCCGTACTAAATATATGTACTAAGAACGTAGTAAAATAGTAAACATATTCATAATGGCATTCATGTACTTAGTTATGAGAGTAATATATTCATAATTAATTGTTGTAGCCGAACGACATTCAATATTCATTCATATACAATTTCATAGATAGAATCATCCTTATTATTTATATACTCAAGTAAGCATATTCAAAAACTCTCAATTTCTTTCTACCAAAAAAAAACTCTCAATTTCTATCATCACTCGATCCATTTAATTGTAATATTAATCCATCGATCTTTCGATCATGTCACTTTATCTACTACACATCTTTCACTATTCAACGATATATAGTAGAATGCTTGAATACCAAGTTGAGCTAAAATAGAAAATTAACTGAAATTGGTAATAAAACTCTGAAAATTATATGATACACATGTATTTAATATTACATTTTATACAAACCATATGATCTTATACACAAAAAATCTATCTATAAACATATAAGAAAAACTTTTTAAAGATGAATGCTCATACATTATGTTTTTTATAATTTCATTTCAAAGATACATAATACATATACATGTTAATAAGATATTTTATAATTTCATTATAAACTTATAAAACTATATTTATAAACCTATAAACTCAAATACATTGACAATTAACGTTCATACAATATACATATCGTATCTATAAATTATCTTTTATAAATATCTAAAAAAAATCAATACCTATATATTAATGAGATCAATTTTAATGTGTATTTTATTTCATACCATATCACCATGATGACAAGGTTCAAATGCTCAATTCGCATACTATTTCATTAACTTTAAATTGAGGATAGACAACCATTATAATCTTTACCTATTGCCAAAATAATTCAAGTAGTTTTTAGCGTATATGACTTCTATAAAACATACATGAATAATATGCTCTTAATTTTTTGTTAGTATTTTATTACGGCCTTATAAATGTAGAGATAGAGAATGAGTTTATTGTTGGACTAGCCCAAACCATTCTCAATATTAATCTAAAAGCAATAATAAAAAAAAAATTAAAATATATATTATGTTAAAGAACTTAAACGGCCAAATTAAAAATTAATGTAATTTAGAAACGTCTTCGAAGTTGAATTATCTTAAACGTCTACATTTACAAGTTTACATTTAATGACATTAATGATGTACATAAATTTAGAAATTAAAAATATGGCTGAAGTCAAATCATCTTAAACGATCAAATTTTACAACATTACATTTAGTGATATTAATTTACATTAGAATATGCTCATGAATCAAGATACCATAATTGATAACCAGTATAAATTTCTCTGCAATGCTTATCACACTTCTAGATTTCATCAGCGGCAAAGAACTTTTTCATGCCATTTCCCCCCTCTAATTATGCTAATTAGTGATTGATCTTAACAGGTTAATAATTTTTCCAAAAAGTTTATTGTACATCTGAATATATTCTTATGTGATCAAATAGTCCATTATGTAGAGCTATGTATAGGTTTAGAAATTTGATTTTAGTAGTTATCTATTATATTTATAATGATATGTATTGTTTATTCTATACTATTATGAAAATTTAAAATGAAATTATACTTTAGATGACATTGTTATTTTTCATCCGAGCTCCAATTTACCGATAAAGTTATGTTGTTTTGCTTTATGTTTATATGTAGCTTAATTTGTCTAAAACATATAGATTTGTTGTTTTGCTTTATGTTTATATGTAGCTTAATTTATCTAAAATATATAGATCTCCAGTATTTTTGTAAGCATCACTAGACCAACCAATTCAAGTCAAGTATGCATGAAGTTGGATGCAAATAGCTTCTCAAAGCTGCGTAATCTTTAGATGTTAAGCATATAACATTCTTGAAGAAAATATTAAGATGCAATGACCTGACCCGATTTGACCGTTGATCCATTACGATCCGAATCCGACTCAATCCGAACCCTAAATAATCGAACCCGAACCCAACCTGATCGACCCGTTTAACCTCTCTAATGACAATGCAGGATGAGGGATATGACGAGGTGCGGCACGATGGTGACTAGATATGTCCGAATACAAAGTATTAAAGCAATAGGTTATGTTTATCAAAAAAACGATGTTATTTCTTCTTTTAAGTCACCTGCATCTTTCTCTTCTTTGTAAATTAAGTACTCTTACATTATTTCATGTCTATTTTATTGTATATAAATTACAAACTCATATTAATTTTTACTAACGTTTTTTCACTCAAATAAAATTAAGCCCACTAATATAAATCAAAATACCTATCAAAATCTTAAAATGAGAATCTCCTCTTTTACCAAAAATGACCAAGATAGTATCATTTTATGTATCCTTCTTTTGCTTGAAATCATTTTATTTATCCTTAAGATGCACACTTGAATTTTTAAACACTGAATGCTTAAATATAATCGTCGTTAATTATTGTATGTGCATTTGATATATTTACTAAATATTAATTATTAAATAATTCGATGTCCCGATTTTTTTTATCTCTTACAAACTTAACTCACAAAAATACATTGTAGAAAATATTAAATATTACAAAAGTAAGCACGTGTAAAATACATGTCCCGTGCATACGCACGGGCCTGTCCACCTAGTAATATATTAATAACCAACTCTCAAAGTGGGAGAATATGATGAAATATCTCGACATTGAATACATTATAGAATAAAATTTGACGGGTCTAAATACCAAAATGGTGATGCAACCATTAAAATGTCCATCCAGACATGTGGTAAAAATACAATGTTAATAACAAAAGCATTGGCCCTTAGACCATCCGCAACCTTGAATCTGAAAATGGATTCTTAACTCCCCATATCAATTTTCTCACTCCTCCATCTCATTTTAAAATCAACTTCTACTTTATTCATACAACCCTCAATCCCATTCCATTCTTTAAAATCTACTAATTTTACTTTACTTTTATTTTTATTTATTCAATTATACTATTTATTTTTAGTATTATTTAATAATGTAGTATAATATTAAATATAAATATTAAATTTGTTAATTTGTCTAATTTATATCAATTTATATAAGTAAATTATAAAGTTTATAATTAATATAAACAACAAACAATATATTTTATTTCACTTAAAATTGAAACATGTGAATACATTAAAATAGAGGTATGAAATATTGCAAAAAAACACACCAAACAAACAAACAAACAAAAACACAATAGAAAAGACAGAAACAAACAAACAATCACGTTATGTTTGTACATTTTCATTTTCCAAGTGAAGAGTAGTTTCATATGTGTGCTTGTTTATATTTTTATGTTATCGAAAGTGAAGAATAGCTTCATGATTAGGTTTTTCTATAATGCATCTCATATTCTCATCAGTGCTTTAAACCCTTTAAACCCTTCAAATGTGTTAATTTATATTCATAATAACATAAAATATATTTGTTTCACTACTACTATGTATAAAACTAATATCTTATGTCATCATATATATTATATTATTTTGTATAATACATAAATTTAATTACATAAAAAATTTCAAAGATTATTTTTTAACTTGTATTTTTCATATATATTATTTTTTTGTAATCAAAACATATACAAAATGGGTGTCTATGGGTAGATAAAAACAAAAAACAAATATTAAAATTACTTCTTTGAAAAGATAATGTATTTATATTGTCGAAATAATGCTTAAAGTAATTAAATATGTACCAAAAGTGAGAAAAATTCTGGCCATTCGATTAAATCCAGTGGTTGTAGTGGCGCCACGCGTGCATGCACATGTCAAAGGATATGTCTACCTCTGTGTATAAAACACTGCGTTTTGTTATTTGGGTTTTAAAGTCTGAAGTTTCGGACTTCAATTTGAAGAATAGAAAGCGGATTCTTATGCCATTTTTACTGTATGGAAGATTTTTATTAGTTTTTTAATTTAAAATCTCACTGTTGCTGGTGGTCTTAGGAAAAACTTATTAAAAACTAAACATCTTGATATCAAGTTACTTGAACTCAAAGGAGATAACAGGAAAAACTTATTAAAAACTAAACATTTTGATATCAAGTTACTTAAACTCAAAGGAGATAACTTTTGTCCTATCATTATAATTATTGGTTTTGAAGCTATCCATAATCCATGGGAGATTAAGATGATTGTACGTTGTTGAAATTCTTTATAACTTTTATATTTTTTCGGACGTTTGATTTAGTCATGTCTTTCTAGAGGTTAATTGTGTGGCCGACAGATTAACTCATTTTTTGGTCACTCATCATCGATTGCAACTCTCGAGCAAGATAGGACTTTTAGAGATTCCATCCGCAAGGATAATTTATGGTTCTTCCAACCATCAATAATGTTAATTACTCTAATTCTTTCCTCATAAAAAAAAGAATCATAATTTCATATCAATAGTTGTTACTTGTTCTAACCTACTCCATCCGTCCCATTTTGTTTGTCCAATTTTCATTTTAGTTGTCCCAAAATGTTTGTCTAACTTTTTTTCTTCCCTCTTATATCCAACGTTTCTTACAATATTACTCCTATTCAATCCAACTTTTTACCTATATTTTTCAATAAAAAATCTACCCCTAATCAATTTTTTAGTCATTTCCTTTTTCTTTCTCTTTTTTCTCATCTTTATCCATCAACATCATACATTCTCTCTTATCCCCTATTGGTTACTTTTTCTTTTATCCCAGTGTCTTAATTTGTGTATGCATTGTTCTTTTGGACAAACAAAATGGGACGGAGGGAGTATTTCTCCTTAGGGTTGGCATTGTGGGGGGTGCTTGGGTGGAGTGTAATCAATGTTTAAACCTATCTTTTATTGGCATAGGTTTAAACAAATAAAAGCAGATGCTTATATACAAGTGTGAGAACATGAACACAAATACAAAAAAGAGTAACATATTGGGAAAAACACATTTATTGATTTTTTACTATGTGTGCATCACTTTATGAAAATGTGTGTTCATGTTTTTTCTTTTGAAATGGCAAAAATTCAAAAAACTAAACAGATTTGGAGATCCAAGAGGCCGTATGAAAACGCCAGCCAAGAACGGCTAAGTGAATCCAAAGGAAAACACACAACACAAACAAGAACGACTAGAAAAAGTACAAACATCCGAAAAGAAAGAACAAAAGCGAATTTGGGAAGGGTGAGTAAAGCACTAAAGAATTGCGCCACATGCAGCATTCCATCTAGGGATGTGCAAACTGGACAACTGACGTTTCCTCCACCGAGATGAAATATCTTCAAATGCCACAGGGCACCAAACAACCTAGCCCAATACAACTTCGTTCAATTCCAAACCCAATTTCACCTCTCAAACAAAAAGTTCAAGAAAAGCATGAGCCATCCTACCCAACAAAGCCTAGTCTAAGAAAAAAAGACAAGGCATAATTCAAGTTTATTACCCAAGCAATTTTTTTACTCGTGACCTTGTGGCCGAAGCAATTTTTTCCTTCTCTTTTTCTCTCATTTCTTTTTTCTTTTTTCCCTTCTTTTTGTATAAGCTTGCAAGACAGGCAACGAGCAGTCATATCGACGGAGGAGGACTCAACGATCAACTCAACGAAGCTGACGAGGGAAGGTTGGGCGATCAAGCCGATAGAGGATGGTTGAGTGATCAAACAAACGAAGTCAAGGGTGAAAAGCTAGGCTATCAAGACGACAACGGAGGGCCGAGCGATCAAGACGACGAAGCTGATGGGGGAAGGGTGGGCGATCAAGCCGATACTGGATGGACGAGCAATCAAACCAATGAAGTCGAGGGCAAAAGGTTGGGCGATCAAGACGACGACGGAGGAGGGCGGAGCGATCAAGCTAGTTACTAGTGTTGGGCAAAATCTGGTCCGGATCGAATTTTTGTACCAGACAGAGGTGGATCGGACCGCACCGAAGGGTATCTGGTCCGGTCCTCAGTCCACAAAAAATTAAAAGTCGGTCCCCGGTCCGGTCTGGTCCAAATCAGATCCAGTCCCGGTTTGGACCAACTTTTTTATTAGGTAAAAAAAGTCCTTGCTACTAACCCACCTAGATAAAAGGCTAGATTAGTAGCAAAGGGCTTCTCTCAAAGAGAGGGTGAGGATTAGCATGATATTTTTTCTCCTGTTGCTATGTACAAAATCATGAGATTAATGTTTGTTATAGATGTTGTTTTATGATCTTGAAATTGAATAAATGGATGTTAAAACAACTTTTTTGCATGGTGGCCTTAAAAAACTATTTATATGTAACCTAAGGGTTTTGTTGATCATTCTAAGCTTAATCAATGTATGCTTGTTGAAGAAATTCATATATGACTTGAAGCAATCACCTAGGCAGTGGAATATAAAGTTTGACAATTGCAACTTTAGGTTTCCATCCCACCAAGTATTGGCTCTTGTTTGTACTACAAGCATGTCAAGTTTGATTTGCCCATTTATGTCTTACTCTATGTTGATGATATGCTTTTGATTTGCAAATCCATGTCTAAGATTAATGATGTTGATGATATGCCATTGACATGAAAGACCTAGGTCATGCTCAAATGATCCTAGGCATCAAAATTATTAGAAACAAGTCTAAGAAATAAATCACGATTACTCAATCTAATTATTTGCACAAGGTGTTAGATTGATTTCATGCTTTGAATGCTAAACCCTCCCCTATGCCTTTAGGAGGGCACCTTGACTTGACAAAAGTCAACATGCCTCTCTCAAAGGAAGAGGACGACAAGATGGGTGATATCTCCTATGATGTTGTTGGTTCTGTGATGTATGCAATGATTTGTACTCGACCTGATCTTGTATTCACCATTAGTGTTCTAAGTAGATACATGTCTTAACCTTGTGAGACATTGGTATGCCATGAAATTTTGCTTTATATATTGCTGCTATTGCTCACTTTGGTTTGCTCTATGGTATTCATACTTCTCCTTTTGAACTTTATGGCTTTGTTGACTCTGATTTTGCAAGTAATAAAGATAGCAAAAAATCTACCACCTCATATGCATATGAGTGTATCTCTTGAAAGTCTCAATAGTAGTCTATTATTGTTCTTTCCTCAACTGAGACTGAGCACATAGTTGTCACTAAAGCTTCTAAGGAGGCAATCTGGCTCCTAAGTTGTTGATAGAAATTAAAGGTAAGAATTATGCGTCCAAATTGCATATGGACAATCAAAATGTCCTCTATTTATACAAAGACCCTATGTATCATGAAAGGACCATAATATTGATGTGAGGTATCATTTCATCGGGCAAAAGGCGGCGAAGTAGATTATTCTGGTTGAAAAGATTGATGGTAAGAAGAATCCTGCAGATTTGGCACAAAAATTATTACAACTTTAAGTTTAATTTTTACAGGAATTTCTCCTACATGTGATCGACCCAGAACAGAGTTGAGGAGGGTGAATGGACTAGTGATAGAAAGGTGGTAAGACCAAGATCAACACAAACAAGGGACAAGTTTTACTTTGATGTAGACTTAGAAATTAGGAGGGCAATTGTAGAGTAGTTATCACTTCATGTAATTTCCTAAGTTTGGTTATTTATGCTTGAAATGTAATAACGTGTATGTGTGAATAGATATGGACTTAATACGCACTAGTAGAAAGCGTGATTTGCTTCCCTTCACTTACTCGAACAACGTCGTAGTGATTTAGGGTTATGAGTGAGCCATACTTAAGCTTACTCTCTTCCCTTTTGTTGCTTGTTGGATTCATTGTTGAGCTTCCTAGGGTTTGTCTCTAGAGTGTTCTCCTCGACCTTGCTTGTCTGAGCTTAGACGTTGGTGACTCCTTGAGTTCACTTTGAAATCCAAATTTAGAAGGAGATTGAGAGTGCACCTTAGGGACTTTAGTGGTTGATTTCGCCGATTTGTGCACATTTCGCTTTGAATCTCTCTCCAACTGCAAGTTGTTCTCTTTGCCCTCTGTTGTTCCACCTTGTGATCTTGGCATTCTGATTGAGGCTCAAAAGCTTGAATAAAATCTTTTTGTTTGTCGCTTCATTTCTGTTTGTTCTTAATCACTCTTGTTCTTCCGCATTTCAATTTAGTTCCAGGAATTTAATCTTCCACGTTTAACCAAACATGGGACTAATGAGTTCTATCTGGGAGCTTAATTTTGTTCTATGGTTCTTTCAAAGTCCCGTAACCGAGCATTTGACGGTTCGCCTAAGAAATCCAAAACCAACTCAAAACTTTCACAACCCTGTAGTGCAACAGACACACATTCAACTAGAATCCAATTTTGAAACTGCACAATCATAAACGTTTCATATTAACATAAAAACAAAACGGAAACTAAATCCAGTTTTGAAACTGCACAATCATAAACGTTTCGTATTAACATAAAAACAAACGGAAACTTAGTCCAGAAACTTCTCCAAACAACACTAAACATCACTTGTTTCTATTTTTATTTTCCCCCCTTGTTATGTTTATGGTCTTATGGATGTTTTTGCATGAAGAGAACTGCATTATTTGACGAAAAAGGTAAGCAGCTTCGACAAATTCTCAAGTAAGCCTAACCTCGCTTCAATACCACCACCATGATCACCATTGATGCCAAAGCAAAAAGGGTTCCACACACCGAACTTGAGCTGGGAGACCAAGTAGTCGATCCAGATGAGGTTTTTGCATCAGCATCCACAAACAACTCATGGAAGAATGACGACATGTTGTTCACCCATCCGACAACAGCAAGCTTCACATTCTCGGCAAATTCAGCGAATAAGTTCACTGGATTACTATAATTTGCAGAGCCGTTAAGAGGCTCTTCTTGGTCCTCCTCTTCCACGGCTGCATTGGATAAGCTAATGTTTTAGACTAACAAATATATGTATCAACAACCACTTGATTTATTCTTGATGAAATGACACGTCAAACTAGCATAATAGTATATTTATTCATTAAATTAGCACAGGATTTTTTATTTGAGAACTTGGAACAAATTTAAGATGTAACCCAGTTAAAGCAATGTTTTGAGACCTTACTTACATTTTTTCTCAGACTGCAGATATTCCTTGAGAGCATCATTTTGCAGAACAGCGTTCCAAACGTTGGGGTCAGCAGCAATTGAAGCTACAACAGTCTGGAGAAAGCATAAAATATTGAGAGAATTCAATCACAATGGCAACAAGACAGAATATAAGGCATATATTACTGAACAAAATAGAATACTCATTAAGAACGTTGATATCATCAGAGTTGATTTTACTTATGTCTTAAGGAATGAGTTCGACAAATTAACCGGTCCAAACTAAAGTATGGTCAGAATTCAGTAATACCGAATCGATAACAGTTGTTATGCCACTACCACTGCAGATCCAACACAGCTCACTTAAGCAAATGATAAATAGTCTATAGATTTATGCATATTCCTTCTTTTTTCCGGTTCTTGCATTTTCTTGAGAAGTGGATGGAAGTGTACCTGAGCAGCTGAATTTTCTCTAAGGAGACTGAATGCTTGTAAAGCATGATTTGGCACTGGCGAAACAACTGAATTCTGATCGAAAACACAAGTTTTAGTATCTGCATGTGTCTCTGACTCTGAAACCACACTATGCTCATCAAAAGAGCTCCCAGCAGGTTCTTTTGGAGAAAAGTACATCCTGAAAATTCAATTGACAGTAGTTTAAGGTCTTTATTGTTGAACGATTCTGTAAGGTATTTAGACAACATAGTCAAAAGTCTAGAATGATATGCAAGAAGTTGAAGAAAAAGGTAAATTGTATAAGGTCTGTGAAATTTTTTTTATTAACAGTGATTTATATATTATTCTTCAACTACTCTATAAGGTATCATCAACCTAAGCTCGTGCATTATCTTTCTTCTCATTGATAGGCAAGACCTTTGGTTTTCTAGTGTTCGCCTAAGAAGGATAAGGATTATATCACATTTTTTTTTATCTCTCGCTCGGTTTGATTAGCCGAGGCCAATCTACGTCCGAACCGGGTACTGCAGAGGCCCATTGTTGGGGGCGACCCTCCCAATTCAATTTTTTCCATACACGCCGCCAAGAAGATTCGAACTTCGAACCTCCTGAACAAATGCTTAAGGAGCCTAGCACCTCATCCCACTAGACCAATTGGTTATTGGTAGGATTATATCACATTGACATTGCAGTGTGCAACTCACATAACTCCAGCCTATGGCACTTTATAAATAATAACAGGTAAGACGAAATTTGTAATCCCAAACCAAAATAGTAAGGAACAAAACAATATACAACCCTTATCCATTAATTCTTTTGCAAATGACCTCCATTTTAGGTAATGCTATTTGCACATATTGAAAAAAAAATCAGATTCTTTGAATCATTCCAGAGCTCTTATGACTGGAAAAAAAATAGACCGCCAATTAATAGATGTGAATCGTGTAAATTCAACTCCGATATTTTAGACATAATTACAAGTATACAAGAAGAGTTAAGCACAAATCTAAAGTCAGCCCCATCAATTAAAATTACAGAAACAGGGAATGATGGAATGATGCGAATTGAGCATAGCATGTTTGAGACGCAAACGAGATGTGGAGTATCTTTATCAAATAAAAAGCAAATTAAAACCTTTGAATCATTACCAATTGCTTCAATTCATAACAAACAGTAAAGCAAGATCAAAATCAAAGGGAAATCATACAAATCAAGAGCGTCTCTGAGTTGAGAAGTGGCCTCCTTGGTCTCCTCGAGAGAAGGAGCGGGGCCGAAGACAAGCCTCGGCTTCTCCTCGACGTCGTAGCCGGCGAAATCCCAGTCGTCCAGCTCCCACGCCATCACCGGAGCCGACTGGCAAGGAGCCGCCGCCATCTCAAGCTTGCTAGAATCTTCCACGCTCGTCGCCGCTGACGACGACAGGACCGACGCTTGCGGACGCATAGCCCTGCGAACGGAAAAGTTCTCCGGCAGTCCGCGGATGCCGGTGTTCTGAAGGCCGATCCCGGCGGCCTTGACCGCCGCCCTCATCGCACCTCCTCCGCCCATTGATTCTTCCGATATTCGATCGAGACGAATTGAAATTGGATTGAAATGAGACAGAAATGAGATGAAAATGGAATCGTATTGTGTTCTTTCTTAATAGGTAAGGGAGAGAAGAGAGAGAGTTTCCATGAGAAGAGGGAGAGAGCCAGAGAGGGATATGCTGACGACGTGGAAGATATGTTTACTGCCACGTGTCAATAATACTGATTCTTTAATTTAGGTGATCCCTATTAATAAGCAAAATTATTTTATTAGCGTCTAAATTGTTTTTTAAGCTTGGATAAACTGTTCTGAAGGACTTATGGATGGATGACTATTAGCTCGTTGCTGACAAAAATTCAATGCAGAATCTGCGGACGACCTAAGATTTTACAGTATATTGTTAGGATTAGGATTCTAATTTCCATTCCATTTTTAAATACCTTTTGTTATAGTTCAAATGATTTTTACCCGATTTTGGTAAGAAATCAGTCTAAAACCTCATGGCGTCCAGTAAACTCTTTAGCGTATGGAAGCTGATTATAAAAAAGTTGGAGAATGTTTAGCATATCTGTACACATAAAAAGTCTATCAGCCTCATTACTCATTATAGCAAGAACCTGGGTTCCTCCACCGGGTTGGGTGGATTATGTTGAATGTTGATGCGGTATTAAAAGTAGGGCTGAGTATCGGTACAAAACCGAACCGAACCGACAAAAACCGAACCGAACCGAACTGAAAACCGAAATTCCATTTTATGTGAACCGAAAACCGAACCGAACCAATTCGGTTCGGTTCGGTTCGGTTTCGGTTTTTGTTGGTTTTACATAAATAAGAGGTTATTCTTTGGAAAATTTGAACCGAACCGAAATTTAACCGAAAACGACCCGACCCGAAGCCGAAATTTAGAAAATTCTTAAACCGAAAACCGAACCGAACTATATCGGTTTCGGTTCGGTTCGGTCGGTTCGGCTAAAATTTCGGTTTGAACCGAACCGTGCTCAGCCCTAATCAAAAGGCAATCCGGGCACGACTGAAGGTGGTGGAATATTTCGTGACAACAATGGCAGATGTCTCAGTTCTTTCACCTTTCGTTGTGGCATTTGTGATGCTCTCAATGCAGAGTTATGGGCATTGAAACTCGGACTTGACCAGGCGTTGAGCATGAACATTGGACACCTTATTGTGCAAAGTGACTCTCAAGTGGCATGCAATTTGCTCAACAATCCGGGGCTATCCTCTCCTCTCCATAGCTCTCTAGTACTCTATCAATGTCGGACTCTGTTGCAAAAGTGGGAGGCCAGAATTCGCATCATTTATGTGAATCGTCAGGCGAACGCGGTGGCGGATCGTTTGACCAATCTAGCTATTTCTCTCAATGAACATTTCTGCACTTTTAGTTTTTCAAATCTCCCTAGTACTGTGAAAGATTTGATTATGTCTGAATATGTAATCCCGCCTAGAGATAACTAGTTTTGTTTTATTTAATAATACGCAGGGGTTGCCCGGTTCTTGAAAAAAAAAGCGATGGAGATATATTTTGACATCTTATCTTATTTTTTTCTAAACCAAACAACAACCTAAACTAAAAAATTTCTTCTAATTTTCTTCTCGGCATTCCGATCATACAAGTCTTTAACGCAATTTGGCATAGCATTTGCAGGAAGAAGTATTATCATACAAGTCTTTAATGCAAGTTGGCATAGCATTTGCAGAAAGATTTGAAGAACTCTAGTGCGACCTGTTGAATGTAGCCATTTCTGTCTCAATTCTCTTGATTAAAAAAGGAAGGTCAGTTTATCAACAGAAATGAGACAGAAATGGCTACATTAAAGAGTTCATCATATCGTAACTAGAGTTCTTCAAATCTTTTCACCATATCGTTATGGCTACATTATTTGGTATAAAGGAACAACAAAGTATTTAGACAAGATATAATAGAAGAAATCCCAAACATTAAAGAATTCATTCGACGACAAATGATAAACTAGAGTGCAGTTAACCAAGAAAATGAGGACCAAGAAGAAGAGCACAAACATCGACCACATGGTAACAGAAAAAAGCAGAAACAACATAAAATGGAACAAGCCGGCATCTGGATATGCCAAAATCAACTTCGGCGGATCCAAAAGGGACAACAAACATGCTGGTTATGGCTACATTATTAGAAACGAAGTCGGTGAACCAATCTCTTGGGGTCTAGGGAGATGTGGGAAAGAACTAGTCATTATCGCGGAAGCACTAGGTCTTCGTGCGGGCATCCATGATAACATGTGTCGAGGAATCTCCGACATTGAGATTGAAGAAGATAACCACAACTTGATCAACGCCATGAAAAGGGCTAGGAGCTGTCCGTGGGTGTGCAGGATGCTGCGAGCTGATATCCTTCTTCTTTTTAAGAGGCACTGAACGCACCGCATCAGGCATATCTTTAAGGAGATCAACAGAGTGGTGGACTTTCTTGCAAAGGCTTCCCATGATGGAGACAACTTGACTGACGCAACTGCCAATGATCTGCAAGATCTCATCCTCATGGCTGCTCTAGGACGACCTGCCTCGCGATAAATGAGTTCCCCTAATTCTTTCCTTTGTAAAACAACAAAAAGATTGTATTGGTGTCGAGCATGGCGGTCTTGAATTTCCCAGTTGTTTGTTGCCACAAACCAAATTAAGCAATCTCGTCATCGCAAAATAATGATTTAGTAAATTGTAATCCAGTTGAGCTGCGACCATATTATTGAGTAGAGAGCAAAGTGGCAACCAAATTCCTTTGATAGGTGAAGCCAAAATGCAAGCAAAACAAGGAGTTTTGATAAAACCTCTATGAAACTGAGAGGATGGCAATCGAGAATGTGAGATCATTCCTAAGAGATATTGTAAAAATTTATCCAAAGTGCAGAACCAACTATCATATTTGTTGGAAAAATATATCGATCAATAGCTCCTAATCCCACAGACAATCTCAGCGGAAGCAAATAACAATCTGTAGGACAGTAAACGCAACCAAGACAACAAAGCCAAGTAACCCGGCAAACCAACAACAACAATGTGGGAACCAAACCAACCACAAGCAACCAAGCAGAAAATAAGCAAAAGCAAAACACAAATCAACACCAAGATTTAAGTGGGAAAACCCTCAAACTAGAGGGAAAAAACCCACTAGCGCCCAACAGAGCAAAATTCCACTAATCAACAAACGGATACAAATGCTCTCAAATCTCACACCCGGAGAACTTCAATACAAGGAGAATCAACTCTAGAACTCCTAAATGAAGGAGAACACTTGTAACTAGAGATTAGGTTTCCAAGGGGAGAGAAAACCTACCAACAAATAACTAGTTGTTGGATCCCGAAGTTAGAGTCCAATAATCACGGGCTTAGCAAGAAAGAACTCTTCTTCTTCACCCAATTTTCTCCTCTCTCTTCTCCTTTCTCCCTCCTCGCTCTTGTGATCCAAATTCACTCTCAACGAAATTGGGACTCTCAAAATGGTGGCTGCTCACAAATGAAGCTCGTGCTTCTTCAATTGGCTGCTCACACATAGTTAAATTTGTTGTCTTACAACCCTAGCAAGACAAGAATTGGGCTCGACAATTTTTTGGGCCCAAGCCCAACAATCTCTCCCTCCAGCCCAAGGGGAAGACGTCCACATCGACTCGGGATCTTCACTTGTGCATCAGTCCCGCCATCTTGGCGCAGAACCGGATCTTGTCAACAGTCACCACCTTAGTGAACATGTCAGCTGGATTCTTGTCAGTGTGAATCTTCTTCAAGCTCATTCGATGATCACTCATAGCATCTCGAATCCAATGATACCTCACATCAATATGCTTTGTCCGGCAATCCATTCGACATTTTTCCCATTGAGCTTTTTCTTCTTTTCTTCGTGTCGTTCTTTTTCAAGAACTCAACTCCTCTTCCATGGCTTTTTCCCATTGAGCTTTTTCTTTGTGGTTCTGCACTTCTTGAAAACTTTCAGGCCCCCCTCTTCAGTAATTGCAACATACTCAAACGAGGGATATCTTGTGGATGGACGACGCTCTCTTCTTGACCTTCTGAGCTAATCTACTTCTTCATTTTCAACTGGTTCCCTTGCTCAGAACCGTGCACTTGCGGGCCTATCAAATTTTTGGCGCCGTTGTCGGGGAGCACAATTGACATTCATTTAGCATTAATTAGTGAGACTATATCTTTTATTGCTTTTTTTTATAAAAAAAACTCTAATCACTCTCGTTTTCTTGTGTTGTTTTCCCCGTTGCATGCCCGTTAATCAAAGTCTTAGGGAACATCTTCAAGAAGGGATCCCCGAGATTGAGAAGACTTTTCGTTCAAGGAGGAAGCTACAAAAGAAGAAAAGAACCCAAAAGAATTCTCACTCTTCTTCAACAATGGATGATGATCAAAGAACCGTTGAGAACTACATTGCACCAAACAACTACGACATTCATTTTGGAATTTCAAGGCCAAATGTGGATGCAAACAACTTTGAGTTGAAACCGGCTCTTCTCACCATGGTGCAACAACATCAATTCTCAGGATTGCCGTCCGATGATCCAAATCTTCACCTCTTGATATTCTTGGAGATTTGTGACACGGTGAAATACAATGGAGTTGCACAAGATGCCATCCGACTAAGGCTTTTCCCTTTCTCCCTAAGAGATCAAGCAAGGGTTAGAGTCTACACTATTCTGGAGAATTCAATCACAAATTGGGAGCAAATCTCAACCGCTTTCATGGCCGAGTACTTCCCACCAAGCAAGACCACCGCTCTAAGGAATGAGATTAACTCTTTCCGCCAAAAGGAAGAGGAATCTTTTTATAAAATCTTGGAAAAGATTCAAGGAGCTCTTGAGGAAGTGCCCACACCATGGCTTTGAGAATTGGTTCCTGGTTCAAGGATTCTACAATGGGCTAACCCATTCATCAAAGATGGGCATTGATAGTGTAGTGGGAGGAGCCCTCATGAGAAAAAGGATCCTCGAAGCTTGGACATTGATTGAAGAAATGGACATGAACCACCAAAAGTGGTCCAATCCAAAGTTTAAGCCTAAGAAATCTCCCGAAAGGTATGATGTCGACACCTTTGATCTTTTAGCGGCTAAAAATGATGCATTGTCGGCTAAGTTAGATGCACTTAATAAGAAATTTGATGCTATGAATGTACATGCTAATGTGAATAATGTTGGTGTCAATAATCCTTGTGAAATCTGTGGTATGGTTGGTCACCTTGCTTTGAATTGTCAATATATGAGTCCATCCTCTTCCTCACAAGAACCATCCATTGAGCATGTTGACTACCTCAACCAACCGAGATCAAGACCTTAAAATGACCCACATTCCAATACCTACAATCTCGGTTGGAGAAACCATCCAAATTTCTCATACCGAAACAACCAAAATGCCATTCCTCAACCCCCTTCAAGGCAACCTCCCAGTTTTAACCAAGGTCCTTATCAAACTCCTCAAAAATCCAATCTTGAACTCTTGATCGAAAATTTTATAACATCTCAAACAAACTAAAATGATGAGTTTAGGAACCAAATCGGACAACTAACATCCAAGTTTGATGCTTTAACTCATTATTAGATGTTAGAAACTCAAATATCTCAAATTGCTCACAAGTTGCTAGCTCTTCTTTTAGGCCCCAAGGTCGACTTCCCGGTCAACCCGAGCCTAACCCAAGAGATTGGAAGGCAATTAACCTTAGGAGTGGAAAGAATTTGGAGGAGCCTAATAGGAAAAATATAGTAGACGTTGAAAATCTAGAAATGGAAGTTTCATTGGAACAAGAAAGTAAGGACAAGAGAAGAGAAAAGAATCAAAAAGTAATACAGAGGAGGAATGTGAGAAAGAACCTAAGTATGTGGCACCACCACCCTACAAACTACCTATCTCCTTTCCTCAAAGACTTCAAAAATCTAGGTTAGACAAACAATTTGGGAAGTTCCTTGAAGTGTTGAAAAAGTTATACATCAATATTCTATTCATTGATGCCCTTTCCCAAATGCCTTCATATGCTAAATTTTTGAAAGAAATATTATCTAAAAAAAGGAGGCAAGATGAATTTGGAACCGTGGCCTTAAATGAGGAGTGTAGTGCTATTCTTCAAAACAAATTACCTCCTAAGCTTAGGGACCCCGGTCATTTCTCCATACCATGTTTGATTGGTAGTGCTAGTTTTGAAAATACTTTATGTGATCTTGGTGCTACTGTGAGTGTGATGCCTATTTCTATTTGCGATAAGCTAGACATTGGTGAATTAAAACCCACCAACATGTCTTTAGTTTTATCAGATCAATCTATTCGGCATCCAAGGGGCATCCTAGAGGATATTCTCATCAAGGTGGGCAATTTCTTTATCCCGATTGATTTTGTTATTCTTGAGATGGATGAAGATGCCAAATTCCCCATCATTCTTGGAAATGCCTTTCTTTGCTACGGCGGGTGCCGTTATTGATGTAAAGAAAGGAAAGCTTTCCTTGAATCTTGGGAAGAAAAGGTTGAGTTTAACTTGCCAAATGCTACTAAATATCCTTCTTTTGAGCAATCTTTGTGTAGAGTTGATCTTGTTGACAACCTACTGAAGAAGGATTTTATGAGGTGTTGTTTGCAAGATCCGCTTGAAGTATCCTTTGTGAGATCCGAAGGGCTTAATCATAAAGGTTTGAATGTATCCTCAAGTGCTCAACACATTGAAGAAAACTTGAAGACTTCACCTCAATTGTCCAAAGTTGAAAAGCTTGAGCAAGGACCAAAAGTATGTACATTTGAAGAGAAGGATGCACCCAAGGTGAAAATAAAACAACTTCCTTCCATTCTATAAGATATGATGAAAAATCATGTTATCAAGCACTCGAAACTTCTTTTAATTCACGTATAATATGAATTCAAAGTATTGAAGTTGAGGCTCTCTCCTTATTCTTGGTTTATCCGTCACCCCCTTATCCAATCCCCTTATTTCTAGTTAGGTCCTCCCTTGGATCGGACAACTCTCATCGCTAGCCTCGTCGCCCCTTCCCTCTAGTCGTTCCTCCCTTGAATCGACTTTCTTATCTATAGCCTCGCTCCGCCCTCATTCATACGAGCATTAGAGGCTCGCGAGACCATTACGTTGGTCTCGTATTTATCCTGGTTACATTTTGGGGAAGATCCAGACGTTTCGAGCCTAGATCGCCCCTAGCGACTCAAACCCGAGTTGGGTCGCATTAGTAACACAAGAGTATATATACAAGGCAATTCATTATTACATGGTCTCATTGCCCAATTAGCAAGTTAAGGGTTCCTAGGAGGCGAGGAGCCATTGTGTCTAGGGGTCTAAGGGGGTGAAGTAGCCCTGACACTTACGATATGACATAGCTTTAATTATTAGGCATATCGATATTTGTTTGGACCTACGACCCATATTCTAATTTAGGGTTTCTAGAGTCTTTATAAAAAAATTGAAACGGTTGAGCATATTTCTCACATGAAAAACTCATACTTAAATTGTATAGTATATGATCACATGAATTACTCAACCCATTGCCATATAAATTTGAATTAGAACCTCATAATTCGACTTGTATACTTGATTTGTTACACACACAATCCCAACCGAGATTTTATCAGAAACACCTCATAATTATATTTCAGGCAGTCAACAACGACCTTGTTAAACAAACATTATAGCATCTTCAATGGTAAGTTTTTAATAGAATTACTTATTTCACTTTTTTAAGACTCTATCTCTCTTCCACACCACCATAAAATCTTTAATCCTACATCACATCAATATCTTATTTATTTTTTAAATAAATGGTCTCTATTAAATTTAAAGTTTTATTTTATTAAAGAAAAAAGTTAATGAAAAATGACCTTTTATATGAATTTTATATTATAAATTGATAAAATTTTAACTTTGACCATGATATTGTATGTGATACAATATCAACTATAAGAAACTCTGCGCACGACGCATGGCTCGGCCGGTTAAAGCGTCTATCACTTGTACATGGGGTTTCCAGTTCGAACCTCGGGACGACGGTTTTGTCCCTTTTTTCCTTTAAAATCTGGATCCTCTAGACTAAGTTATTAACTTAGTTTATATATATTTTTAAATTTTAAGTTTTTAATTTTTTTCCAAATTCACCATTAAAAATGCTTTACCCACCTTTCTAGACCCTTCACGTCTTGCCAAAGCTTACGAGCTCTCTTCCGAAGCTTCACAAATTCCCCTTCCCATGGCGTTGAGAGCGGCGGCGAGGTCTGTGGCTATGAGAGCGACATCGACGCATACGGTTCCGGCGGTACCTCGCGGTATTATGCAGTTGTTCTCTACTTCTACCTTCACCTCTTCAATGGCGGCGCAACCGACACCGTCTGAGTCTCCTCCCAAGGCCGAGCCCTCTCCTAACCTCTTTGTTTCAGGCATCCTCTCTCTCTCTCTCTGGACTGTTTGGTTTGGTTCTTCTACCTGATTTGTGTGCTCCATTTTTTCAATTTTCATTATTTCCGATTGAAGAGATCGATTCTGGTAGTCAGTAACAAATGTGGGTGGGGGAAGGAAGGGAGGGGTTGCGGAAGCGGTTGTATATGAATATTCTTACAGAATTAGGCATTTAAGATGAAAAGGTTTAGAGCAAATAAGGCAAGCTCAGTTCTGTTGTTTTTTTTATTTTCTTATGATGCTCGATTGCATGTGTTTTGATCAATATTTTAGGTAAGAGATGTGCTTTATTAGCCATTTCAAATACTTGGGACTTGACTTGAGAGTACTATTGCAATACAGTAATGTCGTGAAAGCTAAAGGGTTAGTTTAATTTCGAAACTATCTCAGAATAATAGAATATAGAACCAGAAAATTTGTTTCCAGATAATGGTTTTAAGCTTACATAAAGAGTAAAAAATGGAAACCACACCAAATAAGTCTGATTTTTAGTTAGAAAAAGTTCATGTCTGGGTGATCAATCAGCCTACTTGTGGTTATCTAGATCAGCTTGGATTGACTATGTGCTCACGAAATGCATCTAGAGATAATGACTTTAAACTTGTTCTCCAATATTGGTTCTTCTCATCTTCATTTTCTTAGCATTAGTTATCTAGTCTCATTTACTGTTTAAGTTTGCTAGAAAAGCAATAATATAGTATTTGTATTCAAAATACAGAATAATTATTTAGACTGATCAAGTAGTACCCGTATGTAAACTCTATCAGGTCCATGTATGTTGATACTATGTTTTAAAGCACTTTTATCTAGTCCTTGGGTAGGTAGAATCTACTACTAATGGCCTTTGTTCTTGCCAAATTTTATAATCTGTGTTCCTTCCGGCCATCCTCTCTCATAACAAGGAATATAGTCACACTCTCTTTTTGCTATTTTAGTTCTCCAGGAAGAAGGGTGTCTATTTACCTCTTTGAAGGCATTGATGGGGAGGGCATATACTGTATGGCCTTTTCTTTGTTCTGGGGAGAATAAAGATCTTCAGATTATCAAAAATTGAAAGATGTATTGAGTCTAAAAAACTGGGTAGGTAGTTTGGCTTGCTTTAAAGATCTTGTGTCCAGGAGTTCTTTAGGTTATTCGCAAGGAGTTTTCAAGTTAGGTTGCAGCCTGCTTGTAGACATGATTCCCTTGGTACTTTGACAAGTTTTTTACTCTCAAAAATGTTTTAAATGTAATGAGTCGAGCTAGGTTACATCCTACTGGAGTGTGATCATTCTATATGAAGCTTCGAAACAGTAGGGGGAATGTAAAAATCTATGAAACAAACACAACTAGGAGACGATGATGTTAATCGAATAATTTAATTTTAAATATTAAAGTGAGAAATTTTGCTAGATATAACTCATCATCATCATCATTGACCCAGTGAGGCTCCGCTACAGTGGAATCTGGGGGGTCAAGATGAGGGTACCCCTGTCCAAGGGAAAGGGGTACGTCAAATAGACCCAAGAAAAGCTGAAATTCAGCTATGTGACAATAATAACTGAATTTAGTTAGAATGCACCAAAATTGATATAGTAACTAAATCCATCTCAAAGGCAGTGTATAAAAAGCCAATGATCATGAGGATGTGCCCCAGTTTTGATGCACCAGATCTAAAAAAATAATCAGCACTGGCACTTGCCAAACTAATTTACAAAACAATGAAGGCACATATGGAAATGATACGGACTTGTCATTGTTGTGCTTAAAAGACCTCCATGTATATGTAAAATCTTCTAAAGTTGTGGTCATTTTGTCAGGGCTTAGCAAACGTACAACCACAGATGGACTACGTGAAGCCTTTGCAAAATTTGGTGAAGTAGTGCATGGTAATTTTATTGACAATTAAAATTTTTCTTATCATCTTGATATGAATATGTTGCTGAAGTGCTATTTATTTGCAGCAAAAGTGGTGACTGATCGTGTATCAGGGTACTCAAAAGGTTTTGGTTTTGTTACATATTCAACTGTGGAAGGTGCAGCTGCAGGCATTGAAGGCATGGATGGCAAAGTGAGTTAACATTTTTATCCCTGTTTTAGGATTGCTTATGTATCTTGCAATCCACACTGGTCAGTGGTTGATCATAATCATTTCAGGATTAGGATCCCTCATTCTATACTGAAAACAGATTATAGGATGGGTTGCTTGTATGAGTTTCAAGTTGTAGAGTTTAATTGTTGGTTCAAGTTTACCAAGTGGATGAAAAGGATGTTCAAGTCTACCAAGTGTACGAAAAGGAAGTTCAAGTTTAAAAAAACAAATTAGGTTGTGTTTGCTTGTACACAACTAGTTTATTAAGCTTTATTTACATGCGTTGGGCATATATTTGCTTCTTTACATTTAAAAATGAGGGGTGGTATGGACTTTTTATGCCAATAAACTTCAGAAACTACCAAAATAGCTAGGTGGAGGTAGCTTTTCATTTTAAAGTAGAAACTAGTCATACTAGTAATGTACATGCAAACAAAGCTTTTTAGCTCATATAAACTTCAACTAACAAGCGAACATACCCTAAGTCTAGCACTTTAGTCAGAATTGAACTCCAGATTAATATATGATGAATGAATGATGCTTGAATTGTTCATGCTTTTGAGATGCCATCATGTCTCCCTAGTGATGGGTTTTGATTATGTGTTATCAATTTGTGCCTTGTGATGATGATGATGTGCAGTTTCTAGACGGTTGGGTGATATTTGCTGAATACTCAAAGCCAAGACCACAACCTGGGGCCCGACCGAACTATGGAAATCCTTCATTTGGCGGGAGCTCTCCTTATGGCCAACAGTAGTGAGTCCTACATTCTGATTGCAAACCCTCAGATATCTACAAAATATGGTTATACCATTCATTGAGTAAGGAACTTAAAAATATTGGTATATTAGTATTGGTATGATGTGATAAATCTTGAACTGGCATAATCTGTGGACTGTTAAGAGCATAAAACACATGAACTTTGTCCGTTGGAATTTTTCTCAAGAAGCTAGGTGACATATGCACCATATACATCAGTTGGTGCCATAGTCATGTGGTTGCTAGACTCTCCCTCCCGTCTTGTAAAGCTTTGTCTTATATAAACAGGTGGTTAAAAGTAACACAATAGGATTGCCCTGAGTAACACAATAGGATTGCCCTGAGTAACAAGGAAAGTAGTATTACTAGTATATACGTACACATGAGAAAGACAATCCCTTGGCCGAGTCTCATCTTTTTGATTACGACTCTAGCTTGTTGGCTTGTTGCTATGGACATTGATCGATCTCCTGGTGTCTGAATATTTCGCCATTCTTTGTTTTCTGGACAATAGAGCAGAAAGTATCACTTTCTTCTCATAAATGCAGAGGTTGTGTGTAGTGTGAACGTCTTCTGATACCCTCTCTAAGGCCAAATTAAATGCAGTTACAAGGAGTCGTCTGTTTCTGTAATTAAGGCTGTTGGCGTTGGGTTCTTGCTCGATCGATCTCTAGGCAATCAGGTGTCCCATTTGGCACTACCGAATGCTTGCGTGGCCTTCTTTTAAGCTGGCTTGCTTACATACGTGGCGTCCTTTATTTGGGTTTCGGTACAGGTTGAATTCCACTCATGATTCATCCCCCCTTTCCAAATGGGTCGTATCTATACGAACACAGGATAATGAGAGAATAAAAGCGACGCTTAGTAGTTAATTAATATTGGATATGAAAACGTGGTAGCTTTGGCCGACAACAATGCCCGTAAACATGAACAAATTCGATTAAGAATCGCTTTCATTCACATCAATGTCCACGATTCCACGCTATAATTTGCTATCTATCTAGATTTTAAAATCTATCCAAAATGATGTTAGAGTAGATGGCCGCGTGTATAAAAGAAGTTGAGCGTTAGAAAAGCAAAACGGATAGTTCAGTATCGATTGACCTTTATTAACCTTTATTATAGCATAATCTAAGGGCTTTTTCAGACATTCGGGGCCATTTTAGGGCTAAAAATAGAATTTCAATACTTTTTGAGCTGTTTTATAATTTCGGGTTTTCCATCTTTTTATCTTTTCTAGCTGTTATTCTAGGCCTCATAACATTTTTATCATTTATTGAATAAATTGCAGAGAATTCTCACAACATTTTTGGCGGATTTCCGTACTTCGTTCTAGGATTTTGTTGCTTACGAAATCTTCTATTATTAGGATTTATGATTGTTGCGTCACAGTATAATAAGTACTATGTGTATAATTATTTTTTTTTCTATAAATTAAAAATATTCTTTAAAATTTCTTTTTATAATATATTAATATCAAAAAACATGTGGCATTCTTTCAACAAGGTAAGATTAATAAGAAACCTATTACACAATATACATGTAGGGTAAGGAGAAGTGTTGCAAGGGATTTGATTCTAGGATTGGATCATAAAGGGGTTAATGGGTTATTGAACTCGGATTGTAATAGGTATGGACAAGTAATGCCTTCAAGATAAATAAGGCTAACAATTAATTAAAATAATCAATCATCATCAAGAGAAAGAAAGGCTTGATTATTGGATCAATCTCAATTTCATCCAATTTTCACCAATTTTAGTGAATATGAGCAAATTATCGTACTTAGGATAATACCACCAAACCAAAACAGCCAAATGTGAATCATTTTCGTGATAAAACAAGCAAAATGTATACTGCTCTTTAAAATTTAAATCTGTCATGTCATTGAGAAGTAAGTCCTAAGCATTATAAAAGTCAATGGAGAAACGAATAAAGAAGTCAAAGAAATTGTTGATTAGGAGTCACCAGCCAGTGTACACCTAATGTTTGTCAGGAGTGTTGTTGAATTTGTACACGAACTAGTTGGAGCCATCAAGTACTATAATTTAGTACTATTTCATAATAACTTCCAGAACTCTATTCCTTGTGTGATTATTCTATTAATTTGCCGTTCACATCATGATTTGTATATGCAATTTATGCATTTTTTGTCTTTTCTATCCACGAATTGAAGTTAGAATACTCATATATAATTATGTCATGTCATAGAGAAGTAAGTCCTAAGCATTATAAAAGTCAATTGAAGTTAGAATATATGCAATTGATTTCTAATAGCTTGTATATAGGTAGTGTTCAAGATACATATTTTTGTTTCTTTTGTATTGTTTTTAGGTAGTTTTACTTAATTTTTTTAGTGTCTTAAAGTGTCTAGGAGTTTTGGGTTTTTACACTTGTTCTATGTTGTTTTATATGTCTTAAAGTGAACAGGTGTGAAAGGAATGGAAACCGGAAAAAGAACGCTTGAATTCGGGTCATCCATTAGAGTTGTTGGTTTGACACCTCTGTCTTGTAAGAGTTCGTTCGGGAGTTATAGTGGTCCGATGAAGTTGATTTTTGTATCATTGGAAAGCTGATTCAAAGAGCTACAATTCATGTTTACTCCAAGTCCAAATTCCAACCCGAAGAGAGTCAAAACAGACCCCGAAGTGTGACTTGAATTCTGAACCGAGGGGTGTTGATTGTTGCTGGTGGCACCCGCTGCCGCTGACACCGCGGAGATCCTTTATGTACCACGTGTTATTTCCTGATTGATTCTATCTTTTCCAGTATTATTCCGAGATATTGTTTTTTAGAGATATTTTTAGACCGATTTTGATATATTAGGTTTAGAGAGTTGCACCTCTCATCATCATCATTCTCACACTTTTCATTCTAGGTTTTTCATATTTTCTATGGAGAACTAATCCCTTATTCTTAGTTAGACAATTGAAGTATTGTTTTATTAATGTTGTGAGATTTCTAATTCCTTATCTATTGCTTGGGGTTAAACTTCTCTCTTGCTTGAATTTTTATGATTTATTTCAACAGTTTCTAGCCTGATCAACTAGGGTTTGTTGTTATTGGATCTATTGCTAGATCTAGAGTGCTACTGGTTGAGCATCTCTAGATTGAAGTAGCAACTGCATCGTACTAGTATCTGGTTGTGCTTTTAGTTAGAATAAAAAAGGAATTGGAAAATTCTTTGCATGTGATTCTGAGGTGAAATCAATGATCAACTTGTCATAAGACTGTGGATATTTGTTTGCCTAAGCTATCTTCCAAAATATTGTTATTCACAAACTTGTTAATTTGTTAGTTTTGCATTCTTAGTTACAATACAAAAACCCCTTAATTACTTGTTTGACACAAAGCTCATACAAAACGATAAATCTGTCTCTTTGTGGATTCGACCCGGACTTCCTAAAGACTACAATTTTTAGTTAGTTTGGATTCTTTTGCATAGCCGTGATTTGCGCGATCAAATTCACCGTTATCAATTCCTTTTTAATTATAGCCTGTAAAGCGCACGAACTAGGCAGACCGACCTTTGATTTTTCACCTAAATGTATAGGCAGAAGCAATGATCGAACCTGAGGACTCCCAACATCCATCAACGCCTCTTACCACTACTAGACCACCCCATGTGAGACAACTAACAAGTGGCACTAAAATCTAAAAAACAAGCAACAATTTTTTTTGTGCAATATGGAAAGATTACATAAGTTACAAATAAGTCAAAACTAGTTATACCCGTCGTGCCATGCACGACTACGACTCGAATTAAGTATGAGCATATTTATTTTAATATAATGATACATAAAAGATAAAAAAATTATACTCACATACGTACGCTAGGTTTTTATTTTTAGAATCAAATAAATTTTGAATTTTTATAAATAAATAGAGAGAGAAATTATTTGAATTTTTTTTTAATAAAAATAAAAGTTGAAATGTTAAAAATAAAGTTGGGCCAAAGTCAATGTGGTGGTTCAAAAAGATACAACTTTACTATAAGTTATTAGTAATAAATAGCAAAAATACTATAAGTTGTTACAAAATTTATTAAAATATAATTTCATTAATTTATTCACAAATGCCACGTGGCGCAAATTTTACAATAGACTTGGATTCTGCTTTATAATGTATTAGGGTAGATTAGTTAAATTAAAGAAAAACAATTAAAAATATAAAATAACCCACGAACAACAAAAAACTCTATAAAAGCTATGAAACTCATATATATATATAGCATAATTCGAATATTACTATTTAATATAGTGGTGTTTCCATGTGTGTAGTTTTGCTAAGTTAATTATGGTGGAGTATTATGTTTTAGACTTAATTATTCAAATTACAAGCACTTGTTTTACACTTTTACACTGCTACATGCCTACATATTAGTATGTTTCATTAAACTTATAGTATTTTCAAGGACATTCCACCATAATAGCAAAACTCTTTCTACAAAAGTAACAAACGAATTTTTCTTTCTTTCTACAAGAGTAACAAATGAATTGGTGAATGGTGGTACCAATCATTAAACTTATTTTAATATTTTTTAATCAAGTATCCACTTTCTCTCACTATTAAATGATTAGTGAATAATAAACAGACGAAAGAAGTCATATACTTCTTAGAGAGGATATTCTCGTAATAAGTTACAAAACCGGGGGTCATTGTAACGGGCCGAAGGATAACGACAATGTCTTCTTCAAAATCCGTTTGGGATCATCAAGCCAAATTACTCGAACAAACAATAGACAAGAATCCCTCACATCCCCCCTATGCCTATAAATTAATGTTCGCCACGAGATCCGCCATTGACAAAAAATACCTCTGAAGAAGCGGGCGCAACGCTCTCTATATAGGATGAAATTCCTGCTCGAATGCGTCAGCTGTTACGGCACGACCACACCGGACCCGTCGCTCGAGGAATCTTCCAAGTCCGCGCCGGCTGCGCTGGAGGAGTCGCGTTACCGATCGTCGCCGCCGTCTCCGCGATCTCCGTCGAGTTCTGCAGAGGAATCTGTCGCCGCTACCTCCGGTGTGCTGCGCCGACGGAGTCTCTCCCTCTCGAGGCCGGGGCCCGGCGATTGGAAGCCTTCGCTTCACGCGATCTCCGAGGATAATGTGGTGGCGCCGGTGAAACCGAAGGCGAAGGCGCCGGAGCAGATGAATCGAGCGGCGAGCGCTCGGAGGAGCGGCAGGCGATGCGCTGCGTCGTCGCCTCGAAACTATTCCCGCGGACGTGGTGATAGCTACGGGTGAGCTTTTTTCCCCCTTTGTTTCTCCTCTTAGTGCTGATGGTGATACGTGGAAAGTGGAAACTTGCAATTTGCGAAAATCATGCTTGAACAAATGAAGAATTTTGGAGTAACTTATAAGTTTAGTCAAAATTGCACGGGAATTATTAGTTTTGCAAGAGCATAAAGAGATTCTCCAATTGGCTTATTGTGAAAATTTTGGTGACAATTATGTACAACTAGAAGTATCAAATTGCAACCAGGATGAATGATCTGGCTTTGAACCCTATGTGTATCTATAGAGTTTTAAAAATTTTGAGCCAATGTTTCAGCCAATTACTGTTGACTTTGGTATTAATATGAGTTTGACCTGTAGATCTTTATGCAAACATAGAATTACAAATTGCTGTTATATATCAATCAAAAGATTGGAAAAGGTTTAAATCAGATCTTGCTACATTTGTGTAATTCCTTGCTTTTACTCAAGCGTTCCTTGATCTGCTCATTTATCCATACAATTTCAAATTGAATGATGCATTTAAGCTTTTTAATGATGTAATAAAACAGATAAATTAAAACAAGAAATAAGAAGGGGAGAGTTTTAGTGATGTAGATGTGGTCTTACTGCCCCAAAGTTTTTTTTTTTTTTTACATCTTTCTTTCATTGTCCTGATGAAAAAGTTAATATAATTCCCCTGTTGTTTTGCACTGGTAGTTTGACTGTTTGAGTGATATCACATAATTACAATAAAAAGTGGTAGAGTAGAGAACTGCAGAACTGCTTGTATATGGAAGAACAAGATGCCGAATTATAAACAGGAATCTGTGCCTATTTTCTCATTTGAAAAGCCAAAGTTTATTTTATAAAATAAATTGTTGAACTCCTTCTATATGGAATTCAAACCTAAGGTAATGCATTTGGAGTCTAGATAGTCAACTGCCTTTTTTTCCCACCTAAGCTACAGTCAGATTCATAAACCCATCAGGAAAACGGATGACCTCACTTCTAATTGTTGCTTACCTTTATCCCAAGATAATTGTGGAGTAGTTATTAGACTTTCCAGCTGTACATAATTGTTATCACAAGACGTGTCTACAAATTTACTATTAATAGCTAGACCGTTTCTTCGCGACCTTTCATGATCAGATCTCTATTCCACCTAGAAAACATAGAAGATCATTTACAAGGCCCCCTATTGCTGTATATTATAAGTTTCCTTCAATTATTTTTCTCAAGATTTGGTAGGTGGGGATGCTGATTGGTTTGTTCATTTCCTTGGTAGGGAGATGACAATGTCAAATTGGAAGTTTTTAGTTTCTTATTGATGTTGAATCCTCTTTCTGACTTGGTCTGGGTGTTTTCGAAAACAGAAAAAGAACAGAAGTCCTAGTATAATGATCTTTGTTCTTCTGATTTTAAACTTTATTGGTTTTCTCTGGACAGGCGTGATCATGTACCGATGATTGTCCCAGCTTTCGCTCCAACTCCATTCATGTTTTGAAGGAGTGATCTTTGGGTTGCTCATTATGCAATTACGTGAATGTAGATGAAACCTTGTCGGGTATAGTTGCGTTTGGATCCATGGTGCAGTGTAAATATGTATAACTTTGAACAAGACTGATCTTCCACTTGAGTTAAGGACATATAGTAGGAGGTAAAATCTGATTGTTAATGGTCTTGATCTTTCTAAACACGTCCAAGTTTGTGCAGTATATAGGTTAGCAAGAGTGAATGGCATCTTTGTTATAAATTTGGAGTGACATGAGTTTTTTTTCCCCTTCCCCAAATGGTTTGTTTTAGTGACATTTGTTTAATGTTTTACCGGTTTGTGAAGGCTGCCTGAACACAATCCAGATCCTCTTGGTTCGTTTCCTGTTTCATTTGTTATCTCATTCTCTTGTAGAATATTGACTGGCTTAAAGTCGTCATGCCAAATCAAAGATAAATCCCTAGTTACTCAACTAGTATAGTCGGTAAGTCGGGGTCGAACCCAAGAGACACTTGTATTCTAAGCAATATTATTATCAACTCAGAAAGGTAACAAAAAGGGGGATTTTGGAATTAGACTAGAAACTAAGAATTGAAACAAACAAAGCAAGTAATCAAACAAGGCAATAGATTGGATTTTTATCAATTAGGGAAAACAATCCTATTCAAGTATCCACTTTTCTTCCTCAAGTTATTGATCCTAGATTCAAACAAGTTATTTCTTTTGGTTATTCCTATCCTGATCAGAAATAGAACATGCCAACGAGACATGCAAACTTAATATCCAAACAACTCATGAAACGATCATAAATAATAAGGATATTAGCATTAAGAACAAGGATAAACAGGATACATGCAATTGAATTCCAACGAGTCAAACAATCAACATGCATTCAAATCTCTTCTCAATTGTTTTAGTCCAACGAGTCCTAAATCAATTGAATTGCTACAAAGATCAGGCTTTGCTACGAGAAAACCTAGATCTAGCAATAGATAATATCAATTCCAACAAGGTGATCAATCAAGTAGAAATCAATATAATCAATATAAATTATGCACAAGAGAATTGAAATAACCTGTAGAAATAAACCTGAATAGACGAATCTCACAACAACTTGAGTCTGAAAAGCTTCAACTTGAATAGAATTTAGGGAGTTTAGTTCTCCAAAAGAGAGAAAAACACAAAGTCTGAAATTAGGTCTAAGAGAACACCAACCAAAGGCTGAAAACTAGGTCTAAATAGTCTCACATATACGGAATAAAAAGATAAAAGGAAACAAATATAAAAGATAAATAGATTGATAAAACGCCGCCTCGGTTTTCGATGTCGTGTAAAACCGCGATCGCGGTGAGTGGTGGCCGCGATCGCGGCCCTGCTTCTGACAGCACTGCAACGTTGTTTTCGGAAGATGTTTTGACCACCTTAGAGTGGGAATTTTGACTCGGAGTAAAAATATGAATTGTAGCTCTTCGAGTTAGCTTTCCAATGATACCAAATTCAGCTTCATCCGACCACCGTAGCTCCCGAACGAAGCGTCACAAGAAAGTGGTGTCGAAACATCAACTCCAATGCATTGCCCGGTTTTAAGTATTCTTTTCCACAACCTCTTGAGCCTTAATGATCATCAGATATGGCTGGAATATCCATGGAAAAGACACTTGAATATCTCCAATCTTGAATCCTTCAACTTACCAATCCTTGCTCCTCAAAACGACCTAAAAACACAAAAGTGCAAGAGTAGACACCAAAATGCAAAAATTACAAAAACTAAGCAAAATGCATGCAACTACCTAAGATTTAAACATAAATATGCCCTAAAACTAACACCTAAATGCATGCTATCAAATTCTCCCATGCTTAAACCTTGCTTGTCCTCAAGCAAGAAATAGATTTCACACCCCACAAACAAGCAATTCATGTATCCACTTTGATAAATGCTTAAGCAAGAATAACAAGAGACATGATTCAACAATTGACATCATAGCATGTATTTTAGCATCCAAATAGATCAAGTTAACACATCCATTCTAAACCTCACTAGGAACATGTGTTTTCACTCTCACTCATGTGTTTAAGGGTATATGTGTTTCGCTCAAAACTCAACTTTGAAAGCCTAGCTACCATAGGCTTGCATCAGTGTTCTAATTCTCCACCGCTATAGACTATGCATACAACAAAAATCATGAGGTCTTTTTAAGGCTTGTATTGGGGCCAAGGTAAAGAGAAACTTGGCAGGGATAATATTTGGCATGTGGTGCTAAACCCGGGATAAAGAACTAACCTAAACTCAAACTTCAACACTTTCTTTTCTTACTTCTCCCAAACTCTTCTTTCTCAACTCCAAACCACAATTAAACACATTGTTTCTTTCTTCACTTTTTTTCTTGCCTCTTCTTCAACTCTTCTTTGCTTTATGAGACTAGTAAAAATTGTACTTGACTTTTTCTTTTCATCTTCATTTTTTTTCACTTACACACAAGAGTTTTATTTCCTCTTTTCCTCCTTTTCTTCCAACTCCCCCATACTTATACATAACTCACACAAGACAAAAAAACAACCTAAAGTCCTGAATCCCGAATCCTGGGTCAAGCTTATTAGGCTAGGAAAATTTTATGGAGCTATCAAAAATAGACTTAAAGCTTAAAAGAAATGGGGTGTCAAGAACATGGATCTTGTAAGGTAGGAAGGGAAATAATAAGCTTATAAGAAACACTGCCTCAAATATTTTAATGTCATATGCAAAAGTCATGAATGCAGCCTTGAAAAAGATATTTAAATGCAAGTTCTAGAGGAAGCAATCAAAGTGAGCACACACAATGAAAAAGAGGACTCATAGATGCATAGTCCTAGAAAGGCCAAAACAAAATAATCTCACAAGGTAAAATTTGCCTAGAACTTCTGTGTAACTTAGATCTTAAGGATATACATGCTCAATCAAATTATCAAATATGCTCTTAAAGAAATAAACATTATCAAGCTTCAAGCAATCCAAGCAAGTTAAGGGGCAAAAATCATCATAAAAAATATTAGAGGACAAGTGGTTTCTTTGCTTGGGGAAATATGACAAACCTAAAATGCATGATTTTTTTTTGTATTTTTTCTATTTTTCTGATTTTTTTTATGCAAGTATAAATGCAAAAAGTTAAACATGCTTTGCAAAAATTTAAACTATATGCAATGCAAAACTAAACTAACATGTAAATGTTCACCTCCCCCGTGCTTAAATAATACATTGTCCCCAATGTATAAAGTAAAAGAGAAAGGAAGAGAAAACACTCACAAAGTCATCTACTCTTTTGAATAAGGAGGAGGTTCAAAGTGGCAACCATCTGATGATGAGGACACAAGATAGATGGAGAGCAATGAATTCACAAGATTAGACATTGTCAATGCCC
The DNA here is from genome assembly GCA_964016875.1 of Fallopia convolvulus. Lineage (NCBI taxonomy): Eukaryota > Viridiplantae > Streptophyta > Magnoliopsida > Caryophyllales > Polygonaceae > Fallopia > Fallopia convolvulus. Next base: position 35,804,840 of record OZ024737.1, read on the forward strand.
TTAACAACCTGTCAAAAGCCTGTGAACACATCTCACAAAAACATAAGTAGCACAAGGATAAATTGAAATTGAATAATAACCCATTTAAAAACCGCTTCAACTTATCAAACCTGTGAGACCAATTTTCATGAGATGGCATATGATCAAACAAATTCAACACAAGTGGTGATGTTAGAAAATACTTACAGTATGGATCAAAGAACTCATCAACATTACCACTTTTACCAAAGATGAACCCCATGTAATCTCTTGCATCAATCTTAGGCTCACTTGGTTCTATAGGCTTCATAGTGTCCTGGAGTGCCTTGGGATATATGAGTATTGACTTTTGAGAGTCAAGAAGAGGAAAATCCGAATGCATATAATCATCATCAGCTTCTAGGGTAGATTCACGATCACAGATGTATAACATCGGTTGCGGTTCTTCACCAGAATTCATATCATCTTTGATCTCCTCCTTCTCGCTCCTCAATGTAATGGCACTCACATTCTCCATCGGGTCTATGGGTTGTGAAGGCAAATTCTCAAAGTCTCTTGCTTCCAGTCTATTCACAATAGTGACCATTTGACTGATCTGAGTCTCCATGTTCTTGAAACTAGTCTGAGTGTTCTGTCCCAACTGGTCTACTATGTTAGCAAGCCTTGCAAACACCTCCTCAGCATTGAAAGAGGAGTTCTCAACTGGATGGAGCATAGGTGGATGTTGTTCAACCTGCTCGCACTGATCGCTCATGTAGCAAAAGAAATCCCAACACTCTTCTGGTACCATACACCATAACCTATAATTGCTCATGTACTCAGCCAACTGTAGAGTCTCAAAATTCATCCCATCCAGGATGAACTGACATAAATCCCTCTCACAAGGGCGATAGCCCCAAGCCCCAAGTGTATGAAAATATTGTTGCACTCTAGAGAAGTACACATGAAAAAGTTCATCCTGTAGTTGTCTACATTCAAACATAGCCATTGATTAGTAGCACAGGTGTGGACCGTAAGATAGGTCCACACAAGAGTTGATAAAAATAAAAACTCAGAATTAAACAAAGTCTCCCCGGCAACGGCGCCAAAATTTGACTGGCTTAAAGTCGTCGTGCCAAATCAAAGATAAATCCCTAGTTACTCAACTAGTATAGTCGGTAAGTCGGGGTCGAACCCAAGAGACACTTGTATTCTAAGCAATATTATTATCAACTCAGAAAGGTAACAAAAAGGGGGGATTTTGGAATTAGACTAGAAACTAAGAATTGAAACAAACAAAGCAAGTAATCAAACAAGGCATAGATTGGATTTTTATCAATTAGGAAAAACAATCCTATTCAAGTATCCACTTTTCTTCCTCAAGTTATTGATCCTAGATTCAAACAAGTTATTTCTTTTGGTTATTCCTATCCTGATCAGAAATAGAACATGCCAACGAGACATGCAAACTTAATATCCAAACAACTCATGAAACGATCATAAATAATAAGGATATTAGCATTAAGAACAAGGATAAACAGGATACATGCAATTGAATTCCAACGAGTCAAACAATCAACATGCATTCAAATCTCTTCTCAATTGTTTTAGTCCAACGAGTCCTAAATCAATTGAATTGCTACAAAGATCAGGCTTTGCTACGAGAAAACCTAGATCTAGCAATAGATAATATCAATTCCAACAAGGTGATCAATCAAGTAGAAATCAATATAATCAATATAAATTATGCACAAGAGAATTGAAATAACCTATAGAAATAAACCTGAATAGACGAATCTCACAACAACTTGAGTCTGAAAAGCTTCAACTTGAATAGAATTTAGGGAGTTTAGTTCTCCAAAAGAGAGAAAAACACAAAGTCTGAAATTAGGTCTAAGAGAACACCAACCAAAGGCTGAAAACTAGGTCTAAATAGTCTCACATACACGGAATAAAAAGATAAAAGGAAACAAATATAAAAGATAAATAGATTGATAAAACGCCGCCTCGGTTTTCGATGTCGTGTAAAACTGCGATCGCGGTGAGTGGTGGCCGCGATCGCGGCCCTGCTTCTGACAGCACTGCAACGTTGTTTTCGGAAGATGTTTTGACCACCTTAGAGTGGGAATTTCGACTCGGAGTAAAAATATGAATTGTAGCTCTTCGAGTTAGCTTTCCAATGATACCAAATTCAGCTTCATCCGACCACCATAGCTCCCGAACGAAGCGTCACAAGAAAGTGGTGTCAAAACATCAACTCCAATGCATTGCCCGGTTTTAAGTGTTCTTTTCCACAACCTCTTGGGCTTTAATGATCATCAGATATGGTTTGAATATCCATGGAAAAAACACTTGAATATCTCCAATCTTGAATCCTTCAACTTACCAATCCTTACTCCTCAAAACGACCTAAAAACATAAAAGTGCAAGAGTAGACACCGAAATGCAAAAACTACAAAAACTAAGCAAAATGCATACAACTACCTAAGATTTAAACATAAATATGTCCTAAAACTAACACCTAAATACATGCTATCAAATATGGAATTGAAGAATGAAGATAATATACATCATACTTTAATTGATACCTACATGGCTGCATTTTAAAGGTAGCACAAGAAATTGAGAGCGGAGAGTTTAAATGAGATTTGCTGCTCGTGAATCGATACGTTTTGTTAAACCTGGAAAATATCATGCAACCGAAATAATTAAAACATCACGATCATGAAATTCATGTACTGAGATTTTTCTTACCCTTGTTTAGCTTCCTTTCGCGGAAAGTGTACAGTGAAGTACATCAAAATGTAGTATTCTTTATTCTGGTTGTGAACTATCTCCTCTCCTGCTCATTTTCTTCTACTTTCACGTGAAAATAATTAAACTCTAATATAGACTAATATTAGACTTTATTATTAATAAAAAAAAATAGAGGATCAAAAGCCGTTAGACAAATTGCTCCGATGCCATAAAAGAGTTGTGTAATTTGTGTGAAAAGAATTGTAATATTATTAAGAGAAGATGAGCCTTTAAATAGGTGATTACATAGGATATTCTAAGTAAACAATTGACAAATACTATCCATATAAGATAAATTAAACCCTAATACAATATAGACTAATATTAGACTTTATTATTAATAAAAATAACCTAATCAAGACGACTGCGACTTAATGATTTGAATTGTACATGTTGAGCCAAAAAACTTTATTGTGATTTTCTTGGGAGGTTTGTGTCATTGTGTATTTGTGTGGGAACCAATTATGTTAAGCGAGAAAAGGTCACTTGGTGAACTGTGAAAACAACTTTCCACATATGAAGGAAATAAAACTTTTCACGCTGTAGAAATTGTTTAAATTGAGACTCAGTAATGCATTTGAGGGGTGCATGAAAATAGCTTCTCACATCAAAAATTGGTGAAAACTCAAGCTTTGCAAACTAAAACTTTGGATTCGCAACAGAAAGTAAGGAATTGAAAACAGAGTAACGTGAGAGGCTTGTTATTGGAGTTCAGTCGAAGCCTAGTCCTCGAAGTATTAGTACGGGGAGACTCACCCAAATCTTCTAAGTTTCGAAAGATTTCAAGACAAGTTACTCACACATACAAAAACGGTAAAAACATGCAAGAGGAAGAAATCCATGAAATTGGAGAACAAGAAGTAGGAACAAAGAGAGTAGAAGGATCAGATAGGATTTCGACCCCCACAAAGGCCGTCAATGGTTTGAGATGAAGCTTTGATGTCTTCGCCATTGCGGATCTCTACCAGCAAGATTTGCCAACGCCATCGTAGTCAAACACACCAACGTTGGGCTCCAATGCGAGTGTGTAAGAACTTGAGTCTCCAACAGATGAGCTTAAATTTTTTTTGGTAGAAGGAGAGGCGGTACTCTCCGGGCCCTCAAGGGGCGTTTTATTAATAACGGGAAAAAGGGCTAAGTAGTCAGTAAACGGGGGATAGCCCAACCCCTAACATCATCATATAACAGTAAATTAATCCCCTCTGGCGGGGCACACAATACATGGACACCAATAGGAAATTGACACGCTAAAGAGGCAAGGTAGTCCGCAACGGTATTCGCCTCACGATAGACATGGCGGAATCGGATGGACCAATTTCTACTAAAGAAGCCTTGGCATCTCGATACCAGGCTGAACAGAGGATGATTCCTCTTAACCCCGGTGCTCAAGAGGTGTATAATTAATTTAGAGTCCGCCTCCAGCATTACCTTTCGATACCCGCTTTCCCAGGCTAGACTTAAACCATTGTACACCCCACAGAGCTCCGCCATCGGGAATGAACAAGACCCGATATTGTGAACGAACCCGTGCAACCACTTGCCATTACAATCCCTAATGATACCCCCGACGCCGCAAGCCCATCCTTCAACGATCCGTCGGTGTTGATCTTCACCCATTCCTCTTCCGGTTTGCTCCACTGTATATGCTGAACCTCCTTAACAGTAGACTGATTCTGAAAATGAAGCTTACCTGAGTAATCGGACGCTTCCCTGGCTTGAGTGAGAATGAACGCAACCTTGTCTGTCGGAGCCGCCCTATCGTCGAACACCTTGTAGTTCCTCCACTTCCAAATCCACCACAATGTCATACCAAAGATAGCGCTCCAATCCAGATTTTCCAATTTCTTCTCTTGAATTATATTATTTCTCATCCAAGTAGCAAACTTATCCTGAAAGAAGTTGGGATATTCATCAGTTACATTCAAAGCATTCCAAATTGCACTAACCTGAACGCAGTCCCGGAATATGTGTTCTTATGATTCCCCAGTTGGGCACCCATAAGCACAACCTTCATCCGTTGCAATATGACGCCTTTTTCGTTCCAAGTTTGTAAGCACTCCCCCATGCTCGCCAGCCAGCAGAAAACCCGCACCCTCTCCGGCACTATCAGCTTCCAAAGCCTGCGGAAAAAATGCACATCAGTACCCATACGATTAAAATTACCACAAATGATATTGTACCCCGAGGCCACAGTGTACGAGCCATCAGCAGAGAAAGCCCAACTAATTTCATCCTCCGATTCCTCCTCGCCCGGCGTGACAGCGACAGCAGCGAGTTTTAACAGAACACCAGCCGGCAGCATTTCAGCAAGGACTCCCCAGTTCCAGCAGTGTTGTTCAGTCCAGTAATTGCACACCAGATCGTTCAACCTATCCTCTCCAATAGCAGTTGTAGCAACATCAGCAAGAGGCGAGTCCATCAGCCAAATATCCAACCAAAATCGGATTGATTCACCATTACAAAGGAGCCAACGAGACCCTTTGGAAATGACTTCCGAAATTCCCGTTCTGATACATTTCCAAATATTCGAGCAAGCAGCAGACCTCCCGAGCGCTTTATCCACGTACTTGTTCTTCAAAACCGACACCCAAAGCTCCCCATCCTCGTTGACAAAACGCCATCCAAGCTTCCCAACCAAAGCAACATTCAGCTCCCGCATCGATTTAATACCAAGGCCCCCATTAGACTTCAGCTTTATGATCTCTTCCCACGCTACTTTGTGCATCTTTCTACGCTCCGCTGAACTACCCTACACAAAGTTCCGATTAATTTTATCAATCCCCTTGCAGATACTCGAAGGAAGAAGGGCAACTGACATAGTGTAAACCGGCAAAGAAGTAAGAACCGAGTTGACCAAGGTGACTATACCGGCAAGGCTAAGAGTTTTGGCTTTCCATCCTGCCAATTTGGAATTAAACTTATCCATAAGCTGAGCATAAGTATGCTTGTTAACCGGTTTGTGCAAAATGGGCATGCCAAGATAAGTACCCAAATCCGTGGTGACCTCAAAACCACTAATTCTCCTCAAGTTCCTAACAACTCTCCGGTTGACATTCTTAGACACAAAGATTTTCGATTTGCCTATGCTGATTTTTTGACCCGACGCCAGGCAAAATATATCCAAACACTTCTTTATAACTTGGAATTGTTCAACCGAGGCTTCAGCAAACAACATAATGTCATCCGCAAAGAAAATATGAGACAACAAAGGCCCATTCCTAGTCAACTTAATGGGTTTCCAATCCCCACAATCAATCGAGTTCAAAATCAAGTGACTAAGCCTTTCCACACAAAGCAGAAATATGTAAGGCGAGATCGGGTCACCCTGTCTAATACCACGGGACATAGAAAATTGAGAGGAAACCTCGCCATTCCAAAGGACCTACATCCGCGGCGAAGACACGCACGCCATAATCCAATCAATCCAACTATCCGGGAAACCCGCCACCCGAAAGGTGTCCTTTATAAAGCTCCAACTCAATCTATCGTAAGCCTTTTCAAGATCGAGCTTAAGGACCATCCAACCTTTTGCACCCGTCTTCCGTCTCATAGAATGGAAACCTCCTGAGCAATAACAATGTTGTCGATAATCATCCTTCCCGGGATAAAGCTCCCTTGAGTCGGGCCTATGATATCCGAGATCAAAGGTTGGAGTCTATTAGTAAGCACTTTGGTAACGATCTTGTACAAAACGTTACAAAGGCTTATGGGCCTAAATTGTTGGATCTTTTCCGGTTTAGAAACCTTGGCGAGGAGGACGAGCAAAGTGTCATTAACTCCTTTCGAAATGAAACTGTTGCTGAAAAAATCCCTCACAAAATCCGTAACAGAATTCCCCACTATGTGCCAACATTTCTGAAAGAACCCCGGCTGGAATCCGGCAATACCTGGCGACTTAAGCGGGCCCATACCCCTCACAGCTTTCCAAATCTCATCTCTACTAACACCTGCCGTCAGCCTCTCGCATTGGTCTACACTGAGTACAGGGAACCCCTGTATCGACCTCGACCTGGAGAGATCTATTTGCTCAGCCGTGTAGATATTTTCAAAGAAATTGACCGCCAAACGTTCCAAATCGGTGTTATTGTCAATCCAGACACCTTGCTCATTTTTCAGCCCCTCAATCCTATTGTGTTTCCTTCTGATGACAGTAGATGTATGGAAAAAAGCGGTATTACGATCACCACAATTAATCCATTGTTCCCCGAGATTTCTGAAACCAAAGGATATCTTCTTGTTCAAGAAATTTGTCAATCTCCGCCTGAAGGTCACGTTCAGCATTTAGAAGGGAGATAGTCGCTCCCCTCGCAATCCTATCCTGTACGGCCTCCAATCGATTTATCAGAATTTTTTTCCTAGTGTGTATATGCCCAAACACTTTTTTATTCCACACTAAGAGATCCTTTTGAAGTTTAGCAAGGGCACAGGGCGTGTCAGATTCAGCACACCAACTTTCTCTGACTTTACTATCAAATTGAGGGTGAGTTAGCCAAGCCGCCTCAAACCTGAACGGTCTTCTTTTTTTATTCAACTAAATCCTCGGGCAAAAGTTCAGCAATAAAGGACTATGATCCGAACCAAATCTCGGAAGGTGCCTCACCCTAGCCTCTTGCCATCAAGCCCGTCCCTCAATATTCACAAACACCCTATCAAGACGCTTATGAACAATAGTCGAGGGCGATAATCTACGGCTCCAAGTAAACTGAGGACCCACATATTCCATATCAACAAGGCTTAACTTACTACACCATCTGTTAAACTTGTGAGAATCTGCATGAAGGCCCCCCACACCTCCCATTCTCTCGTGAGGAGCCATGATGCAATTAAAATCGCCTCCAACAAAAACCGGGCCCGTAACATTCTTAACTGCCCTTTCCAAATCACCCCAAAAAACCACCCTGCGAGAGACGGAGGGAGGCCCATAGACCGCGAAGATATGATTCCGCCTTCCATTATCCATGAAAGAAGCCTGAATAAAATTTCCATTTCTGTTATCAATCCTCAAGTCAAGAACGTCTCTTTTCCAAAGCAGCCAAACGCCCCCCGCATAGTCTCGAGCTTCAATCCGATCACAACCATTAAAACCCAACCTCTCCAATTTATCACACACTTTATCAGCACTCTCTCCGGAGATTCTCGTCTCGAAAAGGGCCAAAATCTCAACTTTATGATTCTTGCACAAGTATCTTATGGCTCTACGGAAGCCCGGCTTTCCTGCGCCAAAATAGTTCCAAAATAAGATATTGATCATCATAAACATATATAATAGTAAAAAAGGAAACAGAGGAATAAATGTGGCTCATTGGCCATTATTCGAATCAACCATAGTGGCATCATCCGCTCCAACAGGAACGACCCCGTTAACGGTGCAGTCGGTGTCCGTAATATTGCCATGTTGGGACACAATTCCTTCCACCATAAGCTGATTGGAATTTGCGGTCCCTGAATTAGTATTTGGTGGACGATTTGATGTGGCCACCGTGGGAGAACTGATATTCGCACTTTCCTCAGCACCAGACTGATGTGGTTGACTCGGAGGGTTAGCGTCAATGTAATCCAGTTGGGCTCTTGGTCTCTTAGACCTCCCTTCTTCCATTTTCTTATACGGCCCATTCTGACTTGTGGTCCTATCTTCGCTCCCCGAAAAAACTCCTATCTTTCTTCCCACCTTAATGGATCGCTTAGGCACTTTGGGCTTCTCCCGATATAGCCCATTATTGAACACCGCCATATAATTAGGCCACTCTCCTCACATTCCTGAACATTCATGTTGACGTCTTTGCCCATCTTTTGCTAATCAATTTGACTATTCAAAATCAGGGGACCCACTTTGATATTACTTGTACCCACGGAGCACGATACTTTCTTCTTCACACTTTTATCCAATTGAGCCTGTTTATCCTTAATTTGTGATTTGAAAACCACCGCCTCCCGACCCTTCACAATACTTTCCTTCCCAAGGGCTGTAGTTTCTGAATCCATATGGATTTTCTCCGAAAATTCCGACGCTAGTACCTGGAATTGATTAGCCCTTACTCCACCTGTCGATATCTTCGAGGAAACTTTCCCCTTCAATTTATCTTGATTGATATTTCCTTTCTTAATAGGGACCTCACGTTCATTTGATGCGGATTTCTTAGGGATATGTTTCCTTTTTTCCACTTTCATCCACGACTCGAATCTACCAGTGTCGATTCCAATGGTTTGGGGGTCACTCCCCGGCGGGTGTTCACCGGACATTGTCTTCGACATCTCTATCCCCGTAGCCTGAGCACTAGTTTCCGCTTGAGACTCTCCACTACTCGACGCCCCATTGGTGGGAGCCTTGTTACCATTGACATGCTCTTTGAACCCTTCCGATACCGATCGATAAGGACAACCAGTTTTAGTGTGACCAAACCGGCCACATCCGAAGCAGATAGTTTGTAAACCCTCATATTCAATGAGAAAACGATCATTATTGACTACCACTGAGCCCTTGAGAGGTTTTTCCAAATCGACCTCGATACAAATACGTGCAAACCTACCCCTATTAGTGTAGATAGTTCGAGGATCCAGACGTATTGGACGTCCTATTCCGGAGGCAATCTTCAATAGCACCTTCTCCTCATAAAGAGACACGGGAAGGTCGGCAATTCTGATCCATGTCGGCGCCGTTCGAATGGGTTCTGTAGTTCTGAATCCCGGTGACCAACTTCTCACACTTAAGCATCTTCCGAATATTGTCCACGAACCATCCGTGAGAGCAGAGAGGTACTCCTCCTCCTTACTGAAACGAACGAGGTAGCAACCATTCGTTAGATCAAGGATTTGGTATCTCACGTTTGATCTCCACATCTCGCGAATCTTTTTTTCCATCACAGAGAACGCGATCTGGTGCCCTAAGAGTTTCACCACCACCGATAATTTCCACACAGACTCAAGGGCCACCATGACGTCCTCGGCAATAGATATAACCTAATCAACATCCTCCCCATCCGGAAAATGAACCCCAATCTTCCCTTCAAGAAAATCGTCATCAATGGTTGTTTTGGGTTGTAGAGCACCACCCACAACCACAATGTCCTTCCAGCTTGATTTATTATCCGGGGGATCTCCCGGAGGTCTGGTGTTTTCGGAGACCTCCATTTGAGTATCATTCGCGTGCATCAAGGCATCATTTATCTCCAATATAGCGTTTCATTTAATCGCTTCGATCATCAAACACACAAGTAGATCACACAAGCTAATATTAGGCCCATTCACTTTGAGCTCAACTTGAATCCATTACCTCCAAACCGAGCCTAAGCCTAGGGAAGCGTTAGATCGGTTTAACTCGGATTTGGGTATACGATTCTGTATGATCCTACGATGATTCTACCTGTTACGATTTATTACATACGAGTCAAATCGTTTCGTGAAATTTGTATCATACAATCAATCCTATAATACGAATCGCGATTGTAAAATTCTACCTAATTATTAAATGATGAAATAACTCATATTAATATGTTATATATTACTCAAGTATGAAAATAAATTATAAAAAATATATATGTTCGTCATCAAACATCTACATAGACCATAGGTAACAAACCGATATATAACATTGATTCTGCGAAAAACAAATAGCAAAATCAAAGTTCAATATGAATGACCATCACACATTAATTTAAGAGTTCTTCAGAGTTATTGTATATTAAATCAACAAAAAAAAACTAATATTTTATCAATGGTAAAGATCAAGGAATTATTTTTTCAATGTTCCGATCAGTTTTTTTTAATGAGAGAAAGAAAGGATGCATTAATCATATTTCTGACATTTTATTTTATATTTAAGTAAAAATGGGCCATTTATGAATAGATTAATGTAAAAGTTAATTGAGTTTGATGAACAAAGTGAGCAAAATATCCAAAATGATAATTTTTATGTGATTAAGTAGGATCTTATGATCCTACAACGAATCTATACGATCGTATATCATTTCTACTTGTTACGACTTGTTACATACGATTCAATTCGTTTTGTAAAATTTGGATTCTAATTGATCCTACGATCTAAATCACAATTTTGATAACATTGGTCTGAACTCTACACATTTGTCTTAGATTTTTTAAAATGCTTATCTTCACCAAATTCATTGCCCTTTGAAGTGTTAGTTCACTATACCAAATCTTCTTATCTAAACACCAAAATTTTATTTTATATTTGATTTTTCTAACCTATTCCCTAAATTCCTATAAAGAAATTGATGACCAAATCACCACTATTGATCACTTTACTATACCAAATTTGCCAGTTCCTCCATATATTTTCTTAGTTATTTTATGGAAAAATTGCATTTAACCACCCTTTATTTTACACTTGTTGTAATTGACCACCCTTTATATTTTTTCTACACTTAACCACCCCTTATTTGTAATTATGTGCATTTAACCACCCATTTTAACGAAAAACATCATTTTCTCCGTTAAGTAAAGTAAATTACGTTTTTCCTTTCTTTTAAATTTTATTTACAATAAATAAATAAAGGAAAAACCATAATTGATACTTTCAAGTTTCACGCCGATTTTTGCAACCCTGACGTAATTTCCTCCATAATAATTCCTTTCCTCCATCCAATGGTAAAGAAGAACCACGACTTCGCCGATGCAAAGACCATGGGTTTTGGATCCGATTTTGACGACTTTGAGCGTCCCTTGGAGTCGATCGTGTCTAAGTTGATGGACAATGACTCGAGACTCAAAAGGTTGAGATTTAGGCCAAAATCCAATGATAATGACATTCCAAGCTCAGTTTAATCTTAAGTTCTTTTATTTATTTAAACAAAATTAGAAAAAAGGCAAAAACGTAATTTACTTTACTTAACGAAGAAAATAACGTTTTTCATCAAAATGAGTGGTTAAATGCACCTATTTACAAATAAGGGGTGGTTAAGTGTAAAAAAAAATAAAGGGTGATTAATTACAATAAATGTAAAATAAAGGGTGGTTAAATGCAATTTTCCTTTATTTTATTCTAAATTAAGCCCACATCCTGGGATTATTGGGCTGTGCTAATTTGGATGGTCCGGCCCAATCTTTTTACCCGCTTCCGGATTTCTATAAAACTGAAAAATAAAAAAAGGAAACTGAAACGCAGAAGGAAGAAAAGAAGAAAGAAACGAAAACCGGTTTATAACCCCTTTCTATCTCTTCCTCCCTTTCTCCACTCTTCGGTGTTTCACGGTAAGGAGTCTCGCGATCTCAAACACAAGCCTCACTCTGACTCACCAATTCATACCTCACTTACGATCCTTTCCCTCTCCTATTACCCGCCAAAACGTTTTAACGTCTCAAATTTTCATATATTCAAATCCTCCACTCGTCTTCTTCCTCCCTCTAGGGTTTCCTCTCCACCTCTCTCTTGCTCTCCCGCTCCCTGTAATGGCAGACCTCTAATCTCTGCCTTCCCTGCTGGTTCTCTCCGCTGGATTCCTCTGTCTAATCACCGCTTTCTTGATTCAATCGCTCTGTCTACTGATGGATCCTGCGCCCGCCGCCGAATCCGCTGAGCTGGCGAATGCTTGTGAGAAGAGGACGGCGGCGGTGGAGGATGGAGAAATTGGGGCTCCAAGGAAGAGGATGAGGAATGGAGGAGCGAACGAGGAAGAGATGAGGCGGATTGCGGAGATGGTGTTGGTTTTGTCGGCGATGGGAGCAATGAGAGGAGGGAGGAATCCGACGGCGCCGGAGAAGGCTATGATGGAAGAGGCGAAAGCCATGACGGTCACTATATGTGAGGATCTGGCACCTAAGGATATTGTCCCGAGGGAGGCGTTTGGTGCGATTATTGAGGATTTGGGGCTTAACAGACTGAAGGAGCAAAAATCAGGTTTTCGCCCGCCCAAGCTGTCCATCGCTGAGAAGATGGAGTCGTCTAAAAGAAAGGTCAGGTTTTGCAGGGTTTACATCATGCGTTTCTTACTTTGGTCAATTTGATTCAACTTTACTTGAATCTTAGCCTGGACTTTTGCTGGTTCCCTTACTCTCTGCTTTCAATTCTTCTTCGAATTTGTGATAATGGATTTCGTTCTTGTTTACTTTGTTTTGGTGCCATATTGTTAGATAATAAAATTCTTGCTGCTGATTGTTGAAATGTAAAACCTTTACGAAATTTGAACGTTCATTTGCTCCTGTTAATGCTTGGCCTGGTTGATTTTATAATGTAGTTTCTTATGGTATGTAGCAGATTGAACTTATGTAGAAAAGTGTATGCTAATTAAACCCCTCTGGTGAAAGAGTTTGTGTCAGAAATTTGTGTTGACATATGAAATCAAGTACTGTTATCTTTTCTGAGTGTATCCTGGAAAACCTGATTACTGCTTGCAAATAATCGTTGTTCATATGAACGCACCAAATTCTTATGTCAACTTTCACATATATTATATCGGACAATGTGAGTACATTGGCGTTCAAATTGTGTAAGTTGGGTGGAAGTTTTTGTGGTTTGAAGATGACACATCAGTTGCTTCTCCTATGCAGTTTTCTTTACTCTAGTGAAAATATAATATCCATGGCTTGTCTAATTTTAATATACTTTTAGATGGGAGAATTAAAATCTTTTGCTGCTCAAGCTGCTGTTGATCCAGCTCAAAGGGCTCAATCTGGCATTGAGAATCATGGAACACCAACGGCTGTACGATCATTTTCTTCTGATAAAGCTAGTCATACACAAGCTTTTGCTGGAAATTTCCAGCACATTTCACCAACAGGACATGTGTCTTCAGCTTCTTCCACAACATTGTATTTTCAACCACCTACTACTCAGGTGAGAGCACCTATAGTTTCTACTGGACTACCTAATAGCAACTTGGTGAGGGACTCTTCATCAACAACCAGTAGAGCTGACATACCACATCTTGGATCTGGTGGAAGGGTTAATGGACCTTCTCAGGCACTACATGTTCCAAGTAAGAACTTATCTTTGTTATTCTGAATCTTATTGCCTTTTATGAACCTATTTTCCTTAGCTTGCTATTGCACTGCTTTATGATTGAGTCAACATGCATACTGGTCACTGTTATAAATACCCTTCTGATTCAGAAATGCATTACTATGCCAGCATATTTGAATTATTTCTCACTTTCAATTGTTAGGACTAAATGTTTCCACACATGACACATAGTATAGTTTAATTTGCTAGGGATATTACTAATAGTGTAGTTTGGACAGAAAAATAGCAACAATGTATCTGCAATGTGATTCTCAATGCTTTAATAAAGATATTTGATTGGTCGTTTCATAAAAAAAGCTATAAAGTTTGTTCATTTGTAAGAGAAAATTGGTCTTTTGGAAACATCCTCTCGATTTGCTCGGGTAAGGGTGACAGTTCTCTTGCAGGATACACTGGGTAGATCTTGTATCTGCAAGAGCACAAACCACACGTGATTTTTCATTTTTGCTAGTCAAATGCTAAGCTAGAGATGTGCCCAAACTGACTCATCCTATTTCAAGCAACTTAATCTTTTATCAAGGAATAAAATGTTTCTGATTCTGTATATTTCTTTAATGTAAGCTAGCTGATTCTACCAAACTCTTCATTAATAGCGATATTTTAATTGTAATCCACTCATCAACTTTTCATCTTCATACTTTCTAGTTTCTACCAATTCGTAATTTCTTTGAGTAGTGCAGTCCTGATTTTTGTTTGTGAGGAGCTGATATACCGTTGACTGATGTCCACTACGGTTTTCCTTTGTAGTTACTCTTCCTTTTGTTTCTCGTATGTATATTGTATAGACTGCTTAAGACTAATTAGTTTCTGATTCCCTTTTCAGCTGGATTTACTGTGAAAACTACAGCAGCTTTGCAAACTCGGTCGATCCCATCAAGTAACATGAGTACAAAAACTAAGCCGCCACAATATTCATCAGTTACAATTGAAGGAAGCTCAAACTTGCATGTGCGGCCACTAAATTCTCAGGTGACAAATGTTCAAACACTAAGTTCAGTTTTTACTCAAGCAGTGCCTGGAACGCTGCCTAGTCTTCATCATCCCATCCAGGGAACACAGTTTGTTAATGCTGCTCAACATCTTGAAATAACAAAAATAGTTCAAAAGCGGTTACATCCCAAGCCTGCAGAACCCCCTACTTGGTCCCCTCCTTCTAAGGACTATATGAGTAAATCTGTAGCATGCCAAATGTGCAAGTTGGCCATTAAGGAAGTTGATAATATGTTCGTTTGTGATGCTTGTGAGAAAGGTTTTCATTCAAAATGTCTCCAGTCAATCAATCAGAAGTTTGTTCCTAGAGGTGAATGGTATTGTCCAAGGTGCACGACAATAAGTGGCGGCAAGCCATTTCCTCCAAAGTATGGGCGTGTAACAAGAAATATGGTTGGTACTAAAAGTGGTGGACTTCATTCTCCTCCTGAGAAGAGAGTTGAATCTCAAGATCAAAATTCCTATCAGCAAAATATTGTAGAAGAAGGGAAGCCTGATGAAAGAAATGTCCCTCAGGGAGGTCTTGTTGATGTATCACCTGAGGCTAAGACTATGCAGACAAATAAGATACATGGAAGTGCACTTTCAGCAGCCATAAAGAAAGAAGAGAAAGAGATTCCCAGTTCTGAAACTTGTCCAGATAAGAAGCCAGCACCCGTGGGAGAATCGCATGTCTCGTCATATGCTGGGCCATTGGAAAATGGACCTACTCAGCATGCTCTAAGACCTGAAGCATCTCTTTGTGAAAATAAAGTCAAAGCAGAAGCAAAGGATCGTACTTCTGCATCTCCTTCAGGTTCTGATGGATCTAAGGACCTATATTCATCAAGCAGTCATAGCATTGTTCATGGCTCTGAAGCTTTTAGTGCTGGAGTTTTCCCCGAACAGAACAAGGACGGTTGTCAATTGGATAATCATTCAGAGAAATCTAATGGGACAAAAACTGATGTCTGCAACCCAACATGCAATTTCAAACAAGATGATGAAGATACAGGACAAGAAAAGCAGATTGAGACAGCAGGGGTTAGTACTGATTTCCAGGATACAGCAAAGGATTCAGAAGGCATGCATCATGTTGATTGGATTGGTGGTGTACATGAAGTTATGCAGGAAAAAAAGTTCTACCAGTCTTGCCAGATTAACGGTGTGGTATATAGATTGCAGGATTTTGCACTCATTCATTCTAGCAATGGGAGGCAGATACCTTGGAAGCTTCAGGCAAGTCCCTCTCTTGTTTGTCTGTAATAGTGTCCTGCTTCTTTGTCTGTGATAGCACTTTACTGCATAAATTTTTATAAAAAAACACTTTGGAGTCATATGCACAAATACTGCATAAAACTGCACATTGTAGAAGTGATCAATGCACAACATAGCTATTTTCATAAAAATTTACAACTTGAAAAACACATTGGAGTCATCATGTGCACATTTACTGCATAAAACTGCACACTGTAGAAGTGATCAATGCACTTTTTTCTGTCTGCAGTCTGCACATTCATCCTGTAAGGACCCCCCTCATGTGGTCTTACTATAAATATCTTGAAATCAGATTGGTCTTTTATAAATAAATATATTTTGATGGTTTAACATGAAATAAAATGAAGGAACAGCATTTTGAGCTCTCTCCTAAATGGGAAATAATTGTTCGCTCGTGTGATGTCTCCCAAAATTGCCAAACCACAATCATTACCACCACCACAATATCCACCCTCCACCAGATTCTTTCTTTGAGACTTCTGCCACCAAATTCACATGGAAGCTTCTACTATATTGCAGTTCAAATTTCAATTACAGAAAATATGAAACCCAAAAATTCACATATCTTACATGGAAAATCCCAAAGTCAATATTAAAAAGCATATATTCGACCTTTATTAGCTAGTGCCAGCTCTCCCGACGAAGGAATCTCTTTCCTACTGCTATTCAGCATTCCACTGTGCGCGGGGTGGGGCTTTGTTCTGGGGGGGGCCAAAAAAAAAAACAATATATTGTAACCAAGGCTAAAATTGCTTTTGGGAATTGTTTAAGGCCCACTGTTCACCGAAGTTCACTGATACCCCATTACTGGTATTAGATAAGCACCAGTAGTTGATTGTCAATGGAATAGCTAGAATCTGATGTTTTCGGTGGGGGTAGTGTAGCGTCAATTGGTTCAAGCATTGTTGTCTTTTTTTTTTTCTATTTTCTTTTATAAATCAACCACAACGTTCAATTAATGTCAGAATTGCTAGCTTGCCACTGACTCTATGGTTATATTTGAGCAGTGATATGCAATTGCTTAAGTGACTTATATATGTATATAGAGTGGGGTTTTCATAATGAGGAGGGTCCCGCTTGAACTTTATAAATATCAACAACATCAACATTATCGCCCAGTAAAATCCCGCGCAAGTAGGATCTGGGGGGGGGGGGGTCAAGAAGGGGGCACTCATACCTTGAACATGTTAAGAGGATGTGCTCGATAGACCCAAGGGAAACTGAAATTCAGCTATGTGACAATAATAACTGAATTTAGTTAAAATGCACCAAAACTAATATAGGGGCTATATACATCTCAAATGCACTGTATAAAACTGCCAATGAGCAAGAGGATGCACCCCATTGCCTTATATATTTTTACAAATTGTATGTATATATGATATATCTTAGTAAGTAGTAGCATGTTAACCAGGATTTCCTTGTAGACATCATCCAAGTTGCATACAATGTACCCTACCTCAACCTTGCACCTGCTGGATTTTATTGGGTTGGTGGTTATCATTGTTGTGCACATTATTTGAGAATCAGTCATGCTTTCATCACATTTATAGATAGATGCTTACACCTCATTATATTTATGATCCAGGCCATGTGGGAAGATAGCCAAACCGGTTCAAGGTGGGTTGCTGTTAACCGGTGTTACTTTCCTGGGGACTTGCCTGCAACAGTTGGACACCCTTCTGCTCCTGAAGGAAATGAGGTGATGTCTCTTTCTGGAACTTACTGATGGGCATGAGTCCATCTCCATAGCTGATAGATACAGTTATGATTGATTTGTTTAGGTTTATGAATCAAATGATGAGAGTACTCTAAAGGCTGGACTGATTGAAGGACCATGTGTCATTCTTCCCGCCAAAAAATTTGGAGAAACAGATCAAAGACACGATCAACAAAGTAATGGAGGCCCGCCTATCTTTTCATGCAGGTATAGTATTCAAACAATAAATTGTTCTATACTTGGATACGGCATACTCCTGGTTCCTTTTCAGAGTTGGGAAAAAGAATCGTCTCTTGTATGTAATGTTGATATGCAGTGATTACATGATGACAGCATTTAATGCCATTTTGCTTATAAGTGCACTATTGACAGGACTAGTGTAAGTGGGGATTTCTTTTGATGTTGAAAATGTCTTAGGGACATTATGATAATTTTTCAGCTAATGGATTGCCAGTTGCCATGTATTATTAGTCATTAGTAACGTGGAAGTAGAATCAAAAGGCCTCACTAAGTTTTTCATAGCATATAGCTATTTCTTGAATGAATAATTACTTGTACTCTAAATATGAATGTGCGAAATATAAGGGTATCATGAAGAATATCTCAGAAACACTGTTTTAGTGTAACATCCATATTTCTTATGTACATCAATAAGTACTTACCATACATTGCTGAAGAAAAATGAATTGCTGACAGTGTAGCCATATTGTCTTGCAGATGGTTCTATGACAAGATCAAAGGTGTTTTCCGTCCTGTACCCTGCTAACTTGGATTCAATAGATAACATCTCTGTTCAAGATTCATTCTAGTCAGGTAATAGTTTGTACTGCTGTGTTAATCCGTAGAAGATAGAAAAGCAATTTCCCAAGCCCTCAGAAACAGTTACAAGCAATTATGGGTTTTGTTATTTGGATGATAATTTTGCAAAAAAAAAAAAGGGTTGGCTTTCCTTTAATTGAATATAAGTGAGTGGTAAGTGAGGGCATCTTTTTCATTGGCTAAGATGATAGTGGAAGTGCCAATATGAGACTGTAAATCCCGTTGTGCTGATTTATGCTCTCGTTGGATGTACAAATACGGAACATAATTGCTGTGCAGCAGTTCATAGGGACAGGGTTAATACTAGTTCAAAGTTGCACTTCCAAATGCAACACTGATTAGAATATGGATTTTAGATGAACATTTCAGACTAATCGTCTCTCAAATATATAATTGTATCTTGAAATGTCATGCCATTAATGTTTTACCCCTCGAAGGGCCATCTTAATTGGCTTTCTTCTCTCTCTTTCAGGCATTTCTGTTGGAAGGGTTGAAGCTTTTGGACAGAACTGATTTTTTTTTGGTTCCTAGGCTTGTTGTACAATGTGCAGGTCATAAGCAGCATTCAGATTAGTATATCGATTGAACCAATCAGAAGTTGAATTATATGTAAATGATATGACTAAGCAGTTAGTCACTCGTCTTTTTGAATGCCTCAGCATATCTAAACTAGTAGGGGTGGATGGAGATGAAGTGGAACACCCTTATAAGTTATAATGTGAGCTCTTGTGGTGAACTAGATTTTCTTTCATTTTTTTTCTTTTCGTATTTCATTGATTTATTAGGTCGGTTGATCCCTCACAAACAAACGCAAGATGGCCCCTACTTTCTTTATCCCAACAATAAATAAACCAATACCTGAAAAGTGAAAACTCTACATTCCAACAGGGTGCCTTGAATCACAGCAGACTTGATTCACAAGTGTAAAGCCTACTTTCATTACATATTCAGCAACGCAATAAGGCCTTATTCCATGCACAATGAGGACATGGAGTTGCAGTTGGAAAATACACTTCCACAAGCAATAGCACATTGTTTTCAGTTGCAAGGAGAATGTCAATTGTCAATGTAGTAGTAACATCTTTGAACAAAAAACAAAACGAACTTTAAAAACATTATATTCATACGAACTATGAACTTGTGAACCAAAAACAATGGGTGTCAATTTTTCAACTAAAATTTCGATGAAAAACTAACTTAACAAAGAAAGTTACATCTTTAAAGTATTTTTTTCCATAATTAATTCTTCTAAATTCAAATCTCCTTCATATCATAGCATATATGGCGATCTATTCATTAAAGTTTCAACTTAAAAAGCAACACATATTGTTTTCAGTTCATAAGTTAATAGATAGTTTTTATAAATATAGTAGTTTTTCAAGTTCATATTATATTTGGTTTCAAAAGTGAGAGTTTGGTTCAAATGAAACAAACTCTTATCCTAAAACGAACTCTTATCCTAAAACGAATGCACTTTTTGTAGTTAGTAGTGCACTTTTCATACTTCAGAGTTCACTTTTTCGCATTTGTATTTTTCGTACTTTTTATTTCAAATTTTTTTCTAGTGCACTTTTTCGTAATGCACTTTTTGTATTTTTCAATGCACTTTTATATGAAAAGTGCATTACTAACTATGAAAAGTGCATTCGTTTTAGGATAAGAGTTCGTTTTAGGATAAGAGTTTGTTTCATTTGAACCAAACTCTCAAAAGTGATACTTTTCATATTATATTTGGTTTCAAAAGTGATACTTTTTTTTTATCTTTCACTCGGTTCGATTAGTCGGGGCCAATCTACGTCCGAAACTGTACCTCCTTGTTTCAATTAACACAAAGTTGAGCAACACTTAAGAGCAGGTTTATCGGTCAAAAATATACGTGGGATGCTTGGATAATATATATTATTTTAGTCCATGTTTGAGAAAAGAAAGTGAGATGCTGCCAAATATAAAGTGTCATATTCAATTACAAATTAAATTAAATAATATAAATCTTAAATTATATGTTTAGTAATGAAGAAATTAGATAACCTCTTAGTATGTAGAAGGTGAGTTTAATCTTATTCACGACGTGCAGATGAAAGTTGGATTAAGTTCGACTAACGCTTCCTAGATGATGGGTTTAGACTCGTTTTTAAAAATCAAACTATTTTTTTTCCGTGAAGAAAATCAAACCAAATCTATATTAGACTTGATTCTTTTTTAAAAAATAAGTAAATAACCATCAAAAACCGAGTGTAGTCTTTTAAATTATAAAAATCACTCGAGTATTTTATATTGAGGAAATCATGTGAGCTAATGCGGTACCTAGATTTTATTGAGTCGAGCAAATGTAAACCAAAAAAACAGTTGAAGAAAAAACAAAACTCTTCGAAAAAAGAATTATTAAACCATGAAATTCTCGATCGGTTGTGCGTCACAGAATTTGTGTATCTTATCTCCTCTAGTTTAGAAACACAAATATAAGTGAACTGCAAATTGGTTGAAGTTTCTCAACTTTTTATTTATTTTTATTATCAATTGGTTCACCAGAATTTCGTCTTGGCTATATCTAGCTCGATTCGGTTGCACACCTGACTTTGACGGGTGAGTTTCTCAAAGGAAATTTTTTACATCTATTGGAGTTGAACCTTAGACCTTGTAGATATTAAATATGTCGCTTACCACCAGAACCAACTTCTTTGATTTTATTTTGCATGTATTAGGATGCCCATATGGGTGTGAGTGGACCTGGGTCCGGTTCAAGATGAACCGGCGAACCGCCGGTTTTGGAACCGACGTAAACCGGAACGGTTTCGATTCCGGTTCGTCCACCCCCGGAACCGGTGAACCGGCGGTTTCCGAACTGGTGGTTCCGAATCGGGTGGAACCGCCGGTTCCCCCTTTAAAAAAATAAAAATAAATGGCTAACCGCGATCGCGGTTTTCGTTCAGTGGACAAAGAAAGTTACTAATAATGATTTAACCGTGATCCGATCCTAGAATCTCGATTTTAATAACTTTGCTAATAACATAAAAATACTTAGGTTATGTTCGGCGCTTCAAATCTGATATGAGTTGATGTTGATACTAATAATGATTTAATGGTTGATACTGATTTTATAAGTTTGTTTTAGGAGTTGAAATTATTAGCTTATTTTTTTGAAAAATTATGTAGGTGTTCGGTAGACTAAATTACCGAGGCTGATTTTATAAAATATGCATGTAAAATTACAAAAAAGGATATATTTATAAATTTATAAAGAGAATTAATTCTTAGGTTTTCCAAAATTAGGGTTGTAATGAACAAAGTCGTTCGTGAGAAATTCGGTGTTCGGCTCGGTTAAATCTTGGTCGTGTTCGGCTCGGTTAAATCTTGGTCGTGTTCGGCTCGGTCTGTAAATGAACCGAGCTTGAGCAAAATTTAAGGTTGAAAGATAAATTAACTGAGCATGAGCACAAGATAACTCGGCTCGTTTGCTCTTGAGCAAACTCGAATATATGCTCATGAGCAAGCTCGATTATACATACATGAGCAAGCTCGATTATACGTTCATAAATAAGCTATACTATATATATTATATAAAATATATAGTTTATGTTAAATTACATAGTTTTGGGGGTGTTTCTCAAACCACGTAGTTTAAATTTTAGTTTCATTTACTTGTATAATTGAATAATTGATCAAGTAACGAATTTTTCATGGATTTGTCTCTTAAAGAAACTAAATGAGAAGTTCGCGAGCAAGCTCGAGCTCGATGAACATTTAAATCAACCAAACCCAAACAAGATTTCAAGCTCGATGTCCTCGAACCAAGCTCGCATTCGAGCTCGAGCTCATCTATTTTTAACCGAGCCAAGCTTGAGCAACTCAAAGCTCGACTCGACCCGGTTCGATTACATCCCTATCCAAAATTAAATTAGTGAGGTGCAATTGAAAGAAATAAATTCCATAAGACTAAATAAGACTGAGAGGGATAGATTAAATTTTGGGTAAAATATAAACTCCCATCAACTCTCATAAGGTACAATAAACCTCATAAACTCTCACTACCGAACAGATGATAGCAACTTTATTTTTTATCATAAGCTTGGTTAAAGTCGCATAAGGTCAAAATAAGGCCCGAAAAACGGTAGGGGTGTCCAACTTGGGTTAACTAAGACTTTGGTTGGCAGAGCTTCGATTAACCATGATTTCAGTTAGTTAAAATGATGAACCGTAACCGAACCGTGAATTTCGGTTAACTGTAGTTTGGTTAACCATTTTTTCGGTTCGTTTTTCTCAGTTAACCGATAACCATTTGTGTAATTTTACCTTAAATAATTAAAACTAAAATAATAAAATTTAATGAAAAAGTGATCAAGCTTGACATTTAGTTTAGGGAAATTCCGGTTGGTACCCTCAAGTTTTTGGCATTTTCTGATGGTGCTGGAAAAAAAAAACTTATTTCGAGTGGCACCCCTAAACTTTTGCAAAAGTCTAGTTGGTGTCCTTAAATTTTCGTTAATTTATAGCAAATTTAGTATGTTTTCTATTAAATTATAACGTAAATTTCATTTAATAAAAATTCAAATAAATCGTATAAAAATATGAAATTAAAATTTATATTATATATATTGTCAAGTAGATTTTATGTTGTACAATCAAAATAATTTTAATTTAAAACCAAAAATATTACAACATTAATATTAAAATAAAAATAATGCATGATTAAAATTTTCATGCAGATTTTATATAGTAATTTTTAAAAATTTAAAAACTTAACAGAACTTAAAATTTTAATGTAACTTGAGAGTACCATAACGAAAATTCTTTAGTTTTTCTAAAAAGTTGTCAAAATTATTACATAAAACCTACATGACCATTTTAATTATTAATTTTAATATAAATATTGTAATATTTTTTGTTTTAACTTTACAACATACAATCAACTTTACAAATATATATGATATAATAATTTTAATTTAATATTTTATATGATTTATTTTAATTGTTATTAAAATAGAATTTATTTTAATTTAATTAAATAAAAATATTTTTTTCATTAGAAAACATACTTATTTAGTTAAAAATTTTGTTTTAATGAAAATGCACTAATAAGGGATACCACTCGAAATAAGGTTTTTTTAGGGCACCATCCGGAAAAGCCATAAACTAGAGAGTACCAACCGAAATTTCCCTTTATTTTAAATATGTACTTATGCCATATTGTTTCGGTTGTTTTAAACAAATATCGAGAGTATATATATACTATAGTGTGTGAAATCAAACATTATGTGTATTATTTTTTATCCCATCAAATTTAATAAGCGAGTCTTATATCAATGAGAAGTGGAAAAAATAGTGTGTAAATTATTAAAATTGGAGAAAGAAAGACTCAAACTAGAACAACATCTTGAAGATCATATAGTTTAACACTAAATAAAGGAAAAATACTGATATTTGAAAAAATATTAATATATTTTTGGTTTTTTAGTTAACAATTATATGTAAAGTTGTAACCGAAAACCGAACCAATAAACCAAAAATATTTTCGATTCGATTTGAAATTACCTAAAAAATAATTGGTTTTTCGGTTTCGATTTTTTATGGACGCCCCTACCGAACGGACTCTTAACAACCACGAATAATTTTATAAGGATAAAAATATCCATAATGATTATTTTAATTTCCCATAGATAACTTTTAACCTTTTAATAATGTTGATAATAGTTAGATTGTCGTCTTCTAAAATAACTTTTTAGATTCCTATCTCTATTATCTTCTTTATCCAATTTCTCAAGGCTAAATCTTTCGCACAAATAGTCAAAAAAGAAATTTTTCTATTCTACTTTTGTATTTTATTTATGTGTTCCACTTACTTAAATAAATATTAAATAAATGTTAAAATTAATATATTTCAAATACCTATATATATAAATATAGGCTATGGCTATATGTACTATTTTGTGGCTGTGCGTATATAAATTGGTGCGCCTAACTTAGAAATATGTTTTCGCGCATCTATCTTAAACGTACAGGGATAAAATGAGAAAAAATAATGTGGGGGGTTGGGGGGTTGTGTGCCTAAGTAGAGTGCACACCATTTCCTCCACAGACCCTATATTATTATTGGAGGGAATATATTAAACATTGTGTGCGGGGTACAAAAGTATGCATGTGTGCCTGACAAAGACGTGCCGTCATATTCTTTGTGAATATTGTTAAGCCCGAGGCTTTAAAAACGCTATTTCATATCAACCCGAAAATTTCTCAGGAGGTCACCCGTTCTATTATTACTCTCGCCTATGCACGTTTAAATTTTAAGTTTTTTGTCTTCACTTGAACCTAAAAAATGAAGAGCTCTTATTGACATGGAGAGCACTTCAATTCCTTATAAATTATCGGGGTGTTACAATGGGGAGCACCTCAATTCCTTATAAATTATCGGGGTGTTACAATCTCCCCGATAATTCTTTGTTACAATGAAGCGCTCTTAACTTCTGAATTCTTTGTTCTCACTCAAACCTAGAAAAGGAAGAGCTCTTGTTGATATAGGGAGCACCTCAATTCCTTATAAATTATCGAGGTGTTATAAATATCACTTGTTGCGTGTGACAATGTGGGAGAAAGCAAGAGTTTCGACAAGTCATATTCTTTGTGAATATTTACTTATTCTAGTTTACATCTTTGTTCTAGAAACATAAATTGGCCTAAATTAGCGTCTTTGGACCCGTTTACATCTTTGTTCTAGAAATATAAATTGGCCTAAATTGGCGTATTTGGACCCATTTACATCTTTGTTCTAGAAACATAAATTGGCCTAAATTGACGTATTTGAACCCATTTGCATCTTTTTTCAGTTTCGGTCGTTTATCCTCTTATTTTTTTGTTTCGGTTTGATGCATCAATCTTCTGTGAAAGTGCATTACCAAATAAGTACAAATCCTCCCAAAATTAGCCTTTTTCATCAATCTCACCAACATTATACACATAAGAACAATTTACATGAAGGCATCAATCTCCCAAATTGATCGATTTAATAAAAGTTTTTTAAAAGTGCACTACAAAGTCCGAAAAATGCATTGCAAAATAAGAGAAATGAACTACAGAATATGAAAAGTGCACTACGAACTAGCTAGAAAAAGTGCATGCGTCTCACGTTTTAGGATAAAAATTTATTTCATTTAAACCATCTATATACTATATGTAAATTACATATATATGTTTTAAACTTCTTAGAATAATTATATGTGAACCTTGTCTTATTATATTATAAACATGAGCATGAAATGTGTAAACATATTATAAATTTCATATTTTGAGTTTAATGGCAAAAACAAGTGAAAAAGTTCAAAGAAAAACATTTTTAAAAATTTCATAAGAAATTACAAAAATAAATTTACCATTATACTGCTTAGTAAGAGAAAGAGCATTTGCACTTAAATCACCTTTTAGTTAACAAACCTCCCTTCACTCTCAAAAATAATCTCTCAAAAATAAATTTCTTCAACCCTACCCATGGACTTCAACTAAATCCTATGACTTTATGTCCTTTTATCAAAATCATAAATTATCCATGTTTTACCTCCTTTTATCAAAATCGATCACAACTTCCACCCATGTGAAAAAACTTCGGTTTGGAATCGACACTTAAAACTAGAGTTTTACCAAATTTATTGACGACAAGATACTCAAGCTCTTGAGTTGTGATCCCACTTGCACTAGGTAATTCTATTACAGAAACAGCTAACTAGCAGATGACTAATCGATGTATAAAGTAAATTTTTATTTATTATAAAAAATAAAAAACAGATCATACACTATAAAATTTCACTTTAGATTAGATTATACTAGCCTGATAAAAAGAGAGGTGATGGGATCAAATGATTCAAATAGCATAAAGATTAACAGTAATTGAATAAATAGTTGTGTACATATTATTGATTGTGAATACTGTGTAAAAGGTGCAAGGAGTACAAGTAGGTTAACCTAACAACTTTAAATATGCGTACGACATACATAGAATCAAATTTAAACAATATATTTGATTTTGTTATTATTGTTATCATGTCCTCACAAACTAAATGATTTGAAGCCTTCGGACATTTGGTTCAACGGTTTGGCTTTTTAGGTAGTACCATGATGTCACCATTTTGAACCTTTCGGGCGGTAGTTTGCCTTTTCCTCCTTAGAATTGATTAGTAACCAGTTCTCATCCCCACTGGATACTCTAAACCAGTCCAAGTAATACTTGTGGCGACCCTAATTCTTACTCTATCAAAAAAAACTATACCAAATTAAAGACGATCTAAAGTTGAATAATTGATTGGGTGGTGTTGGTGATCTTGAAATTGCCAAAAGTCACCTAAAGACAATTTTAAGTGACCAGAGTAGATCTGTTTTGGTCAACGCTGATCAAGAGGCGATAAAGGTTATGCTCAAATCGCCCGGGGTTGATCATGGTTTTTCAATGTCGCCTAGAATGACGCTTTCGTCAAAGTCACTTGGAGTGGATCCAGGGTTCATCGGAGTTGCGTAGAGACGACCTCGATTTTGTTGGAGTCATGAGAGGCAGCCTCAAAGATGCCCGAAGGAGACATCCGTTTCGTCAGAGTTGCCTAAAGGCAACCTCGATTTCGCCTGAGATGCCCAAAAGCGACCTCAACTTCGTCTTCGGCACATTTCACCTGACGATGGGCAAACATTTTTATTGTGGTGGAAGCTAATTTATGGTGCGATAGATTGTTGATTGGCATCCGATTGTAAACATTGACTGTCTTGGCTAGTGGTGTTTTTAGTGTTTTGTGGTTTAGGATTGTTTCTTTGATACCGTAAATATTAACAATAATTGGGTAAATAGTTGTGTTTATTATTCATTGTAAATACTGCTTATATAGAGCAATAAGTACAACTAGGTAGTTGTAGGATCGTAGATTTTAGTTCAGACATGCATGAATTGTTTCCAGTGACAATTTCCTTACGCGGCGGAAAAGTAAAACTAGAATGTAAAAGACAGGATAACTACGGAGTAGGGACACGATTCCTTACAAAGGAACCCCACTTCAAGCAACAAGTTGAATGTGTAAACCTCTACCTCCATTGGAGGATTTTGAATGAGAACTTTATTAAACGATAGTTCCTTAATTAGTTACAAGATATAGATCCGAACTTCTCTATTGTTAGCAATCACCAAATTTCAACAGTACTAACGAATCTAACAATCTACTTCTCCTAACAACACTATAACAATTCAAACAAAGTAATCAAACCTCTTAGTTTCATGGTGCAGTTCCCTTTAATACTCGCTTTGTCTTCTACATCGATGTCAAGTTCACGCACCCACCATCAACTTGCTCTGGACTTTCTTTTTCTTCTTGGATTCTTCCTTGTTGCTCTTGGATCACTCTCAGTCCCACGTTGCTTTCAAGTGAGTACTGTTCATTTTGTGAGTGATACATTTGACCTAGCTTGACCGCTTTCTTCTTATAGTAATGGATCTTTGCAAATTACCATTCTGTCCTTTAGCACTTGGGGCACAAGGTACAACTCTTAATGACCAGTGTACCCTTGGGAGCTATTTCCTCTGTAAGACACTTTTGCCCTTTTTCACTTTCCGCTCAAGTCTGTTCCACAAAGACCCTTTTTTCCTTCTGATATGTCATTTATGCAGGTAATGATTTCATGGTATTATGCCATGTATCCCTCATAGTTCCTATAGGACTTTATATTTCCTTAAACACTTAGATAAAGGTTTAATTCTTTATGGTGTTTGTTATCATCAAAACTAATGGATAAAATCATTGTTTTAGTGTTAGTTTATAACACCGATTCAACACTAGTGTTCTAAAAAAATGCTAGGTGAAAGCTTGATAATAAGAGAGGCTAGTGCTAAGACAACTGGGCGGACACCTAGCGGATGAGTATTTTTGGAGGAAGGGATAGACTTGAGCAGCGTCGACCCAACTGCCGCCATTATCGACTTTCATAAGTGCAGATGGTTCAATGAATGTGCTAAAGTGGTGTTAGCGACCTCCACTGAGAACAACTACTCTAGGCGACGCTTCTCATCACAACCACCTTGGGTGGGGGCCGACGCTGAGTGGTGGGTCAACGGACAAAGGTGTGGAGGAGGATGGAGAGATCAAGGGTGATGTGTGGAACGTAGAACATATGGGATTGTTCAAGGCCTGAAGATGGCTCGTATGGCTCAATTCGTCCTCAAATTTATGGGGAATTTTGAAGATCCATGGTTCATGTGATTCTTTATGGGGTATTTCCCTTGATTTAATAAAGGCTTGACAATCTGACTTACTATCCTAGTATCATTCCAGCAAGAAGCCCTAAATTCGAGAGCACCTAAAATTCGGGCGATGATTTGAGAAAATCAGTGTTGGTTTCTATAGAATTTGGGGCTATTCCACGTGTGCGGAGATCTTTCTTGTCCACCGGACATGATTTTTAGGATTTGCTCTTCGATTAGTTGAGAGGCCATGGCTTCGCGCTCGTGCAAAGACAAGGATTTGGGCTTCACCGAACTTGCTCAGATCCGGACTTCAATTAAGACTTCGTCGGGCTTCCTCGGCCTCTCGCAAGTCGTCGGACTTCAATTAAAACAACCGTCTTCGTCGGCCTCTTGCAAGTAGCTGCTTTCCATCTCATATCCTCTTGTTTCCTTTTTACTTTATTTTGATTTTCTTAGAGCACATTCAGCAGTGGGCCAAAAATCTTGGTCACCAATTTATAAATATATCACTTTTTTATTGTTTTATTTCATTAATGAAGAGAAAGAAAAAAAAAACTTTAACACTTGTCAAGATGCTAGGTTATTGCCCAAATATGTTGTTGGTCATCATAATGACTAAAAGTATGTCCGAAAACACTCTCTCTCCTAATATTCTATTAATATAATTACCCTCTCTCTTCTTTGCCTAATATTTTGGGCAACGGCTGGGTGTAAGCTTATGACATCAGATCCTCTGTCCCCAACTCTATGTCCTTTCTTGTGTCCCCTTTGTATTTATGACCACACAACTTCCTTGATGGGGGTGGATTTTCTAAATAAAAATTAAAAAATAATTGAATTTTAGTTCACTTGATTAACAAATACAAAGAAATTACAAAGGGGACACAAATTGGGGACAGAGGATCCGGATCGGTACTCTTACATAAAACTGGACGAAAATGGAGTAATTTGAATGGAGATAATGTAGTTAGGTTACGGTTACAACTTTGTACAAATTATAGGGATAAAGGGGAATGATTTTTTTTTTCAGGATACCGAAAGGAAAAGTCAAGAATTCAGGGGTATCAAAAGGAAAAACTCTATAAAAACGGCCCAAAACATAAAAGATTTAGTGTATTGGGATTTTTACATTTCATCGATCTAGGCACATATCTCAATACTCCTAAGTTAAAAACAACCTAGTTTTCTATTCCCTCTTCTCCAAAACTTTTGTTTCTTTGTAACATAGGAAGGATTCTTGTTAGTTGTTATGCGACAACCATGGGAGAATAACTCGTGTAGGCTTGTTGCATCACCCTCTCCTCTCACATCGAGTTTTCTCTCTCATGTGGTTGAGATGCCAAGCTTCGGGACCTCGTGATACGGGAGAAATATCCGTTGCCAGGCCATCTCGAGTCCGACATCGTCTAAGACGATATGAAGATTAGCTTATTTAATTTCATTAGTATAATTTATAATCTTTTTAGGACATTATTTGATAATTTCAGCATTATATGCAATTTATGTAATTTTTATAAACTAGAGCAAAGCTCTCTTCTCGGGTTTTCTTTACGGTTCTTTCCCGGGACGCCTTTTTTGAACCGTTAGGGCTTAGGTATAAATACTCGTGGTGTCACCTTCATAATTTATCCAAGAAATAGTTTGCCCTAATTTACTTTGTCTGCTCTTAGATTTCCGTGGCTACCAACCACGATTATCCCGAGTCGGAATCCACACCGGGTTAGGCTCAACCCCCTTGACCAACAAGGGTTCGATACGCGGTCCACACCAGGTCCGTATCATCTGGTGCTTTCATCCCGAACATCATGTCGAAATCCGTGATCGACGATACGTCCGCCACCGCCGGAGATTATCCCGATCTTCTTACTTTGATCCTGCAATTGACCGATACCGTTGACACGATGCGTTGTGATTTTGATCTGCACAAATCCACGACCGCCAGTTTGCGTGAACGGGTCGACAAGCTGTCGAACCCTAGCCTCAGCGCCGCCTCTATCGCACCAGAATCCAACGCCAGGCTCGGATCTTCGACGGGTCCGTTATCGCCAAACCCTAGCCTGCCGCCGCAAGTGTTCCCGGGCTGGACTCCGCCCTTCACGGTCCCGAGCGAGGGTGCGCAAGTCGTCGCTGGGTGGACGCCCCAAATTCTCACTCCCAGTATTGGCGCCGCGTCCATCGCGGATTGGACGTCCGTGGCACCACTCGGACTTCGCTTCGCTAACTACGGGGCTGGCCACGGTTCGAATCAAGGACCCTATGGCGCGGGGACGTCGTAAGTTTTGCCCTACACTACCGCCCCTACAACCGAACCCGAACCCTTTCGGCATGCTCCACCGGTCGCTCTTCGCGAGGGGGCGCGTATTCCACCGGCCCCCGATTTCGGTCCTAAAATTCGGGTGGATCCGCCTCGCTTTAACGGGTCGGATCCGAATGGATGGGTTTTCAAAGTCCAGGCGTATTTTGACTATTTCAGAATTGCAGACCACGATCGTTTACGACTCGTTGGTATGCTGATTGATCACCCAGCTTCAGATTGGTTTCGTTATCAACGCCGGAACAATTGCGGCGAAACTTGGGCTGCCTTCCTGTTGTCAGTTCAACAACGTTTTGACCCCACATATTATGAAGATTACACAGATCTTCTTGCCAATCTGAAACAGAAATCATCGGTTATCGAATATCAAACCGAATTTGAAGCCTTGCTGAATAAAGTGACCGGCGTTCCCGAACCAACGTTGATTTCTCTCTTCAAAGCCGGCCTGAAACAACCTGTTCGTCGAGAGTTGAATCTGCGTAACCCGCAATCATTGACACAGGCTTTCGCTCTAGCCCGTGAATTGGCAGCATCTTATACGGAGACCACGTCGCAGTGGATTGTTAATAAGCGAACGTGGCAGCCGAACGCACCACGCCAGAGCGCGACAACGTCAAAATCCAACGTTGGAGACCCCGGCTCGACCGTCCCTTCGCAGACACCGGAAAACCCTAACGGTAATTTCTCTTCTCTTCCAATTCGTCGTCTTTCTAGAGCTGAACGTGATGAGCGTACCAAAAAAGGCTTGTGTTGGAATTGTGATGAGAGGTTTGTTCGGGGCCATCGCTACACACCTCGGTTCTTAGCTTTACTGAGCTGCGACGATAGTGATGACGACGAGGATGCCGGGAATACAGATGAGCTGGCCGTTCAGGGAGACATTTCCAGTCTTAATTCTATGGAGGGACTACCGAATCCGAGCTCCCTGCGCCTTTCTGGATCGATTAATGATGCACAGATTCAGGTTCTCATCGATGGAGGTAGTACTCAAAACTTTATTCATCCCGATTTGGCTGAGAAATTGCAACTCCCTTTGTTACACATATCACCTTTTCGGGTGTTCGTTGGAAACGGAGCGTATTTATTATGCTCCCATCAATGCCCAAAAACGCGTGTTGTCCTGCAGGGTCACACGTTTGCTATCGATCTTTTTGTCCTTGCGGTTCATGGACCGCAGGTCGTACTCGGTGTGCAATGGTTACAAACTTTGGGCACTGTGTCCCATGATTATGCAAAACTTACTATGCAGTTTATGTGGAATGATAAATCTGTCTTTCTGAAAGGCGACCGGCAATCGCCGAAGCCCATTACTATGTCCGAGCTTCATTCTCTTTGTGCTTCTGACAACATTTTGGACTGTTTTGAAATTTTACACCTGACGCCGGCCGAGCCCTCTGCACCCGCCGATTGGCCGTCGGATCTGGCGCCGGAAATTCGAGGCGTGCTGGAGCGCCATCAGGCGGTGTTCGCCTTACCGACGGGGCTACCCCCTCCGCGGTTATGGGACCATAGAATTCATTTACAGCCCGGCTCTAAACCGGTCAATGTCCGTTCATACAGATATCCTTACTTTCAGAAATCTGAAATTGAAAGACAGGTTAAATCCATGATGGATCAAGGCATCATTCAGCACAGTACAAGTCCTTTTTCCTCGTCGGCGCTGTTAGTTAAAAAGAAAGATGGCAGCTTCCGATTTTGTATTGATTACAGAGCTCTGAATGGCATCACAGTTGCAGATAAGTTTCCTATTCCCACTGCTGATGAATTATTTGATGAATTAGGGAAAACGGTTATTTTTACTAAACTTGATCTGCGTTCGGGTTATCATCAGATTAGGATGCATTCTTCCGACATTTATAAAACTGTTTTTAGGACACATGATGGACATTTCGAGTTCTTAGTCATGCCTTTTGGCCTGACGAATGCCCCGTCCACATTTCAGGCTGCCATGAATGCCCTGTTTGCTCAGTATCTGCGTCAATTTGTCATTGTATTTTTTGATGATATTCTGATTTACATCCCTTCGGTTACAACTCATGCTTCGCACTTAGCGACTGTTTTACAGATTCTTCAGGCTAATCACTTTTATGTGAAAGGATCCAAATGCTCTTTTGGCACATCTCAGGTCGAGTACCTCGGTCACATCGTCACCGCTGGCCAGCTGATCGCAGATCCGGCCAAGTTATCTGCCATGGCCGATTGGCCTGCTCCGAAATCAGTCAAGCAGTTGAGAGGATTTTTAGGGTTGACCGGCTATTATCGGAAGTTTATCCGCCACTATGCATTGCTAGCCGCCCCTTTGACTGATTTATTACAGAAAGATAAATTTGAGTGGTCTTCCGCTGCTGATTCCGCCTTTCAGAAATTAAAGTCGACTATGATGCAACCACCTATTTTACAACTTCCTGATTTCTCCAATCAGTTTGTGGTTGAGACAGACGCTTCTGAAGAAGGCGTCGACGCCGTATTGTTACAGGACGAGAAACCCCTGTCGTTTTTCAGCAAGAAACTGGGTATTCGTCGCCGCGGGTCTTCCGCATATCACAGGGAACTATTTGCTATTGTTTCTGCAGTTCAGAAATGGCGCCAGTACTTGTTAGGCCGCGAGTTTGTTATCCGCAGTGATCAGAAAAGTTTGAAAGAACTTCTTACTCAGGTAATTCAGACACCCGATCAACAATTCTTTATGCGCAAGCTCATGGGTTATAAGTTTAGAATTGAGTACAAATCAGGCGCCAGTAACAAAGTTGTGGATGCATTATCCCGCTGTATGATTGATGATGAGGCAACGCTGCAACAGTTTATGTCATTTACGACTCCGTTACCGGATATTCTACACCGTCTTCGATCCGAAAACTCCACGTTGGAGGATCTCCGGGCGTGGCATGCGGATGCCGAGGCGGGGACTCTTACCGCGCCATTTCGTGTGCACGACGACGTCTTATATTATGGACATCGTTTGGTTGTCGGCGCGTCTTCTCCACTTAAAGCTGATATTCTCACAGAGTTTCATGCCTCACCCAGTGTTGGCCATCCGGGCATTGACCGTACATTTCGTCGTGTTGCTGATGTTTTCTATTGGAGGGGAATGCGAGTTGATGTTAAACGCTTCGTGGACTCTTGTTTGATCTGTCAGTCCACTAAATACAGTACCGCTAAACCTACCGGGTTAATTCAGCCTTTGCCAGTGCCGAAACAAGTTTGGGATGATGTCTCTATGGATTTCATTACGGGGTTACCTCCGTCCCGCGGCCATACGACGATTCTAGTTGTCGTCGACAGGTTATCTAAATACGCACATTTCGGCGCCTTGGGACCCTCTTTTGACGCCCCTCGAGTGGCTTCCTTGTTCATCGATATGGTCGTCAAACTCCACGGAATTCCGGCTACTATTGTCTCTGACAGGGACCCTATTTTTCGCAATGCTTTTTGGTCCGAGTTGCATCGTTTGAGCGGTACAAAACTACATCATAGCACGGCTTATCACCCTTAATCTGATGGTCAGACGGAAGTCAAAAACCGATGCTTAGAACAATATTTACGGGCCGTGACTCACGGCCGCCCACGTCGTTGGTTCGACTTCTTGCCTTGGGCTGAATTAGCCTTGAATTCCATGCATCATGAGGGCCTCGGCATGTCGCCATTCAAAGCCTTGTATGGGCGTGAGGCACCACCGATTGCCCGTGTCACTATTCCGTCGGGTCCGCCAACACCGGCATCGGAAGCCATGCGTGATAGAGAGCATGTTTTAGACCTCATCTGTCATAACCTCTCCAAAATGCAACAACGGATGGCGACCCAAGCAAACAAGCATAGGAAAGATGTGGAATTTAATGTCGGAGATCAAGTTCTGTTGAAATTGCAACCGTATCAGCAGCATTCGGTCAGT
This sequence comes from Fallopia convolvulus, assembly GCA_964016875.1. Classification (NCBI taxonomy): domain Eukaryota; kingdom Viridiplantae; phylum Streptophyta; class Magnoliopsida; order Caryophyllales; family Polygonaceae; genus Fallopia; species Fallopia convolvulus. The sequence continues at coordinate 35,839,759 of OZ024737.1, forward strand.
CGTCCTCTCTCCGCTAAGCTCGCTCATCGTTTCTATGGACCATTTACTATTCTTGAGCGGATTGGACCTGTTGCATACCGCCTGGAGCTTCCGGCAACGGCACGTATACATAATGTATTTCATGTTTCGCTGTTGCGGCCATTTACGCCGGATGGTTCACCTGTGACACCCGCTTCTTTACCGGCGGAATTTTTGTACGACCGACCGATTTCACACCTGCGGCGTGCCACGGCCGAGCGTCAGGTAATCGTTGACGGCCTCCCCAGGCACGAGTGGCTCATTGAATGGTCGGACGAAGCGTCGGACGAATCTACTTGGGAACTAGTCGATGTGGTTTCCCGTTCCTTTCCTGATTTACGGCTTGAGGACAAGCCTATTCTCATCGGGGGAGAGAATGATACGGGAGAAATATCCGTTGCCAGGCCATCTCGAGTCCGACTTCGTCCAAGACGATATGAAGATTAGCTTATTTAATTTTATTAGTATAATTTATAATCTTTTTAGGACATTATTTGATAATTTCAGCATTATATGCAATTTATGTAATTTTTATAAACTAGAGCAAAGCTCTCTTCTCGGGTTTTCTTTACGGTTCTTTCCCGGGACGCCTTTTTTGAACCGTTAGGGCTTAGGTATAAATACTCTTGGTGTCACCTTCATAATTTATCCAAGAAATAGTTTGCCCTAATTTACTTTGTCTGCTCTTAGCTTTCCGTGGCTACCAACCACGATTATCCCGAGTCGGAATCCACACCGGGTTAGGCTCAACCCCCTTGACCAACAAGGGTTCGATATGCGGTCCACACCGGGTCCGTATCACCTCGCTTCTAATACCATCGCCCGCCTAGACAACTGCCTAGCCCTTAAAGATATGTATACCACCACCATCACCACCTACTCGCCGCCTAAGCAACCACCCAAAATGGATTTTAAAGTAGGTTAACCTAACAACTTCAAATATGCGTACGAGATATGTAGAATCAAATCTAAACAATATAACAAACTAGTGTAATTCCCGTAAATTTGCGGGTAGTTTTAAATATTATACTATATAGTATATTATAATAAATTATAGAGAAAAAAACAAAGATAATGTATATTTTAATAATTATTCTATTACAATAATTATTAATGATATTTATATAAAATTTAACGGTTTTTATATGTTTTCTAATCTTTAAGATAAAACTAAATAAACATGAAACATATTTTTCTAAATCAAACCTTCTACATTCAATTTTAAGTATACTAAATAAAAATAAATAAATAATAAAATGAAAGAACTGATTGGTTTTTAAAGTGCCATGTAGCACAATTTTTGTAAATACTTTGTTTCTATTTTATTATGTATTAGCGACTTAGCTTAGATATAGATAGAAATTTATATCGATAACTTTTTTTTCAAAAATCCGTTAAAAATATTTTAGCATAATCTTAAGATAGCATATATAATATTCCTTTTTAATATCAATAAACATAGATAGAAAATTATATAGATAAAAATTTATTTTGATGCATTAATTATTTTATAAAATCTAAAACTGCCTTTTTTTTATATTTAGGAATTTTTTAAGAATAAAATCAATATTTACATAGATAGAAAACTATTTATATATATATTATCTATATTATAAAATCTAAAATCTTACCCTAAAAAACCTTCAATTTTTATAAATTCATTTTTTTTATTTAGTAATGTTTATTATTTTATTAAATTTTTTAAAAATATGATTGTATAGTAATTAATTTCTTTATTTTTTAGTAGGTGATACTATATGAAACAATCTATGCATACAATATGATATCTATTTATTATCTATTTTATGAAGTGGTTAAGAATTTAAGATAAATCATGATTTCTAGAATTATTATTAGAGTATAATGTGTAGGGTTTTTATAAAATTATTATTTAGTTTTCTAAGTTAAAAAATGTTTTTCATTATTTTATTCAGGTTATGCCACGTGGCGCAAATTTTTACAAAGACTTGGTTTCAACTTTATAATGTATTAGGGTAGATATGCATATGAGATACGTAGATTATGCATATAGTTTTATTCAATTACTGTACATAAGTTCTTAAACAATCTTAATTTTTTTTAGAAAATCCCCTAATTTTATAAGCTTTTTAGAAAATTTGTAAAATACTTGTCGTATTAACACATTTTTTAATGACATTGACACTATATATTATTATTTAAAAATTTTGAATTTTATATTCTTTTTTAAAAGATACTAACATTTTTTTTTAAAATGCACCCTCTTTTTTCAAAAAATAAATTCTCCCTTAAATGTTCTTTTATTAAATACTAATTTTAAAATACGTCCGAAAGAAATAAGAAATAAGTGTGATTATTTATTGAAATGGTTATAGAAATTTGAAAAAGTTAGTGTTGTTTAGTGTGAATTAATTTGATATGGATATTAAAATATAGTTTTAATAAATTAATAGATTAATAAATCTTATAACTTTATACATTTACTCTTTTTTGGTTGAATTTATACATTTACTCTTGAATTTTAAGTTCTAATTTCCATTATATAATGAAACTAAATATGGGATGCTTTTTTAAATAATAATATGTAGTGTTATGAAAAATGCGTAAATAGGAGCAGACTTTTATAATTTTTATATTTTAAGGATGTTGTATGTGACGAAGACTCATGATACTACTATGCGATTTAAATCGCTTAACTTGACGTCTGAATTCAGATTTTTACAATTTGTGGATGTGGGACATTTATAACCGGCGTAGTTGCAAGGCGCAACAAGCCAGGAAAAGAAGTTTTTATTTTTTTTGGTAGAAAGAAGTTTTTTTTTTTTTTTGAGCAATACCACTAAAAATGTAATAATTCTTTTATTCTAGGATTTTTAGCTGTTCTTGTAGGACCTTGTTCTTTGGCACTAACATATTACCATATATCTCATTCTGTAGCCTCGCCAGACCACACATCCCTACACGTTTTGAATGCCACGAAACGCACTTAATTATCAGACTTCTCTCTTCTTGAATTCCTTTCAATTTGTGGAAACTAGGAATCGAAAGATAAAATTGAGATCACTCACAAACCAAACACCAATTGATAAGAATCCTTCAGTTACAGAAGGAAAACAATCCAACAGTAGAACGAGCTAACTAAGCTCCATAAAGTTCTCACACACAGAAAATGAAAAGATACATGCTATTTATATGACCGGTTTTCTATTAACCCGAGTCATATTATTCTAATAAACCAAGCCACTTAAACCGACTAAACCGACTAAAAAGAAAAGCATAGTAAACCAGACTTTCCCGCCTACTATATGTGGAACAGAGTACTTAATCTTTTAGCCAACAAATTCCACGCCATTGCTGTAGGCTCCAACTTGCCAGCTTGTCTCGTGCTCATTCCACACAATTCTATTCCCAGTAACTCACAGTCTCACACTATCCTAGCGCTATAAATAGCGTAACATAGAGCTATCAAGTTTCATCATCCCATCCGGGTAAAACAAGTAGACAAATTAAAGCACAAAAAGTTTCTTTATTTTGGTCTAGCTTAATTTATAAGCTTGAAAACCTTAGCCTGTGAAGTTGAAGAGAAATGGCCATGGAATCATCGTTGTCAGCTTCACCTTTCATCCTTGATTCTCCCGTTGTGCGTCGGACGGCTAAGTTTCACCCTAGCGTATGGGGAGATAGCTTCACATCATACTTGTCTGATGAAACGGTACACGTTTTATATATTTTCTGTACTTATAATTACTAACATGAATTGTATATATATGATTTGTGTATGTATTGAGTGTGTTTCCTTTTTCAGACTCTTACTAGATGGAGGGAAAAGGCACACGTTTTGCGAAGAGAGGTCCAGGAGATGCTGAGTGTCAGCGACACAAATTGTAGTGCAAAGTTGAGCTTGATTGATGCAGTCCAACGCTTAGGCATCGCATATCATTTTGAAGATGAAATTGATCAGGAGTTAGCTCGCGTGTACGCTCTTTTTCGTGACCAGACTCATAATCATGTTGATGATGAAGAGGATCTTAATTTCGTGGCTCTTAGGTTTCGATTGCTCCGAGACCACGGGTACAATGTCACATGTGGTAAGTAGTGTATATATATATATATACTGGAAATATTAACACGTGTTAATGATATATGTAACTAATATATATTAACACATTTTTCACATAAGATTGTTATCACATTTATCTTCACTATTGTTTATTTCTGTACAAAGTAAGATTTAGGCTTTAGAGAAACAAACGGATACACGATACACGGATGTCGGTTGTCATTCATATAATCATATTCACCCCGCTTCTACTACGTATATTCGATATGACGTGTCTTATTTTGAATCATTGAATAAGTGAATATAAAGGCTTATGGTTGTTATTTCTCCTAAATTGTTCGATTGCTTGGACACTACCTTTCTACTTGGATGAGGTTCTTAATTCATTGATTCGTCATGGACCAAGACCTGGCTACACTTTGTTGTAGAAATTTTTTTTCCCTTATAAGAAAAAAGCATACTCCCTTTATTCCTTAAAACTTACTCCCTCCGTCTAGATCTATTTGGCCTTTTAGACTCAAATATTTGTATAATTCTATTTGGCCTTTTAGCTATTTTGTCCAACACTTTCCAGATTTACCCTTGACTAAATGAATTGGAAAATGTAAAGTATATTACATGTAATAATTAGATTGGAAGTTGAAAAAAAAAATTAATAAATAAGGGTATTTTGATAAGAATAATATTATTTGTAATGTGTGTATATTGCTCAAAAGTCAATTAGACTTAGACGGAGGGAGTATTTTTTTAACAATTTACTCATTATTTATTAAAACTATCATAAATACTATTATACCCTCATTTATTATTTTATTTTTTTACTTTATTAAAAACCACAACTAATAACATGTTAATAATTACAGAGTAAATATGTAAAGTAAATACCAAAATAGTTAAAAGAACATATTCTATGAAACAAAACATGAAGACTAAAAGGACAAGATTTACGAAACAAATGGAGTATTGTTTTGCCTCGAAATGTGTAAAAAACAACACTATGCTTTTATATATTCACTATCTAATGCTTGAAATATCACACCCATCAAATTAATATATATAAGTATGTAACACTAGGATTCTACCAAAAAAAATATATGTAACACTAGGATGAATATAAACCCATATACGTGTTTCCATTTTTGCACAACGATCGTTCCTCTTGACCCTTTTCCTATAAAGTAATATACATATAATATATATTTGCAGATGTATTTAAAAAGTTCATGGATAGCAAGGGTAACTTCAAGGAATCAATAAAGGAAGATGTAAATGGTGTTCTAAGCCTTTACGAAGCTACACACCTTCGGGTACACGGAGAAGCAATCCTAGATGTTGCTCTTAGCTTCGCCACAACTAGTCTCAAATCTATGATTCCTCACCTTAGCCCAATGCACAAGAATCGAGTTCTTCATGCTCTAAATCACCCTTTTCACAAAGGGTTGCCGAGATTGGATTCAGTGTACTACTTCTCAATTTACCAAGGAAACGAGGAGCACAATGAAGCTCTTCTTGAGTTCGCCAAGTTAGACTTCAACATAGTGCAAAAGTTGCATCAACAAGAACTCAGCATCCTATCAAAGTTAGTGAGCTCAAGTTATTTAACATGTTCCTCTGGTGTGTGTTTTTTGGTAGAAGGAGAGACGGTACTCTCCGATGTTCCTGTGATGTTAGTATGGTTAAGATTTCTATAATTTTGATTTTTCCCTTTACAGGTGGTGGAAGGATCTAGATTTTGCAAGCAAGTTACCATTTGCAAGAGACAGACTAGTGGAGTGTTATTTTTGGATAGTTGGAGTGTATTTTGAGCCAAAATATGCACTATCTAGAAGGTTTCTCACACAAGTGATTGCTATGGCATCAACCGTTGATGACATTTATGATGCTTATGGTACAAAAGAGGAGCTATATCTCTTCACCAAAGCAATAGACAGGTTTACATGTTAAATATGATGCTTTGTAGATTATAAGATTAATATGTGTCATTTTTTTAATCCTTGAATTACATCAAATCTCTTAATTTATTAGGTGGGACAGGAGTGCCACTTTTGGTCTCCCTGAGTACATGAAGGTCTACTATAGAGCATTGTTAGATGTTTATGGCAACATGGAGAAGGAGATGGCCCGACAAGGAAGGCCAGTTTATGGATTACAATATGCAAAAGAAGCGGTGAGCATTCATGGTAGTAGTTGTCGGTAGAGCAACTAATTATTTACATCTAAGGCTTGGACTAATTAAGGACACAAATTAAATGTGTTTGATTGAAAAGATGAAGGGCTTAATCCGAGCCTACTATGAAGAAACCAAATGGCTTGATAGAGATGAGTTTCCTACATTTGAAGAGTACATGAGAGTTGGATTGATCTCATCCGGATATCCCATGCTCGCGGTTTCATCCTTTGTTGGGATGGAAAACGAGGTTGCAAATGAAGAAGCATTCGAGTGGCTTCTCGAGGGACCTAAGATCAACCAGGCATCAGCGTTGATTGCTAGGCTCATGGACGACATAGTGTCGCATGAGGTAAGTACTTTAAGTAACCATAGACAAACAAGCTAGAAAATCACTAATTTGCAAGTACTTAATTGACCTTCTAAATCTTAATTTTACGTAGTTTGAGCGGGAACGAGGGCACACTCCATCAGCCGTAGAGTGCTTTTCGAGGGAGAATGTAGTGTCGGAGAAGGAAGCACGAAAGGCACTGAGAATGAAGGTGGAGGAGGCGTGGAAGGATGTAAATGAAGGATTGATGAGACCGACGCCGGTGGATAGGGCGTTGGTGACGAGGTTGGTGAACATGTGCCGCGTGATGGAGGTGCTTTACAAGGACTCTGATGGGTATACTCATGTTAATGCTACCATCAAGGAATATGTTGTTAAAATGCTTAGGACTTCGGTACAGGTTTAAGAAACACAAACAATAAAGCAATGGATAGATAAGTTTCAAGAAATTGAAATTATTAATTATGTATTTTGTCGAAATTATACTCCATTTCATTTGTACTTGATCAATATATATATTAGTAACCTATATATAGTATGTTTTTTCACTATATATACTTAGTAAACTATCCGTATGTACATGGGTTTTTAACTATACTTGGTAAATTATCCATCTATAAATGGGTCAGCCTAAGGTATTCATTGGGATAATTTTCCAGAAATTCTTGAGATATTCTTTGTTAGGTATGAGTCATTGCCTCATTGGGTCCATTGTAGTATTGTACCGACAGGGCCGACAATTAATACACATGACACGAAGGACTGAAGGAGGGTGAACGAAAAATTATACTGTAAATCATTAAGAGTTGCTTTAGGTGGTTGATTGATGATGATGGGTAATCCGATGCGCCCCTATTAGACTTGTGGGACACTGGGACGCCCTGTTCTACGCATCGGTCGAGGCAACAAATGGATCGTCGGTTACCTCAACCTGGCGTCCCTCTCGTAAATAAAAAAAAACGGGTCTTGGATGTGGGTTGAGGTGACCCACGGGGTTATGCGTCGACCCCCGATGATCAAAGGTAGAATTAAATGATTTGTCAATCATGTATTCTCTCCGACATTATTTGATCTTCTCATTTTTCAAATTGCACAAGAATTAAAAAAAAGTAAATTTGTAAGTTTGATAAAAGAGAAAAGTAAAAATTGGGAAGGTGTTGGAAAATGTGAGAAAAAATTTAAAAAAGATAAAATGTGTAAAAAGCGTAGAATTTGGAGTAATTTTTAGTATTCCATGAGTACAATATTGTAATTTAAACACATCTAAAAATGGAAAAAAGTAAGAAATGAGAAAACAAAGGGGGACCAAAACAGAAATGGAAGATCAAAAAGGGACGAGGGAAATAGTTTGGAGCAGACAGAGATAAGATGAGAGAATCAATTCGAATTGAATATCTTGTCAAACAATTGGTATTGTTAATTATTTATGTGAATGTTTAATATACCATGGATTATGGTCGATATAATAACCTTGCTTTTACAGACGTTTCTCTAGAGAGAATATAAAAGAAGTGGCTTGTCAAATGGGTAACGAAAAAGTAGGATTAGGGTTGGATGAAATTCTGGTGGAGGTTTGGAATTGTTTTTTTTTTGGTAGAAGGAGGTTTGGAATTGTTTGGGAGTGAGGCCTAGAGTGGTTAGCAACGCTATTTAATGTTATTTTCAGGATGACCAAGATGTCGACAAAGTGGAGGATTAGTAAGTTGATAACGTAGATGTGCAAGAGTGTAACAACTACATGAGTATCAAACTTCTTAGTCACACAATGAAGGTGTGGAAGAAGGTTATTGAGCTGAGGTTGAGGAGGCTAGTCAAAGTGTCAGAGAATCGGTTTAGTTTTATGCTCGGAAGGTCTTCTATGGAGCCTATTCACCTGCCGAGGAGGCTAACAGATGCGTATAGATAGAGGAGGAAGAATTTGCGCATGGTTTTCATCGACTTGGAGAAAGCGTATGACAGGGTACCGAGAGAGTTTATTTAGGAGTGTTTGACAACTAAGGAAGTGTCTAGCACGTTTATTAGGATAGTCAGAGACATGTACGAGGGCTTGAAGACCAGTGTGTACATCTTAGGCGAGGATACTGAGTATTTTAAGGTGGAGGCAGGTCTACATCAAGGTTCAGCCTTAAGTCCCTTCTTTTTTACAATGGCGATGGACATTTTTGACGAGGGAGATTCATGGGGAGAATCCGTGGTGTATGTTGTTCACAGACGATATTGTTTTGTTGGACAAGTCCAGAGCCGGAGTCAGTAACATGCTTGAAACTTGGAGGGAGAAATTGGGGTCTAAGGGTTTCAGACTAAGCATGACCAAGATGGAATATGTGGAGTTCAAGTTCGGGCAAGGTGCAGCCTCAGGTGAGGAAGTGCTTTTAGGAGGGAAAGTCGTGACGAGGAAGAAGAGTTTCAAGTATTTGGGGTCAGTCTTGCAACGGAGGCATCTACAGGGACATCACGCATCCGATCAAGAAAGGTTGGCAGAAGTGGAAGGCGGCGTCAAGGGTTTTGTGTGACACACCTTTATAACCTGAGACGTTACTTTTCATGAAATCGATTTCTCTTTTAAGATACAACCTATTCAATACCATGCACCATGTCCAAACTCCATACTCTTGCCTATTCCACTCGTGACCACATTCATCGATGATGATGAGTTGATGACACCGCAACACCTTTGCAAAATGTTGACTCTCTTCCACCCTTGCCTTTCGTTGAACCAAACCCTTTAACCATAGTACTATCACCCACGTCTCCAGCTACCAACTCCCAAATATAACCCCTCCTCCCACATCCTACACACTGTCACCGACTCCTCCCACTCAATCCCCACAACCACCCCCTCAGCGTTCTTCTCGGACTATGAGGACTCCCACCATTTTACAAGATTTCCATATTGAGGCCACACTCCTGTCTCACTTGGCTCATTCATCCTCTACAAACAAGGTCTCCTCGGGCTTGTTATATCCTATTCATTGTGTTTTATCATATAACCAACTCTCTAATTCATATAAAGCTTTTGTTTCTAACCTTTCGCTCGATAAAGAACCTACTTATTTTGTTGCAGGCATACATGGATCCAAAATGGCGCCAAGCTATGGCTATAGAAATTAAAGCTTTGGAAGATAAGAGCACGTTAAACTTGGTTTCCCTTCCTTACAACAAGCAACCCATCGAGTGCAAATGGGTTTACAAGATCAAGTATAATTCTAATGGAACAATCGAGCGATACAAAGCTTGTCTCGTTGCTAAAGGATAGAACTAAGTAGAAGGACTTGACTATCGTGAGACTTTTGCTCCCGTGGCCAAACTCACCGTCGTCCGAGTCCTCCTTAGCTTAGCCACCATTCAAGGATGGTTTGCATCATTTGGACGTCAACAACGCCTTCCTACATGGTAATCTCTTTGAAGACATTTATATGAATTTACCACCCGGATTTTCGTAAACGAGTGAGCCTCAAGTTTGCAAATTACACAACTCACACTACGACTTCAAACAAGCTTCCCATCAATGGTTCCTTATGCTTTCAAGCGCCCTAAAATCAATCAGCTTTTAACAATCCTGAGTCAATTACTCACTCTTTACTCGCAGTTGAAGAGATAATTTTCTAGCCTTGTTGATTTACATGAACAATATTATCCTTGTCGGTTCTAACTTGAAGATACTTGAGGACAACCAACACTTATGTTGGCCGCTTCAAACTAAAGGATCTCATGGATCTTCATTTCTTTCTTGGTCTTGAGGTGGCTCTATCAAAATCAGGTCTTGCACTCTCTCAGTGCAAATATGCACTCGACATATTGGAGGACACCGGATTTCTTGGTGCCAAGCCAACTACCACTTCGCTCAATACCAATGTTGCCTTATCAAACCACGACGACGATCTCATTTCCGACGCATCTTAGTACCGACGGTTAGTGGGTCACCTCATATACCTCACAATCACCTGCCCCAACCTCGTTTACGCAATGCACATCCTCGATCAATTCATGAGTCATACGTGCCAACCACACTTTAATGCAACCCACCAAGTTCTTTGATACGTCAAAGCTACACTGGGAAAAGGCCTCTTATTCCCCGTTAATGCTCGTCCCCACCTCACGGCTGATGCCGATTGGGCCCGCTGTCAGGACACCCGACGATCCATCATCGACTATTGTGTTTTTCTTGGCGGCGCACTCATCTCTTGGCACTTAAAGAAGCAAAGTAAAGTAGCTCGTTCAAGTGTCGAGGTCGAATACCGTTAAATTACGAGCATTTCTTGTGAGTTAACATGGCATCGGAGCCTCCTCACTGATTTACGTGTTGCTCATCCTCAATTGACGACTCTCCATTGTGACAATAAGGTCGCCATACATATTGCTTCCAACCTCGATTTTTATGAGCATACGAAACACATCGAGATCGATTGTGATGTCATATGGGAAAAGATACAGTGCGGTGAGGTCCGCAACACTTCACGTTGCCACATCCGACCAGCCAACTGACTTACTTATTAAACCTATTGATCCAACCCAATTCCTTCACCCCTTATCCAAGTTAGGTGTCTCTAACATGCACTCCAACTTGTGGGGCGTATTATGGAATAAAATCATACACGATTAGGGGTGGGCATCGGTCCAATACCGTACTGGGACCGATTACCTCAAATCTATAGACCCCGGTCCGGTCCGGTCCACTTTCAAACCGGTTTTAGACGAGTTTTTTTTTTAATTAATATTTTTTAAAGAAAATTTTACTTTATATTAAAAATTATACTTTCTTTAGAGAAATTATATATTATTTATAAAAAATATAATACTAATAAATATATAACATAAAATGAAATTTAAGCAGTAAGAAATCAATTTTATAACATAAAAATTATTATATATATAAATTCATATTCATATTTTAAAAAAAAAAAGTTGGTCCAGACCGGACCGAGGACCAATTTTCAAAAACGTACGAACAGAGGACCAGAATTGCCTCGTCCGGTCCGGACCAAAAATCAGGTCCGATATGTCTGCACGCATCTTCTTCTTTGCAATATACAGAACACATTCAATTGCTTCATCCTTCCTCTTTAGCGTCTTTCAGGAGCCCTACAAGAGAGCTGAGGGGCTGTGGAAGGGCGTAAACCAGGCTCCTGTTAGCTCGAATCCTTAACCAGGCTCGTTCCATGGGCGTCATCTTCACCAATAGTGGTGAAGACCAGCTTTCTTCCATTAATAATGGGCATGATGGAGAACATTACACGTCTGTTCATCTAATGTGTCCCAATACAAGGGAATAACTGGTCCTGAAACTGCCTGAGCCACATCACACTTTATCCTATTCATACTTTTTGCTCATCAAAGCATTCTCCAAGGATTCACATCATTCATAACAAAAAAAACTCTCCTGCAAAATCCTCCAAGATGTTCGACATAGCTTACGCAAATTATCAACAACTAGAGCATTTTCAGCACATTGCAAATGACTTCTCTTCAGTTACAAAATGTAAAACTTCAAAATCTTTATTACTTTAAAACATTCTAGAAGCAGTACTTAGTCACAGGTCAGAAGAAGGAACATAACTTCTTAACTACAAATTAAACAACAAAGGGAATGGTATTATCCTTCACTACAAACTAAGCAACATTTTTCATCCTTCTTTAAGAACTCACATACCTTTACCTTGTCATCCCACATACGCTCAATGCCAAGCCGAGGCCGAAATGAGCATCCTATTCTTCCAGCCCAAAAGCATCGCCTCGTCCTTCTCCACCAACGTATAGTGCTCCGAGTAACACTTTAGCAGCCCTTTAATCACAGAGTTGACATACGAGCTAAGAGGATACGGCCTAAAACCCGCCATCATAAACCTTGACTTCCACTTCCCAAGCAGCTCATGCCTCTCCTCTCTCTCCTTCCCTTCACAAGCAATGATGTTAACAATTTCCTTTGCAAGGCAGTGTTGCTCCACATTAATCCTCTCTTTTTGGTCCCTCCCCAACGTGACATCAATCGACTCAAACATAGCCGAATAATAGTCAAGACTCTCAATAAACCTCGTCAAGAAAGGCGTCGTATTTATATTTGCCTCTTGCTCAACCAAAGTCGTTACCTTGGGATTCAACGACTTTATCATCCTTAAAAGCCCGTCTCTCGGGTTCTCCACATCAACGCTCTCATCTGGGGTGTGGTGAAGCTGAAGAGGGAAATTCACAGCTAATGCCTCCCCGGGTCTCAGCTCGAGCATTTCCAGGGTCAAATCCGGGGCAAAGACAGGCACCGGGTGAAACTCCACTGGAATATTGAATTTCTCAGAAATTGCAGCCAAACGCTTTCCAACCAATTCCAAGCTATCTCCACGAGCAAACTTCGAGACAGGGTCGTCAATCCCGGTGATTCGAACAAACGGGGGCCCACCGGGCCTAGCAGCAAGTGCTTGCAAAAGGGTCATCCATTGTGTGCCTTGAGCTATCTGGAAGTCTACGATGTGTATACGAGTCTCATTCTTGCACGCTTCAGCAATGGCTCCGTTTGCTGCCATGTAACCGAATTTTAAATACGGGCAAATCTCGTAGAGGATGTGCATGAACGAGAGCAAATCTTTTCCTAAGGGCTCTTTACACCGGAGTGCTCGGTATATGTTCCTACCCGAAGACTGTCTCCTCGCTACAAGCCCTTCGATCATGTACGCACCGAGCCGCTGAATCGGGTCACCCGAGATAGAGACAACGCTCCTTGCTTTTTCAACCAGCTTCTCGAAATCATCCAGCCTGCTTTCAGATAGTGCCCTTGCACAGTCGACCAGAAGTTGCTTCAAATTCCCAGAAGGACTATCATCAAACATTCTTTCTTTTGCAGATTCCTCACACTCCATTGAAGAAGGAGAAAAGTGGCCAGGGCTTAAATTTATATTTTGCTGCATTGGAACTTGACTCAAAATCCTTGATCTTTGACCGGGGACGTTTTCTATTCTGGTTTTGTTCATTGAAGAGGCGGGTGCGGTTACTTCACTGTCTTCATTATCAGGCCCCATAAGAGCAGCCTCAAGTTCCATCAAGGCATGCTTAATACTCTGGCCTCCATTCGAATTGTGTAAGACGTAGACCCCATCAGAGGAGGCAGGTGAACTTTCTCTCACGCAACCACTATCTGAAGAAGCAGGGATTGATCGGTAATAGTAATTCCTGGTATCAGCAGATGAACTGCAAGAAGGGCTCAGCCGTGATAGAATCTCTGTAGAGCCGTGTTGATCCAGGCTATCACTTTGAGTTGTTGCAGGATCACAGTCGACGGGTATAGAGAAAGGCGAGGTAGGAGAGTTTCCTGTACTGAATTTCAACGTCTCTGGAGCAGCTGGAGGAGTCAATTGAGATGATGTGTATGATATGCCTGCACTTGTTACACCGAATCTATGAAACCCGTGAGAGTCCATGATACAGCTACAACAACATCAGCTACCCTACAACAAACTATGTTGCTGTTTCCCACGTAATACAATTGTACCTTATATGACGGCCAGAATAAGCAACCGGATCAATTGACCTGCAATGATGACAAGAAAAACATGAATTGGTTTGTGAACATCATAGAGGAACCAACACAACAATATTAATTATTCATGACAAGTTGTGATGTTTATTATATACTTGAGGTCAATCAACGAGCAAGAACAGAGGATAAAATCATGCTCAGCATAAGAAAAGCTGGTAATATTGAGCAAATAAGAAGGGTAAACCAGTGTTATATGGAAAAATCATACAAACAACGTCAAGCTCACAACCAAACATCACACGGAATTACTTCATGGAATATAAAGATTATAAGCTCCATGATTGATCAAACATCATAGAAAAATGAAAATTAACCTAAGAAAGGAATAGATTGTTGAAGGCAGGCTTGCAAAACATACGTATTGAAGGTGGGGGTGCAAAGGCAAAAGCCCTTATCCTTAATGTATGGAGTGAGTTAGAAATGGTTACCAAATTTTTTGATTTCATACCATACAGTGCAAACTCCTTACCGACCGGAGACTCAATAAATTTACGGGTGAACTTTGATTGAGACATCTTTATTTCAAAAGTAGGCAAAAAAGTGATGGAAAGGGAAATACAGAAGCCACTTGTGATTTCTAGGTATGAACCAAAATTCAATAGTCAAACTCAAAATCAAATTATTTGACCAGGAGAACGCAAGTTGCATTTCCCCTTCTTCCCAATATGTCACAAGCAAAAAACGTTTCCAACTTTTAACAGAAATTTAGGGATTACAGAAAAAAAAATTCATCCAACCAGTTGCCAAAGTAGGCGAAAATAGCAAAGCTTAAATTTGCCCTTCCAAGTGAAATTCGTACTGAAAATGAGATTCACACTGAAATGAAAACAAAAATTGAGCAAGAGATTCAGCCAAGACCTGGAACACAAAAGATTTAATCACCTTTTTCATGAGCATTCTTGGAGAGCTAATAAAGGAGGAATTTTTTTAGCAAAGTTCAGCCGAACCATCAAAATGGAAAGAAACAAAAATTCACATGAAAAGAACAAATTACAGATAAACCCAGATGCCATCTATCAATTTTTCGATCATTATCTCGGCGCCCTAAAAAGAACCCCTAGAAGAAAAAAAAAAGAAAAAACCTAAATTCGAACCTAATAATTTCCCTTTCTATTCTCTATATTCTAAGTTCTTGGCTGCAAAGAGTAAAGTTGTTGGTTGCAAAGAGAAACCTCCAAAATCAGCTTAAAAAAACAAAGAAAATAAAAAACAAATCATAAGTACCTGAAAGGGGACGGAATGGTCTAAATCCTGATGCGGAAATCTACAAGAGTCAAAGCGGGGAACTTGGCTGAGTTGACTCCGTTAATTATTGATGAAGATCTATAGAAAGAGAGAGAGAGGCGGATGAACGAAGGAGGAGTGGTTGTTTGGGAGAGTTGAACGAGGTGGGGGTTATGGGCTGTTCATTTATATAGAACCCTGAAACTTGAGAGAGAGGGGCTGATTCTGAGGTGGTGGTCGTAAGCAAGAACTGACGGTAACGGTGATGGCTGAGTGGAATTCCGTCGACGAAATTAGCCAAATAGGAAAGTGGAATGGGTGGGCGTGTTTGACGGAGTTATAGTAAGCGAGTTGACGGACTTGTTGTCCCCGCCGACCACACGTTGGAGAGGTCTAAGGTAGTAGGTCGAACTTTCTTAGGCCCCTTTATTATACTATTTTTTTATTAAAATATCTTTTGCCTTTACACTTGACTAATTAATGTACTATTATGACACACTGCAACTGCAATTTGATCCAATTGTTCTACATTGGCCATAAATGCAATTCACAGTCACTCCTATAGTCCTATGAAACCTAAGCACATTATCTCCTTAAATGAGTTGCTCTAAAAATTTTATACGTTAGGTTTAAATAGCGTTTGAAATTGGTTAGGGATGTTTGAGGCTTGTAACAACTTGTTTGGTTGATAATAGGGTAAGTGGTATTAGACGCTTTCAATAAAATAAGATATTTTAACATAGTAACGCTATTGAGATATTTTTATAGTTCAATATCCACCTACAAGGTCCCTCCAATTTCGTGAATATCTCTACTAAGCTAGAGCGAGGCGCAGAGGGCAGGTATCAATAACAACTTTTTACTTGTGTTTTTGGGGTGTAATTTAATGTGTTTGAGTTTTTTTCTTTGGGTTTGAGTTTTGTTTTGAGTATTTGTCTAGGTTTTCGTATTTACTTGAGATGTGGAGTCTATATAAATTTTGGTGGTGTTTTGTAGGTTTTGAAGCTATGTCGAAGAGTTTTTAGGAAAAAAGAGAAGCCCGAGGAAAAGTGCAAGAGAAGTGAAGACGACGTGATGAAGATGGAATGAAGCCAAGAAAGAGGTGAAGAGTCAAGTTCAAGCCAAGAATGAAGATCAGAGACTCTTTACCGAGCCTAAGGAAGAAGAATCGAGGCAAAATTGAAGGCTAACGACCCCCTCGGCTAACCGATGCAATGGGGTCGGTACCGAGGTGCCTAGGCTCGATACCGAGGCAGTCAGA
Source organism: Fallopia convolvulus (assembly GCA_964016875.1). NCBI lineage: Eukaryota > Viridiplantae > Streptophyta > Magnoliopsida > Caryophyllales > Polygonaceae > Fallopia > Fallopia convolvulus. Next base: position 35,856,324 of record OZ024737.1, read on the forward strand.
GGTGAAGAAGTTGGAAGAAATTCAAAGAAAACCCTACCGACCCTGACGGGGTCGGTACCGAGACATCTTGTGTCGGTAGGGGCGCGTTTAAGTGTTATTTTATACCTTTTAGATAGTTCCTTAGGAGATTTATCTTTATAAGATTTATTACCTTAGGAATAGGAGTAGCTTTGTATATAAATACTCTTGTCTTAGGTTTGTTTGAGAGAACCACGTTTTTAGCATTCAACTTTAGAGAGAAGATAAGAGATGAGTTTGAGATTGAAGAACGGTTGCTTTGGATTGAATTGTAAGTTTATTTTTAATTCAATTAGTTGTTTTTTCAATCATGATGAAGTGTGAGTAGTTATCTTCTTTCTAAGGTTGGGGTTAACCCAACAATGGTTGTGTTAGCTTACCTTTGATCATGATTTAATTGTTTTTATCCATACATCTATTCTCTTGTTCCTAAATCCTTCAAACGAAAGTGGATAAGGAATTTCTCGTTCATAGTTGAAGCGAAAGCGAAAACTTTGAATCGGAATAGTCAATTAAGGTTTTGAATGAAAGTTGATCAATCCTAGTTGAAGCAAAGAGATGGATAGACAAGTTTGTTGATTTAACGAAAGTTGGTTGATTTACTTGCATAGTTGACGAACGTTGACGACTTTATGTGATAAAAGCATGATCTTTGTGTTTTATTGGTGTTTGCATGCGTAATTGTTGTTGTGGTGATACCTAGACCTTAGAATTTTCCCTTTCATTGATAAAAATCCAATCTTTCTTGCTTACTTGTGCCCTAAATTAAAATAAAACTTGATGTTGACTCTCTCCCGTGGACAAATCTGACTCTGCTATACTCAGCAGGGGCTTGATATATAAATTTATTTGTTTGTCAAGAAATCCTTACAACATCCTCCTTGGTGATTCCCAAACCAGATAGTTTGGTTAGTAGGCTCTCGAAGCGAGACTAGTAAGATGACACATTCTCTCCAGGTTCCATCCTGAAGTTATAGAACTCACGAGCTTCCATTTTGTGATCTTCCTTGAGATATGAACTTCTCATGTGCATCTGCTCGATTGTAGGCCACATTTCCTTTGTAGTTTTTAGGTTCCATACCTTAGTTGCATCCATTTCGCTCATGAAATTGTTGAGGTACATCTTTGTTGTGAAATTTGCCTTCATACATTTCCACTCGTTTGGACCCCATTTTGTCAAATTGCTCTCGATGACTGGGTTGATGGTGAAGTTCCCTTTCTCGATCACCATCCACGCCTGGTAGTCGTGACTAGTGACTGCACATCCAGTCTTTCATCAGTCTCTTCCATCATTTGAAGCGCCCTTCGATTAACCTAGGAGGTGTGTTTTTTTCGAGTTCGAAAGCATTCAGTTCCGTAGACATCCTGCAACTAACAGTCAATCTAAAGCAACCTGGCTCTGATACCAATTGTAAGGATCGTAGATCTGTGTTAGACTGTTAGTAAGACAAATCGGAAACTGTTCCAGAGACAGTTCCCATTGCAACGGAATAAAACAACAACAAAATGATAAATTGTAACGCAATAAGTTAGGGCACGATCCATTATAGAGGAACTTCTAGAACAATTCCCATTGCAGCGGAATAAAACAACAACAAAATGATAAATTGTAACGCAATAAGTCAGGGCACATTCTCTTATAGAGGAACTTCTACAACCAACTAGCTAGAGAGTAAGCCTCTACCTCCCTTGGAGGATTTTGAACAAGCATTGTATTAGATCGATAGATCTCAAGATACACAATACAAAGACGAACTTCTCTATTTTTTGTTAACACAAATACAAACAATACTAACGACTAAGTCATCATGGATCTAGATATAAATGCAATCAATAAGCTACTTGAACCTGACTCGTTCCTGATGCAGGTCACTTTTGCATAGGAACCAGCTTCCAGTCGATGGCGAGCTTCACACAGTTCTCATCACTTGGATCTGATTCTTCCTTCACTGGATCCGGTTCATCGTTATCTGGTTCGTCGTCTTCAGCTGCTCGCACTCTCTCTTACTTTGGATTGCTACTTTCAGTGATTGTCGTTGATTCCTTTTAGAGAGTGTGCTTGACCTAGCTTCATCTCTTTCTATTTATATAACGATTGCTTCTTCACTTTGACGCTTTTTCCTTTTTACTCTTGGGGCACACGACACTATTCAAAAGGTCGCCGTACCCTTTTGGAAACTTTCCTACTTGAGACATTTTTATCCTTGCTTGCCGCCCAAGTCAACAGTGAAAAGTCCCTTTTATCCTTCACTTAATCGCCACGTACACAGATGGCTCATGGGGAATGTTTCATGTACTTTTTCTGTATACTTGTATCTTTCCTGTATTCACTTGTATGGGAATTAGTTCCAAATGTTTATCATTATCAAAACTTTGATTGCTCGAATGGAGAAACTATAATCCCAATGTTAGTTCCTAACACTGATCCAACAATGATATATTTATTTTTATAGAATTTAATCAATTGATTGGGATATTTTATTAGAAATTAACGAGGGCATATTTACTCAAAGAGGTTATGTGAGATGGATATAAAACTCCCATTTTTTGATTAATCATACTAGTTGCCCCCATCGTGCCATGCACGACTATGACTTAGTTATTTTTTAGATATACTATAAAAAAATATTAATAAATAAAAATATAATATAAAATTTAATGTAAGTAATTTGTTGGCCTTAATATGTATAAAAATTATTTATTTTTTAAAATCAAATAAAACAAATTAAATTTAGATTATTAAGTTTAAAATTTAAAATAAACATAGATAATTAAGATAAAACAATTTACATTGCTCATTTACCTTGACAATATTTCATAAATAGGTTTAATTTAAAAGAAAGAGATAAAATATGAAGATAAATAAAGAAAAAATGATATATTTTGAAAATATGGAATAGATGAGATTTTGAAAAATAATAATTAATTTAATAATAATATATTTAATTGAGTATATTTATTTTTTAATATAAGAGAGAGAAAGAATTAACTAACATGTTAAAAAGATTAAGCATATATATTTTATTGGCTTATAAGGAAAAAATTCAACCATTCGTTAAATTTTTTTAGCTAAGATATTATCTCCTACCAAAAATTAAGATATTATCTAAATTTGGGAAATAAATAAATTTTAATTAAGTGGTATCTAATTTTTTATGGAGTAAGTATTAAATGACATGTGACAAAATCCTATGTGGATTAATAATGGAACGACATGTGGCAATTGCTGACGTGGCTCAACGTGGAGGCTCCAAACCTTATTGCTTTTATATATATAGTAGATTACATACTATATATCACATGATCAATTACTAAAAAATTAAATAATTGTTATCAAATTGGATCAGGTTTGGAATAGAACTACTTTAAATTGGAGTTTTGGTAAGGCGAAATATAGAAGCTTGATAGCTTAAAATTTTGAGTGATTGGTTTAAAGACACAATTCTAACATTTGAAGTTTTTTTGCCCTATCAAGGCACGAGTTAGGAAGTACGTTTCGTAGTACTATACATTTCAATTTACGTCATTTCTTATAAAATTAGTTCAAAAATTTCAAAATTTGACACTCTTCAGAATTACAACTATAGCAGTATATAATATCTAATCTTTGGGGCAATATAATCAAAAGATTAAAATTCTTTCTTATTCCTTGGAAGCTCCTAAAATTCTCTTATCGACAAGCATTGTTTTGACTTGCAATCCCATTATTTTGACAGAATGTTTGGAAGCGTGAGGTGAGCACACGCGCTACAGATTATGCGTGTGCTAAATGATCTCCTTAAAAAACGGATGAGTACGGATGACGCGATGGAAAAGCGTGACGAGCACGTGATGGGAACGTGACAACTGACAACGAGTCCTAGCTGGAATTGTAGTAGGAGCTCGTGGTGACACGTCGGTTGGTACGGTCGAATTCCAGCTGGCACAAACGAATCAGACGAAAGGAAAATGTTTGACACTTTGACCTGACGTGGAGTTGAACTTCAACGCGCTTTGACTCGCACGCACTTCAAATCAGGCAACTGCGTGGAATCCTCAAACCAACTTCCACCTTCTTTTAATCCAACATTTTAATTAGAATCATGTTTTATTTGGCGCTAATCAAAAACTAATCTAATTTATTCTGATGCATGATGGCTAAGATTGTCATATTATATTTTGATGAAATCTGAACCAACTTCTAAATTATTGTAAATCCATAACTATTATTCTTATAATAATAATAATAATATTCATTTCAAAATTTACTAATTAGATCCGGTAATTAAGATTAGGTACCCTATAATTAGATTTGGCAAGGTTGCAGTATGACCATTGACCAGCGTTTTTAATGTTGATGTTTTATCTTGGAAGTCTTCATGTTGACGCTATATACGAGTCTATTTTGATCCGTGCGTAATAGAATAAATGAATAATCTCCCATGCATCTTTGTTTGGATGTGACTGACAACTTCATATGATATTGTGAAAGTGAGACGTAGATGTAGATGGATATGGAAAAAAGCACTAGCTGGATACTACTCTTCCATGTACATGCACACGCCACACTTCCTAAAAGGCCTATTTGATCCATTTCATTAATCATCAATTTGCATTTTTTTCTCACTTTCCCAAGTAAAGATGTGAGCACGGCTTTGTCGGTTTTTTTAAAGAAAGAACACTACTTTATGTTACACTTATCTACTTTGCCCTTTTCCATGTGTGCAAGGTTTGGTATCTTTTTTCTCTTTGCGTTTTGCCTTTCTCTAGATAACTTCCAGTCTTCCACCTTTTCCATCATGATCGATCCTTGATCCTTAAGTAGTGTAAGTAGAGTTCTAAAATTCGACCAAAAATACAAGTTAATTACATGGTTTTATCCGTCTGTTAAACGAGGTCATTTTTTTATGTTAGTTGTTAATTAATTTAAATAAAATAGAAGCAATAAGTGTTAATATTGAAGCAAATATTACTTATATTATTTCTTCAAATGCACGTGCAAGCTAGATTAGGCAACATAAAAACTTTAAGTTTTGGTTCCTTTCTTTCTCTGTTCCACCGCTTCTAGTGAGGCACTTGGCGTAGTTTTGCAATTTGGGGTGTTTATGAGACAAATAGTAGCATAGAACATGGCTTATGTGAAAATCAAGACTCGAACATATATACACACTCATGAGGTGAATCCCAAAAGTCATAAATAAATATTATGCAATTAAAGTGTAAGGTTAATTAACAATCATTATTTATTGTCTTTGCCTTTAATTACATGCGTTTAGGAGTCACCGCAATTATCTGTTCATTAGCTGAAATGAATTTTGATAGTTTTAACGTCTTATGCAGATTAAATTAAAGAATTCATGAGTCATCGTAGATATTATTGTAAGCTTATCTTAATTGGTTGAGTGCCCTCTTTATAAATGAAATTATGCCTAGAAATAGTGTATTTTTAATCTAAGAAAAATTGATTGAATAAATGGATGGAATAAGAATTGTAGTGCATTTATTTATCTTTTGAGGAAAAGCTTTTAGAGTTATAAAAATTAGTACATCTCTTAATTAAAACTTGAGGATCAAATACGTTAAAAAATAAAACGAATGAAATAAAATTAGGATTCATTATATATTTCAAGTCATAAATCAGAGATATATTTATAATTATTGGAGTTTCTTAATGAATCCAGTTTTTGATTTAATTTCAAAGCTATTCTAATCCTTCATTGGTCGAGTACGTTGTCAAGTTGTTGGAGTAAGTGGAATGCGCCCATAAACGCAGTCCAAATTTTCTACATCCTACGGTGCAATTTATCATATTTCATTGTACTTTATTTAATTATTTAAATAATTAAATAATGATAATTTTTTTAAAATATATATATATATATATTCTAAATGGTTACTCTCATATATTTTTAGAGTTTTATCATATAAATTTCTAACTAATATTTTTAAAAGTTAAAAATTGTTAAAATTTTAATGTAAAAAATAAAAATAATGACTTATTAATCACAAAATTCTATAAATACATAAGAATAAGCATTTAGAATATAAATATATTTTTAATTTTTTTTTATTATTATTTAATAATTTAAATAATTAAATACAATATAGTGGAGTATAGTAGGTTGTACCGTGAGATGTAGAAGATCCAAACTGCCATAAACGACCTCCAATGATATTATCTTGGTTGTCAAATGAACAGACTTGTTATAAACAAATTCTACAAATAACAAATAATCTTTCCATTTTTGAGGTTAGACGTACTTAAGCATAATACAAAGTAAAAAAAAAATCCTAAAATTCGATTAGTTTTTGCCTTTTTGGTCAACGGTTTGAGATGAAAAAATAATCCTTGTATTGTTTATTTCTCAATGGTACGTGAAAAAGTCTTACTTAGATTCTATGGACATGGGTATGCTTGTTGCTGATTATTGTTTGAGGAATGTTTAGCTAACAAACAACTTTTGCTACAACTTATTGTCCATATAAAAATTGTATTCTCAATTATCTTGTGAGATTGCATGCTACAACTACTATTTTAAAAATCCTGCTTGGGCGGAGCTAGGTGCTTATCTGAATCCATCTAGGTATCCGTTTAGACTGTCTAGGTGTTAGATGGTTCCTCTCTACTCAAGTTCCTCCTAGTGTTTTTTAGAACATTGGCTATAAGTCCCTTCAGTAAAAGGCCTATAGTTATTGGTAAAGCACTCAATAATCTGTATTTGTTGTCTTAGTCGACTCGAGAGAAATCAATTACAATTGAAGAAAAATATCTTTTTGCGCCATACATGCCTTGTGGAATTATAGGCTAAGACATCTTCCTATTTATAAGTTAGAGAACATGTTTCTTTTTCTTTTAAATAAAAATAGTTTCATTTTAGAACTATTTTTTTCCTAAGCCAAACCATATTTCATAAATTTTGACAACTTAAACTAGCTAATTGAACAACTAGTTAAAAAGACTTACCAAACACAACTTTATTGAACAACTAGTTTAAGGCTCCGTTCGGCAATGTAAAAAAAATTTCAACTACCCCCAAATCAACTACATCAACTATATAATGTACCTCCCCCAACCTTATATTTTTTGCAAAATATCAACTAATATCAACTTTATCAACTCCATCAACTCAAATCAACTACATTAACTACCCATTGCCGAACGGAGCCTAAAAGGCTTATCAAACACAACCTTATTAAGAATATTGCAACTGCGAGTAGCAACTAAAAGTGGAAATGTAGAGATAATGCAAGCACTAGATAAGGTCAGATTTGATTTTGGTATTCATTGATTTTCAATTTTTCACCCACCAATTTATTTGACCAAACTTGAAAGCTCCTTCCCCTCACACTTTTGTGACCATGATTATGAAAATTTACGACTTTGAAAAATAGGTGCATTATCATTTTCAATATATGGATTTATTTGGGTAGCTAGAGAGAGGTTAGAATTTGTTTGCCTTTTTTAAGTTGGAGTCATTTTACATTTCGAATAGATTTATGATATGCTTAGACCATGTGCATTGGTGAAACCCAAAAAAATATCCACTTTTTTTATTTCTCTCTCTACCACATCATAACTCTCTCAACTCTAGGGATGCTCACGGGTCGGGTTGGGTCGACCCGCGACCCGCAAATTTTTTTACTTTTGACCCGCGACCCGACCCGCAACCCGACTTGCGGGTCGCGGGTCGACCCGCAACCCGCAATTTCGGGTCGGGTCATTGCGGGTCGGGTCGGGTTGCGGGTTGACCAGGTTTTTTTATAAAAAAATAGCTTATATATTAATAAAAATTATAAAAATATACATAATTTTAAAATTATTGCGGGTCGACCCGCAACCCGCGCGGGTTTAACCCGACCCGACCCGCGACCCGCAAAATAAAAAAATTCGACCCGCGACCCGACCCGCACGGGTTGCGGGTCGACCCGCAACCCGCAAATTGCGGGTCAGGTCGGTGCGGGTCGCTGGTGACCCGACCCGTTGAACACCCCTACTCAACTCCATTTCATAAAACTCACTTAAATATTAATGAAACCCATGAAATCCACTTTTCTACTTTTCTCATTTCCCAACAACCATTTATTTATCTACACACAAATACAACTATACCCTTCATTTATTAATTTTAAATATTTCTTTAGCTAATTAAACAAATTACAATTTGGCTAATTTTATTATATTTTTGAGTTTTGGGTTTGTAAAAATATGTTGTAAATTTTAGAAAAAAAATTAAAATAATTTTTTTAATTTGCCAATAACGTGGTTTTCGACAATCATAATCTTCTCCGTCATCATTTAATGATAAGGTAGATACAATTAATTTTAAAAACTAGTGCAAATTAAAACGGATATATGTATTTATATATATATTGCACCAATTTTTTAACTTAATATATGTAAAATTGGTGAAAAATAAATTAGATAAAATTTATGAATCTAATATAATTTTTATAAGTTAAAACCATGAGTTATTTTAAAAAGTGATTAATATGTGTTTGTTTACCCATAATCAAGCCAAAAAATAATTTAATTTTAGATTGAATCAAATATATTCAAAATTGGTATCTATGGATAGATAAAAAAAATCATTACTTATAGTAAAATTTATTTTTATTATTATTAATTTAAAATTAATTAAAATAACATAATACTAACCTATACAAATTTATATTAAATCAACCAAAAGGGCGTGCCACTTGGCACTCCCCCATTGGCTCACCCAATTCATGGGCTGACAATGAAACCCAATCCATGAGTTTCGTCTGCCGAAACTCCAAAGGAGAATTTCACCCAATTCCTTTTTTCTTTTAATTAAAAAGTGCATGAAATTCTGGCGAAACCCATTTCGGTTTCGCCGATGCACATGCTCTTAGTTCTAGCCTAGGGCTTATTCTTTCAAATGTCATTAAAATAAGGTCCTAATTAATTTTTGTTGTCCAATGGTTAATTTTTTTAGTTTTCTAAGAAACTACCCATAAAAATTAAAACAAAAATTTTATGATATTATTTTCAGGTCCTAACCACTTAACTAGATACCCAAAAATCGTCTAATGATTAATTATATTAGGACGTGTATGGCTATTGACTCGGCTAAAATCGTTGTTGCCAAGATCAAAGATAAATAACCCTAAACTACTAACTAGTATAGTAAGCAAACAAGGGGTCGAACCCAAGAGAATCGGGATTCTGATCATTTAGCAAAAGCAAAGACAGGGTTTTTTGGAAGTTCAGGCAAACAAACAGAACAAACAAATATTATTGGGGATTTAATCAATTGGAAGAAAGCAGAGTTCATTCAATCAATTCTACCTTTTTAATCATTCGATCATTGATTCATCCACTTTTCTATTAATTCCCTAGTTAATTCCAATCCTTATAAAAGATATCCGCTTGTCCACGGTCCAAGCGAAAGAATGATATGAACAAGAACGCTTAATTCAAATCATGCAAAGTATTAAGGATAGAAGGATATTAATTCATGCAATCAAGCTACGAGTCTCATGCATAAAAGAACAATCAAATACTCTTTCTCAATTCTAGTCCACGGTCCTAGAAAAGAGTTGTTTCAAGGATAAATAAGATTGCACAGACAACAATCAAGCTAATCCAAACAGTAGAATATCAATCAAATTCAACAAGTTGCGCACCAAGAGAAATCAATTGATAATCATAAAATTAAGCACAAGAGTTTTGATATTAACCAAGGGATAGAAAAGTTACCAGAATCTCACGAAATACATAAAAAAGCTTCCTTGATTAAACAAACTCCAAAGGGAAATTAGTTCTTCATAATACTGAAATAAAAACCTAAAAGTAAAAGTATGCTAGAAATTGTCTCTAAATTATGTAACCCTAAAGTGAAACTCGAAACCTAAGCTTAAATAGTAGAAATAATCCGAAAATATAAAAATATAAAAATACAAAAGATAAAATAAAGACGAAACGAAGGCGGCGCTGAAACCCTCGATCCGCGAGCGCGGATACAATCCGCAGGCGCATATCTACTCTCTTGCCTCGGTCGCGGAATCCCAACGATCCGCGAGCGCGGAAATAATCCGCGGTCGCGGATCCAGCCTTCCTCGCCCTCGGATGGTTCGCTTCTACCTCGGCATCGCGGGCTCGGATCTAATCCGAGGGCGCGGATCTTGACTCCTTGAGCACTTCAACTTCGAACTTAGGATTTCTTTCTTCCAAATCTTCAGCTGTAGGCTTCTGCTGATATTACAGATAATCATCCTAATCTAGCCTAAAACACTCAGAAAATCCTAATAAAAATACAATTACGCTGTACTAAAACCAGCGTATCAAATTCCCCCATACTTAGATCTTGCTCGTCCTCGAGTAAGCTCAAAATAAATCTAACAAGAAATCCTATCAAAGATCCACAGGAAGTAAAGGGAAATATGAAAAATCTACTCTCAACTCACAACCCAGACCCATGTAGAGAAATAGTGAGCAAAACAAGAAAGCTCAAATCACACACCTCACAGATACAAGATATAACACTCAAGCTCCAAAAAGTGTAGAGCAACCTAGGATCTACCGAACATCTAAAGTGTAATCCCCAAACCCCAAAGTAGAATATGATCCTAAACACTCTGATTTTACCACTCATTCTACTTAGGCGCCCTTTCGGGTTTTCACCTAATCACTCCTTTCTGAAACGAAGGCGGCGCTGAAACCCTCGATCCTCGAGCGCGGATACAATCCGCGGGCGCGGATCTACTCTCTTGCCTCGGTCGCGGAATCCCAACGATCCGCGAGCGCGGAAATAATCCGCGGTCGCGGATCCAACCTTCCTCGCCTTCGGATGGTTCGCTTCTACCTCGGCACCGCGGGCTCGGATCTAATCCGAGGGCGCGGATCTTGACTCCTTGAGCACTTCAACTTCGAACTTAGGATTTCTGTCTTCCAAATCTTCAACTGTAGACTTCTGCTGATATTACAGATAATCATCCTAATCTAGCCTAAAACACTCAGAAAATCCTAATAAAAATACAGAATTACGCTGTACTAAAACCAGCGTATCAGCTATTTTATTTTCTAAAAAAATATATTGGGTTAATTATTTTGCATGTTGAGTAAAAAAACTTCTTCCTAAACATTAAATTTATTAACCAATTAATTAAAAGTGTTGACATCCGTGCGAACACACACATCTATGTGCGAAATAGGAATAAAGCAAAATCAAGGACGCGAATTGTTTCAATAAAAAGAGAAGGAAAAAAACAAGAGGCGAATTTTTGGTAAATTGTTCGCTTATTTTCGAAAAAATGGACATGGAGTGCGCATAGGATGTGCACAAATTTTGCCCCGAAAGTACATCAAAACATTATAAATGAAGAAATATTTATACTGAAATGTGCATAAAAAGCACATGCACACTTGGGCAATATATGTTGTGAAACATAAATTTTTATTTTTATACTAGATGTGCATAGCTTTTGTCTTGGATATGCATCAATTCATGCCTGAATGTGCGCAAGCTTGTACTGAAATGTGTATAAAAAGACATCATTTTTTTTTATACATTTAAGGTAGATGTGGATAAACTTTGACATGGATGTGCATCAATTTAGACTTACATGTGCACAAGATTGTATTGAAATGTGCATCAAAACCCTTGGTTGCCTTTGTATTGCACTAGATGTGCAAAGATTTTATTAATTTTCATCTAAAGTTTTAGTTCCTTAAATCAATATGCTTATCCTATATCCTTAGAAAGACTATTTAAAAATTTATAGATGGTCAAATAATGAGGTGCTCTAAAATGTAAAAACGAATCATTTCAAAGACTAAAGGATTTATGCTTTACAAATGCCACTTTTTTATTTCCTATATAATCGTTTGATGTGGGCCTAATGCTCAGCCCATCCAAAATTTAGGGCCGACATAGATGGTCCATTTGATCATGTTATATTAATAAGTCTAATGAATCATAAGCTCTTTAAGGTAAGACTAATCAGATCCTGTGATGTGTAAGATACTTGCTCATTGATCAAGATTCCGGTTCAAAGCACGTGGAATCACATGCCTGCCTTCTTCCCTAATCATTTGTAATAAAAGTTGCCACGGAAACCTCAAAACGCATCATGATCAATGAGTAAGTATCTTACACATGAGGACAAATTGAGTAATTTTTAAATTAGTGTTGTGATACATCGATAACAAATAGAATCTCAGATTCTACCAAAAACAAATAGAATCTCAGATTAATCATAAGATGAGAGCTGACCCAATTTATAAAACATCAATTTATAAAACAAATAGCATTTCATTAAGTTGATCTTTATGTCTATCTCACTCACCCAATTTATCAAGTATTCGAAATAAGTGAAAGAATTAATCATAAGATGACAGTTGAGTAAAACCCTAATTAGGTATGTCGGCCATACTTGATCGAGTAGAAGCCCAACTTGAGAATTCGAGGGTTGAGATAAAAAAAAAAAAACTATTCAAAATGACTAATTTTAAAGTAACTAGAAGCTAGAAATAAGTAGCAAACATTTTGTTAACCGTACAAGGAGTAATGTGAGACAACGATAGAAGCTAAGATTGACAGCCTAACAATTGCATCAACAGGAGGCAATGATATATAGTTTTCTCTTACAAAAGTTAAATCAAACTACAAATTATCAACACAAATCAAACTATAAGTTCTAGGGTTTTTTTTAATGCAAACCTAACAAGTTTTATAGGTACATTTACATTAATCACAAACGTTTTAGTCACAAAAAGTAGTTGAGGGATGTATTTGTTTGATTTTTTTTGTGATATGAGTAATGTAATATTAAAATATTATAAAATCACAATAACACAAAATAAGTAATAATAATAAATACTTAAATTAAACATTTTTGTGAAATATTATAAGCTTGTGTCATTCGGCCCAATCCATATTATACAATAAAAATTGTTAGTGTACAAAATCTCGCCTTTAATTCGTCTTTAATACACTAATTAAGAACTCCTCCTCTTCCGCTCCGTCTTCAATTTCTTGACCTAGAAACCTGCAAAACAATGGAAAAAGGGGGCGGGGACCCCCTAATCCACCTCCGATGCCTAAGTCAGAAGAGCAATTGTTGTTTGAGCGTCGAGGTACAACAAGAGAGCGGTGAAACCCTAAACAGTCGAGCTAAGCGAATATTAGCTTGCCTAGGATCTCTGAATATGCTATGCACATGTGTCTCTCCCTACATGCCTAGGGCATGTATTTATAATGGAAGAGGGAGAAGGAGGGGGGCCGAAAATTATATCTATTAGGCCAAAAATATTATCCTTCTAGGGCTGGCCAACTGCCTTAAAGCCCAAGTAAGGAATATTTCACCCTCTCTCTCCAACTTTAATTCTATCTTTAATGAAAAGTAAAATCTTCCATTAAGTTGCATAATCGCCATATAATTTTATATGGAAAATAACGAAAATAACTGCGCAGTAATTTTATTAAATACCTTTATAGCGAAAATAACTATGGTAATTATGTTTGTTTTACCCGCTCACAAATGCCCCACCTACACCGCCCTTACACGACTCATCGTGTTAGGCAACGTAGGGTACAGAGGGTTTCTAATCGAAGTGGCCATGCAGATTGGTCAATTGGTCCCCTAGCGCTTTTGTATATTCGTATATTCGTACATCCATGAGCGATTATCACGGGGCGCATACACTCTTTTCGAGACGTGTCATTTGCCAAGGACTAAGGTAGAATCATTAGAACAAACAAAACAGACGAGGGAGGATAGAACGTTTACGTTCAAAAGCGCCTGGCCAGGCCTTTGTTTAAGAAAACAAAAGAAAACAAAAAAGGGTGTTTGTTCTAACAATTCGAGCCTTAGCTTAACATCCACACAAAGGAGCCTTCAACTGGCCAAAAATATTATCCTTCTAGGGCTGGCCAACTGCCTTAAAGCCCAAGTAAGGAATATTCCACCCTCTCTCTCCAACTTTAATTCTATCTTTAATGAAAAGTAAAATCTTCCATTAAGTTGCATAATCGCCATATAATTTTATATGGAAAATAACGAAAATAACTGCGCAGTAATTTTAATAAATACCTTTATAGCGAAAATAACTATGGTAATTATGTTTGTTTTACCCGCTCACAAATGCCCCACCTACACCGCCCTTACACGACTCATCGTGTTAGGCGACGTAGGGTACAGAGGGTTTCTAATCGAAATGGCCATGCAGATTGGTCAATTGGTCCCCTAGCGCTTTTGTATATTCGTATATTCGTACATCCATGAGCGATTATCACGGGGCGCATACACTCTTTTCGAGACGTGTCATTTGCCAAGGACTAAGGTAGAATCATTAGAACAAACAAAACAGACGAGGGAGGATAGAACGTTTACGTTCAAAAGCGCCTGGCCAGGCCTTTGTTTAAGAAAACAAAAGAAAACAAAAAAGGGTGTTTGTTCTAACAATTCAAGCCTTAGCTTAACATCCACACAAAGGAGCCTTCAAAAAGAGACTGATGCCAGCGATTCCACGATCAATGTTCTCATCCGATTGGCATATCACGGGCGCTTGCCATCTAAGATCTTCACTTGGTTTCATTTCTTGTCATCACGGTCACAATTGCAAGCACGTTCTTGCTCACAATTTTGCCTCAGTTGCCAATTTGTTGGGCATCCCGCTGCCTCGACACGCATCGAGGTCTTAAGCGATTCTTGCATGAGTGCTAACGTTGCCCTTGCATCAACATACCCGATTGTTTTTTATCGCTTGATCATCGTCCAATCTTGAATAACTCGGAATCTTCTATCATATTCGACCATTGTTGATTTTCCGGTTTTACAATGCCCCAACACTCATTTTCGAGTCTTTGATTCCGACACACGTCGTATGATTTCAAAGATTGATCTTCAATTTGAAATTCACGGGGGTGAACTGCGGTCGCCATTTAGGGACCTGCAGGCTCGGTACTCATAAAAATGAGGCACGAACACTTCTGGAGGCTGGCCGCGACCGCGGCCTCTGGGCGCCGCGATCGCGGAATACCTGGACACGATCGCGACCTCGTTGGTCGCGATTGCGGTCTTCGTCGTTTGTAAGCTTCTGCGATTGCGGTAATTTTCCCTCGTACTTGGCTTGTATACTTCTTCGATCCTTTCATCAGCATTTTACCGGCTCGGGACCACGGCGGTTATCTGTGAATTTGATAACACTAACGAGCCGTCGATCGGTCCATTCAATCGCCGATTCATCGATGAGGAACTTTTCTTGGATCTTTACAAAGAACGCTTTTAGCCTGGCGATTTCTCCAAGGCTTGGATAGCGACAAGTCTTTATTCGAATATGCTCGCCTTGAATCCGCTATTTCTCTCTTAAAGCGGAAGCTATAGTGCGTATTAAGCACAATCTTGTTTTCATTCTTGATGATGGTTGATGCCCCGCAATCTTGATTGCTCTTGGTTTCAAAGATGCGCATCTCTGATTCCCAATGACGGTCAATTTCATCAGACTGTGTAGCGCCACGACCATTGATTCCGTCGCTCGATCCGAACCTCGCTTGGTTTGCACGAAAAGCAACCATGTTTTGACGGTGAGGTCGGGTCACAGATTTGATCATCTTTGAGCAAGTTGTCTTGCTTGGAACTTTCTAGGGTTTGATCCTCCGAGCGAATATCGGAGCCTCGCTTGATCACCCTGTGAGTCTTGATTACTTTCGAGCGAAGATCGGACTTTGCCCAGTGCTTTTAGGGTTTCGAAAAAACCACACGGCGATTGCTATCGCATGGGCCGCGGTCGTGGAGGAATGTACCGCGGTCGCGGTTCCTGAGGCCGTGGTCGCGGCCGATGGTGCCTCGATCACGGTGGCGATAGAGCTCGCTAGCGATTTAGGGTTGGCGAGTTCGTTGTTTCCTCGGGGCTAAGAAAGGTTGTTTCCTTTTTGTCAGAGATTGATTCCAGCCTCACGATTGCATGGATTGATCGCTTTTTGACATCTTCATGAGAACTTCTCTTGTGGCTTGACTTGGAATCCATTGATTGGTTGATCTTTTAAAGCGAGAACAAGTTGTGGGATTCGCTTTATTAGGATTGGTAAAGTCCGCTCAGACTCTCCAAATCTCTTGACTTATCTTCAACCCTTATTTCAGCGACTAAGGCTTCTGATTGCTAGATAAGATCGTTTATCTTGCTTTTACGATCGGCTTTACGTTTCAGGAGGACGTTCAGCCTATGGCAAGTAAGATCTGATTCGATTTCAGGCACATTGCATGGGCATTATGCGGAGAGGTCATGATTACCCCGCAATAAGTTCACGATTGTTGAAAGCCTGTCGAGCTTGCCCCAATGAAGAGAGAACTTCCTTTTGGTTCGCCTTCTTCTTCATCTCTACCGGTTGTGGACGACCTATTCCTACCGTTTGGAGTGGATACCAAGGTGATGCGATTATCATCTCTAACGGGATCGGTCCCGGCATTAGATTGGCCTTGCTCTAAGCGAGGGCTAACCAAATTAGGGTTTGGCTCGCGAAATAGATAGAATGCTTCGAAATACGCATTCCGTTGTCGCGGTTTCTGAACCGTGGGCGCGGTTTGACAGGCCGCGATCGCGGCCCTCCTGGCCGCGGTTGCGGTTCGGTTCAGCGATCACGATCTCTCGGATCGACCCGCCTTGCTCTTGAACCATTTAATTATTCTCGTTTTTGGCAACACGCATTGCCGTTTCCCAAGCTTGATCAATTTTAATTGATTCAGGCCTTGAAGTGCCTTGATTGACGATTCCGTCGCTCGACTCGGACCCTGAATGATCTGTGCGATGAACAGCCATATCAACGAGAGGGGCCGGGTCATGGTTCAAGTCGATTATGGGCACAAAGGTCTCACCTTCCGAGCGAATATCGGAATCAGATTGATCAATTTTCATTAGGGTTTACTTTCCGAGCGATTTTCGGAAATCTCGGGTTCGATCGCCGATCCGCGATCGTGGTGTATGGTAACGCGGTCACGACTTTGCTCGTTGGGCGTACCTCGCGCGATTCGCTTTGCGGCGGTGCCCCAGGGTTTCCAAACAACGACTTCTTAATCTTCAGAGATTGATTCCAACACCATAATTGCGTAGATCGAGTACGTTTTTTTTTCAAAATTGCTTTCCACTGCTTTGATTGTGTTTGGGCGTTGGTTCACAATCAAGTTTTCAACTTTGGGCTCCCGGGCACGCACCCGGAGCCTAATCCGTCAATTGGTAGTCGATTACCAATATTAGGTAGGATTGAATTCGACAAGGATCCGACAAGGTTGTCCCTTGCCCCCAGTGTCGTCGATTTCGCAGCACGCACTGCGATCGATACTGGTTGTGGTGATCTGATCATGCTTTTACTTAGGGTTCAAACAAATCCCAAAGCGGATCTCTTTTGTTGATTTTTGGGGACGCCCTTAGGCTAGAAAAAACCTAAAAACGCAATTTTCCGGAGTCACATATTCCCGGAGGGGCACTCCAGTCGAAAATCCAGAGTTCGCAAATTTCCGGAGGCGCACTCCGGTAAACCACGCCCGCGGTTGGGTTCCGCGCCCACGGATCAGGTTCCGCGCCCGCGGTTGCGTCGCTGAGGGCCTCCGCAAATTGTTCGATCGATATAGGTTTCGAAAATTAACTTCTTTTTCTTCTAGGAACGATTACTCATGGATTTAATCCTCGTTCCCACAGACGGCGCCAATTGTTAGTGTACAAAATCTCGCCTTTAATTCGTCTTTAATACACTAATTAAGAACTCCTCCTCTTCCGCTCCGTCTTCAATCTCTTGACCTAGAAACCTGCAAAACAATGGAAAAAGGGGACGGGGACCCCCTAATCCACCTCCGATGCCTAAGTCAGAAGAGCAATTGTCGTTTGAGCGTCGAGGTACAACAAGAGAGCGGTAAAACCCTAAACAGTCGAGCTAAGCGAATATTAGCCTGCCTAGGATCTCTGAATATGCTATGCACATGTGTCTCTCCCTACATGCCTAGGGCATGTATTTATAATGGAAGAGGGAGAAAGAGGGGGGGCGAAAATTATATCTATTAGGCCAAAAATATTATCCTTCTAGGGCTGGCCAACTGCCTTAAAGCCCAAGTAAGGAATATTCCACCCTCTCTCTCCAACTTTAATTCTATCTTTAATGAAAAGTAAAATCTTCCATTAAGTTGCATAATCGCCATATAATTTTATATGGAAAATAACGAAAATAACTGCGCAGTAATTTTAATAAATACCTTTATAGCGAAAATAACTATGGTAATTATGTTTGTTTTACCCGCTCATAAAAATGAAGTACTTTCTTACATGTCATCCCACCATTTATTTAATTAATGTATTAATTTATGATATTTTAAATTATTATAATTAAAACCATGAGTCTCATACATTTAAATTTTATAAACTCAAAACTAATATTTATAAAACATCAATTTACAAGTACTCGCATATCGTTCTATTTATAATCAAGCACATATTTTTATTCCATGATACCAAAATTCAAGTAGCCAAGTTTAAAATTCGTGTTCCTTTAAAAAAAGTGTAAAATGTGGTGTGTTTTAAAATATTTTTCCACTTTTATTTGGCTCAAAAAAGAGCATTAGCTAAGAATGTGCGCCGGCCGCCGGAAATGCATTTTGTTGTCCCCGTAGGGAGAACCCACTATCTCGGTAGTATCTCCCGGTTTTCATTCTTCAGGCGAATTACCAGAATTACCCTCCGATGGTGGGGGAGTTAGAGATAATGTTTTGATGCAATGACGAGTTTGCCCCGCATTTTTAGATGCAGTGCTAGGTGTGCTGTGATTTTCATTTCATGCTCGGGATGTCAGCTTCTCATCCTGCTGCCTTAATGGTTAATAGTTTTCTTTCTTCTTTTTTTTGGAGATGACTTTTATAGTGTTCTTTGAGGAGCTTTTTTTAATCCGGAAGGGAAGGTGATGAACTGCTGTCAACGTTTCTTTACGAATGAGATATATCCACAGAATCTCCATCACCTAGAGAATATTTATTTTAGTATAAATAATCAAAAGATGTAAAGACAAATATATTAACGATAATATGTAGTTCAGTCATCGAATTTAAAAACAATTTCATTGTGTAAATGATATTCTCTAGCCATGTTATAAATCACACAACTTTCTAGGATTCAGACAATTTCATTCGTTTAAATGTTCTAGGGCGATTGATCTCTCATTGAGGACGATCCGCTTAATTAATTAAACTTATAATATTACAGGTAAAATATGTTAAATGAGAATGCCCACAACAGCTTTTGGAAGAAATGATTGACGATTTAACAAAGTTATTTCTATCAAGAAGATTTGAAAAATCCTCGACAAACTATGGGTCTGTTTAGCAAAAGTTTTTTGTAGCTTAAATTAGCTTATGAGTAAAATAAAAGCTTGTAGTTTGGTTAGACATGTTAATCGGGTTTGGCGGTTTCGGTCATTTTGGATTGAATCAGGCCGTAATAGATCACAAGTGTCAATTTGAGTCGCGTCGTTGTGGGTTTTTCGAAGGGCCAATTACATCAATTTTATTTTTAATATTATTAAAATAATATTTAATAATAAAATATAATTTTTATACATTTAATAATATAATATATTATGAGGACAGTTGCTTATGATTGTTGACGATTTTTGATAGATGTGAGTTGCTTTTTGATGACTTGTGGTTTTTTTTATTGACCTTCCCTAGATTGTAGCACGGTCTTTACAATTGTTTCAACACGTCGATATTTGCGAGAAAGATAGATATTGAGTTTAGATGTGTTTTTCGACCCTTGTAACCTTCAAGTTCTCCCACTATTTATAAACATTTGGGAAGAACGGTTTTCATGTTTTTCCCATGTGGGACGAACGATTTGTCATCATTTGATTGGTTGAGAGAGAGGCGGTCACTGGTTGGTCGAAAGAAGAGGTAGCCTTTGATTGGCAAATGGGGGTGGTCACTGGTCACGCTAGCATGCGCGATGTTTGGCCTTGGAACTTCTCTTACTTGGGATCACGCTGTTTGGTTGTTTTCCATTTTAGTTGGGAGTGCGCGGTACTTTGCCTTGCAAACCTCCTAACCTTTAGGTTTTTTCAAATGGGTGTAGGAAAACTTCCGGGACACTTCTCCCAATGTCGTTGCATGTGGGACCGATCTCGAACATCTCCCACAATCACTACCCGTGGGGTCAACCTCGAACATCTTCCTCTTGGCTCGACTTTGACTTATTTTGTCCATTTGCGTGTTGCTAAATTCGCGCACCATGAATAAATTCTCACCGTAATATTTTTCAAGAGAAAAATACCGTAATAGTACTACTTTCAATAATCTATTCCAAAAATATACCCCACCATATTACTTTTTCCAAAACTAAACCTTTTAATTTTAAAATACAAAATTACCCCTATCTTTAAAGATATTAAATAACTCTAATAGATCAATAAAAAAATAAATCCTAAATATCCACAATCTACGGAAAACCTGTCATCACCTCTTCATGAACCGCCCATCAATGTTAGCCTTGCTCGTTTCCTGCCGTCGTCGCCCACACTACAATTTCCGGCGCCAAGTTTTCGATGCCGCCTAGATGTTACTATTGAGTATCGCCTGATCCACACTTGTCGAGTTGTCGTGAGCCTTCCAAACAACCGTCGATACCTAGACAAAATTATTTCGAGTGATCGTCTTTGACTTTGTTACAATAATTTCCGGCACCTTTTCTGATCTGTTGAATGTCCGCCAAGCACTATAATATTTCACGGTTACGATAATTTTGGTTTAAAAAATACTGTAGTTTATTGTAAATTTGAAAAGAATTAGAAAAGATTTGCATGCAGTATTAGGCAAATACCCCGATTAGATTTTATTTTTTTGCATTTTTGCATAAATTTCGGTAATGGTTATATAAAGTAATCAAAATTGGTTAGTTAATATCATAATACGTGATTACGGAACAAAATTAACGTGTATGTAGCAAAATTTGTTTAACAAATCTAATCTACATAAAATACTATACACAAAATTTATGTAATAAAATTAACGTAAACAAAATTTATGTATCGAAATTAACCTACACGAAATATCCTACATAAAATTTTACGTAACAAATTTCACGTGAAATAAAATTTGTATAACAAAATTAACATACACGGAATATCCTACATAACTTTTATGTAACAAATTTCACGGAATAGCAAAATTTATGTAACAAAATTAACCTACATGAAATATTCTACATAAAATTTTATTTAACATAAAATTATTTGTGTAACAAAATTAACCTACACAAAATTTTATATAGCAAATTTTGTGTAACAAAATTTATGTAACAAAATCAACCTACACGAAATATTCTACATAAAATACATAAAATTTTATGTAGCAAAATTTAAGTGTGAGGGTAAAAGTGTCTAATTTTATGTAATAGGTTATTAGTGTCCTAATTATAATAGAGGGGTACATTATTGGAAACAAACATTGAAACTAGTCTATTTTTGTCTTTTCCTCGATCGGGTATATACTGTCATAGTCACTATCCTAATTAATTATTTCCTTATTAAAAAAAGAAGTTAGTTTCATAAAATAACGTTGTTTAATTTGGATTCATTGGTTATTTATGAAAATAACTTTATTTTTTCTCTTGGAGAGATATTTGTCAAGAATACCCACTAATACCTTGTATAATCGACCTAAATGTGACTTGCTAGGTAAATTTTGATCATGAAAATTATTTGAGGGAACATGTTAAATTGATACTTGCTAAAGCCAAAAAAATATATATTGTATAAAACTCACATCTCTTCTTTACATGCACAAATACATTAATGATATTAGGAGACTAAACTAACAAAAGTTACCACCTAAACACGGTTTCTTATGAATAGTATTACCGTAGTCTTACTAGTCTCCTTAATGTGAGGGAAATGTAAATCTCCTTATAAGAGTTTTTTGAGTCCTTGGATCTTCCCTATCCTTGAACTAGAGCACCAATCCCTCACCCTAAATTTTTTTCAGATCAAAAAAAAAAAAGAATAATATTACAGTTCTTCTTTGTTTCACTATAAGATATCTTTTGCTTCATAGTTCCTGAAACTCTTAGATAAATAAAATATAAAATTCATATTGATTTATCAATCATCAAAATAAGATAACGACGTTCTGAACATTTTTCCAATACGATGAATTGCATTTTCTAATACCATACACATGAAGATCTGAATTGCATTTTTCTTATACCATACACACGAAGATCTAATACACATAATCAAGAGCAATAATAAATGCTCATAGGAAATAAGTAACGAGCCACAACTACATTTGGCAAAATATCACTATATTTGGATGATGAAATCTGATAGGAATTTTAGGAAGATAAATTTTAGGAAGTATTTTTTCATTATTTGGTTGTCATTTTATGTGAGAATTGATGAGATTTTATAAGAAAATTTAAAGAAAAATAATAGAAAATTGAATTTCACTAAATTGATAAAATTTGATGGAAAAATAGAAATATATACTTTAAAATAAAAAAAATAAATTAAAATCTTACCCACATTTTCTTATCAAAACCTAACACTATCGAAACAAAGAAGACTAACGGCAGATGTAGAACACCATTATGTATTTGCTGGTTTTTGAATGGTTGTTTTCTTTTTGGTAGAAAAATGGTTGTTTTCTAATTGGTTAATTTAGTTCAACTGTATTTGCTGGTTATCATATGAAACTATATTTTCGTATACTATATTTCGTATTTCGCTTTCATGCTTACACAAGAAGATTAATGGCACACGTACAACACCATTATGCACTAGTACAATTTTTTTTTCTTGGAAACGTTCTTTGCAAAAGTATACTCCGTATGAACATATATGCTCATATGGGACGAAGACAAAGTGCACCGATCAATTTATAATGTGCAGTCTTTATATGTACAAAATTTCCTCCAAAACAAAAAAATTACATTAATCCTACTTTTGATTGAATCATGATTCATGAATAAAAGGTTTTCTTTACCACAAATTGCGCTAGAAACATTTCTTCTATTTTTTTTTTTGGTCATCAAAAATTTAGGGTGAGGGGATGGCGTTCCAGTCCAAGGAAGACCTAAGGACTCAGAGAGCTATTACAAGGGGATTTACATTTGCCTCACCTCAAAGAGACTAGTTGGGAATCGAACCTACGACCTGTCAGACCCGATTCCTATCTTGCTCCACTAGACCAACCCCTTGAGGTTAACATTTCTTCTTTGTACACTGTGAACACAGGCTCAGATCAATCAGATGTCGATGCTCGTAGCGACGTAGTCGTAGTGCACCTCCTTATTTCCATTTTCCAAGGGCAAAATCGTCCATTCATCAAGGGCAAAATCGCCATAAAAAATCATGTGCTACGAAACTGCTACCAATGGCGGGGTTACCATTCGCTCATTCTTTACCTCCGTAGTCGTAGAAACAAGCAACGACGTCTTCTGTTCCTTTAAACCCAAAAAACTGCAAAAAAGCGACCTCCCAAATCGCAAAAACACTTCACAAATTTTCTGGTTCCATTTTTTCCTTTGCATTTCTCTTCGCAAAATTCAGCTCGTTTGTTTCTTGTTGTTCGATTAAAATCTAAAGTCTTCAGAATCCAATCTGAGCTTTACACTCGAATCCGCCCCCAAGAAGCAAGCAAATTAGATCGTATCTCGGTTTACTGCCTCCACGGGAAAATGTAAAATTCTTCTCTCCGTCTCTTTGATTGGAAGCAAGCGAAATTCTTCTTCTTCCGTTGATTAATACTGTTCGATCTTGCGAAGCGGTTTTTGTCTTTCAGCTGCAAGGCAGGTACAGAGAAGAAACTCCTCTTATTAATCCTCAGTGCCATTGATTTGTGGATGTGAATGATTTTGTTTCGCTTTTATCTTCTGCTGCTTGATATTTTCCAATTTCGTGGTTATTTTCTCGATTCCCTGCTCTAGGCTAAGTCGTTTCTAATAATTTCCTTCATCTCTGTTGGAATTTGTTTTCTCTGTTTGATTTATAATCGCTGTTGCTATGCTGAATTTTGCACTTAAGCGTGTTTTCATTTGGTGGAGAAGAGCAACAGTAGATCTAGTGAAAAGCTGTCTGTTTTTTTTTTCTTCTAAATATAGCCATTGACCATCAACTTATTAGTACGTCTTTTTAGGTTTAGTAGTAGGCAAAGATGAAGAATAACCAGTTGCGGATTAAGTCTAATTTTAGAATAATTTAGAAGAATCCGTCAAGGTATATGTGAAGGATGTTTATCAATGATTGTAATCTTGCTTCTTCTGTGCCTTGCTGCATCCAAATCTATATATTCAAGTCCTTATCCAATTGAACATTGTTAATCGATGAGGAATAATGGTTATTAATTTCATTGTGCTCCTTACTTGTAGTTGCTGCTGAATTTAAGTATAAAGCATTTCAAATATAGATCAATTCCATGGATATTTTCTTTCCAGTTTTGGCAATGGATTGGGTGCCTCACTACAACTAGCATAGGGCACCAGAAGAAATGGAAGGATCTTCGGGACTGATAATTGGGATCTCCATTGGAGTTGTTATTGGACTTCTTCTAGCAATTTTTGGCTTGTTCTGCTTCAGATATCAGAGGAAGCGCTTGCGGATACAGAGCAGCAGCTCAAGGAGGGCAGCAACTCTACCAATCCGTACCAATGGTGTAGATGCATGTACAATTCTATCAGATTCAACCATCGGTCCTGAATCGCCCAGAAGTGCTGATAAGAACAGCAGGTCCTTGTGGTTCGATGGATTCAGGAAGAGTAGTGTTATTGATAGATCTGGCATACCTGAGTATTGCTACAAGTATGCTCTTCTGAAATTCAGCTTATAAATTGCTCTTAGTATACATTAAGTGAGATTTGGAAATAAGGAGTTGGTTGGTACTGTCATGTTTTTTAACAGATACTACAGTCAAAATGGTTGTTGGAGTAGTTTTGTGGGTTAGGTAATGATGAAAGATACTAGGCTTTTCCTCAAATTATTTTTTATCTAAATCTACATTACATGGAAATTCTACTTATATTTATTACATTCCCCATTGAATTGAGCATTTTGAAAATTTCTTTTTCTGTTCCACTTTTAATTTGGCATGTCGTTATCCTGCTGGTATTCAATTTATCATGTTAGAGTTGTGCTGTATCTGTCAATACATACAGTAAAAAGTAAGTGAACATGAATATTTCCGTCTTCCCAATTTATCATGTTTGCTCTTGTGTATGCGGTTTTTTGTCCATAAAGTTGATTTGCCTGTATATGAAAAATCAAGTTGCACTACTCTTGCAGGGACTTGCAGAAAGCAACTCATAACTTCACAACAATTATAGGCCAAGGGGCATTTGGTCCTGTGTATAAAGCTCAGATGCCAACTGGTGAGACTGTTGCAGTGAAGGTACTGGCAACTGATTCTAAGCAAGGGGAGAGGGAGTTTGAAATGGAGGTTAGCGCTGCTGTACATATATTCTATATGGCCCTTGCTGTATTACCTTCTTTGTCTTAAACTTGTACTTCACCAGTGTATATTAATTGGATTTTGTTTTGGGGTTCTGTTTTTTTTTTTCAGGTCAAGTTACTGGGGAGATTACATCATAGGAATCTTTTGAATTTGGTTGGATATTGTGTAGATAAGGGGAAGACTATGCTGATATATGTGTACATGAGCAATGGAAGTTTAGCTTCCCATTTGTATGGTAAGTCGTTTATCAGCTCTCCTTGCTTGATTTATATCATGAGATTCAGTATGTGAAGAATCAATACCTATCACTTCTAAGTCTCTCATGTCTATTCTAAAGATGGATAAATAGAATAATAGTTTCTATTTATCTAATAACAAATGACACCTGATGATTCATTTTCATATGTTTCCTTCATCAACTCCTAGCCAGTTGAGTTTTGAAACCACTCATCTTAATGATAAGATGTAGATATTGACTATGCTGTTTGAGTGTGGTAGAAGGTCAACTGTAAACAATCTTAAAACTGTCACAACCATTTTTTAGTTTTTCGTCCTCAATATTTTGTCCTCTCACCAGTCACCAAGATGATGATCTATTGATCTTGGTGCCTTCTGGTTCTTAAAACTATGTTTTGTTACCTATTGCATCTCTATGTATTGCTTGAAATCCTTATGGACAATCCAAACAATTTTGTCAAGAGATGAGAAATAGGCGAGTAATTGATGAATTGGTATACAATAGTGCAATGGCTATAAATTGCTAGTATCTATCAACATGGAGAAAATCTGGCTATGTACAATAGAGCGGGTTATCAATTGTTATCAACAACTTAGAATATGGAGGAAAATCTAGTTATGTACTAGATAGAGTCAGCTATAAGTTGCTAGAATCAAGATGGAGGAAAGTCTAATTGTGTGCAAGAAATGGATCAAAGTCAATACTTTGTTTAGAAAAGGGTATAGTTGGCCTGGGTGGGTTAGAAAAAATGAGCTATTAGAAGCGCAATAATCAAGTTCATCATCAATGAAGCTGGTCCCCTCTGGTTTTAAATGGTGGCCTCGCCTATAGTTGGCACCAATATTAGTAGCTGTCTGGTCTATGGGGATAATTATTCTAGGCAAAACTGAAAATTTTAGATCTATAGAATAGGGGTAGAAGTAAATACATATCCATGACATCGCGTGCTTTATTTGGTTGTTAGTCGAATAGACCTTCATCCATATGTGACCCGATCCGTCATGTGATCCACCTACCACCTCTAGCCTTATTATTACTAATACCCTTTTTCCGTTCAATTGGAGATGCAGAACTTATCAGATCTTAAATGATTTGATATTTTTAGTGACAAAATGTTCATGACAATCATATCATTGGTGTTGAAAGTCATTTTAATTGAACAAACATGCATGTTCAACTTTCATCAGATACTCATTTGACATGCCTAGTAATCTCTCCTTTCTGCTCTTTGAATTGTAAGGTGAAAATAAAGATCCTTTGAGCTGGGATCTAAGGGTTTATATAGCCCTTGATGTTGCTAGAGGCTTGGAATATCTCCATGATGGGGTATGTTATCTTATATCACCATCCATTTACCAGTTTGTCTTGCTCTCCTGCCATCCTGTAGGTTTAAGATTTTCATTTTTGTTCCAGGCAGTCCCTCCTGTAATTCACCGTGATATCAAATCATCAAATATCTTGTTGGATCAATCAATGAAAGCAAGAGTACGTCTCCTCAGCTGTTGCTCTAAACATGCTCTACAAATATGTTGAATATGATAACCTCAAGCATATACGATGTGCAATAAAGATTGAATGTTACTTATTATTCTTATTATTTTGTTTTCCATGGAATCCCCCATCTACACATATACTTAGTTGTCTTTTGTCAATCACAGGATTCACAGCACTAAAATCTTAGTGGACATAGATGTCACATGTAACAAAATCTGTGGTTTTTTAAATTCTTGTATGTTGGAATCAGGTGGCTGATTTTGGGTTATCAAGAGAAGAAATGCTTTCTGGGCATGCAAGCAATTTAAGAGGAACATTTGGCTATTTGGATCCTGAGTATATATCAACTAGGACCTTCACAAAGAAAAGTGATGTCTATAGTTATGGAGTTCTGCTCTTTGAACTCCTTGCTGGAAGAAACCCCCAACAAGGCCTCATGGAATATGTGGAACTGGTAAATATCTCACATCTTCTTAAATGTTTGAGTTACAGATCCGTCATCAAAATAGTACTAGATTTTGGCACTCATCACATTTTCAATTCAATAAGGATTCTTCATGCCCCTAATATTGTGACTTTTTTGGTGCTAAACAAGTTTTTTTGAACCTGCATTTTCACATTATTTGTCTTTTTTTGCCTTTCTTTCTTACTTTTGTTTCTTTAATCCTTTTCTAATTCTCAAATTTGATTCATAGGCAGCAATGAACATTGATGGAGGAACTGGGTGGGAAGAATTAGCAGATTCCGGTCTCAAGGGTGAATTTGACATACGGGAGCTGAACGAAGTAGCAGCACTCGCGTACAAGTGTATAAGTCGGTCTTCGAAAAAGAGACCTTCAATGAGGGACATAGTCCAAGTCCTCACAAGGATCCTGAAATCAAAGCACAGAAGGCAGCACCATAAGAAGCCATTATCTGCTACACCAGAAGAAGTGTCCGTCAATGTGGAGGCTCACATGCCCTTGAGCGAGTGCAGGAGAGATTCTATGGATAGCATGTCCATGTCGGAAGTGAGAACTCCGGTTAGTGAGCATAGAAGAGTGGAGTCTATGGACACTGAAAGTATGGTTGATAGTGAACCTGGGTTTTGAGTAAGAAAAAGATGAAAATATTTGTTTGTTTGTCTGTAAATTTGATTGACCTCCTTGTTGAGTATGGGTTTAGGATATTGTGATATGGTTGTTGAATATCGTCTGTAACTTGTGTAGATTTTTCTTTGTTCATTGTTTGGGCGATGCCCTATTGTGAATACCCCGCCAGCCTTGTCCTAGGGCACACGGTGGAGAACGTAATTCGCAAAATGTGCAACAGGGGACGAGTAACCAAATCCAAACAAGGCTTGGGTTTTGCCACTGCACTAGTGAATTCGGACTTTCTTTGTTCATTGTTAACATAATATGGTTGATAGGGGATGTGTTTGACACCTTTTGTATATTGAAGTTTTTGTTGATGAGCTACTAATTCTCAGCATCTTTTCCTGTTTATTTTGCCATTAAACTATCCAATTGATATGATTTTATATTTCAAATATTCAAAAATGGCTATACTGTATCATTACAATCTAATGCATGATCCAGATTCCAGATGGGAGAATATGATTTGTAACAAGTTACATATCAGTACGGAGTATATCACTAGCTATTTAACTTTATCTAAAGCAATAAAACATGTATTATTATAATTATAATCCTAATCTATAACCGAGAAAAAAGAAGCCAAATTGGCCCACGAGGTAACACGCGAATATGCTGATTTATTTATTCAATTAAGGAAAATTTCGTGGTAGCCTTGCAAATTCTATACTTTGAACACATAACTAGTGTTATTCCCGTACCTTGTACGGATATATTTCCAAATAATTTTATTTCTAACTTATTATTTAAATATTTATTCGGAATAAATTTTCACGATTAAATCTTATTTTCTTTAGTAATAATAATTATAAAATTTTAATTTGTTTAGAAGAAAAGAGTGGATGGTAGTTTTTGAGATAGTGGGGAAGTAGTTAAGGTAAAGGTGGATTAAAAATGAGAAATTAAAAATCAAAAATTATTTCAATTTGCCATGTGGCTCAAATTTTTACAAAGACTTGGTTTTTGCTTTATATTTGTACTAGGGTAGATTAAGGGGAAATGATTTAAAAGCTGAAGTTTTATTCAATAAAAGGAATTGTGGTTCATTACAATGGTATTTTATTTACACCTATTTGTAAATCTCTAATGATTCGTTTCAAATAAAGAAATATTAAACTAGTATATAAATAGCAAAGCAAATTTTCTATTCTACTTTTGTATTCCACTTAGTTAAAGAAATATTAAATTAATGTTAATTTTTAAAAAAAAATTATGTTTATATTTCAAATACCTATATACATATATGTGCAATTGTTTTAGCTTAAAAGTCATATTTTACAATTTTCAAAAATTAAAAGGGTAATACTTTGTAAGGAAATTATTCTCTTAATTTTTAAAATTTTTTTAATATTATTTTTAAGATACAAATTTAAACATATGTATATAATTATTTAAAATATTTGAATATTAATTTAATATTTAAAATTTAAGTGAAACACACAAAAGTGGAACCGAAAATTTGCGTTGAATATAGCGCATCGTTATTTATCTCTTCATAAAATATTCATTCAATCACGTTACAAAATTTATCAGCGCGCGCTTCTTAGTTAAGCTGAACTTATTCTGCTGATTACAAACCCTAAAATCACGTATTAAATCCAAAACAAAAATGTGTGACCACTAATTAAAACTAATAATGCTTCAAGGGAATGCTCTGTTCATACCTAAACACATTCTCAGGATCAACCTTGACCTTAACTTTCAACAACCTCTCCACATTCCCTTTGAAGTTGTTATACTTTGATCAAGAGGATTCGAGAGAGAAAACACAAGGAGAAGAGAGTTATTATTATTGAATTTCTGGAAATGTGTTTTCTGTTTACAAAAATGACAGCTGAGCACTATTTATACTATGCCTCATTACATTTCATCATCTCAACTAATATTACATCACTCTTCACCCCCCCGCAAGCTGGGCATGTTTGACTCTGGGAAGAACATTCCAAGCTTGGAGAGAATAAGATTTTGTTGTGATGAAGGCAAAATTTTAGTGAATACATCTGCCAACTGTTGTGCAGTAGGAACATAAGATAATTGCAACAGACCTTCCATAACCTTTTCCCTTGTAAAATGGCAGTCAATTTCGATACGCTTTGTTCGCTCATGGAACACCGGGTTCTTAGCAATTTGTAGAGCCGAGTTGTTGTCACAATGAAGCTGCACAGGATGTAAAGTATCCATACCTAAATCTTTAAGCAACCTTATGAGCCATGTGACTTCTGCAGCTGCTTGTGCCATTGCACGGTATTCGGCTTCAGCTGAACTTCTGGACACAACACCCTGTTTTTTAGACTTCCAACTGACAGGTGACTCTCCAAGAAGCAACACATATCCAGTAACTGATCGTCTACTAATAGGACATGATGCCCAATCACTGTCAGAGTATGCAGTTAAAACAGGGTTGTCACAACCATTAAGAAGAATGCCACATCCACTGGTGCCTTTGACATATCGAAGAGTATGAAGTAAAGCATCATAATGTCCTGAATAAGGATGCTGCATAAATTGACTTAAAGTCTGAACAACAAAGCAGAGATCTGGCCTTGTATGAGTAAGAAAATTTAATTTTCCAATAAGCATTCTATACTTGGAAGGATCTGTTAGAGGAGAACCTGTAGTAGGCATTAACTTGCAGTTGAGAGGTAAAGGTGAACACACTGATTTCAGAGAGGATAAATCAACCTCTTCCAACAATTCCTTGGTGAACTTCTTTTGTGTCAAAGCAATTCCCTGAGGCAGATAGGACACTTCTAACCCCAAAAAATAATGAAGTAGTCCCAGGTCTTTAATGTTGAACTCATTATCCAGAGAGCTTTTGAGATTGACAATTTCAGATTCATCAGATCCAGTAATCAACAAGTCATCAACATACACAGCTATTATGGTAATATGAAGACCTACTCTTTTGGTGAATAAAGAATAGTCATTCTTTGATTGTATATAACCACTAGCTTGCAAAAAAAATGTCAATCGATGAAACCACTGTCGGGAAGCCTGCTTTAACCCATATAATGATTTCCTTAGTCGACACACCAGATTTTCAGGATTAGCCATGCCTTCAGGAACTCTCATATAAACCTCTTCTTGTATATTTCCATGCAAGAAGGCATTATTTACATCTAATTGATGTAAAAACCACTTCTTTGATGCAGCCACTGAAATGATAGTTCTTATTGTTGACATTTTTACAACTGGAGAAAAAGTTTCATGATAGTCAATACCAACCTTTTGTGTAAACCCTTTTGCTACTAACCTTGCTTTATAGCGTTCCAAACTTCCATCAGCCTTGAGTTTGACTTTAAACACCCATTTACAGCCCACAACTTTCTTCCCTTTTGGCAATGGAACAAGATCCCATGTCTCATTGGATTGAAGAGCCTTTATTTCCTTGTCCATGGCAATAACCCAATTAGAGTCTTGGCTTCATGATAAGAGGATGGCTCAGAATATGAAGTAAGGTGTGAGATTAAAGCAAGATGGGATGTGGGTAGTTGAGAAGGATTAAGCAATTTAATATGAAAGTTTGAATTTGGAGCTAGGTTACAAATGTAATCAGTAAGATAAGCAGGTTGATGAGGAATTCTAGAGGATCTCCTTGGAACAAAATTCTGAGGAGAAGGATTTTGAGAGGGTAAAGATGATGAAGAAACAAAATGTGAAGGAGAAGGATCTGGAAAATCTGGAGAATCAGGTGAAATATTTGTATGTATAGGAGTAAAAATATGAGATGGAAAATCAGATTTCACAGGGGGTAAAATAGTTGAAGAATGCAATTGAATATTGTGATGAAAAGGAAAGTGACCTTCATGAAATGTAAGATCTCTGGAATGGAAAACTTTTTGTGTATGAAGGTCAAGGACAGTATAGGCTTTCTTATTATAAGAATAGCCAAGAAAAACACATGGGGTGGCTCGTGGTTGAAATTTATCTCTAGCTCTTTTCAAGGTATTGACAAAGGCAAGACAACCAAACACTCTTAAGAAAGAGTAATCTGGTGGTTTGGAAAAAAAGAGTTGATAAGGGGATTTGTTTTGTAAGGAGGGTAAGGGAGTTCTATTAATGAGGAATGTAGCTGTCAAAACACATAAGCCCCAGTATTTTAAAGGAACATTTGACTGAAAGAATAAAGCACGAGCTACTTCAAGTAAGTGCTTGTGTTTCCTCTCAACAATGCCATTTTGTTGAGGGGATTCAACACATGAAGTCTGGTGTAAAATGCCAAGAGAATTGAAGAAAGAATTGGCATTTGAGTCAAGAAATTCAGGAGCATTATCAGTTCGAATGGCTTTTATTTTTGTATTGAATTGGGTATGAACCATTGAAGCAAAGGTTTTTAGGACAGATAGGGCATCACTTTTATTTGTCATCAGAAAAGTCCAAGTACAACGAGTACAATCATCAACAATGGTAAGAAAGAAACGAAAGCCATTGTATGTGGGGCATTTATATGGTCCCCAGGTATCTATATGTAACAAAGCAAAAGGATGATCAGCTTTGCTAAGAGAAGTATGAAAAGGCTTTTTATGTTGTTTAGCTTTTGGACAAATCTTACACAAGAAGGGATGCTTTGTAGCACTACTAGAAACAAAAGGTAAAAATTTGAGTTGGTCAAAGGCACAATGACCAATGCGACAATGCCATAGCTCTAGGCTTTTATTGAAAGCAGAAGAGGACAAACATGTGGAGTCTGAAGGAGAAACAACTTTTTGTGGTGAAGAGGAAGTGTTGGCCACATAAAGACCTTTATCTTCTTTACCAATCAACAGAGGCCTCTTCATCAAAGGGGCCTGAAGAAAGCATGAAGTAGGAGTAAAAATGACATTGGCATTGAGTTCCTTTGTTAATTTGCTAATTGATAACAAATTAAAACAGAAATCAGGAACATGTAATGCATGAGACAAGTGAATATCAGATGTCAAGGATATCTGGCCAGAATTGTGCACTAAAGATTTATGGCCATTAGGCATGATGATAGAGGAAGGTTTAGGCACAGAACTAGAATTATATAAGAAGGACAGATTAGGTGTAATATGGTCCGTGGCTCCACTATCAAGAATCCATGAAGACTGATAAGAATCTGAAAGAAAACAGTATGATTTACCAGCCAAGAAAGCACAAGTGTCATGAGAGGAAGAAGCTGCAGGCTGTTGGTTGAGCAAACTGAGAAGCTTATCAAACTGTTCAGGAGTGAATTGTTGACCCACAGAGGTAGGATTTGTTGATGAGCTCGAAGATCCAGCAGTAGCTGCCACTTTAGAATCATTGTTAGTTGGATATCCATGCAACTTCCAACATTTCTCTTTAACATGATATGGCTTTTTGCAATGGTCACAGTAAGGTCGTTTGCCTGTTCTTTGACCACGATTATCCTTTTCCTTGGAAGAATCTTTGGAAGAATTAGATCCCCTAGCATCTTTCTGTGATGCCAAAGCAGTACATTCATCAAGATTCGATGTGTGAATTTTAATAGCCCTCTGAGATTCATCTTCAAGCACCATCAGATAAACTGAGCTTAGAGTAGGTGGCGGATTAAGCAACAAAATATTGCCTCTAGTAACAGAGAAAGCATCATTGAGTCCCATTAGGAACTGAAGAACCTGATGATCTTGCAAAATTGAACTAGCAACAGCAGTTGATCCACAAGTACAAGGCGTGTGTTCAATCAGCATCATATATTCATCCCAAAGCACTTTACACTTTGTAAAGTAAGCAGTAACAGAGGATGTACCTTGAGAAAGAGAATTCAGTTCGCGTTGGATCTGATACAATCTTGTGCGATTAGATTTTCCAAATCTCGATTCTAATTCAGACCAGATTTGAGCAGTAGATTTGCAAAACAAGATTGATTGAGCAATTTCTTTGTTGACAGAATGTAAGAGCCAGGAAATGATCATATTATTGCATCTTTCCCAGTGAGCATGAAGAGGAGAATCGAGATTAGGTTTTCGGCAAGCTCCAGTAACAAAACCTAACTTGTTTTTAGCTAAAAGTGATACCTCAACCGATCGACGCCACTGTGCATAATTGTGCTCATCAAGAGGAGCTGTAGATAGCACGTAGGCTGGATGATCAGAATGGTGAAGATACAGCTCATCCCACGGATCGAGACTGTCGGAAGTGAACCGACGACTCCACGCGTTGTTCGTCGGCCAAGTTTGCAGCGGAGGAAATTGATTTTGATTATCCATGAATCGAGCAATTGAAGAATGAAATTGCTTTGCTTTGATTCAAGGAGAGATTGAAGAAAATCAGGATCGAAGAACGAAGTCTGATACCATGTTATACTTTGATCAAGAGGATTCGAGAGAGAAAACACAAGGAGAAGAGAGTTATTATTATTGAATTTCTGGAAATGTGTTTTTTGTTTACAAAAATGACAGCTGAGCACTATTTATACTATGCCTCATTACACATCATCATCTCAACTAATATTACATCACTCTTCAGAAGTATTCATGAGCAAAGCCTAAATGCCCTTTTGCATTGGTCCCGATATCAAGATCCTTATAGTTCAAGAACGACTCTCTCGACTTCTCAGAAACATACGGAGTGAATGTGTCGTATAGCTCGCGTATGGCTCTTATGTACTTCTTCTCCTTCTCCAGGCTCGTATCGGTCCAATACATAAGGTACTGCATCAAGAAGAGGT
The DNA here is from genome assembly GCA_964016875.1 of Fallopia convolvulus. Taxonomy (NCBI): domain Eukaryota; kingdom Viridiplantae; phylum Streptophyta; class Magnoliopsida; order Caryophyllales; family Polygonaceae; genus Fallopia; species Fallopia convolvulus. The sequence goes on from OZ024737.1 coordinate 35,891,272, forward strand.
TGCCTGCTCTGTGAGGAAACGGGGTAGCGTCTTCTGCAATCTCGCTCATCCTTCCGCCGTAAGGATTGTATTGCATGATGGCATGTGGACCTATCTCGATCAACTTCTTCCAAATCGCCTCCCAACCTTTCTTAGGGATGGGTTTCTTGACGTAGTCGGATTTGTTCTTGTGAAAGTTGTTAGGTGGTTCTGATCTTTTTAACATAGCCTCAAGTGAAGTACCTAATATTTTAGAAGTAAATATCGATCATAAGTAAGTAATATATACATATATGATGCATATCACACATCCAACAATCCTTGGACTTCAAACCCAGCAAATTAGCAATTTACCTTGATGAGCACCTGATAACCAAAAGAAAGTAGATTGAGCCCAAGTCATCTCAAGACAATCCTTGCTCTTCAAACCCAACAACGGAAAGGTAGCGTTGACCAAAGTCAACAACTGTTGTGGGCGTCCAAGATAGAGTGCAATGAAGGAAACTGCAACGGTATTGTTTTGTGTGGGCCGCACTTGTGCCCTGATGAAGAGGTTGGGGTCCATCTTGTGCGCCACCCGCTGCCATTGGTCCACGGTGTCGGTGGCGCCTTCCTCTAGCGTCTTGGTCACATTGAACACCGTCACCCTCTGTGGGACCCGCACCAGGTGGAGCTTCCATTCGAGGATCACCCCGAAGCTGGCCGCGCCTCCTCCTCGGATGGCCCAGAACATGTCCTCTCCCATTGCTTCCCGGTTCAGTATTCTTCCTTTGGCGTCCACCACCTGCTCGATCATATATTCATATATTTTTTAGCTACAACTATTGGAATACTCATCCCATATCAGAAATCTAAAGAGAAATAAGCCAATATAAATACCCTTGAATTACTTCTCATATTAATAATTGGTTTTAAGATGGAATCCCAATGGACTTGTGTACTGGACTTACGTATGGGCCACACGTGGCCCATGAAGTTTCACATGGTGGCCTACGGAATTTGACAACAACATTTACTATTGCATAGAGTCACCAGGAAAAAGTGGATCATCCTTACATAAAAACTAGTATTGTATGCACGTACCTTCGCATCGAGAACATTGTCAATGGTCAAGCCACACTTCCTCATCAAGGCACCGTAGCCTCCGCCACTAATGTGGCCGCCAACACCCACGGTGAAGCAAACTCCGGCAGGGAAGGCAAGGGTGTTGTTGCTCTTTTTAGCAACGTTGTAGTAAACTTCTCCTAGTATAGCCCCTGTCTGAACCCATGCCACCTCACTTTCCACCTCAACGCGCACTTTCCTCAGATTAAACATGTCCAGGATGACAAACGGGGTCCTCGACACGTAGGACGAGCCCTCGTAGTCGTGGCCCCCGCTCCGGATCTTGAGTACGAGCCCGGAGATCTTGGAGCAGACAATGGCGGCCTGCACGTGGGAGTAGTTTGTGGCGGTGACGATGGCCACCGGCTTAGGCGTGGTGGTTCGGTTGAAGCGGCCGTTTCTGATGTAGGCTTGGAGTGTGGTGGTGAACGATGCGTTTTGAGGGGTAAATATGACTTTTGAGATTGGGCTTGACGGGTTCACAAATTTGTTATTCAGGCAACTCACAAAACGGTTGGCTGAGGGTTGATGTGGAAGGGCGGAGGTGAGGAGGAGATGCTGAGATATTAGTATAGCTATTGTGGAAAAGATTAGTAACATCTCCATTTCTTATGCTTGCTTTGGATTCTTAAGTGTGGTTTGTCTGTGTATATATACTACAGAATTACGCATACTAAATTTCTAAATTGAGTATCTTATTAACTTTCTTTTCAGTAAGTTTCTTGTTATGGTGGAAATGAATTTTCTTAGTATTTTTTTAACATCTCTGTACTATTAAAATGCATGTATGTATTAGATTTTATCATATTTACTACTTCTCTTGCCGATTTAATTGGCTAATTTATCAATTCGTTATCTTTCATTACTATATGTACGTATTTGGTTTTATTTGATTGAGATATTGAATTAATAATATATAAGAAAATATATATACATATTTCTAAGATGTACAATATGATATTTCCTAGTTTTACACACGCAAATCTAATTATCAATTAGTAATATATTTCGTATATTTCATTACCATATTTCTCTTTATATTATATATATAAAAAAAAATGATACCTGGTTCTCTCATTCGGCCCATGTAGCGCAAAGTTCAAACGCTCAGAGATCTCGGCTCAGGTCGCAACTACACTGGAAGATTTGGTGAAGACAATGGCCATTTGGTCGGGCGAGTGATGACCATTGATAGCTCCGAAGAAAGCGGGAACCGGGACGGTGTCAACATCCACCTTCCACTTCTCGCAACGTAGATAGTGGGCGACAATTATTCAGAAATTAACGAGGACAGGAACGTGGTTCCAAGGGTGACGGAATGAGAATTAGATATAGAAAAAAAATAGAAAAAAGAGGATCATACGTATGCACGAGCATGAGAGCTGTAAAAACATCGATTAGTTGTAACCCAGATTTGGGAACATCTCGGTCAATAAACACAAAATTATCTTTTCATTCTCAATTCTACTTGTTATCGTTTGATTATCAATGACCCAAATCTAGGGCATTTGAATACTCTATATTTTTTGCCCAAAATAATTTGGCGTACACCATGGGGCACGATTAGAAGCTAGGGTTTCAATACCAGATTCACCAAAACAACTGTTACCCTGTATAATCATGAGGAAGAGACTCACGAGTAGCATGATCCTCGAAGAATCGGACTGCCATAAGAATCCATCATCAATTGATTACCAAGCCGAATTGGTAGAGTTCGCCCAGAGGCTCCGCAATTTGGAAAAGGAGTTGTCCGATCAGCGTGCTTGCAATGAAAAATACAAAACAAGCATCAAACGCCTCATCTCCGACAACGAGCTTGGTATCCTCGATCGACCCACGCGCCAAAACCACGAGGGATAGCTACTATGCTGCAACTCAGTGGTGGGGGAAGGAACATCAAGGAACTCGGCAGGCCACGACGCTCGAACAGTTAATACCGAGTTCATAACTTCACTTGCCACCATCCCAAGAGTGGCATCTACTTTTCCCAAGTAAGACACAATACCAGGGGAAGCACAAAACCTCCTATACACCTCTTTTTGGCAGAGGAAGTTAACTCGCGTTATCCCAAAGATACCTTCATGGACAACGATGATGATCAAGACAGACGTCGTCCGCGATACGTGGAGGAGATCATCCGCGATCACTTCAAGATGTTCACTGAGCAGATAGCCAAGATCCATAGGGTCCCTCGGCCAATTGAAAGAGAAGCTATCGATGGGTATGATGAATCCCCGTTTGCTCCCTCGATTGCACGGGTCGAAATACGTAAGAAGCTTTCGGTTCTATCCATGGTTTCTTATGACGAAACCGGTGATCCCGACGAACATGCACGTTGCCATCTTCAAACACAAGATGATGATTAATGCGGTCCTATACCATTCACGGGAGGCACTGATGTGTAAAGGGTTTGGAGCGGATCTCGCGGGAATTGTTTTGAAGTGGTTCGTGAATCTCCCCAGAGGAAGTATAATGTGTTTCTCCGAGTCAATGGATTCTTTCAGGGTGCAATTCGCCAACAGTTGAAAGTTTGAGAAACATCAAGTGATCTCTTCTATATAGTGCAAAATTCCAAGGAATCCACCCAGAAATACCTCGATAGTGTTTAACCGGGAGAAGGTTTCCATCCCACAATGTGATGTGCCAACCTCCATCGAGGCTTTTTGACAGGGGGTCAGCCAAGAGGGAGATTCATACAGAGAACTCATTAGGCACCCTTGCCATGGCTTTGAAGATGTTTAGACCAAAGCTATAGCCCAAGTTCGACTCGAGTAGGATCTGAATCTGAGAAAGTATTCGAGCGTATGGGAGAAAAAGGTCATTGCCGACCATCGATTGGAGCATCGAGACTAACCATACCGTCGCCTGCATTCGGAGGCGGTCAGAGTAAATGTCGCCAACGCTATACCCGTATCTCCAAAAGCGATCAAGCTATTTCGGTCCAACTATGAAGAGTTCAATTTGTGTATATCTCTAAAGGAGCTTGTCAAAAACCTAGCACAAATGGGGAGAGGCACAAGGTGGCCGAAAAGGAATGAGAAGTCATACCTGAATAGAGATACGCGTAAATGGTGTGATTTTCACAACGATTATAGTGACGTGACAAACGAGTGTGTGGCCCTTAGAAGGGAAATAACATTCTTGGTATTAAGAGGAAGGATAACAAAAGTTGCCCCAAATGCACATGTTCCGCAAGGGATGATAGAAGCGTCCAACGTGGGAAGTCTTCGTTGCTAGTATCGTCTCATGTGGTGAATGTCATAACTAGAAGATCAAATATATGCGGGCTCACGTATTCAGCGGCTAAGCAAAATGCCAGGGAAAACTCATTCTGCCGACTGATACCCTTGAAGAAAGATGGTCCCAATCGCACGATATACTTTGATGAGGCTGACATTGACGGTCTAGAAGGACCTCACCACGATAGTCTTGTGATATCCCTATCCATAGAAATTGTGCTAGTAGTAAGAGTTATAAGCAATCAAATAAGTGTTGCCGAATGGAGCCTTAATTTCAAATTATAATTGAACGAATGTGATAACAAAGAAACAAGCAGCACTTTATTGCCCCGACCACATTAAATTTAACACCCATGTGAAGTTAACTTGAAAGATTTATAGAACAAGTTACACTAAGCTAATGACCATATAGCTAGCAATTAAGTAGCGACCAAATCACGTGCATTCATCAATCAAATTCAATGCGAGGCGTGACTATGTATTTTGAAATCCGTTGGTTAATCCCAGATGTGCCATTAACAGCCACACTATGGTGAGCAGTTGTCCACCTTTGCACAGATGAGCTGCGTGCGCACTTGGCTTGCACTTAGAAGCCGCATAGCACAACAATTCAACCCACACTTTGCTCATCACCTCCCACATATTAATCCCGGCCTGGCCCTTCATCTCTGTCAACTCTTTTGAAAGGCTGTGCGCATATTCAAGAACCGAGATTTTCTCTTTTTGCTGCTCAACAACTTGACATAATTGATCTTTATTCGCCCTGATTATCATCCTACATGCTCTCTCCACCTTATCATCCCCACCGTCCTTGGTACGACCAGCCTCCAAAACAACCAAAATTCTAGCCACCTCGTCACACGTTTGCTGGAACGTCACCTTAGCTTCAGCTGCCACTTCAGACAACATTGTTTGTTCCCGGACTAAAAGGTATGCAATGTAGTCTGACATAGCTTTGCTGAACTCGCGCAGTTCTTTCTCCTCCTTATCATCAGTATTTGAAGAATACCCATGATAGCAAAGCTCGGTAGCAACATGCCAGACTAGGACGATCTTATCAAACTCCATACAAGAATCTCCGAACCAAGTGTTTGTAAACGTGGATACCGAGGGAACATCGTGGTAGTAGTCACGGAGGATCCAATCACCCTTGGCCGAACACATTTTCCTAGCATCTTCAAGCTCCTGAGCCTTAAGGGAGCGGTACTTGAGCTCCTCGAATAAGATATCTCGTAAGCTGTCGTCAAAGCTTGCTGGAGACATGTTCCTCAAGCCATATACAAAGTCTTTGATCTTGATCCGATGCATCAGTTTCTCGACTTCCGGGCTACTCTTGGAGGTACAGCACATGATGAGGCTGTACCGTGACAAAGAGCCAGACCATCTACGAGAAAGCAACTTCCTCTTAAGAGAGGCGAGCATCCGAAGGGGGGTCTTAAATTGATTCTCCTGATCACGTGATCTCCAGGCAACGGTCCAATCCGAAAGCATCATCATCAAGAGCGAGACGAGATCGAAAACAAGAGCAGACAAAAAGAGAGTGTAGGTAACTAGAACATCAACCTTTTCGAATTCGCTTTTGTCGACCGAAACCCATATAATGAAAGCGAGTAGCTCCATGAAGATTGTGAGCAAGCGAGTAACCAGCCCGAGGAACTGCGCTAGCACAAGCGCCTTGGTATAGAACACATCGTAGGCCAAATTCAGCTCGATACCACCTCAAACGCACCCGCAGCGTTGACCCTCGTGAGGAAATAATCACGGCTGGCTGTGCGATGTGATGGACTGAAGCCAACATTAGCGAAAACCCCCTTGAAGGTCTGGAACAACACCAAGGCATCCCGGGCCAAGTCAGCAGCATGGAGTTCAAACTCTCCTCCTTCTCCTAGCAGCTCGAATGCCTTGGTGAAACTCGTGAACCGAGTCAAGTTGCCAATGAACAAAGCCGAATTACGCTCAAGGAACTTGCTCACACCGGCTGCAAAAACAGAGTAGATACCTACAGCTAGCCTGGCCTTAGGACGAAACACAATGATGGATCGGTTTAAGATGATCCCAGTAAGGAGGGTTCGAAAGGTGTTGCGGAACATGGACTTGTTGTCCTCCATGGAGAAGGCGGTTATTGTGTCAGGCCCCATGACTTGTAAGAACACGATTGGCGCCCACAGTGCGAAAAGGGGTCGGTTGATGTCAGTGGCGGAGCCCATGGCCGATCGTGTGACCAGCCCCACCGCGTAGTCCACCGCCAGGCCGGCTACGGTGTATGAGGCCCAGAGGAGGCCGTTCACAATTGAGCTGGCGGTGGTCTTCCTCAGGGGCGACAGCACGGTCAGGATGGTCTGGAGGATGAGGTTAAACAGCAACAAGTTCCGGAGCTCGAGCAGTTTCATCAGGATATCTATGATACCCATCTTCATCTCTACTCTTCTATTTTTCGTACAATTTTTGACGAGCAAGATTAATTGGAAGAAGCTAAGGAGATTGTGGGGGTACGGTGTGCTCCGGCCTCTGCACCGTACCCCGGCCCGTCGTTGTTTGATCATGTACATATACATTATTATTAATTATTAATATATTAATTAAAAGAGGGTTGAAATTTAACACTGCACAGATCGAGATCGATGCTTATTTATTAATTAAAGACTTTGGTTTTAATACTATTTAATGACTAATTCTTAAACAGAAAAAACAAAAACATTTATTAATCGGAGAATAGGTCGTGGGCACATTTTGCGTTAAAATCGCCTCTACACCCGGAGTTGTTTCAAAAACAATTATTTAACCGATTATAATATTTCATCTTATTCCAGTAAGATCTAATTCGAAATTTATCTTATATATTGCGAATCAAAATTATACATTTATTATTATTTTTTTGGTAGAAAAAATAATACATTCTTTTTACGGGAATTTCATCTGGTTACCCTTAATTTAGACTATTTCGTGTGATACTCAAAAAAATTTTAAATTTTGCAAGGTAACTCACTCATTTTAAAAATGTTTGCCCCACACCCAACCCTTAACTTCAACCATAAAAACGTTAAGTAGGATTTAAAAACATTAAGTGGATTAACACAAAATATTTCTCAGCTTCTACGTGACATCGACAACATCTCTTATTGGCGGTGGATGGGTTTGCAGAGTACGGAGGCACTGACCGACAACTTCGGGTAGTGGACAACAACGATCTGCTAGCTATTTTAGGAAGACGACTTCAGTTAAGGTTATTATGGTTTTCGAAATTTTGGGGTATGATATTTTAGAGAATTAGGGCTAAACAAAAAGGAGACTAAAACCAGGGATATATACACTAGCAGGAGTAACATGAGAAAGAGTTAAAAAGGTGATGTTAACCATATTTAGATTACATATATTCTAGGTGAATCATATCTTTTATATTTTCCTAGAATAGTCTAGCTTATTATGGTTACTTCTCTTGTATATATACTCTACATATTACTTCAATAAAATCACACAATCAATTACACAAAATATCTCTCTATATGGTATCAGTCTAAACCTTCCTAGGCCTGTCCCGTTTTTCCTCCCTCTCGCTTACTCCAATGGCAGATTCATCTTCGGTTCTCCCTAATCCTCTCATCCCTTCCGAACCTTTTATTGTTGTTCAACTCCCAAGCATTGTAAAGCTTACCCCCACAAATTATGTTGGATGGAAGACCCAACTTCAAGCCACCTTGGAAGGTTGCGATCTCTTCCGGTTTGTTGATGGATCTCGTGCTCTTCCACTAGCCACCATACCGAATTCCGAGAATGTCTCTTGACCACTCTCGAACCCTGTTCATCATACATGAAAACGACAAGATCGTCTCTTGTATGGTGCGATTCTTGGAACCTTGTCCCAATCGGTTCTCTCTTTAGTGACCCGAGCAACAACCACAAGAGAGGTATAGGACATCCTCAAACAAACATATGCGACTGCCTCACGCGGTCACAACAAACAAATCAAATACAAAATCAACCATGTTGAAAAAGGAACTCGATCCATTGCCGAGTATATGCAATCCATGCGTGAGTCGGCGGATCTGCTTGCCTCCTTGGACTCTCCACTTAACAAGGATGACTTCACGGATCTGATATGCTATTGATACGCAATAATATTAATTAGGGATAATTATTTTAGAATACTGTTTCCTTTTATTTAGAGATGTGATTTGATTTTCTAGTAAGAGTATCTTTTAATAATATAGCAATTAGGATTTTTCTTATTTAGATATAGGGTTATTAGAAATACCCTTATGTTGTTAGGCTGCTATCAATCAGAAATCCAGTGAATTAATTAATTATCTCTTTTGCTTTGATTTTATCGTTCGTTCTTCAACCCCGTGGCAACCAACCACGTTTATCCGGAGTCGGAATCCACATCGGATTAGGCTCAAACCCTTGACCAACAAGGGTTTCGATACATGATCTACATCGGGTCCGTATCAACTAGTGCTTTCATTCTTGAACTCTGCCATCAACATGTTCGGAGTTCCAAGCCATATCCTCCGGGACCTTCCCCCACATATAAAGTTGAGGCTGTATATGGAACATAAGATGCGTTGTCGTCAAACACATATGGAAGTTGCGGATCGTCGTCGTCGGATAAATGTGATTTTTGATAGATTGGAACGCCCAATCGCAGTTGTGAACGAGCCGCCGCGAAACCTTGTCCCGACAACAGATTCCGCGCCCACCGTCAAGGTCCCGGCCGTTACCGTTCCGGATAACACAACATTCGCCACCATAGAGGCCGTCGTCGCTACTACGCCGACGAACCAGCAGGGCGTCGTCCCGCCTCCGATTTCGCCGAATTCTATTTACATGGCACCACTCAAGCCACCGTCGGGTAGCGCGACGCTAACCACCAGCCCGACCACCGCTACTATGCACGCGACCCAGCAGGCTGCCACCCCTCGTCCGGCCGTCGTCCCTGATGCATCACCCCAGCCACAACGTCTACAGGTTGAAAATAAAGTCCACCTGCGTGCGCCTCACGGAAATGATACTAGTCCTACGATTCGGGTCGATGCTCCGCCCTTCAATGGGTCGGATCTGAAAGGATGGATATTCAAGTTTCGGATGCGGAATCAAGCGCTGACACATGTGCCATGGGACCCTGGCGGATTAAATTCCAAGATCCGTTTCATACGCTTCCTCCTGATTTCCGACTTGAGGACAAGTCGATTCTCAACGGGGGAGAATTGATACGCTATTGATACGCAATAATATTAATTAGGGATAATTATTTTAGAATACTGTTTCCTTTTATTTAGAGATGTGATTTGATTTTCTAGTAAGAGTATCTTTTAATAATATAACAATTAGGGTTTTTCTTATTTAGATATAGAGTTATTATAAATACCCTTATGTTGTTAGGATGCTAACAATCAGAAATCCAGTGAATTAATTAATTATCTCTTTTGCTTTGATTTTATCGTTCGTTCTTCAACCCCGTGGCAACCAACCACGTTTATCCCGAGTCGGAATCCACATCGGATTAAGCTCAAACCCTTGACCAACAAGGGTTCCGATACGTGATCCACATCGGGTCCGTATCAGGATCACATCCTCAAAGGTCTTAATGAGTCTTACAAAACCATTGTTGATAGTGTCAACATGCGAGATACTCCTATCTCTTTCGAAGAGCTTCATGAAAAACTCATTATTCATGAACTTCGATTGAAACAAGTTTCCAAACCGGAAAGCTCGGTGACTGCTCTCATTGGTCAATCTAAGTCCGGGAAGAACAAAGGTGAGTCTTCTACTTCTCAGTCTAATTGGCATCAATCCAGTCACTCATCACAAAATTCCTCTACTTCACAAAATTGGCCAACAAACCAAGTTGCTTCTTCCAATTCGCCCACCCCTCAAAACCACTCGGCTCCTTACCAACCTAAACCATTTAAAGGCAAATGTCAATGTTGTAAAGGCCAAGGACATGTCATGTCTAATTGCCCAAAGCTTAAGGCCAAGTATCCAAATCTTCTGTTGCCTTCATCCAATCGTTTTTCCAACCCCTCAAACCGTACCACAAGCCAATATGGCTGTTCGAAACAACAGCCCTAACCAGTGGCTTTTCGATAGTGGGGCGTATCACCATATCACTCAGGATCTATCCAATCTCTCAATGCATCATCCATACACCGGACCTGATGAACTCGTAGTAGAAAATGGATCTGGACTGCCAATTTTAAACCAAGGTTCTCGTTCGTTACAAACTTCAAAGCATAATTTTCAATTGTCTCAAGCGCTTCATGTTCCTCAAATTTCTAAAAACATACTTTCTGTTTCAAAGTTTACTAAGCAAACTAATCTCGATGTTTTGTTTTTGGCTGATTGTTTTATGTGAAGGATCTACAAACCTCGGAAACAATCCTTAAAGGACCTTGCATTAATGGAATTTATGTGTGGCCTCGTTGCTCTCCTACGCTCCACTCAGTTCAACTTCAAAATTTAGCGCTTTTGCATCACAAACTTGGGCATCCATCATTAGAAGTCTTTGATTTTTTAGCTAGGAATTTTAATTTAACAAAACAGTCGTTCAAGCAATCGAGTTGTATCTCTTGTCAAACAAATAAGAGCCATAAGCTCCCATTTAGTCAATCTACTGTTGTTTCAACTTATCCTCTTGAAATAATCTACTTTAATGTATGGTCTTTGCCTATTTTATCTAATGAAGGTTTTTGATATTATGTTGTGTTTGTCGATCATTTCACAAGGTATACTTGGTTATTTCCTTTGAAAAACAAGTCTGATGTGAGAACTGTGTTTCTAGAATTTCGTCTCTTAGTTGAGAATTTTTTTAAATAACGCACAAAAATTCTTTACACGGATAATGGAGGAGAATATGTAGGATTAAGACCAGTTTTATATTAAATGGAATTTCTCATTTCACATCTCCTTCGCATACACCTAAGCATAACGGAATTTTTGAACGGAAACACAAACATATTGTTGAAACCGGTTTAGCTTTGTTAGATCATTCAAACATTCTAAACACGTTTTGGCCTTATGCTTTTCGACATTCTGTTTTTCTCATAAATCGTCTTCCTTCTAGAGCAATGGGCAATGAAACTTCACATTTTAAACTTCTTAATCAGACCTTTGATTATTCCAAATTAAAGAGCTTTGGTTGTCTTTGTTTTCCTTGGATTAAACCTTATAACTACAATCTCGTTCCATTTCATGTGTTTTCCTTGGATACACTTTGACTCAAAGCGTTTTCCAATGTCTTGATCCTACTAAAAGTCGAGTCTATATGCCCCGTCATGTTCGATTCTTAGAACATGAATTTCTTTTTCAAATTCTCACAAAATCTTCCCTTACAAAACAACCGGATATATCTAATGCAGAATATTCGTGCCCAACTCAACCAATCCATCTACCAATTTTCTCATATCTTCCAAGTTAACCAAATCCCACAAAGGATTTAATCTTTCCAATAATGTTACGACTAATCCTTTGTCTAATTCCCAACTTAACATCTCACCAATTCCTCTCTCCAATCAAGATCAAATAAATGATCATTCTCCTACTTTCTCCCCCATTCCCACTTCCCTTCCCAATCTGCCAACGTCCACCTCACCCAATCCAAATGTGGCCCACCAACCAAATCAAATCCCTCATTCATCTCCTAACAATCTGCCCTCCACCTCAACCGAATCTGATCCCCCAAGAATGTCGCACGCGCCCACACTTGCCCTTCCTAACCCGGAAAACCCTAACCCTAATCCAAACCAAAATCCGATTGTTGTGCTACCTCACCCAAATCAAGTACCTCCACAAAATCCGCTCCCTCTACCACCCCCTCCAAATCAAGAGATTCAGAATCCACCCCTCCCCATGGAATAGTTACACGTTCCAAAAACATCCCAAAACCTATACAAAAATTAAACCTCAATGCTCAAGTCCTTTCCACAAAGGAACCTAAAACCATTTTACAAGCCCTAAAGGACCCTGACTAGAGACATGCCATGCAAGCTGAGTATGATGCACTTTGCTCTAATCGGACTTGGAATTTGGTACTCGCACATCCGAGTCAAAACCTGGTTGGTTGCAAATGGGTATTCCACATCAAATATCTTGATCCCCGATGGCAAAATAGATCGTTATAAAGCTCGATTGGTTGCTAAGGGATTCCATCAACGCGAAGGGTGTTATTATTCCGAGACCTTTAGTCCGATTATCAAGCCGGTAACTGTTTGGTTGATCCTAACTGTGGCCGTCTCAAAAGGGTGGTGTTTGCGTCAACTCGACGTAAACAACGCTTTCCTACAAGGCACGTTGCAAGAAGAAGTGTTCATGAGTCGCTCGGCCAATTAAGAGCCACCTCTTCTCTAACCAACTAAAAGCCGCCTCAACAGCTCGCACATCCTAGATCGGATAACTATGAAAACTCCACTTCCCAAATGTCTATAAATAAGGGAGAAGCTCGAATGTTGAAGGGGTCGAAAAACATCTCAACCTCAAGAACTATCTTGCTCTGAGTTTGACGTGTTGAAAAAATCGCAAAGACCGCACCACAATCAAGAGAAGATCAATAAAAAAAACTTCAAGTCACTCAAAAACAACTCGCTCGCATTTATTAGAAGATCACCAACAAGCTACAAATCGCCCACAAAAGATCTCGAATAGTCAAGTAGCAATCTCAAATCTCTAATAGAAAGGTCTCTCATAGACCGGTAGTAATAATCTCGTTGTAAGTAAGAGATCTCAAGCCTCGTTTGAGAGGTCGCGAGTCTTAGTAGAGAGATCTCATAATCTAGTAAAGAGATCTCGAGTGATATAATTGTTGTACGTAATTCCGCAATCCTATCATAATAAAAGCAAGGAATTGTTTTGTCTGAATTAAATAATCTCGTTCTTCGATTCTAGCGCTAATTTATTTCGGGTTTCATCAACCGGAATGTCTTGGTGGTCACAATCGTTCTTAAATTTTCGAAGTCTTTCAAATCTACTATGGTCGGACTGAGCTCCTCCTATTTTTTCACTAGGGTCCTGTATTTTGTTGAGATCTCCCATGACAATCGAAGTTAAAATTACTTCTTGGATTGTTCGCTTTAATTGTTGCTAAAATATTTCCTTTTCATTCTCATGTGGGGGCGTATACTAGATAGATTGCAATCGTATACTTTGTGACGAAGTTGGTGTATTTAAGAGCTATAAACTCTCTAAGATAATATTTTTCTCTGGTCCCGACTTGGACCAGTATAATATTTAACAAATTTCGATAAGATAATATATATTTTTAAAACCACTATATAAATATAATGTCCTATTAATATTATAAATTAATAATTGTATAAACTGAGATTAGATAACTAAGATAATTTAGTGAGATATGATCTAATGTTATTTGTTTTTTCTTAAAACATGCCTACTTGGGGCTCATTCCTAAAATTTTCTTCTTACAAACATGTTTAGCATTGTGTTGAAAACAAATTTTACATTGTCATCTATAATTCTTTAAGACTTCATCCCATGATCGAATTCTGTAGAGTCAATATAATTTGGCATTGTCTCTTGCTCAACATTAACTGTCCAAACGTAGATTGCAAGATTACTAGCATCCAAAACATTAATCTTATATGAATCAGATTGTCTAACTTATAGTCTTCTAATATCTCAGAATAAATTTTTTTCGATAGTGCATCTTGAAAGATCTTAATACAAAGAAAACTCTCTAAATTAATAAATATTAATTTATTAGTTAATAAATTTCTATATAAAATAATAAAATATTATACTCTCAATCCTATTAATTTATAGAAGTTTTAGTGTACTTTTATTTTAATTAATTCTTGTTTATGTTGCGTGTCCATCAGATCCGTGGGTGGGGATGGTATATGATTAATAATGTTGTTGCAGCCATCTGCTCCATACTATGGTGGCGTGTATTTTTGTGTTGCCAATAATTTAGTTGACTTGATCGAGGGACGAGGGCAAAGGAATTATATAAGATTCCACCCTGATTTCTCTTTTGAGCTGTGTTTCTATGATAATTGATCTTAAATGCCAGATCAAAAAGCCAATAAAAGCGCCTATAAGCTTGTGAACAGTAGCAAGATTTTACATAAGCAAGCAGCACTCCACTCTGTAAAATCCTAATCGTTCATTTTATACAGAACATTAATTTCATATCCGGCGTCCCGTAATCAACCTCCTCTTTGTAGATTGTGGTTGCTGCCCTTTCTCCTGATTCTTCTTTCCTATCTATCCAGTCCCACTCTTTCTCGCCTTACTCCCGAGTCCTGACTCCTCTTTCGCGATGAGCACTATCGACTACCCCATGAATTATACCCTTGGGTGATTCTATGCGGCTCCTTCGAAATTTTTCCAGGTCAATCTCTTGCTTTTCAATTATCTGGTTCTTCATCAATTTTCGGTCTTTTCCTTCTTCTAATTGACGTCCAGAAGTGTCGTACATTGCTAGAATTGTGTATTCTGCAGTATAGCCTTTCACCGCTTGTGGGTTTCTAGGTTTTGCAGAAATTGCTTAGTTTCTTTTCCGTTTTCTAGAATGACATATATTGCCTTGAATTTTCTTCATTACCTCAATTCCCCAATTTCATAGATTTAGGGTTTTGTTCACCTCTCAATCTCAACACCCTAAATCGGAGATTGGTGATGTTTGACCTTGGTGTGAAATACTCACAAAATCAGAAACGGATTTTCACTTTTGATTAGAAGTTGAACACTTCCTGTTCAAGAGTCAAAACATGTGAAAGTAATTGAATATGACTGGGTTTTCGGAGGATTTTACAGTGGCAAAATTCAATGGTCTCTTCATGGAGGGAGAAGTATGATTGAAACTGAAATGGAGTAGTTTAATGTTGAAGCTGGATGTGTAAATTTTGAGAAGGTTGGGATTTTGTTTGGTTTAGTTTGATTCAATTTGAAACCAATCTCTACAAACTGCATGTGAAAATGGTGTTCATTATTGTGTAAAACATGGTGTTTGTTTCATAGTCAACTTCTTTGGTGTGTTTCTTGTTTCATTGCAGAGTTGCCTTGCTTAGAGTCATGGCTTATGCTTTAGTTCATGAGTTCTTGAATCATGAACCCTTATATGTGTTGCAGGGAGAGGAATATTTGATCTGCTCTTTGTAGAAGATTAGTTAATTTCATGGTTTAGGAAAGCAAGCATGTTTTCATGTCTTGATTAGGTAAATTTTTTTGATGATCCATTCGTTTTTTGAACTTATGTGTGATGTTTGCTAGCTATATGAGGTTTTTTAGGAAAATTTTGTCTTGGAAGAATTGAGATACTAAAGTTCATTTCCAATAAGTACTTTAACATGCAGTTAGTTACAATTTTGTCTTAAACACAAAAGAATGCAATTTTCATCTTAACTATACTATTAGCTCACACGTACTCTATGTGTGAAGGCATATGTTCATAATTTTGTGTGTGTGTTGGGGGGATAAGGGTCCCGATAAGCCGCAACACCCAAATTTGTTTAGTCAACCACAACACCCAAAGTTTAGTAGTCAACCAAACCCAAACCAACACCCATATTAGCAATTTGTTTGGATTCTAATGTTGTATTAAGTATGAAATAGAAGGAAATATTGCAAGTGAGAGTGAATTGTCAGGGTATTGATTAGTTTCCTGCTCTTTTCGGCATTAGTTCAAGCACCAGGTATGGAATTCAGGTCACTTGTCTGCTTTAGTTCTTCATTTGCCATGTTCTTGCAAAATCTAATATATTGTTGGGGGTGTGACTCTGAATAATTCCGGATGTTAATCTTGTCTTTGAATGCAAAAGATCTTGGTATGCAATAATTAGGAATTTATATGGTTTGATTTACATGATGCCATAATTAGAGAAGTTGAGAGCAGCATTTACAAGAACCCTCTTGCACATTTTAGGATGAGTAAATTGCTAAACCCTTAAAAAAATTGTTATACTTGCAGGCCTATTGGTGAGTTATTGTTAGTTGTGTAATGTTTATATGAATAGTATTCTCAGCTGCTGATTGTTTTCATTTCTCATTTTCTTTCATTTTGAAGAGAGAATTTAATCATGTGAAATGAGGTGTTGTAATATTAATACTTCAAGAAATACTTGAAGTGGTTATATGTGATGTGATTAGACCTGTCAAATGGGTCGGGCGGGTCGGGTTCGGGTTCGGGTCAATCGGGTTCGGGTCAAAACGGGTCACGGGTCGTCGGGTTGTAAATATTCCGGGTTCACATGGACCGGGTTATTACGGGTTTGGTACGGGTTCGGGTTGACCCAACGGGTCATGATCGTCAATTTTTTTAACCTTTATCTTTATCTTTATTAAAATATTTAATATTATATTATATAAAATATTATTTAATAATAAAAAATAATAATTTTATATAAATTTATAATAAAATATTGAATTTTTAATTGAAATAATATTTTATCGGGTTGGCCGGGTCAACCCAACGGGTTGGTGACCCAACCCAGTTTTTCCCGGGTCAACCGGGTTCGGGTTACTCTTAACCCATTGATTTTCGGGTCGGGTTTAAACCCTAAAAACTTCGGACGGGTCGGGTCGGTTTTTCGGGTCGGGTCAAGTTTTGACAGGTCTAGATGTGATGATGATTGATGAATGAAAATCCGTTAGTGTACTTTTGTACTCCTTTGTTTGATTGGCAACCCCTTTGTTTGATTAAGAATCTGTACTTTTTCAACGATGTGGCAGACTAGAGTGGTAGAGGCAAAGTCTCTGGAAAACAACTCTCTTTAAATATAACATAAGATTAACACTAAGAAGTTGTACTTGGGTGTTTTCATAGACTTTAACTACCTTCTTTGGGCCTAAAGGATTAGCCAGGTAAAGACAGTGAGTAGACATGCTGTGAGGGCATGATTTCATATTTTCATTGTGATTTAGCCATAATTGGTAGGTTGATTTTCGGTTGTCTTTCGTAGTTAGAAAATGGGAATTCAATGGGCTATATAAACCTCATTACGTGAAAAATATTTTGGAGCTTCATTTTTTGAAAAGGGTACTATGAATATTTGGTTCAGATGATGGTGTAATGTTTGACATTGTTCTGTATGAAGCATCAAATGTTGGTTCCATCAATTCTTCGTACTTTTTTTTTTTGGTCGAACATCAATTCTTCTAACTTGCATAGACTGAAAAAATAAATTTCTCCCGGGCGCGTGCTGCGCGCGGTCCTCCCCTAGTATATGTAAAGGAGTATGCAGAGTCATTCATTACTCATGATGAGTTTACACTGCTTATACTTAAAATATAGCTGGATTTTTACATTTGTTAATTCTATCATCCCTTTTGCATTCAACATCTCCTTATTTCCATCCTCTCCATGTGCTCCAGTTTGGTATTCTTTGTCAACTTTCAAGACACTTTCGCCGGTTTGGTATTCTCCAGGAATATTATTCTCTCATAGCCCGTTCTCATAGTAAATTTATTTTTGTTTAAATTCAAAGAATAAACAATTGGAAAAATTATATATATTGTTTTGGTGAAGGACACTGCCCATGAGAGTCGAACACGAAGACCTTTGGGTAACTATCATTTGAGATTTAATCGCTTGACTAGATGCCCGAAGACCAAAATTATATATATAATTATTAAGAATAATATGTATAATTTATAAAATAATAATGATAAAATATAAGATTGACCTATGCCTAGCATGAACCATATCCCTAGTTGTATATATAAATAAATAAAACTGATTTTATTAATGCAAACATTCAATCCGATTTGCAAATAACAACCAAAATATAAGAATTGTGCACTAGATAAATAACGACATTTCTTTCTTATGATGGCTCTAACCATCGTTAACCCAACTCAAAAGTCACATACAACTACCCCTTCTTACCCAATCCCAAATGCTCCATGAGTAACCAAACCAAAGTAATGAGCTCGCCACCATTAGCTAACTGAGCTGCGTGCGCACTTGGGCTGCAGCGAGCCGCTCCATAACACAACATCTCCACCCACACTTTGGAAATCACCTCCCACATATTCACCACTTGCTTCTCATCCAACTCTTTGAGCCTTATAGTCAACCGACACGCATCGTACCACACCGAGTTTCCCAAGTCAACAAGTCTCTCTTCTTGACCTACCATTCTTAGCATCCCTCTACATCCCGCTTCAATATTGCATCGCGCCTCTATGTCGTTAACATATAGTAAGTGGAAGGCCCCCTTTGCTGTACGTCTGGTGTCCTCGAATGTTTTGTCCCCCATGGCTGCAACTTCCAACATCATATCAGGGCTTCGTAGTAGCAAATACAACATGTAGTCCGAGAGAACGTCACTGAACTCATCATGCTCTTCTTCTAGACTCTCTTCTTCATCGTCGGTAATGGTGCAAAGAGTAGTTGCAATGTGCCATATGAGGAGGCTCTGATCAAATGTCTTCTCAGCAACATAGGTCCTGGAAAGGCACAAGAGCTCTTCGGCCCCTCCCGGGCCATTATTGTACATGTTTTCGAGAGTCCATTGGCCTCTACTTAAGGCAATGTTGTCTTGTGATGCTCTTTTCGTTAGCTCTTGGAATATGAAGTCTCTTAAGGCATTAGTGAACCACATCTTAGGAGCGCTCTTGAGTTTCTTGAGGAAGAAATCTACTCCGATGTCTTTTGACACTTTCTCGTCATCATCGAGTGTCTGATCATAACATAGAGCAATGAAGTCGAGTTGGTAAATGGACTCAGACCAGCGACTAAGTAGTGCTCTCAATACCAAGATTGATAAAGGAGCTTCCTCGGAGCATGAGTAGCCATCCCACCTTTTTTTCCTCAAGGAAAGCCAAGTATTGATAAGTTTTGAGTCACCATAGTTCCTTACAACACTAGCAACACTCCAATCCGAAAAAATCATCATCACAAGTGAGGTGAAATCTCGAGCGACCGCACCTAGAAGGAGAGCATACGTAGCGTACACGTCGAACTTCATAATATTACGCTTGTCAATGCGAACCCAAAGAACAAGAGTTATTACTTCGCACATCATACAAATTAGACGAAGAAGTCGTCCAAGCCCTTGTCGAATCACGGGTCCCTTACTGTAGAACAGATCATAGTAGAAGTTCAACTCGATCTCCACGACCCTGAAGGCTTCTCCAGGATTCCTCCGCTGGAAGTATTCTTTGCTTTTCTTTCGATTCTTGGGATCGACCTGGAGATCCACAAACACAGCCTTGAAAGATTCAAAGAGACTATAAGCATCTCTTACCATTTTAGCATCACTCAATTCATATGGATGACAATCCAAATCTAATGACTTGTTAGAAGATTTGGTCTTCTCCTCGAGCAGACTTTCTTTTAGTGAGGAAAAACGTGCTTGGTATAAACACCAAATCCTTTCAACATACTTTGTGAGCCCAGCTACAAACATTAACAAGACCGGCACTCGCAACCTGGTTTCCAGGAAAGACCTGTATATGTAGTTCAAGAGATTAAGATTTGGTTTCACTAACTTCAGTAGGCAATATCCAAAGATTCTATGCTTACAACAAGGTAAAATACATAAATTTTACTTTACAAAAAAGCATGGTTAATTTTGTGGGAGTTGGGGTTGTTTTAATCTTGGTGCTGGTGTAGTGGTGTTAGACGTATTTCTTTAAAAGAAGAACCCAAGTGACCCAAGGGCTCAAGTAATTAAAAGGCACAAATGGAAAGCTTTGTACCCGGCTGCTTCAAACATAGCATTTCACTAAATGTGAAGTTTCGACTCTCATGTATGCAAACCAAAGTGTCTAACAAACTGAGCTTTATAAGCATGTATTTGTCGGAATGAGCCCAGTGCACTTACTTTACCTAGAGTGGAAGGTCACGTCCATCTAATACAAAATCAAATCATTGCGATTTTTAATCTTTTTTCAAATTTTTTTAAATTGTTACTATGAAATAGCAAGTAATTTCATCTAAAATAACTGTATGAGGGCAAAGTGACAACAAAACACAATTCTAGGGAGCGGATTTGGTTAGAATACCCTTCATTGAAAGATAAAATAGACTAGTCCGTACTATATAAGCCTGTATGTTACTTCTTTTATCTCCAATTTGTTTTATGATGGAACTCATTGGGCTTGTATACTAATATGGTATCAGAGCTGTCCGCCTAACAACTTATCTTGATCTTGGGCCCGTTTCCCATGCATGGGTGATTCGGCTATAGAAAGATTGAGATTCTCATCACTTGTTGTGTTGTCCATGTTTCTCCCTGAGTTGGACATGTTAGACCTCACATGGAAAGTTTGGAGATAAAATAAACTAGTATATACTCCTCCTATCAACAATTGGTATTAGTCGCGGTTTATCAAAATCCCCGCTGTAATCTACGATAAGTCACCAAAATTGTACAGACCGCTCTATAATCTAGGATATGTCGGTAAAAATAATCAACAGACCGATAAATTGTCATCTAACACTTAACATCTCATGAAATCTATCAATATAGTTTTTTCTTCATCTCTACCAAAACTATACAAAAAACCCAATTAGTTATTGATTTGATAACGGGGCCGGTATGGATGTGTAACAGGGGATAACCTGCAAATAATTCTGTAGAATCTAAGAATGCTTAATTGGGAGAAATAAATTTTGTCACCTCACGGTCCTCACCTATAGAAGGCGTTGCCAATGCCATATGTCATGGTAGCAAGCTGGATGGCAAACCGAGACCAGAGCTCATTGTCGATGGAGCTGAGAGCGGAGATGGAGTCGGCGCCCCCAATATGCAGCACCAGAAACGGGGCCCAGAACATCAGGATTTCCGACTGAAACCCGGGAGAATCAGGCTGCTCATTATCTACTTTGGTGGCCTGTATCAGCGCAACAGCGTAGTTGGAGGCCCAATCAGATAAGATGTAGGCGACCCACAGCGCGCCCAGCAACACTCCGTTTGATGTCCGCTTCCGAAACGGCGCCACCAGAAGCAACAGAGTCTGCAGGAACAGGGTGATCAGGACCCAGCTTCGAAGATCCCATTTCCGTATTATCAACCCCAATTTTGTGTATACTTCTCCGGATGTGCTCATGGTGTGATGAATTTGTGGTATGCTTGATACACTGCTGCTTTCAATCTGGTCAAATTAATGTTTGGGATTGGCAGGATTAAGAAAGGGCCGATCGGTTAATATACTACTAGTCTACTAGTACAATGTTTTATTAATTGTTTATTCGTGTAATTAAATTATACACGCAACGCAACCATCTAGGAGTTATGCACACGTTACTTGCAGTAACACAGATCAAGAGGATTGGATCATCAAGAAATTATTAATTATTGAGAATCCATATTTAAAGACTCATCTTACTAATTGGGGCCAATTGAAGTCAACGTGTAATGAATGGTTAATTCTCATACGAATGCCAGCCAATACTTATGTTTGGACTGATACAAGTGGACGTGTTTTGTTATGATCTGAGCAGCTCGATTTTGTGTGATCAGTTAAAAAGTATCAGTAAAATACTAGAAAGCAACAAAACAAGTGGATTGGTCAAGTATGCAAACTAGGCCTGCATTCATAAAATGATACGTTAATTAGTATATTTTTGTAAGGAAAATTCTTTTTTGTGTCTTCTTTTTTCGACTTTTTTTTTTAGTACCTAAAAAAATCTTATTTCTTTTAGTGCCCTCCAATATTTGACAAATTCTTTACCGTAACCAAAAATCTCTCAAAATACATTTCCATCCTATTTTCCGTTAATTTTTTTTGAAAAAATCCAACTTTTTATTATATATTTATATTTTTGAGATTCCTATTTTTACTTTGTGCACGGGAGAAGGAAATTTTCACCGCTGACATATTTTCTCTACCTCGTGAGTCTACAAAGGTTTAAATCTCGTCTAGGGTTCCTCTCGGTCCTCTTGTTTGTAATTCCTAATGATTCAAATTTGATCTGGTTGAAATTGTTCTCAGTTGAATGGGAAATTCTTGGTTCTTATTTCTAGATTGAGAAATATCCAAAATTTCACATTTTTGTGCCGTTGAATCTTGCCCCTGATAACTACCAGTTTCTTCCTCCACTAAACCTTGTCGTTCGCAATTGATTGAGGATTCAAGGACATATGCCCGGGATTCTACATCCTCGTCCTAATCTTGCTCTGTTAGAGGAAGAACTTGACATTCAGCACACTGAAATGTAGAAGCTATTGGCTAAAAACAGGAGGCTTGTTGAAGATCGGAAAGAAAAAATTGTGCCATGTGTGATACTCGTGTAGAAGGAGAATTACGTATGAGGCATCTTATCTAGAATGGCATGAAGCTGGATGCTGAGTTCAAAGCAATTTGCTGAATTCTTGTGCGCTCCCTGGAGTTCTTGCTGCGTTCATGTGTTCTTTTAATTGGAGAAATGTAAGAAATGAGTAAAAAAGGATTTTAGTTTTTTAATTTTATTTTTTAACGGAAATTAGGTTAAATTAGATGGAATATGTATTTTGAGAGACTTTAGGTTACAATAACGAATTTCTCAAAAATTGAAGAGTATCAAAAGGAATAAAATTTTTTCCTGGACATCAAAAGGAAAAGTCAAAAACAGAAAAACACCAAAAGGAAATTTTCTTTTATTAATGTATTTTAATAAATTAGATTTTATCTCTTTTCTCGGGTTTTCTTTACTGTTCTTTTCCAGGATGCGTTTCTTGAACCCCGGGTTTTCTTTACTGTTCTTTTCCAGGATGCGTTTGTTGAACCGTTAGGGTTAGGATTTTATTATTATATATACTCCTGTATTGTATTTTAGGGAGGCAAGGAATGAGAAATGAGAAATTAATTAGTTTAGCCCTAATTCATCCTTATCCAGTCTTCACTCTTTATCCCCGGCTTTGGTCATTCACATTCGAAGTGCATCTGTACTATTATCCTTCTTCTCTTCACTCGGTTACTTTGTCTATTGAATCCGGTACGAGATCTATACGGTTTTGTATCAATTGGTGCTTTCATCCTTGAACTCTGCGTTTCCATGGCCAACAACGAGGAGAATCGAACACTCCTCGTCATAATTTATCGTGAATACTACCGAATCGCCGATCAAGTGTTGTATCAAGTATTTTCACAAATCGGAGACTTGGAAAACATTCAAAGAGTAGGTTATGGGTCTTAGTTTTATTGGCAAATCCAATTTCACACTCATGGTTCCGCTCTCAAGGCGATTATATCTCTCTACGGGAGGTGCATCTACGAGGGTTGTTGTCAACTAGAATTGTTCTTTTGTCCGACAAACCCCCAACTAGAATTGTTCTTTTGTCCGACAACCCCCCAACGGCCAATCACCACCAAGTCAGCAGCTATCACCGCGCCGTTGATCGCACGACTGCCACACCAGCGATCCCTGCGCCCGCGGCAACACGCTCGCGCCCGCGGCCGATGCCCTAGCGCCTGCGGCCAGCCCCCCGCGCCCGCGGCCAATGAACTCGCGCCCGCTGCTCTTTCCATCGCGACCGTCGTTGCACCGCCTCGCCAAGACCCCCTTCCAAAAATTAGGGTTGCGGCCCTGGTTGCGTATTCGGTTGAGTGGAGATGCCATACGCCTAAGATTGAGCGTATTATTACTGTTTTGATTTGTAATTTTGGCGGCTACTTTACATCGATTGACTCATTTGTGTTCAACCCTGGAGAACCTGATTGACGCTTCCGCGGCCTCCTCCTGATTTCCGCCTCGAGGACGAGTCGATTCTCACCGGGGGAGTGATTGATACGTTAATTAGTATATTTTTATTAACGTATTTTTATAAATTAGAGTTTATCTCTATTCTTGGGTTTTTTTTACGGTTTTTTTCCCGGGATGCGTTTGTTGAACCGTTAGGGTTAGGATTTTATTATTAAATATACTCCTGTATTATATTCTAGGGAGGCAAGGAATGAGAAATGAGAAATTAAATAGTTTAACCATAATTCTTCCCTATCCAGTCTTCACTCTTTATCCCCGGCTTTCGCCATTCACATCCGAAGTGCATCTGCACTTAAGGGTGTTGATAAACGGATATCCGATCCATCCGCCTTATTAGATCGGATATCCTAAATTATTTTTCTTGAAATATGGCATCCATATCTGATCCAAGAAAACCCGGATATCCGATCTATGTATTCCAGATCGGTCCGGATATCCAACCGAATATCCACATATATTAAATTAGTACTTTCCTATTTTTATTTTTTTTGGCAAAAATATCAAAAATATAAAAATACAAACAAGCATTATAGTAGAAAACACACAGTGAAACGTACAACTTCCATTGGAACGTACAACTTCGGATTGAAAGAGTGGATCAAAAGAATAGGAAGGAAATCAAAAATATAACAGCCCATAAACATCTCACTACTAAGCCCATTTCATAACTAATTTGAGCTTCAAAATTCAGGCCAATAACAACTCCACTTCCCTATTAAGTATGTGGAAATTAATTACCACTCTTTGGGTATGTTTGGATGATGGATTTGATGGAAATTTTAGGGAGGAAAATGGTGGAAATTATTTTTTTATTGTTTGATTGTAATTTTATGTGAGAATAGATGAGATTTCATTAGAAAATTTGAAGTGAAATGATGGTAAATTGAATCGCACCAAATTGGTGGAATTTGATGGGAAATTAGAGATACATGTTTCAAATAGAAAAAAAAATTTAGTCACATTTTCTCATCAAAACCCACCTCTGTCCAAACAAAAGAATTTATTAAAATCCCCTACATTCTCACCTTTTATTTTCGTATCATTTCCTTTCTCATATTTCTCCATCTTTTCTTTTCTCATCAATTCTTAATTGCCAAAAGACTGTAAATCTTAACACCTAGTAATTCAATGAAATTGCATTGAAAGTGGTCCTAAAAAGGGACGGCGATCAGAGTGAGGGAGACTAGCAGTAAAGTAGTAGTCATGTTGAAAAGACAGAGACTCAAAAAAGACGATCGAAAGAATGGAAGAGACAACGTTTTTTGGGAAGTTAGGGGGAAGTTGAGGATTGTAAAACGAAACACGACAAATAATAAGATAACTAGTAAAATTTAGAGGCGGTAATGTTAGGTTTGTTGGAGATATTAGTAAATAGTAGGTATATTAGGTAAAATTATTTGGGGTGGTAAACGAGTGGGTCGGATGATGAGTCGAGTGAATCGGATGTAAAATCTCACCCATATCTGACCCATCATCCGTTTTACCCATCATCCGACGACTGACCCACCCACCACCCACTCGGGTGAAGCAGGTTAGTCGGTTTAACCACGGATAATGTCGTAACTGTCTAGTATTTGATTGCTAATCAACCTGCCTTATATTTAACCTGCATCGGGTCCTTAACGATCACAACACTTGAGCTCAAAAAGAGCAGACTGCTACAAAATCGTTTATTCAAACTTCCAAAACGATCGAAGCTTCAACACAGTAATACAATGAAATTGCATCAATTATACTTAAATATTCGAACTAAGCTCTCACAGCGAAATCCGATGAAGAAAGGCATCAAGATTGGAGGCCACAGAGCCACCAGGCGCCACCGCTCTCCGGCAGGCTTGACTGACACTCTCCGCCGACTCCACCATCTTCCTCCGCCCTTCTCCGGCAGCATCCATAAATTCCCTCACAATCCCAGAAATCTCCTCCCTGGTAACCAACTTTTCTTCCCCAAACCTCCTCACTCTCCTCCCCATCTTCCACTCCTCCACCACCGTCTTCCCATTCAGCAACTGATCCCAGAAAATCGGATTCGTCAGCACCGGAACTCCGGCGAAGGCCGCCTCCGACATCGAGTTCCACCCGCAGTGGGACAAGAACCCGCCCACCGCCCGGTGGCTCAGAACCCTCAATTGGTCGCACCACGGAACTAAACACCCTCTCTCCTCCGTGTTCTTGAACCGTGAATCGTCGCCACGTGTCACCCACAGATAACGGACGCCGCTGTTCGTGATTCCGGCGACGATCTCGTCCAATTGGGCGGCGGATGTCGAGAGGAAGCTTCCCATGGAGATGTATAGTACGGATCCCGTGGGCTGCGAGTCAAGCCACCGGAGGTAATCGTGGTGCTCCGAATCGGATTGGAGATTGAAGTAGGGGATCATGGGGCCGATTGGGAGAACGGTTGTGGTGGGGGCGAATTTTGATTTCAGGGCGTCTATGGCGGGTCCTTCGAGCTCTGGGAATGACGTCAGGAGGAGGAAATCCGTCTTCGGAATCGCGGAAATTGACTCCATCACTCTGGGGAGAACTTTTATGCCATCGCCGTGGAAGAAGGTCGGGAGATCGCGTATTGCTGTGGACGGAAGGCCCGGGATGTAGTCCACTACCTCGCTTCCTCGTTCTGGCATTTTCACAAACACCTTGAGTGCAATCTACTCTGTATCAAAATAAATCAGGATTTTCTAAAACTGAAATAACATACCGGAGACTTGGAGAGGGAAATGCCCGTTCTCAATGAGCAGATCGAAGTGGCTCAAAACGGTGAACATGGTAGCCGAAGTTGTAGCGAAAGCCGCCACCGGAAGTCTGCGGCGGTTCGCCACGTCCACCGCCCAGAATAAGTAGGTGTCGTAGACAATGGCGGTGGGTGGCGGCTCAAGCCGGTCGAGGAACCGCTCGAACGGAGCCTCCAGCTTGGTGACGGTGGCTTCAATGAAGCAGGGGAAGTCTTTGCCTCGGCCGAGCTCCGATGGGATCACCTGTGGGATGACTCCGAAGCTCAAATTGGAGGGCGGCTGAGGCTCGGCGCCGCCGGTGAGGAAGCCGTGCCATTCCTCGGTAACCACAATTGTGATGAGGAGATTGGGGGATTTGGAGGCGATTAGCTTGCAGAGGTTGAGCATTGGGTTTATGTGTCCTCTTCCCGGATATGGCATTGCCACTAAGTGGCGGTTTCCGGCGGCGGCGGCGGCGGCGGTGCTGGAGCCCATCGGAGTTTCTTTCTTTCTGAATTTTGTTTTTCCTTGTTAGATGTTGGATGGTAGGAAAACGTGTATGTTTTATAGCCGTTGAGTTGAGATGTGGCATTGGATTGAAGGCATCGTCTCTTTCCAATGAGTTTTATAAACACAGCTCGAGTATGCCTATCAAATCAAACTAGGATTAATAAAAGAGGGAATTGCCCGATATGTCCTATTATAGTTATCAAATTAGGTACTTCATTAGTTCATTTCTATCCCTTTCCCCTTCGTACTTCTCCTCTGTGACATAATTAGGCAAGAGTAAATGTTTTGCTCACACATTTTTTTTTTTGGTAGAATTTGCTCACACAGTTAATACATGTGTATGGTGGAGCCGGTCATTCTCCATAATAGAAGTAGAAAGCAACTTTTCATGCACAATATAAACCTATTCCAACCTTACGTATACAAATTGCAATTTTCTTTATCCTCTTGTCCAATTTTTGTCTTACTTTTGGCTAACCGTTGCTTTCTCAATCTCTTCCAGAGTATTTGCCGTCTCCTGATTGTAAGTTAAGAATTATTGAGGCCTTGTTTGAACAAATAGTGCCACTAGGCACTAGCTGTGGGTTAAACTCAAAACAGACCCAAGGGCTTAGACAAGGCATTTCTAATATACTGTAACATGTGTATCACTGGATACATATGGCCACATTGCATACATAAACGCACAGCTGCTTAAGAGAAGAATCAGCTAACCGTACAGGTTGCATACCATTGGCCAATGATAACAAGGAGCATTACATATAACCAATGTTAAAATCTGCACAAAACTTGGTTCATTTTTCTTCTGCCTTGAAGTTTATTCTCTCCTGAGCTGTGATCAGACTTCTTCTAAGCAGCAAGGTAGTTTAAAGCTGTTACGATGTCACCTATGAGAGGCTGTGCATATTTAACTTCAAATCAGACTAACGAATCTTCAGTGAAAACATGTATACACTAGTGATTTGAAAGCTATAAGCAGAAACCTAGCTGACATAATTAAAACAAGATACAGTCTGACTGAAAGTGATGAAGAGTTGAAGTACACTAGCAACCTAACAAGGTTATGTGAATTTCTTGGAGGAAATGAACTAAGAGTAAACCTGATAAGTCTTTGGCAGTTATCCCTTGTAAACCTTGCCTAGAGCTACCTGGCCCAAGAAACATGCAAGTCTAAAACTATCAGGTGCATCATTGAACGTTTGCATCTTTGTGGCTACTTGGATTACCTTGTAACCTGATATCGTTTGCTGAATATAAAACATGATGAAAAGATGGACTTTTAACAGAATTGTGTTTTTATCAATCAAATTTATTGATGCTCTGGTAATGTTTTAGATTGCACATGTTCCGCTTTTTGATTCCTTCCCTAAATGATGTGCTTGCTGAATGGCATGTCTGTCGTTTTGATGATGACCGCTCAACACTTCTTGTATTCTTCTGTTTCAAGTACTCAAGCGTCTGCAATTGAACTGATCGAATAGCAAGCGAACAACACTTCTATTAAAAGCTCAGAAGTGGATTATATATATAGGATCAAGGAATTGAAACGGAGAAGCATATAATATGAGCAAGATAGATAACTTTCAATACTATGACCAAAATCCGTACCAATAATTTTCCAAAGGGGATATTTAAATAGATGCCAAAATCACCCAAAAGCTACAACAGCCTATATTAAAGGCCAAAAGCAGACAGCAGAATTCTTGAACGACTATGGTTTGATGATATCAATCAAAGGTACACAGATATGGCCAACCCAATGCAATGAAATAGGAAACTAATGAACATAACAATCTGGGAAAGATTATTATTTCCTACAACAATGCTTTTCATTTAGGTAACAACCCCAGCTAAAGATTACAACTATATTAAAAGCTAATCCTAACATCTTTATTTTCTCATCTGCTCACCTCTTGCTACCAGAGCAATAGGGTGGAGGAAAGAGGAATTTGCCATGGACAAACAAGAACCAAGAAGAATGAAATATTATGTTAACACTTGCACAATTTGGAAAGTTTAATTCACATGTTGGACATACCAGGATGTCCTGAAGATAAAGACGTGACTAACAGTCTAAGCCTCTCAATTTTCTCTTTAGCATCTAGATCGTTTAGACTGTAGTGTTGTTTATGGTGATCCTTCCAGAAGCTCATTGAAGCCTGTTCACAAGCCTGTGGTATAGATAAACAAAAATAATAATAAACATTGCATCAATTACATAGCATATTAAGGAGAAAAGCATATGATGATTGATGAACATTCAACTCATGCAAAAACGAAAAATGAACTAGCAGAGTTTGTCAAGTGATTCAACCAGAAGAAGAAACTATAGAAGTGAATGGTACGTTCATGTTGATTAGCATTCTAGAGTTCTAAGATAAATAAAATGTCAACAGAAATATCAGTAAACAAATATAAACGCTAAAACACCTAAACTATCCAAAAATTTGAGGAATCACAAACTGAGCATTCTTTGTTTCCCCTCTCAGAGTGTAAAACCTGCTTTAGTCATTGTTTCAGAGGCTTTAAGTTTTATCAATTCTACGGTCATGACAAGGCTCAGAGAGTCTCAGAGACATGCTATCAATAAATGAAGCTCATCAGCTATTGATCAAAATCCAGCCAAAGAGAAAGTACCTTTCCAGCCACAGAGTAGAATCCACTTTCAGAGGAGTCTTCAGCAAATTTTATCCATTCACTAAGTGACACTCGCCAATTTTGATGGACGGAAAAAGCAGATTCACGTGCAACCAAAGCCTCGTATCTCAATGCTAAGCAGCTCTAAAAGCAGAAAATTCCACAAAGAAAAAGAGATCGTTTTATTAGACTGTAGATCCGAGAGATGCAACATGAATGACAAATTGCAAATTTTAGAAAGAAAAAATGTAATTGACCGATTGAAAATCAAAAGCGAAGTGCGACACTTTAAGCAGGGAATTTGCAGACGTTCAAAACAAATAGGAATTGTATAAGCAGAAAATGACGAACGCTCGAGTCTCGAGAAGCAAAGATCGTTCTAGAACATAAAGAATTGGAAATTGTTTGAGTGGTGCACCTCAACATCATTGACGGCCGAGAAAGCACGAACTAGAAACTCAATCACGAAGAGCTTGTGGTCGATAGGTTTTTCTAAGATTTCGCGGATAGCTCCGACAGATTCCGATCGCAGAAAATCTTTCAAGAGTGATTGCAATTCAATTAACGACTTCACGTCCCTGGACATCAGAATGGATTCAAGGATACCTAGCGTAGCATCGTCGAACCTGTTTGCGGAAGAAGATGGCTCTTAGCTTGTAAAAACGAAAAATGAAATCGAAGAATTCTTTCGATCGCGGCTGAATCAAGTCAATAGAAGATTTAGAGAGAAAAACCTTCTCTGATCGAATTGCGAGCGAAAGAAAGCGATCTGTTGCGCGGTATCAGACATTTTTTATGAGGAACGAAATTGATGAGCTCAGCGCAACTAGCCAATCAGGCCCTTTCTAGGTTACACAAGATTTATAGCCCATCTGCAAATCAAGATTTATAGCCCAACGAAAAGAAAGCGATCTCTGATCGAATTAACTTCTTTTTTTTTTGGTCTGAGCCCATAAGCTATTGCAGTAAGGATTCTTTTTGCCTTGGGGTATGTGTAATAACAAACGGATAAATAAACCCTTGCCAGTGTTAGTTTTTCGGTACTTATTTTGAGTTGTAGAGACTAGAGAGAGTATAACATTAGATAAGTTTTTATGCGAAGATATTTGGTAAAATTAGACTTGAACTCTTACAATGTTTGAGTTTTTTTTTACTTTTGTGACGAAATGCACGTACATAAATGCTATTGAAACCCAAGTTCATGACTCAACACATGAAAAAACTTACAAAACCACCAACTTCTTTCGATAGTCATCCCCTCTATACTACATTAATCACAGCTTGAACATTCAAATTCTAAACAAAATACAATACAAACACAAGCATCAAATTCTTTAATATTAGAGTAACATGTACTCATGTACAAGGCAGCATCAATTTGGATGGTCAAACCGATTGCTTAATCCTAGATGCGCCGTAAGCAACCAGACAATGGTGAGAAGCTGTCCACCTTTGCACAACTGCGCTGCATGCTCACTTGGCTTGCACTTCCAAGCAGCGTAGCACAAAAGCTCCACCCACACTTTGCTCATCACCTCCCACATGTTAATCCCGCGATCCTTCAACCCTTTCAACTCATCCGAAAGCTTCTGCGCGTCTTGAAGAACCGAGTTTTTCATTCCATCATCAGAATTCTCAACCTCATCGTCATGATCTCGATTCGACACTATCATCCTACATGCTTTCCTTACCTTCTCCTCCTTATCCTTCAAACCCTCCATCTCCCGAACACTCAACATCTTAACCACCTCTTTGCATGTATGCTGGAACGTCGCCTTAGCCTCACCCGCCACTTCTGACAACATTGTTTGTTCTCGGACCAAAAGGTACGTCATGTAGTCCGAGATGACTTTGTTGAGCTCGCTTCGTTCTTTCTCTTCATGATCCGAAGTACTATACGAGTAGTAGCAAAGCTCGGTAGCAACATGCCAGATTAGGACGATCTTGCCATACTCCATAGACTCCGGGAACCAAGAATTTGCAAATCTCAAAACTAAGGGATTGTCGTGGTAATACTCCCGTAGGATCCAATCGCCTCTAAAGGAAGACATCTGCTTAGAAACTTGTTGGTGCTCCGCCTTCAAGGACCGGTACTTGAGCTCATTGAAGATGAGATCTCTTAACTTGTCATCAGATCTCGTGGGCGACATATTCCTAAACCCATACACAAAATCTTTGATTTTGAGACAACCCAACACTTTGTCAACCTTGGGGCTACTCTTGGAGGTGCACCACAAGATCAGGCTATAGCGTGACACGGATCCGGACCATCTACGAGACAGCAACCCAAACTTTTTCTTCAAGGAGATGCATTTGACCCAAAAGGACTCCTTCTCACTAGATCTCTTCAAGAGCACACTTGCAATAGTCCAGTTTGAAAGCAAGTGGATCAAGAAATACGCCGTTTCGAAAGCCATAGCGAATACAAAAAGCGTGTATGTAATTCGAATATCAACCTCCTCAAATCCACCCTTATGAGCCGAAACCCATATCAAGAAAGCCACAAGCTCAAGCAACACGGTCACAAACCGGACAATCCGCCCGAGCCGCCACGTCAGCACAAGCTTCTTGGTATACAAGATATCATATGCGAAATTGAGCTCAGTTTCCACCACCGCAAACGCGTCCTCGGCGTCTCTCGCAAGGAAATAGTCACGACTGAGTCCACGCTCCCGAGGCGAAAAGACAACGTTGGCGAAGATCCCCTTGAACGTCTGGAAGAATCCGAAGGCGTCCCTCGCCACGTCAGCGTCGCGAAGCTTATGGCCCGACCCGTGGGGCAAATTGAGCCCAGGATCGTCATCCCGAGGATAGTGAATGGGCTTGGTGAAGGTCCTAAACCGGGTCAAGTTCCCAACAAAGAGACAATGCACTGTCTCGTAGAATTTGTTGACGCTGGCGAAACAGACGAAAACGGCGGCCACGACTAGCCTGCTCCTAGGGTAAAGCACGATCATGGCGCGGTTGACGGCGACAACGGTGAGGAGGAGGCGGAGGCTGGTGCGGAGCCAGGAATTGGTGTCTTCGAAGGAGAAGGCGGTTACGGTGTCGGGGCCCACCACTTGTAGGGATATGAATGGGGACCACAGGGAGATGAGGTCGCGATGAGTGGCGGGATGGGTGCCCGGGAGGGAGGCGGTGGTGACGAGCCCCACCGCGTAGACCGCCGCCAAGGTGGCGACGGTGTATTCGATCCAGAGGAAAGTGGTTATGACTGGGCTCGAGACTTTCTTTCTCAATGGGGAGAGAATGATGAGGGTGGATTGGAGGATGAGGCTGAAGATGATGAAGGTTCGGAGTTGGAGGAGTTTCATGAAGATTCCTGTGATATTTTGCAACACACCCATCTTGATGTATTCTTAGTTTAGGATTGAAGTGAGCTAGTTTTGTGAAGAAGCTAGGTTACATGTATGTTTTTTTTTGGGTTGAAAGATAGGTTATATGTATATAGTACTTGGAACGGATTTATAGTGAATGAACTAATTGGACTTGTTCAAGGAAAAGATCGAACTGTTAAATTGTTTGTTACACTTCTTCATTCGCTGCACTTTTATTTGTTTTCGACATCTTTTCTTTTAACGAGTGTGATCTTTTCCTCTTTTTTTTCTTCCCGTTAGTAAAGAATGGGGTTAAATTGCACAGAGGAACCCTTTTTATTTATTTATTTATTTAGTGAATTAATTTTTTTATTACTAATTGTTTAGGCATTTTATTTTAGAATTTTAATTTTTAAAATTAGTATGCTTATTCTATTTATTTATTTTGGTAGAAGGAGAGGCGGTACTCTCCAGCCCCTCAAGGGAACGTTTTATTAATAATTAGAAAAATGAGCTAAGTAGTCAGCAAACGGGGGATAGCCCGACCCCTAACATCATCAAGTAACGATAAAATAATCCCCTCAGGCGGGGCAATCAACATGGAAACCTAACTGGAAATTAAAAGCACTAGACGCGAGGCGATCCGCAACGGTATTCGCCTCTCGATACACATGACGGAACTGGATATCCCAATTCCTACTAATTAAGCCTTGGCATTGACTAACCAGGCTGAAAAGAGGGTGACTCTTATTCAACTTTTTACCTAACAGATGTATGGCAAGTTGAGAGTCCGACTCAAGTACCACAATATGCTTATTCTATTTAGTAGAGAGCTTTGACACGAGGAAAATACACAGAGGCACGTGATTTTTATATTTCAAATTATTGCTGGAGTTACATTATTCTCTTTAAGGGAAAATATTTAGCATCCTTGAACAATCATAGCCATAGTTAGGGAAGAGACAAAAAATTATTCCTCTCGGACCACTCTTTGTCAACTTTTTTTTCCTCTTGAAAGAGAGTTTCGAATTGTTTACTTGAATAGTTGAATTCCTTTCATGACCACTCTTTGTCACCTTTTTTCCCTTGAAAAAAACTCTTAATGGCAGCACCACGACGCATAATATATGTAATATAATTTTATTTTAAAATTAATAATATATGTAATAGAAATTTATTTTAAAATTAATTGATAATTACATGTTTGCGTCGCTCACTTTTAGAAATAAAACCACTATGCAAAAGATCAAAAAGCTAATCTGTTAAGGATTTGTTTGGTATTCTTAACCAAAAAAAGGATTGTTTGGTATTAATTCCAGGATATCGGATAAGTATGAAAATGACTGATATTCATATCTGTTGTTTGATATATCCTGATATCGATATCAAATTGATAGTTGTTGTTTGGTATGTAAGGATATATATTAACATGTTTAGAGAAAAATAAATTTATCTACATTTTTTTTCTAAATCTATGTATATATATAAAAGACGCAAGGAATAAAGACACCACGTTGCGCCACCTAGGATTTTTCTGCATGTCGTTCCCACATTAAACCATCTAGGATTTCGCCACATAAGTTTTTTTATTTTGAGAATTTATATATGTTGTTATTATTTTAGGATAATATAAAACCAGGATAAATTAATCTAGGAAAGATTCTATCTAAAATAAAGATGTTATCTAATATTTAATCTTAAGTATTAATGTTAAATATGTTAAGTATTTGATATGATGATTTATTTAACTTAAAAATATTATATCTAAAATAAAATAAACTATAAAAGCATTAAATATTTCGTAAAATATTATTGATGAATATTATTTATAACAATTTATTTAAGTTATTTTTCCTATCGCAATATAAGCTATCTACCACGTAGGATTTTACCATGTGCCGCCTAGGATTTTTCGTACATGTAATTTTCACAATTTATATATATTAAAAAGATTTTATCTAACATAAAATAAACTATAATATATATTAGTATATAATTAATTATCAATTGATTACATTATCTTTATCTACATATCTATTTCTATAAAAGTTTTCTTAGGTCAATGATAATAAAAAATAAAAAAATTACAAGATGATAAAAATTACATTATCTATGTCTTTTTATCCATTTATGATGTAAAATATTTTTTAAAAATTAAATTTTGGATAAAAAATATGTCTATAACTATATATTAAAGTTGTATCTTTTTGAAACATGCACCCCACATTGACTTTGGTCCAACATTATTTTTAAAATTTCAATTTTTAATTATATTACTCTATCTTTTTCAAATATTTTTCTCTCTTTTTATTTATAAAGATTGTAAAAATTCAAAACTTATTTGATTCTAAAAATAAGAAATATCATATGCGATGTGAGTATAATTTTTTTTTTTACCTTTTGTGTATCATTATCCCACAAAATCCTCTTTTCGCTAACAATTTTCAATAATATACTCCTCCTTATTTTTATTCCAAAAAATACCCCTTTTATAAAGATGGTCATTTTCGTCTCTAAACCTATTAGAAATTTAGTTAATCTTTTTTAAAATCCGATTGGTTTTAAATAAATATAAATTAATAATATTTAAAAATATGAACATCTAAAAACTTTTAACCTACACACTAAAGATATGTGTTAGAATTACTACCCAGTAAAGTTATTTTATGAATAGAATTATTATTATCTTAATAGAAATTAATGAACTCTAAATAAAATCTGTTTCAATAATTTACACTTTTTTGGTGAAGGGTATTGTCTATAAGAGTCGAATCGAAGACCTTTGGGTATTATTCTTTGAGGCTTAACTGTTTGAGTAGATATCCGAAGGCTCATTTTTAAACTTTAATGTGTAGATTTCATTAACTTCGCATATAGAATTAACTTTATAATTCTATTGGAGTCCATTTCAAGAAAACAGATGGGCACTTGAGATTCTGGCTTTTATTTTTACCTTTCAATGATTCTTGAAGATAGGGTTAGTTTTTTGGGCAAATGAAGGGTTACTTTTTGGCTTTTTGCTATGCTCTTTAGGGCAAGTGTTTGCATGTGAAATTATTCATACTCTTTGTCCTTTACAAATCAGTACATTTCTTCTTCTTTTTGTCGAAATCAAATTAATCCTATGAATTTTAGAAGACACAATGATTCATGAAACTTTTTTTGGTGTATCTACAATTAGGGCTATCAATAAATACATTTTACATGGCTTGTAATTCAAGCCAAGTCATCAACTTTTTTGTTATTTTGATGCACATGTATAAATAAAATACACTTTTATATGTCATATAGTATATGCATCAAATTTAATTATATGTGCATCAATTTTTTGATGCACATTGTGTATGGGTTTTAATATTAATTTTATTAAAGATTCTTATCATATAAAAGCACATTATAAGAAAATCGTAAAAAATAAAATAAATGTTGGAACAATGGTTGTTCCATGGTTTCTCTTAGTTTTGATGATAACAAACCTAGTTAATATAACTTGCTTCTACATGTAAGTGTTTCAGGAAAACAGGTACATGGTCACGAGTGAAGGAACATCGTGAGGAACGATGAAGGGAACGAGTGACAGATTTAGGAAGCGCGTCTGAGAAGGAACGCGACTTTCTATAAATGGCAAGTTACCTTATCTTCTGCGAGCGATCTTCTACAAAGATTCTACAACTGTAGGCGGTTGCTTAAGGAGATAAAAGAGAGGATAAGATCAATCTTCACACGATCTTATCTTGGGAAATCCGAGATCATTCGGTTTTGGGAAGAATCGACATGGTTGAGGATCCGAAAATCACAAACAATCTTTTTCCTTATTGTGTGGGATTTGTTAAGTGGAATATCAGCGTAATTAGGCAAGAATTACGTGTGAGATCAGACTTGACTTATCTTATAAATAGCTAGGGTTAGCTAGGGTTAAAAGTGTGGCTTTCGAGTGGTTGAAGACGAATTACTTGAGAAGAGAGCTTTTCAAGTGTATGAGTGTGTGGCTTTTTCGGTGAAGAATCCACAAGTAAGTCAGTAGTTTACTTTCGATTTAGGTTTACGCTTAGGGTTGTAGAAGTCTAGTTGGTTGAACTTCGGTCGGTGTCATGGTTACCAAGGGAACTTTGGTAGGAGCCTTAGTTACTAGACTTGCCTTGTAATCGTTGAAACTTAATAAAAGTATTCTATTGAAAATCCTCTGAGAAGGAGTCTCAGGGGTAGAGGTTTTTCTTTCTACGACTTGTTGGTCGGACAAAAGGTTTCCTCTATAAATTCTGTGTTCTTACTGTTTATTTCCGCTGTCCAAGGATCCTTACTAGTTCCCTATATTGTTACTAACGCGTCACGATCCAATAATTGGTATCAGAGCAGGTTTGCTCTAGATTGTGTGTTAGTGCAGGAATACAGAATGACTTCAAACAACTCTCACAACGTCGGAATTTGAAACAACAAGCCTCCACTGCTTGTTCCTGGAGAATATGACCACTGGAAGAAGCTCTTCGCCACCTGGCTCAAAAGCAATGACTACCAAGCTTGGTCAGTTATTGAAGATGGAGATTATGTCGTTCCTGAAGCAAAGAAGGACAAGAAGACAGAATTGGGCCAATCTGAATGGACAGGAATGGAGAAGAACTACAAGGCACAAATGCTACTAAACAATGCCTTGGGTGCTGAAGATCTCCTGAGGGTAGTCAACTGTGACACTGCCAAAAAAGCATGGGAAGCCATTGAGCAAATGCACATTGGTAGTTTTGATCTGAAAGAGAGCCATCAGAAGGACACTAAGAAGGAGTTCTACAACTTCAGAATGATAGATGGAGAAACCATATCCACATACCAATCTCGGTTTGAAGGCTTGGTCAATCGCATTAATCATCTTGGAATTGGGAAATCTGTCACCCATGCTGAGAAAGTCTCTGCAATCGTAGATGGCTTAGGTCCCACGTACGTAGTTACAAGAGGACTTCTCAAGGAGAACCCAATTACAAAGATTTGCAAACTTCATGAGATCTTTGGAAAACTGACTGACTATGAGCGATATGAGAAAAATAACAGTGGTGCTTCAAGCTCTAGCAAGGGAATTGCTCTTAAAGTGGAAAAGGCCATTGAAAATATCTCTGCAGGAATTGACGGTGAACTAGGAGAAGATTCTGATGTAGCTCTCATAACCAAAGCAATGAGATCCTTCTATAGGAGAGGCAAGAAGCAAGGTGCCATGAAGGAAAGAGTCAACTTTGAGAAGAAGGAACTCAAGGATGTTACCTGCTACAACTGTTAGGAAAAGGGTCACTATGCAAAGAGTTGTCCCAAAGGTAACGACACTGGGAACGAGAAGAAGAAGGCCTACATCACTGCTTGGGATCTTGACTCAGATGATGAATCTGATTCAAAGATTTGTGCCATGGCTCTGAAGACTGAAGATGTTAATCAAGAGGTAACTCCTGAACAATTTCTTTCTAGTATAGAGAATGCTAAACAATCTGATCTTGTTATCCTTGTCAAAAAGTTGTTTGAAGATAATTTAAAGATGCAAGATGAAATAGAAGCTTCTGATGAGAAATGTCTAAATCTTGAAGAAAAATTATCAGAAACTACTGTTACTTCTGTTGTTCCTTGTTCAGAATGTGAAGATTATAAGAAAGATATTAAGACTCTAACTGAAACCAATAACGAACTTAGGTCAGATTTACTTGTTCACAAACTCAAAAGGAAAGAATTAGAGCATGAACTAAGTAAACGAACTCAGATTGAGTTCAGTCCTGCTAGGTCTGGTATTGGTTATGGTAAAAAAAATCTGAATATCCTCCGGATGATCTTACCTTTGAAGAGAAAATGGAAAGAAAAGCTAGGGAACTACAATCCGCTAGAGATAAGGTAATTCATCTAGAAAGTAGAGTCAAAATTCTTGAAAGTAATCTACATGACAACTCTGAATGGTATTATGGAAAAACGGCTCATAAAATATACCTAAAACAGTCTCAAGGGAACCAGCATAGAGTTCCTTCCAAGGAACGAGCAAAGGAACGAACCCTCCAGAAACCACATCCTAAACGCTATCTTGGTGAATACTATAGGGTGTGCTATCACTGTGGTGGGGGAGGACATGTTCAAAAAGACTGTAAGGTTAGACTAGAAATGTCAAACAAAAGGGCTCAAAACCAGAATACAAGGAACAACAAGAAACAGTGGTCTGGTAAGAAAAATCAAGGGTATGATAAATCTCATCAGAAATGGAAGAAACAGGCCCCACAACCACAAAAGAAGCAAGATTCTAAAAATGAAAAAGGGAAAAATCATGTTAATCCCTCAAATATTGCTTCTAGTTCCAAGAGTTCACAGAAAGTTACTTTAGTGCAATCTCAAATTTATCATTCTGTGAGCTATGCTAACCGACCCGGGAAGGCTAAGCAGGCCTGGGTCGTTAAAACGTGATTTCTTTCTTGCAGGTTAAAGTGAGGGGGAACGTTCGCTGGGTCCTTGACAGCGGGTGTTCATGTCACATGACAGGGAACAAGAGTATTCTGTCCTCACTTCAAAACAATGCTGGAGGAAACATTTCCTTTGGCAACAACAATCAAGGAGAAATCATTGGAACAACTTTGTGACCAAGGGAAAAATGAGGTATCCTTTACCTCAGATGGCTGTATGATCAAGAACTTAAAATCAAATCTTGTGGTCCTGAAAGGAAAGAGGCGCAACAATGTATATTATGTCGACTCAAGTTTCCTACCACAAGAAGAACTCTGCTTTGTTACAATAGCCGACAAGACTGATCTCTGGCATATGAGGTTTGGTCACGCTAATCATCGAGGAATCCAAAAACTCTACTCACAAAATCTGGTGATAGGACTACCCAAGGTTCTTGCAGAAAAAGAAAGCTTATGTGAAGAGTGTGTGAAAGGAAAACAAAGCAAGTCATCTTTTCAGCCAAAGTTGTTAGTGATCACCTCTCATCCTCTTGACATGGTACACATGGATTTGTGCGGTCCCATGTGGGTGAGAAGTCATGGTGGTAGCAGGTACATTTTTGTTATTGTTGATGATTTTACTAGATATACATGGACTCTCTTTCTAGGTTCCAAAGACGAGACGTTCATGGCATTCAAAAGCTGGATCAAGAAAGTAGAAGCATCAACAGAACAAAAACTGAAAGCTATCAAATCTGACAACGGAACAGAGTTCAAGAATTCCATGTTTCATAGCTATTGTGATGAACATGGAGTGTCTCAGAACTTCTCTGCGCCGAGGACTCCATAACAAAACGGCGTTGCAGAAAGAAAGAATGGAACACTACAAAACATGGCTCGTACTATGATGTTGGCAAGTAACTTGCCTCGGTCCTTTTGGGCTGAGGCAGTCGGTACTTCTTGCTACATCATTAATCGAGTCACCATACGTTCCAACTTTTCAAAAACTCCATATGAACTAATCAAGGGCAGAAAGCCAAATATTTCCCACTTGAAAGTCTTTGGATGCAGGTGTTTCATTCACAACAATGGAAAAGATGAGCTAGGCAAGTTTGATCCAAGGAGTGATGAAGGCATCTTTCTGGGGTACGCATCCAACAGTAAGGCTTACAAGGTGTTCAATAAAAGGACTAAGAAGTTTGAAGAAAGCATTCATGTTGTCTTTGACGAGTCCAAAAATGGAGGGAACCTGTCCAGTAACGAGGATGCACTGAAGGTTCTAAACTCAGATTCAGATGATGAAGTCGATCCAGATTCAAGTGCACAAGTTCCAGATAACAATGTTATACCTCCTAGTCCTGACTTGGATGGAGATGACACAGAAAGTGCATTGGTTCCAGAAGATGATACTTCACAGAATGAAGACATTGAGGAAGATCATGGAGAAGGAACATCACATGGAACGACAAGTCAACAGGAACAAGAGGAGTCAAGCACAGATCCCACTCAGATTGAAGTCAGAAACTATCATCAAAAGAGGGATCATCCTGTTGACAACATCATCACTCCATATGATAAAGGTGTGCTTACTCGTTCCTCTATTAAGAATTTTTGTGCTTTCAATGCGTTTATCTCTCTTGCAGAGCCAAAGAATGTGAAGGAAGCATTAAAAGACCCTGACTGGATAGTTGCTATGCAAGAGGAACTACATCAGTTTGAGAGGAATAAAGTATGGAGACTAGTTCCCAAGCCAAAGCACAAGATGGCTATAGGAACAAAGTGGGTTTTCAGGAATAAACTTGATGACACCGGAGCTGTCACAAGGAACAAGGCGAGACTTGTAGCAAAAGGATACAATCAACAAGAAGGGATTGACTACGATGAAACGTATGCTCCTGTTGCAAGAATAGAAGCCATCCGTCTTCTAATCGCCTATGCTGCTCACAAGGGATTCAAGTTGTATCAAATGGACGTGAAGACAGCTTTCCTGAATGGTTACCTACAAGAGGAGGTCTATGTACTACAACCTCCAGGATTTGAAGATGTTGATCACCCTGACCTTGTCTACATGTTGGACAAGGCTCTTTATGGCCTTAAGCAGGCTCCTCGTGCTTGGTATGATAGATTCGCTCCGTTTCTATTAGCCAATGGGTACAGACGTGGTGTGATCGACAAGACATTGTTCCTAAGGGAACGAGCCGGTGAGGTTTTAGTAGTTCAAGTTTATGTTGATGATTTTATATTTGGTTCTACTAACCCCAAACTTGTAGAAAGCTTCAAGAATCTTATGAGCAGTGAGTTTGAGATGAGCATGATCGGAGAGCTCACTTTCTTTCTTGGACTACAAGTGGTACAAACTGATGAGGGAACAAAGGTACATCAACAAAAATACATCAAGGAACTATTGAAGAAGTATGGTATGGATTCTACAAAAAGTTTTGATACCCCTATCTCTCCTAATACTCGTCTTGATGCTGATCTAAATGGTATTGATGTTGATCAAACGATGTACCGAGGGATGATTGGCTCCCTATTGTACCTAACGGCCAGTCGGCCATATATTATGTTCAGTGTGTGTCTCTGTGCTAGATTTCAGGCCAATCCTAAAGAAACACATCTGAAAGAAGTGAAGAGAATTCTACGCTACTTGAAAGGGAACGATGGATTATGTCTATGGTATCCAAGACACAACTCGTTCCAACTTGTCGGATTCTCGGATGCAGATTTTGCAGGTCACTTGGTGGACAGGAAGAGCACATCAGGGATGGCCCAATTCCTTGGTCCTTGCCTGGTGTCTTGGGGATCAAAGAAGCAAAATTCGGTTGCTCTTTCAACGGCTGAAGCGGAGTATGTCACAGCAGCAGCCTGTTGTTCCCAGGTATTGTGGCTAAAACAACAACTGGTGGATTTTGGTATGTCTCTTGGAACCATTCCTATCTTATGT
Organism: Fallopia convolvulus; assembly: GCA_964016875.1. Classification (NCBI taxonomy): domain Eukaryota; kingdom Viridiplantae; phylum Streptophyta; class Magnoliopsida; order Caryophyllales; family Polygonaceae; genus Fallopia; species Fallopia convolvulus. Next base: position 35,933,750 of record OZ024737.1, read on the forward strand.
GATAATACAAGTGCAATCAATATCTCCAAAAATCATGTGCATCATTCTAGAACCAAACATATAGATATTCGACATCATTTCTTAAGAGATAATGTTGAAAAAGGTTTTATCAAGATGGATCATTGTAGGACTGAAAATCAAGTGGCAGATATTTTCACCAAGGCTTTGGATAGAAAACCCTATGACCATCTGAGGATGTTGCTAGGAATGATTTCCTTGGAGTAAACAAGTCCCGGTCCTCTATTCCCTCAATGCCTGACTAAAAAGGTAACATCTCAGGTAACTACATATCATTTGACAAGTTTTCTAATGACTTATATCCTTCCTCTATGCATAGATGTTGTATATATTAGAAATTGTTAAATGTTGCATGCTAAAAGGAACTGAAACTATAATTGCTTCATCCAAGATTTCTTTTTAGCCCAAAATAACCAACTTGATCTATTTTATCCCTCACTTCAAGCCGAAATGATGGTTGGTTATAAGACTGTCCCTTAGCCCGGTCCACACAAACGTTCCCTATGAACTTCTTTTGATTACCTTTAAACGGGGAATAATTGTGTGGATGTCAAATAAATTCCCAGCCCACAAAAAGTTTGAATGGAACGTTTCTAGTCCCTTGTCTGTTCAAACATAGCCTTTTTATCCACTCATGGTAACGAGGTATGGAACTAGTGGTTGAGAATGTTGTTACATTAAAGGAACGTCTTTGATTACATTTAAAGATTTTTATGCAAAAGAACATACGTCAATCACAGAGGCAATGCAGTTGAGTTATAGCCGTTGTGACTGCTCATTTGAAAAATCCAGCCGTTGCACAGTAATTCTGCAGGGAACGATAGGACGTCTGCGCAGACGAGACTTAATGGCGGTGAAAAATCATCATTATGGAAACTCTTAGCCGTTAGGATTTGGATAGAAGATCTTTGGGAAAGATTATGATCTTTATCAAGAAGGAAAGAGGTGTGCTTTATAAACTCTTATCTCGGTCAATTTTTTTTACTGCATCCTTAACTCTCTCCAACCCTAAATCTTCTTCAAAGTTTCGATCTTTTCTCTCCCCTGCAACAATGGCTTCCTCCTCAAACACTCCAATCCTAAACTTTGAGGGTCTCGATGCTGCTGAGATCGCCAATATTCAAGCCCAACTTGAAACCCTCAAAAAGGCCAAACTTTCCTCTCCCACTCCAATCTCCAAACTCGAAACCAAATTCGATGTTGTTTCCGACACTGGTGTGGCCACCGCTGATATGGCCTCATCGACAAAGGACACTAAGGGTGACAAATCTGAGAAGGATCACTCTGTGGTTCCCTCGGACAACCCCTCCGATGTGGCTGCTGAAACAGAGGATGCCCAGGAAAGCAAGGATGCAATGGAGAAGGAAGAGGTGAACTCGCCTCCAAAGGACACCACCGCTGACCCAGAAAAGGAGGCGTTTTTGCCGATAAGTGAGCGACCATGATGGGTGAAGCCAACGAGTCGTGGCAAGCGAAAGGCGAAAAAGAGTGTTCCTCCCCTACCGTCTCAGATTTTTCACATCTCTGACTCGGAACGAACCCCTTCCCCTGCAACCAAAAAGCCGAAGGTCACTCCTTCTGGATCCAAGTACGCCCTTCGCTCCACCGTTCCAAAGGAACAGGTGGCTCAGGAATCCTCTGAAGAAGAAGAAGATCCAGAGGAAGAGGAAGAAGTGGTTGGCTCGAGTTCTGATGAGGGTGAGGAAGAAGAAAAGAACGACTCTGCTGGTGAAGGTAATGAAGAAGAAGTGGAGTTAGAAGAAGAAGTTGAAAAGGATCTCAAATCTGCAAAGGCGCAAGGCAAACTGACAATGGAACCAGCAGCAAGTTCCAAGAAGAACCATTCAAAGAAGGTTGTCGCTCCTCTGGTGATCGCCGAAGAGTTCCTGAAAAGCCATGACTTGGAGGAGTTCTGGGAACTTCTCAAGTTTCAGGGATGGGAGAAAATCTGTGACTCTGGAGTCAAGGTAGATGTGTCCCTTCTTTCCCAATTCTTTCAATCCTATCAACTAGCCAATCTCTCTACTGGTCCGATGGGTTTTGCTACTGTGGGTGGGATGGAAATTTCTTTCTCTTTGGGATCTGTTGCCACAATTCTGAAGGTGCCTGCTGAGGGATATGGGGATGTTCATACGTCGAGTAACTGGCCAAGGAACAAAGCTCAGTTAATCAGGCGGGTCATGGGAAAAGTTCCTGCTTTTGGTCCTTACTTAACCAACGACTTGAGCTACACTGCAAGAATTGCACATCAAATTCTCATCAAGGTTATTGTTCCAAGGCTGGAGAAGAGGACTACGCTCACTATCAATGATATGATTCTGCTGGACAAGTTTCTAAGGAAGGAACGTATCAGTCTTCCGGAGATTATGATGAGGCAAATGGCTAAGTGCACTGGGAAGAAGCATAGCATACCTTATCCTCGCTTTGTGAAGGCTATACTGAAGGAACGGAAGGCTTATCAGCCTTCGCAAGAGGAGTTCTTTGGATTACCCCTAGAGATGCGCAATATATCGAGGATGAACTTTCAGGGTGATTCAAAGGGAACAGCTGCAAAGAAGACTGCCCAGAAGGATGTTGGGAGCTCTTCGTTGAGTGAAGGTGTTACTGCCAAGATGTTGACCGAGCTTCAAAAGATTTCCTCTCAGCTGAGTACCATCATTGGGTACCTGGCTAAGAGAGACACTGACACTGCTGCTGCTGATTCCACCTCCTCCGAACCATGTTGTGGCCCCTCTCTAGTTCCTTAGCCCATCTATCCCCAGCTTAAAATTTTCTTTTGTTTCTTGGATGTTAAGACTGTTATGTTTTTATGTTTTTTCTGGCTGTGATCCCTGCGACAATTATCTATAATAATAACTATCTTTTGCTTATGAATGGTTTAAGTTTCAATTGAATTTGTTCATTTGCTCTATGTTTTTGCTTGATGATTGTTGATCTTTTGATGATGTCAAAAGGGGGAAGTTAGGAAAAATGCAGAGATGCGTTCTATCCAGGAAATACAGAGGGAACTTTGGCTGAGGGGGAATATGTTGTTACCTCTGATGAGTAGGAACAACAGTGCATTTGTTAAGGGGGAACCACACAAGAATTTTTTTTCTGATCTATATTTCTATTGGTTTCTAGACATGCATTTTTGTATAGGTTTGTCATCATCAAAAAGGGGGAAATTGTTGGAACAATGGTTGTTCCATGGATTCTCTTAGTTTTGATGATAACAAACCTAGTTAATATAACTTGCTTCTACATGTAAGTGTTTTAGGAAGACAGGTACATGGTCACGAGTGAAGGAACATCGTGAGGAACGATGGAGGGAACGAGTGACAGATTTAGGAAGCGTGTCTGAGAAGGAACGCGACTTTCTATAAATGGAAAGTTACCTTATCTTCTACGAGCGATCTTCTACGAAGATTCTACAGCTGTAGGCGGTTGCTTAAGGAGATAAAAGAGAGGATAAGATCAATCTTCACACGATCTTATCTTGGGAAATCCGAGATCATTCGGTTTTGGGAAGAATCGACATGGTTGAGGATCCGAAAATCACAAACAATCTTTTTCCTTATTGTGTGGGATTTGTTAAGTGGAATATCAGCGTAATTAGGCAAGAATTACGTGTGAGATCAGACTTGACTTATCTTATAAATAGCTAGGGTTAGCTAGGGTTAAAAGTGTGGCTTTCGAGTGGTTGAAGACGAAGAACTTGAGAAGAGAGCTTTTCAAGTGTATGAGTGTGTGGCTTTTTCGGTGAAGAATCCACAAGTAAGTCAGTAGTTTACTTTCGATTTAGGTTTACGCTTAGGGTTGTAGAAGTCTAGTTGGTTGAACTTCGGTCGGTGTCGTGGTTACCAAGGGAACTTTGGTAGGAGCCTTAGTTACTAGACTTGCCTTGTAATCGTTGAAACTTAATAAAAGTATTCTATTGAAAATCCTCTGAGAAAGAGTCTCAGGGGTAGAGGTTTTTCTTTCTACGACTTGTTGGTCGGACAGAAGGTTTCCTCTATAAATTCTGTGTTCTTACTGTTTATTTCCGCTGTCCAGAGAACCTTACTAGTTCCCTGTATTGTTACTAACGCGTCACGATCCAACAATAAAATAGATCCATCAAGTAATTTTTAAATTTCCAGGTAGCTAGCTATATAATTACGAACTTGTTAGAGATGTTAAATCACAAAAACATTAGAAGGTTATGCATGTGCTTCACAGAAGGTCAATATTTGTGGGACGGAAAGTACCGACTCTCCTTCGACCAAAAAAAAAAGGTCAATATTTGTGTTCAAATATATTGTTATGTGTTTACGAATTTGATTTTGCTAGACATTATATTCCAACAATACTTTCACTTGGTTTAAACATTTGGAATTACATTACTATTCAAATAGTGAGCACCATTGAAGTTATAAACCATTTTTAGTCATGAAAGATGAACGCTAATTTTTGGCCATGTGTAGAATTGTGAGTTTATGTATGTTTTGTATGTACTCTTCTGCAATCACATTTCTATTCATTTGGTTTACTCTTTGCAATGTTATTTGTAAGTGAGTTTGTGCAAATGAAGTCTACGTTTATGGAGCATAAACGTAGACTCAACAACAACCTTTCACACTAACCTCTTCTTTTGTTAAGGGAGAAGCAATGTACTACAAATCTCCTCAAAGGGGTTTTACTATTAATTAAAAGAGAGGACTAAGTAGTATGTAGAAAATAAATGGATGATAGTTCACCCCTAATATTATCAAGTAGCAAAGTGTTAGGACTAAGTAGTATGTAGAAAATAAATGGATGATAGTTCACCCCTAATATTATCAAGTAGCAAAGTATTAACACTGTGAGGAGGTTCAATCAATACATGAAAATATAACCTAAAACAGAAAGTTAATAAGGAGGTAAGATATTCTACAACATTGTTAATAATCTCTATAAATAAGACAAAGTTGAATTTTCTAGTCTCTACAAACAAAGCATTGACACTTATGCACCAATCTAACGAGTGCATGACTACAATCTATAAATCAACCAGAAAAAGAACAATCAATTGCGATTTAACTTCTAAAAAACCATCATGTAGCCCTTGCTCTAATTAAGCTAGCAAGTGGGGGTACTACACTCCATAGCTCTGCCACTGGATTCACTGACACCAATCTAGGTCAGAAAGAAAGTGTAATAATTTATGTTCCATATGGGGTGGCCTAGTGGTAGAAGGTATAAGAGATGATGAGAGGTCTCGAGTTTAATCTTTACCGTCGCTCCTACATTTCGGTGAAAAATCCTACATTTTAACTTAAGATCCAATGCCATGTAAAACAAAATAAAAGTAAAGGAAGGCAACATATGTAATAATGCAAACCCCTTTATCTTTTGTGTGAACTTTTTTTTTTAGCTTAGAAACACGGAATATGTGTATAAAATGAAACACTCGTCGATCATTGATTTGCCTTATACAGCTACATATATAGTTTCCAAACCTTAGTAGTGATAAAAATATCAATCAATCAATATCCAACATCATGGATTTCTTCTCATACATAATATCAAACACCAAAAGATACGATTTCAGAGCGTTCGTCCTCATCTCCTTCCTCCTCCAGTTTGTTCTCTTGATTGCAGCTCCGTTTCGGAAGAAGACTTCGAACCGGGAGTTGCTGTTCGTGGTAGGCCTAGCCTACCTCGTCTCCGACTGGGCCTCCAACTTCGCCGTCGGGTTAATCCCCCCAATCAACCAGGGGCCGCAAAACGACGTCGGATCTGACCTTCTCATGTTGTGGGCCCCGTTCCTGCTGCTGCATATCGGAGGCGTGGACTCCATCGCCGCCCTCTCTTTCACCGACAACGAGCTCTGGTCTCGCTTTGCCATCCAGCTCGCTACCATGATCTATGGCATTGCAAACGCCTTCTATAGGTCAGTTCAAAATAGCGAATTCAGTTTTTTAAGTACTAATTTGGTGTAACGGTCATACATACATCAATCATATATATATGAACCAATTGTACATGTTACATATAACATATTGCAGGTCTTTCACAGAAAGTAGCTTAAAGGTGCCCGTCATGCTAATGTTTGTAGCTGGATTTAGTAGCTTCCTTGAGAGAATCTTGTGCCTCTCCCAAGCACGCTTTTCCTCGCTAAAGGAATCTCTACTTGAGCTGAGACAGAAGACGGACTCCTCTAAGAAGCCGTTGTTAGATCTCGACGACGATTTGAGTGATGCTAAACTTCTTGTCCATGCCTATCGTCTCTTCGAATCGTTCAAAGCTCTCTTTGTTGATCTCCATGTCGACTCCGATGATCGGAGGAAAAGCCAAGAATATTTCCGGCGTAGGGATCCAGCAGAGGCCTTTAGGGTTGTGGAGATTGAACTGAATTTCTCCTACGATCTATTCTACACCAAGGCTCCCTTGATTCGACATGGGGCAGGGCGTTTTCTCCGTCCCATATGTATGATTTGCGAAGCAATGGCCCTTGTGCTTTGGTTTCGAATCGACAAGGCTCCTTTTAAGACTCATAAGCTAGATAAGTTGCTTACTTATGCTCTTTTAGTGGGCGCTTTGGCACGAGATGTCATCTCCCTTTTGATGGTGACATTTTCAAATTGGATCCTCGCTCGTGTTGCAAGTAAGTGGACTCGTGTTGGCTCGAAACTCGTTAATGTTTGGCTTTCTTTGAGAAAGCGAAGGTGGGACAAGTACTCGAGCTCCAAGGAAGCGCCATTCTCGCTGTTGCTATCGAGAGCGTTGTTTCGTCAATGGTCCGAGTCCATCCCTCGAGTAAATATGGTCATTGACGTGTGTCTACTAAGCAATTACACCTCGGAGAAACGCGAAAGATCTAGCCAAGAGCTTGGGGTCGACTTTGCACTCAACAAGCTCAAGCGCGTCCATAAAGAGTGGTTTACCAATGATCTAAGGGACTTCATATTCCGTGAGCTCAAAGATATCTCATCCTCTCGTGATCTAGTAGAGTCGTCGACAGCAGCCTCTACGAGTAGAGGCCAATGGACTCTCGAAAACTATAACCCGAGAGTGGAAGAATTAGCATGCATTTCGAACACTTGGATCAAACGAAAGACATTCGACGAGAGCCTTCTTCTTTGGCACATTGCTACTACGCTATGCTATCATACCGAGGAAGGCGGCCAAGAGGATCAAATGACGTCGAGGAAGAAACCATGTTGCGAGTTCAGCCTACTTCTTTCAGACTACATGTTGTATTTGTTGCTTCGTAGACCCGAGATGATGTTGGAGGTGGCGGCCATGGGAGACATGAGACACGAGGCCACTCGAGCCAAGTTTATGAGCTTCTTTCTCCGGTTTTATGATGAGCTCAATAATGAAGACGATGATTGTAGGCTGGTGAAATTGGTATGCCAAGAGTTGCTAAACAACGTAAGTGATCAAGATGAGGGATACTCGGTGTTGTATGGCGCATGTCGGTTGGCTAAAGAGCTCAAGGAGTTGGAGGAGAGGGGTGTGATTGAGATGTGGGAGGTGATTTCAAAAGTGTGGGTGGAGATGCTGAGCTATGGTGCCGCTCGGTGTAGCCCTAGTGCCCACGCTGCTGAGTTAGCCAACGGTGGGGAGCTTCTTACTCTGGTGTGGTTGCTCATGGAACATTTGGGATCGGGCATTTAGTTCTAGCTATTTCATGTATGTATTTGATTGATATGGCATGCGTATCTTCATGTGTGTTCCAAGATTGATGAGTAAATTTGTTATGGATTATATACGTGTGTTGGTGATATATGTAATTCATTGTTTCCTGTGTTGATTAGTATGTGTTGACATCATCAAAAGCACTGCGCTTTGCCTTTTATGTCATTTTTCTGACTTTGCTCTTAAACAAAGGGTAGGGTTGTTAATTATTCACGGGTGACCGACTCACCCACTTAACCCATTCGAAATAAATGGGTGAAAACTCAATCAAAGCGGGTGACGACGGGCGGTTTGGGTGACGGGCAAAATGGGTTATGGGTCAGGTAAGGGTGAGATTTTATCACCCAATAACTCGACCCATCACCCGTTTTACCCAAACCACCCATATAACCCGTTTTTGCTCATAATTTCTAAGATGTATATGCCTTTGAATCACTTATTTAACTCATTTCGGGCCTTTGATAAATAATCCCATTTGTAACCCATCTTTAACTCCAATTTAAACTCTCCGCTGAACTGGGGTACGTGGCAATGACCAAAAAAAAACTCCATTTTAATATTTATTGCTTATGAAATTTGTTTTTGTTTATGTATGGATTGTGGTTATTTGTTTTATGTATGAAAATTTATTTATAGACATAAAATCTATCGGTTATACAACGGTTGTACGGGTGAACGGGTCACCCATATAACCAGCGGGTGACGGATGGGTCGGGTGGAGCGTTTTAAATTGCGGGTCGGGTGGTGGAAGTGCTCCACCCACCCATAACCCGACCCATTGAAAGCCCTAACAAAGTGTTTTGAATACTTGTTTTAGCCACGTCACTTTGCTCTTGGATTGCCTTAAGGCTTCTCTCTTTGTAACAAAATTCTAAGGCTAATGAAATTGCTCTCCAATTTGCTCTACATTCTCTCTTTTCATCACTCAGTTTTTCAATTCTTCGTATTCACAAATTGTATTCTGGTATCAGAGCAATTATTACTCTTCGATCATCTTCGTTTTGGTTTTCGATCGAGCTTTATCATGAAGGAAGGTGAACGAAAAGAGGAAAAACGTAGCTCTGAATTGGGGATAATCGGAAATCTGGGTTTGGCAACCACTAATCCAAATCACGAGCTATATCTCCATCATTCGGATTATCTGAACTGTTCTTTAGCTATGCAGCTGTTGAACGACACAAATTACCATCAATGGAGAAGGGCCGTAGAAGTTTCATTGATGGCGAAGAATAAAATCTCGTTTGTGACTGGTACTTGTGTCAAGTCGGAATTAGCGTCACCTAATTCCATCGTTTGTGACTGTTGAAGTTTCATTGATGTAGTGGTGTTGTTGCAATAGTATGGTGATTTCGTGGTTGCTTCACTCAATCGACATAGAGATCGCTGTGACTTTGCTCTACTACGATACAGTTGAAGAAGTTTGGGCAGATCTTCGACAACATTTTGGACAACCAAGCCTTGAGTGTGTGCTATGCAAGAACTCTATCTGTTTGAGAGAAATAAGTTTTGACACCTAGTTCCCCAACCCCAAGGACAAAATGGTAATTGAAACACGATGGGTGTTCATGAATAAGCTAGATGATATGGGGAATGTTGTGAGAAACAAAGCTAGACTTGTGGTCAAGGAATACAATCAAAAAGAGGGAATAGATTATGCTGAGATGTTTGTTCCTGTGGCTCGTCTTAAGGCAATTTGTCTCTTGATTGCATACTCTGCCCATCATGGATTCAAGCTACAACAAATGGATGTCAAGACAGCATTCTTCAATAGGATACTGAAAGAGGAATTATTTGTTGAACAAACACCAGGTTTTAAAGATATCTCACACCCTGACCATGTTTACAAACTTGGCAAGGCTTTATATGGATTAAAACGGGCTCCACGAGCTTGGTATGATATATTGTTACGATTTCTGCTTCAACATGGTTATGTTCGAGGAAAGTTGGACAAGAATTTGTTTCTTTGGAAGGAAGGAAAGCACACCTTGGTGATTCAAGTCTACGTCCACGACATCATCTTTGGCTTAACAAATGACAACTTAGTGAGTAAGTTCGCCAACCTCATGATTAACGAGTTTGAAATGAGTATGATTGGAGAACTTAAGTTCTTCTTAGAACTTCAGGTTGTTCAAGAATATGATGCATGGTACAATAATTTATAACAAAAGTACCTAGGGGAGAGAATTAAGAAGTTTGGATTGGATAGCTCAAAATTCTTTGACACACCAATATCCTCAACTGCTTCTCTAGGAAAAGATGAAAACGAGAAGAAAGTTTATCAAACGCTATATCAAGGCATCCTAGGTTCACTACTTTATCTCACGACTAGTAGACCGAACATAATCTTCAATGTGTGCATATATGATCGATTTCAATCTGACCCAACTACCCAAGAGAGTCTCATCTCAAGTCTGTGAAAAGGATTCTTATATAACTCAAGGGGTCTTTCAATTTTTTTTAAATAGGTAAAAATTAGGCCGATTAGGTCAGCCTAGTGCATCCATAAGAATGAGGGTCAAGACTCTTCCATGGTTTAGAATCTGATTGATACTATAATCGTAGTGTAGCTTTGCAATCAAATCTGTCACAGAATTGCATTCTAGGCATGGAATAAGGTCGGGCCACCACCGGGTCGAGCCATGGAATCCGGACTCGAGACTGGCCCGGTATACCACTGGGCTGAAGTGGATTGGGCCCCTGGTCGGGCCGCTTCAGCAAGGCTCGGTTCTTTTTTTAAATTTAACTAAAAAATCTCGGGCCGGGCCAAGCTATGATTCCCCGACTCGGGCCCGGCCCGTGGCCTAGGCAGGTCTGGCCCAGCTGGTCGGGCCAGGCCATTTTGGCCCATAACTGTTGGTTGTGCCGGGTCGACCCGCCTAGATGTCCATGCCTATTGCATTCTCGAGGTATATGCTTGGTAATGACCACCTCGAAAGATTACAAAATAACTAGAGTATCCGCTATTAGCATGTCAATTGTCCAAGAACTGGATGGACTGTCCTTAAGAGCATTGATTACGATTAGTCTATCGCCTTCAATTTCTATATCTCGAATATTTCTTGTATAAGCTTCTTGTATAGCCTCAAATAACCCCATAACTCAAGGCTCTTTCGATTATTCTTGGTGGGTGATAGGTTGCTTTTGCTACTATGCAACTCTGTTTAAAGGCAAATGATTGTATGCCATTCATGTCGCATTCTTTAACCTTTGCATTCAGTACATTTCTTTAGAGAAATGTTTAAATAAGAAAAAAGAAAAAGTTGATTGCTTTTGCTACTACTATGCAACTCTGTTTAAGGGAAAATGTTGTAAGCCCCATTCTTGGTTGCTTTTGCTACTATGCAACTCGGTTTAAGGGAAAATTTTTGGTATGCCACATTCGGTACAATTTTCTAGAATCAATAAAAGTTCATCACATGGTGAACAAGACAGAAAGCCTACAGTTTTGGATTTAATGGAATCCCATGCCAAATTAAGCGTCATGTTCATATATTGATGACACCATAGGATTCTTCAAACGCACCCGATTCCAACCGTGTATACTAATACACGAATAATATTTACTCCAAAAATATTTTTGTTTCTTGTCGACTTTACTCACAAAAATATATATGCGCGCAGTACTTTTTTTTCTCATTTTTTGTCCTTGATGCTTTGGATATGCACGCATTATTAGTGGCACACCTAGTTCTGTTTGAATCGTGTAATGTATTAAGTTATACTCCCTCGTTCAAATTTATTTGGTCTTTTAGATACAATTAATTGTATAATTTTATTTGACCTTCTAACTATTTTATCCAATAATTTTCAGTTTTACTCTCAACTAATTTCCAATTCATTGGATTTAATAATTAGATTGGAATAAAAAAAAGAGGAAAATTAATTATATGTATTGATAATTTAATGGGGGTATTTTAATAAGAAAAGTGTTTGTCTTAATATTTGGGTAAAATGCTTAAATGAAAAATAGACTTAAACGGGGAGAGTATTAATTTTTTTTTCACTTTTGATGGTAAATCCTTGACTTGTGAACTAGTTGGCAAAACGAATGAACCATATAAACTAGCTTATGTCAGTCAGCTCGACCAAATGAAAGAAAGAATGATTAGACTTGGTCTCCTATCACTAGGTCACCCATACATTACATTAAATTTATGATTTAATGCATTACATGTTTGATCCAAATGGACTATTCATGTCGATTCTAATAAGCTTCTATAATTAAAGCTCAATTATTAGAATAAAAAAACAAATATCCCTAACATATAAAAAAATGGTGGGTTATATACTTATATGCATTGAAGAAAAAATAGGTGCAAATATAGGATTTGTTTAATACTTGACAAAACTAGTGTCTCAAATTTCATAATTTGTGGGCTACATATGTATATTTGGTGAGTCTACATGGCCCATATGCATGTTTGCACATTTATTGGGCCAGAAAGCCCATTACCAAGTGCTCGACCATCTCTGTCTGATCTCCCTTCGCCTTGTATGGTTGAATATTGTCTGATGATCTCTCTTGGGCTACTTCATCTCTACAGAGTACAGACCAATTAACAGGAGTTCTGGAGCAATTAACACAAGGATCTTGAACATGAAGAATATATACTCCCTCCGTATAAGTCTACTTGTTTTATACATATATTAAGGCAAGAGCTAGTATTACCACATTACCCCTATAATCTACCTACTTTATGCATTGAAGATATTTCGTATTGGCTTTTATGCATTGAAGATATTTTGACCATTCATCCATAATTCACAATAGTGTTTGTTAATATGTGCCTTTTACTAATTACAAATTTCAAATCCTTCACAAAATAAGCCATATAAGATCCCAGAGTATAGGGAAACAAGAAAGAATCAAAGGGGAAAAAGGTTGGGAAGAAAACCAAGAAATTAAGCTTTAAGTAGCTTTCTCCTACATTCTCCCAAGAAAATGCTGATTCTTGTGACTTCCTCTTACACTCCAAGGGAACTCAACTGTACTCTGACGTGTGTCCAATCGTCTTCTTTCTTCTTCTCAAACTCCATCCTTTCAAGTTTCTCTGATGTTGCAACTCTTGATGAACCGATCCGAGAAATTGACATACTTAGCCCACAAGGGTTTGAGCTGTGGGAAGGCAATCTCAAGCCATGGCTTTGCCCTGCCATTGAAGTGGACCACTCCTGCGCTCTCAGCGTCTGATAAGCTCGTATTCTCCTGGTAACCGAGACCAAGCATGTGCCAGAACGGATCGATAATGTGCACGTGTCCATGGAACGCGATTAGTCCTGGTGGTAGTGTCCCTAATTGCCACAGGCTAAGGTCTGATTTTAGGTTCTGAAACAAGAGGAAACATGATCAGTCCTAATATGGTTCAGTATTCTTCTATGTTATCTATAGAATGTGATATAATTCTAAATGCACTAGTAAGGAGTTTTTTTGTGTATGTTTGAAGCTTACTTGTTGAATCCAATGATGATAGGTCGCGCTTATGTTTGTCTTCCTCCAAGCGTCGAGATCAAACACATTCATGCCATAAGCCCAAGCACATTCCTCAGGATGAAAGTTGTTAGATATCAAAGGGTGGGAGAAGTTCAAGTAGTTCTTCAATTTCTTGGACATGACAAACCTATCTTCTCCCCTACAAGTCTCCACAGCTCCATTAACCTTCCCATTCATTTCGATGTCCCAAAGTCGCAACAAATCAGTTTGAACCACAATATCATCATCAAGAAACACTACTTTCTTCAGGCTCGGGAACAACTATATACACACACAAAAAAAATACATCATATTGAAAATGTTGGAATACCTCTTCCTGCAAAGTTTTATAAGATAAAATAGACTAGTACATGAGTCTATGGGTGGGTCACTCCTTTGCCAATTGTTTTAGGATGAAACCATACTGGGTTTGTGTACTAGGCTCACGACCCACTGTTATGGCCCACGGACTTTCATAGAAATCCAATAGTATTAACATTTGAAGCATCATTCTAATTTCTAAGGATCAAATTTAGTTACCTCTGGTAGATGAATCCTTATGTGATTCATCAAAGAATTGTACTTGGGGCTAAGAGCCTGCAACTTAGCTGCAATCACATTTGGCTTCTCAGTACTATTAGCAACAATCGCAGATTGCCCACCACGAAACTGCGCTCTAGCCTTCTGATCCTTCTCCATCGCCTCCAAGACAGGCACTTTCCCCTTTGAGAACCAATCAAAATGATGCAATGCCTTCACCTCAACAATGGCGGGTGTCAAGGGATGCAAGGAGAACCAAGCTTGCATAGGCGAGTACGTCTTCTCATCAGTAATGATATGTAGAACAATTTTTTCGGGGTGGCGCGAGTTTTGGACCAATGAGGCTGCCACAACTGAGGCTGCAAGAATGTTGTCTGATGCCAAGACAAAGTGGTACAACGAGTTGTCGACTAAGAAAGGGACGAGCTCTGGATCGGGTAGCTGTAACCGAGCAGCTGCGTTGGTGGTGTGCTCGTAGGCTAGACGAAGAGCGAGGCAGTGAAGCTGTTTCGGTATGCTGCTTGATGCCACGTGGCGGTATAGGTACTCTTGGATCTTGGCTGTTCTTGTTCTCTGCTCCAGGAAATTTACCTGAAAAAGGGCGGGAAAGTTTTCAGCTTTTTTTTTTTCTTCTGGTTCTTCACAAGTTTTATTTTGTGCATTTCACAATGATCATGGTGCAAAGTTCGTATTCAAACACCTAATGTTGAACTTTTCTATCAATTCAACACTCATGAGTCATGCCTGTTTTTGCCTATTAATAATAATTTGTGTAGAAAAATATGTAACGTTAAAAATACTCCTCCTTGAAACGTACTTAGAAATTGTCTAAACAATGTTTTGGGCACTTCATATGCTTTATAACCTTTTGTATGGTATAAATAAACCTTAGACCCGGAAACGAAAAAGCTCTTGTTAACGTGAATTAACAATTCTATAGATGTTTATGCAAAACTTTACAGAGTACCCATAGTTGAGTTTATGACAGTTAAATGTGGTAACTGTATTACTTACCATAGCTTTGAGCTTGAGAGCAAAAGTTCTAGCATCTGGCCTGTCCTGCTTCATTTGAACCACAAAGTCCTCTAAAGACTGGGGCTGATCCAAGCCCGGTTTGGTTTCTTCTTGAGGATTGTCTGGATCTTCAAAGACTTGGTATATGACTTCAGGCACCTGTTTTATCAATAGAAAACAAAACTTTTTTAAGTGTTTTGAGTGATCAATTACAACCAATCTAAAATATGACCAATAAGAAACTGAATTTATATCAGAAGGGAAAAATATTACATTTTGTTGAGTCTTTCCAACTAGTCTTTTTCCCAGACAACCTGCCATCATAAGAAGTCAATATTTCAGTCTAGATTGAACAGCATGTTAATTGGAAAAAAATTGCATTAAAACAGAGAAAATTGCACAAAACACCCGAAAAAATATGATTCTATAAAAATATCACCCGTTATTGCCTCTATTTAGACTTTTTCATACATATATAGGAAAGCTATGTTATGGACGGTTCTATATGTACTTCTTTGTAATTTCATTCTAAACATTAAAAAGTCTGTAACTTTCACATTTATGAACAATATTCTATGACATGTATAAATTAACGTTGCAATTAGCATGAATGAAAAGAGTACCTAAGGAAGAGCACTTGGATTGTCCATCAATGGTGTCGACAGCAGTCATAACAAACACAAACCGGATCAAGAACGTAAAGAGGAGAAGGGAGTACAAAAGCATCCTATACGACACCTTCCTCGCCCCTACCTTAACCTTTATGAACTCCCTCACGCCTTTGCCCGGTAGCACAGTCACTTGCCTTAAGCTTGGAGATATATGAAGCTGCATTGTCGACGACGTACGTGTACCTGAAATGACGGGTCGCTAACTCAAATTAACCAAGAAAGTGGCAATCAATGTGCTTGCAAAATGAGGATCTCGCCTTTGTTTTTCAGTGTAAAGGAAGAAGAGGAAAAGGGAAGGATGATAAGGAGGAGGTTGGAGGGAGAAAAGCTTATAGTTTCAAGTTGTTGTCATTTACCTACCGTTTGTATTGCTTAACATGGGGGTCATATATTATATTCAAATATTCAATGTCTTGTGATTTCATGTGTTTTGATGAATACAAATAAATTTGAAAATACAGCATAGTTTTTTTTTTTTTAATCTTCGATCACATTATTAAAAACGGTACTTTTATTTGTCTTTTGGGATACTCACAAAATCTGATGTGTGTGATTTACTTACATATATTGTTCTTCTGTAATAATATCTCATATAATTCAGATTGATAAGAATACTTTAGAATTGTGAATTGTATGAAACTATATACAAGAGATGGGGACGTAAGCAACTTTGAGTAATTACTAATTTATGGAAAACAGTAATTATATATTTTTTGTGGGTTGATTAATATTTAAGAAGGTTAAATTAATATATTGTGAAATATTTCTTGTAGGATAAAGAACAGATGAAAGGGAGCTGTTTGTGTTTGGTATTGCTTTTCCTTCGAGTCCAAAACGTGTAAGGGCGAAGGCTGAAGAAAAGAGAGCAAACTGAGCAGTAATAAATCAGGAAAGACACATGTTATGTGAATTAATGTAAACATATATAGATACATAGATTGTATTGTTTGGTTGGACCAATTGACCAATTGATGCTTACACTTCCTCTAATTGTGAAAATGACTCTCTCCATCCGATGTTAAATGATTTCCTTTTGTTTTTAGGGCTTCTTTTTTCCCTTCAACCAAAACGGAAAAGATAGCCTAGAATAACCTACTTTGACATTGTCTACCCTCTTAGATTTCAAACTAAAATGTGTGTTTTTAAATTGTAAAAGAGTTCAATTAACCGAATGGATTGAGTAGTGGTGTTGCAACCATATGCCTTCACATAAGAGAAAACGAGGTGATTTTTGGGTTGAATCGTGTTTCTATGTATATGTGACGTTTCGGTCCATTTTACTAAAGTTTCTTTATGTTTCAATTAAATTAGGTTTTGGCTCTTTCAGATACATTAGTGCATGTACATGGAGGCATTGTATATTTCGGTGTCGGGTAGCTCTCTGATTTGAGTTAAAATTTAAGCCAATATGATAACACATGATGCTTAATTATTTTGATCTTGTATATAGTTCATCCAGTTAGATCAATCAGTATTGCTTTACATTCGTGATTCTACTTTAAGGAAAATCTTTTTAATATCAGTCTCTATGTACATACAGAAACAAAACTTCTAAGTAGTATTAATTCTACTTGACCACTAGATCAAATACCCATTACCAACGGTACGTTGGTGCAGTGGTATGGGAGCTGCACTTGGAAGGGCGAACCCCATGTTCGATCCCCCGCAACGTCGTTGGGAGGAATTTAAAGCCGTAATTCCCTACCCCTCTCTGAATCCGGATGAAGTTCTGGGCTTAAGTCCGACCCGAATTCACTGGGGCAGGGCGAACCGGATGGGAAACCAAAAAAAGATCAAATACCCATTGGTAGGAAGATGCTTAATAGCAAAAAAATTTGATTATTTTCCACATGTTTGGTGGGTTTGCATCGGCTTTCGCATTATATAAGTTGATGATCTTAACACGTAGGGTTTACTCGAATACGCACAAAAAAGCGCAATGAATTTACTCAATCAATCCATAAATTTTAACGACATGAATCCGTACTCAATTCGAATCCGAAATGACTGAACCTAAACTCAATCGAACTGACCCGAGTAATCGATTTAACAATAAAAGATCAATAATTTTTGTTCATTTATGTATGTATCCGTAATATAAAAAATTAACATACTTATTAATAGAAATTTAATATATTGTAAGACACAACACAACATATTTATACCGAATTAATAAAAAAAAATCATACTTATTAATAGAAAATATGTATAAAAAATCAACATGTTTATGGATAGAAAATTTAAAAAGTTATCATACTTCTGAACAAAAATTAATATAAGAAAATCTACAATTTAATATCAAATCTACAATTAAAAATATGGCCCATATTAATTAAAAAACTTGTCATAGTTATGGATACAAATATTATTATAAAATATTTATTAACTAAAAATATGGTGATTGAGATATTAAAATTTGATGACAATATTGCATTTAACTATCATATTTATAGATAAAAAATTAATATATAAAACACAAAATACTTATAGATGGAAAATTTAAAAGTTATCGTTCTATTTTGTAGAAAATTAATATCGAAAAATCCAAAATTATAATGAAAAACATGGTCAATATTAATTAAAGTTGTTATCATTATAAATAATAAAATTAATATAAAAAATTTGAGAATTAATATAAAAATACATGATTAAAAATATGTCGCATACAAATTAAAAAACTTATTATACTTTTGAATTGAATGTTAATATAGAAGAATCAGAAAATTTAATATTGAAAATTCGCAATTTAAAATATGGTTCATATTTCATACTCATGGATATAAAAGTTATCTATTTCACAAAGAGATACTAAAATTAATTTACAATGGGGTATTAAATTAAAAAACGTATTTGGGATACTAAATTACTATTATATGTTTGTCATACTTATGGATAAGAACTTAATATTAAAAATTTTATTATTAAAAATATACTTACAAATAGAAAAATTGTATAATTTTCTTATATTTATCACATTTATTGATAAAAATTATCTATTTTACTCTAATAGATTAAGTTAGTATTTTTATGTGTCATATATATGGATACTTGGATAGTGAGTAACCAATTTATGATTAAATGATCAATAATTTTTATTTATTATGGTTCATATTATATAAAAAGGTTGTAATAATTATGGATTAAATATTGATACAAACAATTTCGTAACTAACAATATGGTGACTAAGACATTAAAATTTAATGACAATATTGCATTTAACTTTCAAATTTATAGATAGAAAACTAATATATAAAACTCAACATATTTACAATTGAAATTTTAAAGTATTATCATTCTTATTTATAAAAAAAATAATATTGAATTTAAAAAGATAATTATTAAGAACATATAAAAAAAATCTGAATAAAGATTGAATTTTTTAAAAATAAAAAATCTTATATATTTACATGAATAAGACAAAAAGAAAATTAAGCAAAAGATAATGTAAGTTTTTTTATCCAAATTCATTTAAAGAAAGTAATTATCTAGATCATGATTTTTTCTATCAAAATTTGATTTAAGATAAATATTTTACATAAATAAATAAAAGGATAAAGATAAAATAATTTTCGTTATTTTTATTTAAATTTCTAATTATAAATTTTTAGTATAAATAGATATAAAAGAAATTTAATTGAAAATATAAATAAAAAAAATTATTATTTTTAAATATATGGTGGAGCCAATTTCAATGTGGTGACTTCAAAAGGTAAAATAATTTTTATTTTTAAAAAAAAATTCGAATTAATTTTTTTTCATAGAAATAGATGAAAAGGAATTTAATTGAAAAATAAAAATTAATTTTATTAAATATTTATTGGAGCCCAATTTAATATATAGTTATAGATACATGTGGTATATTTTATCTATATTGTATGGATAGAAGATAATTAAATATTTCATGAACATGTAAAAAGATAAAAAAAAAATAATGAGTAGAGATAAAAACTTATCCCAAACTCATAGTAAATTGAAAAAATATATAAATTATCACACAATATATTTTTCTATACTATATGAATAGAAGATAATTAAATATTAGAATATAATAAACATGAACAAAGATAAAAATAACGGGTAGAGATAAAAATTTATCCAATTTCATACGGAGTTGTAAATTGATAAAAAAAAAATTATTAAATAAGGTGAGTGGATAAAATTGAAAATTACATAAACTGATTGAATTATATAATATATAATTAATTAGAAAAATCATTATAAAAAATAGGGTGGTTGTGATATATATTCTTAATGACGAATCTGCCTAAAAGTGTTTCAGGTTTAGAAGATATATATTGATTATCCACTGACCACTTGTAATGGGAGAGATGTCTAAAATAGATTATAGCACAAGTGCATATAGTCAATTACAAAAACGTCAAACGCAGCGTTTCACTTATCATAACGACATGAAAGTACACCAATCCCCTCTTGATTGGCACAAGTGCATATTGGACTCGATCAAAAAAAAAAAGATTTTAGGTTAGCACAAGTGCATATTCGGGGCAAATAGATTTTAGGTTTGGAAACTGGACTCGATCAAAAAAAAAAGATTTTATGATACGCTAGAATATTATCCGAAATTAGGGTTATTAGGTTAATTAGGATAATTAGAATATTATCTTTCCAGATTTGATTTTATCTTTTTAGAAAGATTATCTTTTTATTATATCAGATTTGATTTTATCTTTTCGTAAAATCTTTTCATATTATTTAGATATCAGGGTTATTATACATACCCTTAAGTTGTTAGACTGCTATCAATCAATAAATCAGAAAAGTAATTTACCCTATTTTCCTTAACTCTCTAACGCGCCTACCAATCGCTCTATCCGATTCAAGTCCCACACCGGGATTCGATTCAAGCCTTGCCCAACAAGGTCCGCGACTACCAATCGCGTTTATCCCGAGTCGGAGTCCACATCGAATTAGGCTCAACTCCTTGACCAACAAAGGTTTCCGATACGAATCCACACCGGGTCCGTATCATTTTAGGTTTGGAGCATTTATAATTTCGTACTTTTACGATACATATTGAAGGGTTCTTTAACCTTAAGTTTGAAAGTTTTTAGTCAATTCAAATCTGCACTATTCTCGACTTGGTTTCTTCAAGTTACCTCATTATGTTTTATTTGTTCAATTCAAGATATAATATCAGGTGGTAAATATTTTACACGATAATATGATGTTCCATTTGAAGCTTCATAGAACTCGTCATATTTCAACACGCTCAACACATTTATTACCAAAAACATGCTCAAAAAACCATTCCACACTAGAAAACTTGACCATATATATAACTTTCCACCACTTAAAGAGTTGCATTCGCATTTCATCAAAACTACAAGTTACTCACCTAGTCACCTTCCCTAATCCTAACAATAATTAACATTTTCAAACCGCATAAACGAATGCTATATTGCCTATATGTACATTAGTACATACGATTATTCCTAACTTGCCTATTTTGCTAGACTGCGAATAGACTTTGTACATGAAAGACCAGAGATAACAAATGGAATGGTCAAAACTTGAATTGATAGGAATTAGAAAGAGACAATGTCTTTGTTTAGACGGACCTATCAAAATATGTACTATGAATAAATAGATAAACATAAGCCACCACTAAGCTCCTAGTGTGTCACTTGTAATTGTTATGCAATTTTTGTTTAATTATGAATTTGATTTGCTTAGTTCGGAATATATTATAACAGAGAAGTGGAATATATTATAACAGGTCATGTTTAGCAACATAGATATAGAGACTTATTATGCTGGAACGTTTCCAAGATAAGGTCAAATGTCATTATCAACTAATAAATCATGATCATAAAACAATAATAATCGGAGCCGTGTTTGGTGAAGCTGCAAGTGTACTTCACAAATCACCTAGCTCCAACGTTGTCTTTTTACCTAACTGTATGCGGCTTCTAAATTAAACTTAAAGGAGAGACATTAACCATTGCCACTCTGTGACATTGTTGCCTTCAGACATGGATGTAGATTAAGAGGGAGCCTTAAAACAAGCCAAATGCCACTACCATTCACTAATAAAACCCAGGAATGCACCTAAAAAAAACTGCAATAGCACATCTCTATCAAATATTAAATTAGGATCCAACTTTCAATTCCGTTTAGACAAAAGTGTCAAAGCACAAAATGCAGCAAGAAGTAGCTGCTCAGAACACAATTAAGTAATTAACAGTGAAAAACAATAGCAAAGCCTCAACAAGGATTTAGTCTAACCTCTGACAAAAATGATTTGATTGCCCTCAAGAACTTCACTAATCAACGGCTGTGGTTGAGACTGACCATCCTAGAAGACGAATCCATATGCCCTCCTCTTCCCAAAGAGCTTCTCCCGTACCCGCCTCTCCCTCTCGCCTGACCTCGGTCCCTACTATACCCTCCTTGTCCAGGTGTCACAGGCCTACCACCACCATAACCTGATCGACCCGTATTTGTCTGCCTCCCATACGAGTTATTCTCCTGCCACCTCCCGCCGCCACCTGTCACAGCAGCGTAATCCGGTCCATCTCTCCTCTTAAAAGATAGCCCATCCAAACCCATACTTCCACCGCCTATCTTCGCCTCAAACGCTCTCTCATTCATTTCAGCAAGAAACGACATTCTCTCAGTTAGTTGAAACGCCAAGGCCTGAAGCCTCGTATGCTTGATTTCTTGAAAGATTATGCATTTTGTGGGCTGATCCCAGCTTGCATGGAGCTCATCTGTAATCATCATTTTACTAACTATGCTGTGGGTTTTGGACTCTGGAAGGTCAAACATCTTGGAGAGTTGGTCCAAGCTCAGAGAGTTGTAGGAGGACGAATATGTAAATAAATAGGTGCGAAGAGCCTCTTCTTTGATCTTGGACTTTAGCATCTCGAACACTTTATCTTTGTCTCTCAGAAGCTTCCAGACTTGGAGAGAGGTGATGATGTCAAATGATTTTTGGAAGTCTCCTTGGCTAAGTGCTCTTGCTGAGGCAACTGCGTGGTCTCTGACATTTTCGGGAGGGCCAGTTAGCGTTTGCCTCTCGCTTGCGAAATCCAGTAGTCTTCTGAAGGCTTTACTGATGACACGGTGTTTGGTGTCGAGTGTGTCTGCAGCGATGTTGGGAACTTCAAGTAGCATAGCGCATGTCAAATGAACAGCCTCTAATAGTTCGAGGTTGATGTGCATGTGGTATGGCATCTGACGTCTCCTTTCCAATCTCTCCTGTTGGGCGCAAAATAGATTCAGTAAGAAATGGATTTGTAAGCTCATAATTTCAATTAATTGGATAAAGCAGGAAGATATACATACTTAGAAACCAATCGTTGAATATGATTTTACATTTTTTGCTTATCAAATGAGTTTGCCCTACGTGTCCAGAAAAGATTTTACTTCTGATGACTGTGAATCTTTGTTGCATAAATTGTGTAAAGTGCAGACTGTAACTATACAAATTTCTTCCATAAAAGGAAAGGAGAACACAAAGATAATAGAGAAGTCCAAATTTATTTTTTAAAAATACCTAGAGCTTGTAAAGTGCATGAACATTAATAAGGATATAAATTCAACAATACACATGGAACCAATATTCCAGGGTAAACAATAAGAAAAAGTCGGGAGTACAAAGTATTACAAAAGACAACACTACTAGCAGTAGGAAGAAAACCCTTATAGTCCATCTTTAAATAACTTGAAATAAATCCAAGTAGCAACAAAATTGTAAAGTCTAGATGACAAAATTAGGTTTCTTTATGTATGTAGAAGAAAAACCATCTATGATTAGACTCTACATATACCAGTTAGTGAAGGGGAAAAGGGTACAAGGGAAAAAAATTTATCTTTCCAATGGCAATAAAGTTAAGAGATTCATATATCAGTGTGAAGCTTTACAACAGAAACAAAAGAAACATAGTAAATAATAAAACATACCTGTTCAGGAGTCTTATCTTGATATCGGTTATTGGAGAAACCTTGTGCGAGTAGCTCTCTCACCCTTCCAGCTGAATATAGTTCAGCAAGACAATTGTGTCCTTCAGCAATGAGCCCATTCCTAAAAGCAGATAAACCAAGTTGTGACATAGCCCGGTTGAATAGTATTTGTGTGGATATATCCATCTGTTGTACATTGTCCTGCAAATGACTCATCAAAAGCAAGTCACGAGCAGTAGAAAACTTGTCCATCAGGGCATGATGATAGATGTCACATAGCATTGCACGAGCCTTCGTGCGCTCTTCCCCGTGTTTGTATATGAGAGAAACAAGGGTATCCATCAGGTCACGACTGCTATCTGGGAACGTGGGTTTTCTAGCAACAATTTCAGGAACTGCAATGAATGTAGCTGGACCACGAACTTCATCAACAGCTTTGAACTCTTCACCTTCAGCTTCACTCACCTCATCAGCCTGTTCGGCCAATTTCCTCATGGCAGTATACACCTCTTGAGGCTTGTAATATATTAGTTCAACACGTTTAAGGGCTACTTTAGAAGCAGCCTTTAAATTACCAGATCTTTCTAAGTACTCTTGTACATTCTGAGCAAGGACCTGAAACATAGGTTCATCTTTAAGCCTTTCTACATACTCACGAGTGTGGGGATCAATGCACTGCAAGCTCTTGAAAAATTCAACATCTATCTTCTCCAGGAATGCTACCAAGTTTCCCCATACATGGATTGTTCCCTTGTAGTCTGGACCCTTCTGAGATTCACTCTCATCAGGCACAATCTCATCTACCACAATATTAGGATACTGATTGAGAATATCTAAAATAACAAGCATGTTTTGAACACACTTCTTCCACACAGGAATTGGCATGTGCCCACTTAGACTAGCATTGATGTCAAATTGTGCAGACACAACGCCAAAAAGGATCTCTAGCTTCTGAGCAGGTGTCTTAGCAACCCTTGTCAAGAAGGTCAACTGCTCAACTAGCTCAAGTCTTCCAGTTCCCTTCTTACCACGTGCAGCACTAATCTCCTTGAACTTCTTATCCACTTTATCCCATGTGATCTCACTTGGGTCTTTCATGAATTGTTTGTCAAAGAGACGATCTTTCTTGGTCATCTTCTTTTGCCAATTATCTGCAGATTCATTAGCATCACGGCTGTCATCATCTTCATCCTTTTCATCTTCCTCATCAGATTCTGATTCAGCTGGCATGTTTGATGGATCCTCCTCGACATCAGACTCGTCTTCATCCATCTCATAATCCTCATCCTCACCTTCGTTCTCACTCTCAGGATTCTCCCTGCACTTTGTGATAAACTCCTCGTACTGCTTGTTATTCCTTTTCAGTTTTTGCTTCATGGAATTCAAGGCCTTGGCATTGCTACTGCTCATCTTCTTTACTTGACCTTTATTTGCAAAAGCTTCAATAAGATAGTCCTCTAACATCACCAGAGCTTTTATGTACAGTGTAGGCACCTTGTCTGACTCCGTGACCCTCATCACCTTCTCAAGTTGTTTGTTTAACTTGTCAAAGTTTTCTTGCAGGTTAACCCAATCATTAATCTTCTTTGCATTCTTCATTTGCTCAACAGTAGCAGTCATCTCTTCAAAACGTTTGTCTTTAGCAGACTTGACAACACGTTTTTGACCATCAGAGTCATCACTATCACTATCATGAACTTGAAGATATTTGCTTCCAGCAGCTGCAGCAGAAGATTCACCAGCTCCACCAACATCCTCATCTACGTCTCCATAATCACTCTCCTCTTCCTCAGTGTCACTGTTGTCACCCTACCAATCCCAGAAAAAAGATGGGTATTTAGATGATGAATGGACCATTCTTCTAACAAGTCAGATTTTAACAAGGTTCCAAATCAATCTAAATGTAAATTATGAAAAGTTCACCATACCTGTGTCCAGAAACGCGATGTCATATCTCAGAAGTTTCTAGTTTACTTTGCACCAGTTGAAAATATCAGTGTAGCTGCAACATGAACATGTAATTGTGGAAACCAAGAGATTAATACTCAGTGACAAAACATAAGAAGAAGAAGAAAAAGATTGCCAAAATCATTCAATTTAATATGTTACTTTCCAAACTTTTTCATAGAATCACAAAGAGATCATATCCATCAAATTACATCATCCACCCTTTTTTAGATTATTCAAATCAACGATTAGCAATATAAATATAATTCATCTTAAGTCTAAGGCTTCATATCTCTGTTCAATTGGAAGCTTCATATCTCAATTAGCAATGGGACAATCGATCCAAAAGTCTAAAACTCCCTATAAAGTAGGAGCATTGGAGCAAACTTCCAATATAAAAGACAGAAGTTTCAACTTGATTGTATCATGAGACTAAATCACCAAAGAGCAGTGGCGGAGGCAGGTGGGGGCGCGAGGGCGGTCGCCCCCACCTGCTGTCGGGAGTTCTCGGACAGGCACCAGCGGCACAAATCAAAGTGAAATTTTGGATATTTATTGAGAAATAAGAAACTCGGTTGACATAAAAACATTAGAAAAAGAATTCAATCGAGAACGACAAGTTCAAACCCCCGATCAAATTTGGATATTTAAGAATTACAAACAAGACGAACGAGAGTAAAACCTAGAGATAAATACACAGTTTAAACCTACCTTTGAAGTAGAATTCGTCGAGGCAGAGAAGATATGCCGCCGGTGAGGAACTCTGAATTCTTTCTCCTTGGCAAACTCCCGGTCCTGAATCCTGATTCGCTCTCTCTCTCTGGTTTCGCTTGATTCTCTCTGGTTTCGCTTTGGAAAAATTGCATTTAACCATCCTTTATTTTAAATTGTTTACATTTAACCACCCTTTATTTTAATTTTGGCTAAAAACCACAATATATATTTTTAATCTCACAATCTACCACCCAATTTAATAGAATCTCTTATTTCTCTGTTATATGTGCTAAATTACTTTCTTTCGCATCTTACTAACTAATTAAAGCTAGTGGTGTGTCCGGTTCCGAACCTTAAATAAAATTTTAAAAAAATAAAAGTGCAAAATCGCGATCGCGGTTCCCCATTTTCACACTATGTCGGTCGAGGTAAGACGAACAAAGGCTCGACTGCTCGAGGACATTGGCGCTAAAAAGGTTTGTTTTCTCCTTTAAGTTTAAGACGAGCAGGATGTTCTGGGTGGAGATGGCGGCAACGTAGGGCAAGATTCACATCCTCCCTCAGATTAAGCAGCAACACTCTCAAGGTGAAGAGGGAACCGGCAGATAGCAATTCCTTCAATCAATAACTCTAGCTCTAACCCTACGAGTTTTCTCCAAATTGAACATAGTTCAAAGTTTGCCTCATCGCTCGCATAATAATTGTTTGCTTTTGGTATTCACGACTTGCTCTTAGAAGAGCTCTTAAGCTTTGGCGCTAACTTTGTTCAGCTTCTCAATTTCTATGATTTTTTTTCTTCTAATTTTGTCTTTCATTTTCAATTCTCCATGCGTAGCTGTCTTCATTTTTTGGAATTGGAACACGGCTTGACTAGTTTATGTCAGTAAGATTGTAAAATATGTAATTACCCTTGGACCAAATCCGAACAATTTATATGCTGATACTGTATTGTGATGTGTGGATTTGTTTTTTTTGTTTGATTTTGCAATGCTATCAGACCCTACAAAGAGATTGGTTTATAATGCATGTCTCTATGATCCCACTGATCAATATGGTCAGATATGTTGTCTCCCATCAATGAAAGTTTGGTATTTTGCCTCCTTGAATCATTTAAATTTGACTATAGACCTTGCTTATTTGAGAACTTTCAATAAAATGTTTTCTTTTTAATTCATGTGGGTTAAATTCGTTGTGATTTTCTTTCATGGATCGATTCCACTCTTTTAGGTATAGGTATTTGTTCAATAAAATTAGATTTGGTGAGTAGCTTGAATTTGAATGGAAAGTTTTCCACTGGCAGGCCGATTCCATGTCAATTGATGGATGTGGTGCACCCAGGGGTAATGTCGATGCACAAGGTCAAGTTTCGATCACATTTGGTACTGTATAATAGGAATTAAAATTGTTTGCTTCGTTTCTTCTGAGCTTGAATGGTAATTGGCTTTTTTATTGTAGATTATTTTGAGTAATTTATGGTTTGCAACTTTCTTATCATCTTATGTATACAAGAAATTTGTAAGTTGTCTGTGATATGCTGCTGATTTTGTGGTGTTGAATGTATGTAACAACTAATTGGCATATGGGTATGAATGGATGCCTTGATATCCTACCATCTAAAATGTTTAATGAAATTAATGCATTTAAGATTATCATGGTTACCCCAATGATGAAATATTTGTATAATTTCATGATGTGTAGGGGAGTTCATGTAATTTCTTAAATTTACGATTGATCTAGAATATCCTAATTTATGTTGGTTTTATTATTTATGGGTACAATCACTTGAATTGTTTAGAGGCCTTATTGGAACAATTTGCACTTTAGACATTAACTAGGGAAAGTTTGTAAAGAGTAGCAACTGATGGGTGATTAAATTAGTTCAATAAAAAAAAATCCTTTTAAGTATCATGTAGCGCCAATAGGTAGGATGTGTTTTCATGCTCTCCAGTTTTTATTGATGTCTTAGTGTCCTGGACATGAACAAGCTTAGAAGAAATTAAAAGAAATGATTTTTTTTTTTTCTGGACGTGAACAAGCTTAGAAGAAAATAAATGATTTTTTCCACACAGAAAATCAGAGCTTGATAATGTATCCATATTTGGATTGCTTTAACCCCAATATGGAAGTAGAAAGCAATAATTAAGGAAATGAGCTTTGTGGGTTGATGAGATCTTTGCTGTGATAAATTCTACAGTTACAAACCTATAGAAAGAAGAGAAGTATGCAAATGAGGAGCAAGTCATTAGATTGTCCCTTGTCAGGAAGCTTTCTTTTTATTGATATTTTATTGCGCTAATGGTGAAAATCTGTTGCATATCGATCACCATGTTGAAGCTATATATTGATAGCCTAGCTAGAGAAAGAGAGGGGCTTCTACTTCTCAAGGTTGAGAGATGTAAGGATCCAAACCATCCGAAGTGGGCCAAAGCTATGATGGAGCTATCTATTCTTGGCTTGGGGGAATATGCTAAAGAGTTACTATCCATTGGGGCATGCATGGAGTACTACTAGCAAGGCTGCGGCTCTTTCCAAACCATCTACACTAGCTGATTCTTCAAAACCTTCATCTTCAGCTCCAAAGACCGGGATGTCTGTTGTTTTCCAGGAAGTAAATTCTTACATGTAAGGTTGGAGAAAGGTAGCAAAACATACAATTAAGTTAATTTTGTGTCTACGCAGCATGTTGATATCGATAGTAAAGAGCTTCCAGTGCTGAAGAGGTCGGAGATTTCAACTGAGTAGTGTTCGCCTATACAGACGACAGGAAGCTCGTGCATATAGGACTATACATGTACGTCGAATTTGCTTTGGTTTTGTCTTCTTTATATATATATAGATACAAGTGGGTTTGGTTTGTAAGAATATGAATGAACCTTTTTCAGCAGGGTGAATGACTTATGTTAGTCTCTGACTCAGATTTGAGGCTCTAAATCAGAGCTTTGTACTAATTAAGGGTTTGTATGGTCTTTTGCACAGGATTAATTAATTAGTTGGTTGAATAGATGAAAAATTTGTTGTCAATAATGTGTTCGACAGTATTATATCAAGATCCGAATTCCAAGTAATATCTTTTGATGTTATTTATTGTATTTTAGGGTTTTGATTTTTAAATTGGGTTATTTATAATGTGTCTTCATGAAACATTATATATCTTTTTCAAGGATGCATAATGTTGGGTTAATTTTCCACCTATGTTTGTTTCAAATTAAAATATGTATCTCTTCTGACCATTCTAAATTTTAAATAATTTGTCTTTTTTTATAAGCTGTTTATTTCTTAGATTTAAATAATAGATTATTTAATGTAAACCCGTACCTAATACACTAGTTTATTTTCAAACATTTGCTCTAGAACCATGAGTACAGGGCATTGATCGAGCAAATCTCTCCTCTAGTCCTCTTATACAAACCGTATAATTTATATCCACCAAATTTGTGATTTATTCGGATATGTAAAGACCAGTTTAACCGATGTAATTATAAAAGTTCCTAGTTTACTTGTAAGTTGTAACGGTCTATTATCATCCCAATAACTTACAGTCTTTTGGAAAATAAAAACTCACAATAAAATAAAGAAAAATTAATCTTTACAAATTTTTCTGGTCCAAAATTTGATCTTCCGGCTATAAGATTTATCCACCTACAAAAGTTGACGCATATAATCTTTACAAATATTGTTGTTGAGATTTATCTGCTCAACGCCTTCTCGACACCATTGTTATACGGTCCGATCAAACTTGAAATTTGAACTCAACTTCTCGACACCATGGGCTCAAATTCAGATCCTCCGCCCCACCACAATCCTAACACCAACACCAACCACCACATCCACCCTCCTTCCGACGACGAGGAGGAGGACATCCGACTTCAACTCACCTTAGGGTACTCCTACAACGACGAACCACCAGCAGCCCCCAACTCCATTCTCCAAAACGACACCAACATCCACCAAAACGACAATGACGACAGCAACAACAACGGCCACGTGGAACCGAGGTTGCAGCCGCTCGTCTTCCGCCCCTTGTTACCGCCGCCTAACAATGGCCCCACCACCACCTTCTACTCTCAATACCAATCCTTTCCTCAAGCTCCGCTGCCACAAAACAACCTCCAATCGCCACGCCGGCAGCAAGCCCGACAATCAAGCCCGATCTTCCTCCTCCAACCTCCCCATTGAGAAGAGCCCGACAATCAATCCGCCCTACCCGTGGGCCACCGATAAGCGTTGTCAGATCCACCCTTCTGTCATCATCAAGTCCCTCGGATACATTTCCATCAAAGGGAGGGTAAAGTGCAGGTAAGGTAACGAATGTTTTGTTTCATTATTTAGCTTACCCAACCCTATATAGTATATATGTTACACGGAAACAAATACTATCATCTCCGCCCACTTCCGACATTTGGTTCAACGGTTAGCCTTGCTAGTATCCGAGACCGTCACCAGTAAGGTTCGAAACGATGAGCTTGGAGAAATTTTTGAATTGTTATATGAAAGTTATGAATATGATACTAAATTAATATATAATTATGGACAATTTAAATAACATATGTAAATAATATGAAGAAATATTTATAAATAAGTAATTAATAAATGTAAATGTGATTTTGTATTAAAATAATATATTCCTATCAAGTATAAACCTAAATGTAATAGAATTAAAGATGAGAAATATTTAAATAAAAACAAATATATGTATTAAATATGTTAATATTATTATTTATGATATTGATAAACAATATTAACAATAATAATATAATTAATTATGAAAGATCCATCTATATAATAAATTTAAGTAATTTATGCTAAAATTTTAAGGTTTAAAAAAAGCTTTTGGTTATTATTTATCAAATATATATATATTTAAGTAATTTATGCTAAAATTTAAGTAATTCATCTCCTTCACCGAGCCGGAATACGATATCAAATACTTTCTATAGTTTTTTCAATAGTATGGTGGTGATGAATGATTTTTTTTGGTCGGGTGATCTCTCACTCGGTTTGATTAGCCGGGGCCAATCTACGTCCGAACCGGGTACTACAGAGGCCCATTGTTGGTGGCGACCCTCCCAATTCAATTTTTTTCGTACACGCCGCCAGGAAGATTCAAACTTCAAACCTCCTAAACAAACGCTTAAGGAGCCTAGCACCTCTAGTCCAATTGGTTATTGGTAGTGATGATGATGAATGATTTTGGCGATCATTTGAAAATGAGATATGAAAATAATATGAGAGTTAGACTTTGAAATTAACTAAAATATGATGTGTAAATCGATATGAAAATAATATGAGAGTTAGACTTTGAAATTAATTAAAATATGATGTGTAAATCAAAAGTAATTGATGTGGGGAAAAAATGACACATAGAAATAAAATTAATGACATGTAATTTTCATGAAACAACGATAAATTCACATGTGTAAAAATTCTACATGGCTTAATGTTGAATCGCCATGTGGAGAAATCGAATCCTTAGCGGTTTTAATTATATATATAGATTCTCATTCACTAGGGATGCTAGCCAAGTAATACTTGTGGCGACCTAATTCATAGCATATAAAAAAAATACCATCATTGTTTGTATTCCATAATGAGTTTGTTTCTTCGAGTTTAGCACGTATGTATGTATGTGGTTTGTGAATTGACCTAGTTGATTTATCATCAGGAGATGTGAGCGGAGCTACGAGATGGCATTTGACCTACACTCAAAGTTCATGGAGGTGGGTGGCTTTTTACTGGAGAAGAAGGATGAGCTGCGTCACAGGGCGCCCGAGATGTGGATGAACCCTGTCTTATCAGAGTGCATTTATTGCTGCCAGCGAAACGCTGTGAAGCCAGAGATCGAGGGGAAGAAGAGGAACACCAACTGGCTCTTCCTCTTCCTCGGCCAAATGCTCGGTTGTTGCACTGGAGAGCAGTTAAAGTACTTTTGCAAGCACAATGGCCACCACCGTACCGCCGCTAAGGATAGGCTTCTCTATCTTGCTTACTTGAGCATTTGCAGGCAACTAGATCCCAATGGCCCTTTTAATCTTTAGGCGCAACTAAATCCCAATGGCCTTTTTAAGGGAATGTTGTTGGTTCTAATTATAGGTTGGATGTTCTAGTGTGGTCCTTAGACCAAAAAAAATGTGGTCTTTTTTAGGTCTATTATGTCTATGTCTATTTTATGTTAGTGTGCCCTGTAGGGCTATGTCATGTGAGTGTGACAAGGCTATAGTGGTTATTGTTTCAGTTAGTAAAGTGTTTTCTTTGACTAAATTAAACAAGTTATTTATACATTTGCGTTTAGTATCTGAGAGAGTTACAAAAAGTTGTGAGAATGTTTCCTATAAAAATTAGGGCTCGGATATCTTATATGATGATGGAATAGTTCATAATTTGCATTCATTTAATTACTTGGTTGGGGTTTCCAGTAGTTTTGGCAATGGCAAGGCTTTTAAGGTCAAGGGTTTGTGGGGATCCCTGCTTCTCTTCAGAAGGAGGGAGATGGGAAGACAAACAATGGCATTTTTGGTTCCATTATTCAAAAGATTGGTTCATATTTTTAGATGAAAGATGGTATGTTGGAGATCAGCATCGGGAGCAATAAGAAGATCATAATTGGGCCTAGCTTGAATCAGGACAATGAAGCTTGTTGTTGATTGTAATAACCCCTCCTCTACACTTCCCTTGACACATAGGTAACAAGTGATTGTTGTTGATTGTAAAAACCCTCTTCTACTGTTCTTCCCTCTACGAATGTTTCAACATGTCGATCTCTATAAATAAGATACGTCTTGAGCTAAAGGCGTTTTTCGACCCTTGCAACTTTCGCCATCTTCCCCTATTTATAGCTTTTGAGGAGAGTAATTTCTATGTTGTTCCAATGTGGGATGAGTGATTTGTTCCTATTTGATTGGTTGAAATGGGGAGGGTTTTTTGATTGGTTCAGGTTGTGGCATACTATGATCGATCAAGGAGTCGGTTGTGATACTTTTGAATCTTCCGATGTGGGACATAGTGCCGCGCTGATCAGCTTTCTTTTCCCTTTGGCTCCTTATTCATCATAACAAGCATGCTTCTTGCTTTTCGACCCTTCTTTGGTGTGAGCGTGATGTTTGGCCTTACAACCATTTGACACAATCCTTCTCTCTTTGTCGTTCTCCCATTTAGTAGAATGTGTGCGATGTTTGGTCTTACAACCATTCTAACTCCTCACGATTACTCCTAGTTTTTTAACAAAAGATAATTACTACCTTGTGTCATCTTCTCTGTTCAACCAACATAGTGTTTTCTTCCAGTTCCTCCTTCCAATTGTCCTTGTCGACTCCCTGCCTCGCCGACCACCTTCATCGACTCTCACCTCCAAATCCAAGCGCCAAGCATTCTTTGCGCCTTAACGGTTTCATCTTTCAGTTGATGCATATGGCCAGCACTTTGGATAGGATTGCAAGGGATCAAGCGAAAATGTTACATGTTGTCACCCGGCTGTGCGATGCCCTGCTCCCACCAAGCCCATGATCTCCCCTTTTCTTCCCCTTATCCTCAATGTTCCCACAAAATTTCTTGTGTTCCCGTGTATATATTTTGCTTTTAAGTAATGAAATGGCTTTTAGTATGATTGTGTGTTCCTTTCTTTCCTTATTTTTGTGTTTACTTGTTTTCGATGATGTCAAAAGGGGGAAAGACAAAAAATGCGAGATGAGTTAAGTTGAAAAGATATCACAAAATACGCTATAGCTAAGGGGGAATAATTGCATAAAAAGCTAAGTACGAACTCAATGATTCACAAGAAGTGGCTCTCTAGGAACTTGCATAGGAACTCATCTGCATATCATGCTTTGAACTACTTGCTTAATTTTGTGATGGGTTTGTCATCATCAAAAAAGGGGAAATTGTTGGGACGATGTTGGGACCTCTGGTTCTAAACATCGGAACAATGAGATCATTCTCCAGTTTTGATATTGACAAACACCATAAGGGAACTAATGCGCTTTGTCCAAGTATTTTTAAGGAACACAGGTCCAGCAAAGAAAGTTCTCGTGCTATGGGAACTCTTATGAATGGCTAAGGAACACAAGCATACACGATGAAGAGTTTCTCTCAAAGGAACTCTGAAGAAGACAGTTCCCATCACATGGGAACTCACATGTGAAGACAAAGACCGTTCAGCGCAAATCGCGGGATCCTGTCATGGACA
Organism: Fallopia convolvulus; assembly: GCA_964016875.1. NCBI lineage: Eukaryota > Viridiplantae > Streptophyta > Magnoliopsida > Caryophyllales > Polygonaceae > Fallopia > Fallopia convolvulus. The sequence goes on from OZ024737.1 coordinate 35,967,874, forward strand.
GAACGAAGGAACAGTCTGATGAGCAGACTGTCACAAGCGATCCAACGGTCCGATTGATTCAAGAAGTTGACCTAGTTCAAATCGAAGTCACATGTGAAGATTGTACACCTGGGCTGCAAGCAAAGGGCATTTCGGGCACAATGAAATATGCGATTGAAGCCCAAGTACAACCGAGTATAAAGCAAAATGAATAGTGCAAGGTTCAAGTACTTCTTCCAGAACCCACATATACTCCCAGAGAAAGAAAGAAAAAGAGAAGTCCCCGGCGACGAGTGTCCGATCTCGACGACGGTGAAGCTAAAGTTCCCAAGAGCAAGGGAACTGAGTTGTCAAGGTGTAAGGTTTGACTTTCTTGTTTTTAGTTGAGTTGTTCGCTTAGGTAGAACTCATAGAAATAGAGAAGTTTGAATCTGGCTGTTTGTAACTAAGGAACAAGCAATAAATACAAGTAAGTCATTCAAAATCCTCCAAGTGGAGGTAGAGGTTTACCCACACAACTAGTTGGTTGTCGTGGGATTCCTCTATAAGGGAACTGTGTTCTTTCAGCTTTTAATACTTGCGATATTATTTCTTCCGCTGTCTTGGGAACAACTTAATAGCCAGTTCCCAAGTTCTCGCTAACAAGTTACGATCCAACAATTATGGATCGATTGCGGCCTTTCAGGTGGATGAATGAACTTGAGCTTAATGCTCTCACATGTCACATCTCCCTTAAAAAAAAGAAATAGAATGAGACCTATTCTTTTAATTTATTTTAAAATATTTGATATGTGACATTAGTAATACGTTTTAATGATACACTAGTTTCTAGAGTTACAAAATGATTAATTATGAGACGTTAGATCTAATGTAATTAGCATATCAGATTTAATCTTGAAATTATAAGAAAGAGGAGATTTTTACAATCTCGTAATTATAGTGAACCGAAAAATCAATTACTTGCATACATGATTATAATACACTATATACATGATAATAATATATTATAGACATGATTATAATACTTTATATACATGTTTTATTGATTATATTCATGAATTCCGAAGATACTTATAATACTTTATATACATGACGTTGAACATCTTGTTCCTGTTGGGTATTGCGGATTTCTAATTTCAGATTTTGGAGGAGTTCTCGGATGTCTGTTTCATTGCTTGTAACATGTGAGGTTTCTTCCTCGTTGAACATGGCGATTGTAAAGTTCAAGGATGAAAGCACCATTTGATACGATAATACTTGGGATCTCGTACCAAATTACTGTAAAATGTAACCAATAGAACCAATGAAGGGGAATGGCCGACGGCTAGAGGAAAGGTATACATAAAGAGGCGAACGAGAGAGAATTAGGTAAACAATATTCTTCTTATTCTTATTATGAGAAAGATATTAGGTATTTATACTAACAACCCTATCGTTTCAATAAAATCAACATGGAAAAGAACCGAAAAAAAAACATATGAAAGAGTTTATAAACTCTATTTAAAAGGTTTACATTATTAAAAATACTAATAATAATCCTTAAGCCGGATTGTACCGTATCAAACTTTGAGTTCTACTCGACTTTGATGTAAACAAGTTTTCGACACACATAGAAGAAGATCTTGATCATCGAAAATCACGTTCTTGGCAAAAGTGATCTCAATCATCCGATGTTCGATTGAGTCATACAATACATTTTCCGGATAGAAAATTCGCTCACAAATCAACTTAGCACATCGCCCTGAACTAAATAGCTTTTCGGACATTTAATATTATCGTTTCATAATTTAAATTAGGATTTTAGGGTACAAATATCTTCTGGAGAAGAAAAGGACCAAAAAAAACCACAAAATAGTATGGGCAAACCTCATTTTGTTCCACTAAGACATATATCGACAATGGTCAATTCACGATGTTGGAGTTGAAAGGGAAACTCACTTTTTTTTTGTACTCTATTTGATCTTCATAACCATGTAATTTTGCATAGGAATCTAACGGGTAATTATATAACCTGAATTTTAAAATTATTCCATTTTTTAGAGATTTTTGTTAATTTTGTGTGGTACATAAAGGTTTTCATATTTCTCGTGATAAGACTCAACTTTATACATAATCACACTCAATCAACAATATTGTTAAACCTCTAGTGGATTGATAATTTATTCATTGAAAAATATACAGAGATTTAAAGAGAGAAAAAAATCTATCTATTGAGTGTTGTAAAAGTTTTTCTTCATTTTTCATAAGAGTTTTTCTTCATATCGCGAAGCAAATATTGTCGCAGACTCTTTAGCTTCGTTAGCTTTAGTATTGGTTTTCATGTATTGTGTGACCACCTGGGGGTGTTTATTCTTTATTGTTTGATGATGTTAGGGGTCGGGCTATTCTCGTTTGTTGACTACTTAGCTCTTTTTTCTTCTATCAATAAAACCCCCTTTGAGGGGACGGACAGTACCGCTTCTTCTTTGACCAAAAAATAAATAAATGTTAATTGTATTGAATTTATTTATTTTATTATTCATTGAAAACATATAAAGAGATATAAAAAAGAGAAAAAAACTATCTATTGTAAAAGTTTTTCTTCATATTAAATAAATGTTTTTTGTATTAAATTTATTTATTTTATTATTCATTGAAAAAATACACAGAGATTTAAAGAGAGAGAGAAAAATATATCTATCGAATGTTGTAAAGATTTTCTTCATATCAAATAAATGTTTTTTGTATTAAATAAATGTTTTTTGTATTGAATTTATTTATTTTATTAGACTTCAACCCATTTTAACTTATTTTAGCTAATAGGTCATAACTCATAATAAACTCCCAACATCTCATAGACCACCACATCAAATACAACAATCTCAAGGAATTCACTCAAATATAGAAATCAAACTAATAAAAAAAAACACAATATTTCTTAAAAACATAAATTGTCAACGTAAATTACAAAACATATACATTTACAGATTCATCCAGTGCAAAGAAATTTAAGCCGTGAAGGCAAAACTGTAAAACTTAAGCCGAGAAGGCTAAACGTGTATTAAGCCGAGAAGGCAAAACTGTAAAAATTAAGCCGAGAAGGCATGTTTGAAAACTTTCCTCTTTTGAGAGGATGAATTTATTTACTCTTATGAGAGAATGAATTTTTCTATATCTAACCCTTGAGTTGAGTGGGTTCTCCTCTAGAATAAGAACCCTAATTTTTATGACAAGAGTCACAAGATGCCCAAAATTAAGAGCCCCTTTTCCTTTATTTCTACAAAGCGTGCAAAATCCCCTTCTCTTTCAGATCTAATATTGTGAAATTGACGATGTGCTTCAAGATTGTTGACTAGATGTTGTGGTTTACTGGTGTTCGCTTGATTTGGTGGTGTTTGCTTATTTCTAGATCTCGCCTTTTCCGTATGCTTAGAAGGAGATCTATTATATCGACCTCCTCACATGAGATCTCGAGTTCCTTCTCCGATCTGATATATATATATAGTCCATCGATCTTCGAAATTTCGACCTAGGCTCCGCCATTGTTGTTTCGACGTTCCGTCACTGGTTTTAGAGGTAGAAGAAGCCGTAGGCCTCGATATATATACTCTGAGCATCATGGTATTTGATTTTTCATCGGTTTGAGACTTGAGATCCACTTTCTTGAGGCAATTTCTTCCAATCTACTTGTCGAACGGCTTTGACTTTGGTTGTTGCGATCGATATTATGCGCATAGCCTTTCTTTGTGTTTCTCTGATTGTGGGGCTCGGCTTCTGAATTGAATTTAGGCCCATTTGGAAGACTTTATTATCTCGATTGTTTTGTGAGCTTTTCAATTTGATCTTCTTCAAAAATTACTACCGAGGGTGGCAAAGTTTTTTAACAAAGAAAAGAAAAAAATTATTAGCTTAATTATTAGTTTAATTTTTAGTAGAGGTATATCTTTTTGTTTTTTAGTACTTGTCTTCCAAGGCAAGTTTGTGGTTTACTTGTGTGTCAAGTTTCAGCTTCTTGCTTGCGTAGCAAGTTTTATTTATTTGTGCGGCAAGTTTTTTCTCTTACTTGCGAGGCAAGGTTTTTACTTGCGGAGCAAGTTTTTGTGTCTACTTGCATTGTAAGTAAAACGTTTTGTTTTACTTGTGAGGCAAGATCGACTTCTTGTCTTGCAGGTTAGCTCGGGGCTTATCTAATGTACTATTATTCCGAGGAGTTAGAGCTGAGTTTGGCATTGGACCGAGTTGTATTAGGCCGAGTCGCTTGGTGCTTTGAGCCTTCTGAAGATCCTTCATCTCGGTGGAGGGAACGTCAGTAGTTCATTTTGCACGCCCAAGAGGGGTCGACTTGTTGCCTGTAGCGCTATTCTTATAGTGTTTTACTCAACCCGATCTCAAACTCGTCTTAGTTCTTGTTTTTCGGAGTTTTGTACCTTTCATAGCTTTTCCTGCTTGTCTTTGACAGTTTTAGCCGTTTCGGCTGCCGTTTTATTACGGCCTCTCGGTTTACCAAACTTGTTTGGTATTCCTAATTCTTACCTTATTAAAAAAAAAAAAATATACATTTACAGATTCAATAAATTAAAAAAAGTTACCATGTTCACTTATAATCTATTTAAATTACACATTTAATACATTAAGTTATACTACGTTTAAAGTATAACTTAATGAAGTAAATGTGATAATTAAGAAACTTAATAATTTAGTCCCAAAATAAGATTATTAGTATATGTCTTATTAATTTATCCAATCCATTTCCATTAAAGATACTTCCATTTCCCACCCCTTCCCGAACATGAATGTACTTCTTCTAGACCTTTCATTTTTTATCTCCTATCGTCTGCCACGTGTTACCCCTATATGTCAGCAGATATTTTTTTTTCTATCTTCTCACTCTCTTCTCTATTCTATAAAACCCGCGCCTTCCACTCCTCCAATCCGCCAATCCTCTTCCTCCTGTAAACCCTCCGATCTCCTCTCTTCAATTCCGAGTAATGGCGTCGATCTCCACGGCCTACAACCCAGCCACCGTAGCCGGCCGCCAGTCGGCCTTCTACGGGAAGCCGATGGCGCCGAGGTTCGTCCAGCCGGTGAGGTCGTCGTCGGCCTCGCAGAACGCGCTGATCGTGTCCATGTCGGCGGCCTCTCCGCCGTACGACCTTAACAGGTTCACCTTCGAGCCGATCAAGGAGTCGATTGTATCCAGGGAGATGACTCGCCGGTACATGACCGACGTCATCACCTACGCCGATACCGACGTCATCGTCGTCGGCGCCGGATCGGCGGGGCTTTCCGCCGCCTACGAGATCAGCAAGAACCCTGACGTTCAGGTTGCTATCATCGAGCAGTCTGTTAGCCCCGGCGGTGGAGCTTGGCTCGGCGGCCAGCTCTTTTCCGCCATGGTCGTTCGTAAGCCTGCTCACAGGTATTTTATTGCCATTTATATCGTTTCTAATTTTTCGTTGCATTTAAAATGTGATAAAATGGATATTTAATTGTAAACAGACAATTTTTTTAACAGGGAAGTGTTTAAAATGTCACTATTAATTAAACAATTTCCAAAATAAAAATTTACACACGGGTGACTTATTGTTTTGTAGACAAATACTGTAATTTAAAATTTATGCAACGCATATAATGCCCAAAATGCAATGCATATAATGCCCTGACGAATATGGCTTCAAATTTAATGGTCAATGTATCAATATTTTTTAATCAAGGCGGTGTTTAGTGTATAGCTAAACTTTGTTAGAAGAAATTAATTGGAATTTGTTAGATGATGAAAGTTAGTGGTCCGTGTATTTATTTGGTTAAAATATGAGATTAACTATTATGAATCTCTAAATCCTGTAATTGGCAATTGATGGTGTCACTTCCTTTCTCCAGATTCCTGGACGAGCTGGGTGTGGAGTACGACGAGCAAGAGCACTACGTTGTAGTCAAGCACGCCGCCCTCTTCACATCCACCATCATGTCAAAGCTCTTGGCCCGCCCCAACGTTAAGCTCTTTAACGCGGTGGCAGCCGAGGACCTGATCGTGAAGAACGGCAGGGTCGGTGGTGTGGTCACCAACTGGGCGCTCGTGTCCATGAACCACGACACACAATCGTGCATGGACCCGAATGTGATGGAGTCCAAGATTGTGGTCAGCTCTTGTGGCCATGACGGGCCGTTTGGAGCCACAGGAGTCAAGAGGCTCAAGAGCATTGGGATGATCGATTCCGTCCCGGGGATGAAAGCACTCGACATGAATACCGCTGAGGATGCCATTGTTAGGCTCACCCGGGAGGTCGTTCCGGGCATGATTGTTACTGGAATGGAAGTTGCTGAGATCGATGGGGCACCGAGAATGGTAAAACTCCCTCTCTTGCTTTTCTTTCAATTATGTAATGCTAGATTGCTAGGGGTATTGATCGGTTCAAAACTAAGCCGAAAGACAAAAACCAAAGTTTGGCTTTTGGTGAACGGAACCGAATTCACTCTGTTTGAGCTTGGCCTAAAATTTTGGCTTGAACCTCCGTAAATTTTAAATTTCATATTGTTTGCCTTTACAGGGTCCAACTTTCGGGGCAATGATGATATCAGGACAGAAGGCGGGGCAATTGGCCTTGAAGGCGTTGGGGCTGCCGAATGCAATAGATGGAACTCTGGTTGAAACGCTCCAACCAGAGCTCGTGTTGGCTGCAGCCGAGTCCGGTGAGACTGCAGAGGCTTAAGCTGTTTGTTTTGAGCTAGATCTGTTGGAAAGAATGAAAATAAAGACAGTATTTTGCCATATCTTGATGGAGATTGTGTTGTGTTTTCAAGTCCCTTATCAAATCACTTTGTAATTTGAAAAGCCCTAGGCTCAGAAAATATCAAGAGATTGGGGATAGAGATTATGTGATCCTTGTGCACTCTGTTTTTGGCTCTGTTATGAATTCATTTGTTGCTTTCCCCATCTCATCACTATGGGCTATGGCGATAATATGTTGGAAATAACTTCTTTATTTTTTTCTTCTTCATGATTACATCTTTTTTTTTTTTGGTAGAAACTTCATGATTACATCTATCACAACGTCTGGTGTAAATTGAGACTTTTTAAGAAAGATCATGCTCTCTAATAACACGTCCTTTTCCCACTTGCCAAGCTCATATTCCGGGATTTATCTCTTCTGTGATGCCTGAGGTAGGGATTGTACTATTGTAGCACCCGGTGATACTCTATCAAGAAAAAAAAAAACATACAAACTTCAGGCCCATTACTATTCGAATCAAGTGATGCTGACCCTAATTAATTGGTGAATTTCCATCCTTTTTATTAGTTAAGAATATCAAACTCTACAAGAATATACAAAATTACACACTTGTCCGCTACTAAAAATAAGGCAAACTTTCATCAGCCGAAACGAGTACCAAGTTTAGAGAATGACATTATGACAGCACCTATAACAATTATATTACAATTTGCACAAAGTAACAATAATGCATGTACAAGATAAAGGCAAACCATTACAAGAATAAGGAAAAAATAGATGCATGTGTAAATAATAAACATTGCAACTAACCTCCGACAAACAGGAAAATTGAATGCTCCAAATCATTTGCCATCAAGGTATGATGTCCCAGGGGTAATATCCTTTTCCCGTTCTTATTCGAAAAGCTAAGATGCTTACACGGATCAACCATGATACTTACCTCTGCTGATCCGTTTGCTGCTACATGGACTCGGCTGAACCCAACGAGCTGCTTCAGAGGCCCGCCCTCAATTTCAACGGCTTTTGATGCTTTTGAATAGAGAAGCACAACATGGCTTCCATCTCTATTCCCAGAATTTGTCACTGATATATCAATGCTGAATTTCAATGAATCACAAGATGCGAGCTCATCAACCTCAACAAAATCAAATTTAGAAATTTGATGGGTGAGTTCGCTGATAATAAGACCCTTTGTCTGTAAGTTTATTGTTTCTGGAGCCGAGTTGAGTTTGTAATGGTAAAGAGAGTAGCTCAAACCATGCCCAAACTCATAAACACTTGTTCCGTTGTAAAAACGGTATGTTCGTCCTGGATATCCACGGGATGGGTCGGATCTCATGCTCATGTCGTTCATGGGCGTCTCGGTGAAAGACTCGGGATACCAAGTCATAGGTAGCTTCCCACCTGTTTTAAAAAAATGGAGAAATCAGTCATTTTTTCAACAATCAGTTGTTGAATCATTTGGAAATTTGCAAGGTATTCAAAAACTGTACCTGGGTTGTAGTCTCCAAATAGGATTTCCGCAAGAGCTCTTCCACCGGCCTCACCAGGATACCCAACCCAGAGAATGCTTGCTATTCTAGAATCTTCTTTAGCAAATGAGATGTCAATTGGGCCACCTCCCGTAACAATCAAAACTAAAGGATGCTTAGAGACGGCAGCAACTGATTTTACAAGATCCATCTGTTTACCAGGCAGAAGAAGACTGACTCGATCCTTGTCTTCTGTTTCCTGGGACAAGTTTATTCCAACAATCATAATCACACGGTCTACGTCTTTGGCTGCAGCAACAGCTTCAACAAATCCAGAAGCAGAAGCACAGGTTACATTTTGGCAACCAGCGACATAAATCGTTTTCTGAGCATACGTTTGTATTCCTGCAACGTAGCTCGTGGGATCACATGGAACTCCTGCATAAATTGAAGATCCTGTGCTTAGATTTTGTACTTTAAGGGCTTGTTTGGTTCAACTTTGAGTTTCCAGTTTTTAGCTTTGAAACATTTTTGTCTTGTCATAGTTATACAAATAACAGATTCAAAATATGTTATATCAAATGATAGCACATCATATAAGGACTAATGATTCAAGAAACCTGAATAAGTTCCACCCAATTGGCTGGTATCATTTGCACCAGGGCCGATTACAGCAACTGAAGAAAAATCATCCGTGTTGAATGGCAAGATGTTGTTGTCATTCTTAAGAAGCACAATGCCTTGCCTTGCCGCCTCAAGTGCCAGTTTCTTATGTTTTTCTGTGCAGACATCTCGGGCATTGAATTTCCCAAACTTCCCCTCCAAAGGGTTCCCATCAAAAAGCCCTAGGCGCATCAGAACGGAAAAGAGATTCAGAAGAGCTCGGTTAACATCTTCCTCTCTCACTTTTCCTTGTTCTATAGCAGCTGCAGTATGGCGAAGCAAGTAGGTACCACAATTTACATCCATCCCTGTCAACAAAAATCCAAAGTTATATAACTCCTAGAACTTATTAGGGAACCATTAAGAAAACAAAACTTTGAAAAACCTGCTTTCAGAGATAAAGCAACTGCATCTTCTGGAGTGTTTGTGTAGTGATGATACTCAAAAATTGTTGCAACTGCATCACAATCTGAGGTTATATATCTGTTCAGGACACAACACCAAATATATCAAACAATAAATGCATACAGAGAATAAGGTCTCTAATTTACAAAGGCATGAGTTGGAAATTGTTACCCATTGAAACCCCAATCATCCCGGGCTTTCTGCAGGAGATCCCTGCTTGCACATGCAGGTATACCATTGACGCTGTTGTATGAACACATCAAACAGCTGGCTTTACCTTCTTGGATACAGCTCTTGAATGGTGGGTCATAAGTGTCCTCCAAATCCTGCTTCGTAACCTGCCATTGTTACAGAATGCTTCATGCTCATAAACAATTCAATTGTGATCCACATTATTCAATTTGATTGATAAAACAGTAGAGGTTAATAAAAGGGGGGGGGGGGGGGGGGGGGGGTGTTCAGTAGCTTTAGAGACACTTCTTCAATCAAATTGATCCAAAATTTAAGCAAATAAAACTGGAATGAGAAGCTCACCATAGCGTCAAAGGAATATCTGCTAAAATTACCCCAATCCTCCAAATCATAAGCAGTGAAATGCTTGCAACAGGCCGATAACATCAACTCACCATCGCTCCCATTCTCCTCCAACGCCCTTCTCTCTCCAACGCCACTTCCCCAAATCCCACCAAACTGAAATCCCTTGACAAACTCGACGCCGAAGGTGGAAACAACCACGGGATCCTCCCCGGGAGTCTCCTGCCCTCTCCCCCATCTCGGATCCCTAAACACATTAACAACAGGAGCCCAGAAAGTTAACCCAGCTTGACCTGAATTATACATGGCGCGACCTTCAACGGCAATGGAGGAGGCGATTTCGGACCAGAGCGTGCGATTGAAAGAAGCGGAAGTGAGGAGGACTTGCGGGAACATGGTGGCTGATTTGATTCGGCCATTGAAGGAGACGCCTGGGCCATTGGTGGCGATTCCGTGGAGAGACTCGGACCACCACTCGTAGGGCGAGATTCCGAGGCTGGGGACGCCGGAGAAGTTGGTGGAGAGGGCGGAGATCTTCTCCGGGAGGGTGAGGAGGGAGAGGAGGGATTGGGATCTGGAGGAGGTGGATAAGGAGGAGTTGCAGAATGGGTAGGAGTTGTGATGGGGAGGTCTGCAGGGGAATTGGGGGTTTGTTGGGGCTGATTTTGCTGGATTGGAGAAGAAGAAGAGACAGAGTGATGAAAGTGTGAAGAGGAGGAATTGGAATTGGGTGTGATGGAGGGAAGAAGACATTTCAGAGATAAAGAGAGCTTTTCATTCAGTTTTTCTTTTGGGCAGATCAGAGCTAAATGAAGTTGAGTGTAGTAGACTGTGTAGCTATCCCACCTTCAAGCCTGAAGTAACTATACAATTAACTACACAGTCCCCGTTAGATTAGTTGATTGTTGAATTTCAACTACTAAGTGCAACCAACAAGAAAATTTGTTGTTTGTGTACACTTGAATTTCAAGACCTTGGCTGATCAAGTGAATTCAGAAAAAAATAAAATAGAAATTCATTATTACAAACCTAACAAACTTTTGTGGTACAAAACAACTGAAATTGTACCACCCAAGATATAGTTACTAAATCAAGTTCAATTACAAAGTGATTTGATTCAAAAGATGGATTACAGACAGCAGTAGATCAACAATGTACAAAATGAAGCATCAAGTTTCCTCATACTTCAATAATATGCATGTTAGAAATTATATTAGCGCAGCTATTGTAAGTCACCCACATCAAGAATCTTTATCCACACATGCTTGTTACTTCGCTTGCTGTTCTGCAACTAAAGCATAGCAACTATGAGTAAAAACAACAGCAACATTATCAGCTATTAAAAAAAAGTCTTGGATAGCACAAGTAGTACCTTACCCTGCAAGTGACAGCAAAACCTCAATCAAAAGCCCTGTTGCTCGGACCAGGATAATCCGACGCCCTTTCCTGAGTAGCCTCATTGATGATTTTCTCTTCAAGCAGCCGCTGGAGAATTATGTCATGACACTCAGCCTTTGATAATCCAAGAGCACCAATCTTCTTCTTACTCTCCAAAAACATGTAATCTGAGAAATTTTTCTTTTGCGTCTGGCTGATGTGCCTGCTGCTATCATCATCTGTCATAATAAGGTGATACACATGAACAACCTTCTTCTGACCCATCCTATAAGCCCTGCTTATAGCTTGTTCCTCGACAGACGGGTTCCAAGTTACATCAAGCAACACAACTCTAGAAGCGCCCGTCAATTCAATCCCTTCTGAGCAAGCCTTTGTTGAGGCAAGCATAACCTTAGCTTCACTCCGTGAGTTGTTGAAATATTCCATTGTTCTCTGCCGGGTTTCCATGTCTTGATCACCCGACATGAATTGAATCTCGACTCCTTGTCTCCACCCAAAGTGGTCCTCAGACATTAGCAGAGCCTTGACAAAATTGAGCGGCCGAAGGTACTGGCTAAACACAAGAACTTTCTCACCCAAAATTGAGCTGAGTTCAATAAGCCTAATCAGAAACCTCGTCTTTGCACCGTCGTCAACATTCCAGCTCCCATTTCTCAGCTCTTGCGAGAAGAAGTCCGGGTTTTTATCCTTGCAGTGCAATAACATAGGATGGACTGAAATCAGTGTCATATTCACATTCGCCTTCAAAGGGTTTATCTTGGTCATCTTTTGTTTCTTAAAAAACATGTTCTGAAGCTCAGAAGGCTGCAAGTAGATGACGTTATCAAATAAGCCAGGAGTCTTGGCATCAATAATATACTTATTGTAACGGTGATAAAACGGCTTGATCTTCTCCTTGAATTTTCTAATCTTGGCTGTATCAGCCTCGTCTACGCTGGTTTTTTCCTTGAAGGGATTTTGTTTGGCTGCAAACTCTTTCCTAACCAAGCACAAGAGGTTGTAAAGCTCGCGGAAGTTGTTTTGGAAAGGAGTACCGGACAGAAGGACTCTCTTCTTCGTCTTCACCTCTTTTAGAATCTTGCACATGAGACTCCTCTCATTCCTTGGCAAGTGGCCTTCGTCCAGAATGAGAAGACCCGGCTTTTCAAGCAACAATTCTCTGAGCTTTTCTTGGTGATCAAGAGAGCAAGAGCTCGTTCTGATACCGTCTTTCTTCTCCTGAGCTAGCCGTGTGAACAAAGAGTAGCTAATGGCAAGCACACTCTCATGTTTTTTCCAGCATAGCATCTTGATTAAACGTTTAGCCATACATGTAAGATTCTTCTCATACTTCTTTCCGAAAAGGGATCCAGCAATAGATGATTCCGCCTCTGAAAGATCTTTATCAATCAGATTTATAAAAGGAACCTTAACTTTCCACTTGTCAAACTCTTTCTTCCATGTGAGGAGTATACCAGCAGGAGCTAAGATAACTGGTCTTGAATTCTTGTAAAATTTCATATGAGTTTCCAAAAAGGCAATTGCAAGCCGTGTTTTGCCGGTTCCTGGAGCATGGGAGATGATGCAACCGCCTCCTTCACTCGTCCTGTTCCTCATCAACTTGTCCATCCGTGTCCCACCATCAACATTTCTCCAAATGAACTCGAACGCCTCACGCTGATGAGTAAAAAGGGTTTTTCTGATGTCAGGGATTATTTCCCAAACGGTTCCTGCTGGATTGAACTCGGTGTCTTCCCTGAAATGGCGGGAGTCGATGTTCGGATCTTCAAAGTAAGGAAGGTTTTTAGCGCCTTGATAATCATACATGAAGTAGTCACTTCTTTCCGAGACTCCCAAGGGATTATCATGCTGTTTAAAAGTAATGTATTAAGCTTTATCAAGAATATGATGTAAATTGCAAAAGTTAGATGGAAGATTCAGGGACTTACAAAGGGCGGTATGACATGCTTAATCTCTTCCTGCACGTAACTGCAAAATTTGCATATAAAGCCAATTTGTTCATCCATGATTAGATAGTGCTTTCCTTCCCTGCAAAGTTGCTCTTGGGTTTTGGCAATATCATCTTCCTGCAGATCATAATAGATATTCATGTTAATGGCATTTAGCGGTACTAGCAATTGTGTTCCTAGAGAATATTACTGAAAGAGAAGAGCGAATCACACCATAAATTAATACATAGATCAAGAAAAGTCAATTGATTTCAATGAGCTTGCAATCTGATAAACTCACAGCTAGATAACCACTTGAAAAGTCAATCTACTATTTAGGTAATATCTTAACATGCTCCAGATACATTTTCACCTACTATCGAGCTCAATCATCACAGTCCTCGCAAGGAAAAACAAGAACATTTAATCAATAGCATCTCATCAACAAAAGAAAGAAACAGCTTGTACATGTTAAGTTAGAAACCGATTATACCGGACAAGCAGCAGCTGCATTAGCATTGTTGTCATCATCAGCAAGCCAGAATTCCATCATCCTATAAGTCGAATCTAACTCCTCCTCCTCAGGGTTCTTAGTATCGATTTCTCCATCAGAATCAATGCCTGAGGAATTGGAGCTCGATCTTGTGTCCAATATTTCATGGGGCTTCTTTACTAGCTCCTCAGCAACACTTGTACTGGCTTCCTCCACAATTGAATTGATCAGCACACGATGAATCTCATCAGCAGTCAATGGTCTCTCTTTTTCTCTTGTTAATGGCTGCTTCATAACCTTTCTTCCACCTCTCTTCTGATCCTCTCTTCCTCCACCATTCTCAATCACTTCATCATCATCATCATCATCATCATCATCATCATCATCTTCTTCTTCTTCTTCAGCATCCTGCAAATCACTACAGTTATGAGCTCCCAAATGACAAGATCATGTAGATAAAACTATAAGTGAACTTGGAACTTGGAGCAAAAAAAAATACTATGCAGAAATGAGCTCCCAAATGACACTCATCTAGGTAACGAGTAATTCAAAACAGAATGGTGGAGGAAGAGTGATTCTCACAACATTAGTAAGGAGACAATGCTGTTAAAGAGATCATGTAATAAATTTCAGCTTGTATCTAGCTAAAGAGTCATTCAAAACAAAAAGCTGCTTATTTGTGCTCATAACCCATTTCCCACCTCCCACAAACCAGACAGCACCCTTTAAAACCCTCAAAAATCTCAGGAAGCTGATGACATAATCCCATTAACAAAAGAAACAAAATGAAACTAGGTGGGTGGAATTCTCCAAAAAGAAAGGCTTGCACTTGCCATTATTAAACCCACCGCTCCTAGCTTTTATCACAGACACCAAATCAAGATCATGCAGAAATTTCTCCAAAGAAAAGATTTGTTGGGATATTAATCTTAGCAGAGAGGTGGTGGTTTGACTCAACTCTTGAAGAACCGTTTTCAACTACTATATATGAAGAAATGCAGCATATTTTGTGACATTACCCTGTTTAGATTATCTTAGCAAAAGCTTACAGGGTGACTGTAAATTGTTGGATGAACTCATGAACATGCTTAACTTGAAGAATTGTGCCATAGCATTTGAGTTTTGCTTAGAAAAAATAACTATGCACTTTGATTTTCTTAAACAAGATGACTGAAAGAGTCTTTAGTAAAAGGCAATGAAAAAGTTTGAATCTTTGCATTACAATCAACATGAAACAGGTATGAGCATGAACAAGTGAACAAATTCACAGCCAACATAACAAAACAACGCAAGAACAAAGATGTAAAGATAGAAAGAGATTATACCACCAAACAATCCTCTGCAGCATCCTGATGGTCATTGCCCAGATAATCTTCAGCAATCTTATACATGCTTTCGAACTCCTCCTTCTCAGATGCCATCTTTATCCCTGATTCAACGTCGGATCTGGTGCCCTCTGCCTCACTGAGCTTAACATGCTTCTTTGGCCTGCTCCCAGAGTCACCAGAAACAGAGTAACTTTTCGTTCCTTCTTGCTCATCTTCGTCAGAGCCTTCATTACTAGTACCCATATCCTCTGCACTCGTCGAATCCAACAAAATGGGCGAAGGAGCTTGCTTTTCTGGGACGAATTCTGTAACGTCGTCATCATCCACTTCTCGCCTATTGTAGCAGCCACTCCTGGCAACGTCGTCTTCTTCTTCAACCTCTTCTTTGACACGGCCAAATGCAGGGGAGCGAGATGGAAATGCCGACGAAGACGATCTGCAAGAGGCTAGGGTTGACGGCGGAGGAGGTGGAATCTCCACCACGTCGTCATCTGAGCTCGGATCGGGGCAAGATTTGGCTTTCTTCCACTCCCGGTAGCGCCTGAGAAGTTCTTCTTCACATCGCCGGCGAGTCCATCTCACCCCCGGCGCCATTAAAGAAGAAATCAGCAAGTTTACTATCTTTTGATCTCAGAGTTTCTCCCCGTCGTCCAAACGGCGCCGTTTGGTCGGTTGACGTGTCTTCTTCTGCTGAGGTGCTCGGCACAATTCAGCCGACTGAACGGAAGAGAGGGTTTAGGTTCAGCGTCTTCTGAGTTGTTCTCTTGGTTGTCAGATTCTTGTAAAATTTACATTGAAAGTTTGAATACTGAAAGATGAGGTTGAGAGTGTTGGTGATATGCTTTGGATCGCAAGGACTACGAGAGAGAAGAAAAGGCAGAATGTTAAATGTTGCAGGAAGAATCTGCAGGTTTCAATGAAGAGGAAAAGTGCAGAGGAGTGCAGGAAGGAACTGAAAAGACAAGGAAATCATTAGTTTGGAAACACTCCACGCTACGTGCGTTTTTTCACAACTCTGACAAATTTACCCTTTCAATTTCTTTTTTCTTCTTTACTACTCTACGCTGCAGGAACTGATTTCGGAGATTGAAAGCGGGATGATGGTATTTGTGTTGGCCAACGACAGCAAATTGATTTGGGCATTTGGTTGACCGAATTAAATGCTCACTTATTACTACTTCCCTAGTTTTACCACTTTCCCACTCTATCCGGTTTACAAAATTACAGAGTTACAAAAATAAGCTAAAGGTAAATTAAGGGTTGGTTGTACACTCATCATGGATCCTCGTAAAGCATGTGGTGGCATTAGACTCCACACTATCATAGAGGGTGTCATTCCTTGTCCAAATAAAGTAAATCAAACGAGAGAAAGTTAGGAGGCTAACCATATAAATAAATAACAAGTCTTTTTGGCTTGACAATCAACGAACCAAGCTAGTCAACCTTCTAAGAAACTTCTTCTAACTCCAATACTCAACCAATAAAAAACACGGTTGGAGACATCAATGGTAAATGGGCAATTGAACCATAAGTGATTGTTGTGCTCCCTCCCTTGTTTACACAACACACAAGTCTCCACACCTGAATACACCCAAGCTACCAACTTCACCCTTAAGGGCAAATGGTTCAATCCGGCCATCCAAGTTTGGAAACTCCACCTTTTATTGAAAAAGTTTCCTCTCCACAAATCTCCTAGACTTCTTCACTCTAAGATAGTCATAGAGCGTATTTGTAACATACCTTCCATCCGGTCTTTGGAGCTCGCTCAAGTCTACCTCTAGTTCTGTAACACCCCGACTTTCGTCAGAGCGCCACTTGGCAGTAGACCTCTTTCGGGGACTACTTAGGTTTGTTTGACAACAAATTCACTAGCATCTTGCAACGCGGGCACGACGAGAAAACCAATAAAACATCCAATTTTTTATTTTAAACTGAATGTAGAAAACATAATAGTATTCTCGATTTCATAATAAAAGATATCAATCAGATCATTCTGTAATTTCAACTCATTCAAAACCAGTCTATCCAACTAGCAATAAAACCATTCAACATACAACTTTTAATACATAATAACCAGATCCCAACAACCCGAACCTAATGACACGTCATCAACACCCGCTTCACCACCTTGTAGAGAATCTATCACGATTCTTCAAATGTACCTGAAACTATAAAAATATTCCCCGAGGGGTCAGCTACAACTCTAATTCAAACTAGAAAGCGTGAGATGCATATAGAACGTTTTAAAAACCACACAGAACCCTAGCAACCAAAATTCACACAGAATCCTAGCGTGGAGGACGACAGCGAGTGGCTCGAGCTCAGGCTCTCTCTCTCTCTATATATATATATAATCTCCCTCAATGTGCGGCGCATTCGGGTGATAGAACTAGGGTTCCCTTAAGGTTGGCGGATAGTGAAACCAAAGAAAGGTGGGGCTCGGACTCTCACTTGGGTTAGCTAGCCAATTGGGCAGCCAACTGGGCTTCTCGACCCATTGTCAATAAGAGGCCAACACTTTTGTTGGATTATTAGGCCAAAATGTAAAATACGGTATGTAGGATTGGAACGAGACACAGTTATTGGGTTTTTCCGGAACCCGGATATTACAAGCTCCACACCCACTTGACGAGAAATGCCCATACCCATTAAAAGATCATCCATAACTCGAAGGATGCTTCTCCACACCCACGAGCCTTCCTCTTAGCCACGGCATTCAAGAAGGAATTGCAATCACTAAGGTTTTGTTGGAACCACCTTGTCCAAACACAAGTTCTTTCAAAATGAATGTCCAACCCGAGCTTCACAATGTTTACCTTGTTTCAAGCAAGGGTCTCCTTAAAAGTCGAGCCCCCCTTCTTCATACGGGACAGCTAAGGCATCCTATGCAACATGGCTCTTCCTCGACCCCTCTCTCCCCACCCAAATAAAGCTCCTACACAACCTCTCGATCTTAGTGGTAACACTTTGAGGGATCAAAGTCGATTGGCTCAAAAAAGTCAACACTCCAAAGGTTACCACATTTACAAGATGAATTGTTGGTCAACACTCCAAGGTTTCATTTGCTAGTTTCTTCTTATGTTTCTTCCATCATTCTTTTCTTACTCTACTATATTTATCTCGACTAGAAACTATTAGTGAATTTGAAAAAAAAAATGAGATCTTTGAAATTGCATGTATTAGTTAGGCAAAATTAAGTCATTTTAAAAAAAAAACTATTTTATCAAAAAATAAATCTAATATATTGATTTTATAACATATGTAATTAAACATAATCCAATTAAATATCAACCAACAAATTGATTTTAAAAAGATGAATGATTTAATTTAATGTGGACCATTTAATATATTATTTTAACCTCCACTTCAATATATAATAACGATGATTATCACTTATTAAACAAAATATATGGAAACAAAATGATACTCCCTCCCTTCATTTTAATAGTCTTTTGAGCCTTTTACACATTAATTAAGAAAAGATCACAAACAACAAAATCCCCTCTTAATAGTACTAGGCGTCAGAAAGCTTTTCAATATACAATTCCCTTTTAATAAATGTTTCCCCTCGTTTGAGCCTTGATGGCTTTGAAATTGCAAGGGTCTAAATCAACTTTTTCAACTTTTTTGATTACAGGTCTTGGAAAGTTAAAAAGCTAAAACGCTTACAGGTCTTGTAAAGTTAAAAAGCTTGCTCATTAGTAATTTTTCTCCTTTATTAGTACAAACGACTTATAATTTGTAATATCAATATTACCCACAAACGACTAATAAAAAGAAACGGAGGGAGTATATAGAAAAAGAAAAATAAGAAAAAGGCATAAAATAAATGAAAAATTAGCTGATATTATGAAACTATTTTTTCAATACGTTGATAAAGAACAATTAAATATATAAAAAAATATCTATAAAAATTAAAACAAATCTAAAGAATTGTTGAATTTATAAGTTTAATATAATATTAAATTGATTTAATATGCTACATGTTAGGATGGAAGGTTTTATGTAAATATGAAAATTATAGATAAATATAAAAAAATCTAGAAATTTTCATAGAATAAAATAATCTTATAAATCTTTAATAGTTAAAGATAACCTTAGAACAAACTATATTTGATCTTTGAAAACAAACTATTCTAAATACTATACGTCTATACCCTAACCCTAAATCCTAAAAACACACTTATGGATATAAACGTTGTCATTCTTATAAATAGAAAACTAATATAAAAACTCCGCTCTACACAGCGGGCTTGCATGAACCCTCTTTCTCTACTCAATTTGTTTGAGTCGACCCACTTCCTCTACTCAATCTATTTGAGCGGACATTCGAGCAAGGCGATTAATTGTGTGGGGTTTCGCGCACATGAAGTACCAGATGTTGTAGTGAGTATCCAGTTTATTTCCACGCAATGAGTTTGCGTCCAATTCTCCATGCAATTTGTTTTTTGGTGCAGAAAGCATTATTTGCATGTGCAACCAGAATCAATCTTTTATTTTTGGACACATATACTAAGAAAACTTTAAATTGTACTAAAACGCCCTTGGTTAAATGTTTGCTTTTTGCATTGGACCAAGGGTATTTTATTTCACTTTTAAACATGCATTCATTAAATATAAGGGTCAGAGTGAGAAAATTGTGTTCAAAATATGTACATAGATGAGTTTTTTAAATATGATTTTGAGCATAAAAGGACAAGTAGAACTGAACGGATGGAGTATAAAATTAGACGTATGGAACTTTTTGTTGATTGATTTGTGGCTAAGTTTAGACTAGTTGCATAATTGGTTTTAGAGATGAACTAACTATGGTGTTGTGGCCATGACATGTTTGAGCTTTTATTTGTAAGCTGATATGATCCTGAAAGCTTACCTTTTTGTATTGTATTTGAGTAGAGGCCAATCGGGATACGATTTGAATTTACCTTTGCTCAAGTAAGTATCTTGTACAAAAAGTGAGTGATAAAAAAGTTTTTCTATCCAAGATTCTGCATATGACATTCATAAATTGCTAACCTTTATCCAATTATGAAGTGGCAAAGTTAGGGTTATTATAAAGATTTGAAATTAAATTATAAAATGTATTCTCTTGAAATAGAGATTAAGTTTGAGCTTTTTTTATAGAAAACTTGTAAAAACTATAAAATGTAATATCTTTTTACCCGATACAAAGCCATATTACGATTAAAAAAAAGCTAAAGGGATATTTTTATAGAGCACTACTAAAATTATATAAAAAATATATAATTTACACCTACATTAATAAAGGTTGAATTGCAATTCACAAGCATTGTTTTTCGAGTATTTCAATGATGCTCAATTCTTTTATATCAACAAATGCCACACATTATGGCATGGTACCTCAATACTTTACATTCATGTCGTATTAAAGTACATTTTCTCGTATTTTGTTTTCTTTTTTCCATAGTATACAAAAAACAAGAACATTTCTTTCTAAGTATAGGAAAACAAATGCCTTGTAAAAATGTCCTAGCTTGCTTGTTGCTTTATCTTTTTACCTCTTATTGCCCATTTACAAAAAGCTCACAATATTTCTTTTTTTTCATTATATTTCTCTTTTTACAAAAAGGTACTCTATATTTCTCACCTTATGTTTGCTTGGCCTGTAATTACCAAAACACAAAAGGGTAAGTCTTAGAGAAAATAAATTATTTACATCATCATCCTGCATTTTAACAAGTTTTTCATTGAATTCAATCTTTCATGATTAGAATAAAAATATACCTTTTTTAGATATTTTTTGTGAAGCTTCATTGCACCTAGACACGCTTTCTTAGCATCTAAGCTTCCAGTTGTTTCATTCAAGATCTAGAGATGACAAGTAATTGTAAGAAATGCTTGAAAATGACAATTGAATGGAAGAGCACAACACCCACATCAAGTAGAAAGCTTACATTGTGTATAGGGTTTATTAAATGCCATTGAGATGGTATATTCTCTTAGGCGATGTTTGGTAAAAGATATGAATAGGGTCTTGTTCTAGTTCTAACGTAAAAGTACTTTTGGGGCAAGGTATAGTTTTCATTGTCTTGAAATATGTGAAATATATATGATGGTTACAAATAGATTTCAAGAAAGAAAAAAACAAAGACATAACTAATTTTGTATTTGTATTTGTTTTGAATTAGGAATATGATTCTCAAAACCTCTTGAATGGCTTCTAGAATCTCAACACAAACTTCCATAATCATCCTTCAAGTTCCAACTAAATTTCTTATAACCCAAATTGCTAAACTTCAACCATCTATACTACAAGGTTCTATGTGAAATTCTTAGAAATACTAAAAAAGGCAACTTTTTCATAATTGGATATTTGGGTTGAATAGCATTTAGCTAAAAGGCAAAAAGCATTACATTCTAATGTGTGGTTTCTTGTAATTTGACTTTAATGAATCATTTAGTGGATTTTAGGTATCTAATAAGTGTTCTTTACCTCTTCCTTTTCTTCTATACTATATATGTCATTGCAAGATAAACATTACATCATGTCATCATAGGATAAGAGGATCAACCAAATTTAGGACCTAAGAACTAAAAAGTATGAATGCACTTGCCTTTACAACATCGTCAATGCCACGAGCTTGTGTGAGGAGTTGTGGACCCTTCTCCTTGAGAACACTGGCAACAAGGAAGACAGACATGGGAAGAGGACCTTCTTTAACACCATTCTTCATATTTTCCCTCTCGAATTTGCCATATTGGCGTATCGATTTTGCTCTTTTGGTAGCTGCCTCGGCCTTTTCACTCGATGAATCAGCTGGTTCCTCATACATCCAAAAGAGGTCAGGGTCATATTCCAATGCCCACATCATCTAAAAAGATTTCCAAAAGAAAAACTCTAAAAAGGCAACACGAGGAGCATCTTAAGCGTATGAAAAATACCCTAATTTGTGTACCTCCCAAAGATATAGAGAGTCCACAAATGAGAATTCTCGACGAAATAAAACCATAAGCATCCGTATAGCAAATAGATAATCACCACCACCGAGTGTTTCTGCTCTCCAAGAACAAGAATAATCAATTAGTGAACAAGATAAACAAAAAGTTGTGGAGTTTAGCCAATACAACTAGCTAGACTGCAATATTTTCAATTAGGTCATGTGACATTAAAAGTTGTTACACATGTCACTTTTGTAGTAAAAGTGAGCCCAAACTTATACAAATTGAACCCAGGAAGCTATAGTACACAAGATTCTTAAATTGGAAAGTTGCTTGTTATTTTACAAAGTAAGCTCGTGTAATTACGACTTTAAAAACAATAAAACTTGATCTTGGCAACTATAAGCTTTGATGTTGTTTTCCTTCCTCCAGAACTATGAAACTCCACTAAATTGCAAAACAATAAAAGATATCTATAATCCCAATTTTAAAGAAAATAATACATATTTTGCAGGTTCAAATTTCAAGCATTGAAGATTAATCTTTATCTCAACTAGATAACCTCAAACTAAAATAACTCTGCCTAATATTTGGATTTTCAAGAAGCTATCATTGTAAATGATCCATCTAAATTGTGAGAGTTATAATCGTGATATTTTTAGCCTTTGCAATGCCACTCTCTTTTCTCAAAATATTTTTGATTGTAAAAATGTATTTAATTTACGTCATTTCACCGCAATTAGTTCATTATTCCAATTTCAATATATCGAGAAGTATAAGCTCAATATTTCAAGATACCACAATAAAAATTTATTCTAGAAACATATCGAATACAATTTTCAATTATCGAATTGACATTTCTCTTAAACTCAAACAATACATTGTGTTAGTCTAAAATCATGTTATACATTTTAAACTTAGTAATTCCATAGGGTCAAATGAAATTATTTAAATAAAATATTTATAAAAATAACATAAATTTTCAAAAAAAAAAATCCAACAAAAGAAATAATAATCTACAATGATTTACCTAAATGGCTATGAAGTTTAGGGTCAATAACTTGAGTGACAGACGCTAAATTTGTAAGTTGAGACTCTACTCCAACCATGCCTCCACTGCATCTGAAATTTCCTCGCTACAAAATTTCATATAACAAAAATATAAGAAGATTAACAACTAATTCAAAATGTCACATATACATATAAAGAACTCAATAGTCTATGCGTTGAAAGGGACTATGAAGATATTATACCAATTTTCGCATTAACCGTTCAAAACACCAAAAAGCATCTGCTTCGTTTTCAAGGAGAATTATCATGGGGGAGCAAATATCACTCATTCCTGCAATTTTTCCACAACCACCATATTAAAATCAAACTTAAAACACCATTATGGTTGGAGGCTTGGATCTGTAGAGTCTTACCAAACTATTGACTTCTAGCAACTATACAATCGTTCGCTGATATCATCACCAATTATTGTGTCTGATCATTATAGAACATATTGTTAAATAATGGAGTACAAACCTTGACAATAGCCGGTATCTTCATCTGCCCAAGCATAAATAGATAATATATCCCAAAGTTTGGACAAGTTGTCTTGTTTCTCATAGAAGACTAAAGTCCTATCAGTTCGACGTACATCAAGACCTGCCAAAGGCATTATAAAGTTGTAAAAAAATGGTGTGTTGCATCATGAGCTAGTAGATATTAGAGAATAGATAATAGAATATAGGGTACAACGTAACTTTGGGTAAGTTTATAATAGTTAATTATTCATAAAATAATAAAAAATATCATCCTATCAATGTGTGTAATATAATTACCCACTCATACTACAGGGTAACATGGGCACATTTTTGCCATTTCATTAGAAAAGGAAGAAAATACAAAACATATTCAGGCTTGGGGTGGTGGTAACTTGTAAATGATATATTAATTAAGGTGTGTAAAATAATTAACCACTCATATTCCATGGGAACATTTTTTCCATTTCATAAGAAAAGAAAGTAAATACAAAACATATTCAGGCTTGGGGTGGTGTTGTCTTGTAAATGATAGATTAACTATGGGTTGCTAATACTAATTTTAAATTTGAGGGTGGTTTTGTGCAGCCTGAACTATATTAGAGGTGGTTGTATACAGTTTCACCTATAAATAGTTTATCTACTTAGAAGTAATATAGTGAAAGTGTGTGCAATAGAAGCTCCTTGGTGAGGTTTTGTGTTAGAGGAACCTCTTCCTCTATGTAAAGGCTTAAATTAATGCTTGGTAACCACATCACGAGAAAAAACACCCTAAATAAGTCAACACTAGCCCCATTACCATTGAAGAAGACAAGTTTTTCTCTTTTGCATCTTTGTAAGAGATGGGTTTTGGTTTAAGTACTAGAACATGTACTAGAACATTCATAAGACCAATGTTCTAAAAAACGTTAGGCGGACTCTAGGCGGAGAGGGACCGCCTAGCGCTTAGACGGCCTAATCGGTTTCCTAAGCGGTCCTAGACAGGTACCTAGGCGATCTGGAGGGCTAGGCGGGCAGAGACCTTCCAGCGCCTAGACAGGGACTAGACGGGGCCTAAAAGGGATTTTTAGAACAGTGTATAAGACGCATAAATCAAGCATTAGCATAAAAGACGACTAACCTATTTGATGTAGCAAAAGCTTCCAATTCATTATTTTCTTATCTGTTTCTTTCTCCATTCCTGCTATAGATGCACAGGTTGCCCCAGAAGGATCTTGGTCCAACATATCTCCTCCAACACCCAATTCTTGGAGGACCAAGGGATCATTCGTAGGATCACCACTTTCAGTGATTACCGGTGCTGTCACATATTTACCGCTTCCAATAAGGGGAAACATTTGAGTGCAAACCTCTTTCCACCGGGCATACTGAACCCTGCAAATTGTTCCTATCATCTCAGCAATTCGATCATTTGGACCAAATGAAGTCCAAACACGTACACACAAGAAATATTCTATGGAAGAACAATAAGGACCTTCTAGATTCCCTTATTTCTTGACGCTCCTCGTATGTACTATGGGGGTCATAACATCCAAGAAGAAATTCCCAAACTTCGCCTCTGATTTCTGGATGGATCCCCTAACAAAAAACATAAGAAGGTTAGTTGCAACAAAAAAGATGTTACACTAGCATATCAATATGAGCATGCATGGAAGATATTTCTCCATCGAAGATTAAACTTACCCCACGTTGAATCCGACCAAGGATCTTGCCTAAATCAAGATAGCCTTCAGGTGAAAATGTTGCCTTCCATCTTCTTACACTCAATGTTTTTCCGGCCTATAAAGCAACACAAGAGAACACATATTTAAACAAATTAAAAGATGAATTTGTGTATCAAAAAATATCACTTCCAATTTCAACAAGGCTCGCTTTAATCTATAATAGACTTCATGACCCAATACAAAAAATTAACTAATTTTTTTTGAAGAGAATCACAAAGATTTAAACCTCCTAATCAGTATACCCCTGGAAAAGGAGAAAAAAAAAGACTGACTTGATTTTTAAAATTAGCAAAATTTGAAAGACTCACATACCCTGATTTTGAAAGTGCTTTTAGGAACATCGGTGCATTCAGGTCTGATGGCATAATATGAGTCTGCAGGTTCCCCTGCACTATACCACAATATCATCGTGGCACCAAAAGAGTTCCACCAAAACCCCAAAAAAATTTAAATAAAGTAATGTCGCCCAAAAACTTGAAAGTCAAAAGCAATGGATCAAATTTGTGTTCGAAGCTGTCTAATGCTGGAATCCTCTTAAACTCCAAAATCGAAGAGACCCCAATAAGGATTTTAGAGAATAAATTAGAAAAGATCAAGGAGACCCTATTATCAATTGATGATGGAAGAGAGACCAAATTTTAGAAACACATTCAATCTCAATGAGAAGGACATGGGAAGAATTCCAAAATAAAAATAAAAAAGATGTTTGTGTTGACTATTATTTGGCCATATTTTCCCAAAATTTACATTTTTACGTATATTTTTCCCATTGAAGTGGTGTGGGGGCGGTGGATATCTATTACCTAGAAAAAATTGGCGCAAAAATGGAGGTGGGTGTTTGTTTGCTCTGATCCCTCTTTTCCACTCTTTCTTCACCATTTTCTCTTTTTCTTGTTATATTATCCAAATTTAAATTTATTATTTTTAGTTAATTACTAATTTTTTTCCTTGAATCTATCAAATTTTCAGTGAGAGAAAAGAATCACCTCAAAACTAACGATTTGGCTAGAATACACCTAAATTAAAGAAAAATAGTTACTCTTTTTCTGAGAATCCATGAAGCCAAGATATGCAATATCCTCACATAAAACAATATTGTTGGCAATAAAGAATAAGGATTTCAAGGTTTGGTTTCAAATCAATAAAATCTTGAAAGGAGGTGGAAATGACTGATCGATGGCTCTAATTCGATGAAAAGTGAAGAGTTGGGAGTCGGCAAATCTCTAGCTAGTGGAATGTTCTAGATGTAAGAATCGGAGGAAATCTTAAGATGCACCTTATGCAAGTGGAATGTAAGGGTCTAGGAATTTGATTGGAGGATTAAGTTTTTTTGGTCATCTTTGCTTCTTTACTTTTTTCTTTTATCTTAGGTACTCATGTATTGTTTGATCCGCCGAAATGCGTTATTTCGCTGCTTTCTGTTAATGTTAGTGGTCGGACTATCCCCCGTTTGTTGACTATTTGGCCCATTTTTATTTTAATAAATACTCTCTTAAAAGGCTGGAGAGTACTGCCTCTCCTTCAAAAGAAAAAATAGCTATGAGTAGTAATTAATTAGTAAGATGTTGAATATTCAGCATGTGGACAAACTTATTAGAGGTCAACATTGACTAAAATAGATAAGAAACACATTTTATACGGGGTAATACCAAGCATCCCAATTTTTGGAGCATGGCTAGTAACTAAAATAGATAAACCACAAATAAGGTAATACTAGGCATGCTAATTAAATGTACTCCACATCTTGGCTTTTGGACTACAAATATAATATTTGTAGTAAAAAATGGTTTTTGAACAACAACCACAAATGCCGCTCCCATGGTGAAGACTTGCACATGAAAAACTTATATAACACTTACCAATTTCCCATCAAATAAACAAAAGTAATTAAGTTATCTATACTAATACATTATAAAGTAGAACCCAAGTCTGTTGTAAAATTTGCGCCACGTGACTTTTTTGAATAAATTAATGTAAAATTATATTTTAATAAATTTTGTAACAATTTATAGTATTCTTGCTATATATACTAAATAGATAACATGTTTATATAATAATTTTTATCTTTATAATTTTCTATCTATGGATTATGAATTAGTTTATTACAATAGATAACATATTTATATAATTTTTATATACATAAATTCCTATGAGATGATATTTTCCATATTAATTTAATATTTTTATCTCTTAACAAGATTTAGGATTTTAATATATTTTTTTATCTTTTAACAAGACTTGAGCTTCACGTATAAAATTTATATCTATATAATGATAATTTTAAATAATAATTTTTTGTTATGTTGATATATTTTTATTTTGAGAAAAAGATATAACTTTATGTTGATGACTAAAACTATATATAAATGTTAAAAAAAATTGAATTTTAATTTAAATTATAAAATTAGATTTTCTTTATCTTTTTATGCATTTATCTATTGCATAATTTATTATGATATATATATATATATATATTTAGTATTTCAAATTAATATCGTATAATTGTATAGTTTTTAAATAAAAGTATCCCGTGAATATCACGGGACTTCAACTAGTTTTTAAGAAAAAACCACTTACTTTCTTTGTACAGGTCAAGGAGCCTAGTCGACGTGCTTTATAATCCTACAAACTAGTGTTATTCCCGTACATTGTACGGGTATATTTTAAAATAATTTTATCTCTAACTTATTATTTAAATATTTATTCGGAATGAATTTTCATGATTGAATCTTATTTTCTTTAGTAATAAAAATTATAAAATTTTAATTTGTTTAGAAGAAAAGAGTGGATGGTAGTTTTTGAGATAGTGGGAAAGTGGTTAAGGTAAAAGTGGATTAAAAATGAGAAATAGAAAATCAAAAAATATTTCAAATTTATCATGTGACTCAAATTTTTACAAAGACTTGGTTTTTGCTTTATATTTGTACTAGAGTAGATTTCTAAAATTATCAACTAAAATGAAATTCTAAAAAATTTCCGAACTACCAAAAGCTTCTATAAATATATGAAACCTAATTTGTTAAAGAGGACACAAAAGGTTTCTTAGAAAGAAAAAAGAGAAAAAACAAGGGTGATATGTTATATAATATTCATAGTAAAATAAGGACCAAACTTCCGTGTAAGATTGTTTGGTCCTTATTTTATATAATCTTGGTATAATTCTCCTTTATTTGAACGAAAACTTTTAAGATAGTGTAAAAAATAAAATGCCAAACTTCCGTGTAAGATTGTTTTTCTCAATTGAACATTTGAAAAGTTTGAAATTAGGTTTGTCATTTCATTACGACAAAAGATCCACACCTAAGTCTCACAGCTTTCGATCCGCTATTCCGATTATGATTTTCCTATCCCCAACACACAACATAATATTGAAGTACCAAAAAAGCCCTTGTATCATTATCATTCCACAAAAAAAAAGTCAATTAGATCTTAATTCTTTCTACGATGGGATGATGAACTTGTCAAAAGGACCTTGGTAGATGCTTACAAGCTTAATCCTCACTAAGGACATGACGTTGGATAGGGCTTTGTTAAGGGATATTATTCTATAATGATTGTCTTACATTTTGTTCATTCATTTTATACATGTTCAAGTTATAGAGGGTTGTTCACATATAATCACTTTTTAACTTTAGAAAATTTAGCATAGTTCTTATAAATATAAGTACGTTCACATAATAGTATTGCATGCATGTGCGGTCATATGTTCATACTCGATTTATATTATTGTATATAAAATATAGGTAAATTGACTTTAAAAAAGTAAAAGAAATAAAAGAAACGAAAAAAAATAATTCATTTTTTAAATCAAAATGACCCAAATTCATTTCTAATCGAATGACCCAGATTTATTTTTAATTTTTATGGTAAGTACCACTTTCATTTAAATCAATGCATATATATAGAGTTTGGTTCAAATAAAATAAACTTTTATCCTGAAACAAACTTTTATCCTGAAACAAACTCTTATCATGAAACGAATGCACTTTCCTAGTTCGTAGTGCACTTTTCCTATTTCGGATTGTATTTTTTCGGATTTGCACTTTTCGTACTTTTTGTAGTGCACTTTTCGTATTTTACAATGTATTTTCGTATGAAAAGTGCACTACGAACTAGTAAAAGTGCATTCGTTTCACATTTTAGGATAAGAGTTTGTTTTATTAGAACCAAACACCATATAGATATTGGTATAGGAACTACTACACAAGTAATTTTTTTTGTTTTTTAAAAGAAGTAATTTTGTACTAGTTTTCATGTTGTGACTTTTGATTTTAACTTTAACGACGGTTCTAATTTATAACGGAAATTTAAACGGGATTGGGAGTTTTTTTTATAAACAAAATACTTCTTTATTTTCGAGAGAGACGAACAAAACTAACCTAATTTCATTAATTTATTCCGACAATATACCCTCCTATTATGTAATTTGGCCAATAATAACCATTTGTATAAATTTAGACAGATTTGCCCTTACAATCTACACAAATTATGTTTACCCATATTTTGTGTAGGTTATTTTGTTTACCTGTAATCTGTAACACCCCGATAATTTATAAGAAATTGAGGTGCTCCCATGTCAACAAGAGCTCTTCCTTTTCTCAGTTCGAGTGAGAACAAAGAACTTAGAAGTTAAGCGTGCAAGGGCGAGAGAAGTACCAGGATGGGTGACCTCCTGGGAAGTTCTCGGGTTGGCATGGGATAGCGCTTCTATGGCCTCGGGCCTTACAAATGGTATCAGAACCGACTCTGGGTTACGAGTTGGCTTGGCCCGATGGGCGGTCACTCGACCCGGAGGGCGGTCCATGGGCCTTGACGAGGACGTCAAGTGCTTAAGTGGGGGAGATTGTAACACCCCGATAATTTATAAGGAATTGAGTGATGCGTCCCTCGCTTGGGATGCTCCGGATCGATCGTTGGCTTGAGTATTAGGTCTCCAATTTGACGTAGCGGAAGGCTGATTTGATTGTGAGTTGGTACGAACAAGAGGGAGGATTCGAGAGCAATTGTGTTTGTTTGAGAATAGAGAGGCGGCGCAAGCACTAGGATAGAATTAAGGAGAAACCTCAACTTGAATTAAACCCTAAATGTGCGCTAATTGAAAACATAAGCCTATTCTCCCTTATATAGAGAGGCGGCTGAAGCAAATGCAAAGAAACCCTAATCTATCGGCGGCGCGCCTAGGGCAAGCTTGCAAACGTAGGCCCAACGGCGCGGTCCGAAAATGATCGGCGCAAAACCCATAAAAGTCTTTCTAAATGTGTAAAACCAACAATAGAAATGTTCCATAATAGAAAGAATGCATAAAAGTACTAAAAATGGATAGGTCGTCCGTGACCGTGCCGGGAGTGTCATGACAAGGGCTGTCGCGACGCTGGCAAGGCTGGGACTCGGCGCTGGCGAAGTCACGGTGCGCGTCGGGGCACTGGCGAGGTCGCTGGCACGACGCGGGACGCTGGTGACGACGCTAGCGAGGTCTCGAGGACTTGAGGTTCGCCGATGCTTCCGAGAACCTCAAGTTGAGACTTGAACCCGAGGTCCGATGCGAGAACCTCAAGTTTGGCTCCGAGGTCTTGGCGAAGGCTGGTGGCAACCTCGTCTTGCGACCGATGCTCGAGGATGACGCGCCTTGGCGAGGTAGATCCGAGAGCTCGACGTGAGGTTCCTCGGCGCCGATGGTGGTGATGGTGCCGAGCGAGGTCGCGGTGTAGGGCGCGCCGTGGCCTGCGGAGAGGCGCGCCACAAGAGGCCTCGTTGCGTCTTGGATTGCTCTGGTTCTGGCACGAGTGATGGGGCCATCCGATTGAAGAGTGAATGCGTCGTCCTCTTGGCTAGCATCCATGACGGGGGTCGCAGCACCCTCCCCCACTTGGCTGGGAAACGTCCCCGTTTCCTCATAAGCGGGTGCAACATAAGGGGAGAGTTCAGCGACGTTGAAGCTTGAGTGCACGGAGTGCTTGCCGTCGAGGTCGAGCTTATATGCGTTGTCTCCGATGCGCTCAAGGACCCTAAAAGGTCCGTCTCCGCGCTGGTGAAGCTTCATCTTCCTTGAATCCGGAAACCTGTCCTTCCGAAGATGGAGCCACACGAGGTCCCCGGGGTTGAAAAGCATGCGTTTCCGACCCTTGTTGTGCTGAGCCTCGTATTGAGCCCCAATTGAACTTTAGTCCGCTCGTGTAACTTGCGGATGGCGTCGGCGCGGTTGGAGGCGTCGATGTGTTCGCCGTTCTTCAAAGGCCGAGGTGTGATATCCATCGGAGAGTGAGGGTTGAGGCCGTAGACAATCTCGAACGACGTCATCTTGGTGGCCGAGTGTTTGGACCTGTTGTAAGCAAACTCAACAAATGGTATTAGATCCTCCCACCGGCGTGGGTTATTTTTGAGCACCGTCCAAAGAAGGGTGCCCAAGGTCCGATTGGTCACCTCAGTCTGACCATCGGTTTGGGGATGATAAGAAGTAGAAAAGAGTAATTGTGTGCCCAGCTTTCCCCAAAGCGTTCTCCAGAAATGGCTACAGAATTTCGTGTCTTGATCACTAACAATAGTGCGAGGCACGCCATGTATGCGCACGACATGCTCAAAGAACAAGTTTGCGATTTCAGTCGCATTGTTGTTCCCTTTGCATGGCACGAAGTGAGCCATTTTGGAGAAGCGGTCTACAATCACGAAAATCGAATCTTTACCGCGCCTAGACATCGGAAGACTCGTGATAAAATCCATAGAGAGATCTTCCCACGGAGTACCCGGAATAGGCAACGGAGTGTAAAGGCCATGAGGTTGAAACCTCGACTTAGCAGTTTGGCACGCCACACAACCCCGACAATACTTGTGAACGTCCGAAGCCATGCGTGGCCAAAAGAAGTGTTCACGAAGTGCTGCTAGGGTTTTGGCTATGCCAAAGTGGCCCCGACCATCATGAGCTTCTTTGAGCAAAAGATGCCTCATAGACGAGGCCGGAAT
The DNA here is from genome assembly GCA_964016875.1 of Fallopia convolvulus. NCBI lineage: Eukaryota > Viridiplantae > Streptophyta > Magnoliopsida > Caryophyllales > Polygonaceae > Fallopia > Fallopia convolvulus. The sequence goes on from OZ024737.1 coordinate 35,999,891, forward strand.
GCAAAGCTTCCCGGCTCGGTAGAGATATCCATTGTCCAAAAAGAATGTCTCATGGATTCGACTTTGCTCAAGGTTCTCCATGATCGGTTTAAAATATGGATCATGCAAATATAACTCCTTAATCAAGGAGAACCCTAGCAAATTGGCCTGCAGTTGAGTTAAAAGTACATACCTGCGTGACAGAGCGTCTGCCACGACATTGTCCTTCCCTTTCTTGTGAGCGATAATATACGGAAATGTTTCCATAAATTCCACCCATCGAGCATGGCGCCTGTTTAGAGTCGTTTGACTCCTAAGATATGCAAGGGCCGCATGGTCCGTATGAATAACGAACTCACTAGGCCAAAGATAGTGCTGCCATGTTTTAAGAACCCGAATAAGTGCGTACAACTCCTTGTCATACGTCGGGTAATTGAGAGTTGCCCCCGTTAATTTTTCACTAAAGTATGCAATAGGGCGTCTCTCTTGAAGGAGTACGCCGCCTACGCCATAGTCGGAGGCGTCGCACTCGATCTCAAAGCGCTTAGTAAGTCTGGCAATTGCAAGACCGGAGCGCTACACAAAGCATCTTTTTAAGGCCTGAAAGGCGGCCTCATGAATCGGCATCCACTTGATTGTGGTTGCCTTCTTGGTCAAATTATGGAGTGGCCCGGCGATGGAACTAAAGTCCTTGACGAATCGCCGATAGAACCCTGCGAGCCCTAAAAAGGAGCGAACCATCGTCGGGGTCGTAGGGGTGGGCCACTCGCGGATGGCGCGGATCTTGTCGTCATCCACTTTGAGCCCATCCTTGGACACGACGAACCCAAGAAAATTCGTCGTGTCCGTGCAAAACGAACATTTGTCCAAGTTTACAAATAAAGAGTGCTCGCGAAGGGATTCTAACACCAACCTAAGGCGCCTCGCGTGAGAATCTAAGTCCTTAGAAAATACCAAAATATCGTCAAAGTAGACGACAACAAAACGTCCTATAAATTTACGAAAAACATAGTTCATAAGCCGCATAAAAGTACTAGGGGCGTTTGTCAAGCCAAAAGGCATGACAATCCATTCGTACAAACCATGTTTGGTTTTGAATGCGGTCTTCCACTCGTCGCCTTCATGCATCCGGATTTGGTGGTAGCCACTCCGGAGGTCGATCTTGGAGAACAAGGCGGCGCCGTGGAGCTCATCGAGCATGTCATCAAGCCGTGGAATGGGATGTCTGTACTTCACCGTGATCTGATTTATGGCTCGGCAGTCGACGCACATACGCCACAAGCCATCCTTCTTTGGCACGAGGATCACCGGCACCGCGCAAGGGCTCAAGGACTCGCGGACAAATCCCTTGTCCAACAAGTCTTGAACTTGGCGTTGAAGCTCCTCGGTTTCCCTAGGTGAAGTCCTATATGCAGCTCGATTGGGAAGGGAAGCGCCTGGCACGAGGTCGATCTTGTGCTCAATTCCTCGGATCGGCGGCAAGCCCTTCGGAAGCTCATCCGGCATGATATCTTCAAACTCCTTCAAAATAGACACAATAGAAGAGGGAAGTGAAGAAATCTCGGATTTATGAATGGAAAGAAGGGGAACAAGCATGAAACAAGAAAGACTCCCCTGAATGGATTTCTCGACGTCCCGACGCCTGGCTAAGAGCAATCGATCCTGGCAAGTGCCTAGCAATGGTGGCTCAGCGTCGGTGCTCGTCCGATCATCTTCTGGGGCGATTTTTGGTGAGGTGATATCCCCTGGAATTTGTGGAAGAGTGCCCCTGGAAACGCCATGAAACTCGTTCCGTAGCTCCTGGAATCTGAGTTTTCGTGCAGCGACGACGTGGTGCGCGACGCTGGGGGTTGTGCTCGGCGGTCCCTTGCTTAAATTGATATCTCCTGGGCGTTTTTTATACAGATCTGGTGGAAATTCAATTTGAAGAGGTTTTGAGCTTGGAACGCCGAGAGAAGTGTCAGAAATCTGCTTGAGGCCCTTTTTGTCAAAATCGGCGGCGTTCGGCGCGTTACCGACGCCTCTCGACGCAAACTGTCGACCTTCCTCCAGATTCTGTCGGCGTGTTTCTTCTTGAACATCATGAGACTTATTTTTGGTTGGATTGACACCAGGAGCGCCTATAGAACCAGCAGTTTTGCCCTCGGACGCCGTTGGCGTCTTGTTTGGCGCGCCGGTGCCGCTGTCGCTAGTCTTCTGTCTTTGCCTTTCGGCTTCATCCTGTAGAGCTTCACTAGGCGACATAGGTAAGAGAGTCACGCGCTTCCCGTGGTAATTGAACATGTAAGTGTTCAAATACCCGTCGTGAAGCACGCGACGATCGTATTGCCATGGACGCCCCAACAAGAGGTGAGTGGCGTCCATTGGCGTTACGTCACATAAAATAGAATCCGAGTATTGACCAATGGAAAAATTGAGAATTACCTGTTTGTCGACCCAATCCCCTCCATCATTTGATATCCATTGAAGCTTGAATGGTTGAGGGTGTGGCGTGGTGGGCAACTTGAAGTGAGCGACAACTTTCTTTGAAAGGAAGTTTGCACAACTCCCGGAATCTATTATGGCACTCAGCGAGACATTATTGACCAAACATCGGGTGTGAAAAAGTTGCTCGCGTTGTTCCGTGCGTGGAGCTTCGCGGACGCTAAGAGCGCGCCGAGTAACTAGGCCGAGCTTGGCTACGCCGAGGGCATCCGATGGATCGCACTCGAGCTCGGCGGCGTCGATCTCATTCGGCTCAACTTCTTCAACGTCTTCACTGTCATATGGATCGCCTTGAGTGGTAAACAAAACTTTCTTGTTGTTTGGACAGTTCCGTTGCAAATGGCCTCGTCCCCCGCATTTGTAGCACGCCATGTCACGAGCGCGATCAGCGTTCGACTCGGCGGTGCGCGGCGCGGCTGGGGCCTTGGCTTGGGAGGCCTCGGCCTTTGCTTTGGAACCTGTCGAAGGGCTAGGCAAAGAAGGAGCAAACCGATTAGTAGATAAACCAGATTGACTAGAGTTAGACACATACCTCGAATTAGACCATCCCGATTTGGTGCGCATCTCTTGTTTGTGGATTTGCATGGCGGTGTGCACCAAATTGTTGATGTCTTTAATTGGGAGGATTTCCAATCTATCTTGAATCGACTGCCTTAAACCCGAAAGGAACCTCGTCTTCATTACGGACGGTGAGACTCTCATCCCCGCCTTGAAGAACATGTCTTCGAGTTTGGAAAAATATTCCTCTGGCGTCATTGTGCCTTGTTTGATGCGCATGATCTCGATGTGCATCTTGTCCTTGGTAATCGGCTGGAATGTACCTCTTCTTCAAGATATAGACTAGTTGATGCCACTCACGGATTAGGGGCTTTCCTTTTCGAATCCTTTCGGACTCGAATCGGTTCCACCATGTCCTCGCGGCACCAACGAAGTGCAGCGTCACAACTTCCACCTTCTCGTCGTCCTCGTAACCTAAATGACGGAGCGTGTGCTCCGTGCCTTGTAACCACTCCAAAAACACATCAGGATCATAAGAACCGGAAAAGGTTTCGAATTTTACCTTGACATCCCGACGTTGTTGTCGTGGATCCCGAGTATCGCGGCGATCTCGATCGCGCCGAGGGCTGTCATGCCGAGGCGAGTAGGCGCGCCTGTCGCGCCGATGCCGAGGCTGTCCTCGATGCGGATCGTCATCTCCATCGTCCGGATCGTCTCCACAGTAAGGCCTCCGCGGACGCCGATCGTCGCGATCCCTGTCGCGCCGTCCATGCGCGCCGTGCGTGCGACCCGAGCCATAGACTCGATCGTACTCGGTGCGATGCTTGGCAAGGCGCGGTGGTGGGATCCAATCCGAAGGCCGGTTGTCATGTTCTTCCGGATCCTGCACATTTGGATGCTCAAACGAGGATTCATTAGAATAACCCGAGAACTCATCGTACTTGTTTTCAAACTCCGAGAACGGACTACGAGCACTTTGATGCCCGAGGTCGTCCTCAACTCTATAGGCGTCGGCGTCGTAATACTTGGCCCCGTGCTTCCGCTTTGGGGTTTCGTACACATACGCCGGCGACTTGTTCTTTTTCTTTCTTTTGGGATCCGCACTCGTATGTCGACGTCTATACTCCTCGGAGTTGTACTCATCGGAATATACGTCGTAAACTTATGTGTCCCTATAGTCTCGCGCCACTTGATAGCGATCTGCGGTCCGGGGACCACCATCATGCCGATCAAATTGGCGACTTTCTTTGATCGACTCCATGCGTTGCATGGTGCCGAATAGTGATGAAGGTTGTGCGTGTTTCTTTCCCTTCGCGTTGGCACGAACAACGTCCTCCGCGGACACGCCTGGCACGCCATGGATCTCGGAAGCTAAGCCATGCGGCTGTGGCACGGTGTGCTTCGATTGAGTTTGGCTCGCCGCCAAGAGGCGTTCGAGCTCTTCTATGCGCGCCACGGCTTCGGGGTTCCACGCCTCTCGATTTTGGGTAGGGTTTTGGCCCTCGGTGGGGTTGTTGTTTCCACCATCTCCCGACTCCGACATAGTACCTATGGTAACACCAGTCATCGAAGCAAGTAAGAAGTTCACAAGCAACTAAACAAGAGTTACAATTCTCTTAAGTCAAGCCGACCCTTGTGTTCAAACCACACGTTGAAGGATTGGCAAGGCTAAAGGTCACTCAAACTCGATCAAAGAAGTGGATCCGAAAATTACAATGCAAGCTAAGCAAGATAAGGCAAGTTCGAAACCAAAAACTCAAAGCAAGTAATGATAAGAATGAAAGGTGCGAAATTTGCAAACAAAAGTGAAGGATCTTGCCTTATTTTGGCTTGTGATCTTCACGAGATTTTTTTTTTTATCAATCCAATCGACTAGTTACCTTATTTTGGCTTTATAGTCGAAGTAAATTTTTTTTTTTTTTGATTACAAGCAAGCCGGACTAGGTTTTCTCCTCTAGAACCGATTCAAGCAATGAGAGAATCAACACGCAAATAATCACACGAAGCACAAGAGAAATTGGCAAAACAAGTCCTATGTTCATGCAACTAGCAAGACAAAGCAACAACTTCACCAAAATCAATAGATCGAATGAGTTAGGGTACGGTTGATTTTTTTTTAATGAATTACGAAGCAAAGAAAAAAAAATTTGGGACCCTAGGGGTGATGGATATGCGAAGTGGAGAATGAATCTAGGGTTTGAATTGGCGGAAAGACGTGTGAGAATGAACTAGAAGGGTTGAACGAGACTTACTCAAACCTTGGCTCTGACGCCAGTTGATGCGTCCCTCGCTTGGGATGCTCCGGATCGATCATTGGCTTGAGTATTAGGTCTCCAATTTGACGTAGCGGAAGGCTGATTTGATTGTGAGTTGGTACGAACAAGAGGGAGGATTCGAGAGCAATTGTGTTTGTTTGAGAATAGAGAGGCGGCGCAAGCACTAGGATAGAATTAAGGAGAAACCTCAACTTGAATTAAACCCTAAATGTGCGCTAATTGAAAACATAAGCCTATTCTCCCTTATATAGAGAGGCGGCTGAAGCAAATGCAAAGAAACCCTAATCTATCGGCGGCGGGCCTAGGGCAAGCTTGCAAACTTAGGCCCAACGGCGCGGTCCGAAAATGATCGGCGCAAAGCCCATAAAAGTCTTTCTAAATTTGTAAAACCAACAATAGAAATGTTCCATAATAGAAAGAATGCATAAAAGTACTAAAAATGGATAGGTCGTCCGTGACCGTGCCGGGAGTGTCATGACAAGGGCTGTCGCGACGCTGGCAAGGCTGGGACTCGGCGCTGGCGAAGTCACGGGGCGCGTCGGGGCGCTGGCGAGGTCGTTGGCACGATGCGGGACGCTGGTGACGGCGCTAGCAAGGTCTCGAGGACTTGAGGTTCGCCGATGCTTCCGAGAATCTCAAGTTGAGACTCGATCACGAGGTCCGATGCGAGGACCTCAAGTTTGGCTCCGAGGTCTTGGCGAAGGCTGGTGGCAACCTCGTCTTGCGATCCGATGCTCGAGGATGGCCCGCCTTGGCGAGGTCGATCCGAGAGCTCGACGCGAGGTTCCTGGGCGCCGATGGTGGTGATGGTGCCGAGCGAGGTCGCGGTGTAGGGCGCGCCGTGGCCTGCGGAGAGGCGCGCCACAAGAGGCCTCGTTGCGTCTTGGATTGCTCTGGTTCTGGCACGAGTGATGGGGCCATCCGAGCGAAGAGTGAATGCGTCGTCCTCTTGGCTAGCATCCATGACGGGGGTCGCATCATTGAGGTGCTCCCATGTCAGCAAGAGCTCTTCCTTTTCTCAGTTCGAGTGAGGACAAAGAACTTAGAAGTTAAGCGTGCAAGGGCGAGAGTAGTACAAGGATGGGTGACCTCCTGGGAAGTTCTCGGGTTGGCATGGGATAGCGCTTCTATGGCCTCGGGCCTTACATAATCGATTTTCATGTAGTCTAATTAAAATCCTAATCGATTTTAATGTAACCGATTTTCATGTAACTGATTTTTATCGTTGATACTGTTTGCACGCAACTTTTTTACTAGTTGCACCACACAATTTGTTTGTGTGGACTCACACAAACAGTTTGAGTGGAGTCCACACAAACAATTTGAGTGGAGAAATACCCCTTCTACCGTTTTTTATAGGGTTTAATCGACCTACTTTTCGATTTTTTAAAATTTTTATTTATGTCATCTACCTTAATATATTATAAAGCAGAACCCAAGTCTGTTGTAAAATTTGCGCCACGTGGCATTTTTGAATAAATTAATGTGAAATTATATTTTAATATTTTTTGTAACAACTTATAATATTCTTGCTATATATACTAAATAGATGACATGTTTATATAATTTTTTATGTATATAATTTTCTATCTATGGATTATGTATTAGTTTAGTACAACAGATAACATATTTATGTAATTTTTATATACATAAATTTCTATGAGATGATATTTTCCATATTATTTTAATATTTTTATCTCTTAAAAAGATTTAGGGTCTTAATATATTTTTTATCTTTTAACAAGGCTTGAGCTCAAAGTATAAAATTTATATGTATATAATGTTATAATTTTAAATAATAAATTTTGTTATGTTGATATATTATTATTTTGAGAAAAAGATACAATTTTATGTTGATGACTAAGATTATTTTTAGATGTTGAAAAAAATTCGAATTTTAATTTAAATTAATAAAATTAGATTTTCTTTATCTTTTTATGCATTTATATTAAAGATTTTTTATTAACTCAAAGTTTGATAAAAAAAAAATACAAATCTTGATGGATACTTGTTTAAATTGATGAATACTTGTTTAAATTGAGTTTTGATAAAAAAAAAATACAATTTTATCTTGATGAATACTTGGTATTAGGGTTGATTATTAGGATTTTATGGTTAGGGTATAGAATTTAGGGTTAAGGTTTTAGGTTAAGGTTATAGAGTAAATGTTAAGGTTATGGCTTAGGATTTAATGTTCGGGTTAGGATTTAATTAAGGTTAGAGTTATGATTTAGGGTTATTAGTTAGGGTTAATGTTAGGGTTAGAGTTTAAGGTTAGGATTAGGGTTTATTATTAGGGTTGATGTTTAAAATTTAGAATTAGGATCTTGGATTTGAGGTTTAGGTTTATAGTTAGAGTTAAGACCAGGTAGAGTATAGGGTAAGTATTAGGGTTTATGATTAGGGTTTATGGTTTAGAATTTAGGGTTATGGTTTAAGGGGTTTATAGTTAGGGTTAAGGCCAGGTAGAGTATAGGGAAAGTATTGGGGTTTATGAGTTAGGTTTATGGTTTAGAATTTATGGTTATGGTTTAAGGGTTAGAGTTAGGGAGTAAAATTTAAGGGTAGGATTTAGGATTATGGGTTAGGGTTTAATGTTTAGGGTTAGAGTTATGATTTAGGGTTATGGGCTAAGGTTAGTGCACGATTAAGGTTAGGATCAAGGTATTATTAGTGTTAGGGTTTAAAATTTAGGATTTAAGATTAGGATTTGAGGCTTAGGTTTATGGTTAGGGAAAGTATAGATTTTAGGGTATGTATTAGGGTTTAGGGTTAGTGTTTAAGGTTAGGATAAGTGTTTAGGTTTCAATTGGTATTATGTAGTCGGACAGTTAATTTGATCTTTATCTATTAATAGATAATGGCTAGATATCATATTGTATGTGTAGATTGTTTCATATAATATCACATATTAAAAAATAAAAAATAATTAATATACACTTATCTTAAAAGTTTTAATTAAATAATTAACATTACTAAACAAAAATAGATTTATAAAGATTGAAGGGTTTTTAGGGTATGATTTTAGATGTTATTAAAGTAAATAATGTATGTAGATATATAACCGAAAAGGCGATCGGCAAAATACTAAAAGAAGGGACGCGAGAAGGGGCATCTCTCTACTCAAACTATTTGAGTGGAATCCACTCAAACTGTTTGTGTGGAGACTCCACTCAAACAGATTGTGTGGTGCAATCAGCCAAAATTAGGTGTGCAAACAGCATCAACCATTTTTATGTAGCCTATTTTCATATAATCGATTTTAATCTAACCCTAATTAAAATCCTAACCAATTTTTATGTAATATATTTTTATTTTTATGCAACCGATTTTTATGTAACTTATTTTCATGTAACCGATTTTTATGTAGCCCTAAATGAAATCTTAACCGATTTTCATGTAATATATTTTTATATAACCGATTTTTATGTAAACTATTTTCATGTAATTGATTTTTATGTAGCCCTTATTAAAATCCTAACCGATTTTATGTAACATATTTTCACGAAACCAAATTTTATGCAACCCTTTAAAATCCTAACCAATTTCAACTTAATTGATTTTCATGTAATATTTTTTTATGTAATCGGTTCTTATGTAACCTATTTTCATGCAACTGAATTTTATGTAACCTATTTTCACGCAACTGATTTTTATGTAGCCCTTTGAAATACTAATCGATTTCAATTTAATCAATTTTCATGTAATTTTTTTTATGTAATCGATTTTTATGCAACATATTTTCATGTAACTAATTTTTATGTAGCCCTAATTGAAATCCTAACCGATTTTCATGTAGCCCTAATTGAAATCCTAACAAATTTTAATCTAAACGATTTTCATGTAATATATGTTTATGTAACCTATTTTTATGTAGTCGATTTTCATGTAGTCGATTTTTATGTAACCCTAATTGATATCCTAACCGATTATGTAACCACTTTTCACGTAATATATTTTTATGTAACAGATTTTTCATAAATTCGATTTTCATGTAACCGATTTTTATGTATCCGATTTTTATCTAACCGATTTAAATGTAACAAATTTTCACTAATTTAAGTTTACACAACGTAACTGATTTTTATGTAACCCTATAATAACTTTGATTTACAAACGTGATCAAGATCGATGACACCTTAAATTTTCGATCGACATTGAGAGGCGATGCCCAAAGATCAACAAGGATAAGAGGTGGTGATGGTAGACGGTTAACGATTGTTTGATTTTGGATTAATTTATTAGAAAGTTTAATTTGAAATGTTGATCTAGATAACTATATTTAATTAATTATTTTTTATGATGTTGGGATAATTTGATATTTTAAATATAAAAATATAGTTTTAGAAAAAGAAATGGGGTGAGGTATATTTTTAGAATTAATTAATGAAAATATGATTATTGTTGTATTTTTCTCTTATTTTCAGCTATTTTCTACGAACGGGTAATTCGCCCCGAGTTTAACTCGGGAGGTTTGATCAAACCTTCAGCCAACAAGTGTTTTGAAATGTCTTCAATCAACAAGTGGTTATCGCTCTTTCGCTTGCCAAAACCAAGTCGAAGTAGTCTTTCTTGAATTGCATTTAGAATCTAATAAAGCTAGTCCAGCTTTGATTATACAATTAGTTTGAGAATACGCGCACAGGTAAACCGAACGTAGCCATTGTTAAAATTTCCGAACGATATCATTGCGATTTTCATGATTTAGACTGAAATTTCATTCCCTTTTCCTTCGGTGTCGCAGTTCTCGGAATCGCGGAGCGTAACCAGGTGTACTTTTCTTCTCTCTTGCGAACTTTCAGTTTGCAGCTGTAAGTTTTCTTCAATTTTGAGTTGTTCTTTACTACGGGAAATGATTTTGTTATATATATGCACTATAGCGAAAGAGGAGTCATACTTTCGTATGTGAGAGCGAAAGCTTTATTGTTCAATCAGAGGATGTTGAAGCTTTGTCTGTTGCTTTTGGTTTTGAACTAATGCATGCTTTTTGGCATGGCTTACGAATTTCGAGCAATCAATATTTGGAAGTGTATATAGATTTTTAGGTGACTATATTATTTAGCCTATGATTCCGTCATAATGGTTTTTTTTTCCTGTTACTGGTTGGTTTTGTACAAATGCATGCCTTTTTCTTTTCTTATTTTCAGAATTACACATTATATACCATAGAAGATAAAGTAAGGTGTTGGAGACGGAGTCAGGAGTCATAAAGTTTATAGAATGTCCAAGTCCTTATCTGGAAATGCACCTCAAGCGAGGCTCAATATTGATCATTTCAAGGTACACTTACAAATACAAAAAATGCTCTCTTGTTTGTCAACTGTTGCCATCTTGTAACAGCTCTCTTTCTTGCTAGACACCTTATATAGCTTATTCACAAATATACTCCGTTAACTCATGCTATAAATGCTATGTAGTGAATTGACATTGCATTGATTGAGTTTCTAGTAAGTTTGTCAAACGCACTGTGGCTCTCTGCAGGGGGATTTTTCATTTGATGAATTATTTGGAAATTTGGTAAATGAATTGCTACCATCTTTTAAAGAGGAAGCTAGGGAGGTATCTGATAGCACTGGTGTTACTGATTTAACAACACAAGGGCTTTCGATTCCATTGTTTCCTGAAGTTGATGCTCTGCTGGCACTGTTCCATGATTCTTCTAAGGAGTTAATTGATCTCCGGCAACAGGTACCGGTGTTGTTAATGTAACATATCAGACAAATCATATACCAACATTTACCTCTTTTTTCTTTCTTCTCACCTCTTGCCTTTCTGCTACATTTGAGAATGAAGATTGATACAGGACTTAACAATCTCAAAATGGAGGTTTCAACACAAGATTCCAAGCATCGGACAACATTGGCTGAGGTTAGTCTTTGATCATGTTTGTTATGACAAATAAGCATACAATCTTGTTAGTTGAGCTGAGAATTTTCTTTATGTGATGTGATTATAAATTAATCTTTCTTTCAATTGGGACTTGCCATAGTTGATATAGGGGCTATAGTGCCTTTGAGATGTGGATGTAGCCCCTATATCAATTTTGGCGCATTTTAACTAAATTCAGTTATTTTTGTCAGATAGTTGAGTTTCAGTTTTCCTTGGGTCTTTCGGGCGCATCCTAGGGTGCCCCCATCTTGACCACTAGATCCTGCTTGAGCGACACTTTACTAAACAATGATGATGATGATGATGTTGATGATGGGACTTGCCATAGTTCCAATGTTATATCCATTTACAATTTTTCTCATGACCACCAATTTTTGAATTTTAGCTGAATTTTAACCATTTATAGTAGCTTATGCTAATATCTGTGTAGATAGTTGTCTACAAGAATATTCTTGCTACATCCTTCTACTTTCTTGTTAGTGGAGCATTTTCCACTTGAACTTGATTAAACAATAGATCGGGATAAGCTTTTTCTTCTTGCTTTAGGTGTCCCATAAAACAACATTCATTTTATTAGGGCCATTATTGTAGCTGCAGCAGTTGTACAAGTTGAAAACTTGTCAGTAAGATTGGTTTTGGAGAAAATAATGCTCTAATGTTTCCTATATATGTCATTTCAGTTGGAAAAGGGTGTAGATGGTTTATTTGATAGCTTTTCCAGGCTGGATACGCGTATTTCAAGTGTTGGACAGACTGCAGCAAAAATTGGAGATCATCTGCAGGTAATAGTCTGCTCTTTATTTAATTACTAAATTTTTTACCTGTCTACATGTAATGTAAGAATGCATGCAGTAGTTTATATCCTTCTAAAATTTTTTACTCACCCTGTAAGATGCAACATAATTTGCCCCATTGAACTTGTCATATTCTGACATTCAATAATATCCTCAGAGTGCTGATACCCAACGAGAAACTGCTAGCCAGACAACAGATTTGATAAAGGTATTCCTTCCTGAACTTAGGTAATCTATTGCTTATTAATGGAATCAGATCATCTCATGTTGAAAATGTGCAGTACTTGATGGAGTTTAATAGCAGTCCTGGGGACCTGATGGAATTGTCACCGTTGTTTTCTGATGATAATCGTGTTGCTGAGGCTGCTTCAATTGCACAAAAATTGAGTAAGATAGTATAGAATTTGCACACTGCTTTGTGGTGCTGATGTGCTGCTTTATTAGTTTATTTCTATGCTCAGTTTTATATTATGAAAGCTCTTGTTTTCTCTGGAAGCTTATTAGTGGCCATCATCACACAGTATTTTGTTTATCAAGAATAAAAATTAATGTTTTATGAAACATTCAACCTCTCCTATTTTATTATCTGAGCAACACATAGTAAATCAATAGTGACTTCTGCCCTTTTGACAGGGAATCTGAAAAGTTTGGCAATTGAAAAGACAATGGTAATGCATGATAAGACCTAATACCTGGTAGCTTACGAGTTTTAATCTACACATTTTGAGAACAGGATAATTATAAGGTTGATATAAAAGGAAAGCGATATGCTTACACTGGTCTGAACTAGAATCGGTTCAGAACCGAAATCTTTTATAATATTGGACTAAAATACGGACTAAGCCTTAGTTTTAATTTTTCGAGTTGTTTCTTGGATATTCTCCCCTTATTTTTGTAGGATGTGTGATGTAATAATATCAAACTATACATTTAATGTAATTAAAAAAAATTATAACCCTAACTACGCCTTATACAAAAATAAATTGAACTACATATGTGTACATTTAATGTAAAAAAAATCCTAGCTAGATCATGCAATATTATCAAATTAAACTACAATGATATTGGGAAAAAAATCCTGCCCAATACCAGAAAGTTTTGGTTTTGGACCTGACCAGATCCATCCGACTTTGGTCTGGACTGGATTGTGTACACTGTACATTTCTCATCGATATTCCTTCTTCATCATTATGTCTCTTGCTTACCTCTATTCTTCTGATCTTTATGGAAATTTAGCTCTTAAAAATTCAATTTTTCCTGTATAAAAGAATCATACTCTCTCCGTTTCAAAATAGTTTTTCTTAAAGCCATTTTTTCTTGTTTCAAAATACTTGTTCATCTAACTTTTTTTTCCATTGATACCCTTATCTATACCCCCACATTACACATAAAATTTATTTTTTTTAGTTGAATCTCCCAAAGTGTACATATAGGGGTAGTTTGGGTAAAAAAAAATTCCTTAATAAGTGTGCAATTTTGTCTAAGATCAACTATTTTGAAACGGAGGGAGTATTAATTTTAGCTTTCTAGTCAACTTGCTGTTGCTCATTCTCTAGTCATAGTTGGCATATGCAGCCTTTCAGCTGTAGAGATAGTTTTTTAATTGCTATATTTTTTAATTAATTCTGAATTTGTGCAGCAATCTGGTGGAACACTTGAAAATCATTGACCTCTTTTGCTGGTGTTGTTGATTGCAGGAATATTTGCTGAGGATGATGTCAGAAAAAAAGGCATAGGAGTCGCTACTGATAGAGGACATGTTACTGCTAGCAGAGGATTAGAAGTTGCAGTTGCTAACCTTCAGGATTACTGCAATGGTGGGTTAGGTTTTATTGTTTTAATACAAGCAATGAGGAACTTCATATCAGAAATATAGTTTTCTTGGTTACTGAATTAGACAGGACAAGTAGGATATATCCAGTTATTATGATAGTTAGAAATAACTGATTTGGGGAAAGGGAAAAATAATGAGTAGTTTCAATAATCAAATACATCTGGTGTCTTCCCACCCAAAACAAGAAAATGGAAGATCTTAGATATGAAGTTCTCCCGACTTTCTGCTAACATGTGTACTCTTGCTATATGCATACTGACACAAACGAGTGAACATTGTGTGCTTATATGCCTAAGAATTGGAATCTATATACTATTACTAAACTCGAATCCCTCTATCTTATTTGTCAATCTCATAACTATGCTACATAAGCTTCTTAATTTTTAAATTTACTCCTTTACCCTTCATAATTTTTAGTATTTACAATCCTTTAGAATATATAATATAATAATATTGTTAATGTTATTACTAATTGCACATAATATATTAATAGGTGATCTTTAATTCCTTACACACTATATTAGTAGATGATATCTCTACTATTTATCTTTATGAACAAAATTTTAATATTATATAGTCATATTAGAATGTAATCTCTACTATTCAATAGTTATGGACATAAATTCATAAATTTTAATATTATGTAATTTTTTAAGTTTTTACAATAATTAAATAATAAATGTACATAATACATTAGTACATGATCTTTGATTCTTTAACAATATGTAATGTGTACATACTTTATTAGTACGTGAGAGACTTTAATATTATATAATTATATTAGTACGTGAGATATGTGTACCGTAATTTTTTCTATGGTAAATATGAAACTATGAATATGAGGTGTACCACCACTTATTTAAAATATGAGGTGTACCACCACTTATGTAATTTTTAATAATTATTGATTTAATATATGGTTCCTACATAAAAAACAAATTCTCAAGTCATAGTCGTGCATGGCACGAACGGGTCTTGCTAGTTCAGTTCTAAAAAAGAAAGTTCATGAACTTTAACTTTGGTTATTTGTTGCTTTTTCAAAATACCATTTTCTTATTCCCTTTTGAGATACTAAATATGAATGCTTTATTCTGGCTCTTTGCTTTAGAATTGGAGAATAGATTGTTGTCCAAGTTTGATAATGCCTCAACAAAAAGGGAACTTTCTACCATGGCAGAATGTGCAAAAATATTATCTCAGGTAATCTTTTATGAGATAATTCCTTTTTTAATAGGTATCTTTATTAGTGTGCTACTTTTTTCTATCCATTTAGATATTTTAATGAGCTGTCATAAAAATCTATTGAGACATTTTGTGTGTAGTTTGACTTTTAGGCACTTTATAAGTTGTACTTTGTATTTGTTTTCCCAGGGGAGACCAAAAGTTATATTAAGTTTTCTATAATGGGACTTGCATAAATATGTGTTTCTGTAAGTTAAACTTCAAAGAGTGATGATCACTCTTATTTGCCTGGTTATATAGCCCCAAGAAAATACTGGTGTGGTCTTGAAACATAGACTGGGTTTTTTCACAATTCTAATTGAGCTTTTAATACAATTTGCATAAGTTTGATTCTCCTTTGTATGCAAGTCCGGACTCTGCTATTTATCTTCTCTGAGAATCGATTATATTTGTTCCAGTCTTAAAAGGTGTATAAATTGCTTATGTTTCTGGATGGTGTTCTATGGCTCATAGCTGCTAGTATGAGTCTCATAAAAATGGTAAAGCTCATAGTTGTTGTTGGTTTGTAAATTCTCTGGATATGTAAATTATAGTTACCTTTCACCTTTGTGAGAAGGTGATATACTGATATTCCATCTTTTAACTTAAAGATAAGATGAAGTTGCTTATCCAACTGCTATAACCGCTGAATCTCAATCTCAATCTTATTGTTTGTTGTAATCACTGAGTTCTCATAATTTTTATGCATTGTTTCTTGTATTCCTTTGTTTGTATTGTACAAGACAGTTTAACAGGGGCAGCAGTGCGATGCAACATTTCGTGGCAACACGTCCAATGTTTATTGATGTCGAGATAATGAATGCAGACACTAGATTAGTTCTTGGTGATCAGGACTCACATGTTAGTCCTAGTGAAGTTGCAAGTGGACTTTCTTCATTATACAAAGAAATCACAGGTCAGAATAAATTCTTTTCATATCAAACAGGATGATGTGGGTTTCTCGTGTTGGAATTTCATAAGATGGTCATTTAGTTGAGGGTTGGCTCATTTAGGTCCTGTTGCCCCCTGCTCCCCTATTTATGGGTGTATTCAACTTTTGCCGGGTTGAGCTGTGGACTAAAAACCTTGCCATTTTAGGAAAAAAAGTATATGCCTGAATCTTATGAGTGTATGCTTGGTGTATATGGCAGAGACTGTGAAGAAAGAATCATCTACAATAATGGCTGTTTTCCCTTGTCCAAATGAGGTTATGTCAATTCTTGTACAGGTAATGCTGTGGGATTCAATCCCTTTGTTTTACGGACTTTATTGTGTCTCATCTTATGCTAATACTTACCAAATGAGGTGTTGCATAATATCTGTCTGCTTTAGTGCAGAGGGTTCTAGAGCAAAGAGTTACAGGAGTTCTTGATAAACTGTTACAGAAACCATCCCTTTCTATTCCTGGTCCAAAGGAAGAAGGCGGACTTTTATTAGTTAGTTTGCCAACTTTACTACCTTATTATATCAGTTTTCTAGTTACTTTACTCTAGCTTAATGACTCTTCTTTCCTTCATCTTGGCAATAGTACCTCAGAATGCTGGCAGTTGCTTATGAGAAGACTCAGGAACTCGCTAAAGACCTTCGAGCTGCGGGTTGTGGTGATTTGGATGTTGAGAGTAAGTGCCTTGTCTAATTTTTAGTTATTGTACTCTTTCTAGGTTTTTTTTATATATCTTTTGCTTCTAACTCTGACCAGATTCTGAATATATCATGACTAGCTAAATCACCAAGAGATACATTAAGATTTATGACAACTTGAAAACACTGTGAGAAGAACTAAATTTCATCTCATAATATCCTTGTGTGATAGGTGAACTACTTTTGTATCTTATGATGTACTCATGCCTCATAGTATAGGTCAGCTTTATAGTTATTTTGATTTTTCTCATCATTTATGTCCTTCACAAGCCAGTAAAGTGAAAATGATATAGTAGATACTTATGTTTCTTTGGGAGATTTGTTAAATTATTGTGAAGTGGCTTAATCAAGTCTAAAAGAGAGACCATATCAACCCTCATTGATCTTTCCCTAAGTATTTTGAAGTGTAAAAATAGATGTTTCTATTCTCTTCTTTTCTTGCCCGCTCTTTATGGTGCTGGAATTGGTGATTATCGAATGCAAAGTCCAGAGATGAAGTTCTCATTGTCATTTTAGACATGAGGTGAGAGGATCCTTATGTAATATAAGGGCCTGTTTGGATCGCACATTATAATGCAAAAGTCTTAATTCAGACTTTTGCATTATAATGCGCGATCGAAACAGGCCCTAATTGTCAAATTTCTGACAGCAATTCATGTTCCCCTATTTTTTTGGGTGTCCCAAAATCATAAGGCCTGTAGATGAGATAAATTGCAAGATATGCTATGACTAAGTCAAATTTCTGACAGCAATTCATGTTCTCCTCTTTATATTCCTCTTTTGTTAAAAGGATTTGTAATTTATTTTAGTTCTGTGCTGTTCACTTGTGTCTATGTAAAATGCTAACTCATTGTGTTGAAATGGGATGTGGAACATGTTGTGCTTACAGGGTGAGACTCTGCTTGAGGAATAATGAGATC
The DNA here is from genome assembly GCA_964016875.1 of Fallopia convolvulus. Lineage (NCBI taxonomy): Eukaryota > Viridiplantae > Streptophyta > Magnoliopsida > Caryophyllales > Polygonaceae > Fallopia > Fallopia convolvulus. Next base: position 36,017,427 of record OZ024737.1, read on the forward strand.
ATATATTCCTCTTTATAAGCATCTTGAACTTGCTATCTGCAATAACTTGTTTTCTCGTGTTTATAGTTTGTCTTTATCTTTGGTGCAACTGCGCTTGTTTTTTTGTGCTGTTTTTGCCTCTCTTTTTTTTTAATCTGCATGAATGTGAAAGTTCATTACATTCAGGTACAAATGAATTTCATTAGATGTGAGTTGGCAAAGCTGTGGTTTCTGTTCAAAATTTAGATTCCTTAGTTTATCTGTTTCTATCTGACTTCTGCTTTTCTGCTTAGAATGCTCCTTGCAATATATTAAGTACTTATTCTCCTCCTGTGAACCTGAGGACTGCATTCCCTGAGACTTGAGTCTTCTGTTTTTGCATAGAAAGTGTGTAGTTGTTGCATTGTGAGCAGTCTGTGAAAAATCATTTTTAACTTGTGCTTTTAGGAAAATAAAGTTTTTTTTTGCAGGTCTAACAGAATCTCTATTTTCTGCCCATAAAGAGGAGTACCCTGAATATGAACATGCCTTGCTTACGCAGTTATATAAAGCTAAGGTTATTGCACTGACTTCTTTCTATTAGTGGCATTATTTTTAGGCAATATATTTTACTCAATATTCAAGTTGTTATCCAGTTGGAAGAAATGTGTGCTGAAGGCCAGACTGAGGTATCTGGGAGTGGGACCATTGGACGATCCAAAGGAGCTACAGTTACTTCCTTTAACCTGCAGATATCTGTTACCGTAGTTACTGAGTTTGTGCGTTGGAATGAGGAGGCAATATCCAGATGCACATTGCTTTCTCCTCAGGTCACATATTATTATATGTTGATCACTGCAAAGTCCTGCTTCTTTAATAACTTATAACAATAATAATAAAAGCATTCTTTTATGCATGATGCCAGACTGAAGATTATCTCCCTTATCTGATAGAACAGTGAAAGGTGTTTTTTTCCTTTCCTTTTTCTTTTATTGGGAAATGGGAAGGTGTGCTGGGCCTGCTGGAGTTACAGATGGCAAGAACAGGAGTCCAATGGAGGAAGGGATTTTCCATTATAATAGATTTCCTTGGGTGTACTTTTGGTGTTCTAAGTTTAGGAAACTTGACTGTTACAATGCAGAATTGCTTGCGAGGAACAATTACTTTCGTGTTATTTTGTTTTCATTTATCTGACGTCAGATTCACTTGGGTGATCGGTCTAGATACTATGGGATTTCCTGAAACACCACCTCTTGCAATCATGTGTGTGATTATACATGATGCAATATCTTGGTGCCAATGTTCATTAGGATTGCTTGAAGCTTGGAAAAATTCATTTTATCCATGATTCCACATATTATAATTGCTGTTTCTTTTCACAGCCTGCTGTTCTTGCATCCAATGTAAAAGCTGTTTTTACTTGCCTCCTCGATCAAGTAAGTCATTCAGCATTGTTGATTTTTCAACTCTAATTTTTTGTGGATATATGAAGAGTTATCTGATAATTACAAATTCACCTATATGCAGGTAAGCCAGTACATAACCGAGGGGCTGGAACGAGCTAGGGATGGCTTAACAGAAGCTGCTGCTTTGAGGGAAAGATACATGCTTGGCACCAGTGTTAGCAGAAGAGTGGCTGCTGCTGCAGCTACTGCTGTAATTACTTATTGACTCTACTGTTTTATACATAAACACACAGAATATATGCTGTTTGATGTCCCATGATAATTAATGGAGATTTGTTTGGTAATATACATGTAGGCAGCAGATGCAGCTAAAGCAGGAGAAAGCAGTTTCAAAGCTTTCATGTTGTCTGTTCAACGGTGTGCTAGTAGTGTGGCTATAGTACAGCAAGTATGTAAAGATTACAGACAGGCAGATACTGCTGTTAATTTTACCCTTCATTCATTTTCTCTGTAGGGCTTATGATTCTCTTGTTTTCAGTATTTTGCGAACACTATCTCTCGGCTTTTACTGCCTTTTGATGGTGCACATGCCTCATCATGTGAAGAAATGACAACAGCAATGTCTAGTGCAGAGTCTGCCGCTTATAAAGGACTTAAACAGTGCATTGATACAGTGATGGCTGAGGTTTGTAGCAGAATAACCCTGTGAACTTAATTGGAGCCTTTTTTGCTAACTTCATTTGGGAATTCCATTCTATCACTCACAAATTAACTTGGCTCGATGATTTTTAGTTTTACTATGGTATTTAGTTTTATCTTCTACTTTCCCTTTTTATCAATGATTTGAATCCTCTCATTTGATATCAATTATTTGTACTTTATAAAAGCTACTTCATTGAGTTGGATTTGATTTATAGCAGAAATGTTAAACAGGCTGAGAGATTGTTGACAGCTGAGCAGAAGCAGATTGATTACTGTACATCAGACGATGGGCTTGTTCCTGACCATAGACCAACACGTGCCTGCATTAAGTATGCTTTGCTTGTCTATTTTGAAGGACAGTAGACTGATTTCCTGGAATATCATTAAAAGAACCAAAATTTCATATTTTGTCTCCAGCTTATATTATAGAGTATCAAATTTGATATTAGAATATTGAATCTGTTAAGTTTTTTTTTTTTTTTTGAAAGGCATTGAATCTCTTATGGTTATTTAACTCTATGTTTCCTAAATTCTGTGTTTTGGGTTATTTTCCTTGGCTTACCAGGTGCCTGTTTGGCGGTTTTGGTGGTTTTCTTCAGCTCTTTCGGGCGCACCCCCTTGCTTCAGGGGTGTCCCCATCTTGACCCTCCAGATTCCGCTGAAGCGGAATTGCACTGGGTCAATGTTGTTGTTGTTATTTTATAGATTGAATAAAATTCTTTCATCCAAACAAATATTATGCTCCCATGATTCTCAGTACTGGTAGCCTCTTCTGTGTCTGTATCAATTTACTTGAATTAATAATATGTACAACTCGTATTCCTTGGACAGGGTTATAGAATACCTTTCTCGTGTGCTCGAGTCGGCTTTCACTGCTTTAGAAGGCCTTAATAAGCAAGCTTTTCTTACGGAATTGGTAAGAGAACTTGTTCTTGAGAACTGTCATTTTTGGTCTGGCAAATATGCTCTTAGTACGAAAAGATCTTGTCTATAATACCAATAGTACCAACATAACTTTACAGAACTGGAATGTGATTTCTGTAGGCATAAAAGTGTGAAAGAAAATTGCTAAAATTTGCCCATCCTGTGTAGTAATCATCCTTCAATCTATGCAAAAGGTCATAAATTATGTAAACTATCTGAAGGAGTAAATGGTTATACATAATGGGATAAGGTGAAAATTGTACCCTCTATAGAGATGCAGGCTGCAAATTCTCTACTATTTTTCCTACTTTTCTTGATGGATTGCAATGTGTTTACTTTATGAATATGGTTTTACATAGATGGTATCGATAGCTTTCCCCCCACCTAAACCGTATACAAGTGTTATAAATTGGAGTATAGTGAATTCATCACTAACAATAAATGGTGCAAGGTTTTCAATTGCGAATATGTTACCAGAGGTTCCATCCTACCTTTATCGTCGAGATAGCATCTTACTGGTACACATAACCTTTTAACGAGCTTGAAATCTTGTTTCAGGGAAACCGCTTGCATAAGTTGCTTCTTAACCACTGGCAGAAGTTCACATTTAATCCCAGGTAAACTTTTTCTTTTAGTTTTCTACATGATTTCCTCGGTTTGTTTCCTTGCATAAAACCTACCCAACCTCTTCAATCTCACTATCATGATATATTGATATGTACATCCTATTTTATAATTTCTGATAGATTTTTACCGCAATGTTGTGTGGGCGCCATCTTTCAGTTGTTTGAAGTAATTCGCTTCTGAGTTGTAAATTGTAATACCTGCTCAAGTTAATACTTGCAGTAATGCAGTTATTTTTTAAAAATCATTAATTTTTGATAAAAAATACTTGCAATTGGCAGATCGCCTTCTTCTGGAGGACCTTGAAGTTTAGATACTGTTTCCTTCGATTCATTGTCTTGAAAAGTTTGCAATTGCAGTTTGTGCTTCATAATGCATCCTTTGTTCACAAATACTCGCATGTTTAAGAACTGTCATTCCTGAATCCTGTTACTATAGTGGTCCTTGTACTGTTTGGCAGTGGAGGACTGAGGTTGAAGCGTGATATCACTGAGTACGAAGACTTTGTTCGCTCCTTCAACACTCCTCCTGTTGATGAGAAATTTGAAGTGTTGGGAATGTGAGTAGCACATGATGGTTCTGTTATTATCTTTGAGTTACTTTTCATGCACTAAAAATTCAACTTAAAAAAGTATTTACATTTATTTGTTTGGCTCTCAGCATGGCAAATGTCTTCATTGTTGCTCCTGAAAGTCTCTCCTCTTTGTGTGAGGGAGCCCCAAGCATCCGGAAAGACGCTCAGAGGTACTAAAATTGATCAAACATTTTCTCTTGATGCATAATTGATTCCTATAATGAACTACATGATATCATGGCATACTTGGGTTAAGAAACATCATACAAAAATCTACAATGGAGGGAGGAAAAAGTACAGGCATAAGACTTCGCGTCTGAACACCCTAATTTTTTGGATGGAAAAGTACTTGTTATAATTCCTGTTCCTAATTAAGGTGTTGAATTAAGGTTATATTTTGCTCACAATGCAGATTCATTCAGCTTCGAGATGATTATAAGTCTGCAAAACTTGCTTCCAAACTTGGCGCCTTGTTTATTTGATCCTTGAGCTAATCCGGCGCGTGAACCATGTCTTCAAAACTCTGAAGCGTGTTTGCAAGAATGGCTTGGGAGATGCAGGAGAATTCATTTTATGCAGGAAAGTTGTCGGATTAAATTTGATTTTAATTCTTCTTTATGCGAAATTTTGATTCTTATAGATCCTCGCAATTAAAGATCTTTAATAAAAATTTCGGGTCTACTTCAACATTGAAGTTTGTAACTTTGGTATATTGGTTTACAATCCAAAAAGTTTAAATAAAAGACTAACCTTCAATAACCCAAGATTAGAGTGGATAAATGTTATTATCGTATGAGGCTTTTTTTTTTTTTTTTTATCAACACCGTTTTTTTTTCATCTACACTGTTTCGAAACAAAGCTTTTAAGAAGCAGCTATGGACCTATAGTGGCTCTTAAGGCAGATTGTATCATTTTCTACTTTTGTCAATAAATTTCATATTGTTGTTCTGCATAAAAGAGAGATGATCTTATAGTGCAGGCTTGCTATAGTTCTTATGAGAAAGTATATTTTTAATATGTCTCCTTATGGACAAAAATATATATATATATATATATATATCTGCAGAATCATTAAGGGATGAACGGTAATTTGCCCTTTCCTCTTTAGAATTAGTTAGTAATCAGTTTTTATCTGATTTGTCATATTGATGATTCAAACAAATTTAATTTTCATCCATTTTACTCATTTCCATTAAAAAATTGTAATCAGTAATTTATAAGATAATCAATTATTGATCAATTTATAAGATAACCATGGCATTCATTGATCAGCTCAATTAAAGTAGATCGATGAAAGACCGTTTTAGTTTGAAATTCATGATATTATTACTCAACCCATTTTGGATTTTTAAAGTTTACGTGGCTTCTTTTTCTGTGGCCGATGTGGCCATGACAATAAGCTATTTTGATATCCACACCTCCAACGCGGCTCTCTTCTCTCTCCTAGGGTAGGGTTTTTTCCTTCTCGTTCCGCTGTTCCCCCATTTCTTCGGTTGTTCTTCCTTCTTCATCATGTAAATCCGCCTGGTGTTTGTGGTTGTTGGTTTGGTTGTGTTTCCCCTTCCTCCTCTACATCTGCGAGATATGCATCTCTTTTGTCTCGATCCATTCCTCTCCTTTTTTCTTCTCTGTTGAAAAATCTAGGATTTGTTTGGTGCTTGATCTTCGACTGGGTAGATCTTGCCTTCCTCTTATCCCTTATGAAACCTTCTCTTCCCGAGATTTTTGGTTGCTCCTTTGGTTGGATCTTTTTGTTTGGTGTGGCTTTGATTTGCCCTTTCGTAGTCTCTGTGGTTGGATCTTTGACTGTTCCCTCTTTCTCGTCTTTGCTCGGCGTGGTTGTCTTTCTCTGGCTAGGGATTTCTCTTTATTTGAGAGATTCTTGGTATGGATTGATGTTGTGAGATGCAGATCTGGCTTCTTTTTGCTTGATTTCTCTACTGTGCTTGCTGGAGGTTGGAAATTTCTTGTTCTTCTATGGGAGGATGAGAAGTGTTCTCATTCTCTTTGCTGCTTTTGGAGTTCGGCTTCTTCAGGTTATGTATCTTCTTCTTCTTTTCCTCTTCTTTTGGCTCTGGTTTTGTATTCTCTGGTTGTTATTATCCCTGTTAAAATTTTCTCTTGTTTATTGCATTGTGGTATCCATCTCTCTTGTCTGACTTTAGGGTTTGCTGAGATTGAGATCTTGCTATATTGTTTGCATCTAGAGAGTGATCATTTAACATATGAAGTATCACTGAAACTTGGCTCTCGCTATTCTTTGAACCTTACTCTGTTTCTTATCCTAGATCTTCGTTTTGAACTATTGAGATCTAAAGTTCCTATTACTTTTCTTGCTATTTTGACCCTCATTCTGTACATTATTCTTATCCTATTATCTTGTTCAAGCTTTGTGCAGGCTTGCTGTGTGCCCTCCTATCTTAGGAGTGGTATTGTTCAATTTTATGAGTATCCTTGGGGTTGTACTTCCTTATTTGTACTGAATGTTCTTGATTTTTGCCGCCCTTACCTTTGGTGTTGGATGCCGCTGAGCTCAACTTGTTCAGGTTATGCCTTCATGACTTTTTCTCTTCTTTTTTTGGTTATTTTTTCTTCTCTGGTATTTGTTCTTATCTCTGTCAAACTTTTCTCTGGGTTGCTGCATTATGGTTTTCATCTCTCTTTTCAGACCTTCTGGTTTGTAAGGATTGAGATCTTGCTATATTGCTTGCATCTAGAGAATGAAACATTACCTTTTGAAACATCACTGAAACTGGTCTCTCACTATTTTTTGAACCTTAATATGATACTTATCTCAATTCTATATTTTGAACTGATGAGATCTATATTGCCTATTATTATAAAGCCTGTTTTGATCTCTACCCATCACAATATGCTTACCTTTTTATCTTTTTTAAGCTATATGCAGGTAATTTCTGTGCCCTCCTATTTTGGGAATGTTACCCTACATCTTATTGAGTTTGGTTTCTTCAACTTAATAGCTAATGACAAAACTTGTGGACAATTAAGGATTCCAGGTTCTTTCTTCTCTATCTCTGTTATGCTAGATATCTGCAGCTTGTTTGCTTTGTCTGTGCTGATACAACTTCTATCATTTCATATTTCAGGTGAACTATCTGTTATAGATTTTGCTCATGTTCTTCTAATTCTCTTCTTGTTGATCTTATTATCCTATTATTTTTTTATAACAATTTTATGCTTTTGGTATCTTCCTATGACTAGGTGTCATTTTGATTGGGCATTCTTACCTTTAATGCATAGATTTGCCCTTGGTTCCCCCTCCTTTTGGATTTGGCAGCATTTTCTCCTCTTCATTGAGGTGTTGTTGCCTCCTTTTTGGGGCTTGTGTTTGAGCCATGGGTTAATCTATCTTGTTATCATGTCTGGTGTTTGGTGGCTTAGGCTCCTTTTCCTTCTTGGAAGAGTAGTAGCTTTTCCCCTTCTCCTTTCATGGTATAAAATCAAATTCAATGAGGATACTTGGGTGCTCTATCTTTGTGATAGACTCCCTCTGAGAATTGATTCTGTAACTGCCAATTTATGCCTGCCTTCTTCTTGTGGTGTTTCATTTGTTAAAACTGCTCTTTATTATGTGATTAATTCATCTCTATGGTTAAAAAAGACTTCATGGTTCTACATTGCAAGGGTTGCTTCTTCTTGTCTACTTGAGTTTTATGAGTCATACTATCTGTTAAGTTGTGCATTTTATCAATACTATACCAAAATTTTCAATTTACTGTTCATCATGTCAAACCTCTTTATTTTATTATTCTTTAATCTGTATCTTATGAATTCTTATTTTCATATTGTGTATATCTTTCCTACTAGCTTTCTCTGTTTAACCAGATTTTGTTTATCTGTATTTGTTCACATTGGTGTATCTTTTGAGTCAACTCTTTCCAATATTATTATAAGGCATAGAATATATAATATCTCTGTTTGCTTTCTTCTCTTCTTAGCAATCATTCCTCTTGCTACTTATATCATAAATGCTTCTGTGGATATCTTTCTTCTCATTTATGGTACAAGGACTTGTGTTACATTCATTAACTTCTTTCTGTACTTGTTACTGGCTATTATCCTAGTCTACTTTTGTAGAATTACTGTTGACCTCTTTCCTAACCAATCATATCTGCTTACATTCAATTTTGTCAACTATTCCTCTGAGGTGATCTTTTTGGGTACTAATCTAAGATTCAATTTTAATGAATATTCTCTCTGTAGTGCTCTCTTTTGCACAATCATTTATCTAGCCCCCTATTCATTCAATTCTTCTGCACAAATCTCTCTGCATTCCTTTTGCCAAAGAATATCTTTCTCTGTACTATGCTTATCTTACCATATACTTCAGTCTGTTACCTATTTCTCTACCTATATGGTTACTGTTAACCTCTCCTATATCCAATTACATTTGTTAGTTCTGAATTCACTAAGGCATGTCATTTATTATTACTTCTCTCCTACTAACTACTGCCTCCTAGTTCTTCATCTTACTTCTCTATTTAAGAACTGCTTTGAGATCAATACTTCATACCATCCTCGAAATACAAAGCATCCTACTTACTTACCTTCCCTTCCCTTGGTTACTCTGTCAACAATGTCTGATACTATATCTTACCAAGATGCTTTGGTCAACTTCCCTGTTCTCAACTCTATGTCTGCTGGCATGGAGGTTGATGGCCTTTTGGCATCTTCTTTCCCTAATGCTCATCTTCAGCCTCTTGGAACCAACCCACTCAAATCTCTAAGCCCTACTGGACCTCTTTCAGGTGGGGAGGCTCTGTCCCACATCTCTGATGAGGCTCCTGTCATTATCCCTGAGTATGACTTTGTCCCATCTAATGATATTCTCAATCCTGCCACCTTCACTGCTTCTATTCCTCTCCCAAACCCAACATCCATTCCCTCTGTTAAGAAATACTTGCAAGAGTTGATGCATTTTTCCCTTTTGCTTAAGATGGTAGAAGACCCTATTTCTACTACTCTGATCAATGGGAAGATGAAAGAGGTTTGGAAAGATTATGTGAAAGGTGAAGTTCAGTTTCAGGAGTTTGCAAACTTTTGGATCCTTTTTAAATTTTCAAATAAGGAAGCTAGAGATGCTGTTTGGAATAAAAGGCCATATCTTGTTCAGGGAAAACTTGTTGCTCTTCTTCCCTTTTATCCTGAGTTTAACCCTATATCTGATGAGGTGTTAAGAGCTGATATTTGGGCCCGCATCCCATCTTTACCTTATTACCTTTACACTCCTTCTGCCCTTGACCTTATCCTGAGAGACAATCTTATTGGGCACTTTGTAAGGGTTGATGAAGCTTCTAATGCACAGAATAAGATGAAATTCTGTAGGGTTCTGGTTAATGTGGATATTACTTCTCCTCTCAAGGGTAGTGTTAAAATTCAAACCCAAGTAAACACTGTGTTGACCCTTAAGGTGTGGTATGAGACTGTCTCTTCTGGGTGTGGTTGTTGTGGGGAGAGTACTCATTCCTTTGATGAGTGTCCTCTTAACAACATTCAGCCTAGAAGTTGCAAGCTTACTGTGCTTGATAATCCTGTTGAAGCTGAACTCATTAACCAAACATACAATAGGCTGCATGGGGATGTTTCCACTAGGCCTTTGGCTCAAAGAATCTCTAATGGTCCTACCTTTGTAAGGTCAAATGTTGTTGCTCCTCTGTTTGCTACAAACCAAGCTTCTGGTGGCCCTGTTGTGTCTGTTGGTGTGCCCTCTGTTGGGGTGAATCCTACTGACCTTATCCCTGTGCAGACTTTGCCCCCTATTAACCCTCTTATAACTTTGGATTTCTATTCTTCAATGGATCCTTCTGTGTTCTCTGACCCTGTTGTGCTGATGAATGCTAGAGAGCAAGTTGCTTTGGCTCTTGCAAACCTGAATGCCCCGATCCCTGAGACTATGATGATCCCTCCCTACCTCTGTGCTTCTCCCTTGGTGACTGGTGGAATGATTATGCCTAGTGCTTCTCATTCTGTTCCACAGCTTGCCTACTTGGGATTGACTGATATGGACCCTGGGGCTGAGTCTTCTAACACCCTCTTGAGAAACCAAATGCATGCTGTTGACATTAGGTGTGCTGGAGAGAGCACCTCTGACTCCTCCAAACGTAAGGACAATGAAGTTGTCAAAGAATATGCTGAAGCCTCCTCTGTTGCCAAGAAGCCCAAGAAAACTAGAGGCAAAAAGCAAGCCACCTAATGATTAGTGCCCCCCTTGTGATTGGTTCTGTTTTGTGTAAAATATCCTATGAATCTGGCCTTCTTGTTGGTTTTATGTTCCACCTGTTTGTTGCACCTTTGCTATATTTCCTACCTTTCCCTTTCTGTTGTAACTTGCTGGGCCTAGGCTTCTTTATGTTGCCTCCTTTTGATAACTGTAATGCCCTGTGTAGTTCCTTCTGGCTGGATGTTTGCTATATCAATCTCCTATGTATAATATTATGCTTATTTGGTTTTTACTTCTGGTTGTCAACCTACACTTGGTTAACTTTTACTACATTTGGTTGTCACTATAGTTCTCTCTTTATTATTATGAATACCTTGTGTTATCTTTCTTGTTCTACTTTTTATCTTGTTCATTCTAGATGTATGTCTTATTGCACTCTTATTTTTTGGAATCTTTGTAGCCTTGTTACTTGGAGCTCCTCTCCAAGTATTTGTTGCTGTATCTGCCCCCTCTCTGTAATGTTGATATCTCCCTTTAGTGTGCCTTCGTATCATTGCAGCTTTGAGGTCTTGCTTGTTGCTGCCTATTTAGTGCATATCTATACTAATAATATACCCTGGTTCATAGTCTCGTGCTGTACTTTAGTCAAATTTTGGATTGTTCCAACCTGCTTGTATTATGTTCCTATTAATCCTAGCCATTATGTAGTTACTAATTTCACTCTATGTATAAGTTCTAATGCCTTATCTTCTGTTTTCCTAAATGTAACAACTTATTTTTTTAACACTTTAAGGCTGTTCCTTTGTATTGTGCTCATTTACAGGTTGTGTTGTATTTGCTTCTTGGAGAAATGCAACATCAAACTCACTTACTTCCTTTTCAAGTTGTTCTTTATCCTTGTTTGGTCTCTTATAAATTTATGTATTTGTGGCCACTTAGTTCTTTATACTTTGTATTTATGGTGTATCAAGTTAATGTGGCTAAAAAATCTGTATACCTTGTTTGGTTGTAATCTTTTAGGCTCTTCTTATTCTTTTTGGTATGGGTGGAAATTTGTAAACTTTTTAAATATCATTTCTCACTTATCTCTTTTGATTAATCATGATATGAATCTTACTTGCTTGCACTTTTGTTTCTCTTATAAACAAGGTTTTTTATGAATATAGGTTATTGGAACATTAGAGGGATTCGTAGGCCTAACTTCTGGGAGGAAGTTGGGTTCATAAGAAAGGTTAATAAACTTAATTTTCTTTGCCTAGCGGAAACTAAAACTGACTCTGACCCTGTCATCTCTATTATTCGAAAATCTGGCTTTCATAGAGTAATTTCATCTCCATCTATTGGTACTAAAGGTGGGATTTGGTTACTTATTTCTGACAATATTGAAACCCGAAAATGTGTTTTAGTGCATCAATCCGATAATCTTATTATTATGCAATATACCTATCGACAACATACTTTTTTATTGATATTTGTTTATGCCCCCTCTCGAGAAGAACACAAAGTCTCTTTCTGGAATTCAATCTCCGAAACTATTTATCGTTTCCAATTACCTTTCCTGTTAATGGGTGATCTTAATGAGATTTCATCTCCCAACGATAAACTTGGAGGTTCTACTCCTGTTTTAAGCCGTTTCAATAGACTATTGAACTTCGCAAATGAGTTTGGACTTGTTGACTTAAAAACAACTGGTTTTCCTTTCACTTGGAGAAAACGATCTGTTGCGTGGGATAATATTTTTGAAAAATTAGATCGTGTGTTATGTCATCAAACTTTGACTACTTTATTTCCTTCGATTGTAGTGCATCATCATCCTGTTACTACCTCTGATCATTGTCTTATTACTTTCTCCCTTGGGACTGCAAATTTATTTCGGAAAATTCCGTTCCGTTTTGAAAATGCCTGGATGTCCGATTGTTCTTTCATCCCGCTTGTTTCTAAAGTATGGAGTTATCAGATGTCTGGTTCGTTTATGTTTCGTCTATCCATGAAGTTAAATCTTTTAAAGAAATATTCGAAGGTATGGGCTAAACATCATACAAATAATAATTTTGAACAGTTAAAAATATCGGAAACACAGCTCCAACACCTACAATCAGATCTGTTACTTGATCCCTTAAACACTACTATTATTCTCCGGCTACAAGCACATTTAAATAAATATAACGCTTTGCTTGATTTCCAACATAATTTTTGGAAGCAACGTGCTAAGGTCACTCACTTACAAAATGTAGATAAAAATACCAAATATTTTCAATCAATCACTAAAATTCGTTCGTATAAACAGAGAATTATTTCTTTTCAAACACATGAGGGTGTTGTTATCTTTGATCATTGTTTGATTTCGCACAGCATTACTGAAGAACTTAGTCATAGATTTTTAATTAACCCTTCATGCTCTATTTTGTCAGGAGATCTTGATATTATTCCAAACTTAATTTCTACATCAGATAATGTTATGCTAATTAAATCTCCTTCGGCTGCTGAGATTAAATTTGCAACATTTGATCTTGCTCCGAATAAAACACCGGGACCGGATGGCTTTCCAGCAGATTTCTTCCAAAAATTTTGGAATATTGTGGGAAATTCTGTAATTTTAGCAGTACAAGCTTTCTTCCATTCTGGTCAAATGCTTCATTCTATTAATAAATCTTTTGTTACCCTTATTCCTAAAATAGATGCCCCTCTAACTATTAACCATTTTCGTCCTATTAGCCTTTGTAACACCATTTATAAAATAATTACTAAAGTTTTAGCCAATCGTTTGGGAATGCTCCTTCCTTCTCTTATCCATCCACTTCAGGGGGCTTTTGTGAAAGGAAGACTTATCCAGGATAACATCTTTATAGCGCATGAAATTTTCCACTCTTTTCATAGAAAGAAAAAAGGAAAAAAGGGCTGGATGGCCATTAAATTAGATATGGAAAAAGCTTATGATAAAATTGATTGGAACTTTATCAAATTAATTCTTCTAAAATTTGGATTTCATTCCAAATGGGTTAGTCTTATTATGACATGCATTTCTACTTCCTCTTCTTCTATTCTTGTTAATAAGGAACCTGGGGTCGAGTTCTTCCCTCAGTGTGGTATTAGACAGGGGGATCCAATTGCACCTTTTATCTTTGTTATTGCTATGGAATTTCTTGCGCGTACATTGCAATTGCAGTCTACTCTTGACTCCAAATATGTTGGTATTCAATTAGTTAAAAATGGCACGTGTTTACCCTTTCTTAGTTTTGCGGATGATACTTTAATTTTTGCAAATGCTTCTCATACGAATATTAATTATATTAAGAGTTTTTTAGATAACTTTTCGAGAATTTCGGGGCTTTCGATTAATTATCATAAGAGTAGCTTTCAAGTGTCAGAAAATATTCCGAGGGCGTCGGCTCTTTCTCTTGCTTCTGTGTTAAATATACAGAAAACTACGTCCATGGAAAAATATCTTGGAATTCCGATCCTTAAAGGGAGAGTACAAAATTCAATTTTTTTAGATTCTATTACTAAACTTAAAAGACAATTATCTCAATGGAAAGCAAATTCTATTTCTCAAGCTGGAAGAACTATCCTTATTCAATCTAATCTGCTTAGTCAAGTTAACTATCTAATGCAAAGTTTTCTTCTTCCTAAGGGAATCTTGGGTGATATAGATAAAGTAAATATATCTTTTTTTTGGAATAAATTTCAGCCAAATCATCATCCTCTTATTAACTGGGATAAGGTGTGTTCTCCTAAAGAAGTTGGGGGAATGGGTCTTCGTACTGATGAGAATAATAATTTGTCTCTTCAGATGAAACTTCTATGGAAAATTCTGTCCTCGCCCCATAATTATTGGGTTCGTATCATCTCGGAAAAATACCTTGGGTCTGAGTCGCTTTTCCAATATCAGAAGAAAAATTGTTCTTGGCAATTTGGAAGACTAATGAATCTTAGGAATTTATTTTCCAAAGGAATTTTGTGGAGTATTGGAAATGGCCAGACTGTTAATTTTTGGACAGACCCTTGGCTCCCAAATATTGATTTATTTCAGTATTTTGATAATGAGAATATTAAACTAAAAGTATCTTCTTTTATAACATCGAATCATTCCTGAGATTATGAGAAATTACATTTAATTTTGCCGGATTTTTTAGTTGATTTAATTTCAGATATTAGAATTCCCATTTCTCCTTCTTTGGATAGATTAGTTTGGCTTCCTTCTTCGGATGGCGATTTTACTGTAAACACAACATCTTCTATGCTTAACTCTTCCCACCACGATTTCTCTTTTGACTTTTCCTAGATTTGGAAATCTTCTCTTCCTCCCAAAATTAAAAATTTCATTTGGAAAGCTTGTGCAGATTGTCTCCCAACTACTGATCGACTTAATAGGTATTTTAATTGTGTTTTCAGTACTTGTTCCTTATGTGATTCGGAAGATGAAAGTTTGAATCATTTATTTTTTAAGTGTCCTTTTAGCCTTAATATGATCTCAAAGTTAGAGGGGCTACTAAATCTTACCTTCTATATTGCAAATACTGATAATTTTGTGGACAATTTATGGTCTACTTTAAAATCAAATAAGAATTGTAATGTGCTTTGTTTCTTATGGTGGTTTATTTGGGGTCATAGAAATTTAAAAAATTTTAATCCAATCAAACTTATGACTATGCTTCCTCCATGTGATCTGGCTTTTTCGCAACATCTCCAATGGGTTTCCTCTCAGGCTTCTCCCGCTCGTAAAGTTAATTCTCGGCCTAAAAGGAAGAATAATTGTGTCTGGAAGAAACCACCTATTAACTCTTTAAAACTAAATTTCGATGCCTCTAAACGCTTGAATAATTCCACATATACAGGGTTCTTAATCCGTGATCATAATAGTAAAATCCTGTCCTTTGACAGAAAACATGTTTCTTCTGTTTCTGTTCTACAGGCGGAGGCCCTTGCATTACTTGATGGTCTTAAATCTGCGGTCCTGTTAAACCCCTCTCGTCTGGTTATTGAGGGCGATAATTTAATTCTTATTAATTCTTTGAAGAACATTTGGAAAGTGCCTTGGGAAATACAATCTATTGTGAATGATATCCGTCATTTTGCTGCTTTTATTCCCTGTGTGGTGTTTTTTCATTGTTTCAGGGAGTGTAATTCGGCGGCGGATTTTATCGCCAGAAGGTGTTTAGTTTTGGCTGATCTCAGTTTTGCTATTTTTCATTTTTTTCCTGGATCGCTGTTTGATCCTTTAGATTCTTCTAGTTTGAATGTGTGGATTCAGACTCATCCTCTGTTATTTGACTTTCTAAAGATCATCCGTTGTGATGATTTAGGGTAGCCCTGTATTGTACGGGTATCCTAGTGTTGGCTATGTAATGAGCTAGTAGCTCATTTCTTCAAAAAAAAAAAGCTATTTTGATTATGTGGATTTGACTTCATCATTATATCCACATATCGAACTAATTTATCATTATATTAGTATTCTAAAAAGATTTTGATGACGTTAAGGTATATTGAGCTTACGACTTTTCCCCCCCCTCAATACATAAGGAGTTTAAAACCTTGTTATGATAAGGCATTAGTTTTATGAAAGTATACAGGGCTGAAATTTTGCCAAATTTTACTTTTGGCCAACTTGGCTTGTTTATATGTTATTCCATTGTCAATAATATTTTAAATAAGATAATTATAAAAATAAAACTTTTCGCATACGAAAAAAACATCCTCTCTTTTTAATGTTCTATTTTCACACATTTTTGTGGGCAAGAATTTATCTTTAATCACTTAAGCCAGTCTGCATTGTACATATTCTACGCCTACATACCCAAAAGGTATCATTAAAAAGAGTTTAAAACTTGTACACGAATGGCACAAGCCTATCAGAATAATTCTATTATTATGAACAAGAAATTTAAATTTTTAAAAAGGTTTTACAGCCAGTTAAAAATGTACGTATATAAAATAATTCTAGATATAATTTTTAAATTTGAGTTAATGTTAAGATATAATTCTATATATAATTTTATGAAATCTACTACAATTTTTTTTTTATGGTTCACATAGGACTATAGGACTATAAGAGACAGCCATTACAATAGAGAGGAGTATTCAAACTCACGACTTAATGAACATGTACCTACGTAATCACCTAGCAACTAGAAGGGTGAGAGTGTGAGACCTGACCTGAAATATACTACAATTTGATAGATAGCCAGAAAATAATACTCTTATTATTTTTTTTGTAGTGAACAATATAATCCGTATTACATGAAGTTTAAGGGCATGTAAAAGGTAACATCTTTGATATTCATGATAAAGTTTTTTTTATTTTAAATATTATTTATTGAAAAAGTGTTAATTAAATGTACATGTAAAAGGTAACATCTTTTCTCCTTAGCTCTGTATAGTAAACATAAATCATAACTTTATCGTATCTCATTCGATGGAAGCACTTAGCTAGGCTACTTGTTAAAATAATACCGTGGATGAATGAGATTATGATATTGTTATGAATCCATGTTACTTTACAAATGTGCATGGCTTAAAATGCCAACCATATATATTAATTTAATTTTACTATATGCATGTGTTACATTTACATTTCTAAAACCGATAATAAACTCTCTAGCTAGAGAGAGATACACAGTTGAGGATAAACTCTCTTCAGAGTTACCCGATCATATATTCATATACACTAGCTTGATGATAATACAACTGATAATTAATAAGACTATTATATTATAAACTATAACACTGAGAAATATTAATTTTGTAACTAATTAATTAAGAAACACATGAGTTGAATATCATGGAAATAGGAACCAAGCAAAGCCCTTTTCTCCTCAGCTCTGTATAGTAGCTAATTTCTTTCCCCACAAATTCAATTTCCTTAGTGTTCTGATCAGAAGTGTTTCCTTTTCCCTGCAACAATCATTTTTTATTGATATTTAGAGGTGTCCAATATTGGTTACTAAAAAATAGAAAAATTGTCAATAAAATTTCTAGTAATTAAATTCTTGTATTTTTACCTGAGAAGTGCCAATGCAAACACCATCATCTGGTAGCTTGTTCAATGTCTGGAACAAAATGTGCTCCTGTCAAGAAAATCAAAATAATAAAAAAAAATAAGAACTTTTTTCCTTAATTACCATATATATATACAGTATATTACATAATATCTAGCTACCATTAGAGGAGAAAGAATCCTTATTTATATTCTTTACCTTGAAAATGCCTTTGGAACCCATCATCTCCTTGTTGTCCATTAACAACTGGTTAAAATCATTTCCCTGTTGTGATTTATAACAAAAAAAAGTTAGAAATTAATTAATGAGAGATGAAAAATTATAAGTCAATAAACAAGCATGCTTTTAAAAAAAAAAACTTTTCTAACCTTAGGAGTGTGATCAGGTGAGGTAGCCGTGTCCTCCAGATCATGATCAACAAAAACAGCTCTTCTGTTTTTTCTCCTCTTTGCACAGATTCTTCGGGCGGGCCCTTCGCGATCCTCCTCCCTATCGAACCGTTGCTTCTTATGAGCCGAGCAAGCGGCCTCAGAAGCCATGGAAGAGGTTCCACACCCAGAAATCAGCAAGGAATCATCTTCATGTTCATTACTAGCACAAGGGTAGGAGGAGGAGGAGGCCTTGAAATCATCAAGGTAGAAAGTCCAACTACTCTCCTCCTCCCTATCAGAAGAAGAAGAAGAATAGTTTGTTCCATCAGAAGAAGAACACACAACTTTGCTCATGACATAGTTGGTGGTTGAGATCATAGACTCCTCCATCTTCAATACAACACAAAAGAAACTGAGAAAAGGCTTAGTCACAGATTAGTTTAGTTGGGTTTGACAATGTAATGTTTTAGAGGTTCCAAAATAACTTGAATTGCTAATTGCTATACACATATTAAGGCATTGAGAGGAGGTCATATATAGAGAGAGAGGTGAAGGAGATGGATATATTAACAAAAAGAAATGGGGACCACATATACAGTAAAAACATAAAATAAAAAACTGATTGTTTAGAGAATCCAAGAAGTGTGGGGCCACTAGGAGTTTAGCTAGGAATCTTAATCATCAATCAAGAGAGAGAAGAGATAGAGAGATAGAGAGATTTGACCTTTGTGGGAGAGGTTCATCGGTTCATGTGGTTACTTAGCTGCTGGGCCAACAGAGATTTGCCAAATTTCCATTTGTCATGGACTAGTTGAATTGGTCTCTCAAGTGCTAGCAAAATTCCTAATCGATCTCTTTGAGATTTTCCTGCCCATCTCTATAGTCTATAGATAGATCATTTTTTTTTACATTATATCTCTATGTTATAAAAACTATCGGTAAAGATAGTTATCCAATATCAAAAAATTGAAGAATAAATTACCTGATATATATATATATATATATTCTATTGGGTTACTCTTTCTATTGTCAATTGGTTTTAGAGTGGAACCTCGTGAACTTACATGTTAGATTTATTGTGGATGTACACTGGGACGGTCACCCCCTTTGACCGTATTAGCCCACCGAACTTTGACAATATGCAACGCCCCAAAAGAATGACAGTCTTCTTCATTGTGGAGTTAACGTCAATACTTAATCAAATTTACAACGAGTTTTTTTAACCTATGTCACACATATTAGCAAGAGCTCCTCTTTGTAATTTTAATGAGAAACAATAAATTTGATGATCATACATTTTTAAGTCCAACTATGTAGTCACACACACAAAAATAAAATAAAATCAGCAGCTAGCTAGTGAACTATTACATAATGAATATGTCTTTAGGATGAAGAAGCATAAATCAGTGTCTTAAAAATACCCAATATTTTCTGCCGGCTGTTTTAAACCATATGACCTTTTAACTTTGAATTAAATAATCATTAGTTTATAAAATTATATGCAGACGTGATCTCCTGAATTTTAACACAAGAATGAGAAGTCATCAGTTCGATCAGGGCATATTTTAGATTGTGCATCTTTAAGTTAATCAAATATATTTGAAAAGTACGTACAAGATAAGGACCTCATAATTTGGGAAGCATGATTTATTTGACTTATGGAATCTAAAATTTAAATATGCCTCTATGATCAGCAAGCATCTTATGACATAAGCCTCAAAAATAATTAATTTTTTTAGGGTTGAAAACAGCCCTCTAAACAACAGATCTCATTTGATAATTCGCTGGTGATGATACTCTCTCTAGACCTTTGATTGCTTTTATAATTTATTCTCCGATCAATTTTCAACTACAATATTATAATGCTTAATTGGATTGAATTTCAAACAATTAATACGACTTAAACTAGAATGTCCACTTATTTGAATATTTCTTGATATATGTGGAAAAAACAACTACTATTTTAATTAACTTACATGTTACAAGTTGAGGAATAAGTGCAATGTCAAAATCTCCAATGCAAAATATAATACTTCCTCATGATTGGAAAGCTAAAGTAATAGAGACTTCAATTTTTCTGTATCAGCATTCAGCACACACAAAAAAAAATGAAATTGATTTTATATTATCCGTTTGTTGTTGGATTGGTTCAGCATTAATTAAATATATATAACTTGGTTTTCAAACAATATAAAGATAATCATCTTAACTAATTAACCTAGTGCTTTCACCTTTTCCACATGATGAATTGTGAACAAGTTAATTGAGAACCTCAGTGCTAACAGTAAACCAAATTCATTCTCACTGACTTTAAATTAAAACAAAATCATAATGCCCTAGAAATCTACAAACAACTTATTTCAATATTAAAAGGACGTGTATGTTGGCAAAAGATGATGCCGATTCTCATTACTGAATAGTTTATATGTACATACTAAAACCTAAACAAGGATCATATCTTAACTAAAGGATACAAAATATTAACGGAATCTCTACAATATCTAATCTATCCAAATATATATCCAATACTCTCCCTCAAGTTGGAGCATGTAAATCTCGAATGTCCAACTTGCCCAATAAGATCTGAAACTGAGTAGAACCAAGGGCTTTAGTAAGAATATCAGCTGGCTGCAAATGAGTACGAATATGATCTGTGCGAACAGTACCAGCAAGAAGGAGATCTCGAATAAAATGACAGTCGACCTCAATATGTTTAGTCCGATCGTGAAAAACCGGATTAGCAGCAATATTGCAATGCGGCCTGACTATCACAAAACAACTGCATAGGATCAGAATGAAGTACACCGAGCGAACGCAATAGTGACTTCAACCAAATCAACTCACAACAAGCAGTTGCCATAGCACGATATTCAGCTTCAGCAGAGGAGCGTGAAACAGTCTTCTGCTTTTTAGTTCTCCAAGATATGGGTGAAGAACCAAGCTGAACAAAATAACCCGTAAGAGACCGACGAGTAAGCGGACATGTAGCGTAATCAGAATCACAGTAAGCGGTCAACTTCAGATCACACTCCCTCGGAAGACAAATACCCTGACCCGGATGATGCTTAAGATAACGTAGAACTCGAATCGCTGCGTCCCAGTGATCATCCGTAGGCTTCTGCATAAACTGAGCCAAAGTATGAACTGCATAGCAAATCTCAGGACGAGTAATCGTCAGATAGATCAGTCTCCCAATCAGACGCCGATAACGATTTGGAAACTCGAACGTCTGAGCTGTAGAAAGAGCAAGTTTGTGATTCTGTTCCATCGGAAAATCACAAGGCTTACTTCCCAATAGACTAGCCTCACTCAGAATATCCAAGGTGTACTTCCGTTGACACAGATACAAGCCCCCATCAGAACGAGCAATTTCAATGCCCAGAAAATACTTCAATGCTCCCAAGTCCTTCATGTGAAAACAAGAACTAAGCTGTCTCTTGAATTTAGCAATAGCAGCAGAATCATTACCAGCAACTATCAGATCATCCACATAAACCAGAACATGAATAGTAACACCAGAACGATTATACGAAAACAAAGAGTAATGAGCAAGAGATTGAACAAAACCAAAACCTCTCAAAGCGGAAGCGAGCTTAGCAAACCAGTTCCTCGGAGCCTGTCGAAGCCCATATAAAGATCTGTTCAACCGACAAAATTGACCAGCCAAGTGTTTAGAAAAACCTGACGGAGGCCTCATATATACCTCCTCATGCAGATCACCGTGAAGAAAAGCATTGTGCACATCCATCTGATGCAACTCCCAATTTCGAGCAGCTGCAACCGCCAGAAAAGTACGAACTGACACCATTTTAGCAACTGGTGCGAACGTTTCCTTGTAATCAATACCCTCTTTCTGATTGTTTCCAAGAACAACCAGACGCGCTTTGAAGCGCTCAATAGTCCCATCAGAATGCCGTTTGATCTTAAAAACCCATTTACAGCCAATAGGTTTCTTATCAGACGGCAAAGCAGCCATAGTCCATGTACCATTACGCTCTAAAGCGTCAATCTCAGCCTCCATGGCTTTACGCCAGCGTATATCTCGAGCAGCTTCCGAGAAGGATTGCGGCTCTGTAACAGACTCAACAGAAGCAGCAAACGCAGTGTGTCCAGCAGAAAAACGATCAAAAGTAACATAATCAGCTATGGGATAGGATGTACCTGATGAACTTGACAGTTGAGATGAAAGAGACGGAAATGCTTCTTGTTTCCGCACAGTATTACAAATGAAACCACGTAACTTCACAGATGGTGTGCAATCACGGGTAGAACGACGAGGCAAGGCTTGAGCAGCAATAGGAGTGGATTGAACCCCACCACCCCCATCTGCTGCCTGCGTCTGGTCATTTGAGGGGCTAGGTAAAGTGTTGTCTTGGACAGCGCAGAGGAAGATTGAACCCCACTCCCCCTGTCGTCTGTCTGCGGTTGGCCGTTTGAGGAGATAGGAATGGATTCTTGAATGGCAACAGGAGGAGATTGAACCCCACTCCCCCTGTCTTCCATCTGCGTTGGAGCTAAGGGGTATTAGCAAATATCAAACATAGCGGGATGAGTATCGGTTGGAGAATTGTGGTCTGTAATAGTCGGGGTAGTGGTGGATTGATATGGAAATTTGGTCTCATAAAAAATTACATCTCGGGAAACGAACCTTTTGTTAGTTTCAATATCAAGAACCTTCCAACCTTTTTGTCCATTCGGATAGCCAATAAAAACGCATTTTCTAGCTCTAGGAGCAAATTTGTTGGATGATTTTGGAATGATAGAAGCATAACACATACAACCAAAAACGCGCAAATGATCATAGGCTGGAGGACGTCCGTGCAACAACTCAAAAGGAGTTTTATTTTGTAAAACTGGGGTTGGAGTTCGATTAATTAAATAGCATGCAATCAAAACACACTCGCCCCAAAATTGCAATGGTAAATTCGCATGAAATCGTAAAGCGCGAACAACATTTAAAATATGTCTACGTTTTCTTTCTGCTCTACCATTTTGTTGAGGAGTTCCAACACAAGAAGTTTCAAATAAAATCCCGTTTTCCTCAAAAAAATTTCTTAAACTAGTAAATTCAGTACCATTGTCACTCCGAATACATTTAACATGTTTATCAAATTGTCGTTTAGTCATGGCACAAAAATTAGAAATCAATGAAGCAACTTCAGTTTTGTGTTTCATAAGGAAAATCCAAACACATCGACTAAAATCATCTACCATAGTCCGAAAATAATGAGCCCTATGAACGGACGGAGTCCGATAGGGACCCCACACATCACAGTGAATTAAATCAAACATATTAGAAGCATGCGTTTGACTAATCGGAAATGAAGGACGAGATTGTTTAGCTCTATGACAACTATCGCAAGGTTCCATAAGACCATTTATTCTAATATTTGGTAAAAATTTAAGGACAGGAAGTGAGGGATGACCAATTCTGGAATGCCACAAGGCAGGTGATGCAACATCCATTCATGAAGCGTGTCCCATCGGCGCCACCAAACGAAGCCAATACACACCATTCCGCTCTTCACCCGCCCCAATCAAATTCATCGAAGTGCGATCCTGCAAGATACATAGCCGATCAGTCATACGAGCAATACAATCATGATCTCTCAACAGCCGAGCAATAGAAATCAAATTACACGTTAACTTGGGAACAAACAACACATCCCGAATAATGAATTTATCAGACAATATTAAATTGCCAACCGTGTTTGCAGTAGTAGACATCCCATTTGGGAGAACAATTGAAGATGAGGCCACAGGGTATAAATCAGTCAATAATTTTTCGTTTCCCTTCATATGAAACGAGGCCCCGGTATCTAGGATCCAGTTAGAATTATACGTACCAGAACCAGATGTATTATTATGCTGAGAATTAGTTACTCGGATTTGTTGTATTAATTGATTGAATTGAGCCTCCGACAACCCCGTTCCACCACGATCAGCAGCGCTCAAGCCTTCATCCCTCACACCAGAATTGTCTCCACCAGTAGCAGCGTTGGCCATGCCACGCCCGCGCCCTCTGCCTCGGATGGAGCTTGCGCTGGTCCGCTCGCGCTGAAGGGCGAGCTGTTGCTCGTGCCGATCGGTACCCCACCACTCGGGATATCCGACAATCCTGTAACACGTCTTCACATCATGCCCAGCAACATCACAATGTGTGCACCATGGCCTGTCACCGCGACGCTGATCGGGAGTCTGATTTGCGACAGATTGGCGCCTGTCACGATCTCCCTCGGGGCGCTTGTCACGGTCACGACGTTCACCACGCCCGCGCCCTCCTTGAGCAGCAAAAGCCGCACCTTCGAGCCGTGATTCAACAGCACCATCACGACTCTTCAAGGCCAATCTCGCCCTCTCTTCCGACACAACAGTAGCGTAAACCTTGTTCAAGTTCTGGATTGGATCTTGCGCCAAAGCGCTGGACCGAACTGTGTTGTAGACGTCATCGAGTCCCATCAAAAACTGATGGACTCGTTCATCATCTCGTTCTTTTGTGAGAATATCAGCCCACTTGCACTCACACTTTCCGCAAGTGCATCGACGAGACACGGTGTAGTTCGACAGTTCATCCCATAGTTTCTTCAGATCTGCATAATAGGTGGCCACCGAGCGCCCACCTTGAACACATCGGGCCAAATCGAAGCGCAATTGCTGCACTCTTGGACCGTTTTCGATTGAAAATCTCCGCTTTAAATCATCCCATAATGCCTTCGCTGTCTCGAAGAAAGTAATGGAGGATCTCATGGACTCGTCAATGGATTGTAATATCCAACCGACGATCATCGAATTCACGCTCCACCAATCATCTAACTCGTTGATATCCTCTGGTGGAGTAATTGTGCCATCAAGGAAGCCCAGTTTACGCTTTGCTCGAAGTGAATTGCGTAAAACTAGTTCCCACTCTTGAAAGTTATCTCCTTTGAAAGTTACGGGGCAAATTTTAATGCCCGGGTGATCAGACGGATGCAAGTAGAACGGTGAGTTTTGTGGACGAGAGCCATCAGTCTTGGCTCCATTGGAAGGCTCTTCCTGCGACTTCTTCATGGATGGAAAAACGGCGGCACTAGCAGCAGGGCAGGGCGCCGAGTGCTAGTGTGATGCGGCCGGAATTTGCTAGAGCAGGGGATCGGAAAGGGAACCTCGCTCTGATACCATAAAAGGACGTGTATGTTGGCAAAAGATGATGCCGATTCTCATTACTGAATAGTTTATATGTACATACTAAAACCTAAACAAGGATCATATCTTAACTAAAGGATACAAAATATTAACGGAATCTCTACAATATCTAATCTATCCAAATATATATCCAATAAATATCATTTACAACTAATAAAGGTATATATCAATAAAAATAACTTTTAATGTAAAAACAAGGCAGTCTCACTAATCTCAAAAAAAAGCATTCAATTTGTAGACAATCACAACAACAAAAACAAATGATATTTTGCTCTTTTTAGGTCTCAACATAGTTGCACCAAAAATATCAATATATGTTCCAGACAAATTCATGATATTTTAAGCAAAATTTACATTCTGATTATTTATATAAGTATGTTCATGCTAAGCACCATAATCTTTTCAGACATAATGAGCATATATATAGTCACACCTTCATACAACAATTAAAATTGATTAACCATACATCCCATGTGCGAGAATTAACCGTACATGCCCCCATCAGTATCAGTAAGTTATAAATCATTGACTTCTTCGTTTGCTGGATGACACTCTTAACATATGAAAGATCTTGCTTAATATTTTTTTTAGCTAGAAGATAATGATTTATACTCTTTATTTTTTTTTTAAAAATGATGATTTAAATAAGGCAATTTCATATCATTTCTCTCTCAGACTTGTCTAATTTGACATGTCATAATTTAGAACCTACTCTCATTGCTAACCGGTTGGGCAGACGTCAAATCTCTCGATCAAAATGACCTCACATCGCCACTGTTTCAAGCCACATGGAATAATTCTAATAGTCTACATATAAAGAATAAAACTAGACAGGTGCAGGTTTTAAATAAGTAAAAGATAGAGAACACTAGAAAGTGGGGAAAGAATAAATAATGCAAAAAAAAAAGGGATATATACCTGCCATTTTATTGCAATAAACTATGTGCACCCTAAAATATAACATGGGTATATTGTTGATTATGGAGGACCTCGTTTGGGTAAGAATTATCCATCCCAAACATTATGAAATTGGCCATTGACTAATTAATAAATAGTGAACACGTACTAGAGTACGTGGCTTAAATACCTAATTCCTTTTTCAGAGAGAAAATTCTCAAGGTCTAAAGGTTTGAGTATGTATTGAGTGTTTTGTTTCGATAAGATGGTAGGTACATAAAGATAGATATAAAGGGCAAACGATGTTGCTCTGGTGAGATATAATAAAGTCCGACAAGTTTATATGTGTATTATGCACCTAGTAGGGAAATATAATAAAGTCCGAAAAATTTATATGTGTATTATAATTTATAGGCCTAGTATACAAGTTTATAAGATTTATATTTCATCCTAAAATCAATTAAAATATACTCCATTAGTTGCACTTGAATCACGATAAAGTCCGACGAGCTGATATAATGTGGGGGCCCGCACGTCTGTCTATGCGTAAATGCACATTATGGGCCTAACACATAAGCCCATAAGGTTCTATTGTAAAATTAATCGGCAATAGAAGAAGTAATCCGAGTGCTTTATATAATAGGCTTTTATTCATCAAACTTCCGACGGAAAGTCTTTCATTCTTATTTTCACAAAATCAATGTTCTAAAAATATCAAACGGTTCCGGAGTTATTTAGTGCTAGACGAGATGGAGTTGGTGAGGTTTTTAGAATAGCTAGTAAGTGATCGAAATTAAGTGTTGAGAATACTTTTCTCATACATTTAAAAATTGGGATCAATTAAACAAATTTATTATATAAGTTTTAGATTAATTTTTTTTTTATTAATTAATTTTAAGACGAAACAATATTAGATTTATATATACACGACTCCTATTATGACCCGTAAACTTTCCAATTAATTAAGCAGAAACTCCAATCGTATTCTAATGGCAGACACAATATAATATATAATTGATCTCCAGTTTTGGTTTTGGACTTAAGAGTTGCCTAATCAACAACGCACGTAGACTGTAGACAGTGAACTATTCATGTTTCACACGTCGTCGTCACTCGACATGTGTGGCGTTTCATAGGCACAAAACAAAACAGAAAAACGGTGCACTACATACAATGAATAAGAAGAAAAAAAACTGAGCTCAGTAGAATGATGAGGTGTTACGAACTACTAGCAGTTAATTAATTAAGGTAACGAGAAGAAATGAATTCGGAATGACCATGCTGAGCTCAAATTACCCCAAAGTTCCTTATGCCATCAAGTTCATCATATCAAAATCAAAGGATTATAGACTAAAGAATAGGCTTAATTTCTAGACCTAGAGGCTAGAGCCCATCGCATACTCTTACATTCACAATTTCATTCGTTACAAAGGATTAAGTTGCCTTTGGCATCAAGTTCATCAAAATGATACCAGTAGATTATAATGAATCCAAACCACATGCTACGTACAATTTAATTATATATTGACCTCTTTACGGTGTCTAGAGAGTAGAAATGTATCAGCATCACAACAACAAACATGACAAGACTCATCACCGTGTATAAAATCAAATCATGCCAACTTATATATCTCCATCAACTTAATCAATTTAAGCAACAAGCATGCACCGATTGTCAAAGACCGTCTCAATTCATTGTATTGACTCGTTTAACGATCTCGTCCTAAGCTACCAAGAAGCCTCTTTTTTTCCAGACAATTGCAATAGCGTAACACCATAACGAACCACTCATATTCCATCATGATAAAAACAAATCAAATGAATAACACCGAACAAAAATGGCACTAAATTTTCCAAAGAGAGGGTCTAAAATTTTACTCGAGTAAATTTGGGTTTGTAGGAAATTTGTATATGGAAGCGAAGAATGCATTAAAACAATCATGTTCTCAGTTTTGGTTAATAATATACCAATAAAAATATTTAATTAATGGTGTATGGATAATTCACACGCTAAACGATAAATTTGATTACCAAAGCGGGGGAGAGATTGAGAAAACCCGACATGTGTAACTCGAATCCATCAAGACACCAATGGCGTGTTCAAGAATATTTGACGCACACAACGCTGGTAGAAAAAAATCCCCATAAAAAAAAAATAAACATTCTCACACGCTAATCTAAAGCAAGTACGTAGTATCGTCCATGTACAACCAATGCGCACAATGAACTAAAGTACAAGATCCAAAGAATGAAACTCCTACCAAGAGTCAAGCAGAAACAAAATGCATACTTAACACGACGACCAATGCTCGAAAAGCTATGGCTTGCCTTAAGTGTAAAGGGCAAGGCTGAGTATTGGTAAAACTCCAAGATATACCCCTCACAAGATGAAGTTGTGGGGCATTCGGCAAGACTCCAACCAATGATGATGTGACCAATTTTCTAAAAACACTAGGCAAACCTTGGGTGGAGGGGCCGCCTAGCGCCTAGGTAACCTGCATAACCTAAAGAAGCATGAATAATCATAAGTTGTAACCTTTATGGGAGCGCATGAGCTTTTTGGCGCGTAGAATAAGAGTGAATCTTCGGTTTGCTTATTTATTTAATAATTTAAATCATTATTTTTTGAGCTCTTTTATTTTGTGTTTCAACATTACCCTTTAAAGAGGTTTATGACAGCACGGTCCTCTATCATTGTACTTATGTATTATAGGGGGCTGGAATTCTAGCAAGACGGTTGCAATAAGAAAGTGAGAACTTAGTTAAAAGCATATGGTTTCAATTGACTAGGGGTGGTATATCCATCCTCTTCCTCTCCTTTGTAGATGACATCATGTTTTTTGTAAAGACAAATCAAAACTCTTGTAACAAGATTCACCAAATCATAGAATATTATTGTGCATATTAGGGGAAAACATAAATTATAATAAATTAGCTTTTCAAGTAACATCCAAGGTTAAGAACCAACAAAAATGACAAATTCAAAAATGTTTTGGGAATCTCTAACATGACTTTGTCAAATAAATACCTAGAGTACCCAAATATCAATGGATAAGTTGATAAAACCATCTTTTAAATCATGGTTATAAATAAAAAAATAACTAACAAGTATAAAGCTAAACTAACTAATCCAAGAAGGAAGAACAACCTTAATTAAGTCAGATCTCGTAGTTAAACCATTATATACTATGCAAATATTCATCCTACTAGGTAAGGTACAAAGAGTCAAACCAAATCAATAGATCCTTCTTTTTCAACAAATATATATTATCTACAAACTATTAATTGCTTTAGACAATATTTGTAAGTCACCTAACAAAGGTGGAATGGGGCTTTGCAAAGCTATGGATATGAAACAAGCTCTAAAAACAAAACTTTTATGGAATTTTTGGCAAAATTAAATGACATATAGGTCAAATTATGAATGAAAAGTATCTTCATGATGTCCATGTACTAGATTATTCCATATATATATATATATATATATTGGTAATGAGGTAAGTGTATGGGACTCAAAGATACATTTTGAAAAAAGTTAATATGGCAAATAGGAGATAGAAGAATTGTGAAATTTTGGAAATTGTAATAGTTAATCTCCCACTCCCTATTAGATTTATATCCGGAATCCAACCAAATCAATATTGAGTTTGAGATTGTTAACTTCATTGACCATAACAAAGAATATAAGGAAGTTGAATTATATTGCAAACTACCTAACAACCAGATTCATGATAGACTTTACAAGCATCCTAGCCAAATGGTTGGCTTTTAACCTCCTCTTCTATGGAATTAATCTCAATTAATACGAAATAAATAGATTGAATCTATAATTGGATATGGAAACTCGATGTTGATAGGGTTTCTCGACCAACAAATAAATTTGTAAGTCAAGACCCCGCTGAGTACAGTGGAGTCAGGATCGTTCCACATGAAGCAAGGTTGTTTGTCTATCAATCTAATAAAAATTAAATAAAATCAAGCAAAACACTCACGAGATGCCTCGTTAACGACCTTGTCAGGATCGTTACCGAACCACCGAACACAAAAATACTAACTAACGACCTAATTAAATTCCTAATTAATACTCGGTACCGAAGCAAGTATTCAGCAACGAAGATTTATCAGAAATAATTCAATAAAAACAAAAATCTAGGATAAGGGACACCACAACATAGCCAAGCATAAGAATTCGTAAGAAGATAAGATCATGCCTTTAAATAGATAGAGTCATCAACTTTCATTGACTTAACAAGTAAATTAATCTACTTTCATAAACTAACTCACTCAATTGCTTGTTTTGGATCTAAAGCTTGAAACTTTCGTTTTTAAACAATATCAACCTTCAAGTTACTAACTTTCTCTTTCAATCAAGTTAAAACTCAAATTACCTCAACTCCCGTTTCGGTATTAAGCACAACAAACAATCTCAATAAAGATTAAAAGGCATTCAACACACAATCTTACTCATCAAACATGCTCAACTATGTCGGGCTTAACCCCGACCCTAGAAAAATAGACTACTCACTATTCATGATTAAGAAACTAAAAACTTCAATAAAAACAAACATTGAAACAAAACTCAAACTTAAATTAATAACAAAAATATCGTCTTACAGAGATTCAGAAGAAAACTAAAACAAAACATGCACCGAACCACAAACTCGACAAACGAACCTCGGAAACCGTCGTTACCGAATTCCGATCCGGTTCTCTCTCCTTCGGCCTTCCTCCAAATCTTCCCCAAAACTAGATCTAAAATTCAACTCCAAAATTAAGCCCCCCCTTTTCTATGCTAGATAGAAGGGTATTTATACTAGAAAATCCTAAAAAAGCTAAAAGATAAGAACTTTCCTAAAAAGATAGAAAGAATCTCTAAAAGATAGAAATAAAATCTAGAAAGATATTAAACCCTAAAATACATATTCTAATAACCCATAAAGATTCTAAAAAGATACTCAACCGATACGGAAATAAATTCCCGCTCAGGATCGGTGAATAATAAAATAATACTCCGAAATCTTTCTCTTCGTGGTCTCGTTAACGACCCTTCACAGCCTCGTTAACGAGCCTTGGGTTTGTTTTCTTCAACACCTCCTCTTGTACTTCGAGCTTTGACTTCTTAAATCTTGCACCTTCCCGTCCTTCACTGAGATGCTCCAAATTTAGCTCCATTTAGCTCCTTTTCTTACTAAAACCTGCAAAATACACAAAATAGCGTAGATTCCACTCTTTTCGTAGATTTATGCAAAACTATCTAAAAATACTCAAAACAAAACCTAAACTAGACAAAACTAATCCTAATAAGCAAAGAAAACCTATCAAAAACTATACTAAAAATGCGAACATCAAAATACCCCATACTTAGACTTGCTTGTCCTCAAGCAATAAACAAGATACTAACCAAAACCAAAACAAATCATGTTTATCAAGACATAGCCATCTTCAAAAAGCGACATCTACACATAAGAAAATTATAGCAAAAGACTATTAACATCCTTACACATATATGCACTTAAATAGACATAAAATAATACAATCCAACCTCTCAAGGGATATAATGTGTTTCTCTCAACTCTCAAGTGTTTGGGCTTATAATTTCAATCTCTCAACTCATCCTATATACAAAAACTCATAGAAATTGGAACTTATATCACCAATACTCTCCACCCAAGATTTGTCAAAACAAGCAAAGAATCATCAAGAGAACTTAGGCTCAATGAAAAACTTCATAGAAGTTTCCATTCGGCCGGGTTGTAATGGGGCTTGGTAATAACAATAGGGCGTGGAAATATTTGGTCATGTGTAAAGAGAGTAATATGTATAAAGAGAGTAAATCACACAAAAAAGAAGAGGGATTTATAAATGTTCTCCCTATAAGGCCAAAAATTTCTCACAAGGTAGGTTTTGTTGGATTGCATCATCTATGCTATAAAGTATATGTGCTCAATTTCATCTAATGCTATTCTCTTCTAAAAATAATAATTTAAATTTAAAAAATCCGGCTATACTTTCAAAGACATATTTGCAAGGAATTATATGATTAAACTAGTGATTGCTATCATAGAACTTTAAGAAGGGATATCTATCAATTCTAAACTCTTTTTGGATTTTTAAATTTTTTAATTTTTTTTTGTTTTTTCGATTTTTTTTTCTTTTCAATTTAAAAGAAATAACAACTACATAGAACACAAAAACACCTAGGACATAATTTTTCTACTTTCTTCCCACCCCATACTTAAAATTACAGTGTCCCCACTGTAAGAAAAATAAGAAGAAGAGGGAAAAGAAATAGAAAACAAAACAAAAAATTAAAAAGAAAAAGAAAAACATAAAACTTACAAAAGTGGAAACAAGGAAAGGAAACTTCATCTTTGAGCTTGATCAACGGTTCGGTGGAGGAAAGTAGTGCTCAAAGTTCCCCATGAAGTCATACATCGTCCTCCAACGCTCAGCATCCTCCGCCTCTCTCTGACGTTGTCGCTCGTCCTCCATCGACATGCGAGCGGAATAGACGGTTTCCCATCTATCCATCCTCCGATGAATGTGATCGGTCTGGAGGTGAAGCTGCTGCATTCGTGCAGAAAGATCCTCGGCCCATGGTGGTGGTATGCTCGATCCTGCGTACTCGGGCTGAGGAGGTGGTGGGTAGTGAGGCTGGAAATGGTCTTGATACATCACCGGTTGTAAGGCATTAAGCCATATGCATGAGGGTCGACAGGAGCTGGTGGAGGGTCGACAGAAGCTTGCGGCACCTCGTTAACGAAGTTGGTTGCCTCGTTAACAGTGTTGGGCGGTGGCTGGAAATGGTCGTTAACGACCCTGGTTGGCTCGTCGACGAAGATGTTGCCTCCTAATTCCTCCGTCTCCATGTCTTCTTCTGTAAAGTTGAGCTCCTCAGTGCCGCCCTCGGTGTCGGCTTCCTCGGTGTCATTGCCTACTACCTCGGTATCCTCTTGCTCATCTTCTTCTTCATATTCGTCCACGTCGTCTCGCTCAAACCGGGTGTGACATGGCCTAAGTGAGAGCTCATCCTCCGGTTTTGGCTCCAATGGGTAAGGCTGGCCCGTCCACACTTCGTACCAATTCGGTACGTAGAGTAGCTCGTACATGTCGAGGGAAGGTATGACTATTTGATCTTGAACCTTCACCTTGTAGCCTCCCTCGGCTTGCACGAAAATCCCGGCACTATACCAATAGTTCTTGTTGAGGAGTTGAGCGTGGGCCGGTGTGTAGCGAGTGAGATCCACTCCAAGATTCTTAGCCAAGAGGCTAACCAAATTGCCACACCACACCTCCTTGGACTTGTGGGACTTCTCGACATAGTAGAGCCATTCGTACTCCAAATTCAAGGGGCCGGGCTCCTCGAAGAGGATGGTGCGGAAGCAAGCGACCTCCGCTCTTGTAGACCGGTTCAACTCTTTCTTCGGCCAAAATGTTGCGGCGAGGACTCTCAAGATAATCCGAAAGATGGGGTTGACTATGGTTGCCCCGGATAGCGCCGCGGTAGAGGATTGAACCTCTCCGGTGATGTAGCTCCAAGTGCGGGTCACTCGGTAGTCCTTCAAGCTATAGTCTCTAGACGGGTTTGGGAGCTCCAAGATTGCATTGAACTCCGCCATGGTGAAGTCGCGGTCCTCGTTACCGAGCCGGAACCGAATGCGTCCCGGCGAGATCTTGGACGAGAAGTTGGTCTCCAAGGTGGCCAAGAACTCGGATGTGAGGGCCGGATAATGTGGCAAGCTCTCTTGCTTCAATAAGTGTGCGGCCCCAAGGATGATGAAGGCGTCCTTGACATCCGTGTAGATGCCCGTAGAGACGGCGCTAGACTTCGAGAACCATCGGGTGTAATGGTCCTTCTCCAAAAAATCCCGGTAGCGCCGTACTTGGCTTTGGCTGCTCAAAATCACATCGTCCACACGGGGTGGAGATGGAGACCTGTGGTTCCTCCTCTTCTTCTGGGCTCGGGTGGTGGGTCTGCTTGAACTAGCCATGGATCCTACAAAATAATCGAAAATTTTCCAAGATAAGATCCACTCAAAAATAATAGGTATGAGACCCCATACTTGGTCTCAAAATTAACCTCGGATTTATTCATAAACTACCCAATTGGGTTGTTCACGAGTTTGGGCTCGGATCAATCATTGATGAAGTGCAGGGTCGTTAACGAGCCTGGGTGGGTCGTTAACGACCCGCCGAGAGCAAAACCAGAAATTTCCGAGATTAAATCTACCTCTAATTCAGCACAAATCAAGCATGCAATCTTCTATTATTCTCCACAAATCCCCTGTAGGGTAAAAGCACCCCATACTTACTCAATTACCCATCCCAAACATGCTAAAAATTTCCCGGAATTTTGACATGCAAAGTTCGAATTTTTAGATATAGAACAAGAAAAATCCATGCTTTCCTAACTAAAGGTATACAATAGCAAATCTAACATGAATCATCTTTCCTAAAACATAAACAACTAAGCACAATTAAGAATTTTTAGAACGGATTTAAGCATGCTCATCGATCTCCCTAATAATCATGATTCAAGATATGAAATTTAACCCTATAAATAATCAATCATGCAATTTCAAGCAAGGGTTTAGAAATCATACCGGATAACCGAGAATTAAAAGAACAAGGGTCGGAATCGGGGTAGTTAACGAGCTCGTCGTCGATGGTGAATGGCTTCCGAACTCCGGTAACGATGGTGTCTCTGGTGGTCGTTAGCGTGGTATTTCCGACTCGGTGGGAGAGAAGAGAAAGGGATTGAGAGAGTTTTGGGTTTGAGAGTGAATGTTTGGAGAGATTGTGGTAGAATTTTGGGAGGGGTAGAAGGGTTTTTATAGGAGGGGTAAGGATAGAAGGGGGGTGGCAGCTAGGGTTAGAAAAATTAACTAGGTTAGAATTACTTACCTGCCCCGTATTGTGACGAATCGGGTCGTCCGAACCGGGTCGTTAACGACCCTGGGTAGGTCGTTAACGAGCCACCGTAGCCTTCTTGAGTGAATTTTCGACCCCTTTTTTCCTGAAATCTTGTTAGCTCAAAAATCTTATTTCTATCCTATTTAAAACTAAAAAGGAAAATAAAAGAAAGCTAAGAAATAATCTAAAAAGAAAAATAAAAATAAAATAAAATAAAATAAACCTATTCTAAAAAGGGGGGTGCCTCCCGTAAGCGCTATGTTTAACGTCGTTAGCCCGACGAGCTCTCTTGCTAGTCTTGTGGTGTGAGAGCCATGGTGACTCTTATCTCCTCATTTGGATCAGGCTGCTCATGGAATTTCTTCAACCGGTGTCCATTAACTTTGAAAATGACGCCTCGGTTGTCAGTCAACTCTACTACTCCGTGAGGATAAATGTGATGAACCATAAATGGCCCACTCCATCGTGTCCTTAGCTTCCCTGGGAATAATCGGAGTCTAGAATTGAAGAGAAGTACCTTATCGCCGATATGGTAAGTTTTGGGCACCAATTTTCGGTCATGCCACCTTTTGGTGCGCTCCTTGTAGATTTCAGCATTTTCGTACGCCTTCAACCTCAATTCTTCTAATGCTTGCAAGTCCATGAATCTTTTTGCTTCGGCCGTGTCGAGGTTCATGTTGAGCTCCTTGAGAGCCCATAGCGCTTTATGCTCAATTTCGACCGGTAAATGACATGCCTTGCCATACACTAGATTATAGGGGGTGGTACGTAGAGGCGTCTTGTATGCTGTCCTATATGCCCATAGAGCGTCATCCAATTTGGAGGACCAATCCTTTCTAGAACGGGAAATTGTCTTCTCTAATATGCTCTTTATTTGCCTGTTTGAAACTTCAAATTGGCCACTTGTTTGGGGATGGTAGGGTGTTGCCACCCGATGAGATACCCCATACTTAGCCAAAAGGGCTTCAAAACTTCGCTT
This sequence comes from Fallopia convolvulus, assembly GCA_964016875.1. Lineage (NCBI taxonomy): Eukaryota > Viridiplantae > Streptophyta > Magnoliopsida > Caryophyllales > Polygonaceae > Fallopia > Fallopia convolvulus. The sequence continues at coordinate 36,053,133 of OZ024737.1, forward strand.
AAAGAAATGGGAGCCACCATCACTGATAAGTACTCTAGGAACGCCGAATCTGGGGAAAATATTGGTCTTGATGAATTTAGCAACAGTCTTGACGTCGTTGGTCCTTGTAGCAACAGCTTCCACCCACTTGGAAACATAATCAACTGCAACTAAGATGTACTTGTAGGGTCCTGAGGCGGGAAACGGTCCCATGAAATCAATGCCCCATACATCAAATAGCTCAACTTCTAATATCCCAGTTAGTGGATTCTCATGTCTCCAAGTTATGTTGCCTGAGCGTTGACATCCATCACATGATGTCACATAAGCTTGCACATCTTTGAACATGGTGGGCCAATAGAGACCACTTTGAAGAATCTTCGCAGTAGTCTTGAATCCTTTTGCATGACCTCCAGTTGGCAGTGTGTGGCATTGACGGATCACGTTTTCAATCTCCTCTTCTGGGATACAACGCCTAAAGAGGTGATCACTTCCTTGTTTAAACAAGTAGGGATCGTCCTAGTAGTATTGTTTCACATCATGGAGAAATTTCTTCTTCTTTTGTGGGGTAAGGCCCTCGGGAATTACGCCTCCTACGAGATAGTTAGCGAAATCCGCAAACCAAGGAGCTTTTGGCCCTCTAATAGCATGGATTGATATTGAGGAAGAAGAAATTGAAGAAGGAGAGGGGGTGGATGATGGGGGCGGACACAAGGGCGTGGAGTTTCTTGTCCTTCCGTTGCCCTAAAACTGCACCAACTGCATAGTCACTGGCATCGCACATGATCTCAAAGGGTAATGTCCAGTCTGGGGACTGCATGATGGGGGCGGACACAAGGGCAACTCTTAACCTGTAAAATGCTTCAAGACATTCTGGGGACAGCTCAAACACTACATCTTTCATTAGTAGGTTAGTCAAAGGTTTAGCTATCTTAGAAAAATCTTGAATAAATCGCCTGTAAAAGCCAGCATGCCCTAAAAAACTCCTAATATCTCTTACAGAAGAGGGGGAGGTAGTTTTTCAATAAGCTCAATTTTTGCCTTATTTACTTCTATCCCTCTTTTAGAGACAAGGTGTCCTAGTACTATCCCCTCTTGAACCATAAAGTGACACTTTTCCCAATTCAATACAAGATTGGTTTCTTCACATCTTTTAAGCACTCGTGCAAGGTTAGCAAGACAAGAATCAAATGAAGAACCATAAACAGAAAAATCATCCATAAAAACCTCTACAATATCCTCTATCATATCTGAAAAAATAGCCATCATACATCTTTGAAAAGTAGCAAGGGCATTGCAAAGCCCAAATGGCATTCTTTTGTAAGCAAAGGTTCCATAGGGACATGTAAAGGTTGTTTTCTCTTGGTCATCAGGATGAATGGGAATCTGCCAAAAGCCGCTATAGCCATCTAAATAACGGAAGTAATCATGCTGGGCTAAGCGTTCTAAAACCTGATCTATGAAAGGAAGCGGAAAATGATCTTTTCTAGTAGCACTATTGAGCTTCCTATAATCAATGCACATTCTCCAACTAGTGGTGGTTCTAGTCGGAATAAGCTCTCCCTTTTCATTTTCTATCACAGTCATCCCCCCTTTCTTAGGGACTACATGGACCGGACTCACCCATTGGCTGTCCGAAATAGGAAATATAATCCCTGCATCAAGTAATTTAATAATTTCCTTTTTAACTACATCCTTCATATTAGGATTTAATCTACGTTGATGCTCTATGGTGAGTTTATGATTGTCCTCCATGTAAATCCTATGCATGCAAAGAGAAGGGGATATGCCAGTTATATCATCTAGGGAGTAGCCTATGGCTTTTCTAGTTGAATACCTTCTTTTTTTTTAGGTCTCGCTCGGCCGAAAATGCTCCATCTGGATTCTTTCTTTTTGAATCTGTCGCAAATATGTGTTACGAGAACGGACATGACACAGCAAGTTGCTAGTATAACTTGCTCACACAGGGGTCTGAAAGAAAGAGGGAATTCATTGATAATGCCAAGCCCTCTCTGATCAAAGATGATTGTTTAGTCTTGATAACTGGGGAGAATGAGAGCCTGAAAACACTGTTTCATCCAGGCAGAGCTTTATCATTACCCCCTTTACTTGTGGGGACAGCAGGTCCAGCAACTCATTGATGGCTTGGTCCCTTGAAGCGCAAAAGATGGCCTAAGAGGAAAGTGCACACTAGGGGCATTGTTCCTCTTTACCTATAAGACAATGGGCATACCAGAGCATCCTCCCCAATCATCAAGAAGAAAGGTATTCCCCTATCCTCGAACGCCCAACCCTCTAACAGCTAGGGGCATCCCTCCACTGCCACTCCTTGCCCAGAGCCTTGACTTGAGCATTGTACAAGTGCTTAAGGCTCCTTCAAACCATGGCCACTCATATAATTCAAGGCTTGGAGGCAAGCTACCAGCGCCTATAGGCGAGAACTAGGCTTGGCTTGGTTAGTTGTGCCCGCTCATTCTGTCTCGCCAGCCTGCCGGCCCATGAATTCTTCCGAGCGGGCCGGGCGGACGGGGACCGTCGTGCATCCTAAGCACACTTAGGAGTTTTCCTACTTCTTCCTCTTTTAATCCAGCATTAATGATGACAGGAAGAGTAGAATTTGGGCCGAGGAATTCATACATGAGGGAATCTGGCAAGGGTTTAAGTGTTGGGGACGGTTCGGCAGGAATTAGAATGGGCTCTTCTGGTTCCGTCTTCAACACTTCATGAAAGCTTTCAAAAGCTGAGATCTCGCCATCTTCGGCTAGGGTCGTTAACGAACCTGAGTGGGTCGTTAACGAGCCTGCATCTTCTGCCAGGAGAATCGGTAACGATGCTAGAGAACTCGTTACTGAGACTGCAGTGGTTATTTCTGCCCATCTTTGCCCTGAAATTTCATCATTGCATGCTGATCTTCCTATGGGGTCTCCACATTCAATGATCTCCTCGTGGGTGTAGAGCATCTTGACTTCAGCTTTGTCGGACTCCCTGGGTTGTTTGAATCTGAATTCCGTCACCTCATCCCCGATTTTGAAAGTTAGGAGTCCTCTCCTAACATCGATTATAGCTCCTGCTGTGGCGAGGAATGGTCTTCCCAAAATAATAGGCACAACTGGATCTTCGGGCATTGCCATCACGATGAAGTCATTAGGAACAAAGAAATTACCCACTTGAACTGGGAAATCTTCTAGCAGCCCTGTTGGTTTGATGCAAGATCCGTCTGCCATATAAAGCCGCATGTTGACAGGCTCTAGTGGTCCCATATTTACTCTAGACCAGATTGAGAGCGGAACAAGACTGACATTGGCACCAAGATCGCATAAAGCCTTGAACTTGTGGTTGCCTATGCCGATTGTGATTGCAAACCTCCCAGGATCTCCAAGCTTTTCTGGAAGAGCTATGGATCTGACCTCGTCCTGCAACTCTGTAATAGATCTTTTCCTGCTAAGAATATCTTTCAAGAATTTTGTGTAAGCCGGCATTTCGCTTAGGGCCTCAGCGAATGGGATGGAAATATTAATGCCCTGAAGAATCTTAACGAAACGCTTGAACTTACTCTCAGTAGAGTCCATAGATTTCTTAGTTGGAAATGGAAGAGTTTTCACCATTCTCGGAACCAAGTTAGGCTCGAGAGGTGAGAGTACCGGGTCGACATTGGGGTCGTTCGGTGTCCTCGGCGGGTCGTTACCGACCCTGATAGGGTCGTTAACTACCCTGGGATTGAGAGGAAGACTTGGTTTAGAGAACTTACCTGGGGTGGGATCGTCAGGAATCCTCGGAGCCTCGTCATCCTGGCTTGTAGGCTCGGTACTAGCTCTCGCTGGCTCGTTAACGAGCTGGCTGGCGAGATCTTTTTCCTCTTTCCTTTCAGCTTGAACTCTCTCCGGTAGTGTCTTCTCGCTTCTGAGGTGTACCGCTGCTATTTGGCCTCTAGGGTTCTCCTCGGGACGGCCCGGGAGTTGCCCTTGTGGTCTTGGAATCCGTGCAGCAAGGTCTCCTAGTTGGGAATCAACACTCCTCTTCCAAATATCGAACTCTCCCCATCTTTTATCCTGCCGGTTCAGCTTGGCTTGGACTTCATCAACCTTGTTGTTCACTCCGTTGATGCTCTCTTTAATCTCCTGAACCCATGATGGCGTCTCCTGATGGCCTAGAGATCGATATGGTGCAGGTCGTCTATCTTGTGGGGGTCCTGTGTAATTGTGATTTGTATTCTGATTGCCCCATGGTTGATAGTTGTTTGACCTGTCATTATAATTAGGCTGGTTCCTGTAGGGTCCTCTCATGTAATTCATCTCAGCTATCGTCTTAGCGGTTCTAACCTGCTCAATGTTAGTGCAAGCAGAAGTACTATGTGCAGAAGAACCACATTCTTGACATGATTGAGAGGATTTCAGAAAACTTACCTGTTTCCTCAAACGGTTGACCTCATCTTGTAAGAATTAGTTTTTAACATCGGGGTCAACTTCATCTCGGTTGGGCACATACCGACGTTTTTGAGTTTGTGGAGCCTGCTGGGTTCCGTACATAGCATCGTAATTCGCCAGCTTGTCCAGCAGTTCCCACGCCTCTGTCGGGTTCATCTCTATAAAACCGCACGCAGTATGCGTGTTGATGCGGTTCTTGGTCTCCGCGTTGATACCCTGGAAAAAGATTTCTTGCAATACATATAAAGGTTGCCCATGAGTAGGGCATTGTCTAAGCATCTCTTTAAATCTTTCCCATGTTTCAACAAATGTCTCATTAGGCAACTGGTGATAAGAGGTGATGCGTTTTCTTAACTCCGTTGTCTTAGCAGGAGGGAAAAACTTTGTAAGAAATTGATCATACAAAGCTTTCCAAGTCCTGATAGACTTAGAAGGTAGGCTCTCTAACCAGTTCAGGGCCTTTCCAGTAAGTGACCATCTAAAAGCTTTTAACAGAACATATTCTAGCGAGACACCTTCAGCAGCTATGGTGTCACATAAATCAAGAAAATTTCTAATATGCTCCATAGGGCACTCAGCAGGTTTCCCTTCAAACTGAGCCAGTTTAATCAAGGATATAAATTGAGACTTGATCTCAAAAGGTTTCTCTATCGCAGGAAGCACAATAGGAGATTCTGGCACCCTCAATTCCGGATGCATGTATTGCTTGGCATTCCTTGGATAGGCGTTTAGCTCTTCTTGCAGTCGAGCCTTGTCTGCATCAGCGCCGTCCTTCTCGGCTTTCAGTGCCTCCATCTGGGTCCGGAGGATCTCTAACTCTCGAGCCATCTCTTCAGCTGTGGCCATGGCTCGGTTTTCTCGGAGTCGTCAGTGCAGGGAACGTTCGGGTTCTGAGTAATAACTGGAGCTATCAAACTGAAGCCTTCTTCGTCCTACCGGCATACACTGAGAAAACAAACAAAGAAAACAAAAATTAAAAACAAAAACAGGGTCGGGCTAGTCCCGATCCCAAAGATAAACTAACAACTCGTTGCTTCCCCGGCAACGGCGCCAATTTGTTGATAGGGTTTCTCGGCCAACAAATAAATTTGTAAGTCAAGACCCCGCTGAGTACAGTGGAGTCAGGATCGTTCCACAGGAAGCAAGGTTGTTTGTCTATCAATCTAATAAAAATCAAATAAAATCAAGCAAAACACTCACGAGATGCCTCGTTAACGACCTTGTCAGGATCGTTACCGAACCACCGAACACAAAAATACTAACTAACGACCTAATTAAATTCCTAATTAATACTCGGTACCGAAGCAAGTATTCAACAACGAAGATTTATCAGAAATAATTCAATAAAAACAAAAATCTAGGATAAGGGACACCACAACATAGCCAAGCATAAGAATTCGTAAGAAGATAAGATCATGCCTTTAAATAGATAGAGTCATTAACTTTCATTGACTTAACAAGTAAATTAATCTACTTTCATAAACTAACTCACTCAATTGCTTGTTTTGGATCTAAAGCTTGAAACTTTCGTTTTCAAACAATATCAACCTTCAAGTTACTAACTTTCTCTTTCAATAAAGTTAAAACTCAAATTACCTCAACTCCCGTTTCGGTATTAAGCACAACAAACAATCTCAATAAAGATTAAAAGTAATTCAACACACAATCTTACTCATCAAACATGCTCAACTATGCCGGGCTTAACCCCGACCCTAGAAAAATAGACTACTCACTATTCATGATTAAGAAACTAAAAACTTCAATAAAAACAAACATTGAAACAAAACTCAAACTTAAATTAATAACAAAAATATCGTCTTACAGGGATTCAGAAGAAAACTAAAACAAAACATGCACCGAACCACAAACTCGACAAACGAACCTCGGAAACCGTCGTTATCGAACCTCGTCACCGACTTCCGATCCGATTCTCTCTCCTTCGGCCTTCCTCCAAATCTTCCCCAAAACTAGCTCTAAAATTCAACTCCAAAATTAAGCCCCCCCTTTTCTATGCTAGATAGAAGGGTATTTATACTAGAAAATCCTAAAAAACTAAAAAGGCTAAAAGATAAGAACTTTCCTAAAAAGATAGAAAGAATCTCTAAAAGATAGAAATAAAATCTAGAAAGATATTAAACCCTAAAATACATATTCTAATAACCCATAAAGATTCTAAAAAGATACTCAACCGATACGGAAATAAATTCCCGCTCAGGATCGGTGAATAATAAAATAATACTCCGAAATCTTTCTCTTCGTGGCCTCGTTAACGACCCTTCACAGCCTCGTTAACGAGCCTTGGGTTTGTTTTCTTCAACACCTCCTCTTGTACTTCGAGCTTTGACTTCTTAAATCTTGCACCTTCCCGTCCTTCACTGAGATGCTCCAAATTTAGCTCCATTTAGCTCCTTTTCTTACTAAAACCTGCAAAATACACAAAATAGCGTAGATTCCACTCTTTTCGTAGATTTATGCAAAACTATCTAAAAATACTCAAAACAAAACCTAAACTAGACAAAACTAATCCTAATAAGCAAAGAAAACCTATCAAAACTATACTAAAAATGCGAACATCACTCGATACTTAGCTTAATTTAAAATTTTCCTCAGACCCTTTGAAAAAATGGATTAGCAACCAAAACACGACTAGTTGTGAGGAGAGTTGTCGTTACCATGAATTGTCCATTATGCAAGCATCATTTTAAGGATATGGTATCCAGCTTCTCCTTAAATGCCCATATGACTCTAGCAGTAAACATTAACATTGAACGACTTATATAAATTAACATTTGATATTAATGATAGACAACCAAAAGATATTATAGCATAACCACACTAGTATAATCAAAGCCTAATTTCATAAACTTAGCAATCAGTTAGTAAAGTGCATGACATCAATAAAACAACGTCATATTTCAACAATTTCCTAATAATGTAGTGTCAAATCTGCCTAATTACACTAAACATGTACCACCTAGTTTATAAGGATTGAAGTTTTATTCATGTCAACAAGAACACTTTCTTTTAGAGGCTCAAGTGACAAAGAATTATGGAATTAGGCGTGCAAGGGCAAGAGCTAGTGCTTCTAGGTCCTCGGGTTGAAAATTTGTAAGGCCCGAGGTCTTAAAAATGCCATCCCATACAAGCACAAGGTCTTCCCAAGAGGTTACTCATCCCGGTAGTACTCTCGCCCCTACACAGTTAACTTTAGAGTTCTTTGACCTCACTCGAACCTAAAAATAAAGAGCTCTTGTTAACAGGGATAACACTTTAATCCAAATTCGGAGTGTTACAATCTTTCACACTTGAACACTTGACGTCCTCGTCAAGGCCCAAGGATCACCTTCTGGGCCGAGTAACCGCCCTCCGAGCTAAGCCAACTCTTAACCCAGAGTCGGCTCTAATACCATTTGTAAGGCCCAAGGCCTTAGAAACATTAGCTCATGCCAACACAGGAACTTCCTAAGAGGTTACCCATCCTGATAGTACTCTTACCTCTGCACACTTATCTTTAGAGTTCTTTGGCCTCACTCGAATCCTAAAAAGGAAGAGCTTTTATGAACACACTTTAAAACATCAGATTCAAGGTGTTACAAAACAAAACATTAGAAATTGGTTAAGATCAAAACAAGTTGATGATGTAACCAATGAGATTAAAAGCAAGGACATTACACAAAGCAAAAAGTAGAGAAAAATGTTACTTGGTCCAAAGCACAAATTATAGTATTTAAAAATAGTTTTGATGAACCTAAGCTAATTAAACAATGTGCATGACCTAATTATAGTTGTAATAAGAGACCGTAATGGGTCTATCATTCAAATAAGGAGTAAAATGTGTGGAGAGAGTTCCATGTTGAAGGCCAAGGTTTTAGACCTTCAACAAGGTCAACTGGCAATTAAAGAAATGAGATTAATAAAGATTGAGAATGAAGGAGTTTAAGTTTCTATTAACTCAATTAAAGGTTTATTGTACTACCCATGGAAAGTTGAGATATTTATCACTCACATTCTCATTCATTTATAATGTTTCATTAGAGGGTGGTCATAGAAGGAGAGAGAAAATAAAAAAAATAGTAAAAATGGAGAGAGGGTGAAAATTTTTTTGGTGACCGGTCATACTCATGACTAAAATTAGGTTTGGTCATTAAAGGGCATGGTGACATTTGTCACATGAGAAAGAAAAGAGAAAAAAGGAAAATAAATAAATATATTTTTTTAATATGATGACTAAAATATTTGGTCTACCATTGAGAATGCTCTTATAGTACATATTAAATATGTTTTCAGAGAAGCTGACATGCTTAAAGTTGTCATGTCTTATGAAAAATAAATCCCTATTACTAAACTTGTAACACCCCTATTTTGTAATAATGGGTATTACTAGACCTGGGTTTCGGTTCTAGAACCGGCGGGAGACCGGTCGGAACCAACGGTTCCCACTAAGGTTTCGATTCCGTTTCCTCCACCCCCGGAACCGGAGAACCGCCGGTTCCGAACCGGGTGGAACCGCCGGTTCTATTTATAAAAAAAATAAAAATAACCTAATCGTGGTAGCGGTTTGGCTATCCGCACCGCGGTAATGCTATTTTGACAACTTTGTAAGAAAATTAAAATTTAACATAATTTTTTTTATTATTATTACCGGTTCCAAAACCAGGAGAAACTGGCATCAGAACCGACCGGAACCGAAACCCGAGAACTGGCCCAATGCCGGTTCCAGTTCCACACCTCGAGGAACCGGATTCGGACCCAGATCTAGGTATTACTGCAAATGACATTGGATTTTTCCCATTCAAAGTAACCCAAGGATTTTAAATTATATAATTAAACACAATTAAAGGAGAATGAACTAAAAGCGGAATTTTTATTCATTAATAAGAACATTCGTTCATTACAATGGCAGTTATTGTACAAATAATGTAGCAGCGGAAAATAAAGCTCATATTATATAAGGGTTGTTCAAAAATATGTATGAAAATACAAGTATATTTCCTAAGACAACTCAAGTGATGATGAATTGCTTGACTTAAAATGGAAGAGTTGGTGCACCATCGTCTGAATGATTTGCTCACAAAAACAAATTCTTTCCTTCCTTCAATGTTGTTACCTTGATGTTCTATCCTTGGATAACTCTTCTCAAACCTTCTAGCCTTCATCTTCAACATTATGACATACTCTACTAGAGTCTGATATTTTCGCAAAGGGTGAGAAACACTAGGTTAAAGTGCGGAAATGAATGGAATTAGTCTAAGGAGACTAAGCAAGTGAGAATATAAATTCTCAAGGGTAAAGGTAAATGTAACACCCCGACATCTGACGAGGCGCTATAAGGAATAGACCTTACTAGGTACTATTAAATAGGTTGACAACTACACTTTAGGATCTTGCAACGCAGACACGACGAGAAAACAAAGTAAAAACATCCAACCTTTATTTTAATAAAAATATAGAAAACGTATTTATGCATGAATTCCCGAAAAACCTAAATATTCAAACCTGACGAATCATTCCTAACAATAAATCATTCGAGAGAACAAAGACAAGCAATAGTACTAACTCCATCATAATATAAAATCCAACATCCTAGAAAGTCATAATAAACTAGCGTAAAAAAACCCTTCCCACTATGACACACACTCTTTATCGCTTCGGCCCGCCATCTAGCCTCGGCTCCTGCACGCCCCCTGGTTCATACCTGGAACTGAAAAATATTCCCCGAAGGGTCAGCGTCTAATCTATCAAGTTAGAGAGAATACAAAAATTGCATAACGTTTTGAAAACATTTCTAAAGTCAGCATACAAATCCACAAGCGCAGTCATAACTCTAAAGGTCAATACCTAAATTAGTTATAATCAATCACACATAGCCACGTACGCATTTACAATCACAATCCCATACAATGCAATTCCTCCTTTTTCCACAATCTGACTTCCAAGGCGCTCATCACCGCGCCGAGTGCAGAGGCAGGCCCTCTCACTCCACTTCACAATCTCCCTTCTAACCCCTGGCTAAGCCTCCACTAGAGCACTTGCCAAAAACACACAGATAATAATTTTTGTTTTGAAGGGGCACGATTTCCCAGTCACACGGGTCAACGTAGCCAACTCTTCCTCAACACCAGCTACGATGGGCCGTGCCGGAAACTGTACCAACACAAAGAAAACGTTCAAAAAATATCATTCCGATAAAACATGTTCAAACCATTTTACACACAACAATACAAGAAGTTCAAACAGTTTATAAAGGCATTCGGGACTAGTTCCCAAAACCCGTCCTACAATATCGATACGCAATCTAACAAGGTAGAGAAGAACCGAGTAAGTCGAAAAACGACTTACCTCGAAACTGGCTAGGGATCTTTTGAAGAAGACGGAATTAAGAGTGCGAACTGAAGCGCTCCTTACTAAAAAAAAATTAATATGTGAGGCTAGGTTAAATATGAGGCAAACTATGCTAACCGACCCTTAAAACAATACCTAGATACCCAAAAGAAAACTATTAAACCTAACTAATATTATTCGGTCACCCAAACAATTCAACCAAGTTAACTATCTATATTAACCAAACCATATTTAAGACAAATAAGAATTCCACCTTAATTTCTTTCTTTTAAAAAAAAATAAAAACATACTACTAACTTAGACTAGTTAACAAAACACTTATAAAGTTAACACCTAAACCTATATAAATATATATATGAACAAAAAGGGCGAACACCAAGCTAATAAACCAGGTATAAGTATTGCTAACGACATGTGAACCTAATTAACCAACCATCTCCCATGCTCACTTAATTAGCCAAGTTTGTGAACAAGTTCCACTCAACCTTTAATACTATTATCGTGAACAACCTTCCCCCCAGCCAACGTACAACAATGAACAACCTTCAACAAAAATCCCATTAACTTGCTAAACCCTCTGCAAATTAGCCTAGCTAACTAACCACGAATTCATTAACCACCCTACCCACTGTAATGATCCAATAATCACCATAAATTGAAACGTTCACTGCAACAGAACACAACCTCAACTCAAAAGTCTAGCCCATTAATGGATAAAATTTACCCTCCCTGAACATAACACAATAAGACTCGACTAAACTCGATCGCACACCAAACTCAAAAGATCGTGAACGAAACCAACAAGAGAGTGAAGAAAGGTTGGGCTAACCGGAATTGGACGATGACGAGGCCGAACTGGGACGTCCACTGCACAAAGGCAACGTCAGGAAAAAAAATAGAGGAAGCGGGAAGGATATCAGCAACGCGGGACAGCAAAGACTCCAAGGAGATTCTCGCTCACATGCATCGACGTGGAAGAACGTCTACTGACTCACCGGCGTTGGGTAGGGACGTTGCAGCAAGGCCCGCTCGTTGTTGACGAGTCCGCCGGATATAGAGGTCAAACAAAGCCGACGATCAACACTCGTGTCTGCCATCGTCGGAAAACGAACGAAGGTGAGGAAAAGCCGTCCCTTTTGGATGGAGACTATGAGAACGAGGAGAACGGAAAAACAAAGTGTCGTAAGTGAAGCGATCGGCGAACGATTGTTTTTCCCATAGAATTAGCCCTAGGTAGAAAGATCCGTTCGATAAAAAAAAATGGAACAGAAGGATTTTGTATTGATTAGGGGTAGATATGATTTTGGTTAAAAATAAGATAGAGTTTGTTGGGTTGAACAAACTAACGCAGAGATAAGGTCAACTCTTGATAGAAATTATATATATATAAAATATATATATATAACTTGTGTCTTCTTTAAAGGATAAATCGTGTATAACAATTAAAAAGAATAAAAAGTAGTTAAATTATATAAGGAGATCCGAAATAATGATGTAGTCTATTGGTTGCCAAAATGGATCAATGAGTCGAGTTACACGGGTTAAGAAAACTCGATTGCTTGTAAACAAAGAAACTTGTTTTTCCGACCTAAAAGGAAAAACATAACCTAAATATTATAGTAAAGACCATATAATCTCCTTGATAGGCTGAAATTTTTGGTGCCTTATCAAAAATAGATCCGTTATTACTTAAATAAGTACAGTCAGTAATTAAGTCGAGGTCGAATTCAAGAGAATCTAGTATTTCTAAGCAAGTAATTTTACCAACTAAGAATAAAGGGGGGGGGGTTAATATTTTTCTAATTCTAAAGCAAGACATAGAAATAAACAATTGAATAAGCATATGATTTCTGAAATAATCATGGGAAAACAGTTCCATTTACAAGTATTCACCTTCAATTTGGTTTGTTGATCATCGATCTCTTCTCATATTCTTTTATTATCTTTTATTGTTCCTATCTTGATCTTATATAGATTAACAAGTCAACCAGCATTGATAATTCTTACCATCAAATAATCATGAAATGGATTGAGATCAGGTGAGGAGAGCTCTTACCGTAAATAATTAGGAGGATTCTCAACCATTAAATTTGGCTTTTTAAAGATTTGATTAAGGGAGAAGTTGTTCATTGGGATATAATAAAAAATCTAAAATTAATTAATTTTGGTAACAACGTGAATTACGAGATTTACTTTCTATTATCTTTACCAAATATTCTAATAACCTAATATTCCCGATTTTTGAGAGACCCGTAACCAAAATTGCTTTCTTTCTCTCGGGTTCCTCCATTGTAAACCAACACATTCTCTGACCTAATTTCTTTTTCCATTACTGGTGCCGCTCAAAGCTCGTAAGCACATTCTGATTTTGTGTTCTTTAAGATCTTCTATTTGCGAAACGTGCGTGGATTTTTCTGTCGATATCTTTTGGTTGCAGGTTGGTTCAGGCAATATCTTCCTTTTGCTCGAATTGTTCAGTTTTTTCGATTTGGTTCGGGTGAAAAAAGTACGTTCTTTCCCGTGGAACTGGGCTGGTTATTCTTTCCCGTTGTTCATAGGCCTACATAATAATATTATTCATTGAATTACAAACTATTGTTCATAGGCCAATATATTGTTGTTCAAACTGATTTGTTCACTAAATAATAAATTGTTGTTCATATGGCAGCATAATATTGTTCAAGTATTATGGCATAGGAGAAAAATTACTTACGTTGTTCATATATTGTTGTTCAAAATGATGGTTCATTGAATACTGAATTATTGTTCATAATAATCATATTACTTGTTCATTGAATTACAAACTATTGTTCATATGCCAAGTGTTGTTCAAACTAACTTGTTCACTGAATAATAAATTGTTGTTCATATGCCATCACAATACTGTTCAAGTATTATGCCATAATAAAAAAAATTACTTATGTTTTTCATATACTGTTGTTCAAACCGACTTGTGGACTGAATAATAAATTGTTTTTCATATGTCATCATAATATTGTTCAAGTATTATGCCATAGTAAAATAATTACTTACGTTGTTAATATACTGCTTTCAAAATGATAAGGTTCATCGAATAATGAATAGTTGTTCATATGCCAACACAATTTTCGAAGAAATAAGATTATCGTCTACCATTTTTTGCAAGATATGGAGAAATAAAAAGATATCAGTAGTCATCAAGAGACTTACAAAGAAGAAGAATGAACAAGTTGATTTTACACTTATTTTTTCCATAAATAAAACTGTCAAATCTTAGAATCTCGTAACTTGATTTCTCTAATTTTTTAAAATCATAATTATCAATTAATCTCATCCTTTTAAAAAACCAGATCTAATGGTTGAGGATCCTCCTAATTATCTACAGTAAGAGCCCTCCTCACCTGGTCTAATTTAATTCAATGATAGCATTACAAATAAGGGATAATTATGATATATGTAATATCAAACAATCAGTCAATATTCAACATGCAATTAACTCTCTTCGCAATAACTTAGTTCAATCATCCCTAAATTAAAGAGCTTGCTACTCTGAATTAAGCTTTCAACTAGAAAAATAAACCCTAGCAATAAAATGATATCAATTTCAACTAGTCGTGCAGGCTAGAAGAAATCGATAATATTCATTCAATATTAAGAACAAAGGGAATCAATATAATTCAAAGGATAGAATAAGAGTTAAGATCTCATAGCTTACAAATCAAGTGATGCAACTCTGCCCTAGCTCGGACCCTGCTCCGACGGACCCGAGACGGCATAGACCTTGGAGACCTCCTTGGATTAGGACATAGTCTCGTTTATTTATTATTTATATTATTATTTATATTTCTGTCATTTACATTCCGTCTTTTCTATTTTGGGCGTGTGTTCTCTTATGCTTAAGAGACCGATCCATTAAGCTATCATAAGGCCCATTAGGCCATTAGGGTTTGTTACACCTTTCCATTTTTAGTAGTTACTATTATTAGTATTATGGGCTTGGATGTTGGGCCTAGAATATTGCTAACCCTAATCTAGCCCATTTAGAACTAGGGTTTTGTGTGGCCTCCTCTATATATAAGAGCCACGCCCCTTGTATCATTTACGTCAAAATAAATTAGCCAATGTTATAGTAGAGTGAGATTCCTCCTAGCCTTGGCCCGACGTCACCCCTTTCTAACCCTTTTCCCTCGCCCTTGGTTCTGCCTCGCCCCACCCTCGTTCCGACGAGCATTAGAGGCCCGCGAATCCACTTTGTGGTCTCGTATTTATCCTGTTACTATTGTCGGAGAAGATCTGGGCGTTTCGAGCCTAGATCCGCCCCTTGTGACCCTAGGGTCGCATCATCAAGGGATTCAACTTGCAAATTAAACAATGGATTTTAGTTATCCATAGAATTGCAAAAGCTCTCTAAGGTTTTCTTGTTCTTCAAATTAGAATGCATAGATTCTGAATAATAGAAACTAAAAAATCTTATAAGCTAAAAAACATAACAATATCCGAAAATAATGAAGATAAAAATACGAAAGCAAATAAAGTAAAATTAGAATGTCTTCTCGCAAGGAAGTTGGCACAAACACGGTCACGGCACAGGTCACAACGATCGCAGTTTGACTATCTTTGACCTTTCTAAGTCGGCTTCTATTGTGCGGTTTGGCACCCGCGGTTGCGACCTTCACTTTGATCGTCCTCTGGTGGTCTACCGCGGTCACGATTCTTTTGCATATGACTCTTCTCTTGAAACTTGCCTTAAATTCTTGCTTTCTCCACTTGATCTTCAATCAAATCTTACAATAAGTCACTTTAAACTAGCCTAAAACTCTCATATAATGCACTAAAAAGTTCTACTTACATTGTAGAAACTACAGCGTATCTATAATATCCCTCAATTTTTATAAAGGGTAAAAATATAATTTTACATTTTCTTTTAATATAATAAAATATTTCCATAATCTATTTCTTAAAGTTATAATGTTATAAAATTTTAAATGTTATAAGGTTGGTTTATAAGTTTAAGACCATATTAAAGGTTACAAAAATTATTGTCTCGTATTATAAATATTAATTATGAACCATAAGAATTATGATTTTATGATTATTATAATATGATAAAATGTAACTATTAATAATATGTGTCTTATTTATTAGGTAAAATTATAAAAGAATAATTACGAGTAACAAAAACATAAGAAGTGTTGTAATCATATTTCTGAAACTTATATAAATGTTTTAAAGATAATGCTTAAGCAAATAAAATAGATTAAAGTTTATATGATGTTATTTGAAGTACAAAGGTTAAGATGAAAGGTTTTTTTTTATCACTTTTATAAAACTAGAGGGGTTGTTTGTGTAATTAAAACAAAATGGATTAAACCCGTCATACTTCATCTTCAACCTTCAACCCGAAACTTCAAATGGCCATAACTTCTTCATTTCTTAACGGATTTTCAATCCGAAAGATGTTCCAGAAAGCCCATGACATTTTCTATCAAACCCCTCAATCAATTGTCCGAAACAATACGATTTTTGGGGGTCAAAATTCTGTTCTTTAACGTGACCTAAAATGGCTAAATGAATCATTATTGCTTTAATTCAATCAATTGGGGATGTGTCTGACGTCACTGGGTATTGGATAAGTCGTGGAAGGATAAGAGTGATTATTACGCAATTAGTTGGATTTATTCCGCCATTAATCTTGGAAAATTGAAGGGATTGGATAAGAACATCATAAAGAACACCATTAATGTGGAGGTGATCTTTGGGCTGATTCCGGGTGCGTTTTAGATCGATTCGAGCCCTATAAAAACCGACATTGTTGTTCTTATCGTCATCTACAGTTTTCCTTCACAAATCATCTCTTAAAAACACCGTTTCAGACCCCAAATTTTGATTGAAACTCGGGTAGTCGAGTTCGAAACAAAACAGAGCAAGCCTCGGTTTTTGGGCTCTTTCTCCTTCCACACTCAACGAAAAATAAATCCGAAACCTGATCCATATTATACACAAAATTTCCTACAAAAACCTATATTTACACGTCCAAATTACTCCTCTAATGTGTCCAAAAACTCGATCAAACACTCGAGTTATGCCCAGAAAATCTGGACGACATACCCTCAGTAAAACGTGAATATCTCCTTCATTTCTCAACCTTTTTACGATCCGTTTAAACTAATGTAAACTAGACTTCGAGACAGTTCTAGGGATACCAACCATGCCTAAATCCGTTGCCGAACCATCGAGAACGAGTTGATTGAAGTTGCCTCTGTTTTGGGATGCTGCTGCGCGTGAAGAGCATATGATGGTCGCGGCCCGTGGGCCCGACCCGGCCCGTTCGACCCTCCCTTGGTCTATTGGGTATTTTATGGTATTTTGGATATTTTTTTATTTAATAAATTATGATTAAATTTTATAAAAAAAATATGTTTAATTAATTTTTAGAGTGGTTCAAGTGAATTTCAAAATTTTAAAAAAAAATTAACCTTTATAGTAAAAATGATTTGTAGTTGTAAAGTTTATATCAAATATAAACTTAGCCATGTCCGTCGTTCCTAAATCAACGTCGTTGGGTTACAAAATAAATTGACGGTAATTTATTTTGTGGTTGATTGAAACAGGAACAAGTATGAGTAGTAACCTCGAGTGATCTTTTCCGTAACCAATTATCGTCAAAATCAAGGCAAGTGGTTTGGGTTCGATTTCCATGAAACGTCCTTTATGCATCACTTGTTTTCTCAAAGCATGTCTCATATTGTGTTATATGTTTTCATGTGCTTTAAATTCTTTTATGACTTTGTTGGGAACTCTTGTATGAAATAAAATGAATCTAGGATTTATATTGTTCTAGATTTAATGACATGTTATCTCTAGTCGTACTTAAGTTACGCTAGATGGATTGTAGGGTCGTTGCCTTGTGATATGTGTGCCTAGATGAGTAGGATTGTATGTGCGTACTTTATTGTATACGCGTTGAATCATTCGACTTTAATCTTGAGCTGATGCTCTACTCGTAAGACCATGGTCAATACCCGCTCGCTCGATGAGGGGTGATGGCACGTAGCTCGTGTTAGTCTGGGTTCGCCACCCAACCTTTGAGAATTTCCGTGGGGTCGTAACCCACATTCTGTCTTACTTAAAAAGTATGCTTAATTCCAAGTGGAACGATATTGTGATCATTAAAATTGTTAGATATTAAATAAGCGTCGATGGCGAAAATTAAAATGATAGGAAGGCTAGTACAAAATGGAATGCCATCCTTACTCTCGGATTCCGTAATTATCTAGCTCCAATCTGAATCGCACAACACGTATGCGGTGAGGTTGGTAGAGGGAAACGTGATCAACGAGAGGTTTAATCACCCACCTGACTAAATGTGTGAAACCCAAGTTCCCAACATAAGTAAATCTTTCTTTCTAAACCGAGACTCACCCTTGGGTGACGTTCTCACTCTTTTCTTCAAATCATAGTTTTCATAAGAGGTTTGAGGTCCGAGGATGGGACCGACTTTCATTCGGTGCCCGACATCCCAACTCGTCTCTTCCTAAAAACCGAACCACCTTCCCAAACCCAATTTGCTTAGTCTGTCACAAGACTAACCGACCGTTTATTTTCCTTGCATGGTCGGCTGGTGTCCATCGCATTTCTCGTCGCGACACATCAGGGGTGGAGTTCTACATCGAGGACCAAGAGGAACAAACCTGAAGAGGAAGAACAAGTTTGAGGAGCAGCTGGATCAAAGGTGGTTAGCTTTGATATAAGCTTAGAATAAATTTTAAAGGTCGAGGTTCCAACATGTGGGACCCTTCCCATTTCAACTTTGTATCCATTCAAGTTATTCAACTTTTGTATTTAACTTCCGCATCTTTTATATATATGTCTTCCGCATTTAAAGTTTTTGGTTAAGTTCTGTAATTACTGTAAGCCTTGGGTGACTTTGAGAGTTTAATCTTGGGGTAACTGGCGGTAATATCCCTATATAAAAAGGGGGTGTTACAGTATCAGTCCTCCCATGAGAGCTTTCAAATAATCTTCTTTAATGGTGAACTTGACGACATCATATCCATTCGGGAGGTTAACAACAAACATCTTACCTCCTGAACACCAAAGTTCTCTGAATTTTTGCTCCATAATAGCGTGAGGAATCATACCCCCTAGAGACTTCACAATCAAAGATGACCGCCAAACCATTGCTAGGGCTTGTAATACCTTTGTTTCAATATTGAAGATCGGATCCTCTTCTTCATCGTCTGGAAAGAACATAACAACCAACCCTTGCAAGAAATCATTTGCCAAGATAATACACTCTTTGCCACTATCATCCATAACTAAATTACACCACGACTTAGGAGACATAGAATCGGGCACCAAAAGAGTCTCAACAACCGAACCATCTTTTCCAACATCAAACTGCATTCCATCGCTATTCCATTTGTAAGAACTATGTGTCTTGATGGGAACAACCAACGTAGATCCTTGTGCAGTCTTGAGTCTTGCTTGCAGTATACCAAGGGAACAATTAATGATACATGTACTCGGATCTACGTTGGTTGTTCCCGTCAAAACACATAGTTCTTACATTCGAAATCATAATTTTGCCTAAATCAGAATTTTGCCCCTTACAAGCCTTAGGGAATCCGCAAAATCTGAAGTGAGATAAGACAAATCTTCTAGTTCTCTCATTGTCTTTTGGGAAGAACTAAACTATAGAAAATGTATTAATGGATTATGGCTACAAATTTGGTTAGATCTTAAGTGAGATCTCTTCAACCAACCTCGACTCTATTCCCCTTTGTCCTTAAATAGGTCGTGGGAAATCATAGGGATTGATTTTTGGCCGAATACAGAAGTTACATGCGGTTACATGGTGGTTACCAACCATTCCCTCTATAATCAACATCTCTCACCAATGAGACATGTGTTTAACTACAAACCAGTCATAAAAGGAAGTTACAAAGTGGTTAAACATCAGTTTTCAAGGCGGTTATCGCCCAATTAACACGTGGCGAAAAAGTCGTACCGCTAAACTGTCATTCCCTACAACACAATTTTTGTTCCTTACAACACATCTGTAGTTTACATTGTTCCTTAAGGAACAATGTAACTTAATCTTTATATATCCCTCTAGACCTCAAGTGTACTTACACACGTGTGTACTCCATACCCCCAAACTTGTGATATGGCTAAGTGAGATCTCATAGCATCATATAAACCCCAATACACTAAGGGCCCGTTTGGTTATGAGAAGGTAAACGTAAACGGAAATAGATTGAAAAGTTGAGGGGAAAGGAATAACAATCCGTTATAGCCAAAATTTGTTTGGTTTGTATACAAGAAAACAAATTGAAAAAATTCCCCAAAAAATCCCCAATTAGAAGAAATCAGGGTTTTCCCACACATCCAAAATATCCAGTTGTCGTCAATTGTCTCACACTTCAAGTTGTGGTGGGAGAAGGCCGAAATTGACACCTAATGCCACCATTGTCTTCGCTGAAATCCGGATCAGTGAGCCACTGCCATTATCAAAGGCACTTGCTTAAAATCGATCCGGCAATAATGAACTCGATCGTCGAAGTCGTTGGTAGCAACCCTTGTTCACGACTTTGTTGGATTTTCATCGCCTTCAATCTGCTCTTGTTGTCGAGCACTATCAAGCAAGTCGTCGAAGCCCGACTATTCCATGTTCACTTGTTACCACTTACCATTCATCCTCGCCGAAAGTTTCATCACCATTGATGCGAAGCTAAGTATTAGCGGTAGTCGAAGGTTGTTGGGAGGTGGATGGAAATGTCCAAATCCACCAGATCTAGAATCTCTCTACGCTCGACGAGTGTCAATCACAAATCAAGCTAATATCTAGTTGATTCTCCATATGTAATTGATTGGTTGTGATTAATATTCTTTCCCTTATTAAATGTTATGCGTACGTGTGTGCATATAAGGATAATTAGGATGATAGGCTATTATCTTGGGTAGTTTATTTCTTTCTTGTTATTCTTCTCTTGTAACTGTATTAATTCGTTTCCTCTATCAATGAAATTAATCACTGATTCTACCAACTCCTTTATGGTAATCAGAGCTTGATCCAATCCTAATTTTTTTTTCTTCCCAACCTCTTCTTTGAAAATGGCATCCAACAACTCTCAAATTCCAAATGACATTGAACCGTCCAAACCATTCACAATGGTTAACTTTCAAAATGCCATCAAACTTACCCCTACCAATTACATCACATGGAAAACCCAAATCAAATCCATTCTCATTGGTTATGGGTTGTTCAAGTTCCTTGACGAAACCAATCCTGCACCTCCCAAAAATGTCTCAAATGCAAATGTTGTGATGCCCAATCCCGCGTACTCTACGTGGATGCGTCAAGATCAACTCTTGTTTGGGGCGCTTATAGGAACCTTGGCCACAAATGTAGCGCCCTTGGTTACTCAAGCTGAAATGACCCGAGCCGCTTGGAAGATACTTGAGGAGACGTATGTCAAACCATCTCGAGGGCATATTAATCAACTCAAGAACAAACTCAGCACAATGAAGAAATGAACCCAAACTGTAACCGAGTTCATGCAATAAGTCAAGGCAAGCACTGATCTTCTTGCATCTCTCGGAAAGAAGCAAGATCCCGAAGATGTCATCACATATGTCCTCAACGGCCTTGACTCATTGTTTCAATCTATTATCGATGGTGTCAAAGCTCGTGATGACACAATCCGTTTTGAGGAACTTCAAGAGAAGTTAATCACCAAGGAATTAGAGCTCAAAATTAACACCTCAAATTCGACTACTCCGGCTTCGACCATGACAGTACAAAGCAAATCTCGTTTGAAGCATCAAGGCAATCGCTCACCAGCGCTAATGCCTTCTTGGTCCTCATCATCTCAGTCCCACCGCCCATGGAATTCACAAAACTCCAATCACCAGCAGCCCCCTCCTAATTCAAACCAAACACAATCTCTCCTTGGTCCACGTCCCTTCTTGGGCAAATGTCAGTGGTGTAAAGAGTCTGGACATATTGTTGCTTACTGTCCCGATTTTCACCAAACTGCTCCACATCTCCGACCTCCTTACCAAACTCGGTTCCCAAACTACAATTCTCAACAAAATTCCACTCGAACTCCACCACAAGCCCATACTGCCACTAACTCTAGCTAATAGTGGTGCAAACCAACATGTAACCCATGATCTCCAAAATCTAAACCAACATTACCCTTATGAAGGTGCAGATGAAATCATTGTTGGAAATGGTAAAGGTCTTAAAATTTCACACATTGGAAAATTTGATTTCAAAATAATCAACCATACTTTTGTTTTTGATAATATTCTTCATGTTCCTCAAATTTCCTAAACATAATTTACGTTTCTCAATTTACATCTCAAAATAATCTCTCTGTTGAATTCTTACCCACTTGTTTTCTTGTGAAGGATTTACAAACGGGAATCGTTCTTCTTAAATGTCCTTGTGTTGATGACGTTTACTCCTGGCCCTTGTCTATCCAACCACAAGCCCTCACGACTCAAATAAATGACACAACTTCATGGCATCATAAGCTGGGTCATCCATCTTCATCTATTTTAAAATTTATGCAAAGTAATTTTCATCTAGGCAAGTCTAAAAACCAGTCTGATTTTTGTACCTCATGTTCTATCAATAAAAGTCATCGTTTACTTTTTTATAAGTCAACAATTTCATCCTCCTCACCATTGAAAGTTATCTTTTTTGATGTATAGACATCTCCTATAATATGCTATGATGGTTTTAAATATTATATAATATTTGTTGACCATTTCACCAAATACATATGGCTTTTTCCACTTAGACAAAAATCTGAACATTCATCAAATTTAAAGCCCTGGTTGAGAATTACTGTTAATCCAAAATAAAGATTCTTTGCTCTGACAACAACGGGGAATATATGGCTCTTGCCTCATTTCTTGCCTCGTCCGGTGTCTCTCATTATACTACTCCACCTCAAACCTCACAACATAATGGGTACTCGGAATGCCGTCATCATCGCATCGTTGAAACCGGCCTAACTCTAATGTCCCATTCTAGTCTACCAAAAGATTTATAGTCGTATGCCTTCAAAACCGTAGTCTATTTAATTAATAGAATGCCAACTCCTACTCTTCAAAATTCTTCACCTTTTCTAAAACTCTTTCAAACTCCACCCAATTATCAAAAATTAAAATGTTTTGGTTGTTTATGTTTTTCATGGTTAAGACCTTACAATTCCAACAAAATGGACCCAAAATCCATACCTTGTGTGTTCGTAGGTTACTCATTGACTCAAAGTGCCTATTATTGTCTTGATCCAAAAACATATAAAATATATACCTCAAGACATGTATCATTTGTTGAGCATGTTTATCCTTTTCAAACACAAAATTCACCACATTCAAAGTCTGCTGCTACAAATGAAACGGATAGGACTTCTTTCTCTCTTCCTATGCCATCCAAGACACTCAAGCCCAATTGCCTAGCCCACCAACTTCCGCACCACAAAATAATCAAAGTCAAATCTCTGATTTTAAATTTACCAATTTCACAAAAAACCTTCCTAACATAACTAGCCCTAATTCCTCCTCTAATTCTATTCCATCTGCCTCCAATTCTTCATCACCAACATCGGCTCAACATTCCACATCTAATTCCACGACCCCTTCTGAGCCCCCTCCACCGTCCGAAATAATTACAAGATCCAAAAACAACATCTTCAAACCCATCACCAAACTAAACCTACATGTTCATACCACCCTCCCTAAAACTCCACAAAATATAACTCAAGCTCTAAAGGACCAAGATTGGCGAGAAGCAATGGCTGAGGAATATCACACCTTGTGTCAAAATGAAATCTGGGATCTCGTTCCAAGACAACCATGGGTGAATATAGTAGGGTGTAAGTGGGTCTTTAAAGTGCAGACAAACCCGGATGGCTCCTTAGCAAAGTACAAAGCCCAACTCGTGGCTAAAGGGTTCCATCAACGTTCGGGTTGTGACTTTACGGAGACCTTCAGTCCCGTTGTCAAGCCGGTTACAATCCGAACGGTTCTATCCATTGCAGTTGCATCCGATTGGCCACTTCATCAACTTGATGTGAATAACGCCTTTCTCTAAGGCACACTACATGATGATGTTTTCATGGATCAGCCCCCTGGCTTCATCAACAAAGAATATCTGGATCACATTTGCACACTAAAGAAGGCTATCTATGGACTTAAGCAAGCTCCGAGGGTTTGGTATCATGAACTCCGCAACTTTCTTCTTCAAGTCGGGTTCAAGAACTCGGTGACTGATTCATCTTTATTCATTCTTCGACAACACAATTATGTCATCTATCTACTAGTCTATGTAGATGATATAATCATTACAAGAAGCAATTCAACACCTCTTGAAGATATGATTCGCAGATTGGTGACCTGCTTCTCTATCAAGGATCTAGGTACCCTCTCTTATTTCCTTGGAGTTGAAGCAACACCTCACCCGAAAGGTCTCTTCCTAAACCAGCAAAAATACATCCATGATCTTCTTCTCAAAGTCAATATGGTTGAATCAAATTCCATATCCACACCCATGTGTGCCTCCTCCACATTGACAAAAACCACCGGTGTACTACTGGAAACACAAACTGAGTATTGAATGGTACTTGGATCTCTTCAATATCTCTCTCTCACAAGACCGGATATCGGTTTCACAGTCAACAAACACTCACAATTCATGCATTCATTCCCCAACAACAGCTCATTGGAGTGCCCTTAAGCGTCTACTAAGGTATATAAAAGGCTCTTCTCATCTTGGTATTATCATTCACAAACAAGGTGATCTCTCCCTCCATGGCTTCACTGACGCCAATTGGGCGGGAAACAAAGATGACTACACCTCAACTTCAGGGTATCTCATATACCTTGGTAGTACGCCCATCTCCTGGAGCTCTCGCAAGCAAAAAATGGTGGCTCGATCCTCAACTGAAGCAGAGTATCATGCTCTCGCGGACTCTTGTGCTGAACTCCTTTGGGTACTTTCTCTCCTTGGTGAACTTGGTCACAAATTATATCGTTAGCATGTCATTTATTGTGATAATATGGGTGCCAAGAGCTTAAGCGCGAATCTTGTATTCCACTCCAAGATGAAACACATTGCCCTCGCTTTTCACTTTGTTCGACAGCTGGTTCAACAAGGAAGTCTTCGAGTTGCATATGTCTCCACTGGTGATCAGCTGGCGGATATTCTTACCAAGCCTCTCTTGCGCTCAAGATTTCAATTGTTGGCTTCCAAGTTGGGACTCTCATCCATGTTGTCCAACTTGCAGGGGCGTGTCAATCACAAATCAAGCTAATCTCTAATTGATTCTCCATATGTAATTGATTGGCTGTGATTAATATTCTTTCCCTTATTAAATGCTATGCCTACATGTGTGCATATAAGGATAATTAGGATAATAGCTATTATCTTGGGTAGTTTATTTATTTCCTATTATTCTTCTCTTGTAACTTTATTAATTCGTTTCCTCTATCAATGAAATTAATCACTTATTCTACCAACTCCTTTAATGAGGTTCTCTACCAGATCTATTGTCTCCACTTTCCTTCCGCCTCCACCGGTCGACTTTTTTCGAGAACCACCACCAATTGATGAGTTCATGATTGATGATGGATGTTCATGTGAAAGAGAGAGTGCTTGGATGGAGAGAAAGCATGGGATGGGGAGAGTTTGCGATAGATGGAGAGTTTGAGATAGATGGGGAGAGTAATTAATTGTTACTTGACCAATTTTGGATGGAAACAAAATGGGAGTTTGATTCAATCCTTGGAAGGAGTAAAAATGTTTTTTTTCTCCCAACCAATCACCTTGTGACCAGAAACACCTTTTTCAATACATTTCCAAGTCCTCTTTTTTGGTAAACAAATGGGACCTAAAAAATATTATTCCTTACCGTAGAGAACAATTACTGATGACACTAAAATCACCAACATCCTTGCCTCATCGGCACGTTGGCGGGCCAAGCTCATGTTCATACAACCACGACCAGTAAAAGCAAAAATCTTAAGAGTATTTTTTAATTGCCCACTCAATAAAATATCTAATTTTCTCTTATTAGAACATATTGTAAATTAGTGTTGGCCTATTCATTAATAAAGTTAGTGAAAGGAATTATTTCTCTTATCCTTAAGGTACACTACTACCTCATACGACAAATATGTTGATATGGTATTGGCATTTGAATGGGATAGTAATTTTTTTTTATTTTTTTTTCAAGACAAAATAACAGACTATATAATAAAAATAACACTAGTTAGTAGGACCACTTAATTGTTATCACATGTTTGCCTTTTTATTTTTTTTGAATTATTAATTTAATTAGAGCAAATGGCCCATATATAATAATGACTAGTTATACCCGTCGTGACAGGATTTAACAATTTATGTATTTAATGAATTATTTTAATTCAGTATAAAAAATAATAATATCTTATTTATTACAAATTTTTTATATAAAATTTTACATTTGTTATTATGTGAGATGAATGAAACCAAAATCATTAAAGTGAGTCCAACATGATTTTGATTGCTTAATGATAATTTCTTTATGAAAAACATAAATATAAATTATTTTAAATACTCTTTTAAAACATATATAAAACGCAAATATAATGTAAATTCTAATAACAATCAAAATCAATTCTTTTAAAATATTTTAAATAAAATTTTAAAAGATAACTAATAAGAAAAGAGGAAAAATATGAATAAAGACTGAATTTTATAATGATAATATTTTTTCTATATTTACATGAATAAGCCAACAAGGAAATTAAGAAAAATATAATATAATTGTTTATTATCAAAATTCAATTTAGGCAAGTAATTTTCTAGATATTGATTTTTTAATTTTTTTTATCAAAATTTAATTTAAGATAAATCTTTTACATAAATAGATAAAAAGATAAAGATAGAATAATTTTCGTTATTTTTAATTAAATTTAGAATTTAGAATTTATTTTTCTCATAAACAAATTGAAATGAATTTAATTGAAAAAGATAAATTAATAAATATAAAAATTAATTTTTAAATGTATGGTGTATCCACAATCAACGTGTTGACTCAAAAAGGTTTAGCTATAATATAACTAGTTATACCCGTCATGCCATGCACACGTACATGGATTTAATACTTAATTTATTTAATGAATATTATTTTATTTTAATATAAAAAATAAAAACTTATTTATTACAAAAATTTTATATAAAATTTTACAAATGTTGTCATATGAAATGAAGCCAAAATCATTAAGGTGAGAACACTATGATTTTTTGATGGCTTAATGATAATTTATTTATAGAAAAATATAAACAAAAATTATTTTAATTAGAATCATTTAATTTTAAAAATATTTTACAAAAGATATATAAAAGGTAAAAACAATGTAAATTCTTATAATTTTTAACCAAGTTCAATTCCTTAAAAATATTTTAAAAAAATTAAAAAGATAATTGATAAGAATTGATGAAAAATATGAATAAAGATTGAATTTTTAAAGATAAAAAATATTCTATATTTTCATAAATAAGTAAAAAAGAAAATTGGGAAAAAGATAATGTAATTTCTATCTAACTTCAGTTTAGGCAAGTAATTATCTGAATATTGAAATTTCTATTTTTTGATCAAAATTTGATTTAAGATGAATCCTTATCATAAATGGATAAAAATATAATGATGAATAGGTTTCATTATTTTTAAATAAAATTCGAATATAATATTTTTTCACATAAATAGAAGGATATTTAATTGGAAAAGCTAAATTAATATAAATAAAAAAAATTAAATATAACGTGGGGCCAAAATATTTCTAGTAGTTCGAAAAGGTACAATGTTAATATATAGTTATAGATAGATTATAAGATAATGTATTTCAAATTATTTTAAGTACAATACATATGTGATCTTTTTTTAATTATTTTATTTTTATATTTATTTGGGTATAAATATTTTGAACAATTATTTTTGTTAATATTTTTATATTTTTATTACATATTATACATTATTATTTTAATATAGGGGTGATGTGGCGCAACATAGTGGCAGAAATTGCTACCGTTTTAGTTATTAGTACTCCTTAGGAGGGGAGTTCTAGTGAAAATAATGCTTATAGTGAGAAATGAGAACAAAGAATAGCCATTGGATTCTATAAATCAAGGGTGGAGATTAAAAGAGAAATATAAGGGGCGGATTAATGAATGGCATATTGAGTAAATATTCTAATTTTCATGTTAGAAGATGAAATTGCCCCACATGCTTTCTCCCTCTCGTGAAAGTTCAAGCGACGACAGATTTCGGGTCTCTCTCCTCTTGCGGCGATCTGGGCGATGACAAATTGCTCCAGATCTGGGCGATCGACGCTCCTCCTTTCGACGATCGTGGCTCTCCTCCTTGCTCCTCTTCCGGATTGCTTTTCTCGTCTCCGACGATTCCTCCTATGAGCTCGGAAGACGCCTCCGCGGCCGCTCTTACGAGCTCCTCTTCCGGTTAGGGTTCTAGCAATCTAAGCAATTAAATAAATTTGATTAATGTGCTGAATGAACTTGATTTGTGCTGAATGAACTGGATTGAAGTGGATTTGTGTTGAATGAACTTGATTGAATGAACTGCACACTTGATTTTTATAGGTTTACATCATTAGAATTGGTGCTCCGGTCTCATTATCATCAAACTTGACAGCACATGCTTCCGTTACTAATGCTAAAATATTGAATAAATCACCCAAACCAAGCGATCCCAATTATATGAGTTCTGAACCAATAAACTAGTGTGAAATTAATTTTTGCATATTGTGCAAGTAAATTAACAAAAGAAGAGTCATCAAAGCTGATCAACAAAGAGGACTTTCTATTTATTTATTTTAGGATATGGTCCATTCTAGTAGGAAAGGTAAGATTTAATGGTTTTATTACTATTGTGTGGACGTGAGGTAGTTAATTCACAATTTTGTTAAGTGTCATTGAAAGTATTATTAGATTTGCACCTTGTTATTTGGTCAAAAGAGCACCTGATGTTGATATTAATGTGTTTGTTCAGCTACACTACAATGAAAACAAAATGAAGAAGAAGTCTAAGAGAGAAAATTCAAAGCTAGAATGCTTAAGACAAAGGTTAATGAAGTAGTTTTTTTTTTTGCAAGTTCATAGTATTTATCATTAAGCATGATGTGTGATTCATAAACATGTCGTAGTGGTTCATGTTTGCAAATGATATGGTTCGTTTTTCAGTATTGCCATGTCACATGTACAATATAGGCCAAAAGGCTCACTCGTTTTATTCTTTTGTATATAATATACTTGATGTGCTTATTAACTTATGGTTCATGTTCTTATGCTATTAGGTTCATAATTTTTTCCAATAAGGTTCATAAGATTTAGTAAAAAAAATACTTTTAATGTGTGTTGTATCTTGATGTTTCATATTACAGTTCATGCTCTTATATTGGTAGGTTCATGAAAATTCACACTTAGGTTCATGAAGATTCATTTAACATTACCTTTATATGACTTGTGTTATATAATGTATTTTTATGAATGTATAAACTTGTAAATTATTTTGTGTTATGTATATGACAGTTACAACATCGAAAGACTTGAAAAGAAAGAAGCAAGTTATCCCCACACGTCAAAGTTCGCGAGGAAAGAAAATGCTAAATTTTTCAACACTAACTGGTAGCTTGGAGTTTGAAGGATGTGAAAGTGAAGAAGAAGCAGATGAAAATTCCGATGATACAGATTGTAATGATGCAGATTATGAGAAGACAATCAATGAAACTTGTTATTTCTATTATTATTTTTATATTTAAAAGCATAAGTTCCTTGCATTTTAAATGCTTGGTTCATGCTTGTTTAAGAATAGGTTAATACTATTGTGTAGTATATTCTCCACGCATGCCAATGTATTAAAAAGTTTGAATGAGGCATTCAACGTTCGGTTCATGCAATGTAAGGCTTTGGTTCATGCTACTAAACAGTATGGCTCATAGTACATTTTAATTTGGTTCATGCGTTTTTAAGTGTACATGTTATTTCAGTTTATACTTGTAGCTTGATTAAATACTAACTATGATATTAAATTACATGTATTTGATAGGTTTATCGTAATTGTTCTAGCATATTTACACGCAAAAAAGTTTAAATAAGTCATTCAAAGTTCGGTTCATGCAATTTAAGGCTCTGGTTCATGCTACTAAACAGTATGGTTCACATTTCATTTTAGTTTGGTTCATACGTTTTTAAGTGTACATGTTATTTTAATTTATACTTGTAGGTTGATTGAATACTAACTATGATATTAAATTATATTTGTGTACATGTTATTTTAATTTATACTTGTGAATTATAGTATTATCAGTTGAGCCTGTATGAGAACCGCCATGTCGAATATCAAAACCACAAATAGAGGCATACTGCATGTAAAAGGATATGCATTCATCCAATGTGATAAAATATTGACCTTCGTGTGGTTTATACATGTTTGGACAATTGGGAATGAAATAAGAACAATCTTGTGATAAGTGAAGAGTAGGCATCACTAGCTTCATCAGGATCATCCAATGGAACCCCATCAACACTAACATCATTATCAAGACTCTTCAATGAAACTCTATCAATACTAAAATTATTATTCGAATGAGACAAGTTAGGGCGACCGTAACTTGATGAACAACAATAAAAAGAAAAAAATTAATCTAATTTAGGAGTAACATGGAACACATAATGAGCAATAAAAATGTGCAAAAATATAGTTGTTCATTTGGTTCACAGAGATTGTCATTATGGTTCATAACATTACAGAACAAGGTTCATTAAAAATGATAATGAGATTCATATAAATTAATGCACTAAATGTGTTAAGGCAGTTTATCAAACACTCGATGAACAACCTACAATAAAAAATAAAATAAAAATAAACTAATTTAGAAGCAACAATAAACAGTAAAAATGTGAAAAATGTCGTTTTTCTTTTGGTTCACAAATTTTTTCAGTGTAGTTCATAACATTACATAGTAAGGTTCATTGAAAATGACAATGCGGTTCATCTAAATTAATGTGGTTCATGATGAATTGGACTGAACTATATATATATATATGTCACTTTGGTCTGTTTACGTACACATATGAATCGAAAATAACATTACACGGTAAGCTTCTTGATTATGATTTGAGTAGGATCAATCGAAAACACACACACCCATATTTTTATAACATAGATTTATTTTCATTATCTTCTTATATGTAAGAATCATGTTCATTAAGACATTTTATTAAACACTTGATGTACAATCAAACAAGCATACAAAATTAAATCCTATTTAAAGGACACTCAAACTAGGAGAGGCAGAAGCGAAAGGGAATCTAAACCGAACAATGTAGGTGAGTTTTTAGTATTTGACATGCTAAAGGCTAAATTTGCTGATAGATTTCTTTTTCCTGTCCACCATGGACACATTTTTTAGCTTCAGCCATAAGAGTTGAGCCAAATATGTCCCTGCATACAATTCTTAAGCCATTTATTGAACCCTTTGATAAAAGTGCAACAATTGACCTTGCCCTTTGGATTGGACCCCAATCGATTGCCATGTAGATTGTTGAATTCATCGAAATCTGTACGCCAAACTAGCTCATGTTATATACCTATGTTTAAGTGAAGAACTGATGATTAGTATGTAGAGAATAGAGATCTAAGGCTCAATGAGTGCAGCAATTCTTAAGCCATTTATTGAACCCTTTGATAAAAGTGCAGCAATTGACCTTGCCCTTTGGATTGGACCCCAATCGATTGCCATGTAGATTGTTGAATTCATCGAAATCTGTACGCCAAACTAGCTCATGTTATATACCTATGTTTAAGTGAAGAACTGAAGATTAGTATGTAGAGAATAGAGATCAAGACTCAATGAGTTTGTACTTCAAAGTCCATTTTATCAGCCAATGCAACTTGCAGTAATCCTTTAGCATTTTTGTCTACCTAGTTTCCATATAAAGGGACAACCTAACATGTCCTTAAAACACAATCCGATGAAAATATAAGAACAAAATCTGTCACTGGTTCTAAAATCCACAATTTTTTTTGATAACCAAACATGGGAGACTCACTTTAAGCTTCTAAAATCCACATTTTCCATTGTAAACTCACAGAGCACTGAGCCTTAAATTCAACCAAACAAAGCGTAAAATTTAGGTAAAAAATATACTAGAACAATGAAAGAATAATTGATTTGTTAACCTCGAGGTGGACGACGATTTTTCACCGGAATCCTTGAAATCCTCCATTACTCCGACAAAAACCAGGACAAGGAAGACAACGAAGTTTTACCGGAATCCTTAACATCCGCCATAGCTCTGACGAAAACCGGGACGAGGAAGACGACCGAGAAGAATGGTAGAATCTTCTTGGAGGACGCCATTGCAGAATGTCGATTCAAAATCTCCAGAACTCGCAGATCTCGTTGAACCTTCTTTGTTTGTATGAGCGTACGAGGGTAAAGCAAGAAGGAGACGAAGGAGACGTACGAGGAGGATGTGAGCGAAGGAGACGATCGATAAGCGCAGACACGAACGAAGGATTTGAGTTGAATGTTGAGATTGAAGATAAATGACCCTGAAATGACGAAAATACCCCCAAAATCTGAAATTTTAATGAGACGCGCGTACCACATCTGGATCATTGATCTCACAAAATCAAAGGCTCAGAATTGTTCTCATTTCTTAGGATAAGAATTGTTCTTATTTGATCCCCACTCTTAGTAATAGATAGTTATAAATTTTTTTAGATGACACATAGAATATCTAAGTTCATTAACTCTAAATCTCATATTAAAAATTAAAATATATCTAATTTTGCTTTGCTTGACTCGTCAAATATTGAAGTCTGTATAACTGTATAACACTACTTATATGTAACTGTCAAAAAATTTCAAAATTATAAACAAATCATTCAATACTTATCATTAAAAAAATCAAAACTATAAACAAAGTATTCAATACTCATTATTAGAACAAAATATTCAATCTCAATTTTCTTTTCCTCATATCTCACTCTTTGAAAATTTTAATCTCGTCATTTATTTTTAACCAATCACTTTTTACTTCTATTAAAAAGTATGGTGGGTTAAAAATTAAATCATTGTCCTCTATTTTTTATGTTTTAATAGACACTTTTTACTTTTGTCAAGTGTTAGAACAAAAAATACTTTTTAAATATTTTTTTTTTCATTTTTAACGTTCATAATATATAATTAATTTTTACACATTTATATATTCTATATATCTATTACTAAACTCGAATCTCTCTATCCTATTTGTCGCCCATCTAACTATGCCACATAAGTATCTTAATTTTTAAATTTATTTTTTTACCCTTTCTTCTTTTTAGTATTTACAATCCTTAAAAATATATCATAAAATAATATTACTATTGCTATTAATATACAATGATCTACTACTTTTTTATGGACAAAATTTAAATATTATATAATTATACATCATTATCTTTAATATGTATCATTATCTTTTATCAATAGCAAAATCCATACATAATATATCTAACATACAATGATCTACTACTTTTTTTATGGATAAAATTTAAATATTATATAATTGTACATCATCATCTTTAATATGTATCATTTTTTTCAATGCCAAGTCTAAACTATCCACACGTAATATCTTTAATATCCATATGATATATAAATTAATCAACGAGTGCTTCCTACATAAAAAAATCCCAATTCAACCCAAAAAAAAATCCTAAGTCATAATCGTGCATGACACGATCGGGTCTTGCTAGTTCTAATACAATTACAAATATGTTTTCCCATAAAATATTTTTTTCCCTAAAATTAGAAGAAGACTTGACAAAATAAGAAGGGGAAATTATATTTAACCACCATTTATTTTACACTTATTGCAATTAACTACTCTTTATATTTTTTCTACAGTTAACTGCCCCTTATTTGTAATTATGTGCAACCACCCATTTTAACAAAAAAGGTCATTTTCTCCGCTAAGTAAAATAAATTACATTTCTTTCTTTCTTTTTAAATTTTATTTACAATAAATAAATAAAGGAAAAACCATAATTGACACTTTCAAGTTCCAATACGCCGATTTTTGCAACCCTAACCTAATTTCCTCCATAACAATTTCTTTCCTCCATCCAATGGCGAAGAAGAACCACGGTTTTGCCGATGCAAAGACCATGAGTTTTGGATCTGATTCTGACGACTTTGAGCGCCCCTTGAAGCCGATCGTGTCTAAGCTGATGGACGACGACTCGAGACACAAAAGGTTAAAATATAAGCCGAAATCCAATGATAATGACATTCCAAACTCAATTTATTCCTAAATTCTTTTATTTACAAATTGTAAATAAAAAAAGAAGGAAAAAACGTAATTACTTTACCTAACGAAAAAAATAACGTTTTTCATCGAAATGGGTGCTTAATGCACATATTTATTGATAAGGGATTGTTAAGTTTAGAAAATATAAATAGTGATTAATTACAATAAGTGTTAAACAACGGATGGTTAAATGCAATATGCCAAATAAGAATTAATACCAAAAAAAAAAAATATGCGAAATAAGAAACTACAACTACTACTTAAAAAGAAAAAGAAAAAATAGGTTAGAGTTACGTTTCGACTTGCGAGTAAAAAAACATCAGTACATCGAAAAAAGGTGTTTGGGTGGAACAACACGTAAGACTAAAAAAGGGAAAATGAAAAAGTAAAGTCAGATGCACCTTCTTCTGCACTCGTCTCTTTTCCGCTTCAGTTACCTTCATCGTTCGCGTGATACCTTTTTTCAATCGGTAGTTCTCTGGTCACGCTTCAGATGCTTGATGTCTGATTCCGTCCGAAATCTGGCTAAGAGGTGTGTGATTCAACCAATTTTTTAGATATTTTGTTAAATTTTTTTTCTGATGATTGATCAGTCGAATATGAGCTCTTCAATAATGTTTTTTTTAGCGATTAGGGTTTGATTTGGGGGTTTTCATATAAGATTGGTATTTGAGAGATATACGATTGCTATTTGAGAGTTATCAAAGGTTTAGTATTTGTGCCTGTCTGACTGGTACCCTTCCCTTCAAACTTGAGGTGAAATGAAATTCCTTTATCTTTTCAAAGTTCACACTAGGACCTTCTATTTATTTATATTTTTAAGCAAATGTTTGTTTACAAAAATTACATGCATTAGAAGTCCTTTTAAAATGGATTCTGGGGGTGGTAATAATGATTTACTGATGGTTTGGTTAAGATCTGAACGAAGACTGAAATTTGTTGTCTTTTACAGCATCTATCAAGTTTCTGAAAGATAATTGAACTAAGTCTAAATTTGTATTTTGGAATCAGTTACTGCTGCTGAAAGAATAGGATGAGAGTAAATTGACTTGTAAAGATCTAGCACCATCTTGAATGGCTATGGAGGAAGAGGGAGTGATTTCTTCGTAATGGAGAAATTTTGTAATTGAAGAGGACTCACCAATTACAGAAATCCATCTCAATGGAGGAATTATCTGGATTTTGCAACTCAATGAGGGAATCATGTGGAGCTATGCAGTTTATGCAAAGAGGATGATGAAATATATGACAATTTGTGTTGTGGATGTTCCTATGTGGTTATATTATGAAATGAGATCTTTGGTTGGTGAGGGTTTCATATTATATATGAAGAACGGGTGGCATAGTAGCATTGTTTATGAGGGGTTAAACTCCTAATTAGTTGATGACAAAGGCAAGCATACCATTGGCAGTGAATGCAGTTCTTGACTACTATCAAGAAAAATAAATTGATTCTTCAGTAGGAGATATGTACCCAGTTACATAAATATGTAGATAAATCTAATTATGAAAATAAAAATATCACTGACAAATTAATTGATATATCCTCATTCAGGTTCTTTTTATTTTCCTTTTCCTCTAGTTTGTTAATCTTTTGCTTCGGCATTGCTTGTTTGTTTTCTCATGTTGATTTGTCCACTTACGGAGTCTTTCAGTTTCTCCATGTATCAGTTTTGTCTGGTACATCGAATCACTTTCTGTAGTAAAAATATATATATGAATATGCACTCTTTTAAGTCTCAGTTTTCTTTTGTCATTCGTTGGTGTTTTTGCATTTTCTTTCGGATTTTCTGATAGGAGCTACTAGCTATACATGGTTTGATGAAATCCCATTATGCTTGCATACGGATGGAAAGGAGAGAGCAAGTCTTGAAGTGCTCATATTATCTGCTTCGATAACCATTTTACGCTGCATTGTTATAATACCTGCAGTTTGGCAGTGCAATACGTTTGGAAAATTTACCCTCTTGAAGCACTATATTTACTAAATGCTTGTCTCACTTACTTTCTGTAGTTTCTCACAAATAATCAGCAATGGAATCCAGGCATCAATGGAATCCCATGCTCATTGGAGTTCAGATTGCTGGAATTCTTGACTACATTAGTAATCTACCTGACCCACTCCTCGGCTACATTCTATCCTTTGTTCCTACAAAATCTGCTGTAGCAACAAGCGTATTATCCAAGAGATGGAAAAACGTCTGGACTAAAGTTCCCAAGCTAGACTTCACTGAAATGCCACATCTTGGATCATGCTGCATTCTGGGCCCACGAGAAACGCTATTTGAAAACTTCGTAACTAAGGTCCTATCTAGCAATGACATGTCATCTATCAGTATTTTACGACTTCATTTCTACAACGGTCTTCGCCCACGTGTCGCGAATAATTGGCTTCTTGATATAATGAGGCGGGATATTCGGGAGATTGATCTCACATGTCATTGCCCTTCATTGAAGCTTCCAACAACATTTTTCACCCAGGAGAAACTTGTTGTTTTGAAGTTAACATGGTTTGCATTAGACATCCCTGATTCGTTGCATTGGCCAAGTCTTGAGTACCTTCATGTGATTCATGCGCATTTCGATAACAAAAAGTCTCTGAAGAATCTCTTATCAGGATCTCCGGCTCTTAAAGAACTTGCTATTGATTGTTGCACGGGGATTTCTATGTTATGTATCTCATGCTTGTCCCTGAAGACTTTGGAAATAAAAAACACCTTAATTGGGATTGAAAATCATGTTCTTGTTATTGAAGCACCAAATCTTGAAACCCTTTACCTTTCAGATCTAGCAGACCAATATGACTTCTCCAATGTCTCCCTAGATAAAGCAGTGCTTACTATTCATGATCGAGGGCTTAACCATAGAGAGAGGTTTGTTGAGCTTCTTAGGGGGATTTGCAACTTAAAAATTTTGAAGTTAGGAAGAGTAACAACAGAGGTGAGTATAATTTTGCCTTGTTTTAGCAACCAGTTAAACCAGATTCCAGAATTTGACCTTCTTTCCTTTTGTATTTGCAGGTTCTTCAAGATATTGTAAAGAGTGGGACGACAGCATTTCACAGCATTCAGTTACCCGTGTTTCATAACTTGGTCTACTTGGAAATGACGGTGGGAAATTGGTCTATAATGCTGCCGATGCTTGAATGCGCCCCTAATCTCATATCCTTAGTCTTATACAATGTGAGTCATGTTGTTTTTGATATATTTAAGGTTTCATGCTGTCCAAATTCTAAAATTTTCAATTTTTCTAGTATACCTACACTGCCCGGACTGATTGGCATCCAATTCCTTCGGTGCCCAAGTGCTTAGCGTTTACATTGCAAGAAATCTCAATTCACTACTTAACTAAGGAGGAAGGAGATATGAAAACGGTTGAGTATCTCCTGCGGAATGCAGTTGTTTTGAAGAAGCTGAAATTTTCTACGGTCCCAAATTCAAGTTCAGGAGGAAATACTGATCTTGTAGAATTGTTTCGGGAGGTCTCTCGTGGTTCGAGCAAATGTGAGATTGTACAATGTCAATCTTGAAAATAAACCAGTTTGCTCAAAAGTATCGCTGATACCCCAAAAATGTAAGTTGGTAATCTCTTTTTCACCTTTTGGCGGCTAATCGTCAAATTTTCAGTTGTTTAAATATCTTCAGGAACGATTTGGAGAACTAAGCGGGGTACATGGCCAAGCTCAGAAAAAAGATGGAAGCATAATACAAATGTGAAAATCAACAAAAAAAAAAGTCACTTGTCCATGAAGAAAGCTCTCATGCTTGCCCATTTGAGAAATCTCATGGAGATTTTCAGATAAGCATCGGAGCTGTGAGATGTTTATTAGATTTTAGACCTGCTGGTTGATGAACACATGTGGCATACACATTTCGGGTGATTGGTGATGACTGTTAAGCTTTGTTTTTTTATTATTATTATTGTGTTTAATCTCTTTCTTTTTTTATATATGGTCATCTCTATCCTGTATCATTTAATGTACTAATGTTATAGGCTTGCCGTTGTACTAGCTTGTGTTGAATAAATACTATAAACTTGGACAGATACATTATGCATGCACGTTTGTCTTGAGTTTAGATGGATGCTCTTCATTGAACTCAAATAGGATTCTCTGCCAACTTTCTTGGTGTTTGTTTTTTCATTATCTTGTTTGGTTGGAAGAGTTTGGAATTAATTTATGCACTAGTTTATTCCTTAAGCGTGTGTTTGCGTTAGATTGCCAAATAATGCATCAAATGCAAACCCGCCTAGCACCCTTAGCTTATGTTCAATGTAAACAAACCCTTGGCTTATGTTCAATGTAAATAAATTATGTTCAATGCAACAACGACAAAACTGTGGAGATCTATTCGAACAAGGGACTATGATTTTAAGAAACCGAAGCTCATCAGTTAATAACTTCCTCTTCTAACCTAACACTAGTTTGGTACTAGCATAGTTGCAAAAAAAATTTAGAATTAAGGGCGGATTGAGCAGCAGAAGACCAAGCAGTTCAGCAAACGCAAGACAGTATTTAAATTCTTTTTGGTCATCCAAGAAGATAGGAAATTCAAATCCATTTCTGGCATTCTTTTGTTTCAGTTTTCAACAGTTTGTTGTGCAGCCCTAATTTACAGCATAGGCTAGTTTAATCTCTTGCACAAGTCATTTGATTCTTAAATATCTCTAACCCAACAACTTGAATTAACACAACCAACCTTTTCGTTAAGTATTTTGGTTTTTAGATCTTGCAATTTTCATTAACAGCTCTAGCTCACCATGAAAAGGAATTCATTCGAGTACAAATTCAAAGTAGAAGCACTCATTATCCAAGGAAACCCAAAACAGCATATCGATCAAGGTTCAGCAATAACACATCACTGAATATTCATACACATCTCTTCAGACATACACCGACTTCATACTCAGAAAGTAACTCAAGCATCCAATGTCATATCTAAATCAAAAACCAATACACTGCAAATTGAGGAATTTGATATAGAAGGGTTACCACTGGTCTAAAAGCAACAGATTAGAAAGTCTGGATGTCAAACCAAGCCAGAGAGCCGGTTCTATGAAGCGACTACAGTTTACAGCTCACCCAGAAATATCTGCTTGTCACTACCACAGGACCCAATAATGGGTTCACTTGGATGGAACACACA
Organism: Fallopia convolvulus; assembly: GCA_964016875.1. Lineage (NCBI taxonomy): Eukaryota > Viridiplantae > Streptophyta > Magnoliopsida > Caryophyllales > Polygonaceae > Fallopia > Fallopia convolvulus. The sequence continues at coordinate 36,092,375 of OZ024737.1, forward strand.
CTCGTTAACCGAACCTGTGTGACCTGGCAACTTGTACAAGATCCTCCGGGTCGTTGTGTCCCATATGTAAACCATCCTATCAGCACTGCCAGCTGTCACCTTACTTCCATCAGGCGACCACCCGCATTTCAGCAAGTTCTTCTCAAAGTTATGCTGGTGCCCTTCCATCACTTTAACACACCGGTTTTGAGGAGCATACGGTCTCATATCCCAAACACAAAGCTTGCAATCCATACCGTTAGTCAGAAGATATGACCCGTCAGGGCTCAACGACATCCCTGTAATCATATCCTGGTGTCCTTGAAGAGTCATGGTGACTTCATTCCTACGTATATCCCATACCTTGACGTCGTTGTCTATTCCACCGGTGTAAATCTTATCTGATGCATCAGAGAAGCTGACAGCAGTTATTTGGTATTTGTCAGGGAACGTTTGGATGGCACCTCTCTGACGCATGTCCCAGAGTTTAGCTGTACCATCGTCTGAACCGCTCACGATAAGTGGCGGGCCCCTACGGGCAGGACAGCATGAGTTGACAAATGATTGGTGTTCAGCCATTTTTTTGACTTGTTTGCCTGTTTCAACGTCCCAGGCTCTGAGTGTCTTGTCTGGGCTGGCTGAGATGATCTGGGTTCCATCTGTGGTCCATTGGAGGTCAAGAACTGCGTTCTTGTGGCCCTTCAGAACCATAAAGTTTTTGCACTCGCCGTGGACGTGCCATAAGAAGATTTCTTTGTCATGGGACCCAGATGCAATAACGGTCCCTGATGGATTGAACTTTAATGTGTAGACTGCACTTTGGTGGCCAGTTAATAACATGATTGGTGCTTCCAAACTAGAAGTCCGTGCTCTTCCATTTGGCCCTGGTGCTTGGGACGAGGACCATTCCATGGGACGAGGACCAGGCACAGACAGTGCATTTTCACCATCATAAGTAGTGGCTAGCATCATGGTATCTGCATAAACATCAGGGGGGGGGGGGGGGGGGGGGGGGGGGGGGGCATGTATCAGCCACTAGTTGAATGAAATCAACAAAACTTAAAGAAGGATACAAATTTACGTTTTCATGTTTTATAAGATGTCAGATACTATTTTGCAGGTGTGGCAAACACTGGAAAAATGATACTTGCCTCTTAGGAGATAAGAGCCATGGCTAAGTTATGTATTCAAGGAAGGCATTTTTTTAGAGCACATTGAATGTCAGAATTTTATAATTCAGATGTGCAGTGCGCATGTTTTCTCAAGCTCAAACAAACAAATTGTCCACAATTTATTTATCGATGCATTCCAGCAGACAGATCCTCACTTCTGTTCAGAGAAAGTTTAGCATTTGTTTTTATCTTATGGAAATTTTAGCAGATATTCTATTGCAATGCATTAAGTACCAGCATCGCACGAATTTATCGCAAAGTTCTCTTATAAATAGTCCACCCTCAATGTCAAGAATAACATTTCTTTTTACTTGTATGAAATCAACCTAATGGGAAGGCAGTCCAAGCTGCAGCCATTACTCCAAACTCAAAGCTCTAGTTTCTTACTTTCTTTAGGTTGCAATCCTAACAGAAGGTTGATCAATTGTCTTAAAAGATCCTCATTTTAATGCAACTCACTAGCCAGCACAAAGTAAATGTTCCACTCCCCCTAAAAGAATGCCCCTAATATTTCGTTTGCTACAACACTATAGCTCCTTTGAAATCCAATCCTAGAATTTTACAGCACTATAACTCCTTTGAAACCCAAACCTCCAAACTTTAAGACACATCACTTCCTTAACCTTCTATCAAGTTCTTTCATAAAACTTGTACACAAAGGTCTCTAATGCAAAAGAACTTGCTCATTTGCTGCTAGTTCTAGCTATAATCCCATCAGCACCCAATTTCCACCACCACCACTCCACTCCCCAGATATACAGCTAACACACGACTGCCCTTCTCCAAGTCCTTTCACCTATAATTGAAAAGAGATTACACTACATAGATAGTCTCGTTCCAACCCATAGGGTCACACTCATCAATGAACTTTCGTGAAGTAAAGTGTACACATAGCAACCCAAAGCCCCCACCGGAGTTCTCGGGCAAGCGCCAGCGGCACAAAACAAGTGAAATTTTGGATAATTCTTGAGAAATAAGAAACTCAGTTGACATGAAAACATTAGAAAAAGAATTCAATTGAGAACAATAGGTTCAAACCGATGAAATTTGGATCTTAAAGAAGATATGCCAACAAGAAGAACGGGAGGAAAACCTAGAGATAATACATACGAAAAGTTACCTTTGTAGTAGACTTTGCGAGGCAGAGAAGATATGCCGCCGCCAACGCCGCCGCCGCCGCCGGTGAAGAATTCTGAATTCTTTCTCCTTGGCAAACTCCCGAGTCCTGTTCTCTCTCCCTCTCTGGCTCTCTCTCGAATGGTTTTGCCTGAATCTCTCTGTGGTTTCGCTTTTTAGACCTACCGATCGACTTCACTCCTCAGAATGTGAGATTGCAAATCAGATGAATGAACTTGGGCCTGATTAAATACAGGCCCGTGATCAGCCTGGCTTATTAGACGGGCTTTTCAGTTGAATGAACTTGGGCTTGACGCTCTCAAATTCACTTTCAAAGCGATCTCACCTTTTTAAAGCAATTTACCAATTTTGTTTTTATTTGTACTAGTTTTACCCGTCGTATCATGTACAACTAGGAACCAATATTTTATAAACATTATAAATAAGATGTTAATAAATAAAAATAAAATATAAACTTTCATATGAGTAAATTTAAAGTACTAAACTTTCAAATATTATATTCTTCGTGTTTTATTACTTTTCATGTGCGTGAATTTAAAGTTTATCAAATATTTCAATATATCTATTAAATGTTTTATTATCTATATTTATTAATTTTAAAAATTATAAATATTTATCATTGATTTATTTTATAAAATAAAATCACTATATATCTATAAATAAATTTTTCAAAAGATATATGATAAAATATTTATATTTATTTTAAAATATTTTAAATGTTTTATCTTTAATTTTAAATACTTTTATAAGGAAGCTTTCAAAAAATATTAATATACTAAATAGATATTTGTTTGATGTTAGATATAAATTTAAATAGTTAAAAAGAATTTAATAGAAAGAAGTATTATAATAATAGAAATAAAAATTAATTTTCTAAATATGAGGTGGGGATAGAATCGTTCTAGTGGCTCGAAAAGGTACAACTTTAATATATAGTTATAGATATTACCTATTTTTATTATTTTAAACATTATAAGTATTTATCATTAAATTTTTATTATAAAAGAAAAATATATCTATAAATAAATTCGTGAAAAGACATCATGTTAAAAGATAAAAGATATTCATACTTATTTAAGAATACTTTAAATTTGTTATCTTTGATTTTAAATATCTGTATAAGGAAGTTTTCAAAAGATATTGTTATATGAATAGATATTTGTTTGATGTTAAAGATAGATTTAAATAGTTAAAGAAGAATTTAATAGGAAAAAATTAAAATATTAAGAATAAAAAATAATTTTGTAAATATGAGGTGAGTCCAGAATCGTTCTGGTGGCTCGAAAAGGGACAGCTATAATATATAGTTATAGATTAATCAATTTTTTGAGAAATTATTTAGAATTGTTTTTATTTATTCAAATTTATATTTATTGAGAAAATTATTGTATTCATTTTTTGTATAATTTATGATTTATAAAAAAATTTAAATATTATTTTCTTACAAAAATCCAATAGTAACAACCATATAAAGGAAAATCACAAATAAAAATACATGTTGAACTATTTTCAAGAGTTCGAGGGTATCAACTTGAATAGTATTTTTTTCACATGTCCATATAGAAAAGTCAAAATCTCAAAGACACTAAGCAAAATTTTCCTTTAAAAATTAGAAATAGATGAAAATAGTATGTTTTGATTAATGCCAAATTTTAATAAATTATGTAATCCGCCACGTGTACTACAAACTTGTATTTAATTATTCAACGTGTAATTCTATTTATTTTTATTTAAATAGATAAGAATTAAGTTAGCCTCAAGAATATCTTAAAGTTCAACTTAAATCATTCTTTCGGATGAGAACAAGAAGCTCTTGATGATTTTTAATATGATCTAGTGACATTAAGTGGCTCAAATTTGTAATTTTATTAGCCACAAAGTTAATTTCTTTAAACACATTTAGATCCGAATTGCTTCAAATGATTGAAGTCAAACTAGAATTTTTTTATACATGTAATTTCAGATACCTTAAACTTCATTAATCACATAAAATTTATCACCCTTAATCTCAATATTCCAAGAAGATATGACTATATGTATCAATTGGTTGATCACAAAAAATATACCCTGTAGGTACTATAATCCTTTTCTCAGCAAGGTTTTTTGGGAGTCCATTAGCTCCCAATCTCCCTAAGAAAAATTTTTAAATTTAAGGTGTGTGTCAAGTATTTATATCTGAGAAAGATCATATTGGAAAAAGGTGGCTCTGTTAGTCAATAGGTAAAGTCATACCCAAATAATCATAAACTCAATAACATATTTCTAAAAATAAACGATGTTGACATCAACTACAAAGTTTCAAGACAGTACATGAATGAAATAAGAGGTACATTAACTCGTAAAGAAATGGAAACGTTGGTGTGACCAACAAAAGCAATCAAAAACAATAAAATAACTGAATTTATTAAAAAACAAATAGAAAGATGGGATGATGCGGAAAAACTGGATATGAATATTTACACAAATAATGAGTATGATAACAAAAAAAAAAACAGAACCTAGACGAAAAAATAAAAATATAAACTGAAAAAAGCCCAAGGAACATTGGATCAAATTGAAGTTTGATGGAGCAAAAAATAACCAACGCCTTTATACGTTTGGCTATATCCTTAGAAACAACAAAGTTAAGACTATCAGTTATAACTATGGCTCGTTGGGAACGAACTCTGTCCTTGTATTCAGGAATAGTATTCAGGAAGCCATGAGAAGAGGTTGTAGGCCGCTAGAGATTGAAGGTGACAACCCATGCCTGGTGAATGCCCTAACGGCAAAGGCATCTGCTCGTGGGAGATTGAGATCATTGTCTCGGATATCCGCAATAATCTTTTCTAGATCGATGAGTGGAGCATTACGCATGTGTTCAGGGAGATTAATCGTGTTGCGGACTATTTGGCTAAGAAGGTGTTCAAAAGAAGTATTGTCTTCCCTGAAGAAGATTCAGAACTCGCCGATCTCATCCGTGAGGATGCCCTAGGATGAAGAACATCTAGATGATGGTCTCCCCCCTAATTTCTTTCTGTATCAAAAAAAATAGCCGAAGTCATGTAGGACCAACCATTCCTACTCGTGTGCTAATACACTCTAACAAGAATGTCATTCTTTGATTGGAATATGGATATCAATAATGTGTTAAGACTATTTCGTGTGGTAAAGCGTGGTGTAAAAGACTTACATTTTTTTCCTATTATTATCAAAGTATTTGTCTAAGCTCTTTATCAAGTTGAGAGGATCTAGATACCAAATCAATAATTAAAGAAGTTGAGTGAAACTAGTTAGACCTTCTAGAATTTAATTATTTTACCATCACCAACTTGTTAAATTAGACCATTACAAAACCTTGTACTCCATCTATTTGGTCCACTACCAAGATACATTCAAGTTTCTAACATATTCTAAAATATGCACTATTTAAGATATTTTTCCTTAGAATACGAAATCAAATATTATTGTGCTCAACCATAATTTTTCAAATTAATTTTATTTGGAGTGCTTCATCCAATGCTTTCACTACTTTTATAATACCTAAACCTCCCAATGTCTTAGAAATGCGGTCCCATTTATAACAAGCCGCGGTTTCTCGCTAATGCTATATAGATTGGCTGTCGTTCCCTCAACTTCCAGTCACTCTAGTCAAGTATTTTTCATAGTGCGCTTGCTTTCATAGTGTGGCTCTGTCTCAAATGTGGTGTTATGACTAATATGGAGCGGCAACGTTGTCACTTGGCTCCTACAATGCTGTGCAAATGCTGTAACAACGCTGATGAATCGGCTAAACATCTTTTGCGGGACTACGCAAAGGTAAAATCAGTTTGTGTTGGTTTTTGTGTTACTGATAATATTCCTTCTTTTTTTCTTCAGGAAAGCTTCTCGACGTGGCTGAGGATTAATATCCTTGCGAAGGACTCGATTGGTAATGATGTTGATTGGAGTTCGTGTTTTGTCATGAATCTTTGGTGGACGTGGAAATGGCGGAATGCAAAATGCTTTCACAATGAGGACTCGACAGTTAACAACATGCAGGGGTTCATCATTGATCGTTGTAAAGAATACGACATCGCTTGGAAAAAGAAGGTTAGTAATCCCTCTCCTTATTCCAAAGTCATTGGGTCAGTTTTGTGGGTCAGTCCTAAGCAAGGATGGATCAAGATAAATACGGACGGGGCCGTTCGGAACGGAGGGCTGGCTACTGCGGCGGGAGTTTTACGAGATCAGTATGGTGATTGGAAGGGTGGCTTTGTTCAAATTTAGGGTCGTGTTCGGTCCGCAAACTGAGCTCTGGGGTATTTTCCGTGGTCTCGAGATGGCGTGGAATCTTGGTTTTCGTCAAGTCGAGATCGAGTCTGATTCGCAATTGATTGTTGGTCTTTTAAACAAAACTCTGAGGAATAATCATCCTCTCTCTAGCCTGGTCACTAGTTGCGATGACTTTATTACTAAGGATTGGCTTGTCCAAGTCCGACATGTGTACCGCGAGGCTAACAGGGTAGCAGATGGTCTTGCGTCTTTAGCTTTTAATTTCCCTCTTGGATTTCATGTATTGCTTGCCCCTCCCGAGGGGATTTCTATATTGTTGTTTGATGATGTTAGGGGTCGGACTATCCCCCATTTGATGACTGCTTAGCCCATTTATTATTATTACTAAAACGCCCCTCGCGAGCCGAAGTGTACCGTCTCCCTTTCTACCAAAAAAACATTTCCCTACATCATCTCATATTACCTTAAACACTCAAAGAAAACAAACCATCAAATACAAACTAGTTTTTCATCATCAAAATCAAAGCAAACTAGGAACCTCACAAGTTGCCAACATGAGCTTTGGGGTGTTTATTACGGCCTCAAACTTACTTGGGATAAGGGGTTTAAGATGGTTTGGTTAGAAACGGATTTGTCACTGGTGGTGCGTTTGGTTAACAAGGATTTTGGCTAAGTGTTGAATTTCGGTGGGCCAATATGACGTGGGGGGTACACACGTCGGTTCATGCGCACAAGCGCGTTTAGCCCAACACATAAGTCCGTGAGGTTCCATCCTAAAACCAATTGGCCATAGGAGGAGTAACTCATGGATTTATATGGTGGGCAAGTTTTATCATAAATCCCGATGTGGGATAGCTTTTTATCTTAACACGCCCCTCAAGTGCAACTGCCTGACCCCGCAATATGCCAGTTGCACTTGACGTTCAGCTCAATAAATCTCGATGTGGGATAGCTTTTTATCTTAACACTAAGTCACGTCCTCTCTACAGTTTGGTCCCTCTGCTTCACCCATATTTTTAGTGAAGCAAATTATTTCGCCGACTCCCTCGCGGAACTTGCTTCCACCTTTCATCTTGGTTTTCATGTTCTTCACGATCCCCCTGAAGGCATTATTACTTTTCTTTCAGACGATTTTAATAGGCGAGCTCGTTCCCGTCTCATTTATTTGTAATTGTTCGTATTTGTAATTGTTCTTATCCATTGAACCACAACATCATGTCAAGCAGTTAATAAGTACCATGCCCGTATTAATTACAAAGAATATATATATATATATTATAAAGACAATACAACACTTTATCGAAGATAAAAGATTAGCAAACTAATCTTTTTATTATTAATTGGTTTAGGGACATTGGACCTATGTAAGGGATCTCAGTCTACATATCAGTTTACATAATAATTTATTAGTCGAGATACTAAAATCATCATGTACATTTAACTTGTTCATTGTCAGTTCTACACTTCTACAATATTGCGAGAGCTTAAAACCTCACTGCATTTTGATTCTCTTGTCTTCATTCCTTGCACGTTTTCCTCATCAAACAACTTAACTCATGACAAAGAGCGTGAAAGTTACTCCATTATTACTGATTGATCGACCACAAAATACAACTAATGTTTCAAATACCACTACATACAACAACATTATTCGGCAGCTCATAACAAAATTATTCGTGAAAGCTAACCCATACATTTTTAATCGATTCAAACAACTATCATCACCACCACTGCTTGAAAGATTCTTTGTAAACTGAAATTGTACTTTTACGGTTCATACCAAAATATATTCGTGAAAGCCTTGCTCTTCATTCTTGATTGGTTGAACTCAGTCCTAAATAGTAAGTAATCACTCTCTTGAAGCAAAAAACTCGTGAAGTTATTTCTTTAATAAATAATAATCCAACAATAATTTGAAGTTTCATCATTTTGTTTATTGGTTTTGTTTATTTTTTATTATTTATTTGGGCATCAAATATCTTTTTATTTTATTATTATACATAAACTTGTTTTGGCTTTGCCTTTGTATTGAGCCGTCTCTGTGGGTGCTCCAAAGAGAAACTATCTATACTCTATAGGGTTTAAGCTGAAAAGCCCGTATAAAAAGGCTGTGGGACTGCACATTTTTTTGATCCATCAAAAATCTCTCGTTTCTCTATTTGGCTCTTCCACCTCCCAAAGATCTCTTCTCCTTGAGAGGAGGCTCAATCCAAATTCAAGTAATTCACGTCTCCGATCCTCTTCAAAATGATGATCACCAGTTTGAAGCAACCCACAATCTCATTCACAAATTCCAATGTTCTCCGGCCAAGATTTCTGATACCCAGTACCCAAATCCCAGCTTTCGCCTCTCCAAATTCCAAACTCCCAATCTCGAAGCCGCTGCAAATCTCAGAAATCAAGGGTTTTGGGCTTATCAATGGGTTGAGAGAGAGGAAGCCCTTGATCAAGTGCGAGGCCTATGAGGCAGATCGGTCGGAGCACGTTGATCCAACGGTGGTGGCCTCTTCGGAGGTCGCAAACAAGGCCAAAATTGGGGTTTATTTTGCTACTTGGTGGGCTTTGAATGTGGTTTTCAATATTTACAATAAGAAGGTTTTGAATGCTTTCCCTTACCCTTGGTTAACCTCCACCTTGTCACTTGCAACCGGCTCTTTGATGATGCTGGTTTCTTGGGGAATTAGGATTGCTGAACCCCCAAACACTGATTTTGATTTCTGGAAGACCCTTTTCCCTGTAAGTTCTTATCAAGGTTTCTTCTTTTATGTTTTCATTATTTGATTGAGTTGTTGTTTGAATCAATGCTTATGATCGGGAGTGAATTGTTTACAGCCCTAATTTTCTCCCTTTGGGTGAGTTGATTTCCAATTTTGGTGGCGGGCTTGGGTAGGTGGGTTGATGGCATGTCTAAATTGAATTTCTAGCTACTCTTAGAATAGGTGACTTTTAAGTTGTAACATGTGAAATGTTTTTTAGTTCATACCAAACGTAAATCAAAATGTTACTCAATCGCCCTCTGGCACTACAGTGACAAAAGACTTTCTCTTACTTGTGCGTTTGAACTTTATTGGGAAATATCTTAATCAATTAGATTATACTGAATTTTGGAAAACGAAATTTGCTAAGTAGAACTGATCCAAAGAAGACCAAAATAACTCAATTTTATTGTGAACATATGAGATGAAAAACTCAATAATACTTACCCAACCTTCCAGTTTGACTAGTTCAGGTGTACCAAATAATAAAAAAGAGCAAGGAGGTAGATTTAACCCTGAAACCAATTGTTTCATTAGGCTGGTGAAGTGGTCCACCAATTGACAATTTCAGCATTTTTCTCTAAATCTTACAATGTGGTTATTATTGACCTATTCAATTCGTCATGTGGTGATTCATATAGTGTATTTATCTTCCTTTCAGGTTGCTGTAGCACATACGATTGGACACGTGGCAGCCACGGTCAGTATGTCAAAGGTTGCAGTGTCATTCACCCACATCATAAAGAGTGGTGAACCGGCATTCAGTGTGTTGGTGTCAAGGTTGTTGTTGGGTGAGACGTTTCCGGCTGGAGTTTATTGGTCCCTTCTCCCAATTATTGGCGGTTGTGCTCTTGCTGCTGTCACCGAGCTCAACTTCAACATGACTGGTAAGAAAAGGAACATTTCTCTCCATAGTCGTTATATTGTAATTTATTGCAGAATATCAAGTTTATTTTCTTAAATGAAAAAGAGTACACTAGATTAATGTTTCTATTACAGTATTATTAATGAACGCATTGAATTTATCACAATTTACAAAGCATTCTTCTGCATTTAGTTTGCCTGTGGATTTTCCACCAAAAACTTAGGTGCGCAACGTGCGCTTGGATTACCCAAGATGATGCATTAAAATTCATAATCTTGAATTAGATCTCAATTGTTTATGAAGATAATGCATTATCTTGGGTGATTAAAATCAAAAAATGCATACTTGATGATCTTGGCTGATGTGGCCACCTTAGTTCGGTATCCTGAACAGAGTACTTGTCTAACTAAATGACAAATTCAAGGGCAGATTTTTATGCTTTTTAGAGTTGTTTTCTGGGGTCTTTAGTTGTTTTGCTGTCTCTTTCAGGATTCATGGGTGCTATGATATCGAATTTGGCATTTGTATTCCGCAACATTTTTTCAAAGAAGGGAATGAAAGGGAAGTCTGTGAGTGGGATGAACTACTACGCTTGCCTTTCTATGCTGTCTCTGTTGATTCTTACACCATTCGCCATTGCTGTTGAGGGCCCCCAGATGTGGGCAGCTGGATGGCAGAAGGCTCTTTCTGACATCGGGCCCCAATTCGTTTGGTAACACTTGTTTTAGCCGCTTTAGGTTCTTCGATTTGGTTGCTTGCTCCTGTTTTCTGATATAGGTTTTAATGATTTTTGTGTGACCTTTCTACATTAATATTGTGTGGTATATTGATAGCTAATACCTCCGACTTTTGCTTGCTATGTTCAAAACGATGACTATACAGTAATATAAATACCTGCCAATTTGTTCTATCTGGGCCATAATTTTTTTCTACTTCATCTTCAATATCGTCATAATATTATTCCAGATTTCATCATTATGAACAAGAGACAATTAACGCTAGGTAGTATCTTGTATCTGGTAGATGATTTGCATCTACAATCTGTGTTGCACAATGTCTTGAAGAAAAACTTTAGTAGTTTATATTTTGCACCTTGTTGTTGATGTCATTCTGCCATCCTCCTCTTCTGCCTGGATTATGTTATGAGAAAAAACTGGCTCAAGAATTCAAATTTTTTATTCCATTCAACCTACAAATGCTTGCTACTTGATAAGAGTTTAAACGCTTTCTAAAATATATTACAATGCGTATACTTTTGCGCCGTATGTGTGACTTTGGATTCTTTTGATTATTTAACTCAGTTCAAAAGAATATTTGTTTAGGTTACAGATGAACACTTAACACTGTTCTACTAGCCTTTTCAGGATTGAGTTTCTGCCTTTGATGATAAATAAGGAAATCTTTACATTTTACCATCATAACTTATACCGTCTGTTTCACGTGATTTTTGTAGGTAATTTTCTTGTTATTTTACCAACTCTAAACTGACAAACTTGTGTTGAAATTTGCTTGGTAGGTGGGTTGCTGCCCAAAGTGTGTTCTACCACCTCTACAATCAAGTGTCGTACATGTCGCTTGATCAAATCTCACCGTTGACGTTCAGCGTTGGTAACACAATGAAACGTATATCGGTGATCGTCTCTTCCATCATCATATTCCGAACTCCCGTCCAGCCAATTAATGCTCTTGGAGCTGCCATTGCTGTCCTTGGAACCTTCTTATACTCTCAGGTAACTAACTCTCTCCTCTTTAACAATTATTCATCTAGTCATCATCATTTTTTCACTCTTAGGCCATTTTCATCCACTCTTAAGGAATTAAACAACTAGCAGTTCTTTTCTTGAAAATTTTCTGGCTTAATATTTAAAACAATAAGAGGATTAATATTTAAAAAAAGACAAAAAGAATCAAATTACCTGATGAAGCTGCAATCTGGCTTCTGTTTCCTGCAATTCGATTCTCTTCAGATTCAACTGAACTGACTGAACTCGATTGACTTCTGCAGGCGAAGCAGTGAAGTTTTGTTTTGGGGCGTTTGATTTATGTTCATGGCTTATCTAGTAATACTGGAACAAAAGATGCGGCGTCTGCTTGCAAGAGGAAGAGTTTGAAATGTCCATGGCCAGAGAATGGTGATAAGGTGGGTCTAGTAGAAGTTGATAGTGTAGATAGAATAGTACTTAGTTATTTGAAAAAGAATAAGGAAATGAAGTTACATAATCCCAACGGGGAAGATGCCAAAGCGGTGATGCAGAGGCGTTCGTCTCTGCTTGATGTGTGGTCCTAAGAGAGGAAATGTTGAATAATGAAAATGCCGAGAATGAAACGTTTTTGTCTATTTTCTATATAGAGCATAGAATGCCAAATTGAGGTATTATATATGAATATGCATTTCTCTTATATATTGTCTTCTATCGCTTTTAGTTGCTCTTTAGCCCTTCTTGTTTGCTGTTTGGTTTGTGGGGCTTTTTGGAATGGGGATAGACTAGTGTGATCATCATCCGGTGGAGTTTTATACACTGGGGTTAGTACAAGTTTGGTTCCGAGCGGTCAACCCAGTATAATTGATCACAACTCTACTGGAATCCATTCGGCCTACTTGACTGGCCCGAAATCATCACAAAAGCTAACAATAGACATGGTTATTTCAAATTCACTTCAAGGATCAGGGTTGTGGATGGTGCCACCGGAGGGAGCTTGCTTATAGAAAGAAAATAGGCCGGTCAAACAAAATACAACAGGCTCTCTGCGACACTTTGACTAAGTAGTACTATTATGTCCCTGCACTTTCACTAAAGTAGTGCTAACCTGTCCTCCGGGAACTGAACTAACCCGTCCTCCGGGAATTGAACTTCACCAAAGGATCTTTCTTTCTTGTAATTTCGTCTGCTCGTTCCACTTCCAAGCCGGAGGTAATCGGATTCGAACCCATGATACAATCTTCTTGTATGTCAACTTAGCAAACCAATGCCTTAATCCACTCGGCCATACGGCCCATACCTCTAGGTCGTTGATCGAAATTTGATAAGATGGGTTTTGTTGGTTGCTCGAACGAAATTTATGTTGGTTGTCTCGATAAAATCTTTAGGCCCCATTTATTTCTATACCAATGAGTTTAAAAATGACTTAAATTCATATCAACTTATCAATGTTTGCTTTAAATGGAGAAATGAAAATGAGTGATTCCCATACAGTCATACCTGGAAATATACTTGAGTTCATATTCAATTGAAAGCTAAGGTATGAATGACCCGATTTCTAATTACAACCCGATTACAAACGAGCCCAATAGTATGAAAATTTATTGCAAATTCGTCATTCTTCTAATTCTTTCGTCAACGCGCTAGCTAGGCTGTGTCTTATGAGAAATGATGGGTTGGGCCTTACCACAACACTATTGGGGTTTTCGAAACCCGCATTTATTTTTTGGAATCAGCATATTTTAAATCTTCATTACAATTTCCATGGAAGTATGGAACTGACAAGTCACAACACATGCAAAGTTACACATTATGACATTAATATTCTAGCTAGCTAGCCAAGTAGCCACGATAGACAACGAACGTTACATGTACTTCACAAATAGAAGGAAATCAATGACCTAGCTAGCTGGCTAGAGCACGACACAATGCATATCGACCTTAATTTCCACTTATCCATGTTTATTCTCAATACCTTAAATTAAGCTTAATTAATATGAACTTTAAAGACGACATCATCATCTTTTCATTCGCAAGTACCCGTGAGGTTGTAGTGTGGAGGCCTTATTCTCGTATCCCTAGTCGGCCCATTCTTCACGATCATCACCGTCTCCATGCCAAAGGTCAAGTGCCTCTCTAGATGACAATGAATGAACCACACCCCTGTACAAATTTACAATCCATCCTATTTTAGTAAATTCGAAATTAACCAATTAATTACTTAAATGTATCAAAGATAGAAGAATTAATTAGTTAATTACCGGGATTATTAGCTCTGAATCTGATAGCGGTCCAACCCGCCCTAGGCAAAGCGGCGGTGTTGATCAAGGGCGGGTTCAAAGTATTGTACGTAACGTTACTCGCATTGTAGTTTCCGGTGCCCGAAGCCACACTATAAAAGCTATATCCATGCATGTGGATGGGGTGAGGAGCGGCCGCCACCACGTCGGTCCCTTGGATCACCACCTCGACCACCGCATTATAATCAACCACGAAAACCCTAGTCCCGTTCACCTCCGAGAACCGGCCCACACCATTACTCGACGAGTTCGTGTAGTCGAACGGCCTCGGCACGTACGGGAAATCCGTCTTGAAGACGCCGCTCAGGTTCAGCCAATACGCTTGGAGCACGTCGACGGTCGGGGCAACGAACGTGACGTTGCTGAGGCTGGCGCCGTTGGTGTAGTTGCAGTTTTGGCCCGCCACGCAGGTCTTGTTGTTGAGGGCGACGGTCATGAGGATCCTCGTGTCGACGGTCCGAGGCACGTTGGTCGAGCGGTTGTTTCTTGTTAGGGCTCGGAACCGTTGCGTGAAGTTGGCGACGTTGATCGTGGCCGGGAGGTCGGGGAAGGATGCGGTGGAGGGGGGAGTGTAGTTTCCGGCGTATTGGACGAGGCCGGTGGTGGTCAGGGTGGTGCCCCTGGCGGTGGTTCGGGCCGTCATGTAGTAGTGGGACGGTGTTTGGTTGGCGACGAGGAGGACGTCCATGGTTTGGCCCGGCGATATCATGATGTTGTCGGTGTAGAGGGGCTCGATTAAGGCTGCGTCGGCGCCCACAACGATGAGGGTGTGGTTGGCGACGGCGAAGGTCAAGTCCTCGTTCATGGCCGCGTTGATGATACGCAAGAGATATGTTTTGTTGAATTCGACTGTCATGGTAAACATGCCTGCATAGTGCATACATATATATTAATTAAGTGGTGTACGTTAGTATGTACGTGTAAGATAAATGCTAAAGATGAACAATACTTAAAGTAAAATAAAATAAAATTAACTCTAGTTAATTAATTACGTACCCGGCGTGCAGCTTTCAAGGTTATATGCGTCCCCAGGTTGCCCATTGATGGTCAAAGCATCAAGGCTGTCGAAATCTGTTCCGTTTTGGCGATAACGAAACACCATATCCATCACATCTTTATTGAACCATGATCCGAGAATGATCTGTTGATCGGCATCTGGGATAATAGGATAAGGGTATTGTGTGGGTTGGGCAGGACGAATAGCCATGGAACCGTAGACAGTGGCACGTGACCACTCGCTGTGAGCGTGCCACCACAGAGTTCCTTCCTCGTCCGAGAGTATGATCTCGTATGTGAAGTTAGATCCTGGCTTTATGGGACATTGGGTGATATATTCAGGCCCATCTGACCATGGATTTCTTGGTTGCTTTACTCCATGCCTGTAATTCATTATAATAATTAAAACCTTTCAAGTTTTTTAGTCCAATCTATACAATAAAGGAACGTACTACACGATCTAACGTAACGATCGAGGAAGTGTGATCCAACTCGTTAGACACTTAGACATGAGTTCAGGTGATCAAAATGTCATCCGTGTAACAACTACTCCCTCCGATTCAAAATAATTGTCGTTTTTAGTGTTAGACACAAGATTTAAGAACAATATTAATTAAACTGAAAAAGTGTACATTTTATATATATTTTAATACTTATCACCTTTTTCAACCAATGAATGAATAACATTCATCAATAAAAACACATTTCAATAACAATTATCATAACTCACTCCTAATTAATTGCCTAAAAACCCTAAAACGACACATGAATTGAATCGAATTCAAAGTGTTAAAACGACACTTAATTTGAATCGGAGGGAGTAATAATTAAGTTTTTGACAAGTTTAGGGTTGACAATCAAACATAATTAGTTGGCCGCCACCCCGAATGCTTTTGGACACACGTGGTTGATTAATTCTATCTTTAACAATTTTTTTTTTCAAATCTAGAAACTTTAAACTCTATAATATTTTCATGTATTTCATAATACGTAATCATATAATATTAGTTTTATATATTTAAAAATTATATTGTAATATATAAAAAAATAATACTAATTTATGCAAAATAAGTCTGGTCAACTCAATAAGTTTTGTGCTTTGAATTTTCGGTAAAATTTATATTAATCAATTACTCTTTAACTTATTCATTTTTTTGAATCCAATTTCTAAACAATTTTATATATTATAAAATACGTAGGCACAATCAATTATATTGATTTAACTAATCATTTAATCTAAATCCGTGCACGATACGGAGATTTGGTTTACATAAAAAAAAACATGGATACGGTCGTTGTTAAATTACACCTTCCAAATTTAGGAAAAGTACTGACCAATGAATGGTGAGTCCGTATTGACCTTGATTGTGAACTTTGACCCTAAACGTTTGTCCTTTGGTCAGATTCAAAGCTGGCCCCGGAATGCTTCCGTTGACTGTCATCACCGAAACCTCTCCTATACACAGCTTGTTGTAACTAGTTTCTTGAACCTGTGTACCCATAAAATTTAAAATATTAAAAACATTAGACTATTCAAACACAAATAGTTTTTCTACCAAAAAAACAAAACACAAATAGTTTAAGACTTTACTATACTTCTTAATAATTTTTGTTAATTAAAATATGTAAATATTAATTATCTTATTAAATCACCAAATTTCTTTTAAAAGAGACATTTGAAAAAACAACCACTTCTTATAATACAGTATTTTATAAGCAAAACCACCTTATATATTAAACAATTAGTTAACTTAAACCACACAACTATATTTCCAACACGAATTTTCTATTATTTTGACAAACATTAATTGTCTCACCTATATGGCTAAATCACATTTGTGATAAATTTCAATCCTCCATGGTTTATTTCATTTTTCTCGATCCACCGAATGTTTTTACTTTTTTTCCAACTCCAAACCACACAACTATATTTCCAATTAGAAAAATGGCAAATTTCTCCGTGTTTTTTTTTAAAAATTAACTATATGAATGAAGGATATTTTGGTCAAATTTATGTGAAATATTCCAACGATTAATCATGTTTTAACTGAAATATCATCATTAATTCATTATATAGGTAAAAAAGCCTCTTTCATATGCTTCATTTGACCAAATACAATGATTGCCACATAAGAAAATGATTATTCGTACGTACTTTTCAGCTAAAAATAAATAAATATTTATAACAATAACATTGACCCAGTACAATTAAGGCTGTAATGAAACTGAGTCAAGTTCTGAGTTGCTCATGATCGACTCGGTTAAAAATAGACGAGCTCGAGATCAAACGCGAAATTGGTTCGAACTTAAAATCTTGTTAAAGCTTGGTTCATCTAAATGTTCACTAAGCTCGAACTTGCTCACGAACCTCTCATTTAGTTTTTTGAGAGACAAATCCGTGAACAACTCGTTTACTTGATTAAGCATACAAGCAAATGAAACTAAAATTTAAATTACGTAGTTTGAGAAACACCATCAAAACTATGTAATTTAACATAAACTATATTTTGTATATAATATATGTATAGTATGGCTTATTTCATGAACATATAATATTCTAGTTTTTTACGAGTGCATAATCGAGTTTGCTCATGAGCATATAATCGAGTTTGTTCATGAACAAACGAACTGAGTTATCATGTGCTCAAACTCAGTTCATTTATCTTTCGAGCCTTAAAATTGTGCACAAGATCGGTTCAATTCATTTACAAACCGATCCGAACACGAACAAGATTTAACCGAGCCAAACACTGAATTTCTTACGAACGATTTTATTCATTTACAGGCCTAAGTACAATTTTTCTACATGAGAATTTGGAGGGTCAAGATGGGCCTCAAAACAAACTTAATATTTTTATATTTTTGTAGTGAAAATATGAATATGAACAATTGATCGATGCACATACAACAAAATGTATAAGAACAAACGTTTGTATGCTTGGAATTAACACATAAATATAATTAACTAGTCCGAAACAATGAAATATCAATGTATGAAATAAGTGGATGCATGATCAAAGGAGATGAAGTTGAGGAAGAGAACTTGCCACAAAATCATAGTGAGGAATATGCTTCTGGGCTATGCAAATAGCAAACACATTCACCAAAACCAAACCCCAAAGCTGCATAAACCTACTTGACCTCATTTTCCCAAGGATTTCAAGTCGATTAGAGAGGGAGATTGAATTGTAGATTTGTACACAACCTAAGGACATCCTTTTATAGTGCCAAACTTGTAAATCTTTTTTGTTTTTTAAATGTTTTTTTTTCCCGGTTAAACGTTGAAAAGTATCACTTTGAATTTAGATATGAGAAAGAAAAAGAGAATGTCTGTACCAAATTTAGAATTTAGATACAATATTAGGTAAGCATGATTTGAATATGATTATTCATGCATATCACGTCTAATATGAAAAGGGCGTATGATAGAGCGTGGTTAGCAAATTAAACTAGATCATATATATGTGTCTAATCGATGGTGGCCCCTCACACTTGACAAGTTGAACTAGATCATATATATAGTATCTGTTAGATGCGTGCAATTAATGAAGATGCGTGCAATTTATATTGATCAACAAAAAAAAAAAGATTGAGTAAGAAGTTGCGTGCAATTAATGAAGCAAAACCAAAATAAATAAATGCATTAATGCGTTGTTAAGACTTATAAAAAACAACGGTTGAATGAAGACGAATCAAAAGTTTTCCAGCCTATATTAGTTTTCATGTGAAATAAGTTTGTGCAACAAGAGTTTTGGACCGGGTTGAACCTTGAATTGGATGAATATAAATTTGAAAAGTGAATAATATTTTATACAATTATTTGAGAATTAGTTTTTTATTAAAATATTCGACCAAAATTACTTTATATATTCAAGAACTACCCATTTTTATTAATTAGTTTATACAAAATTACCATATTTTTTTACTTGGGAGGTATAAATTTAAGTTATAAATTATTTATATCTTACTTCACTACATTCAATCATTTACTTGTATTTTTTGGTATTTTTATCTTTTTATTAAAGTATAAAATAGTTATTTGAGGTTTCTTTGGGCGATCGGTTGAAATAAGTACATAAGTTTGATGGTTCGTGAAACCTCATCATAAATATAGATTAGGTGGTTCAATTTAGAAAATTGCATTATACAAAGGTGGTTTTGCTTTGAGAATATAATAAAAAGTGATTTGATCTCCTAACAATATGTGTGGATAGAGAAAAAAATATATAATTGGGAATTTTTTTTTAAAATAAGGCTACAAAGTATCTGGTCCGAAAAGTATAAGTTATATTTTCATGGTTTATCTAGTAGTATTATGGAAATCAAAGACAGTGTGAATATCATTTGCAAGTTGTTGTGGGAATAATTTGTAATTATCCCAAATTGTGATGTATTACTTCATATATGAGAATAGTGGGTACAATATGTGAAACTTTGGTTTTATGGGGTTTCCACATCGACCAAACATGAGTAAATGGAATGTCTTATAAAGACATGTTGTACAACACCTATTATAGAGTCAAGAGAGGTATGTCCCCTTGTGTACATCGATCGCCGCCGCTCGCAGTGGCGGAGCCAGAACATTTTAGAAGAGGACAGATTGGTTGTGACAACACTAGTGGTGAATGAATTGGTAGAATTAAAACAAGAGTCAATATTAAAATTATGGTATCTCTTTTTAGTAATGCTCTTAGGACCTTATATAAGAACATATAACAAGAATAAATTACCTAAATTTTATAGGAAACCTAAATTAATTGATTTAGAAAATTATTTTTAATTATGATCGAGTTCTTATCCTATGTCAAGATAATTTTTGTAAAAAATTCTTTCTTTTATTCATAATTAATTTCAAATTTCTAATCCTAGATCTTAATTTATTTTCCCCTTGTATTAAGTAATAAATTATATGTTAAAAATGATTAATTTATCAAATTCCTAATTCAAAGCATTTTATAGAGTAAGAAACTAATATCATTTCAATAAGTTATTAAATTTAAATACATCGAAAAAACATATTTATCAAATTTCTAATTCAAAGCATTTAATAGGGTAAGAAACTAATATCATTTCAATAAGTTATTAACTTTAAATACATCGAAAAAAACATGTTTTAACATGTGATAGTACTGCAAATGTTTATAAAATCCTAGTCTTACTAATAAAAAATGAGCTAATGTTTACAAGAAGAGTACAATACTGCGAAATTGGGACAAAAAAAGTACAGTAAAAAAAATTTTGTGGGAGCATGACGACCTTTTATTACAGTAAAAACTAAAAAGTGCAATTTTACCAGCTGGGATAATTTTCAATTGTTATGTAAAGCCAACCCATTAATATATGTACTATAAAAAGTCTGGACGGGAGAGGGGGCGACCGCCCCCCTTCGCCCCCCTTGGCTCCGCCTCTGGCCGCTCGGCTCGACTCGACTCATATGGGGTTGAGGATTATCTTTTTATGGGATGATTTAATTATTTTCTTTCTATGGGGGCTCTCAATTCCTCTTACTCGAGTATATGAGCTTGAGGAAAGCTGCAGTTAATTAATTCTTGGGGGACAACTACTTGTATGAATTTGTACCAGTGTCTAAGCGTTTTGTTTCTAAGGCAGTGGATCATATCACGACGTAATAACATATACATCAAAACTCTTAGCCTATATTTATTTTTATTAATACTAACATTTATTTTCCTTGCAAAGAGATATTTATCTTGCACTTGCAAGTGCATGAAGAGTTTTGGAAGGTCCCTTGGCCAGCGATTGGTGATAAGATGGGTCTAGTTGCAGTTGATGGTGTAAATAGAATAGTCCATAGATACATATATAATAAGGAAATTTAGCAAGCTACCTAATCCTGAAATAGAAAAATTCCAAAGCGACGATGCAGAGGCCTACGTCTCTGCTGTATTGCATGTGTGGCCCTTCCAATTGCATGGCTAGGAGAGTTTGAAAAATGATCAAACAACAGGAGAACGAAACCTTTTTGTCTATTTTCCAAAGATATGATTGTATACCATTTCTCTGATTGTACGTATTCTTTCCTTTTAAATTGCTGGTGTATTGAGGTCATGTCAATTAAGTACGAGTTTGGTTGTTGAATAGGACGCTGGTTGTATGCCATTTGGCATGTTTTAAGGGGTAGCGCGCCCAAAAGAGGTGGTTTAGAATGCATTAAATCTTAAAACTAATCGGAATAAATTTTAGACCTTTTAAAGTATGTTTTTTTTTTTGTAAAAATTACCTTTTATTTTGTTTAAGTAAAAACACATTTTATAATACAAATACTCAATTTAAACTACCTTAAGTTAATTTCCGGCGAAAATTTATCCTAATTGGACCAAAACGCCCTTTTGAATTTATTTTATTTTCCTTTTAATAATTCATTTATACAAAATAATTAAACAATTTAATTATTTTTAAAAATATAAGTTGTTGTACGTTTTTTTATAATTTTAAAAATAATTTAATTATTTTGTATAAATGAATAATTAAAAAGAAAAGAAAAGAAAATATGTTTGAAGGGCATTTCGGTCCAATTAGAGTGTAATTATGTCGGAAAATCACTTAAAGTGCTTCAATTTGAGTGTATGTATTATAAAAGGTGTCTTTACTTAAAATATTTTAAAAGGTGATTTCTTAAGAAAATCATATTTTAAAAGGTGGTTTGTGGCAAAATAAACCCTAAATTTTATATTGTGGCCTTATTTCAAAATTATTTTGGGTAAAAAAGTTATTTGTTTGTTTTAAAAAATATAAAAAGTAAAAGAATTGTAATGACTTTGAGAAGTTAAAAGTTAATTTTTGCCATAAAAGTTATTTTGGTAAGGAAGTGAAACAAGGCCAAAGTTGAGAATGAATTTTGAGGGAATAATATTTGTGGATATAATAGACAATTTTCCATAGCTATTGATCTCAAATAAATGTACAACCTTGATTAATATCATTAAAATAGAAAAATTGGAAAAATTTGACACGATTAAATTTTATTAAAAAATGTATTTTATAAGCGACTATATATTATGTTACAATGGACTATTCCTAACTTTGTTATTGACTGTGCTTTATCTTATTACTGATTGTGCACAAATTTTTTACTGAGTGTGCATGTTTTTTTTAGATGATTGTGTATCATTATATAATACATTATGCGTAATTTTCAAACCTAACTGTGCATGATTTATTTTAATTGAGTATACATGCTCTATTTTAGATCGATGAGTGTGCATGATTGTGTAAGTGAATGAATGTCCATAATATTGTTATTGTGTGTTTATGATTATATAAGTAAATATGCATAATTGTTGTAATTAAGTTTGCATGACCTCTTATAATTGAGTGTACATGAATTTATATCGTCATTCACAAATCACACTTAGTTATACGCAATGCACACTCAATTATAGAGTCAGTCATACACTGTTAGTAGCAAGGTTATGCACATTTAGTTGTAAGATTATGCACAATCATTATAAAGTCCTACACACTCCTCTAAAATAGAACATGCATATAAACACGGTGAAAAAACTATACACACTTAGTTACAAAATAATGCACAATCAATGCGAAAATTATTCACAGTACGAAAATTATACCGTGTTGTTAATTTAAAGCTTATGCACATATGGTCATAAAACTAAACACAGACCTCTCAAGGAGATATACGGGATAGCGTTGTTTTATGTGTAAAGATCAAAGATGTCTAGATCTTAATAGATCGAGGAAAATATAATGTTGGATGGAACTCTACATCTATCGCAATTTAGCCTTGTCAAAAAAGTAGTACATTAATCGTTGAAGATCACATCTGGCACCTCCAATTTAGTCAAATGGCACGATATAGTTCCGTGCTATTGTTCTTTCACGCTTTGTTTGTATATTAATAAAGTCGCTTCTAATAATTATAATTAGACTTTTCATATGCTCTCGTATCTATATCACTAGAAAAGTCATTACATTGATCAAGAATATAATATATCCAAAGGTGAAACGCGTAAACAGATTGTTAGAAGATGAAATATTGAGTTTTGATGGTTTCATAGTCAGTGACCCTATGTTTGCAAGTCGAGTCGGTGACTTAATAAAGTCACTGACATTAAACAACTGGCTGAACAATCTATTTAAGGAAGGAGCGCACAAATCTTGTGCGTCTGAATTGAAGATAGCTGTGTGTTGTATTTTAGGAGAAGATCATCAAAAGAGTCTAAAATCAAGATCAAGATAATCAAGATTCTCCTAGAATATTTAAGTATGCATGTAATTGTTTATTTGGAAAGATTTGTAAAAGATTAAGTGTATAGTGTTTTCCTAATCGAATGGAAAATAATATACACGAGATCTTCCCTGTCTTAGTTTAAATAACTCGTTTGGTTTAGGCTAAGTGGGCGTGCATGTATGCAAAAACTCTATATCGTGTGTAAGAAAGAAAGTGGGTGCTTGTGCGTGGGATTCGTACAAGTGGTGAGTCAAGAGATCTTAGGCATAGCGTGAGATTGAGAGTGTGAGTGCAAAGGTAGAGCGTGGTTCAAGGGTGTGGGATTCATTCTTGTACACGGGAGAGCTTTGTAATCACTCAAGAAATCAATAGAGCGAGTCTAAGGACTCTTGAAATCCGACCAAGTGATAAACTTGGAAGGGAGTGGTTTTTCTCTAAGTAAACTAGTTGGTTTACGAAGAGTTTCCACTATACATCGCTTGTCAGTGACCATTGGTAACGTTTATTTTACTGCTTGATTATTCCGCTGCATTATTACTCAAAGTCGACGACTTCGTAGGAGTCGCCGACTCGCTTAAGTACTAACGATCCTACAATTGGTATCAGAGCTAGGCTCTAGATTGTGTTTTAGTACTTTCTCTGCAGGAAAATGGCGTCCACCAACACCTCTGTGAATGACTCCTTCTGGAAGCCTCCAATTCTCAAGGTTGGAGAGTACGATTGGTGGGTTGAACAAATGAAAACCCACATTTGCTCTCTAGACGGTCAGCTGTGGAAAGTGATTGAGTTAGGTCCAGAAACCTTTCTCGGAAAAGATGGAAAGACACAAAAAACCACTGCTGAGTACGATGATGTTGATTTCAAAAAATTCGAAAAGAATGCTAGAGCAAAAAAGATCCTTCATCATGCTCTCACTGACAGTGACCTCAAAAAGGTCATTGGATACAAGACTGCGAAGGAAATCTGGGATGCTCTAAAAAGACTTCATCAAGGGAATGAGGATGTGAAGAAAGATAGGATCATAAGTCTCGAAAGGGAATATGAAAATATTTTTCAAGGAAAGGGTGAGTCTCTTCGTGACTACCACTCGAGGTTCCAAACTCTTGTCAACCAACTGGAATTTCTGGGAGAAGAGCTTCCTCAGTGGAAACAAACCAACAAGTTGATCTCTGGATTGAACAAAAGTTGGGACAACATTGCTTCGTCCCTTCTCACTCAAAAGGAAACCAAGTCACTGACCTTGGAGGACCTTATTGGTCAACTAACCATGTTTGGAGGTATTCAGCAACGAAGAGTTGAAAGACTCGAATCTGAGAAAGTGAAGAACATCGCTCTCAAGGTTGAAAGAGCCTTTGATTTGGCTCAAGGTGACGATGACACTGATGGAGTAGATGAGGACGTGGCTCTCATCTCTAAAGCCATGAAGAGACTGTGGAATCGTAACAAGGCTCCCTCGAAGGCTACTGAATCAATCAAGGAAGGAAAGGACATGAAGGATGTTATTTGCTATCAATGTCAAGGAAAAGGACACTTTGCCAAACATTGTCCTAAAAGAAAAAGTGGAGAAATAGGCAAAAGTATGATGGCAACTTGGGACATGTCTGATGACGATGATGAGATAGCGCCAGCAATAGGAAAATGCTGCATGGCCATCGAAGACAAGTCTTCCCAAGAGGTAAATGACTCTGAACTCTCTTCTCTTTTGTCTAAAAAATCTAGAGAACAGTTGGTTGCTATCATTGAAAAGCTTGGAACTCAGGTAACTGAGTTACGAGAAAAGTTGGAAGATAATGAAGAAACTATCTCCAATCTCTATAAAAAGAAGTAATGAAGAAAAGTTGGAAGATAATGAAACCAAAAGAAAGAAATGGTTGGATGAGTTTGTTGCTGAAAAGGCTCAAGAGGTCAGAAATGACTATAAAAAGAAGTTTGTGAAGGAGGTAGATAGATCTGGAATTGGCTTTGTTTGTGCACCCAACATTCAGGGTACCAAGGCTGCTTCCCTTGCATCTAAAGGTAAAACCCCTATGTGTAGTGACAATGCAAGTTGTTCTACACATGTGGTGGCTAAACTTGACAAAGGGAAGCAACAATGGTATCCTGATCAAAAGGTGCACAACATATGACAAAGACAAGTTCAGAACTCGGCTCCCTCACAAATTGACTTTCAATCTCGCATCAACAACAAACTTATCTATCCGGGCTACATCAAATATGTTGCCCTAAAGTCTCACAGAACATGTTGGTATTGTGGCAAGCCTGGTCACTATCAACATGATTGTCACAAGAAGGAAAGAGATGATGAAAATGCAAGGTCACAAACTCTGGATGTTAATCATGACAGATCTCATGCCATTGACTGTCCTTCAGAGTCTGTATGTGCTAATTGTAACAAATGTTGCTCAAAGACTGTTTATGTTGCTAAACCCAGAGGAGTCAAACTACTCTGGGTTCGTAAGAACTAATTGTTTCAATACAGCTTGAAGTGGGTGACCAAGAACCCTGGTTCATTGATAGTGCTTGCTCAACTCATATGTCGGGAGATTCCAGGGATTTCGTCTCACTTCAAGAATACAAGGGAGGTAAAATTACCTTCGGCAACAACAGTAAAGGTGGTATTTCAGGTACAGGTATGGTAAGATTCTCAAATAAGTTAACTATAGACAATGTGAATCTTGTTGACAATCTAAGTTTCAAGTTATTGAGTGTTTCTCAAATCTGTGCTAATGGAAAATATCAAGTTGTGTTTGATAAGAATGGATGTCAGGTACAAGAAATCTGTTCAGGCAAAACTCTTCTGAAGGGGGTATGTGAAAATAATCTGTATAAGGTTGATCTCCGATTTGAGCCTGAAGAAAAACTGTGTCTTAGAACAGTTACAGATGTCGCCGACCTCTGGCACAAGAGATTTGGTCATGCAAGTTTCCAACTTCTTGATAAGCTTCATAAGCAAGAATTAGTCAGAGGACTACCCAAGATTGTTCCAAATAAGCATGAAGTTTGTGAAACTTGTGTGAGAGGTAAGCAAGTAAAGTCATCATTCAAATCCAAAAAGGAGGTAAGTACCACTAGACCTTTGGAACTTATTCATATTGATTTATGTGGTCCTATGCGTGTTCAAAGTCGTGGAGGAAACAGCTATATCTTTGTCATTGTTGATGACTTTTCACGGTATACTTGGACTATTTTTCTATCTTCTAATAGCAGGTTTTTGAAGAGTTTGAAGCATGGGTGAAGGTTGTTGAGAAGAAGCTTGAGGTTACACTTGTATCAATCAGATCAGATCATGGTACAGAATTCGATAACTCTGAATTTCTGTCCTTTTGTAAGAAAAACGGCATAAGTCACAACTTCTCAGCCCCAAGAACTCCTCAACAAAATGGTGTTGTTGAGAGGAAAAATCGTGCCCTGGAAAACATGTCGCGGTCCATGCTCATTTCGAGTGGTCTTCCAAGAAATTTTTGGGGTGAGGCCATAAATGCATCTTGCTATGTGATGAATAGAGCTATGCTTCGTCCACTTCTTGGAAAAACTCCTTATGAACTGCTTAGAGTAGTTAAGCCCAGTGTCGCCCACTTGCGCACCTTTGGATGCAAATGCTATGTTCACAACAACGGCAAAGACAGTTTGGGAAAGTTTGATCCAAGAAGTGATGTTGGCACTTTTGTAGGTTACTCTCCTCATAGCAAAGCCTACAAAGTGTTCAATAAAAGGACAAGAAGAATTGAAGAAAGTGTTCATGTGGTGTTTGATGAAAATATTATGGGAGGATCGATGATTGAAGATCTTGATGATGGTGATCAAGGGTATTTTTTGGTTCAAGACGAACCTTCTCCTGTTTCTTCTAAAGAATCAACAGTCAGTGACAACACAGAAGTCACCAACACAGACAATACAGGGGGAAGAAGTCAGAATCAAAATTCAAGCGACAATGAATCTGATAATGAGAGAACTCCTGAAAGAAACTCAAGCCTGGAGAACACAGAAGAAGATTCAGAAAAGACACCTCAGACTCAAGTCGACGACCTCACAGAGATACAAATTAGAAACTATCAACAGAAAAGTGCTCATCTTGTCACCAACATACTCACCGACTTCTCAAAAGGTGTGCAAACTAGATCTTCTCTGAACAATTTCTTTGCTTTCAATGCTTTCATCTCAATGTTGGAGCCTAAGAATGTTGAACAAGCGTTGAAAGATTCGGATTGGGTCAGTGCCATGCAAGAGGAACTTCATCAATTTGAAAGAAATAAGGTTTGGCACTTGGTTCCTAGACCAAAGGGAAGATCTGTAATTGGAACACGATGGGTGTTCAGAAATAAACTGGAGGATGAAGGAAATGTGGTCAGAAATAAAGCAAGGCTGGTAGTCAAGGGATATAATCAGCAGGAGGGCATTGACTATGATGAGACATTTGCACCAGTGGCTCGTCTTGAGGCAATTCGATTGCTCATTGCCTATTCTGCTCATCATGGGTTCAAGCTTCAACAAATGGATGTCAAGACTGCATTCTTGAATGGATATCTAAAAGAAGAAGTTTATGTTGAACAAACTCCGGGTTTTAAAGATATCGCCCACCCGGATCATGTCTATAAACTGGACAAAGCACTCTATGGATTGAAGCAAGCTCCGCGTGCTTGGTATGATCGTTTGTCTCAGTTTTTGATTCAACACGGATATGTTAGAGGAAAAATTGACAAGACTCTGTTCTTATTAAGAGAAGGAAGTCACACACTAGTTGTTCAAGTCTATGTCGATGACATCATCTTTGGTTCAACAGATGATAAGCTAGTGAAGAAGTTCGCTGACCTCATGTCCAGTGAATTCGAGATGAGTATGGTTGGTGAGCTTAAGTTCTTTTTGGGACTTCAAGTTGTTCAAAGTGAGGATGGGACTCGAGTTCATCAACAGAAATACCTTAGAGAATGTGTTAAGAAGTTCGGACTGGAAAATGCTAAACCATTTGATACTCCCATGTCACCGACTACCTCACTTGGGAAAGATGACAAAGATCCGGCAGTCAATGCTACTATGTATCGGGGTATGATTGGATCATTGCTCTACCTCACTGCAAGCAGACCGGATATTGTGTTTGGAGTTTGTCTATATGCTAGGTTTCAAGCCGATCCAAGAGAGTCCCATTTAAAAGCCGTCAAAAGAATCATTCGCTATCTTAAGGGGACTGACAATCTGTGCTTATGGTATCCAAGAGGATTTGATTTTGAGCTTATCGGGTACACAGATGCTGATTTTGCCGGAAATCGAGTTGATAGAAAAAGCACTTCAGGGATGGCTCAATTTCTTGGGCCTTGTCTTGTGTCATGGGGTTCTAGAAAACAAAATTCAGTGGTTCTATCAACGGCTGAAGCAGAATATATTGCAGCTGCAGCATGTTGCTCACAACTCTTGTGGATTAAGCAACAAGTCAGTGACTATGGTGTGGAGTGTGGGTCAGTGCCTATACTATGTGACAACACTAGTGCAATCAACATCTCAAAGAATCCGGTGCAACATTCAAAGACGAAACACATTGAAATAAGGCATCACTTTCTTCGAGATTGTGTGGAGAAGGGCATGGTCACTATGGAATTCTGTAGAACAAGTGATCAAAGAGCTGACATCTTCACAAAGGCCTTGAATCGTGAACCCTTTGAACAACTCCGCATGGAATTAGGTATGATCTCTCTCCAATGATCTATTTCCCTACATAACTTCCCTCAATGATTGGCTAGAATTGATTGCTTTGCATATGTTCTGAAATCATGTTTTTATAGTGTAATTCTTGAACATACTTGATAGACATCATGTTTAGGAATTCCCATACATTTGACTGTCGATGACTTTCACTGCATTTAGTGCATGTGCAACCCTTTTGAGCTCTCTGTTTCAGCCCAAAAGAATCAACTTGATGATCCTAACCCTCACTACAAGCCTAAATGATAGTTGATTCTAAAGCTTGTCCCTGACCTATCATGTTTGAGAGTCTCCATGAGCCCTTTCTTATTTGTTATATTTAACGGAGATTTATCATCATGATCGAAAAATCCTCAAAAATAAATTTTTACTTGGCTCTCTTTGGCACTCCATGTGCAAAACCATTACCAAGTAAGTTCTTAAAAGAGAAAGTCATGTGTGGACTAAAGTCACGACTATACGAAAGAAACAGTTTTGTGGTCGAAGTCGCCGACATGCTCAAGGTCAGTGACAGTGATTTCTGGCGCGAGGAAAAGATTATGGCTTAGCAGTATATTTTGAAATTGGAAAGTGTGCTCAAAAGGAAGGAAAAGCAAGATCTTGTGATTTGACAACTTCCTTAATGATGGAAGTGGATTCCTTTATTATACCCAACCGTCAAACTAAAAAGGTACGCTCTTCTCAATTTGCCTTCAATCTCTCTCTCTCAACTTCTGCCTTCTCTCTCCCGAACCCAAACCCTCAAACCTTCATCCCTCTTCAATGGCTTCCCCATCCAACTCTGACGTCCCCACTTCTCCCAAGACCAAAATCGACAGCCCTGAATCGGCAAAGAAGAAGATTCTCGCCCTCTTTGGCGACGATTTTCTTTGAGCCCTATTGTCTGGAGAATCGTCCTCCTCCACTATACCACCAACCGCCATGGAACCTCCATCCCAAAACCTTATTCCTTCACAAATCCTAGATCCAAGCCCTTCTCTTCCGAAATCTAAGCCCTCATCCCCTACTACCTCTGAAAATCCCCAAATCCCTCTTTCACAAATCGAAACCCTAACTACTTCACCAGTGTCTGGAAAAACGCGCCAAATGGCGCA
The DNA here is from genome assembly GCA_964016875.1 of Fallopia convolvulus. Classification (NCBI taxonomy): domain Eukaryota; kingdom Viridiplantae; phylum Streptophyta; class Magnoliopsida; order Caryophyllales; family Polygonaceae; genus Fallopia; species Fallopia convolvulus. The sequence continues at coordinate 36,122,534 of OZ024737.1, forward strand.
ACCAATGGTTTTTCCAGAAACTAGTGAATCCTCTTTACCTAAATCCCCAAACCCAGAGATTGTAGAGGAAGAGAGAGCCAAGATCCCAACTATGGAGTCAATGGAGTTTGAGAAAACAGAGAATGTAGTCGGATCTTTTGGAGAAGAAGAAGAAGAAGAGGCTGGCAAAAAGGAGACTCAACGGCTATCCTCTCAAGGAAAGACTGTCAATGACTCTTCAAAGGTCATTGACCTTGATGCTGATGTGGAGAATGTTGTCAAGAAAACCGACAGGGATCCATCTCACAAGGACACAATCGAAAATTCTGAAGAAGGTACACCCTCTGATCCTAGTCTGATATCTAAGAAAGCCAAGTATGGAGAGTCTGTTAAGAGAAATTTAGAAAAAGATCTTCTTGATGACTCCGATTTGCTTAAGGATGATGAAATAGAAATGTCCCCTCCCTTTCGCCCTAAGACTAGATCTTCTAGTGCTAGAGCCTCTGCAATGGCTCTTAAAGCTAAAAAGAGCAAGGGGTTGGAAACTCCTGAGGCTGCCTCAGAAGGAGGTGACTCATCCTTCTCTGAGAAAGTCACTAGAAAGAAAAGGGGAAGATCTCCCAAGTCTGCTGTTGGATCCAGTAAAAAGAGTAAGAAAACGAGTGTGAACGTTGATATGTCATCCAGGGAATTCACTAAGGATCTGTTGTGGGATGAAAATTTTATGATAGAGTTCAAATTGACAAAGGTCATTGACTGGTTGAAAAAGCAAAAATGGGATAAGCTAGTTCAGGGAGAACATGAATACAACCCGTTGATGGTTAAGATGTTTTATGAGAATTTGGTAATTGAAGATACAGGAAATATGACCATAGGAAGGTACAATGTTGACAAGAAGATCTACTCCTTTACAAGCAAAGATGTCAGTGACATTCTGGAGATTCCCCATGAAGGCTTCGCTGAGTACTACAAAGGAGGTTGGCCTGAAGGGGTTGATGAACGTGAAATCATCAAAATTGTCACTGACAGTGATGATAACTTCACTAGTCCTTATCTGGTCAACAAAATGGGAATAGAGAAAAAGGTGATGTTCAATTACCTCATAAGCAACTTGCTGCCAAGGGAACTCAAGAGGAATGCTGCCTCTATTCAAGATCTGCTGGTCATGGACATGATCATTCGAGGGAAGAAAATCAACATGCCACGTCTAATGATGCTTCACATGAAGCACGTGCTTGAAACTGCCAAGCATGCTCTTCCTTATGGGATGCTGATTGCTCTTATGATGTATGAGCACAAGGTCTATGTGGACAGCAGTGCTGATGTCCTCAACACTCCAATTCTCAACAAGGAGATGATCAGAAAGTTTGGATGGAACTGGGTTGATGGACAGTGGGTATCAAAGACATCTGAGGTCAGTGACAAGAGGAATCAAGAAGAAGGACAAAAATCTGCTCCGGTGGATGATGAGCTGAAGGAAATCAGGGAGCAGAACATGATTTTGAAGGGGATGATGGAAAGGCTTCAGAATATGGTTGGCAGTGCATTGTCAAAATTGGATGCAATTGATGAAAGGCTCAATGACTTTGGAGCCTGATGTCAGTGACTGAAGTGCACTCATGATTTTCTCTATCTCCCTCTTTTCCCTTGCCACACTATCTCTTCACTTTAAAAGTTTTTTTTAGTTCAATTTGGTTGTAACGTACTTCTGGATTGTGTGTGTTTGCATCGTACTTTTCTTTTGTCATGGTGGATGACTCTCTATGATTGTTTTGATATCATGCTTTAAGTTTCTATGATTGCCTCTGATTTCTTTTTCTTGTTTTAGCAATCTTTTTGATGATGCCAAAAGGGGGAAGTAACCGGGGAATAGATTCATAAGGGGGATCAAAATACTGAAATCATGTGGTTACTAAGCTTAGGGGGAACTTTTTATGGTCTTTTGTGCTTTGACCTATATACTATGTTGGGAATAGATTCATAAGGGGGATCAAAATACTGAAATCATGTGGTTACTAAGCTTAGGGGGAATTTTTTATGGTCTTTTGTGCTTTGCCCTATATACTATGTTGTTTGTATGCTGGATAGTTTTTATCAGAACAGGTTGTTTGTCACCATCAAAAAGGGGGAATTTGTTAGAAGATGAAATATTGAGTTTTGATGGTTCCAGAGTCAGTGACCCTATGTTTGCAAGTCGAGTCGGCGACTTGACAAAGTCACTGACATTAAACAACTGGCTGAACAATCTATTTAAGGAAGGAGCGCACAGATCTTGTGCGTCTGAATTGAAGACAGCTGTGTGTTGTATTTTAGGAGAAGATCATCAAAAGAGTCTAAAATCAAGATCAAGATAATCAAGATTCTCCTAGAATATTTAAGTATGCATGTAATTGTTTATTTGGAAAGATATGTAAAAGATTGTGTATAGTGTTTTCCTAATCGAATGGAAAATAATATACACGAGATCTTCCCTGTCTTAGTTTAAATAACTCGTTTGGTTTAGGCTAAGTGGGCGTGCATGTATGCAAAAACTCTATATCGTGTGTAAGAAAGAAAGTGGGTGCTTGTGCGTGGGATTCGTACAAGTGGTGAGTCAAGAGATCTTAGGCATAGCGTGAGATTGAGAGTGTGAGTACAAAGGTAGAGCGTGGTTCAAGGGTGTGGGATTCATTCTTGTACACGGGAGAGCTTTGTAATCACTCAAGAAATCAATAGAGCGAGTCTAAGGACTCTTGAAATCCGACCAAGTGATAAACTTGGAAGGGAGTGGTTTTTCTCTAAGTAAACTAGTTGGTTTACGAAGAGTTTCCACTATACATCGCTTGTCAGTGACCATTGGTAACGTTTATTTTACTGCTTGATTATTCCGCTGCATTATTACTCAAAGTCGACGACTTCGTAGGAGTCGCCGACTCGCTTAAGTACTAACAATCCTACACAGATTGTAGGAAAAATGCATGATAATTGGCTTTTGTTCCGCTGAGTATCACTCTTGCTGTAAGGACTTTTACTTAAAGTGAAGATTAATTTAAACTATTAAATTTACCTCATTATTATATATTGGATGATCAAGATTTGTTTTATTATTATTTTAGATTTTTTTACTTTTTTTATATTATGTTCATTGTTAAAAAAAAATTAAAAATATGAATTATGAAAATTCAATTTTTATATATTATGAGTTTATTTTTATTCACTAGAAATTTAATTTTTTATGTTACGAGTTCAATGTATGAGTTCAATTTTTATATTCTATGAGTTCATTTTTTTTATCGATGATAAGTTTAATTTTTATGTGTTGTGAGTTTGTTTTTCATATAATTCGATTTTCACAAAACTAAAAAAAATATTAAAAATTAAATGATTTTTTCAAAAAAAAATTATTTTATTTTATACGATTTTTTTTACCTTTTTTAAATTATGTTCTTTTTTAAAAAAAGCATTAAAAATTTAAATATGGCAGTTCAATTTTATATTACTACGAGTTCATTTTTATACACTAGAAGTTCAATTTTTTATGTTAGGAGTTCAGTTTTCTATACTGTTTGACTTCAATTTTTTATACAAGTTCATTTTTTATCTATGATAAGTTCAATTTTTATGTGCTTTGAGTTCATTTTTCATATAATTCGGTTTTCATAAGCTAAAAAAAATATAAAAAAATTAATTGAACCTCTCAAAACCTGACCAACCACCTCTCTCCTCCTCTCCACTCAAGCCACCACCACCTTTATCTTCATCCTCTCAACCATCCTCTTTATCATCCTCTTTCCCCTCTCTCGGCTTTGGGAAACACGCAGGGCCCATGGCACCTCCCTCCTCCTCATCTCAAACTCCGTCAGGGAACCCTGACCCCAGAGTTCCCATCTCTAGTTCTATACCACTACCCATCCTCCCTCGAAAGAAAAATTACCACCACCTCCACCCCAAAAAGAAACCACACCACCACCTCCTCCCAAGGAAACCACACCACCTCTCCCCTCTAAACAAAACAAACCACCTCCTACCCCCAAGGAACACACACCTCCTCCCGTCACCACTAAAATCTCCTCTTCTCCCTCACACTCCAACCATGTCTTCGACCTTGACACCGACAATGACCTTCACATAGCCTGCATTGCAAGAAAGAAATGGCTGGCTCCGATTGTCATGGGAACGACTGAAGAGAATGCTCGCCTTGCCACACTTGAGGCTAAGCTAAAGGACCTTATGACTGGTCCTGTGCCTGAAACGGCCTCAAAGAAAAGGCCTAGGGAAATTGGCACCAATGACGATGAAGAAGGAGAAGAAGAGAAAGAAGAAGCCCAAGAAGAAGGAGACCACGAAGAAGAAGAAGAAGAGGATGACGATGGTCTGAGCACATAAGGTGCCAGCGATGAGGAATTGGAGGACGCCTCGGACGTTGAAGGGAACTCGGATGGCGATGGCGCCACTGAGGTGATAGATGGGGATGCTCTAGCCGCCGAGCACACCCAGGCATTGGCCGATGCTGACAAGGAACGCCGACTTGTTGTGTCCCATGTCTCTCCAAGGGAACAAAAGCCCCCTCTCCTCCTGGAAAACAATCCTTCCCTCTTAAGAAAAGACGAACTACCACAAGGGGGAATAAGGGAATCAAGAAGGGAAAGGACGTTGAGGTCCCAAGGGTTCCTATCATTGTGGACCGCAAACTGATCACACCTCTAGTCTTCTATGAGTCCTTCATGAGCCAGCATGGGCTTGGAGATCTGTGGGAACTCATTAAGGCCCAAGGATTGGAACACGTGTGTGACAAGCCTGTGCTTGTTGATCCTGAGCAAGTTCATCTCTTTTACAACCACTTTGAAGTGGCAAAGGATGGATCTATGAGTCCTTCCTGAGCCAACGCTTGTTGATCTTGTGCTTGTTGATCCTGAGCAAGTTCATTTCTATGAGCCATGGCTCTATGAGTCCTTCCTGAGCCAACATGGGCTTGGAGATCTGTGGGAACTCATCAAGGCACAAGGATTGAAACACGTGTGTAACAAGCCTGTGCTTGTTAATCCTGAGCAAGTTCGTCTCTTTTACAACCAAACCCTTCAAGGCGATGTTTACCCCTTCAACGCTTCTACCATACATCGCTAGCTCAATGTTCCCCTCCAAAGCCTGGACTTCCTTCCCCACAAGAACTGGGGTGATTTCAATAGAGATGAGATTCTGTACAGTCTCTATGATGGTCGTGTTCCCACCTCTGGCACTTCCACCCACAACCTTAACCTCATCGCCAAGTTGGAGCATCAGTTCATCATCACTGTGGTGATCATCCCACATCAGGAGAAGCGCAACCAGCTCAACATGCAAGACTCCATTCTCCTCTTCCACTTCTTTCACAAGATGCCCATCAATTTGCCAATGATAATACTTGGGCACATTGAAAAGTGCTTGGCCTCCCCGACAAACTCTTTGCCTTATGCTGGGTTGGTCAAGAAGCTCCTTGTCAAGGAAGGCCTCTACGATGACACCAAGGAGCAAATAAAACTCGGAAGGGAACTAGATCTCTTTGTGATCCAGAAGTTGCATGCGCCGCTCTGAGGGTCCCGAGGAACAAGGGACTAGCACTTTACCTGCATGTGAGGCCTCTGCTAAGCATACTAAGGTGCTCACTCACATTGTCGTCACCCTTGAGCGCATCTTGGCCATCATGTCTGAGCTCCGTGATCACCTTCTCCCCAAGGCCCCATGATCTTATCTCCCAAGCTCCCTCGCTCTCTCTCACCTCAAAATTTTGTCTCAAGTTCCATATTTATAATTTTTACATTTTATTGCATAAGTAATTTTGGTCATTAGTATGATTGTGTGCTCCTTTATTTCCCTGTTTATGCTTTTCACTTTTTCGATGATGGTAAAAGGGAAACTAACACATAAAAACGCTAAGTAGGAACTACTTTGACCACAGAAGTGGCTCACATGCACTACGCCTAGGAATTTAGTTGCATTATATGATCTTTCACACATTGAAATACTTGTCTTTTTGAAATGGGTCTGTCATCATCATAAGGGTGAAATTGTTGGGACGGTGTTGGGAACTCACGTTCCACAACATCGGAACAATGGCATTGTCTCCAGTTTTGATAATGACAAACACCATATGTGAACTAACGTTTTATGCTCAAGTATTTCAAGGGAACTTCAGGTTAAACAAGACTCTCCTAAAAGAAACTCCAAAGCGCATAACGAAGTGTGAATGAATGAAGACAGCTCCCATCAAAGAAATTCAGGAGAAAGCAGTTCCCAACGCATGGGAAGTCACATGTGACGACAGGCCATTCATGGCAAATCACGCGATTTTGTCTCAGACAAAGTAGAGGCATAGTCTGAGAAACAGACCGAGCCGAATGATACAACGGTCCGATTGACACTCAAAGTTGACCCATTTCAAATGAAGTCACATGTGAAGAAAGTACATACTTGGTTGCAAGACAAGGGCATTTTGGACAACAATAAAAGTGAAGATTTCAGCCCATGACCAAACGATTATATAAGCCAATGAATAGTGCATGGAATATGCAGTTCTCCAAGAACTCTCAAAGTCTCAAGCAAAGAAACCAGGAAGAAAGTTGCAGCACTCAAGAGAACTCCCCGACGACGGTGAATCCAAGGTTCCCAGGAGCAAGGGAACTGTACGTGATGGTAAAGTCAGATTGTATAAGGTTCGATTTATTTGTCTTGAGTTGTTTGCTTATAAACTAGGTTGAGAAGACTCACCCTAAAACAAGTAGATCGTTCAAAATCCTCCAAGTAGAGGTAGAGGTTTACCCATACAACTAGTTAATTAGTTGTAGTAGAGTTGCTCTATAAAGGAAGTGTGCTCTTTACTACTTTTATTACTTGTGATTGTCTTATTTCCGCTGCTTTGGAAACAATCCAACATCTATTCCCAAACTCTTACTAACGCATTACGATCCTATAACTTTTTTTTATTCATCTACTTCATGACGAAACTCACAACACACGCAAGCTAAAGGTTACACAATAATGGTAGGACGTCCAAAAAACAACCAAGTTACACATTTTAGTTGAAGGAAATTAATGCCCTACTTAGCTAGAGCCTAGAGTACGTACACCATATCTGCATCAAACTTTCGACGACCCCATTTTTTAATTCTGAATAACTACTTGAACTTAGTTGGAACCCGAAATTAAGACGGAACGAGTCATCATACATCAGCTTCATGAGCAAGTACCCGTCGGAGTGAAGGGTGGAGGCAACATGCTTGTATTTGCTTCAGTCCCGTTCCTTACGATCATCACAGCATCCATTCCAGTGAAGGAATGCCTCTCTAGATGACAATGCATGAACCACACCCCTGCATTTATAATATTTACAGTTTACATAATAACACCCCTTAGTCAATCAATCATATTTAACTAGCTACATATATATCATTCAAATTAAGGTAGAAGAACATATAATTTGATTTATACCGGGATTATCGGCTCGGAATCTAATGGCAGTCCAACCCTTTGCAGGCAAAGCGACGGTGTTGATCAAGGGAGGATTCACAAGATTGTAGGTAACGTTACTGGCATTGAAGTTTCCGATACCTGAAGCGACGCTATAGAAGCTGTACCCATGGACGTGGATTGGGTGAGCCACCCTTTGCTGGACTAACACATTAGTCCCTTGGAACACCATCTCCACCGTTGAGTTATAATCCACCACGAAAACCCGAGTCCCGTTCACCTCCGCGAAGAAACCCAGGTCGTTAGCGTTGGTGTAGTCAAACACGGGGGACGTCGTAGGGAAATCCGTCTTGTAGAAGCTGCTCATGTTCAAGTAATAGGCTTGGAGAACGCCGACCTCCGGGGCCACGAACGTGACGTTGCTCAGGCTCGCGCTTGCCTTGGTTTCGTCTTCGCAAGTTTGGTTGGCGTCGCAAGCCTGTCGGTTGAGGGAGACCGTCATGAGAATGGTCGTGGTCACGTCTTTGGGCACGTCGATAGGGTAGTTGGAGTTGTTTAGGGCTCGGAACTGGCCCGTGAAGGCGGCCACATCGATTTCCTCGGGGAGGTCAGGGTGGGTCCGGGTGGTTATGTGGGCGTTGGAGTATTTGATGAGGCCCGTGGTGGTGTGGGTGCTGCCGAAGCCGATGTGTTTGGCTTCCATGTAGTAGTAGGCGGGGGATTTGTCGGCGACGAGGAGGACGTCCATGGTTTGGCCTGAGGATATCATGATGTGGTCCGTCTCAATGGGTTCAATGTAGGCCGCGTCGGTGCCCACCACGGTGAGGTTGTGGCTGGCCACCGCGAAGACCAAGTCCTCGTTCATGGCCGCGTTGATAATGCGGAGGAGGTATGTTTTCTTGAATTCCACCTCCATCTCAAACATGCCTGCATTTTACATTTCTCGAATCTATTATTTCATCGTCTATTTAATTTGTAAAAAATTTATGTTATAAGTATAAAAAGTATTATTGAACGTATAAAACATCATTTTCAAGTTATTTTTTTTGTCATTGCCACTCTAGTTTAGCGGAGAGTTTTGCTCCATCAAACGCCTACGTTTAGAGTTTGAGTCTCGCGAATGCCCCTTTATTTTTGGGTGGGATCTGTTCTCCCAACAAGTTTATTTCTTCTCCACTGAGAATCGAACACTCGACCTCAATAAAGTGAAGCATAGCCCCTCCCACTATAATCCATACTTGTTGGTACATCAGATATGATGATTGAGTCACCATAAATATATGAAAACATATTCATAAAACATGGGATATGGTTAAGCTTAATTCGCGTACCTGGCATGCAGCCAGCATCGTCAAAGTTATTATATATGTCCCCAGGTTGCCCATTGATGGTCAAAGCATCCAAGCCGTCAAAATCTTTTCCGTTTTCCCGATAAGCATCCACTATTTGCATCACATCTTTCTGGAACCATGTTCCTATATATATATACAGTACATACATTATATATAACATAAAACCGTCTTTCTAACCTTAAAAAAGAAAACGAATAAATTCATCGTAAAAAAAAATAATTTCTAAATAAATAAAAATATCAAATTTTTATAAAATAAGATGCTTATTCTAGGTTAAAAAATCCGAACATAAAATTATATATTACTATATATAGTAGAGTTAGATCTAATTACAAAAATTAAATATGAGGAATTATTTAAGTACGACGTACCAAGAATGATCTCTTGTTCAGCATCGGGCTGTATAGGATATGGGTTGGGCCTTTCTTGGGCTGGATGAATGAAAATGGGCCCCTAGACAGTGGCACGTGACCACTCGCTGTGAGCGTGCCACCACAGAGTCCCTTCTTCGTCAGAGAGTATGATCTCGTACGTGAAGTTGGATCCTGGCTTTATAGGACACTGAGTTACGTATTCAGGCCCATCTGACCATGGATTCCTTGGCTGCTTCACCCCATGCCTGTAATTAACCAATTTTAATCAACTCTAACCGGCCTTTAGTTTAACTGTAGTCTACACGACCACAAACAATGCAAGCAAGAAATTTCTGACCAGTGAATGGTGAGTCCATGATTAGCGTTGTTAATGACGTTGACCGTAACGGGTTGCCCGTAGGTGAGATTCAAAGCTGGCCCCGGAATGCTGCCGTTGACTTTCATCGAATTAACATTTTTGCAAAGCATGGAGTGATCACTTTCTTCAATCTACGCCATTCATGATGTATATGTATATTACACATTTACACAATTCTAAATCAAAACACTTGCTACATTGCTAGTAACTTATTAACACGTACGTAAGATAATTTAAATTTAATCTTTGTATTAGACTTCTACCTAGCTTGTTGGTCAACGTGAGGTATCCCTTGACTTAGAGTAATTGCATAAAAAAGTTCAATATGTATCCAATTTGTAGGAGGGAATGCTAACAAATTAATATGATACAATCAGCAACAAAAATGTAATATATATACAAATCTGCGTTAAAAAAAGTTGATTGGTGATAATAGTTTATATGTTAGGAAAATAAGAGATAGAATTGAAGCCCTAGACAAAGGATAATAAGAGACATTTAGATCATTATAAAGCTATAAGGCAATTCAAACTTCTAACATTATCATCACATATCAAATCGAGGTAGTAAAGATGCATCATGCATGATATATTCTTATTTTCTTCGAAAAGGAAACCATGTTCGGTTTCATGCATGTTTAGTTTGTACGATCAAAGAAGATCGAGATGTTGAAGAGAGAACTTGCCACAAAAGTATAATCCTGAGCTATGCAAATAGTAACCACATTCACTAAAACCACAACCCAAAGCTGAAGAAAGCTACTTGACTTCATTTTTTCTGAGATTTCAAGCATAGAGATTAGAGAGGGATCGAGATTGATTTGTAGATGAATGTTATTGTGCAACCTAAAGGCATCCCTTTATATAGTGCCAAACCTGTATTTTTAAATACTTTTTTGAGGAAAATGTTGATAAGGGATCACTATTAATTTAGATATACTCCTAGCTAACCACAATTTGAATAATGCAAGAGACGTATCACGTATAAGACTGGATCAAAATCAACACCGACGGAGCTGTGAAGAATGACTTAGCTTCAGCCGGGGGAGTTATAAGAGATAGCGCGGGTTCTTGGTTATGTGGTTTTGTGCATAATATCGGGTCTTGTTCAGTCCCGATGGCCGAGCTCTGGGGCATCTATAATTGGTTGAAATTCACCGGGGATAATGGCTACCGAAAGGTGGCTCTCGAGTCGGACTCTCAACTCATTATACGTCTCTTGAGCTCAAAGGTCAAGAGGAGTCATCCTCTTTTAAGCCTGGCGTCATGATGCCACGGCTTAATTAGTAGGAGTTGGACTATCCAACTCCGACATGTGTATCGTGAGGCGAATTTCGTTGCGGATCGCCTCACATCTTATGCGTTTTAATTTCTCTTAGGCTTACATATATTGAGTGTCCCGTCAAAGGGGATTGATTTATTATTACTTACTAATGTTAGGGTCGGACTATCCCCTATTTGCTGACTATTTAACCCTTTTTTATTATTAATAAAACGCCCCGTTAAGAGGTCGGAGATTACCGCTCTCTTTCTACTAAAAAAAGGACGTATCACGTTCACGTATGATAGAGCGCGGTCAGCAATTTGAATCTCCGTCCAAGGTGTCCCTCTTTTTTTTTTTTTTTTTGGTCGAGAAGGTGGTCCCTCTTACTTGCACGTTGATGTAGCTCGTGAATATTTATTAATTAAACATTAGATGTGTGCAATTAATGAAGTGAAAACAGCTCGATCAAAAATATAAAAAAATGAAGTGAAAACAAAAAACTTTTGGATGCGTCGATGTATGATTGAACGATTAAAATTTTGAAGAAATATATAGCAGAGACCGTTTACATGTAACTATATAAAGGTAATTAAGTCTCCATCTTAAATGTAATTGACAAAAAATATAATAATTTATCATAAACGTAGGTTTTGAGGTATAGAGATGAGCCACTATATACCCAAATCTAAAATCTAAAGAGAAATAAGTATTAGATTATTTTTCATATTGCTAATTGATTTTAAAATAAAACCTTATGTTTTAGGCTCACTCGCGCATGTGTGCACTCAACCCAACACGTCCCTGATATTTTCTCATGATTTCAGAGCTTACAGTCTGGTCTTAGGCTCGTTTCCTGCCTTGTTTGGGCTTGGATTCAGGGATTTAAGCTACTTGCCCATTATTTGATTGTGTTTGGCTATAAAGAGATTGAGATGTCACCGCCCGTTCTCTAGGCTAGCTATAAAGAGTTTAAGATGCTAGACCCGTTTATCCAAGTGTCAACTGGGCAAGGTCAGTTGCACTTGCGGGGACGTGTTAGTTGATAATACTTCTCACATCTAAAAATTGGGACTAACATGCCTACTATATAAGCAGTTGGGTTACTTCTACTCCTCCTATTACTAATTGGTTTTAGGATGGAACCCCACTGAGCTTGTGTAGTGGGCTTACGTATGCACACGACCTTTGTATGACCCACAAACTTTCACATGGTATCAGAGCGAGCCAGCGAGGTTATCAACATGAACTTCCTGCCGCCCATTTCCTGTGCATGGGTGGTTTACACCCAGGGTTGGTTTCGGCGAGATTGAGATGCCCACCACCCGTGTCAACTGGGCTAGTTCCCCTAGTTGCACTTGAGGGGAGTGTTGAGAATGAATCACATTCCACATCTGAAATCTAAAGAGAAATAAGCCATTATATATAACCGTGGGTTACTCCTCCTATTGCCAATTGGTTTTAGGATAGAGCCCCATGGGCTTGTGTGCTACACCCATTCGCGCATGTGTGTGCTCAACCCAACACGTCCTTGATATTTCCTCAAACTGTGTGTTCTTCATTTTGGAGAATCTCTTCTCGGGCTCATCCTCTCCTACATGCATTTCTTGAAGTTCATCCACGGATTTTTGACTCGGCTCCGAGCCTATGCCACTCAAATCCTTCGGCTCGCCCCGCTTTTTGTGCATATTCGGCCTCAGGAAGGCTGATATGCTGTATTTCATATAGCATAATTAGGACTAGTTAATACATTTTATGTATAGATTTAGGTCCATTTAGTGCTTGTAACGATATATGAGTAGAAGATCGAAGACTTGAAGAAAGTTGGAAGAATTGAAGTCGGGATTAGAAGATCGAGAATTGAAGGCCGCGGAGCTGGGCAGTCCGCGGTGGAGCCAAGACTCAGTGCCGCGATCACGGTGGCTTAAGGCCGCGGTCGCGGGTCAACGTTGACTCGGAGGAAGATTCTGCGGTCCGCGGTCGCGGAGGTTGTTCACCGCGGTCGCGGAAGTCCACGTCAGCAAGACCTAATTTTTCGAGACTATTTAAGTTTAGTTTTCAGACTTTGTTTTGTATTCTGCTAGACGTAATTTCAAACCTTTTGTGTTTTTCTCTCTTATGGAGAACTAAACTCCTTATATTCTATTCGAGTTGAAGCTTTTCAGACTCAAGTTGTTGTGAGATTCGTCTATTCAGGTTTATTTCTACAGATTATTTCAATTCTCTTGTGCTTAATTATTATTGATTGTGTTGATTTCTGCTTGTCTGGCCAACTTGTTGGAATTGATATTATCTATTGCTAGATCTAGGTTTTCTCGTAGCAAAGCCTAATCTTTGTAGCAACTCAATTGATTTAGGACTCGTTGGACTAAAACAATTGAGAAGAGATTTGAATGCATATTGATTGTTTGACTCGTTGGAATTCAATTGCATGTATCCTGTTTATCCTTGTTCTTAATGCTAATATCCTTATTATTTATGATCGTTTCATGAATTGTTTGGATGTTAAGTTGCATGTCTCGTTGCCATGTTATAATTCTGATCGGTATAGGAATAACTGAAAGAAATAACTTGTTTGAATCTAGGATCAATAACTTGAGGAAGAAAAGTGGATACTTGAATAGAATTGTTTTCCCTAATTGATAAAAATCCAACCTTTGCTCTGTTTGTTTATCTTGTCTGCTTTAATTTTCCTAGTTTTAGATTAAAATACCAACCCCCCCCCCCCCCTTGTTACTTCTTTGAGTTGATAATAATAAAACTTAGGATACAAGTGTCTCTTGGGTTCGACCCCGACTTACCGACTATACTAGTTGTGTAACTAGGGATTTATCTTTGATTTGGCACGACGACTTTCAGCCAGTCAAAGGTTGTGATCACGATTGTCATAACTGAGGTTGCTTTCTGGTGGGCTGCGGTCGTGATTTTGCGATCTGCGATCGCGGACGTTATTGCGGCTCAGCTTTGCATTTGCACGTGATCGATCAGGTGAGTTTTGGCCGTCGCCGCTTGTGCAATTTTTTATTTTGGCCCAAGAGGTCGATGTCTTCCCTATGCTTCGGCTTTGTCGTTTTGACAACAGTTGGTCATCGGTATGCGATTCTGATCAAGTTTTTGTTTTTGGGATACCGGGTGCGCACAGGACCCAAATTGTCACACGGTTGTCGACTACCAACCACGGGACGTGCTAGGGTTCGATCCTCTGAGCAAATATTGGATTTCGCGAGATCGGCCTGTGTGTCGTGGTCGCGAATTTTGACGTCGTGGTCGTAGTCTTTTGATCCGCGGTCGCGACGTTCTATTTCGCGGTTGCGGCTTTGCTCGATGAGGGGATTGCGATCAATTTCACATTGCACGATTGCCTAGGACTTCGAAAGGTTACTTCTTTTTCTCTGGATCGATTCCAACACCATAATTGTGTGGATCGATTGCTTGTTTCCCATAGGCACCGTTAATTGTTAGTGCACAAAAATTCGCCTTTAATGCACTGCTTTAATGTTCCTCTTGATTCTGCTCTTCGCCTTCCGCTTCAAGCTTCTCTTCAACCTAGAACTTGCAAAACAATGGACACATGAGGCAGGGACCCCCTAATACACCTTAATGCCTAAGTCCAAAGAGCATTTTGTCGATGGAACGTCGAGGTAAAGGATAAAACTTGCTAGCGAGCTCAACGAAAATGAGTATGCTCAGCATACATGGCAAAGACATGTATTTATAATGGAGGAGAGGGAGAGAGGAGATCGAAAAATCTATCCTCTAGGGCCAGCCGATAATACTCAAGGCCCATGAAGCGATTTCTTGTTCTCCAATCCATCCAAAAATTCTATCCTTCGACTAAGATAGAGTCCTCCATGATAACAAATACCCATCATATTTAATTATAACAAAACATGTAATTGAAAATAGGCGTAATAAATAAATAAAACCTTTATGGCGGATCATATCGAAAATAATAATGGTAATTAATTTTACCCTCTTATAATATATATGAAAAACGGAACACATGAACAAAACCCTCCAAATAAAACTACTATGGAAGTTACTTGTAGAACCTAATAATATTTGGGTAAAAGTTATCACGGAAAAATATTTTAAAAAGGATAATATTTTTTCATATAAGATTAGAACGAATACATCATGGCAATGGAAGAGGTTAATAAGCATGCGACCAGAGTTTATGAAAGGTGTAGTTTGGCAAGTAAGAGATGGAGCAACAATTAATTTCTGGAATGATAACTGGATTATGGATGAACCACTTAAAGGTCACACACTAGTTCTTGGAACCGTATATGAAGAAACGAAAGTAAATGAAATGATTTCGGTTGACCGAACTTGGAAAATAGATCAACTAAGACAACTAGTACCAAATGATGTTGTGGCACGAATTTCGTCTATTCCAATTCATGGCAACGAAATGATGTTGTGGCACAAATTTCGTCTATTCCAAATAAAAAGGGATGATTTTTTACATCTTCGGCGATAGCACTGATAACAAAAACCATGTCAGACACTTTAGGTTACACTAAATGGATATGGAAACTAGACACATTCCAAAAGTGAAAAACAATCTGTGGAAAGCAGAATTCAATGAACTACCTACCAAAGATAGACTGCGTGAAAAGCATGTAATGACGCTTGTTGGATGCATAATGTGTAATTATACCCATGTAGATACTAAACACCTATTCTTAGAATGCCCACATACTGATAAGATAGTTGGGATTTTAAACCTTGTGTTACAACAAACACTACGACAATTTGATACAAATAATAAAACAATAAAAGTGATCATGCGGGAACTACATCAACTCATAGGACATAAAGAATTTGCCAACTTAGCTACTATTTGGTGATGTACAACGGAGTAAACTAGTATTCTAACAAGAACTGAACGACTTTATACCAGTTTTACCCCAATACATACGAACTCATATACAAAATTGGAATAAGGCTAAAAATTGGAAAGAGGTTGAAAAATCAATTAGAGAACGGGGTCATAAAACAAGGAAACAACAACAACAGAAACCTATCTGGAACAAACCAAGCAGAAATACTATTAAAATCAATTTTGATGGATCCCGCCTATCAAATGGACAAGCAGCTGGTGGCATAATCTTTAATGACCATAACGGGGACGTTATTGGGATAAGTCTAAAACATTATGGGAAGACGTCTGCCATCAAATCTGAAGCCTTAACATTAAGAGATAGCATAACCAAAGCCCAACAGAACTACCCCAATATTGAACTTGAGGGAGACAATCTACAAGTAATCAAAGCCGTCCAAGGTTACCCGAATATAATTGTCCTTGGAAAATTGAAATGCTCATGACAGACATCCTTGTTTCACTTCAAGGATTTCAGTCGATTCGAATTAATCACATTAACAGGGGGTGTAATGATGTGGCCGATAAAATTGCAAAACTAGGTCACAGTCTCTCTATTGATGTCATTAAAAACCATCCAGAACGTAATGTTCACATATGTTAGGATGCTCTAGAACACCCTCCCTGAGAGAAGTGTCTCCGGAGTCCGGCATAATTCTTAGCTAAAAAAAAATAAAATTTTTTTGTCATTTAGGAAAAATCAACAACTTATGGTCATCCCTACTTAAAAAAAAAGTAGTATCTTGTCGTTTTTCGATGCCTCATTAAGCGGCCTTACTTCATCAACCATAAGAAATATAGAAAAATCCAAAATTTCTGGTAGTTTTAAATTAACGTGTTTAACGTGTCCTCTTTTTTTTCGATATTGACAATGCATTTTGATCATTTTTTTAAGAATAATTTTCAGCCCCATGTGATATTAATTGATGCCTCATTGAGGAGCCTATGTCGTAACCAAGGTGTTTCGCCTCGTTTTAAGATATCTCCACAGAAGAAATTTATAATAATATCAGTGTTTAAAATCTACTCCGTGTATGATTAAATAGTATATATCATGGCAGATTCGTAGATATGCTCGGTCTAATCAGTGCTGGGTTGATTAAGGAGTATTTATAAGCAATGTGATTAGCGTTTGTATTGTATATTTGTATCACATGCTCCGTACTCCAATATATTAGCATATCTGATCGATGCCAAAAGAAGCGATCGATAACATACTTTAAAAAAAAGTTGATAACATTACACATCCTCATCCCTCGCACTCATTTTATGTTAAGAACTAAACTTGCATGGGCAAATGTCAAGTCTCCCCTTTGAATAATTGTGACTAGCTTGAGCTAAATCACTTAACAAAGCGAGACAAGGAAGTGCTTACATACAATTAATCTACCAGAAAAACAACAGAACTAGATTTGATAGTAAGGATTCCAAAGCCCAGCAGGGTACGTATTAGAGCCAAGATTGGGGTAGTAAGGGAGTGCTTAAACTCTAATGCTCCATGCAATTTTAATTTATATCTAAATTTATATATTTTTTTTAATTCTCAACATTTTATTTTAGTTTTTCTTGTGCATTTAACGATGATATATATTTCCTAATGCAATAAATTAACTCTTTTTTTTATAATAAAAGAAATTAGGGTGGCCACAAAAACCGAGTGGTCAACCTAGAGCATCCTTACAGATGAGGGTAAGTAAAATTGAGTCAACTGAAAGTGGGATGGAGAGTACACGTCTGCAGTGACGGACTTGGGCGGGGGCCGGTGCCCCCATTTCCGTCCGAGTAATTATTTATATGTATTGTTTTATTTTATTTTTTAAAGTATAAAATTAAAAAAATTATACTATACTATAAGTATTAATTAGTCTAGTTGGTCTAGTTCTCGTTTTACTAGTGGAGAGTATATTGTTCGAATCTTATCTCTTACCCATCCCCTAAATTAATGTTCTAGTTTTGTTAGTATTTTACTTGAATATGTTTTATCTGTCATGGTTTTTTTTATCTTTTTATTTTTCTTCCTTAGTATAAATCAGTCTTTTTTCGATTCTAGTTTGTTAAGTTTTTAAGAACTTGAATTATGTTTTCTCCGTCGATGTACATGTTAATTTTAAAAGTATACTATGGAACGACTATTTTAACAAACTTGTATTTTTTTAAGTTTTAACAATCATTTTTAGTAAAAAAAAGTAAGAAAATAACTAAATCCTGAAAACGATGTCATTAGTATCACCAATTCATGGCCGACAAGTCCATCCTCACAGATAATATAAGTTGTGCCCCCGCTTGCAGAAGATCTTGCGTCCGTCACTGCACGTCTGAATGATCCAGTGATAAAGTCCGCCACAACATTGTACTCACGATAGACACAATGGTACGGACCCGGTGTGGATTCGTATCGGAACCCTTGTTGGTCAAGGGGGTGAGACGCACCCGATGTGGGTTTGACTCGATAAACGCGATTGGTAGTCGCGGAGGGAGAACTATAGATAAGTTTAGAGAGATATTAGGGTTTATGAAAAGTAACTTTCTGATTGATTGATTCCATAGAACACAATACATATGAATATATATAAGAAAATCTTAACCCTAATCCTAACATTTAGCTAACAAGCTAAGATAATAAAAAAATATTCTTACTAAAAAAATAAAACTAACCTAAATAAAAGAAAACCACAATATTTTAAATAAGACTAATATAACTTAATTATGTAATATAATTATTATAGCGTATCACATGAGAAATACTCCAATCTTGAAAATGGGCAAGTAAACAGTGGATATCGAATGCAACAACTCAATCTCCCATTGTCAGTGCCAGTCATCAAAAATAGCCTTGACCAATTACAAATTATCGCCCTCGGTCTAAAAAAATAGTTCAGAATTGGGGAGGCACTTGACCCCAACAACTACCCATCGCCCATTTTTTCTGACCCAACAAAAAAAAAACAGCACTATATTTCTTTAGGATAATCATTCATATTTTCAAAAAAAAATTATTTATATTTCTATCGCTATCGCTATTAATTTCCAGCCATATGTGAAAAGAACCTACAGCTTAACCGAGGTGTTTAAATTTACGTCGAGCATCGAGGGATATGTTGGGGGCATCTAGGGATATGATCATTTACGTTATGATCGATACTTGGTTGATTATTATTTATAACCAACATGATTGGCGTATTTCTTTTGTTTTATTTTATGTGGATAGCGTTTGTACGGACTAATATAGTTGTATATTACGTTGATACGGCGTTATTTAATTTTGTTGATAACAAATTAACAACGAAATAAAGTTGAATAACGTCGATAATCTCAGCGAGTTTATTCGAAATCAGGTAAAATAATGAAAATTTACAGGAGCTTTTGATTCTCTTAGTTGTCGCACTTACATTGTGAGAGCTGGAGCAGGGAGAAAGGTTGTTAGGTGGGCAAAATCCAAGAGAGATTACATTAAGTTGAACTTTGATGGGGTAGTGTGTGCGGATGGCGTGGTTTCTTTCAGTTTCATCCTCAAATACTCTGGTGGCTTCCCCATCCATTTTGACGGATGACTGATTGGTCGTCATATATTCTATTCTGATCTCCGAGACCATCGCCTTGCGTCAGGGACTTCTCGAGGTCATTCGTCGGAGCATTCCCCGAGGAGATTGAACTGTTGTGTTCAGAGATCTACTGCTTACTTGAACGGTTTCAGGATTTGAGTATTTCTCATGTCTTTAATAAGTGCAATTCTGTGGCGGACGTCATTCATGGATCCTTTAGACGTGTCTCCTCTATCTCTCTTGCAACCCGAATTTACTTATTCTCATCCGTTTGGATGCTCTAGGACGACCATTAACGTCTTAGTAAACACCCTAATCTATTTCCTTATAAAAAATATATCTTCCTTTATAAAAAAAATATTTGCATGTCGTATATATTTATTAGTTATGTCAGAAGAAACTACGACTTATTCAAGGTCTCTACATTGAACATACACAACAAATATAAACAAAATAAATAGATTTATAGAAGCAGATGGGATAAGAACAGAACAATAAAAAATTAGTCAACTTTCAAAATTAAATGAGTACAACACGTCAACACTACAACGTTACTTCTCTCGTGCAATTTTCTCGGAATTTTCACATTAATTAAGTACAACGCACGTTATATTGGCCAAACCGTAAGCTTTAGGGTTGATTGATCAACCGAGTTGTTTTCGTGGTGTTTAGTAAGCTCCAGTCCATATCCTTTGAGAGAGGTCTATATTGAAAAATAGGTTTGATACTTTGATCCTATAATGAAGGTAAGGTCCAAACTCCAAAGTCATTTAATCATAATTTCGGATGGTATAAATATATTTGGCTAAATTTTAAATTAAAATTTGCTACACAAATAATAATGACATTATTATGATATAACAATAACAATGATGTCATTAATTATTGTTTGACTAGTTTGAGTTGTCTTGGTCAACTTTTTTCTTTAAATAAAAAAAAATTAACCTCAAATTGACACTTCCCCAATTGATGATATCTTCTACTCCCTCAGTATAAGTCTATTTATTTTTCTAGTCTTAACTAGTTGTCTAATTCTACTTGTCTTTTTAAATATTTTATCCAAAATTTTCCAACATTACCCTCAAACAACCCATGCAATTAATTGCACACACAAATCTCAAGAAATAAAGTATGTAGATTATAGGGGTAAATTACCAGCTCTTGTCTTAATATATGTGTAAAATGCTTAAAAGACAAATAAACTTATACGGAGGGAGTATACAATTATAAAAGTTGTCCCTCTCAAGCCAAATAAATCTCCATATTTTTTTTGGTCGAAAAGTGCTCCATATTTTTATATTGCTTTTCATCAATATTAAAAAAGAATAATAATTTAATAATTTATTTGAAAGACATTATGTACATATTTATAAAATGACTATTTATCTACTTTCAAAATTTTGAGATTCTTTTTTTAGAAAAAAATATAAACATTATGTATGATATAAAAGCATATGAAGACATAATATCATTTTTCTTCAAAAAAGACACAATATCATATATTGTTAGCTATTCACAATTTTTATATGTACCAGAACCACATTAATTTAAATTTGAAAAAAAAATAGTTATAAAAAATAAACCTTCAAAATTAATGGTAGATTGAGAAAATAAAATTAAAATAATACTTCAAGTTCCAACCAAATTTAGATGGAAAACAAATTTATTATTCCGTATATCTTAAATTGCTATGTAGTGTACATCAATTAAAAAATTAACTAATTTGTTTATGTATTATTTTCAACATTTTATTTTATTTTATTCATATGATTAGGTATGGTATTTTATAATGCAATTCAATAAATTCAAATTTAGTACACTTAATCATATGTTATAATATCCAAAAATCTAGACATTTAAAATAATAATAAATATAAAATGTAACATTTGCCCTGTCCAACGACGGGATTAGCACTCTAGTTTTGATTGATGATACTTTATATTAATAATACTTATTTAACAAAATTTTCAGCTGGTGACATTTTTATAGGTGATTAACATTTTAGTTGATAAGAGGGCTGATGGGTCAAAGACTCAAAGCGCCACTGAGTATAATCATTTTTGAGGTGCCATAGGCCTAATATATTAAGTACTTATATTTAGTCACTTACCAAAATTACTCGTTGGTAAATTTGGTGAACTATAATTATATATTTATATACTAGTATTCACATATCTTGTACGCGTTTTTCTTAAATAAAATATTAATAATAAAATATTTTTAAATATATTTATTATCCTAGAATAATAATCATGTAAATGCTTAAATATAAATTTTGAATAAATATTTATAAGGCGATTTTGCAGTAATACACCAACTAAAAATGTTTATTGCAAAAATGACCATGTTATACTTAAATAGCATTTGAATACCCACATGAGCATCTTTGCTATAAAATGAACATTAATAATTTTTTTTAAATAAATAAAAATTCTTTTTTTGATTTATGAGTTTTAAAAGAAATATGAAAAACATATTGAAAATAGTAACAACATATTGAAAATCGTGGTAACAATTGGCGGGAAATATTCCATAATTATGGAAGTTGTGATTTTCGATCATTATATTTTCACGTGGGAAATATTCTACGTGGGCATCTTTGGCGCTAACCTTCCCACAATCTTAGTGAAGATCACGTTAATATGGAAGTTGTGATTTTCATTATATTTTCTAAGAAATATTCCATAATTATTCTTCTTATTTATGGTCTTTCATAACTACCCGATCTTGAATTAGTTAACTGATGTCACCATGAAAATTCCATCATGTCTTTCTATATAGTACATCATGTCATTATGTATGCTTTATCCTGTCAACATAATATCTTATATTTACATCTTTTTTTTATTTAAGAGGTCGAGGGCTTTATCAGATTTGGCGGCATATGATGAGATTTTGGCGCTAACAATTCCCTCCCATAATTAGTTACGTGGTGAAGATCACAAAAATATGGAATTTATGATTTGGATAATATTTGCTCAACAATCTTCCTTAATTATGAGCAAAAATTTCCAACAGTCGGCTTGCAAAGCTTCAATGATGACGAAAAAAGTTCTTCAATGGCTTCTTAATTGCCAGATTTATGTTTTTTTTCCAACACACGGTTTTCAAACGAGGTCTTCCATATCCCAGATTTTCTTTTTTATTCTTAAAAAAATTAATTTTTGAAAAGACGATTTAAAATTCAAATTTTTGTTTAAACGAAATTAAACAAAAATCTTTAATTTACCTTTTTTTCTTTAATTCCTAAAAAATTGCATTTGGGGGATGAGTGGGTATTTTTACAATAAAAATGGCTACCCACTTAATTAATTTTGGTAAAGTTACAATTTTGAAAAAAGGTATACCTTTTTCGCAATATTGACTTTTTTGGTATATTTACTACTAATTTGTCTATTTATAATCATTAAACTATAAAAGTTTTTTATTTGAAAAAATAATATTTTATTAGTATTACGAATTAAATTAATATAAAAAATATGATAATTTATTTAATTATGAAAATAGATAAGTATTAAGATAAAAACTTATCAATTTATTATATACATGGATCCGTTCAAAATAAACTTAATTATAGTGATATAAGATTGTACGTACAATATACTATCCTTATATTAAACTTAATTATGTAAACCTAGCATATGCATTCTATCTAGACCTGTCAATCGGGTCGGGTCGGGCGGGTTCGGGTTCGGTTATTTTGGGTTCGGGTTGAATCGGGTTCGGTTTTGTTATGGGTCACGGGTCAATCGGGTCGGGTTGTAACGGGTTTTCGGTCGGTTCGGGTTGACCAGCAGGTCAAAAAATCCTTTTTGTTTATGATTATTAAAATCAATTTATAATTAAATAATATTATTTAATTATAATATATTATTTTTCTTTATTTTAATAATAAATTATATTATAAATTTTAAAATAAATTTAAAAAAATCTATAAATATACTAAATCGGTCAACCCAACGGGTTTTCGGTTTCAACCCAACGGGTTTCGGGTTCTATCGGGTTCGGTTGATTTCGGGTTTCGGGTTCAAATTTTCGGGTCTTGACCCTAAAATTATCGGGCGGTTCGGGTCGGGTTAGCGGGTTCGGTCAACTTTTGACAGCTCTAATTCTATCTAAAACTAAAATAAGCATCCAAATATTTGTATAATATATAGCTTAAAAATATCTTAATAATCTTCCTATTTATCATATCCAAAAATAAAAGATTTTTTAAAAAAAATTAAGAATGGGATTTTCTATCCATTGATTATAGTGATATAAGATTATACGTACATTACAATATATTTATATTAAACTTAACTAATATTTGCACATTAAGTATATATTTTGTTGTACATTGATTTTTATATGGCAGAAGACATTATATTACGAATTAGAAAGCCTATTACATTATACTCCATTAGTTTGAAATATGTCTTTTTGGCCTGATTTTTTTATTCAATAATAAGAAAAATATCTATAATCTTCTCATGCACTAAATATTTTAATTATTATTTAAATATTAAACTCGTTTTCTGGATCAAATTTGACCCAACAACACTCCCATACAAATCATGATCTTTACGTCTTATCTTTTTTCTTCCTAATAAATTATTATTTAATGTAGTAGAAGATTGTTTAGATAAGAATTAGATTATTAAATAAAAATAAGATAGAAATAAAAAATTAATAAAAAATATAATATAATAGAACATTATGTTGCTTAATAAGAAACGTTAGGTTTTAATTTATAAGTAGATTGATTTATAGATAACTCGTATCTTTTTCTTTTTTTAATTATTTTTAATATAGTAGAATGTTGTTTCGATAAGAATTAGAATTTTAAATTAGAATAAGATAGAAATAAAAAAAAATGAAAAGTAGAAATAATAAGAATGAAAAAAAAGTTTTTAAATATGAGGTGGGGTCAGAATCGTTCTGGTGGCTCAAAAAGATACAAATTTAAAATACAGTTATAGATACATGTGGCCATAAAGATGAAATAGTAGATATTACTTTAAAACATCAAAGATAGTAGTAGACTAGTAGTACATGTGTATATTTAATATAAAATTTTAAGAATATGCTTGAAAATTTTAAAATAAATTATCAAAGATCACATATTAAAAAAAATTAAAATTATAAAAATATGTTAATTTAGTTTTAATAATGGCAATACAACTTTTGTGAATCTTACTCCATCCGTCCCATAATATTTGTCCACTAATCTTTTTCGACATCCCAAAATATTTGTCGTCCTTCCCTTTCTTTCCTTTTATATCCATACTTTTCTTACAATTTTACTAATCCAATATCCAATTATACCCATTTTGTCCATTTCTTTCATCTTCTTTATCTCTCCCACCTCAAATTTTGTTTGGGTAAAATTAAAACAACCCATTTTATCTAAGGCCATTTTTTTGTCCCTCATTCTCAATTTTTTTTGTTTGGGTAAAATAATAACAAAAAAATGGGTTGTTTGTATGGATTTGAGGATTGTGTGGACCTCAATTGTGGCCCTCGTGAACATCCATTGTTGGACCTCCATTTATGGGCTCATCCGATCTAAATGATGCCCCTTTTAAGCTTTGAAACCCTAGCATCCTTCATTGTTGTGCTTGCCTCTTCCTCGCATCTCTGAAACACTCTCTCCAAAACCCTAGCTTGTGTGGTGGCGGATCTTGGTTTCTTCCTCCAATCTCACTATACCTCTCTCGATCGAATCCTTACAAATCTCTTCATTTTGCACTCGAGCTCTCATCTACTGCCTCTATCTCGCTCATACACGATCGATCACTCTATAAATCTCTAAAAACCTCTCAATCTCGCTTGATCTCTCTCGATCTGAGGCAGGTATTTCTCGATATCTCTCGATCTCTCACGACTATTGACTCTACAAAACCCTAATCGAGCTATCTTGTCCCCAATTGTTCAAATGGCTTTGGAGTCCGTCAATGGAGGACTTGTTTGTCCCTTGGAATCGGAGTTATCATCTTCACTCGCATGCTTAGAGGCTCCTAATTGTGAATGGGGCCCAATGTGTGATGGTAATCACTCCTACAATCCTCGTCAATCTGAAGAGACTTTTGAGGGCATTTGTGGGCTCTAAGGTGAAGCTCCTATTGACCAGCCGTGTCCTGTTGAGGTTTTTGGGAGCCCATTGATGGCTGATAAGGGTGAAGCTGAGGACGTGGATAATTTGGATGGATGTGTCGTCCCTGATTCTGATCCTGATGAATAACTAAGTCTCTTTGGCCCTGCATTTTATTTTTTGTGGCATTTATGATTTGCTTGGTGATAGCATGCATTTAGGTGTTAGTTTTAGGGCATATTTATGTTTAAATCTTAGGTAGTTGCATGCATTTTGCTTAGTTTTTGTAGTTTTTGCATTTCGGTGTCTACTCTTGCACTTTTGTGTTTTTAGGTCGTTTTGAAGAGCAAGGATTGGTTAAGTTGAAGGATTCAAGATTGGAGATATTCAAGTGTCTTTTCCAAGTATATTCAAGCCATTTCTGATGATCATTAAGGCCCAAGAGGTTGTGGAAAAGAACGCTTAAAACCGGGCAATGCATTGGAGTTGATGTTTCGACACCACTTTCTTGTGACGCTTAGTTCAGGAGCTACAATGATCGGATGAAGCTGAATTTGGTATCATTGGAAATCTAACTCGAAGAGATACAATTCATGTTTTTACTGCGAGTTCAAATTCCAACTTTAAGTGGGTCAAAACAGTACCCGAAAACAACGCTGCAATGCTGTCAGAAGCAGGACCGCGATCGCGGCCGCCACTCACCGCGATCGCGGTTTTACACGACATCGAAAACCGAGGCGGCGGTTTATCTATCTATTTATCTCTTATATTTGTTTCCTTTTATCTTTTTATTCCGTGTATGTGAGACTATTTAGACCTAGTTTTCAGCCTTTGGTTGGTATTCTGCTAGACCTAATTTCAGACTTTGTGTTTTTCTCTCTTATGGAGAACTAAACTCCCTAAATTCTATTCAAGTTGAAGCTTTTCAGACTCAAGTTGTTGTGAGATTCGTCTATTCAGGTTTATTTCTACAGGTTATTTCAATTCTCTTGTGCTTAATTATTATTGATTGTGTTGATTTCTGCTTGTCTGGCCAACTTGTTGGAATTGATATTATCTATTGCTAGATCTAGGTTTTCTCGTAGCAAAGCCTGATCTTTGTAGCAACTCAATTGATTTAGGACTCGTTGGACTAAAACAATTGAGAAGAGATTTGAATGCATGTTGATTGTTTGACTCGTTGGAATTCAATTGCATGTATCCTGTTTATCCTTGTTCTTAATGCTAATATCCTTATTATTTATGATCATTTCATGAATTGTTTGGATATTAAGTTTGCATGTCTCGTTGCCATGTTATAATTCTAAATCAGGATAGGAATAACTAAAAGAAATAACTTGTTTGAATCTAGGATCAATAACTTGAGGAAGAAAAGTGGATACTTGAATAGGATTGCTTTCCTTAACTTGATAAAATCCAATCTTTGCCTTGTTTGATTACTTGCTTTGTTTGTTTCAATTCTTAGTTTCTAGTTTAATTCCAAAATCCCCCCTTTTGTTACCTTTCTGAGTTGATAATAATACTGCTTAGAATACAAGTGTCTCTTGGGTTCGACCCCGACTTACTGACTATACTAGTTGAGTAACTAGGGATTTATCTTTGATTTGGCACGAGGACTTTAAGCCAGTCAAATTTTGGCGTCGTTGCCGGGGACACTTTGTGTAATTCTAAGTTTTTATTGTTATCAACTTTTGTGTGGACCTATCTTACGGTCCACACTTGTGCTACTAATCAATGGCTATGTTTCAATGTAGACAACTACAGGATGAACATTTTCATGTGTACTTCTCTAGAGTGCAACAATATTTTCATACACTTGGTGCTTGGGGCTATCACCCTTGCGAGAGGGATTTATGTCAGTGCATCTTAGATGGGATGAATTCTGAGACTCTACAATTGGGTAAGTACATGAGCAATTATAGGCTATGGAGTATGGTACCAGAAGAGTGTTGGGATTTCTTTTGCTACATCAGCTATCAATGTGAGCAGGTTGAACAACATCCGCCTATGCTTCATCCAGTTGAGAACTCCTCTTTCAATGTTGAGGAAATGTTTGCCAGGCAAGCTAACACAGTAGACCAGCTGGGACAGAACACGCAAACTAGCATCAAGAGTACTCAAGCTAGTATCAAAAATATAGAGACTCGGATTAGTGAAATGGTCACTATTGTGAATAGATTGGAAGCAAGAGACTCTGAGAATTTGCCTTCACAACCCATAGAGCCGATGGAGAATGTGTGTGTCATTACATTGAGGAGCGAGAAGGAGGAGATCAAAGATGATATGAATTCTGGTGAAGAACCGCAACCGCTGTTATACATCAGTGATCCTGGATCTACCCTAGAAGCTGATGATGATTATATGCATTCCGATTTTCCTCTTCTTGACTCTCAAAAGCCAATGCTCATATATCCTGAGGCACTCAAGGACACTATGAATCCTATAGAACCAAGTGAGCCTAAGATTGATGCAAGAAATTACATGGAGTTCATCTTTGGTAAGAGTGTTAATGTTGATGAGTTCTTTGACCCATATTGTAAGTATTTTCTAACATCACCACTTGTGTTGAATTTGTTTGAGCATATGCCATCTCATAAAAATTGGTCTCACAAGTTTGATAAGTTGAAACGATTTTTAAATGTGTTATTATTCAATTTCAATTTATCCTTGTGCTACTTATGTTTTTGTGAGATGTGTTCACAGGCTTTTGACAGGTTATTAAGGGCATTGACAATGTCTAATCTTGTGAATTCATTGCTCTCCATCTATCTTGTGTCCTCTCCACCAAACTGTTGCCACTTTGAACCTCTTCCATATTCAAAAGAGTAGATGACTTTGTGAGTGTTTTCTCTTCCTTTCTCTTTTATTTTATACATTGGGGACAATGTATTATTTAAGCATGGAGGAGGGGAACATTCACATGTTAGTTTTAGTTTTACATTGCATATAGTTTAAATTCTTGCAAAGCATGTTTAAATTTTTGCATTCATAATTGCATAAAAAAAATCAAAAAATTTTTTTAAAAAAAATACAAAAAAATCATGCATTTTAGGTTTGTCATATTTCCCCAAGCAAAGAAACCACTTGTCCTCTAATATTTTTTTTATGATGATTTTTGCCCCTTAACTTGCTTGGATTGCTTGAAGCTTGATAATGCTTATTTCTTTAAGAGCATATTTGATAATTTGATTGAGCATGTATATCCTTAAGATCTAAGTTACACAGAAGTTCTAGGCAAATTTTACCTTGTGAGATTATTTTGTTTTGGCCTTTCTAGGACTATGCATCTATGAGTCCTCTTTTTCATTGTGTGTGCTCACTTTGATTGCTTCCTCTAGAACTTGCATTTAAATATCTTTTTCGAGGCTGGATTCATGACTTTTGCATATGACATGAAAATGATTGAGGCAATGTTTCTTATAAGCTTATTATTTCCCTTCCTACCTTACAAGATCCATGTTTTTGACACCCCATTTCTTTTAAGCTTTAAGCCTATTTTTGATAGCTCCACAAATTTTTCCTAGCCTAATAAGCTTGACCCAGGATCCGGGATTTAGGACTTTAGGTTGTGTTTTTGTTTTGTGTGAGTTATGTATAAGTATGGGGGAGTTGGAAGAAAAGGAGGAAAAGAGGAAATAAAACTCTTGTGTGTAAGTGAAAAAAAAATGAAGATGAAAAGAAAAAGTCAAGTACAATTGTTACTAGTCTTCATAAAGCAAAGAAAGAGTTGAAGAAGAGGCAAGAAAAAAAAGTGAAGAAAGAAACAATGTGATTAATTGTGGTTTGGAGTTGAGAAAGAAGAGTTTGGGAGAAGTAAGAAAAGAAAGTGTTGAAGTTTGGGTTTAGGATTAGTTCTTTATCCTGGATTTAGCACCACATGCCAAATATTATCCCTTCCAAGTTTCTCTTTACCTTGGCCCCATTACAAACCTTAAAAAGACCTCATGATTTTTGTTGTATGCATAGTCTCTAGCGGTGGAGAATTAGAACACTGTTGCAAGCCTATGGTAGCTAGGCTTTCAAAGTTGAGTTTTGAGCGAAACACATATATACCTTCAAACGCATGAGTGAGAGTGAAAACACATATTCTTGTTCCTAGTGAGGTTTAGAATGGATGTGTTTACTTGATCTTGTTGGATGCCAAAATACATGCTATGATGTCAATTGTTGAATCATGTCTCTTTTTATTCTTGCTTAAGCATTTATAAAAGTGGATGCATGAATGGCTTGTTTGTGGGGTGTTAAATCTATTTCTTGCTTGAGGACAAGCAAGGTTTAAGCATGGGGGAATTTGATAGCATGCATTTAGGTGTTAGTTTTAGGGCATATTTATGTTTAAATCTTAGGTAGTTGCATGCATTTTGCTTAGTTTTTGTATTTTTTGCATTTCGGTGTCTACTCTTGCACTTTTGTGTTTTTAGGTCGTTTTGAAGAGCAAGGATTGGTTAAGTTGAAGGATTCAAGATTGGAGATATTCAAGTGTCTTTTCCAAGGATATTCAATCCATTTCTGATGATCATTAAGGCCCAAGAGGTTGTGGAAAAGAACGCTTAAAACCGGGCAATGCATTGGAGTTGATGTTTCGACACCACTTTCTTGTGACGCTTAGTTCAGGCGCTACAGTGATCTGATGAAGCTGAATTTGGTATCATTGGAAAGCTAACTCGAAGAGCTACAATTCATGTTTTTACTGCGAGTTCAAATTCCAACTTTAAGTGGGTCAAAACAGCACCCGAAAACAACGCTGCAATGCTGTCAGAAGCAGGACCGCGATCGCGGCTGCCACTCACCGCGATCGCGGTTTTACACGACATCGAAAACCGAGGCGGCGTTTTATCTATCTATTTATCTTTTATATTTGTTTCCTTTTATCTTTTTATTCCGTGTATGTGAGACTATTTAGACCTAGTTTTCAGCCTTTGGTTGGTATTCTGCTAGACCTAATTTCAGACTTTGTGTTTTTCTTTCTTATGGAGAACTAAACTCCCTAAATTCTATTCAAGTTGAAGCTTTTCAGACTCAAGTTGTTGTGAGATTCGTCTATTCAGGTTTATTTCTACAGGTTATTTCAATTCTCTTGTGCTTAATTATTATTGATTGTGTTGATTTCTGCTTGTCTGGCCAACTTGTTGGAATTGATATTATCTATTGCTAGATCTAGGTTTTCTCGTAGCAAAGCCTGATCTTTGTAGCAACTCAATTGATTTAGGACTCGTTGGACTAAAACAATTGAGAAGAGATTTGAATGCATGTTGATTGTTTGACTCGTTGGAATTCAATTGCATGTATCCTGTTTATCCTTGTTCTTAATGCTAATATCCTTATTATTTGTGATCGTTTCATGAATTGTTTGGATATTAAGTTTGCATGTCTCGTTGCCATGTTATAATTCTAAATCAGGATAGGAATAACTAAAAGAAATAACTTGTTTGAATCTAGGATCAATAACTTGAGGAAGAAAAGTGGATACTTGAATAGGATTGCTTTCCTTAACTTGATAAAAATCCAATCTTTGCCTTGTTTGATTACTTGCCTTGTTTGTTTCAATTCTTAGTTTCTACTTTAATTCCAAAATCCCCCCTTTTGTTACCTTTCTGAGTTGATAATAATACTGCTTAGAATACAAGTGTCTCTTGGGTTCGACCCCGACTTACTGACTATACTAGTTTAGTAATTAGGGAATTATTTTTGATTTGGCATCAACGATTCTAAGCCAGTCACTTGGCTATGTTGATGTTCCCTTTGTGTCCCCAATCTTACGCATTCCTGTTGTCCCCTTTGTTGAGCTTATAAGCTCAGTTGTGTGGCGTGTGTGAATCATTTGTGTTGTTGTTTGGCTTGTATGAATCATTTGTGTTGTGGTGTGGCTTGTGTGAATCATTTGTGTTGTTGAGTTGTGTGATCATGTGGTAACTGAATGCATGCTCCAAACTGTCCCAATATGTTTGTCCATAACGGAATCATCTTCTTTTTTTTTCACTTTATGTGTGTGCCAAAACTGAATCAATGATGACTCTTACAAAATGAGATGCAAATGAAGGATATCCACTTTTCTTGACATGAATTAGGCCACCCACCAAAATTTTGGATGAAGGAGACCTTTTTCTTGTTAAGCTTTGTGGCCCTTCTTGTGTCAATGACATTTGGGGACATCTGAGATGAAATTTATTTTCTGAAATCAATGACGAGTCTTACAAAATGAGATGCAAATGAGGTATATCCACTTTTATTGGCATGAATTAGGCCACCTACCAAAATTTTGGATGAAGGAGGCCTTTTTCTTGTTAAGCTTTGTGGCCCTGCTTGTGTCAATGACATTTGGGGACATCTGAGATGAAATTTATTTTCTTAGATCAATGATGAGTCTTACAAAATAAGATGCAAATTAGGTCTAACTACTTTTCTTTACATGGATTAAGCCACCCACCATGATTTTGGTTGAAGGAGGCTTGTTTCTTGTTAAGGATTGTGGATTGATTTGTGTCAATGATTCTATGGGACATATGAGATTAGCTGTTTGCATTGTGCTTGTAAATAAATTCCCAATACTGATGTACTTTTCATGCATACATAAAGGTCCCAAAAAATGATACACAAAATATGATCTTATAATTATGAACTCTTAATTTGTTCTTGCTCACATGTGGGCAAGAACAGATTAAGAGTTTGCTTCTAAGCCAAAAGTGATACATAAATGTCCCCTAAATGTAATGACTGTCTTCAAGTGCATCATCTTGACCGTCTTCATTTCCTTGGCTTGCTTGAGTCTCTTGTGTTGCTTGAAATGCATTTTCAGTTTCTTGTGTTGCTTTTGTGCCATGTGCAGCCCCATGAATGTTGTTCCATGCTTTTAAAACTGCCCACATTGGTGCTTGAACTTGCACTGGTAGATTTCCTTGAGCTCTTAGCCTGTTTTTGCCCAAATGTGGCACATCATATTCATCGTTTCCTTTGACTTTGAGTACCTCATTCATTACATATTGTAGTGTCATCCATACATTAGCTAAAGTTATTGGTTCTAGCTCATAGAATGCTTGATGGACAGCCTCTAACATGTGATCTATATTACTTGGTATTTTCTTGTGCTGAATTAAAATGAATGTGAAGCCTTCTTGTTGATATACTTGCTGCCATTCTGCATCTTCTTGAGTTATGTGGGCCTTAGCATTGTCTTGTTGTATGAAAATGACTTTGTGCCCTGCATCTTGTGGCCATTTTGCCTTTATAGCTGGAACAATCTGGTCAATAAACATCCTTCTTGTCACTGTTTTGTTGACTGATTCTATGAGTTTAGTAAAAATGGTCCCTTTCTCTCTGTTTTTTATTTTCTCTTTGCTGCTTCTTGGTAAGTGAATAAAAAGATGCCTATTGTGAATTTATGAATTCAAGCTTATTGTGGTTGTTAATATACACCGTCTTTAACAACCTTTTAATCAATTAACCTAGAAAACTGTAATACTCGGTTCTATTTGTCTCGTATCAGGTTCCGTTTTCTTGGCCGTAAGTTATTTCTTTCTAGTCTTGGGGTAAAATAAATAACCTTAAAATATCTCGTAATAAATATCTACATATAAAAAAATTGATAAATTAATTAAGTATAGTTAGCCAAAAACTTTCTTATCTATTCGATCAGGGGTCTAAATAATTATCCAATTAGAGCCAAAATAATTAAATTAAAACAACCTGATTTTATCTTAACCAATATCTTCTAGAGATCGATTAGGATTGTAACCACTTTCGTAAGATCCCTAGCCTATAATTGCAATTGGCCTTTCGGGTTTCTTGCGTATCGTTAATTCTCTCTGGGATCGATTGCTCTGTCTTCAAACCGGTAAGTTAGTCTCGTCATTATTTTCTTCCTCTGTATATCGCACAATTCCACCCCCTGCTCACTTTCGGTTGTTACCCTCTGTTTGGCGTCGGGATTTTTGTCGTGCGCTGCCAGTCTCCAACAACTGTCGTGTCCGTTGATTTTCGCCGGAATTCTCGCGGTTCACCGATTGCTCAGTCGCGGCGTTGTCGGAGCTGAGTCGTCGGAGTCGTCATTCCTTGTCGTTCTTTTTTCGGTAAGTTTGGCTTCGCTCTTTTCCAACGATTGTCGAGTGGGACAGGATAAAGACTGGGTTGGGTGGCGAGCGCGAGTGCGAGGTTAGGGAGAGGGCCAGTGTGAGGGGAAGGCGGAGCAGCGGTGGGTTTGTCGTCGTGGGCCGCCGGCGTGGGTCTACCGCCTGCGAGTTAGAGAAGTCGGGTGGTGCGTTGTTAGTCGAATAAGAAGGAGGGGGCGAAGAGGAGTCGGGATAGTGGTTCCAGTCGAAGAGGGAGGCCGGAAAAATCTGGTGTTGACTCGCCGGAGGGATTGAAGCGAGGGAGTAAACCAGTGTGCAGGGGAAAGGAACGAGATTCGGCCTAAGGTTGAAGAAAGAGCGGTGGGGCCCGCAAGGTTGGGTCAAAGCCTTGATGTGGTCAACTGGACAATGGGGTAAGGGAGACGGGCTAGAATTGGGCTAAATTTTGCCCAATTTGGGCTGAGTTGATTTTTTTTATTTTGATTGTGTGGGCTGCTTTCAGTGGGCTAGATTAAGGGATAGGTATTATAAATGAACAAGGGGTTAGTCTAGCTCATGCTAATATATTTTAACTATGATTTTCTTTTAAAAAAAAATAATAAAATAAAAGTAGGTTGTTTAAGGAAATTAAAAGTGGCTTTATCCATGGGTTAGTATTGGTTCGCCTCATATTTAAATTAATCTTTTCCTTCATAATTCTTTAGGGAATCATTTTTGCTTGAGGTCATAATTCCATCTTTCTTGAGGATCCTTCGTTTCGAGGTAAGTCGTTTTTTCGACTTGCTCGGTTCTTTTCTCCCTTGTTAGATCGCGTATCGATATTGTAGGACGGGTTTTGGGAACTAGTCCCGAAAACCTTTTAAATTATTTTGAACTCCTTATGTGTTATGTGCGTTAATGATTTTAAATATATTTTATCGGAAATTATTTTGTGACGTTTTCTCTGTGTTGGTACCGTTTCCGACACGGCCCATTGTAGCTGGTGTTGAGGAAGAGTTGGCTACTTTGACCCGTGTGACTGGGAAAATCGTACCCCTTCAAACGAAAATGATTATCTGTATGTTTTGGCAAGCGCTCCAGTGGAGGCTTAGCCCGGAGTTAGAAGGGAGATTGGGAAGTGGAATGGGAGGGCCTGCCTCTGCACTCGGCGCGGTGATTAGCGCCTTGGAATGTGACTGTTGTGATTGATATAACTAATATAGGTATTGGCCTTTAGAGTTATGATTGCGGTTGTGGATTTGTATGCTGACTATAGATAACTGATTTTAAAACGTTCTACAATTTCCATATCCTTTCTAGCTTGGTAGATTAGACGCTGACCCTTCGGGGAACATTTTTCAGTTCCAGGTATGAATCAGGGAGCCGTGCAGGAACCGAGGCAAGATGGCGGGCCGGAGCGGTAAAGAGCGCGTGTCATTGTGGGATTGGTTTATATTAGTTATTTATATTAGTTAGAATATTGATTTTAATATTTGTTAGACAGAGTGGTATTTTGTTTCAGTTATTGTCTTTTGGATCAGATAGTTCAGTTTCAGTAGGCGTTATGACGTATTTGATTATTTATAATTTTCGGGGATTCATGCATAATTACATTTTTCTAAGTTTTATTAAATAAAGGTTGGATATTTTTTTATGTTTTTCTCGTCGTGTCCGAGTTGTAAGGTCCTACAGTGTAGTTGTCAACCTAATAAGTAGTACCTTGTAAGGTCTATTCCCTAGTAGCGCCTCGACGGAAGTCGGGGTGTTACAAAAACCTTCTATGTCAAGTTGATCATGCAATTAAGTTCAAAGCATTCAATAGAAACAATATTCATGAATTCCACCATCTATTCACGAAGTCTTGTGATTAAATTCTCCGCCTTTGATTAACCTTAATATACACCGTCTTTAAGTTTAATCAAAGGATCCATCCATGAATAATCAAATTCCACCGTCTATTTAATTATTCTAGTTGTAATTCAACCTAGAAGTAGAATAGGTGATCAAGCTATACTAATCCTAAGTGAATTTAATCAATTAAGCATGGAGAGATTCAATCTAGTCAAGGAAAACTAAAATAACTCAAATCTCACAAACGATCATGCACACAACTTCAACTAACTAGTTGGACATGAGAAATTTAGCTAGAAATCGACATTAAAGAGAAATCAAACTTACAAAAGTCCAATTGATCTTCAATTGCAAAAACTAGGGTTTGTCTCCCACAAATCTCCAAATTGCATAAAACTCCAAAAGATAGCATAATCCTAAAAATAAATCTAAGGAAAGTATTTATATCAAGCTAAAAATATCCAAAAGATCCGAAAATATCCAAATAAACACTTATAAAGTCGGCCCATTAGGTCTCGCGGAAGCCCAAATTAGCGTCGCACAAACGCCGCTGAGCGCGGTTTACACCTTCCCAGAGCGCGGTCGCGCTCCCTTTGTAACCGCCCGCGCCGACGCCGCAGCAACTTCTTCCTCTTGGCGCGGTCTTGACTTGTGCTCCGCGGTTTAGTCCCTTCATCTCTTTTCTTGTAATTCTTGCCTCGGGTCTTCACTTCCAATGCTCCTTACACGTCCCGAGATCCGTCTTAAACTTTCCATCTACCGTCTCCCACCATCCGACCTGCAATTACGCACAAAGACGCGTAGATTCCGAACTAAACGAAAATAAAACCTAATCTAAACTTAGAATGAAATCCTAACTAAAAATGCATAAAACGAGAATAAAAACATGCTCTAACAACTACATCTATATTCTCTATCAAATTCCCCCATGCTTGAACCTTGCTTGTCCTCAAGCAAGACATAGAAATCAATCACACCACAAACAAGCAAGTCATGACTTAATTCATTTTCAAGAAGCACAAACTTAACCATGAAATCTTTGCATACATATATCGAAAGTTTCAAACCAAGCTATTAATCCATTCCAACCCTCACCAAGGTAATTGTGTTTGCACTCAACACTCAAGTGTTTAAAGGTATGTGTTTTCGCTCAAAAATCATCTTTGAATGCCAACTACCATATGCTTGCATCAGTGCACTAAATCTCCACCACGGATGTTCAAATGCACAACATAAATCATGAGGTCTTTTTCAAGGTTGTAATGGGGCCAAGGTATAGACAAGTAGGAAGGGATAATTATATGGCCATGTGGTGCTAAATCCGGGAACTAGAATCACTAATACCCAAATTACATCAATCACTCACTCTCAATAACTTCCCAACTTGTATTCCCTTTCTTCCATTACTTACTTTTAAGCACTTCTTTCTTTTGCTCAACTTTTGCTTCTTTTTTTTTCTTTCCACAAACCCATTTGAGATTTGTTCTTTCTTTTTCTTTTCATTCTTCTCTCACAAGAATACTTTGCAATTTTACACATACAACTCATCTCAATCAACCTTTCAAACCAGCTTTACTTAGCGATTTTTCACTAAACATTCCCAACATCCTTAACTTTCCAACACTTTTCATTTTGGACATTCCCTTCTATTACACCTCTTCATCTTGCCTCACAAACCCCAAAATATATCAATTAACCCACAAAATTCCCCTAGTCAAATCCTAATTCCCGGATGAGGGTCAAGCTTATTCGGCTAGGATTAATTTTTTGTGGAGCTAATAAACAAGGCCAAGGCTCAAAACAATGGGGCTACAAGAACAAAGGTATAATGTAGGGTGGATAAGGATATAAATGAGTTAACGAAAATTTGCCTCAATCACTTTTATATCATGCATTCAAAACATATAATGTGGTCTCGAAAAAGAATCTAAACGCAAGTTCTAGAGTTAAGACAATCAAAGTGATACACTCAAGAATATCATGCAAAATTGGCATGTAAAGGCTCAAAAGAAATCTCACAAGGCAAATTTTTGGTTAGAACTTCATAACTAGCTCAAGTTTTCACTTTCATGCATACTCCTCCATAATTAAGCAATTCTTATTTAGAACTTTTTATCATAAACTTAACAAGTTATGGGATATGAAATTATGCTCACTCTTCAAACAAGTGGTTCCCAGGGAAAAATGAATCCTAAATGCAAACAAAACACACATTTTTTTTCAAATTTTCAGAAAGTTTCAAAAAATTTAGTGGATTTTTTTCAAACTTTCAATCAATGCATACAAATAAGAATAAACATGCACATGCAACTATATGATCTAACTAGACCAAGTTCTCATGACAAAATAAATAATCCCCTTCCCCCATGCTTAAACATTACTTTGTCCCCAAAGTAATAAAAACATAAGAGTAAATGAAAAACTAACCTCATCACAAGAACTTGTCAAACTCGGGAATCTACTCTGATGGTGGTGGTGGGTACCCCGATTATGGCCATTCAGGAGCTGGATATCCAGGATACGGCTGATAAGCATACGGCTGATAGCCCTGCTCAGGTGTGTAACTGTCCATCCTCTGATGCAAGTACCGGGTTTGCTCATCAACATAATCAAAACGGCTCGTAGCATAACCCCGGAAATGGTTGAAATCAGCCGCCATGCCGGCCATACGAGTGTGCAAGCCACTCAGTTGTGTAGACAATCCACTCATCAATTCCACCAAATGATTGTATTGAGTGGTAGACATGTTACCACCTAAACCTTGTTGCTCAAACTCATGAACGGGTGGCACGTCAATGTGCTCATCATCATTGTCATCATTCTCCCTATCATCATCTTCAACGACAATATCCTCAGGAGCCGCTACAAACTCCTCATCTTCATCCTCCTCATCGACATCCATAGAAGCGCTTGCTTCCTCATCATGACCCCTTGCCTTCTTCCTTGTTTTAATTCTTCCAATCACTTCCGAAACCGGTACATCACCATCTTGTGGGTGAATGAGCCATGTGTGAGCATTATCCAAACCAATCTCAATCTTCACCCTCTCTGGATTAGGCAACTTCATAGCAAAGGAGCTATTGCCTAACACCCAATAGTACCGATTGTTCTTGACATACAACACCTTCATCTTGTTGTAGAAATGCAAGTTCATCGGAAGAGGATCAATTCTACCCACACACTGCTCCAAATCAATTCCAAAGTGTTGGGCGAACTTTGTGATGATACCACCCACAACGATTCGACCGGTATTTCTTTTAATCATGAGCTCTATGTTGTGCATCATAGCGGCACCAAAGTCTACATGTTGCCCTTCCAGAATACCTCGAAGGAGAAAAATATCCTTCCTAGGGCAATTGTTCTCACCCTCTCCTCTGCCTGTAATAGAGTGAGCAAAGAACCTCTGAAGAATTCGGATTATTGGATGAGAAATTCCAGACGCCTTGGTTCTAGAAGGCAAGTAGTCATCAGTCCCAAAAAGGAGA
The DNA here is from genome assembly GCA_964016875.1 of Fallopia convolvulus. Taxonomy (NCBI): domain Eukaryota; kingdom Viridiplantae; phylum Streptophyta; class Magnoliopsida; order Caryophyllales; family Polygonaceae; genus Fallopia; species Fallopia convolvulus. The sequence goes on from OZ024737.1 coordinate 36,161,161, forward strand.
GCCCACTTTTCATCATCCATAAAGGTTGAGCGGTTTTCCCATCTATCAACATGCATCTGGTATTGGGTAAATCTGAACAACTTGTTGATATCATTGAGAGTCATGCTTCTCATCACCCCACCTAGCTGAAAATTACACCGCCCTTCATTAACAAATCTCCCCTCTAAGATATGAGCCTCCAAGGTGCTCAAGAACTCCAACACGAGGCTTTTGTACACTGGCAATCTCATGCTCAACATAGTCAAATTGTGATTAAACTCTATCTCCCTCAATTCACTAGCCAAACCAACCTCCTCCAACAAGTCCCAGTCGATGTATCTCGGAGCTTGGATTTCACGCCCTTTCAATTGATCAAACCGGTCTAGATGCCTCATGTCCCGGAATTGAAGACCATAAGTTGCCGGTGTAATCACATTGCTTGAGGAAGAAGCTCTAGGTGTAGCTCGGGATCTAGAGGAAGAGGGTGCAATATTTTGAGCTGTAGTTGATGTTGATCGGGTTGCTCTAGTTGCTCTTTGAGGACGACTAGGTCCCGATGAGGATGCATTGGCGTTTACCTTGGTACGACCCATGATATTACCTACACAACAATCAAAGACACCAAAAACAAGCACAATTCGATTGCCCCGGCAAGAGCAATCCACCAAACAAGTAATAATAGACAATAATTGCTCTCAAAACACTCTCTTCCCCCACTAATCTAGATTAATTAGCATGAAAATTAATTAATTTCGAAATTATGGATTTTTCAAGTTCTAAACATGAAACTAACTCATAAACATGCTAATATTGTTGAATCTAGACTTAAATTGAAGAAATTTGGCCTAAAAATCCCTAAAATTGAGGTTTTTATGCAAAACCTAACTTAGTAAATTTTTGGGTTGAGATCTTCAATTTGAGGATGAAATTTGAAGAGAAAAGTTAGAAATCTTACTTGTTTGATGACTAGGAGTGCAAATCCGGGCTTGATTTGGAGTTTTGATCTTCAAAGGAGCTTGAATGAGGAGCTTCAATGGAGGAGTAGAGAGGGGGCTGCGTGGGTTTTATGAGGAAGAAGAAAGGAATGGCAAAAAATTAGGGGAATTTCGGGTTTATTTCGCCGAACCCGGCCTCAGCGCGGTTTGGGGCATGTGAGAGCGCGGTCGCGCTCCCTTTGTAATTGCCCGCGCTGAGGCCGCAGTATGTTGGCCCTTCGGGGCGCGGTTTCAGCGCGGGAGCGCGGGGGCGCCCAGGTTGGGTCAGCCCGCGTTGAGGCCGCAGTGTGTTGGCCTCGATTTGTTGAATCCCAGTTCTAAATGTAAGGCCGTCTTGACCTCCTCGTACCGCGTGTCCCTGATTTCCGACTTTACCTATAACTAAGAAAAACAAAAACAAACCGAAAACCACACAAAAAACAAACAAACCAAAAACACAACTAAATCTAGAAAATAAAAAGACAAAATCAAAACAAAGCTTGGGTTGCCTCCCAAGAAGCGCTTGTTTAACGTCATTAGCTTGACGCATTACCGCTCATGTGTTTGGTTCGTTCAAAACCGTTTCTTCAAGAATAGCATTGCTAAATCCTTCAAAATACGGCTTCAAACGCTGACCATTCACCTTTTGTAGCGAATGAGTGGCTTCATCATAAATTTCCACAGCTCCATGAGGAAACGTCTGAGCTACTACGAACGGCCCCGTCCATCTCGACCTCAGCTTACCTGGAAAAAATTTGAGTCTAGATTGATATAGCAAAACTTTATCACCTACCTGAAAACTTTTCCTCCATATTTTCTTGTCATGCAAGGCTTTGGTCTTCTCCTTGTATATGGCCGCGTTGTCATAAGCTTCTAACCGTAGTTCCTCAAGCTCTTGCAACTGAAGCTTCCTCAACTCACCGGCTTCATCCATCTGCAGACTACAGTTCTTCACAGCCCAATAAGCTCGGTGTTGGATCTCCACCGGAAGATGACAAGCTTTACCAAACACCAACCGAAAAGGCGATATTCCAATCGGTGTTTTGTAAGCTGTCCTATACGCCCATAAAGCATCATCTAAGCGAGTACTCCAATCCTTCCGGTTTGGCGACACCGTCTTCTCAAGAATGGCTTTGATCTCTCTGTTTGACACCTCAGCTTGGCCATTTGTTTGTGGGTGGTAGGCCGTAGAAATCCTGTGTGTGACATGATATTTCTTCAAGAGCGCACTGACCGTTCGGTTACAAAAAAGGGATCCCTTGTCACTAATTAAAGCTCTAGGAACCCCAATTCTGGAGAATATATTCGCCTTCAAGAAATCTGCCACAACTCGGGAATCATCAGTCCTGGTGGCCTTCGCTTCCACCCATTTGGAAACGTAGTCCACCGCTAATAAAATATAAATATTCCCGTAAGAGCTAGGAAAGGGGCCCATGAAATCTGTACCCCACACATCAAATACCTCACAAAAGATAATTGAAGTTTGAGGCATTTCATCCCTGCGGGATATATTTCCGACCCTTTGGCATCGGTCACAGGATTTGCAAAAAGCATACGCATCCCGAAAGATAGTAGGCCAAAAGAATCCTGCATCCAATACTTTCCTAGCGGTTTTCTTAGCACTAAAATGCCCCCCACAAGCATAAGAATGACAAAATGATAAAACTGAAGTTACCTCATTATCCGGAAGACAACGCCGGATTTGAGCACCTCGTTCTCCCTCATGAACTAGGCGACTAAGATGGTCCGCCACCACGTTTTCCGCCCCCTTTTTGTCTTTTTGATCTCAATGTTGAATTCACTCAACAATAAGATCCATCTAATCAACCTGGGCTTTGCCTCCTTCTTCGTCAACAAGTAACGAAGGGCTGCATGATCCGTGTAGACGATCACCTTTGTACCTAGCAAATAAGACCAAAACTTTTCCAAAGCAAACACCACCGCCAAGAGTTCCTTCTCGGTGGTGTAATAATTTTTCTGTGCTTCATTAAGAGTCATAGAAGCATAATGAATAACATGAGAAGCCTTACCAATCTTTTGGCCCAAAACTGCTCCTACCACATAGTCGCTTGCATCACACATCAGCTCAAAAGGTAGGGACCAATCCGGGGGCTGAATTATTGGGGCAGTGGTGAGGCGAGCCTTCAACTCATCAAAAGCTTTTTGACAAGCTTCATTAAAGTTAAAGGTCACATCCTTCTTGAGTAGCTCACAAAGGGGTGAAGCGGTCTTGGAGAAGTCTTTAATGAACCTGCGGTAAAAACCTGCATGACCAAGAAAAGAACGTACTTCCCGAACATTAGTAGGATAAGACAAGGATTGAATTACTTCAACCTTTGCCTTATCAACTTCAATCCCTTTAGATGACACTATATGACCTAACACTATGCCCTGTTCTACCATAAAATGACATTTCTCAGAATTAAGACAAAGGTTAGTTTCCTCACAACGTTTTAGCACAAGTGTCAAGTGAGTTAAACAAGAATCAAAATCATTTGCATGAACTGTGAAATCATCCATAAAGACTTCAATGAAGTTCTCTATGTATTCAGAGAATATACTGACCATACACCTTTGGAAAGTGGCGGGTGCATTACATAGACCAAATGGCATTCTTCTGTAAGCGAATGTGCCAAATGGGCAAGTAAATGTTGTCTTGTCTTGATCCTCGGGTGCAATTGCTATCTGAAAATAACCTGAATACCCATCCAAGAAACAATAGAAGGAACGACCCGCAAGTCGCTCAAGCATTTGGTCAATAAAAGGTAAAGGAAAATGGTCTTTACGGGTTACCGTGTTGAGCTTTCTGTAATCGATGCATACACGCCACCCGGTTTGAATTCTTGTTGGAATTAGCTCACCATCTTGATTCTCCTTCACCGTGATTCCACCTTTCTTAGGAATGACCTGAGTAGGACTTACCCATTTGCTATCCGATATGGGAAAAATCATTCCTGCTTGAAGAAGTTTCAGGACCTCCTTCTTGACAACTTCCATCATAGGCGGGTTCAACCTCCTTTGTGGTTGTCTTGAGGGTTTTGCTTCATCCTCCAATAGGATTCTATGCATACAAGTAGAGGGGCTTATTCCTCTAATGCCGGCAATAGTCCATCCTATAGCGGATTTATGCTCCCTTAAAACATCCAGCAACCGGTATTCTTGATCTTGAGTCAACTTGTTTGAAATTATCACCGGTAGAGTGTCTCCATTACCTAGAAAAGCGTACTTGAGGTGGTCCGGCAGTTGTTTGAGTTCTACCTGTGGGGCCTGCACAATAGAGGGAACAAGCTTCTCGCTTGGCACTGCTAGTGGAATGGGTTTTGAGCCCGGTAGCAAGAGTGGTCGCTCATAGTGAGCGTTCAACTCGGCTACAATTTCTTGCATATCATCATTAAGCATAAATTCCACTTCATCTATATCAACCACAGAGTTTTCAAGTGTAGATTGCAATTCATCATGATCATTAATGTCAAAGAAATCTTGAACAAGAGTATCTAACACATCAATTGAACACAAAGAATGAACATCATAGGGGAATTTCATAGCATCATAGATATTGTATTCCACCTTTTCCCCATCAAAGTCCATGGTTAATGAGCAACTACACACATCAATTTTAGTTTTGGCTGTTTTTAGGAATGGTCTACCTAAAAGGATTGGAGCAACATGCTTGTCATGTTCCATTTCAAGTACGTAAAAATCAGCAGGGAAAATCAACTTATCAACCATAACAAGCACATCTTCTATTATCCCCTTTGGGTAAACGTTAGATCTATCAGCCAATTGAATAACTACGGTTGTTGCATGTAATGGACCTAGCTCAAGAGACTCATAAATTGAATAAGGCAAAACATTGATAGAAGCACCTAAGTCTAGCATGGCCTTTTCAAATTTTCTCTCAGCTATGATACAAGGGATAGTGAACATACCTGGGTCCTCGCATTTTTGTGGCAATCGACTTTGGAAGACCGCTGAGATTTGCTCACTGACCTTGATCTTTTGCTTCCCTTTTTGCTTTTGATTCCGCTTGACCGTACATAACTCCTTCAAAAACTTAGCATAGCGGGGAACGCTCTTGATAAGCTTGAGTAGCGGAATATTCACCTCACATTTGCTAAATGTTTCGAAGATCTCTTTATCGTTCTCGATCTTACGGGTCTCCTTTAAGGCTTCGGGAAAAGGTGGGGAAGGTTTGAGAACCGACGTCGAAAGAATTGGAGGTTCTTCGGAAATCACCGCCGGGCCGGTTTGAGCCTCCGGGAGCGCGGTCGCGCTCAGCCCGGTACTGCCCGCGCTCAGGCCGCAGTATGTTGATCCCTCGGGGCGCGGTGTCAAGCTTGGGGCGCGGTTTGGCACCCCTGGCTGGGTTGGCCGCGCTCAGGTTGAACTTCCAAGTCCGAGTTTTTGCTCCCCTCGGTTTCTTCATCAGGCGATGTTTGTGGCTTTCCGGCTTTGTTTTCCAACACTTTACCACTACGGAGAGAGATTGCATTCACATTCTGTTTAGGATTGAGTTCCGTCTGAGAGGGTAACCTGTTGGAATCTTTAGCTTCAAATTTATTCATTGCCTGTGCAAGTTGGCTCACTTGATTTTCCAAGTTGGTGATGCTTGACTTGGTATCCTGCTGAATTTGGCCCATAGTTTGCTGCATCATGGCCATATTCTGGGTAAGAGCACGGATCATATCATCTGTGGATGAGGAAGGGCCTTGATTCGGTGCTTGATTCTGAGATTGATGTTGAAAAGGAGGTCTAAAACCTGGCGGCCCGTTTTGAGGTGCATGCTGTTGATTCTGATTTCCGTACCTCAAATTGTGATGATCCTTCCAACCTAGATTGTACGAGTTTGAATAAGGATCATATGCTGGTCTTCTTGGCCCATAGCCTCCAAGTGCATTAATTTCCTCCTCTTGAACATGAAGAGTAGGACAAGCATCCGTCTTATGAGTAACATCAGAGCAGAAACCGCAAGGCTTGACTTGTTGTGATCCCTTCAGCATGAATTGCCTGAACATTGACTTCAACTCATTCACATCTTCATGTAAAGCTGTAACATCAACATAATTGGCTGCCTTCATTGAAGCTCTTTTGCTGAATTGACGAGAGCCTTCAGAAAGTTCATGAAATAGTTCAAAAGCTTGTTCAGGAGTCTTGTTCAGGATGTTCCCTCCACATGCAGCATTAACATGTCGGCGTTCTTCATCCAGTAAGCCTTCATGAAGGTACATAACAAGATCCATCTTAGAGTAGCCATGATAGGGGCAGCTTGAGATTAACTTCTTGAACCTCTCATAATACTCATAAAGCGATTCATTCGGGAACTGTTCAATATTGCTAATGCTCTTTTTCATACTCGAGAGTTTTGTGGCTGGGAAATATTTCTCAAGGAAAGCCTTTTTCATCTCCTCCCAAGTCTCGATACTGCCAGGAGCCAAATAGTAAAGCCAATCATTCGCTGCATCCTTTAAAGAGAACGCAAAAGCTCTCAACTTGATTTGGTCATCAGTGATTCCATTTGGTTTCATGCTAGTGCAGACAACATGAAAAACCGATAAATGCTTGTTGGGATCTTCACCCGCCTTCCCATAGAATTGAGGAAGGAGGTGAATCAATCCTGATTTCAGTTCAAATTGGACGCCGTCAAGGAGTGCAGGTATCTTCACTGCCAATGGTTGTTGTGCCAAATCTGGTGCAGTTAACTGTCTCAGTGTCTGAGCCATCTCTGGTATTTCAGGAACGCTTTCAGAATCAGAATCAGAAGAAGAAGAGGAAGATGCCAGATTGAACGGTAGTTCTCGAGAATTCGCACGAGCTTGCCTGCGCAATCTAGAGATTGTCCTTTCGATTTCTGAATCAAATGCAACAAGAGATAGATTAGTAGCACGGGTATGAACCATACAAGTGGTTCACACCCAAAAAGAAATAAAAAGTAACACTAGATAAATACCAATAAATAGCCGAGTCCCCGACAACGGCGCCAAATTTGACGAGCACTTTTACGTCGTTATAAAAGCACTGTCAAAGAAAATTCCTAACTTCCTAACCTAAGTATAGTGGAAGCAAGGATCAAACCCACAAGGACTCAGATTATTCGTATTTATTTAATATTACTAAGCAGAAGGGGTTTTTTTGTGATTGCAAACTAAAATTTAAGTAATTAAACTAATTAATCAAAGCAAGTAAAGTAAATTGAGATTCTAATATGGAGAAAAGCGCCCAACTAGTTTCGTATCCATTGCATACATGAGTTTTGATCATCGATTTTCCTTATTTCAATTTCCCTTGACTAATCTATTGTGAATTTATGAATTCAAACTTATTGTGGTTGTTAATATACACCGTCTTTAACAACCTTTTAATCAATTAACCTAGAAAACCTTCTATGTCAAGTTGATCATGCAATTAAGTTCAAAGCATTCAATAGAAACAATATTCATGAATTCCACCGTCTATTCACGAAGTCTTGTGATTAAATTCTCCGCCTTTGATTAACCTTAATATACACCGTCTTTAAGTTTAATCAAAGGATCCATCCATGAATAATCAAATTTCACCGTCTATTTAATTATTCTAGTTGTAGTTCAACCTAGAAGTAGAATAGGTGATCAAGCTATACTAATCCTAAGTGAATTTAATCAATTAAGCATGGAGAGATTCAATCTAGTCAAGGAAAACTAAAATAACTCAAATCTCACAAACGATCATGCACACAACTTCAACTAACTAGTTGGACATGAGAAATTTAGCTAGAAATCGACATTAAAGAGAAATCAAACTTACAAAAGTCCAATTGATCTTCAATTGCAAAAACTAGGGTTTGTCTCCCACAAATCTCCAAATTGCATAAAACTCCAAAAGATAGCATAATCCTAAAAATAAATCTAAGGAAAGTATTTATATCAAGCTAAAAATATCCAAAAGATCCGAAAATATCCAAATAAACACTTATAAAGTCGGCCCATTAGGTCTCGCGGAAGCCCAAATTAGCGTCGCACAAACGCCGCTGAGCGCGGTTTACACCTTCCCAGAGCGCGGTCGCGCTCCCTTTGTAACCGCCCGCGCCGACGCCGCAGTAACTTCTTCCTCTTGGCGCGGTCTTGACTTGTGCTCCGCGGTTTAGTCCCTTCATCTCTTTTCTTGTAATTCTTGCCTCGGGTCTTCACTTCCAATGCTCCTTACACGTCCCGAGATCCGTCTTAAACTTTCCATCTACCGTCTCCCACCATCCGACCTGCAATTACGCACAAAGACGCGTAGATTCTGAACTAAACGAAAATAAAACCTAATCTAAACTTAGAATGAAATCCTAACTAAAAATGCATAAAACGAGAATAAAAACATGCTCTAACAACTACATCTATATGCTCTATCACTTACCGTTGAAGATGATGATGTACAATTATATAATATTTAAATTTTTTCTATAAAAAAATAGTAGATCATTGTACATAAGAGATATTATGTATGAATAGTTTCATACTTGTCATTGGAAAAAAATAATGATACATATTAAAGATGATGATGTACAATTATATAATATTTAAATTGTCCATAAAAAAGTAGTAGATTATTGTATATTAATAACAATATTAAAGATGATGAATGGCGCTCCCTTTTTGCCACAACTCTTTGATGGATTTGGCGGTGGAGGAATGCTAAGGCGTTTACTGACGTGCTTAGTATCGAAGATAAGGCTAGTTTTATCATGGATCGTGCGCATGAATATCAAAGAGTTACAGGTAATAATTTCCCTTAGATAGTTCAATTCCAAAAAATAATGCAGGGGATTGCTTGGGAAAAGCCACTGGAAGGTTGGGTCAAACTTAACACAGATGGAGTTGTCATAGACGAAACAGAGCTGCTACAGGTGGAGTGCTAAGAGATGAAGAGGGAAGCTGGTTAATCGATTTTGTTCATCATATTGGGTCGTGCTCGCCTGCTCGGTCCCTATGGCGGAACTTTGGGGAATGCAGAATGGTCTATAATTGACTTGGGAAAGGGACTTCAAGAAGGTTTTAGTGGAATTTGATTCTCAACTTATTATTAATTTGCTTATAGTTCTAATGTTAAGAATTGTCATCTTTTATGTAGCCTGGTTAAACAATGCCAAGGCTTTATTAGTAGGGATTGGACCATCCGATTCCGACATGTGTACCTTGAGGCAAATTTGGTTGCGAATTGTCTCGCGTCTTATGCTTTTTCATATCCGTTAGGTCTTAATGTATTGCTTGTCCCACCTGAGGGGATTAATTTATTTCTGCTTGATGATGTAAGGGGTCGGGATATCCCCCGCTTGAGTACTACTTAGTCTATTTTTATTATTAATAATAAAATGCCCCCTTGAGGGGCTGGAGAGTGCCGCCTCTCCTACTACCAAAAAAAATAAAAATAGTAATATTATTATATTATATATTTTTAAGGATTGTAAATACTAAAACGAAGAAAAGGCAAAGAAGTAAATTTAAAAATTAAGATGCCTATGTGGCATAGTTAGATGAGTGACAAATAGGATAGAGAGATTCGAGTTTAGTAATAGTATATAGATTATGTAAATTATTATAAAAAAGTTTGACATTATTTATTCAAGTAATGCCACGTGGCGCAATTTTTTCAACATACATGGTTTCTGGTTTATAATGTATTAGGTAGATACCGTGAATCATCCCTTAACTCATATTTGATTAATCAAGTTTTTTATTTGATTTTTTTATAGATAACTGTTCTATTGTAATAATTGTGGTTTTTGAGGATATTTTTGAATTTTTCTCGGATATCCTTTTAACTTTTTTGTTCGTTTTAACGCTTAATCCAATATTTTGTTGGAGATTAAATCCTAGAAAATTCTTGGTGATATCCTAAAATCACAAAGAAATGATTTTATGGATCGGTGTGAATTTAAGGACTTTTCAGTGGAAAAAGAATATTTATTGGATAAGCCGTCTTTTTAATTATGTACTGTAAAGGATTTAAAATACGAAACGGAAGCCTTAAAAATTAAAGGTAGCGAGATAAAATCATGGTAAATTGGTTTTATTGGTCTACATAATTTACGGGACGTTTTGTATTTAGTAAGTTTTTCCATCAAAGGTACATAATTTTACCGCTTTAACGCGAGCCCCGTTCCGAGACGGGTTTTGTTTTAAAACTCATCTCTTCTTGTCTTAATTAGGAAGGAACTATAGAGAGAGGGATAAGGATGGCAGATCATTCTGCCTTGTCAAAGTCTACAAAGTCGGTCTCCAAAGAAAGGAACCAGCGAGAGTTTTGGACGGAACGACGACAGACTGGGAGAAAGAATTCAGCTTCACCGCCGGCTACTTTCCCTTCCACCTCCATCTTCATCTTCACTTCTTCTTCTTCTTCTTCTTCTTCTTCTTCTTCTTCTTTATGGGCTAGTGGCTGCTTTTATAAACCAAAACCAACGAGAGAGTGAGGAGCGACGTACGCGGGAGAAGAATACATCACACCGGTCATCTTCTTCGCCTCGCCAAAGTGACGCCGCCGGCGACCACCAGGCCCTCTGTCCACCAACCACCACGGGAGCCACCGTCGGGAAAATCCCAGCCACCCTTGGGCTCGGGGATCGAGCCACTATCGAGCCAAACGAGCCATGGGCTCGAGTGAAGGTATATACGATCGAAATTAATTAGCGGGTTAGTTGCGGAGCCACCGTAAGGGACTTTCGGTTCCGCTTTGCTAATTATATTTATGGTTTTTATGATATTGATGCTGATACGGTCCCATAGGTTCAAACCGCTCGTGAAACGGACGTCCGGATCTTCAGTTATAGTGAATACATGTTTTGACATCGATTGGCAGGTAAAGGACTTCGGATAATTACTCGGGGTTCGTTGTTAATCCGTTTGATCCGAGATTTGGTCACCTTTAAGAACTGTTGCTAATGAACAATTTTTATTTAGAAAATTATTTCAAAAGTGAAGCGGATAATTAGTTATAATTCCGCCAAGATGGCTCCTTAAAGCATAATAACTAAGGATTTATTATATATCGATATTCGGAAATTAAATCGTTTATCGATTAGGAAGTTGTAGAATTTGAGTATACAACTAAGAAGTGTTTCCGTGAGCTCGTTGTTGAGAAATCCTTTTGTTATATTTGGCAGAAGGGTGATAAAGATTACTGTTGGAATTGCTAAGGACATTGATCACGCCTTCTAAGGCAAGTGGACGGTTCTCTCTTGCATTATTGTTATTAAATGAGGAATTGAATCCCATTTAATATTTGTGATGAGAATAACTTGTGTGCTTAATAAAAGATAATAGGTTGTTATATTTGTTAGAAATAATGACCATATTGTTTATTCAGTTTCGCGCTAGAACTGGATTTAGGTCCGTTATGTGTGACCTTGTATGTTGTCTCATGCTGAGACATTGTTGTGAAGTAAGTTAATTTCAGGGGTAGGAGTCGAGTCTCCGATGACCTCTTTATAACACAGTCTATGTTGGGAGGTTTAGCTTGCTATCATATCCCAACATTCGGGTCATGATCGACTCATACCTCACTCAACGCTGGAGGATGTGTTTGTGCACTCTAGCTAAGTGCAAATTGGTACTAGGTGTTCGTCAATGATCATGGACTTCATCCCTCTCATCTTGACGTCTCCATGCACATGCGGATTCTTGGCGGTTTCAGTCGATTAAAAGTTACCAACATGTTTGTAAAAAGTTAAGTAATATAAGATAAGTGTGTTAGGCACATTAATGTACCGGATGGTTAGTCTATTCGATAACCATTCTTGCTCCCGGTTATGAATGATTCTTAATCAAACTTTGATTAAGTTAATCTGAATAGTCGATGGAGGCTTTTCAAAATGTTAATGTGATTAATATGAGTTCCCAACAATTGTTTATGCTTCTTAAAGAAACCACAAGCGGTGGTGTTCTCTCTCTTGATTATGCAAGTCTCCTTCTTATTCTCTATAGGACTGCTAACTGTTGGATCATAATTTGAGTATATTCGGATTTTGATGTCAATATGTTTAGTTACAATAATAAGATCCAAGTTAGTTCCCCCGCTTGCTTAGTCTTTCATTAGACTAACCCGTCCATCTTCTTTTCTTTTATATGGTCGGCTGGTGTCCACCGTTGGTTTACGTCACATCAGGTTCTTCTTGGAAGTTGATTCAAGAGGCAGATTCAGAGGTTTGAAGCTCCAAAAGTTGAAGAGAGGTTTCCAATGGCTATAATTGAGTGAAGATCATGGTTGAACTATTTCAAAGCGAAGCTGGGTTTCAGAAATAATAACTTAAGAAAGACTGGATGAAGATTTTGTTTAAATAGAAGGTTGTTCTATTTATTTACTAATTCTTTTTAAGTTAAGGCTTGTATAAGACCTTTTATTCTCTTTTCCGCTGTAAAGTTTTACTTAATTTTGTTAGGTTTTAAATGGTTTCTTTTACCTTGTTCTAGTATGTTCTGTCAGGTTAAAGCCTTGGGTAATTCTGGTTTAGTCCTAATCAGGGTTACTGGCGGTAATACCTCTAGGGTAGGAAGGGGGTGTTACATCTATTTACTTATGTTATATTTCATCCGATTTAAAATAAGTTCCATTCTACCGTTTAACACACAATTTTAGAAAAGCTATTAACTAAACTCAATAAAAATATGATTTAATAACAAAATTCACAACTCATTCTTGATTAATTGTTTTTTTAATAACAAAAGTACTTAACCATTAAAACATAAATAAATTATCTAACAAAAACATACCATCTATATAAACTAGGGCAACAGTAAAGGATGAATATGTATGCTTTACGACGAGAGAATAATCATGCTTGATTGACTAAAACCAAGATGAATAAGATATTAAGTCAATTCCATATTCCATTGTCTACTTGCTTGTTTTAACCCATATAGAGACCTCTTAAGATGACAAGCTTGACCTAGTTGTTCTTTTACTTCTTTATCATCTCCCAGTGGGGAAGCATGTACACTTCCTTATCCAAATAACCATGCAAAAATGCATTATAAATGTCAAGTTGATGAATATCCCACCTCCTAGCTGATGCTAAAGCCAAAAAGCACTCTTATAGTGGTAAATTTTGCAATAGGAGAGAAAGTTTATTTGTAATCTTTATCCTTAACCTGATTCTACCCTTTAGCCACAAGTCGATCTTTAAATCTCTTACTCTGTTCATTAGGCCGAAACTTGATTTTGTAAATCCACTTAGAACCAATAGCCTTCTTAATAGGAGGTGATGTTGTAAGTTTCCAAGTAGAATTGTTTTCCAAATCTTCTAACTCTTTGTGCATTGTTGAAACCCAATTAGGATCTTGTTTTGCTTGAGCATATGTAGTGGGTTCCATAACATAAAGCACATTGAATAGTGAATGTGTGTAATCATTAGAATAATCAACAAGATAAGCCTTCGGGCATCTAGTCAAAACGGTTAAGCCTTTTGGGTAGTACCCAGAGGTCCCGTCTCTCATGGGCAGTACCCTCACCAAAAAAAGAACAATCAACAAGATCAGTTGAGAAAACCACATGCAAAGCTTGAGAAAATTGATCATCATGTGATATATGTCTACTAGGCAAAGGAGCATGATGATAATCTTGCAAGTGAGCAGGAGTTTTAATCACTCTAGTTGACCTTCTTGCAACAGGACAATGCTCAACATGATTACTTAAATCAGGAAGATGTTCTACAATTTTGCTTGAATCAGAAATATGCTTAGCAAGATGACTAGAATCAGAAACATAGGAAGAAGAAATTCCTAAACTTGCTAATGTATGAGAAGCACCTACCTTTTGTGGAACACTAGTTGATCAAACTTGAATTTCAAAAGAATGATCTAGTCCTGTGTATCTAGATGGTGTGTGCTGAGTAAGAAACCTGCTAGACTGAGAAGTGACTAGGAATTGATCTTCTTCACCAAAAGAAATCAATGGCAAGGACTGTGAATCATTATCTTGTGGACTTGGTGGAGTTGATTGAAAGGAAAACAGTTCTCTCTAAAAGCTAAATGGTTTGCCGCATACACCTTTTTTGTTGCCAGATGCCCAAATCTAACACCTTGTAGGCTTTTTGACCCGGAGGATAAGAAAGGAGAACACATCTATTAGACACATCTTCAAACTTCCCTTCCTAAAATCGTGTTCGTAGTACATAGCATAAACACCCTATTATATGCAGGTTATCATAATTGGGGTTGTTTATTGCACAAAAGTTGATAAGGTGTCTTTCATTGTAACACAAAAGAGGGTAGCAAATTTATCAGATATGTTGCTAATAAACACAGTCACCCCGGAACCCAATTGGCAATCCTGAATGTAACTTTATGGCTCTGGTTGTTTCTATAAGATGTCGATGTTTCCTTTCGACTCTACCGTTTTGTTTTGGTACTCTTGGTTAAGATCTTTGATGAATAATCCCTTTTCTTTTCAATAAGTTAGAAACATATATAACCCTGTACAAACTCAGTACCATTGTTTGTTCTCAAAACTTTAACTCTTGTATCAAATTGTGTTTCTACATAAGCAATAAAATCAACAATCAACCTCGGAACTTGTTGCTTATTATTGACAAAAAATGTCTAAGTATCCCTTCAATTATCATCAATAACTGTAAAGAAGTAATTTGCTCCACAATAAGCTTGAATTCAAGGACCCAAAGGTCCATGTGAACAAGCTTAAAAACTTTAAAATCGTGAGATAAACTGTAATAAAAAGAATCCTTACATTGTTTAGCTAGAACACAAGCATCACAATTAAGACCTTTTAACTATCTATAATCAATAGTTGCAAGATGTTTCATCTTTGATAGTGAAATATGCCCAAGTCTGGCATGAAACAACACCATGTTCCCTTTATTACAAACAATGTCAAAGACTTATTTCCTATTACATTCCTCTGTAGAACATGATATCCTACATGATCTATATCTTACTCATACTTTGTATTTCCATCTCCATGAATCTTGTAAGGACCTCCTTGCTTTCTTCCAACATCAAGTACTTCATTAGTTGTAAGGACCTATAACACACAGCCATGAGATCCAAATAGAAATACACATTTCTCATTTGTTAGTAGCTGAGATACAAAAATTAAATTGTGCTTGAAGGAAGGTAAATACAACACATTATGCAAAACCAGTTTAGTTGACACCCTAATATTTCCATGATACTGAACAAACTAAGAAGATCCATCAGGCAGACTAATTCTTGTTGGCTTTACTAGACTTTGCAACTGTAATAAATGCGGTTTTTGAGGATATTTTTGAATTTTTCTCGGATACCGTTTTAACGCTTAATCCAATATTTTTGTTGGAGATTAAATCCTAGAAAATTCTTGGTGATATCCTAAAATCACAAAGAAATGATTTTATGGATCGGTGTGAATTCTAGGATTTTTCGGTGGAAGAAGAATATTTATTGGATAAGCCGTCTTTTTAATTATGTACCGGAAAGGCTTTAAAATACGAAACGGAAGCCTTAAAAATTGAAGGTAGCAAGATAAAATCATGAAAAATTGATTTTATTGGTCTACATAATTTACGGGACGTTTTTCGTTTAGTGAATTTTCCCACCCGAGGTACATAATTTTACCGCTTTAACGCGAGTCCCGTTACGAGACGGATTTTTGTTTTAAACCGCCTCTTTCTCATTTGCTTAATTACGAAGGAATTCAAGTCACAAGCATATCTTCAATTGGCTCGTCAAAGTCTAACAAAACAGAGAGAAAGGACGGAACGACGACTGGCTCGGGAGAAAGAATTCGGCCATCACCGCCGACAATTTTCTCAGCTTCTCCTCCACCATCTTCTTCCTCCTTCTTCCTCTTGGGTTGTTGGGTGCTGCTGCTGCACAAAGAAAGCAGAACCACGAGCTGAATCGGGTCGGAACACCGGGCCGGGAGATAGGATTCAACGACGGACTCGTGAGCTCGTCACCGCCAGCGCTTGTCTTCTTGCCCCGTCAAACGTCGTCGCCGGCGAGCGGTAGCCCATCCGACCACCACCCACCGCAAGTACTGCCGCCGGACAATACTCGACCACCCTCGGGCTCGGGGATCGGTCCATGATCGAGCCGAACGAGCCATGGGTTCGAGTAAAGGTATATATGATCGAAATTAATTAGCGGTTTGGTTGCGGAGCCACCGTAAGGGCCTTTCGGTGCCACTTTGCTAATTAAATTTATGGTTTTTATACGTTGATACGGTTCTACAGGTTCGAACCGCTCGTGAAACGGATGTCCGGATCTTCCGTTATAGCGAAGACAAGTTTTGGATACCGATTGTCAAGTAAAGGACTTCGGATAATTACTTGGGATTCGTCGTTAATCCGTTTGAGCTGAAATTTGGTAATCTTTTAGAATTGTTGCTGATGAACAATTTTTATTTAGAAAATTGTTTCAAAAGTGAATCGGATAATTAGTTATAATTCCGCCAAGATGGCTCCTTGAAGCATGATAACTAAGGATTCACTATATATCGATATTCGGAAATTAAATCGTTTATCGATTAGGAAGTTGTAGGAGTTGAGAATACAACTAAGAGGTGTTTCTGTGAACTCGTTGTTGAAAATCCTTTTGTTATATTTGTCAGAGGGATGATACAGATTATTGTTGGAATTACTAAGGACGTCGAGCACGCCTTCTAAGGCAAGTGGACGATTCTCTCTTGCGTTATTGTTATTAAATGAGGAAATGGGATCCCATTTAATATTTGCGTTGGGAACAGCTTGTATGATTAATAAAATATGATAGGTCGTTATATTTGTTAGAAATAATGACCATGTTGCTTATTCAGTTTCGCGTTAGAACTGGATTTAGGTCCGTTATGTGTGACCATGTTTGTTGTCTCATGCTGAGACATTATTGTTAAGTAAGTTAGTTTTTCAGGGGTAGGAGCCGAGGCTCCGATGACCTCTTTATAACAAAGTCTATGTTGGGAGGTTTAGCTCGTTACTATCATATCCCAACATTCGGGTCATGACTCATACCTCACTCAACGCTAGAAGAGGTGTCTGTGCACTCTAGCTAAGTGCAAAATTGGTACTAGGTGTTCGTCAATGATCATGGATTTCATCCCTCTCATCTTGACGTCTCCATGTACAGGTGGATTCTCTGCGGTTTTAGCCGCTTAAAAGTTACCAACATGTATGTGAAAAGTTCTGAAAGTAATAAAGATAAGTGCGTTAGGCACATTAATATACCCGAATGGTTAGTCTATTCGATAACCATTCTTGCTTCCGGTTATGAAGGATTCTTAATCAAACTTTGATTAAGTTAATCTGAATAGTCGATGGAGGCTTTTCAAAATTTTATGTGATGAATATGAGTTCCCAACAATTGTTTATGCTTCTTAAAAGAAACCACAAGCGGTGGTGTTCTCTCTTGAAGATACACGTCTCCTTCTTATTCTCTATAATACTGCTAACTGTTGGATCATAATCCGAGTCTATTTGGATTTTGGATGCCAATATGTTTAGTTACAACCATAAGAACCAAGTTAGAATCTCCGCTTGCTAGTCTATCATTAGACTAACCCGTCCATTTTCTTTTCTTTTATTTGGTTGGCTGGTGTCCACCGTTGGTTTACGACACATCAGATATTTCTTGGAAGTTGATGCAAGAGGCGGATTCAGAAGTTGGAAGCTCCAGAAGTTGAAGAAAGATTTCCAATGGCTATACTTGAGGGAAGATCAGGGTTGAACTACTTCAAAGTGAAGCTGAGTTTCAGATTTAAGAACTCAAGGAAGACATGATGAAGATTTTATTCAAGTAGAAGATTGTTATGTTTATTTAATCTTTTTGGGTTAAGATTTGTATAAGACCAATTGTATGTATTCCGCTGTAATGTTTCTTTTAGTTGTTCAGTCAGTTTAAAGCCTTGGGTAGCTTCGGTTTAGTCTTAATCGGGGTTACTGGCGGTAATGCCTCCAGGGTAAGTAAGGGGGTGTTACAGTAACTCATCAAACAAACTCTTATCAAAACAGACATGATCAAGTTCTCCTAAATCAACTATTCATACAAGCTGACTCATATTCCTAATAAGACCATCTGGTAAAAATATCCTGCAAAGCTAAAGGAATTGACATGTCCATGGCTTGGCCCTTCATCCACATGTTTTGCCTTTCATTGCTCGCATGAATTCCTGTATAGTAGCATTAATCAAAGAAATATTTGTCTTGGTAATCTCGATAGCATCCTCTATATCAAGTGGTGTGTTGCAATCAACATCAACATCTTGAATATTGGCCACCAACTTTCCATTTTCTTGTATCTTGGGACCCTTCCACCTGTCCCTATATCCTACTAACTTGAAGCAACTTTTCATAACATGCCATGTTTCATGACTAAAGGAACAAATTTTGTCTAATTTATCATACTTGTTCCTCTTATCATCTTTCCCATACACAATACCTTCAGCTCTACCATCAGTCTTGTAGTTAAACCCTTGTACATTCCATATCTGCCTTGTCCAACATGATTCCTTGATTTGTTCACAGCTAGTGCATCATGATTCTAATTACCACCACATGCTATCTCTTTCCATTTTTCAATTTGAAGCAGCATATTAAAAGTACGATTCATAAAAGGAAGTGGATCCATAAAGAAGATTTTACTCCTAACTTTCTCAAAAGTATCTGAAAGACCCATGAGAAACTGCATTAACTTCACAGTAGCCTCGTTATCCACTATCCTTTTCATCAGACCACAAACACATTGCTCAAACACTCCACAATTGCATATAGGAACACCTTCTATGTCATATAACTCATCATAGGCCTTTTTGAGCTTACTATAGTACGTAGCAACACCCAAATTTTCTTGTCTGATATTGCTAGTTCCCTTTGCAACTGGAACATCAACGGTGCATTAGATACAACAAACCTCGATCTCACAAATTTCTTTCCACAATTCCTCATCAGAATTGCACATATATGAAATTCTCAACAATCTCGCTCACCATATAATTGATGATCCATGATATAAACATAAAGTCACATCTTTTCCATCTCTCATAATCCTTTGATTCTCTGTTTGGATTCACATATATTCCAATATTCCATTTATAAAACTTAGCTTCATCTTGGCTCCTAGTGCCATTTTAACACTACTGACTACTGCTCCAACTAGCAAAATTAGCCCCATTGAATCGTGTAGCTACCAACTGATTACTAAGATTATCAGTATTTGATATAAACAGAGGATCAAAGGCTTTCGAATTACCTCTAATTGGCAGTCTGTACTCCTTCTCTTTTCGTAACCTGGATAAAAGTGAACGCGATCAAAAGCAATGTTCCCTGTATCTCCTCGTAATTGGCAAACACGATCGCTCCTCGTACGCCTTGTTCATGTACTTCTTGCAAAAAGGAGACATCGATCGCCCTCCCGTTACGGAATTCTCATCTTCAGCCATCAGATTTCTCTTACCGAAAGTCTCGAAACAATAAGAATTTGTCTCAAAATAACTCAATCAGGTGTCAGATCTCACACTTTGCTTCGATCTATCCTAGATCCTTGAACCAATGGAAAACATAACTTTCAATCGAACAAGAAGACTTCGAGAAAACAAAAAAAAACAATCAGAATCAACCTGATCGCTCTGATACCATATGAACACTTTAAATCATAATAGAGTTGTAAGAAAATGGTGTGGAGATGCAAGATCGTAATTAAGTAAAGGAGACAAAGCATTTGGGAATTTTTTAGTTTATTGATCTCAAGTTGTTACAAATTAAATTGACTAAAGGGCCATATATACAAACTAACACACCTTCTAGTCTAAGCTATTTAACTTCCAAGCTAGCTCACTAACTAAGACGTGTCTCATAAGTGACACTAAAGACATAACCCTGTATAAATATTAATGACGTTGTTTGGCTACAAAGATCTAAGGAAAACAAATTGAGATAGTGAATATTGCGCAGTAGATCGAGCATGCCAGATGATAGGCTCATATTCTCATATCCGCTTCTATTGAGTTGGTTCGTTTTGAAAACAAATGAAAAACGCAAAGGGACAAGAAGGTTTGTTTACGTAGTTCGGTTTTACCCTACTCTGCGGAGTCTCAAGAGGGGGACTCTCCCAATCCACTAAGCATCAAAGGCCAACACACAATCGATTACAAGCAAGCACACATAGATGGCAAAAGCTTGGCAACAAGCGAAGAACAGAAAGTAGCACAAAGCAGGAAGAACAGAGAAGGAATCGGAAAAGCTCACAGAGAGCTCAAGCCACCAAGGCTCCCATATCCCTCATCTCTCTTTCTCTCTTCCCCTTTCTTTTCTTCTTCAAACTTCACTTCTTATCGATGCACCAAGGTGAAAGAATCAGAGAAAAGCTCATGAGCTCCAAACCCTAATCTTTCACAGCGGCGGTGAGAATGGCAAAGACGAGGAGCTAGGGTTTCATCGTAGGCCTTTATAAAGCCCTTACTTCTCAAACGACGTCGTCCCGGATATGAGTTACTAGCGCTCTTCAGATCGGATTAGGCCCATGAAACAAATAGGCCCATTAAGACGTCTTTCAGAGATCAGGGCCCAAAAAAACACATAAGCACAGCCCATCTGCATCCAATGACACACTTTCTCGAGCCATACTTGAACCAAGATGGTCAAGCGGCTTGAGAGAATGAATCATGGTTCAGTATAAGGGGTGTACAAGTGAGTTAAGGCCATGTCTCATGTTTCCTAGCATCTACATTCATCTGTGTGTCACTCTGTATGATTGAGTGTTTACACTTACAACAATAGATTAAGATACATAACACCAGATGCTTGCCAAAAAAAAAGGAAAGATTAGGGTTTTGAATTTTGATTAAAGCTGATAAATAAATGACATTGTTTTGGGTCTATTTGAAAATACTAAAGGACGTTACAACTGTGACCATATATGTCATTACCTATACTATAAGCTGAGCTAACTAGGAAAGCTTGACATACAATTATTTAATCTATCATATATTGGTTAATGCAATTAATTTGATAAAAAAACGGAAAAAAAAAGATTTTATTAGAAACCACATAGCTTAGCTCTTCGAAGAAATCATCTCCAGTGAATCACTCAACAAACTCGATGAACTCATCATCTGATTCAAGTGCACACATTGTTTCTGGTGGGAGGTAAATCTCCATTTCAATACTTGTTCCTCCCTCACGACCCGGGTAACAAATCACTTTCCCATCAGACTTGTTTCCATATCCACTTAGAACAGCCAATGCTTTCCCCATTCCAAATTCCGTCCCATACATCTCAAACCTTGGTGAGCTTCCAATCGTAATCCTATGAGGATCGGGTTTCGGGCTGTTTAAAACAGGACATCGCATCCAGTCCTTCATTAAGCTATGCACTTTGTTATCAGTATGAGTTGCCACAGCTTTGTTCAACAGCAATGCAACCCACCCTAGATCTTGAGCAACCAATTCACCAGCTTTGCAGCTCACTATGGTTGATAGTATGATATTCCCAAAGTGATTTGGAGATAAAGGCGGGTCTACTCGTCTCCTACAATCAATATGAAATCTGCATTTTGCCTCTTCATCATCTTGGAGACGGCGCGCTCTTGTAATGCTCCTCCACACAAGTGCAACCAAGGCTTGGAAAGAGGATAGTTTGAGGCTGAGGTTGGACCCGCATTCCGAATTGGCCTTTGCCTTGATTTTAGCAATTGATTCAGGTGAGAAGTGGAAGAATCTGGCTATCAACTTTGGTGCTTCCGATCTGGTTATGATGAACTCATCTGGGTTTGTGTAAGGAAGCTTGATTAATGGCGCGGTCCCATCAGGAAACCATCTTTCGTGAATTGGTGGTCGAGAAATCGATTGAATAATGTCTTCCCCTCCATTTGAACTGAAAATCTCAGACCATGTATTGAACAAGTGCCAAAATGAGCTTCCATCTGCACACACATGATTTATAGAGCATCCAATGAAAACACCATCAGCTAGCTCGGTTACCTGAACGGATAGCAAGGGCTTTGTGTGTCCTTCATGGTTGATCGTCTCGTGAAGATCAAAGAACGACGATTGAACCACATGAGGAACGTATTTCGGAGATAAAACATCAGACACTCTCAAGTCTATAGTAGCATGGATGAACTTGGCTCCTGGACCCTTGTTACAATTGATGAAGACCGAACTAGTTTGTTGGTCTTCATCTACTTGAGTCTCGAGTTGACCTGCTAGTGGATAGAAGTGAACAAGGACGAGAGAAAGAGAGTGCTTGAGATTGAGGAGGAGTTTAGCCATGGAGTTATTAGAAGTGGGTTTGGTGTATAAGAGGCCTTTTTGGTTGTAGTGGACTCTCAAAGTAGTAAGCTCCATGGGAGATAAGTAAATTGGAATTTTAGCGTCTTCAACATCAAATTTGGGTCTGATGTAGCACTCTGAGATGTGTCTCACACTAGGCATATTGGCCATTGAAGATTCCTCTTAATCTGCTTTTTAGGTTTAGGAAGCAAGGCAAAGACTTCGATGTTCTATCTATATTATTATGCTTATACATCCAGCTCAAAATTGGTAAATTTCACCTGCCAAGTTCTTCGTAAATCTCAAACCACGTGATGATGTTGGCACCGACTGCGGACCATTCATTTCATCTGCCTAGATTATTCTTATGCCATAAAGACCACATGTCAATTGCAAATTCACCTATAGTTATATATTCAAATTCACCATCTAAACAAAAGCATAAACTAATGAACAAGACTTCTTTTTCCTTATATATTGCATTTTATAGTTGGTTAGTCATGCTGGAAACTTTCCACATTGTAAATTTATAATGCCATGTACAAAGTCTATTCTTTGAAATCTTATACTCGTTCTTTCTAGTTATATTTATCTTAGTTATACACCTGCACTCATGGTTTCATTGGCGTGGTAGTTATACTCTTACGCAGTTAAACTCGTTCTTCCATTGGCGGAAAACATACTACTTGGGCATGTCAATTGTTTCGACTTAGTATTTCCAACCGGGAATTGCATACACAGTGTAAGCGAACGTATCATTTGCTCATATGATCATAATACACGCTAACCTAAGCAATCCCAGTATCCAATTGCAAGAGATCAAACCAGAAAACGAAGGCACAGTATAGCATTCACCTGCATTATCAATTGGAAACTTCAGAACAAGAACCTCTTCAATTCAACACTATATTCAGTTCACTGGGTCATCAAAAGATTTATCAGGGTGCTCAAAACCACAGCAGGGTTCAATAATCATCAGGCATTTTATACCTGACAAAATCTCAGTTCTCTCTTCAGTCTTTCCCTTATTTCCACACAAAAATCATCAGGGTCAATTTGACTAACTGTCAAAAGGAGTAATTTTTACCTATTCTGTTACGGCTGAGTTTGCTGTCTAACTCTGCGGGCACAATATTCAAAACTTTTCACCGCATCAGCGCATTTTAGTGGATCCTTGAGATGTTCCTTGTAGCAAGACAAGCAGGCGTCTTTCTCAGACAAACACGGCATGGGTTTCTGAAATGGGATCTTGAACTCCTTCTCATGGAGTTCTTTTGCTCTTTCTGTCACTTGTTTCACCATATCTTTCTCTTGCTTCTCCAGCCTCTCTAAAACCCTCTCGCTCGCTCTTAAAACAGACTTGATCTCTTCAAGCTTTGGATTTGCAGGTTGAGGAGGTGGTGGGGCCACTGGCAGATAAGGCTGGAGTGGCCATCCAGGAAGAACAGCAGCGGGAGGAGGGAACTTGTGGGAATCACCAGAATCAGATGCCTGCTTCTGGTGCACTTTTGACTCAGGCTGATGAGTTTTTTTGGGTACTTTTGGTTTCGGTTTCCTTGCTTTCTTCTTCTCACCGTCTTCTACCAGACGGTTGATGAGTTCGCTGCTAATCTGGATCGTAAAGGCTTCACTCATTTTTACTGTCAAAAGATAATGAGCTGAACAAGAGTAAGGAAGATGACTTCTGATCACATCAGAAAACAATGCAAAATAAAATGTGTTTTTAAACCTAAGAACACAAATAATTAACAATTGTCCAAGTCATAAGAACTGCAAATGTCAAGGTGAAGGAGGGGGCGAAAGAAAGGGGATGAAAAAATAGAGGCCCTGTGGGGTTTAGACATTTGAGATTAAACCAGTAGTGAACATTTAGGCATGTAAACTCATGCTGTTTATAAGACAGAGATCATTATACACATTCGAACTACATGCATTGGCTACCCAACTGTATACAAGAAGTCAAAGAACGAAGCAAATATCTAAGTTCCAAGATATTTTAAAGTTTTTTAGTATGATAGTGAGGTTGGACAATGATAAAATGCAGCAGAAATGGGTTCAAAGATTTTAGAATGACGTGAGTGCTTGATTTCTTTAGTGGGCATAGTGTGCTTTTAAATTCCTACTTCTAACAAATTGAGTGACAGATTTATTGCAAGTTCATAGTATCAACTATCAATTTTCTTCTCAAACCACATGACACCACCTAAGATTGCCTTCCTCTATCTAATCTTTTATGTGTAAGGTACTTAGTACATCAGTATGAATCTACAAATCAAGCATGCATGCATTTATATACAATTAAAGTAACCTGATCTCTCCTCTTAAATCTTCTGATAGAAACAGTCAATTGTGTAACAAAGAGGAAGATCATTTACGTCAATAAGATTCACAACAGCTCGTTAGAAATATAACTCCCCACTAAGATAGCAAATAATTAAGAATAAGAGATCAATGATGAGGCTTCCACGCTTTTCTTTTTCTTCCATGTAACCCAATTCCAAACTCTCAGAAAAACAAGATTAAAGCAAACTCCCCTCAGTTGATGACATTAGGTGGGTGGTTATTCAGTTCCTTAGGAATTGGTTGTCTCAGAAACATGTTGGTGGTAGCTTAGTTGATTAGGTCTATATTATGAGGAAATGAGAATTGTGTCAAAATATTGTTTTTTTTATAAAACATGTTCTATATGAAAAACGAAGTCTCACAAGAGACAGATATTTCCGGAAGGAAATGAACACATTGACATGCTTGACAAAGAGATGCAAAGTTAAATCATCCCCAATTCAGCTTTAGCATTCAAATAGCCTCACCTATATATCGTGATTTCAAAAAATGCAACTCAGTGACAAATTATTTGACTGGAAAATAACAGAATAAGCTCAGAGACTACACATGGCCAAGTTGAAAGCAAGGAAACTGAGTAAATATGAGTTCATCCAATGGAGAAACCCTCTTCAGTGATATGCACTTGAAAAAGAAGTCTGCTTCACAGCATGTCTACTTCATAAGCATCCTTCCCTCCGGTTCACAATGGACACAAATTCATTTTCAACCATTTTGAAATCCTCAACCAAAAGACTCGCCATAAAGCCGAAACTTACCCATGTTGTTTACAATAAACACAACTTGTCAGCTGAACAAATTAATTGCACCTTGCAAATCCAATTCACACTATATACCTATTCAGATGAGTTTCTTGAAGACCAATAATTAATAATTAAGGCAGATATTGAAAAGTTTATGGAAGTTTCAGCCCACTCTTCACGGGCAACATGATTATTTTTTCCCCAATTCAAGGGACATACTACTCTTAACATCACACGGAATTGCCAAACATAGATCCACATTTGGCCAAATGAACAAAGAAGAAAAAAGGATCGTGATAAAAACGAGAAAGTATATGAGTTTATCCATAGCTTCACCAAATAAGATCTAAACGGCAAACAGGGAAAAATGATTCGTTCGAGATACATTCTCTCAGCCTTCCAAATTTCAGGATAATCATGCAACCAAGATCGAAAGAAAGCAATCAAGCTCCAATTAAAGAAATCACGAATGTTGCCACAAATTCCAGAAATAATGCAACAATCCGGTGAAGATTTGAAATGCCTAACCCTAGAAAAAAGAGGTTTTCTTTCCAAGGCAGCAACTACAGATAACACAAAATGCCATAAATTATACGATCGAGAGGATGACGAACCTTGGCTGAAAATTCAACTCAATCATGCCCTAAACCATCCTATTTCAACCATTTAACCCATCAATTGAAAAAAAAAAAACTAAATCGTCTCAGAATCATACCTGAAAATTCAGGGTTGCGATTTGTCCACCACCCTCTGACTTCTGACGTCTGCACCCACCGTCTTCCGGCGCTAGGCCGCCTAGAATGTGCTCGCCCTCTTCCCTCGTCACTGAGCTCGCCCTCTCTCGTGTTCGAAGTCTCTCTGTCGTGTTTTGCTCTCTGTCATCTATGATAGAAAACAACCAGATATCATTTATTAGGTTAATTATTCTTTTGGGGAAATTGAATTTAACCACCCCTTATATTATACATTTTGTGTTTAACCACTCCTTAAATTAAATTCTACATTAAACCACCCCTTATATATCCAACTATACAAGTCACCTCCTTTTTAACAGATACGTTAAATTTCTGTTATGTTTTGTACTTATTTTTTTTGATTGAAATATGTTTTGTACTCTTAGATTAACCCTATCATTTTTAATTTTTATTGTATTTCTAAAAAGAAGAAAACTTTTTACATTGAGTATCTTTTTCGATTGAGCCATCTTTTTTGATTGAGCATTCTATCCTAATCCCATCTTCTCCATTCAATTTCATTCCAATAGTCCAAATTCTCCACCAAAATAACATTAAATTAACCTCTGTTTAAATTCCAACACCAACCGGTGCAAAACTCAAGCCCCAAATGCCTCAATTCTGCTAATTCGTATCCGGTGGCGGCAATGTCCAGATCCGCCATTCTCGGCAGTGGCGATGTCCAGATTCGCCATTCTCATCGGTTGTTGAACTTTCTTCAAAGCTATAACCTTGCCTCCAATACAATCTTGTAACAGTCATCACCTACTCCACAATCCACATTCATCAATCATCTTATTCAGATCCACCTTCTATTTCATTACCCGACTCAAATCTGTCTTCCTTGTCGACTCCTCTTGTTACCATCCTCCTTCCCACCTTCATCGAGGTCTCACGTCTCACCGGCGGCGGCAACGACGTCGACTACTCAGTCTACTCTTCCATCCAGTTCCACCCATTATAACTATTGAAGGGCTTCTCTTCCCTTATAATCATGAGAAAAAGACGGCACTATACTAGTTTCAAACATCAATTCCATAAATATACCCCTATATTAGTATTTTGACAAAAATAACCTGTTACAAGAAATTGGACAAAATTACCCCTAAATTAACTAGCATCAATAATACGTATCACAAAAAAAAATCTTAATCCCACTTTTCACGCACCATCACCAATTTCACATATCACTCCTGAAAACTACCTTCACCGTCGTGGCCTTGCCGTACGTGAAGCCGTCCAGCGCTGTCCGGCGCTATGACACCGTCCCGCCCCGTGACACGGTCCTCGTGCATCCATAGGACCTCCGCCCTCATGGGATTACCACCAACCACGACTATTGGGGTTTTGCTGCCGGACACCACCACCATTACCACTGTTTTAAGGAAGCCGCCGTGTTTTGCCGCCGAACTCCTGATGTCGGAATTGGTCTATGCATCTGTACAAGACGAAGAAGCACGTATAAAAAATTTAATGTAACAACTTGTAGGTTATTACGTACTACTATTACATTAATTTAGTAAGTTTTATAGTTTAATTGTTACACAAAGTTAATTAATTTAGTGTTATGTAAATTAATTTGTGATACATAAAAAAATTAAACTAATGTTGTGACATAAATTAATATAGAATAACTCTTATAGCTTAAATATTGGTACATAAAAGTTGTTACAATATTTTTGTTATGTAAATCAATGTAGAATAATTATTGTAGGTTAAATATTATTACAATACACTAATTTTGTGACATAAATTAATGTATAATAACTCTCTTAGGTTAAATATTGTTACATAAAAGTTGTTACACTAATTTTGTTTCATCAATTTTGAAAAGTTAATTAATTTAGTGTTATGTAAATTAATTTGTGATACATAAAAAAATTAAACTAATGTTGTGACATAAATTAATATAGAATAACTCTTATAGCTTAAATATTGGTACATAAAAGTTGTTACAATATTTTTGTTATGTAAATCAATGTAGAATAATTATTGTAGGTTAAATATTATTACAATACACTAATTTTGTGACATAAATTAATGTATAATAACTCTCTTAGGTTAAATATTGTTACATAAAAGTTGTTACACTAATTTTGTTTCATCAATTTTGAAAGGTATATTAATGTACAATAATTATTGTAGATTAAATATTGTTATATAAAAGTTGTTATACTAATTTTATTACAATAATTTTGTCACATAAATTAATATAGAATAGCTCTTTTAGGTTAAATATTATTACATAAAAGTTGTTTTACTCATTTTGTTATAATAATTTTGACAGGTAATTTATATGGAATAGCTCTTGTAGGTTGAATATTGTTACATAAAAGTTGTTACACTAATTTTATTACGATAAATTTGTTACATAAATTAATGTAGAATACCTCTTGTGAAATATTGTTACATAAAAATTATTACACTAATTTTGTTACTAACTTATGTGACTCTACTAATATTACTTAAATTAATTTATAATACCTCTTGTAGGTTAAATATTGTTAGTTACATTAAATAATTAAGGCAATTTCTTTTCATTAATTAATGTATAAAAACTTTTGTAGTCTAAATAATGTTACATAAAAATTGTTACATAAATTGTATGTAGGTAATTTTGTTAATTCGTGTAAGCATGATTTTATTACATTCAACAATGTAAGGCAATTCTGTTACATTCATTAATACTACAAATTAACAATTATGGTTTAAATATTGTATTACACTAATTTTATTACATTAATTAATATAAAATAACTTGTAGGTTAAATATTATTACATAAAAAATTTATACTTTTAAGTATTGCTACATAAAAATTGTTAAATAAATTTGACATAGTTGTTACATAAAAACGTGTAGGTTAATTATTGTTACGGTCGAAGTTACATAAATTTTATAGCTTTCTTATTTTCTCACTTAAACCTAATTGACCTCATTACACTAAATTCAATTTTAAATTTATTTTATGCCTTTTCATAATTCGATTGTGATTGTACCCTAATTGACCTCATTACACTAAATTCAAGTTTAAATTTATTTTATGCCGTTTCGTAATTCGATTATGATTGTAACCCTAATTGACCCTCATTACACTAAATTCATGCTTACATTTATTTCATACGAAAAAATAGTGTAACAAAAAAATGTACATAAAATTATACAATTGCAAGCAGCCAAGCACTATATACCGGAATGAATGTAAATATGGTACATTTGATCGCATCTAATCTGCGGTAGTCGACGATGGCAAGTTCATTCGGTGGCAAGTTCAACTTCTGCAGCAAGGTTGGTTTTGCCGAAGAATTGTCGGTGGCAGAGCAGTTTGTCTGAGTATTGCCCCAGAATTTTGGACGATCGCCGATTCAAGTTCAGTTTTTCGAATCTAGCCTAACAACTCGTGGAGATTTTGTACGCAGAAAGATTGAAAAGAAGATTTTTAAATATTTTTCTATAAAGGGTATTTTTGTAAACATAATATAAAAGATATATTTTTGGAAAATGAATTAGGCTGGGGTATATTATTGGAATAAAAAAATGAAAGAGAATCATCTCCCTCCCTTATTCCGTCAAGGGGCTCAATTGGAGCTTTTTAGTTTCGATTTGATTTGGTATTAATTTTGTTGCTGCAGAGTTACCCCTAATTAATTGCCTTGTTGTTCTAGATTGGAATGGAAATAGTTTGGTGTAATACTTGATGTGTTTTGGTATTTGAGAGTGGGTTAAAAGAAATTTGTGCCTTGCTTGTTGCTTTTTATGTACTGCATCATTTTGGGATTTGATCAGCAAAAGAAAATGATTTGGGAAGATAATAGATTAATTAGCATTTATTTTTCTTTGTAAACACAATAAAAATAAAGGGTAAAATGGTCTTCTAATAGATTTAACAGAAATTGTTAAAATGGGTGGTCATTTGTAAACAAAAGTAGATAAAAGGTGGTTAATAGTAAATTTTAAGATAACGGGTGGTCAAATGAAAATACTTTAAAATAAAGGGTAGTTAAGTGTAATTTACCCTATTCTTTTTCATACCAGCTATGCAACACCCCACCATTTTAGTTTGCAATTCTTTATTTTCTACTTATTACAAAATAAGCCTAAATTAAAGTCTTGATTTAAAGAAGACTAAGGTTTCACGATCCCCCTTTTCTTCACTCAAAACTCTTTGAATCTCCATCAAAATCCTCTTTTAACGTTCAAACTTCTCCTCGCTCACTCGCTCGTTGATTTCGACCTTCGTCGGGCATTTATGCGATTCATCCTGCAAAGTTCGGACGGAGCATACAATTTTTTCGCGTGCATACAAATTTTGCACGCAACAATTTGATGTGCATTTCTTATATGCACACAATTTTCTGCGTGCACTGCTTCTTTGCACACAAACTTCCTGTGTGCACTGCTATTATGCACACTTGCAAATTGCGTGCACAATTGTTTTGCACGCAATTCGCGTACGTGCATGTACAACTGCGAAAATAAAAAAACGCTTATATAAATGGTGAACATACCATGTAATCTTGATTATGTAACTCATATTCGGAGTTTATTTCATTATTACTCGATATTCTTTAAACAATAAGAGTATGAAGAGATTTAGATTTGAATTAGAGTTGTGTACAATAGAGAATGAGAAGGGAAGGATGAAAAAGTAAATTTAGACTGATTTTATAATTTTAAAAAAATAAAAAGTTGCAAACTAATTTTAAGAATGCTGCATAACATGATCCGTTTCTTTTTTATGTATATCTGATGTGTTCTGATTATTTATTTTCCTTTTTTTTAAATTGCAATTAACGAAAAATTAGATAAAATTGAAAGAAAGGGCACGGATCAAACTGAGATAAAAATTCAGGAGTACCACGCGGAATATCTTTTTTTCTGGACACCAATCGAAAAAGTACAAATCTGAGGACTACCACTCGAAATTTCCCTTTTTTCTATTGCTTCTGTAGTGTTGCAAGGACGAAACAGAGAGAATAAAACTCCTTGGCTTATGGGCCCAACTGACAGACTTTTCAATTCCCCGAGCCCAATTATAATTAATATGGTGCTGTTCAGCACTTCTAAACCGGAAACGATATTTTGGTTAATCCGGTTCTGGGCTGGAAGTTTTTGGCTTTTTTTCGGGAATTTAAACCTCATAATCGCAAGATGCCACGTTATTCGCAAAGTGTACCCAACTTTCACACATTTTGCATAGTGATCTTAGAGTTAGTACATCATACTTCCTTCCTTAAGTACGAATTTTATTGAATTTTTCTAAATGCCTAGTTGTATTTCGGACTTCGTTAGGAGAATGACTCTAAGTTTTTAATAAAGTTTTCCTGCAGGAGCTATACTTCGCTTCCTGACAAAAACAAAAGAGTTAGTACATAATTTGCACCATGTCCAATTTCATTATATAACACAAAACGCTAAATTCTCATTTTCTACAAGTGAAAAAAATTATAAAAGAAATAAGGAAAGGGGAATTTTTTTAGAAAAAATATCGTGTTATTATTATATCTACTTCCATTAAAGTAGGTGTATATTAAACAGAGTAGATAAAATAAATATTTGCATGTGTCTTGTGATGGAAAGAGTGAAAACATTTATATATCTACAACAAGTGATGAGAGTCCATCTACCGAGTCACCTACCGAGTCCTCTACCGAGCCACCTACCGAGGTCTCGCGTCTCGATACTGAGGCATCGCCTCTCGGTCCCGAGCAAACCTACGATGTCCCTCTCAATGCCAAGCCATCTACCGAGGCCTCGCTTCTCGGTACCGAGCCATCTACCAAGGTGTCACCTCTCGGTATCGAGCCACACGCCGAGCCAGATAGTGTGCCACTCCAGCCCCACAACGCGCCTTGGCATGCGCTTCTACAACCCTTGTATGCGCCACTCCCGGCGCCATATCCTGGTTGTGCGCCCTTGCACACGACTCTGTGGGGCGCGCCCATGCCCAGGCTTGATGGGAGCTTTTCTTCGGGCACTTTTGGTGGGACTTTGGTACATAACTGGAGTGAGGAATCCAAACCTAATGCCAAGTTCAATTTTCCCAAAAAAGGAGAGTCTTCACTTAGACAAATGTCCAAGACCAGCGTCCAAGGCTCCAAGGATCCAAGCCAAGGAACCACACCCTATCTTGGGTGCATCACGCGAGCCCAAGCTAAAGCAATGCTTGACCAAATCAAAGAGGAGCTCATGGATCATAAGTTTTCGAAGGCTTACAAAGGTGAAGGATGGAGTCTTCTTATGACTCTTGGCTCTACGAGTTGACTCAAGTGTGGTTAAGGACAATTAGTTTGTTTTCTTGAAATTATGGGGTTTAATTTGTAATTTCAAGAGGAGTGGTGGCTGTTTTGGTGAGAGGCGTGGCTGATGGGATTAAACCCTCGTTTGGCCACCTCTGTTCATTAGACTTGAAGTATGACAATATTTATTTATCTTTGTTTTCCATCTAAAGTTCTTCTTGATTTTTTTGTTGAATCTTGTTGTTGAGTCATATCCGACATCCTCTTTGACTTAGTTTGCAATTCTCGATGTGTAATATCCGAGCGTTGCATCCATATCCATCACTCTGTTGATCCATCTCCATTCGAATCACTTCCATCTCCATTCGTCCAAGTGAGGATTTCGTTCTTCTTGAAGGCGAATAGGCGATCTCAACCACCATCTCCTCCATCGATTTGACTATCAACAAGAAAAAGAAAATAAACAAATATTGCAACAAGTGACCATTATGCTTGAACCCGTTTAACAGCCAAATCAACACCCAGCAGGATGTTGTTCTTTGGTGCGAAAGAATTCAAAAATTCACAAGTTCAGAACGATAATATGACTACATAATATTACCATCGAGAATTTGATCGGTAGATTTGGGTTATCATGCAGCTTATAAAAGGTCTGCTTCTTGAGGTTGTTGTGCAAAAGATTGTGATGAATTGGCCCCCTCCTGCTGGGTGGATTAAATAATGAGTTTGGTTCAAATGAAATAAACTCTTATCTTGAAATAGACTCTTATCCTGAAATAAATGCACTTTTCTTAGTTCGTAGTGCACTTGGATTTGCACTTTTTATACTTTCTAGTGTACTTTTATATAAAAAGTGCACTATAAGAGTTTGTTTCATTTGAACCAAACTCATTAAATAATACTTATATTTACATTCAATCATTAGTTTAACAAGCTTGTGCACATCCATAACATTTTTATGCACACAAAAATTCAATATGGATGAAACTTTGTTTATATGTGCATAAAATCGATGCATATTTCAGTACAAACTTGCACACATTTAGGCAAGAATTGATGTACACCCATAACAAAGTTTATACACATCATACACATGTCCCATATTTATGTCCATGTTCTTCAAAAAATATTTTTTTTATAAGGAAAGCGATTAGGGCGGCCGTTAACAGGCTAACGACCTCCATATAGCATCTTGAAGGATGAGGTTCTGAAGAACCAAATCAACTGTAAGTGGACGGATGAAGCGCAGCGAAAAGAAACACCAATGTAGTCCGCCACCGAATTGCACTCTTGGACAACATAAGAATACTCCAATACTGGAACTGAGCAAGCAAGCAGTGGATATTCGCACATAACATCACAATTTCTCACAGACAGCGCAATCGCCAAGAATGACTTTGACCAGTTGCTAGTTGTCGCTTTCAATCCGTATATGTGAAATGACACGTCGAGTGGCCTCAATGATTCTCTGTTGTAAGGCGATGGTCTTGGATATCAGAACAGACTATCAACCAATCGGTCCTCCATCAAAATGAACGGGTTTGCCGCAACAATCTCTAAGGATATACCCGAACGAAGCCACCCCATTAGCATTAACTGCACCATCAAAATTAAGTTTAGTAAAATTCATCGTGATTCTACCGAAAAAAGTAAAATTCATCGTGGACATTTTCCACTTTGCGCATTTCCGCTCGTGCTTAGTGTTTTGGTCGCCAACTTTTGTTCCGTTATCGTCTTTCTTGTTAGTATTGTGCTATTCCCTTTTTTAGTTACGTATGAATTCACAAATATTGTCTTAGTCTATGTTCATGATTTTTTTCAATTTAACGCACGAGATTTATTCTTATTTTTTATGTATATATGCCCGTTTTCATGGGAATTAATACCATATTATATATAAATATATCCATATGTATTTATTTTGGTAGATATATATCCATATGTATATATACACATGTAACTGGTCTGTAATTTGCATTATACACTTTGGCTACCCCACCGCCTCTTAAGCAGTTTTCATTCCTTTTCCACAAGCTCCATCTTGCAAGTTATTAACTCAAAGGTGTGTTGATTACACCAACAAGAATAAAGGTAGAAGAAGAAGAATAAAGGTGGGGCTAGCTAGACTTAAGAGCATATATAGATCTTTAGTAAAAAAAATCCCGCAGACTCTTAACCCCTCATTTTTCTTTGTAAGAACGCAGTGCACTCGCTCATCCCATCATCAAGTTAAGAAAAGGATATCTTTGTATTCTTGGTTTAAGAGAATCAACATCTTCTTTCTTTCACCAAAATATCGACTTTAGACACCATTGACCTGTGTTTTCTTTAACACCCTTTATTTCTTTTCCAAATCCCAGTTCACACATGCTAGTTTAGGCGTATAACCAAAGCCAACTTTTTTTTTCTTCTTTTTCCTGTGTTCAGTGTTTACCACAGGTCCTTTTAGAAATGATTAATTTCAGGAATCAAAAGCCATTAAGCATTTTATATTCCCTAACAGTTTTCACTTTATAGGTGAAGCAACTTTTGTTTGTTGCATGATAAGAGAGAATCAATTCCAGTGGACAGAAAAGGCAATTTTTGAGCTGTTAGTGAAAAGCAAAATAAAGAAGCTAAAATCCATCCTAGCTCATAATATATCCTGTTCATATATAAACATAGCCATTAATTTCATCTGTCCAATTTCTCTTTCACACTCAAATCGGTTCCTAGGCTCAGCAATTCATCACCCTTGTGCTTCGTCTCCTTATTAATTCCCCTGGTACGTATCTCCATCAATATTCTTTCATATTTTTCTTAATGTTGTCACTTCATATTCTGTTACAACTTAACAGGCATAATATATATATCATTGTTGCTTGTCAACTCTTCATAATTTCACAACACATCACACTTATTAGTCCCAACATTGCCTTAATTCTCCAGGAAAGCTGCCAAGCAAAACTCAACAATTAGAAGGCACTAAAAGTGGCAACTTTACCTTTGAAGTGTTGTTAACCATGCAACAATCGTCCAACAAAGATGATTACCAAGTGAAAGACACAAAACCACAACTCGGCGAGCGATGGCCACACGGAGGAGTCCGAGGTGGAAGCGGATGGATTGGTACCGACAGAGTGGCGAGCACGTACGACTTAGTCGAGCAAATGCAATACCTCTACGTTCATGTAGTACGAGCCAAAGATCTCCCAACAAACCCTTTGACAGGAAGCTGCGACCCTTACGTCGAAGTCAAGCTAGGCAACTACAAAGGCAAGACCAAACACTACGAGAACAAAACGAACCCTGAGTGGAAACAAGTCTTCGCCTTCGCCAAAGACAAGCTCCAATCGACCGTCCTCGAAGTCTATGTCAAGGACAAAGACATGGTCAAGGACGATTACTTGGGCAAGGTTGTGTTTGATTTGCATGAGGTTCCTACTAGGGTTCCTCCGGATAGTCCCTTGGCTCCACAATGGTACAGGCTCGAGGATCGTAGAGGTGAAACTAAGCTAAGAGGGGAAGTCATGGTTGCGGTTTGGATGGGGACTCAAGCCGATGAAGCCTTCCCCGAGGCTTGGCATTCCGACGCTGCATCCGTAAAAGGAGAAGGCGTTTACAACATTCGGTCCAAGGTTTACGTCTCCCCGAAGCTATGGTATCTTCGGGTTAATGTGATCGAGGCACAAGATGTGGAGGCTCAAGATAAAAGCCAGCCACCACAAGTGTATGTGAAGGCTCAGCTCGGGAACCAAGTGCTCAAGACGAAGACGTCACCCAACAAGACGACGAATCCGTTCTGGAACGAAGATCTTGTGTTTGTAGCCGCCGAGCCGTTCGAAGAGAAACTTTATGTAACGGTGGAGAACAAGGTTGGGTCGGGGAAAGACGAGATCGTTGGGAGACTCGTCTTACCGTTGCATGTATTCGAGAGACGGCTTGATCACAAGGCGGTCCATTCTAAGTGGTTTAATCTCGAGAGGTACGGGTTTGGAGTGTTGGAGCCGGATCGAAGACACGAGCTCAAGTTCTCGACTCGGGTTCATCTAAGAGTCTGCCTTGAAGGAGGGTATCATGTGTTAGACGAGTCGACTATGTACATTAGTGATCAACGCCCAACCGCTAGGCAGCTTTGGAAGCAGCCCGTCGGGATTCTAGAAGTTGGGATCTTGAGCGCCAACGGGCTGCTTCCGATGAAAAAGACGCAAGACGGGCGTGGAGCAACGGACGCCTATTGCGTGGCCAAGTACGGGCAAAAGTGGGTGAGAACAAGGACCATTATGAACACCTCAAGTCCGAGGTGGAATGAGCAATACACATGGGAAGTGTACGATCCTTGCACGGTCATCACACTCGCGGTTTTCGACAATTGTCACTTGGGAACAGGGTCAGGATCATCGAAAGACGCGAGGGTCGGGAAGATAAGGATCCGACTCTCGAGCCTCGAAACCGACAGGATCTACACGATCTCGTACCCGCTCCTCGTCCTCCAACCCTCCGGTTTAAAGAAGATGGGAGAGCTACAATTGGCAATAAGATTCACTTGCTTGTCACTAGCAAACGTAATCTACCTCTACTCACAGCCTTTGCTCCCCAAAATGCACTACATCCACCCCTTCACGGTCAACCAAGTCGACAATCTACGGTTCCAAGCCATCACAATCGTCGCGTCAAGGCTAGGCAGGGCAGAGCCGCCGCTTAGAAAAGAGGTCGTTGAGTACATGCTAGATGTGGACTCTCACATGTGGAGCATGAGAAGAAGCAAAGCTAACTTCTTCAGAATCGTGTCTCTCTTCTCCGGAGCCATCTCGGTGAGCAGGTGGTTAGGCGAGGTTTGCAAGTGGAAGAACCCGGTCACAACGATCCTAGCTCACATCCTCTACCTCATACTCATTTGCTACCCGGAGTTGATCCTCCCGACTGTCTTCCTATACATGTTTCTCATCGGGCTTTGGAACTTTCGGTATCGCCCAAGGCATCCTCCACACATGGATACCAAGCTTTCTGTGGCGGAATCCACTCACCCAGATGAGCTTGATGAGGAGTTCGACAGTTTCCCGACGTCTAAGCAGATGGATGTCATTCGAATGAGGTATGATCGCCTTAGGAGCATCGCTGGGAGGATTCAAACCGTGATTGGGGATTTGGCGACTCAAGGAGAGAGGCTACAGGGGGTGCTTAGTTGGAGGGATCCTAGAGCAACGTGCCTCTTCACTATCATCTGCCTCTTCATGGCTGTCACTTTCTACATTACGCCTATGAAGATTTTGGCTCTCGTAGGGGGTATGTATTTCCTACGACACCCTCGGTTTCGAAGTAAATTGCCGTCTGTTCCTAGTAACTTCTTCAAGAGATTGCCTTCTCGAGCCGATAGCTTGTTGTGAGATTATATTGTTAGCTTTCTATATGTATTAATCTTCGAAGCTTTGATGATGTTTTGTAATAATCTATTTTGGAGTACATACTCTCTTGCTCAATTTCAAACGTTATTATAGGATCAGTTTACATAACAGAAAGAGCATACATATTGTAGGATCAGGTACAATATCACTTCATATGATCCTATACATATTTTGATTAACACGAAAGTGATTGATAATTCAAGTAGGTTTTGATAGGTTCATTCCGTGAAATGATAACTTACCATTTTAGATCGATCCTCAATGTACGTATCAATTAATGGCTGAGCGAAATACAAATCAAATATGATTATGGAGTAGAGAAATCGGACCGAGCAAAAGAGTGATGCGATCCGGTCCTAGACCCGATTGATCATGACTAGCCCGAGTCGACCGAGATCTTGGCGTCCGTCTTGGATTCCAACCTAGTTCGTTACTATTATATTTATTATTATATTTATTATATTTCCTATTTTGACATGTTTCTATTTATAGTTAGTTTCTATTTATGTTTTCGCTATTTCTATTTTTGGGCGTAGTTTCTATTTATGTTTCCGCTATTTCTATTTTTGGGCGTGTATCTACTTATGCTTAAGAGACTGGCCCAATAGTTGGATTCCGCCGCCGAGCCCGCCATATGACCGACAAGATTACTCTCCAGCGCCGAGTCGTCGTAGTTGTTCCTACTACGATGACGGGTTTTATGAGTTCCGGTGTCCATCCAGGCCGGTTTATTATCATGATGAGCCTTTCGAGATACCGGTTGTGCCACCGCCGACTCGGCCTTGTTCCAGCATATCGCGCCCGCGCCACGATGAGCCGCGGTCGCGCCCCACCATGTCGGGACCGCGTCACCCCCTTCCCAACCCGCGTAATTCCGACAATGGCCTCTATTTTTCAGAGCGCGGTCCAAGATCACCATGACACGGCCGCGCACTCCAGAGCCAGTCCATGTCGTTCAGTGCTAGCGCCGATAGCGTCGTTGACTCAATTGGCTCAAGAGAGAGCAGCCATGCGGGAGGAGTTGGTCCTGATCCGAGCTGAACTCGACGACATTGCATCAAAGGTCGCTGACGCGGCTAAACAGTGTCCGCACCCGCGGATGTCCAGGTCGAGCCTGTTTGGGACCGTGAGCCCGTTTGGGATAGCGAGCCCATCTGGGATAGCGAGCCCGTCTTTGATGAGTCGAGTTTACCGCCTCCATCTCCTTGTCCGATGTTTTTGCTTCCTGCAGCAGTCGAGCCATCGCCTATTGTCGTCGTGCCCTTGCTTGACATTGTGCCATCTTCGGAACCAGAGTTTTTTTGCCTATTATAGACGTTCCAAATGACGACACAGAGCCCGACGATGTATTTATGCTGCCTACTGATCTCCGCCTCTCCCCGGACCACCCGAGCTCGAAGCGAGGACGCTTCAATTCTAAGGGAGGGAGGATGATGTGATCCGGTCCTAGACCGAGATTGATCATGACGAGCCCGAGTCGACCGAGACCTTGGCATCCGCCTTGGATTCCGACCTAGCTTGTTACTATTATATTTATTATATTTCCTATTTTGGCATGTTTCTATTTATAGTTAGTTTCTATTTATGTTTCCGCTATTTCTATTTTTGGGTGATTGTCTACATATGCTTAAGAGACTGGCCCAATAGTTAATTAGGCCCATTATCTAGACCTAGTTAGGTTTTATATTCTCTATTTAAAGAACTCTTGTAATCAGTTTTATTTACGCCTTGCTATAGACAGATTGCCTTGTGTGAATCGAGTTTCTCTTCCTTAAGGCCTAGGCGTCAACCCGGTTATTGAACCGACCCCTTTTCTATCCCTTTTCCCACGCCCTTGTCTTGGCCCTAGGACACCCGAACTCGATCCGTCGAGTTTTCCCTCACGAGCCAC
The DNA here is from genome assembly GCA_964016875.1 of Fallopia convolvulus. NCBI lineage: Eukaryota > Viridiplantae > Streptophyta > Magnoliopsida > Caryophyllales > Polygonaceae > Fallopia > Fallopia convolvulus. The sequence continues at coordinate 36,200,660 of OZ024737.1, forward strand.
CCTGTAGTTCGCGCTTATCCCGGTTACTATTCGTTGGAGAAGATCCGAGGTCCTTCCGAGCCTAGATCGGGCACCCGTGCGATCCACCCAAAAGGCGGAACGCATCAAATAGCCCATCAGATCTTCGGATGTTGTTACTCTTCTAAAATGTAATTGATCGTTTAATACTAAACCTAGAAACAACAGATCTGATCGATCTCGAAACCACAAATGCAAACTAAAAGCGAACAGAAACAAGCAAAGAACTCAGCGAATTTGGTGACCCGGTTCAAGTACTAACACTCTACATCCGGGGGATCTCAGAGGAGGAGATCCGGCTCAAATATGCACTAAGATCAAAGCTCATGGCGTTCAAGTACAAGTGATGACACAAGTAAGCAAAGCAAAAGACCAGAACAAGGAAACAAGAAGATCGGAGAACAGTAAGCAAGAACAGAAGGAAGGGGATGAGAAACGAAAGGGATTCGGCCCCCTTTCAAGGTTGCAAAGCTTGAGCTAGACTCTTCAAAGCTTCAAGGACCACCGGAGATGAGCGTCACCAGCAAGAGCTCCTTCTTCTTTCTCTCTTCTCTCTCTCTTTTCTGGATCTAGGGTTTGCACCGCTCTGAAATGACCTCTTCCAAGAGAAGCTAGCTATTTATAAGCTAGGTCATAGCTAAAACGACGCGTTTACACTTCAAGGCTTTCAAGAGAGGCTCGGGTTTCAGACTTAAGCATTGGGCCTAACTAACAAGGCCAGCCCAATCGTTCCAACCGAATAAGGCCCAATTCTTCCAAGTCGCCTAATCGAGCTACCTCAAACCGGGTTCCCCCGCGGTGGATTGCTCGACCAATTTACCTAGAAAATTAGGTCCTAAAAACCAGTTGAACCCAGTTCCCAAATCCTAATCTAATGCTCTACCATTACATTTGATTTTACACTTTGTACATTGAACTTGTCATCATATGAGGATTAAAGCATTACAACATAAACCTTGCAGGTTCATCCAAGGTCCCCAAAGTCTGGGCAGGACACACTTCAGCGTCTGATCTAGCATGAAAGAATGTCGTCGGCTTCACCATCACACAGTGCCCCGCGCTCTTATATAATCCATTGCTCAAATCTGCAAACCAAATACATGCAAAAAAAACCTCTTGTTATAAATCAAGCAAACCTCTCATATGAACTTGCCTCATCAATCAATCCCCTGAAATTTGTTCATCTGATAAATGCATGGTTCGATTAGTTCCATGGTAGTAATCAAGCAACATCCAAATGGATACCTCCATGAAATCTCCTCCGACATTGATAATGAAAGCACATGGAAGAGGTGTTATAGGGAGCCATTTTCCATCTTTCCTGATCTAAAATCCCTCAACTTGATTTAGTTAAAGTAGGATTTGTAACTGCACTCGCATTGGAATGTGGCCACACTTAATTGTATTGTGGGCATGAAGGATGATATGCAATTCCGATTACTTTCCTCCCATCATCAAATAATCCTCATATGTCTTTCCTATTGTTAGATTGTGAATGTCCTTTAGGGTTTGCCTTTCCATTGATTCAGTATAAATAGAGTACACAACCTTGTATGGCAAGTTAGGTTATACAAGGAATATTTACAAATAATAATATATGCTATTACTCCCCCGCAATCAAAATGGGAGGTGACCTAACAGTGAGACTGTCTCTAAAATCTAAAAATAACTGTGTAGGCAAACCCTTGGTAAAAATATCAACATACTAATAGGAGGATGGCACATGAAGGACACGAACATGTCCCAAGACAACCTTTTCTCGAACGAAATGAATGTCCAACTCGATTTGTTTGGTACGCTGGTGTTTTACCGAATTGTTGGCCATATATGTAGCATTATCTATGTAAACCAACATAGCACTCCGTAGAGGACACTATAACTCAAGGAGAAGGTTGCGGAGCCAAGAACATTCAGCAACAACATTAGCAACCCCGCGATATTCAGCCTCAGCACTAGATCGGGAAACCACAGATTGTCGTTTCGCAGACCAGGCAACAAGTGTGTCATTCAGAAACACACAATAACCAGAGGTAGACCGACGAGTGTCAGGACAACCAACCCAATGAACATCAGTATAAGCTACAAGAGATGGCTTGGGCGCATATGTGATGGTGACACCCAAGGCAGCAGTACCGTGGACATATCGAATAATGCGCTTCAGGGAAGACAAGTGAGCCTCTCGAGGATCATGCATAAATAGACAAACTTGTTGAACAGCATAATATATGTTTTTTTGGTCAAAACAGCATAAGATATGTATGGCCTAGTAAAAGTGAGATATTGTAGTGCACCAACTAGACTGCGATATAAGAAAGGATCGGCTACAGGGGACCTGATGACGCACTAAGCTTCACACCCGAATCAATAGGTGTGACAACAGGGTTGCAAGAGGACATGTTATCCCTATCAACAATCTCATGGGCATATTTTTCCTGAGAAAGGAAGAGGTCGGACGACGTCGGGCGAGCAGAAATTCCCAGAAAGTAAGACAGGGGCCTAAGTCAGATAAAGCAAACTCACGACCTAGTGAGGAGATGATGTCCGTTCGTAAGGATTCAAAGGAAGCTGTCAGAATGATGTCATCAACATAAACCAAGAGAAAAGTTGTGTCAACACCACGCCGTAAAATAAACAAGGATGAATCACATCTGCTGCCTGTAGATCCGAGGCGGAAAATATAGGTAGCTAGCCACTGGTACCAAGCACGAGGTGCCTGTTTGAGCCCATAGAGTGACTTACTAAGTAGACATACATGCTTAGGACGACTAGGATCCACAAACCCGGGTTGTTGAAACATATAAACCGTCTCATTGAGATGACCATGGAGAAGCGCATTCTTGACATCCAGTTGATGTATAGGCCAACGCGATACAACAAGATGAAGAACGGTCCGAATTGTTGCAGGTTTGAGCACTGGACTGAAAGTCTCATCACAATTAATACCAACCTTATGAGATCTGTCATTCGCAACAAGTCGAGCTTTGTTGCACTCAAGAGACCCGTTAGCATGGAATTTGTGGCGAAAGAGCCACATACAACGAACAACATTAGTATCATCTAGCCTAGGCACCAACACCCAGGCTCCATTACCAATAAGAGCTTGATATTCGTCAGTCATGGCAGAATTCCAATTTGGATCAAGGAGAGCGGTTTTGTGTGATGTTGGCACATGGGAAATGGTAGGCTTAGAAGTGGTGGTGGAAAGATCGAATAAGACACGAGGTTTAACAACCTCGGCTTTACTACGAGTGGTCATCGGGTGAATATTTTGGGGTTGAGATTCAGTGGATGGGCGGGCACGGGCGAGTGTGCCGCGGGCGCGGGCGAGTGTGTCACGGGCGCAGTATAGGGCAAGGGACTGGCGGGTGCGGGTGATAGGGCGGCGGGCGCGGGTGTTAGTGTGGCGGGCGCGGGTGAGGTCTGATGGCTAGAATGGGGAGATAAATGGCTCGGTGAAGGTGGGGCACGAGCATGAGACGCACAGTCCAATGGTGAGCGGAAGGAGTGTATGAGAGGGGAAGTAGAGTCATCTAAGAACTCATATGAAGGAAAAGAAGGCACCGTTTCAAAGACAAAGGGAAACTCTGATTCATTAAAAGTGACATGACGAGATATGATAATTTTGTTGGTGGACAGGTTGAGACACAAGTACCCTCTATGATGGTCAGGGTACCCAAGGAAGACACAAGGAGTGGAGCGGGGTTGAAGTTTATGGGCATTTTGAGACGACAGGTTAGGAAACATACACCCGAAGACCCGAAGGTGATCATAAGAGGGGGTGACATTGAAGAGAAGTGTAGTAGGGGTGAATTTATTAAGGAGAGGTGAAGGAAGAATATTGAGAAGGTAGGTAGCAACACCGACTGCAAATGGCCAAAATTCAACCAACACGGAGGCGTGTAACATAAGCGTTTGAGCCATGTAATTAATTGTTCGAATTGCACGCTCAGCCTTGCCGTTTTGAGCCGAAGTGTAAGGACAAGAGAACCGAAAAGTTATTTCGTGTTTTTGAAAGAAGGAGTGAAAATAATGATTATCAAACACTTTGCCATTGTCACATTGAAAAGCTTTGATGGGGCAATTAAATTGAGTGTGAACAAATTTGTGAAAGAAAATGAATTTATCATACACTTGAAATTTGAATTGGAGAGGAAACACCCACATAAATGTGTAAAATCATCAAGCAACAATAAATAACATTTATGACCAACAGGTCTGGTTACAAGAGAAGTCCACAAGTCACTATGAATTAATTGAAACGGTGTAGTAGTAAAGACCTAGAAGAGCTAAAAGGTAGACGAGTATGTTTGCTCAGTAGACAAGACCGACAACAACTAGGATCATACATTCTATTGAAACTAGAAGAATTAAACTGTTTAAGCAATCTAGAGATAAGGACGCTTGGATGCCCATAACGAGCATGCCAGACTGAGGATGACACACTAGAAAGAGACATAGGACTGGAGGAGGAAGTGGTTGGATAAAGCTCGCCCGAACTAGTGCATCTCATGCGACGTGTTCCCGTATTGAGATCCTTCACAGAAAAACCATTTGGGTCAAATTCAACACACATTATTATCAATGGTGAATTTTCGGACAGAGATAAGGTTTTTAATGAGGTGAGGAGCAATAAGAACATTGTTGAGTTTCAAGGGTGGGGCGGATTGGTTGAGTAAGGCGCCTCCAAGACCTGTAGTTGGTATATGCTTGCCATTTCCGACTATAATAGAAGAATTAGGACTCTTAGAGGTAATAGAAGAAAGTATACTTCCATGATCCAGTTGGAATCCGGCGGGTATAACGTCATTGTGTTGAAATTCTGGGTGAGCTCAGTCATGGGCATGTACCCATGATCAGTGAACACTGAGTTAGCCTGCTGCGGTGGTGGTCTTGGTGCCGGTCCGAGTAAGCCCTACAATGGGTGAGACGGATAAGGACAAGGGGCCTGGTTCCAAATAGAGAATGACATTGCTCGGGCTGAGAATTTCCAGTCAACTGAATCCAGCCATAAAGCGTTCGTTGGAACTGTTGCGGAGCGTTACCACGCCCGCGGCCCCTGTCATCACGACCGCGACCCCTGCCGCCGCGACCGCGGGTAGTGCCCTCGCGCCCGTGGTTATGTGCAGCATTGTTGGAGGAGGGCGGCGGGGCAGATTTCTCTGTTGGCGGTGGAGCATCAGCGTTGGCATTTAGTGCTTTGACTTCAGCATCAATGGAGTCACGTTTTTCATGTCGGGTTTCCTCAAGAAGAAGCATGGAGCGAGCTTGGGAAAACTCAGGCAATGGCTGAGTCTGCTGAATTAGGCTGGCCACTGTATCATACTCAGCAAGAAGACGAGAGATTAGTTGAATCACAATTTTCCGTTGAGACAACGGAGAGTCAACATTGGCAAGTTGATATGTGAGATCCTTCATGTGTTGACAATAAGTGGAGATGGACGGGAAAGCCTCAAGTCGACACCTGCTGAATTCATTCTAAAGATAAACAGCCCTAGATGCTTTGTTGTCATGAAAGATATTCTTCAGACGAAGCCAGGTAGACATAGCTGTAGTGTTGGGCTCTAGAATTGTGGGAAGGAGGTCCTGAGATATAGTGGCATAGATCCACAGGAGGATAATGGCATCCAGTTGATCCCATAGTCCATCATCAAAATTAGACGGGCGTGCAACATTCGAGTCAATATGGTCAAGAACTCAATGTGCACGGGCTGCAACTTTGAATAACTCAATCGAAGAATTGTACTTGCTATGGGAGTTATCAAGCACAATCGAAATGAGATTTTTGATGTTTGAGACTGCGAGAGCGGAATGAAAGAGGTTTTTCCCGGAGCCTACCGAGGAGTTGTCACCTGCGATGGTTGCCGACAGTGTGACGATCGGATCTTTTTCGTAAGCCACTGGCGTTTTGACGCCGTTGACTGAGGAGTCACCATCGTTGTCCATGACAGCGATGAATTAGGGCAGATTTTGAGAGGGTCTAATGAACCGAGGGGAGCGGCGCAGGGAGGGAAGCGACCAATCTCGTGGATCAATCAGTAGGAGAGGGTGATTAAGAAGGTCGGAAGCGTGAAGGAGGGCCGGCCGGCAGACATTGCGCAGAGGAAACAAGCAACGAGAGAAAGGAAGAGGGTCCGGTTAGGGTTAGGCTCGTGATACCATGTTAGATTGTGAATGTCCCCTTAGAGTTTGCCTTTCCATTGATTCACTATAAATAGAGTACACAACCTTTATGGCAAGTTAAGTTATACAAGCTGGAATATTTACAAATAATAATATATGCTATTATCTATCGATCTTCAAATCTTTAGGCGTGCAACCAAATACTCAGATTGTAATCCCAATGAATTTGAGAGTAATCAATGAATTTGTAGCTTCCATTGGTCGAAGCTACAAATTGATTAGGATCTTGCAGATATGTTGTGTTTGGAATTTGAAGGTGGAACATTAAGTACCTCATAAAAACAATAACAATTGTTCAATTTCATTGTCATTTGTTACTGCTGCACAACAGATACCGTAGTAAGAACCGTAAATAAAGGCGACATGGGAAATGCAATATAATACAATATAGGATTGATTCATATTTTCTGAAATACAAAATAATGTATTTATAATACACCCTAGCGGTTCAATAAAAGCGACATGAGAAAGAACCGTAAAGAAAACCCATGAAGGAGTTTATAAAACTCTATTTAAAAAGATTGCATTAATAACGTATCAAGGATCCTATGCTTATTCTGACTCACATGGCAATCTCTCTTCATACGATCCTTTGCTTATTCTGACCCAACATGAAAACATAATTGATATTCTGATTAGGTGTTTTATAGGTTCATTGTGTGAGTTGATCACTGATCACGAGAGATCGATCCTCACTGTGTCCAGGTACGATTTTCCGTTCAACGGCTGAGCAAAAAAGCCTCTCATATACTCGGATGTCTTTATTCTTCTGAACCTTGCGGGTTCATCCAAGGTCACCAAACTCTGGACGGGACCCACTTCAGCGTCTGGTGTAGTGTCGAAGAATATTGCGGCCGATAGCCTCTCTATCTTCGGGTCCACCATAGCACGGTGCTCCACGCTCCTGTAGATCCCATTGCTCACAATCTGCATAGCATATACACAATATTTTGCTTTAGGAAAAATAAACACCAACCTCTCATATGAACTTACCCCATCAGTCCCCAGCAGCACTGATTGTTTGAACAATCTGAAATCTCAGATTTGTGTTGAATCCAGATTGGATTCAATCACACAAGTGAAACAAACACGAAGAGGAGAAGAAAGAGAAATAACAGAAAAGAGAGTTTGTTATTGAATCAGTTGTGTTCTCGAGCTTACAAGAGTGCCTTATAAAGCTTTCTCACTTCTTATCTAAACGATGCGTTTTACCACTCAAGCTTATTACATTTTTACACTGATACTATATTCATATTCCCCCCTCAAGCTTGACTGTGTTAGAGAGAACCAAGCCAAGCTTGTCAACTAAGAAGGAATGCTGCTGAGCGCCTAAAGGTTTAGTGAATAAATCAGCAAGTTGCAATCCAGAAGAAACATGCTGAGTAGTAAGAAAACCATCTTGAATAAGCTCTCTGATGAAATGGCAGTCAATACGAATGTGCTTTGTGCGTTCATGAAAGACTGGGTTCTCTGCTAATTGCTGAGCAGATCGATTGTCACACGTGAGAGGAATAGGCTTAGGTATGGAGACACATAAATCTCCAAGCAACCCATCTAACCAAATAAGCTCACTGCTAACATAGGACATAGCTCTATATTCACTTTCAGTTGAAGATTTAGAAACAGTCTTTTGTTTCTTGCTCTTCCAAGAAATGAGAGATCCTCCCAAGAAAACACAATAGCCAGATAAAGATCGACAAGTAAAAGTACAATTACCCCAATCAGCATCACTATATGCTTCCAGAGACAAATCATTGGCACTGGAATAAAAAAGAGACATGTTGAAAGTCCCTTTGAGATACTTAAGCAAGTGAACTGCAGCATCCATATGTGGCTATCTCGAAGAAGCCAGAAACTGACTAAGATGTTGAACAGAGTAAGATATATCAGGTCTGCTGAGTGTGAGATATAACAATTTCCCAATCAACCTTCTATAAGCTTCAGGATTAGACAATACCGAGCCTTCATCAAGTGAAAGCTTTAGATTCCTCTGCATTGGAAAAGCTACTGGCTTGCGTCCTGTTAATCCAGCATCATGCAGTATATCCAGAATATATTTCCTCTGATTCAAAAGAAGTCCTGATGAAGACCTTGCAATTTCCATCCCTAAAAAATAACGAGCATGACCCATATCTTTAATGGTAAAAGCTTTATCCAAAGCACTTTTAACCAGACAAACTTCTGTTTCTGAATCACCAGTAATCAACATGTCATCGACATATACCAAAGTTATGGTAAGCTGACCCATGCTGTTCTTTACAAATAGAGAGTAATCATGCTTGGATCTAGTAAATCCCAACTGAAACAACAACTTGCTCAATTCAACATTCCATTGTCTACTGGCTTGTTTAAGTCCATATAAAGACCTGAGTAGACGACATACCTGACCCTTTTGTGCTGGATAACCAGGAGGAGGCAACATATATACTTCCTCATCAAGATATCCATGCAAAAATGCATTATTGATATCAAGTTGATGTAAGGGCCAATTTTTAGCAGCTGCTAATGCAAGCAAAACTCTCACAGTTGTGAACTTAGCAACAGGAAAAAAAGTATGTTTATAATCTTTATCTTTGACTTGAGTAAATCCTTTAGCTACCAATCGAGCCTTATATTTATCAACCTGACCATCTTGCTGATATTTCACTCGAAATACCCACTTACAACCAATTGCTTGTTTTCCTGGTGGTAAAGAGGTTAACTGCCAAGTACAATTATCCTCAAGTGCTTTAATCTCTTTACTCATAGCATCTTGCCATTTAGGATCATCTTTCGCCTTAGCATAACAACTAGGCTCAGGGATAGCAAAAACATTGAATAATGAAACAACATAATCTTGTGAATAACAAGATAGAGCTGTTTCAGTAATGATGGGAAAAGCAGAGGATTGAGAATCTGATAAATCTTTCCTGGGCAATAAATGACAATCATAATCCTTGAACTTTATAGGTGGTTTAACAGGTCTAGAAGAAAGTCGAGGAAGAAAATGTTCAGGAGAAGATTGATTAGGAGCAGGTGGTTGAAAATTTGAACTAGAAGTAGAAGAGTGTGAAGTTGTATCAGAAATATGTGTAGGAAGAAGTTCAGAATTCTGAGATGTGCTCAAGAAAGGAGAGATTTCTGAAGATGATTCAAAAGATGGCAAAGGAGAGATTTATAAGGCACTCTTGTAAGCTCTGATACCATTTGAACAATCTGAAATCTCAGATTTGTGTTGAATCCAGATTGGATTCAATCACACAAGTGAAACAAACACGAAGAGGAGAAGAAAGAGAAATAACAGAAAAGAGAGTTTGTTATTGAATCAGTTGTGTTCTCGAGCTTACAAGAGTGCCTTATAAAGCTTTCTCACTTCTTATCTAAACGATGCGTTTTACCACTCAAGCTTATTACATTTTTACACTGATACTATATTCATAGATTGTTCATCTTACAAATGCATGGTTCAATCGGTTTTATCTTATTAACCAAGCAACACCCAAATGGATCAATAAAATTCAACACAACAACATCAAACTAGTGTTAACCCGCCTCAGGCGGGATCTGGGGAGTCATGATATACACACCCTTGCCTCAATATAAAACCGAGAGGGTGTATGAAGAAGACCCAAGTATTATCATTACTGGGAAGACCCAAAGAAAACTAAAATTCAAGTATGTGACAATGATAAGTGAATCTAGTTAAAATGCACCAAAATTAATATAGGGCTTATATTCATCTCAAAGACATTGTATAAAAACCAATAAGCATGAGGATGCCCCAAAGGATCAATAAAATTCAAGTGTGGGTTAAATACCTCCATGATATCTCCAACATTGACAATGAAAGCATCTGGAAGAGGGTTTATACGGGGCCATTTTCCATCTTTCTTGATCTCGAGTCCATCAACTTGATTGAGTTGAAGCAAGATTGTGACGGCACTAGCATCAGAATGTGGCCTTATGCCGATCACCTTGTCGTATTGCCGGCATGGAGGATAGTATCCAATTCTGATCACTTGCTTCCCATCATCAAATAATCCACTTAATTCTTCCCTATCAATCTTCAAATCTTTGGCCATACAATCGAAGATTTTCGTCACCAACTGTTTGAGCTCAGTTGTGTATCTTTCCAAAGTTTCCCTAAACAAGGATCAAATTATTTAAATATTACCCAATCCGATAACCCAACCACATATGACTTGTAGTTAGTAATTCTAATAGAAAGACCCAATCGTGCCATACACGACGATGATTTAAAAAAATAGTTATGTAAAACCCATACTTTTCGATTGAATTTTACATAAACTTATTTGATAAGATAAAATAAAATAATTTCCTCAATAAAACATTCAAGCGAGAATTATTATAATATGTAGGGAATGTAAATAAAGATTTATATTTATTTTAAAATATTTTATTTTTAATTTTAAATACTTGTATAAAGAAGTTTTCTAAAAGATGTTATACTAAACTAGTTGTACCCGTCGTACCATGTACGACTACGATTCGATATTTTATAGACATTATAAATAGGTTATTAATAAATAAAAATATAATATAAATTTCAATATAAGTAATTTTATTGCCTGTAGAATGAATAATTTTTTTAATCAATATAAATGGTTAAATTTAATGTTGAGAATGAAGATATATATTTATTTTTAAATACTTGTTTAAAGAAGCTTTCAAAAGATATTGTTATACTAAATAGATATATGTTTGATGTTAGAGATAAATTTAAATAGTTTAAAAAGAATTTAATAGAAAGAAGTTATAATAATAGAAATACAAATTAAATTTTTAAATATTAGGTGGGGCCAGAATTATTATGGTGGCTCGAAAAGGGACAACTTTAATATATAGTTATAGATTTTGTTTTCTATATTTACATGAATAAGTCAAAAAAATTAAGGAAAAGATAATGCAAATTTTTTAATTAAAATTCAATTTTGGCAAGTAATTGAAATTTTTACTTTTATTTTTTTTTATCAAAATTTGATTTAAGATAAACTTTTACCTAAATAGATAAAGAGATAAAGATAAAATTGTTTTTCATTGTTTTTAACTAAAATTCGAATTTAAATTTTTTTAACACAAATGGATATAAAGGAATTTAATTAAAAAAAAGCTTAATTAATATAAATAAAATTAAAAATTTTAAATATAAGGTGGGGCCAGAATCAACATGAAAAATTTAATTTAAGATAAATTTTTACCTAAATAGATAAAGAGATAAAGATAAAATTATTTTTCATTTTTTTAACTAAATTTCGAATTTAAATTTTTTTAACACAAATAGATATAAGGGAATTTAATTAAAAAGGATTAATTAATATAAATAAAAATCTTAAATATAAGGTGGGGCCAGAATCAACGTGGTGTCTCGAAAAGGCACAACTTTAATATATAGTTATAGATAGATATTTGTTTGATGTTAAAGATAGATTCAAATAGTTAAAGAATAATTTAATAAGAAAAGGTTAAAATATTAAAAATAAAAATAAATTTTATGAATATGAGGTGGTGTCAGAATCATTTTTGTGGCTCGAAAAGGTATAACTTTAATATATGATTATAGATTATAGATTATAGATTAGTTAAACTAGTTTTACCCGTCGTACCATGTACATCTACGATTCGATATTTTATAGACACTATAAATAGGATATTAATAAATTAAAATATAATATAAACTTTAATATAAATAATTTATTACTCGTAGAATGTATACTTTTTAATCAAATATTATAATCTTCATATTTTATTACTTTTCATGTACGTAAATTTAGTGATTATCAAATATTTCAATCTATCTATTAAATATTTTATTATCTATTTTTATTAATTTTAAACATTATAAATATTTATCATTAATTTTTTTATAAAATAAAATCACTATATATCTATAAATAAATTCGTCAAAAGATTTATGATAAAAGATTTGTATTTATTTTGAAATATTTTATCTTTAATTTTAAATACTTGTATAAGGAAGCTTTCAAAAGATATTGTTATATTGAATAGATATTTATTTGATGTTAGAGATAAATTTAAATAGTTAAAAAAGAATTTAGTAGAAAGAATTTATAATAATAGAAATAAAATTAATTTTTTAAATTTGAGGTGGGGTCAAAATCGTTCTGGTGGCTCGAAAAGACACAGTTTTAATATATAGTTATAGATATGGTAAATGATAATAACGGATGAAGTAATATAATTACAATAGGTAAAAAATGCTTCTTCAACTTTAATAATAGTATATTGATGATCGATGTGGATCATGTCCGATTCAGAATAACTGTTAGAGCTAGATTAATTCGAAAATATAGATTTACCAAGGACCAAGATCAATCACCAGGAAACTGCACAAAATTAGTACCTGAACGGGAGAGGCAACATGGGCAGTAAATGGGGCCTTCTGAGTTGCAGAGAGAGGATGGTGGCGAAGAACCCATCAGCCCAGGTTAGTTTCTGGTCCTCCGACACCACAAACTTCTGCCCGAATCCTTCAATGTCGTCAGGGGTTTGCCAGTACTTTTTCTTCTCTTCTATGGGCAGCTCAAAAAACGCTTTGCTCTCCACCTTGAATCTCTCAATAAGCTCATTGCTCACCCCATGGCTCACCAGCTAAGAAACAATTAACTAAAGTATCAGAATAATCAGATGGTATGTATTCTCCATTCACAGTTTCACACATGACACATGTATTGGTGGGTGGACAATAAAGAAGGTAGAAATAGAAACCTGGAGAAAGCCCCACTGAGTGCAAGCGAGATGGAACTTGGCAAATTCGGCGAGATCGCCTTGGAGCAAGGATTCCAGGGACACAACCGGCAGCTGCTCCGGATGAGCGCTGGCGAAAGAGGGCTCCACGTGGTCGTGAAGGTATCTCTCCGGAATGTTTTGAAGCTGTGGATTGTTCTTGACCAGCTCTACAACGTACGCTAGGAACAAGGAGTGACCTTGCCTCAACCACTTCCTTCTTTGCCTCCATTGTTGCTTCTTCAATTCAATTGCTTCTAGTCTTCGATTTATATAATTCGAAATTAGGTGGAAACGTTTGTTGAACAATGATTCAAAACGTTTGTTGAACAATTATTAATTAGTTTAATAGAAACTAGTTTCTTAGAGTTAATTAGTGAGTCATTTCTTTAATTATTATTTGTAGGATTTGCTAGAAGATATTGAGCGGTTAGTATATTGTATAGATTGAAAGAGAAATTGCATATCTTATTAATAAGAGAAGACAAGTATTTATACCTATGTACAATGATAGAATAATAACGCAAAGATAATCCTAGAATATGTTTTATAATAATCCTAGAATATCATAGAAGATACTAGCGTGATACCCGTGCATGTTATTAATAAGAGAAGACAAGTATTTATACCTACGTACAATGATAGAATAATAAAGCAAAGATAATCCTAGAATATCATAGATAATCCTAAAATATCATAGAAGATATTAGCGTGATACCCACGCATGTTATTAATAAGAGAAGACAAGTATTTTTTTTTTTGATCAAAACCCAACAAACTATTCATTCAAATCAAAGTTCAGCAGTTCATACAACTCCAAAGGAAAGCTAAAACTCCCAGAACAAAAAACAAACGAAGAAGGGCACCACCTGCTTAACCAGTTTGCTACCCTATTAGCTGACCTACGAACAAAAAACCAATTGCATAAAGGGAAAGCATAGCTAAGTTCAACTACTAAAGCAATTAAACTGCCCAAAGCTGTCCTAGGTAAAACTCCATGGTTTAGCTTTGTCACAAGCGCTTGACAGTCGGTCTCAACTTCAATGTGATTCAGGCCTTTTTCCCTCGCTAAAATCAGACCCCAACGGATCGCTTCTGCTTCAGCCATCTCAACCTCAGTCCCTAACTGAATCTGTTTTGCCCCATAAAACACTACATTCCCCTCTGAATCCCTTGCTACCACTCCAATACCACAACTGTCATCTTTAATGGAGGCATCACAATTGATTTTCACCCAACCTGGTGCTGGTTTCTTCCATTTCATAACTTCCTGTTTTGCAGCAGTATTTTCCACCCTCTGATTCAAGCCAGACACCCATTGCTCAAGACCCGTTGTTGCATCAGAAATCACCACTGTCGGGTCCGTCTCCACCCCTTCAAATAGGAACTTGTATCGAGCCCGCCATATCTCACTAACAAGCATAACCCACAAATCATGACTTTCTTTTGGAAGATAAACTCTAATAAGATCAGCCCATTCCATCACAGAGCTCGATCTTCGGGCAAGAGAGTCTATCTCCGGAAACCTCTTCCAAACTAATCTCGCTCGAAAACAGCCCCACAGAACATGCAACGTATCCTCAATCTGACCACAAAAATTACACCCTGCCTCTTGAGTAATTTTCCGACGCAGCAACGTTTCCTTGCATGGCAAAATACCTCGGCATGCTCTCCACAAAAAATTCCTAGTTCGGGGAAGCACATTCCTCTTCCACACCCACTTCCAAAAACAGCCATTACTCCCTCCTGAAGATTCACCATTTGAATTGCTACTGTCATACCTAGATATCCACATATGATAAGCCGACTTTACCGAATAATTCCCATCCTTAGTGAGCGCCCAAATAACTTGATCCTGAACTGAGCTATCAACAAGGTGGACTTTCAGAATGAATTCGGCATCACATCCTAGGAAAAACTCATGTACCAGATCTTCCTTCCAACAACATTCATTCCAATCAATAAGGTCCAAAACCCTAAGATTTTCATCCGCCCCTTTTAAATTGCCAATAGGTTTAAAGGAAGACGGTCTAGGAATCCATTTATCTTGCCAAACATTCACCATGCTGCCATTACCCACTTGCCAAATCAGACCCTCTTCAAGGATTTCCCTAGCTTTAAAAAGGCTCCTCCAAGTATAGCTTGGAGCAAAACCTACACCAGCCTTTAGAAAAGAAGTATGTGGATAATATTTTGCCTTCAACAACCGAGCCAATAAAGAACTCGGATTTGTCAACAAACGCCATCCTTGCTTTGCTAAAAGCGCAAGGTTAAAAGCTTCCAAATTTCGGAAACCCAAACCTCCTTCATTCTTAGCTTTCCCCATCCAAGCCCAACTCATCCAATGTGTGCAGCGTTTCCCTGGTGAACTCCTCCACAGAAAATCAGCCATCATTTTTTCAATATCTTTACATAATCCCTGTGGAAGCAAAAAACAACTCATGGTATACATAGGAATAGATTGTGCCACCGCCTTTAAAAGGACTTCCTTGCCGGTTCTAGAAAGATTTCCCTTTTCCCACCCATGAATTCTTTGCCATACCTTCTCCTTGACTTGATCAAAGATAACTCTCTTTGATCTCCCCACCATAGTCGGCAATCCCAGGTAGCGCTCATGCTTCTCTACTTCATGGATATTTAAGATCCCTTGAATGACAAACTTCAATCCCTCACAAACATTTCCACTAAACGACAGCTCCGATTTTGCAAAGTTCACTTGTTGTCCTGAAGCAGCTCCATAATCATGGAGAATTTTAACAATTTTGTGTGCCTGTTGACAAGTCGCACTAGCAAACAAGATACTGTCCTCAGCAAAAAATAAATGGGAGACCTCTGGTGCCGTTCTCGCGATCTTTATACCCTTCCACCGGTTCTCCAATTCACTCCTCCTAATCATAGAAGAGAAACCCTCAGCACACAACAGAAACAGATAGGGCGAAATCGGATCTCCCTGTCTTAATCCTCTGGAAGGAGTGAACACCATTGAAGGACATCCATCCATAAGAACCGAAAAGGAAACCGTACTTACACATTTCATAATAAGCATGATCCATTCCTCACAGAAGCCTAGCATTCTCATACACTGTTCCAAATAAGGCCATTCCACCCTGTCATATGCTTTGGCCATGTCAAGCTTCAAAGCCATAAAGCCCTTCCTCCCTTCCTTCTTCTTCTTCATATAATGGAAAATCTCAAAAGCCGCAAACACATTATCAGTTATTAACCTGCCTGGGACAAACGCACTTTGAGCATTGGAGACAACATTTTCAAGCACTTATTTTAACCTGTTCGCCACTAGCGTGATACCCTCGTCATGCGCGGGTTATTATAAAGTACTTTATAATAAACACTCTAGTAGTGAAATGATCATTTTTATAAATGTAATCTCGACGCCGGAATACTATTAAAGCATGATCAACGACAACAATAGTAAAGCTTTTGTGGAAGCTTGTTAACGCATCGATCCGTGAATAATATAACTTGACCATATTTTTCATTGCATACAGTCATATAACAATACCAATTGGATAAGAAATTCTAGAAAATCATTCATAATCAAAAGTTGTGTAAGGATAATCTCTTAACAAAAGACAAAAAAAAAATGTCGGGGATTGTTCAAAATTCATTATAAATCTGAATCATCGGTCATGTTCAACACCGTGTAAGCGGAGGATTTAGAAAGACGACTAATGTTGAAATCAGAAATTAATGGTAAACAAAAAATTTTGTTTATGAAGAAGTTAAAATCATCAGGGAGCTTAGAGGTATTTTCATCCAGTAAATACAAATAAAATTTGTGTTAAAAATGTTTATAAAAATGAAAGATAATGTATAATAAACTTAGTAGTTTAAGAGTATATCACATAAAATATATAAATTTACTATTGATAATTCAAGAATGCTTTTTGAACATACATATTTAAATATTGGACAACTTCATTATTAAATATAGTGAAGGTAGCGCTACCGGATCCATCAAATGACACCAACTTCAACACTATATCTGAATACATAAAAATAATAAATGTTTTAAAATTGATTTCAAAATAATATTCTCTCCGTTCTATTCTACTTGTCTATAAAGTCTTAAACTTTTTTCAGTTCTATTTGCCCTTGAAGCTAAATTTATACAAGATTTTTAATTTATACGATTTGTATGTAATTAATACACTTGGGAAAAGTCTCTAAAAAAAGAGGATTGTATAATTAATAAAGGTAATTAATAAGGGTAATTTGGTAAGATTATACCATACCTCAATATATGTATATTAGGCCTTTATGGATAAGTAGAATAGAACGGAGGGAGTATATTACATGAATCTAGTAAAAAAATATCAGAAACGACATTAGATTTGCATGTTTTGTAAGAATTGTAGTACCAACTATATATCAAAAAAAAATGGATTTTTCTAATGTGTGCCCATGGGCACACAATTAGAATTCTAATCTTGGTAAATTTAGATATTGTTTGTTAATTTTAATTTTTTTAAAAGGGTTTATTAATTCTAATTTAGGGAATAGTTTTAAAATAATTTTTTAAATTAACACTTTTATTGTCTGCGCATGGACACACATTAGCCAAACCGAAAATGGATATATTGAGGATCAATATGCTCGACAGTTGCAAGTATTACAGCTTGGAGTTTCTGGGGAAAAAATATTGTACGGTTAGAATATTCACATACAAATTGTAGGTGGACTTGCAATTGTTTGCCTCTACTCATTCGTATAGAGGTCAACAACAATTCTTTACACCATTAAATGAAATCTTCCCAAAGTTTGTAAATATTTTATTAAATTCAAAAAGTTAACTTATTCTAAGTGAAACTATTGTATGCAGTTAAAAGCCAAGTAAGTGTTGGGCATAACTGTGATGTTTTTACCTTTCGAAATATATTCATTAACCCGAAATATATTCAGTAACCCTAAATTATTATATTCAATAACCCTAAACTACTATATTCAGTAACCCTAATTAAAAATAAAGGGAAAAAAATTTCACTACCCTAAATATTGTAGTTGGATCTTGTGCATATAAATATATAGTATACTCCATTATTTTAGTACTTAAATAAATAAATAAAAACTACCATCAATCGAGCATATAAATTAAGAATCCAACTATTGACTTCGAATGAAAAGTTTCTTTAATTTTAAACCTATCTTCTTAAGAAAAAATTAAAACCTATCAAAGATTTTCAAATCATATTATATACGACCTTTATAGTTTAGACTCATATTCATAAAATAACACTTCAAACCCTAGCTAATTACTATCACTCTTTGGAATCTATATATAACCTAATCATCTTAATGGTCAAGTAAAAATTGAAATCAATTCGATCATGTTAACAAAATAAGTTACGTAGGCCAACCATATTTTAATTGAAGTACTGTAGGCTTGTTTATATTTGATACAGGTGAGCACATGTATAATGGGATTCATTTCTATATTTTTAAAAACATAAAAAATAGAACATGTAACATTATAATGAAACATACTGTATCTTATAAATAGGCACAAAAAATATACACTAAAAAAACTTTTTTTTTTTGAACTCTCGCTCGGTTTGATAATTATTTGTATTAATATACACTAAAAAAGCTAAATACACTATTAATAAAGGACAAACTTACAGTGGTGCGACGCTCATGAAGATGTTTATTAAGATCGTCTAAAGTTCTTCTTTCATTATCAAGTAAGAAGAGGTCAAACTAAGACTTTGATGATCCACTTCTTACTTTAAAAAAACTAATTGGGATTCATCTATTCCTGGAATGTTTGAAACACTACAAAAAAAATAGATATATATTAATTCAAATAATTATCGTGAATTGTGAACATATTAAAAAAATCCGATCCAAAATAAACATACCTTTCTTTGAATGCAGCAATTTCCGGAATTGTTTCATCGTCAAAAAAATCTTTGTACCGAAAAATCCATTTGATACACTTTGATCTTCGATCGAATAGACAGTATTGTTGGCTTGGAAAAATTGATGGTGTTTGTAGAACGAATGAACAATGTTAGGTTGATAAATATTTGGTAATATTTTGGTAATATTTTCTCCCCGATTTTAGGGCCCGTTTGTTTGTCTTTAAATGGGCCTGTACAAACGAATTGAAATATTTGTTTCCACCCAGGCCCGTTTGTTTGCAGATTTTTAGATTTTTTCATTGATTTAAAAAAGGTAAACAATCTGATATTTATTTCCCTCTGGAAAACCTAAAGAAAAAATACCTTTCTATCGTCTCTCACACCTGACTCCTTCGCTTCTCACACCCGACGCCTATGGCGCCTCTCACGCACGACTGATCTCCCCTCTCCTTCTCACCGCCAATTCTCGAGAGATTCGTCGGAAAACTCGCCGGAAGACCTGCTTGAAGTCTGCTCTACTCGTACCTTCATCGAAGTCTGCTCGAAGTCGCCAATTGCTCCAAGGCTAGATGTTTGGTTTTTACTTGTACCTTCAATCTCCTCCTTCTAGATGCGATTTCTTCTTATGAACTTTCTAGGGCTCAGTTTTCATTTGTCTTGTGCCACTGTTTTGGTAGGATGTGATTACTTTTGGACGATCCAATTTGAAGATTGATGATTGATTGTATCAATTGAATGAATAACTATGGTGTTGTGATTCGATAGTTTGTGATTTTGAACTCCAATTTCTTGTTTTACGGGGAGTTGTCAGTTGCAATTAGAGCTTTTGAGTATTCAAATGTTTGGTTTGATTTTTGAGTATTCAATGGATAGAATGTTTGGATACTGTTCTGGTATTTTGATTTTGTTTGGTTTCTACTAGGGCTTCATATGTGTGTTTGACTCTTTAATTTGTTAAATTGAGCAATTTCACCTATCAACTATTACGTGGCATGAAAACTTGGCTCATAAATTACCTGAACCTGGCATGAAAATTTAGAAAATCTCATTCTATCCAATGTTCAATTTGGCTCGTAAATTACTAGAACATGGGGATAAAATTCTGCAATGAATATTTCAGTTTCTCCATCTCTGTTTGCTATATGAATATTCTGGTTTAATTTTTTTATTCATAATTTTCAGAAATGTCTCCTTCTAATCAATCACAAACAAGGATGATAAGGTCAAGACAACTCCACGTGATTTATGCTATAGTTAGGGCAGTGAATAGGCTGATAAGGGAAAGCCATGACATGTCGAAATGAATTACGCATGACTAGAAGTATCTTCAATGTTTTGTGTGAAATGGTTAGAGATATCGGGGGATTAAGGGAGACTTCAAACATGTCAATTGAAGAGATAGTTGCTATGTTTTTGTATACGTTGGCTCATCATAAGAAGAATAGATCAATTGCACATTATTTTATTCGAAGTGGAGAAAGTGTGAGCCGATATTTTAACCATTGCTTGAGTGCGGTTCTCAAATTGCATGACCATTTCTTAAAAAGCCTATACCTATTTCAGACCAACGTGAAGATGATAGGTGGAAATGTTATAAGGTAATTCTTTATTCTATTTGCATTCAAAAACAAGTGAATGGTATACTAAGGATAACCTTTACTCTTTTTTTATATAGAATTGTTTAGGAGCTTTAGATGGTACATACATTAGTGTATCCGCTCCTTTTGGAGAAAAGGCAAAGTACCGAACAAGGAAAGGAACCATTTCTATGAATGTACTAGGTTGTTGCACTCCTGAGATGGAGTTTACCTATGTACTAGCTGGATGGGAGGGGTCAGCTCATGATGGTCGTGTTCTTCGAAATGCCCTTACTAGGCCTGATGGTTTAAGAGTTCCTAGAGGTAAATTATTTATAAGAAATAATAATTTTGTATCCAAATTATCTCAAGAGTAAAAATAATCCAAAATATTTATTTCTTATACATAGGTTGTTATTATTTGGTGGATGGAGGATATGCAAATTCCGAAGGATTTCTTGCACCTTATAGGGGACACCGTTATCATCTTAAGGAGTGGGGTGATCAACAACCTTCTAGTGCTGAGAAGTATTTTAACATGAAGCATGCTAGAGCTAGAAATATGATTGAGATATGCTTTACTAGAGGTGTCTCATAATCCAAAGTGGAAAAGTGAAAATGGCTTCAAGAGTGGTTTTATGAACCGATTGGAAGAGATGATAGTAGAGAAGATTTCTCATTGTGGATTGAAAGCCGAGCCCCATATTGAGTCAAGGTTGAAACATTGGTCTGAAAAATACTTGATAGCTTGCATTTAGGTATAGCTTAGGATGCATATTTATGTTTGTTTTGCATGTGTTTTAGCTTAGTTTAGTGTAGTTATTAGGTTTTCTAGGGAATTCGGGTTTTTGCGCTTGTTTTGTTCGGTTTTGCAGATCTTTAGGTAAACAAGCATGGACGGGATGGATCTTAGTGGACTATGGAGGAAATTGATATAGCTTAGAGTGATACAAGTGAAGATTGGAAGAACCAAGACCCAAGAGCTTGTGTGAAAAGAACACTTAAATCTGGGCTATGCATTGAAGGTCTTGTTTTGACACCTCTATCTTTCAATGCTTGATTTGGGAGCTATAGTGGTCTGATGAAGCTGAATTTGGTATCAATGGAAAGCTAACTCGAAGAGCTACTATTCATATTTACTCCAAGTCCAAATTCTAAATCGAAGGGGGTGAAAACAGCCTCCGAAGTGTCGCTTGAAATGCTGAACCGAGAAGTGCCGCGGGCTAGGATGCAATGTGCGCGGCCGCGCCACCCTAGGAATCCCCGCGCCGTCTCTTCCCGTGCTAGAGAGTTGGGCCGCAAGTTTTGGGCTTCGAGATGGGCTTAAGATAGATCTTGGCCGACTTGTTTTATTGTATTTCGGGATATTTTTATCTTTGGATATCTTGTGGGGTATTTAAACCTTGTTTTTAGTTTTCTCTCTCTATGGTCATAACTTTGATCATACTTTTGGAGACTAGGGTTTTTCTCTCTAGAGGCAGACTTTAAACCTTTGTAAGTTTTTTTTAATTTTAATTATGAATTGCTAAATTTCTTTGTGTTTGGCTAATTAATTGAAATCATGATTTGTATATTGTTATGAGGTTTGATTTGATTCTCAACAAACTTGAATAGAGTTTATTCTCTATGCTTAATTGAATCTAAACTAGGGTTTTGTTTGATTGATCACTTAATTGAATTTCTAGTTATAAGTGAATCTTATTAATTACCGGTCGGAGTTAATTTGATCAAGAGTACACTTTAATCAATTTAGTACCGGTTAAACTAGTTGGTTAAAGAAGGGAATAAATTCACAAGTCACTTAGATGTCTGGTTGCTTTAAGTGTTTGTTTCTATTGATAACTTGAATCGTTATGTTGTTGTCTAATTGAATCTAGAAGGTCTTCTAGGTTGTTAGATAATTAAGGTTGTTAGACTGGTTGTTCTATCAACTAAATCTGAAGTTCGGGTCTTAATCCTTAGTAGGGTCATAATCCACAATAGATTATTCAAGTGAGAAGAGAATCGATGATCAACAAAGCAATGTCATGATGGATTTAACTAGTTGAACACGCTTGTCTTTCATATTTTACAATCAACTTTTGCATTCATATTGTAACACCCTCTTCCTACCCTAGAGGTATTACCGCCAGTAACCACGATTAAGACTAAACCGAAGCTACCCAAGGCTTTAAACTAACTGAACAAACTAAAATAAACATTACAGCGAAATAAATACAATTGGTCTTATACAAACCTTAATCCAAAAAGATTAAATAAATAACACAACCTTCTATTTAAACAAAATCTTCATACAGTCTTCCATAAGCTCTTATTTTTGAAACTCAGCTTCACTTGAAGTAGTTCAACCATGATCTTTACTCAAGTATAACCATTGAAAACCTTTCTTCAACTTCTGGAGCTTCAAACATCTGAATCCGCCTCTTGAATCAACTTCCAAGAAGAACCTGATGTATCGTAAACCAACGGTGGACACCAGCCAACCAAATAAAAGAAAAGAAGATGGACGGGTTAGTCTAATGATAGACTAGCAAGCGGAGAAACTAGCTTGGTTCTTATGGTTGTAACTAAACATATTGGCATCCAAAATCCGAATAGACTCGGATTATGATCCAATAGTTAGCAGTCTTATAGAGAATAAGAAGGAGACTCGCATAGTCAAGAGAGGTAATACCACCGCTTGTGGTTTCCTTTAAGAAGCATAAACAATTGTTGGGAATTCATATTAATCACATAACATCTTGAAAAGGCCTCCATCGACTACTCAGATTAACTTAATCAAAGTTTGATTAAGAATCATTCATAACCGGGAGCAAGAATGGCTTTCCGACTGGACGCGCCATTCAGGTATATTAATGTGCCTAACGCACTTATCTTATATTACTTTCAAAACTTTTCACAATCAAGTTGGTGGCTTTTAGTCGGCCCGAACTACTACCGAAGGAACACAATGCTACCGAGGCCAGAGGGCTTATTTCATCCTTGAATCAACGAATAGCACGAGTCCCGATGTTGTAGAGATTAGAGGGCCTGTTTCATCCATAACCATCTGACAACACCAAGATCAAAAGACTTAAGTCATCCTTGACCTTTCATTTGCATATGGTGAGGTAGAGATCATAGAGACCTATTACCATGTCGTCTACACTCCACCGTACCGAACCTGCACTTAGCTAGAGTGCCTATCAACCCTCTCACACGGGAGTAGGGGATCAGAGTCATGACTCACCATTAGGATTAGGCCCCTCCTAATGTAATTTGTTTTAAAGAGAGGATCTAAAACCACTCCCTGAACTATCTTCATCACATCAATGTCTCAGCGTGAGACAGCATACAAGGTCATCCATAACGGACCTAAATCCAGTTCTAGCGCAAAACTGAATAACAACATGGTCATTATTTCTAACAAATATAACAACCTATCATATTTTATTAATCATACAAGTTGTTCCCAACGCAAATATTAAATGGGATCCAATTCCTCATTTAATAACAATAACGCAAGAGAGAATCGTCCACTTGCCTTATAGGGCGTGCTCGACGTCCTTAGCAATTCCAACAGTAATCTGTATCATCCTTCTGACAAATATAACAAAAGGATTTCTCAGCAACGAGCTCACAGAAACACTTCTTAGTTGTATTCACAACTCCTACAACTTCCTAATTGATAAACGATTTAATTTCCGAATATCGATATATAGTAAATCCTTAGTTATCATGCTTCAAGGAGCCATCTTGGCGGAATTATAACTAATTATCCGCTTCACTTTTGAAACAATTTTCTAAATAAAAATTGTTCATCAGCAACAATTCTAAAAGATTACCAAATTTCAGCTCAAACGGATCAACGACGAATCCCAAGTAATTATCCGAAGTCCTTTACCTGACAATCGGTATCCAAAACTTGTCTTCGCTATAACGGAAGATCCGGACGTCCGTTTCACAAGCGGTTCGAACCTGTAGAACTGTATCAACGTCAAGATTATAAAAACCATAAATTTAATTAGCAAAGCGGCACCGAAAGGCTCTTACGGTGGCTCCGCAATCAAACCGCTAATTAATTTCGATCGTATATACCTTCACTCGAGCCCGTGGCTCGTGTGGCTCGATCATGGCTCGATCCCCGAGCCCGAGGGTGGCTGGGCGTTGCCCGACAGCGGTCCTCTTGGTGGGTGGTGGTCGGACAAGCCAACGGTCGCCGGCGACGATGCACGGCGAGGCGAGAAAGTGACCGGCGACATGGAATTCTTCCTCCCGAGCCCGCGTTCCGTCCTTACTCTCTCGCTGGTTCCTCTTTTGTGCAGCAGCAGCTCAAAGGAAAGATGAAGAAGAAGATGATAGGGTGGACGAGTTGGTGGTGGACGGGGCGGAGAAGGTTGCCGGCGGTGGCGAGCTCCCATGTCCGGCGTTGTTCCGTCCAACTATCTCTCTCGGTCCTTCTTTTTTTGAACAAGGAGGCAGCAGCCCAACACCATGGAAGAAGAAGGTGAGAGATGGAGGTGGAAGTGAAGATGGAGGTGGAAGGGGAAGAGAGGAGCAACCGGCGGTGAAGAGCTCCCGAACCATCGTTCCGTCCAAACTCTTCTCAAAACCCCTCTCTTTCAGTCTTTCTTATCCTTTACAAATGAATTCGAGCCCCCCAATCCTATCTCTCTCCCACTTTACTTAACAAGGCAGACAAGATATTGAATTTGTAGCCAAGACCCGTCTCGAACGGGATTCGCGTTAAAGCGGTAAAACTATGTACCTCGGATGGAAAAACTCACTAAACGAAAAACATCCCGTAAAATATGTAGACCAATAAAATCAATATTCCATGATTTTATCACGCTACCTTCAATTTGTAAGACTTCCGTTTCGTATCTTGAATCCTTTCTGGTACATTATTAAAATGACGGCTTATCCAATAAATATTCTTTTTCCACCGAAAAATCCCAGAATTCACACCGATCCATAAAATCATTTCTTTGTGATTTTA
Organism: Fallopia convolvulus; assembly: GCA_964016875.1. NCBI lineage: Eukaryota > Viridiplantae > Streptophyta > Magnoliopsida > Caryophyllales > Polygonaceae > Fallopia > Fallopia convolvulus. The sequence goes on from OZ024737.1 coordinate 36,226,036, forward strand.
GGATATCACCGACAATTTTCTAGGATTTAATCTCCAACAAAATATTGGATTAAGCGTTAAAACGATATCCGAGAAAATTCAAAAAATATCCTTAAAAACCGCAGTTATTACACATATTTACTTTTCAGTTTGCATATTAGTTTAGATAAATCAATTAAAAATCCCCCTTTCACTGAGTAATATTATTTAAATACAAGTAATTTGAGTCCTTGTGGGTTCAACCCTTGCTTCCACTATACTTAGGTTAGGAAGTTAGGATATTTCTTTGACAGTGCTTTTACAGTGACATAAAAGTGCTCGTCAATACTGTGCAATGGCAGAGATGTTAGCTACTTCTGGGTTTGGTTGGGACTCTGAAAAAAAGTTATTGCAAGTGGAGAAAAGTGTTTATGATGAATGGATCGAGGTATGTTTTCAGTCTAAGTTGTTCTGATTATATTGTTACATTTAAGATACTGTTTTTTGAAGGATGATCTTGTATTGTGGTTTGCTTCTGAATCGTTACTGAAAAAGTTGAACTGTTATATAGTAAGGATTTATAGTAAGGCATTCATTGCACTCAACAAGGATTTATATATTACAACTAGGGTGAGCTAAAGCACTAACATGATTAAACCAATGATGAACTGCTTTAGTGTTGGAAAGTTGAACTGCTATATTGTTGGAAAGCTGAATCTGCTGTACTGAATCTGTTTGCTGAAGTTGTTGGAAATCTGTTTGTTGAATCTGTATAGCCACTGTTATTTGGCTAGTTTCTTTGTTGTTAATATCCATAATAGTGTTATTGATGGGAGTTGATTTCCCATGCTTATTCATTAATGTGTTTTTTCTTTATATTGGTAGACTCATAAAAAGGCAAAAGGATTGTACGTAGTTCCATTTCCCTCACTATGAAATGCTTGCTGAAATTTATGGGAAAGACAGGGCAACTGGAGCAGAAAGTGAGTCTTTTGTACAAGCTACTCAAAACATAGAAGACGATATGACACGTGTTTCAGTGACACTCGAAAGTGAAGATGACTTTGATGATTATTTTGAAGTTCAAGCTAAAACTCAAAGTGAGTCCTTGCAATCTGCTAGTGGGTCAAGGAAGAGGAAGGATCCACAATCTGTAAGGAGTGCAAAGAAGCAAGGACCCGATTGAAGAAAATGGACGAGATTGGGGACTTGGCTTCTTCTCTAAATTCAGTTATCATGGAGTTTGGAAAGGTTTTCGATAATATGAATGTGAATTTGGGTACTGTGGCTGAAGTTTGGAGAAGTGAGGAAGAGAGAAAGAAGAAAATTGAAAGTGATAGCAACAAAATTTTAGAAGAAGTCCTTAAATTGGATCTATCTCCTTCCGATGCTTTAGAGGTAATCCTATCATTTTTTTCCTAATTCTTATCATTTTTTAGTAGTTTTTGTTAATGTTGAATCGTATATTTTTACCTTAATTTATTAGGTAGCAACCATTTTGATGGCCGAGGAACACAAGCTTCGGGTCTTTTATCAAGCAACTACAACTTTAAAGAAGCAATATGTGATTGATTTGCTAAGGAGGAAGTGATAAAGATGGCAAACTTGGTTGAATCTCATTTGCTAAGACTTGGTTGAATCTCATTTGCTAAGATTTGCTAAGACTTGAATCTCATTTGTTTAGTTTTTGGACTTGGTCGAATCTCTTATGGTAGTGTAATGATGTGAATGGAGACTTGAATCTCATTTGTTTAATATTTTGGATTTTGGATTTGGTTGATTTCCTTAAATTTTTAATCATTTTTATGATATCTTGCTTGATTCTTAAAAAAATTTGAATTCAACCCAACCAAACACCTAATTAGAATAGGAAAGGTAATCATTCCATTCATTATTTTCATGGCAAACAAAACTTGAATGGTAATGGAATGGGTTTCCTATCCCTTCCTTTTTCATTACGTTTACGTTTACTTTTCCCCTCTCACAATCAAACGGGCCCTTAGTTTGATCTTATTTTCTAAATTTTAATTTGATAATATTCTTTTCCATTTTGATATTATCCTTTCCTTTATCTTTAAGTGTATTATTTGATAATAGGAAAAATTATCTTTTGAAGTGTATTATTTGACAATTTTCACATCTTTGGTATTTGCAACTTTGGAGAGATTTATTAGGATAAAATATCTAAATGGTTGTTAGGATTAAAAAATAGATTATTTTAAATGAAGTAATATGGCATCTTAGATAAAGCCGAATCACATCTTTGATATTTGGATATTAGGAAAGATTTATTTGGATAGAATATGAAAATAGTTGTTAGGATCAAAAAAATCGGATAGTATATTTTGAACATAATTTTCCATATTTATTTAAAGTTATTTACTTTATTTATAATTCTATAGTTTTTTATTCTTAGTAGAGAAAAAAATTATTTTATTTGATCTTAATTCTCTAAATAAAAGATTTGGTCAAAGAATTGATTTGTTCATATCCGAAAGAGATAATTTCGATCAGAAAAAATATTGAAAGAATAAAATAAAATCCTAGACTACAAAAAATCCTCGTATCAATTAATGGCGCCTCTCTGATTATTTTCTAGAATTCAATCAATGACGGGCTTTAATTTCATCAAGAATCCACCTAATTCAATCGTGAAGAAGATGACCGGGAAGCTAATAGAAATCATTAATGTCGTGTTGTTGGGTCGAGTCAGATCGAGTTTTGAAAGCTCTAATATCAATTAAAGGAAGATGGTCTTAAGAGTAGCAACAAATCAGACCGAGTTTTGAAAGCTCTAATATTAATCAAAGGAAGATGGTCTGAAGAGTAGCAACAAATCAACCAATGAAGATCAGCGAGAAATCAATCGATAGCAACAAATCGATTCTAAGGGTACCAAAGACATATGAGTTGTAAATACTTCATGGAGAATGAGAATGGAAACCATAAGAACAAATATTGAAAGAACATATTTTTTTTGTCAAATATATTGAAAGAACCTATAATACTTGAGAAATATGACTTTTTATTAAAAATATTAGATTTAGATTATTTATAATTATAGTTAAATATGACATGTAAATGATGATGCAGAATATAATATGATGTGTAATAAGTATAATGACATGGCTTAAGAAAATTGTGACACGTGGCAAAATCCAAGATGGCATACTCTGGAGACGACATGTGGCAAAAGATGATGTGGCGCAATATGGTGGCTCCAAACCTTATTGCTTTTATATATATAGTAGATTATTAACCTAAATACAAAATACTAGCATAATATAGAAGATCTTATTTGACCTTAATATCCCCCGACCCGCAAGCTGGACGATCGAGCAACAAGGCCAAGCTTGTGAAGAAGCACCATAAATTGAGGTCGAAGTAGTGGTTTTGTAAGAACATCAGTCAGTTGATCTTTAGTAGAGGTGTGAACAACCCGAAAAACGCGAGCTTGCACTTGTTCACGAACAAAATGGTAAACTAATGCAATGTGCTTCATTCGCGAGTGAAACACCGGGTTGGAACTAAGAAAAGTCGCCCCAACATTGTCACAATAAATGACCGGCTGGTGGGGAAGATGGAAGCCCATTTCAGCCATTAGAAACGTGACCCAAAAGAAGTTCAGAGCAAGCATCAGCAAGAGCCTTGTACTCAGATTCAGTGGAGGAGCGAGAAACAGACTTTTGCTTACGAGAACTCCAAGAGATCGGTGTAGAACCAAAGTAAAGGAGATAACCCGTAGTAGAAATATATTCATCTTTGTCTCCAGCCAAATCTGCGTCGGAAAAGCCATGTAGAGTAGGCTACGAATCAACAAAAATATGAATTCCAAGATCGATCGTGCCATATAGATAACGAAGGAGGCGTTTCAAGGCATCCCAATGTATGGTGGTAGGAGATTGCATATACTGAGATAGCTTATTGACCGCAAATGCAACATCAGGCCTCGTGAGTCCAAGGTATTGTAGATAGCAACCACCATTCTGTAATCCGAGGGGCAAGGTAAGGGTGCATGTGCCCGATTGTCGAGAAAGAGGTAGATTGGCGTCAAGAGGTCTAGATGTTGGTTTTGAGTTTTCCATGCCAATTTTTAGCATTACATCCTGAATGTACTTCCTTTAAGATAGAAACAATCCCGAGGTAGAACGAGTAACTTCAACACCAAGAAAGTAAGAAAGTGTACTAAGATCCTTGAGCGAGAATTTCTGAGCAAGTGTACTGAAGAGCCGATTCACAAGAGATACATCATTCCTGATGACAATGATGTCATCTACATAAACAAGTAGATACACCGTGAAGCCACCCCGACAATAGATAAAGAGAGAAGCATCGGGGAGAGAGGAAAGAAACCCAAACCGAAGGAGAAAGGCTTTGAGCTCGTTGTACGAGGCTCGGGGGGGGGCTGCTTTAGACCGTAAATTGCTTTGTGAAGATGACACAAATGATTAGGCGCCACCGGATCAATAATTCCAGGATATTGACTCATAAAAACATGTTCATGACAAGTTCCTTGTAAGAAAGCATTGTTGAAGTCGAGTTGCCGAAAAGACCAGCCTTTCGAGACCGCTAAAGTAAGAACAAGACGCATCGTAATAGGCTTCACAACAGGGCTGAACGTTTCAGAATAGTCCCACCCTGGACGTTGATGAAAGCCTTTTGCAACAAGACGCGCATTGTACTTGTCAATCGAGCAAACCTCTCATATGAACTTGCCTCATCAATCAATCCCCTGAAATTTGTTCATTTGATAAATGCATGGTTCAATTAGTTCCATGGTAGTAATCAAGCAACACCCAAATGGATCAAACCAAATTCAAGTGAGAATATGAGTTAAATATATACCTCCATGAAATCTCCGACATTGACTATGAAAGCACATGGAAGAGGTGTTATAGGGAGCCATTTTCCATCTTTCCTGATCTAAAATCCATTAACTTGATTGAGTTAAAGCAGGATTTGTAATGGCACTCGCATTGGAATGTGGCCACACTTAACTGTATTGTGGGCATGGAGGATGATATGCAATTCGGATGACTTTCCTCCCATCACCAAATAATCCTCACACGTCTTCCCTATCGATCTAGGCGTGCAATCAAATGCTCAGATTGTAATCCCAATGAATTTGTGAGTAATTAATGAATTTGTAACTTCTATTGGCAGGGAAGCTACAAATTCATTGGGAACTTGCAGATATGCTATGTTTGGAATTTGAAGGTGGAACATTAAGTACCTCATAAAAACAATAACAATTGTTCAATTTCATTGTCATTTGTTACCGTTGCACAAAATATACTGTAAGATCCTATGCTTATTGTGATTCACATGGCAATCTCTCTTCATACGATCCTATGCTTATTCAGACCCAACACGAAAACACAATTGATATTCTGATTAGGTGTTTTATAGGTTCATAGTGTGAGTTGATCACTAATCACTTGAGATCAATCCTCACTGTGTCCAGGTACGATTTTCCTTTCAACGGCTGAGCAAAATAGCCTCTCAGATACTCGGATGTCTTTATTCTTCTGAACCTTGCGGGTTCATCCAAGGTCACCAAGCTCTGGACGGGACCCACTTCAGCGTCTGGTTTAGTGTCGAAGAATGTTGCGACTGATAGCCTCTCTATCTTCGGGTCCACCATAGCACGGTGCTCCACGCTCCTGTAGATCCCATTGCTCACAATCTGCATAACATATACACAATATCTTGCTTTAGGAAAAATAAACACCAACCTCTCATATGAACTTACCCCATCAGTCCCCATCAGTACTGATTGTTCATCTTACAAATGTATGGTTCGATTGGTTTTATCTTATTAACCAAGCAACACCCAAATGGATCAATAAAATTCAACAAAACAACAACATCAACCCAGTGTTAACCCGCCTCAAGCGACATTTAGGAGATCTGATATACACACCCTTGCCCCAATATAAAACCGAGAGGGTGTATGAAAAAGACCCAAGTATTATCATTAATGGGAAGACCCAAGGAAAACTAAAATTCAACTATGAGACAATGATAACTGAATCCAGTTAGAATGCACCAAAATTGATATAGGGGTTATATCCATCTCAAAGGCATTGTATAAAAAGCCAATGAGCTTGAGGATGCGCCCAAGGATCAATAAAATTCAAGTGTGTGTCAAATACCTCCATGATATCTCCAACATTGACAATGAAAGCATCTGGAAGAGGGTTTATACGGAGCCATTTTCCATCTTTCTTGATCTCGAGTCCATCAACTTGATTGAGTTGAAGCAGGATTGTGACGGCACTAGCATCAGAATGTGGCCTCGTGCCGATCACCTTGTCGTATTGCGGGCATGGGGGATAGTATCCAATTCTGATCACTTGCTTCCCATCATCAAATAATCCACTTAATTCTTCCCTATCAATCTTCAAATCGTTGGCCATACAATCGAAGATTCTCGTCATCAACTGTTTGAGCTCAGTTGTGTATCTTTCCAAAGTGCCCCTAAACAAGGATCAAATTATTTAAATATTACTCAATCCAATAACACAACCACATATGACTTGTAGTTAGTAATTATATGTGCATCTAGTCTAACCCAAGAAGATTTACCGGATTCCCATGACGTATTAAAAATAATGTTAGGCTAGATTAATTCAAAAATATAGATTTTCCAAGGACCAAGATTAATCAATTAGTATCTAAACGGGAGAGGCAACATGGGCAGCAAATGGGGCCTTCTGAGTTGCAGAGGGAGGATGGTGGCGGAGAAGCCATCAGCCCAGTTGAGTTTCTGGTCCTCCGACGCCACAAACTTCTGCCCGAATCCTTCAATGTCACCAGGGGTTTGCCAGTACTTTTTCTTCTCTTCCATGGGCAGCTCGAAGAACGCTTTGGTCTCCACCTTGAACCTCTCAATAAGATCATTGCTCACCCCATGGCTCACCAGCTAAGAAACAATCAACTAAAGTATCAGATGGTATGTATTCTCCATTCACACATTTTGTCGAACAGTTGGTGGGTGGACAATAAAGAAGGAAGAAATAAAAACCTGGAGAAAGCCCCACTGAGTGCAAGCGTGATGGAACTTGGCGAATTCAGCGAGATCGCCTTGGAGCAAGGAATCCAGGGACACAACCGGTAACTGCTCGGGATGAGCGCCGGCGAAAGAGGGCTCCACGTCGTCGTGAAGGTACCTCTCCGGAACGTTTTGAAGCTGTGGATTGTTCTTGACCAGTTCTACAACGCTAGGAACAAGAAGAGACCTTGCCCCAGCCACTTCTTTCTTTGCCTCCATTGTTGCTTCTTCACTTCAATTGCTTCTATAGTCTTCGATTATATAATTTGGAAAGGGGATAGCGATTACAGGAAGGAAATTAGGTGGAACGTTTTTATCCGCTATCTAACATTATCTTTTCTCCTACCATTGCTTTCTCGTCTTCCCTGAATTTCGACTTCTCTTTTCTTCTCTTCCGCACCAACCGCTCTAACTCAGTTGCAGTCTCGTCCTCCGGGGGCCTTTGTCCTCGATCAGGCCTTCAAATCTACCGAAATCTCCTCGATCAAACCTCTATCCCTCGATCTGTAGCAGTCTCGCCGGCCTCCTTCTGCAGATGTTTTGCTCCATCGATTAATTACCGACATCCCGAGGCATGTCAACTGGTATGTATGACGCTGGCAGAAAAATGGCTAATTATCGAGCTCGTCCGTATTAGTAATACACTGTAACCTCCATAAATTAATACTCCATAAATTAATACTCTTTAATATAATACTTTTTTCCAGTCCCGACTTGGGCCACTGAAAATTTTAACGAATTTCGATAAGATAATATATTTTAAATAAAACAGTACATTAAAATAAGGTCCCATTAATATTATAAATTAATAATTATAAAAAATTACATACATAATTAAGGTAAGTTAGATAAATATGACTCTATTGCTGTTTTTTTTTTTTAACTCAAGTCTACTTGAAGCTCATCTCCAACTTTTCTTATTGCATCCAATATTTTTGTTGTCGTGTTCTCAAACTACACCAAATAATTCTAAAGAGTTCTAGACACATTTAGTGCTTTCTTTCGAGTAACTGTTTCCAAAGGTATCGTATCATCTTCAACTTCATCATCATCGGCATTATTTCTAAGGATAGTGGCCGCAATTTCTTCTAAGCTCTAGACCTCTGAACATGTATCATTTTTACCCGAGTAGTCCAATAGGCTATTGACATTCATTTTATTGCGATAGCCAAGATCATTAATCATGATCTCAAGTTCATGAATGTTATTTTCAAAAGTGGGCTCATCTAAATTTCTTGACATTTCATTTCCTGAACGAATTTTGTAGTGTCTAAAACAATTTGTTATTGTCTCTTGCTTATATTAAGATAATACATCTAGAAAAAAAATATTTCTATTGATTAAAAAATTATAAAATATCTTCCTTAGGATATTCTGTTAGAAATTGTTACGCTGTTTTAGCTTATTGTTTCAGCTATAATAAGATTAGTTTTCTTAGGGTTTACTTTGTATAAGTACTCCAAAACTACTGCATAATAAAGTTACGTTAATTCTTCACAATACTATTCTCTCTATATGGTATCAGTCGCCTCACGACGATCTTAATTCTTCACACAAGTCCTCACGAGTCACGACAAATACAAATGGCGGCTCAATCGATTGTCATCCCCAATCCGTTTGAGGCTGATAAGCCACTCTTCTTTGTCAATCTTTCACAGAATGTTAAGTTGAAACCAAACAACTATCTTGGTTGGAAAACACAACTTCGTCTTGCTCTGATTGGCTATGGTATTTTCGGCAATCTTGACAAAACAATCCCGTGTCCAGATTCCGAGATTCTTGTCGGTGGAAACAATGCTCAAGTGCCCAATCCGGCATTGCACACATGGGACAGGCAAGACAAGTAGCTCCACAGCGCCTGAATCGGCACTCTTTCTGACGATATTATCAATCTAGTTACTCAAGAGAAGAGCTCCAAAGGCGTGTGGGATCTACTCAAAGAAACTTTTGCCACCGCTTCTCGCGGGCATAAGAAACAACTCAAGACAAAGCTTCAAGCCTTGAAGAAAGGTGGATCCTCCATTACTGATTATATGCAGAACATGAAAGCTTCCGCTGATCTCTTAGCTTCTCTTGGCGCTCCGGTTAATCAAGAAGATCTAACAGAATACGTTCTGAAAGGTCTAGACTCCTCCTATCAATCTGTTATCGAAAGAGTCAACAACAGAGAAACACCCATCTCTTTCCGTGAGCTTCATGAGCGGTTAATTGTTAAAGAATTAGATCTCAAACTCGAGAGTGCAAGTGACGGTGCATCGGCCTCCACTCTCGTTGCTCAAACAAAAGGGAAGAGAACAAGGTGCCGAACACTACACCCGTTCCTATGCAACCGCCATCGGGATCTCATCCAAACCACCCAAACCAATTTTCCTACAATCCATCACAACACTTCACCAAACAGCCCCAAACTCAAAACAACCCATCCTATGAGCCCAAGCCGTTTAAAGGCAACTGTCAGTACTGTTTTAACAAAGGACATGTAGTGACTTATTGCTCAAAACTCAAAGCCGAACAACCCTCATTCAAGCCGCCTACCTCCCCTCGCTTCCCAGCAAATCCTCCACCCCAAGTAAACACAATGACGTACCATCCAACTCCTTCTCAATGGCTGTTCGACTCAGGCGCAAATCAACATGCCACAAAAAACCTTCAAAATTTAACCATGCACCATGAGTACAATAGCCCGGATAATCTTTACGTTGGAGATGGTACAGGTTTAAAAATCTCTCATATTGGCTCTTTTTCATTCCAGTTTTCCAATCACTCTTTCAAGTTCTCTGATGTCTTGCATGTTCCACAAATTTCGAAAAATATTATTTCCGTATCAAAATTTTGTGCTGAAAATAATTACAGTGTTTTGTTTTTGTCCGATTGTTTTTATGTCAAGGATATCACTTCGGGGGCAATCGTCCTTAAAGGTTAATGTGTTGATGGCGTTTATCTATGGCCGAATCCAAGTCCAGTAGTTCACGCTTCTGTTCAAGGCTCTCCAGGACTTCTCCATCACATTTGGGACATCCTTCAACATCTGTTTTTAATTTCATTCAGCACAATTTCGATTTAGGAACTTCTCTTTTCAAGCAGACTCATCGTAACTCTTATCAGTTAAATAAATGCCACAAAATTCCTTTTGCAAAGTCTTCTATTGTTTCTATTTATTCCCTAGAAATAATCTATACTCATGTTTGGACGTCTCCTATATTTTCATATGATAACAACAAATATTGTTATTTGTCGATCACTTTACGCGTATATGTGGATTTATCACTTGAAACATAAATCAGAGGTAAAAACGATTTTTATTAAATTCAAATCATTAGTTGAAAATTATTTCAAATCAAAAATTAAAATTTATACTCTGATAATGGGGTGAGTACATAGCTTTAAAAGACTTTCTCAATACTCATGGCATAACTCATTTGACAACTCCACCTCACATGCCTGAACACAATGGCATTTCGGAACAACGACATCGACATGTCGTTGAAACTGGAATGACATTATTAAGAGAATCGGGTTACCAACAAATATGTGGACTCGTGCTTTTTCAATTACGGTTTACTTACTCAATCGATTACCAACTCCTCTTTCAAATTATGAGTCTCCGTTTTCAAAATTGTTGAATAAAAAACCTGATTACTTAAAATTAAAAAATTTTGAATGCTTGTATTTTCCTTGAATTAAATCTTATAATCAACACAAATTACAATTCAAATCCACTCCCTGTATTTTTATTGGTTATTCGAATACTCAGAGTGCTTTTTGATGCATGGAAATTCAAACACGTAAGGTTTATGTTTCAAGGCATGTGCATTTTTCACTAAGTGTTTTTCCATTTAAAAATAATTCCCACCTCACTCCTCCGGCAAAGCTATCGGATTGGTCATATCATGCTCAACAAATTGATTCATATCTTTCACCAAATTTGGGCACACCATCACATCTCTCAACCAATATTAATCCCAACCGGTACAAAATCCTATCACTTCATCTGCTAATGCTCCCCACACGGATCAAATCACATCCTGAGTTTTACTGGATCGACATGAATCTGAATGTATATGAGATTATATATGTTTGGGTTTTGATTTTAGGGGTTGATGACTACTTGATCCATTGATGTATAGTATTTGAACTACGTTTAATAAAAATATGGGAGCAATGCTGATATGGAGATATTTGATGTTTCTTTTTGCCTCTCTTACATAAAAATGAAAATAAAGTGAACTTATGTGATATTCACTAAATATTTCGCCAATTGCCACGTATGGACTTGCCATCAACTTGGCTATGAATTTGCAGGTACTAATCATTTTTTTCTTCAGTCCAAGGGATATTTCATATTTGGGCGAGAATCAATCACTAGAAGAGTAAAAAGGTAGCCAAATAAATCGATTCTTTACTTTGAAGGAGGTTTCTACATTCATTATTTAATCCTAACTAATATGTCTCGTTCTGAATGTATTGGCTAGTCCACTGATCTTAAACAGCTTTTGAGCATGTTAAGGATTTTACTTACCCTTCCCAAATCTGCAGAAGATTGGTTTTTGATGATATTGTAATTGGTTTTGGTAGGGTTTGTAAGTGAGCTGCTCACCTGCTCTGTCCAACTCTTGGGTTTGGTTCGGTTAAAGTTGAGCTTATGTACAATTTTAAAGTTACAAATCTTACTCACTACTCACTTATTCACTGCTCAGTTCAATTTCTCTTTTTATGTTCTAATAGAGGTGCATTTTTATTCAATAAGTAGGTTTGTGTATATTGCTGCACGGTATGTTGACTTTGTACTATGTATATTTTCTTATGCCTTGGTTTTTCTTAGTTGTATAAATTTACAACGTTGATATAGCTTTCTTTTTGGAATGAAATGTGAACATTTATTTGAGTCTAAGGAGTTACATAACACTATAATCTACTTAGAGAATAATATAACATAATTAAGAAAACTATATAGACAATAGTAGTATAATATACTACAGGTCTAAATATGCATGCTTACGGGTTGCATAGTACTCTCTCCGTTCCCAAAAGATCGTTTTAAAGGATGAATTTTACATTTATTAAGAAATGGGTAGAGAAGGGAAAATAGCCAATAGGAAGAGGGAAGAGATTGTGATTGTGATGGATAAAAGTGAGAAGAAAGAGAAAAAGAAAGGAAAAGACCAAAAGTAGTTTAAAGAGGTAGATTTTTTGTTAGATAATGGGGGTAAAATATGAGATAGAATAAGGGTAGTATTGTAAGAAAAAATTGATATAAAAGGAAAGTTGAAAAGGTTGACAAACTTTTCGGGACATCCGAAAAAGAATACAAGACAAACTCTTAGGGACGGAGGGAGTAGTATAATATCCTACGGGTTTTATGTACCAATCTACTATGTTTGTACTATTGTAAAACTACAGTTACTATTATAATCCTTTGTTTGCTACTCTGACCTGGATTCGGTCTATTTCAATAGTCATTCATGTTAGAGTATATGTATTGGTTGTCCAAAAAAATTTGGTCATCAACTTAAAATATACACTTTTTAAAATTATTTAATTGAAAGAAAAAATATATAAAGGAACTTGACACTTGCCAAGCTATCATGCTATGATCAAAATAAATTTTGGGCATCATGCCAAAAAGTTTCTCTCTCTCTCAATATTTAATATTATTTTACTAGTTCCCTTTTGATGACCAAGAATTGTCAACCATTGTGGGTGCTCTTAGAGCATGTCGATCACTGCTTCCAATCGACCTTGTGGTTTTCCCCGATTTTCTAAGATTTTACCGTCGACCCGTGCCATTCCGTTGATGGTTGTGAAAGTGTTTGTTGGATCGTTAAGTGTTAGCAAGAGCTTGGGAAGTAGCGGTTAGGCTGTTCCCAAGGCAGAGAAAATTTTATACAAGCAAGTAAACAAATGCAATGGACACAGTTCCCTTATAGAGGAATCCCACGACAACCAACTAGTTGTGTGTGTAAACTTCTACTTCTGCTTGGAGGATTTTGAATGACTTACTTGTATTATTGATTGTTCCTTAGTTACAATATGCCAAATTCAAACTTCTCTGTTCCTAAGAGTTCTACCTAACTCTAGCGACACTAATGAATCTTCTTAACCGAGTTCCTAAGCGAACAACTCAACTAAGACAAGTAGATCAAACCTTATACCTTGACTATCACAGTTCCCTTGCTCCTAGGAACTTGACTTCGTCGTCGTCGAGATCAGACACTCGTCGTCGAGATCAGACACTCGTCGTCGGGGACTTCTCTTTTTCTCTCTGTCTTTCGTTGTGAGTATGAGTGAGTTTTAGGAGAAGTGCTTTGTCTGAGCACTATTCACTTGGCTTTATACTTGTCAATACTTGGGCTGCAATCTTGACTTTCATTTGTGTCCGAAATGCCCTTTGTCTTGTGTGCCAAGTCTTTGTCCTTCAAATGTGGCTTAATTTGAATTGAGTCAACTTTGAGAATCAATCGGGCCGTTGGATCAATCGCTTTAGTCTGTTCCCCAGATTGAGCGTTTGTTTTGTCTTGAGACAGGATCTCGTGAATCTCGTTGACTGGTCTTTGTTTGCACATGTGAGTTCCCATGTGATGGGAATTGTCTTCTTTAGAGTTCCTTTGAGAGGAACTCTTCGTCATGTATGCATGTGTTCCTTGGACGTTCATGAGGATTCTTCACTAGACCTGTGTTCCTTAGAAATACTTGGATATAACACATTAGTTTCCATATGGTGTTTGTCATTGTCAAAACTGGAGAATGATATCATTGTTCCGATGTTTGGAACCAGAGTTCCCAACAATTTCCCCATTTTTGATGATGATAAACCCATCACAAAAATAACCAAGTATTTCAGAGAGTGAAAGTATGACATGCAATAGAGTACATATGTGAGATCGTAGGAGATCCTAGAGAGCCACTTCTATGAAACAATAAGTTCTTACTTGGCATTTTATGCGATAGTTCCCCCTTAGTAAAAGCATATTCTATGATAACTCATAATAAGACTCATCTCACACATTTTCTCCTTCCCCCTTTTGGCATCATCGAAAACATAAAAGCATAAAGAAGGAATAAGGGAACACGCAATCATACTAGAAATCATTTATATTACTTAAGCAAATTAATGTACAAGTGGAACACCTAACTTTTTTGGAGAAAACAGAGCTAAGAAAAAGGTAGATCATGGGGCCCGGGGGAGTGAGTTGTCACGCAGTTGGATCATGACAGACAAGATATTCTGGAGAGTTCCTACCATGTTCTCGAGAGTGGCTGCGATGTGCATCAACACTTGGTTGTTCCCAACCCTTGGGTCTTCACCAGAGGGAAGTGTCCCGTGATCCTCAGCCTGCTCCGAGTGACGCATCTTTTGGACCACGAAAAGATCCAGTTCCCTTCCGATGGTCACTTCTTCCTTGTTGGCGTCATAGAGCCCTTCTTTGATCATCAACTTCTTGATCAGACCGGCATAGGGCAGAGAGTGAGAAGTTGAGGCCATGCACTTCTCCATGTGCCCAAAGATAATGCAGGGGAGATTGATGGGCATTTTGTGGAGGAAGTGATAGACGAGAATGGCATCCTGGATGTTGATGTGGTGACGCTTCTCCTGTCTTGGGATGACAACCGTTATTATGAACTGGTGAGCCAGTTTGCCAATTAGAGACAGGTTGTGGGTGGGTGTTCCTTGCTTGGGGACACGACCTTTGTAGATGTCATTGAAGATGACCTCACTGTCGAAATCTCCCCAGGTCTTAATGGGAACAGGGTTGAGGCCCTAGACGTGGACCTGGCGGATAGAGGAGGCGGTGAAGACGAAGTCGTCGCCTTGGAGGGAGAGAGTTCCCTTGGTGCCCTCGTCATGAAAGACGAAGTGGTTGTAGAAGAGGCGCACTTGGGCAGGATCGACGGTCACAACAGCGTCGCACACGTGTTCCCACCCATGGGCCTTGATGAGGTCACAAAGTTCTCCAAGTCCTTGTTCTTGGAGTTGTTGCTCATTGAGGATGAGAGGAGGGATGAGTTTGTGATCTTCAGTAATACGGACCCTCTTTGAGACAATTCCCTTCCCTTTCTTCTTCTTGTTCCCCTTGGAGGTGGCAGCAATTCGTTTCTGCTGGGGGATGCAACCGATTCAAGTAAGAGAGGAGGGTCCCTTGTTCTTCTTCTTCAAGAGCTGCAACATGCTCTTTCTCAAGGCCGTCTTGGTCGAGTACCTCAGTGGAAGCACCATCGGCCGAGGTCCCTTAAGTATCAGAGGACAAGCCAATGTCCTCGTCGTCATCTTCTCCTGGATGACATGTACTTGTCCCATCACCATCAGCCGGTGCTGGGTTCCCTTCTTCTTTTGAAGGTCTTGTTATCTCTTCTCGGAGATCTGCCTCTAGAGCGTCTAGACGAGCATTCTATTCGGCAGTTCCCATGACAATGGTGCTTTCTTCATGGCCTTTCGGCGAGCAACCTCAGCGATTGGTAGTGCGTCCTCGTAAGAATCGAGGTCTATGGGTTGCTTGGCCGCGGGTATGGGGGAGGTCCTTTTTGTGGAAGGTGGGGGAGGCGAGTTGTGAGTAGGTGGAAGCGGAGATTTTGGAGGAGAGGGAGTATTTGTGGGAGGGGAGGTAGGAGGCGTGAGAACTCTGGGTTGTGAGGTGGATGGGTTGAGAGTTCCCTCAATAGTGGGAAGAAAAGAGGAGGTTGGGAGGGAGTCTTTGGGACTGGAGTTCCCAGAGACGGGGTTGGTGTGAGAGGGAGGCGGTGGTGGGAGATTTTGAGTTTGAGAGTTCCCAGAATCCAAGGCGGTGGTAGAGAGGAGGTTTGTGGGGGAGGTATGATTATGTAGGAGTCAGGTTTGGAGAGGTTAAGAACTTCGTCCATGGCTAGCACGAACTTTTTCTTCTTTGATGTGAGGGGATCGGAGGAGGAACTGTGTTTGCATTTGTGGGATTTAGAGAAAGAGCTTTTGGATTTTGAGGGTTTGGATTTTGAGGGTTTGGATTTTGAGGATTTGGGGGGAGGTTCAGAATCGAAACTATCGTAGATGACAGTTCCATAAGAGGAAATGAAAAGAGGTTGAGAGGGAGGAGGTAGAAGAGAAGGAGTGGTGGTGGAGGAGGGCAACGCTAGGGTTTGCGTTGTCGGGGGACTGGGTCCTAGAATCTCGAATTCAAGAAGCGAAGACCCAGTTGCTTCGTTGTTGAGATAGGGGCGAACATACTCATTTAGGCCGTGGTAGAGTTTTTTTTTTGGATGATGGGGTCGGGTTCATTGTCGGCTTGCCTGAGCATGTAGAAGAAGAGAGACTGGGGATTTTTGTTTATCCAATCTCGGACATGGTGGTCTGGGTGAACTGGGGCCATGGTGGTGGTTTTTGAAGTGGTCTGGGTGAACTGGGGCCATGGTGGTGGTTTTTGAAAGGAGAGGTTTTGGAGGTTTTCTCGAAAGGGAATCGAGGAAGTTTCAAAGAGAGAGAGAGAGTTGAAGAGGGTGAAAGATGAAGAAGGGCCCAAAAGTGGTTTAATCTCGAGAGGTACGGGTTCGGGGTGTTGGAGCCGGATCGAAGACACGAGCTCAAGTTCTCGACTCGAGTTCATTTAAGAGTCTGCCTTGAGCACTTGGTTCATTCCGTGAAATAATAACTTAGTAACTTACCATTTGAGATCGATCCTCAATGTAGGTATCGATTATTGGCTGAGCAAAATAGCCTATCAGATATTCGGATGTTGTTACTCTTCTAAACCTTGCAAGTTCATCCGAGGTCACCAAAGTCTGGGCAGGGCACACTTCAGCGTCTGATCTAGCATGAAAGAATGTCGCCGGGTTCACCATTACACAGTGCGCCGCACTCTTGTATAACCCATTGCTCGAATCTGCATACCATATACACAAAAAAAAACTATTGTTATAAATCAAGCAAAGCTCTCATATGAACTTACCTCATCAATCAAATCCCTGAAATTTGTTCATCTTATGAATGCATGGTTCAATTAGTTTCCATGGTAGTAATCAAGCAACACCCAAATGGATCAAACCAAATTCAAGTGGGAATATGAGTGAAATGTATACCTCCATGATCCGACATTGACAATGAAAGCACATGGAAGAGGTGTTATAAGGAGCCATTTTCCATCTTTCCTGATCTCAAATCCATCAACTTGATTGAGTTAAAGCAGGATTTGTAATGGCACTCACATTGGAATGCGGCCACACTTAGTTGTATTGTGAGCATGGAGGATGATATGCAATTCTGATTACTTTCCTCCCATCATCAAATAATCCTCAGATGATGTCTTCCCTATTGCTCTTCAAATCTTTAGGCATGCAATCAAATACTCGGATTGTAATCCTGATGAATTTGTAGCTTCCCTACTACTACCAATGGAAGCTACAAATTTATTGGGATCTTGCAGATATGCTATGTTTGGAATTTGATGATGGAACATTAAGTACCTCATAAGAAGAATAACAATTGTTCAATTCGATTGTCATTTGTTACCGCTGCACAATAGGTACTGTAGGATCGATTGAGCACATGGCAATCGCTCATCATACAATCCTATGCTAGCTTATTCTGACCCAACACGAAAAAACAATTGATATTCTGAGTAGGTGTTTATAGGTTCATTGGTTGAATTGATCACTGATCACTTGAGATCAACCCTCACTGTGTCCAGGTACGATTTTCCTTTCAAAGGTTGAGCAAAATAGCCTCTCAAATATTCGGATGCCTTTATTCTTCTGAACCTTGCGGGTTCATCCAAGGTCACCAAACTCTGTACGGGACCCACTTCAGCGTCTGGTGTAGCGTGGAAGAATGTTGCGGCCGATAGCCTCTCTATCTTCGGGTCCACCATAGCACGGTGCTCCACGCTCCTGTAGATCCCATTGCTCACAATCTGCATAGCGTATACACAATATTTTGCTTTAGGAAAAATAAACACCAACTTCTCATATGAACTTACCCCATCAGTCCCCATAAGTACTGATTGTTCATCTTACAAATGCGTGGTTCAATTGGTTTTATCTTATTAACCAAGCAACACCCGAATGGATCAATAAAACTCAAGTGTGGGTCAAATACCTCCATGATATCTCCAACATTGACAATGAAAGCATTTGGAAGAGGGTTTATACGTAGCCATTTTCCATCTTTCTTGATCTCGAGTCCATCAACTTGATTGAGTTGAAGCAGGATTGTGACGGCACTAGCATCAGAATGTGGCCTCGTGCCGATCACCTTTTCATACTGCGGGCATGGGGGATAGTATCCAATTCTGATCACTTGCTTCCCATCATCAATTAATCCACTTAATTCTTCCCTATCAATCTTCAAATCATTGGCCATACAATCGAAGATTTTCGTCACCAACTGTTTAAGCTCAGTTGTGTATCTTTCCAAAGTTTCCCTAAACAAGGATCAAATTATTTAAATATTACCCAATCCGATAACCCAACCACATATGACTTGTAGTTAGTAATTCTATGTGCATCTAGTCTAACTCGAGAAGCTTTACTGGATTCCCATGTCGGATTCAGAATAATGGTTAGAGCTAGATTAATTCGAAAACATAGATTTTCCAAGGACCAAGATCAATCACCAGGAAACTGCACAAAATTAGTACCTGAACGGGAGAGGCAACATCGGCAGTAAACGGGGCCTTCTGAGTTGCAGAGGGAGGATGGTGGCGAAGAACGCATCACCCCAGTTGAGTTTCTGGTCCTCCGACGTCACAAACTTCTGCCCGAATCCTTCAACGTCGTCAGGGGTTTGCCAGTACTTTTTCTTCTCTTCTATGGGCAGCTCAAAAAACGCTTTGCTCTCCGCCTTGAATCTCTCAATAAGCTCATTGCTCACCCCATGGCTCACCAGCTAAGAAACAATTAATTAAAGCATCAGATGGTATGTATTCTCCATTCACACATTTTGTCGAACAGTTGGTGGGTGGACAATAAAGAAGGAAGAAACAAAAACCTGGAGAAAGCCCCACTGAGTGCAAGCGTGATGGAACTTGGCGAATTCGGCGAGATCGCCTTGGAGCAAGGAATCCAGGGACACAACCGGTAACTGCTCCGGATGAGCGCCGGCGAAAGAGGGCTCCACGTCATCGTGAAGGTATCTCTCCGGGATGTTTTGAAGCTGTGGATTGTTCTTGACCAGCTCTACAACGCTAGGAACAAGAAGTGACCTTGCCCCAGCCAGTTCCTTCTTTGCCTCCATTGCTGCTTCTTCAATTCAATTGCTTCTGGTATTCGATTTAAAAAATTTGGAAAGGGAATAGGAAATTAGGTGGAAACGTTTTTATCTGCTATCTAACATTCTAACCTATCCTTTCTCCTACTATTGCTTTCTCGCCTTCCCTGAATTTCGACTTCTCTTTGGTTCTCTTCCATCACTGACTTCCGGACCAACCGCTCTAACTCAGTTGCAGTCTCGTCCTCCGGCGGCCTTTGTCCTCGATCAGGCCTTCAAATCTACCGAAATCTCCTCGATCAAACCTCTGTCCCTCGATCTGTAGCAGTCTCGCCGGCCTCCTCCTGCTGATTTTTTGGTACATCGATTAATTACCTGACTTTGGTTTATGTCTTTGATGATAGCTGCTCTGTGTCGCTGGCAGAAAAAAAAAAGGCGAATTATCGAGCTCGTCCGGACTCCGGAGATGCTAGGATTGATCTTCCTACTATCAATCCTGAGTTTTATTGGATCGACATGAATGAATGTATATGAATGAGATTAAGAGGTATGTTTGGGTTTTCTGAAGAAAAAAAAAGGAGTATGTTTGGGTTTTGGCGGTCGAGTTTCTTTTTTTGGTAGAATTTGGCGGTCGAGTTTCTTAGAAACTCTAAAACCCAATTGTAAAGTTCTAAAACCTTAGTAAAAATTTTTTTCTTCATAAATTAGTAAATTTTAAGAAAAAAATTATTAATAAAAATAAAGAGAATAAATTAAATCTAACTGTTAAATTATATTTAAATGGTTGAGATTTAGTTAAATCCTTTATTTTTATTAAACTCCATTGTAACTAAACCTTTGGGTTTGATTTTCAGTTTACAAATATGAATTTCATTAATTAAAATCCAATAGAAATGATGTTCATAGTTTTTCATCCCATCACAAATCACTTGTGATCCATCCTCAATGTATCCAGGTAGGCAGGTACGATTTTCCATTTGATCGACTAGCGAAGCAGCCTTTCACATATTCGGATGTCCTTATTCTTCTAAATCGAGGGGGTGCACCTGTGGTCACCAAACTCTGGGCAGGTCCCACTTCAGTGTCCGGCAAAGCATGGAAGAACGAGGCGGTCGATAGCCTCTCCGTCTTTGGATCCACTACCGCTCGATGCTCCACACTCTTGTAGATGCCATTGCTTACAATCTGCATGCCATACATGATACACCAGTTTAGCTATGAACATGTAGCAATTTGATCTTATTAATGGTTCAATTACCCTTTTGTTGTATCAATCGTGCAACACCAAATGGGTCAAACAAATTCAAGTCTAGAGATGAGAAAAACACCTCCAATACATCTCCAACATTGACTATGAAAGCATTTGGAAGAGGAGCAACACGGAGCCAGCTTCCATCTTTCCTGATCTTAAGTCCATCAACTTCATTGAGTTGTAGCAAGATGGTGAGGGCACTTGGATCAGAATGTGGGTGTAACCCAATGACCTTGTCATTTTGTGGGCATGGAGGATAATAAGCTATTTTGATTGACTGCTTCCCTTCCTCAAACAACCCTTTCAAGTCTTCCCGATCAATCGCCAAATCTTCAACCATGCAATTGAAGATTTTCGTAGCCAATTGCTTGACCTCAGTTGTGTAGCTTTCCAAAGTTTCCCTAGAAGGTGCACAATTAATGACATCAATGTTTGTAATTTGCACAATTAATGACCTAATCATTCATGGTAACATTCATCTATACTCATATAAACTATCCTCACCAATCTAGTTTCAATGTGAGATTTCACTATTCCAACAGTATGTAGTGTACCTGAAGGGGAGAGGCAACAATGGCAACAAATGCGGCCTTCTGAGTTGTAGAGGGAGGATGGTGAGGGAGAAGGCATCGTACCAGCTGAGCTTTTGGTCCTCTGAAGCCACCACAAACCTCTGCCCGAAGCCTTCAGGGTCGTCAAGGGTTTGCCAGAACTTTCTCTTCTCTTCCATGGGCAGTTCGAAGAACGCTTTGGACTCCACCTTGAGCCTCTCAATAAGCTCGTGGCTCACCCCATGGCTCACCAGCTAAAAAATATACCATCAGCCATCAGGTTGTTTATTATTATTCATTCAGACAATAGCCCCGTTTGGTTTGTCGTGATCTATAGAAACGTAAACGGAAACGAAATAAATCTGGACCATTTTTATTGTTGTAATACATTTATATGAAAAAAATCATCCAACAACTTGTAAAATTGAGATAGAAGGGAGTGATTTCACTATTTTGTTACCCACCTTCTTGATGGAGAATATCATGACACTAAAATGGACTACATCCATTTCCATTTCGTTTACGTTTCCATGAATTGCAATCAAACGAGACCATTTTTCGAACAGTTGGTGGTCAGAAAAGAAGGGTAATGGAAAATCAAACCTGGAAAAAGCCCCATTGCGTGCAAGCGTGATGAAACTTGGCGAATTCGGTGAGGTCGCCCTGAATTAAGGAATCCAGGGACACTACAGGGAACTGCTCGGGATGAGTGCCGGTGAATGAGGGTTCGATGTCATTGTAAAGGTATCTCTCCGGGATGGTTTCGAGGGGATTATTCATCGCCAGCTCCATGACGCTCGGCACCAGAAGTGAGGTGACGCCAGCAGCTCCGTTGTTTACCGCCATTGTTAGTTCTTCAATTCAATGGATTCACCTGACAAACTGAGTCATTCAGAAAGGTTAGAATCGAAGAAAACTTTGTTTACCAATGAAGTATGAAGTTTACCAATCAAGTATGATAGATGAATGAGTACAATTTGAAATCAGGTTCCTAATGATTCGAGATCGAAAAGGAAAGAAGGAAGAAAGTACGTATGTGATTTTGACAAGGAAATCAGTTTCCTAATGATACAAGATCTCGACGAAATGGGCTCCAGTAGAGTTATAAAAAAACTCTATTGGTAGAGTTGGAGAAATTTCAATCGTTAAATAAAATATAGATGTTTGAGATTAAATTTGCCTCTCACCAAATCTAATTCTGATTATTTTCTTTTTAATTATTTTCCCTAGGGTTTACTAAATTACTATAGGATTTTAGTACTTCACTCATATAGTTTTTAAACAACTCTACCGAATTTGAACGAAGATCGACAGTCCAAATATGTGGTGAAGAATGGGACCTGTGGCCTGTGGGGGCAAGGTTACGTATGTGATAGGGCAACCACATTTTCAAAAAAAAAGTCGTTGGAGAGAGATTAGCTTTTTGATTTTTTGGTAGAAAAAAGAGAGATTAGTTTTTGGATATGGAACATTTCAATTTAAAAACAGGCGAATTTGCACACATGTTCCAAAAAAGTTCATAAATAAAAAAATACCCTTTTTTAAATTAATTAGTAAGGAATGTCCTTTTGGGCACTTCTTACAATAAAAACTTCTACTCTTTTTCATTCACTACTAAATTCTAAAATAAAAAATTCATTTAAAAAAACGAAAACAGCGTTCCTTGTTAAATAATCTTATTTGATAAGATTAAATCTGTTAAGATCTTAAGCTCATATTTAATAATTTTATTTAAATATAAAAATGATAATAAAAAGAAAAAATATGTTATTGTAAAATATCGTTAACAATATTTACAATTGAAAACAAAACCTAATCGAAAGCTATCAGATAAGTACAGCCCAACTTCAATGACATTCATGAAAATGAAATGAACACCAACTACATATGGATTTTCAATGCATTTTTTTCTTTATAATATGGCATCGTTAATTCATACTCCACTTTGGAAGCAACGGAAGAAGGAAACTTGCAGAATAAACACCACAAAACACAAACATTAACAATTGCATCATTTATACCCCTAATTTTATGGGGAATTTTTTATTTGTTTTTAAATCTGAGAACCCTAAAACCAAACACACTCGCCAAGCTTTCTGCCTTTCTACAGATCTTCAACTACGAAAACAATAAGTAATCTTGATCCTATAGGTTGTCACTTGTCAGCGGTTCATATAACGAAATCGTTTTTACGCTTTCAGTAGCTATTGAAAGAAAAGAAATCATACAATTTTCGTTATTATATTTAGTTTTTAATAGAATAATGTTTAAATGAAATTAAGCATTTGCACTTTTTTCTAAAAATTAAAATTTTTTAGAATGGAGCATTCCTTTAATTAAATTGGGTTTTATTTATTTAATTTGGACATTGATGCAAATGTAAAAAAAAATAAGGCATTTTTGCTATTATGAACTTTTTGGGGGGCAAAGGAGGCATTTTTGCTATTATGAACTCTTTTGGGGTCAAGTTCTTGACATGGTTTTAATAAGATCTCGAATGAAATCATGATATTAATATGGTTTGGTTGCTATATATCACTTCAACTTGTAATTGGTTTGTTTGTAGTAAACTAATCTATCTATATGTGGGAGTAATCTCTTGCTCAATTTCAAACAGTATTACAACTTTTGCATAATTAAAAGAATGAAGCTAAGAGGGCATACATAACTCGTTCATTACGAGAATAATACACTTATTGATTTTGTAGGATTGGTTTCTCACATCACACACAACAATCTCTCTTCATACGATCCTACGATTATTCACACCCAACACAGTATCTTATCACTTGAGATCAATCCTCACTGTATCCAAGTACGATTTTCCATTCAATGGCTGAGCAAAATAGCCACTCAGATATTCGGATGTTCGTATACTTTTGAACCTTTCGGGTTCATCGGAGGTCACCAAACTCTGGGCCGGACCCACTTCAGCGTCGAGTCTAGATTGGAAGAACGTGGCGGCCGATACCCTCTCTATCTTTGGATCCACCATCACTCTGTGCTCCACACTCTTGTAGATTCCATTGCTAACAATCTTCACACCAGATACACGCACAAAATTGTCATTATTAAAGTGTACGCTATATTGATATTTTCATACCGTTTCCATTGAATATGATCGAATAAATATGAGTCAAATACCTCCATGATATCTCCAACATTGACAATGAAAGCATTCGGAAGTGGTTTTACAAGGAGCCATTTTCCATCTTTCCTAATCTGAAGTCCATCAACAGGATTGAGTTGAAGCAGGATTGTGACTGCACTCGCATCGGAATGCGGTCTCGAGCCGATCACCTTGTCGTATTTTGGACAAGGAGGATAGTACGCAAGTCTGATCATTTGCCTCCCATCATCAAACAAATGTCTGAAGTCTTCCCTGTCAATCTTCAGATCTTGGGCCATACAATCGAAGATCTTGGTGACCAATTGTTTGAGCTCCGTTGTGTAGCTTTTCAAAGTTTCCCTGGAAATTTAAGGATGATCAGTTAGTAACATTGTTTATAATTAACCCAAATCAATCTGAGGAAACTACTACAACCTGAACGGGAGAGGCAACATCGGCAGCAAATGGGGCTTTCTTAGTTGCAGAGGGAGGATGGTGGCGGAGAAGCCATCAGCCCAGTTGAGTTTTTGGTCCTCCGACGCCACAAACTTCTGCCCGAATCCTTCAATGTCGCCAGGGGTTTGCCAGTACTTTTTCTTCTCTTCCATGGGCAGCTCGAAGAACGCTTTGGTCTCCACCTTGAACCTCTCAAGAAGCTCATCGCTCACCCCATGGCTCACCAGCTAAAAACAATTGTAAACCCATCATCAGATGGTATCAATTCTTCATCTAGACATTTTGTCGAACAGTTGGTGGGTAGTCAATAAAGAGATTAGGTATTTTATTTTCGTCGAACAAAAGGGGGCAAATTAAAAACAACAAACCTGGAAGAAGCCATAGTGGGTACAAGCATGGCGGAACTTGGCGAATTCAGCAAGGTCGCCCTGGAGCAAGGAATCAAGGGACACAACGGGCAACTGCTCGGCATGATCGGTGTCGTCAGAGACGAAAGGTGGATCGAGATCATGGTGAATGTATCTCTCGGGGACACTTTCAAGCTTCGGATTGTTCTTGACCAGCTCTACAACGCTGGGAACTAGAATTGACCTCACCCCTGAAAGTCCATTCTTTGCCTCCATTGTCGGTTCTTCAACTGAGTTATCACTAATATGTATTTCGATTCGAGATTGAAGATGCAAGTGTTTATTGTTTATCCACGTAATATATAAAGGAAAGATAATATGCATTTATTACTTATAAGTAGTTGAGATATCACACTAATCCGATCGGAATACTTTATTTAGAACGGGTAACAACTAAATCATTTTTTATAAAGTAGGTTAAATAGTGCAATTTTCGTGTTTTTATATATGGAATTGATTGATTAGTACTCCGTATTTTAGAGGAATATCAATTTCATTAGTTTTTTATTCATTTATTTCTTGAATTTAACCACCGACCTATTAGTATTGCTACTTTTATTTAGGGAAATTCCGTCTGGTACCCTTGAGTTTTGTGCTTTTCCGAGTGGTGCCCAAAAAAAAAACTTAATCCGAGAAATACCCTTGAGTTTTTGGAAACTTCCAAACCGTACCCTTTCTTACATTAATTCCCAACTTCCGTTAAAATAGACTCTTTTCTAGACTAATATATGTTCCAAATCCACCCCTTGTTTCAATTTAATAGCGTTGAATGAATTATCTTTCACCATCTTTGCAATTTGCATATAAATTCGTAAGACTGGATTTGAGTACAATGTTCGAGACCTTCAACTACGGTAAAGTAAGCTTCATGGGAGACCGCCTGGATAGCAGTTATCTCCCCGGCCAGAAATTCGAGTTCGGATTCTTTTCTCCCGTCGGCGACAACGCCACCAAAATCTACCTCGCGATTTGGTACTTCAATCTCCCAATCAAGGTCCTCTGTTTCACTCAAGCTTGATTGAAGTACTAAAACGCGACTCTCCCGCCTGCAACTCCTCTGTTTCACTCAAGCTTGGAATCAATGGCCAGATTGCCCTCTCGGAGCATGGGGGCACCGTCTGGTCGTCGTCGAACAAGTCGCAAGCCACCAACCTCGTTCTCAAGCTGTTGGATTCAGGGAATCTAGTAGTTCGGGAGTATGACGACAACAACGCCGAGAATTACATATGGAAAAGCTTCGATTACCCGAGTGATACTTCAATTCCTTGTCCGGGATGAAAGTCGGATGGGATAAAAAAAAAAATCAGGCACAATACTTGCTTAGTCATAACCGCCCCCAATTTCTCAAATTAAACTCGCATTATTTCTGAATCTCAATTCGAATTTAATCATCAATTGTTAATTTCAATTCAAATTAAACAACGGTGGACAAATACTGAAATACTCAGAGGGAAGGTTGAGGGCGAGCGGCGCCTCCTCCGGTGGCCGTCCACGACGCCCTTCGCGCAGCGCTCTCTCTTTATCGTTGTTCTACCCTAAATCCCCAATTGTATGTAGTATAACGTAAAAGAAACAATTTTTTTTCTTTTTTTAGAAAATACGAATACAGACAGAAGTTGGGAATTAATGTAAGAAAGGGTACGGTTCGGAAGTTTCTAAAAACTCAGGGGTATTTCTCGGATTAAATTTTTTTTTTGGGCACCACTCGGAAAAGCAAAAAACTCAGGTGTACCAGACAGAATTTCCCTTTTATTTAAGAGGAGGGGTATTGCTAGTTTTATTTAAGAGGAGGGGATTGGGTTTTTTAGTGGGTAAGGATTAGGGTCGCAATAAATATTATTTTAGTTTGCCTAGAGTAATTCACTTGAGATAAGAATAATTATTAACCAATTTTAAAGAAGAGTGGGCAAACCGCTACCCGTGAGGTTCGAAACGGTGATCTCGGGGTACTATCCAAAAAGCCTAACCATTTAACTAAATGACCGAAGACAATTAGGAGATTGGTTTTATTTCCGTTGGATTACTTTTCAATGACTTTTTTTGCCCAAAAAAAAATATGGGTATTTTAAATAGGGCCCTTAAGACAATTTGGTATTTAAAAACACTACAAAGACTACGTATTTAAAATCAACTTCGATGAACAATAAAATATTTTTCCGATCTGATTTTGAAAAATCTAGTTTATAATATTCCAAGCCCGATTCATGATAAAACATTTTAATCTTAATAAATCGAACCGGGCCAAACCCATTATAATCTTGATACGGATATACAGTCCGAGAACAGGCCATCAAGAATTAGGCGTCGTCCTAAGAGATATGAAGATTAATATTTTAGGTTTTAGATTAATAAATTTAGTATTTTAGATTAATAATTTCAGTTTTACTAGAATATTCAATTAATGTAATTTTTATAAACTAGAGCTTTGCTCTCTTTCCGGGTTTTCTTTACGGTTTTTTTCCGGAACGCTTTTTTTGAACCGTTAGAGCTTAGGTATAAATATTCTTGTGTATCTCCTCATAAAGTTATCCAAGAAAAATAACCTTGCCCTAATTTCTCTTAGCTTCTTTATTTCCTGCCATTGAATAGTTCGAGTCGGATTCCACCTCGGAATAGGCTCAATCCCCTTGACCAACAAGGGTTTGATACGCGGTCCACCTCGGGTCCGTATCAACTGGTGCTTTCACCTTGAACACCATGTCGAAATCCGTCGTCGATGATCTCTCCGTCACCGCCGGCGATAAACCCGACCTTCATGATCTGCTTATGCAACTTGCCGATGATGTGCAAAAGTTGACAACTCGGGTCGACGACCAGCAATCGAGGCAGAATACGATGTACGATTTAATTCAATCGGATCGCTCCACCACCGTTACTTCGTCGGCGAACCAACCGGCCACCACCGCGACATCCTCGCTCATGGTCCAACCCTCGTCGGCGATGTCTTGGCCGCAATCGTCCGGCGGTCCCAGCAGCGTTCCGCCATTCACGCACGACTGGACGGCGGCTCGGACCTTCCAAAACCCTAATTTTCCGCCACAACGGTTCGCGCCTGGCCCGTCTTCCGCGGATGCTGGGTGGCCTCCGCCCGCCCTCGGTGCGGCGTCTCCCATGGCGTCGCACATTCCGCTCCAACTCGCAGGCGGACCACCGTACGGCCCGACCCCGACCCCTATTCCGTTCACCGAGCCGCAACCAGGGGCCACGGATTACCCAACCTTGCCGGGCCTACATCACGGCTACCCTAATTTAGGACGTCCGACAGCAGGACCCGATACGACTCCAAAAATTCGGGTCGACCCGCCGCGTTTCAATGGATCCGATCCGCACGGTTGGATCTTTCGCGTCCAGGCTTATTTTGATTATTTTCGGACACCGGATTACGATCGTCTGCGATTGGTCGGAATGCTGATTGAACACCCTGCCTCGGATTGGTTCCGTTATCAACGACGAAATAACTGTGGCGAGACTTGGCAGGCTTTTCTAGTGTCCGTTCAGCAGCGATTCGATCCCACTTATTATGAAGATTATACAGGCCTTTTGGCCAATCTAAAGCAGACAAGATCAGTCCTAGAGTATCAAACCGAATTTGAATCCTTGTTAAACAAAGTTACGGATCTCTCGGAATCAACGCTAATTTCTTTGTTTAAAGCGGGCCTAAAACAACTAGTCCGTCGGGAGCTGAATTTAAGAAACCCGACGACGTTAGCTCAAGCGTTTGCCCTGGCACGTGAATTATCGGCTTCTTTCAGTGAAATTGCCACGCCATGGCAGTCGAACAAACGGCCTTGGGCGCCCAACGCCACACGCCTCGGCAATCCGAGCCGCCTACGGCGAACCCTTCGGGGGAGTCGTCAGCCACACCAGCGCCGTCTACTACTCACGGTACGCATTCCTCTCTTCCAATTCGTCGCCTTTCTATTGCTGAGCGTGACGAACGTACTAAGAAAGGCCTTTGTTTTAATTGTGACGAGAAATTCTTTCGTGGACATCGTTGCAAGCCCCGATTTTTGGCATTACTTAGCTGCGACGACAGCGATGACGAGGAGGAAACTGCACATTCTGATGACCTAGCTGTGACCGGCGATATCTCTAGCTTGAACTCCATGGATGGGCTGCCGAATCCGAGAGCACTGCGCTTATCAGGTTCGATTCTGGGTATTGATATTCAAGTTCTGATTGATGGTGGCAGTACACACAATTTTATCCATCCCTATGTGGCTGAAAAATTACACCTTCAATTGCATAAGATCGATCCTTTTCGCGTTTTTGTGGGCAATGGCGCCTATCTATTATGTTCCCACCAATGTCCGGCTACTAGTATTGTTCTGCAGGGTTACCAATTTGATATTGATCTCTATGTCTTGGCGGTGCATGGACCGCAAGTAGTTCTGGGTGTCCAATGGTTACAGACTCTGGGCACTGTGTCCCATGATTACGCTAAGTTAACGATGCAGTTTTCTTGGGAGGGCAAATTGATATTCTTAAAGGGCGACCGTCAAACTCCGAAACCGATTTCTATGTCAGTTCTGCTCTCATTATGTGCATCTGATCAGATTTTAGAGTGCTTCGAGGTTCTTAGTTTATCGCCCGCGCCGGCGCTTGCGGCGAGCGAATGGCCGTCGAATCTCGCGCCGGAAATCCGCGCCATTCTGGACGCTCACCGCGCGGTTTTCGACATACCGACGGGTCTTCCACCGGGCCGGCCTTGGGACCATCACATACATTTACAACCAGGGTCGAAGCCCGTCAATGTTCGGCCTTACAGATATCCGTATTTTCAGAAGTCTGAAATCTAACGCCAAGTTCGAACTATGCTCGAGCAGGGGATTATACAGCACAGCACCAGCCCTTTCTCCTCCCCGGCTCTTTTGGTCAAAAAGAAGGACGGAAGCTTTCGCTTCTGTATCGATTACCGAGCTCTCAACAATATTACCATCGCAGATAAGTTTTCGATTCCCACGGCTGATGAATTATTTGATGAATTAGGGAATGCTACTATTTTTACTAAACTTGATCTGCGCTCAGGATATCATCAGATCAGAATGCACTCTTCGGATATCTATAAGACTGCGTTCCGCACTCATGATGGTCACTACGAATTTTTGGTCATGCCTTTCGGTCTGACGAATGCCCCATCGACATTTCAGGCAGCGATGAATACTATATTTGCTCAGTATCTGCGCCGCTTCGTTATTGTTTTCTTCGATGACATTTTGGTATACAACCCCTCTCTGGCCGAGCATGCCGAGCATCTCGATACTGTGTTGCAGATCCTTCAATCCAATCACTTCTATGTTAAAGGGTCTAAATGTTCCTTCGGCACGACGACAGTTGAATACTTGGGACATATCGTGTCGGCAGGGCAACTTTTGGTTGATCCAGCGAAGTTATCGGCTATGTCTGATTGGCCGTTACCGAAATCTGTGAAGCAGCTGCGAGGTTTTCTGGGTTTGACTGGCTATTACAGAAAATTTATCCGCAACTACGCCCTACTAGCAGCTCCTCTGACTGATTTATAACAAAAGGAGAAGTTTGTATGGTCCGAGGCGGCAACTTCGGCCTTTCAACATTTAAAAACTGTGATGATATCCCCACCGATTCTGCAACTTCCGGATTTCAACAAGGAGTTCGTGCTTGAGACAGATGCCTCGGACGACGGGGTTGGCGCCGTCCTATTGCAAGGGGAACGTCCGCTCTCGTTTTTTAGCAAGAAGCTGGGGGTACGCCGTCGCGGGTCTTCCGCATACCATCGTGAGCTATTTGCCATTGTTTCCGCTGTTCAGAAATGGCGACAGTATTTGCTGGGATGTGAGTTCTTAATTCGTAACGATCAGAAGAGTTTGAAAGAACTCCTTACACAAGTAATACAGACCCCGGATCAGCAGTTTTTTATGCGCAAGCTTATGGGTTACAAGTTCCGTATTGAATACAAGTCGGGCGCCAGTAATCGGGTCGCCGACGCGCTGTCACGTTGCATGAGCAAAGCCGACGCCGAACTATGCCAATTCTTCACTTTTGCGGCCCCACTGCCAGATATCCTTACACGGATCAAGGCCGAGAATACAGTGATGGGCGATTTATGTGCTTGGCACGCCGAGGCCGAATCCGGCACACTGCCCCCGCCATTTCGCATACATGACGGCATACTATATTATTCTCATCGTCTAGTCGTCGCGGCAGCGTCGCCGCTCAAGGCCGAGATCCTGACCGAGTTTCACGCCTCGCCTAGCGCAGGCCACCCCGGCATCGACCTCACATTCCGTCGCGTCGCTGCGGTATTTTTTTGGAGAGGTATGCGCGCTGGCGTTAAACGATTTGTGGACGCTTGCATTATCTGCCAATCCACGAAGTACAGTACGAGTAAGCCGGCAGGCCTCATTCAACCTCTTCCGATTCCGCGCCAAGTATGGGATGAGGTGTCGATGGATTTCATTACCGGACTGCCCCCATCTCGAGGACACACCACAATTCTTGTGGTCGTCGACAGGCTATCTAAATATGCTCATTTTGGTGCCCTGGGGCCGTCCTTTGATGCTCCCCGAGTTGCCAGTCTCTTCGTTGATTTGATTGTGAAGTTGCATGGCATTCCGGCAATTATTCTATCGGACAGAGACCCCGTGTTTCGTAGTGCCTTTTGGTCAGAAATTCATAAGTTGAGCGGAACCAAACTTCACCACAGCACTGCTTATCATCCACAGACTGATGGTCAGACTGAAGTTAAGAATCGCAGTCTAGAGCAATATCTTAGGGCATTCACTCAAGGGCGACCTCGGCGATGGTTTGATTTTCTCCCATGGGCCGAACTTGCATTGAATTCCATGTTCCACGAAGGCTTGGGCATGTCTCCATTTAAAGTTTTATATGGCCGAGAACCACCGCCTATTGCTCGCGTGACGGCACCGATCGGGCCACCCACATTAGCTTCCGAGGCTATCCGCGATCGTGCGCAGGTGCTTGACTTGATTCGCGCCAATCTGCTTAAAATGCAGTAGCGAATGTCGTCCCAAGCTAACAAGCACCGCAAAGACGTCGAATACAGCGTTGGGGATCGCGTCTTGCTAAAGCTTCAACCGTACCGTCAACACTCGGTAAGTCGACCCCTTTCCGCCAAGCTCGCTCGACGATTTTATGGTCCATTTACAATTATTGAGCGGATCGGGCCGGTTGCGTATCGCTTGGAACTTCCGGCCTCGGCACGCATTCACAATGTGTTCCACGTTTCATTGCTCCGTCCATTTATTACTGACGGCTCACCACTCCAACCAGTCACGTTGCCGTCGGATTTCTTGTATGACAGACCAATTTCGACGCCAATTCGGGCCTCAGCTGCGCGGGAAGTTCTTGTTGATGGCATTCCCCGTCGAGAGTGGCTTGTAGAATGGACTGATGGAGGACCGGCCGACGCCACTTGGGAACCTGTAGCTACACTTCAGCGATCTTTCCATGATTTACGGCTTGAGGACAAGCCTATTCTCATCGGGGGAGAGATTGATACGGATATACAGTCCGAGAACAGGCCATCAAGAATTAGGCGTCGTCCTAAGAGATATGAAGATTAATATTTTAGGTTTTAGATTAATAAATTTAGTATTTTAGATTAATAATTTCAGTTTTATTAGAATATTCAATTAATGTAATTTTTTATAAACTAGAGCTTTGCTCTCTTTCCGGGTTTTCTTTACGGTTCTTTCCCGGAACGCTTTTTTTGAACCGTTAGAGCTTAGGTATAAATATTTTTGTGTATCTCCTCATAAAGTTATCCAAGAAAAATAACCTTGCCCTAATTTCTCTTAGCTTCTTTATTTCCTGCCATTGAATAGTTCGAGTCGGATTCCACCTCGGAATAGGCTCAATCCCCTTGACCAACAAGAGTTTGATACGCAGTCCACCTCGGGTCCGTATCAAATCTCTCATTCTATATGGGCAAATATATCAACAACCATCTTCAATCCTCCTCTGTTTCATTCTATCTTCTCTGCTCATTTGAATCCGTCGATTTAGCGTTGAAAGTGGACAAGGGTCAAATTTCTTTTGCTAATTTTTCTTTGTCTAATGCAATAGACTTTTAGCGGCGGATTTTGGCAACTAAAACTGAAAACTCAACTTGCTGATTTTTAGTTTAGTTCGGTGATGGATGAAATTTTTAGTTTGCTGATTTTTAAGTTTAATTCAAGTCTTTTTCTAGTTGATGTTTATAGTGGAGATTTAGCAGCAGACTTTGGCAGCTCCAACTTCATTTCCAACTTGTTGATTCATAGTTTAGTTCTAGGGGTGATGCAATAGATTCTTAATTTGCTGAATTTTTTAGTTTATTTGAAGTGCTTTGCAATGGATCGATTTAACAGAGGTTGTTTATAATCAACTTGAAAAGCAACGAAAAAGTATTTATACAATAAGTGGATCATCAATATTATTCAAAATATACACACAATTAAACAAGATGAAAACAGGGCATAAAACCACCAAGTGGAACATTAATATTGTTATAAAAAGTGCTCCTACAGGTGTGTTGGATTCGAATGAGTAGAGAAGATAAAATGGAATGGAGGAGGATTGAGAATGATTGTCGATATATTTGCCCAGATAAGGAGAGGTTAATGGATTTGGCCTTGAGATTAAAATATTTTATCTTGATCAGGCTTGGAATATTTTAAACCATAATATTTTTAAGTCAGGACAGAAAAATGTCTTATTGTCCATCTAAATTAGTTTTTAAATATCAAAGTGTCTTAGAGTATATTTATTGGTAGACCAGTTTTTTTGTTCACTAAAATATAATAATCATACTCTCTCTTCATTTTTAAAAATAAAAGCTTCTTTTGCCTATTTTAACACGTGTCACAAAGTCATATATATGCCCAAGATGAATTTTGATCATAGTGGTGACAAGGTCATGAACTTTTTCACACCCTCTTTCCTCATTTTAATATTTTTTAATACCTCTCTTCTCCCATGACCAATTTTTGGCCAACTATTGGGAGTGTTCTTAGGAAATCTAGTAAAAATACTCATATGTTATTTTGGCCCTTTTTTTAAGTGTTTGCGAGGGTGTGGAAGTTGTTAAGAATATAAAAAAACGGTCCATACTATTTTGAAAATATAAATTGAGTAGTTGATAAATTACTTAATCAATTTGATCCAAGTATTATTGAAAGAAGTCTTTCACATTAGAATCTTAATAATCCTCTTAGGCTACTTACTTTTTAGGTCCAATCATTCTTCCTCACTTGTATTCAGTTGTTGATATATTACACTATGAAATACTTTATTTAATTAGGACCGGTTTAACAACTAATACCTTTTTTATTTTTTGTGTGTATAAAGTAGGTTAATAGGTAAATTTTTCTTGTTATATATGTATAGGATTGGTTGTCATGGGAATGAGTACATATATGAGAAGTGATGATAACATTTGGGAGTTATATGAAGAGAATTCAAGAATGCGAATTATTTCATTTATAAGAGGAAATAATGTGAGAGATTTTGTAAATAATGCACATATTTTTAGAGAAAACCAAACAAATGAGATATGCACAAGATATGCATAAATTTTACCATGAATGTGCATCAATTTATATCGAAATGTACACAAGCTTGTACTGAAATACGCATTGGTTCTTTTTATATTATTTAGGCAAATTTGTATGCATATCACATGTTTTCGAGAATATTGACTGTTCAAAAAATTTGTGTGGCATCAATTCATGCATAAATATGCACTTGTAGTCACGGAATCAGGGATGAGCTAGGGTTTGCTACAGCCCACCCCAAAAAATTAATTATATATATAATTTAGTAGTACAAATGTATTTAATGAAAATATAGTGCAGATGGTATGCAATGCTTGGCAAACACTCAAACCCATGCCCGTGTTCGAACCTGAACTGCAGCACATCATTTTTAATTCCTTTCCCTTTCTATCTATAGGCCTAATCTCCCCTACTGCTTATCATTTTTATTTCAGCAATTTTAATTTTCTTTTTGATTGTTCCTTTCTACCTAGGCCTAATCTCCACTGCCACTTGTCATTTTTATTTTGAAATCTATTGAAGTATATTTTTTAATTAGGTAATTATACATATATTCACACATTAAGTAGTATTTGCTTTACAATATTTAGTAGTTTGTATCATATAATTAATTATCGAAAAATTTACAATAATATGAACACTTTTAAAAAAGATTTAGTTTTACTATTGGGTAATATTGATATTCATTGAATGAACAATTGATCTCGTCTACTTTTTTAGCATATAATTAAGATAAATCCAGCCTACCCAAACTTTAATTCCTGTTTCCGTCCATGACTTGTACTAAATGTGCATTTGGTTTTTAATACACACTTAGGCAAAGTTTTATGCACAACCTGAATGTTGATTGTGCGCAAATTTGACACTACGTGTACATTAGTTTTTGCATGCGCATTTAGGGCTCGTTTGGTATCGATATCATATATCGGTATCGGGTATCGGTATCGGATATCCATATCGGTATCGGATATGGGATATCATTCATATCTCATATCCCCCATACCTGTTTTATTTGGGGTATATCAAATATGATGAAAAATGGCTTGTTTTGATATCAAGTATATGACCCGATATCCATATACTCTCATACCAAACACTAGATATGGTCTGGTACCGATATCTGAATCCATATACTCCCATATCAAACACAAGATATGACCCGATACCGATATCTGATATCAGGATATCAATACCAAACGGGCCCTTAGATGTATGGACGTTCATGCATATTTTAAAAAATAGCAAAATTAACACGTATTTCGATTAATTTATATGCAAATGTAGGCGAAACTTTATAGACATCGCCAATTATATACATACATAAGGTTCATAAAAAAATGTTTTTCAAAAAACAATAAAAAATGATTCACAATGTGCATCAAATAACTGATGTACATTTTAGTACAGCCTTGTATGCATACTTACGCACATTTAAGGCAAAACGCATAAACACTCTATGATACGCAATAATTTTAATTAGTTATAATTATTTATTTTAGAATATGTTGTTTCCTTTTATTTAGAGATTTTATTTTATTTTCTGGTAAGAGTATCTTTTCAATATTATAGCAATTAGGGTTTTTCTTATTTAGATATCAAGGTTTTATAAATACCCTTAAGTTGTTAGGCTGCTATCAATCAATCAATCAATAAAACCAGTTAATTAATTTATCTTTGCTCTAAATTTATCGTTCTTCAACCCCGTGGCACCCAACCACGTTTATCCCGAGTCGGAATCCACATCGGGTTAGGCTCAACCCCCTTGACCAACAAGGGTTCGATACGCGATCCACACCGGGTCCGTATCATTTGGTGCTTTCATTCTTGAACTCTACCATCATCATGTCCGATGTTACAGGCAAGAACGTGGTTCGTCCCGATCTCCGCGAACTCATCCAAAACCTGTCATTGGAGATCCATAAAACTCGCCAGGCGCTAGCGGTTCACCGTCATCAGACAGATCAACTTTATTCTAGCCTGGGAATTCCTCTCGCAGATGCGACCACGACGCCGCCAAACCCTGGCCCGTCAGATCTGGAGTTGAAGTTACGTCAGATCGATATGGAAGTTGAGGATCGTCGTCGTCGGATACATCAGATTTTTCATCGATTGGAACGCCAGTCCGCAATTGTGAAAGAGCCGCCGCAAAACCCTGCCCCTACAACCAACAAAGTCGAGCCCGAGCCCCCGGCCACAGATCCCGCGCTCGCGGAAACTAAGCCCGAGCCCGCGCTCGCGGAAACCGAGCCCGCGGCCACTAAGCCCGCGCCCGCGGCCAGCATCCCCGCGATCGCGGCCCGACCCCCGGCGCCCGCGGCCATCCCCTCGACGCCCGTGGCCACCTTCCCGGCACCCGCGGCTCGTTCCATCGCGATTGTTGATGCACCGCCTCGCCAAGACCCCCTCCCAAAAATTAGGGTTGTGTCCCTGGGTGCGTATTCGGTTGAGTGGAGACGCCATACACTTAAGATTGAGCGTATTTTCGTTGTTTTGTTTAGTGATTTTGGCGACCACTTTGCATCGATCGACTCATTTGTGTTCGACCCTGGAGGATATGCCTCCTCCTGATTTCCGCCTCGAGGATGAGTCGATTCTCAACGGGGGAGAATTGATACGCAATAATTTTAATTAGTTATAATTATTTATTTTAGAATATGTTGTTTCCTTTTATTTAGAGATTTTATTTTATTTTCTGGTAGAGTATCTTTTCAATATTATAGCAATTAGGGTTTTTCTTGTTTAGATATCAGGGTTTTATAAATACCCTTAAGTTGTTAGGCTGCTATCAATCAATCAATCAATAAAACCAGTTAATTAATTTATCTTTGCTCTAAATTTATCGTTCTTCAACCCCGTGGCAACCAACCACGTTTATCCCGAGTCGGAATCCACATCGGGTTAGGCTCAACCCCCTTGACCAACAAGGGTTCGATACGCGATCCACACCGGGTCCGTATCACTCTATGAGCGTCCGTTAGAACAATTTTTTCAAAAATATGCGAATAATTTGACAAAAATAAATTTGTGCCATTTTTTCTCCTCTTTAATAAAACTCTAATCGTAAATGGGAGAGAACAAACCACACAAAGAGGGCCGATTTTTGGAGTGTTCGGGAGATTAGCACCAACTCTTGGCATTGAAATCCCTCTTAAGGCTTTGATAACCAGTACTTGAAGGTCTCTTGTGAGATAAATCTTGGACAACATTATCCTCACCCAAGCCCAATGGAAAGCAAGACAATAGCCTCCTCTACAATCTCTTTCGAGATGAACGTCCGAGAGTGCCATGGTGTGAGGTCATTTGAGGACACCTTCAACTGAAGAAATGGAGCTTTATTATATGGATCACAATTCTCAACCGGTAACTAACAACAAATAAGCTCCACCATTGGGGACTTATTGATGATGCCACTTGTGTCCTTTGCATGAATCAACATTGTTTGTAGATGGGTTGGTATCTTCGATTCGAATGGAACTTTATCCAACGATTCCTCAACATTGTTTGTAGATGGGTTTTGTTTGGATTGTGTTGATCCATCGTTGTTCTTTACACCATGACCTGTTTCATTGTTCAAGTGTGTTTTATGAATGAAAAGTATGATTCATTCATCTATAAGCCAACTGTAAGATCCCTATTTTGCAATTGAGGGTGTTACCGTCAATGAACTCATATTTTTTCATCCAAAGCCACCCGAGACTTATAAGTAGCATAACACAATTTATAATAAAGCGGAGATTCAAAGATATTACATTACATCAAAAGTGTTCAAGGTTCAAGACACCCACTCAATGTCGTCATTGTTTGAATAAAACATAGTACGAAAATTGATAAGAAGTGGAATAAAAGACAAATACGGAGTATAATATATTGTTCTTAAAGCAACAAGTGGGACCTTAAACACTTGAATACTTGTGAAAAACATCTTGTGATCTTTTTCTTTCTTTAAATCTTCTAATCTTCGTCTTCAACCTTTTGGTAACGCTCCTTTATAAAATTATAAATGGCCTTATGGTAGGGTAATAATAAAGGAGATATTATTGTTGAGCATTTTAAGCTAAATTATTAAAGAAATAATAATTTAAGCTAATCCTTTAAGGCAAACGAGTATTTTTTCCTTGTAACCCTTTTAAACCATCGATTTCGTTAAAGATATTCTTCTCTATATCGGGAATTAATTGATTGTTAAATAACCTATTTTCAATTGTTTAGTCTCTTAACCTATTTTTTTACATTTTCTTGATATTTCATGCCTGCCAAATTTTTTTTTTCGTGGACATGAAAATAACAAATTGTAAATTTTTTTGGTTGAAATAACAAATCTATGTATCTATATAAAAGGTTGTTGAACCATTCAAACTTTTTTATGTGTCAAGGGTCAATCGGGTCGGGTTGTAGCGGGTTTTCGGTCAGGTTGGGTTGACCAACGGGTCTAAAATATCATTTTTTATGATTATTGAAATTAATTTTTAATTAAATAATAATTTTTAATTATAATATATTATTTTTATTTATTTTCAAAATAAAATATATTATAATATTGAAAACAATTTTTTTATAAACATACTAAAGTGGTCACCCCAACGGGGTTTTAGGTTTCAACCTAACGGGTTTCGGGTTCGATTGCTTTAGGGTTTCAGGTTAAAATTTTCGAGTCTTGACCCTAAAATTATCGGGCGGTTCGGGTTGGCGGATTCGGTCAGCTTTTGACAGCTCTACTTTTTATCCATTTATGATTTAAAAGAATTTTTAAAAACTACATTTTGGTTAAAAAATTTGTCTATAACTACATATTAAAGTTGTATCTTTTTGAGTCATCATATTGACTTTGGCCTAACTTTATTTTTAAAATTTTAACTTTTATTTTTATTACTTTATCTTTTTCAAATAATTTTTCTCTCTATTTATTTATAAAAATTCGAAATTTATTTGATTCTAAAAATAAAAAACTATCGTATGTGACTAATGTGAGTATAAATTTTTTATCTTTTATGTATCATTATATTAAAAAAAATATGCTCATACTTAATTCGAGTCGCAGTCGACGGACATAACTAGTTGAAATCTAAAAAGACACCTATGACTAAAGCTGTCAAAAGCTGACCCGACTCGAAAAACTGACCCGAATCGCCCAAAAAATTTAGGGTCAAGACCCGAAAATTTGAACCCGAAACCCAAAATAAGCCAAACTCGATAGACCCGAAACTTGTTGGGTTGACCCGATTTGAAATAATAAATTATTTTATTAAAATAATATTTTAATAATTATAAGAAATTCAATTTTCTTGACCTGTTGGGTCGACCCGACCTGCCCGAAAACCCGCAATGACCTGACCCAATTTGATCGATAACCTGTTACGATCTAAACTTGACTCAACCCGATTCCAAAATAACTGGACCCGAATTCGACCTAATAGACCCGTTTAACACCTCTGAGTACTGCTATGACCTATAGAAAATTCCCTAAAAATAAGGCACCCCTCAAGGGTGTTATAAAAAAAACCTAACACTTTGACTAATCTTATAAACAATTTAAAATTTTAAAATTCAAATTAACGAGCCCACAAATTCTCTATTATCCTCCTCCGGAAAAATAAATTAAAAAGAAAAAAGAAACTTCCTCGTCTCGCAGATCTATCTTCCGAGTTTTCCCCCGTCCTCTCCTCAGTACTTGGACTTCTCGTTAGAACCTTCAATTCCATTTTCTCCTATGGCTTCCCTCTCCGCATCTTAGGTCTCACTTCATCTAAACCCACATTGATCCGCTTGCTTTGAATTCCAATTCGCCGAAGCTCGATCGTATTCCGGGATCGATTTGCGGAGGCAAAGCAATGATGGGTTCACAGGGCCCCAAATCTTCCTCTTCAAAACCCTCCAAACCCTCGAGCAACACCAATTCGATGCCGTCTCGATCTTCTTCTTCTTCTCTCTCCGCGCATTTGGCTATGGTGGAGCTGAAGCAGCGCATTCTCACCTCCCTCTCGAAGCTCTCTGATCGCGATACTCATCAGATCGCGCTCGAGGAGCTCGAATCCACCATCTCCACGCTCCAAAATGAGGCTGTCCCCATGCTTCTCAACACCCTCTTCGACTCCTCCTCGTCCGACCCTAAGCCCGCCGTGAAGAAGCACTCCGTCCGCCTCATCGCCACCCTCTGCGCCTCCCACGCTGACACCACCGCCACTCACCTCGTCAAGATTGTGTCTCACATCGCCAAGCGCCTCCGGGACCCCGATTCGGGTGTTCGCGATGCGTGTCGCGACGCCATTGGGGTTCTCTCCGCCGTTTACATTGACGGTGGTGGTGGGGCAGGAGGAGGAGAGAACGGCGTCGTTTCGTTGTTCATGAAGCCGCTGCTGGACGCTTTAGGGGAGAACGACAAAGGGGTTCAGGTTGGGGCCGCAATGTGCTTGGGGGGAGTGGTGGAGTGTGCCAAGAATCCTCCCGTTTTGGCTTTTCACAAGCTCGGCGCTAGGGTTTGCAAGTACCTCAACAGCCCCAATTTCTTTGCCAAATCGGCATTGTTGCCTGTGATTTCGATCATGTCTCAGGTGATCTGCTAATTATGCAAAGTAGGCATTGTGGGTGTTGGTTGGAGATTTTTTTTTTTATGATATAACTTGTTGGCAATTCAAATGTTTTGTTTATCCCAATTTGGTCGTGATTTTGCTTATGTTTGTGTGATGAATTTGCTACTAGATGGGAGCCATTGCACCTCAGAGTTTGGAGTCCTTACTTCAAAGCATTCACGAGTGCCTTGTGAGCTCAGATTGGGCCACTCGCAAGGCTGCTGCTGAAACCTTGAGTTCTATGGCATTGCATTCAGGCCACTTGGTCAAGGACAGTGCCGCCCCTACCTTGACAGCATTGGAAGCTTGTCGGTTCGATAAGGTGCGGTTCTCAGCCTACCTGCTGCCTTTAGCCAATAGTGTTCTCTGTATCAGTGTCTCGATTTTGTAGTGTGATTGCTTTTCAATGTATATGATATTCCGATTCTCAATCCATTGCATAGGGACTTTGAGAACAGTTGGCTTGCCTCTGGTTGGTATATAAGTTTGCTGACTTTGTTCAGGGAATAGCTCAGAAGCTTTAACTCTTAATGCCGTGTATCAGTATTTAGACTCTGTTATATTATTGTTTGTGATGCATACTATTTTCCAATGTTCAATTCGTAGTTTAGGGGGTTAGAGTAGATGCTTTCCTCTATTAAGTAGTTTAGGGGGTTGGAGAAATAGAGAGTAGTGGCGGTGGTGTTATAGCATGGATATGACTGCAATCATAATATCATATATTACACTATGATGCAAGTTTGCTTTGAATTTGTAATTTGTGCCTGGAAGTTGGGCAAATATGCAGAAAGGCAGAACACCTACTGCATTCATAGGTGAACATTGCTCATTACTGAAGCAGTCCATGCTCATTTTTTTGTACCTGTATATGTTGTGTGAAATATTTGGCCGTGTACATATATTACACTATGATACATGTATGCAAGGTAGCCTTGGATTTGTAATTTGTGCCTGGAAGTTGGGCAAATATACAGAAAGGCAGAACACCTACTGCATTCATAGTTCAACATTGCTCATTACTGAAGCTGTCCATGCTCGTTTTTTGTGCCTGTATATGTTGTGTGACATATTTGGCTGTGTACGTATATTATTACACTATGATACATGTATGCAAGTTAGCCTTGCAAATATGCAGAAAGGTAGAACACCTACTGCATTCATTACTGAAGCAGTTCATGCTCCTTTTTTGTGCATGTATATGTTGTGTGAAATATTTGGCCGTGTATGAATGACTCTATAAATTCATCCTTAGCTACAAGAGTTTTAGCTTGATGTAGGATGCCTTTATCCACCAATCTGAGCCATGTATTATGATGTCAGATTAAGCCTGTCAGAGATAGTATGGTTGAAGCATTGCAACGCTGGAAGAAGATTGCTGGGAAAGCTGGGGATGAATCCCTTGATGAACCAAAAACTCCATCTCATGGTAAGAATAAGTTATCTGTAAGCTACTTGAGATGTCTTCAATTAGAAAAACAACATCCCTCACTAATAAATAATCTTTCGGCTGCTAATTCAGATCCTGAAAAATCTGGATCATCTGTGTCCTCAGATAAGAGTAGACAGAAAAGTATGGATCCTATTGAGAAGAAAGTTTTCAAGAAGAGTTTATCAAATGGTGATAGCTCTATTTCTGATTCTGTTTCCCAAAAGAGCGGAAACATTTCAGATAGAACTGTTGGTCTACTGAAGAAAAAGGTACCCGCCTTGAATGACAAGGAGTTAAACCCTGAGTTCTTTCAAAAACTTGAAAAAAGGGGTTCAAATGATTTACCTGTTGAGGTTGTGGTCTCACGTAAATGTCCTAATTCATCAAACACCAATGAGGATGAGGCAGAGCAGAATGGTGCAGACAATAAGGGAAAAGCAGGTAGTGGAGGGGCTTCCAGTATTCAATCCAGACAAGATCTTGATGTTTTAGCCAAGTCTAGATTCCCTGATGGTATGATAAATGGGAAAGATTCAAGAACTAGAGCACTTGAAATTGATGACAAGAATGCTGGCTTTTCTAAAGCTGATGCTCAGTCTGAAGGATCTTTTGCTAGTAACAAAGGAAATTGGTTAGCTATTCAAAGGCAGCTATTACACTTGGAGAGACAGCAAACTCATCTGATGAATATGTTGCAGGTTGGTTTGTTAACCTTTATTTAAATCTCTGGAATCCTGATTTGACCTTCTAACAGGCTGTTTTTATGTGGCAGGATTTCATGAGTGGTTCTCATGACAGCATGGTTTCTTTAGAGAGCAGAGTACGAGGTCTAGAAAGAGTAGTTGAAGACATGGTGCAAGATTTGTCGTTATCATCAGGACGAAGAGGAAATAGTTTAATGTCTGGACTTGAGGGTTCTTCAAGTAGGAACTCAAGTAGGTATGGTGGTTTCTATGACTATAATGGTAAGTTTGGAAGGAGTGGTGATGGAAAGTTCCATTTTAGCAATGGAATCTCTTCTGGAATGAGGCAAAGGAATCCATCTAGGAGATCTGATCTTCCTGACTCTTGGGAATTTAACTCATATGGTGCCCCAAGAGCTGGATCGGCAGGATGTATCAATCATTTGGATGGCAGATCACCAAGATCTGAATCAGAGACTGACCACATTGGTGGCCGTAGAGCTTGGGATAAAATTGCGGGACCCGTTAGGCTTGGTGAAGGGCCCTCTGCTAGAAGTGTTTGGCAGGCATCAAAGGATGAAGCTACCTTAGCAGCAATTCGAGTTGCTGGAGAGGATAATGGAACAACTCGAGCTGCTAGAGTTGCTATTCCTGAAATGACTGCAGAAGCAATGGGCAATGACAACAATGAGCAGCATGATCCGGTCTGGACAGCGTGGAATAATGCTATGGATGCTGTTCATGCGGGTGATATAGATTCTGCTTATGCCGAGGTTTTGTCAATTGGAGATGATTTTTTGCTTGTCAAACTGATGGACAGATCTGGCCCTGCTCTTGACCAACTCTCAAATGAGATTGCTGTTGAAGTTCTAAATTCACTTTCACAGCTTCTGATGGAGCAGAACTTGTTTGATCTGTGCCTGTCTTGGATTCAACAGGTATGCCTCTAGATTTTTTTTCAAAAAATTCCTTTTATTGATTACCTGCTGTCATTCTGTTTTGGCCTTATCACTAGTTTGCCATATGATAATATGTTACAAGAGTAATTTAATAATTACATTATCAAAGTATACTGGGTCTTGTTTTACCATATATGTGAATTAGCTGTAAGATATTATAGGTTGTGAAATAGACTTTTGGTTACTGGTCTCAGGATATCAGAATTTTCTTCCCAATACAGCATCACAAAACTTTTGGATAATTAATTTTGTAGAGGAGCATATTGGAATTCTAGATGAAAAACACGCTTCCTTGATGTGGCTGTATGTACATTAAGTAGGAAATGATGGTTTTGGCTTTAAGACTTGTAGCTTAGTTATTGGATAAAGCTTTAGATAGATACTTCACAATATTATGGCTTCTGATAAGAAGCAAAGGACCCGATGGTGTATAAAAGAGACGGGGAGCATTCGTCTTATTCAAGGCTAACGTGCTTGTAAGCTCTAACTTATCTTCCGTTCACAGTTAGCTGATTTTGTTATGGAAAATGGACCTGATGTATTCGGTGTGCCAAAGGAGATAAAACGTGAGCTGCTCTTCAACTTGAATCAAGCTTCTTCAAACATTGAACTCCCGGAAGACTGGGAAGGCGCAACACCGGAGCAGCTGATGGTGCATTTGGCATCCACGTGGGGCATCAATATGCAGCATGGAAACTAATTTAAAGAAAAGCATATACAGAAGTTTAGGTGTATTAATGCAAGGTGA
This sequence comes from Fallopia convolvulus, assembly GCA_964016875.1. NCBI lineage: Eukaryota > Viridiplantae > Streptophyta > Magnoliopsida > Caryophyllales > Polygonaceae > Fallopia > Fallopia convolvulus. The sequence continues at coordinate 36,270,910 of OZ024737.1, forward strand.
CTAGGGTAATTGTTGGCATGAAATATGCTAGCTATTTGCTTGTGCACAGGAGATGAGAAACAGCAAGCACTCCCCCTTTTCTTTTTTTTTTTGTTTTTGCATGTTTTTTAAGGTATTCTTAACCGTAATTATCTTCTTTTTTCCCTTTATTTTGGTTTTTAGTTGGTTTGCAAATTTTGTTCCCATGGATGGAATTTTTTTCCCTGCAGAATGTATGTATATTGTGGGAAGTTACTTCCACACTTGAAGCTTGTAAATGATCGGTTTGTGTTACAAAGTAATTTGTAAATGATTGGTTTGGAGTGGCCTTGGTGGAAGAAGGCATAGAGATCTGAGAGGTCCCGCATTTAAGCTTGCCTTTGTACCTGAAACCAGGTTTTACCATCTTTTTATTGAGTCAAACCTTCTAAAATTGGATAATCCGTTGTATTCACCAGACATTGTAAACATAGTGGGGTTATGCCTCATCTTGACATGCTTGATTACTAGTAGTAAGTAAATTCTATAGCAGAGCTCAATTACAGGCAAAGTACTTTGCAAGGAGAGGGGCGCATGAAACAAGTAGACCTGTACAAAGTCGGATTCGGGCCGGGCTTTGAACAAAAATTATGCCCATTTGTCCGAGCGGGTTCGGGTCAAGCGGGTGATTCGGGCCGGCAAGGATGTTCAAGTCCGCCCGGACATCCGGACCCGGCTAGCCCGTCGGGACCCGAATATAAATTCATAAATAATTATTTTTTTCATGTCCATTAAAAAACTAGAAAATCTTAGTATTATAATTACACGGTCTAACATTACTTGAAATTAAGATCGTATTTATGCTAGCTTTTTAGGTGACAAGGTGAAGAAACTATAATAACCAACTCTCATTTGTACCAATTCTACAATCAATGACCCCAAGTATTCTTTGCAAACATATCTCTATTTATAAATATAAACATATATTTTAAATATTTAATATATTCGGGTATTCGGGCGGGTTATCCGGGATATTCGGTCAAAAATATTGTCCGTGTTCCGCCCATGAATTCGGACGGGCCGGGCTTATTTACCCTTTCGGGTTAGAAATCTTGTCCAAGTCCGCCCATTTTTCCGGGCGGGCGGTACGGGTTGGGCGGGTTAGCCCGGCTTTGTTCAGGTCTAGAAACAAGGCTGAACCCACGAATGATTGTGAAAATTATGACTCGTGCAAGCTCTCATTCTCATCTGCTTCTACTATTTGGCAGCAGCGTACCAGTTGTGGGCGCACTAGGCGTCAACAGCAAGGTCTACTTTGAGAATGTTGAACCCATCAAGAGGCTAAGACATGGACTCTACTACAATGCACTTTGCCATGTACCAACTCGTCCCAAAACACACACAGGTACCAAGTTTCTCAATTACTTCAGTTGGGTTTTACAAGTTTTGTATTTCTAAATTGGTCATTTGGGTTTTCATGTTTTTTTTTAAAAGTTTGGGTTGGGTTATTTATAGGTCTATGATAGTTTTAGATCGATTACATGTAGAGGTGTCAAACGGGTCGGTCAGGTCGGGTTCGGGTTCGGTTATTTCGGGTTCGGGTTGAGTCGGGTTCGGGTCGTAACGGGTCACCGGTCAAATCGGGTCAGGTCATTGCGGGTTGTCGGGCGGGTCGGGTCGACCTAACAGGTCAAGAAAATTGATTTTTATACAATTATTAAAATATTTTTTATTTAAAAAATAATATTTAATAATAAATCTATTATTTTTATATATATTTAATAATAAAATATATTATAATTTTTAAAATACATTATATATTCTTAAAATATAACAAATTGGATTTCGGGTTTGAACCCAACGGTTTTTTCGGGTTTGAACCCAACGGGTTTCGGGTCTATCGGGTTCGGTTTATTTTGGGTTTCGGGTTCACCCTAAATTTTTCGGGCGGGTCGGGTCGGGTCAGGTCGGGTTCGGGTCGGTTCGGGTCAAGATTTTTCGGGCCTAAAGGTGGTTGTACCTAATCTAAACTCCTAAATAGCACAAATTAACCCGGTCATTTAAAGTTTCAACTTATTGCAAGTCAAAATTAGGGCTTTCGGGTAGTCTAGTTATAAGAGTTGGGACACAGTTTCAACTTAATGGAATTAATAATTCAAAAACATCGGTTTCAACTGAACTCGATCTAGCTTTTTCTCTATGTTTGTTCAACATCAGTAAGCATAATTATGAAATATAAAATGGCTAGGAAATAGTTGGATAACAATAAAAATACAAAGGAAGTGAGTGAAGCTTGTAATCCAAAAACAACTCAAAATCACAAGAAGCAAAAATGTTGGCCACGCCTGCACAAGGAGCTTCCATGGTTCCCACCCGAGCTCCTTGAGACGCTCATTTTTGTATGACTTGCTTCTTAAGATTACATAATCAACCTTAACATGCTGCAATGAATATTTGTGCAAATGTGTAATCTTTATTTTTTCTTCTTATTTTTCTTAGGAGAAATATGTGTGAGCGGGTGCTGACAAATTAATGATTTAAAGTACACGAAAGCAAAGTAGCTTGTTATTTCCTAGAGATTGGTAATATTTCGTCAAGACTTGGTTATACAGAATGGGTAGAACTTGCTTGCTTGTTGACCCATTCAACTGATGAGATCAATGACGCATTCGGGCATGTAAGTTAACTTAATTGGAATTTGCAGTTGTTTCAATTGAAAGGGATCGAGTTACAGTGTTGAATTTTTAACAAGTCATATATGCATAATCATAATGAAGAGTTAGATATAATTTGTTATAATAACTAGTTTAGATGTAGAAAAATAATTGAGATGGTTGTATAGACTATAGAGAGGGGTTGGTGGGGATGGCTTTGAGATGGTAGAGCTGCATAAGCTTTTCAGTTCACAAGTAGTTATCCAATGGTTTACCGCAACATTGACATCATAGAGAAGACAATTCTTGTTACCCTAATTTCAGATATCCTAAATTAAGAAAGTTTTGTGTTGGTTTGGTTCATCTTTGATGTGGGATAGATGTGAAGGAATTGTGTCCTTTAATAAAAGTTGCAATTACCGAACATGGAATAGGACGATTGATAGAGAGATTCAATCCGTTTATTTTAGGAGTCGTAGTGTTTTGCTAGAAACCAACTACGATTAATGGATTAAATAGTTTAATCCATAGCTATTATAAACGGGTCCTATGAGGTCACACACATTGAGTTGACGGGCTGGATCAGCGGGCTGAAAGTCTTTGTCAGACATAGGGTTTTAGTCCAATAAGAAAAGAGTTAATTATCAATAAATATATTAGATATTATTGAGAATTAAAAGGATATATTTATTTGGGGAAATAAATATATAAGGCCTTTAAAGGGAAGAAGAGATCTAGGGTTTCAGAAGTTTTTACGTAAGAAAAAGAGGCTCTCTTCTTCCAAGTTTTCTAGTCTTTGGCAATTCGATCTAGCAATCGAAAGCGAAGGAGATCCCGATCCCGTACTCGTGTGGACTGATTAGAGAAGTCACAATTGAGGCTTTTTCTCTCGAAAGAAGAACCCTAATCACGCATCAAGAGGTATTCTACTAACCCTAATTTTGTCTCTAATCAAGAATGCTTTAGATCCATGTTTAGGTGCAAGAAATTGTTTCTGAAATTCCGCTTATACGCATCTAAAAACCCTACAGTGGTATCAGAGCCTTAAGCATATCTTGATTGGATCAAAGATTTAGGTTTTTGTTCTTGATGCAAATTTTGATTCAAATCGATAAATTTGATATATAGATCATTGTGCTTAATTGAAATTGGATTTTAATTAATTGGACTAGATACAAGTTAAAAGTATATTGTTAATTGTATGATTAAATTATTTTTTCCCGGCACCGAAATAAAATTTGTCACGAGTTTGTTTTCGGTAAAATTTGTGCGCAGGTTTAAGGTGCAGGTTTTCAATCTCACGTAATTAATTTTATCAAAAGAGTGTTTTTCAATAAATTTGATACTTGCGAGATATGATTGGTTTTTCAATCTCATGCAATTTGTGTGCAGGGTTTTAAAATAAATTTTTTAATTGAAGAGTTACGTATATACTTTGAATTGGATTTCAAAGTTAAAACTGTGTTTATATTGATTTTGATTTAATATATTATTCACGTGTATGTTATCTATTGTACAGTAAATTTCGGTAGTCATTACTAAGATATGATCTTGTTTTGATCTTATATGTACTAGATATTATGTGTATAATTGAAAAATTAATTAGTAATTTTATCTTTTATCAAGAGGTTATATTTTGGGTTTTGACTAGGTCATGATCCGATATATATTTTCCTAAGGAGTTAGGAAATCCCACTAAAATAAGATAAAATATTTGATATTATATCTTGATCATACAATTTTGTCCAATAATATGCACATTGATGATTAATTTTGATTAATATTATATATTAATTTCTTTTGAATCAAGCTTTTCATGTTAGTTTTCATGAGATGAATTTTCTAATAATTAAATGCTTGTTTTATATTATGATATTTTGCTTGCATAAGGTGACTAGTATGGCCCATAAATACGATTTGTGCATCGTTATGTTTTCTTGTACACGATCTGCGCATCGTTTGTTTTGTTGTAATTTAATTTCTGCAATTAGAGTGATTCAAAATTGAAATACAAGAAAAAGTACAAGACATAAGTAAATTAAGGATGGAGATCCATGAAGGATACAAGATGAAGATATTATGAAGATTAGATCTTTATTTTTCGAATCGTAGGGGCCATACTAGGATCACAATTATTGCGTTTTGAATGCTTTATTTTAAGTTTTGCATAAGTTATTTATTATGTTTTTGTCACTAGTAATAAATAACCATTGCATGCTTAAGTTCCCAAATGAATATTGGGGCAATGTCTTTCCATATCATAACCCATGACGTTTTTTGGTTTTGTTTGGATGGGCTTCGCAAAAGCGAGTGTGTCTTTCTTAAACATTAAACTAGTGAGGGTGGATCTATACGGGGGTCCATAAGCCTTGATATGGTTGTACCCAACAAGAGACCAAAAGGCAAAGTTTTGGATCTTGAGACATGGTAGTGGATCCTACATTGGATGTGGACCATTAACCAAGAATTATAAGGAGTTATAATTAGTAATTGTTACTTACCTTGAACACACAAGACTGAAGGCAGTGCAAAAGTACGTTGAGTCTTGTCTGGAATAGGATCTTGGAATCATTTTATTCACCGGGAACATAAATTGTTTATTTGAATGAAATGTGCATTTACTTGTTTTAAAGCTTGTTTAATATTAAGTATTTGCATGTCAAACATGAACTTTTGTTTGTTATTTCTTTTTTGTAGAAAGCATGTCTAGCGATAATTTGAAATTCACCCTGCGCTCAATTGTTGAGAAGAACAAGCTCAAAGGAGCAAACTTTCTTGATTGGGAACGGAATCTGAGAATAGTTCTCAGGTCCGAAGGACGTGAGAACGTGCTAGCAACCCCGATTCCTGTTCTAACTGATACCTCATCTGATGAGGACAAAGCAGAAGAGAAGAAAATAAGAGATGAGTCTGTGCCTGTCACATGCCTTATGCTAGCTGCTATGGAACCTTCTCTTCAAAAGAGGTTTGAAAATCAGGATGCTCATTCCATTATAACCAACCTGAAAATGTTGTTTCAGGAACAGGCAAGGATTGAGAGATATGAAACTCACAAGGCTATACCAGTTGGCCCACATGTGTTTGACATGATCGGTCTGTTTGAACGTATGGAGTCATTAGGTGCTAAATATGACCAAGAGTTGGCCACTGATATCGTCCTACACTCCTTACATGATGGTTTTGCTCAATTCAGGATGAACTACCATATGCATGGTATAAAGAAAACCCTGAATGAGCTCCATGGTATGCTTAAAGCAACTGAACAAAATACTCCCGTTGACAACAAGAAAGATGTTCTTGTGGTCAACAATGTGCAAGGGTTCAAGAAGGCAGGCAATAAGAAGAATCATATCCAAGGGAAAGGCAAGCAAGTTGCTAAACCCAAGGGAGGTGAAAAGCCAAAGGTGGCTAGTGACCATGATTGCTTCTATTGCAAGGCCAAAGGACACTGGAAGAGGAATTGTCCCAAGTACTTGGAGGACAAGAAGAATGGAACTATGAGTTCAGGTATTAATGTTAATTAAAATTGTAACAACCAATGCTACTACTTGGGTATTAGATACCGGATGTGGTTCTCACATTATTTCGAATGTGTTGGGACTAAGAAGTAGGAGGCAGTTGGAGAAAGGAGAAATAGACATACGCGTTGGAAATGGAGCAAGGGTTGCTGCGCTTACCGTAGGAGATTTTAGTTTATTTTTACCTTCTGGTTTAGTTTTGGAACTAAGTAATTGTTATTTTGTTCCTACTATTACTAAAAACATTGTTTCAGTTTCAAGTTTACATTCTGAAGGATTTGAGTTTGATATTAAGAATGGAAGTATGTCTGTTTTTAAGAACGGAATCTTCTATGCTTGTGCTCCAATGGTTAATGGAATTTTTGTATTAGATCTCAAATCAGAATCGTATAATATTAATATTAAAAGGCAAACATCAAATTGTTTGAGTGAGTCCTATCTATGGCATTGTCGTTTAGGTCATATTAGCTTGAATCGCATGAAGAAGTTCCATAAAGATGGAATTCTAAAAGATATGGATTGTGAATCTATTGATTTATGTGAATCATGCTTGATGGGCAAGATGACAAGGTCACCTTTCAAAGGAACAAATGAAAAGGCTAATGAACTTTTGGCCATAATACATACTGATGTATGTGGGCCAATGAGTACAGAAGCTAGAGGTGGCTATAGATATTTCATTACATTTACTGATGACATGAGCAGATATGGGTATATTTATCGTATGTCACATAAATCTGAAGCCTTTGAAAAGTTCAAGGAATTCCAAAATGAAGTAGAGACTCAAACTGGAAAAAGGATAAAAGCACTTCGATCCGATCGTGGTGGTGAATACTTAAGCCATGAATTTGATCATTATTTGAAAAATTGTGGGATTGTAACACAATTGTCTACTCCAGGGACACCACAATTGAATGGTGTGTCTGAAAGAAGAAACAGGACCTTGTTGGACATGGTTCGATCTATGATGAGTTTTGCTGACCTTCCAGTATCCTTTTGGGGATATGCACTCACGGCTGCTGTATTTACACTAAACAGGACTCCGTCAAGGACTGTAGACAAGACCCCATATGAGATATGGACTGGAAAAGTTCCAAAGTTGTCTTTTCTGAAAATATGAGGGTGTGAAGCTTATGTAAAGCGTTTACAAACTGATAAGCTTGCACCTAAATCAGACAAATGCTATTTTATAGGATATCCTAAAGGTAGTTTTGGATATTATTTCTACAATCCCGCTGCACAAAAGGTGTCTGTTGCAACTTGCAAGGGATAATGTCTTTTTGGAAAGACAGTTTATTTCCAAAAAGTCAAGTGGGAGAAATATTCATCTTGAACCGGTTCTTGATGAAAAGCAACAAACACAACAACAGGATGACATAGTTGATGTCGAGGATGAGATGGATTTGTTTGAAGGCCAAGGATTTGATGTTATCCAAGAACCTGAACAAATTGCTCAAGAAGCAGATCCACAAATAGTTGTGGAAAATGTTGAAATCCCAGTTGTTGAACCAGTTGAACTCCTAAGTAGATCAAACAGACAAAGGTTTTAGCCAAGACGATATGATGATTTCATCTCGACCGAAAGCCTTGATGTTCTAATGTTAGAACATGGTGAGCCTGCTACCTATAAACAAGCAACGACGGGTCCAGACTCCAAGAAATGGCTTCAGGCCATGAAATTTGAAATGGATTCCATGTATGAAAATCAAGTCTGGGACTTGACAAATTTGCCAGATGGGGTAAAACCCATTGGATGCAAATGGGTTTTCAAACTTAAGACTGACAAAAATGGAAATGTATTTGTATACAAAGCAAGATTAGTTGCTAAAGGTTTTAAACAGATTCATGGTATTGACTATGATGAAACGTTTTCACCAGTTGTCATGATTAGATCCATAAGGATAATCCTAGCTATTGCCGCTTATTATGATTATGAGATTTGGCAAATGGATGTTAAAACCGCTTTTCTTAATGGTATTTTGGAAGAGGATGTGTATATGACACAACCAGAGGGTTTTGACAATCCAAATTATGCTGGGAAGGTGTGTAAACTTAAGAGATCTATCTATGGGCTTAAGCAAGCATCTAGGAGTTGTAATCTTCGTTTTGATGAAAAAATCAAAGAGTTTGATTTCATCAGGTGTGAAGAAGATCCTTGTGTATACCAGAAGTTTAGTGGGAGTAAGGTGGCTCTCTTAGTCTTGTATGTGGATGACATACTGCTTATTGGGAATGACATTCCGATGCAAGAGTCCAAGGAATGGCTGAAGAAATGTTTTTCAATGAAAGACTTGGGAGAGGCAGAGTACATACTTGGAATAAAAATTTATAGGGATAGATCTAAGAGATTGCTTGGATCATGTCAAGGAACTTATATAGATAAGGTTCTTGACAGATTCAATATGCAGAATTCCAAGAAGGGGTTTTTGCCCATACAACATGGAATAAATCTAAGCAAGAAGCAATGTCCTAGAACACCTGCTGAGATTGATAAAATGAGTAAGATTCCTTATGCTTCTGCTATAGGATCTATCATGTATGCCATGGTATGTACACGTCTTGATGTTGCATTTGCTTTGAGCATGTGTAGCAGATATCAATCAAATCCAGGAGAGGCACATTGGTGTGCAGCTAAGAACATCCTAAAGTACTTGAGAAGAACCAAGGATGATTTCTTAGTATATGGGGGTGATGACAATTTAGTCGTGGAAACAAGTTCAAACTCCAAATCTAGACATGTTATGAGGAAGTATCATCTTATTCGACACATAGTTGCTGGAGGTAACATCAAGATGTGTAAGGTGCATACAGATGACAATATTGCAGATCCTTTGACTAAGCCTATGCCTAGGGCTAAGCATGATAGTCACACTAGAGCTAAGGGTCTCAAACACATTGGTGAATGGTTGTGAGATTGCTTTGTATTACATTATTTCTGCTTAGAGTGTTGGACTCTTGTTTGTGTTTGACTTTATGATAATATATATGATATTTCATTCTTATTTATACATTATATTAATTAATATTGAATAATATGTCCAAACAATTCATAGTTCGTAAATGGGCTCACCTTAAGTGTTTTGGTGAATGAAACCCCATTAAGTGTACTACAGTTATGAATTATTGCACGTCCATAGTTTGAATCATCAAAAAGGACATATTGTATATTGACTGATAGCTCAAGGTTTCATGTGCTATAGGGACATAGAGATGTCCAGTCAATTACATAGATATGTATGGATGATACATATCGGACAGACCAACCTTAAGACTCTCCAAAAGGGATTGTAGAGTTTTTAAGGTGAACCATGTTTGGTGGATTCCTTAAACATGAGTATGTTATGTTTTCTAGTTGATGATTGGTATGTCTTTGATATTGTTAAACGCTCTCCGTAAAAGGGGGTTATAAAAGCAATTATTGGGATTGCCAAAAGTTGAGTGGGAGCCATAGTCATACAAGATTGGAAAAGTCCTCCTTATTCATGTATACATTGATGCATGGAAAGGAATGGTGTCTAGGCCACTTGAAGAGCTAGAACTAGAAAATGCATGGCCATGCTCGAATGGATTAATTGTAATCATTCGTTATTTGATAGTTCAAACTCAGGTATTCAAGAAACATATTTGATGAGAGATATGAATGTCACCATATCATCAAGTAAGACATTAAGAGACAAAGGTATCTTAAAATTGCACACTTGTTTTCAAGGACAAGTGGGAGATTGAAGGAATTGTGTCCTTTAATAAAAGTTGCAATTACCGAACATGGAATAGGACGATTGATAGAGAGATTCAATCCGTTTATTTTAGGAGTCGTAGTGTTTTGCTAGAAACCAACTACGATTAATGGATTAAATAGTTTAATCCATAGCTATTATAAACGGGTCCTATGAGGTCACACACATTGAGTTGACGGGCTGGATCAGCGGGCTGAAAGTCTTTGTCAGACATAGGGTTTTAGTCCAATAAGAAAAGAGTTAATTATCAATAAATATATTAGATATTATTGAGAATTAAAAGGATATATTTATTTGGGGAAATAAATATATAAGGCCTTTAAAGGGAAGAAGAGATCTAGGGTTTCAGAAGTTTTTACGTAAGAAAAAGAGGCTCTCTTCTTCCAAGTTTTCTAGTCTTTGGCAATTCGATCTAGCAATCGAAAGCGAAGGAGATCTCGATCCCGTACTCGTGTGGACTGATTAGAGAAGTCACAATTGAGGCTTTTTCTCTCGAAAGAAGAACCCTAATCACGCATCAAGAGGTATTCTACTAACCCTAATTTTGTCTCTAATCAAGAATGTTTTAGATCCATGTTTAGGTGCAAGAAATTGTTTCTGAAATTCCGCTTATACGCATCTAAAAACCCAACAAGATGTCTTCACAGTTTCCTTTCTCTCTAAAACTAAAACAAATTTCTGTAAGATCCCATTTCTAGTTTTTCAAATTGTAGTTGCAAGTTTTATGAATCAAAAATAACTTCCACGATATAACATTCTTGAAATAATTATTTTGATAACTACAAGAAAATAAAAATGTCTCAAAACTGAAAACTAGAAGCTCAAACTAAACCAAACAAGCCCTTAGCAATTTTGAGTTTGGGGTTTAGATAACATCAGGAGACAACAGTGAGCAGAAGACATTCAATTATAGAGGAGTGACATGCTTCAATTCAGGACCTTTCTCATATGACAGCCCATTCGTGGCGTATCGCCCTTGTAATCGTGAGGTTGAACTGTCAGCTCTGTAAGCTTCTCAAGATTATGACCTCTCTTAGTTTCAGTTATAATTTTACATGTATGATTTGGTTTTGGTAGGAGGGGAAAAGTAGAGTTTGGGGGTAGGTGAGTTAGTGAGTAGTTATATGGTTGCTTTTCGAGTATACCGAAAAATGTTGATGTGCATTTCGATTTGTTTGTTTTACCAGTTTCTTAGAAAGGAAAGACTTGTGTGTGTAAAAAACTTTTACTAAAGAAATTACTCTGTCAAGCTGCATTTAGTAAATTAGTGTACTTATTAACGTTGAATATTTGGTTATTAAGGTTGAATTTTTCGGTTGGTAAAATTAAATATTTGGGTTATTTATAGACAGGTGATTTGAGAGGGCTTTTTCAAGGTTTTAGTTGTTGTATCTTGCGTTTTTATTTTGGTCTGTAAAATTTATATGACAGTTATTTTGTACGATTTTTCTAACCTATGCCCGGTTAAGAGACTAAAAATGATAATATATTTTAAAATTATATTTATTTAGATTTAATTATTTTTTAAATAAGGTTTATTAGTTTTCTATTAGGGTTTTAGTTCCTAAAATTAGTACTCTTAAATTTGGGCATAGGATAAAAAAACCTTATTTTGTATGAAAGATTTATGGTTTAAATGGTGTTTTCTAACAAAAAAAAAACTACCATTACTCCCTACCTTTTTTTTTTTGTAAATCATGGTTTGAAGTTTCTATTTGTATGCGTTATTCGCAAATTTTTGTTTCTACGTAGCTACTTAAATTTCGAGAGTTTTTCGTTTTTACTTTAGAACTAAAGTTTCTATTTACATATTACACCCTAATTGCATGTGCGCATGACTCAGCGGTTGAGCCTCTTATCTATGTGTAAGAGGTTTCAAGTTCGAGCATTCAGGGCAAACACCCATTTACGGATATTTTAGGAATCTAGGCTAGTTCAAGTACTACTTAAACTACCCTAAATCTTACCAAATAAAAAAAAATATTACACCCTAATTGATACATACTAAACATTCAACTCAACTTTTCCTGACCTGCTTCAATTCTTGCCATGTCATATTGTAATTGTAATTTTTTAGCTTCGTTTGACACATGTCAATAATATAATTGTACAGTACTCTGTCATTATAAATAAGCTCGAATGGTAATGTTAGTGCACAAAAACTTATTTTTAATGCGCTGGTTGAATATTCCCTTCTTCATTTTCCGCTCCAACTGCCTCTTTAATTTAAAATCTGCAAAATAATGGACAAAGGGGGGAAGACCCCCTAATCCACTTCCGATGCCTAAATCAAAAGAGCAATTGTCGATTGAACATCGAGGTAAAGGATAAGACTTGTGTGCGATCTCAGCGAATATGAGGTGTTCATCATACATGACGAATACATGTATTTATAATGGAGGAGAGAGGGTAGGGGCTGAAAATTCTACCCTCTAGGGCCGGCCGATCGAGTGCCTTATCACCTAAACAAGCGATATCTTACTCCCCACTCCAAGCATAAATTTTATCTTTCGACTAAGATAGAATCCTCCATTATAACGAATAACCGCCATATTTAATCTTATATTAAAATACGTACTTAAAGATAGAAAGCATAATAAATAAAAATACCTTTTTGTTGGATAATAGCGAAAATAATTATGACGATTAATTTTACCCGCTTTTAGGTAAATATATAGAAGAGAGAAAATATACAAGAGCAAGACCTTAACAAAAAAAAGTCTCACTAAAGTCGCCACCATGAACAAGCTTATTGTAAAAGCCCCACAAAAGCCCAAAAGCAAACAAAGAACTCTTTAATGGATACAAGTCTAAACCACCCTCAAAACCGCCCTAACCAACATGCAACTTGGTGAGACAACTGCAAAAATCCAATTCCCAAACTCCCCTCAAGGCAAGCCTGAGGTGAGACAAGCCCCATGGAGAACAACACAAAGCGCGACCTAGTGACCAAGGGCGCGACCGCGTTAAATAGTTCCTAGCCGCGCAATTCAAACAATGGGCTAAAGTGCGAGCATGACACACAAGACGTGGTCGCGTTTTGGTGTGCTTCAGCCGCGCTGCCACAACAACTCGTCCATACTCTTAGAGCCTCAAGAACCCTTTCCATTTCCTCCCATTCTTCCCATTTAAGTCTATCTTACAAGCAACCCTCAATCTTGTAGGAGAAACCAAAGTAGTCAAGCTTCCATGGAGCTCTTCATTACTCCTATGTTCAACCAAGTAAAAATTCGATTGGCTACATCACTAGTGATCAGGCAATTGAACCACAAATGATCATTATTCCCCCTTCCTTGTTTCATTATGAGTAAGCACCTTACAAAACATTGACATATTGTGCTAAGGGTCCGTTCAAAATTTTAAAGTTAATAAAGAATTTTAGAAATAAATTCATAAGATTCAATAAGATGGAAAAAAATTGGAAAAAGATCATGGATTGAAGAAGAGGTTGGGGCCCGTTCAATGTTAGAAATCAAGAAAAAAATAACTTTAAATAAATTAATAAAGAATTTTATTTATAGTTTAAGGGTAGTATATGGATTTTTTCCATAAGATTCAATAAGTTCATATAAGATTGGAGGATATAGTTTATATTTTAGATAAAATTTCAACTACCTTCAACTTTGTTAAGCTTTAATAAGCTCTTATCAATTATGTGAATCAAATGTTTGTACAAGAGCTTTTTTATTTACATTGTTGAAATCTAAAATAAACAAGTGTTAAGTTCGATGGCTAAACTTCCAATATATTCAAAATTGTTAAAAGTTATTTGAGTTTCAAAATAAGCAAGGTAACCAACTTTAGCACCTCTAAATAAATAATGCACAAAAAGTAACTACTAATGGTTGAAAAGAGGCAAAGACTTAGTATTTTTAATTCTTAATAAGTATTTTGGCTGTTAATCACATCTATTTATAGATTAGCATGTAATATATAATGTTGTGGATTGTGTAAATACATGCATACCCCCATTGTATTCATGCTTTCATGACGTCAAAAACGACATTCTTACTACGAGTTATAACAAGAATCCTCTTCAATTATCACTGAAGTACTTGTTTATGATGTTTGCAGTTCTTGCAAAACCATGTCTGACTATATGTCACATGCTACAATTGATCCATTGTTTTGGTATGTGGCGGAAGAAGACTTAGATGACTTCTCTAATCCTATGGTAAGATATTGAGTTTTGTTTTTCTTTTAACAAATTCGATAGTTCAATTACATGCATTAACCACATCATTTTTAGTAGGTTAAAAAGATTTACTTAAACTACACAAGAGGGTTTGATCTGGAGTCCTCAAACTTCAATCGAAAAGTTGACAGAGAATTATGCAAGGGCCCTTTGATTACTGATACGAAGATGTGTCATTGATATGGACAAGTCAAAAAAGTCTTGTGCATGATAAGTAATCTCTTATAGCAATTAAATGCTTCCCACAATTTAGTTCTTTTTATTTCTTTATTAACAACACATGCCGTGTCTCTCCCATCCAACTAATCCAATACTTTCCAACATTCCTTGATCTTGCCCGATTCTATAAGCATGATGTTCGAGTGAAGACTTCTAGTTTCGGACCTTCCTAGGATGAAAAGATCTCCATCGTCGACGTTAGTGTTGAAACTCGAAATAAAAGAGCATTAGGTTCGAGGACTTAAATCAAATATAAACATGCAAATAGAAGCCTTTTACTCTTTATTTTGCGTGTAAAAATGATTCACGTGCGTTTTAAAAGAGGCTTTTATGATTTTGATTGTTCGCCGTTGGAATATACGCGATCTTACAACCCTCAATTTTTTTCCCACTCGTTCACATGCTACAATTTCAACACGTTGGATGTCTATTAATAAGAAACGACGTTAAGCTAGAGATCTTTTTCGACCCTTGAAACATTCACCTCTTTTCACTATTTATAGAAGTCGGGGAAGACCGAAAGTTGGGATTTCTCAATGTAGGAGAACCTTATTAATCTTCAAGGTGTCATTTGTCGATTGGTGGAGTGTGAGGTGTATGATGGTTGCCTTATCATTGGTTGAAGATGTGGATGCAGTTAGAGTTTAAGAATCTTGAGATGTAGGAGAGATTTGTTGTACCTTCGAGGTGTTGGCAGTTGATTGGTAGAATGAGAGGTGTGTGATGTGTTGCGTTATCATTGGTTGAATGAGCGACTCCAATAGGAGTTTCCAGATATTTCGATGTGGGAGAGATTTGTTGGAACTTCGAGATGTTGATCGTGGATGGGCGAAATAAGAAGTGCGCAATGTCTTTGATCATCATCACCGATTAATTTTTCGGATTTTTAACCTTTTTTATATTATGTTCTTTTTAAAAAAAAGTTTTATAAACCTTAAATATTGTAGTTCAATTTTTATATAGTACGATTTCATTTTTTATAAACTCGAAGTTCATCTTTTTTATGTTAGGAGTTCAATTTTTCTCTATTATATGGGTTCATTTTTTTATGGTACGTAAGTTCAATATTATGTACTTTGAGTTAATTTTTCATATAATTCGATTTTCACAAAACTACAAAATATAAAAAAAGTAAATGAATTTTTAGTGAGATTTTTTTTATATACTAGAATTAAATCTTGTCAAATTCGGTTCTAAAACATTCTTAGTGAGAACTAATTTAAAAATAATCAATTTCCTTTACATAAAATTGTATTGAGTAAGATTAATAACATCCATGGATAAGTTCTAATGTTATAACATAAGCTTATAAGATTAGTTTTCTCTTTATAAGAAAATAATGACATTACAATTATTATTTGGCTAATATAAATTCTCAACTTCATAAATAACCATATAAATTATTAAATCATAATTTTAATTTCACAAGTAGTCATCTTAATAATTTTATCTATTATTGTTTTTGAATAATTTTAGACAAAAAGTTAATAAGAATTTTCATAACATTTTTTATTAAATTTTAATAAATTTGGGTTATTACACAATAAAGTTGAGGTTTCTAACTTTTATTTATCCAAAACAAAAATTAATTCTGAATGTTTTTAAAAGCCTTGTTTGGATTTTTAGTTTGTTTTTAAAAAATAATTGGGCTTTAGTTTTTCATTAATAAAAAGGAAATTTGGGTTTCATGTTTAATTTAATAATTTTTTTATTCAAATAATCCTTGTCATTTTGTTTATTTTGACAAGCTAGAATATAAGTTGGACAAGCTAGAATATAAGTTTTTAAACTTTTTATAAAAGGATTAAGAATTTCTTATTAACTTTTGTATAAAATTATTCAAAAATAATAATCAATAAAAGTATAAAGATATACAACTTGTAAAGTCAAAGTTATGATTTAATAATTTATGTGGGTAATTATGAAGTTGGGATATATTAGCCAAATAATAAAATTAAAGTCATTATTATCTTATCATTGAAAAAAAATAAACTTATAAAATTATGTTATAACTTTGGAACTTAACATAAATGTTATTAATCTTAATAAATATATTTTTATGTAAAAGAAATTTATTTGTTTTTAAATTAATTTTTACTAATAATGTTGTAGAACAAAATGTTGTAGAACAAAATTAGATATAAAATAGTTATTTTAATCTTTTAATGAAAATATTTATAATTTTCCAAAATTTATTTTAACAAGAATTGGGCAGTTTTGTGAGAAAATAAAAAGGTAAGGTAGAGTGCGCAATGACCCTCATAGTTTATTTTTTTCAAAGTGTGAACATTTCAAGGGTAGAGTGCGCAATGACGACCCTCAAAGTGTAGAATATTTTGTGAAATTTCGGAAAGGTTGGGGTAGAGGGAACCTTATAAAAGGTTGAGATATTTGGAACAATTTTTCCTTTAATATATAATAAAGAAGTAAATCCAATGGATGTAATTAATCCTTAATATAAGACTTTGTCCTTATTATAAGGAGTGTCCTCACTTGAACCTTGTCCCATACATACATACATATATATAAGAAACCTAGAATGATAAGAGATATAAAGATTAAAGACGTAAAATTCGAAATTGAAGAAAAACTCGAAAAATAGTAATATGCTAGTTTTAGCCCTGAATCGATCTATTGGATGTTCGTCAAAGCCCTTAGATCACAACATAGCAATGAGTTTAACTCGTGAGCCAATTCCTTATCTGAAAGGTATAACAGAGCTTAATTAGACATCAGATGGCCATTTTTCTTTCAACATGTACGCAAACAACCTCTCTTTAGTCATGGTTTTGGTTCTGGAACCGTGTAGATAAGAATCGGCTAACCCTCGGTTCCTCGATCGGTTCCCGATTCCGGTTCGGTTTTTATTTTTACCATTCCAGCCGTTTCTTGGCCGATTTCGGCCCTTATATAATAACGTCATTGGATGTTAAAAATCGCGATCGTGGTCGCAGCTTTCCCGAGTAAGATTGTAGGATACATCCTCATGTGTTGCTTCCACTGATCTTAAATATCAAAATCTTCAACAAACTCAAAGGTAGTGGTTAGATAAGTGTCAAACTCTGTATGTGAGCTCATGTATTTCAGTCTTTTTGTATGATTTTGCAATAAACGAGATCTGGTGAATTGAAGAGAATGGCGAGACAAGGAGGATAATGGGGGTAATTGAGGCAAAGAAGGTGCCTCACCAGCCGTGCAATAAACCTTATACAAATTATTAACAAGAGATCTAACACATTCCATAATGACATCAACATTACAATTTCTATCATAATGTTCTTCTTCTAAAATCAATAACTTATAGTATGCATACAAAATATCTTGCAAACCTTGTATCTTACATCTAGGATAAAAAATACAAGCAACAAGATTTTATCGGGAATAGTTTTGTAATATATCAACCACTTCCTTTTCATGAGTAAAATGACACCAACAAGGTTAGGCCAGTTGAATCATGAAACCCCTTCCTTAAAAGCACATGCCACATTAAAAGCTTCAAAAGCAAACATATGAGCATTTGTTGTATATATTTGACTAAAAGTATAAAACTTCCACGATCTCATAACATTGGTCCCAAAAAAGTTCAATTGCTTGGGACCCGAAATATGTTGAGTGGAAAAGGATGTTAAAAATGTTTTGTAACGTAAACATTGATGAAGTAATTTATAAGTGGATTTCTAACTTCCAACAATGACCGACCTCTTTTGAAAAGAGTGTTGCATTAACACCATTGCAAAACAACTTTCACTCCATTATGGTCTTTTTTTAGCCAAATATAGTTAATAACATATTTAACTAATAGGTGCAAGATATGGCATTAAAAATTTCAAATCATCTTGAACACACAAGTTTAAAATATGACAAGCACATCGTGCATAAAAATATTTGTTTCCAAAAACTAGTTGACAAACTTGAAACAATTCACTAATAGAAGTGGTGTTGTTAGATGTATTATCAAATGAATAGTGAAAATTCTATGAAGTAGTCTATACTCTTCTAAAATAGTACGTATGTTACAAATATTTGAAGCGGAATGCGCCCCATCAAATTCCCGGAAAACCAAAACTCGTTTTTTAAATTGAAAATGATCATCAACATAATGACATGTAATTCCAATGTATGAATAAGTGTGAAAGCTATCACTCCAAATAGAAACACGAATATCACTTTGAGTAAAAAACCGAGACAAATCATTTTTACAAATCTTATATGCTTTAAGCACATTTTTCCTAATTGTTTTTCTAGTAGTTTGTTTATAAGTAGGATGCAAAGTGACTCAATCATTTAGACCCACACTTCCCGCAAATTGAAAATGGCAAATTATCAACACAAATAGCTTCGGACAAAGCATAAAGATTACGTTCATGATTATAAATAAACAAATGAGGAGGTTGAGAGGAAGAACTTGCTAACCCCAAAATTTGTGTTTGTCCTCGCATCATGTCAAACTTGTCCTTGTATTTTTTTCGATAAATATTTCTTGTATTTTGAATTGCCTTCAAATGCTTGTTCAAGGTTGCATAACCTCCATTGCACCTCTAATTGTACTTCGAGGAACAATAGTTACACTTGACAACATATCAGTCTTGTACATCCAATACATTGCCTTTAGTGAAGTACTTTGTTAAAATGTCGAATTGGAATTCTTTTAAGCTTTGGTTAGTCGTAGATCACCCCTCTCATCGTTCTTGTCATTGTCCTCCTCATCGCCCTCAACTCCTTTGTTATAAATAGGAGCGGAAGGAGGAAATTGTGTCGGCATATGCATAGGATGAGGATATATAAGGTGGTTGATAGGGATTAATTAGGATCAACTTTACTTTCTTGTGAACCACCAAAAGCTTGCTCGGACAACAAATCAATAAATCCTTGGTCTTGGTTTTCCATTTTTGAAAAAGATTAGGAAGGACAGTAGTAGAGAGAGATAAGAGAGTAGCTAAAAAATTTAAGAAGAGATTTGCAACTTAGAAGCTTGTAGGATAATGAGATTATGAATAAGAGTAGTAAAGAGAGATAAAAGAGTATGAGATTGGTGTGAATAAAATTGAAGGTCTGATATGGTATTTATAGGGTAAAAATAGATAGGAATTAGGAGGAAAATAGCCGTTGAAAAATAGTCGTTGGAAAATCAGTCACAATCATGGTTTTGTAAACCGCGATCACGGTTCCAGCGACTAGTTAATCGTGACCGCTGTCGTGGTGTTACATTCTATCTAAAACAGAATGTAAACGAATACAAACTGCGACCGTGGTTTGCGATGGCTAGTTAACCGCAACCGGGTTAGCAAAACCACAGTTTTACATGTTGTCTTAGATAGAATGTAACAGAATGCAAACCGTGATCATAGTTTTTCACACCATGGTCGCGGTTTAACGGCTATTTACCGGAGAATGATTCCTCCGGTTCGTAATTGGCGATTCTCCGGTCCAAGAATGCATGTGGAACCAGGGCTGAAATCATCCAACCTCCTATTCCAGTCTTGCGGTTCCGAAACCGTCGGTTTTTTCCGGCATGACTACCTCTCTACATAACTATATTTTTTACAGAAAGATCTATGATGTTTTGTTTTTAAAAAAACCAATAGTGGTCCCTTTACATCGGATAGGCCTAAACAGGGTTTAACGCGCGTGCTCCCTCGTAAATTCAAAAAAGGGTTCTTTACATAAAAAAAAGGTAAATAATTCAAAGCAAGAGTTTGATCAATGTTTGTTCCTTGACAAATATGCTAAAGAAAAGTTCAAACCAACCTTAGTAAAAGTTATCTCGAGCACCAAGACTAATTGTTCGATCTTCTGTCTTTGATGTTGTATTATTTTTGACATATGACATCTTCAAAATATAATTCTCCCTTGATTGCTCAAAGTTCCCTGTCAATATCCAAGTGTAACAATATGAATTAGATTTCCCTCCTTATTCTAAAACCGTCTGGTATCATTTATAGGTTTGATTGTTCTTCTAAGACTAGCATAACCAAAAACCTAAATTCAATAAGTAGGTGTTGCTTAAGTTCCACGTTGATTTGATGTTAATCATATATCTAAGTTTGAAATCAATGTTTATTTGACATATATGTAACACATAAAGCCACCTTTAACTCCGCCATTCGCGACTAAGTTTGTTGTCTTCTTTTGTTCATATATAGTTCTTTCCTTGTCGATAATTTTCCTACCTTTTCATTCTTTTTTCAAAAGTAACCTAATCGAGCTATATTGTATATGCTTTTGTCGCGTTTATTTTTCAAAAGAATACTACTAGATTCATATACAAGCTTCTTATATCACATTAATGTGAAAGTTCATGAAACCTTCTCATGCCGAAAGTATGGTTGAATGAAAGGATGAAAGGACCCTCGAATCAACCAACTTCAATCTTAAAATGTCTTCTTCCTAAATCTGCTCTCTTTTGATAATTCATTATTATATGATTCGTTGATTCGTTTTTAAATAAAATAAGAAAAGAATTTATCCATTAATAATATGATAAAAAAATCAATCGAACCGATTTTTTTTTGCGCAACATTAATCTAACCAATTAATGGAACATACATGGAGCATATCAATGAAGCAACAATTTGAACTGATTTTCCATTTGTACATAAAGTTATAAGGTTTTCAATGCAAGAATTTTTTTTTATAGATCCAACATGTTCGAATGCAGTTGACGACTATACAAAGAATCCATCTTTGGTGTGTATTCACTTCATAAAGTATGAAGTATTATGAATCATGTGTTCCACAACACTAATCACAAATCCTTTGTTGATTTTGATTCGTACATTACAATGCCACTCTCTCCGTTTCGTAAAACTGGACCTTTTAGTCTTAGTTTTTTATCATAACTAAGCATTGAAGGACATGCATATATATGACTAATTGTTATCATAACTATATTTCATTAATTTCCGCACAAGAACGTATATATCGATCAGTATATGTAACATTTTTAGCGAAAAGAAATATAATAATTGATTTTCTTGATCATGAAAATGAGAGCATAATATTTTTTATATTAAATTGTTATATATGAATCAATTACCCCCTTCATTTACAAAAATTGTTGCATAGCTTCCTTCAATGGAAATTGAAAGAAAAAAATGATATTAGCTACATGGTATAATATTTTCTATAGTATATTTATAGCTCTAATAATATGATATTGTTAGTTAGGTATCATTTTCAGTGTGTTTAGTTTGCAATTGGAAGAAGATGATCAAACCTAAAATAAAACCAATATCCCATCTCTACGTATACACAAAGGTCTTCTAACAACATGACCAACTACCAACCTCTCCTCTTTATGGGTTAACTAATTTCCTTTCCAGTTATGCATTTAATTAATCAAACCAGCCCCAATGAAAAGCTAATTAAGATTGATTAACTCAAATCAATTCATTCGATTCAATTAAAAAATTAACCCATTTAATTATTTAAACAGTTGTATGAAATCGTTTAAGATCGATAAACCAAATAGATTAAACTAATTAAGCTTCAAGGAGTTATATTCTCCCCCAAATCAATTGTTTTTACAACTTTCATGGATTGAAAAGTATATCCCTTTTTTTTTTTTTAAATTATAATGCAAATAACTCCGGTTCCCTTCTTAACCGGATACCAAAAGTGGATGTATGTAACAGTATTACCTACCAAACTTACAACTATATAGTAACCAAATAGTTCCAAATATATCTTCCAAGCTAACCAATGAAATTTCAAATAAAAAATAACAAATTCATTTGCAATGAAAATGAACAACTTTTGTTCAACAAAAATAAAATAAAATAAAAAATATTGCAGGTGGGTTATAAGTAGAGGGTGTAGGTTAGAATCTGGGAGAGACGTTGAAAGCATAACAAATTAAAACTCCACACCACCAAGCAACCTAGATTTTCCATCTCTCTTTCTCTCTCAATCTAATCCTTTTCAGTATATAGTTTAATTAGTTTGAGGGATAGATATATATAACTTGTGGCAAGTGTACGTTTGCTAGCCAAGACGTACGCATCAAAAAAAAAAAAAAAATCGGTCTCCTCCTGAAAACCCTAATTCTCACCTTCTAATTCCTAGCTAGCTAGTTTAACTCTTCCATCGATCTTTCCATGTCTGGTTTACCTGCATATAACCACCTCCTCTCGCCCTAGCTAGCTACAAATTAAATACTCCCCCAATTTCAATCTCCTGATTATAAATCTCCGTCTGTTCATCCAAATCCTTGAGATTGAAATTAGGGTTTCATCAGCCCGTTTCTTTCTTTGATTGCTCTTGATTGATTACAGCTCAATATGTGTAGTAGAGGCCACTGGCGGCCTTCGGAAGACGAGAAGCTTCGAGAGCTGGTGGACAAGTACGGCCCTCACAATTGGAACGCCATAGCTGAGAAGCTCCATGGTCGATCAGGTTAGTTTAATTAACAATTAATCGAGCTCGATTAAGGCCACTTTTAGTAAAGATCGAGCTTTAATCGAAGGTTAATTTGGTGGAATATACTCTTCTTATTTTCAATTGGTTTGTAGAAATGTAGAATGAAACTTATATACTAATTGGGTGCGGCCTTACATATGCACAATCACTGTTCAAAAAATTTCTGCCTAACTCCGCGCGTCTAGGTCGTCTAGGCGTGTCCCTCTCTGCCTATTGTCCGTCTAACGTTTTTAGAACACTGTGCACAATCCCAATATGCGGTTTAGGAACTCTTACAATCTAAACCTCCTAAAATAGCTAGATTTTCTAAAGCCAAGATGACTACTTTAATTTGTAAGAGTTCCCAAAAGAACTTGAACATAATTAATTTTTTTTTAAAAAAAATCTTACACTTCTAATTAAAGAACATGATATTTGGACAGGGAAGAGTTGTAGGTTGAGATGGTTCAACCAGCTGGATCCTCGGATCAATCGGGGCCCGTTCACCGAGGAGGAAGAGGAGAGGCTTCTATCTTCTCATAGGATCCACGGGAACAGGTGGGCGGTTATAGCCAGGTTGTTTCCCGGGAGAACCGACAACGCCGTCAAGAACCACTGGCACGTCATCATGGCTCGTCGAAATCGGGAGAGATCTAGGCTCTACGGCAAGATGATGAGGGTTGCTACATCCAATTACCACCACCATCATCATCAGTATGATCAACTACCACAAAGAGATTGTCATGATCAGACGTCTCTTGCTACTAGGCTGCTTGTTCACAAGTATTATCAATCAATTGGAGGTGGGTAATTATATCTTTATTTTTTCATAGTACATCAAATATATACATTATGTTGTTATGAAATTGATCCGAGTAGTATTGATTTTGATTGATAATTAATCATCAAATTCGAATTACAATTAGTTACCATGTATATGCATGTATAACTCGAAGGATCGTCACATACGTACTCACTACTCACAATGCATATGGATTTTATATGAACATTGCGTTGTTTATTAAGAAGAACGTATGAATTTGTCTAGCTATAGCTATATTCCTTTTCTATTTTTTGGTTGAATTCATCGATATTTTTCGTAGTCTTTCATGAAGGAGTTTATAAAAATGAATCCAATTAAGGCGGAACTCCATAGAGGAATTCAGCAACTTGTTTATGATCGATGAGCGTACGTGCGATTAATTAAAATAAAGATGACATTCAAAGTTGACCGTCGAGAATATATAAAGGTTGGTAGGTCAAAATTTGATTTAGTTGCGAAGCATGTTTCATGGTTAGAAACTAATTAAGACGCTCCTACATATTTCTCTCTATATCATTAACATTGGTAGGTGATAGGTGAACATATATTATATCTGCATAATTAATTCACATATATATATAGATAATAAATGCATGAATTAAAGCGTATACATTAATTAATTGCTTACTTATTCCTATTTAATTCTACAGATGAAAATCCAAAGCCAATTGTCCAGTACTATGACTTCCTCCAAGTGAATGCCGACTCCAACAAAAGCGAAGTGATCGATCAAACGAAAAGGGAGGAGGAAGAGGTGGAGCAAGAGCAAGGAAAGGTGGTTCCATTCATAGATTTCTTTTCCGGTTGCAATTCCAAGAGCTAGGTCAGGCTAGGATCAATATACAATATACAGTATTAATGATTCGTACGTATACCGTATACGTAACCATACACATACATAGAGTTATGAATGTTTTTTCGACCCAAAAAATTAGGCCACAGACATCAAGTCTAGAATTGCATGCGCGCGTGTAATTGATTGTTACGGATGCAGAGTACTTGTAAGTTGTACCCTAGCTAGCTTGATCGAATTTCTCGAGCTGGAGTGATGAACCGATTTACAATTTGTATTAGTGGTGTTTTATTTTTGTTAAAATTTGTCAACAATAGGGTACAGATTTCTATAGGGAGAAGAGAAGAAAATCAAGAATAGAAAATTTTTCATCTATATATCTCTCTTATTAACAGAGAACTTTAAATAAGAGAGAATGGGATTAGGGTTTGCTAGCTATAACTCTATCTTTTAAGCATTGGGCCTTATTCAATTCGGGCCTTATTAATCGAAGCATTCTAATTTATTCTAATATTTATATTTACGAACTTTATTTTTAATTTAAGGCATGAAAATCGTTTACTAATTGCCCCTCGAAAGTCATTTATTTGTGTGCGTAAATCCTGACATTCGACTAACTACAAGAGTAGCAATTGACCTTAACATTTTGATCGCATTCGTATGTTTTTATATCTCGTTTGATGTTTTTGCATGCAATTCGTTTATATTTTCGCAATTCGATTTATGTATTCAGGACCACTCGTTCATTTATTCATAAATGGTCTGATACTCTTTCGTGTACATTCAGCAAGACCGCTCATTCATTTATTCATGATCTTAAATAGTCTAGTGCAAGATTTCGTTTACTTCCAACTAGACCGCTCGTTCATTTATTCGTAAATGGTCTAGAACAAGATTACGTTTACTTCCAACGGAATCGCTCGTTCCTTTATTCGTAAATAATCCGACACAAAATTCCGTTTACTTCCAACGTGACCACTCATTCATTTATTCATAAATGATCCGATGCAAGATTTTATTTTCTTCCAAGTTTGCACCTGAAAACACTTCATCTATAATGTAAACATAATGGGTGCCCTTGCCTAACATATCTTAAGCAAGGTTCTTTTTAAACATATCCTCTATCTTCTCATGTAGTAAAGACATTATAAAATTACATCTCTAACAAGGCCCTAAATATAGAATTTCTTCAAGTGAGACATGTTCTAGGTTCGTGTGACGTCTTTCCTGTTTAGATCTTTTAGCTTGTAAGCTTCGTTTCCAAAGTCTTTGGTTATGTGATACGGACCTTCTAGTTTGCTTTCAATTTTCCTTCCTCTGCATCCTTGGCGACACCATGAATTCTTCTTACGACATAATCTCCCTCCCGGAGACTTCGACGATGCACATGTTTAATTTGGATTGGTTGCATTTTAGCACTTGTTGGTAGGCGTCCATTCAGATAGCTGCGGTATTCCTTTTTTCCTCAAGCAAATCCAGATTTATTCCCATTGCTTGATTGTTGTCTTTCAAATGGTAGAGAGTAGTTCAAAGCATAGGGAGTCCGATTTCCAAGGATATTACGACCTCCACTTCATAAGCTAATAAAAAGGGGGATTCCTTGCTCAACCCTCGAGATGTGGTTCAGTAGGCCCATAATACTTCCAACAAATATTCCTCAACCCATTTCCTTGTCCGTTTGACTATGTGTAATATACCAAAGAATAGACATTTCGAAACCCATATCCCTTGCAAAATTCTTGTAACACTGAGTTGTTGAATTTCATGCTATTGTTGCTAACCAAGGTGTGTGGTATGCCAAATCGAGTGATTATGTCTTCCGATACAAAATTTTTGTCATCCACGTCTCGGATATTTGCAAGAGGCTTTGGTTCGACCCATTTTGTGAAGTAGTCTGTTGTTGTGACCAGGAACTTTACCCTTCATGTGGCAAGGGTAAATCGTCCTACAATGTCGAGGCCCACTATGGAAAGGGACAAGGACTACTTTTCGATCGCAACTCTTGAGCCGACTAATGGATTATATATCCTAGAAAACCTCTGGCATTGTTCATACTTCTTTACGTAGCTCTAGGCATCCTTATGCATATAGGGCCACCAAAATGTTTGGGTTATGGCTTGATGAGCCAGGTTGGGGCCCGCTCCGTACAATATTCCACACATTCCCTTGTGTATCTCGTATCGTAGCTGCTCGATTTTGCTAGAGGGGATGCACCGTAGATAGGGTCATGTAAAGGAACATTTGCAGTATAAAATCCCTTTTGGGGACACCTAGTATCGCGTCACATTCCTTCGTAACTTCCTTGCTTCCTCCTTATCACTTAGAACGACTTCATTTGTGCAGTTTTGGCTTCAAATTCACCGCTGAGTTGCTTCACCACTAGTTGAGAAACCGAATAAATGACCAATCGTGCTACCCCAAGCTCTCTTGCGACCATTATTCCTAAGATAAGTGCCTCATATTTGACTTCATTATTAGGCCTTGCTATACTTATGCCTAAAAAGTACTTTTTAGTATAAAGCAATGCTTATTTATCTTGGAATACTCAAAAAGTAATTATTCTTCACTTATTTCAAGATGAATAAGCATTGCTTTTTTAAAAAAATTACTTTTTAGAGGTAAGTGTAGCAAGCTCTTAGTCACCTGAATGTCTAAGCGAATCGAGGTGCGTATCAACTCTCTATTAGGTGATATAAGAACGAGACTTGCCCCTGCTCTGTTGTAATTTCTAGCTCCGTCTACAATGGGTTCTTAAGTAGCGCTTAAAGTGGCATCTGTGTTGTATATTTCAGGGAGTTCATCCTTGCTAAACTTGGTTGTAAAGCCTACTAGCACTTGAGCCTTGATTGTTTTTCTTGGAACAAACTTTAGGTCATATTGACCCCACACGACAACCGATTTAGCAACTCTTTCGGTGAGATCCGCATTGACAAAGAGGCCTTTTTAGTAGGAATGACATGACGATCTGAATAGGATGAGTTTAAAAATAGTAATTTGATTTTTTGGATGTGATGACCAATGCTAGGAGTAGCTTCTCCAAGGAGGGTATCGCGTGGTCGCATCATCCAAAACTTTGCTCACATAATAGACTGCCGTTGGACTTGATCCTCATTATTTATTAGCACAACACTTAAAGTATAGTCAGACACGACTAGGTATAGGTAAAGACCTTCTCCTTCGTTCGGCATAGCTAACACTGGTAGTTTTCCTCCGTTGTTCCTCACAACGTTCCATCACTCTTGACGATGGTCTTGTAGTTTTCCTAAAATGCTTATATGGAAAAAACACATTAAACCAACAAAGTTTGTCATTTGTCAAAACTAAGAACAACCATGGAACAGTGAATGTTCCAACAATTTCTCCCCTTTTGATAATGACAAACTTGTGCAAAAATGCACATCTAGAAACCAATTGAAATATTAGACATGAAATAATTTTAAGAAATTCAATAGGTTCCCCCTTAATGAAATCATTGTTGTTCTTTCTTACCAAATGCAACAACGCATTCCCCCTTAGCCAATGTTCCTCTACATTTCCTGGGTAGAACGTATCACTATATTTTTCCTAACTTCCCCCTTTTGACATCATCAAAAGGTTAATCCAAACAAAGAAAACACAGAGCAACAAATCATATTTAATTGAAAATTAATACCATTCATATGCAAACGAGGATTATTACATTTTTCCTAACATAACCTAGTAAGTCTTTTTCTGTAAGATATTTTTCTTTAATGATATAAACTCATACATTCGCAGGTGCAACTAGAATTTTTCAAAGGATTCACATTTGTAATGCTTATTCATATGACATGCTTTTTGTAACCTAAGACCCCTTTTTTCTTTGGTCTGTAAATTTTACCCCACCCCACCTGCAAAACAACATAGAACAAGTGCAAAAACCCAAAACTCCTAGACACTCTAAAACTCTAAAGAAACTAACTAAAACTATCTAAAAAGAAAGCAAACGAAACGGAAACATGCATCCTAAACACTACCTATATGCAAGCTATCAAATTCCCTTATGTTTAATCCTTGCTTGTCCTCAAGCAATAAATAGATCCAAATCACACCACAACATTGCAATTCATGCATTCATCTCATAATCCAATGAACAAGTCAACATATAACTATAACTTGATCAAGACATCCTAGCATGCAATTGACTAAAGCAAAGAGAATAAACAATGTATCAATTCTAGACCTCACCAAGGTAATGTACGTGTTTGCACTCTCACTCAAGTATTTAAGGATATGTGTTTCACTGAAATTAACAATGAAAAATTAGACCACCATATGCTTGCATCAATGTCCTAATTCTCCACCGTCGTGGACTAAACACACAACAAAAATCATGAGGTCTTTTCAAGGTCTGTAAGGGGGTCAAGGTAAAGACAAATAAGAAGGGATCGTTTTTGGTCTTGTAGTGCTAAATCCGGGACACAGAATTAACTAAACCCAAACTTCACACTATTTCTTCTTCTTACTTCCACTTTCCTTCACCAACTTCATTCACACAATTAAGCTCTTTTTATTTCTTTTCTTTTTTCAACTTTTCTCATCTTATGAAGACTATTTTCTTTGAAGCTCAATTTTTTTTTTCTTTCAACACTCTTTTTCAACTTATTCTTCATCTTCATTTTTTCTCAACTTTCACACTAGAGTTGTCTTTCCTTCTACCTTTCCATCACACCTCCCCCATACTTATTCATAAACACACAAGCAAATCCACCTAAAGTCTTAAATCCTGGATGGGTTAAGCTTATATAGGCTAGGAATTATTTTGTGGAGCTAACAAAAATAGGCTTAAGGCTCAAAAGAAATAGGGTGTCAAAACATAAATCTTGTCAAGGTAGAAAGGGAAATAATAGGCTAATAAGAAACATGCCTTAATCATTTTAATGTTATGCATCAAGTCAAGTAATGTAGTCTTGAAAAAGAGTCATAACGCAAGTTCTAGAGCTAGTAATTCAAAGTGATACACTCAAGATATAGAGAACAATTAAACAATATCTTGCCCCTTATACAGGAGCAGCAGTACCTTGACCAACTCCCGGTCCAATAGAAAGGCCAAATACAAACTCACAAGGGTTTTTGTCTAGAACTTCAAAATAGATCTAAAACTCTAGCTTATCTACATGCTCAATCATATAATCAAAGTATATAATTAAAGATCATGCTCGTATCATAGAAACTTCAATACATCATGCAAGTCATGTGTTAGGATCCATAATTAACTTAAAAACACAAGAGGTCTTACACAACGGGGAAATAAGAACCTAAAATGCAATTTTTTTATTTTTTGAAGTTTTTTATTTTTTTCTAGATTTTAGTCAATGCAAAAATATAAAGTAAACATGCCTAATCAAATGCAACTACATGAATGCAAAACAAGTAATTCCCTTCTTCGTGTTTAAAACTTATTTTGTCCCTAAAGTAAAGTAAAAGTAAAGAGAAAAGAAAAACTCACAGACCAACTATTAATTTGGGTAGGGAAATGATGATGGCCGCGGCAGCGGCGTTTGCAAGGGTTGCGATGGGGGTTGCCCTATACACTCTGGAGGTGTCCTCAGCTCAACTACATGTGCCTGCACAATAGAGGACAAAGGCTCCTTGCTAGGCAAGGTAAGTGGTAAAGGAGATTGTCCCAATAATTCAGGAGGAAACTTATAGTAAGCATCCAACTCATTGATAGTGTCCTGCATGTTAGGTAATAAAGTGAAATCCAAACTAGAATCAACAAGAGATTTCATATCATCTAGGTGGTTTCCAACAAGAATATTTTGCACAACATGCTCAGGCACATCAACAGCATACACAGAATGATTATTAGATGGAGATTTCATGGCTCCATCGATATTATGATTAATAGTCTGGCCATCAAATTCCATAGTCAAAGAACAAGTACTCACATTTAGTTTGGTATTGGCAGTTTTGAAGAAGGGTCTCCCTAATAGAAAAGGGATTGCATGATTATCATGTTCCATATCAAGCACATAAAAATCAGCAGGAAAAGTAAGATCACCAACCATAACCAAAACATCCTCTACCATTCCTATATGACCCACAGTGGACTTATCACCTAACTGAATAGAAAAATTACTTGATTACATAGGTCCAAGCTTCAAAGAATCACATAGAGAAAAAGGTATAACATTAATGGAAGCACTCAAATCTAACATCGCCTTATCAAGCTTAATACCTCCAATAGTTATAGGGATAATGAACATACTTGGGTCTCCACATTTCTTAGGTAAGCGCTTTTGGAAGATTGTAGAAACATACCCGCTCACCTTCACCTTTTTCTTGCTATTCATATCCTGAATCCTCTTTTTAGTGCACATCTGCTTCATGAACTTAGCATAACGAGGGATTGATTTGATCATATCTAGTAAGGGAATGTTGACCTCAACTTTTCTGAACATCTCAAATATGTCCTTGTCTTGCTTAAGTGGTTTTGTATGCTTCAATGCAAGACATGGGCTTCCATTCAGGAAAAATAGGGGTTTCAGAAGCCTTCTCAACATCTGAGGCATCCACAAATGGGCGGTGAGCAACATCAAAAGGGCATAAATCAACATCAGAGAGGCGGCGGGTAGGCAACGGGCGCCAGTTTTTTCAAAAATTTGATGCGGAGGGTCATCACCATCGCAGAGGTCACCGTCGGACTAGCAGTGAGCGCCGCTGTCTTGGCAGCGGTCGCCGCCAATTAAATTTTGGTCGCCACCTTTAATTTCCATTTTGTTGTAGCCAAACTCTTTTTGGCAGCGGGTGCCGCCATGGCGGCGGCGGTCGTCGCCGTCTTCAAGATGCTTCCCGCTCCTTAACATGATATCACTGACATTTTGAATGTTCGGGTTTAGTTCAGCTGAGAGGGAAGCTTACTCGAGTCTCTTGCTTCAAGTTTGTTCACTGCTTGAGATTTGACTTATTTGCCTTTCCAAGTTTTGAATGCTTGTTGATGTATTTTCTTGGAATTCCACTTGACTCTTGGTCAGCTTAGAAACATTCTCTGTGAGAATGAGATTACTCTGCATTTGCATCATGTTCTCCATAGAAGGAGTTGCATTAGAGTTCTCTTCTTGAGACCTTGGCATAGATGGTCTAGTTGGTTGGAAATTATTATGTTGTTGATTTGATTTTGGCTCTCTCCATCTGAAATTAGGGTGTTCCTTCCAGCCTTGGTTGTAGGTGTTGGAATAAGGATCATACATCAACTTTGCTTGATACCCTCCAAATGCATTCACTTCTTCTTGTAGTGTAGGACATGAATCAGTAGGATGCAGGGGGTTATGCCAAATCTCATAGGCCTTAGCCTGCTGAGCAGTACCTTTCAGCTTCAAACGCCTCACCTCTTCTTTCAGCACATCAAAGTCAGCTTGAGAACCTCTTCCATTATATTGTCTAGAATCATCAACCATCATGGAACAGATGTCTAGACAATATAATGGAAGAGGTTCTTAAAACTTGGCAGCCACTAATCGTCGGTTCTCATCATGATGTTCCCACCAGAAGAAGAATTGACAATCGTCAGTCATCCTCACGAAGTCCTCCATGGAGATAGAGAATGAGATCGTCATTAGCATAACCATGGCAAGGGTAACTCTTCACTAGTTTCTTTAAGCGCTCAAAGTATTCATAGAGAGACTCATTAGAGAGTTGCTCTATGTTGCAGATCTTCTTCTTGAGTTGATTAGACTTGATTGCAAGGAAGTATTTGTCAAGAAACAATTTCTTCAAGTTCACCCAAGTAGTAACACTTCTTGGAGGCAAAGTATGATACCAGTCTTTAGCGGATTCCTTCAGAGAAAAGGAAAACGCTCTTAATCTCATCTGCTCTTCAATAACATCAGAAGGACATATGCTAGTGCAGACATCAAGGAACTCATCAAGACGTTGAATGGGATCCTCAAGTGGAGTTCGCTTGAATTTCGGGAGGAGATGGACTACTCTTGTCTCAAGCTCAAATTTCACCACCATCACCTAGGGTTGGAAATTGCACTACATGAGCTAGTTGATTCAGATTAGGAGATGTCAATCTCTCAAGAGTAACATGCTGATCGCCCATTGCTTCAAACTCTTGTAACAATGCATGAACAACTCGACGAGTTCTGAAAAGAGTCCGTTCAATTTCTGGATCAAAGAGAGGATTTGAATTATTAGTAGCACGGGTGTTAACCATAAGATTGGTTCACACCAAGATTGGCACAAAAATCACACAAAAGACAATTATTGCCTCTCCAGCAACGGCGCCAATTTGGTAATGGTGAATTTGGTCATACAAATCACGGCTATGCAAAAGAATCCAAACTAACTAAGAACCGTAGTCTTTAGGAAGTCCGTGTCGAATCCACATGGAGACATGTTTTATCTTTTGTAATGAAATTTGTGTCAAACAAGTAACAAGGGATTTTTTAGTATTTGTAACTAGCAAAACAATAAGATTGTGAATAACAATATTTAGGATGATTGCTTAGGCAAACAAATATCAACAATCATATGACAAGTTGATCATTAATTTCACCTTAATATCACATGTAATGGATTTTCCAATTCATTTTCAATTCTAACTAACAATACAACTAGATATATTTTCTTGGTTGGGTCACTGGCGGTGGCGGCAGGGTCGGTCGCGGGCGCAGTTGTACTGTCGGTGGGCTCAGTTGGGTTAGCGGCAGCTGGGTGCTAGAAGGAGGGGGTGTGCTCGCCTCTTCAACAGGAGTCTTCATCTTGTGTAATTTGTTGTCGATTCGGTCATCAAGGAACAATTCCAAACGACAACAACCATCATAGATGCATCTGTCGTCATAACAAATGAATTTACCTATTCGTGGAAGGCGAAAATAATTAATTTACCTATTCATGGTCCTTGTAAAGAAATGAAGACGGTGATCAGTGTACACTCTGACAATGTGATTGCACCAAGGAGTGAGTCAGTTCTTTTGGAGGTACGCAAACAATAATCTATTGAGCGGATTTTGTAGTGCATTATCATTCTGCAATAGACTGATCCTCATACTCCGCTACGGTCATCTAGCAAAATAGTTCCCATGCTCTATTCGCAAACAAAAAACGTTGCAGAAAACTCGTTCGCCAAAACATAAGCCACACAATTTCGTTGGATATGCACCTAACATAGCATATGCTTGGCGTTGGCAAACATAACCCCAATTGTGTTAACCTCGGGAATATCACGATCAGTCACAACAACCATTCATAGTGATGTTGGGTCTCCCTTGCCATAAATGTAAAACCAATGCTTAAAGTGTGCCGGTGCAAGTAAAACCTACAATCTCACTCAAGGGCGTGTTATACCTACAATATCAATTAAATTGAATAAGTTAATGTGCAAAACTTAATGTACCAAGTACAAGACACTTTATTATAAATACTTACAAGTTCATTGTATGTCGAGTCCATAATCACGACATACGGAAATGACGTTAGTAGATTAATAAATGACTACGGACAAGCAAACAAAAAGTCCAATAACTCATTGCTTTCATCCCCAGTTCTATAATTGAGATAATACGCATTGAAATTTAAGTAATGGAGTGAGAATTGAGTTATCGCCACTGAGTTCATCGTTGCCTTTAGGACCTTATGCTGAAAACTATACAACCGCCTCATCGTTGTTGTCATTTCCTACCACTTTTGGCATAGGTATGTTATAACAAGCTTTGAGTTAATTGCTTTGCACCCTCTTTTTGCTCCTCAAGCATTCCCCTTTAAAATGTTGAGAAGGTCATGATTGTGGCGATCAGATTTCACGCTTAGCCGACATTGATCGATCCTTCTGTCCCGTTATCCAACCAACTCAAACGGGCAACCAATTTTCTTGGAACGTGGGTTTTTCAATTAGATCATCAACGACTTGTAAGGTCTACACAATAACGTCAGATTTCCCCTTCTTCTTTAGCTTGTAATCATCGGACAACACACAAGTTAAAAGGACCTTCATGTTTCAAGAGTTTTTCATGGCCAACACCATGTTCAAAAGACTAAAAACAAAAATTTTGTGACTAAAAATGATACGCCTAAGGCGGATTCGGAGATCGCAAGTCAGAGGCCGAAGCGGGAGCGTAGGCTTCCGAGCAGGTTTAGAGATTAAGTTTAGTTGTTTTTCATATTATTTTTATTATTATTTGTATTTTTTAAACAGAGTTTATATAACTCTTTCTCGGGTTTTCTTTTCGGTTCTTTCCCGGGACGCTTTTATTGAACCGATAGGGCTAGTATAAATACTTTTCTCATGTTATTCTTTGAGATTATCAATAGAAAATACTTTGCCCTAATCTCTTATCTCTAGTCACCTTCACCTCCTCTTTCACGGCCCTTGGCCGCCTTCCCCGGTTCGAATACAGTACGTGAGCAGGGTAGGATTCCTAATTGGAATCTTATCAACTAGTGCTTTTCATCCTCGGAACTCGTAATATCAGCATGACGGATAACGAAGACTCGTCCGGCGGCGTTACACAGGATAATGATATTCGAGAAACATTGCGAAAAATACAAGTCACACTTCAGAACACCGCTCGTGTTCAAGAACAACAAGGTCTTCGCATCGATCAAGTCTTCCATATTATGGGCGATCGTCAGATTTTGGACGACGCGGCGCGAGGGGTTCACACTGAAAACCCTTTCGCAGTCAGACGCCAACAGCCGCCGCCAAATCCTGCGCAACAGCACCCGAATCCGATCGTTGAGGATCCACCGCCGCAACAAATCGGGATAGGACATCAACCGCGGCCGGACCAGGCGCCGCAGATTCGAGTCGAGCCGCCTAGGTTCAATGGGTCGGATCCGTCGGGTTGGATTTACAAAGTTAAATGTTACTTTGATTACTTTCGGACCTCTAACGAGGATAGGCTTCAAATCGTCGGCATGTTGTTTGATCATCCCGCATCCGACTGGTTTTGTTATCAGCGACGTAACAATTGCATCAGAACTTGGGATGGATTTCTGGAAGCTGTTAAACAACGGTTTGATCCTCATCACTACGAGGACTATGTCGGCTTATTAGCGAAGTTGCAACAAAAAGGGACTGTTTTGGACTATCAAACTGAGTTCGAAAGTCTCCTTAATAAGGTGGAGGGGCTGGCCGAAGCTACACTGATTTCATTGTTTAAGGCGGGGTTAAAGCAGCCGGTAAAACGAGAGCTGAATCTTCGTAACCCGACTTCGTTAGCACAAGCCTTTACGCTCGCTCGAGAACTCGCTGCATCTTATGTGGATACGGTGTCTACTTTACCTCAGACTAGGCGATGGCTTTCGCCTGGGACACGTCCTCTGGCACCATAAGCTGGGGCGCCTACGGTCTCGCAGCCGAACACATCACCAAATCAGATTCAAGGGCGCGCAGTTCAGAACTTGCCCATTCGCAGGTTATCGCCGGCAGAACGCGACGAGAGGTCTAAAAAGGGCCTGTGTTGGAATTGTGAGGAGCAGTATGCGCAAGGCCATAGATGTAAACATCGCTTTCTAGCGTTACTTGGCAGTGATGACTTAGATG
Organism: Fallopia convolvulus; assembly: GCA_964016875.1. NCBI lineage: Eukaryota > Viridiplantae > Streptophyta > Magnoliopsida > Caryophyllales > Polygonaceae > Fallopia > Fallopia convolvulus. The sequence continues at coordinate 36,306,713 of OZ024737.1, forward strand.
ATGATGAGAACGCCCTCGTAACCGAAGACTTGGCTGTTATCGGGGACATTTCGAGTGTCCATTCCATGGACGGCCGGTCCAATCCCCGTTCCTTGAAAATTCTCGGCTCCATTAATCAGCAACCGGTTCAAGTTTTGATTGACGGTGGGAGTACCCAAAATTTTATACACCCATCCGCATCCGAGAAATTGTGCCTGTCGCTATCCAAGGTGACGCCTTTTCGGGTCTATGTTGGGAACGGTGCGTCACTGTTATGCACGCATCAATGTGCCGCCACTCAGGTAACATTACAGACGCATGTTTTTCCGATTGATTTATACGTGCTTGATGTGCACGGTCCACAAGTGGTGCTCGGAGTCCAATGGTTGCAAACCCTTGGCAAGGTCTCGCATGATTATGCGAAGCTTACGATGGAATTTGCTTGGCACGGCAAATTGATTACTCTATGTGGTGATGTTATTCCTCCTAAAACTATTTCTGTTCATGCTCTGAATTATTTATATACTACGGTTGACATTGTTGAATGTTTTGAAATCTTTCCGGTATCGTCGGATTCGGCACCGATGGCATTTGACGTACCGGCCGAAGTGCACCCGCAAATTCGAGACCTATTAGTGCAACATGAACGTGTGTTTCGATTACCGCCACATCGACCTTGGGATCATAGAATTCATTTACACTCAAATGCTAAACCAGTCAATGTACGGCCCTATAGATACCCGTACTTTCAGAAATCTGAAATAGAGCGCCAAGTGCAAGAGATGTTGAAGCAAGGCATTATCCGACACAGCACAACTCCGTTTTCTTCTCCGGCCTTATTGATCAAGAAGAAAGATGGCAGCTTTCGATTCTGTATTGATTACCGTGCCTTAAACACGGTCACTGTTGCTGACAAACTTCTGATTCCGACAGCGGATGAACTTTTTGATGAGCTCGGGCAAGCCGTGTTTTTCACTAAACTCGATTTATGGTCGGGCTACCACCAGATTCGTATGCATACTTCTGATATTTACAAGACGGCTTTTCGCACACATGACGGCCATTTTGAATTTCTCGTCACGCCCTTCGGGTTGACAAATGCGCCGTCGACTTTTCAGGCTGCTATGAATCATAATTTTGCTGAGTTTCTGAGAGACTTTGTGATCGTATTCTTCGATGACATCCTCGTTCATAGTCCGTCTTTGGATTTGCACATCCGACATCTTGATACAGTGCTTCAAATTCTGCAGCATAATCATTTTTATGTTAAAAGTTCCAAGTGCTCTTTTGGGACGCGAACAGTGGAATATCTCGACCATATTGTATCTGCGGGTCAATTTTTGGCTCATCCGGATAAGTTACAAGCAATGGCGAATTGGCCGACTCCGAAATCGGTTAGGCAGTTACGAGGCTTTCTCGGCCTTACAGGCTATTACCGTAAGTTCATCCGCAATTATGCGGTTTTAGCAAATCCGTTGACAGCTTTGCTTCAGAAAGATAATCCTCGTAGATGCTGATCGGGTAATCCTCGTAGATGGCCAGCCACAACTCGAGTGGCTTGTGGTTTGGGAGGATGGGACATTGGAGACCGCGACATGGGAGCCTGCGGATGTGTTGCAACGTGCTTATCCGGATCTTCGCCTTGAGGACAAGTCGATCGTCATCGGCGGAGAGATTGATACGCCTAAGGCGGATTCGGAGATCGCAAGTCAGAGGCCGAAGCGGGAGCGTAGGCTTCCGAGCAGGTTTAGAGATTAAGTTTTGTTGTTTTTCATATTATTTTTATTATTATTTGTATTTTTTAAACAGAGTTTATATAACTCCTTCTCGGGTTTTCTTTTCGGTTCTTTCCCGGGACGCTTTTATTGAACCGATAGGGCTAGTATAAATACTTTTCTCATGTTATTCTTTGAGATTATCAATAGAAAATACTTTGCCCTAATCTCTTATCTCTAGTCACCTTCACCTCCTCTTTCACGGCCCTTGGCCGCCTTCCCCAGTTCGAATACAGTACGTGAGCAGGGTAGGATTCCTAATCGGAATCTTATCAAAAAACCAACTCAAACAAGAATTTCTTTACCCTCCCACAAAAGACTAAAAATCCTACATTGATGAGGAAGTGATTTTGAAACAAAATTTTGAGACGGTGAAATGTTAATCGAATTTGAGATGGTAAAAATTGCTTACCACCACCACCATGATTAAATAGTCGGGGTGAAACGTATTTTGCCCTCTCACGGTTAAATGGTGGTAGCGGAAACTGCTACTATTTTAATTTTACAATGTAACGCGGTAACGGTAGCGGCTATTTTTTAAGTTCCAGAAGTGCTTCGTATCATTTTTTTTTTCAAGTTTTAACTCTACTGCAAATGATTACCGCTAGCATTTATCTTTCTTTTTTTTTTTTAAATTCGTTCCGGTAAGATTCACCGCCCAAACCATTGCTCAACGAAAAAAATGTCTTCTAGCTAACACAAAACATTGCTCCATTTCTGTGAGAGGCCTATACATAATGATGTAAAACTATTACTTAAAGCCAACACAATTTTGGATAAATCTCACACACTGAAAGATAGATGGTCTTGTTTCACTTGTACCACAAAAATCCTTTCTATCTAAAAACTATTTTTAATATTCTTAAAATCCGTTCAACTCTCTCTACTTTTTACGTTTTTCAAGACACTAAAAATCAGTTTTCACCCAAAAAGCCATTTTCTACGAGTGAATCAAGCCCAAAACCCAGGACATCAGAAGTTTACATATTTATTAATCAGTTACTTGGCTATAAATGAATTACTTCGGGTAGCCATAAGCCGTTTTTGTTCAATACGATCAAATTTCGTGAATCCCTCTTCTGGATGTTGTATGAGACCAGGATGATCTTTACAACCATCACAGCCACCAAGTCCTGTCTCTGCAAGATGAGAATTGGAAAAGAGGGAGGAAAAAAAGACATTACAAACTTTTAAATAACACAAAGAATCATAAACTTTGTTATGTCCAAAACCTCTAATGAAATAAAAAAACTTTATGATCATCACTTCCAATTATTAAATGTATGGTACATTGCAGAAATTCACAGAAGAACTCCAGTAATATCAAGCATCAACAGGAGAAGAATGGTACATTGCATGCAGAAATTCACAGAAGATCTCCATGTAGCATCGAGCATCAATAGGAGAAGAAAGGTACATTGCAGAAATGCACAGAAGAACTCCATGTAATATCAAGCATCAACAAGATAAGAATGGTACATTGCATAAATTTAACGATGAACTCCATATGTTATCAAGCATCAACAGGAGAATGAACAACATATCACAAAATTTAGAATGTTTATAGAACATGGACACAGGCCACAAAAGTTAGATCAATCAGCTTTTATTTACATCAGATGCCAGAATATTAGTATCTGACACTGCAGAAATTGAATAGAATAAACAAGTACCAAAGATTGACCCTAAAGGTTAATTTTGGCAGCAGAAATACTAGCTTATAAAAAATTCAATGCACAAGCAAGCTAAAGATGAACAACCCACATGCACACAAGACCACAATATACATATAGAAGTATTAAAGAGGGAGCAGGTACACATACTAGAACCACTGGGCCCTAAGATGCACCAAAAATGGCAGCAGAGAGCATCTTCATTCCTTCCAGGAATTTCTTCATACTTCACTTCCGCAAAAAAGAGCTTATTTTCAGCTTCACTTTCAGATTTCGGCCTTGCAATAAAGTTGCAATGAAAGATACATTCAAATGGGAACTGAATACAGTCTAGAGCCTCAACAAGTTCATACACAGGACCCTGACAAAATTAAAAGGATATGGTCAAGATACAGGAAAAAAAAAATTAAAGTTCGTGCAGAACAATAATCTTGGGGCGCATCCTCATGCTCATTGGCTTTTATACACGGCCTTTGAGTTGGATTTAGTCCCTATATCAATTTTGGTGCATTCTAACTAAATTCAGTTATTATTGTCACATAGCTGAATTTCAGTTTTTCTCGGGTCAATCGGGCGTACCACCTTTCCCTTGGGCAGGGGTACCCCCATCTTGACCCCCCAGATTCTGCAGTAGTGGAGCCTCATTGGGTCAATGATGATGATGATGGGCAGAACAGAAATCAATTCATTACTAACCTGTTGAGCTCAATTTTTCTCATTAAAATTTGATTTGGTCAAGATACAGAGAAAAAAGATTAGACAGTTCGGGCAAAACAGGAATCAATTCAAAACTAACCTGTTGAGCTCGATTTTTCTCATTAAAACTTGATAAAGCAATCTCTGAGTATTGAAGAGTTTCCCCTTTACAGCAACGTCCATCAAACCAACAAGCTAAAGTGATAGCAGGCCTAGGAAATCTTTCTGTCAAAATCAGTACAATTAAAAAAAGCAATATAAGCCTCATGGAATGCAGTGAAAATGAAATCATTACATGTTTTGGTAGCTAAAATGAAATTACTAAAATACGCTAAAAGGAGAGGAAATAAGTTTTAATCTAATAGATGGAGAGTCCCAACTATACGCATCTGAATCTCCACGGTGATGGCAAGACGAAAGCAAATAATGTGGTCACAGGAGAGGAGATTCTCATTCTGCTCACTCTACTTTATAGATAAATACTAGGTATTCAAAGATCTGCTTACATGATGCAAGACAAACAGTCAAGGCATTCAATATCAAAGTAATGTGAAAGAAAAATAGAGCAGACAGCAAAATGGTAATGTTATGAAGACTATTTGTTGTTTAAGGATCAACAAGGAAAGTTGCAATTGTCTGAATTTTGAGGCACTAATTTTGTTAATGACACTTTTAACATGCCATGACCAGTTATTTATACCACTTCCTATAAAGCAAGCTGCAATCAACATTTGTCATCTAAGGTCGACCATGTGTTTGGAAGAGCTAAATATCATACATATTCCTATTGCTGATTTTTTTTTTCAATAAAGGAAGGCAATTTAGTCTTGAAAAACACTACTGACTACTGAGTATGGAGCAATGGACATATTGATGAATGAAATGTGTTCATCGGGCGTATGCAAGCAGTGAAACTGACTTTATATCCTTGAGATGCTGCTAGAAGCCTAGAATTGCTTACAGGAGTTACAGCTCTTGTATTTGCAGGACCCTAACTCTCATTCCAGTCTTGAACTATATTTTCCCTATTCATGCTCCAGAATTCATTAAAAAAATAAGATTATTAAATTATTATGACATTCCACCCTAGCAGATTTCATTCAGAGCCAAAATTTTCCTTAAAAAATTGCTACTTTTCCTTGTGCCCAGCGAAACCCATGATTCTTCTGTACCATATCTATAGCTGTTGATTTATATCAGCAAAGCTTGATATTGTCAGGCCATATGTGTTATTCTATATATCTTTATTCCGATATTCTAAAAGACGATTGGTTGACCCTGGAAAGTGAGGGGCCTGACTAGAACCTAGGCGAGGTCTATACAGGAGAGGCTAGTGGTGCCTAACGCCTCGGCAGCCTCCTAGCCCGTCTTTTAGAACATTTTTTATTCTAGCGGAGGCCCAAGACTTAACAAAGGTATTCGAAATAGAGAGCAGGAATACAGGATTGTGCAGACAATCGTTAGATGGCTTCTATTAGCATTCTACAGCCTTCACTCTGCCGACATTCTACACAGATATAAAGCCACAGAACATAATCTTTAGTGAAGGTGACAAATGACGAATCCAATACCATTAACTTACACAGGATCTCATAAGTTCAAGATCTTTGATTATAGGCTACTTCTGATTTATGAGTAGGCATTAGCTATATTTCAATAGAGCTTCTCTGAATGCAATTATATGAACAAGGAAGCCTAACTTAGTACTAACTAAAGATTGATTGATAGACCCAAAATTTTGAACATTAACAGCAGAGAACAAGCAACCTAGCAGCAGTTTACTACGCTTAATTTGGAAAATATGCCCAAGAGTTCCTAGTTTGGATGATTGCTCCCATAGTTACCAACCGACAATCCAAACATAGACCGACAAATCGAAATCACGCCTAACCAGCCAAAAGTCACAACAATTCAAGTTTAAACCTCTAGCATCTAAAAATCACAAAGTAATAGGTATGAAGGTGCGTACAAAATAGAAACGGCAAAAACCTACGAGTTTCTTCGAACTCAGAAGAATGCCCTACCGAGGTTTCTTGAAATTAGGGCGGATCACAGGTAGCTTCTCCACGGCGATCCTTTTTCGCGTCTTCGATCTCCCAACCTTTGAGCACCAACTAACATCTTTTCCGTCGAGAGATAACATTCTCGAATTTCACCGACGAACTCTTATGGAGAGAGCCAGAGAGGCGGGAAGAGACGCACCGGCAAGATATTATTATGCTTCCCAAATTATTTTTATCCGTAATCGTTAATAGAAAAAAATTGCAAGATGGGCGGTTGATGCCGGATACCCTAATACAAATGGGCCTTCAAAACTCCATCAGATTATTGGACCTGGGCCAAGCCAATATACGACCCATCAATTTGTTCTCACTTTTCTTTTATGGTCAACCTAGAAAAGGATCAAAATCATCCTGAATTGAAGTTCTAGATGTGTGTTAATTTTGTCAAGAGAAAGTGAGAAACTGCATGGCTAAGCGAGCAATTTTTTTACGGTCTTTCTATAGTATGCCTTGAAAGGACATATTATAAGCAATCTAAATTTAAAATTAAAATCCTAAAATAAAATTAATAAATTGTAGGGAATTTTTTTTTTAAAACATATCCTAAATAAAAAAAAGATTCAAAAAATCTTCTGGAAATTAGCTTGTTATAATATGTCGCATGTATAGGAAAAATCCTTTTATTTATAGCCATGTTTAATTGTAACACACCAAATTATGTCGGGAATGACCTTGGATTTTAAAATGTGCGCAACCACTCAAGGCTTTACCTCAATTTAAATTTTTGTAAAGATGTGTATGAAATCATATAAATGAACAATATGAAAAATTCAGCAGAAGATTAACCAAAATTATTCCGTATAAAAATTAACTTTCTTAGTGAAATGAAATAAAACTACAGATAAAATCTACAGATAAAACCTTCTTGTATAGTATCATGAGCTCCATTCATCATCACCTTGAGTGCTCTTGGAATTACTCTACAATAACTGGTACCACAAGTGATCAGCCCTCAACGAGGTCAGCTAGGTCGATTCCAATATTTATTAGGTCAAAGTAAATAATGGAATCAAGATTATTAATATTGTGAATGCACCTTTTAAATATCTAATGCAATTTACCTTACGTCGAAACTTTCCTAGACAACATCATACAAACTCCACGAATCTACCCTAATACATTATAAAGTAGAACCCAAGTCTGTTGTAAAATTTGCGCCACGTGACATTTGTGAATAAATTAATGAAGTTATATTTTAATAAATTTTGTAACAACTTATAATATTTTTTTATATATACTAAATAGATAACATGTTTATATAATTTTTATGTATATAATATCTATCTATGGATTATGTATTAGTAGGAAAGATTCTATCTAAAAAAAGATGTTATATAATGTTAAATCTTAAGTATTAATGTTAAATATTTGATATGATAATTTATTTAACTTAAAAAAATTATATTTAAAATAAAATAAACTATAAAAGCATTAAATATTTGGTAAAATATTATTGATATAATAATTTATTTAAGTTATTTTTTATCAGGATTTTACCATATACCACCTATGATTTTTCGTACATGTCATTCTCACAATTTATTTATATTGAAAAGATTCTATCTAACATAAAATAAACTGTAGTATATATTAGGATAGATTTTGAGTATATAATTAATTATTAGTTGGTTACATTATCTTTATCTATATATTTATTTCTATAAAAGTTTTCTTGAAACAAATTATGATAAAAAAAAATATTACAAGATGATAAAATATTACATTATCTAATTCTTTTTATCCATTTATAAAGTAAAAGATTTTTTAAAAAAAAAAATTTGGTTAAAATTTTAACGTATGTGAGTAAAGTTGTATCTTTTTGAGCCACCGTATTGACTTTGCCCCAACTTTTTTTTTAAAATTTCAACTTTTATTTTTTTTTCAAATATTTTTTCTCTCTATTTATTTATAAAAATTCAAAATATCCTAAAAATAAAAAACTATCGTACGTATGTGAGTATAAATATTTTTATCTATATATCATTATATTAAAATAAATATGCTCATACTTAAAAAGAACATAACAACAAGCACAGGTATTTAACTCGTGCTTACTCGTACTTATCTATTGAGAACACATATACATATTGAATTGCTATTTTTAAACCATCTAGGCTCCTACATCGTGATGAGTGATGAGTGATGAGTGGACTCATACATCCTAATAAATTAGTTCCGGAATTTCGAAGAGCACACCTTCGTGTTCACCAAACTAGTAAAATACTAGTTGTACCCGTCGTGCCATGCACGACTACGACCCGATATTTTTAGACAAATTATAAATATAATATTCAGTATCAAGTTAAAAAATTATTTTGTTTTGGAATCAAATAAAAAAAATCAAATTTAAATTACTAAGTTTAAAGTTGAGAATAAAGATAGATTAAATAATTAATATTTTTAATTAATAAATTTTATATTCTTATGTTAAGAAAGAATACAAATAAAAAATATAAAATTTACGAAAAAAATCAATTGAAAGAAGAGTTTTATGGTGTTATCTTATAAGAATAAAAAATTACATAAAAATTAATATATTTCATTGTATTATCTTTTGAAAGAAGATAAGAAAAAAAAATAAAAATATTTCATTAGTATTGGCATAAATGATAAGATAAAAATATTTCCTTATTTATATTTACTTATATATAATAAAATAAAATTGTAGTCGTCAATTTTTCATACTTTTCTATCTATATTGTTCAAGTTACAACATCTAAAAAATAAAAAGTAATTTTGATATATTTTTAATATCAATATTTTAAATAAATATTTTAATATAAGGAGATTTTATGCAATATGGTGGTAGATATATTTTGTCTTTATTTAAAAATATTAATTATTTAAACTCATAGATAATCCATAATTCAAAGATATTATCATTTATATGGCTATTTTTATTTCAAAGATATATATGTGACCATGTGTACATATTTGTTATTATTTTTTTAAATTTATATTTTATAAATATAATAATATAATATCCTTTTTAAAATATATTGATCAAATCTACTAATTTTATTTCATCGTTATGTTTATTCGGGGATAAATTTTTACAAATATTATTTTATCTTTATGTTTACTTGGAAATAATTTTTTACATAATTAATTATTTAAAATTATTATTTAATAAAGAGGTGATGTGGCACAACATGTTGACAAAATTGCTACCGCTTTAGTTATTAGTAATATATATATATATATATATATTGATTATTTGTGATACATATTTAGTGACAAAAAAATAATAATAGATACATAACAAAAGATAAAATTTTAAAATAATAGGGTGATAAAATTTGTTTCCAAATTTTTTTATCATAAAATATTTAATTCATAACAAATTTAATTAAAAACTATAGTTTAGAAATCGTTCCAAAGTTTTTGTTGATCATAAAATAATTAATTAAAACTATAGTTTAGAAATAGTGGTTCCAATTTTTTCCCTTAGATATTATATTTTATATTCTATATTTTTGTTTGATAATATCTTCTTTATTTTGGTATTATATTTTGTTTTCTTTTTCAAGCGTATTATCATATCAAAAGGAAAATTATCTTTTAGATTTTGTTATGATATTATCAAACCAAATATTATAATTTTTTATTTTTTTTTGTCTATAATTTTGTTTGATAATATCTTCTCCCTTTTTGCATTATGTTTTCTTTTATTTTTCAAGCATATTATTGATAAAAAAGGAAAGTTATCTTTTAGATTTTGTTAGGATATTATCAAATAAAAAATTATAATTTTTTATGGTGCTTTGAAGATAAAATATATGAATATATATGGTGATGACACATGACAAATTCGACGTGATACATTCTCGGAACGACATGTAGGCAATGATAAAGTGGCGCAAGGAAATGGTTCCAAACCTATTATTTTTTTATATATATAGTAGATTAATGAAAGTAGGATTATTATAGGATTCTTAATGTATTAATTTGATTTACATTTTCCAAAAAATAGTGTGTGGAAGATATTATCCAAATTTATCCACGTGAAAAATTATATAGTTAGATAATAGATTAAAAGATTTGGTAAAAGAAAAAAGTGATTTGTGATAAAAGGAAAAAAATAATTCTTACTATAATTTTTTAAGAAAAGGTTTGATATATCTGAACTTTTGTGGAAAAAAAAAAGATTACATAGTAAGAGTAAGAAAGTAAAAATTTGGAACAAAATCTGTAAACTTCCAAATCGAAAAAAAATGCAAAAATCACGATCAATATTAACAATTAGATCTCAATTAGAAATTGGAACAAAATCATAATTAGATCTGAATTAAATATTAGAACAAATGTTATGGTAACCGTAGCTTTGTTTTTATTTTTAATTCAAAGATTTTTTGATTTGACAATTAACATGGAAGTAAATAATCTCTTATGATAAAGTTAAGTTTTTTAAATTTTAAACAAATTTAAAAATCTTATATCATATCTTTTTGGTTAACAAATAAATCGATAGAGATTCGAAACAAATACTATGCTTTGAATGAGACTATAGAGAATTTTTTCAATGACTTTGATAGAGAACCCGAAAATCAACAAACTTATCAATATCATCGACGGAGTGCGGTAATATGTACATAACAGAAATAGAAGTTTCATTACGTTAGTGAATAGAATGTTAAGAGAAGAAAAGTAGAACCTAAGATACGTCATTATAGTGAATTAGATCTAGAAGAAGTAATCTTGTCGAATTCGGGATAGATAATAGTGAGTAGTTGCATCGTCCGAGAGTGTGGCATCGACAATGCTGTGCAAAGAGGTCGGCAAGGCAACCATAAAGAGTGGCATCAGTGGTCGTGGAGGTGGCCATTGATGGCCTTATCAGTTCTATGGAAAATTTTGATAAAGATGGCAAAGAAGGAGGAAAAGAGTTTGTAAATGGGTTTTTAATTAATATGGAGTATTTTTATTAGATTATTTTTTATTTATAATTGTAGTTAAATATGACATGTAAATGACGGGCAAAAATAATATGAAGTGGCATATGACGTGTAAAAAATCATATGACATGGCTTAATACTAAGATGACACGTGGCAAAATCCAAAGTGACACATTGTCGGAACGAGATGTAGAAAATGATGAGGTGGTACAATGTGGAGGCTTCAAACCTTATTGCTTTTATATATATATTATAGTAGATTACTTGGGCTGCTCTAATCCATTTTTTTTACTCTCTCCCGGCGACCTATTGTAGAAGCATAGCTGGAAAATCCAGGGCGGTGGCGGTGAGGGTTAAGAGTTAAGACTTAGACGGATAATTCTATTGCTCACTTGCGCGCAATCCTTGCTCTTTATTTACAGTAATTTCTGTCTCTCTCCGCGTGTCGAGCTTTTCTGAATGGCCGAATAAGCTTCTGGCGCCTCGTTGTGGTTTACTTTCGATTCGGTGTTTTGATGTGAAAGACCGATAGAGAAGAGGGAAATGTCGAGAATCACCGTGAAAGAGTGGCGGTGGCCTTCGGTTGATTCGTCGACGTGGATTGATTGGCCCGAGTTGACATCCAATTGGTGGGACGACATCAATGAGTCGACTCACTGGCAGGATGCGATTTTCTTCACTCTTTGTGGTGCCTACGCCCTTGTTTCCGTTGTTGCTCTTGTACTCCCTCTCTCTCTTACTCCGTTGATTCTGAATTCGTTTTTTTTCACGGCTCGCTATTTTACTTGAAATTTCATGAGATCTTTGATTGTTTAGGGTGCTTGGAATCATTTTGCTTTATTTTCTGTTCATTTGAGAAGAAAATAGGTACCGTATTTTTCACAAATCTTGACTCTGTGGCGAGGAGGATTGAGATATTTATGCAAAACAGCTGTGATTAAACTTCATTCTAGTCTTTATATTGTCTCCGTTGATTGAATGGTTTGTATGCAGATTCAACTTGTAAGGATTGAGCTGAGAGTTCCCGAATATGGTTGGACTACGCAAAAAGTTTTCCATTTAATGAACTTCATCGTTAATGGAGGTAATCCAAAATTTCAGCCTACTATGGTCTATGGATGCATTGCTTGTGGTGAATTGGTCAGTGTTGTTTGCTCTTTGATATGACACTAACGCTGGATTTATTGTGTTCTATGTGGCAGTGCGTGCTGTTTTTTTTGGTTTTCACATGTTTGCATTTACTCTAAAGCCCAAGGTATGCATCTTTCCCGGCCTTATCTTTGGTTTGGCCTTGCCTCTATGTTTACTTTGTTGCAAAGAAAAATCCCTGAAAACTTGCCGAGGAAAGAGAAAGGTTAATGTAAAAAAATGGAAATGGGATTTGATTCATTTAATAGGTCCAATAATTCATCTTATATGAAGCAATGGATGGAAGGATGGAAGAGTTATTTGGGTTTGAAAACGTCTGGACTAAGATTACTCAGATCACTGTTCTAGTGGATATTTAAGATAAAATTTGGATCTTGAACTATTGGTTCAGTTGGCAGTTTCTAAAATCAGAAAAAAGGATGATGACATAATGCATGAGGGGATTGAGAGATGATAGGCTGGACCTATACCATACTGGCAGTGTAAACCTTGCCTAATGTCCAAAAAAAAAAAATCTTACATGAGTGAGGAATTTAGCACCTTATCGAATAGAACTTATGCTAAAGGATCAAGAATCAATTTTGTGTAGGATTGATGCATATTTGATGTGAAAAGGAGGTTCTAGTCTTCTAAGATTACTGTGTATTCGTAAGATCTCTTATAATTAAGTACACCTGCACAATCATTCACATTAATTAACCTGTATTGGACATTGATCATATTGAACCGGTATATGTATTCCATATTATCTATATATATGAATATGAGTCCTCATGGCTTATGCAGTTGTGCTTCTTTTCTGAACATGAAATCCTTTTTCAACCAGGTTTTAACTTTGGTGCTACTGGACCTTCCTGGGATATTATTTTTTACCACTTACACGTTACTTGTACTCTTTTGGGCGGAGATATATTATCAGGTCAGTTGAAGTGTTGATTTTTTTTGTTCTGCTGCTCTGATGAATTGTCATGGTTAGGAGTTCATACAGAAAAGAACTGTTCTCCTCGTACAATTAACAGAAGATAAAGGAAAATAACCATTACTTATTTAGATGCTGAATCATTCAAACCAAGTGTGATCATATGGCATATGATAAAACTTATTTTAAAAACAACTTAAACTGAACAATTGTTGTGTTCTTGGTCACATCCAATTGAAGAACACAACAAATGTTGTGTTTCTATTGTACTGCTGAAAGAATTTGGTTTAGTTCAGTGAAGAAAAAGGCGATAGGCGATAAAAAGCGATAGGGGTCCTATTGCCTAGGCGCTAGGCGTCAGGCGAAAAGCGAGCGCCTTTTGGATCAAGGCGCTCTTTCTTGTAATCCTTTCATAGTAGATTAGAACAATGCTATATAAGTCATGAATTTCTATTATATGGTGTATTTTTATAAGCTAGGTACCCTAGAATATTTTCTAATGATTTTCTTAAATTGCAACATGATCTTCTATAAGGCAGAAACATATAATGGGGTATTGCACAATAGAAAACTAGTGAATATGTTAATTAAATAGACAAATAAAAACAAACCGAGAATCAGAGATAAGTGTGAGATTAGAAAAGGAAGGAGCAAGTAAAAAAACTAACTAAAATCAGAAAAAATATTCAACTTTGTATAAAATAGTCCTTTAGAAGCACAACAGTCATCGTGGGAGGGAGAAAATCATAGCCTACAAAGTAGAACTCTATCAAGTAAAAGCTAGAAAACATAGCAATATTATTTTAAATTTTTTCTTTCCAATTTTTGAGCCTAAAAATGTACCCAAAACGCCTTAAGCCAAAAGGCGCTCGCCTTTCGCCTTATCGCCTTGGCGCTCAAAGGCGCTCGCCTTTTGGAAAACGCCCGCCTTGACCATCAAAAGGCGTTTTACTCATTGCCTTAACGCCTAGGCGCTAGGCGAGCGCCTAGGCGTCGCCTTTTTACTCACTGGTTTAGTTGTTTATAAATATAATCATTGTTCATAAACAGGCAAGAAGTCTATCAACAGATAAGCTCAGAGCAGTGTATATAGCAGTAAATTGTGTAATCTATGTCATACAGGTGCATTTCATACAACCTCTCATTTTTCGTTTGTTGATAACATAATTCCTGCTCATGATGAACGTCATGAACTGGTAGTTGTCTCTTGTTTACAGATTCTATTCACACTTAAAGGAACAGATGTCCTCTATATGTATTTTGCTAATATATGGAAACAAATTTTTGTTAGGTTTGCATCTGGTTGTACATGTGGATAGATGATAGTAGTGTTGTGCAAGCCATTGGACAAGTATTTATTGCAGGTTTGTTCTAGTGCATTTGAACTCTGTTCAGATTCTTTCCTAGAAAACTTGACTTTGTTTTTTTTTCTCCCTTTCTGTATATTCCTGAATTGGTTTTTATATTTTTATTTTCCAGTGGTGTCATTCGTGGCTGCACTTGGTTTCGTGCTCTATGGTGGAAGGCAAGTTACTATCATCTTCTCTTATGTATGCTTTTTGAAAATGTTGGCAGTTCCAGTTCACTTCATTTAGATTGCTCATTTTACAGATTATTTTTCATGCTGCGCCGCTTTCCCATTGAATCTAAGGGGCGAAGGAAAAAACTTCATGAGGTATGGGATCTGCAGTCCAAACTTGAAAATCCAATTGCTAAAGGGGACATGAAATTTAACTTTGTATAATGGAGAATCATTCAACTGTATCACGAAGTAAGGCCTCATTTTAGAAAAAAAAAAAAGAATATAAAGATGTGGTATGTGTAGTATTACAATTTTTTTTTTCTTCTAGTTCTTCACTCCTTGCATTCTGAACTCTGATATACTATTTTAGAGTGACGTTTTGATGCTAATCTGCTAAGTGACTTAATTAATGGAAATACGAAGTTAGTCCAATTTTGAAATTATTCAGCATTGGAAATATATGCAATGTTAAGATATCTAAATTTAGGGACGCAAACAGAAGGAATTTGGTTTCCAAGACATCTTTGGATCAATTAGTAAATATGAATTAGAGCTATATGGCATGCATGTGAGCATGTCCTGGAGGTGAGATGCATAGGGTAATAGGGGACACGAATCCTGTCAGCTATCACAGTGAAAGTTTTGACTTTATTTCAGTGGAGCAACTTGCATTGTTCAATCTAGTTTACTGTTTGAAATTTCTTTCAGCCTGTATCCTCTTAAGAGAAGTTCTACTGAAAGTCTGAAAATCAGTCTCTTGACTAGAAGAGCTGAGATAGTTTAATCATTGGTGATCTGTAGACATGCCTTATAGTAGATGTTTAACCACTGAAATATCTTGTGTTTTTAGAGTTAGGTTGATTTCATGTAAACACCGGAGGCCTGGAGCCCAGAGAGTTCTTGCAATATAGATTTTCATCTCGAAAGAGTCACTAAACCGACTAAGGCTCGTTTGTTTCTATACCCGGAATCGGGGTGGAATGAGGTATCGGGTTGGGATAGGAATCACCCATACCTTAAGTTTGAGGTGGGTATGAACTCTAGTGTATTTTCTTGGTATGGGAATCACTCATTCTCATCCCTTAGTTAAAACAAACATTGGAATGGGTTTGAGCCATTCCTAACCCCATTCCCTATACCATGGGTATAGAAACAAACAAGTTTTTTTAGGAGCTTCAGTTAAATTTATGTAGTGCATAAATGCAAGTTTATTCAGTTCACATGTCTATGCAGGTTGGGTCTGTTACAGCTGTTTGTTTCATATGCTTTCTCATCCGTTGCTTTATGGTAAGTGCCATTTCTCAATCAATCGGTCTTCCCATTTCCGTAGAAATTTACTCACTTCACACTTTGCATCTTGCTGTAGGTCATGATATCTGCATTTGACTCAGATGCATCTCTTAACGCTTTGGATCATCCTATTCTCGACCTCATCTACTACACGGTAATTTTTCTAGAAACCTAAACTGGAGGTCGCTGTCATTTTTGCTTATTTTCCTTCTGTTTAAACTCGTATTTTCTTGTGACCAGCTGGTTGAGATTTTGCCTTCGGCACTCGTTCTTTTCATTCTGCGTAAACTACCCCCCAAAAGAGTGTCAGCTCAGTACCACTCGATTCGGTAAGCTTATCCCATCCTTGTTCCCAATGAGCAAGAATTAGAACCAGGCCAAGGCTTTTCTTGTATGAATTGTATGAATGTAGTTTTGCTATCATTTCTGTGATTTTATTTAGAATTAGACCAGGATATTGTCATGTTTGCTTCGTGAGTCTGCATCTGTTTATTGTAGTTACGCATATTGTTGTATCCCTGAACAGGGGAAAAAGGAGAGGAAAATTCATGCAATTTTGACAAGGCTATTTGCATTTTTTGACTCCTCTTCTTGTGAGTTTTTGTTAGGCTATATTAACTATTCATAATAATGTTATGTAAGAAGCGGTCTATCAATTTAGTTACTTGAAAATCTTCAAACTAAACTAATATGTTGTATACAATTTTTTCTTCTGTTATATTTAAGTAATACAAAAAAGTCTCGCAGAGCTGGGTAAAATTCAAAACCTTGAAGTAGCTTACAGGAATCAGTTTGAAGGTGGAAGTTGCAAGCAGACTTGTCAAACGAGCTGATCAGTTTCGGGTTGGCTTACTTTCAATCCGAGTAAAGTATTGTTGGGTCATAAGGTCATTTCAAGTTACGGTCGAGTTTAGGCTGTTCACTTTAAAGATTTATTTTACCAATTATTAAACAATTTTTAAGAGATGTACTTAAGAGTGTGGTTCAAACGCATACAGAAAAAAAGGTTTATGTTATATATTATGGGTCTGTTCGACGCTACAAACTTGATATGAGTTGATGTTGATACTTGATTTAATGGTTGATGTTGACTTTACAAGTTGATTTTAGTAGTTGAAATTATGAGCTTATTTTTGTGAAAAATTATGTAGATGTTCGGTAGACTAGATTGATCGAGACTTATTTTTTAAAAGATGGATGTAAAATTACCAAAAAAAGATATATTTATAAATTTATAAAGAGAATATTAATTTTTAGATCTTCCAAAATTAAATTAGTGAGGGACAAATGAACAATCGAAGGATACATAAGGCTGGATAAGATTAAAAGTGCTACATTAAATTTTGGGTGAAATATACTTCCATCAATTCTCATAAGCTATAATAAACATCATCAACTCCCACTACTAAATAAATGATAGTGACTTTATTTTTTTTACCATAAGTTTGATTAAAGTTGTATAAGGTCAAAATAAAACCCGTCGAAGGGATCTATGAGTTGTGAGTTTTAAAATCAAAGGGGTGGATGACCTCATAACCATGAGTAGAATAGACAACTCCCATTGAGTATTAAAGGTACATGTTTATGTACCAATATTGATAAACACCTTTCCCGGTTAATAAAGACTAATTACCGATCAAGATGTCGTAAAGTCTAAGTACTCACTTCCCGATGGCATGAATCATATCATCAGCTTTGCATATGACATATCTTTCAAAATGTAACCATCCATTTATCTAGTGTCTTTAAAAAGTTTATAGAGTTTGCAAGAATTTTAAGAATTGTCTACGATCATGATTAGGAAAAAGATCTTTTAATGCTTGGAGTACGATGCTTTAGAAATATGACTTGTAGGAAAATGATTGGTTAAAGCAGTTGTTTGACATCAAAGAAAACTGAGCATTACCATATGGGTGTGATACTTTTTGTGGAGACATGTTGAGTACTAAGTGAAGTGAGAACATGAACAATGTTTTGAAAGGTTATATAAGTTAGAAGAACAATTTGCAAGCATTCTTTGATAATTTTCAGAGGTTGGTTAATGATCGTCGATATAATGAGATGGTGGCAGATTTTAAAGGTAGTCAAAGTAAAATTTCATTGGCATATCTTGCTAAATTTTTTAAATATGTTGATAGTGTGTACATCAAAAATATTTATATTATTTCAGGAAGAGTCATGTAAATGTTATGATTGCCATATTATAAGTTGCGATGAGATAGAAGTATCAAACTTTTATTTTGTTAGACCTCATGGTAAACAACACAATCATATGGTCTCTTATGATGTAAGTGAAGAAGAAGTTGTTGCACTTATAGAAAATATGAGTTTGCTAGAATAGTATTTTGTCATATATTGAATGTGTTCACTGAAAGAGGTAATATAAAAATTCTTGACAAGTATATTCCCTTTGTAGTCCCTAACGTTTCAAACATGTTTATTATTGGTCCCTAACGTTTTAAAATGCTTTTTTTCAATTCCCAACCTTTTGAAAAAGGTTTTTATTTAGTCCATCTGTTAAATCATCCGTTATGTCTCTGTTAAATTGATGACAAGGATTCCATGTGGACATTAAAAGAAAAAACAAATTAAAAGCATGTGTGTGACCGAGTGATATTTATACAACAGATGCATTTCTAAAAGAATTAAATGATTAAAGATTTTCTTTTATTGATCTTTGCTCACCTTATTTTTTAGAACCACAAAAATGTACAAAAATTTATGGAATCTCATCTAGAAAAATACAAAATAGATGAACAAGCAAAGCATAACGTGGAATTTGATCACATCTAATTAAAATCAGAACAAATATACTTTGTACGATACATGATAATGGAGGAAAACAAAAACCATCTAGTCCTGTTGGCATCCAAATAGAATAAATTATGGAACTTCAATTAGAATAACAAGCTATCCAAAATATTTCTAATTAAACATGCTGATATATTTTCAGCAAAAAAAATCATCTAGTTCAACCAATCAAACCTACAAGTTGTCCTTGGCTTAAATGCATAACATATACTTCTTCAACAAGTACAAAAAGTACTTAACTATCCAAAATGATTACAAAAAGTGGTAGTACTTCAGTATAAAGGAGCATCTAGTTCTTCTTGTCTCTCCCTTATGCTCTAGTTGGTGTTGAAGAGTTTGTATCACGTGAGCTCTCACTATTGAAAATGAAAGGACATCATTAGCAATATCACAATGAAATGCAAGGACCTGTTGAAGACTTTGAAGAGTTTGTTACATTTCCTCTTGTTATGCCTAGATCCACCACATTTCCCGCAATGCATAATCATCCCCGACCTTCTCATCTTGCTTATTGGTTTTATTTCACCTGCTTCTCTTCTTCTCTTCTTCTAAGGTCTTCCTCGTTTGGGCGAAATTGAATTAGGAGGCATAATCGGATTATGATTCACATTTTCCCATTGATTCATACTTCTAATGAGTTTGATGATGTTACCATACACATTCTTCCATGTAGAAACATAATAGCACTCATCCACAAATTCCTCAATTGCATTGTTAATTTGTTATTATAAGCTAAGGTTGCACATGCATGACTATAAGGGAGTCCTGTTAATTGCCATTTTCTACATGAGCATGTTCGAGCTGCAACATCAACAACAAATTGCTCCATTCGAAAACTGACTTGAAATTGTGTCCCTCCAGAAGGTAAAGGCCAACAGTATCTAGATCATCCTTAATCTTATCCAATTTTTTCACAATTTTTGGACATATATGACCTGTCCACTTAGCCACCTGGTCTCTTTTCCTTGCAATCCTAGCCATTAACTTGCATCTAATCATCTCCATCATAGTTAAAATAGGCGTATCTCTTGCATTTAGAATAAACCTATTGAAACATTCTGAAATGTTATTTAATAACATATCACACTTACTAGTTTCCCTAAAATGTGATTTGGACCAATGTTGTGCAAAAATCTGTTCCATCCATAGCCAAGCATCTACGCTAAGAACTTTTAGCTTTTTTATGTGTCTATTGAACTCTCCCATGTAAGAACTTGTTGCAGCTGCCCAAACAGTGTTCTTTATCGTCTTTCCAGGGTAACTTTTCTTAAAATTTGGAATTAAATGCCTAACACAAAACCTATGTTCAAAATTTGGAAATAATTCATGCACAACCTGCAGTAAGCCTTGTATAAGATCAAATTAATATTAATAATAAAACAAAAAAGTGCTAAAGAAATGATAAGTGAATGTTGAAATAGTAGGCTTACTTTTTGTCTATCGGAAACAAAAGTCCACATATGGCTATTTCCAATCTCTAACTCTTCAACAAGCAATTGTAGAAACCAAATCCATGAGTCTCTACTCTCCACATCAACAATCGCATATGCTATAAGCCATATGCAATCATTTGGATCAATGGTTGTTGCATCAAGCAATTGTCCACCATATCTACCATTGCGAAAACATCCATCAATCGATATCAAAGGTCTATAACCAGCCTTGAAACCATTCTTACATCCCAATAAACAAACAAACATTCTCTTGAAAATTAAGTTATCTAATGACCAAATACATGTGCTCCTTGGATTTGTCCTTATTTCTCCCTAATCTGCAAGCTTCAAAAAGTGATCTTCTTCTTCTCCTCTCAATATTCTAAGGGCAAGTTGTTTATATGTCTTCCCTCTTTTCACAATGATGTTGTGATTAAACTTAATTTGATCTTGTAATGTCGGAATGGTAATTTTTGGAATTCTTCTAATTGTTTCCAAATACTCATATGCAATCTACACATTAGTAGCAAATTTGCTTGTAATTCCTCTATTGTAATTATGCTAATCAAAATAGGTTCTAATTCGGACCCTTCCTGAATGATCAAACGGAGTTGCATATAACACCCATGGACACCCCTCTTTACATGTCACTCTAAGGCGTTTCAAATCATTCTTCTTGAAAGTTATTGCAAATCTGTTTTTATTGTATAAATCCGGACAACTTCTTTTAGTACCTGAAAAGATGGAAAGATCATCTTCAACCTGAATTTTGAGTCCTTAATATCAATTTGAGGATTGAACTTGGGACATCTTTTCTTCTCCATGTCACTATCTTCATCTAGGCTATCCAATTGATCAGAACCGTCATAATTTGCGTCCACAACAAATGAGTAACCCATAACCTCTTGTTGATTCAATATATCAGATCCCTTTGTATGATCAACTGCACTTGAAGTTGTTGGAGGTGGATTGATTACATATTCAATATCTTCATCTTCTACAATATCATTATCCTCCTCTTCTAATTGAACGTCGTCCTCTCTAATCTCATTATCCTCCACTGTATATTCAACTATCTCCTCCTCTAAAGATGACCCATCCTCATCCCCATCATGCTCATATAGCTTAGCTTGTTCTTGCAGATTTGTTTCACTTATACCATCTTCTCCTTGCTTGATGACCACATACATGTCAATTACATGATATTCTGGCAAATGAGTTGTTATCATATCTAACACATCTATATCACCATTTATCACACTAAATTGATCTCTACTAGTACTAGGATGAGGAGACTTTCACAATAATATAACCTTATCTATATAATGCTCAATTTTCCTCAACATTATAGATATGCTCTCTAGTGATATTCCTTCCTGATGACAGTAATTAAAATAGCTGACATGGGTACCCCCGCATAATCTCTCTATCCTTCTTTA
Organism: Fallopia convolvulus; assembly: GCA_964016875.1. Classification (NCBI taxonomy): domain Eukaryota; kingdom Viridiplantae; phylum Streptophyta; class Magnoliopsida; order Caryophyllales; family Polygonaceae; genus Fallopia; species Fallopia convolvulus. Next base: position 36,328,357 of record OZ024737.1, read on the forward strand.
GAAAAATACCCACCATGATATAATTTTGTAGTAAAATAATATGTATCAGAATCTGTTAAGAAATATGTATTTAAATGAATCAAAGATAAAGGACAATAAAAACTATATATAATACTATATAAGACAACAAGAAAATTCTTTAATGAAGAAAACCAAAATTCTTTAATGAAGACAAGTAAAACCTTGCATTGTCTGGAGCATGTGATGCTATAAGTCTATAACCACTTGTCCCCATCTTATCCTTTCACTCCTTTTTAGTAGAAAAGTCCATTTTTTCTACCCATGACATTAATATCGAAGCCAACAGTAAAGCTACAAGAAAAGCTTTTCTAACATACAAATTCAGTCATACTATTTGCTTGTCATCAACTTTCTACAATATAATAGTGTTTTCTACCCAATTTGAACTCTAAAAGCTTTCTTCTTTCTCATTGTCCCAATTTTATAGTTCAAACTTCAAAGCTTTAAAGTAGAAATTTTACCGTACTGTGGGTGGTCAGCTAATAGATCTCGTTGGCGCCACTTCCTTCTAATTCCCAACTTCTCCATCTTCCTTCAAACTCCCAATTTCATGCCACTTGCAGATTGAAGAACACGATAGCTCTTTTTTCTCCCAAATTTAATCCTAAAAACACGCCCTTTTGTAAATCCCACTCTACCATTTTAGCCTTTTAATTAAAAGGATCGTGATTAATTTTTTTTCCTGATGTCCGATATTTTTTTTTCTTTTCATGTCCATATGGAATCTTGTCATCAATTTAACAAAGACTTAATGGGTGATTTAATTAACAGAAGGATTGAATAAAAACCTTTTTCAAAAGGTTGGGGACTGAAAAAAGCATTTTAAAATGTTAGGGGCTAATAATAAACATGTTTGAAATGTTAGGGACCACAAAGAGAATCTACCCTTTTGAAAAGATAGATAAAAAACGCAAAAAAATGATCGAAGTCATGGAGTTATCATTGATGGGTCAGCCGATGGTAATCCTAAATGAGCGATAGGAAGACGTTATAGAGACTTGCGTCGTATATCTACTCGTTTGGTTACAAGAGAAACTGATTTGATATGATTCACACCGAAAAGTCTTTAAAATGCAATAGTGGGAGTTATTAAGTTATATGAATGCAGCAAGAGAACCTACAAAATCCTATTTCCATTAATGGAATAGTGAGAACAACAAATGGTATAAAAGTAAAGCCAAAAGCTGGAAATCAATCAAGCAAAATGCGAAAAAGTGCTCTTGACAAGGCAACAAATTCCAATTTTTTATATTTTAATTGTCTGTTTCAAATATGTTTTGTTATCCAGATTAATTAAATTTTATCTATTTAATGGAAAATTGTTGTCAATTGAAAATTATCTTGAAAAGCGATCTCATAAATATTTGCAAACACTAAATATATATATATATATATATATATATATATATATATATATATATCAAACTAAAGAAATAAACATAATATTACACATTTATATGTGTATTATTCATTTGATGTACGCCTACATATTGTTAAGGAGATATACCAGTAACGCGCGTTGAAAATTTTATTTGACTTACGCAACAATTTTACCTGAGTGTTTGTAATGCCCTCCAAAAAACGCTACATCATCTGACAATTGATCCAATTTAGAGCATAACCCATTATCATTAGAAAATAACATGCATTTTTTATCATAATTATTTCATCAATTTATAAATATCATTATTTTAAACTATACAAGATTTTTTTTAAAGCAGATGTATTGAAAATAGGAAAAGGAGATTTACAACTAAAAAATTAGGCTAGTTCAAAACGCCTACAAGTAAATCAAATAAACTAGGCCAAAAAAAAGACAAACATCATATGCTTTTTATGCTTCTCTAAGAGTTATAACTACCGTTGTTCTTAAAAAAATTCACTTGGGATGTCATCTTCATAAAATATGTAATTTGTTGTGCACGTTTCTCAAGGGTGGTGGTAATGTGCTCATAGATGAGTTTGTTCCTGACTTGCTAAGTGGGGTAGATGAAGGGAGTGAGAGCACTATTTCTTAACTTGTATAGAGAGAAATTCTTGTTAGTGCTATTAGCGAGCCATTGGAGCCAATCATTAAAAGAATGAAAATGAGTACTAATGTGCAAACCAACTAAAGGACAATAATACATTTATATACACATTTTTTATGAAATGAGTTTAAACAAACTTTGAATTAAAATTTTTTTGTTTGGAATCTCACTAGGCCAAAGAAATTACAATTTTTATCTTTGTTCGATTGAATTGTTTTTTAAAGTATGCTTAATTTTTTTTATTTATTTAAGGAGCAATGTTGTCTAATGTTTGCAACTTGTAAAATGGAGCCTCAAAAGCTTTCTAGAACCTATAAATAACCAATTTTAGAAATATAATGACTAGGATGGTGAAAATGAGGAGTTAAGAGTAGTTAATTGTCCCACCATTTCGTCATAATTGCTCCATACACAAAATGTAGATTCTCCTTGGGCACCTGTCCATATCCATGATTGTATCCATATTTTGTCTCATACGAGTTCAAATACTCTCAAACTTAAGTTTTACTATCCTCAGTGCTCTTTTCCTAGACAGCCATACAAATGACAACTCCTAAAATTTTACCTTATCGTATAATGTCAAGCTAATTACCTATCATGTGCAAGACTTCTTCATCTCTTTCATATTGCTGACTCACCTTCATCTTAGCAATTAAGGGGCGCTTGCATAATTCTTTCTCAACTTTTCAATTCAAATGTGAGGACTCCGGATCAAACCCTCCGGTATAGTTTAGGTAATACTTTTTAGCCTAGTAAAAAAATATAGTTAATGTACGAAATAGAAAACTATTGTATATGTTAAAACAAAAGCAAAAGTTAATATCTTACCCTTGAATTAGAGAAGTCATCAAAGTCTTCTTCCGCCACAATACCAAAACGATGGATTAATTGTAACATGTGCATATAGTTTGGCTTGGTTATAAAATATTTACAAACATAGTAAGCAAGTACCTCAGTGATAATTGAGGATGGTTCTTGTTTTTTTAATTGGCCAAGGTGATCCTCTTACCCCATACATGTTCATTCGTTTTTTATGGTAAGGTAACTATATACGGAGCATTTAAAAATAAAAAAAATCTCAAGCTCATGAAATGTACAAATAAGTTCAAATAACAGCCAAATTGCAAAGAACCCAATCTCGTGAGAATTACCTTTGCAGACCACCTATTTTTCTTCAATAAGGATGAATTGCAGTCCATCAAGCACCTCAAAGTACCTTTTAATAGTTTCATGGCTTATATTGCATGAATATTAAACTCATATCTATCAATACTTAATAGAATAACCATTATAAATTATCATATATAATCAAATTACATATGGTTTAGATTTCGATGATATACATACCACTTTGTCCTTGGTTCAATGCAATTGGAGTGAGGGTAACGTTATTCTCCCACCCCTAATGATCGGATTTTCGTTGTACCATGGTTCTCTCCAAGTTAATATGATATCCTTTTGTGGTGGCATCTACAAGTGTTCATGGTAAATTAATAGTGTTATTCAATGTTATCCATGCTTGCATCCATATTTTGTCTCATACGACTTCAAATACTCCCAAACTTGAGTTTCTCTATCCTCGGTGCTCTTTTTCTAGACAACCATACAAATGACATGTCCTATAATTTTACCTTATCGAATAATGTCAAGCTAATTATCTATCATGTGCAAGACTTGTTCAAATCTTCCATATTGTTGACTCACCTTCATCTTAACAATCAAGGGGCCCTTGCATAATTCTTTCTTCAACTTTTCAATTAAAATGTGAGTACTCCGGATCAAACCCTCCGGTATAGTTTAGACAATACTTTTTAACCTAGTAAAAATAATATAGTTAATATACTGTTGAAAGGGTTTCCCGACAACAAATAAATTTGTAGTCAAGACCCCGCTGAGTACAGGGAGGTCAGGTTCGTCCACGGGAATTAGAAGAATCTATGTCTAGCTACTTATCCTAACAAAACGAAACAAAACAATAACAAAATACTAGCAAATCATCCAAACTGAGGCTCGGCACCGACCCACAACAGGTCGTAACCGACCAACACTTCAACACAAATGCAGGAGAAAACAAGGAACACAGGCGCTCGGCACCGACCTAACAAGGGTCGTCACCGACCTATCCGGGTACGAGAAAATTCCGAAAAACCAAATTAAAGAAAATCTAGGGCAAAGGATTCACCACAACAAGCTTATGCATGCAAACATGAATCAAAATCAACCATAAATAATCCCATGTATGACTCTCGTCATGATAAATCAAGTAAAAACCTTAACTTTCATAAAGATCTAAACTTGCAATCCTACTTGTTTCCTAAGGTTTAACTTTCGTTTCAACCAAATACAATCCAAATTCACAACTAAATCTTTCGATTCACTCATAAACATGAACATGCTTTGACTTTCATCAAGGAATAGATAGCAAACAAGGGGATAATGGATAGAGATTAGAAGAGATGGTTCATTCAAACATTCATGCCTTAATCATGCATAACTCGTCGGGTTTCACCCCAACCCTAGAAAGTAGACTACTCACGATCCATAAAACAATCAACAATCAAAAACAAAAGAGAAGACATGATTCAAATTCAAACAAACTTTGATTCAAAAGAAAACTTACAAACTCAAGCAAACCTCCAAGTCTCTCTAATTGTCCAAGAGCTTGGAATCAAAGAAAACTAGAAAACCAAACTTGCAACTTGTTCCGTCTCAACAAAAAACCCTAGAACCGTTTTTTCTCCAAAATCAGCCTCCCCAAATAAAACCCTAAAAGATCCTTATATAGTGGTAGAAACAAATCTATATGGAAACTAAAATCTATCTTAAAAAGGCCCAAAAATAAAACAATTACTAAACCAAACTTAAGGCGCAAGCAATAATTCGGCAACACAAGGAGTGGGTCGTCACCGACCATGGCTGGGTCGTCACCGACCACATGTTGCACATAACTTCCTCATTTCTTGCTCAAAACTTGCTCCAATGCTCGGCTTTCCTTCATTGTTCTTTCTTCAATCGTTCTTGGCCTTTTAAGACGTCCTTTAGCTCCTTCTTCAAGCACTTAAACCTTGAAACCTTCACTCTTAAATCATCAAATCTTCACATGCATTGATTCTTGCTCTTCTCTCAACATCACCACCAAACGACACTTAGCACCACCTCCTAGAAAGCTTTAAAAACCGAAATATCTCCTCCTCAACGCTTCAAAGACCTACAAAACATCAAACACACTTATGTAGACTCCATATCTTAAGATAATATGAAAATCCACAAGAACGACTCAAAACAACACATTAAACTTAGAAAAGACTCAATCCTAACTAGAAAACAACCCATAAAAACTAACTAGAAAGTGCGACATCAAAATACCCCATACTTAGACTTGCTTGTCCTCAAGCAATCACTTAGCATGCATCAAAACCAATAAACAAAACTCAAGAATCATCTTGTAGGAAAAATAAGCACAAGTAGAATAATGAGCAAACAACTTCCACATCCTAGCATACATGAACATTTCAAGTAATCACAATCCAACCTTACCAAGGAATGTATTTCACTCAACTCTCAAAGTGTTTAGGGTATAGCAATGATCTCTCAACTCAACTCCAAGTACAAAACCGCATAGTCAATGGAACTTATATAAACAAATTCTCCACCGAAGAAATCAAAACAAGTCAAATCATCAAATGAACTCGGGTGGCTCAATAAAAACTTCAAAGAAGTCTCTATTCGGCCGGGTTGTAATGGGGCTTGGTAAAACAAAGGGTGTGGAAATAATTTGGCCTTGTGGTGCTAACTAGTCCGGGAACCAAGACTCCTAGACTATACATCACTCATCCAACGTTCCTTCCTCTTCTTCAATCACCAAACACCTTAACTTTACAATGCACTTCCCTTTTTTCTCCTATCATCATTTGTCTTTCTTCTATTCCTTTTAAAAGCCTTGGACTCTTTGCATTTATTATATGGAACTTCTCTTTTTCTTTCTTCTTTTTTTTTTTTTTACGGGGGTGGTCGGCACCGACCCACTTTGGGTTGGCACCGAGCTACATATATGCATGTCGAGCCCAAAAACTTTTCATTCCTTTTGATTCCCAAAGACAACACCCTTAATCTACCTTCCATAATCTCTTTGTTTTTCACCCATTCAAATCACGACAATTTTCAACAATCTTTTTCTAAGTCCTAATTCCCGGATCAAAGGGGTCAAGCTTATCATGGCTAGGGAATTCTTTTGTGGAGCTAGAAATAGGCTTTAAGCTCAAAAATAAGGGCTACAAAAAAAAAGGGATAATGTATAGGTAGGAAAGGGAATATAATAGGCTTATAAAAATGAGTTCAAAATCATTTGATTCAATCAAGTAATGAGCATATCTCCATTGGTCTCAAATTTTACAATAACCATGCCATTGTCAATTGGTATATTTGCACTTGAAAGAGTATTTCACACATAAAAGAGAAAAAGGAGTGAAAATGTACATCCTTTATAGGCCAAAAATATCTCACTTAGGTTCACATTTTGTTGGATTGCTTATACTTAGAAATATGTATGCTCAATTTTCATTATAAGCTCAAAACTCAAAAAGCAAGATCATGGTTTAGGTGATTCTTAAAGCATGACATTGGGATTATATGATAATGCAAGCAATTTCCGTCCTAGAACATCTAAGGGATAGGGCATTTATCCATCTAAAAATTTCAAAAGGAAAAAGACTCAAAACAAAACTAAACACAACTAAGCACATATTAACACAAAGCAACACATGACTTAAACAAATAAAGACTAAACAAGTAGTAATCTCCCAAACCACCCCACACTTAAACATCAATGTCCCCATTGATTAAGAAAGTAAGGAGAAAGGAAAGAGAACTTACTTAGACACAATTTGAAGCGTTGACAAAGGAGGAGAATCATTCTTGAGGAGGTTGAGGAGGTGGTGGAGGTTGGTAAAGGTGTTGCCCCAACCAATGGTTGAATTCCTCTTGAGCTTCCCATCTTGCGACATCCTCTTTATGGTCTTCATAATACTCAACTCGGAAGTCGTGGAGCTCTTGTTGGTGGTTGACGAATTGGTTGTGGTGGTGGTTGAGTGCTCCATAAAGATGGTGTTGGTGAAGCATAAGAGCATCCATCTTAGCCGAGAGAAGAGAGATATCGGGGTTACCGCCCGAGCTTGAACCGGTATTGTACGTGCTTTGTCCTTGGAAGTTAGAGCCACCGGACCCGCCAAAACCATACGGATGTGAATAATAAGGAACCATATCCGACTGAGGCCCCATAGTGTAGTCCATCGGGTCGACACTGGACTGGTTGTGGAAGTGGCTGTCCACTGGAGGGTCGTCACCGACCATATGTTGGTTGTAACCGAGCGGGTTGTGGTCGTCACCGACCGGTTGATGCTCGGCACCGACCGCCCCAGTGTTGCTCCGTATTGAGTCCGAGCTGGAAGATGCCCCTCTTGGCGGTGGGTTGGGTATGGCTCGGCGGAATCTGCTTGGTTGGCGTCTAATCTTCTCATCATCTCGAACTTTGGCTCTCAAAGGGTAGGGAGCGGGGGCCCAAGCATCGTACCAATTTAGGAGATAGAAAAGCTCAAGATTTTCCTCGGTAAGCTCCACATCATGAGTTTCATGCTTGCTAATAAAGAACTTGTTGATGTAGCCGGTGGGAGATGGAGCAATCACCTTAGAGTTCACAAAATACTTGGCATCCATAGGAATGACCGGCTTTGAAGAGTAGGCGGAGAGGTTGACCTTTAAGGACTTAGCAAGAATAGCAACAAGCCACCCAAAGTAGGTAGTAGTGTGAGTTGTTTGGCGTTGGTGGTTGATGACGGCCGTAGCATACTCATATCCCAAGTTCATGTGAACGGTTTGTTCATAGAGCATGGTGGATAAGCATGCTATTTCTTGCTTGTGTGGTCGTGAGAGCTCATAGCGTGGCCAAATGGTGGATCCCAAGATGTGGAGGATAATCCGGAAAACCGGACTTGCAATGTAGACGCCGGGAAGGTGGTTGGTGGGGTACTCTTCATGGCCGGTGATGTATTGCCACAACTCTTTGGCGGGGAAGTCCGATTGTTTGTAGGAGCCGGGTGGGGCACGGAAACCAAGGAGCTTGTTGAATCTCTTGATGCTCATCTCATGCCCTTCATTACCAAGTTGGAAAGTAACTTTGGAGCGATTGAAATCGTCTTCATCCCGATATAAACGGAAATTGGACATGAATTCACAAGTTAGTGCCACATAGTGCTCCTCGATAGGATGTAGAATGAGGTGTTGAGCACCAATCCAAGAGAAGGCTTCGAGAACCTCTCTATGAACACCAATTTTGATGGCTCCGGCCCGTTGGTAAGCTCGGACATTCACATCACCTTTCCACATCTCAATAAACCGAGCTTGTTGTTCTTCGGAGTCAAACACAACCGAATCCACCTTTTGCTTGTTCTTCTTTTGCTTCTTGGATTGTGGACGAGAGGATGAGGCCATTGTCCTACAAAACAATCAACAACTTTCCAAGATAATTTCCATAATTTGAAAGAACAAGGCCAAAACACAAGACATCCATGTCAATTCCAAAGAAGTACCCCATACTTATTCAAAGAAACATGCATAAATTTAGAATGGATCTCAACCTAGCATGCCTAATCATGAACAATATATAAGTAGAGGGAATGATCAAGCCAAAAGTACCCCAAATCATGGTGAAAATAGCTCCATTAACACGTAAGAACAAAGGGACACCCGTCAATCGGGGTCGGTACCGACCCATGGAGGCATGGTGTCGAGCACGTTCAAAATTTTATGGGCTGGGGGGTCGTCACCGACCGTTCCGGGCAAAAAGACGCCCATTATTTCGGCTTTGTTTATGAAATTGTACCCAAAAATTCCTACTAAGAATCAATTCCTCTCCTAACTAAACAAACAACCAAACAAACATCAAGAGTTCCACATATAATCCCCAATTAATCATGGCATGATATAGATCCAACCACCTAAACATGCAAACAACCCAAATTTCCATATTCAAATACAAGAACACTCAAAACCTAGGTTTTCAACTAATCCCTCAAACAAAAATCAAGTAAACTCGAATTAAAGGTCAAAGGAGTAGAAAATCATACCAAAGATGAGTAAGAGTACAAGAATGAAAGTAAAAGTGGGTCGTCGACGAGCACCAAAGTGGTTCAAAATGGTGAGAAATTGTTGTGGGGGTGAGATTTTTGGTTTGTGTTGAATGATTTGGAGAGTTTATGAAGCACAAGGAAGAAATTGGGTGGATTTGGGATGGGAATGAAGGATTTTGTGGTGTTTGAGATGCAAAGAGAGTGGGAGGAACAATGGAGGTGTGGGAGGGAGAAGAGGTCGGCGTGAGGGAGGAAAGGGTGGGAGGGGGTAGGGTTAAAAAGGGTGAAAAAATTGAGGGACTTACCTGCAATTTCCAATTTCTGAAAATATTTACCATATTTGCTTGGAAGGGGTCAGTGCCAACCATGGGTGGGTCGGTTACGACCATGGAATTGTCCCCATTGCTCATGTATTTCGGCCCTTTCAACTTCTCCCACCCACTTAGCTTCCTACAAAAAGTTAGTGGAGAACCAAGACAAGAAAACTAGCTATTCTAGACTAAGAAAAACAAATGAATCCAAACCTAAAAAAAGAAAAATTCAAAATCAAAAATAAAAACAAAGCGGGTTGCCTCCCGAAAGCGCTTAATTTTACGTCTTTAGCTAGACGGGTGGTACCTCTATTCAGTCCGAAGATGTGAGAGCCCATGTGGCTCGAATTTCTTCATCGGGTTCGGCCCGTGCAAAGTATTTCTTCAAACGATGCCCGTTGACCTTAAAAATCCCTCCATTTTCATCCAAAAGCTCGACCGCTCCATGTGGATAGATGTGATGAACAACAAATGGTCCACTCCATCGGGATCGTAATTTTTCGGGAAAAAGTCATAGTCTTGAGTTGAAAAGGAGTACTTGATCACCTTTGTTGAAGGTCTTCGGGATGAGCTTCTTATCATGCCACTTCTTGGTTCTTTCTTTATAAATCTTGGCATTCTCATATGCTTTAAGCCTTAACTCTTCCAATTCTTGCAAGTCCATAAATCGCTTTGCTCCGGCCGCGTCAAGATCCATGTTGAGCTCCTTGAGAGCCCATAGAGCTTTGTGTTCGAGTTCGACGGGCAAATGACACGACTTGCCATACACAAGATTGTAAGGAGTAGTGCGGAGTGGAGTTTTGTAGGCGGTGTGGTATGCCCAAAGTGCATCATCTAACTTGGAGGCCCAATCTTTCCTTGAGCGGGAAACCGTCTTCTCCAGGATATTTTTGATTTGTCGGTTGGAGATCTCCACTTGACCGGTAGTTTGGGGGTGGTAGGGAGTTGCTACCCTATGAATGACCCCATACTTAGTCAAAAGTGCCTCAAAACTCCGCTCAATGAAATGAGAACCGCCATCACTAATAAGAGCTCGGGGAACACCAAAGCGGGGAAAGATGTTGGTCTTCATAAACTTGGCCACAACTCGTGCATCATTAGTTCTTGTTGCTATGGCCTCAACCCACTTACACACGTAGTCAACCGCTACGAGGATGTATTTGTATGGACCCGAAGAAGGGAAGGGTCCCATGAAATCGATTCCCCATACATCAAAAAGTTCAACTTCCAGAATTCCTGTGAGTGGGTTCTCGTTCCTCCAAGTGATATTTCCCGCACGCTGACACTCATCACAAGTCGTGATATAAGTATGAACATCTTTGAAGAGGGTAGGCCAGTAGAATCCGCTCTGCAAAATTTTAGCGGTGGTTTTGAATCCCTTAGCATGGCCGCCCGTTTGAAGAGCGTGTCACTGTCGGATTACTCCCTCAATTTCATCGTCAGGCACACAACGCCTAAAAATATGATCGCTCCCTCGCTTGAAAAGGTAGGGATTGTCCCAATGGTATTGCTTGGCGTCGTGAAGGAACTTCTTTCGAGCTTGGGAAGTCAATCCATCGGGGATAATGCCTCCTACAACATAGTTAGCAAAATCCGCAAACCAAGGGGTTTTCGCCCCTCGAATAGCATAGATAGAATGGCAAGAGAGCATGAAAGGAGAACAATGAAGAATAGTGGAAAGTACTGAAGAGGGGTTAGAAACATGACCTTGATTAGTGGTGGTGAGGGTCGGTGCCATCCTTCCTAGCTCGGTGCCAGCCAAAATCTGCATTTGGGAGGTCGGCACCAATCCAGAAGTGGTCGTCTCCGACCCAGAAGTGGTCGTCTCCGACCCAGCCTTTGTTGTTTCGATCCGCAAAACTTCATTGCTCAATAGAGTTTCATCCGGGCGAGAATCGTTGATGGGTATTGTATCTCCGGACTCCTTAATGCGTTCCATAGGTAACCGAGAGAGGTGATCCGCCACAAGATTTTCCGCTCCTTTCTTATCTCGTATTTCAAGGTCAAATTCTTGCAATAGAAGCATCCATCGGAGCAATCTCGGCTTGGCGTCCTTCTTATCCATAAGATAACGGATAGCTGCATGATTAGTGTAGACGATTACTTTGGAACCCACCAAGTATGACCGGAACTTCTCAAAGGCAAACACAACAGCCAGGAATTCCTTCTCTGTGGTCGTGTATTTGCTTTGGACCTCATCCAGCGTTTTGCTCGCATAATAGATAGCATGAAGCTTCTTCTCCTTTCTTTGCCCAAGGACTGCGCCCACGGCGTAGTCGCTAGCGTCACACATGATCTCGAAGGGAATGGCCCAATCTGGAGGTTGTATAATAGGAGCCGATACAAGTGCATCCCGGATCCTGTGGAAAGCTGCAAGACACTCGGAAGAAAACTCAAACACAACATCCTTCATTAATAGGTTAGTCAGTGGTTTGGTAATCTTAGAGAAATCTTGAATGAATCTCCTATAAAACCCGGCATGTCCTAAAAAACTCCTAACATTTTTTACCGAAGAAGGGGGTGGTAATTTTTGGATCAATTCAATTTTAGATTTATCAAACTCAATCCCCCGTTTTGACACCACGTGACCTAGGACAATTCCTTCTTGCACCATAAAGTGACATTTTTCCCAATTAAGTACTAGGTTAGTTTCCTCACATCTCTTTAGTACTCTAGTAAGATTGGCAAGACAAGAGTCAAAAGTGGTACCGTAAACCGAAAAATCATCCATAAATACCTCCACAATGTCCTCAATCATGTCGGAGAAGATGGCCATCATACACCGTTGGAAAGTGGCCGGGGCGTTGCAAAGCCCGAATGGCATCCTCCTATAAGCAAATGTACCATAAGGACATGTGAAGGTGGTTTTTTCTTGATCATCTGGATGTATCGGAACCTGCCAAAAACCACTATAGCCATCGAGATAACAAAAATAGTCATGCAAAGCTAATCTCTCTAGCACTTGGTCAATAAAAGGCAAAGGAAAATGGTCCTTCCTAGTGGCTCTATTCAACTTCCTATAATCTATGCACATGCGCCAACTAGTAGTAGTCCTAGTGGGGACTAATTCGCCTTTATCATTCTCAACAACAGTAAGACCACTCTTTTTAGGCACAACATGAACAGGGCTTACCCACTTACTATCCGAAATAGGGAAGATGATACCTGCATCGAGCATTCTCAATATCTCCTTTTTTACCACTTCCTTCATATTTGGATTAAGCCTTCGTTGATGCTCTATGGAGGGTATGTGTCCTTCCTCAAGAAAAATACGATGCATACACAAAGAAGGTGAGAGGCCACTTAAATCCTCAAGTGAGTATCCAATGGCCTTCCTATGAGCCCTAAGAACATTCAACAACTTTCCAACTTCTTCCTCATTAAGGTTAGCATTAATAATCACAGAAAAAGTGGAATTTGGCCCAAGAAACTCATACCTCAAAGACTCGGGGAGAGTCTTAAGCTCTGGAGTCGGTGGTGGCGGTGTAACAATTTCGTCAGCCTTCTCCATTTTGAAGAACTCTTCATAATGAGTAGAATCATCCGCCTCCAGAAGGGTCGGTTCCGACCATAGGGAGGTCGTCACCGAGCCAGAAGCGAGCATAAAATCCTCAGCAACGATCGGAATTGGGGTGGGTGTCGAGCTGGAAGTGGTCGGTGCCGACCATGAGTGGGTCGGTGCCGAGCAAAAAGTGGTTGGTGCCGAGCAAAAAGTGGTTGGTGCCGAGCAAAAAGTGGTTGGTGCCAACCTTGCAGTTTCTTCTTCAGCTTCAACTTCACTTGTATAAGCGCCAAACAAACGTTCGATCGGATCTTCACAGTCAATGTAGTCCGAGCGAGTGTACATCATCTTCACTTCCATGGCTTCACCGGTTTCCTTCATCGTCGGATTGAACCGGAACTCAACCACCTCATTGCCGATTTCAAAAGTAAGGAGACCTTTCTTCACATCGATAATAGCTCCAGCGGTTGCAAGAAAAGGTCGCCCAAGTATGATCGGGACGACAGGGTCTTCCGGCATCTCCATAACAATAAAGTCATTAGGCACAAAAAACTTGCCGACCTGAATAGGGAAATCATCAACAACTCCCGTGGGTCTAACACAAGAACCATCCGCCATATAAAGCTTCATATTCACCGGTACCAAAGGACCCATGTTGGTTTTGGACCATATAGAGAGAGGTAGAAGACTAGCACTTGCACCAAGATCACACAAAGCCTTAAAACGATGGGCACCTATGCCGATAGTGATTGCAAATTTACCCGGATCTCCGAGTTTCTCTGGAAGCTCTAAGGATCGCACCTCATCAGTTAGTTCGGACATGGACCGCTTTTTGGACAAGATCTCTTTAAGAAATTTGGTGTAGGCGGGCATCTCGTTCAAAGCTTCAGCAAAAGGAATGGTGATATTAAGACCTTGAAGAACCTGCACAAAACGCTTGAATTTGCCGTCCGTGGAATCTTTACCTTTCTTGGATGGGAAAGGAAGAACCTTTGCTGTTGATGAAGGAGGGACAGAAGGAAAAATTCCGGGAATGAGGTCGGCCACAACCTGGGTTGGGTCGGTGACGACCTTATCTTTGGTAGGAAGGGGGTCGATTACGACCTGTGGTGGGTCGGTGACGACCTGCTCCGAGCTTGGCCGGTCTTTTTCGTCCTCCTTATTCTTGCTTGTTTCTTGGTCTGGTAGCTTCTTTCCGCTTCTTAAGTGAATTGCAGCAATTTGTCCTCTCGGATTCTCATCAGAATGTCCCGGTAATCGCCCTTGTGGCCGTGGAATATGGGCCGCTAGATCACCAAGTTGAGAATTCACATTCTTCCTCCAAGCTTCAAAGTCACCAAGTTGATTTTGCACTCCTTTAAGATCAGTTCGGATGCCATTCATTCCTTCAAGGAGTCCTTGTGCCCATGTTGGTGGCTCTTGGAAACCGGGGGGGCTATAGGGCGGGGCTCTCTGCTCTTGTGGTGGTCCTTGAAAACCTTGACCATAGCCATTATTATTCCACTGAGAAAAATTGTTGTTGTTTCTTGGATAAGCGTTGTTTTGGCCACGGTAGGGTCCTCTCATATAATGTGCTTCCGCATAAGCCTCTGCAACTCAGGCTTGTTCCACGTTTGTGCAAGAAGAAGTAGGATGAGCAGGGGAACCACATTCTTGACAAGGTTGAGCGGTGGATTTATAGTGGCCCACTTGCTTCTTAAGCCGGTTTATCTCATCTTGCATAAATTGGAACCTCACATCTGGATCAATTGGTTCGGCATTAGGATCATAAAGCTTCTTCATTTGAACTCGGGCAGGTTGTTGAGTGCCATACATCGCATCATAGTTGGTAAGTTTATCCAACAAGGCCCAAGCTTCATCGGGATCCATCTCAATGAAACCGCAGTCGGTGTGGAGGTTGATGCGGTCCTTAGTAGCGGCATTGATTCCCTGAAAGAAGATCTCATGAAGCACATAAGGCGGTTGTCCATGAGTGGGACATTGCCGAAGAAGTTCTTTAAATCGCTCCCAAGTCTCCACAAAAGTTTCATTGGGAAGTTGATGATAGGAAGTAATGCGCTTCCTTAGCTCTGTAGTCTTAGCTGGTGGAAAGAATTTAGTCAGAAACTGATCATGCAGTGCCTTCCATGTATGAATTGATTTGGAGGGCAAACTTTCAAGCCAAGTAAGAGCTTTTCCAGCCAAAGACCATTTGAATGCTTTCAAAAGCACATATTCTAGCGATACATCGTCAGCCGCAATCGTGTCACAAAGGTCAGTGAAGTTCTAGATGTGCTCCATGGGACACTTAGTGGGCTTGCCTTCAAATTGTGACCTCTTGATAAGAGTGATGAAGTGTGACTTAATCTCAAAAGCATGCTCAATAACAGGAAGTACAATAGCAGATTCAGGAACTTTGAACTTAGGATGCATATACTGCTTTGCATTGCGTGGAATAGCATTGAGCTGTTGTCGAAGGAGAGTAACAGTAGTAGTTTGATCATCACGTTCTTTCTGAATGCCTTCCATCTGAAGGCGAAGATCATCCATCTGGCGAGCAAGTTCCTCAGCGTTGGCCATTGCTCGTCGTTCTCTCAGCTTGCGGTGAAGGGTTCTTTCGAGTTCGGAATCAAAAGGAAAAAGGTCAATTTCCCTTCGCGAACTAGAGGGCATGCACCTACACACAATCAAAAGAAAACAAATTAGTAAACACAAGAGGGTATGGGCTATTCCCAAACCCCAAAAAATAACTAGACAAGAAACTAAACTAAATCCCCGGCAACGACGCCAATTTGTTGAAAGGGTTTCCCGACAACAAATAAATTTGTAGTCAAGACCCCGCTGAGTACAGGGAGGTCAGGTTCGTCCACGGGAATTAGAAGAATCTATGTCTAGCTACTTATCCTAACAAAACGAAACAAAACAATAACAAAATACTAGCAAATCATCCAAACTGAGGCTCGGCACCGACCCACAACAGGTCGTAACCGACCAACACTTCAACACAAATGCAGGAGAAAACAAGGAACACAGGCGCTCGGCACCGACCTAACAAGGGTCGTCACCGACCTATCCGGGTACGAGAAAATTCCGAAAAACCAAATTAAAGAAAATCTAGGGCAAAGGATTCACCACAACAAGCTTATGCATGCAAACATGAATCAAAATCAACCATAAATAATCCCATGTATGACTCTCGTCATGATAAATCAAGTAAAAACCTTAACTTTCATAAAGATCTAAACTTGCAATCCTACTTGTTTCCTAAGGTTTAACTTTCGTTTCAACCAAATACAATCCAAATTCACAACTAAATCTTTCGATTCACTCATAAACATGAACATGCTTTGACTTTCATCAAGGAATAGATAGCAAACAAGGGGATAATGGATAGAGATTAGAAGAGATGGTTCATTCAAACATTCATGCCTTAATCATGCATAACTCGTCGGGTTTCACCCCAACCCTAGAAAGTAGACTACTCACGATCCATAAAACAATCAACAATCAAAAACAAAAGAGAAGACATGATTCAAATTCAAACAAACTTTGATTCAAAAGAAAACTTACAAACTCAAGCAAACCTCCAAGTTTCTCTAATTGTCCAAGAGCTTGGAATCAAAGAAAACTAGAAAACCAAACTTGCAACTTGTTCCGTCTCAACAAAAAACCCTAGAACCGTTTTTTCTCCAAAATCAACCTCCCCAAATAAAACCCTAAAAGATCCTTATATAGTGGTAGAAACAAATCTATATGGAAACTAAAATCTATCTTAAAAAGGCCCAAAAATAAAACAATTACTAAACCAAACTTAAGGCGCAAGCAATAATTCGGCAACACAAGGAGTGGGTCGTCACCGACCATGGCTGGGTCGTCACCGACCACATGTTGCACATAACTTCCTCATTTCTTGCTCAAAACTTGCTCCAATGCTCGGCTTTCCTTCATTGTTCTTTCTTCAATCGTTCTTGGCCTTTTAAGACGTCCTTTAGCTCCTTCTTCAAGCACTTAAACCTTGAAACCTTCACTCTTAAATCATCAAATCTTCACATGCATTGATTCTTGCTCTTCTCTCAACATCACCACCAAACGACACTTAGCACCACCTCCTAGAAAGCTTTAAAAACCGAAATATCTCCTCTTCAACGCTTCAAAGACCTACAAAACATCAAACACACTTATGTAGACTCCATATCTTAAGATAATATGAAAATCCACAAGAACGACTCAAAACAACACATTAAACTTAGAAAAGACTCAATCCTAACTAGAAAACAACCCATAAAAACTAACTAGAAAGTGCGACATCATATACGTAATAGAAAACTATTGTATAAATTAAAACAAAAGAAAAAGTTAACATCTTGCCATTAAATTAGAGAAGTCATCAAAGTCTTCTTCCGTCACAATACTAAAATGATGGATCAACTATAACATGTGCATATAGTTTGGCTTGGTTATAAAATATTTACAAACATCGTAAGCAAGTAGTTCGATGATAATTGAGGATGATTCTTGTTTTTTTAATTGGCCAAGGTGATCCTCTTACCTCATACATGTTCTTCTCTTTTTTATGGTAAGGTAACTATATACGGAGTATTTAAAAATAAAAAGATATCGCAAGCTTATGAAATATACGAATAAGTTCAAATACCACCCATATTACAAAGAACTCAATCTCGTGAGAATCACCTTTGCAGACCACCTATTTTTCTTCTATAAGGAGGAATTACAGTTCATCAAGCACCTCAAAGTACTTTTTAATAGTTTCATGGCTTATATTGCATGAATATTAAACTCATATCTATCAATACTTACTAGAATAACCATTAGAAATTACTATAATATAATGAAAATACAGAATAGTGTATCTTTCGATGATATATATACCACTTCGTCCTTGGTTCAATGCAGTTGGAAGTGGGAGTTACTTCATTCTCTCATCTCCAATGATCCGATTTTGGTAGTACCATGGTTCTCTCCAAGTTAATATGATGCCTTTTTGTGGTTACATCTACAAGTGTTCATTGTAAATTGATAGTGTTATTCAACGCTCTCACTGTTTCTAGATTTTGATACATTATTTGTTATTAATATCAATATAATGGTTATACTTGATCAGTACAATAATATCTCAACTTTTCCACTGAACAAAATTTAAATATCCTAGGAAAGTTTGTGGGCTATAATGGGAGGTCGTGCATTTCCAATGCACAAACCTAATGGGGTTCCATCCTAAAATAAATTGGCAAGACAAAAATGAGTGGTGACATCTCAATATCTTTATAGCCAAATACAACCCAAATAACAAGCGGGTAGAGACCGTGAGCTCGAATACCATGTGAAAGTCCGTAAGGCTATAACGGGAGGTCGTGCATTGGTAAGACCAATACACAAGCCTAGTAAGTTTCTATCCTAAAACCAATTGACAATAAAGGAGTAACCCAAATTATTATATAGTAGGCATTCTCCACTTCAATAATTCTCAACCAACGTATTTATCACTTTGATCAAGACTATATATTAGAAAGATGTGTCCATATGAGATCCAGACTATGATCTACAACTTCATCAAATACATTTATTGGACTAAAGTCACTTAATATGAAGTACAACAACTCGAATATGTACATAATATTATTGATCGAATATTAACTTTATAGTTTTGAACATGTGTACAAAAGAACTCGAATCTGTATACAATATACATGAACATTAGGTACAAATTCCCAAACATGTACACAATATATATGAATATTAACTTCACAATTTTGAATATGTGTAACGGCTGGCGAGTTGCACTCATCGAAGACAGTAGAACATTTATTACGCTTATGTATTTTATTTTATTTTTCAGTTAAATTATTTTGCAATTAAATCATCACCGGTTATTATAATAGATCTAACTATTCTGATTACGCTTGTGTATATTATAACTCATATCCCTACAATTACGCTTGTGTATTTTATTTTATTTTTCAGTTAAATTATTTTGCAATTAAATCATCACCGGTTATTATAATAGATCTAACTATTCTGATTTCTCTTCTCTATTTACCATAAGAAGCTTATGTACTTGATCTCAACCTTTTATATATATAGGTTTAGTATCTAGAGAAACCCCTTATTAGAGAGAAACGGGAGCCATTATTAGGAGCGTCGGATTTGAAAAGATTAATGGTTGAGATTAAAAATAAAAAAGGTGCATGTGGGTTAAATTTTGGTAAAAGCACTAGATAAGATCCGCTTTCTCTCTCTCCATATCTCACATATGGAAAATTCTAATTAATATCAATTTATTTCTTTCCGTAAATTTTCAGTACTTGAAAAAACCTCTCATTTGCTATGTCGTTCTCTCTTGATATTGACGATTGAAACCTCTCTTGCTTGTCTTCTCAATTGCAAATCTAAATTGATCGTTTATCCAAGTCAATTTGCAGCAATCAGTAAGTTTCAAAGTTGACGATATTTCGCACCATCAATTAATCATTCTTCTCAAATTTAATTTGTATCTCACATGCAATTTCTCACTTCTAATGTTCATATACTATCTCTTCGCTTGATTTTATTCAAGTCGATTTTAATCGCAAATAAGATCTTTAAACTATCTTTTTACATTTTTGTTATTGATGTCGATTAAGGATTGATTGGTATTATGTTGTTTGGTCGAAGATTAATACATGTTGAATTATTTCATTAAAATTTTGTTTCTTCTTTTTTTATGGAGGGGGTTTAATTAGGTGGAATTCTTGCTGGTTGGACCAAATTGGAGGTTCGTGAGAGAACGAATGAATAATAAATGTTCTACTGTCTTCGATGAGTGCAACTCGCCAGCCGTTACACATATTCAAAATTGTGAAGTTAATATTCATATATATTGTGTACATGTTCGGGAATTTGTACCTAATGTTCATGTATATTGTATACAGATTCGAGTTCTTTTGTACACATGTTCAAAACTATAAAGTTAATATTTGATCAATAATTGTCCCACCATTTCGTCATAATTGTTCCATACACAAAATGTAGATTCTCCTTGGACATCTGTCCATATCCATGATTGTATCCATATTTTGTCTCATACGAGTTCAAATACTCTCAAACTTAAGTTTCTCTATCCTCGATGCTTTTTTCCTAGACAACCATACAAATAACAACTCCTAAAATTTTACCTTATCGTATAATGTCAAGCTAATTACCTATCATGTGCAAGACTTCTTCATCTCTTTCATATTGCTGACTCACCTTCATCTTAGCAATTAAGGGGCGCTTGCATAATTCTTTCTCAACTTTTCAATTCAAATGTGAGGACTCCAGATCAAACCCTCCGGTATAGTTTAGGTAATACTTTTTAACCTAGTAAAAATAATATAGTTAATGTACGTAATAGAAAATTATTGTATATGTTAAAACAAAAGCAAAACTTAATATCTTACCCTTGAATTAGAGAAGTCATCAAAGTCATCTTCCGCCACAATACCAAAACGATAGATCAAATGTAACATGTGGAATATAGTTTGGCTTGGTTATAAAATATTTACAAACATAGTAAGCAAGTACCTCAGTGATAATTGAGGATGATTCTTGTTTTTTTAATTGGCCAAGGTGATCCTCTTATCTTACCCCATACATGTTCATTCGTTTTTTATGGTAAGGTAACTATATACGGAGCATTTTAAAATAAAAAAATATCTCAAGCTCATGAAATGTACAAATAAATTCAAATAACAGCCAAATTGCAAAGAACCCAATCTCGTGAGTATCACCTTTGCAGACCACCTATTTTTCTTCAATAAGGATGAATTGCAGTCCATCAAGCACCTCAAAGTATCTTTTAATAGTTTCATGGCTTATATTGCATGAATATTAAACTCATATCTATCAATACTTAATAGAATAACCATTATAAATTACCCTATATAATCAAAATACATATAGTTTAGATTTCGATGATATACATACCACTTAGTCCTTGGTTCAATGCAATTGGAAGTGGGGGTAACGTTATTCTCCCACCCCTAATGATCCGATTTTCGTAGTACCATGGTTCTCTCCAAGTTAATATGATGTCCTTTTGTGGTGGCATCTACAAGTGTTCATGGTAAATTGATAGTGTTATTCAATGCTATCCATGATTGCATCCATATTTTGTCTCATACGAGTTCAAATACTCCCAAACTTGAGTTTCTCTATCCTCGGTGCTCTTTTTCTAGACAACCATACAAATGACATGTCCTATAATTTTACCTTATCGAATAATGTCAAGCTAATTATCTATCATGTGCAAGACTTGTTCAAATCTTCCATATTGCTGACTCACCTTCATCTTAACAATCAAGGGGCCCTTGCATAATTCTTTCTTCAACTTTTCAATTGAAATGTGAGTACTCCGGATCAAACCCTCCGGTATAGTTTAGACAATACTTTTTAACGTAGTAAAAATAATATAGTTAATGTACGTAATAGAAAACTATTATATAAATTAAAACAAAAGCAAAAGTTAACATCTTGCCCTTAAATTAGAGAATTCATCAAAGTCTTCTTCCGTCACAATACTAAAACGATGGATCAACTATAACATGTGAATATAGTTTGGCTTGGTTATAAAATATTTACAAACATCGTAAGCAAGTACCTCGGTGATAATTGAGGATGATTCTTGTTTTTTTTTAATTGGCCAAGGTGATCCTCTTACCTCATACATGTTCCTCTCTTTTTTATGGTAATGTAACCATATACGGAGTATTTACAAATAAAAAGATATCGCAAGCTCATGAAATGTACGAATAAGTTCAAATACCACCCATATTACAAAGAACCCAATCTCGTGAGAATCACCTTTGCAGACCACCTATTTTTCTTCTATAAGGAGGAATTACAATTCATCAAGCACCTCAAAGTACTTTTTAATAGTTTCATGACTTATATTGCATGAATATTAAACTCATATCTATCAATACTTACTAGAATAACCATTAAAATTTACCATAATATAATGAAAATACATAATAGTGTATCTTTCGATGATATATATACCACTTCGTCCTTGGTTCAATGCAGTTGGAAGTGGGGGTTACTTCATTCTCTCACCCCCAATGATCCGATTTTGTTAGTACCATTGTTCTCTCCAAGTTAATATGATGCCTTTTTGTGGTGACATCTACAAGTGTTCATTATAAATTGATAGTGTTATTCAACACTCTCACTGTTTCCATATTTTGATACATTATTTGCTATTAAAATCAATATAATGGTTATACTTGAGAAATCAGTACAATAATATCTCAACTTTTCCACTGAACAAAATTTAAATATCCTAGGAAAGTTTGTGGGCTATAATGGGAGGTCGTGCATTTCCAATGCACAAACCTAATGTGGTTCCATCCTAAAATAAATTGGCAAGCCCAAAACGAGTGGTGACATCTCAATATCTTTATAGCCAAATACAATCCAAATAACAAGCGGGTAGAGACTGTGAGCTCGAATACCATGTGACAGTCCGTAGGCTATAACGGGAGGTCGTGCATTGGTAAGACCAATACATAAGCCTAGTAAGTTTCTATCCTAAAACCAATTGACAATAAAGGAGTAACCCAAATTATTATATAGTAGGCATATTTACTCTTCACTTCAATAATTCCCGACCAACGTATTTATCACTTTGATCAAGACTATATATTAGAAAGATGTGTCCATATGAGATCCAGACTATGATCTACAACTTCATCAAATACATTTATTGGACTAAAGTCACTCAATTCTATTCTAGATCAAGTAAATAGTCTTCTTACGGTAAATAAGGAGGAGACACCACAATTGCTTGATTTACAATATTTAAGATTGAAGATTAAAGGAGTAATTGTTCTTTGATATTAACCTAAAAGATAAAAATAATTTTGTGGTGACCGCGTAATCTTCGGGATACGATTTTTATTTGCGATTATTAACTTCTATACTAGTTATTCATCCTATTTTCCTTTAAAATCCTCCCGATTTTCTCCAAAACCATTCTTGTTCTACGCTTGACCTCGCTTGCCAATTCTCTCAAGGGCTCTAGTTTTTGCGACTTCCAAATAGTTAAATTATGATTTATAGAGAACTTTAATCCCTAACTTCAAACGTTAGCATAAGGAGCACTTTTGATGCATTTTTGTTGCAGTTGGTGCGTTGTTTCCGATTATTATAGGTTTTTCAACCCTTTGGCGGTGTTGTCGGCGTTTTTTCTTGTAAATCTAGAGTAGTATTTATTTCTTTTTTTGTTCATTACATACAATTGAGTTGTTCATTTGGACAATAGTACTTGTTTATTGCACTAATTGATATGTAATTTATTAATCTTTGTTCATTGTCTATTATGTAATTGTTCATTAGTTGGTTGTACTTGTTCATTTTACTCTCTCAATGACAGTCCTACTTACATTTCAGTTTGTTCCTAATGTATTTAGTTCTGTTCATTATATAGTATGAGTTGTTCATGAGTTCGTTATTGAAAGGTGATTGCCAATTATCAATGAAAGATTGAAGGGATATCGAAATTATACAATGAACGACTATCATGACATATTGAACAACTATGCATTTATAACGAACAAAAATAAATGATGTTCTCTTAATAAATTTGTGAAATGAAGAAGTAACATTATTGTTTGAACAATTATATACTAATGGATGAACAAAAATAAATATTTTATAAATCGCCCGTCATTCATATTTCATGCTAGTTTAAAAACCTTCAATTCTGAAAGAACAAGACCTCATACGGTTATGACATCTTTTTTTTTTCAAAATTATAACTCATATCCCTACAATTACGCTTGTGTATTTTTTTTATTTTTCAGTTAAATTATTTTCCAATTAAATCATCACCGGTTATTATAATAGATCTAACTATTCTGATTTCTCTTCTCTATTTATCATAAGAAGCTTATGTACTTGATCTCAACCTTTATTTATATATATATATATATATTAAGGTAAAGGGTTATAGAGAAACCTTATCTTCTAGAGAAACGGAGAAATAGATTAGAGCTCTTACATCTATTTTTTTTAAAGGCTGAGATTTAAAAAAAGAAGGTGCACATGGACTCTAATTAAGTGAAAATAGTGGATTATCTCTTTTTTCTCTCTCCATATCTTATAAAATGAAAATTCTAATAAATCCCACAATATCTCTCCAAAATCAACGCACATTCAATTTCGGATTTCACTTTCCAAAAGACGAGAAATTTCATCCTCTCTCTGGCTGAAAAACCGTTCGTGTTCTTTGTTCTTCAAATCGATATTTTTCCAATATGCTCAGATTTAGGTAAGATGGAAAACCGTAAGCTATCAAATGCAATAACCCTAGACGCTATTTTTTCAAAGTGGCAAGCAAAGCAGACACCAGGTACAAGGTTCTTTCGTTCTTCATATAATTTGTTTTCCATTTCTCAGTTAATTTGTTCCAAATTACCAACCGATTCATGCTCTCTCTATATTTTTTTTAATTTCTCATTCTCGAACAAATTTCAACAAAAAAAGGCGAATGTGAATTTGGAAGTAGCGACGGGCGACCAACTTGATCTTCAATTGGAAGTAGCAACAATTTGGAATCACTTCTCCATCCTCTTACGGAATTGACCTACATAATTGTTTTTTTTTTCTTTTTCTTTTTAATAATCTTTTTTTTCCTATTCTGAAACAATCGTTTTATATGTTTTTATTTGTTTTGTTTTTAATTTGCGACCTCATTTTCTCCGTTTATATGTATTGTAAGTTTAATGTTAAGATTTTTTTTATACGTGTTCAAGAATATGTACTTAATATTTGGATATATTGTACACATATTCGAGTTCGTTTGTACACATGTCTAAGACTCATATTCCAATATATTGGATTCGAGTTCATTTGTACACATGTTCAAAATTGTGAAGTTAATATTCAAATATTTTGTGTACATGTTCGAGATTTTGTACTTATATTATATACATATTCGAGTTTTTTTGTACACGTGTTGAAAACTGTTAATATTCACATATATTGTGCACATGTTTGAGATTTTTTACATAATATTCCAATATATTGTATACATATTCGAATCATTTGTACACATGTTCAAAACTGTGAAGTTAAATATTCAGATATTTTATGTACATGTTTGAGATTTTGTACTTAATATTCAAATATATTGTATACATATTCGACTTCGTTTGCACACGTGGTGAAAACTGTAAAGTTAATATTCACATATATTATGCACATGTTCGAGATTTTGTACTTAATATTCAGATATATTATACAAATACACGATTTGTGTTCCATATTCAATTTTTTACACGAAAGATTCCGATATTGTTTATTTGTTACGTGAAATTTTCCAGTAATAGATTTATTTTATTTTATTTCAATTTTTATAAATTCAAGATCTGCTATTTTTAAGAAAACAACTATAAATAGTCGCGAGCTTGTTGTAGTCGGTCCTAAACTATTGATCATTTTATATTTTTTTAAATGCAAAATCCCTATAATTAAGGAGTTTCCATTTTAAAATCGTGGTTGCTATATTCAAGTATTTTCTTCATATTTTCAATATTATGCACCCTCAATCCTCACCATTAATTCTATCAAATCCTACGCTCCTAATTTATTCCTCGTTTCTCTATAAGAGTCGTTTCTCTTGAACCCTCCCCTATATTAAGAACCACACTCTAAGAAAATACTCTCTTATAGTATAGTAAATCATGTGGTTATATTTAAAATGTCCAATTTGAAAGAATACGTGTTCAAGATTAAAATTAACACGGGTGCAAATAGATTGTACGGGTGTGATACACCCGTTTAAGACAATCCCGCTAGAATTATTTTCACAATTCTTGGTTTGGTTCAAATCCTTGATTATCGGGGAAAAGTCATACATAACATTTGCAACACGTTATCTCTTCTGCACAAACCAGTTTCTCTTCCATGGTGGCGATTTTGAAGGGTTCGAAGAACTCCGGAGAATCATTCACAAAACCTCTTATAAAGTCAGAATTATTCGCACAAATTGGTAAGTAAAGATGTTAATTTGAGTTTCTATTTCGCACAAAGTCGGAATTATTCCCGATATCGAGTCTTTTGGTTGGATTTTTAATTTCAGTTTACATATTTTCAAAATTAGGGTTTAATGTCGCGAGTTAGTACTAAATCGTTCAATTTTGTTATTGTTTAAGTAAGAATCTAAACGTTCATGTCCGATCGTTCATGTTCGAATTAGTCGGTGTCGGAATAAAATGAAAGGTTTGTTTCAATTTGGCGGGGTGAGTCTGTTTTCAAATGATTGGTAGGTTTTCGTGGGAGATTAGTTTGATATCTATTGAGTGTTTTTTGCATGTGGGTCTTTTGGGGGAGACTTGTTCGACAAGGTTCAAATTAGATTTTTATATTTTTTATGTCGAATTTGATTCTATCTTCACTATGCAAGTTTGTTATTCATGGATGCGTATGTTGTTATTCATACATGTGTTGCTTGTTATTCATACTTGTGCAACTTATTATTCATATATACGTTGCTTTTTATTCATATATACATTGTCTTGTTATTCATATATAAATGACTTGTTTTTCATATATGTATGAGTTTTATTCATAGACACGTGTTCTGATATCATAAATACATGTGGTGATTTGCTATTTATATACACGTGATTTGTTATCATGTATGCATTTTTTATTATTCGTATATGTGTGACTTGTTATTCATATATGCATTTTTGATATTCATATATGTGGGACTTGTTATTCATATATGCATATATGGTTCTTTATTCATATATATGTTTATTTTTTTATTAACATATACATTTCTCTTTTTATTCGCATATTCCTGACTTGTTTTTCATATATGTTTGTTTTGTTATTCATTTATGCATGACTTTTTTATTCATATAGACATGTTTTGATATCATAAATGAGTGAGGTGATTTATTCTTCAAATATATGTGATTTGTTATTCATGTATGTGTTT
The DNA here is from genome assembly GCA_964016875.1 of Fallopia convolvulus. Classification (NCBI taxonomy): domain Eukaryota; kingdom Viridiplantae; phylum Streptophyta; class Magnoliopsida; order Caryophyllales; family Polygonaceae; genus Fallopia; species Fallopia convolvulus. The sequence goes on from OZ024737.1 coordinate 36,355,308, forward strand.
TTTTCATTTATATATGTTTATGAGCATAAAGTAACTTATTCAACTTGTTGACTCGTCTTGGGTTTGCCTTAGAATAACCCTGAGGTGGTGTCCATATAAACTTCTTCCTCAAAAAAAACCATGTAAAACAAATTATTTATATCTAGCCAATGCAAGGGCCAAGCATGAGCATAAGCTACGGCTAACAACACTCGAATTGTGGTGAATTTTGATATGGTAGAAGAAGTGTATTTTTAGTCTTTATTTTTGATCTGCTTATACCCTTTAGCAATTAAGTTCTCGGTTGTTGTTCTTCTCTTTCCTTCACTTTCTCTCGAAGTTTCTCTTGCTACGTTCCATTGAGAGTTCCTTACTCTCTGGATCTAAAGCCACGAGTCTCTTCTGGGTTGATCCTGGACCAGATCTCGAGTTCTAGAGTCAAGTGACTCTCTAGAACTCAGATCCATACAGATCCGCAAAGAAATCTGCATTTCTATTGTCTTTTGAACTTGTTACTCAACTGTCTTTCAAGTATTTAGGTTGCATGCTAGATTTGCTTGCTTCTGAGTGATAGATCTCCGATTCCCTTTGATAGAAAGGGGCGGGGGATTCTGGATAGAACGGGGTCCAGTTATACTGGTGTAATCCCACTGTCGGATCCTACACAAAGCTCTTGCAAAAGAGCGTCTTTGCTCAGATCTGAAACCCTACGACTTGATTTGGGGCTTTCTGATCTTTAATTGTGTTTGATTATCACTTTACTTGTTGACTGTTGAGATCTGTAACAAACCAAATCCTGTTCTTGTTGGTTTTGTTGCATACACTCTCTTGCATACATTGGTTCTTTGCAGGTGCAGGTACTTGTTGTGAGAATCTCTACTGTGAGACTCACTAGCTGAAGTTTGCTAACTTCTTCTCTCTCTCTGAGTTACTCTATTCTTCTTCTCTGAGCAAGGCTCACTATGTCTGATCATTCATCTGTCCACATAAAGCCACTAGATGGCTCCTCTGACTTTGCTATGTGGCAATCAAAGATGAAAGCCATCTTGATTAAAGAAAAATGTTGGGCTGCTATTGATGAATCATGGTCTGACACATTTGATGCTGCTAAAAAGAAGGAAATGGATCAAATTGCCCATTCTGAGATTATTATTAGACTATCTGATGAAGTTGCTCGCCAAGTGGTCGAAGTAGACTCTTCCAGGAATCTCTGGAAGGCGTTGAATGACCTCTATCAGGTAAAATCTCTCCCTTCTGTTATTAGTCTGCTGGGTCACATCTTTGTTTTCAAAATGGATGTTTCTATGTCTCTGAGTGATAACTTAGATAAATTTCTTAAGATGAATCAGGATTTAGAAAGGTGTGGTGATAAAGTTGTAGAATCTCACCAAGCTGTGATTTTACTACACTCTTTACCACCCCAGTTTGATAACTTTAAAGATGTGGTTGAATTTAACAATGATGGTGTGAGAAATCTGACTAAGAAGAAGATAATTGATGCTGTAACCCAGAAAAATGAGTCTTTGAAAGTGTTTAAGTGTAAACCTGACAAAGATTCTAAAACTGAAATCATGTTCACTAAAGGAAAGTATAAAAACCAGAAGAAGGGTTATAAGAAGAAAGAAAAGGATTCTGACTCTTCTAACTCAAATTCTTGGAATGCCAAACCTAAATCTGAGAAAAAGAACCTCAAATGTCACTACTGTGGCAAGGGGACTCACTTGATTAATGATTGCTTTAAGAAGAAGAAAGATGAGGCTCTTGCAGCCTCCACAAAATCACAAGTTGGTACTTCTGCAATTGTAGAGTCCCACCTTTCCTATTCTGCTGAATTGCTAATGTGTGCAAATCATGTTAATTTTGATCATGATGCCTGGATACTTGATTCTGGTTGCACTATGCATGTCACACCTCATAAGCATGTCTTTGACTATTTGCATCTTTGTGATGAGGGTGAAGTTAGGTTAGGTGATCATTCTTCTCTTAAGATTAAGGGTGTTGGTACTTTTCCTTTTAAAATGCATGATGGTGTTGTTAGGATTCTCCAAAATGTTAGGTGGGTACCTGACTTAAGGAGAAATCTGTTGTCTGAAAGTATGTTTGATGATCTTGAGTGTCATATCCACACCCACAATGGAGTCAAAAATGTCTCCAGAGATGGGAAAGTCCTTGTAAAAGGAATTAAGAAACGTGGGCTTTATCATGCCATTGGTTCCCCTGTTATGACCATGTCTTCTGAAGTGAATGCTTGCATGAGTGTTGATTCAACTAAATTGTGGAATGCTAGACTAGGTCACATAGGTAACAAGGGATTGCATTACCTGTTCAAAAATGGGTATATAAGTCAAAAACCCTCTGACTTGAGCATGTGTGAAAATTGTGTGTTTGGGAAACTTTCTAGAACTCCCTTCTCCAAATCCAAATTTGTTGCTCAAAAGCCACTTGAGTATGTGCATGCAGACCTATGGGGACCTGCCCAAGTGTATACTGTTGGTGGCAAGAAGTATTTCTTGTCATTAATAGACCACTATTCCAGGAAGGTTTGGGTGCATTTACTCAAAGCTAAAAGTGAAGCATTTGACATGTTCAAGTTTTGGAAACAAACTATAGAAGGCCAGTCTCAGTTCAAGGTGAAATGCCTTAGAACTGACAATGGTCTAGAGTTTTGCAATCATGCCTTTGATGCTTTCTGCCATGAAAATGGCATTAAGAGGCACTTAACTGTGCCAGGCACACCTCAGCAAAATGGCATTGTTGAGAGGATGAACAGGACTTTGCTTGAAAAGGCAAGGTGCCTGCTAATCAGTGCCGGGATGAAACATTCCCTCTGGGGAGAGACTGTTACTACAGCTGCTTACTTGATAAATAGATCCCCGTGTTCTGCCATTGGGTTCAAAACTCCACAAGAACTGTGGAGTGGAACCAAACCCACCATTTCTCACCTGAGGCCTTTTGGATGCACTGCCTATGCTCTTAATAATGGCTGGAAGCTGAATCCTAGGGCCCAAAAATGTGTGATGCTGGGATACCCTGAAGGGGTAAAAGTCTATAAATTGTTGCTCATACAGCCTGGTGGCTACAGAGTGATAGTTAGCAGGGATGTCACTTTCAATGAAAGTGACTTCCATTTTAAAAATGTTCTCACATCTTCTCTTGAGCACTTAGACAGGTCTGAACAAGTTCATACTCCATTCTACGTTGCTCCTCCTCAATCTGAGTTATTTGATGAAGACTTTGATATTGGATTCTCTCCATCTCATTCTGGAAATTCTGAAAATTCTGGCATTGGTATTTCTAATGAGCACTTGAATGCTCAAGCAAGTACTGAAGAGCACTTAGCTGTGCAACCTCACCATCACGGTGGGCAGGTCAGTTCACATCCCTCTTCCTCTTCTCCATCTTTGCATGAGCCTCTGCTTGATTCTGTGCATGATTCACATGATGATTTGCATGATATTGATGACTCTTTGCATGATGTTGATGATTCTGTTGAGGATATTCCTTTTGATGAGGTCCCTAACTTGAACAATTATCAATTGACTAGAGATAGGGCCCCTAGGGTTAAAATTCCTAACAAAAAGTATGTGAACAATGTTGATGAGTTTGCTTTCATAATTGCTGATGTTTTAAATGCTTATACTCCTGACCTGTATGAGCATGCTATTAAATGTGTTCATTCTGATCTTTGGTTGATTGCCATGAAAGAGGAAATTAAATCCATGCATGACAATAAAATTTGGATTCTGGTTCCCAAACCTAAGAATTCAAGAGTTATTGATTGCAAATGGATTTATAAACTCAAAGAGGGAGCCATTGCTACTGATCCACCTAGATACAAAGCTAGGCTAGTAGCAAAAGGCTTCTCTCAAAGAGAGAGAGAAGATTACCATGACATTTTTGCTCCTGTTGCTAAGTATAAAACCATGAGATTGATGCTTGCTATGTCTGCTGTGTATGACCTTGAAGTTGAACAAATCGATGTTAAAACTGCTTTCTTGCATGGTGACCTTGATGAAACCATTTATATGAAACAGCCTAAGGGTTTTGTTGATCCTTCTAAGCCTAATCATGTATGCTTGTTAAAGAAATCCATATATGGCTTGAAGCAATCACCTAGGCAGTGGAATATAAAGTTTGACAAATGCATGAAATCTTTAGGGTTCAAGTCTAGCAAGTATGATTCATGTTTGTACTTTAAGCATGTCAAGTCTGATTTGCCCATTTATGTCTTGCTTTATGTTGATGATATGCTCTTGATTTGCAAATCCATGTCTAAAATCAATGATGTAAAGAGGGCCCTTAGAAAGAACTTTGACATGAAAGACCTAGGTCATGCACAAATGATTCTAGGCATTAAGATTGTTAGGGATAGGTCTAAGAAACAAATCATGCTTACTCAATCTGATTATTTGCATAAGGTGTTAGATAGATTTAGTGTTTTGAATGCTAAACCCTCCTCCATGCCTTTAGGAGGGCATCTTGACTTGACAAAAGCCAAGTTGCCTCTCTCTAAAGATGAGGAGGGCAAGATGTCTTCTATCCCCTATGATGTTGTTGTTGGTTCAGTTATGTATGCCATGATTTGCACCAGACCTGATCTTGCTTTTGCCATCAGTGTTCTGAGTAGATATATGTCTGAGCCATGTGAGAAACATTGGCATGCTATGAAATTCTGTTTGAGATATATTGCTGGTACTGCCAACTTTGGTTTGCTCTATGGTGTTCACTCCTCTTTCTCTGAACTCTATGGTTATGTTGATTCTGACTTTGCAAGCAATAAGGACACTAGAAAATCAACCACCTCATATGTCTATACTTGGTGTGGAAATTGCATCTCTTGGAAGTCTCAGCTGTTGAAGCCCGATATAATCTGCGCTATAAACGGGATTATAAAAATACTAACTCTCGGGATTCGTACAACCTAACGGTTTTCGTACGTGGATTATTCCTCCTCCCCACCCCTCAGCCGATTGTTTTTGTGCTCTTTACGAATAAAGTCTTTAGACCTTATACCGTTTATAGCGCGATCTCATTCGGAGATCAAACACGTCGAGCTTTGGCAAACGAGAAAGTTCTCGAGCCAGAGAGGATTTTCGACCCTTGAAATGGTATCACAGCTTAGCTATATATAAGATTGTCCAGCTGCTAGCTTTCCTTGCATACGCTCGATGTGGGATGCCATTTTGAAGTCTTCCAAAGAAAGGAACATGGTGGTGATGCAAGGTGGTGATGCAAGGTGGTGATGCTCCTTTGCATGCAAACAAAGCCTTACGTGGAGTCCTTTTTACATGCAGGAGATGGTCTTAATTTATCCATTTAGCTAATTTCCGCTTTATTATTTTAGCGGTTATTTCCCGCACCATCACAACCCCTTGGCTTGGTGTCATCGTTCCACGAGGGCAACGAGACAACAAACAGGTGCGCCAGACCTATTCCAAGAACGAGTTTTATTCGATTATGTGCCATGCGATATAACTTTGAGATTGTTCTGAGTGCGTGGATCTCGCAAAGAGAGTTAGGACCTTGTCCCCTCAGAGGGTTTGGCGAACCTCGTTCGTTTAAAGAGTTAGGACCTCGTCCTTTGAGAATTAGCGAACCTCATTCGCTTAGAGTTAATTAGGACCTCGTCCTTTGGGAGTTTTGGACCTTTGTCCATAGAGAATCTCCAACCCCAAGCGAGAAGCGAGGGGCGGATCTTAAACGAGATTCTCCAACCCCAAGCGGGAAGCGAGGGGTGGACCTCGAAACCACAAAACCGAGAATCTCCAACCCCAAGCGGGAAGCGAGGGGTGGACCTCGAAACCACAAAACCGAGAATCTCCAACCCCAAGCGGGAAGCGAGGGGTGGACCTTGAAACCGCAAAACCGAGAATCTCCAACCCCAAGCGGGAAGCGAGGGGTGGACCTTGAAACCGTAAAACCGAGAATCTCCAACCCCAAGCGGGAAGCGAGGGGTGGACCTCGAAACCACAAAACCGAGAATCTCCAACCCCAAGCGGGAAGCGAGGGGTGGACCTTGAAACCGTAAAACCGAGAATCTCCAACCCCAAGCGGGAAGCGAGGGGTGGACCAATTTTTATAGGGAATTAGGAACTTTGTTCCAGCATGCGAATATATACCGAGTATATTGAACTAGCGAGTCAAGTTTACAAGGCTTACCTCATTCCACGACTATGTAACGCTAGAGTTTTGGAACCAAGGACCTCGCCTTATTAGAGTATGAACTCCAGGCTAATTTTGAGATAAGCTCTCCAATCCAAGCTTTTGCCGAAGCCAAAATGAGCTGGCTACTCATCAATTGGCCCAAATAAAGGGCAAGCCCAAATAAAGGGAAAGCCCAATTCTTACGAGACAACATCACGCAACTTGTGGACTTTGGCATGTTAACTCCCATGTGAGCATATTCATGGAGTTGTCAGGAGTAGCCATGCGTGTGATGCATGCCATGTACGCATATCATTCAGGATTCATAGATTTATAGTGCATGTGCATGTAATTAACATTTGCACATGATTAAGGAGGCACGCAAACCTGTCAACCGATGTTTGGCCATTACCGGCGTACATGAGCAGCGCGCGAGGTAGGGAGCGGCCTTCGGCGTATCTCCGAGCCACGAATAGCTTGTGGCCACGATGAACATCCCACCACTCAGCTCATGCAGCTTCGGCCCGACAAAGTGACCTCGCACATTGGAGATGGTCAGGCAAGGTAGTGAGGTCGAACCGACGCCGCGCCGACAGTGGCCATTACGCACCTTGCCACTCGGAGCCGCACACGAATAACATAGTGCATGGACCGGGAAAGATAGCTTTGGAAAGTTTGGCCGAGATGCTCGACCGCGGAGATTGACCTCGCTCGCCGGTTTGTCCTCACAAGGACCCCGCATGCCCTCCTCTTTAGCTTTTGGCCTAGCTTGGAACGTGGCCTGGGGTAGTGTTTTGACCTCGCTTGTAACGTGGCCTGGGGTAGTGTTTTGACCTCGCTTGTAACGTGGCCCGGGGTGGTGTTTGCCTGAAACGTGGCTGGCCTCGCTTTTGACGGCCCCTACTTCGCTTTCTTTGACTTCCAATCCACCTCGCCACGCATGCTTGTTTCGCTTGCTTCTCGCCCAACCTCGCATGCTTGTTCCACCTTGCTAGGAATGCCCACTAGCTAGCCAACACATCGCCTGCATGTCAACCTTGGCCCCAAGGAGGATCTCGCAAGATGGCTAGCTCGCCATCCTTGACCGTGGTGTTGGCGTGGCGAGGACGCCGCGTTTGTTTGGCCTAGCGAGAAGATGACCGCCATGACCTTGCTTTGGAGTTGGCCATGGAAGACCTCGCTCGTTGACCTCGGCTTGTTTGGAACCTCGCCTGGGACCTCGCCTGGGACCTCGCTAGCCTCGCTTTGCCTTTAACTACGGCCTCACTTTTGTTGGTTGGCCTCCCTTAGCTTGTTTCCCGAGAGTAGGTCGGATAGGGAGAGTTAATTTCCCACAGACGGCGCCAGTGTTGAAGCCCGATATAATCTGCGCTATAAACGGGATTATAAAAATACTAACTCTCGGGATTCGTACAACCTAACGGTTTTCGTACGTGGATTATTCCTCCTCCCCACCCCTCAGCCGATTGTTTTTGTGCTCTTTACGAATAAAGTCTTTAGACCTTATACCGTTTATAGCGCGATCTCACTCGGAGATCAAACACGTCGAGCTTTGGCAAACGAGAAAGTTCTCGAGCCAGAGAGGATTTTCGACCCTTGAAATGGTATCACAGCTTAGCTATATATAAGATTGTCCAGCTGCTAGCTTTCCTTGCATACGCTCGATGTGGGATGCCATTTTGATGTCTTCCAAAGAAAGGAACATGGTGGTGATGCAAGGTGGTGATGCAAGGTGGTGATGCTCCTTTGCATGCAAACAAAGCCTTACGTGGAGTCCTTTTTACATGCAGGAGATGGTCTTAATTTATCCATTTAGCTAATTTCCGCTTTATTATTTTAGCGGTTATTTCCCGCACCATCAGCAGCAGCAGTCTATTGTAGCTCTATCCTCTACTGAGGCAGAGTACATAGTTGCTACTGAAGCATCCAAAGAGGCAATATGGCTCCAAGGACTGTTGAGGGAGATTGAAGGCAAAAATTACATGTCCAAATTGCATATGGACAGTCAGAGTGCCCTATACCTGTGCAAAGATCATATGTACCATGAAAGGACCAAACATATTGATGTGAGGTACCATTTCATTAGACAAAAGGTAGCACAGAAAGCTATTCTGGTAGAAAAGATTGATGGTAAGAAGAATCCTGCAGACTTTGGCACTAAAATTGTCACAACTGATAAGTTCAACTTTTGCAGGGATTTCCTACACGTGATTGAGACAGAACAGAGATGAGAAGGGTACAATGGGCCGGTGATAGAAAGACTGTAAGACCAGGGATCAACAAAAAAAAAGGAAACAAGTTTTACTCTTGATGTAAACTTAGGAATTAGGAGGGCAAATTGTAGAGTAGATTACCACTTTAGCTTGTAATTTCCTAAGTTTGGACAAATTGGGCTTGTACATGTAATATGTGTATGTGTGTGTTAGTGGACTAAGGCTTATTTTGTAGGAGTGAGTTATTGGGCCAAACGGCCCAATAACTTGCACACCCGAGCTAGCCTTGATCTGTTTCATTCATTTAACACAAACGACGTCGTTGAGGAGTTAGGGTTGAAGCGTGCCATATAAATAGACACTCTTCTCCCTTGTGCCTCTTGTTAGGTCATTTTCTGGAGAAGCTTCTAGGGTTAGCTTTGAGAGCGTTTACTCGGCACTAGGCCTGAGCTCGACGCCGGCGACCTAGAGCTCCCTTTGTGATCCAAACTTAGGACAAGAGAAAGAGAGGGAACCACGGAGACCCTTGTGGTTGGTTGATTAGTTCAACCTGTGCTTCTCTCACTTTGATTCTCTTGCCTCAATTGCTTGCGTTGTGTTTTTCTGTTCTCTTTGCCCTCTGAACTCCCCTTGGATCTCTGGCATTTCGATTGAGGCTCAAAAGCCAAATAAAACCTTGTTTGGCTGTCTTGCTTTCGATTTCTGTTGTCTTGAGTTCCTTTCTTGTATTCCGCATAACAACCTACTTACTTGAAAGATCATGTGATTCACAAAAAAAATTCCCAAACAGAAACGCACAATCTTTGCTTGTTAACAATCTTGAGTCTGAGATTAAATTGTGATTGAATGTTTTGTTACAAATAACACTGAGTACTTATTTGCAACTACTACCTTATGATGGAAAGCTTCTACAGAATCAACTACTTACAAAGTACTTATTTGCAAGTTAAATGTCCTCACCAACGCTCGTCCTGATTTGGCTTATACAGTACAAACTCTTAGTTAGTTTATGCAGCAACCATACACTTCACATATGACATCATTGATGCACACTTTAAGGTGTGTTCAAGGCACTATCAATTGTGGAATAATTCTTAATGGCTCAGATAATCCAATCTTTTTTGCTTAGTTTGATTCAGACTGGCTTCTTGTGCCATCACTAGAAGATCTATAACTGGTTATATTCTCATGTTGGGTAAATCCCCTATTAACTGGAAGTCAAAGAAACAAGGGGTGGTCTCTAGGAGTTCCATTGAAGCAGAATATCGTGCCATGGCACAAGCGGCATCTAAGAAAGTTTGGTTGGTTGGATTATTAAGTGATTTAGGCATCAATTTAGTTAAGCCAGTTGTGTTACATTATGAACAATTCAGCTATTCAAATTGCAAAAAATCCAATGCAACACGAGCATACTAAACACATAGAAGACGAAGTTGATGTGCATTTCACTACAGATAAAGTCATGGAGGGGCTTCTACAACTCTCTTATGTTCCTACAACGGAAAATCTTGTAGATATTTTAACTAAGATCAATCCTTCGACACAACAACAACAACATTTGTTATCCAAGCTTAATTGGCATGCTTTTGCCTGCTAAGCTTGAGAGGGGGTGATGATTGTTATTACTTAGTTACACTCTTGTCTTACTTGTTACACTTTTTAAGGCTAGTATCCGGATTATTTAACCGGTTACATGTCCTCCTCTTGTAACATATTAGCTTGATTGAGTTTTTTGGAAAAAAAACATTTCTCTGGTTATATATTGGGTTTGTTTAGCTCAATAATGATTTCCGATTAACGAATATAGAAATAAAGAGGTTTAGCTGGCCAAAATGTGAACACGCGATTTCTCGGGCGGAAATGTATCAATCAATATTCAATACTTCCTTTTTTTTTTGGAAATTCCTTTTGGTATCCTTCTATTTTTAACAATTCCTTTTAGTGCCCTAAGAAAAAAGTTTTTTCTTTTGGTACCCCTATAATTTATACATTTTCTTTTTTATAACCAAAACTCTATTTAAACGCATTTTAGTGCCCTAAGAAAAAAGTAATTTCCCTTTTTTTTTGTTGAAATATTCAACACTTCCTTAGTAGTAGTTCCTTGCACCTTCCCAAGATGAATTAATTATGAAAGTTGCTAACTGATCGAATTTTAAAATCTCAAAAGCACGTTGTTAATTAATTAATTAGTGCAATGAATTGCATCCCCTTGTCCCTATTTTGCATTGAAAATTCCCGTTCAGGTTCCCAGACTGCATTAGCTAGCTAATCCAGCTAAGATTCATGTTAATCAAATTTAAGAAGGTTTAGTTTAATTAATAGCTCAGACTATTGTTTAAACCAATTCACCCGACAACCCACCGAAGAATATTGAGGCAGAGTTTTGTAGTCCGGACTAATATCCAATTTTTTATTAGTTTTATGTCTTAGAACTGGACCTTGCGTGTTTTGAGCTCATCCAAATTTATACAAAATGTTTTTTTTTTTCCAAAATGCCTCTAAATAAATCTCTGATATCTAACTCTCCAATGAGTTGATGATAATAACAAAATTCCCAATTAAGCTTAGTGATGAATTACAGAATCGAGAATGATTTCTCCTTGTTATAGCTCACAGAACAAATTAAAAAGAGAAGGTAACTAAAACGAAAAACTAAGCGGCGTGTAGATTTGCCATTCAAGTATAACGTGAGATCATGGTTGGACTACAATTAATACACGTAAGCGGAAAGTATGTAGTCTTAATTTATATTTTCACAATGACTATGAATTATTCACATTATTATATATGAAACTAGCCAGCTGCAAATCAAAACTTAAATATAGAGTAAACAAACAATTGCTTGCACAATTGAGATGAACTATTGTTCACATTATTATTACTATGAACTATTGTTTTTGTATCTTAGAACCCTAATCTGTTGAGATGTTTGCACAATTGGTTCTTTAGTAAACAAACATTTAAGTTATTCAACTTAATTGCTTTCATCATTCATCCAACTTAATTCAAATATGAACTAGTTTTTAGTTGACGAAAAAAGCACGAGATCGACCTGGATAAAATGCAAATTCAGCAAACGGTTCTGAGGAGGGTCCTGACATGGGCCAAAATGAAATATTTTTTTGAGTTCAACTATAAATAAGATGAAGTCGTCTCTATTGATTGAGTTGGATAAATGCATCCCCAGACAGCTCGTTCTGCTCAGTAACATCTCCTCCACCCTGGCCTGAGCTCCCAATTAATTCTGCTATACATTTCTTCTTCTTACTACTTTCTCCGGTGACAACTCTGCTAAATCCAATCGATTGAGCTAGCTAGTACCATGGCCGTCTCCGCAAACCACACCATCAACACCGAGTCCCCGAAATCCCACGTCTCAAAAGTAGTCGAGGGTACACTCCTAGAGCAGTACCAGAAATCCAGGCGAAAGCCGTACCACCTGGAGCTAAGAGACCAGCGAATGATCTACAGGCGTCTGATGGACCACCTCAACGACATCGAGAGAAAGAAATGCAACTGGTGGAAGTACATCAGACGCGCCGTCGCCTTATTCATCTTCAGCGGCCTAGTCGCCGCCTTAGTCTGCTCCCTGGCGGTGGAGCCCACCAACCGCCACCGCCTCCTCCACCTCCGGATCTGGCAGTGGGTCACCATGGCCATCATGCTCTTCGGCGTCTTCTCCGTCGTCCCCTTCTTCACGCTCCTCCTCTCCTGGCCGTTCAAGCTCCTCTTCCGGACCCACAAGTACTGGGTCTACTTCCTGCGCCGCCTCAAGAGGAGCGTGGACGTCACGCTCTGGTCCTGCCTCGTGCTCTTCGGATGGTACGTCTGGTTCCGGCCCCGCCTCAAGCACGTGCACGGGGAGGTGTCCGTGATCGTGTGTCAGCAGGTCACGCGCCTCCTCATGGCCGTGTGCATCGGGGCGGGGCTGTGGACTCTCAAGGACGCGCTCTACCTGAAGCTCAAATCGGATCTTCACTACGACCAGCTGTTTGACCGGATCAGCCAGACCATTGTGTTCTTGAACGGCTACGAGATCTTGGAGATTGACTGCGATCAACGGGCCGATTTCCTGGCCTATGATGAGAAGATGGTTAATGATTTTGCTGAGTATGAGAAGGAGGAGAATAAGATGAAGAAGGTGGGGCTGTTGATAAGGTATGTGATGAATAGGAAATGGAAGATTTGGCTTAGGAGATCTTCCAAGAAGACGAATCCGAAAGGCGCAAACATTTGGATGGACGTGAGGAAGATGAAGAGGGAGAATGTGCCGATCTGGATTGTGGTGAGGCTGGTGAGGGAGTACTTAGACAGAGTGAGAGTGCTCCGCAAAGCCATTCCGAATGTAGATCAAGTCATCAACGATGATCACAAGCTCTTGGAATTAGCCAAGCAGATGTTCACCAATATCACTGGCACCGGGAAAGATGAGATTGATCAATTCGAGTAAGACAATTTCTTAACTAATTTGTTCCCCATTTAATTCAATTTGTGATTCAATTACCGATAAAACATAAATGTAGTGAAATTAAGGAAACACACCTTTCCGATCCCAAGTACAAGCTATCAAGAGAAGAGTTAGTCTACTTATTCAAGCTCAGACAGCATCAAATGGGAGAGGAAAATAACAATAACAACAAAGAAAAGGTAAACAAAAGGACCAATCAGGAAGAGGAAAACAAAATGTCAGATCAGCAGGTAGAGGCAAGTAGTAGTACACTACAAGAAAACAAGATTACAGAACAAGAAAAGCAGAGTAAAATCCCACACGGAGCCATCGAAGTTGATGATTTTCTGCAATGGGCGGTATGTTCTACTTAGCTACTATGATTATTATGTATGAGCACATAATTCATCTATGTATATTGATGACGCTTGGTATTTTCAATGAAAAGATGATGATCTTGCACGTTCATTTCAGGTTCGAGTTCACAAAAACTGTTGGGGTCTTGAACGCACATTGGAGAGCTCGAAGAGAGCATTTGTGAAATTGGACAGGATGCTGACCGCCTTCTTGTTAGTATTGGTGGTTATCATTTGGCTACTCCTCTCTAAGATAGTCAACACAGGTCAACTCGCTCTCTTGTTCGCCCCCTTTCTAGCGGCAAGCTTTATGTTCGAGAACAGCTCCAAGAACATGTTAAATGGAATCATCTTTGCATTCGCAATGCACCCGTTTGATGTGGGTGATCGCGTTATTATTGAGGATATACAGGTACGAAAGCACTCAGCATACATACTATGCAACATTTTACTAATACGTATGCGATAATCGAATCTGCATTAATTTGTTGTAGACTACTTTGATGAATATATACAGATGCGCGTAAAAGAGTTGCACATTTTGACATCTGTGTTCTACAAGTACGACACTGGAGCAGAGGTGATCTTCCCAAACTCCAAGTTGGCAACCACCAAAATTGTTAACCTTGATATCACTCCAGACCAAAGCGATAAGTTGGATTTCGTTATTCGTTCTACTACTCCAACTCCACCAGGGGACACTAGTTCTATGCCTCCGACTCCACTAGAGAACATAAAGGATCTAGAACTCAAAATACAAAAGTGAGTTTAACTTGATGCATTGACATTAATATTTTAGTATATATGAATTGCAAAATTTTAATATGTTTGGGTATTGCAATACATCACCAGGTTGTTGGATGATGATCTTTACTATGCATCGGGGACTAAAGTGGTGAAGAACGGTATTAAGAACCCTGAGAAACCGCTCGAGTTGCATATGACAGTGCATTTCAAGTACTTGGTCTCCTACCTTACCGCTGAAAAGAAAGCGGAGCGTAGATCGGAAATCTTGAGCATGATCATGAAATTCCGGAAGGAGATGGAGATGGATGTCAACACAGAAGAGTACCCACTTGATTATAAACCTTATGATCTTGAATTGACCACGGATAAGAAGGTGAAGCTATCTGGAATTGAACGCATAAAACGCGAAATATTAAGGAGGTAAGTTCACTTATAATTAATAACTAGTAGCATAACCAAAAAATTGTTAGTGTGATTATTGCAGTTTTGTACTTGGCCTTAAACTCTGTTTTGCAATTGTATGAGACAGGCTTAACAAGGAGAACACATGTTGTAAGATTGTGCTGACAAAGCTTGAAGATAAGAAAGTCATGATGGCTCTCTATGTGAGTAAATCAGAAGGCTCTAAATCTGAAGAGGAGTTGATGTCGGATGAGTTTAAATTCTTGGCCGAAAATTTTCTGCAAGCATACGGATTTACCGATCTAAAGGCTGTACGTGGTGGCGAAATCTTATTTGAATTAAAATGGAAGACTTATGGTCCGGTAAGTCTTGAAATCATGACACATTTCAGAACATATGAATATCACTTTGCATTGTTATCTCTATATATACTAATTACAATGAGTAATTGCAGACTATTAGGAGTGGAATTCAAAGTCTACGGCGTGATGCAACAGAAAAAGCAATAGCAACACTGGCTGCAGAATCAAAGGATGACAACTAAGAGAATGACAAGGCAAGCTATCAAGCTTGTTAATCTGTATGCACAACATGTGTTTTTATGATATGATTGGTCTAAGGTAGGTCAGATTCGTAAATGTTGGAACGTTGTGTGTTAGAATTAAACTGTCTTATACAGTAGCAATAACTAGGGGTGGGCACGGTTGGTTAACCGGAGTTTCGGTTAACCGGACATCGGTTAACCGGAACTTTGGTTAGTAAATTTCAATAACCATAACCGTACCGTTCGTTATCGGTTAACCGTTGACGGTTAACCGTGACTCTCGGTACGGTTTATCGGTTAACCGACTTGTTTTAATTTTTAATTAAAAATCAATTTTTAATAAAAAATTACCTTATTTTTCAATAAAATTAACTTAAATTTTAAATTAAATATAAAATACAAACAATTGTCTAAAACACAAACCAATCCAACTACACTCCTCCGCATGCATGTTTGATGTTGTAGCATTATATTTAATTAATACGTTTCTTTTTTTTTAATTTTGTTGTATTTTTATTCGTTTGTTGATGAAGTTGATCTAGGGATTTTTGTTGATCTAGGTACTTTTATGTGTGTGAAATCTTAATTAGGTGGTGGTGTGCATGTGCTCATGGGTGAAGTGTGTTATATTTGAGAGTGAAAGCCATAGGCCCATAATTCATAAGTGAAGGTGAATCGTATTTTTATGTACAACTTATAGAAATTAATACCCAAAATTTGTATAAGAAGCCTTAGGGCTATAAAGTGGAATGAAAAGATATATCCAAAATATACTAGTCAATGTAAAAATAAAAAACTGTAGGTCCAATATCAAATATCGCATAGTTTGAGATTAGGTCAGAAAATTTGGGAAATTCTTAGCTTTTTTAGTCCTGCAAGGCCCAAACTGGAATGCGTTAATTTTTTTCATTTACTCAGTTCATTTGCATTGTCTCATACTCTTGACTCTCTGAGCGTATTGAAAAAAAATTAAACTATAAACAAAATTATGATAACTAGTTTATTATTTATCAAAATTCATTTATTTATAACTATAACTAATTAGATATATCATTCCCTTTTTAAAAACATATAATATATAGTAAATATATTATCGGTTCATCGGTTAACCGCCTGTAAAAATATTGATAACCTTATCCGAACCGTTGAACCGTTAAAAGTATCGGTTGGTTAACCGTAACCGAAATTTCGGTTCGATTAACCGTAAAAAGTGATCGGTTTTTCGGTTCGATTCTTCGGTTACGGTTTTTTTTGCCCAGCCCTAGCAATAACCTGGGCAGAAAAAGAAATAAAACCGAGCAAGGCGAGAAGTGGCACTATCCTTAGGGGGGGAACTATTTTCGCAAGATTTAGGATCAGGCCACAATTTGCCTCAATGTATGGCTCAAATGCAATAGATTTTGAGTTAATTGTATTTGGATTAAATATCAACAATCTAGATTTTGTCACATACTTGAAATCTTATACTCCATCTCTTCTGAAATAAAGAAGTCATATAATTTGACATAAATACCCCAAATGTTGTTAAGATGTTTCACCTTCTATTATATATTTTACTTAATTATTTTTAAATAGCGAGAATAATATCGGAAAAAAGTGTGACAAAATCTGTCAAGTTAATGACAAATATTATTAAATAAGAAAAGCAGGTTAAAACCACAAAGTATTTTTGAACAAAGGAATATATCCTAATTAAATAATCTTATATAGAAAAGAAACACATCTGAATGGACGCTCATGCTCACTTAAGAAATAGGAATAAATTTGAATCTAACAACTCTTGTTCTCTTTTATTTTATATGAGTGCCCTTTCTCACCTCAACTCTAAGACAATATATTATATGGAATGCAATGGTAACCCAAATAAGGGTTTTCTCAATGTTACATGCTATCAATCAATCAATCTCTCTCTTGACCTACAACCATCCTTGACCCTTCTTTTCCCTTCTCAAAATTACACACAACCATATCCATCACCTATATACCTCCAATGGCCATCGCAACTCTCAACCCTGTCCCGCCACAATGGAAAATTGGACTAACCTTCCTTATGCCTCTTCGACAAACACTATTCAAACTTCCTTGGCTTCCTGTAGAAGCGCTTCATGTCGCAAGTATTAAAACTCATGTTCCAATCCAATTGAATCTTACTTCCGTAAATTACAAGCAGCAGTGCGAATTCTTTCCTGTCACTACTAGTAAGTTTGCCCTTAAGTCTAACATTATCCACTCAAATGTTCGTATTATCCAGATCTTAGCGGAAGCAAACTCAAACACAAATCAGAAACATGCACAACAACACAAACAATTTAACGAGGTTCGGAACAAAGTCCAACATTCTCATGGCCTCAAGATAGAAGGCCA
The DNA here is from genome assembly GCA_964016875.1 of Fallopia convolvulus. Classification (NCBI taxonomy): domain Eukaryota; kingdom Viridiplantae; phylum Streptophyta; class Magnoliopsida; order Caryophyllales; family Polygonaceae; genus Fallopia; species Fallopia convolvulus. The sequence goes on from OZ024737.1 coordinate 36,372,504, forward strand.
AAATCCACTATAAGCAAATGTTTACAAGAGAGCGAACTCCAAGTTCATATCTATTACAAAGCAAGGCAGATCTAAGCAATACAAGGCAAGAAAAGAAGAACCCCCTTTTGACTAAGCAATGCCTATTGTGCAAGCAAACACTAGAATTGGTTTTAGTGATTCCAAACCTGATTCCTAATACTAACGGTAAACAAACAAACGGGTCCTAAAAGACTAAAAGTTATTGAAACTATACACTTGTCCCGTAAATTTCTATCCATTTCACAGATGTAATATTTAGATGCAAAATCAGCTTTTATTATTTGTAATTTTTATGCATTTCTCGAGTACTAGATGAGCAGAAGTGATGGACGAAGGATCTCGGATCCATCAACCGTATTTGTCCATCACCTTAAATTAATGAATTTTAGTGTAAAGAAACTCGAATAATAGAAAGTATTATGGAGAATATGAGAGTACAGGTGGTTTCATGTAATTAGTAAAAATATGAGGGAACATTTTGCAATTAGGTCAAATTTTATAAAAGCCCCTTAATTGTTGGCGTCATTCTGACTTTATGGGGTGTTGTAACGGAATGTTGAGAGAGAGGTCTTAGAGCAAGCCCAACAGCTTCCCCAAATTCTTGGGAATTGGGCTTTTGGGGATTTTGGACCAAAAATTTGCTCCAACAGATGCTCCATTCCATTCTCCATTTTGGAGTAATTCTCCAAAATGAGATGAGTTTTCCCTAAATTTGGGGTGATCCCCAAATCTCCAAATCAATGTATTTTTTTTTATTTACTAATTTAATGGATAAAAAATAAAATAGAGCCAACCAAAAAGTGAGATTATTAAATTAAGATTCTAGAATATTTTTATTCATTATAAGTCAAATAAAAAATAAAAAATATCTTTATTCATTAAGATTTTAGAATATTTCCTTATTAATCAAATAACAAATAATTTATGATTTATTAAATTTAGATTCTAGAATATTTTTATTCATTATAAGTCAAATAACAAATAATTTTTCATTTATTAGGTTAAGATTATAGAATATTTTTATTCTTTATAAGTCAAATAACAAATAAATTATCATTTATTAAATTAAGATTTTAAAATATTTTTATTTCCTTAAAAGTCGAATAACAAATAATTATTATTTATTAGTTTAAGATTCTATAATATTTTATTTTCTTATATAAGATAATATATAATTAGTTATTATAATTTATATGGTAAAAAATAAAATTATTAAATGCAGTGTTCTTCAAAATAGAGAATCTGTTGGAGTTGGGCTCTATTGAGAAGTTGTTGGACTTGCTCTTATAAGCTTGTAAGTTTTGTTGAGGATGTTGATGTAATCTGAGGAAATACAAAATTCATGTATATTGATTGAGAGTTTTCAAGTATTGTTTGACTTCGGTTTCTAAAGTAGTTTATTCATAAATGAATTCCAGTGTAAGATTTCGTTTCGCTCAATGGTCGAATATTGATTTCGGATTAATGAATAAAGAAATCAAGGTTTTGCTGGCAAAAATGTGAACCCGCGCTTTCTCCGGAAGACATATTCAACGCTTCCTTGCATTTTCCCAAAATGAATTATAAAAATTTAATATTATTAAGTCACGTTGTTAATTAGTCCTATGATCGAATTGCACCCCCTTGTCCTTATTTTTCATTGAAAATTCCTGGTCCAGCGTTTCATTAGGTAGATAATCCAGCTAAGATTCATGAAATTAAATGAAGGGTAAAAGAATAATTGCACAGATTTGATAGATATTTTGACGGAAGTAGTAAATGGGTGGTCGACCGTGAACGAAATGAGATTAAAGGATGACTTTCACTAATTAGTTATATAAAGGGTGGTTTTGAACAATCTAAAATATTTAAACGCTGCAATTTTCTTTTTATTATTATTATTATTATTATTATTATTATTATTGTTATTACTATTATTATATACTCTTAAGGTACAAGTTAGAAAAATCGTTTTTTAATTGTTGCAACTTACAAGCTTAGTTTTAATTGTTAAAATTCGATTATATATGCTTTGAATTTGATTATGTTAGAACTTGTTCATGGCTAATTAAACATTCCTTCATTTCTACCATACTCAGTTAGTTTAGTGGTAAAGTAGTGTTAGACTCTTTAAGTGTTGTTCAGGATATTCGAAGTTTGAATTTTACTGGCGGCATGTATATACAGAGAAACTGATATTGGAAAGGTCTCCCCAAAATATGTAAGATTCTTCAGGCCACATCCCATCCCAGATAACACTTCGAGATTTAAAAAATCTCATCTTTTTTTTTTTTTTGATCAAGAAAGGGAGACTATGTCTCCTGCGATTTTATTGAGAATAGGAAATTACATATGCTCAGGAAGAGCTACAAAATCCAGATTCAGTTTGCTTAAAATATAAGTAGGGGGAATATCAAAAGTGACAAAAGGAGAAACATGCTCCACAACCTTGTTTGCCAGCACGTCGGCCACCGAATTGGCAGATCTCTTGGAATGTACGAGCTTAACATTCCATCTCCCATCATCAATTAGAGCTTTACATTGTTGAATTAAGGGAAAATTCGGGTGAGTGATCAGATTCCCTTTGTTGATAAGAGTAGCAGCCATCAAAGAATCAGTTTCAACAACCAGATTATGGCAATCCGTTTCGACTGCCATCTTAAGCCCCATATATATAGCCTTGAGCTCCGCTGTTAAGGCATTGCACACACCAGTGCTGAACATGAATCCCTTAATGAATGTACCATCCACACTCCTAATTAAGCCACCACCACCAGCCAAACCTGGATTGCCTTTCGAACTACCATCCACATTCAACTTGACCCACCCTTCGGGTGGAGGAACCCAATGACTAGGCTCAATCGTGACAGGACTAGACAATCCAGCAGTAGAAGCTTTAATTTTTTCTTTAATGTTCCAATATGCAGCAGTGACAGAGCAAACAGTTGAAAACAAACGACCATAATCATCCACTCCTTCAAAAATCAGCTTGTTCCTACATTTCCATGCATACCACAACATGTTTGCAAATTGAGTGCTACTCTTGTCTCTTGCCTTTAGTGATAGAGATAGCCAATCATGTAGATTCGAAATTGCAAAGAAATTCAGTGGAGGTGTGTTACCAAAGAGCGCCATCCAAACATTCGAGATTGGACCACAATCCCTCAAAGCATGAAGCTCGGTCTCCACATTATTGCATCTCGGACATTGATCAGAATCAGCCATATGCCGTCGAAACCGATTGGCATTGACCAAAATGCAGTTGTGGGCCAAAAGATAAAGAAAATTGCAAACTCGTTGTTGTGCAGGCGTAGCCCAGATCAGCTTCCAATTGAAAACAGGAATTTGCACTTGTTGGGCATTGTCGCGAGCCAGAGCCATGACAGAGGATGTGGTGAGCAGGCCTGACTCGTTTAATCCCCAATAAGGCCTATCCTCATAATCAGCATTTTCATTAAGCGAAATAACCATCAGTTTCAAACATATCTCTCCAGGCAAATACGGAGAAATCAGCTCCCAATTCCATGTTACCCCATTCCAACATTCAACAACTGTGGCGTTCAGCAGCTGTTCTGGTACAGGAAGCAGGGCAATATCAACAAGCGGGTAATTCTCAACCCATCTATGAAGCCAAAAGAAAGTTTGTTGCCCTGAACCGATCGATATACGTAGGCCTTTGGACAAAAAGGAGGCCCCATGAACAACTCCCTTCCATATATTTGATGACCTTGCAACAGAAGTAAACATATCCACATCAGCCCTGCCATCACAATATTTCCCCCTTATGACTTGACTCCATAAAGCACCAGGTTCATGCAAGAGTCTCCAGCCTAGTTTTGTAAGGGTGGCAGAGTTGGAGTGGCGCATAGAACGTACGCCAAGACCCCCCTCCCTGCGTGGCCTACAAATCTTCTCTTTTGACAAAAGGTGGATTTTTTATGTTCAGCAGAAGAACCCCAAACGAACTGACAGACCAAAGCATCGATCTTATCACAAATCTCTCTCGGAACCAAAGAGGTTTGCATAACATACAAAGGCAAGCTCGTTAACACTGAATTAGCCAAGGTTGTACGACCTGCCATAGAAAGCGACTGAGTATGCCACCCACGTAGCCTATTCGAAACCCGATCAAGAAGAAACTGGTAATTTTCGCTTGTTATGCGTCCACTATGCATTGGAACGCCCAGATAAGTACCAAAGCTGTCCACCACAGGGACGCCCATGCACTGGCTAATATTCGACTTCACAGTAGACATGACCTTCTTGGAAAAAAATAAGGAGCTTTTGCTATAATTTACAAGTTCCCCCGATAAAGTACAAAACATGTCAAGGCAACTTTTAATTACTTCCGCCTGATCCCTTGACGCCTCAGCAAAAAGAACCAAATCATCCGCGAAAAATAAATGCGAGATAGGAACACCCCCTAGTTCCACCGGTCTCCAGCTACCATCAAGCACCTCGTCCTGAATCATGTGCGACAATTTCTCCATACAGAGTACAAAAAGATAGGGTGAGAGTGGATCACCTTGACGCACTCCCCGGGACGGATTAAAGGAACCAGCTTTCACCCCATTCCATAGCAGGTTGACCTCACCACTCGTCTGTAATTTCATGATAACCTGGATTAGATGGGCTGGAATATGAGCCTGCGTTAAAACTGATTCCAAAAAACTCCATCGAATCCGATCATATGCTTTTGCTAAGTCAATCTTGACCATCATCCATCTAGTGGTACCATTAGAAGCTGACATTGTATGAATCACTTCCTGAACAATCACAACGTTGTCAACAATTTGGCGACCCGGAATAAAACTAGCTTGAGCGGGATGGACAAGAGTTGGCAAAATCGATTTGATCCGGTTAACGATCACCTTAGTTGCCATCTTATATATAACATTCAAAAGAGAGATGGGCCTGAAATGCGCGGGGGTTGTTGGACCATCTATCTTTGCCAGCAAATGTAAGAGAGCGTCACCCAAGCCAGATGGATAAATCCCATCATTCAAAATCTGCAGGACTAGGCCAGTAGTTTTTTCACCTACCACATGCCACAAGTTTTGATAGAAACAAGCCGGAAACCCATCAGGCCCAGGCGCCTTATATGGGCCCATGCTTTTGAGGGCATCATACACTTCAGAAGGATTGAAAGGTTGGGCCAACTCACTCAACTGGCAAGCGTTAGGCCGAGGGAATGAACTTCTAGTTCCCAGAGAAGAGATGTTAATCGGTTCTTGATCTGCAGTAAAAAGGTTGGCGAAAAACAACAGGACCAAGTTTTGAATCTCAAGAACATCAGTAACCCAGTTCCCTTCCTCATCTTGAAGCATCGAAACCTTAGCAGATCTTCTTCTAATCAAAGTAGAAAGATGATAAAACCTGGTGTTTCTATCTCCATCAATAAGGAAGGACACCCTTGATTTTTGAAACCATAACAACTGTTCTTGTTGAAGCACATTTTCAAGCTCTTTGCAAAGGAACTTCTCTAATTCTATCAACCTCTGAGTTGGACGAGTAGATAGTGCTCGACGAGCACCCTCCAAACGCGCCCACAGTTTGCGCTTACGAAAAAAGATATTGCCGAAGACCTCCCTATTCCACACATTCAAATCAGATGACAAAGTACGGAGAGTTGATTACAAATCAGAATTGTTGTGTCAATGATCCGTCACAAAGGAGTGAAAATTATCATGTAACAGCCACGCCGCTTGGAAGCGGAATGGCTTTTCACCCGATTGAACCGGATTGGCGCAGGCGGTGCTGATCAGAATGACTCTCATTGAGCTAGTCACTTTCCTTATTCCTTTAATTTCCTTATAAAAAAACGTAACATCTCCTAATCTCTCATGTTGCTATATAAAGAAGGCCGAAGGTAGAGCTATAAAAATTATCAAGGGATGAGATTTTTTTAGTACTCCTAAATCCTAATTAGTAACGTTTGATAACGTACGTAGAGTCGTAGATGAATATACCAGTTCACCCCCAAATGTTTATATGTGAAAGAAAATTTATATTAGGAACGTTACGTACGTCGAGATAGATAGTGATTTGATCATCGTAATATTAGTTTAAGTATAACGTGAGATCATGGAGGTGGCTTGTACCTATCATTCTAGCAAGTCTTTATCTATTATTAGAACGATTATTGATCATTGATATTGGAGTATTATATTTGAACTAGCCAGCTGTAAATGATTAGTAAAATATAAGTTAAATTACTTCCAATAAATTAAAATTAGAACAATGTTATCAGAATTCCGATCCGATTCTACTATTTTAGCAATTATACGATCCATAACACGTGAAACGATTCACGATCCCAAGTAGGATCTTATTGGAGTAATATCTTAAATGATTTAGAATACGATCTCAATCCAACCCCTATTTTACATACGATTCTAACAATCTTATAACGATTCTAACGATCCTACAAACGATTCTTACGATCCTATAAAAATGATAATTTTAACTATATATTATTAATAGTTTCACGGTTAACGTATCATTTCCATTAAAATAGTTCACTAGTCAATCCTACAATATTTTTAATAATCAAATTAATAATGTTTACAATTTTCTTACTTCATATATAACAAAATATACAATCTATTATGTTATTCTTGCATATTTTTAGTTATAATATAGGATCTTATGATTTAGCAATCCGATCCAAAACACCTTCAACGATCCAACATAGAATCACGATCCTAATAACCTTGCTTAGGAATGAAGTGTAGAAGAAAAGTTGCGTTATTTTAAGACTCTACTGGTTTGGGCACACCGCCAAAGGCCTATATACTAAAGTTGCTAGGACGGTGGTGAAAACTCATGTTCCACAACATCGGAACATTTAAGCAATGATAGATACCTATTTTATGAATAAGGATACAATCTTTATAATAAAATAAATATCTTAAAGTAAATATATCTTATATGACATAATAGATATAGTAAAATAATTATTAAACACAATATTAAATTATCGGAAATTACTCACACACGAATTAATAAGGCTACTTATTTATTGGAAGATGGAAGCAATTGGGAGCCACGGTTATGTTCCTAGCGCGCGATCAACAACTAATTAATCGATACCAAAAGGGAATAACTCAGGTAGTAAGCGGTCAGCTTCATATACGAGGTTTTGAATTCAACTTCAGTGAATATAAAAAAAATTAGGAGATTCACTCGCTAAAATTAGGTGCATGCTAGATCCGGATTGAACTGAATGTAGATAAAACAAACTCTGACGAATCAATGGGCAACAAAAAAAACCAACTAATTAATCGATTGACCGTATAAAACTTAGGTAATTGATATACGGTTAACCGAAATAAAGTAACAATTATGGTTAAAATTACTAACTAAAATCTCAGTTAATTAACCGAAATTGTGGTTAATCAATCATATTTTAGAGTAAATATGATTAAAATATTTATAACTCCACCATTAATATTAAGTCATTATAAATTTATAATAAAAGAAGAGGTTCAAATATTTGACCTAATGATTACGGATATTGTCCTAAATTTAAAGGCCAAAAAATACATCAACATATTATTTAGGGATATATAATTTTTTAAGTAATAAATTTAACCAAAAAATATGAATATATAATAAAGTAGAATAAATTAAAATATGGAAACCAATAATTGAAGATAATTCATCATAAATAGGACCAACAACCTAATTTATTCTTAAATATATAACATAAAGTCTCGTTGTCTTGTATTTGAATTTTGGATATAAACGCACATCCCCACAACTAACATTTTGCTCAGTCTTAGTGCGTCCCTAAGCTCCATGAATTCTATATGTTGAGCACTTGAGCTCCAACTAACATAAAGTCTCCTCATTTGCTATATACTGCAGAAAAAATCGTTGGATTATATACACATCCCCAACTAACATGTTGCTCAGTATTATTGCTACCTTGAGCGCTCCATGATGAATTCTGCATATTGACCCATATCTTTCTTTCTTTTAATCCTTTCTCCGATTGTCTCAGCTACAGCCCCGAGCGATCGGAATTAGTCCTGCAAAAAAAAAAGGATGCCGCCGGTGGCACCTTATAACAGCCCGCCAATCGGACCAATCACAACCCGCCAAAGATTCCACCCCGCCAAAACCACCCAAAACGACACCGTTAACGACGACGTAAAGCACAGGTTCCGAGGGCTCTATGAGAAATCAAGGGGAAAGCCGTACCCTCTGGAGCTGAGAGACCAGCGGCTGGTCTACAGACGCCTGGTGGACCACCTCGACGACATCGAGAGGAAGAGGTGCAACTGGCGCGAGTACGCTGAACGCGCCGCTTCCCTGTTCATCTTCAGCGGCCTGGTGGCGGCCTTGGTCTGCTCCCTGATGGTGGAGCCCACCAACCGCCAGCGCATCCTCAAGCTGAGGATCTGGCAGTGGGTGACCATGGCCATCATGATATTCAGCGTCTTCTCCTTGGTCCCCGCCGTCACCTTCCTCGTGTCGTGGCCGTTCCGGTTCTTCGGCCGGACCCACAAGCACAGGGTCTACTTCCTCCGCAAGCTGAAGAGGAGCGTGGACGTCACGCTCTGGTCGGGCCTTGTGCTCTTCGGGTGGTACGTGTGGTTCAGGCCCCGCCTCAAGCACGTGTACAAGGACGTCTCCGTGATCGCATGCCATCAGGTCACGCGCCTCCTCATGGCCCTTAGTATAGGGGCCGTGCTTTGGACCCTGAAGGACGCGCTCTACCTCAAGCTGAAGGCTGATCTCCACTACGACCAGCTGTTCGACCGGATCCGCGAGACGGTCACGCAGATGAACGGGTACGAGATCTTGGAGAGGGGGCGCGATGATCGCGCGGATTTCTTGGCGTATGATGAGAAGACGATGGATGATTTTTCGGCGTATGAGAAAGAGGAGGATAAGGTGAAGAAGATGGGGCTGTTGATGAGGTATATGATGAGGAGGAACTGGAAGCTCTGGTTCGGAAGATCGACGGCGGAGAAGGACGGGGAGGTTCGGAAGAACATTTGGATGGACGTGACGAAGATGAAGAGGGAGAGTGTTCCGATCTGGATTCTGGTCAGGCTCTCGGAGGAGTACTTGGACAGAGTGAAAGTGCTCCGCAAAGGGATCCGGAATGTGGATGAACTGATCAACGATGATCACCAGCTCTTGGAATTAGCCAAGCAGATGTTCAAGAACATCACTGGCTCAACAAAACAGGACATTGATCAATTCGAGTAAGATTATTTCTTCATCTCATTGTTTTTGGTAGAATCTTGGTTCGATTCTCGCTCGTTCGTTGGCTAATTTGTGATTCAATTTACTTCGATCATTGTTATTTTTTAATCGCAAAACCATATAGAGAATAGAGTATGACTTTTTTTTAATAATAATATAAATTTTATGTACTCAGAGCATATATGAGTTATGACTACGACATATCAAATATAGTAAGGTCAATATATAAATTCAAATTCGGGTCGGTTTTCGCGAATGACCAATAGATATGTCCAACACTAACCCACTCCCTTGTTTTTTTTTTTCAATGGCCTATAAAATAAATACAGTGAAATTGAGGAAGCACACCTTGGCAAGTACCTATCAAGAAAAGAGATAGACTACTTATTCAAGTTTCTTAAGCTGTATCAAGTGGGTGAGGAAAACAACAACAACAACACCAACGCCAATCCCACAGGAGAAAACATCAACACAAAACAACATGCAGAGCCAAGCAGCAGCACGCCCCAAGAAAACAAGACAGAAAGACAGATTCAGAACCAAACACTGAACAGAGCTATCCCAGTCGATAAATTTCTCGATTGGGCGGTATGTTCCTATTAGTTGTAAAATTGGTTCAGTTTCGGCTAATTAGCAAATTTGAATGAAGAACTGACTGACCATGTTCAATTATTTCAGGTTCGAGTTCACAAAAACTGTTGGGGCCTCGAACGCACCCTGAACAGCTCCTATATTGCCTTTGTGAAATTAAACAGGATGTTGAACGCATTTTTGTTCGTGTTGATAGTTATCATTTGGCTGCTCCTCTCTAAGATTGTCAACACGGGTCAACTTGCTCTCTTGTTTGCCCCCTTTCTAGCGGCCAGCTTCATGTTCGAGAACACTTCCAAGAACATGTTTCACGGAATCATCTTTGCATTCGCAATGCACCCGTTTGATGTGGGTGATCGCGTTATTATTGAAGACATACAGGTACACATATGTACAATGTACTACTATAAAAATGTTACATGGATGTGCACCATTTGATATATGTATTGATCAAAGTATCTGCATTGATTTGTTGTTGACTCGTTTGATGAACGAATGCCTACAGATGCGCGTGAAGGAGATGCACATTTTGACATCGGTGTTCTACAAGTACGACACTGGAGCAGAGGTGATCTTTCCAAACTCGATGTTGGCAAAGACCAAAATTGTTAACCTCGACATCACTCCGGACCAAAGCGATACGTTGGAGTTCATCATTCGTTCTCCGACTCCAAGTCCACAAGATAACGCAACTGATCCTCCCACTCCGCTGGAGAACATTAAGGATCTGGAGCTCAAAATACAATTGTGAGATAGCAGGCGTCTTAATTTGATCATGTATTTTATATATTTAATTATCTAGCTAGGTTAATTAATACTAAATTTTACTAACATATTTTGGTGAATTCGATCACCAGGATGTTGGATAATGATATATACTATGCTTCCGACACGAAAGTGGTGAAAAATGCTCAAGATCCCTTAAAGCCGACGACAGAGTTGAAGATGACGGTCCATTTCAAGTATTTGGTGTCCTACCTTACTGCTGAAAAGAAAGCTGAGCAAAGATCAAAGATATATGGCAAGATAATGAGATTCCTTAGGGAGATGAAGATGATCATGCAAGAGTATCCCATCGACTATAAACCTTATGTCATTGAACTGACCACGGAGAAGAAGAAGAAGGCCAAGTTGAATGATATTGAGAGCTTGAAACGCCATATTTTAGCGAGGTAAAACAATATATACATTTCCTCCTAAATCAAATTCACTTAGTAATGTTTTTTTTCTCTCTAAATTTAGCTTTTTAATTAACTATGTTATGCAACTGTACGTGATAGGCTTGACGTGAAGGAGTATTACTGCTGTAAAGTTGTGCTGACAAGCCTGAAAGGTGAAAATATCGTCATGTCTGTCTATGTGGGTGAATCGGACAAGAAATTAACGCTAGAGGAATTGAAGTCGGATAATATAACAGAGGAGTTAAAGAGAGGGACGTTCTTCGCTGAAAATTTACTCCGAGATTACGGTTATACCCTTAAGAAGGTTGGACGAGGTGAAGAAACCCTATACCCAAGAAAATGGCAAAATATTGCTCAGGTATATACGTATATATGCAGCCAATTTTGATTATGTCAGGATATATAAATATCTCTTTGTATTCTTTATTGTGTTTTCTATACTAATTACAATTGAGTAAATATATTAATTACAGAATATTGAGATTCTAAGTCCACGGGGTGGTCGAAGAACTACAGCAGAATTCGTAACAGCAAGTAGCAGATTCAAAGGAGCTGGGGAATGAGAAGCCAAGGCCAAGGATGTCCATCTGTGTGTAGTACCACTTGTTATTTTTTTAATGATTGGTTGTATCTATGTCTCCTCTTTTTTTTGTTTTTTTGTATTGTCTTAAAAAGGTGATATTTTATTTTTGTATGATTGAACATTTGGAAACAAGAGTCTTTTTTTAATGAAAAATTATTTATTTATACATTAATTAACTATACATATGTAAAAAAAATATAAAATACAATCCAGACAATTCTAGCTGTAGTTCATTCTAGGTGTACGTTGACCCTGGGATGGTAACATGGCAGAAAATACATGAATACGCTTTGCAATCACCTACCATCAAGGTTGTTAGGATCGGGATTCTTGGATCGGATGAAAAGGGGTAATAAGATCGGATCGTAGAATCGAATCGTTAAGATCATAAGATCCTACTACATTAATGAAATAATAAAAGAACTAATATTAATATATTATATATCACTCAAATATGAAAGTTAATCATTAAAAAACATGTATATTATTCATAAAATACCCCAAAGGCAACAAATCTATATATAAGATGAAATATTTTTTTAATACTCCGATACATTTCTTGTAAGAAGAGATAGAAAAAATGCAATTTTCATATTTTTTAATTTTTATGTAAATTAAGTAAATAATGAGTCATTTATAAATAATTAAATGTATTAAGTTAATGAGTTAATAGCTAAAGTGGGCCAAAATATCCAAAATGATGATTTATAACTTAATTTGTGCGATTTAGTAGGATCTTACGATCCCACTTACGATCCTACGATCCTACTACGATCCTGAACGATCCTACTACGATCCTACTTGTTACGATTCACTACATACGATTCGAGTCGTTTTGTGAAATTCGGTCGTAGAATCGTACGACATAGATCGCGATTTTAATAACATTGCTACTCTTCACGATAAATACAACAAAGAAGTACTCACGCAATCCTTTCTTAATCAACAAGGGTAAAAAAAAAAAAAAAAAAAAAAAAACTAGTCATATAGAGCACCCAAGCCCGAACAATGGACTTGCAATCCCAAACATGTATTTTGGAGATGATCTCAGCACATTTAATAGTCTCTTTTAACTTATCTATAGAATGCAATCGGTTAAACTAGTAAGTTTAATTTTGTGTTTAGACAACAGTCAACAGATACGAATATACATCCTATTTCTCACCTAATTTTTTACAGTTGTTCTCACCTAATTAAATTTAATGTTTTAACGTGTAGGCGGCGTGCAGCTAATTATTCGATCGATTATAAGTTTATAACTCATTGGTATTATTATATTTCGGCTACAAATTATCTTATTCTTATATAGATATAAGAATGGGTTTTACGCTCATTTATTGCACTCATTAATTATGTTCACAAATATTTTTATATAATTAAACTTATATAAAGAAAATCAAAGAATAGAGTGTAACACAATGGATAAGACTCATTTATGAGTGCAATAAGTCATGGGTTCAAATCAAGAGATTGAAATTTTGTAGAATCTTAATGTTTTTTTTATTAAATGATATTTTGAAATAAAAGAAATAATTTTTATGGATCTATTCATTAATTGTTTTCATGTAATCATACTTACAATCCTACCTATATAGTTGCAATAATTTTTTGGATATATGAAATTTATTGTATATTATTTTTACTCCAATAATATAATTTTTTAAAATATAAAATACGATTACCTAATTAACATTAGGTTAACACATTGATTTGTTCATAATATATATAATACCAAGTTAAAAATCTAAAATATACAATAAATCCAATAAAACTAGAATTTGGGTATACACCATCTATTATACATTATTGCTATAAATTTATAGAGAAAAAAAGTGTTTAACCCTACAATTCATTTCCTAACGATTACCTAATTAACATTAGGTTAACACATTGATTTGTTCATAATATATATAATACCAAGTTAAAAATCTAAAATATACAATAAATCCAATAAAACTAGAATTTGGGTATACACCAATACACCATCTATTATACATTATTGCTATAAATTTATAGAGAAAAAAAGTGTTTAACCCTACAATTCATTTCCTAACTATCCAATTTCGTAACCCTAGCTACTTACATATCCCTTCATATTCATCTTTTCTAGATTAGCTCAATTTTGCAATATTTTTTTCTATTATTCCATAAAATATATTTTTTTCTATTATTTGTTTAAGAAAAAAACTAGAATTTGGGTCAACACTTTGTCCCATCCCAAACTCGGGACATTTAATTTGCCTAAATATGTATTTCTATTTTTTTAATCCATTATGTAGCTATTTATCTATCTTCTATCTATCAACATATAAAAAACTTTTTGGGAATAAACTATAAACTATAACCATATAAAAAACTTTTTTGGGAATAAACTATAAACTATAAGAAAAGCTTTTTCAAAAGGATGGGAGATTACTGATTAGTAGTACTTAAATTGGCATTTATTATACATTATTGCTATTTTAGTGTTTGAAAACTATTGCTAAAATTTGTAACGTCTTCTAATATTGTTGTTAATGCTTGGAGGTGTTACAAAAATCTACTAATAAGGCATTGAAAAAAAATTAAATGTATTCAATGACTTTTATTACCATTTAAAGTATACTATACAAAATTTGATTATAAGAAGGGATCATAAACAACACCTAAACGTACTACACTCCACCCTCAATACAAATTTCAAGCAAAATTTTGATCAAATTTCTTTTCCATGCAGAGTACATTAGGTATATATTTTATTTTTATTTCATATAAAATCAAAGATAACTTGGTACTTATAGTGATTGTGTGTAAACCAAAAGGTTAAGATTTAAATCCCTACTATATCATTTTATGTATTTTTTTCTATAGGATTTGCAACCATAAGTTTGAATACAAAATTCACTTTTCCCATGCAAAGCAAATTCATTGTAAACTTAGAAACAAATAATAAATACATTAATATTTAATTTTATTTTTAATAAAAGTTAACAATTTTTTAATTTTTAACAATGAATAATTTTTCACAATGGTTGAAATTATAAAATGATTTATTGTGTGATTAATCAATAATTATCGATCATTATGTATGAACTTTTACCCCTTCACATAATCGAAACTATCATTAAATTTCACTAAAATCCATAATAAAATTTTGAAACACGCAAGACATATGGCTCAACCGATCGAGCTCTCAAAATTGATGGGCACTCTAGGTAAGTACCCAATTCTTAGAAAATGATTTCCCTATATGGATAATTCTTTGAATTATATCTCTCTATTGATTAAACATAAATTTAGAAATGTTGGTGATTATGATGTGTTAGATCCGGTATGTAAAATTTTATGTAGGATTGCAGGTTAAAGAGGCGGATTATAAAAGAAACTTCTAAATATAACAAGAGAGGATTGGATAAAAAAAATTCATATGGAAAGTTTTAAATGAAAATTTTCTATAAGGTACAAATTCATTGCTCGGTATTTCACACTCAACTACGTACTTCATCTCATGTCAACTCAATCCAACCTTCAAACATCAAATCCTTATAATTTATTCCATATCTATAGAAAAGTTATCCTAAATTTGGTTTAGCTTTATTCCTATGAATAATATATAACCCATTACTATCAACATCATAAAAATCTAAATATATTCTTTTAAATAAAATTTGGTAGTATATTTTTCAAATTGCTCCTAATTGTATTTGTTTAATTTTCTCAAGACCTTATATAAAGGTGAGGAAAGTTATTTTTGGTCAAATAATAATTATAATTATTAATATCACTCTTAAGTATCAATTTGGTAGAGATTATTTTTATCATTTTGATATTTAAAGGTGAGGAAATAAATAAAAACCAGGTTAATTTTTTTTCACACTACAAACGTCACAACTCATAAAAAAATTCATTTAATACCAATTAATATCATTACAAATTAAAACACATTTATTGCATTTAATATTCAAATTTTTACTCATATTTCATATCACACCCCTCCACATTCCAAATATTTTTTTTCCAAATAATTGTTATTTTTTTAGTCTATTCATGAATAGTATGATTTTATAGAAGGGTAATCTACTAATCTTCAATCATGTTAAAAGAAATAAAATTTCAGCTCATAAATACTTGGAACATATATATTTTACATTCTAAGAACTCAATTCTTTGTACTTTAATGTTCTAAAACTCATTACAATTTCATTCACTACCAATTGATATGCAAATTGTGCTACTTTTCAAAAAAAAATTGCAAATTGTGCTAAACAAATTTAAAGATTCCAGTAAAACTAAGAAAGTGTTACCTACCGATTACTATTTTAAAATTGTGTCCGATATAAAAATATCATGTAATCAATTTATCATTCGAATGTAAAAAGTATTAAGCCGACCTACATGACAATAAGTGATTTGTAAATCTAAAAGCAAGGTAAAGTCATTCTAGCCATCAAGTATAAAAACATGCAAATAATCTTAAAAATTCAAATATTTATGTAAGTAATTTTAAAAAATTCAAATATTTATGTAAGTAATTTTAAGAAATTCAAATACTTTTAACAAGAATAAAATAAATAATGTTGACCCGTGCGTAGCACGGGCATCACCCCTAGTTAGTTAAATGAATGGTAAAGTATATTATTGCCCTTAAAAATCTTACAGCATGTATTTGTTGTTCTTCAAACTACACTAAAACCTCTCTAAATTAATACTCGGTAAATTAATAAACTCTCTAATTTAATAATTTTATCTGATCCCGACTTGGACCAATGTAAAATTTAACAAATTTTGATAAGATTATAAAATAATATATTTTCAAAAAATCATTATATTAATATAACGTCCCGTTATTATCATAAATTAATAATTATATAAAAAGTTACATAGTCATAAATAAGAAAAATCTAATGAAATATGATTGTAGCGTTATTTGTTTTTCTTAGTTCTATTTGGAGCTCATCTCTAACTTTTCTTATTGGATCCAACATTTCTAGCGTTGTTTTGAAAATAAATTTTGCAATGTCAACTATAATCGTTCCTTGAGACTTCATATCATGAACGAATTTTGCAGTTTCTAGAGCAATTTCATATTGCCTCTCACTCAACATTAACTATCCAAGCCGAGACTACAAGATTGATAGCAGCCGAAACATTAATCTTACATGGATCAGATTGTTTCAGCTCATAGCCTTCTAAAATCCTACAATAAAATCTTGTATGATAGTACATTTTGAAAACTCTTATTACAAAAATCTCTTTAAATTAATAAATATTAATTTATCGGTTAATTAATATCTATATAAAATAATAAAATATCATGATCCCAATCCTATTAATTTATAGAGGTTTTACTACCCGTAAAGTTTGTTACTTCATTTCGTATTAGTTTGTAACACATATAATCCTTCCATCACTAATTAAGTCATTTTTGTTTTTTCACTTGTCTTCAATGTTCTCTAACTTTTCTTTTATCCTCTTTTTTTCAATCATTTTCAAAATGGATCCAATCTTAAAAATTGAAACTTTATAGTTGGAGAATGAACCGTGAATGCAAAAGTTTTAATAGTTAATTTACAGAATTAATTAAATAAAAGCAATTTAATGCTTAAAGACAAATAAAAAATTATATAGAAAATTTGGACACCAAAATATTTGACTATAAACTTAGGGACCAAAGATGATTAAAATTTAGTAATAGAGGAAAATTTTTACTCATTCAGTTTCACAATAAACATGTATATATTCACGTATTTTGTATGGGTTTTGCTTAAATAAAATATTAACAATTGTTAATGTCTTAATAATCTTTCTATTTATCATATATAAAAATAAAAGATTATTTTTTTAAATTAAGAATTTAATTTTCTATCCATTGATTATAGTCATATAAGATTGTATGTACGTTACACTATCTTTATATTAAACTTAATTATCTAAACCTAGCATATGCATTCTATCTAAAAATAAAATAAATATCCTAATATTTGTATAATATATAGCGTAAAAAATATCTTAGTAATCTTTCTATCTATCATATCCAAAAATAAATAATTATTTTAAAAAAAAGGTGGTGTGGTTCAATCTAAAAGTGACATGTGTCGTTTAATAATTTTTTTAAACTCCGCTTTAGATTATAGTTATGATGTTCATAGAATTTTTTTTTCTTATTTCACAATAGATGTCCATATAAGAATTTTATCCATTTTTTTCATTTATACTTCTAATAATTACTCCCTCGTCCCCTTTTGTTTGTCCAACAAACAAATTTCACACTTATTAAGAGAGAGTATAAAGTAGTATTGATAAATGAGAAAGTTGGATAATTGGGGTAAAAAAATTGAGATTAAATGTGGGTAGTTTTGTAATTTAATGAATGTAAAAAGTTGAAAAGAGATATTTAAAGTAGATGAAAAAGTTGAATAAAATATATAAAAATGATATTGGGTAGAGGTAATATAGTAAGAAAAATGTAGTTATAAAAGAAAAGAAGGAAAAGTACGACAAACATTTCGTGACACCCGATAAGAAATAGTAGATAAACAAAAGGGGGCAGATAGAGTATATCACATCAATCATATACACTTCTCCTAAAACAAAACAACTTTTAGGTGTAGTAATCTAGTAGTACTATTTAATAGGGGTAATTTTAAGAGATTAATATATGTTCAAATTTATTTATGAACATCTATTATGAAACGGAAAAAGTAATATTTATAGACCAATAACCTATTTGTAACCTAAAGTCGTCGTGTCTGTCCTGGGTTTTATTGTGTTTTTTCTGAGTTTGTGTTGTGGAACCCTGTATTGAGATGGATATATGCATCTAGGGGTGTCCATAAAAAACCGAAACCGAACAGAAAAACAGGAAAATCGACACTTTTTTTGATTAACCAAACCGAAATTATTTGAATTTTCGGTTTGGTTAACTGATTAACCGAATTGAGAATATTGGTGGTTTCTCGGTTCGTTTCTTTGTTTTCACAATTTCGGTTAATCGAAAAACCGAAAACGCGGGACCGTTTAATTTATATTTATGAAAATACAAAATATAGAATTCACACACTATTAACAAACGAAGCTATCAATCGGTTATTTTAGCTACCTAGACATGTAAAATTAGTTCGTATTAAAATGTTCTAACCGAGTTGGATAATATTTTTTTGATACAAAGTTGATAATTTTATTTACTTTTTAAGTGTCTTATTATAATAAAAAAAAGTACAGAAACGGTTATTGGTTAATCGAGAAAATTGAACCAAAAAATTAGTTAACCGAGTTCCAGTTAATCGATATTCATGCTTAGGTTACGATTAGTAATTTTAACAAACCGAATTTATGGTTAATCAACCGAATTTCGATTAACCGGATTTGGACACCATCCCCAAATAATATGATGATCAGTTTCTACCTAAGGAAATAATATGAAGAAAAATAATATGTTGAACAGTATTATTGCTATCGTGAGCTCCATTAATTCTGCATATTGACCGATATATATATATATTTCATCTTCTTTCTTCTTCTTAATTATCAGTTTTTTTATTATTGAGATGTATGCTCCTCAATAAGTCATTTATTTTTCATTCGTTTTCTTTGCTCCCTCTCTCACTTTTTTTCTGGGATTGGTTCAAATCAAACAAGCTATTATCTTAAAATGTAAAACGAATATATTTTTTCTAGTTTGTAATGTACTTTTTATATTCTGTTTGAAAACTATATTATAAAGTATGAGAAGAACTTTGCAAAATATAAAAAATGCATTATAAATTTAGGTCAGCCATATTGATAAAAAAAGCTAATTTTAAAAGGATTTAAACCAATTTGATAATACATTTTCACGGATTTGTGGTGCATTTTTCGATATACAGTATGACTTAAACCTTAGGGACTAAAGTTTATTACTCCGTAAAAAGCTAGAGATACATAAGGAAATTTCTCAATATTTGTGGACCCATAACCTGAACTATATAAGCTCAAGTGTGTAACAGAAAGTCGCTGTATTATTTTTTTTATTATTTTTTTTTTTTGAGAATTGAAAGTCGCTGTATTGAGATGAATATAAGCATCCCCCAAATGCTATATATGTTGATCAGCATTATTGCTACCGTGAGCTCCATTAGTTCTGCACATTGACCCGTACATATTTATTCTTCTTCTCCTCCTCCTCCTGAATTCTTTTTCCGGTGTCTCAGCTACAGCCGATCGATCCCAATTAGTCCCCCCAAAAAACAATGGCGGCGCCGGCGCCCACCAAAACGACGCCGTCCCTTCCCGACACAAGATCAGAACGCCTGGCTTACAGCAAACTAATGGACCACCTGGACGACATCGAGACCAGGAACAAGCACTGGCTCAAGTACTTGGCCCACGCGGTGGAGCTCTTCGTGTTCTCGGGGCTGGTGGCGGCCCTGGTCTGCTCCCTGGCGGTGGAGCCCACCAACCGGCACCGCCTCCTCCACCTCCGCATCTGGCAGTGGGTGACCATGGCCATCATGATCACCGCCGTCTTCTCCGTCGTCCCCTTCTTCACCTTCCTCCTCTCCTGGCCGCTCAAGTTCTTCGGCCGCACCCACAAGCACTGGGTCTACTTCATCCGCGGCCTCAAGCGGAGCGTTGACTACACGCTCTGGTCGGGCCTCGTACTCCTCGGCTGGTACGCTTGGTTCCGCCCCCGCCTCAAGGACGTGTACGAGGAGGTGTCCGTGATCGTCTGCCAGCAGGTCACGCGCCTCCTCATCGCGCTCTGCATCGGGACGGTTCTCTGGACTTTCAAGCACGCGCTGTATCTGAAGCTAAGAGCCGATCTTCACTATGAGCAGCTGTTTGACCGGATTAGTCAAACGATTGTTTTCTTGAGCGGATTCGAGATCTTGGAGAGAAGGGCCGGTGATCGGGCGGGTTTCTTGGAGTATGATGAGGAGATGCTGGATGAATTCGAGGAGTATGAGAGGGTGGGGAATGTGATTAAGCAGATGGGGATGTGGATGAAGTACGTGATGAGGAGGAAGTGGAGGATCTGGAGTAGTTGGAGTGGATACGTGAAGAATGGAGGGTGTGATCCGAATGAGAGATTGGTGCGTTGTCGGAATATTTGGATGGACGTCAAGGAGATGAAGAGGGAGAATGTTCCGATCTGGATCCTGGTCAGGCTCTCCCATGAGTACTTGGAGCGAGTCAAAGTGCTGAGCAAGACGATTTCGAATGCGGATGAGCTCGTCAACGATGATCACCGGCTTTTGGAGAAGGCCAAGAAGATGTTCAAGGAGATCACTGGTTCAACGAAACAGGACATCGATCAATTCGAGTAAGAATGTTTCTTAATTTCGATCTCATTTGCATATGTATTTTAACTTACAAAGGTATTTTAACTTTTTTGAAAAAAAAAATTAAGAAATTGTTAAGGAAATCATTGGATTGTTTCTTTTTTTTTTGGTAAAAAAGTCATTTGATTGCTAAGATGTGATGGAAGAGATTATAATAATTGATCATTCTTTGACATTTAAAATTCATGTTCTACCTGTCCTTTTTGTTTTTTTAACGACCTACCAAAAGTAGTAAACTTCGAGTTGATGAACTAGTATGCACGTTCTACCTATCCTTTAGCTCTCATTGAAACAGGGGTATTTTCATATATTGATTCAAGTAACTTGTCATGGAGAATGAGTGTTACTTAATTTTATGACTTTTGTTCGATCATTAGAGAATACGTGTGGGTTTTTCCTCAAATGACCAAAAAGTTGAACGCTATCACACAAAGTGATATATTTACAAAAGGGTACCATATTTTCCTATCTTTAGCATGAATATAGCATTTTGGACAGGGTTTTTAAATTGTGATGCATTATCACACTTCTCAGTTCTCACAATGGATATAAATAAATATCTTTCCTTACATATAGAAATGTCCAACACTAGCTCTCCTTTTATTTGATTGCCATAGTGTAATTGAGCGAAAGCACCTTGAGGATGCCAAGTATAATCTATCAACAGATGAGCTAAACTACTTATTCAAGCCTACACGGAATCAAGTGGGAAAAGGAAACAATAGCCCAAATCAGATGAATCAAGGCACCCAACAAGGAGATAATACACCAGATAAACCTATTGAAGTTGATCGATTTCTGAATTGGGCGGTATATTCTACTCTCTAGCTAGCTACTATGGTTATTATTTATGATTATGGTAGATAGTAGCTAGGTCCAAATCTAAAGCACGGACACATATATTGAAGCCTTAGTATATTTTAATGAAGAACTACTGATCTTGTTCGAAATGTAAGAAATAACTCAGATCGATCACTTGTTTCAGGTTCGGGTTCACAAGAACTGTTGGGGTCTTGAACGCACCTTAAAGAGCTCGAGGATCGCGTTTGTGAAATTAAACAGGATGCTGAGCGCATTCTTGATTGTCGTGGTGGTTATCATTTGGCTGCTCCTCTCTAAGATTGTGAACACGGGTCAACTCGCTCTCTTGTTCGCCCCCTTTCTAGCGGCCAGCTTTATGTTCGAGAACAGTTCTAAGAACATGTTAAATGGAATCATCTTTTCATTCGCAATGCACCCCTTTGATGTGGGTGATCGCGTTATCATTGAAGATATACAGGTAATTAATTGATCGTATATTAACTTGTTTTTTCTCCCAACTTTCCATAATAATATAGATGTGTGGATGTATTTATTGATCGAGTATTTATCAATTTGTTGTTGACTGAACTTGATGAGTAGATGCGCGTAAAGAAGTTGAACATTTTGACATCGGTGTTCTATAAGTACGACACCGGAGCAGAGGTGATCTTTCCAAACTCAAAGTTAGCATCCACCAAGATTGTTAATCTTGATATCACTCCAGACCAAAGTGATAAAATGGACTTTGTCATTGATGCCGACACTCCATTGGAAGACATCAAGGATCTTGAACTCAAATTACAAATGTGAGCTTGACTAAATTTGTGTGTCATTAATTAGCGCGCTTCTATTAGTTAGTTATCATTGATCATACAAATTTGACATGATGGTTCTTCAGGTTGTTGGATGGGAATCTCTTTTACGCTTCGGGTACTAAGGTAGTGAAGAATGGTCCGAATCCTGAGACCCCCAAGGAGTTGAAGATGACCATCCATTTAAAGTATTTGGTGTCCTACCTTACCGTTGAAAAGAAAGCTGCGCACAAATCCCATATCTTGAGCATGATTATGAGATTCCGCAAGGAGATGGAAGACAACAAGAAAGAGTATCCACTTGATCATAAGCCTTATGTTCTTCAACTGACCACCGATAAGGTGAAGCTGTCTGAAGTTGAACGCTTCAAACACCATATTTTAACGAGGTAATTAAACACACTTATAGCCACTTTACAAATTATTGATTGAGCTACTATAGGACTATTTTAAAGAACAACTTTATGATTAATGAAGGACTAACATTCGTACTTATAAAAGCTTATCTAAGAAATTAATAGCAAGTATTTTGAGCAAGTGCACTTTTGTAGTTAATCTGCTTAGTTAACTTTTGTTATAGGTGTGATAGCCTTGTAGAGAAGTATATTTGCAAGGTTGTGATGACGGATCTTAAGGTTGTGATGACGGATCTTAACGACGAAGAATACAAAGTCGAGCTGGCTCTCTATGTGGGAAGTCCAACAACAGGTTCCGATTCGGTGGAGAAAACGCAGGATCATGATCAGTCTGAGAAGCCTCAGCTCAAGTTGATTTCATCTGAAATCAAGGATGTAAATGCTTTCTTCTCCCAAATTTCATTCAAAGAATATGGTTATTCTGCCTTAAGAGTTACAAAAGACGGCCAACCCATATATTCGAAACCAGAACAAAACAATGATACTCGACCAACACCAACTAATCCTCCTCAGGTACTATGTTAGCATTGTACCTGAAGCATGTCATGAAATATCAATTTAATTTGTACTGTGTTTGTTTATATACTAATAACGTAGATTTTGCAATTGCAACAGCCACAGGGTAAGCAAGCTATTGCAACAACTTCAGCTGCAAATTTAGAGGGCGATGAAGAAGAAGCGAGTTTACTGCTAAGAAAATCATTTAGGTGATGCTTAACGCAATGGTGCCGGAAAAAAAAAACCTTTATAGGAGACGGAATCGATATATACTACTACATTTTAATTCGAGTTTCGTGTTGTGAAGGTTCACTCGATTTGTTATTTTGTACTATAAAATTATTCATAAGAGAAAATCTCTATAAATAGAACTTACATGAAATGAAATACTCCTATTTAAGAGATAAGAATTGTAGCTAAATATATATATACTCCTTCCGTGTGGAAATACTTCTCATTCTAGTATATTTTATTCTATCAACAATACTTGTCAGTTTGTATATTTTTTAGGATTTTTCCAATTTTGTCCTTGAAAAAATGCTCAAAAAAACAAAAAATCTTGTTCTCTAAAAAAATAAGCAAACTAATATAACATATAATGAATATGCAACTCAAAAAGGCAAAACTAACAATTTTGTGCTTGAACAATTAATACTTGTCATTTTTTGCATATTTTTCACAGGATTTCTACTTTCCATGTTCGTTTGGTTAAACACGGAAAGTTCCTATCAATTTAATTCATAGGAAATATAATTTCCGATTATTGAATTTCATGTGATTTGTCAAAATATTTTTGGTTATAATTGATTACCCAATAATTAAATTGCGACAACTTATTTAGTTGAAGCAGAAAAATCATGGGAATTTATTTAAAACGGTTTTTCTAACAAAATGTAGAATGATAGCACAAACAAAATCTAATGTTGTTACACAAACAAAATCATGTTACATGACATAATTTCGCTCTTCTATAGTATAGTTGTAACACAAACAAAATCATGTTACTACATGACATGATGACAAACGTACAATATGTGTATAAGTTGTAAGAATCTAATGTTAATTGTTTAGATTATCGCATCAACCAAGTTTGTATCAACATTAATAAGGCACATATATCATCATACCATCTACCACAACGTACAGGGTCTTCTTGTACACTAGTTCAAGGATAGATTAGGGACAAGAATTTGACCAGTAAATCTTAAATGATAGTACAAGAAATGCCCAATTAAGCACCATTCCTCTATTTTAGTTTGCAGTTTTGTTGCTTGAGCTTAAGTAACTTTGTTATGATAGCCTGGAGACGAAGGGATACAATTGTTGTAACTTGTAAGGCTGTGTTGACAAGCCTAGAAGATGACAAAATCAAGATGGCTTTCTCTATGTAAGTAAGAAATCAATAAAATCTGAAATTCAAAATATACAACAGTGAGCTAGCTTCATGATTTGATCAAGCATGCAATGACATTAGTTGTTTAACAATTTTAAATTTAATTTCCTTGGTCAATTAATTAATTTACCAGGATGTTGGATGATAATACAAAAGAGTTCAAAGAGAGACGTTTTTCATTGAAGATTATCCCTTGTATTTCCCTTGTACCAAGAGAAATGGCAGGTAATGTCAGAATTTTAATTTGTAGGATTCTCAAGTGTTTGCACTCATGCATCGTGTCCGCGCATTCCTTTTGTACTAAGTACAGAATGCTATGACTGGAATATTCAAAATCTACGGGAGATGCAATGCAACACCAACACTACTGCAGATTCACAAGAGAATGACAAGGAATTACCTTGAAACTCTCCTACACAACAAACCCTCCTTTTCTATTTTATTTTTTCAAGTTGTCAGATTAAATATCCATTCAATAAATTAGTAACAATTATCAATATATTCCAATATACTTCGTGATTAATCGAATGGAGCATAATAGGGTTCTGCCAAAAAAAAAAAGGGATTTTAGAGACTACAATGACAATATGGGAGAATTTCAGAATTAGGGTGCATTTGGATGACATATTATAATGTAAAACTGGCAATATAATAATAGCTTTAATGCAAAGTGATCCATTGGAATGTATCACCCGAACACACCCTTACTGCCAACAAATTGAAGTTATTGCCTGAAGGCATCTATTCAAGCAGTTGAAATTTCACGGTAAAAAACATGAGGTTTTTCCGCTTCGACTCCTGTGGGCAATGCCAAAGACCAAAAAAAAAATCGAAGTTATTGTGGTGAAAATACGCCCTTACCTGTATACACAATACAATCACATATCTACATGTTGTATCAAGGATTCTGCCCTGCAAATAAATACGACTTTCTGTGCAACTTTCATACAGCACGTATACTTCTTTCCCATAACTAATACAGTTACAGTTCAATTCCATTAGTGTACATGATGTAGCCAGCACAACAAATCATACAAGTATTTCTTTTTTATTGTGATCAATTTTTGTAATACCATAAACATTGTGAATGACAGTCAATCCCTCCCCATCAGGATATAAAGATACAACAGAAAAATGTTACAAGAGTCTTTCGTCCATCCAAATTTAAACAAGTTTGGAGGACAATTCAATTATATTCTTGGAAATTGGCATGGCCTGTTGCTTGGGCATGCTCAACGGCCTCCTGCACAAACAATAGAGCAAAGGGCGTTATACCGATATTGCAAACACAAGAGAGGGAGCTAGTTATTACATGGATTGCAAGTACAGAGAGAAGCAAAACCTTCTGGCCCTTGACACCGATTTGGCAAACTCCACAACGCAGCGTGAAGTTGGCAGTGTCGGTGAATTTCCTTTTCCTGAAGGTTTAAAAATGATGAGACAAAAGTCATGCAAGAGATAAATGTAGAGCTAGCATTGCATTTTTGTGTGCATATTACATGAAATCGCCACAAAAGGCTTCTTGAGGTGGCTATTTTGAAACTATGACTATTTACATGAGCTTAAAATGCACCGAAAAGCAAACATGTAGGCAAAAAAATGCTCTCAAGATAATTAAAGGAAGTTAATGTGGCGGTCATAAAAAAAAAATCATCATGCAATGTGTTTTATAGTCCTGTAAGAGACAACAAAACTAACAAAAACCCGATCTTCGACGGTTCTAATTAAAGCCTTTGAGACATACCTTTGTTGTTCCTTGACAAAATTGAGTGCAATCCTCTCAACCGGCCCAATCGTTCGGTCACCAAGCACACTAAAAATAGTCTGATCAAACTCCTCTGAAGCTTCTTCGAAGGGAGACATCTGCATAAAGAGACATAAATATAAACTGTTCTGTTTTATTGATAAATTCCAAGGAGGGGGGAAATCAAGAAATCATACGGCCAACGCATCATAATGAAGCCCGTCATAAATTAACATAACTCTCTCATTGAACATCCGGTCCTGTTCAATACCCATAAATACAAAACAGCAAGTTATGTGAGGCACAGACGATATAGTAAAACTTGAATCCAAAAATGAAGAGAAAACAAGGTAAAAGTGCTAACCTGTCCATACAGATCACATCGAGAAGTTTGGATATCGTATGCAGCTATCTCACGGCCATAAAAATCAGCCAATATTGAGAGCTCAATAGCACCTTCATAATACAGTTCAAACAGATGCAAGATCAAACCAACACCAAATTTCTCAAAATATTGCTGATATCTGGAATTTCTAATCTTAGTTCTGTGTAATGTGTCATATAAAGCAGAGAGTACTTTTTTTGGTTTAGTTAAAGATTCACCTATGATTTTACTGAAAACCCCCAAAGGAGATCATCAATAAAAGAACATAATTGCAACAAAGTGCAAATTAGAGAACACTAGAAGCACAAGATTAAAAATATGGTTTAAAAACCCGCTTGCTTGTGTGTATGTTCCTTGTACTTTCCCATAAAACTTCTGTCGTATTCATACATAAAAAAAAAAAAGTAAACCTTCCTACATTTACATAAGACTTGTATTATATGCTTATGTTGTAGCAATTTTCTTTTTCAGCCATGTAGCTATGTCAGAGTTTGTCCTGCAACTCTAACAATAACATTATTTCATGTAGAATCCTCTAGATCTATATCAGATATCTTATCATCATTCTATGGGACAATTTGAACTCGTATTTGATATCCTATGACCTCATGAACACTTCTGTCACTCAGCAAACTCTAACCTACTCAACTATCAACTCCAAACAGCCACCTAAACAGGCAATCATGGCATGGACTTCTAGCATGGGATCAGGCTTTATGTTCAAGTTTCATAATCCAGAAAGGAAAGAAAAACTACAACTTAAAAATGCACTGCTTAAAACTGTTAAAAACAAAAAGCCCAATCAGTATACCTAGGAATTGTTTGTCTATTTATCATTGATATAGATTCCATGAGAAATCAACTTGTCACCCATCAAAAGAACAACGGAATACTTTCTGATATAAACACTGATCATGAAATAGTTTAGCTGGAAAAAGGCATACATTAAACTAAATAACTCACAGAACTCAGTGGTCACAATTAACACCACATTTGTTTATGTATGTACAAGTTAAGAAAAAACATCATTACATATGGAAATCACCAACTTAGAGAAAACCTCTTATATCACTAACGGTATATGAAGATTACAAGTTTTAACTAATATTATAGTAATTTGAAACATGCCCTTTGTCTATGACAAGTAGATATACTAAATTGAGGGTGTGCATTGCTTCTTTTGATGAACTAGCTTTATTTTTACCTTAGAGTTACCACTTAATGCTACAGAAACAATAGCATCAGACATGTGACAATAGAATTTATCAAAAAAAATAAGTTATCATTTCTAGGTAACTCCTAAAGTCAAATCTAAATTACCAAGTCTAGCAATTCAATACATTAAAGGAATTGAGATTGTACCTCCCCACTTTTCAGGATCCAAGATCCAGGAACAGTATTCTTTATTTGGTTTACCAAGGAATGCTTCTGAGTACTTCACAGGATCACTAGACACAGCTGCAGCTATAACCTTTAAGACACAAAAACCAAAGTATTGTTAGGGCTCCCATGCACATGGAAGACATCAAATGTAAAATGATCAGGAGGCATTGCATATGAAACATATAAGACATACTGGAGAGAATAGAAATTAGTATCAGTTGTCACAGAAAGGAATAAACCTTCATGCACATGCAGTGATTCAATGTTTTAAATATCAAATGGGCATAACTTTTTACACTTCACCAAGGAGACGTTTATCTTAGTTTTTGCACATGAACTTTTTGAGTAGGTAAACACTTGCCCATGAACCATAAATATCACTAGTAAGAATAAATGGAGCATAGCAAAAAGGTCAAGGCCACTTTTCTGCTACACAATATCCTATTAGTATGTGGTAACATTACAGATTGAGCTTTTTGAATGATGATAATTATCAAATCTGATATGGATTATGATGCAAACCTTGAGAAGCATTCCTAAGAACAAGGATGAATACTTGTACAAGGTGCAAATTCTACGCATTTATTAATATACATAGTCACCAGTACCACTGGAACCAAATAACTGTTGTGATAAACTCCAATAATTAACCGAAATCTAAGACAGAGAGGCTTTTATGTATTTCCTCTCATAATATAAACAAACTCATGTCGACAGTCATATCTTAAATCTCATCAATTAATTCAAGTTGATTGAGACAAAATTCGTTTCTAGCAAAATTGTCAGGATCAAAACAAATGATGTTTTGAAAAGTAGTGAAAGGGATTAAAGATCAATAAAATGAGCATAGTAAACATATATAACCTGTCTTAACTCAGCAGCTTTCTGTTTGTCGTGATCCATAACATACCTACAAACCGAGGGGAAACGGATCATGAGAAAGGAGTGAAATAATAACTTCCAAATATATAAAGTAAGGTATTATGGCAAAGGGTTGTACCCAACAGCATTAAATAAGCAGCTGTTATCAGAAGGAATGACACGACGAACAACAATGCCCTCCATGTTTCAGTTAAACAAATTACCTGGAGGAAATCAAAGAGATTCATTAGAAGGGGTATCATTATTAGGCCAAAGTAGCCCAAACAATTAGCTGGCAAACTAAGAGCTTGTTTAGTAAACACAGATTTTTCAAAACTAACTTTTCGGGTTTTTTCAATTCTAACTTGCTTACTTGCCAGTTTTGAAAATTCTGTTGATCAATAGAAATTATAATTATGCGAAAACTACCCCAGGGCATCTAAAGTAGTGGCAAACTGGCAATGATGAGCTGTGTGAGCAAGTGCTCATCGGTTCAAAGTTCAGTTCCTAATATCAGCATCGCATATCCCACAATTCACCATCATAAGACAGCAGCCAAATTAAAAATTCTGAGACTAGTAAAATGAAAACTATCTATAATCAAAAACTGAAAACTAAACCAACCCCAATAGAGCAAGAATAACAATTGAATTGTTCGAATGCAAGACTGGAATCCAACTGCCAAACAAAAGAACCATCTATTCACAATTAAGCAATAAATAAGCAATTGTAAATCAAATTCAAACAAGATTCATGATATGCAATACCCAGCTGAAAACAGAATAAGGGTACCTCACAACACACAATTCAAGCAAAGATAAAAGCCAATCAACAAATTATAGACGAAACCGAGACATGCCAGCCATTCAATTACACTAGAGACATAGATTGAAAGCTAGAAAAACAATCTGATTGAAAGCTACAAAAACAATCTAGATCCAGAAAGAATGAAACACACCAAAAAAGTTCTCTAATTTGCGTTGAAGGATGAGATATCTGGGGGCAAATGGAGAGATGAAGAGGAACCCAGAAGCGAAAAAGAAGGTTATTTCGGGTCTTCGAATCTGCACGGTAGAAAGCTTGCTTCTTTGAAACAAATTAGGTGGCGTTTTGGATTCGTATAGATAACTTGAATAAAGGGGATGCTATAGATAAATATAAAGGTGATGCTATCTGTGTCTGCGTTTGTTTCTGCTTATTCGCACTGGCCACAAGCGTAAGCGCTCTCCCCTTATCTGTCTCCCTGAACAAAGGGATTGTTTGGGGCCTTTGGGCAATATCACAAGTCGCACCTTTTTACCGTCTTTATTTTTTCTCAAAACATCACTTTTTTATTTTTTCTAAAATATTCTAAATTCAAAACCAATGTTGGTAAGATCAGGATTTTCAAATCATTCGACTTAGATTTTCAAATCAATCAATATATATATATATATATATATTAGAGCCACCACGTTGATTTTGGTCTCACATCATATTTAAAAAAATTATTACTCATATTATTTCAATTATTATAACTAATTTTCTTTTTTTTTTTTTTTACTTTTCCTAATATCTATCTTTTACCCAACTCTCTTAGACAATATTTATGATAATATTTTTCAATATTATTTTTAATTTTAAAAACATGGTCGAACATGTAAACAATATTATTTTGGATACATGTCAATATTATTTCACCTTTTCTTATTAATTTTTTTTCTATATTTTAAAAAATATTTATTCATGTTACTTTGGATACATATCTATCTTTTATCTTTTTATTTATTAAAATTTTGGAACTCGAAATTTGTTTAAAAAGAATAAAAATTACAATATCTTGATCTATATATCTATTTCTATCAAAAATTTATTAAATAAAATTATAGTAAAAATAAATAAATATTACAAGATGATAAAAATTACACTATCTATATCTTTTTATCCATTTATGACATAATTTTTTTTAAATCTATTTTTTATTGAAAATGATAAAAACTTATCTTATCTATTCATATTACTTGACTAAATTAAATTTTGATAAAAAAAAAATATTTGTTGTATTTATATTTTATTTATAATATGTCTAAAAATAAGTTTAAAATCCGAATCGTAGTCGTGCATGGCACGACGGGTATAACTAGTCAGATTGTAATATGCTATTTGGATCAGATCTTAAAATCATAAATTTCAAAATATATCTAAATATAGTATCAATGTATTTAGTATATTCCAAAGTATATTTGAAGTGATAATATTAAAACGGTCCAGTTAATAGACACACAATAAAAGTGCTAACTTTAGAAATTATATCAAACCTATTACCTAAATTAATATTAAAGAATCTTTTTTAAAAAATTAAAATTAACAAATAATTACCATATTTATCAAAATTATGTATTTATAAAATTCCATATTAAAAATATAATTAACAATCTTAATATATTTTCATATATTAAGATTGTTAATTATATTTTTAATATCCCGTATCAAAATTATGTATTTAGTTATGACTTATCGATATAGTTATATTATAATAAATTAATGATAGAATGTTAGAGGATCTTCATTAGGGGCCTCTCAAGTTGTCCCTCATCCAAAAATATGGTGTGAGAGACGTCCTTCAAATGAGGGATTGGGGGCAGTCTCAAGCAATAGGTAAAAATATTAATATTTAATTATTAGAGACTCAAAATGGGGCTCTCCCGATGAAAGTGCTCTTATGGTATGAGTTTGAGTTAGTTTAATGGACTACATTATTTCACACGATCGATGAATCTATCACTATATATAAATATACAAGGCGGATGGATCTAGGGAGAGCAGGCTCGCGGAGCGATTAATTTCACATGTGGAAGTCGGGATCAAAAAATTAATTCTAGAATACCGCCCCCACAAGACTGCTCGACGCGATGGCAATGATTAGGAGGAGGTTGGAGGTCGTGAGGGGGTTGAAGAAGGCGATGGCGGCTGGTTAATGCGTTAATGGAGGTTGGGAAAAGTTGACCGAAGAAGGTGATGGTTGTCGTTTCAAGTAATTTTTATTAGAGAGAATGACAATGTTCAATCCTTGTTTTTCAAAAAAAAAATTAAAAAAGATCAATAATATTATGATTGAACCATTTCTTACTTTTCACTTTCCAAATTTAAATATAGATGTAATATTTGATTTAACACTTTTCTATTTAATTAAAGGAAAACAATGTTTACCACAAAAACATTGTTTTCCCGTCCAGTTTACCATGAAAACATAAAACCCTTATTTTTATTTTGATCACACATTATCCAAGGTTAATGTTTTAGGTTTTAGGGTTTAGCGGACTTAATATTTAAGTTTTAGGGTTTAGATGGTGTGGATGTTTCAATTTAAGGGTTAGGGTTTGAAAATATGAGGTAATTATGGATTTGACAAAAATTTCCAATGAGGAAAACGGGGCCAATTGTCATGGAGGCAGAGATGAAGAATTTAAATGGGACCACTAAGATCCCGAGACGGGTACAAAAATTTCTCCGTCTCTGCATAGAAAAATTCTCCATCTCCGCCTCCATTCCCATTTCAGGGTCGGCTATTTGGGGCGGCAAGGAGGGCGGTCGCTATGGGCCCCCAAAATATAAAAGCCCCCAACAAGAAAATTACTACTAGTAAAAATAGGATTATTAATGTTAAAAAAGTCCATTATTGATTAAAAAAGCTATAATCTATGTATATATATAAAAGACACAAGAAATAAGGCCACCACGTTGCGCCACCTAGAATTTTCCTACGTGTCGTTCCCACATTAAGCCACCTAGGATTTCACCACATAAATAGGATAAATTAATCCAGGAAAGATTCTATCTAAAATAAATATGTTATCTATTATATATTAGGAATTAGGATAGATCTAAAAGATTTTATCTAAATTAAAATAAATTATAAAAAATTAGATATTATATATTAAGATATATATATTAATTTAGTTTTTCCAATTTAATTTCTATCTATTTATATAAAAAATTAAAATTAAAATTAAAATTTATTTAAAATTAAAAAAAATTATTTTATCTTTATTTATTTATCTATTTATGTAAAAGATGTATGTTAAATAAAATTTTGATAAAAAATAGAAATTTCATCTAGATAATTATTTTTCTAAATTGACTTTTGATAAAAAAAAATTAAGTTATCTTTTCCTTAATTTTCTTTTTGATTTATTTATGTATATATAAATGATTTTATTATCATTAAAAAATTCATTCTTTATTTATATTTTTTCATCATTTCTTATTAATTATATTTTTAATTTTTATTCAATTTTTTTTAAATAATTGAATTTGATAAAAAAAAATTACAAGAATTTAGATTATTTTTAACTTTTTATATTTTTTGTAAAATATTTTTTAAATTAATTGATTCTAATTATAATTCAAATTATTTTATTTATATTTTTTCATAAATAAATTATTATTAAGCCATCAAAGTTATAGTGGGCTCAACTTAATAATTTTGGCCCCGTTTCACATGACAGTATGACACCAATTGAAAAAATTTATATAATTTTTTCTAATAAATAAGTTTTTTAATATTAAATTAACATCATATTCATTAAATAAGTTATGTATTAAATTAATGTAGTCGTGCATGGCACGACGAGTATGATTAGTTTATTATCTAATATAAAAAATAAATAAAAGTTGTATGGAAAAGCGCGTTTATTTGTTGTGTTAAAAAAGGCCCATTTATATGTTAGTTTAAGGGGCCCCTAAATTTTATTTCGCTCTTGGGCCCTGAAATAATTGAGACGGACCCGAGGACCCATTTAAGTCCCCGTCCACATCCCCACGACTAGAAATCCTTGCGGAGATAATAATGGGAATTCCCAACCCAATTGTAATTTTACATAGATTTCAATTTATAATATTTTTAAGCTATATTATTATTAATATTGTGAAAGTTAAATAATTGATGCTGAAATTTTTTGGAATGTTAAAGTGTTAAACCAATACCAGAGACTTACATTTGCAGGCCAGATTAGTAGTATTCTATTTCTATGTTGTAATTAAAGTGTAAGCTCCAACAAACAATACAATAAGTTCAACTTACCTGGTGGTCAACTGACCGTGTCGTCTACTTTTTTTTGCCCATTTCTTCCCAACCAGCCTTAATTCCTGCTCCGATCCATTCCCCCATTTTCCTACAAACCTTCAAAAACATTGCCCTTCATGTCAAATTTGTCCACTTCTCTGTCCAAATCTCCAATTTCCATCTAGGTCTTCAGCTATTCCATCTAAAAACTTCAATAATATCACTACCAAAAATTTCCAACCCGGATCATCTTTCTGTGCTCCCTTTTGAATTTACTTGATTTGGGCGTTTTCTCCTCTCGTCATTGCTGAATTCCTTAAACCAAGATCATGGGTATTTGCGGAAGCAAAGGACAAGGTGTGGAGGCAGCTCAAAATGTCAATCATTCAACCTACAACAATGGGGCAGAAGACCATCCCAAGCCGCCGCCGGCGGAGCAGCACCACCAGATTCCGGCAGCGGCGGCGCCACCTCAGCAGCCGGTGAGGAAACCTTCCTCAAACCTAGGTCCCAAAATTGACACAATCCTGGGTAAGTCATATGATGATGTGAAACAGTACTATACCCTGGGGAAAGAATTGGGTAGGGGCCAATTTGGGGTGACCTATCTTTGCACAGATAAGTTGACCGGCCAACAATATGCTTGCAAGTCAATCTCCAAGAAGAAGCTTGTTACAAAGGCTGATAAGGAGGATATGAGGAGGGAGATTCAGATTATGCAGCATTTGAGTGGTCAACCAAACATTGTTGAATTTAAAGGTGCTTATGAGGACAAGGTTTCAGTCAACCTTGTAATGGAGCTTTGTGCTGGTGGGGAGCTCTTTGATAGGATCATTGCAAAGGGGCATTATAGTGAAAAGGCTGCTGCTTCGATGTTGAGGCAGATTGTGAATGTTGTTAATGTTTGTCACTTTATGGGTGTGATGCACAGGGATTTAAAGCCTGAGAATTTCTTGCTTTCTAGTAAGGATGAGAATGCCCTCTTGAAGGCCACTGATTTTGGGCTCTCAGTTTTTATTAAAGAAGGTATAGATCTTGATTTATTTTTGCATCCGTCTGATGATCTACATGACCTTTTTGGATCTTCTAATTTACTTGGATTCTCATGCCTTTGATGGATGATTAGTCTTCTAGAATCATAGGGGTATTTTTGTTAGTACTTGATGATCATGTTTTGACCCGATTATTATTGATTTTGAATTTTTTATTGGTATGGTTAGGCTACCATTCGGTTACCCTAAATCATAAATCATCCTTGTGGACGATGATCATATAAATTCTTTCACTAAAAGGATTATTTGTAATTTGAGTGAATCTTAAGTCAAAAGGGTTGTTTTTTCTCATGTTATTTTGGTTATAGCAGATCAATTAGTTGTTTAAAAACATTTCAAATTATCTTGAATTGATTGTTACAAACAAAAATACATTCTCGTCTTTTGGGTCTAAGAGGGGAATTTCTGGATTTGCAAAATAAGCCTTTCTGTTGAATATAGTGACAATAAAGAGAATTGATTGAAACTTTTTGGTATTCATTGGTGCAAGAAAATATTCATAGTATCACATTCAATGGCTTGTTGAGGTTCCTGCCATTTTTCATGGTCAGCTTAAAACAATCTTAAGATATGATGTCAATTGATATTGAAATACTTTTTCTTCTTTATCCTGCTATGGCCGCTAATATCAACATCTACTTTCGTACTTTGACCATCAAGGTGATTCTGCATTTCTGCATACATGTATGTTCTTGTGATTAGAGGATAATTATAGCATTTTCTTTGCTTCTTCTTCAATGTTCCATACAAAAATATCTTCCTAATTAACTGAGCAAGAAAACTGTTTTAGGTAAGGTGTACAGAGATTTTGTTGGCAGTGCTTACTATGTTGCTCCTGAGGTATTACGACGTAAGTATGGGAAGGAGGTTGACATTTGGAGTGCTGGAGTCATGCTGTACATTTTACTTAGTGGTGTGCCTCCTTTTTGGGCTGGTAATATTCCTTTATGTCTCTTTTTCTTTTTCCCAAGATATTTATAATGATTGCTGGAATGTTTGTAAATTAATTTCTCCTTTATCATTGCATTAATTGCTGCGTCTTCCAGAGACTGAGAGGGGCATTTTTGAGGCTATCCAGGAAGGACAAATTGATTTTGAAAGTAAACCCTGGCCATCAATTTCAGCTGGTGCCAAAGACCTGGTCCGGAAAATGCTGAGGCAGGACCCGAAAGAGCGCCTAACTGCTACTCAAGTTCTTGGTATGTCCAGATATAGCTTGCAATGATTATTAGATATTGGTAGGGGGGGAAAAGTTATCTTTCTTGAATCAGTTAAATCATGTAGGATAAATTTCGACCAAAAAAAATCATGTAGGATAAATAGCACTGTTTATTCTCTGCTTGACATTGGCAGTATTTGAACCTACATAAGTTTTGTAGATGTGTGAGAGAGAGAGGCCCTTCTAATGTCTTATGCTTCAGTAATAAATTGTAAGTAGGATGTGAGAAAGAAAACATGTACAAAAATTTACATTTTACAAAAATGCAGCATAAGATTGAATTGTATTTTGTAATTCTCTTACCGCACACTATTTCCTTGGGCGTATGATTTTTGCAGGTCTTTAAACTTTGCTTTGAGTTGTTTTTTTCATAGATTATCATGTCATTGATTGAACCTTATGCTTTTCTGAGATGTTTTATTTTGATTTAATGGCGTGAAGTCTTATTGATTTGTGTGTTTACCACTTACGCTTGATTTATTTTGTTAATATAGAGCATGCATGGCTGAGAGAAGGCGGAGATGCATCAGATAAGCCAATAGATAGTGCTGTGTTGTCCAGGATGAAGCAATTCAGAGCAATGAACAAATTCAAGCAACTTGCTTTGAAGGTGGGGATAGTAAAAATGTAACTTTTGAGCATCAGTTGTCATCATCAGTGTTTCATTTTTTTTCATCTTGATATAATTAGGTCATTGCTGAAAATCTTTCCGGTGAAGAAATCCAAGGACTGAAACAGATGTTTGCAAATATTGACACTGATGGCAGCGGATCAATCACCTATGAAGAACTAAAGGAGGGCTTAGCTCGTCTAGGATCCAAACTCACTGAAGCAGAAGTTAAGCAGCTCATGGAAGCTGTAAGATACATTCTGAACCCTTTTTTACATTCCCTTTGCTTAATCTAATAGTTAGATCATGCCGAAATGAAAATTACTTGAAACCACAAAATTCTCATGGTATTTCTAAAGGAAACAACCATAATATTATCCGCGTGAAAGGGAAGCGAAGAGGGTATTTTGGACTTTTTGTAGGTGTGTTAACTACAAGCAACAAGTGCTGTTTCTTACAGGCCTATAAGTGGTCTAAAAGTTATGGCTAATCCTTTTGCTTGGCTTGTGTTTGTGGTCTTCCAGGCTGATGTAGATGGAGATGGAACGATTGACTACATTGAGTTCATCACTGCCACTATGCACAAGTACAAACTTGAAGCAGAGGAAAATCTTTACAAAGCCTTCCAATATTTTGATAAAGATAACAGCGGGTAAGTAGCCGAATCTTACATTTCTCTTCTTTGATGACTTAAAAGTTTGAAAGCTGTAAAAACTTTGTTGACGAAATCTGTCAATTTCAATTTCTTCTCCATCTTTGTCTATCCCGAACAGTTATATTACTAGAGATGAACTAGAAACGGCAATGAAAGACTATGGAATCGCTGACGATTCCACAATCAAGGAAATTATAGCTGAAGTAGACAGCGACAACGTAAGTCTTGGAGTTCTTTTTAGCACAAACAAATAATCCTTAAAATTCTTTATTATTCCTGTACATGAAACTGAATTTGATTGTGGCTTGTAACTACAGGATGGAAGAATCAACTATGACGAATTCCGTAACATGATGAAGAGTGGAACCCCTCAACAACAGAAGCTCATCTAGACTTTTTTTTTCGGGAAGTGAGTGATGAAGATGGAGAGTGGTGACTTTGAGTTTTGTTTGTTTGACCCAGCCAGGTTTTTTGATTCGTGTAAAAAAGAATTGTGCATAACAAACAGGATACTTGAATTGCTTGTTTTACCTTGTGGGTTTGAATATCCTACTGCAAAATCTGTTGTAAAAGGATTAAGAGTGAGTGATGATCATTATGGCACTGTCTGATTACCTTGTTCTGTGTTAATTTGCTTCATTTCGCACATTTTCTTCGTAAATAAACATTTGTAACGAAGCAAAATTATTAAAGGCAAAATATGTAACATAAGTACATAACCTAACATTCCAAAATAACCCGAAGATAATAAAATATGTTCGACCATTACCTAAATGGTGAATAGTGACAGAGAATATTAGGATTAGGTAACCGTTTTTAATCAATAATCCACAATCATTTTTTAAACCAACATTGACCCAACTCAACAACCACATTAA
Source organism: Fallopia convolvulus (assembly GCA_964016875.1). Taxonomy (NCBI): domain Eukaryota; kingdom Viridiplantae; phylum Streptophyta; class Magnoliopsida; order Caryophyllales; family Polygonaceae; genus Fallopia; species Fallopia convolvulus. Next base: position 36,411,128 of record OZ024737.1, read on the forward strand.
CAGGTGTAGTTGTTCCCTACATAGAATATTACATAATTGTACGAGCTGTCACATGGAGAATTAGTACATCTAGCAAAAAATCAGTAAAGAGACTTTTTTTAATATATAACCTAATCATAATCACAACTAAACCTCACGGTTTTACACAATTGTAAGCTTTCCTCCTTTTCATCAAAATAATATTCTTCCTCCTCTCCGTGTATTGTTCAATGTCCACTAACGTAGCATATCATATTTCAAATCCATGATTTATATACTTGTTTATATAAGGTCAAGGGTGTCTTTAACAAACATAACAAATTGCAAATTTTTAAGTAATTTAAAACTGTGTTTTAACAGGCTTAACTGAAAAATCGGAAGCAATATTATGGGTGTGTTTCCTTTATAAATGGTCTTTTCCTTGTTTTTATGCGGACAAAATGAAAGCTCACTATGCAGACACAGTTTGCGGGTTCTTGATCCAAGTTGTGACCTGGGTGCATGGAAAGTGAAAGCTCACCATAGGATCATGTGACATCTTGTACTCGACTGAGGAACAAGGAAAATGCTATAACCACCTAAATATATACTCTAATCCGGATCAATGAGGATTTGGGACAATTAGGTTTGTTCTTCCAGTTGATTATTATTGATTGACCTCATCTTGGCCTAAAGGCAAAAAGGAAACACCATTGCCAATAGTTTTCTCAAAACATCCATGATCAGACTTGAATTCGCAGATTATACACATAACCACACTAATCGAAAACCGGAAAAACAAAAAAAACGAATCTCTTGACCAAGTTCTATGCAAGGAGGTGGGAAGGGGGGAGATTTGCAGACTTTGAGCTCTACTGCTTCATCAAGTTCCTGATGACGTATGGGAGAATACCACCATGGTCGAAGTAAGCCAACTCCACCTACAAAATAAAACAAATATGAGAGCATGTTCATTATAGTAGAGTAGGAAGATACTAAGCCTAATGAGCATCATGAGCAGTTTATACCTCAGTGTCAAAACGCAGTGTGCAAGTGAACGCCTTTCCGGCATCAGTTGTGACAGTGATATCTTGACCAGGTTTGATCTCACTAACGTTTGAAGGAAGGTCAATGGTGAAGCGCTCGTGACCAGTCAAGCCGAGTGTATCAGCATCCTCTCCAGCCTTGAAGCAGAGTGGAATGATACCCATACCGACCAAGTTACTGCGGTGAATCCTCTCAAAGCTTTTGGCTATAACTGCTTTCACACCCTATATACCAGAAAATACCGCATACATAAATGTATTAGTTTAAGGTAAGAAGGGGATAGAAAAGATGACTGTGTAAAGGAAGGACGGTCAAGTCACCAGCAACATGGGGCCCTTTGCAGCCCAATCACGAGAGCTTCCACTTCCATACTCTGCACCAGCCAGGACAATTGTTTCATGTCCTGCCTCCTTGTATCTCTGCACAAAGCAAAGGATGGAACATGGTTCAGGAATATACATCAAATCATTCTTCACGTGAAAAGGGACAAAACGTTTGCTTGTCAGAACCAAATGAGAAGCTTGAAGTTAAGGTTGATCAATACTGGCAGAATGTTAGACCCTTTAAATTGAAAATAAAAAAGATTTTAAAAAATCAGAAAATAAGTATCTCGCTATTTAGCCAAATTAATCATTCATTCATCAAGGCTCCATAAGTAAAAGCTGGTTTCCTCCTTTTATAATAGATAAACAAAGCAACTAATACTAATAATCCAGATAATGGAAAACAGCATGGAGGAAGTGGGGGAAAATGGGCAAGTGTAGTAAAAAAAGGGAGTGAGAACATGAGAGATTTTAGAAACTATCTATAAAATGGGGGAATGAAGTAAATTATAATCACTAATAAAATCAAGAATTTGGATTTACATCAAAGAAGGGCAAAATGATGATCATACCGTGGCTGCATCAAATACATATAGTTTCTCTCCGGTTGGGATGTGAATGGTCTTTGGACCGACTTCCCCGTTCAAGAACTTGTTGACAATACGTATATTTGCAAATGTGCCCCTTGCCATGATCTCATCATTTCCTCTACGACTACCATATGAATTGAAGTCCTTGCGGTCCACTCCACGCTCAAGCAGGAACTTGGCTGCAGGGCTATCTTTGTGAATGCTTCCTGCAGGAGAGATGTGGTCGGTGGTGATACTGTCTCCAAAATTAAGCAAGCAGTACGCGTCCTTGACTCCATGCGGGCCAGGGGGGTCCACCCTCATGTTCTTGAAGTATGGAGGGTCGTGAATGTAGGTTGAGTTTGGGTCCCATTTGTAAAGTTGTCCAGTAGGAACCTCAAGAGAGTTCCACATTGGGTTCCCCTTTGTGATGGCTTCGTAAGTTTGCCTAAACATGTCAGGCAAGACGCTTGATTGGACAGCCTGTAACAGCGCCAAGTGGTATCAAATTCTGGTTCTGATACATTTTTATTGTGTTACAATATCAGATATTACAAAGACTTGTACCTGTGCTATCTCCTCGTTTGTGGGCCAGATGTCCCTGAAATATACACTTTTTCCATCTTTTCCAGTTCCAATTGGCTCTTTATCAAAGTCAATGTCAACCTGGAATTTGCAAAGAATGAAGGGTAAATATTCAAAAATAACTGGTTTGTGTCTCTTCTGCATGCATTTACAGTTTGACATATCCATCAATCACTATGATTCGGATGTAAGATTATAGAACTTCCAAGAAAAGAGTGGAGAAGCACGATAAATAGCTCAGTCAATAAAAGGACAGCTGTGTAGGCAACAACCAAGTGCATAGGCATAGGCAACAACCAACAGTGGTGAAACAAGATATTATGTTTACCGTGCCAGCAAGTGCATAGGCAACAACCAATGGTGGTGAAGCAAGATAATTAGCTCTGGTGAGTGGATGTACACGCCCTTCAAAGTTCCGGTTACCAGAAAGGACAGCTGCAGCAACAAGGTCTACAAAAGCAACCAACTTGATTTGTCAGACTTCATAAAGAAAAGTCAAGTTCCTAGAGATTTCATTCATCCAGATATTCCACTATTATTTTATACTATAAATTACACTCATGCCAATCAACTAATATCATTAGAAGAAGAAAAAAACAATAACCCCCTTGCAAAGATGAAAATGCAGCATGCAGCTGCAGACAAATACTAAAAACATTTCAACTAGGAATTTCCCAATCATATCATATGACAGAGCAACAAATGATAAACAGATAAGCTCCCAGGTTTATTAAATATCCTTGAATGACACTCCATAAAAAACAACAGACTGGTTTTTTTGGGAAGGAAAGGAAGAAAGTGTTACCATTTTCAGAAATAGCAGCAGAAACTGATTCATCTAGGTCTCCAGAGTTTCCAATACAAGTTGTACAGCCATATCCAACAATGTTGAAACCTTGTTGGTTAAGATACTTTTGCAGGCCACTAATAATATATAAGACACCAAAATTACGGGCTGAGATAAATATTTACACAGATAAGAAAAGAAAAGAATGGTGATATCACTTTCTTGTAATAAAAACAGTACCTCTGAAGCAGGTATTTTGTAACTACTCCAGATCCAGGAGCGAGACTGGTTTTAACCCATGGTTTGACCTGAAATAATCACACCCAAAACATTTGAGAAAACAAACACCATCTATGAGGAACTAAATGGAGCAGAGAGTACTTTTGTATCCATCACAAAGAAAAGGGCTACTTAGATCAAAATAGGTTACAAAGTACCAACCTCCAAACCTAGTTCACAGGCTTTCTTTGCAACAAGTGCAGCACCCAGCATGACACTAGGGTTAGATGTGTTTGTGCAACTTGTAATTGCTGCTATTACAACACTACCATGTTTCAGCTCAGCAGGCTGCCCTTGATGTGTAAATTTCACCACCTTGTCCTGCTGTTCCTTAGGGACAGCAAAGCCCTGCATGATTTCAAAGTGTTATACAAGGACCATCACAGAAGACGTGTAAATATGAGCTGCCAAGGATGATAGAGCATCTGCTTGCAACTTCACACTTTTGGGGATTTCTATAGAGGGGTAGAAGTGAGAGGGATATTCAAGGGTACAGTTAGAGGGACAAATGTTCACCAACATCTGCTTGCAACTTCACACTTTTGGGCAGTTCTATAAAAGGGGTAGAAGTGAGAGGGATATTCAAGGGTACAGTTAGAGGGACAAACGTTCACCAAATTTGGGCAAATAAAAAGCAGCAAGGCATGATGCTTAGCGCATAATGTTTTCCTTGGCAACATTATTAATCTACACTTTTATAAAAATAAATACTTTTTGTGCAATAAATAGTTTTTGGTGAGAAAAATTTTAATTTTACCTGACAAAGACTTGCGGTAAATATTTCAACAATATCAAGTATACTATTTTCTTTCAGCGATAAAACAAGGTAAGAAAACTTTTTTAACCTGCGTAAGATGATTGAGGGTAGTGCTAAATTCTTCTAAGGTCAGCCTCCCAAATCATTATCAAAGAATCAAGCAAAAGAACAAAAAAGTTTCATTTAGGGTTCATCAGCACTTTACCTTGAATCCTACTTTATTGTCTAGACATGAATGCCAGTCAGCTTTCATATCCTTTAGTGGGACTCGGTCATGAGGCCTGTTAAAAGCAGAAAACAAAGCCCGTAAGATACAATCTTTTAGAGACAAAGAGGCAATAAATAAACCAGGTATTTAAAGCACCTCTTAGGTCCAGAGATACAAGGCTCAACTTCTCCTAGGTTCAACTCCAAGTAAGATGAGAAAACCTTTTCTTGTTGTGGCTGCTCAAAAAGAAAAAAGAAAAAAAGGAGAGAATATTTGTTTTCAATCAAATATCACCAAAGTTTAGGAAAGAGTGAAACCTCAGATTAAAACAAAAGGCATATGATTTTACCTCTTTATAGTCTACAAACATCTTGTTAGCACGCAAATAAGATTCTACCATAGAAACCTGTGATAAGCAAGAACAGAGCACATTATACACAATCGGCATCATGTCAAACCAAGGTCAGTAGATTCTCAGTTCTAATTGTGTATGTTCAAATGGGAGTGGCAGAGAGCTCACAGTTTCATCACTTCTTCCAGTTAATTTAAGATAATCTAATGTGACATGGTCAACAGGGAAGAAGCCCATAGTTGCCCCATATTCAGGAGACATGTTCGCTATGGTCGCCCTATCAGCCAAGGACAACTGACCTACACCTTCACCTGTTATATACAAATAACTTAAAAAACATGACTTCTGGATCATGCAAAACAAGTAACAGTTCAAATTTCATCATTATCACATTAACTTACCATAAAATTCAACAAACTTGCCAACGACACCATGTTTCCTCAACATCTGTGTCACAGTCAGCACCAAATCAGTAGCTGTGACACCATTTGGCAATTTACCAGCTAACTTGAATCCGACAACGCCAGGTAAGACCATACTCATGGGCTGCAAAAATCAACAGCTACACCATTAGAGATATTAAAGTTGATAGCACATCAGCAGGATCTAGATGATGAAAAAGTAGTTATCCATACAAGTATTGTGACCTTGTGTCATAAAGATAAAAGGAAACAATAGCCATAAGCCCCAAATTTTGAATTTGAAAAAACACACATAAATACACTACTTTGTGACAAAGCAAACAAGATTGCAATGGTTACATAATAAAGTGTAGAAAAATTCTAGCACGCGTTACCCTGCCATACGGTAATTTGTTTTCAGACAAATGACGCTTTGCATTTCATCAAGATGGTTGTTCAAATAGATTATGTAATCCGTATGGGCTTACTAAGAACAAGGCCTTGCTGTTAGAATGTAAGGTTACTGTGACAATGAAAGTCACCTTTCAAGGGTTGATGAATCATACACAGCAAAACGACATCTACCCAGTGTATCCCTCATAGGCTGGAGTACATAACAAGAAAGGATCCGAATTCGGAACAAAGAGAAAAGGAGCCTTGAGAAGTTCAGAGCAGCTACATAAGGAAAGAATATGCAAACAATAATAGCTCTAAAATGTCTGAAAGAAAGCATCATATTTCAGTAGATTGAAGCATCGAAAAAGCTCTATCCAACTTCAGAAGACCGTTAATTAGAGACAGCATTCATAAAAGTAATAATAAGGAAAAATGAATTCAATTATACTCACTTGACCAAGCATGGCTGCCTCGGCCTCAATTCCTCCAACTCCCCAGCCAGCAACTCCAAGGCCATCAATCATAGTTGTGTGTGAATCAGTACCAACCACACTGTCTGGATAAAGCATACCATTTGTATTGAAAACAACCCTTCCAAGATACTCAAGGTTGACCTGACAGTACCGAGAACCTTTTAATAAGTGCAGAACATCTTTATAATGCCAAAAAAATTAAAACTATGTGTTTATGCCTCTACTTAACCTCTGGTAACAAAATAATTCATAATAAAGCATCATCCAAAACCTAGTACATCAAGTATCAATTATATTATCATTTTGGTTCTCTATAGTCTATAATATGAAAGTTGGAGAAAGAACATATACATAAATATAAATGAAAGCCTTAACATTCACACAGAAAACCAGTGTCAGTTATCAAAGGACTTCAAGTCCCAAACATTGTGGTGGATAAATAGTAAGATTAAGTTACCCCAAGTGTCAAACTTCCCAATTATAAACAACTTTGCCTAGAGAACCTCATGGTCATATACATCTTGTCATGAGGAATATATCATCAACTTTTTTCTATTCATCTCCTTAAGCATAAATAGGTCAAGAGTATAAGGTGAAGAACTTCTATTTCAAACCAAGGACAAAGATTATGATTATTGACCAACATAAACAATTGATAATACATAGTTCATGGCTGATCAATTGGATACAATTGACCCAAAGAATACCTTAAGTTTAATCATAATTTAGAAGTGTGTTCAGCAGATCACTAAGATGAAAAAGATCAAATGTTAATGTGTAATGTAATTGTCTCATTGACTGATTAACTACTGATCTAGAAGGAAAATCATTCAGAAAAGCCAATAGGATTCTCACCTGGTGGACAATACCAGAACCAGGAGGAACAACAAGCATGTTCTGGAAAGCAGTGGATCCCCACTTCAAAAACCCAAACCTCTCTTTGTTTCTTTGGAACTCAAGCTCCATGTTTGCCTGTACTGCATTCTCCGACTTTGCTACATCAACTTGGACTGAATGATCAATAACAAGATCCACGGGCACCTATTATGTAATATGCAATTAGGAGCTAAGATACATTATGGTCACCGGACACACGCATCTAATGAGTAATAATAATCAATTCTGAGCATGAGTAAAATTGCAAATTTTTCGTGCTTCTAAATTAAAGAAAATCTGTCTCATGCAAAAAAATATAGCTTTAGGAAAACACAAGTGAATTCTGAGATGCAGGAAGACAATATACCAATGGATTAATCTTGTTGGGGTCACTACCAAGATTGTTCATTGCATCTCGCATAGAAGCCAAATCCACCACGGCTGGAACACCAGTGAAATCCTGTAAAAGAATATTCAGATATTAATTGTTAAACAGATACCATGCTGAAACAATTTTCTGAAAGAAGGAATGCCATGAACCTGTAGAAGAACACGAGCAGGCTTGAACGGGATTTCAACTTGCTTCGGTGCCAAGTTTTCCCAGTCAATGATCTTCTCCACATCATTCTTAGTAACTTGGAATCCATCACAGTTACGAATAGCAGATTCCAGAAGAATACGAATGGAGTACGGTAACTTGTCTGCATGTAAAGAAGGGCGTCACTTCAAAAGCGTGTTTTGTAAGTAGCCAGGAAAAATTGAGAGCTCCACAATTTTATGAAGCAGATCTTCTAACAAAAAAGCCGTGAATTTGTAGTATGTATAAGACGGCAACCAGATGGCCTTACCAATCCTTGGATCATTCAAAGCTGGGAGACTGTAGAACTTTCCAAACTCACCACCACCGGGCTTTGGAAGACTTGTAAGTATTTCCTTGAAAGGATGCTCAGCAGCTGAAGGGCAATAATATTCATATGTCAATCATTTGTCATTCAATAATTACAAGTTAGACAAATCAACAAATACTAACTTAATGAATTAAGAACAAATGAATGACTTCTGTTTTCGTGGAAACAGGCTCATAAATTAACAGAACCCAAATGTCTATACTACAGACAGAATTGTCAGGAAACATCACAATATGGAGTATAACCACTGAACTCCTAATAGTGAAATCTTGCTCATCAGAAAACATCATAGACCAAGGACAGCAAATTAAGCTAAAACAAAATAATGTAGTGCCGGTCCATCTACTACATAGACGATTCTGCTTTAGTACAACGATAGAGCGATGAACAAATAATCGATACTGTCTATCTACTACTAGATATCACTTCCGGAAATAGAAATAATAATCAACCTACAAGGAGGGGCTCTAAGACACTGAAATGACGAAACAAGCTTTCCTGGACAACGCAATCTACCGAATTACCATTCACGACATCAAAACACAGCACTAAACGCCAGCAAGAGAATATTAAAAGCAAACAAAAGATCATCTCACCCATGGTGGCAATCTTGCGCTGGAAGCGCTCGACAAGAGGCGTGGCGGTCCTGATCTGAGCTCTAAGGCTGACCGGTGATCGCCAGCCAACACCGTGACTCCAGCGAGGAGTGGAGCACCGGAGAGATCGTAACGCCGACGATAAGCTCGCCGATCGGTTAAAGGTCAGAGAAGACGGCGCGGACGGCCTCGGAACGTGCGGTAACTTCGAGAAAGAGACGGAAGGGGAGGAGAGGGAAGACGCAAAACGAAGACGAGTAGCTCTGAGAAGCGCAGATGACGACGATGAAGGAGGTACCGAAGCAGCTATCATGACTTTTCTAGTAGTTTGGTTAGAGGCGTGTGGCGTTGGTGTGGTGGGGAAAGAGAGAGATGGTGAGAGATTTATTAATCGTATTGTAACCCTAAAAATTCCTTTCAAAAATCTCGAATAATACAATTTTATTTTATTTTATTTGTGGTCTACTGGTCTAGTCGAATAATACAATTTAGCGAGAGGGCGAGAGCATTATAAATTACAAGTTTAACATGGTTGTGTCGCAGAGTGCTTTTGTTCCCGGTTGATCACTCATAATGTGCTAGTCTAGCGGCTTTTGAGATATTTCATTTTATGAATAATAAGAAGAAAGGGAAAAAGGGTTTATGGTGTTGAAACTGGATATGGCTAAGGCGTATGATTGGGTTGAATGAGATTTCATGAGACGTTGTATGTAGGATTTTGGATTTTCAGAAAGATGGATTGAGCTTATTATGAGATGTGTGACTAGTGTGTCTTTCTCGGTACTTATGGATGGGAGTCCGTCTCATGAGTTCTTTCCCTCACGAGGGCTTCGTCAAGGTGATCCGCTTTCCCCTTATTTGTTCTTGTTGGTCGTTGAGGGATCCTCTTCTCTTATTAGAAGAAGCGAGCAGGCAGGCGGATTGGGCGGAATATATAAAAATCGCTAGGACGGCGCCGGTTGTGCCCCATCTATTTTTTGTTGACGACAGTATCATGTTTGCTTTAGCGACCTGTCAACAGGCAAACGAGACTATAAACATTCTCCATGTGTATGGAGCAGTTTCGGGTCAAGAGGTGAATTTGGCAAAGTCTGAATTGTCGTTTAGCGCAAATGTAGATGAGGATCTACGAGGTGAGTTGCAAAGAATTCTTGGGGTGCAAGAGGTCGACAAGCATGAGAGGTATCTTGGCTTACCGACCATGGTGGGACGTTCAAAGAAAGTTATTTTTGCTCAGGTAAAGTAAAGGGTGTGGAAGAAGGTTAAGGCTGGAAGGCATCTATGTTGAATAGGGTGGGAGAGGAAACGCTGATAAAATCTGTTGTGCAAGCGATTCTGATGAACTCAATGTCATGTTTTCTTTTCCCGAATGGATTGTGTAGGGAAATCGAACAGCTTATGTGCAATTTTTTTTGGAATAGTGGTAGTGAGACTAAGATGCATTGGATGTGTTGAAAGAAGTTATGTGCCTCGGGATTTGGAGAGCTTCAATCTTGCCTTGCTTGCTAAGCAAGGGTGGCGAATAATGCAGAACCCCACGTCCCTTGTTGCAAGACTATACAAAGCCCGGTACTTCCCTTCTTCTAGCTTTTTGGAGGCCTCAGTTGGTTTTAAGCCGAGTTATACATGGAGGAGCATTCATAAAGCTATTAAGGTGTTGGAAAAGGGTTCAGTTTGGCAAGTTGGGAATGGGAATGATATCAGAGTTTGGTCTGACCGTTGGATTCCTAGACCTCATTCTTTTAAACCGGTGGGGAATTTTAAAGGGGCAAGCGAGGAGATGCGTGTCATCGATTTGATTGATTGGGAAAGGAAATGTTGGAAAATTGACATGATCAATGATATTTTTGTGCCATGTGATATTGAATATGTACTAAGTATCCATCTTCTTGATGCTGCTGTTCCTGACAGCATTTCCTGGTATTATTCAAGTGATGGGGAGTTTACAGTTAAATCGGCGTACCACTTAATTGAATCCAAGAAGAAGGATTTGGAGATAAAAGGTGATCAAGCTGATGGTTCGAGATTAGACACCTTCTAGAAGAAGTTGTGGAATATTAATGTGCCTCCTCGAATCAGGTCTTTCATGCGGAGGGCAGGAAGAGATATTTTGCCTTGCACGTTTAATCTTGTAAAGAGGAAAAATAAAACAGATCCTTCTTGTTGGTTTTGTGGATATGAAGAATCTACTTTGCATGCTCTTCTCCAGTGCAATTGTGCGCGTGCTGTGTGGAAGGAGTTTCCTTCAATTAGGAGTTTAGGCTTTTGTGCTAGTTCCTTTGCTCATTGGGCAGAGAGTGTGCTTCTGAATTTGCCAAAGGATATGCAAGAATTGTGGGCATTCTTATGTTGGGGGATTTGGCGGGCACGAAACAAACAAATTTTTTAAGGTATCACTTCTGTGGCATCGGAGATAGTGCTTCAAGGAAGAACTTTACTTGCTGAATTTGTTAGTAAACATGATAGATTTAGAGCGTCGGCTGCTAAGGTCGATGATTGAAATCAGAAATGGAGAAGACCGCCGGAGGGGTGGATAAAGATAAACTGTGATGCTGCATTGAAGGGTGCGGACTGTGGAATAAGAGTGATCGCCCGAAATTCTGAGGGTGATGTGGTTTTTGCGGGTGCTAAGAAAATTCAAAAGGGGTCTTTGGCGGAGATTGATGAGGCTGAGGCAATCCTATGAGGTCTTCACGTTGCCAAATTTGTTGGGCTGGAAAGAATAATTATTGAATCTGATTGCCAAAAAATTTTGAAACTTGCAAATGGAGGTCATCTTCCCAATAACGTCCTTGGAATTTTGATTGCACATGTGGTGGAATTGGGAGCTTTCTTCCTCCTTTGCAAGTGGGAATTCACGAGAAGATCATCAAATGGAGGTGCAAATTGGTTGGCACGCTGGAAGCCTGATTCCCCTTTTTTGTTACGTCTGATTTTTACTTTCTTGTTGCTTTTTATGATGTTCTTGCTGAAGACAATGTGTCTAGTTGATTAATGAAGTTTTTTTTTTTTAAAGTTGTTACTACTAAAAAAATTACAAATTACAAGCGTAATTTCTCTATTTTTTATCTATTATAAAGTTATAAAATAACATTTTAATATAAAATGTCATTTTTAATTATTAACGAAATGCACCCCTAGAAAATAGAAAGAACCAATTCTAGGGCAACGATAAGCGATTTTCTTCCTCTCCGATATAGGACCATGATGGGTAGGCAGAGGCGGAATTATATGGGGGGGGGGAGTGGGCCATGCCCCCCTAATCCATTTTTTTACATATATATGTTTCTCTTGTCAATAGATTCGATTTAATATATTATAAGCTTCATTTTGACATTTGAGCAAAAAGTTATTAGCATTTGAAGATTGCACATATACAAACCACTTCTAACAACTTATTTACTTAGTCCGAATGTTTTTATCTTTTGCTAAACTTCCTACTTTCATAATGTGATTAAACCCGAAAGCTTTAAAACTATAAGTTATTGTTGGGATGTCTTGAATCACACGATTCATTATTAGCATGAGGGCTTCAATTTGGGTTTTAGTTTTTAGCTACGAGCCTTTAGTATTTATATATTCAATCCATTTGTATTTTGAAACAAAAATTGAAACATAATTGAATAAGATGTCTTTATAAACTTTCGTTTTCTTAGGTAATTATATTCTGAAATATTTTAGTACCTCTCAATAATATATGTTCTCTTCTTTGATTAAAATTTTTATTTTTTATTTTTTTATTTTTTATTTATACATTTTTCTCGAAATGTATCTTATATAATATGCTTTTTAAAAATGAAAAAACATTAGCAATGTTAGAAATTTTTATTGGCCCCTACAATGAGAAATTTCTGGTTCCGCCCTTGAGGGTAGGGTTTTCTCGTCAGCATCGTATTGAGTGCACAAATTATTCACGTTCAAGACCACAAGAAAGATGATCAAAACATGAAGAGAGATCGAAAAAAGATGACATAAGTAACTTAAGCAACTTGAATCTCACATCGAGGCACACACGATACTAGTAGATTCACAAGCCCCATAAACTCTTACAAGGATCAAAACCTTCCCACCAAAGCGAGTTAATCTTTAGCAAACAATATTGCATGTGCTCAAACAACGTTCGCAATGAACTAAAGTACGTCAGAAATTAGGTAGAAGCTCCGCAAAGACCCAAGCACAAATAGCACACATGTCTGACACAACAAACCAAATTTGGGATGCTTGGTGCGCAGAATAGCTAAAATGGTCAAGGTCGGGTCTCGGACAATCCAAAGAACATCCCACATGAAGTGTAGTAATGGATACCTCAATAAGGTCCAGCGGATAATTGCATTCCATGTGGTGTCCCTTGCAAGTTGGTCTGCACTGCAATAACAAGTTAACATATGGTGAGATGACATGTCAGTATGTCACATACCCAACTCATCGACCTAGTAAGCAAGGTGTTTGCCTCACATTCCACCAACCAACGATCGACAGCTCGACTATCCACGTGCTACTCCCATGTCGAGATTTCAATTCAACTTTCAGCTCATTTCTATGCATATAAATAGCTAAAGAAGACAAAGGTTGCAATGGTCGAAAGGTTGAAAAACATCTCCAACTCAAGATGATCCCTTATTAATAGAGACTAGACGTGTTGAATTTGAAAACAACATTATTTGCCAAACGAAATCTCAAAAAGGTTCCAAATCGTTGTCTTAAGAGAGAAAACACTTAGAATAGTCTATAAGGTTAAGTTAAGAGACTAAAGTGAGTGAAATAACGCACATGATCTGACTAAGGGTGAACAATCTTCAATTAAAAACCCTTTTGAGAATGTGTGGGCCATTTGACCTACAAAATAAGAGTGAATTTTATGTTTGTCTATTTGTTCATTAAATTATAAATTCTCGTTCATAGCACTCATTTGTTTGAAGTTTCAACACGTACGAGATTCATCATTATTAGAAGTATGTTTGACGAAAAAGAAATCGAGTACATGCATCTCCAGAGTAAGCCACTACATATATCATTGTTGAGGTGGCATTTACAAGCCTCTTACTCGAAGGAAGTAAGTCATTGGAAGATATCGTCGTTGTGGTGGCGTCCTCAAGCCGAGCTCGAAGGACGTAAGCCCCAAGATAGCGCAGTGTAGTAGTGACGTCTCCAAGCCCCTAGTTCAAAGAAAGTAGGCTAGTGGAAAATGTGACATCGTATTGATGTCTCCAAATCCATATGGCTCGGATAGAGTGTCTAAAAGGAGGGTGGAAGTGGTAATGTTTCCAAATCCATTGGGCTTGGAGAGAAGAAAAATTACTCTTCAAAGACTTGTGTATTTGTGTTTTACTTGTGTGCAAAGTATCCAAAGTATTTGGGGTTTTTTTTTGAATTGATTTTCTATTCTAATATGCAAATAAAATCTAAAAATAAAGGCAAGGATGATTATAACAATATGAGATAAGCGTGTTCAACTAGTTAAATCCGTTATGATATTGCTTTGTAGATCATTGATTCTCAATTCACTTGAATAATCGATCGTGGATTATGATCCAAACTTCAAGTCTAGTTGAAATAACTAACAGTCTAAATAACCCTAATCCTTTAACAACCTAGAAGAACTTTTAGATTCAATTGAACAATAGCTTTAAGTTTCAAATATCGATAGAAACAAACACTTAGAGCAAACAGACATCTAAGTTATTTGTGGATTTATTCCCTTATATAACTAAATAGCCCGAACGGGTCCAAACAATTATAGACTCTACTTTATCTAATCAATCCAAAACGAAAATTAATCAAATTAGTTGTAAATTAATCTAGAAATTCTATTAGGTGGATAATCTAACAAAACACTAGATAAACACTGATTCAGTTAAGCATAGGGAATAAAACCTATTTAAGTATGTTGAGAATCAATCAAACCTCACAACTTATGCAAATCACAACTTCAATTGACTAGCTAAACACAAAGGAAATTAGCAATGCATAATTGAATTAATAAAGCTTACAAAATTGGTTCAAAGGTTGTCTCTTGAGAAAACTCTCCAAAGTAAACCCTAGTCTCCAAATTGTGATTAGAAAGTATTAAAGAAAAGTCAAACACAAGGTTTAAATACCACAAGACCACCAAGATAAAAACAACCCAAAGCTACATTAAACTCGTCGGACAACATATCACAAAAGCCCATCTCGAAGCACAAACAACCCGCCCAACTTGTCCGTGTAAAACCATGAGACGCGAGCTCCACTATAGAGGTGCGCGGCCGCACCATGCTGCTCCTAAACCCGCGTCATCTTCTTTGAGACAAAATTCAAACGACACTTCAGAGGTTGTTTTGAACCCTTCTAGTTGGAATTTGGACTTGGAGTAAAAACATAAATTGTAACTCTTTGAATTAGCTTTCCAATGATAACAAGTTCAACTTCATTAGACCATAATAACTCCTAAAACAAGCATTGCAAGATAGATGTGTTGAAAGTCGAAACAACAACTCCAATGCATAACCCGAATTTAAGTGATCTTTTCTCACAACCTCTTAAGCCTTATCTCTTCCAATCTTACTTGTTATCTTCATTCATGTCCTCCAATGCACCACCAAAGTCAGCTAGATCACGTCCCGCCTTGCTCCATCACCTAATAACCTACAAAACCGAGCAAAACAAGAGCAACTACCCGGAAACCCTAGAACCTAGACACTAACCTAAACTAACTAAAACTATGCAAAAACAAACATAAATATGCATCCTAAACTATGCCTAAATGCAAGCTATCAACAAACAGGTTGTCCTCAACCAACGAGGCTAACCAAGATGGGAGCATGCAAAATAAGAACATTGACCGTAACGAGACCAGCGCGAGTCGAAGCACGAGATGAAGAACGAGCGGGCCTCAAGCGAAAGGGCATCCAAGTTCGTGGAAAGACAAAGTGACTCGCAACAATTAGATTGCCCACACAATGACCATCTATGGGACATGATTTGGATTTACGGAGAGTAGGGACATGCAAAGAATGCAGATCGAGACGAGGAGATAGGTCATGTGACTAGAGGAGAACCCCTAAGAGAGAGAGAGAGAAAGCGATCACCAAAGTGTCGAGAGGGCAAGGGAAAACCGAGCCCGGTCCCAAGATGATTCTCGGTCTTTCAAAAGATATGTTAAGAGGCATCAATCAAGCAAGAATGACGAAATGCGAGAACAAAGATAGCTAAGAAGTTGGGGCATATTTTCCAGTTTATCGCATGCCATTTTATTTGAAAAGGGTACGGTATAACTTAGAGAGTACATTATGATTTGCTTTTGTTGTTGTTTGAATAGTTGGAATAAAGAATTTTAGCAAGGCAACTTTGCAGGTACAATTGGGACGTACACGAATGAACGTTTTAGATCATTTACGAATAAATGAACGAGCGATACCCTAGGAAGTAAACAAATTCTTACATCGGACCATTTACGAATAAATGAATGAGTGGCCCTGATAGAAGTAAACGAAATCTTACGTCAGGCCACTTACGAATAAATGAACGAGCGGTCCCGATGGATGTACACGAATGAGCATCAAACCATTTACAAATAAATGAATGAGTGGTCTCGAGGGACGTACACAAATGTATGCTTTAGATCATTTATGAATAAATGAATGAGCGGTCCCAAAAACAAAATAAAATCTGAAAGCATAAACGAATTGCGAAAGCAAAAACGAATTATGAAAGCGTAAACGATGTGTGCGTCACACACATGCTCCGATAAAAGGTTTTCAATTCCAGCCCCGGTTTGGCATAAACGAATTGCCAAAGGTCATGATTGCGAAGAAAGGTTTCCAGTTTCAGTCCCGATTATTTTTATTTTTTTGGCATAAACGAATTGCCAAATGTTTCCGATTCCAGTCTCGATTTCATGGTTCGATGGAACCGAAACTGCTACTTCCGAAACCTGATACACATCTATGGATGCGATTATTTGGGCGCCACACATGCTAGCATAGGACCATACCACAATTTTCCCTATATAGTAATTTGACAAAAGTAGAGGACCACGTGTCAGAAAAAGTTCGGTGTAATCCAAGTCATCCTTTACAATTCAACGAAACCAACACAATGTTTAGAAAGGAACGCGCCCTTTTCTCAGATTTCTTATTTTTCATTTCAAAACCCAAAAACTCCTCTCCCTCTCCATCTCTCTTCCCTCCCACCATTTTCCCGCTTCTCTAATTCCCCCTCTATAAAAAAAAAGAAGCCCTCGCTCGCCTATCAGTCTATCACAATTCACAACCCTCCAATTTTACTCCCTCTCACTCCTCCGAAAACATCCGTCGTCATTCCCTCTCTCTTTCGATCTCTCTCGTGGCCGCCATGACCGGAAGAACAAGATCTCACCTGAACCGTCACGAGCGGTTCAGCAAATACCTCAAACCAGGCGCTCTGGCTCAGATTAGGGACTCCAAGATCAGCGCTAGGTCAAACAACATCACTCGCCGGGTCAACTCACTAACCTCCTGGCTACCTTCGCTGCCGGTCCCGTCGGTTCAGATCGGCGACGCTGAGTCCTTGGAGCAATTGGCGAAGTTCTCTTCTCCGATCTATGGATCGCAGCGCTTTGGGAGGAAGAAGCTTGTGGCTGCCAAGAGCTGTGTGTTTCTGTTAGGGTTTAGTGCTACGAGTCCTGCTGTGGATTCAGGCGATTCCATCATTACTCCTGTGAATAACGATCTTTTTGTTCATTGAATGAAAATAGTAGATTATAGCGGTTTATTTCTCCCTTCGATTGCGATCTGTTGTGTGTATACGTTGATTAAATACTCAAATCTATTAAATTGGCGGTTTAATGCGTGTTGATTGGCGATTAATATTGCTTGACAGTATTGTGCAATTAATTATAGGTCTCTCGCAGATTTAATTAGGTTTTGAGATGTTTGGAATTCGCTGTTATAGGTTCGTCCGTAGCTATGTAGTTATTGCAATTTTAAAGGCTATGATAGTTCAACAAAGAGTCAATTTACTTGCTCTAGCCATGGTCTTGCCTTAATTAGCAAGGAAAATGGCTATGCTTGAAGTATTCTGGTTTAGCACATTGAATCAAATAATATAATGTCTTTTAGGCATGAGCGATTTCCGTCTCAATTATGTCGTCGGATAGTTAATATTGCAAGTCTTTTAGGTATGAATCGATGCTTAAGAAGTTGGGTAGGATTGGCAATATATTGCAAGTATTCTATAGTTCTGCATACTGTAACTTAAAAAATGTCTGTAGGTGATCTGGTTTAACATCATTTGAAGTTGCATTGCTTCTCAGCTCTTGTATTGAAGAAAATGATGATTGGATCCTGTTCACGACACTACTTATATTGGGTGTCAACTGTGAAGTAATTACTCTGATGATAACATAATGTTGGACCCTCTTTCGGTTACTTGTCATTGTTCATTACTAGTGATCTAATTTTGCTCATCATATGTTATTCCATAATTCTCTAGCTACAGACTGCAAATGTTTAACCTGCAGAGTAGCTCAGTGCTCAAGTATAATATATTCTCTGCAGATTTCATCTCTGCATTTCAAATTCTCTAGTAGTGATAGCATACTGCAGATGTATGTCAACTGATATCCCTCATCTGTTTATATCATCCCTGCATTACATCACTCGATCGTATGCTTATTCCTGAATATCTTATTATTTTTTGCTCTCCATATGTAATGAAGTTCAATCCAGTTTCCTATCTTTAATGAGGGTCAGGGGGCTCAGATTTTGGTAATGACACAGTGATGATGTTTATGGGAAGTCGGTCTTTCCTTAAAGGGCTTTCTATCAATTTTCATTCACTAATGCTGTGGATCATGTTGGCTTACTAAGAATTTTGTTGACACTTAGATTTGGTTGATATTAAGATGTCTTTGTATGTTAGGTCTTCACAACACCAGGGAGTAATTTTACCAATATATTTTTTATTGGGTCTATTGGGCGTACCCCCTTTCCCTTGGCCCCCAGACTCCGCTGTAGCGGAACCTCATTGGGTCGATATTGTTGCTGCTGTTGATATTTAATGTATCTATGCCAACGGATAAGTTTTCAATAATGATTATTAGCAAAATTGCTTCTTGTTATACCATTTTAGAGGCTCAACAATAACTTGCTCATGTGTTCGGTGTGGAGGGTTTCTGCTCCAATGCTTTCAGTTCTTTTTCTCAACTTCTCTGTATGGAAAGTTATGGGTTTGTTTTATTAATTGGATCCAAGTATTGTCCATCTGTTACTTCTGGTTTTCTTCATTAATGTTTTAGGTAGATAGATGGTTATTCAACTGTGCTGTTATATAATCATGCATAATGCCTACAGCTTACAAACAAGCCAATATTTTGGTGTAGTATGCACAACTATTAGATTTAATTACTACAATACTACATCTGATTGTCTTTCAATCTTCCAGTTGGTATTTTTATCACATAAACATAAAAGGATTAAATGATGCAATTTATTAACTCTGAACACTTCTAGTCTTCTTATTTTTCATACTCTTATGCTACATGGACCAGTGGCAACAGCAGTTCGTGGTATGAAAATTGAACTTGGATTATAAGTTCACCATTTTCAGTTCATCAATTACAATACTTGTTGTACCTTGTTTTACCGTGTCTTTATTTCTTGCCACAATGCACAATAGACAGCCATTTAAGTTATGTGCTAAGTTTTTTAAGATGGAAGAGCTGACCATAATCAATATTTCATTCTGTTGCATGTACACCCTTCAGGCACAGGAAGATCACTTCATCTCTTTCAATGGAGAACTGATCCAACAAGATCCATTACCAAGGTACAAATCTTAATTGAACACTTGGGTTAAAAGATCTCATATGTCTACCACTCCATAGAGAAAAAGAGTACTTACATAGCAGAATCTTGAAAATATTATCCAATACACATTTCCTAGGCTTAAAGTCAAACCTATTAAAATATTTACCCCACAACTCTTTTCAGCCGCCAATTAATGAACAATCCAACATATTTTTCCTTGATGATCTGGTGGATAATTTTTGATAGGATTCTATATTATATTCTATAAATAGTAATACAACGAGAATAAATTTGGTGGCCATCAGAATTCAAGTTGGAGTTTGTATCCTTCCTCAGTCAACTAATAAGTATATTCTATATGTGTCTCTTTTGTTTTTTATCCAAGTTTGTATCCTTTAGGGTTAATTCTGCAGCACAAGTAAGCACCGTTGTCTTCTACTTTTTTAGCATCCAAACATTGATTTGAAGCTGAAAATTTCTTCCACTAAACTCTAATTGATTTCATTAAATAAAATATAGTTTCTTCCACAAATCCACAATAGATTTTTTAATCATAAACTGTCAGCTAATTGCATGCTTTAACAAAGGATTAATCTTACTCTCTACATATTTGCAACGTGTTTCACCCTTGGCATTCACCAATAACTAACATTCCCTGATGTCTGCATACATTTTATATTATTGAATCATGCTATAACATATTACCACGTCCTTAAACAATTAAGTTGTGAAGCATACACCTATGTAAGCAGGCAATTAGAGGAAGCAACTAAGAAACTTTGCGGAAACTTGCTTAATGTCTCCATTATTTAATTAAACAACCATCATTATCACCAAAACTGTAATTAACACCATGATGGCTCCTGGTTTAAATTTCTTGAAGAATTCTTTCCCCTGGCACTTGTAGTTTCTTTATATTCTTCTCCTCAGTCCTTTGTGGAATCTCGATCTTTACAATAAACTATCTTCTCCAGACATCTCAAGAATCTTCCTAATGAAGTGAATCCAAAAGATTCAGGTACTCTTATCTCATCTCGTTATGTCCTATTAAAATCGTTTGGAAGCTGAGAAGTTCAATCAATTTCCTTGTTTCCCAATTAAAGATAGCTAAATAGTAACCTAATTGATACATTCTCTTTCTTGATTTCCAGGCTACAAACTTGCCATATTTGGAGCTTTTCTCCAACATAAATTTCATTTTCAATTTGAACGGATGGAAAACAACATACTTGAGAGGATGTCATCAAGAAACGAGGATTTCCAAGAGTCTGATGTGTGGGATATCATGGCAAAAACAAAAGCTATGACCATCATTGCCTGTGAGCAGCCCTATAAAGGGTTGCTCTCTAGGCAGCTTCAAAGTGCATCAAGACTGATTCCCAAGAGCACAAACCCGAGCCCGGAGCCCAAGTTGGTCAACCACTCTGCACCGGTGAACATACCGGACTGGTCAAAGGTCTATGGCAAGGAAAGCTCTTCTAGGAACACTTCTTATGTTGATCAGGATTTGTATCAGGAGGGTCGTTCTACTAGGAACAGACTTATGAGCTATAATCGGAATGATGATGAATGTGATCATGA
Source organism: Fallopia convolvulus (assembly GCA_964016875.1). Taxonomy (NCBI): domain Eukaryota; kingdom Viridiplantae; phylum Streptophyta; class Magnoliopsida; order Caryophyllales; family Polygonaceae; genus Fallopia; species Fallopia convolvulus. The sequence continues at coordinate 36,431,990 of OZ024737.1, forward strand.
AGACTATGATGACGATGATGATGATCACTCAAGCAGGCTTCCGCCGCATGAGTGGTTGGCCAGGAAGCATACGAAGAATCGCACGGCATCCTTCTCGGTTTGTGAAGGTGTTGGGAGGACTCTTAAAGGGAGAGATCTTAGGAGGGTGAGGGATGCAGTGTTGATAAAAACCACTTTTATTTGATCCAACAAACATGTTCTCCCAGTTAAAGAAAGTTTTTAGGGTGTCTTGATGATATCCTATTTGTAAGGCAGAGGAACCCATTATAATGCATTTATTGACCTAAAATTTGTGACCTGTCAACAATCTGAATTTTTTACTTATGAGATGAGATATGCTACTCCGTAATTGCTACGTATGAGCACGGCTGTGTTTGTCAATCTAAATAAATTAATTGATAAATTCTAATCAGTTGAAAAAAATACATAAACTGTCTTTTAAAAATAAATTAGTTAAGGCATTTCCAACAAATGCTCCATAAATTTCGACTAAAAAAAAATAAATGCTCCATAAATTTTTCCAAAATGGAGAACAAAATCCCATATTCTCTAAATTTTTTATACCCTAACTCCAACATTTTCTCCATTTTGAAGAATCATATTTATATTAATATTAAGTTTATTTATATAATGTTATAAAATCTAAGTTTAACCAATTGGAAGAAGACATGATTACATATGCATTTAATGCATTCTCTAATTTTTTTTGGGAATTCTCTACATATAGGGATGACTAGTTACATTTTGGAGACTTTCTCTATTTTAGAGAAATAGATGGAGAAACTGTTGGAGTTAAAACACACACTAAATTCTCCAAATTCATCATTTTCAAGAAAATGGAGAACCTGTTGGGGATGCTCTTAGTAGTTAATAAATTAGTTTAAATGGTAAGCTAAAAAATTTAGGCTCCGTTCGACGCTTCAAGCCTGATATGAGTTGATGTTGATGCTGATTCGGTGATTGATGCTGATTTTACTAGTTGATTTTAGGGGTTGAAATTATTAGCTTATTTTTATAAAAAAATATGTAGTTGATTTTAGAGTTGATTGAGACTGATTTTATAAAAAAATGATGTAAAATTACCAAAAAGGGTATATTTATAAATATCCACATTTTAGAGATTTTTTTCTTAAATTGAATTTGGAGGGCATTAGAAGGAAAAAACACAATAAGGCTGAATAAGGTCGGAGGGCGAGTTGATTTTTTGGACAAGATTTCAACTCCCATCAGCTTGTATAAGCTCTTGTAAGCTCCCTCAACTCCCAACGCCGAACAACATCTTAGAACTTTATTTTTTTTACCATAAGCTTGAATAAAGCTGTATAAGCTCAAAATAAAGCCCGCCGAACGGACCCTTAGCTTATCTACTAGTTTATGTAGTTTATTTGATTAAGAAAAAAGAAAAAGAAAAAATCAACCAATACAAAATGAGAAAATAGTTAGTGGAAAGGAGAGAGAATGTAGTGGGATGGAAGATTTTAAAAAGTGAACGTACTTCTCAATTCATAAATTAGTTTATTTCAACAAACACAGTTTATTGATTTAACTAGTTTTCTAACTCCATTTTTATCTAGTTTATTAATTTTAACTGGTTTTTTAACTTCAACTAGTTTATAAACTATTTAACAAATACAGCCTAATGTCTCATTATATATAGTTATTATGTAAAAAGGTGATCTGTTAAATCAAATTTTCTACACTCTAAATATACTCCTTTACGACGTAATTGATCGATTAATTTTCAAATTAAATAAAAATAAAACTTAAGTATTAGTAAAATATTAAAAAATATCTTATACTCAATTAAAATAAAGGAGTATAAGGATTAGGCAATAGAGAAATGGGCCTAGTGATCTGGTCAGAAGAAGCGAGGTTTTTTCGGGATTTTATTTCAATTATACTGAATAAACATGATAATATCATTTCCCCTAAAAATTCTCAACAATAATACGATATTCGATTGGAATACTCGGAACAAAAAAAAAATATTATTACTAGTTTTAACCGGTTTATATATAAATAAATTGGGCCACCGGAGAGTCTTACTGGCCCATTGGGCCTGTATTTATTTAATACGATAGGCCCACAGTATATATCCGGGTCCCACTTGACCTTCCATCAGCTGCAAAGCACACGCACTTCATTCAACTCGCAGCTCTTTGTCTCGGCTTTTGCTTTGGGGTTCGGGGATTCATTCGTGGAAGCAAGCGATTGTTCGTTTCGGCATTTAGTTCTCTTTTCTTCTCTCGATTTTCATCCAAGGTTCTTCCTTTATGCTTTCCCTTTCCAATTTCGCTTCCCTCCTGTGTTTTACTTTACTTTTGATCTGTCGAATTGCTGCGAACCCTAATTTTGGAATTGTTGATGCTTAGCAGTGAACGCCATGGCAAAGAGCTCCTTCAAGCTTCAACACCCCCTCGGTATCTGTCTCTCCCTGGATTTTGATTGATCATAAAAACCCAAATCTTTATAATTTGAGGATCTCAGCCTTTTTTTACCAGTGTCCTAAATTAGTCCCTAATTTTTTAAATTCTGTTTAATTATAGTCTATTTACTCATTGATTTTGTTTGTATACTCATAGTTTTATTTAAAAAGGTTTGGGGATCATTTGGTGCTGATGTCAAAAAGTTGATGACTCGTTTAGAAATATGATCGCAAGGTTATGGACCTTGATTCAAGGGCTAAACTAATGGAAGGATGAGTTTTGAAATAAAACCAATATAGAATACAGAATATAATTTATGACCTTAAACGCAATTTACCCTACAATTTGCTTATCATTAGTTGATTGAAAGGTGAGCTTTTTTTTTGTTAATATGTGGGGGTGTGCTGTGGGAAAGTGGGAACCAGGTAGGTCTTCTCTCTTGAAGTTTTTAGATAACGGGTTACTTTATACACAATTGTTTCAGATGACCCTAGAATTTTTGGTGGGTGTATAATTTGGACCATCGTTGTAAACACTATGAAAAGAAGTAATTTGCTTGCAATCATCTTTTGTATTCTTTTAGGCAAAGTTGTTTTTGGTTTCTCAAAATAAACTCTGGAGAAGTAGATGTACTTCCACCGGGCTGTGTAAAAAGGAATTGACACCTTTCGCATCTACTCCTTTTCTATTAATAGAGGTCACTACTAAAGTTATAAAGAAGAGATTTTGAGCAGATGAAAATTTTCCTTTAAAATATAGAACAGATCTATTTTTCTCCATTGTGCAATGTGTTTTTCACAATGTGTCATTTTGTTTTGTAAATGTGTAACTAGGTTAGTCTTGCAGATGGCATAATAGCTTCTGAAATTTCTTTTCAAGTGTGGTTTATAAAAATATTTTTGCAAATTTGTTTCTTAGATATAAAGTTTTTGAATTTGAAGGCAAATGCCTGACACAAGGTTGTAGAACTGATTAATGCTCTTGTACCTTCTTCTCATTAGAGAATGCAATATCTGTCATTGATGCTTCAGGGTTACAATCAGTTCTCTTCTGGATTTTTGGCAATCAAGTATTCTTCATCAATTTTGTTTATTATAATGCTTCAAAAATGTGTTCATTTGTGGTTTGTGTATCTCACATGTGAGATTGGTCCCTGAAATTCTAGAAAGACCAGTTTTCTATTCTCTTTTCAACCTATAGGTGCGTAGGCAGCATAACTTCCTTGTATTTTGGTTTAATTATTAGTCTTTACAATGGTGTAATCTCTGGATAATTAAGGAATTATTTATGGTTAATTGGACCTTTTAATGTAGCATGCAGAGTTTTTTTTTTTTGCTGCTATAATTTTTATGCATAAGCCTTTGATCTTGACATTGTGTGGTACTTATGTGTTGTTGCAGAGAGAAGGCAGGCTGAAGCTACTCGCATCAGAGAAAAATACCCTGACAGAATTCCAGTACACTGACGTTTCTCCTCTTGAAATGCTTCTCTTAGTCAAGTGATATCTTTTTCATGTATTCAATTTTGACTTTTCTAGTTTCATTTTTCTGTGTCCCATAGGTAATTGTGGAGAAAGCTGAGAGAAGCGACATTCCTGACATTGACAAGAAAAAGTTAGTGACAATATACTTTTTCACCGGTTTCCTCCTAACAAATTCTACAATGTGTTTTTATTACTTAAGTCTGGTTTGTTCTCATTTATATGCTCTTTTAACGAGTGCAGATATCTGGTTCCTGCTGATCTGACAGTTGGACAATTTGTCTATGTTGTAAGGAAGAGGATCAAGCTCAGCGCCGAAAAGGCTATTTTCATATTTGTTAAGAATATTCTTCCACCCACAGGTAAAGCTTGTAAATATGTATTAATCGGCTTTTATGTGATGGCTGTTGTTCTACCATTACCTCCATTAACCTTACAGTGAGTTTGGACAGGTTCTTGTGTTTTGCTGTTGGGTTAATTATGAACCCACATGTTAAATACCTCACTTTTCGCACAACTACCCATTAAAACCAAAGTCAGATGCCTTCTGTAGTTCAGTGCAATTGTGTTTGTTGTATGTAACGCCTTCCTTGTTATGTTGCAGCTGCAATGATGTCAGCAATCTACGAGGAGCACAAAGATGAGGATGGTTTTCTCTACATGACATACAGTGGAGAGAATACTTTCGGATCATTTGAACTGCCGGCCTACTAAAGCAACACCTTTATATATGATCAAGGTTGTTTGATGCTGTAAATAGATTTCCTAATCGTCTTTTAAGCCACTGCAGCTCTCTGTGCTGTGCTTTCTTTGCTTTGTCTACGTGTTTATGTTGGGCCTACTACGTCTATGGATCTTCTCTTCAAACAAGTATAAGGCATGTCTATATTATATTATTTCCTTTTCTGTAAAACGTTACGTACACTTTGGCTTCAATGCTTATCTCGATTTAATGTTAATAATCGTTCTAGTACATGATGGAACACTAGTCGAGCTTTACTAAGATGAATTAGCAGAAAATGGAGTAGTTGACAAAAATTCGCCACATGCCTTTTCTTGTAAACTATGATTTGTTTCAATTTGGAACGTTTTAGCTATAGCTATAGGAATGACATGCCATTGTGACTTCGATTGTCCGGAAGAAAGTGGATAAATTAGTATATATATATATATATATATATATATATATATATATATATATAGAGAGAGAGAGAGAGAGAGAGAGAGAGAGAGAGAGAGAGAGAGGTCTCATGAATTGAAGACTGAAATAGTTTTAAATTTTATGAAAAAGGTGCATCCCTCAAAAGTTACCTCACTTGTCAGTTGTCCACCTATGTTGAAAATTTTAGTACATATTATATCCCTTATAAAATCTGATATACAAAATCATGTAAATTGATTATACTCCAACTAATTAGAAGTATCTTAGAAGTCCAACTACTACAATGAACTCAACCTGTCAAGTGTCAACCAATTCAAGCTTATCTATAAACAGTATTAGCACGGTAAAGGGTAGTTTGATGAGACACAAAATGAGTTTTTACAGGAAGGCAATTGTTGCATACTTGCATCGAACAAAGAGCATGATATGTGGTCGCCAGGCACAACTAACGTTGTTCCTATAAAGCAAAGTACACGTTTTGCCTAAAGAAGTTGCAACATTAGGATTGCCACATATAGTCATCGAATTGAAAATTTTATGACTTGGCAAGAGTTAACATAAACAGCTCCAATTAATGCTCTACACCTTCCAACTTGTAAATCCGACTCAGTGTGTAGAATTAACAGTGGAGCTCAGCTTTGTCTCTGTGAGCTCTGGCTCTGCACCATAATCAAATGGATTAACCCAGGAAATTATACTTACGCCATGGATTAAACAATCTAGTTGAGAACTAATACCGTTGATCTGTTAGGAGGAGGGAAAATCTCTTGAAAGAATGTATCAAGATCCCCATTGCGAATATCCAAAGCCAACATTTTGTCCAAAGCATCCTGATTGGTTTTAGCATGCCAAAATTAGTTGTATGTAATAAGATCACGGATGCTCGATCTTTCTTTTCTTTTCTTTTTTTCCCGGGAAAGTTTGGGATGCAAAGTTGACAAAAGAACAATTCTAGTTTTATTTCAAGAATTAAGGTAGCAACCTTGAACTGCTGATCTTGAGCGGCAATATTCTCATCGTAATGTCGCTCAATGTGACCATTATCGCTACTTTCCAGTATAGATAATGCTCTATTTATGACTTCCTCAGGAACACCTGCAAAAAAAAAATGGAATTTACTGGTAAAAATATATCTGCATTTTGCCCAGTTGAGATTTGACTTTTGAGCTGAGGCTATGCCATAACTGTAGCTTTGGTGTAGAATGCATGCCTCATAGCCTCAAGTCTAAGCTTGCTCCTAAAGAGCCCATACTAGTGTAACACAAGAACATGTGTTATGCAAGTAATTCTTTCAAAATTGGAGGAGAATTTATGATGATTTTTTGATGTGACAAAGCAACTGCCTTCATTTGAAACTTATTACCTAGTCTTCTTTCTATATGCTATTCTTGGAAGTAATATTAAAGAAGTACATGTGAGAAATTATTGCTGATAGAAATAGCTACAACCTACAAAGGCTACGAGCCTACAAGCTATATATAATGTGTTTCAAGAGTAATTGCAAGACATACCAGCAAGCAAGGCACAATGCAGACCTGTGATTCATCAGCTATATATGTTAGCAACTTAGAATATGCTTCAAAAGCATCTCATATACTAAAAAATTACTCACCATAACTGAGCAATGCTTGTCCAGGAACAAGTCTGCAATAAAAACGTAATCAGCCTGGAAAATCTCTACAATAGATACACGCACTAAGGGAAAGCAAAGTTATAGTTTTCAAGCATGTGTTGTAAGCAAAGCAGTAGTGTTCACAGAAAAAAAATAGGGAAGATTGAGATTTATGATCACATGAAGATATCCTTATTATCTGGTCCTAGAATCTTGCTTCTAAGAGGAAAATAATAAATAAGATATGTTTTTATTAAAAAAAAAATTACCTGTATAGGAACACAATATCTTCAACCTGAGTATTGCTCTCTTCAGGTCTCAACAAACTCATAGTGGAAAATGTAATTTTCTCAGTCTGGACAAGTCAAAGGTAAATAGTTACTGATTGAATTTATTTTCCTGCAAGTTCAAAAGGCTAGTAATCTTCTTGTTTCCTCTCTTGTTTTTGCGAAATGATTTTGAATCAAGGACAGACATGCTTATACGTATCATGGATCTATTTGACACAGTGTGTTTTTTGCTGAAAAGGCTTTTTTGGTCAATGATAAGGCAACTTGTGAGGTAAAAACACGTTGGGTAGCCAAAAGGCTTTTTGGCCTGCACCAAATACACCCGATATCAAATGACAACTAATTGGTTGTTTCGAGAGAATTTATCAAAACAATGCTCCAAAGCCTAGCTTAGCACAAAATGACAAGAATTCTACTTCAAATTTAGTTTTCTACTTGTCAACCAATGAGTAGCCTCAAGTGGTTGAAGATAACGTAAGAGTTGTGGGTAGTAAAGATTCTGATTTTCTTGTTCAAAGTTTGAAATTGGAAATTACCCTTGGTAATAAGCCCTCATTGAATATCTCAGTCAAATGTGTGCAGACTAGAACCTGCAAATTATAGGGTTTCAGCAACCGGAATCAGCTTGACGAGAAAGCGTCAAAAGCAGAATAAAAAGTTTAACAGACAGATATATCCAATAACAATAAATTCTTCTATCTCAAGGATACCTCCTGTCTAATTCTAGTGAGATGCATCAACTATAAGGATCAAATTCTAAGAAGCAAACAAGTCATGCGTAAAAATAAAAATTCATTTTGCATTCACATGTCCACTTGTAAACAGAGAAATCTACTTGAATAAAGAAGATATACAAGCTGTCCTATAAGGATGAACTGTGGTAAGGTATACGTGACAGTCAACCATAGAAATCCACTTGTAAACATTGATAATCACCAACCAAGCCGTGTTATATAAAGAAGATATGCAGGGGTTAATACATTACAGCTATTTCGGTGTTTCATCAGATGTTTCATTCACAGGATGCATTTAGATGTAATACATGGGAAATATTATGGATTTCTAATGGCTGTCAAATCACTCGAAATTATTTTTCTCTTGTAGCACTCCCAACTACAAGAAAAAGGACAGACCTTTGGAGGATCATCTCTTGCTGCGAAATCACTAATAATTCCACCAAGGAGGCCAATCCCATCTGGATATAAGATCCGACATTCATAGAACAAATCATTAACTTGCATATTGGGATATTCGAAGGGAAGAACAAAAGAGAGCAGTTATAGAAACATTAACCTTCTGTTAGAGTGCCTTTACCAAACTCGTCCAAAAGGCATAAAGACCGAGAAGTAGCATGCCTGCATTAGTCCTTAATTTCAGCCTCTATACACAGTAATCCCCAAAGACAAATATTTAATATATCTAGTGTGCAGGACAATGGTTCCCCAAATCAAACATGGTTTGATATGCAAGATTATATCCCCCAGAAATAAGTTGTAGCCACAATAAGCTCCAGAGTAGGATATTCTAGCCTCATTATCACGATGGAAAAGTAGAGGTGAAAAGAGGACACGATATAACAGTTGCTTTCTGAAACATCAGTGGTTTGATATACCTGAGCATTATACCCACTTGATGTAGATCAACCATAAAAGAAGATTGTTCACCAGTCATATATTTGCTCCCCATCGCACAAAATATCCTAAAAATAACTGATTAGTTCTGAAAAACCAGTTGTGTAGTGAATATTTTCTTTCAGCAAATGTAGAGTAGCTGTTTTACCTATCAGTTAATCCCACTATGGCCGAGTCAGCAGGCACAAAGCTACCAACATGAGAGAGGAACACAATTAATGCTACCTGGAAAAACATTGGCAACAACTGCATCAGTACTTTAAGCAGCATAAGATCATGTAGAGATCCACAGGATCCCGTATGAGTCATATGACATTAAAAGATGTAATAGCACCACAACATCGGATTACAGAACCCCCAATGACCAATTAGACAGCTATGAGCCTTTGACAATGCTGGATTATAGGTTAAAAAAGATCTTATTATACATGTATGCTACAAGATCACATGACATGAGCATTATAAAATGGATACTCAATAAAAGAAAGAATTCCCAGCTCATAATACCCTAACAATCTTCGTTTCCTCGTCTAGGCCTTACCTCAAAGAAACATACTATCACCATCTGAAATATCAACTTACCTGCTTTATATAGATACTTTTTCCTGAATAATTCGGACCGCTAATGATATTAATCCTTCCTGAAAAAAAAGTCAGATATATTTACTTCCACAGCATTTCAGGATAAGGTCATCACCATGAATTTAAATTGGGCAGTTGTATCTCAAATACCATCATCGAGTATTTTTGTATCATTTGGTATAAATGTGTCTACAGTCATTTCCTGCAAAACATGCCTGGGGTTGAAAGAAATTGCCAGTTAGAATCACACTAGTATGTCCATAATGCTTAACAACAGAATTAGAAGAAAAATCAGCCCCATATGCAGCTATAACCTTCCGTTTTGTATGTCAATGATGGGTTCTTGGGTCAAAACAGGACGGACATAGTTGTACTGACGTGCAACCAATGCCAGTGACAAAAGGCTAGCATCATGACATGTGAGGAGAAAAAGAAGTTAGATGGTCCGTTAATAATATAGTGAATATTTCCAGAGATATTCAGCAGTTAAAAAAGGCCAATATTTGTGAAACCTACCAATCAAGTTCAGCTGCAAAATTCACTGCCATAAGAAGATGGGCAGAGAATAAAAGAATGTGCGATATTAAGTCCCTAGTAATTGCCCTTTCCATGTCTATGACAAGAAATAGGAGAAAATAATCAGATACTGTAGTTGGATCAGATATTAAGAATAAGATCAGTATAAGTTCCATAATTGTAGAAAATGCATAGAATGCAAGCTAAACTGCACAGACTACCACTCATTAAATAATCAACCATCTTGTTTAAAAGAATAAGTAATCAACCATAACTTCTACTCAATTCCTGTCTTACTTGTGTAAATGGAAAAAAGTTGGAAAATCTAACCATCAAAGATAATTACAAGAATACAAACCTAGAATCTTATGATATATGTCTCCAAGCAAGTGGTCTAGTTCCCGTGTCTTCGAGGTACGGTAGTAAAACCTTTGCACTTCATTGTCACCATCAGAAAACTGAAGTTGAAAATTCAAATGTACAAGTCAATCAAACTGTTATATCTGAAAGGGGGAATATGTTAGTGATATCCAAGTTACAAGTGTTGACTCACAGCAAATTCAATGTCATCAAACTTCTGTAATATTGATTCATCAAGTTTTTCTTCAACAACACACAATAAATATCCTAATCCAATGAAAAAAAATATAATGATGAGTAACATATACAATTTATACTCCCTCAGTCACTTTATTTGTAAATAATTGTCGTTAGAATTTTTCATACTTATTCAGGATATCAAAAGCATTGCTTTCTTTAGTTGTTGATGACCCATTTCGCCGTTATGTTAAATTCAGTAAAATACCTAGAGAGGCCCAATTGTCTTATAACCCATGGAGTGAGGATCAATTGGGAGTTTCTTTGAAAACATAAATGGATAAAAGGTATCAAGGAGAGATATTTTGGTGATTGGAGCAAGAGAATATTTGAAAGGAAGAGGATTTAATTGACCAAAAAAAAAAGTGACAATATTTTGCAAATGGAGAGAATTTAATTATCAAAGCTAATAAACCACTTCAGCAGTGCCATTCAAAATTTTGCTTCTTCGATGCCTTTTTTACAAAGACACCACAACCAATGAAGACAATGTATTTTTAGTTTCCTAAACAGCTTTCACATATGTAGAAATTATATGTCAAACAACAGGGAGAGCCAATTTTGCATGACCATCTGACATATTAAACAAGAAGAGTATGTGATTTTCAAACCTATTTGATGGATGTAACCAACATTAGGAATGTTTTTCCTTCGCAAGTGAGGCAGCCGTGCAAGCTCCAATGCAGAGACCTACAAGGCATTTGTCATTGCTTTACTATCAGATTTCCTTTGTTCCATTTTATACATCCATTTTGTTGCTTAACCAATAATTACTGGTTAAGCAACAATAAAGTTACATCCATTTTGTGTAGTTTCATCATGTTAATATCTACCTCCTCCAAGAATTCTGGTAGTCCTTCATATATTTGCCTCAGCTCGTCCAACTATATGTCATTCCAGAAAAGAGGTTAGAAACGTGAACCATATAGATTTATATTTTATTTTTTGGTACTACGTAACTATATTATATGAACATCAGATTATAGTCCTAGACAGTCAATAATTTCATTTTGTAGCAGTGACAATGAGGGTCAGAGACTCAGAGGTGTTGTATAATAAATACCATACACAGATAAAAGGTATACTGGATCATGAAATGAACATAATCTAAAGAAAATCAATAGTAAGTCTATAACCTCCTCACAGAAACATTCTTTTACTATTGTCTCATAGCCCTTCTCTTTTGCTCTAGTAACATCAATCACGCCCATGATCTGCATGACAGACATCATATGGGCTAGAACAGAGAAATGATATATAAAGGATGGCAAGGCAGCTATATTTAAAAAAAAAAATTGTTGTGTTCCCTTAAGGAAAAAAATTCATTCCGGTAAAAAATAATAGTCCACTTGAAGAGGAGTTTCACTATTGATCTTCATTGGACAATGAGAAATAAGAATGTATGAAGTCTAATCTCAGTTTCTTCCCCAACCCACCCACCCTCCCCCCCCACCCCCCACCCCACCCAAAAAAAAAACAAAAAACAAAGAGAGCACAAGTACAACGAAAGGCAAACACCCAACGAAGCAACCATGAGTAAGAAGGCTGATCAGTTTGGCACTAAGTACTGCCCAGATTCATACAAAGTATTGAGAAGAATGAAATACATACTGCTACAAAAAGCTGTGTTAAGACGAAAGTGACATCTAGATGGAAAAAATATGACAAGAATGTTCTATTCAATTCTTTTCAAAATCTGTATCTTTGATGGGAGCTTCAAAAAAGCATTATGATGATCTGTTTTAGATCACTTATTCTTGAAATATAAAAATAATAATGCTGCTAGAAGCTGACCAGTTCATAGACATAGGCAAGCTCTGTTGTAATGCATGAATCTGCCTGCAACAAATTTTTAAGAAAATTCTCAATAAAAGCTTCTTATGTGATGATGGCTTCAGGTATACAATCCTTCAATACCTTGCCAATAATATCCACATTTAATTGCTCTGCATACTCTCTTAGGTTCTCCGAAACTCCCACCTCAAATATTTTGTTCAAGTGCAACAGAGAGCAGATACTCTTTGAGGATAAGAGCAAAATGCAAAAGATAAACATCAAATTACAATCCATGTGACTAAAATGGATAACCAGAATACACTAATTCAGAATCAGATCAACAGATAAGCACATAAGTAAAATCAAGAACAGGAAAGTTTATAAAAGGTGAATACCTTCAAAAATGATGCCCAGTCAAAGCTTGTGCATAAAGAACTCGGGGAATTGAATTTCTTCCACAATGAAGAAAATATGTCAAAATCCTCAGAACTTAACAGAAAAAAGCTGCCAAAACACTAATTTTATAGCAACAATATGTGATACTAATTTAGTGTATTGCTGAAACCATTTTCCAGAGACCTAAATGCTGATGAGAGAAAAAAGTATCTGATGACAATGATGCTCCTATAAAGTTGAAAACTCAAGACTGAGCCAATTTGAATAAAACTTCACTAAAAGGCTACAGAAACTTTTTAGTGAACAATGGAATCACTATCATTGAAAACTGGTCACTTAAAACTGACAGCAATGTGCTTCCCAGAATGAAATACAAAAAGGCTAATTCAATTCAATGTAAGAACTGGAAAAGAAATTATTTAGAAGGGATTTGTACCTTGAGTAAGAAAGGTATATCTTTTACAGATTTCAGTGTTTCACGTAAGGAGGCCATCAACTCCTCAGAATGTAGGAAAAACGATATCTACGCAACATTAAGAAATACCCAGACTACTGAACAAATTCCATCTGAAGCATCAGGTCCAACAAAGAAGTAAGAAAATAAGTACTTCTCTGGTCAGAAAGTATACTGCATTAAAGCGACTATTCAAATTTTCCAGATCCAATATTGGCCTCAGAAACCAGTTCCTGCAGGAATATTTGTCATTTGGAACAGTTTGATTAAACAAAAAATACCAGAAAATCAAGTGTACAACTTTCAGGCTCTGATCTGCAATTTACCTTAACATACGTCTGCCTATTGGTGTCAAACACTGAAAACAATACAGATTAGTAATATTTATGAGCTTGAACCATAAGACCAAAAAAGTATTTGGGGCACCTTGTTGATCATTCCAAATACAGAAAACCTGTAATACAAGAAAAATTATTAGAAATAAATTTAAAGCATCAATACACAAACTAAGTTTCATAACCACCCTTCTTTTGCTCGACCGATCCCCATATGGCTGGGATGCTTGTCTATCTGAAAAATCTGCAATGATTCATGTGCTACTGCATCAAGTTTGAGGAACTTGTTCCTATTTTATGTTAAGAAAAATCGCAGTAGCATACACTGTGTCATAATGTTTTTGGCTCATAACTCACAAGGCAAAAAGCTAACAACTAAATAGAGTAAAGTGAACCATTGTTAAACTCAAGCAGTGGGTTATAGGATACAACGAAATTTCTGTGATAGAGTCAATTGTGATTGAAGCATTTCCATTTTCCTTTTGTTCAAGGATATCTACAATTCCTTCACTTTCAAGAATTGCTAGAAGTCCACCACTAGCCCGAACTTGAACCTCACTTCCAACATCCATCATTGAGCTTAGCTGCACATCAAGGAAAAAGAAAAAAAACATCTTCAGAAATTCATAAACTTAGAAATTTACAACTGCTCACATGAGTAAGCCACATCGTTTAGTTAGAAAACAAGAAGCCAAATTCATAAAATGGAAAGGAAAAGTGTGAAACTTATAAACTTACAAATAAAAGGGAATGAAGGAATCTATAATAATAATAATAATAATAATAATAATAATAATAATAATAATAATAATAATAATAATAATAATAATAATAATAATAATATCCAAGATACAGATCAAAAAACAAAAAATAATACACGAGTATATGACCACATCATCATCATCATCATCATCATCATCATCATTGACCCAGTAAGGCTCCGCTACAGCGGAATCTGGGGGGTCAAGATGGGGGTACCCCTGCCCAAGGGAAAGGGGGTACGCCCGATAGACCCAAGAAAACTGAAACTCAGCTATGTGACAATAATAACTGAATTTAGTTAGAATGCACCAAAATTGATATAGGGACTAAATCCATCTCAAAGGCAGTGTATAGAAGCCAATGAGCATGAGCATGAGTATATGACCACATAATGCATTATTTATCTTAATTTAGGATGGAAACCCAGGAGACATGAGTATGGCCAATGAGGAAAAAGGGACGTGTTTTGACTTTTTCTCACGAAGAGAGATTGAAGTGGCTTAGCATTTTTTAATTCATCGAGTCTAACTTGAACTTATAATAGTCAAGCATGGAGTTACAACTCGTGAAGCAACGGAATGAGAAAAATCAGTGACTGGTAGAGCAATTTCCTGCATATAAAGATGGGAAAGGTATGTTGTCACCGGAAAGAACTCATCTAAGAATTCTCTCTCCTAGTGTATGGATATTCCAGTTAAGTTTACCACATTAATTGCTTAAAACACTATCTGCAACTCTGCAATTCCTGTATCAGAGTATCATAAAGAGTTATTGGCATTTGGTGATGGTGATTTTGGTGCATGTCTGCACTCTATCAGCAGGCACAAGATCAGAAACTGTATCTTTGTGTATGACATTGATCATTGTGCTTGTGCCTGTACATATCAACGTGAAACATAAATATAAACTTACAAAACAGACTCTTTCTTTGACATTTATTCCGTCGTCCATTCCTGTCACTCTAAGGTATATCAATCTGAAAACAGGGGGAAAAAGTAATTTAAGATTCTAACAAAGTGGGACATAAAAATTCGTAAGCATATGCAGGTAAATGGTAGCAGTCTTATGCATAACACGTGATATTATGACCATGCTGTCTTGTATATGAGTTCAAATGAAAATAAGCCATATCCAAAATTAAAGTTCTCATCAATTTGATCAATTGGTGCTCTTTCAGCCAGCTATTCAAACATGTTTGCATCATTGAACAATATGTCTAGTTTATCAACATCACAGTCAGTTCTCATGTTTTAATATATTTCTAAGACCGTGATGTTCACTAAATTGAGATGTCATGGAAAGCCACGGGCAGAAATGCCCATTGAGTTACATAGCATAGTTAGTGTAACCTGTGCCAAGCTTGCTCGTAACTGAATATTGAACTTTTCACAAGTTTCACTGTAGTTGTCCCATCCACTCCGTCTGCAGCATATGGATAGTAAGTACAATAACTGGATGCAAGGCCAAGCTAAAATTCAGTGTACTGTGAAATGAGCATACCAGTTCTCTGTAAAGCTGACAGGAATGATTCCTCACTTTTGGTACTTGTGTAAATGATCAGAGGCATTGCCTGAAATTTAACTGGCAAATGACAGTAGCCAAAAGCTCAGAGAAAGCATATGTTAACATGGAAAGCAATTACAAAGGTAAGAACATCTTATCTAGCTTGGGTGCAGTGAATCTGTGAATGTAATACCATCATGAACTAAAAGTCGAAAATCCATGATAAATAACAGAACATGCACACACACAAACGTTTCCTACCCAGATCGACTAGAGGATAATCAGAACCATCCTCCCAAACTTCAAGCACACTGAGCTGTCGTATACTGGAGTCATAATAGGCAACTCCAATCCTGTTGATAATAAGCAATGCCATTAAGTTGCAGATAAGATCAAGTGTGTCTCAAAGAGCTTGCTGGACTTTATCACATATTAGCCCTTATATATCTCATTATTCTCATGCATGCAACACAACAACTACAAGAAGTCCAATACATACAGAGATGAAAATAATAATGAAGGGATCAAGCATTCCTCTATTCCCACCCACACTATGATTCGAAACGGAAAGGATAACATGGAAGATCGAGTTCTACATAGGGAGAAGTAAACCTGCGACCGTGCATGATACATGCCATGTAAACCTGCATAACATAGACGACACAAATTAATATGAAAGAATACTAGACTAATAACTTCATGTTTTAAAAGAACATTACAGCAAAAACTTCAGATTATATCAATTACAGCATCATGCGCGATTACTATTTACTAGTTCCACGAGTTCTTTGAATAAACTAGCTAAACATTTTAACATTAATTTCTAATCGGTTTCCAGAAGTGTGAGCATACTCATCAAACACATTAACAAATTATGGCACGATAATACCAAATTTAGAGCGTAATCAAACAATATAAACAAAGATTCAACAAATGGAAATGGATGAACACACAGAATCCAATTGTGATCTATGCTAATTTCCCGAAACCCTCAATCATCGTTCTTACTCACTCGTTCATCCACTGCAAGCTATTTTATGTTTAAAACGACCAACACGGTAGGGCAATTCCTCCAGAACAAGGGACGCAAAAGCAACTCGATCGTACTTTCAAAGGTCGCAAAATTTGCAGCAAAATAGTGAGAACGACCTCAAATTCATAAGATACAAATCGAAATAGCGTAAGATTGATGTACGCAGTACGCATAACTTCGTCAAACAACTAAACTAGAAAAGTAATTTCGACGGGAGAATCAAAGACCGATTATCACTGAGTTGGATCGCTGCAGAAGGAGAATAAGCGAGAGAAGCGATCAGGTGAAGGAACCTGAGATTGAGCTTCGGTTTCGTCCACCTCTTCCATTCTTTGTAAGCAGAGATAGAGAGAAGTGTTTTGGCGCGCTTCCTGCTTCCTGCTTCCCTTAATGCCGACAGAGAGCGAGTCGGGTGGTGCGGCGTTGTAGACTTGTAGTTATCAGCCTAAAGTTGCAAACGGTTCTTACTTAAAATTGAGAAATTATTTTGGTCCTCGAGGTTTCAATTTATGTCTAAAAAAATTCTTATCTTTTTTGGTGTCCTTTTATTTTTGAAAACTTTCTTTCCGATGACTAAATTCACTTAAATATCAATTTTCATCCATTTTAGAAGATTTTTGTTAAAAAATTAGAAAATAAACAAAAACCTACCTCTTTTTACTTAGAAAAAAGGGGTTGAAATTCAAAGGCGACTTTTCTCATCTTCTCTGCTCGAGCCTACCCAATTTACCACCTCCACAACCATCGTCTCCTCCGTCGTCCCTACTCCAACTAGGTATATTGAGTGTGAAATTGAAATGTCCGGCTCATACATCTCTCTGCATGTGAAGCACACTCTTGCGAAATATGTCGATCTGACCTCAATAAACGACTTTGCGGCTTCCAACAAGCGATCCAAGCCTTAGATTGGGCTCGTCGTTCCTCCAGACCATGTCACCTTCTAATCACTTTGCCACTTGTCCCGCATCAGCGGTGTAATCGGTAGGGGTGGCTCAGCAATCAAGCGATCGCATATTTACTGCCTGGATTCGATGACCGCATAATTGTGATCGTCCCCGCGAGTTGTGTCTCGAAGATGATGAGGTTGGGGGAATTACATTGGACCTTAATGGACTATTCTGATTTCTATTTTTTTTTAGTTATTTTGTTGTTTGAGTACATTAATCTTGCTTAAATGATGTAGGCTTCGTTCGACGTAGGTTTGTGGAGGTTTTTGAAGGTTTTTACTACTTAAAACCTACCTAAATAGGTGTTCGGCAAGACAAGGTTTTCTAGAAGGTGGAGGTTTCATGAGGTTTTTAAGGAGGTTTGAAACCACGAAAATAAAACCTTTGGATAGATAGGTTTGAGGAGGTTTGTAAAAATTAACAAACCATTTTTTTGTTAATTAATAAAATAAATTCCTTTTTGATAAGTTAAAGCTAAAACCAACTAAAAAACATTATAATGTTAAACACTCAATTAAGTTTTTGAAGGTTTCAAATAAGAAAACCTCTACGTATTATAAAACCTCTACCTTCTCAAAAGCCTCTTACAAAACCTCCACCTCCTCAAAAACCTTGTTTTACTGAACAGAGCCTTAGTATGTTTCCTTCTTAGTAACGGAATGTAGGTTTTGCTCAAATTTTGTTTTGTGACTTGTGAGTAAAAAAAAAGAAATGTTGGTTTTTATATTTCCTTTTAATTTTTAACGAAAATTCAAAAAATGGATGAAAATGGCATTTTAGTAAATTTAGGTTACAATAAGGAAATTTTTCAAAAAAAGAAGGTCACTAGAAGGAATAAGAATTTTTTTTGGACACCAAGAGGAAAAGTCGAAACCTTGAGAACACCAAAAGGAATTTCCCATTAATTTTTTTATATAAAGAAGTAGGGGCTCTTTTTTTTTAGGTAAAAGAATTAGGGGCTCTTGAGATGAACCGTTTTAGCGTTTTGGTTCATGTTCTACGAAGTTTAATTCGTGCTTTTGTTTATTTTTAAAAGTTTAAAATGTAGGAAATTAATTTTCCCAAAAAGAACTTACTTTAAATTATAGGAAGTGGACTTATTATGGTAGGGTGGGTCACTTTCTATGATTTTAAATGGTAATTTTAAAATTCTTATATTTATAGAAAATAAAAGACAAAATTGCTTAAAATAGCATAACATTTTAATGTAGTTGCGGTAATTAGCCTAACGTTTTAGAATTGCACTTAAAACCTAACATTTTTTAAATGGTTGCGGATTTTAGCCTCGATCTTCCATGTGGCAAAGGACTTAATAAATTTGATGACATGGCATATAATCTAATCCTAGTGTGATGCTGACTAGATAAATTAAACCGTTACCTGCTGTGAGAACACTACTACAAACCAAGTTTAGAGATCAATTCACGTCACTTTGGGGTTTCTTCATCAAATACATAGGTCAGTGGGGAGATTAGAACTCCACTACCACCAATATGTACTCAAACAATTCATGAAAAATGGAAGAGGGGCACAAGTAACGGAAATTTTTATACTGAGCATTTCAACAACATGAATGAATTAATGCAAAATTGAAAGGTAGAATTTTTACCGCTCTCGGTTGTTGAACAAAATTGTAAATGGATTTTTTAGGACACACAGATGACTAGTGCATAATAGTTTGGACTAATCTGTCCATTTTGTTTGCAATAAACAGGATTAATGGTTGGACCTGTAAGTATTTTTCAAGGTTAAGTAAGAGGTCATCATTCATTTAGCAAAATAAGTGCTAAGATTTACTGATATTACATGTAATTTTCCAATAAGTACAAACATTTGATTCCTTACTCACTTAGCAAAATAAGTGTTAAGCCAGTACATTCAGCTATCAATAATAACATTGTGGAATTAACTAGAAAAGAATTCAACCAAATGAGTACTAACCAGAATATTTGGGAGAAGAAGAGCCGCCAAGAGCTGGAGAAGGTGAAGAAGTAGCTTTTACAATTGGGAAAATTCTTAGCCTCTTCGCATATTCCCATTTTTATTTTCCTCCACAAATTTCAACTGAAAACCTCCATGTGACTAGAGAAAAATTGGGCAGAAATTGGCTGAGATTAGAGCATCTAAAGTAAATTAATGCATTGAAATTGCAAGTTGATAGCTCTTTCTCCCATTATTTCACACGCCGAGCTCAGAACAACGTTAATTAGATGAAGAAAATGTAGAGGAAACCTAATTTGGGGAAAATGGAGTGATTTGTGCCTGAGCTTGCCACTCACACCACCACCATGTGAAATCTGCAGATTAGATACAATATTTTAAGTTTTTTCTTTTTTTTGGTTGAATTTGAACTTTTTTCCTTAAGACACCGGGTTAGTAAAAATAGAATTTTTAATTATCTTAAATACAAAATTTTCTAGTCAGCATCACACTAGGATTAGATTACATGTCATGTCATCAAGTTTATTAAGTCCTTTGCCACATGGAAGATCGAGGCTAAAATCGGCAATCATTTAAAAAGGTTAGGTTTTTAAGTGCAATTCTGAAACATTAGGCTAATTACCGCAACAACATTAAAAGGTTAGGCTATGTTTAACAATTTTGCCAAAATAAAATTATTTTCAACCATACATAATTTTCAACATCATATGGTTCTTAATTTAAGGGAAATCACTTTCTAGGAAAGCTTTTATTTTCAACTTCATATAATTTTCAAATTCTTCTGCTAGTTTATGTCTATTTAGAGCTCATCTCTAACATTTTTTTGTATACATGTCTAGCGTTGTGTTGAAAACAAACTTTACAGTGTTAATTATAATTCCTTGAGACATTGTTCCATGAACGAATTTTACAGTGTCGAAAACAATTTGGTCCCTTGCTCAACATTAACCATCAAAGCCGATACTACAAGATTGATAACATCGAAAACATTAATCTTACATGAATCAGATTGTCCCAACTCATAGCATTCTAAAATCCTATGGTAAAATCTTCAACGATAGTGCGTATTGAAAGCTTTTATTACAAAAAAATCTCTTTAAATTAATAAATGTTAATTTATCGGTTAATTAATATCTCTATGAAATAACATGGTCCAAATCCTATTAATTTATAGAGGTTTTACTGTATGTATTTAGAAGATATGTAACATAAAGTTTTTTCTCACTTATATATTAACAATAGTATTTTTATAAATACAAATAAAGGATATGCAAAAATTGTATTAATTGATTAAGTCATAATGGGAGAAAGAGCTATCAACTATTGTTACAAAATAATGACTATATATAAAAATGTAAGTTTGATTCTGGAAACTATTGTTACAAAATTCTTATGATTTTTCTAAATGAAGGTTGTGATACTTTTGTCAATATATAAGTGAGAAAAAACTGAATCAATTAATAAGAATTTTGTAACAATAGTTCCAGAATGATTGTAATAATGGCATGTTAAAGGACACCTGAATTATAGGTCAGATTTTTTTTTTTGGACCAATTATTACTAACTATTATTTTTTTCTTTTAGTATAAATAGCCTTTACGACCAATGATTGTAACATTGAGAATAAAGTTGTTGTTTTCCATATAAAAACACAATGTAAGAAATGACATAAAAAAACTACTACTTTTTTTCCTTAGATTTGAATGAGCAAGAAGCCATCAATTTCCTTTCTCTTTCATTCTCTCTAAATATTTTCTTTTTATTGTTGAGTATACTTGATCCTATAGTAAGTGTAACATGGTATCAGAGCCCTCAAAACAAGTTCACCACTAAGCTTTTACATGACATCCAACTCCCTTTCTCTACACTAAACTAACTCCAAATGAGGGTGAACTTCTGATTGAAAAACTCAACTTCCTCACAAATACAAGATTTGTCATCAATTTTGTTGTTCAAACTATCGGCTTAGCATTACACATTGATGTATATTTCCAACCCAATAGGCCAAGGCATAATCGTAAAAGGCCTCGAGAAACCTACTTTGGTATGATACACAAACTTAGATTGAGCTTCTTGTCCATACACTGAGATTAATGGGTAACTTTTTTTTTTACTTGAATCCTCACCAATATCGTGAAAATCCAAGAAATAGTCAACTCTCAATAAAAATTATTCAAAAGTTTAGTATAGACCAATAGCTCAAGCTGTTTCAAAACTCACATGGTTAATCCGACTGATACAAGAATTAAGTGTATCTCCTATCAAGCCAGTAAGTCTACATTGTAACAACAGATCACCTATGCAAATTGCTTAAAATCCATTTTTTCATGAAAGCACCAATCATGTGAAATTCACTGTTACTTCATATAAGGCCTTATACAATTCTAAGTCATCCTCGACAAAAACACTAGCTTCCACATAGCAAAATCTCCTTCTCTCCAAGTTGGGAGTCAAGCTGGAGGGTGTCAAATAAAACAGAGCAAAATGACAAAAATGACATGTTAGAGGACTTGTGAATTATGGTTCTCGTATCGTCATCTTTTTATAAACCAATTATTACCATTGTCTTTCCTTTTTGTATAAATAGTCTTTATGACCAATATTTGTAACCCTAAGAAGAGAGTTGTCATTTTCCATACAAAACACAAATGTAAAAAATGACATAAAAACAAATGCCTTTATCCCGAGATTTTTTATACCTTTTTTCTTCATGAGATTTGAATGAGTAAGAAACCATCATTTTTTTTTCTATGTCATTTTTTCTAAATTTTATTGTTTATTGCTGAATATACTTAATCCAATAGTAACAACTGTTATTATAAGGGATCTCATTCCATAAACTATATTTTAAAATTTGAAATAGACAAGTGCTATCCTAACAAGTAACAACTAATACATGGTGGTCAATATGGTATAATAGAAATAAGACAATATTTGATGCGCAAAATGTGATCCCATACCACCCGTATAAATTCAATATTGAATAACGGATAAACTAGGAGAAGGTCAAATAAGAACATGTTGAACATGAACACTGTAATTGGAGGAGAATGACAACAAATACTCATAGACAACAACATAAATGAAAAAAACCAAGACAAAGATGGTATAAATTAAATGTCGACGCATCAAAAGTGGAAAACGGGTCAACTACCATTGGAGCAATAATTTGAAATAACAAGGGAGAAGTTTTGGAAAATATGCGTTGAGAAAATAGGAGACAAACCAATACTAAAGGCCAAAACTATGGCTTTGTATAAAGGTCTGCAACCGATAATATAATTGGGAATTAGGAAGCTAGGAACTGAAAGTGACAACCAAATTTGATTAAAACATTAAGGCAAGAAAGTAAATGTCCATGAGAAATTGAAATGTTTGTAACAAATTTCTTGATACGATGCTCTTCTTTGGATGACACGGTCACTTCTCATATATACAAAAGTGCAAATTCTATGGTAGATAAAATTATTGGCCGAATACATAAATAGGTCCCTAAACTTTGACAATTTTGGCAACCATGTCCCTGTACTTTTCGGGTTTCAGATATGTCCCTAGACTATACATTTTTTTGTCATTTAAACACAAATCACTTGAGCTCCATCTACGTGCAATCCACTCGCGCTGATGTGGATATAAAGGTGTCATTTAGGTGCCACGTAGATGATTGTTATATATATATATATTAATTTTTAATAAAAAAATTATAAATACTTTTTCTTTTTTCTTCTCTTCCGGTCTTCTTCCTTTGGAGATCTTTCTCTGGACGGAACGACTCCAACTCGGTATTCTTCACCGCTGACATTCAAATTGAACTCAATTCAGAGCACAGAAATCACGAAACATTGAGGGGGATATTTCCTCTCTCTCACTCACTCCATTATGAAATCCAACAACCACCCTATTTGGCATCGAATCCAACAAATCAAGCAATAAAATCAACATCCAGCAAGCACATCACAGGAGGAATTACCTCGGAATTCGTGCGTGGATCGAGTTATATACTTGGATTCGGATATGGAATTCTAGATCTAGCCGGATTTTGATTCGGATCTGGTCGGAGTCTTCTCGGACCGGAGTCAGAGTCCGTGCTATTTTAACATCAGCGTGATGGTGCTGGATTTGGTGAGATGGAGAGCGGGTGATTACAAGAGGAAGTTCGAGAACTGGATGGAGATCAAGAGGAAGACGAAGAAGCAGGCGACGAAGAATTCTTTCTCTCGAGTTAGAGAAAATTAGAAAGAACAAAATAAAAAAAGAGAAAAATGATGACCACATTATTAAAAAAAACAGAAAAAGAAAAAAAGAAAAAATTTATAAAAAAATTTCCATCATACGCGCAATTAGGAGATTGATTTACACGCGTTTTGACACATCACAAATTTGTGTTTAAAAGACAAAAATATGTATAGTACAATGACCTATTTGAAACTCAAAAAATACAAGGATGTGGTTGCAAAAAACATACAAGTTCAGGGACCTATAGATATATTCGGCCTAAAATTATTAAGCTTGTCCACTCATATCCACATTGGATAATAAACAATCACACGTAACTTTTTGTTCTCATCTATCCGGATATTATTGGTATTGGTCACTATTGGGTAAGTGTCTCATTTACAAAATTATTACCTGATAAAAAAAACTAATAAATTGTAAATACAATACAATGATACGAAATTGCCTATTTGCCCCCAATTGCGAAAAATGAGGTGAACGACGTCGTCTCGATTATTAGGGCCAATCCACAGGGCCGCCCAAAATTAAAGCGAATAGTCTCGTTTGACATTTTCATGCGCAGTTTGTATACACTCGCCTTAACGTTTCGCTTGTGCCGTGTACGGGGTCATTTGCCTTGTGAACATCCAAACCCTTACAGCAGGAAAAAGTCCAAGAAGCTTCTTCTTCAATCTTCTCCTCTCTTCTCCGGAGATCCTCTCTTTTCTGCGTTAAGGTATAGCCTCCTCCCCGCCCCCAAATCTCCACAATTAGGTTACATCCTCTCCCTCCGATCTGCTTTGTGTCATTTGTTCCGATTTCGTAGGGTTTCAGTTTGATCTTTTTCCTTCTTTTTTTAATCTGATGATAATTTGATTTCGGAATTTCTTTTAACAGATTAATCTAGCGATGTTGGGTCCTCTGAGCAGAAGAGTCGCCAGCCGCGGCTCTTCGTCTTCGGTTGTAAGTGAATACAGCTTAAATGCGTAGAATGATTTCCCCCTTTTTAAATTACATGGTCGTTTGAAATTTTGCAATTGTTTTTGAGTAATCATTTGGCTGTTTATTGCCTGAAAGCAGATTCTAAGGCGTTCGTTTTTTGCATCGGCTTCCAGGGTTTCTGCTGTCGAAGGCGAGGTATACGGTTTCTCATTTTTTTTCACGATGGTTCTGATTTGGTGTCTTTGTGATTTGAGTGTATAATTTGCATTTCTAATAAAACGCTTCAACAAACCTATTGTTTGAACATATTTGATTAGAACAAGAGATGTGTGGGAGGCAAGTTTTCAAGTTGCACTCTGATATTGTTACTGTTTGGAGATTTATTACATTTTGTTAGCTCAGGAATTAGGTGACAATAGAAAATTAGAGACTAGGCACTGAGCATCTCAGATTAATGAGCATGGTCTCCACTAAGGTTTCCTTGATTTTTTAAGTTTTCTTTAGGATGCTGCGTAGCAAGGTCTCAGTTGTACGAGAGAAAGGAAATGATAGCTTATTTGATTTTGGAAACCGTGGTACCGTGGTAGAACTTTGGGTAGGAGTTTATGGCTTTCAGAGAATGCATATGTACTAGAATCATTTTGATAATGTCATGATTTAGAAGATGGATATCTTTGGATGGCAAGAAAACACAAAACTATTTGTTTGAAACTTATGTTGTATAAATATAGTTTGTATTTATTTACATTTTAATTTCATTTGTTCCTAATTCTAGTAAATGACAAGTTGACTCTTATCTTGTGATTTACTAAAATGTTTGTTTGGACAACAACGAAGTGTAGGAACTCGCTTTACAAGATTCGACTCAGAAAATTGCATAGTATTTTCACGCATTTATCTGTTCTTTTTAGAGTTTATTAGTGCCAGTCATGTGCTGTTTTATGTTTTTTTCATGCATTTTAAGGAATTCATAAATGAAAAAGAATAATGAAGACTTAGATAGTTAGATGTCAACTTATTATTTATAGGAAGATAATAAATTATAAACCCATAAAAATAGAATAAATATTTCAAACTTGTGTGTTTAAGGTCTTTATTCTTTCAGCATATAGAGATGCGTCATATTTTAATCTTTTTAAGAATGCGCATTTGTATACTGTAGTGAGAGGTACTGTTTGTTCGAACCAGTCAAGAATGCGTACTATTTTAATCTTATAAGAATGCATATATGTATACTGTAGTGAAATGTTTAAGGTCAATGATGTTCATGGTTTGGCAATGCCAACTCCATCCTAGAACAGGTGAAGTGGTAGTGTTTAAGTGAAATTTTGAAGGAAATTATGATAGCTTTTGATCCTCCACATATCCAAACCAGAAAATTCTGAACATATATGCATTTATATGGGAATTTAGCCACTCCAGATGGTGTTTTGTCAATCTTTGTGCTTGAACATCAAGAAGACAGTGTATCAATAACTTTTTGAATGTGAAGAGAATGTTTAAGATTAAGAAGACGATAAAAAGAAAAGGATGGTGATTCTTCCATGTTTGTGTAAATGAGAGAATGGAATAGAATAGATGGTTCCATATTTGAACTTATGCGGAATCATTCTGTCTGTTTGTCATGTCTTAAATGTTATCACTTGTCTGATAATTGATGCAAGTTCTTATTTCCTATGCTTTTTTATTTCATATTTTGAGTGTACATGTGTCAATTATCTGGCATGTGCGTGCACTGTGGTTTCCAGAGTACATACCAGAAGCAGACACTTATTGACTATGTCTTGATGACTTTGTATACATGAAAATTATATTTTGTGGGTGTTCTTAAATATCTTAATTTGTATGTGCCTGAACAGATAGCTTTTCATCCCAGTACAGTTGGCCAGTCAAGAAGCTTGTTTCATCTTATTTCACCAGGTAACTTCACAGACAGTTAGATTCTATCCTCGTTTTGATGAAGCTGATGCGTATTGTGATTTGTGATGACCCTTGCTTCTTGCTATTGCAGGTTCCTCTGCTAGTTTAAAGTCAAAAAGGTTAGTAAAATTTATGAATTTATCAATTTTTTAGAGATTGAATATATGTTTACGAGTTAGGAGTGTCAAGAGTCAGGAATTGATAAAAAGAAACTGTGAATTTCACGTGATATACATTTAAAATACTACACAGATTGATGCTTCTTGAATTTATACTTTGTACAGAAGATGCTTGGTCCCAGACTCCCAATGGCCTGCTTGATTATCTTTATACTGTAATGTGGATGTGTGTGAAATCACTTTCTTCTGAGTTCTTTTCTTGCATTACTTACTATTTTGTTCCTTCACATTTTTCTTGCAGTGATGCCTTCACACTTAACCCGTTGTTGACTAATCATAGCTGTCAGAGGTCATTTTCTTCTTCTGATGGTATATAAGATAATCCCTCCCTAATTTGCACATGTATTTTCACCTTAGATTACCATATCTTCTGTGGAACTTTCTTTGAACTCTTCCATTATTATGATATTATCTCATGTAAAACAGGTGACCTGGTTTCTGCTGTTGTACCTCATATGGGCGAATCAATTTCTGATGGCACTTTGGCAAAATTTCTGAAGAGTAAGCAACCTTTTTTTTTCCTGCTGTTTTCAAGTAAAATGTAATATGTTCTCTTTTCCTAATTCTTAATGCTCCTTTTTTCTTGACATATGTATGTTTATGGCAGATGTCGGTGACAGAGTAGAAGCTGATGAGCCCATTGCTCAAATTGAAACAGATAAAGTAATTTGAAGTAGTTATTATCATGTTTATTTCCACGATATTGCTCAGAGCTTAAATATCTAATGCAGTGGATAAATGGTTTTCTGACTTCAGGTTACTATTGATGTAGTCAGTCCTGAAGCTGGAGTTATCCAAAAGGTGAAGTTACAAAAACATCTTTGATTTATGTCATCTTCCACTTTTCAGTTTTCTGTTCTCTCCCATTTTTTTTTTTTGCTAAATTTTCTGTCCCTTTTCCTGAATTTGATAGTTCATTTCTCAAGAAGGAGAAACTGTGGAGCCTGGTATGAAGATTGCTGTTATATTAAAAGGTGGTGAAGCTGCTCCTGCTGCCACACCTGAGAAAGCTGCAGCTGATCCATCTCCAGCTGAGAAAAGTACCAAGGAAAGCACAGAAAGTAAAGTTGAGACTACTCCCATCAAGGAAAAGCCAAGGCCTCCATCTCCAGCCTCGGCTCCGGCTTCCGCTCCTAAGCACACTCCATCAGAACCACAACTTCCTCCAAAGGAAAGGGAGAGACGGGTACGCTGTTTTATCTGGTGTGCTTGAAATTATTATTTGATAAATTTCCAAAGTCTTGCTGGCAAAAGTCAGAAAGTATCACCTTGTGCAATTTCTCACAAACTATCTTGACGAGCCAGGTTCCAATGACAAGACTTAGAAAACGTGTTGCAACTCGTTTGAAGGATTCTCAAAACACATTTGCATTGCTGACAACTTTCAATGAAGTGGATATGTAAGTTCTTACGATTACTCTTTAGTATTTTGCAAATATAGAAATTACGCTTACTCTTTTCTGGGTGTCTGTGTGCATTAATCGGGGAGTGGAGTAGAGAGTTGGAGATTCAGTATTTTATCTTATTATTATGTATTGATTATATCAGTATTCCTGTCGAGACCTTCCTTAACTCTCTTTGGCCCTTGTTGCCTTGATAATGTAACTTTTTTAGAGTTCAACATTATGGGGATTTGTGGGATATTTATAACTTTTAAGTTTATTGGTTGGGCTTACATTGCAGGACTAATTTAATGAAGCTCCGCTCTGATTACAAGGATGCCTTTGTTGAAAAGCATGGTGTCAAGCTGGGGTTCATGTCTGGCTTTGTGAAGGTATGGATGTATTCTACATTTTTATGGAAATAACTAAAGTTAGAAATTTTGTTATACATCGAGAGAACATCCGTGGTCTTGGTTATAATTTTTTTTCCCACTTTGCTCTTTTCTAATATGAGAGTTTTATTTGTTTCTGCAGGCTGCTATAAGTGCACTCCAGTATCTGCCTGTAGTCAATGCTGTCATTGACGGAGACGATATCATTTACAGAGACTACATCGATATAAGTATAGCTGTTGGTACGCCAAAGGTTTGTATTATGAGTTTGTAATTTCAAAATGGTCAAATGAAATTAGCAGATTTGTATGCATCAAAGTGAACTAACGAGTAGCTTATATTTGTGGGATCTCTTTGTTTAGTTGTAGTTCTACCGTGGTCTCTTGAATGTTACTAAAATTTTCACTTCATAATATTAATGGATATGGTGTTTGTAAAAGGAAGTGAGAAAAAGAGAACTAGAGACAGGCAGTGAGGGAAATTATATGGCTGCTGTGGGTAGTGGGGTGTAGATGTGATATGTGGGCTATAGAATAGGGGATGTTTGACTGGGTTGGTAACTTGATATTGGTTACTCAGGCAGTGTGAGAGCTGGGGTGGGGATGATTTTGACTTGAATGGATTTGGAGAAAAAGGGAAGTGCAATAGTTTTTAAGGAAAGGCAGTCTATTTTAGCAGTGTGGTCCACTTTTTCATTTCATTTCTTTTCTGTTCCTCTATTTAAACATTTTTTTTTAATTAACTGGATTTAACTGAAAGAGGTACATTTCTTTTTCTAGGGTTTGGTGGTGCCAGTTGTTCGCAATGCAGAGAGGATGAATTTTGCTGAGATAGAGAAAGAGATCAACGCCCTTGCAAAGAAGGCCAGTGATGGATCCATATCTATTGATGAAATGACAGGAGGTACATTCACCATATCCAATGGTGGGGTGTATGGAAGCTTGTTGAGCACACCTATCATCAACCCTCCACAGGTATGATTTTATAGTCATTCTGTTAGGCAACTATTATGTATACGAGTCATATGAAGGGATGGATAAGAAAGCTAGAAAAAGGGGTAAAATGTGCCAATGGGACCACAAATTAGTTAGAAGGGGTATTAGAGTCTTTTGTTAATATTTGGTTGTACAGCTTGCGTGCTGGCTTAGTTTAAATAGGGGTGGCTAGCTGTTAGAGGGTTTATGCAGAATATTGCAAGGATCAAGGCATAGTGCCTTTGGGCTCTTGGAGTTTATCTCCTTGAGATTGGCTCTTTGGGAGTTTGTCCCATTGAGATTTGTTCTTGTTCTCAGTTTATAATCAAAAGAGTGTTTTAGGGTTTGTTCATTCTCTACAATCAAAAAAGATTTGGTGCTCTTGTTGAGAGAGATTATCCTTGGGGTTAGATTAGAGGATGAACATGGAACAAGAAATGAGAGAATCTGAGATGGAAATAGAGAAAAATTGAGAAGAGGTTATAGTTTTTTTCCGTAGCTGGGTTGAGGAAGTAAGGGAGTTAGTTTTTGCTTGGATTTTAGAGGGGAAAAGCAGATCAAAGTCTACTGGGGAGGATATTCAAATTATATTGGGGGTGTTCAAATCATGTCTGGATGGGGTGATGGAAGAAATTCAGGAAGAGCAGTGTGACAAGTACGATAAGAGAATGAATGAAATGGCTAACCACAAGTTCAAAGTCGATTGCTGGACCTACTCAGTAAGTGGGTATTTGAGGTGATTGAGGAGGAGCCCCTGGGTTTGCAGAAGGCAGTCAGCCGAGAGGGAGAAAAACTTGACTCCAACAGAGAGGAGTTACTGGTTGGAGAATCTGGTGCGAAGACAAGTGAAGACGACTCAAATCGAGTCCTCATTTCAGGGCTTGAGCTTGAAACAGAGGAGGAAAATAAATCCGTTGCTCAAGAGAGTGAAACTAGTCTTGACGGGGACGACAGTTTCCAGATCGGCGATTCTACACATGAGGAGATGAACGAAAAGGAGGTTGGAACAAAATCGGAGCAAAAGAAGGTGAGAATTGATGACTATGGCGACTTGGAGCTGCAAAAAGAGGTACTCGCAGGCGAATTCAAGAAGATGCTGATGAAGATGGCGCGTGAAACGCAGTCGCCAGAAGCTGTGGGTATTAGGGCTTTCAACTAATGAACCCGCTTTTCTCCTAGTGATGGAAAAGGGTAAGCTTGGATCCGATCTGGGGCCGGGTCCTACACCTTTTAGGCCCACCACCTTTTCCTGTGTTTACAATTAAAAACTATGAGCCCACAGATCATTTAATCAATAAAACTGAGAGTATGGGTCTGGAATCGGGGTTGTCTTTTGAGCTTATGGGCCCATTTCCTTGGCCCATTCAGGTTTGATTGAAAATAATCAAATTACACCAGAGTCAGCCCAATTAGGCAAAGGCTTTCCTCAAACCCGAGAACCTCGTTCTCCCTTTTGCTGGACGAAGCGCAGCTGCTATTTGGTCCTGCTGCCAGGAAAACCACCACCACAACTGCCGGATTTCTGCCTGGATTTTTCAAGGCTAGGTCTCATTCCAGCCACTTCTGATTCTCTCTCCGCCCCCTACCATGATCTCTCTCTAAGCGGTAAAGTGGATGCCGCTGGCGTCGACCACGGAGACCCAAAGTTTCACCCAATCTCGTCATCAACTTCTGTTTTTTATTCCATATGCAGCCTTGAGGACAAAGCTGGTTTGAAGGGGTCGGTAAAGGCGGTCATACTCAGAGGAAGTCAAGTCAAGGGTGAGCTTTATTCTACTACCATCGCCGGAACCTCTGCCATTCGAGCGGGAGCTTATTGTAAAGAGACACAGACAACATAAACTCGGAATTATAACCAGGCGACTAGCAGGAGGGAACCATGAGATTGACTGTATGTTCATATTATCCTTTCATTTGCCTCGATCCCCGGAGTTTGCAAATGGCATAAAGGTCTCTCGTATTGATACAAAAAGGTACAGTTGGGTGAGTGAGGAAACTGGCCTTCAATTCCTGGATGAGAGGGAACTACAGCTGCACTTGATCCCCAAGTGGGAAGGTGGCACTTCACTAGAAAAATGGGACCTTAAGGTGAATTTGTGGAAGGTTCAAGTTGATTTCAAGAGGATAGATGGCCGGCTAAGACGCCAAGGCAATTGCACTATCAAGAATGTGATCAAGCAGGACATGTGAGTTGGAATATTTCAGAAAGCCTCTTGACAGTGGGCAATGCTAGCACCTAATGGTCAGACCCATATACATGGTGCGCTTTTGGGTTTCAGATCTCTTTTCTTGCCACAACCTTGAGGGCAAGGTTGTTTGAAGGAGGGTGGCATTGTTAGGCAACTATTATGTATATGAGTCATATGAAGGGATGGATAAGAAAGCTAGCAAAAGGGGTAAAATGTGACAATGGACCACAAGTTAGTTAGAAGGGGTATTAAAGTCTTTTGCTAATATTTGGTTGTACAGCTTGCGTGCTGGCTTAGTTTAGATGGGGGTGGCTAGCTGTTAGAGGGTTTATGCAGAATATTGCAAGGATCAAGGCATAGTGCCTTTGGGCTCTTGGAGATTGTCTCCTTGAGATTGGCTCTTTGGGAGTTTGTCCCATTGAAATTTGTTCTTGTTCTCAGTTTATCAATCAAAAGAGTGTTTTAGGGTTTGTTCATTCTCTACAATCAAAAAAGTATTTTAGAGTTTGTTCATTCTCTACTATCTAACACATTCACTCAAATTTTATGATATATGAAGCCACTTCCCTATGCTGTCAATATAAGGTTTTGTTCCGTGAAGTTAAAAAAGGACTTTATAGGGATAAACACTTTTTTTTGAGTAAAATATGTAGTGGGTTTTGAGATATGTGCCTGCGATATTTGAACTAAAGTATCCATCAAAAACCATTCATTATTTGAAAGAAGCATTTTGTATTGGAGAAGTACTTGCCTAATTTGAAGTTTTGACCAATGATGTTGCCAAACAAACCATAATCTGCTTTGTTACTTTTCTTAAGCTGCATAGTGTACATCTTGTTTGTATTTTAATTTTCTTGTTCCATTGGGTGGATTCTAATATGAAAATTACCATCCTACTACCCTTTTCAGTCTGCAATTCTAGGAATGCACTCAATAGTGAACCGGCCTATGGTTGTTGGAGGCAATATCGTCCCAAGGCCAATGATGAACCTGGCTCTCACATATGACCATAGACTTATTGACGGGAGAGAGGCAGTTTTCTTCTTGCGCCGGATCAAGGATGTTGTCGAAGACCCACGCAGACTTCTCCTCGACATATGACCATACACTTGGCTGTTCTTTTCAGGTGAAATCCTGTTTATTAGGGAGTGGAAAAAATACATAAAATGCTGGAATTTGTCTTCCAGAATAAATTTCCAGACTAAAATTTTTGTGGGGTTTCTCATGTTCTGCCCCTGTTGAGTTTAAGATGTTTCTCAGTCGGCAGGCTAAGGTTTTGAACTTGGAAGGTACTATTTGTTAATGGTACACAGTTTCTAATCTTTCAATATTTGTGTTTGGGTCAAATTACTGGTCTTATAAATACTAGAGCATCTTGGAATGATTTGAAAGGCTAGTTGATGTTTGATGCTCTCTTCTTGCTTCCTCTGCTTTCTTGGGTTATAAAAATCTAACAGGTGGGGTGAAGACGTGAAGTGCTTTGTCTTACCCCAATGATTCTATCCTGTTTTCAATAGTTTTGTGCAGTGGCCTCTGAGTCTTTCTTCTTCTTGCTCCCAAGTTCATATTCACCTGAGTCTCTCAATTCATCGCCCCTACTGAAGGAAAATGGAAAAATGACAGGTTGAACTTTTTTATCCCTGGACTTTGGAAAAATAGGTCTTCCAAAACCCTCTAGTTGGTAAATAAGGATCTAGTTTTAGTTTTAGTTTTAGTGGAGTTGAGAAGAAAACCAGGAATAGAGTTGAGAATATCTTGATCGTTAAATAATAAAAATTTAACGTTTAAGATTGAATATCTACCTTGTTTAGGCAAGTGTTGTGAAAAAAAAAACGGATTTTCTAACCTATTTTCTTAGGACATAGGATAAATATTCTATTTTAGAAAATTTCGGTATTTTATTTGTTTATGAATTTAAATCTTTTTTATGACGGATTTACGCATTTCATAGAGTTTTAGTTTCTAAAACCGAAAAGCTTATCCTGATCATTTTGTTTAGTTGGGGCTGCAATTACGTTTTAAGGTGGGGAACTGGACTGAAATTTGCAGTTAGTTTTTCTCCAATGGTTTTTCTATGGGTTTCCATTGAAAATTAAATGGAGAAGAGAAAAAGAATGCAGTTTGACTTAATGGGTAATCCACTAATCTAAACAATTAAACCCCTGTTGCGTTAGAATTTATAAGATTCATGTATGCACATTTTGACTTTGTTTTTATTTTTTATTATTAGAGATGGACTTTTTATTAGAAAAGTGACGAATCGGTCCAATACCTAGAATCTACACTTTATTTCCTCTCGTGTCAAAGTTTTGGATCTCATTCACCCAGTTGTACACTTACACCACGAATGAAAATGCATGTTTATACAGATACTTGGCAACTATACTGGATCATAGGGGATGCGAATTAATGGAATTTTTGTACTAATTGTTAGGTGAATTGAATGGTGATGTAACTAATACTCCGTATTTGTTTGGTGATACATGTCAGTTGAAATCATTTATGGGATAGTACAAACCTTCAAAAAGGTTAATATACTTCTTTTAAAATGAAGATACAGGTGATTGCATTACATTACCTTCAATTTAAAATTGAAGGAATTAAAAGTCAACCCTTTTACTTATATATCATTATCTCATTTTTAATTCCTTCCTTTCATTTAACTAACTTTGTAATGCAGAAAACGCCAAGATACATCTAGGTTAACCGAAAGGTAATCAGCAATTTAAGTCTTCACTATGTAAGCTATCCAGTAGCTTTTAATCCAAGGGACTCTAGCTAAAATGTCTAATATGAATGGTTAAAAATGAAATTTATTTTGGACCCACCAAGGATGAGGTGAGTTGATTAGATTCTTCTCCCTTAATTAGAGTTATGACTATTCTTCATATATTCTTAATAAACCGTAGACCATGTTAAAGGATGTATTATATATGTCTAATTATATTACACGTTATTGTAATGTAACTAATTAAGTTCCACATTTAATCACCTAGCTAAGAATATATATATATATATATTTATATAATATACGCGTATACTTTATATAGCTATATAAGTACCCCTTTATACAAGCTACATACAACATATGTAACTTAAAAACCCCTCAAAACCATACACGTACCCTCCTCCCTTTGTGTCTTAACATGATATCAATCTTTCACGTTACATTTTAAATTTTAATTGCACCATACTCCATGTATCTTTCAACCCCCCCTTCTTTTTTAATAATCACCACCATTTTCTCGTCAACTCCTCCTCCATCTCTTATAAATACGCTTAATTCCTGTACATTTTTTCCATATCATACCTTTCTCTAGCTCTTAGCCCTAAGAAACAAAGCCTAAGAACATCACTTCTTTCCCTCATCATACATAGCTCCAACGAGATACATACACTAGTTTGGATTTGAAACCATGAATGCGACAAAGGCGATCCTGTTGACTGCCCTCACCCTCGCCCTCACCATCCACGCCACCCATCCCCAACCGAATCCACTAGCGGTCCCCACCACTCCTACGCCAGCTGTCAGATTGAGGACAAGTCGGTTCCTAGCACAGGATCCATCCGCCAGAAACCCTAAGGCGGCCGACCATTGCCACAAGGACGGAGAAGTTTGCGCGGCCACCAACACACATTGTTGCAACAACAAGTGCGTCGACCTCCACTACGATAATCGCAACTGTGGCGCGTGCAAGAAAAAGTGCCAGTACACGGAGGTGTGTTGCAATGGACAATGTGTTAACCTCTCGTTTGATAAGAGACATTGTGGTTCTTGTGGCAACAAGTGCATGAAGGATGGATATTGTATTTATGGGATGTGCGATTATGCTTGAATGAGTTTAATTGTGTTCAAGTTCGATGTCGCTCTTACACGTATACATACACCATACATTTATACATATACTCGATAAAGAGGCTCGTTGATTGATTTCGAATTGTGATAAAATTTGATTAATAAAATTTAAGTATAGTTAATTCCTTCAATAAATCGGCCTAGTAGTAGTTGATGAATGAGGGATTTGTTTTTCATTTTATTTGATGTGATATAATTCATAAGAAATTATTGAAAGAAAAAAAAAATAGTTTACGTGCATGTGCAATTAAAATTTGCATTCCTTTAAATACTTCTTAATTAACTAAGGTTGTAATAGATTGATTGCTTGTGGTATACGTACGCTATTCATATTTCAGTTAATACCGCCACTCTTGCTTTTGATGCAACTAAAGCTAAATTCCTTGGATCTAATATTGGAACCTGCACTTTCTAAGAAAACTATAAATCCAAAAAGAAAACTATAAATCCATATTCAAAAATTTTGATGAGAATGAATCAAATGAAAATATCTTTTAAAATAATAATTGGAAATTAATTATGTCCGTTTGATTTATAGTATGAACGACTGAGGTACACCGCACTTGATATTATATATTTTTAATCTGAGTAATTTAGACTTTTTACGCATTTCACCTTCTTCCTCAATTTACATTTCTTTTCTCCCGATCTGCAGAATAGAGATTTTTTTTATTTTTCTAGATTCTTTTCTCCGCATCAATCGATTGCTTGCTGTGATTAATATACTTCATCCTTCCAATCATCAATTCTTCATTTTTTTATTTCTTATGGATCCAGATTTAGGTGGGCTATAATTGGATTTGGTTTGTGAATGAATTAGTAATTTTTAGTAAGAAAAAACAAACTAATTGAACTTCACAAGCATAAGAACTTGAATTCAAACTTATCTTCATCTTGTTTTGCTATAGTCAAATCTTTCATTGCTTTGTATTGAAATTTGATGGTTACACTTGTATGATTGGACAAATGCCTACAAGTTGTTCGATGAAATGCCTAAGACTCAATAGCTAAGTTTCACCATCAAATAATCACGTATGTACGAATATGAACTTGAATGTACTATTTTATGAACCTCATATGCTTTTGTGTGAACATTATAGTGTTATTTATGAACCTAACATGTGTTAGTTGAACTTTTTTTCACATTCTTTCATTGTTGCGTGTTGTTTTACAACATCAGATGAGATGAGTAGAAATTTGTCTCATTCATGTTGTATTGATAGTATTGATGCCATCAGAGGTGTATATTTTTTTTTCAATGAGATGTAGACACACATATGCTTTGTTTGCTACTCTTGTTGCATTGTTGAATTTTTTTTCCAATGGATGAAAAATATAGTGTACAATATCAAATATGATGACTCCAAGAAAAGCAAAGCTACAAACTTGCATTTGGAAGATAAGATCGACAATTTGAAGCCGTAGAATTAATGTTCTAAAGAATTGGATTGCCATGTAGTCATTTGTTTTTGTTTTTTTTTTGTGTTTAGGAACTTTGGTAGGTAAAAGATTCTACCTAAGTACATTCTTACATGCTGTAAAAAAAAAACAACTATGACTTTTATGTTAATTATGGTTTGCGGGTTGACTTCCATTTACATGTTATATGAACATCCATAATTAATATGTGAACTTGTCATTAACATATATGAACTCCAACAAATATTTGATCAAATTCATACATTTAAAACCTTTATTTACCATTTTTACGTCTAACTACAAGTAGTATAGTAGTTGTGAAGATACCGATTAAAAATAAAAGCATGAATGTGATCAATTAATATATACAAAATTTTTAATGGATTTTATATGAACATCCACAATAAATATGTGAACCTGAATAGATTAAATATGAACATGATCAAATATTTATTTAATACTATTCATAAAAATATAATGCATTAGTTTTACTTCTAAGTCTTGCCCAATACCATCATGAAGTCTTAAAACATATATTTTTTGGTGGAAAGTCTTAAAACATATATTGATTACAACAAAAGAAATAATATTGTTTGTACATAAAAAATGGATGAATGTGTATCGAAAATTGTATGCATTAATATATGTGTGCATCATAATTAAGCTTATGTACGTGAGATAAAACTAATTGTTTTGATGTCAGTATCGGTATTGTCTTGTTTGAATTATTTGGATGTGAAATATGTGGCTACTTCTTCTTGGGCTACGAACATAGCTAAGGCACAAACATTCCTCTTCTGTTTACATTTGACGTACTCTTTCTCTTACCATACATCATATTATTATAAAGTCATATTCTTTATCTATTATCCCTTGCATTCAAGTTTTCACATCAAACTTATCTTATTTAGATACTATTATATTGAACACTTCATTTGTTTTTTTTGTTGTGCTCATATAGGTAGACATGATAATTATATAGCTCACTTTATCATACATTTGTATCTTATTCCGGATATGAACAAGTCATTGTATATGATATTCTGCCATATATAAATTATAACAAAGCCAGAATATTTTAGTACTATGATCAATTAAGCATAGTTACACATCCCATGGACACAAGAGTAGTGACCCAAGCAGGCGCGGTTGCATGCCCCACAATGCCGCGCATCGTACGACAGGTTCACGCACCGTCCGCTGCAGCACACCTCGTTGTACTTGCACGCTCTCCTGCACGCGCCACAGTTGCGTGGGTCATTTTGAAGGTCGGCGCACCCGTTGAAGCAGCACCACTTGCGCCCGTTGGTGGCGCCGGAGCACATGGCGTGGTTGGTGCAGCTGGTGACCGACGGCGGCTTGCGGCCTCGAAAAAGGGCCCTTATGGGTGTGGTGGGGCCCACCGGGACATCACCGGAGGCGAGACAACCTAAGGTGAGGGCTAATGCGACGGCGAGGGTCACCGCCGCCGTGGTTGGTTTCATGGGGGTCTTGTAGGCTGGGGTTCCAAGCTAATTAAGCTAGGATGCTTAATTGCTTTTATTTGGAGACCGAGGGAAAGGCTTTTGTTCTTTTAGTTTATTGTTTTGGGTTTTTGGAGGATGTGTATTGAGAAGGGGAAGGCTTGAGTTTATTATATATAGGTGGGGTTTGATTAGGGATGTATATATATTAGTGGTGACCGGGATTTGCAAGGACCCATTTATAATGAGGGGGAATTTCTCGACTTATTTGAAAACGAGGTGGGAATGGGGTCAATTTCATATTTTCGATTTAAAATGGACGGAGACGGTGTGATATTATTTGCTCTGAATCTCTGCTATATATATCTGATATGTTTTTTTAATTCATAAAATATAAAAATGAATAAATTTTAAATATAAAATTGTAGTTTTTAATTTTAAATTTATATATATATATACAGATTATATAATGATATTTTAATTTTATGTTTTAAATTTGATATTTAGAAGAAAAAAAATTAAAGTTTAAAATATCTTTAATAATAAATGGGGTTACGCTATAACAACCACATAACTGACGGAAACTTCCTGCTTCATTCCCTCGAGAGTTAAGACGGGAATGGATAACAAAATAGTAAATTGGAGAGGGGTTGGGGAATGCATTTCCCGTCCCACCCACCCTACCCCTTGTGCATCCTTAAATTTGATTGGTGATTTAGTGCATTGGAATTCAAGTTTATTAAAAAGTAAAAACCATCGTCTAATTTAATTGGTTTAGATTGTTTGATTAGTGCATTGAAATTCAAGTTTGTTACTAAATAAAAACCAACGACTAATTTGATTGGTTTAGATATTTTTTAATCAAATAAATACTTATATCATGTCAGAAAAATGGGACAAAAAATCATTTTTCCTTTTTTTCCCTGTTACATTGGAATTGGATTGGACCTTTTATTTTTTTTATTAGGTAAGGATTAGGAAGTACTCTTTTATGGATGACGTCCTAGAGCATTGTTGCGAATGAGAACGTTCAATTTTGAGTGAGTCATAATAAACTTATCGAAAAGACTATAGCCTAATTTAGCAATTTTATTTTAAACCAGATCAGGCGACTTAGATCGAACCGAATCCAAGGTAATCTTATACTCTGATTTAGACTATACTTGTGATAAATTTACATAAATAGTCTATTCTTAGTCAGTACATCGCCCATAATTAATTGACAACTTACATATTGTTTCACCATAATTGGATGGTCTATTCTATTACTATTTCTATATCATTACTCATTAGTTATGGGGTAGCGCGATCTAGCTAATTAACTAAAACATTTTCGCATGACCCTTGAATAATACGGAGTAAATTAATAATACTATTATTCTTCAACGTGTTACCTTTGAATATTTAAATTAATTTTAATCTTATTGATGCTACTTTGAATATGGGATCTAGGAGTATTATTAATTAGTTTGACTCCAATGGTGGATCCATAATAGTGTACTTCACTTTGATTTTTTTTTTTTGTGGTTGATTGACTATCCAATTCGTACGTGGATATGGGCTATGCAACCCCCTAGTTATGTATGGGTTAACTATTTTAAATATGGTATTTTTTTTGTGGTTGATTAACTGCTTGATTTTCAATTTAACTTAATTGTTTTTTTGATGAATGACAACTTTTGTAGAATTGCTTATGAAAAATCATATTTTTTTTGTTGGGTAGGAATTAGGACGGTCACAGTTACAAGTTCCATATTAATCTTGTGCATCTTTGTAAATTTGAATTTGAATTTTTGGACAGGTCCAGATGAGATTTGTCAGAAAGTGAGTGAAGGAGATTAATTATTTTGTCGATCACCATATTTACCTCTCTAAAATGTGTGAAAATTGGATTGCTTAATGTATTTTTTATTACATTAGGATATTAGAGATAATAATCTCAATTTCATTTTTTTTTGAATTCGAGTCTCTTTACACTAATAAGTAATAATACTATTTGTCATTTTGACATATGTTCTCGCTCCAATGTATAAATATTGGTTTCCCACTGTGAGTCTGTGATCGTAAATAATATATTCACGTGTAGCTTTCTCGTTCAATGTTTTCGATCTATCAAAATCGATTTATTAATGTTTTCGATCTTCAATTTATCAACCTTTTTAATTTACTAGATATATTTGATATGTTGAATAAGATACCTTGTAAAAAAATAAAGGGACCTTTGTCTTTTTTCTTTTTTTTTTTGATAAAGGAACCTTTGTCATTGTCAAGCAAAAACGTAATAAAATAAATAAATATAATTTAATAAAAAAAAACGCTAGAAGGAGGGGTTGAACCTCCGACCTTGTGGTTAACAGCCACACGCTCTAACCAACTGAGCTATTCCAGCTTTGATTCACAACATTCTTTTTATGTATTTAAACATTAAACTTTAAGCACATACTCGAATTGATTCAATACGACACTTGTACTATTTGATCCATTCCAACTTCCAAACCACTTATATTATTGGATATTTGGTGATTCTAGATTGAATCTATCCAAAAGATAGATCAAATACAATTAAGGCACCGTTCGGCACTAGCTTCTTTGCTAGCGTTTTCCGCAACATGAAGCGGAATATTGGGCGGATTAAAGAAGCTCCTCCTCACGAGCTTCTTCGATTTCCTCTAGATGAAGCGGAAAAAAAATCCCTCTACATCCAGCCAAACGGAGCCTAACATTTCCGTAACCTAACTTTCTGTTATTCAAACTGCATGGGCAATAAAGGAACATAAAAAAATCCAGTACACCATCTTGTAAGAACCTCTTCACATTTAATTTATTTTTTCAACTATAATCTCATCAAATCTGCACATACTATTTTATTCCTTCTTACATCAGTGAAATTTCATTCCTCTATCTCTCAACGTTTCTGAATTCTGATCAATAATGTAGCAGGCTAGAAGCTCTAAGTAGTTGCCCTGCAACTATGTGCACCATA
This sequence comes from Fallopia convolvulus, assembly GCA_964016875.1. Classification (NCBI taxonomy): domain Eukaryota; kingdom Viridiplantae; phylum Streptophyta; class Magnoliopsida; order Caryophyllales; family Polygonaceae; genus Fallopia; species Fallopia convolvulus. The sequence goes on from OZ024737.1 coordinate 36,473,347, forward strand.
TTTTTGGCGCATCATTATGCCAGTTCATATGTATAAATGATGCATGATTCCAAGGGAATCAAGAATTAGACGCTTGCATGATTCCAAGGGAATCAAGAATTAGACGCTTTTGCAAAAAGAATGACGATCTAACCAGAAGTCAAAAAAGCCTCCAGAAGATGCTTCAGGTTCGATAAGCCAGAGAAATGTATGACCGCTAATTGGTTACTTTTGAATGAAGGAAAATGAACATTTCATCTGTAAATCTTCATGGCTGTGGCTATTATACAGCCCAATGCAGCACCAGCAATCACCTGCATCAGAGTTTCAAATTGAGTTTTAGATGATATTATTAAAAACAATTTAATTTGCAAAACGGATCTCCTTTCTCGAGCAATGAAATCACAAACTATATGAACCAAAGGAGACAATAAAGAAGCAATATCAGATGCTGTTTGTCGAAATATATCATGTCACACAAACAAAGCTTTTTAACTCTTGTAACTAGTTAACTGTATACAAAGTATGCTCACTGCTCATTTTTTGCTTTATTTCTGGTATATAATTGCTGCGTGTTAGTCATGTAAAGTAGCTGTTGAGTAGAATAAAATCAACAGTTACAACATTGAAGGTAACATCTTACAGAAATATCCTTGTTCTTTTCTTTTGTCTTTTTATTGTTGTACCTTCTGAATGTGGATCAATCATAAACATTTCAGATGTAAGATAAAACTTAAGCTCATTCAAAGTTATGAAGGATTACTAAATTTCCTATGCATGCTTGTAAGCAAACATTTTCAATGTTTTTAAGCAGGATAAAGTATCAAAGATAGAAGTAAAAGACAAAGTATAAGATGATTGACAAAGTCCTGATCCTGCTTCCAGCATAGCATTAAAGTTAGCTTAATGCTTCACATCCATTATCATGCTTGTCAAAGGAATATTCAGCAAAATGCACTTATACACACAATAAAAAAATCAATTGCATTAATCAGATAAGATAGAGTACACTGACAGCAAACCTGAAATGGAGTATGACCGAGTGAATCACGGAGTGGTTTTGCATTAGAAACAGGATGTTCAGGAGGCAGCTCACAGACAATTTGATTCAATAACTGCAATATAAAAGGGCCTTAAGAATTAAGCCTGTCAAAAAAATCAATCTAATAGACGTGTTACTCACTCATGTCTTTCTTCTATAGATAACACGGCTTTTTCTTTATCAAAAATACACATGAGACTTACTTCAGCTTGACGACCGGCATGGAGCCTAACACCAGAAGCATCATACATTACCTACACAATAGAAAAAGGGAAAGTATCATCCCGTGCAACACTATCTTGTTCAATGCATGAAGTAAAAGTCAGTACAGAATAACACAAAGAAACAATTCCTCTTTTTCTGGGGGAACATGTCATATCCTCTGATCTTACAATGCCCTTTTACAAGCTCAGGTTATATATCAGTGTTGTTGTACAGTTGTACTGACATGTAGGTCCTCTGTGGGAAATACTAAACAGCAGGTTGAAAATCACATACAATGGCAGCTGTAATAACTGAGATGGCAAAAGCAGATCCACCAGTCCCATCTTGTAAACCAATGGAGACAGCAAGCGCTGTCACAGTTGCTGAATGTGACGACGGCATACCACCAGAGCTGAACATCTTTTTAGAGTCCCATCTTCTTTCCTTGACCCTAGTGAGAATTGAGAATCCAATGATTAAAAAAATCACTCTAAAACAGAATTTCAAGGTTGAAAACAATCTGAGCATAAGAAGAACCTTTCCCCATTAACTTTTACCACCATGTCGCGTAGCATTCATCTGATTGATGTTCCTAGTATAATGACATAATGTTGATTTACATCGACAATGAAAGTTGTGTTGCAAGATGTCTGAGGACAATAAATTGGCTCATAATTTGTTTCACTCTCGGTTGAATTTAAATGGCTAAAACCCCGGAAATAATCAACATAGTAGCTAATAGCCTACATAATACAGCATTCTTCCCGCCATTGTTTTTCTGGGAATCCAATTTCAATGAAGGACATCCTAACACTAAATGCAAGCCTATAGAAGCAGCAATTGATTTATCTGCGTACAAGATACCAACATTAATCCTTATACAGTTATACTGCAAATTTAGCGATAAAAAGGTAGGATTCTACATTTATGACAACAAGCTAAAGTCAAACCTGCTTCCAAGATAATCAAAACACAGGTAAATAGCCTAATTGCCAATTTGAATGCAGGTAAACACGGCAATACCGAAAAAGGAACAATTCGACGAAAGACCATTTAAAATCATAAATCACATTCGAACGATCCAATCTTTTATAATGAAAATCTGAAACTAGAAAAGATGAAATTATACCAGGTAGTGAAGAGCTTGAGGAACTGAGCTAGAGCAAAGGCAAGGAAGGAAGCGATAAGAGGGAGGTTGAAGGGGAGAGGATAGATCTGGTCGTAATTGGAAGATCCGGATTTCGCCGATGCATCGATGCGCGCCATCGTGAACACCGTTTCTGATTCCGGTGACCAAGGGAGCGAGTGACTGGGAAGAGGATGAGGAGCGATGGCGGATGGCTTTTGGTAACTGAAAATGGAGATCCGCCATTAACGACCACTATCTGGGCCTCCGGGGTCAAGTCAACAGTCGTCGAAGTTTGGCGTTAATATTTTTTGGTCAAATTTTTTAGCGTTAAACAAGCTCTAATTTTTTAGATATGATCTTATAGACGGCTTAGATTAATAGGGGCATAATATAAAATATTAGAAGAAACATTGGATTAGGCCAAAATTCTAAAATCTCATCACTTAATAGTCTCTTCATATCTTTCAAATTTCCAAAATCGTCTATTATTCTCTCCATTTCAATATGCGATCGCGGTAGCGTTGGAACTCTGTTAGAAGATGAAATATTGAGTTTTGATGGTTCCAGAGTCAGTAACCCTATGTTTGCAAGTCGAGTCGGCGACTTGACAAAGTCACTGACATTAAACAGCTGGCTGAACAATCTATTTAAGGAAGGAGCGCACAGATCTTGTGCGTCTGAATTGAAGACAGTTGTGTGTTGTATTTTAGGAGAAGATCATCAAAAGAGTGCTAAAATCAAGATCAAGATAATCAAGATTCTCCTAGAATATTTAAGTATGCATGTAATTGTTTATTTGGAAAGATTTGTAAAAGATTAAGTGTATAGTGTTTTCCTAATCGAATGGAAAATAATATACACGAGATCTTCCCTGTCTCAGTTTAAATAACTCGTTTGGTTTAGGCTAAGTGTGTGCGTATGTGTGCAAAAACTCTATATCGTGTGTAAGAAAGAAAGTAGGTGCTTGTGCGTGGGATTCATACAAGTGGTGAGTCAGGAGATCTTAGGCATAGCGTGAGATTGAGAGTGTGAGTGCAAAGGTAGAGCGTGGTTCAAGGGTGTGGGATTCATTCTTGTACACGGGAGAGCTTTGTAATCACTCAAGAAATCAATAGAGCGAGTCTAAGGACTCTTGAAATCCGACCAAGTGATAAACTTGGAAGGGAGTGGTTTTTCTCTAAGTAAACTAGTTGGTTTACGAAGAGTTTCCACTATACATCGCTTGTCAGTGACCATTGGTAACGTTTATTTTACTGCTTGATTATTCCGCTGCATTATTACTCAAAGTCGACGACTTCGTAGGAGTCGTCGAGGTATAATGAGAGAACGGTGAATCCTTGAACAATCGAGCTAAGCGAGTATTAGCCTGTTCAAGTTTTCAGAATATGCCGATATGCACATGTGACTCTCCCTACACGCCTAAGGCGTGTATTTATAATGGAAGAAGGAGATCAAGGGGTCGACTTTCTATATTCCTAGGGTTGCTTAGAGCCTAAGCTTCATATTCTCACCTTCTCCAAGCTTAATTCCATCCTATTTGAAGGATAAAATCTTCCATAAAATTACACAACTACCATATGTTTTACCCGCTCACAGTTAGAAAAACCATATATAATATAATATAATATTATGTATCATCAATCTATCATAATCATTCATTCTACCAAATTCTACGCTCCTAACCTAATTCATTCGCATTTTTCTCTATAGGAGTCGTTTCAATTTTTGTAAATAGTAATAACCCTAAAACTATTAACGCATGCTTCTATGCGAACATGAGAATATAACCGCAAAAACTATAATTCTATTCCAATTATTGTTTAACGGAATTATAACTTGTATATATGTGGAAAATGCTTATAGATGTACGTATTATTTTTGCAAAGTGGTTCTATTTGAAAATGGCCTGGATATCTAGTACGGAGTACGTGTTTTGTGTGTGCTTTAAGGTTGATGAAGGTGGAGCAGAACACATTACCATGTCACAACATACGATTCTCTCTAGTATTCATGGCAACAGATTAACATGTTGTAGTGCTCACTTTCCAGCACAGCTAAAGCCCCACATTGGCATATATATTTAGTTAGCGCGAGATTCCTGGTGGATTCCTTTTTGGGCATGTAACTATCCCGCCATCCACAACCTCACGAGTCACGTCCCCGGTTCTGTTTGTATACGGCCACTTGCGAGTTGCGACGGATGCCCCCGTTACTCCCAATTGCCCAATTTTTTGGCCAGAATTCCTAATTACCGAATATTTGCACACTTTCTCCCATCCTACAAGTGAATTGTGTACCTACCTGGTATTTATTCCACAAAAATAAGGCAAAGTGGGATCTCCCTACCTAAACTTGATATCTTCATAACTTAATTAAAATTTCATATCTTCATACTTGACTATTGTGTATGAATACATGTTTAAGTAGTTATTTTAGTTACGCATTTATAATTTATTTTATTGCCCTTGAATTCTTACCTTTTCCTTTCGATGTCCTTTTTTATATTCCTAATGGTACCCCTCATGTTTATAAAATGATTGTTCTGTAACCTAACTATCCCAAAATTTAACTTCCATCAATTTTTATGTTAAAATAAATCCTAAATTAAATTAAAAAAGGAATTAAGATATGGAACATCACATGATATATCTGGATTCAGATCTGATCCTCGTAGGGAATGTGGAACATCACCTTGCAAGGAAATCAAGTCGTTCTCATCAGATTCAGATCTAAATAGAGCCTTCTCGGAGTTCTTATCTTTTCCACCGTTTTTGCTGATGTTCGGCACTTCGGTGGGATTGTGGAGCTCGTTGACCATCGTTGCAAACAACACGGTCCTTCAAGGCAATGTGAAAGGAAGTCATTAGTGAGCTTTCTTCACTGGTCCAACATGGGGAGCCATTGGTGAGATTAGATGGCAAAAATCCATGTCCTTTGAATCGTCTATAGAAGTTGTACGATTCGGGGGAAGAAAAAACTGTTTTTAACGAAGTCATATTCAATTAAGGCTTTTCGATTGGATTTTGTAGATTCAATCATTGGATTATTCTTCCAATTTCCTTACATTTTTATTTAAATCTATTCAATCTTTGAATTAGGATCTTCAATTTATTATTAGTTTGTGTAGAAATCTCAAATTGACTTGTTTTGTCGGAGATTTTTTTATAAGGTAAGAATTCGGTATGTCAGACAAGCTTGACAAAGTCGAGAGGTCATCGAAAGATGATAGCCAAAACGGCTAGAAAGTTCAAACAAAGACCAAAGCAAACTTGAGCAAGAACTAAAAGCAAATGAGAAAATGAAACAATAATGAGCCAATGAGCAGGATGAGTAAATCACTAAGGACCATAGTGTCGCTGCAAATTGGTCAACCTCAACAAGGCAATGCAAATTGGATAAATGATTTTCGCTCCACCGAGATGGAAGATCTTCAGAGGCCACAAAATACAAAACGGTCGTGCCATTCACAACTCTGGTCCACAACCTAAAGCTTTGTTCCAAATTCTACAAGTTGGAGATAGTTATCTACAAATTGGAGCAAATTTTCTGGCGACTAGATTCTAGTTATGAAAGAGTTGGATTAAAAAGTTATGAGTAAATTCTACCAAAAACAATTATGAGTAAAAGTCTATTAGTGGCATATAATTTTCCGCCGACTAGAGTTTAGTTATGAAAGAGTTTGTGAAAGAATGCTATTTCACATCGGAAATTCTGATATAACTTGCCCAACATATATACCCTTGGATTACTCCTCCTACTGCCAATTGATTTTAGGGTGGAACCCCACGGGCTTACGTGTTGGGCTTGTCCCGCATGTGCGCATGAACCGACGTGTGTAACCCCCACGTCATATTGGCCCGCCGGAATTTAACATGGTATTAGAGCATGTTCGGTCCGAGTCTCGACTCCTGGTCTATATGGGTTGGCTGGCCTAAAGGCATGTCTTCAAGTTACAAATGGCATATTGCAGGGCCAGGCAATTGCACTTGAGGGGGCGTGTGAAAGAATGCTATCCCACATCGGGAATTTTGATATAACTTCACGGGTTTACGTGTTGGGCATATCGCGCATGTGCACATGAACCGATGTGTGTACCCCCACGTCATATTGGCCCGCCGGAATTTAACAAAGTTGGATTAAAAAGTTATGAGTAAATTCTACCAAAAAAAATTATGGATTAAAAAGTTATGAGTTAATTCTCCTTATTTCTTGTCCAAAATATAAGGTTTAATTTTTTTTTATGTAATTTATAAATATATACCATACAATAAGTATTATTGGCATTTTATAATTCAATTAAAATGTATAAACAATAGTTAAACCTTCAAAACTAATAAATTCTTACTTTATAATCAAATACTCCGTACTAATTAACATACACCACAAAGTCATTAAGCAACACTAATCTTTTTTGAGAAAAAAAAAAGCAACACTAATCTTAACTGCATGCATGCACAATTTTGGTTCAAATATAGAACTAATCTTAACTACATGACTTTGTGGTGTTCTAAATTTGTCTTCACACTTGACCCGACCCATAATCCGCAACACTAATCTTAACTACATGTATGATTGGGTGAAACGGGTGATGGGTCGGTTGATTGGTTGTGTTATTGGGTCGGGTTATTGGGTGATAAAATCTCACCCTTATCCGACCCATAACCCATTTCGTCCGTCACCCGAACCACCCGTCACCCACTTTAATTAGATTTTCACCCATTTATTTCGGATAGCTTAAACGGATAAGTTGGTCACTCGTAGATAAATGACAGCCCTATTTAGAAGGAGAGGATATTCGGATATATATTCAAAGAATACAAAGTAGCAGCACAGGTTTATTCGGATAACTATTTTCGCTGCCCTTTGCAAACGCAAAGGGTTAATTAATTAGCAACGCAGGTTTATTACGGTTTATCCATCTTAAAGGACCAGCCTTGTGCCCTTGTCATTTTTCAAGTTGTTGAGGGCCGACGGGGTCTTCACGTGGCCTGGTTTTCGAAAGCAACACGTTGCCTTGTTTGGTTCACAAGCATTAGCCATCTATACATCTCTTTTACCGGCCTTAATTACCACATTCATTCAACCAATACTCAGTTGATCTAGTAGTAAAGTGGTGTTAGATTTTACAAGTATCCTCCAGAAGATTGGAAGTTCAAATCCTAGTATCCTACTGGCGACATATATGGAGAAACTGATATTGGGAGGCTCGATCTCCCCCAGAATGACCGGTGGGGGCACGAAGTACCGATAAGGATGAATAAACAATAGCTCAAAAATCATGCCTTAGGATGAACACTTAATACGACTAAATGAACAACACTATATTACACGGTAAACAAAAAGACTAAAATGAATGAACAAAAACGAAAAAGTTATGCCATCGTTCATACAAATTTAGTACGTGATTTTTTTTTATTGTTCACCTAACAAAACTTTGGTATAGAGTTAAACGACGTTGAACTTATTGGAATCTTGTTGGTTTTTATAAGATCCATTTTTATTGATGGAGGATAAAAAAAACCTATTAGCTGTTATCAAAAGTGTACCAAATACTAGAATGAATAAGTTGATCTTGAAATCACGTTACTTGATTTTTCTAATTTCTTATTAATTATAAATTAGAAAAAAATATTAATCATTGGACATTTCTAAATATAATGCTTAAGGAGTCTCTTAATTATCTATACTAAGAGAGACCTTCTCACTTATTTATGTTAATGCTATATATATATATATTTATTTTCCTATAAAAAATCTTAATCCTATATTTAATTATAATTCAAGGGTTAAAGTTACAAGGTCCAAACTTACTTTTTAAGATCAATAAAAAAGCTCCACAAGGTCCAAATTTCTTGTCGGGGTTTCCTCATGATATTTGCTATGATAAACACACCTATAAACTACAAAAATAAAAAAGTCTAAGGTCTTGATACATTGATTTTTTTTAAAAAAACTTTAGTAAAAATATTATTTTTTTAAAAATGTGCAAAACCCAATTATTTTTATGTATCTCATGTATACTTGTCAATTTAGTCTGATCGGGGTTCGGGTCATTACAGGTCAGGGTAAATCGGGATTGATCGCTGCGGGTTTTTGGACGGACCGAGTTAATCATCAGGTCAAAAAATCGATTTTTTTTACGAATATTAAAATTATTTTTTAATTAAGTAATAATATTTAATTATAATATTTTCTTATATATTTTAATAACAAACTATATATAAGTTTCAAATTAAATTTTATAAATATACTAAATCGGTCAAACCAACGGATTTTAGATTGATCGAGTTCGATTTATTTCGAGTTTCGGGTTCAAACTTTCGAATCTTGACCCTAAAATTTTCAGACAATTTGAATCGAATTTAGGGATGGAGTCAACTTTTAAGAGTCCTATTGTAAATGAGCCCTGAGATGTATTTTCACTAGAAAAACTAAGCACGTCTACTTCATTTTTTTTTAAAAATAAGGGATTTGAAGTTCTCAATACCAAACAACTTTGGTTTTGTTTTCAATTTTTCAATAAAAAGTAGAGAGACATCCAAGTTGAATGTATTACGTGAATTTGTCAAAAGGCAAAATTGCCTAATTTCACCAATACGAGAGTGTGTATACATTGATCCAGTATAAAACCAAAAGTCCAAATTTAAAAATAAATAAGAGCCATAAGATAGAAATCTCGGCCCATCCCTGCCCACGATAGCCTAAAATCCTCAGGTTTGAAACATCCCAAATATATCAAAATCAAACCTTTTTTCTTCTCTCGCAAGTCGCAAATCCGAAATCGAAATTTCCTTATTTTGCAAGATTTCCAACACCACTCAAAAATTTCCCACAAATCGCAGGATTCACAGCCACAATCTCTCTCTCACGCTCATTCTCTCTATCTATATAACCCTATCTTCTACCCCATTCTTCTTCCCTCACTATTCCCCCAAACAAACTCCAATCAACCTAAACCCCAATTTCTGAGTCCAAAATTGCCGCCTTTTTCATTGTTCATGTTGTGGGTAAAGCCCTAGGAGAGTAGATTTTGAAGGCAATCACGGCTATACACACAGAAACTCGGATTCTCATCCATGTCCGGTGTGTACACCGTAAGGGTTGCTTGATCGCCGACCGGTCCAGCCCTTCGCCGCACGGCGGACGTGGAGCTCTCCCCTCTGAAGGAGGCAGCCCTTCCGATCTCCTCTTTCTTGCTGGCGGCGGTTCCTCTTCCTGCTGATCTCTTTATTACGTCTTAATAGCTTTCTAGGTTTTTTTTAGCTTGTTAGTCTAATTGATTTGGCGTTGGATCCTTTGGGAATTAAAAACCACAAAAAAATTTGAACAAAAAAGAGAGAGAAAGATGATGACTTTGAAGATTAAGAGGGTGCCGACTGTTGTCTCGAACTACCAGAAGGACGAAAACGAAGCCGCCGGTGGAGGGTGCGGCCGCAACTGCCTCAGGGAATGCTGTATTCAAGGTATTCGACGAATTGTCTGATTGAAAATTCTGAATTTATATTTTTTAAGTTTGCTGATCTTTGTGGGTTAAGACTTTTTGACTTTGATTTCTTGGGAATTCGTCTGAAAGTTTTTAACCGTTTGAAAGTTTTAGTTCATATTAGTTGAAATTTAGTAACAGGAAGGTATTCTATATGATACGTCTGAAAGTTTATAGATGAGGTTGGTTGAAACTTAGTATCAGGAAGGTATTCTATATAAAAGTATTGATGACTGAGTGTGTTTTAAATTAATATAGGAGTGAATAAGGAGAGAAAAAAACAGTTTGGGAATCAGACTTGAAAAATTATACGTAATATAAAATCCAATCAAACACCAATAATTGGGTTAGATTCCCATGCTGCTTCACCAAACCCTTCCAGTTTGTTGCACTAGTTCTTTAGATGAAGTGTGTAGTGTAAATTGATATTGAAAGTTTGTACATATGGAGTTTACTTTGTTTTCTTCTTTGTTTGTCAAAATCGTGATGAAGTATTAATTTGTTTGGGCTCTCTGATTCTACAGCGGCAAAGCTTCCTCTTTATGCATACAAGAGGGTGAGCAAGCAAGACCCTGAAAGGAAGCCTGTGGCTGGTTGCCATGCTGGGGAAATGCCTGTTGCGTTTCTTGATTCGCTTCTCCTTGGCGAGGTAATTACTTGAAAAGCAAAGTAGACAATATTCTTGCTAATTTGCACATGTATCTGATTGCTAATTGTTATGATTCATCATTCATTGCAGTGGGAGGACCGAACGGAGAGGGGCCTTTTCCGCTATGATGTCACTGCTTGTGAAACCAAGGTCATATCTCGCATCTGATCCCCTCTTATTGGTTGCTCCTTGTAATTAGTTTTTAATGCCAGTAATATCTACTCGTGCATTGTTTTTTAAGTTTATTTTAGGCGAGGGTATTTCAAACATTATATCATACTTCCTTTTTACTTAATGTTTGATAAAACATTTATTTTTTTAGCTTCACCAGCCTACTTGCTCACTTGTTCTATTGCAATCATGAATAGGTGATACCTGGCGAATACGGGTTTGTTGCACAGCTGAACGAGGGCCGCCACTTAAAGAAGAGGCCAACTGAATTTCGCGTTGACAAGGTCCTGCAGCCTTTTGATGGAAGCAAGTTCAACTTCACTAAAGTAGGGCAGGAAGAGGTGCTATTCCAGTTTGAAGCCAGCAACAATGATGAAATCCAGTTCATTCCTGATGCTCGTATTGATGTGGAAAACTCTCCTAGCGTCGTTGCTATTAATGTATTTAAATGAACTCTTTCATTTTGTTTCTTCATTGACAGCTTTGTCTCCCAATTTATGAAGCATCAACTCCTGAATTCTTGGTTACAGGTGAGCCCCATTGAATACGGGCATGTCCTTTTGATTCCAAGGATTCTTGACTGCTTTCCACAGAGGATTGACCGTGAAAGTTTCCTGGTTGCACTTCACATGGCAATTGAAGCAGGGAATCCTTATTTCCGCTTGGGTTACAATAGCCTGGGTGCCTTTGCTACAATCAACCATCTCCACTTCCAGGTACTTAAAAGCCTTTGATTTCATCACAATTTGCGTGTCTTTCCATTTAATACATGAAAAGCTGATTCTGTGATGTGATTGTGATAAATCTCAGGCTTATTACCTTGCTGCAACTTTCCCCATTGAGAAAGCTCCAACTAAGAAAGTGTCAACCACGGACAATGGGGTCCAGATATCCGAGCTGGTGAACTATCCAGTTAGGGGTCTCGTTTTCGAGGGTGGAATCTCTTTGGTCAACCTATCTAATGTGGTCTCTGACTCCTGCATTTGCCTGCAAGAGAACAACATACCCTACAATGTTCTAATCTCTGATTCAGGAAGAAGGGTTTTCTTGCTCCCTCAGGTACTTTAAACTATCTATTGTGTTTTGAGCTTGTTCAGTATACGGCTCCTTTTGTTCAGTCTTTAAGTTTCCATTCATCAAATATGTTAGTTTCTTATTGTTTTTAAATTAACTCTTTCAAGATATGTATCCTAATAGTTACCCTAATTTCTCAATACTAACTAAGTAACTAATAAAATTTGAAGACTAGAAAAAAAAGGTGTTTCCAAAATCTAATTTTGAGAACAAATTATTGATAGTTTTTAGTATTGAAATTTAAGCGGGGTTAATATGGATGTAATGATTTGAAATAAATTTAATAACTATATAAAATTAAAAATACATTAAAGCAAAAAACATACAATAATTTCAAACGAGCCCTTAGATTTTTAGTTGGCCTTGTGAATTTTAAATCATATATTTTGACAATTCGGTTATATATCACTAAAAATTGTGTTTTTTTTTTTTGTATCCAGTGCTATGCTGAGAAGCAAGCCCTCGGTGAAGTAAGTGCAGAGCTGCTCGACACCCAAGTGAACCCTGCTGTGTGGGAAATCAGTGGCCACATGGTTCTGAAGAGGAGGAAAGATTATGAAGAGGCGTCAGAAGAGAACGCTTGGAGGCTTCTTGCTGAAGTTTCCCTCTCTGAAGAGCGTTTTCAAGAAGTGAGAGCTCTTATTTTCGAGGCTATTGCTGCGTCTGCTGACAAGAATGAAGCTCCTCTTGAAGAGTCAGAGCCTCCAATGGAAGAACAGGACCCTATTACCAATGGCTCGTCTGGTATTCTGACTGGTAATCAAGAATGCATTGTTCTTCAGTGAAGACTGAGGGTTCCCTTTAGTATATATGATGGTATCTGCTGCTAAATAAATGGCAATCAGTGCTTTAATCTTAATGCCGGGTCTGAACTTTGTTTCTGGTTGTGGTTTTATTTTACTGAAGGTTTGTCTCACTATTTCAGAGGCGCGTGCAATGCTTTTTTAGGTGTTATGGCTCTCTAGAGCTTGTAAGAATGGTTCTTAACAATGGTTGTAGAATGGCACATTCCTAATGTTATCAGTTGATATTTATAGATTACTGTTTTAAATACTTTAAACTAGAGTTTCAAATTCTTATCGAGGTAGCAATGTGTAATAAAAGAATTCAGAATGCACCAGCCCCAGCCTGGCGCCTAATTAGTTCACCAGCCCCAGTCCTCGCCAAGGCACTGGCAACATGACAGTCCCAGTTAAAAAGCTTGTCGACCCATTTTGATTTTGCCGAAACTCCACATACCCACGCGCCCACTGCAGAACAAAAACTCGTGATCAGTAAAAATCCTTATCCCCTAGCTTTCAAAACCACCACAACCCATAAGCAAAGATCATCAGCCAAGAACCCAACTGCGCCAGATCCCGCCGCAACCATTAGTGCAAGGCTTTCTTTAATCAATCACAAACTCATTCTGCAAGGCTTTCTTTAATCAATCACAAACTCATTCCACACATCTCTCGCAACAGGGCGTCTCTATGTGTAAAGTAGTTTTTGCCACATCTACAGAGGCAGTGCAAGAATCGTTCTCACATAGTGGTGCCTCACTTGATTCACATTGCAAAGGATGGAACCGCTTGCTCAAGCCATAAAAAGTGACAATAAAGGCAAAGGTGGTTTTATGCATTTTTTCCCAGAGGAAGATACACATGTACTTGATACTTGGTAAGTTGGTATACATGTTTAAAATATTTTACCATCAAAAAAATTGTGACGTGTATCAAAAATTTCAATTACTACCAATAAATCTCTATTGGAAGTGTGAATCCTAAGAAAAATAATCCAAGACATGACACAATTTTATTGGTAAGTGTAGTCTAGTGACACGGAGTGAGAGATCCCGACTCTAGTACTTAGTATGTTTCTTTTTTCACCAAGCAAAGAGCCGAAGAGTTTCAGATATGTCCAATGACTCGTTACAAATTCTGGCAAAATAGTATACATAATCCATATAATCTACTCCTATGCATAATGACAGCTTGATAATATACTACTCTCCATCATAACGATTTCAGTTTAGTTTAGGAGGGGTATAATGTTTTAAGAACTGATATAAGCTGAGATGCCAAACAAAATTGCTCTTCACACCAAAAAAATGTGCTAAATGAGTTAGCAAATGCAAAACCCCAGAGTTAAAAACCCTCATGTCAGAATTCCATGAGAAAATTCATAGGAAAATTAATACTCCGTATTAGATACCGAATCACACTCGGATTCTACTTAAAACACCACCATAACATGACTGCAGATAATATTAGCATGCCCATATAATAGCCATCCCCAAAACAGGCAGAGGAGTATTTTTACAACCCATAGTTAAGATTCGTAGGACAATAACAAGCCAAATGTACTCAAACCATAGAATATAATACCCTAAGCTATAGCAATACTAATGAGAACTGATATATAGTGGAAGCCATATCCTCTAGCTTTAGGTAGCAGAGGCACCACCGCCAGTTTGATGCAGCATTGCATCAATCTCATCACCATCTTCCATCTCGAGCTGAAACACAAATTAAATTTGTCAGAAACAGAGGATTAGTTTATATGACAAGGTGTTTTGGAGAAGAGCAGAGTTTGACCTCATCAGGAGTCTGATCAGCTCGAAGTCGGCGCCCGTCAAACAAGAAGGCTATGGAGTTGAACTCCACAGACTGGCGATCACAGTAAGCGTTCATGAGCTTCTTCAACTGGGTGGATCTCTTAATCCTGAAGAAGATTTCGTTTCCATCCTGCAAATTACATAAGACATCAAAATCTGTCTTGATTCTAATTTCAATGTACTACTGGGAGGTAGTATACACTATACTGAAAGCCAAGATGAATTGATGAGCAACATTAACAAAAGAATGCTTGAAAAAACACATTCTTGATAGGCCTTGAATCCCTTGATGACTTTGTTAGAAGCAGCTCAATGGATGAACAACAGTGAACTAAGTTCATACTATGAATTCTCACATTACTCCACACAAAAAAAAAAAGAATGAACTCATCTAGTTAGATACACTAGTGCTAAAGAATTTGACAGGCCTTAATAATTTTGTGCTGATGATTGACACGGGCAAAATCACAAAATAAAGAAAACATGCAAACTACATGCACATGAATTATTGACAAGATGTTGAGAATTAAACATCAAGGTTTGAACAACACAATCAAGATAGTCAATATTATTGCAGGATGGCAACAGTGTATTGTTGATTTGTTGTGCTAAATAGAAACAAAAAGACCGCAAAAAAGAATAAAATACGCAATTCCTTTTCAATAAAGTATCATTTTTTTTTATCCAGTGTATGATGAAAAAATGATTTTTAAAATCTTGGAGAGATTTTAAAAGTTGTGCTGAAACAAGGTACATAAATTTATTCCTTTGGGGAGCAATCAAATAGTGCAAATGTCATACATTGTAGGGAGAGGGGGTGTTCGTTTGCAAAATGACTATTCAGTAACTACCTTTTTGTTTAAGATGGGTAAAAAAGCCTAACAAAACCAGGATTGCGTAAGTAGGACCTAATTTAACACAATTTGCAATGGATTTAGAGCACATAGTCCAAAAAGCTAGGTTAAATTCACAAAGCAAGCATAACCCCATACAAAATCACATGATCGTTGTGAATCCAAGTCCCATGCTTCGCAATTAGACCTAATCACACCACCGCTTTGCTCAAAACTCACGCATAACCAAAGCAAAACCCTAACGTACACAAATAGCACAGCAATTAAACGAATTTCAGGAAAAGAAAAACACAGTTCATCAACAAGCCCAGCGAAAACGTACAAAACGAAAAAGGGAAGGATGAGGAGATGGCTATACCTGACCCTTGACTTTAAGGTTAATGTGCGCAGATCCATCAGCAGATGGCTTCTTGTCCACATCAGGAGTGTTGTTTGCAGCTTCAGACATCTTCCCACTCTCTTCTCTTGCGCTGGTTCAATTTCTTCTCTTCAGCTTTCAATGAAGGCAAGACTGCAGACGACTGTTCGCTTCTATTACGTTCAGCGGGTATTTATTGTCTGCGAAGTGCGAACGCCGACATTAAAGTATGGTGCACTTGCGGGTACAAAGATAGCGTGCTTTGTAAGCAGCTTTTGAAAATTGAAGCGGCCGTCCAATCGCCCAATAAACATCATCAGATAATTGATTCCCTAGAAAACGAAACAATTTGGTCATAGAAAAATGGGCCGAAAGCCCGGTAATTTAACAGTTATTCGGCCCAAAATACGTTTGACTGAACTGTCCATATTCGGATCATCTAACTATTTTCTAGAAGCTAAAATAAACTTCTCGAAAGTTTTGGGGCGATTTGGCGAAAGTGCGAGACATACCGCCACTTCACGGCTTCCGAAAGTCAAGTACACACTTTTTTTTTTCCGTTTTTTTTGAAGAAAAAGCCCGAATACATTTTTCCTCCTTAGCTTGGCTTCCTCTCCAAGAAGTCCCCGCCCTTCCAAACCTCCAGAGTTCGCCATTCCTTCCTCGTCTCCTCTACCTTCCTTCTCAGCCCGAAAGCTGTAGTCTATTTCTCTCACTCTCATTCTCCGTTGATTGGCGCAGATGTCGATGGCGAGGGTCCTCGCTAGAGCTTCAAGGAGCGCCCTTTCAATCTGTAAAAGTTGCTCCTTTGCTTCGTCTTCCACGAACAGCTCTATCCCTCTCTTGTCGAATCGCTTCCATTCCCTCGCTGCTCGGACGAACGAGGTATTTCGTTTTCCAATTGCTAGCTTTCTCTACATGACTACATCCTCATCTAGGATTTTGCAATTTTTCCTAGGGTTTTAGGCTTTGTGACTCCCGGTTTTATTACTTCGGGAAATTGAATTCCTTTGGTGCAGTTGCCTTCGTTTAGGTGCGCTTATAGAATTGATGAATCGGTTTTTTTTTTTTTTTTTTGCTGTGTTTTTAATTTCAGTGACAGACGAGATGACTGATTAGAGTTATGTTACTGATTTCGCTACTTTGTGGATATTTGCTGAATTTTTGAATTTTTGTTTGGATATGTTCTCTCTTCAGTGCCAGCAATACTAGTAAATCTTACGCATGGACAACAATTTGTGTATCAGATAGCAAAACGAATGTAACCATGTTTTGAGTCAGATCCTCTTTACAATGCCTTTAGAAGCTAGGCTCTTTTGAATAGTGAAGTAACTGCAATTGGTGTATATATAATTAAATTGCTTACATTTATGTATTATGCTTCCAATTATGTCTAGACATCGGTTTTGCAACACCTATTGCACAGTACCTCTACTATGCAAAGATTTGGAATCACAACATCTGCAACCCCTGAACCTCGTGAGAAGAAAGAACAGGGTACTACTGTTGAAAACGAGGATAACAAAAGCACTAAGAATGAAGCTGCTGCTTCTGAGCAGACAAAAGAGTCAGCTTGTAGTTCGGACTCTCAATCTGAGTCCGAATCTACTAAAAGACGTAGAAGAGGTACTCAAAGAACTGCATTTTCTGACTCGGATTCTGAGGGAGATCTAGATGACCTTTCGAAGAATGATCTGGTGAAATTGGTGACTGAGAAGGAGATGCTTCTCAAAACAAAGCAGAAGGAGATTGCTGCTATGCAAGATAAAGTTTTGCGTAGCTATGCAGAAATGGAGAATGTTATGGGCCGAACAAAACGTGAAGCAGAAAATTCAAAGAAGTTTGCTATCCAGGTTGTGAATTGGCTTTCATTCTTAGCTTATGTGCACATATGGTTGTTCTTATTTAGACAGTTGTCGACAAGCTTCAAGTGCTGATGTTCTCGTTGTTCTGTATTGCAGAACTTTGCAAAGACTTTATTAGATGTGGCAGATAATCTGGGTAGAGCTTCTTCAGCTGTGAAAGAGAACTTTGCTAAAATTGATGAATCTCAGGATGCCGCTGGAGCTGTGCCGCTTTTGAAGACCCTTCTTGAAGGGGTGGAAATGACCGAAAAACAACTTAATGAGGTAAAACAATACTTTTTTTTAGATACATGCAATGGGCAGGTGCTAAGTGATGGAGATCCTGGCTGAAGCTGTTTAGTTTGACAGTAGTTCATGGAAATTTCTGTACATATCCTGTTTCAGTGTGTGTAGCATGTGGTTTATGTTCTTATTTGCTAGGGTCTTATATACATTTGCTCATAAATAGACATTTATTAAGTGAACCTGCTAAAACCATATGCATGGCCCTTTATGTAACATGCTTGCCTTTTATCATGTGCATTTTGACGTGTTAAAGTTAGATGAAACTGTCAAACCTAACTTCTTCATTTTCAATAAAAGGTTTTTAGGAAATTTGGAGTGGAGAAATATGATCCGACCAATGAGCAATTTGATCCAAACAGACATAATGCGGTGTTTCAAGTACCTGACAACTCCAAGCCTGCTGGAACCGTTGCGGTTGTCCTAAAGGTATTGGCTTTCTCTTACCAATTTCTTGGTAAAATGTTTATCTCCCCATATTATGTTGACTGACTGATGCCCTCCGACATGAGCTCCCTCTATGTAAACTAGGAAACTAAAAGTAGCGGTTTTGTTAAGCAAGATTGTCAAGGGAGTATTTAAGCATCTTTGGTGGTAGGCAGTCAGCCATTCAGGCAGACATGAAAGAAACTAAAACTGTAGTTACCCTGTAAGATTATTATCTTTGGCTCGAATTAGAAAGCACTTTAGAATATCAAATGATGATCATAATTATTACAAGAGAAAAACTCAAAAAGTAAGCTAATATATTATTCAAAAATCCTATAGATCCTTCTTTGTATACATTTGATGAATTATTTGATGCCAATGCAGTGTTTGTTTATGTCCCAGAGAGATGTCATTAAATCCATAGAATCAGAATTAAGTTACCTTAACTCGTAAGCCATTTGAAGTAAAAACAGTTAATAACTAAGAATATGCTTAAAATTGACCTAGTTTTCACTTCTCATCCCATTAAATTGTGATCGCATATCAAGTTATCCTTGAAGGAACTTCATTTTTTAGTAGGCTCGTTTTTGATGTATTTTATTATTCTAGAGAACTTGTTTCTTGTCAGAATGTTGTTAGAACCTGAATCGTACTTTTGATAGAGATTTGTTGGGTCTTGATAGTTTGACTCCATTTTTTAAATGACAATCGTCAAGTGTAAATAAGCAATATAGCTTAATTCCTTGTATTCTATTGTATGTGCAGTCTGGATACACTCTTCATGATAGAGTCATCCGACCTGCAGAAGTTGGGGTCATTCATGCAGCCGAAGATGCAGAGGCCTAAGAGGATTTCAAGGGTGTAAAATATGACTTCATCCACTCCGGGTAAACGATATTTGAGATTTTTTTTGCTTATTCTTGTGAAAGGTGAATTCAGACCTTTTTCCCCGCTCCTGGGACCAGGAGAGTTGTAGAAACTATTAAAAGCCATAGAAGAAGAAACTATGTAGCCTTATTTATGTCATATTGTTTACTTTTTTTTTTCAAATTGTTACATAAATGAAGTTGCAGTATCGGCTACATTGCCATTTTTGACGAATAATGTCATGGAATTAAATTCGGCTGAGTTTTGGTGTTGGGTGTTGTAGCTTGCATGTTTTATTGTTTTTTTCCCTATGCTCTTAGGTTACAGTAAAACTAGGGTGTTTGTAAGTTACCCGGTTTAAAATGGCCAACTACAAAAGTTGTGCGTACATTGTTGGGTACAACCGGGGAATTCATGAATGTGCATAAGGAACACCCTCGGTTGTTGTATGGAATTAAAATTTAAAAGGGATGCCCTTATTTTGTGTTTGTAGGAGTCAAAACTGTGTAGCGTGCTGCTTGCCTATCCAGTCAAAGTGGCATGCCCAACACCCAAATAAAATAATTCGAGAAAGAGAAAGAGAAATCTAAAACACACAAACACTAGAAAAGATTTGAAAAAAGAAAAATGTAGACCGGTCGAACCTAGGAAAAGAAAATTCATTAAAAACCGAAGCAGATGATAAGCATTAAGCAATTGATTGACGAGTGGTTGGTTGGTGGAGGCTATACCAACCTCGTTCAACCCACACTCAAATTTCTAATGTTGTGACTTGTGGAATATTAGAATGTTGTGACTTGTGGAATATGTTTAGACTTGTCAAATAAATTAGAATTTTATTGGTGAAAGTTTTTTTTAGTCGTGATAATGAAAGAGTGAAAATGAGATTTAAACCCATTCTTAGGGAGATATGAAAAATCTATACCTTGGTGGTAGGGACTAGAGGTGTCCATAAAAAACCGAAACCGAACCAAAAAATCGAAAAAACGGGTTTTTTTTAGGTTAACCAAACGGACTTTTTTTCGGTTTGGGTATTTTCGGTTCGGTTTCGGTTCACGACTTTACATATAACGGTTAACCAAAAAAACCGAAAATATATTACTATTTTATTCAAATATTAGTTATCTTTGATTTATTTAATGGCTAAACTCTATGATCTTCGAGGTATTAATGTAGTTTGAGTCCTTCATCTATTTTTCCATTTCACATTGATATAAGAGTCGCTTATTAAATTTAATGGAATAAAAATTAATACACACAATGTTTGGTTTCACACAATATAGTATATACTCTCGACATTTGTGTTACAACAACCAAAACAATACTGATATAAGTACATAATTAAAATAAAAGTCTTGCTTGATCACTTTTTTTTATTCAAATTTTATTATTTTAGTCTTAATTATTTAAGGTAAAATTACATAAATGGTTATCGATTAACAGAAAAAATCGAACCGAAAAATTGGTTAACCGAACTACGTTTAACCTGGATTAACGGTTCGGTTTCGGTTCACGATTTTAACTAACCGAAATCATGGTTAATCAAACTTCGGTTAACCGGGTTTGGACACCCCTACTTGGTGGTATGAAGTATTGGTTTCAAACTTAAAAATTGATTATGTCCTTTTCTCTAAATGCTAAGTAGTAAGTATCGAGTTTTAATAATACTACAACTTTCCTTCTCAAAAAAAAAAAAAATATCGAGTTTTAATTCCATAACCACATAACTTATTTTCCAAACCTGATAACCAAACGACCTCTTACAAGTTTGCAAATACCACGAACACCCGAGATGAAAAAAGCAATCCAAAATTTCTACATCATTTTTTTGGTCTTAGGCATTCAATTGTAGGGTTGTTTAAGTATAGATCGTGTAGTCCAAGATCTAAATAATTTGTAATATTTTGGTCTAATCTAGTCCAAACACGACATTTTCTTGCATTGAAATGGATTAAAAATTCATATTTCACAATTGTTTAAATGTTAGTGATTTATTAGTTTTTTTAAAAAATAATTAACAAAGGATCAATTAAATTATATTAATAATAATTTGAAACAATAAAACATATATTTTAATAAAATACTTAAAATAATATATATCGATCTGATTCAATTGAAGAAGGATTTGGTTCGAAATTATATACTCTCTAAATATGCTTCATGTCACACTTCACTCGGACATGATTGGTCGATTTATTTTCAAACAAATCAAAATTCTTATTCATTAATAAAATAATATAAAATTAATATAACTAATTAAAATAAGTATAAAAAAAATCGAGCTTTTAGTCCGGATCCGGTCTATTCTCTGAAAATTCCGGTCCACCAGTTTGGGCCGGACCCAAATTTCGGACCCGGTCACAGCCCTACAAACTCAAGGGAAGAAGGGGCCCACGCCTTTTATCTACTGGGTGGGTCCCACCCACCTCCCTCCATCCCACACTAGATTCGACACACCTCCCTTCTTCTCTCTCTCTCTCTCACTCACTCTTCTCTAGTCTAATAGTCTTCTTCTCTCCCATTCAACGCAACTTCCTCTCTCTCAAAATATATCTACAGCCAGGTACGCTCATTTTTTACAGTCTTCTAGATCTGACCAATCAATCACCACTTTCCTCTTTCATTCTTCTTTGCCTCGCTAAAAACCCTAAACCCGCTGAACCACGATCCTGGTATAGAAATCTCAGTCTCCCCTTTCCCTTTCCACATTGTCGATTTCCTCTAGATATCTCCCTACTTTTCCGCCCGTCTTCATTCGATGTGTTTTCTTTCCCGGTCTCTTGTCTTTCTATCTCTCTCCTTCATAGTTGCGGTTACTTAGGAAGTTAGCGTGTTTGTTCGTCGGTTACTTTAGAGATCTGTGTGGTGGTTCGTATTTTTGAGTTTATGCCATTTATTTTCTCATGTTGATACGCATTGTGGAATTTAGTTATCTATAGGCCTTCCGACTCATTCGTCAGAAGTGATGCTTCTTGTGTTATTTGTTCCTTGTATGTTTAAATTGTGATGTGCAACTGTGAGTACTAGATGTTAAATTGAAGTGACTATACCTGAAAGTGACCTAAATAATATCATCTGTGTATTGCTATAATTTTGTACTGATGAAATGTGTATTGCCAAATTCTGCTGAGAGCCTTGAAAATACCAGTAATGGTGCTAGTTTTATGTTGTTATTTTAAAGTTAGTTATCGATTATCATATGGTTTTGCACTAAGAATTTTTGGCTACAGCTAGCTACCGTGTTACATGGATGACCATTGTAAATACCTAGTACTAGTTTTTCACTTTTCAAGTGAATTTGTTATACAGGGTGAGGTTAGGTTTGGTTGCAAATGGCGGTAACAGATGGGGAGAATCCTCTTCTGGGGGAAACCACTTGCGGGTCTCTGCTGCAGCAGCTGCAGGTAATGAGCTAAACCTTATAATCCAATTTTGCTTCATGCCACAGTTGTTTATTGTTGAACAATAAGCATTAGATATCATATGTTATTATATTGACTAATGATCATGGATGAGTGCAGCAAATTTGGGATGAGGTAGGAGAAACTGATGAGGACCGAGACAAGTTGCTTTTAGAGATAGATCGGGAATGTCTGAATGTGTATAAGAGGAAGGTTGACCAGGCTTTTGAAGCAAGGGCACAACTTAATCAGGCCTTGAAGGATGCAGAAAATGATCTTTCAAATCTCCTGTCTTCTCTCGGAGAGAAGACTGTTGTTAGCATAGTAAGAATTTACTGCCACCAGTTCTCACATCTCATTACATTTTGCTTAGGGTATCTAAGCTTTGTGACTTATTAATTGCTGTCTGTTGCGCCTATTTTCTAACCAATTAATTTTTTTCTTTGTAGCCTGAGAAGACTTCAGGAACCATCAAGGAGCAACTTGCAGCAATAGCACCAGTGTTGGAGCAGTTGTGCAAGCAGAAAGAAGAGAGACTTGAAGACTTCTATGATGTACAATCACAAATTCAAAAAATCTGTGGCGAGATTACTGGAAACTTAACCAATCAGGCACCTATAGTTGATGAGTCAGACCTATCTCTAACGAAGTTAGAAGAATATCAAGCTGAGCTTCAAGAACTTCAGAAAGAAAAGGTAATAGGCAACTTTAGTAAAGATTCCAAATTTATTTTTTTCATTTTACATATGTGTGCTGTTGATTGCTGACAAATGTATATCCGGTGTGACAGAGTGAACGTTTGCACAAGGTCTTGGAATTTGTGAGTACTGTGCATGATCTTTGTTCTGTCCTGAGCATGGACTTCTTAAGCACCATTATGGAAGTTCACCCAAGCTTGAATGACTCAAGTGGCATGCAGTCAAAAAGTATCAGCAATGATACAATTTCAAGGCTTGCCAAGACAGTCTTAGCTCTAATGGAAGATAAGAAGCAGAGGCTTGAAAAGGTGAAGGACTCTAATTTATAGTGTCTGAGATTACCTTCCTTTCTCTCAAATTGACATCATTTGTTTGTAACTTACTTTATTCTTGTCTACTCCATGTGCATATGTGTCAAATTTGGGCTGGATTCTTGTGATATTATATGAATATGTATCCCTGGTGTTCGCTTTTTCCTGATATGGTATGTTTGTCTCCCACAGCTGCAAGAACTAGCTGGGCAGTTAATTGATCTTTGGAATTTGATGGATACCCCAGATGAAGAGCGTCATCTTTTTGATCATGTGACATGTAACATATCAGCCTCTGTGGATGAAGTGACTATTCCTGGGGCTCTTGCCATTGATATTATAGAACAGGTAAGATGGGGCTCTGTGTTGACTGTAGAAGTTTTACTCTATTCATGTTATTTTATCTTATTTAGACATTTTGAATGTTAAGGCTGAAGTGGAAGTTGAGAGACTTGATCATCTGAAGTTTAGCAAGATGAAGGAAATTGCCTTTAAGAAGCAAGGAGAACTGGAAGACATATATGCTCGTGCACATGTAGAAATAGACACTGAGGCTGCTAGAGAGAAAATATTGGCACTAATTGATGCAGGGGAAGTTGAGCCTTCAGACCTTATTGCTGATATGGATAGTCAGATTGTAAAGGCCAAAGAAGAGGCTCTTAGCCGTAAAGAAATACTGGACAGGGTTGAGAAATGGATGTCAGCCTGTGAAGAAGAGAGTTGGCTTGAAGACTACAATCGGGTAATCATTTTTGCCTTCACATTCCTTTACTCCCTTTGTCTGCCTCTTGTTAAGCTGGCTCATCTAGATTTGCATTTATTTGATCTGTGAAAATTTGAATTGCCATTAACTGGTTCTAGCTGTGAGATGTGCCTATTTAAAGGGACAGATGTGCATTTATGTGGGCTGTCTCTTGGATGGTTGGACATTTTTCACGCCTTTTTACTAGTAAATATTTCAACTTGGATAATTCATATTAATTGTAAGTTTGTAACACACTCCTCAACATATGGAAAAGAAGAAATTATGAGCATTTTACGTCTGATCAATAGTCTGTTATTGAGCATTTAATTATACAACTAAATTTCCATTTGTCGACAATAAAGCTGCATTTGGTTGAACAACTGAAGATTAATTTGAAATTCACCCATTTTTCTCACTTCATGAGATAGCCTTTGGCCAATTTTTGGCTACAGTAGTAGCTAGCAAAATTCATCATACTTGATTTGGTCATGGTTCTCAATTTGGTTTCTTCATTAGCATATTGATCTGGAACATGTTTTAGTGGATAGTCTTCTTTGACATCTTAACTCAGTACTCATAACTGTTTTCATATGCCTATTACACAGGATGACAATCGTTATAATGCAAGCAGAGGCGCTCACTTGAATCTCAAGCGGGCAGAAAAGGCTAGGATTTTAGTGAACAAAATTCCAGGTATAAATAGAAACTGCATAATAAACCATGTTTGTTTTTACCCTCATTTGTGTACTATTATGCTTTCAGAATTTGTAGTCTATTTCTCTTCTGATAAATTTGTTTTCTTTTTGGCAAATTAGCTATGGTTGAAACTTTAGTTGCTAAAACCCGTGCTTGGGAGGAGGACCGTGACATGCCATTCACATATGATGGTGTTCCTCTTCTGGCAATGTTGGACGAATATGCCTTGCTCAGGCAAGAACGAGAGGAAGATAAGAGAAGATTTAAGGTAAGATTAGTTGATCATTATGGATTGGGTTAGATTACATATGCTCATCCCAAGTTCCCCAAGATAGTTACAATCCCTAGAAAACTTCACAATCTCATGTAGCTATTGTAAATTTGTATAAGCATGACAAAAAAATCTTGCAGCAATTCAATTTATCACTCCATCAGTTCACTTGTATCTGACTTCTTAAAATTCCACACATTAATAATGAATTCATTAAAAAGGCCTTATTTACTTTAAAAGTTGAATTTTGAGATGGACTTTGTGACCGCGTTATAGATTTGGCTGGCTATAATCTTTTTTTCTCTTCCATAGGGCCTTAATTGATTTAAAAGGTTGAAATTTGAGAAACACTTCTTGAAGCTGAAAAACAAGTACTGTAATGTATATTTTTTTCCCTTGGCAGGAACATAAGAAGATCCAAGATCAGATGAGTAGCAATGACCAAGAACCGGTGATGGTTTCAAGGCCAAGTCCAGCTAGACCCCTTAGCAGCGGTACAAAAAAGGTGGTGGGCCCACGCACAAACGGCGGAAGCAATGGAACTCCAAGCAACAGGCGTCTCTCCATGAACACGAGTCAAAACGGACCCCGTTCTACAACCAAGGAAGGCAGAAGGGAGTCACGGGAATCCCGACAAGCAGCACCGGTGAAAGATGTGGCGTCCTATGTTTCTGGTACGGATCCGGTTCCTTCCTCGCCCTGATAGAACTCTCGGGAACAAACGCTAGATGAGAAGAGAGAATGTCATGGAGAATTAAAACCCATAGTAGCTTAAAAAACACTAGTTTAGTTAACTGTTGTAGGGTGGAAAGTATCTGGGTTTACTGTTGAAATGTAATGATGAAGAGTATGATTTGTACTTTTGTTGTGTATCATCTTGTTACTTTGTTAGTGTCATATAAGTAGTTGTGATGTTCTCTGGTTCAATGACTAACGTGATTTCAGAATTGTTATTAGGACCAGATAGTCGTGCCCATAGATGATTCAGAACTTGGATTAATTCACTCGAATCTAGAATTGCAATCCTTCTGAGTTGATCCAGTGTTAAAAGTTTTGCCTTGTCTAAAGATATTTTGTACAGCACTAAATTTTGAATTCGGATAAGAAAAATATTACTCAGAGGCTAGTTTTTTGCATGTATTTAGTAGGGCTGTAATCGAGCTGAGTCGAGCTTTGAGTTGTTCAAGCTTGACTCGGTTAAAAATAGACGAGTTTGAGCTCGAACACGAGCTTGGTTCGGGCTTAAATTATTGTTTGAGTTTGTTCATTTAAATGTTCATCGAGCTCGAGCTTGCTCACGAACCACTCATTTAGTTTTTTCGATAGACAAATTTGTGAACAACTCGTTTACTTGATCAATTATACCAGCAAATGAAACTAAAAATTAAACTAAGTGGTTTGAGAAATACCACCAAAACTATGTAATTTAACATAACTAGTGTCATTCCCGTACCTTGTACGAGTTTGATATAAAAATCTCTATAAAAAAATGTTTTCGACTTGTTCTTAAAAAAATTTCCCGAACACATTTTTCACGACTGAATCACACTTTTTTAATGTTATTCATGTATATTGTACGGATTTAATATAAAAGTCATTTATAATTATTATCGACGATTCTTAAATAAATTCACAAATACATTTTCACAAATCACACTTCTTTTAATAAAGAATTGCAAAATATTAGGATTTATTTAAAAAACTATTTTTATTAAATCAATTTTAAAAAATGATTTTTCTTAATCTCTTAGATGATCAATTAAAATATTAAGATAGTTTTAATCAAGTGTTCATTAAAAAAGAAATTACATAACTTCAAATTAACTATTTATATAAAATTCTTAGAATAGTAAAATATTTTGAAATCAATTTTCATCAAAAAAATAATTTTTAATTGTTTCATAGAAAGTGGGGGAGTGGGAAAGTGGGTAGGTGTTTTTGCCAAATTTTTTGATGAAGTGGGGAGGTAGTTTTAGAATTTTTAGTTTTTGGTAAAAATTATAAATTTTAATTGTGTATATTAGATTAAGCCACTTGGCTAAATTTTAAGAGATGGGTTCTCCTTTACAATTGTACTATATAGATATTATATTGTATATAATATATAAATATATAGTATAGTTTATTCATGAACCTGTAATCTAGTTTCTTATGAGGGTATAATCGAGCTTGCTCATGAGCATAAAATCGAGTTTGCTCATGAGCAAATGAGGCGAGTTATCTTGTGCTCAAGCTCATTTCATTTATCTTTCGAGCCTTAAAAATATGTTCAATCTCGGTTCGTTTACAAACCGAGCCGAACACGAACAAGAGTTAACCGAGCCGAACACCGAATTTCTCACGAACGGCTCGGTTCATTTACAGCCTAGTATTTAGAGGAAATTGGTTATTTTGATTTTAATCATTTTTTGCAAATATATATACACACAAAGGTTTAAATGAGATAAAATAAACATTAATTTGTAAATTCATTATGTTTTTTTAGTATACAAACAAAGGTTAAAGACATAATTTTGAAACTAATTATATATTTCGTTAATGTGTACATTATGTGAATGGTCCTCTATCTAATAAATGATTTGAAGATAAATTAATAAAAGTGTAATTCATTCGTTTTTATCAAATAAATTCTTATTGTTAATTTCTTCACTTCAATATTATTGGTGATGGATGTTTTTTCACAACAATTGGAGAGGTAAGCAATAGATAACTCTATCCAAGATTATTTGTTTTAAAAGGAGGTTGGTGCTTGGTGCATCGAAATGGAACATGTGAGTGGATTTCATAAACACCAAGCCTTACTAGAGCTTGAATGTGAAGAGTAGCGAAAATGGTCCAACTATATATTTTTTTCACTTTGGCTTTATCTATTATTAAATCCCTAAATTAAAGAGCATAAACCTTTTTAAAAAATTAAAATAAATCTAATATAAAACCTATAATTTTTTACTGAAAATAATTTCTTAATTCAGGTTAGAAAAAATCATAAACCTATTCAAAAAGAGTAGACATATAAAAAAAATCATAAACCTATTCATAAGAGTAGAAATATAAAGGAGACAGTTTAATACAATTTTGTTGTTTGTAGGATAAATTTATGCAAAATGACCTAAATTAAGGGGTGTTTTGTGTATTTTCTCCATAAAAGAAACAAGCATATACATTCCAAATTCCTTAACAAGCCTGCCTTCCTCTCTGAACCAGATCAAATCAAAAGGAAGGCATATCCATGGCGAGCGACACCGAACCAGCAAAGCTTCTGCTTCCATATCTCCAACGCGCCGATGAGCTTCAGAAGCACGAGCCTCTCGTTGCTTATTACTGTATGCCTTTCTGTTTCGTTTTCCACGATCTTATCACCTTGTGCTCCCGCAAACCCTAAAAACGGTTTCTTTGCTCCGATCATCTACTTGAATCTGTTTTTCTCACTTTGGCGCTCTTCAAACAGGTCGATTGTATGCGATGGAGCGAGGCTTGAAGATTCCTCAGAACCAGCGCACCAAGACTACCAGCGCGCTCCTTGTCTCGCTCATGAAGCAGCTTGAAAAGGTTCGGTTTTTCCCTTTCCGATTTTTATGTTATGTCTCTGTTGATTCATTTTTTAAATTTGAATGGTGGAAAATATACATGTAAATTTGGCGTGTTCAGAGATCAGAGCTAGTATTTACCTCTTTCATGGGTTCTACGATCACAGCTAATCCCCCTCTTCTCCATCTTCCATTTTCCATTCTTAGATGTTTAATTATAGGTCTTGATTGATTGATTGGATTTTTTTGTGCGGACAAAATCTTTTGTTAGTGCTGCAGCTATTATTGACCTGTGTAGAGGTCCTATACATCTTCATACCCTGAAGAAAATGCTCAGCATAATAGGAGTTCTCTTTAGACTTAGACTTTTTCTCTAATATGTTGATGTAAAATTACATATGGATGTGCTCCTAGATTTTCTTTCGAGGATGCTGGATTGACTCCACAGTGGGTTTGCATGGTCATTAGTTTAAGATATGGTGCAGTGATTGATATCCAGTGTGATTTTATTTTTGTGTCTGAATACCATTTGTGTCACTTTGTCAGTATGCGTGACAAGCTATACCATGGAGCTATCTTGTTAGTTAGTCCGTGTGTATTAGCATCGTTGATAGCAAAAGAAGAGGTAAAGATTGAGAGGCCTTATGTGTAGCAGTTAAGTTTCCATTTCTTTTTCTACTCGGACATTAGGAATTAATTCTGCGTAGAGGTGAAGGCAGAAGGGGTATGATATGCTCTTGATTTGGACATGGATGACAATGAGAAGGGGTATAATGTCTAACACCTCATTGCTGCCCCCATTGCCAACATGCTAGTTGCCACCTCTGCCTTCTGCACTATTAGTTCCTCTTTTCTTATGGCTTTCATATCGATCACCTTTGATGCCAAAATATAGATCAATGACAATATGTACAGGCTTATGATCTCTGGTCCTTGAAAAAAACTATTATTAGCTGGACGACATGGGTTTCTTTAATGCAAAATATTATACTTGAGACTACGGCTCCTCTGTCTTTTACTGTGAAAAACTTCACGGAGTTATTACTGTACTTGGGACCAGCGAAAGTCCTCCTGCATCAAGTTGCTTTTACGTGTTGCGATATTATTAGTATGGGTCATAGAATATTTTTGAGGGAACACCTTCAATTTTACTGATTAAAGAAATGGAAAAAGGGTCATAAGGAAAAGGAGCTGATGATTTAATGAGAGATATGCCTTGTAGAGAGAAAAATACTTGCTTCTTGTTGTGGGCCCTGGGAAGAAAAATCCTATTTTAAACATTCAGTTTCTAGAAATTTTATTTCTCGTCTTGGGGCCTTAACTTCCATTTTATAGGCGATGTGATGTTTGCATTTACAGCTTCATGTTTCTTTGTATTGATTGAATCTTTTCTACGCTGTTCATGATTGCTATCGATTTAGTTGAAGAAATCGTTGATATAAGTGTTGTTTTATAGGATAAAAAGTCCTTGAATTTAGGACCTGATGATCACTTGCACTTGGAAGGATTTGCAATGAATGTATTTGCAAAGGCAGATAAGCAAGATCGCGCGGGACGAGCAGACATGTAAGATTTTATACTACAGACTCGGAATACTTGCTAGAATACATCCCATATTACTCTTAACTGGTGTCACTAGAAATGCATTGTTTCTGAGTTCAGCGTGATGCTGACTGAAGTTCTGTCATATAGCTAAAACAAGTCCATTCTTCCTTGAGGAGCACTGCCTAGTCGGACAATTTCGTAGGGAGATAACTATGTGATCTGTTTGCCTGCTCTGTAGGTTGCATGTGTATATCTTTTTCATATATTTCATAAGGCTGTAAACAGAAAAAATAGCACTATAGATGGATTGACCGGATATGAACTCATTTTATTGAAACATGCTGTCTTGTAAAGCAGTAAAAGCCTAAGCTACTAAAATTCTAGGCATACTTCTTTTGAAATTCAAGATGGATGCGAGAAGGATAGATTCGAGGGTTTATCAGAAATAAATTTCAAACTTCATCCTATTAGTTTAATCTTGGACTTATGTTCAAATAACTTTATTTTCTTTGTATATTGGACTTCATTATTCTTAGTTTGGTTTTACTGAGTTGTATATTAGTACCTACAAGTACAGCATAAATACATAGATAAAGTCTGCTCCAAACAAGATTAAGGATGACTAGATAAAGTGAATGATGTTGAAAATATTGATAGAATTGAGGCCTATCTTTAATGAATTCTAATGATGCAAGGATAGCAATGTGTTTTCAGTTCAAAATATTGGCCATGGATTAGGTCAAATCTTTCTTGAATCATCACACTCCTTTTATTTTCACATTCATGCACACATGTTTGTAAAATCCCCCCATCTTGTTAAGTGATAAATGATTCCTTTAGCTCTAGTATATATTGTTATTATTGTACTTTGGTCTCCTAAACCTGAATACCTTATTAAAACCTTCACTTAGCCATTCTCTTGAAAAGAGAAGGAAGAAATGGTAGAATTAGTTGTCAGTTGTTTCTTTTGAGAACATATTGTCTTTATTTACTAATTCATTAACTGTTTTCAGAAGTACTGCCAAAACGTTCTATGCTGCAAGCCTCTTCTTTGAGATTCTTAACCAGTTTGGAGAACTTCCTCCAGATGTGAGTTCCTTGAATTTTATATTAGAATCTTTGCTTTAGTATTTTTTCCCTATTGCACATGCTTTTGGCAATGAGAAATACTAATTTGATGCCTATGGTATGTTTCTGAAACAGCTTGAGCAGAAACAGAAATATGCAGTATGGAAAGCTGCAGACATAAGAAGAGCCATAAAAGAAGGAAGGAAGCCTGTACCAGGTCCTCCTGGCGGTGAAGACGATTTTTCGATATCCTCAAGCACTCCAAGCGGATATGTAAGATATTAAACCATTCCTCCCTTTCTTTCACTAGGATTAGTTAGGTCTGGTGTGAAATTAGGGAAACTGCAAGAAATAGTAGGCATCAAAGTGAAATGATATAAAAATGACATCAAAGTTGGGATTAAGTCGCTCGAACTATTCAATTGTTAGATGTTCCAAAAAAATAATTTGATTCTCATCAATCCACTTGCCGAAACTTCCATAGTGGAATAGTCTGATACCAAATAAGGTGTTATTTTTGAAGCTCGTTAGTTTACTAGGTAAGTTCTTTATCCACTCACCACTCCACAGTTATTTTTTTCCCTGAAACTTCTCCATATGAAATTACAAGGTCCAATTTAGTTTTGAGAATTTGTCCCTGATGCCAATGGTCTGTTATTGCTCTTTTCTCTATTACCAATTTGAGAAAGTGTTGAGAGTTAATAGTTTTTCAACTTCTACAGGACTTGGAAACTAGCAGATTTAGAGATACCAATCCTGGACTGGAGCCTGATCCATCTTCAGTGAATCTCTCCCCTGAATACGAAGATAAGATGAAGAGACAATCTTCAGTAAATCTCTCACCTCCACCCCCCACTTTCCCTCCAGAGTATTCCACCCACAATTATCATTCTCCTGGCGGGTCAGAAAATCATAATAGCTATACTCATCAGCCAACTTACCCAGAAGAGCCTCCATCTCACCTACCTCAGCAACATATACCACGGAACAATTACCCATCTCAAGATCATCAGCCAACTTACCCAGAAGAGCCCCCATCTCATCCATCTCAACAGCATATGCCACCAAATAATTACCCTTCACAGGAAATCCCATCAAATAATTACCCTTCTCAAGAAATTCCACCATCATACTCCTATTCAAATATCCAATCGTTTCCCAGCTTTTCTGAGAGTACCCATCCTGCAAATTCACCACACCATCAGTCTTATTACCAAGGATCCGAATCTTCATATTCTCACCAACCAGCTCAATCAGCCATGAACTATCCATCAGTTCCACCTTACATTTCTAGCAGTACAAATGGGAGTGCTCCAGAACCCAAACCAGTTTCGCCCCCCAAGACGTATCATTATGACAGCAATTATCAGCCGCCGCCTGAGAAAATCGCAGAGGCACACAAGGCAGCGAGGTTTGCGGTTGGGGCTTTGGCATTTGATGATGTGTCCATTGCTGTGGATTTCCTTAAGAAATCACTTGAGTTGCTGACAAATCCGTCTGCAGGTGAGTAGATTTGTGCTTTTTCAATAGTAGAGAGATGCAAACGTACATGAATACAGACTGTTTATGTTGGTTGCTTTGTTAATATCCATGTGAGATGGATTGGCACATTGATGTGTAAATATCGCATACTGAATTCTACCAAATGTGATGTGTTCTTTTGGCATTATTTTAAAGCTTTTATGACAATTTATTTGATTGTATGACATTGTTCCGGGTTATTTGGCTGATCTTTGGCTGGTTTTTGGCAGAAAAACCATAATGACAAGAAAGATTTGGTTTGAGTTATTTGCATAAATTTGATTCTTTTGATGTGATTTGAATGTAAATTGCTTGATTTGTGGATTGAACCGAATTCATTCAATTGCAAATTAGGCATGCCACGATGGCTTCCCATCCGCACTCGACCTTGTGCTTTCTGTCGACTTTACCCCCTGGCTCTATTGGCTTTGTTATTCTAATATAAAATGGCATTGCACAAACAGCGTTTTCTACTTTCGCTTCTAATGATATTTTGGGCCCTCCGTTGCAGCTCGTATGGTTGAACATCTTTTTCTAGGCAATAATATTAAATACTAGCAAATCTCATTGATAGTCATCAACCTCGTACTCATTGATTTTGGGCTCCGTTTAACTTTAAATTTAAACGAGTTCATTTTGTCATATTAAAATGTCATTATTCAGTTAGGTTTGCTTCAACGTCCCTCTTTCGGTTATATGGTTATGTTTAACAAGGTTAAGAGACGGCGAGATTGTAATAAAGCAGGATCAATGATCAAGATTCATTAGCTAGTCCAAAGATTGAGGATAACTTATGACACAATTTGTTGATATTTTAGAATATAAAAAATAGCATTTGCAAAGCCAAGTTGAATTAAAAGTCGGCCCTTGTATAACAAGGCGGTTTGAGTAAACCCTGAAGAGTAGTCTCCCCTTCTCGTTTGGGTGTAGACCATAAAGGTAATCACCACCCACCAAATAAAACATTTTATAAAATTGTCTTGGATAATGGCAACGAGTCACTCAAATAATTCGAGTTTTCCATTAACGAATATTGCCCCTATTCCATGCCAAGGGATTTCGCAATATTGTTACAAGATAAAACGTTCCAACAACGATAATAGAAACATTGGCAAAACGATTCTATCAAGAACAAACGTACCTTGTTCGAGCCCATTGATTCCTCTTCTTTCTTCACATGGACGAAATCATCCACCCATGGATCTTGAGGTTCTTCCTTGATTTCCATTTGAGAAAGTCGCTCCATGATATCAATGAGTTGTGTTTGTTTTCTTGTGATTTCGCTCACTAAGACAAACCCTAGACACTACAAAACTTTTGTGTCTTCCACCGACTTCTTGTGTCTTGCACATACCCCTTCATTGACGCCCCACAAGCCCTTAAATAGGCGTGCATGTCGCTGTCCAAAAGTCGATTTTAGATAGTTTATAAGCGGTTAGGAAGTTCCAAGAATTTAGGAGAAGTTTCAAGGTAGTTATAACCAACTTCCCTTATCCAACTCTCTCTCCTAGTCACCATGAAAGGCGTCCAAAATAGCCCAACACTTGGTCCATTTAGCCGTCAAAAATCAGCCCAAAAAGGCCCAAGAAATTAGTCCAAAACTCTTCTAGAAAAGCCCATCTCAAAGCCCACAAACAAAGCCCAAAATGGCAAACTTTGTGGCCCAAAATCTAGCCCATATGTGCGGCCCATCAAACCCAAAGGCAAGCCCCATGGCCTGGCCCATTATGGCCCAAGGCAAGCTAGCATAGCTAGGTACCAAGCTAGGTCACTTACTTAGTGTAGCTGACCCTCAGTTAGTTGAGCTGACATCCAGCTAGTTGAGCTGACTGGAGCTGAACTTTAGCTCGTTGAGCTGACTTACAAGCTATTTGAGTTAACTCTAGCTAGTTTGAGCTTCTTTGAGCTAAACCCTAACTACATGAGTTTCCTATTAAGCTAGTTTTTTGAGTTAAGAGCTTAGCTTCTAGAGTTAACACTAAACTAATTTGAAGCTTCAAAACTCCTTTTTAGCATTCATAACTATATGCCAAGCTGTTCTCATGCTTTGGTCTTTGTCTAAAACATTCACCAAGACTTAGAGAAGCTACTAATCATTCAAATGACGATGCACAAAGCTAATAGACAAACTTTCCTTACTCAAAACCAAAACCCTAGCTCAAATGCACATACCCGGCGCCTTGTGCCAAAACTCTAGGCGCGCCGCAACCACCACACACGCATGGACGTGCCACAACCAAGGCATAGGTGTGCCCCAACCGTCTATACGTACGCGCCACACGAGCTCCACTCGCCATGCATCGGCGCGCGTCTTGCCCGAGCACCGTGCTTGTGCCGTGTATGCGCGCACATCATGCACCGACGCGCCTCTATTGAGCGCCGATGCTTGTGCTACGTCCGAGCGTCGTGCACGTCACTTCCCATGCTGACGTGCCCTTGCCATGCGCCGTTGCACATGAGGTTCCGTGCCTCAATGTCGGTGCATCTCTTGGACTCTTTTCTTTTCTATGACCACTTTACATCTCTCACATCATATCATATCAAGTCATAAGGTCAATATTCTCAATCGACATTTCTTTATGACTTCCTTTTCTCAACATGCACACAATGGAATTGATATTTTTTTACAAATCACCAACACAATTAACTGATTCACAGCCAAGCTGATAAAAAGGATGAAAAATAAAAACAAAATCGAGTTACAAGACTTCAACTTGACAAAATGTAGATTAGCGACCTATAAATAACATGAGAAATGCCAAAGTCCCATTCCGCACGAAGCTATACAGAGGAACAATGAGCTCTTGTTTATTTAATAGCGATGAAATACGAAAAATGGGAGAGAATTCCAGATAACAAGAGCTGACGTTATACAAGTGATCTAGGACGTGACGTGAATACCAGGACCCGTCCAGAAAAGTTTCGGTTCATAGCCATCATTTACATCTAATTCTCACCTGCACATTGTACAACAAGCCAACCAAAAAAAAAAAAAAAATTATGCCCAAGGACTTCAAACCTCTGCAGCAGAAATGCCTGAAAAAGACGGGAGAAAGCAAATTAAGAATTTTGCCGGTAACAAACATCAATTGCAAGCAAGCTAAAAGTACACAATAATTAAGGAAATGATTAGTCTGACATCTGCTTACAATCCATATTCTATATAGTGTAGTGTTGCATTTGGAAGTGCAATTTTCATCTAGTAAACGTTGTTCCAAAACTCTTATCTCTATGGACTTTTGCTCAACAATTATTTATCTACTTTTGTACGTCAAACAAGAGCATGAATCCGCAAAACGGAATCTCAAAATCTACCAGCATATAAATCAAACAAAACATTTCTGTTTACAAAATAGTTAACAGTTTTTAACCTGCTTGGTCATGTCAGAGACTTTGGAGCTGCCTGTAAGTTCAGCTAACCCTTTTTCTTATTTTGAGTTTTACCTTCTCAAACAGCACTTCACACAAGCTCTC
This sequence comes from Fallopia convolvulus, assembly GCA_964016875.1. Taxonomy (NCBI): domain Eukaryota; kingdom Viridiplantae; phylum Streptophyta; class Magnoliopsida; order Caryophyllales; family Polygonaceae; genus Fallopia; species Fallopia convolvulus. The sequence goes on from OZ024737.1 coordinate 36,509,586, forward strand.
AAGCATAAACAAGTTGCTTCTGTTTCATATCGGCTATACTTAGTCCACCATAGGCTCATTTAAGCTGACATTGTTAAACCTAGATAATAATCTAGCTACTTTCACTATTGACACTTGCACTACTGTCAACCTCTTATATTCAATAAAAGATTAGCCAAAACTTCTAAAAATGAATGTACACATTCATACTCTGCTCAGAGAAACATCTTTGACTAGGATTTTTTCTTTTTTTCAAATTGACCTTGTATGATGAATAAGGACTTCAAATTGACCTTGTATGATGAATAGGCTCATCTAATATAGATCAGCAGACAGCAATATTTAGTGTTACCTGGCTAGAATGAATCTTCAGCACATTATACATGTATTTGAATGCAAATTAACTGGGCACAGGACGGAAAACACCTTTGATCTTGTCATAGAACCACCTGCATCACAATATGGCCGCACTGTCAGCACTCAGCAACTCATTTTCCTTTGACAACATATGGTTTGTACCCACTGATGTGCAAAAGAAGTGGATGTTACACTAAATGGTATTTTTTGAGATATTCTATTATGCTACCGGCCTACTGCTATATTAAAACAGTATTGTTTGAGATATTCTAAATGCTACTGCTATATGAAAACAGTATATCTGAGATATACTATATGCTACTACTATATTAAAATGGTATTTTTTGAGATATTTTATATGCTACCTCTATATTTTTCACATTCACGTTTGAAGGATAATCATATACTTGCCCATCCATTTGCTGAAAAATTAACATAATGTCCCAAACACATATTTCTGCACATCAAAAAAATCCCTCATACACTTCTCCTGTCATGAACATACTTGAATACTTCCATGATTTGCAACATGACTATAAGAACAGTTCTTAAAAAAGAAAGAATCAAAACGACGTAGAATTTACAAGAAAAGATTATCAAGCAATTAACAAGCTACAACTCAAAATGGCAGATTCAATATAGTGCTCTTATGAGCGCAATGACTTTAGATAATGCCCTTTCTAAATAAAAACACGAGTATAAAACAGCCTACTAAATAAAAACTATACCTGCATGAAAAGGAAGGCCGGCCTCTATCACTTTGTTGATCACCTCTTTGATCTGTTTCTCCAAATTTCTTGGCAGGAAGAATAATACATGGTCCTTCAATCAATCCAGCCATCAGTGTACTCTCATCATTAGATTCATAAACCTAAATAAATCAACCATAATTGTATCTATCAGCTATTGCAAAGGAGAGACTCATGACTGTCAGCAAGTTCCACAAGGAGGCATCACCTCATTGCCTTCAGGAGCAGAAGGGTGTCCAACTGTTGCAGGCAAGTCCCCAGGGAAGTAACACCGGTTGACAGCAACCCACCTTGATCCAGTTTGGCTATCTTCCCACATGGCCTGGATTACATATATAATAAATCATCAGCAGCAACCTATATGCTGCCTACAATATATCCCTGGAAAAAATGCTACTACTTACTCCAAAATACACAATCTGTATGAATAAATATGCAAATATACAAGGTCCAAGAGGTAACCTCCTCACTATGAAAACCCCAATATAAGTAGGAGCCTTGAATATCAATCATTGGATTACAAATGCTGCTAGACTAGAACCGTACAGTCAGTAGCAAACTGACACTTCTGATATAAACCAAACTTTAGGAACGACTTATAAAAAGGCCATCTTCATCCTTTAATTTCCTGTTGCAGAAGCAGTCAATGTTTGAAGTTTGAACCCATCGAAGCTACACTAGCCCACACAAACACCGAATTCTTGCTTCTCCATTGACAACAACAACCCATTTATATATAATCCCAGTAATAACCCTATCAGTGAACTTGGCCGACATTGAGCCTTCCATATTCCCCGAAAGCATCAGCTATTAGCCTTTAAAGTTACAACACACTAATTTTATTTCGAAACATACATTTAAATTGTGGATTTTGCAACTTTCCATGACTGATACGTAAATTTTAGGGTTTCATTATTTTTTTAACTGAAGTTTAAAATGCAAAACAGTGGAACCTTTGTGGCAAAGATGTCACACAAAGGTGCTGGTGGAGATGAAGATGGTGGCCACTGTTGATTAGGGGTCGGCAATTTGAAGACTTCAGAAGAGCAAACCATTTTCCAATTTGGGAGAGAGTTCGTCCTGTTGCCTCATTTAATTTGTTTCATGTTGAACCATCAAATTAGATTTATTCACAAAACATACTTACCTAAATTAAGCTATTGATTTTTAATGTGACAGTATCTTACGCATGCATGTGCGGACAGAAAAAGTGCATCATTCAACACAGGAAAGTGCATTAATTAATTACTTCTATAATGTGCAGTTTTATGCAGTAAATGTGCACATGACTCCAACATGTTTTAAAGTTGTAATAATTTGTGAAATGCTACATATATAATTTTTGTCACATTAGATTAGAGAAAGGGGAGAATAAGCAGGACAAATCACAGAAAAATAAGAGAGAAGACTTGCCTGAATCTTCCAAGGCATCTGTTTTCCATTGCTGGATTGAATAAGTGCATAATCCAGCAATTTATATACCACACCATTGATCTGGCAAGACTGGTAGAACTTTTTATCCTCCACAACTTCACGTACATCACCAATCCAATCAACAGAATGCATGTCTTCTGAACCCTTTGCAGTATCCTGCAACTCACTACCAAATCCTGCTGTCTCAATCTGCTTTCCTTGTCCCGCATCTAGATCATCTTGTTTAAAATTGCATGTTGGGTTGCTGTCATCAGTTTTTGTTTCATTAGATTTCTCTAAATGATTATCCAATAGGCTATCGTCCTTATTCTGTTCTGAGAAAGGTCCAGCACTGGTAGTTTCAGTGCTTTCACTGATTGATGGATGAGTGTTCTTAAATGCATCAAAACCCGAAGGATATGCAGAATTACAATCCTTTGCTTCTGTTACTTCATCTTCTCTAAGAGGTGCTTCAGGTCTTTCAGCATGCAGAGTAGGTCGATTTTCCAATGTTCCATCATATGATGAGGCACATGATGCTCCCACAGGTGCTGGGTTCTTATTTGGACAAGTTTCAGAACTGGGAATTTCTTCTTTCTTTATGCCAGCTGAAAGTTCACTTCTATGTATCTTATTCATCTGCATAGTCTTTGCCTCAGATGGTGCGTCAACACTGCCTCCCAGAGGGCCATTTCTTTCATCAGTCTCCCCCTTTGCTACTATCTTTTGTTGAGAGGTACATTGATCTTGTGCTTCAGCTTTGTTCTCAGGAGGCGATTGAAGTCCAGCACTACTAGAAGTGGTAGCAACCAAATTTCTTGTTACACGGCCATACTTTGGAGGAAATGGCTTCCCACCACTAATTGTTGTGCACCTAGGACAATACCATTCACCTCTAGGAACAAACTTCTGATTGATTGACTGGAGACATTTAGAATGAAAACCTTTCTCGCAAGCATCACAAACAAACATATTATCAACTTCGTTAATCGCCAACTTGCACATTTGACATGTTAAAGATTTACTCATATAGTCCCTAGAAGGAGGGGACCAAGCAGGGGGTTCAGCAGGCTTGGGATGTAACTTCTGAATTATTTTTGATATTTCAAGATGGTGAGCAACATTAACAATCTGTGTTCCTTGGATGGGATGATGCAGACTGGACAGAGTTCCAGGTACCACCTGAGTAAAACCTGAGCTTAGTGCTTGAACATTTGTTGCCTGAGAATTTAGTTGTGGAACATGCAAGTTTGAACTTCCTTGAATCATAGCTGGTGGATATTGCGGCTGCTTATTTTTTGTGCTGATATTACTTGACGGGAAAGACCGAGGTTGCAAAGCTGCTGTAGGTTTCACAGTAAACATGAATCCATAAAGTATTGGTCTTACACAGCTATACATAATAGAAATAGAAGGAAGAGAAACAACAATGAAAAAACAAAGTAGACATCCATAGCAGGGTGAATAAAAGATGAGATCTACACAAAGAAAAATCAGGATTAAAGTAATTATAAACATGTGGTAAAAAGTAGAGGATGAAAAGTTGATAAATGATTCAGACTTCAGAACTGGAAGATCTCTATTAGACTTCTTTTGTTATTTTAAATGCCAGTGATCCTCAACCAAGTGTTGGGTAGAAGCAGCTAGCTTACAAGATTAAAAAATACAAATGATCCCATGATATAAAATTAAGCTGTTTAAACGAGAATGAGTTAGTTTGAACACAGCTCTAAATTAGGATTGACTAGCAGAAAAACAAAATCATGAGTGTGGTGTCTTGCTCTAATAGATGAGCAGTTTAAGCTGTCTTTTTAATGGAAAGCACCAATCAAATATCACTCTATGATAGCATTTGTAATCACATTGCAGATACATGTCCTTCAAAGATGTGAAAGTGATAAGTGATTCAAATATGCTAGCATGTTACTACATTCCTGTTTCAAGAGATCAAAAATCTGACACCTGAACTCCTCTATCTTGCAAATTAAATAGTTTGGGGTATCTATAGCATTGACCGGTTTTCTTGTTGACTCAATTATAGGACAGTACAATAGCAAGCTAAGCAAAAATATGTTCATGAAATAAATACCAAAAAAGAAAAGGTCTTACTTGGAACATGCGGTGCTTTAGAAGGTACATTAATCCTACCATCAGATCCAACATGTGGGATGTCAACTCTACTGGCTGTTGGTGAAGAGTCCCTTACGAAATTGCTATTTGGCAGTCCAGTAGAAACCACAGGTGCTCTCACATGAGTAGAAGGTGGTTGAAAATACAATACTGTAGAAGAAGCTGAAGAGACATGACTTGTTTGTGAAGTGTGCTGGAAACTCCCAGCAGAGGCTTGCATATGACTTGCTTTATCAGAAGAGAATGGATGTACAGCAGTTGACATTCCATGATTCTCAACACCTGCTTGAGCCCGCTGAGTTGAATCAGCAACAGCTTGTGCAGCAAAAGATGATTCTTCCATCTAAAAATAAATCAAAATTACACTAGGCATGGGTATAGTATTTGGCTATTTGCACTGAGATACAAGGAAAGTACATAGAAGAAGCAATTGATGTGTCATCTTCAACAAACCTGAGAACCTGTATCTGACTTTAAGAATATGAATGCCAATGTACTCACATTGTCTAACATAATATATGTGAAAGTTGACATTAAAAAACTGCTTTCTTGTGAACAATGATTCAGTTGCAAACAGTAACTGAATCATTACACTCAAAAAAGATACCAATACACTCAATAAATCTGCTTTCATAATATAGGGTTTACCAATACACTAAAAAAAGGTACCAGGTATATTCTAACAGTTTTGAAACAAACTCAATCAGGTAAACAATTAACTTTCAAAAAAGGTGATTTAATTAGAACATAATTTGCTAATTAAGTTCGGTCTACCACATACCATTACGACTTCCATCCAAAAATAAACCACGAAGAGGGCATTCACAGGAGCCAATAAAATCAGAAGGCCTCGATATTTCTTATAGTTTTATAAGTCAACTCTCAGCAGAAACAATTTTATGATCAAGCATTTTGGCACCAAAACAGATAGATAAGAATGCTATTTATCATGAATCACACATTCCAAAGAAGAAAAAAATGCAGAGAGTTAAGGAACCACCGCTACTTCAGGCACAAATTTCATGTAAGCCTGAATCAAACTGAATAAAAGCTCAATATAAAGTTATAAACCTCACCCTTTTTTTAGACGACTCCATCTTCTCAACAATGGACTGCTTGGGCGGACGAAAACCTAATCCCTGCTCCTTCAACCTGCTAAGCCCCAAATCCACAATAATCTCGCCAAACGCCTCCCTTGGAACAATATCCTTAGGCGCCAGGTCCTCACAGATGGCAACCGCCATGGCTCTCGCCTCCGCCATCATGACCTTCTCCGGAGCCGTCGGATTCCTCCCTCCTCTCATAGCTCCCATACCCGACAAAACCAACACAATCTCCGCAATCCGCCGCATCTCCGCATCGTTCGCTCCTCCATTCCTCGTCCTCTTCCTTCGAGCCCCAAAATCCCCATCCTCCGCCGCCGCCGCCCTCTTCACACAGGCATTCGCCGCCTCAGCGGATTCGGCGGCGAGCGCGGGATCCATCAGTAGACAAAGCGCTTCAATTAAGAATGCTGTAACTAGATTACTAGACAGGGAAATTCAGCGGAGAGAACCTGTAAAGAATGCAAAGATTAGAGGCCTGCCATTACAGCGAGCGCGAGGGAGAGAGGTGGAGAGGAAACCCTAGGGGGAGGAAGAAGACGTTTGGTGGATTTGAAAATATGAAAATTTGAGACGTTAAGAAGGGCGTTGTGGCGGGTAATAGAGAGAGTAAGACTGTAAGAGCTCGTAACTTGTAAGTGAAGTATGGATTGGTGAGTAACGCTTTGTGTTTGAGATCTCGCGCGACTCTTACCGTGAAACAGCCAAGGGTGGAGAAAGGGGGAAGAGAGAGAAAGGAATTAAGCTAAACAGTTAACCGGTTTTCGTTCCTTTATTTATTTATTTTTCTTTCTTCTGCGTTTCGGCTTCCTTTCCTTTTCCAATTTTTTTTACAGGAGATACGGAAGCGGTCTACAAGTTTGGGCCGGGCCATCCAAATTAGTCAGGCCCAATTCTTGGTTGTAGGCTCAATTGGACAGTAAAAAAATAAAATCACTAAGGGCTCATTTTGCAATACTCCCCTTCAAATTGGAATACTTGTCAATTATATTAGTCAGCATGTTGACTTATCCGGTTATATACTTATATGAAATCGGTTAGCTAGCTTTCCCAACTCTGGTTACAAAGTTAACCCAAGTCAGTTATTTTGGGATTAGCATATATATAGCTTGTAACTACACCCTTTTTGGGTAACCCTCGAAATAGAGATTGAGCAGCTTCTTCTAGCTCTTTCGTGTTCAACAATTGAATCACAATCTTACTTTGAAAATTCAACTCAATGTAAACTACCACCGTGTTGATTTTCCTAAAGATTTAGGAGATTTGCTTACTCTCAACTCTGTTAAGCTCTTGGAGGATGTTTGAAAGAATGATTTCAATTTCCCAAGGACAGTTCCAAACGTCATTCAGGGTGATAATGAGGCACATATTGTCGCCTTCAATCTCCAAACAAGAGATACCTCGATCTGCAACAACATGAATGCCATGTTTGAGGTTAAGAGCTTCTATAATAATAATAGATTGCTTCCCGTTGTGGCTGAAGCTCATAGACTCTGAGTTGGCATTACCATCCCGAATGATGGATTCTGAGAGTTTCTACAGGAGATCAATAAGAAAAGGGGATGACGGGAGTGTACAAACAGCTTCTACATGAACCCCCAGCTTCTACATAAAGACCATGAAAGCATCAAGTAAGCGAACATGATCTGAGAAGAAGAATGTGCTATTGCAACCGTAGCAAGTGAATGTTTCGCTGGTAAGCAATCAAAATCTGCTTCACTTAGAGCCCATAAACACGACATAATGAATGTTTGGTTCACTTCTATTTTGAAGTTTTCACATTTCACACCTTTAGTCTAAGAAATTCACTAAAATAATAAACCTCGGAATTAAAATTGGATGTCTCCTTTTATCACACCAACAATGAGAGAAACTGAAAAAATGGCAATTACAAGCGAACACAACATGACAAGCCCTTGTCTTGGAGACTCTATCTGCTTTTCCCTTGGTTTTTTCAGATAGACGAGATCTTCTTGGTGTTTCGTATAGTGATGTTTCGTACCAGAGCTACCACACAATACACATCTAATTTATCATCTGGGAGAAAATAAATAGAAAAAAACACACTAGAAGACTAATTGCAGGAACAAGGAAGCACAGAGAACGGTACCACACAGACGAAGTAACACTTCATCCAACCTGCCTTCATAAGCAAGTTCTTCATTAACCAAAGTTACCCGGCTTTTTTTCTTTTTGATTTTTCTTCTTTATTAGTCGAGCACGCTGCACAAGCTTATGGTTCAAGCATCAAAACAGAGAGGCTCGATTCATTCTAGCGCATACAGCCCGGAAGGAAGTATGTTCAAAGGAAGTAATCAGGTGCAGGCTTCTTGGTGGGTGCCCCTCTTGATTCCTGCATTCATTGCATTAGGTTCAGAATGTCTGAAAGAGAAGAAACTCAAAATAACATATACTGATATTTTTTTTAAATGGACAAAGATCCAGTTGATGACAAGTTGCAGCTTCAGCAACTAAACCATAAATTCAAACCTAGCCAATTGGTAAACTAAGGAAACGTTGAACATTTAACAGCTTCAATAAAAGTTCCCTTCCATAAGTATGATTGTAAGTTTCAGGACTATATAAGCCCTACAACTAATTGATGATTTATTAAACTGTGTTAACTATGAGGATCCTTCAGTCTTCACCCACTCTATGAGGAGAAAGTAGAGTTAATCCTAAGGAATACACAAAAAAATCTTGAGTGTATATGCTAAAAACTAGGGAGATATTGCAGGCCTATACTTCGTTTCACCTGGATTAAACTCTGTACTATGTTTAAGACGTTGGGTCATACAGGAAAATTTTCTGGGAAGACTTACCGTCATTTAGTATTTCCGGGTTAAATTTTATCCATGAAAAAGGTTAAATCTTTTAATAAACAAGAAACAACATTTTCATAATATTAATCGCATCCAAAACCAAAAAAAAACGACTAAGAAATCAGGCTAGGCCCCCTTTTGCACACAAAATGAAAGGCTCTCTAAAACACCCCATACAGTTGACCAAATATGATGTGTAGTGTGGAGATAAAAGCTTAGGCTAATAATACATACCTGTGGAGCTGCTTCAAAAACGCGGAACGCTTTATTAAGATTAGCATCTAACTCAAGTATAGCAGCAACATTGCCACATCTGCAATGAGAGTCATGAGACAACATATAAAGCCTCTAGTTGAAGCCTTAAAATGATAGAGAAGAATATTTTTGAATTCTCCAAAAGTACCTATAGCAATAATTTGGAGCTGACCAAACTGTAACAATCTGGTTATTGAACATCCACTTGTAGCCTTCCATAACCAACTGATGGGCACGACAAATATAATCAATATTGTTTGTGCGGTTGAATGAATCAACTACGGTGCCACCGAAAAGGTAACCAGCACCACGAGGACTCAATCCCCAACCATCCACAATGTCTTCAGGATCTGACCATAGCAGGTCACACATGGCACCATCATGAGGTACCTCTTGCTTCCTGTCAATTGCTCGGATCTGATACATAGTCAAATTGTCAATTTGGCTGGCAACAAAACATCCAAACCTGGAAGTTTGACTTGTTCATTTAAAGCAAGAAAAGAACATCTGGGAAATTGCCTGACCTGGTCTAATGTAGATATGTTCGGAGAAAGACCGCCATGAACACTAAATATTTTATTCTCAATCAGGGCTGACAAACTGTAAAAAAAAAAACCAAGACAAATTCAGGCAACACATCATGCAAGATATATAGTAGATGAGTCAACAATCAACTGCTGCATATAACGAAGCACCAACTAATGCATGCAGGAGATGAAACTGGGTATGAAATTTTTTATAAACATCAGCATCTGGTTGAATTTGCTTGGGAACTTTGGTGCCCGTCTCCCACAGGTTAAAAGAAGAATCTACAGTTTTATAATAAATAATTCCAATCATTAAATTTGTAACATGGGGAATTTAATAAGATACGTCAACCCATTGTTACATTTTTATACAACTATTGATAATATGAATAACTAAAAGATTGTCCTTGCAACTTTATGGCACTTACATCATCTACAGCTTCAGCATAACTTTTTCAAATCCATTTCTTACAGCTGTTGCTGAAGAGTAGATACATACCTCAAATAATCAAAAATTTCAGTGCAATATCGCCAAACATTGGCGGATCCATATTTACGGAGGCATTCATCATAGAAACCATAGACCTGGTAAGCAAGAGATAATCAATAACACAACAAACAGCTACTATAACTAAATTGAGAAACATTTGCATCAGAAATATGCTAACCTGGGTAATTTGACGGCTCTCATGGTTTCCTCTAATCAGTGTTATTCGATCTGGATATCTGACCTAGATTTGTACTGCATGTTAGTCAGAATACTAATCAACCATTGGAGAAGAAAAAGAAATTAATTCTCTGCCTACAGGAGTGCAGAATAATTGGTTGCAAAGTAATACTGAGCAATTTGAAACACAAATACTGTTCCATGATACGAACAAAACAGATATCACCTTGGTTATTAAAAAAAAAAATTGCCCAGAAAGTGAAATGGCATGCTAGAAAAGATTTGAGACAAAATTGCATTGCTCACAAGTTGTCTCAATGAGACAAACCCAATTTTCTGGTCTATCCTATCAATGAATTAACTTTACATTATAGAAATAGAAAGAAATTTGATTTTACAGCAGTCACTAGCAGAAGCATTAAGCCAAGCTTCCCCAAGCTTTAGATGGTAATGACTATGCAGATTTCTTTTCTGCAGAACCATGTTACTTAATTGCACAATCAAAAAAGAAAAAGAAGAAATATCTGTATATTCTCCACTAGACGTGTATAACATGTTTATTACACCAAAGAAAATCACATCTCATTAACATAGGTAGCTCTCAAGAAGGAAAAAATACCAAAAACAGAAGTGGTTTGACAACGTTATTTAGGTATTCTATGTCCAATCTGATACAAACTTGATTAAAATAAAGCAGCTCCAGATATAGAATATAAATCCCAGACAAAATACAGAAAACATCCTAAGAGGAATCATCCTTGCCTAGAACCAAGGATATCCTGCTCACTGGGAGCATTTCAGTTAAGTTCATCACAATAGCAGTATCAGTAGGAATTAAAAAGATACCTTAAGTGCAAGCAGAAGCAAGAAAGTCTCAACAGAGTAATATCCCCTGTCCACAAAATCTCCAAGAAACAAGTAGTTTGTCTTTGGACAGTCACCTCCCACTTTAAACAACTCTTTCAGATCATAAAACTGGCCATGAATGTCGCCACATATCTGAGGAAAAATGGAGCTCATATTATGATACATAGACAATAAGCTTCATGTAGATTCTGAATCAATTAGTTTAACTTTTAAAACACAATGCAGATGCATATAAGGCTTCATAACTTTCTAAGCAGTACATCTAGCATAGATGGCAACTCTTTTGATAGCTTATCGGCAGATCTAATCACTAACTTACATTGCACAACTGGTATGACTTCATAAACTTCAATCACAAGTTACACGATTCACCCTGCCCACACGTCATGACAATGAAGTGATATGGCATCAAAGCTTCAATCACAAGTTACATTGCACAATGTTGTCTTATGAATTTTTTTCTTAGGTGTTAAGCCACAAGATTAAGGCAGGACATTCCCTTTTTGGGTCCCTATACAGCAACTGTGGCTTTACTAAGCCAATACAAGGATGGGAGTAAGTGGTAATGGAGTCTATGGTACTCAATTGACACAAACCAGTAGCTCTTAGCAGTTGCACATGACTAATCATGAGATTAACACTACTTAGGAATCATTCAATTCATTTTGAACAAGACACATAGCTCAAAATTAGGAGAGAGAGTTCACATTAGTGTGACCCTTAGATATTACATTTTGCTTGTCACTCAGAAGAACACCATTTTTCCAATTATTTACGATAAGAACAGCACATAATACAGTAAAACACCTGTAAATCCATTCATATAACTTTTGAAGTTAATTTTAGAGCACCTTCATCATCCCAAGAATGTCTCTTCAACATTCTGCGCCCTTTATTTTACCAAAAGCATTATAGCTCCAAATCTAAATCCACCACTCTGAATCAACACTCATAGCTTCCAGCATATAATCACCCCCACTTCATCGAAAAGTTATAAATTCAGCCTCTTTCTAGTTTCCAATCACACACAACAAAACAAGTGTAAGCCTAAAAGCAATCCCCCCAGAAAATATTCCTCGTCTATGCAGCCCTAATAGATCGAAACCTACACTAAAATTGATTCAAATTCAGCCGACAACAATCTATCTCCCTTTCAACACAAAGAAAGAGCCCGCAAACTAAAGAACAAGCGAAAACGAGTACCTAACCTAACAGCGTACTCACAGGCAGAAAAGAAAGTGAATTTCAAGATGCACAAAAAGCTCGATTAAACGAGAGGCAAACTTACAGTAACAGGAGCGTCGACTCTCTGGACGTTGCTCTCTTCGACGAGGATCTCCATGGCCTTGAGGCAAAGAGCTTTAACCTCCGACTCCTTCAATGGCTCGCACCTCTTCAGCTGCTCAATTTGCCTGTCGAGGTCGGACATCTTCGCTTCTCTCCTCCTACGCCTTCGTCTTCCGCTAGTTTCTCACTCTCTTGCTCTCTCTCCGTCACGAAAACAGAGAGAGAATTGTGGAAGGAGAGGGAGCTTCCACCGTTGGATTGGGCGGCGTTTGGGCGTGGATTTCCCCGTCGCTTGCTTTGTTTCTGGGCGCTCTTTTGCTTTCTCGATGAGTTGGGAATTTACAACTTTCGGCCTCTACTTTGTAAACCCTTTGTAGTTTAGCCCTCCTTCCGATTTTTATTTTGCAAGTGTCTCCCTCCATCTAAAACTTGATTAATTATGGAATTTATGATGTTGCCAAATTGGTTTCAAATCCTACCGAGTACCGACATCGGATGGTACAATCCATCCTCAAAGCTATAGAGCCTTCCATGAAATTGCTTATCAAATCCTAAAATTAATTTGTGTGTGGATTAGAAGGAAACATTCATGGCTCATATCGAAATGGTAAATGAGATCTTCACAAGTATGGTTAAGATTTGTTAAAAGGAATGTACCTCCTAAGAATCAATTTTTCGAAGTTTAGCTCATCAGGGGAAATAAGTTAGCCCACTTCAACTCTTCAAGTGTATAACTTTGATAAATCAATTATCTTTGGTTTTGAAATAGCAATGAGTCATTTTGTCGTTAATTCTCAATACTAATTTAAATATATTATCTTTAGTTTTTGCATATATCCGTGAATCACATTTGTGGAATAGAGATCAATCATACCTTAATTTTGCTGGTTATTGGTTTGATTGACTCATATACCATGGGTATAGAAACAAACATGGCCTAAAGCTTATATTTAAATCTTTGCCCTTAATCTGAAATCATCAACAAGTTTATATTTAAATCTTTGCCCTTACATTATGTATTACGGAGTACATAACTTTTGATCAATTTCCATTATAAATATTAATTAGCTAACTTGTTAACTACAACACGTGCAGGGCACGAGATATTCAATTTCTTTGAAAATCAAAGGTTCTCCTACTACTCCCGGATGAGATGGCAATGGCAGGATGAAAAAGACTTAACAATCACCTAGAGAAGACCAAATGTGTTGCACTACTTCCATAAATGCCAACTTACTCTCGAACATGTTACATGTCCACAAACTAGAGTATTAAGATAAATATATTTTTGACTGTCAAAACAATTTATTTCATCCACATGCAAACTAAATCAAATTGACCAGAGAGAGTGATGCAAAACAACACAGGCTGCAAATGTTGCTAACATCAAGCAAGTTTGAGAGAAATTAACAAATATGGTTGCAAGGGAGCAATTGCTGTAACAAGATGCAAATGATTTTGACAAGAGATCATTGAAGTCCACTTGAGACCAGTTTACTCCGCTTCATTTAGAATTGGGACGATGAGAGGTTTCATCTGTGCAAGATAAACAATTGCCCACCTGTGTGCAAGCAAACGTAAGTGTACAATGAAACATGTTAAATTGTTAAGGCAGATATTAAAAAAGTGTGCGTAGAGTAATATTCGAGATGAGGTATAACAGATACAAGGAGAATTAGGATATGTAAAAGCTACACACAATAGAACATGACAGAATTTGTTAATCTAACAGTGACCAACGACGATGGAAAATATACACTTGTATTTGAGAGTCCAGACCTCAAATAGTCCTCATGAATTCCTTAAAGAGGCATCTTAAGACCCACAAAGAGGCACATTGCTTTCAAGTTTCAAATGTCAGTATATAAACTAATTAAAGCAAAAAATAGAGACAGATGACATTTGAAGTTCTACATGGTGAAAAAGTGTCTCATTTGACAAATATACCACCCTTGGCTGTTCATTCAAGGGAAAAAAGTAACCTAAAGCAGCCCCAATAAGAATGAGCATGTCATGAAACTAGGGAACAAAGGGATTTCAATGCTTCCTTCACTTGAAATTGCTGTGAAAGTACTCATAGCTTAAAAAAGGAAGCGATACCACTAGATGATTCTTGAAGCAACACCTTACCTAAGCTCTAAAACATGTAATGCGTTGTTATAAAGCTATATCCTCCGTCCAAAGCCAAAATTCACTGACTCCCTCAATCAGTGTGGGAACAGAAAAAATGTATGGTCATCCTAACAATTAGCATCACCGACCAGCATAGTGCTTTAAGTTATAAATCAAAATATTTGATCTTCAGTATACTAGTATAGCAGCTAAGCTGTTATCCCCTTCACCATATTCCATTAACCCTGATGCACTTAGCCCACAGAAATTGACCAATTTGTTCCCATTAATGCTCCTCTCCTTCAATAGTATTACCAATAAGCATCAAGAAAAGTTCAAGTCTTGCCTCTCAAACATAATTTCATCAGCCATAACTGTCCAAAATAATTGATCAAATGCTAATTGCTTGATTTCTTTTGCCTAAACAAGAGTAATCAATCCAATAAGCTTCACCGTCCCTCTAGCAACTGCTTCTCGCTTCCAGTCCTAAGTTATTGCATTGACAAAAGTAATTCACCTTTTCATCTTATCTTACACTAATTCCTGAATCAGTAAACATTTTGCTACAGCCTACAAATAATTAGTACATAAGAGTAGTCTCAACCCTCTCATCAATTGTGTATGAACAAAGTTGTATAAGACATTTTTAACAACTTCCAACCTTCTCATTTTAGATAATAGTTATGAAGAGCAAAGACTTACATCATCCAACAACAGACTACTGCTGTAATTATCAAAGTATTATGAAACCTGCAATAAAAAATCACCAATCAGTCATGTGTATAAATGGGAGGAAATAATCTCAAGTCACAAACAGAGATCCATGTGAAGTATTAGCATTGCATGTATCTAAACCTATACCACTTCAAATATACTATAGTACTACAAAGATTTAATGTGACAAAAACCGTATAAGTGGGAAATTGCAATCCCCCCCCCCCCCCCCCCCCCCCCCCCCCCCCCCCCCCCCCCCCCCAACAAACAAACAAGGAGGGGGAATAGATTCTCTATTTCGAAGTAAGCCATTTTCATAAAGTTGGCACATTAGAAGAAAAAAAATTGAGCATGTTCAAGATCTAAACCTTCAAAATACAAACCAGAATTCCAGATAAGAATCAACAAAATCCGTATCAGCTATAGTATCATAGAATGTAGAGAAAACATTACAGATTAGTTGAAGGTCCTCTGTTGCAACACATTCTAGTGCAAATAAGCGCTATGATCCCGATCACTACGAAAATTAGGGTTGTGACGACGAACCCCATGGCTCTTCACTCCAAATCACACCCTTCCCGCACCAGCAAGACGTTCCTCTATCTCTGATATAGCTTCAAGTACGCGATCAATCAAAGAGGCTGCCAACCAGACTGAGCGAAATCAACTTCAATCCCAATTTACACACCGATCTGCGAAACTCTAAACCATCAGATCCTATCAAAGAAAGAAATGGAAATCTTTTCGCTAGAAAAAATCAGCAAAAAAATTGAATTTACAAACGAAATCGAGATAAAGAGGGAGAACGCTCACCGAAAGTAATAAACAGGCGATTGCTCGTCCGGGAGCGAGGTATGTTCTGCAAACGAAGCTCGTCGTCGCGTCAGGATCTGAGAAAAAACTTATTAAACTAAAATGGCAAAAAATAAAAATACAGAAAACCACCGGTATTTGTAAATAAGTCACTCCTTATTTTATTTTTTTACAGAAGCCATTCCTTATTCAGGGGCATTTGCAAGAAATTACTTTTTATTTTACTTTTTTTATAAAGTTATCCCTTATTTCTATTCCATTTTTTATTGAACCATTTCATCGTGTTTTTCACCGATTATAACATCAAATTAGGATTAAAAGACATAATTATCACTAGGTTAAAGTACAAACTTGATAAACACCGATAATTACCTTGCTCAATTGTTGTTATTGCTGCTCTAGAGAGAGGAAAGACTTGTTCAAGGGTATTTCATGATTAGTGATCTTGTTATGTGGCTAGGAAGGGCTCGACTTTGCATGACAATGTCTGGATGTCTGCTAAGGCTCGAGAGAGGTTCGAGAGATGAAAGACAATTGATAAACACCTTCAAGCTAACCCTTCCTCTTCGATCATGAAGCACATTTGAGGCAACCCTCCCTTTCTATCACGGGGATAATTATCAATGTTTATCAATTTGGTAATTTAATATAAAGGCAATTATGTAATTTAATTCTAATTTGATGGTATAATGGAGGGAAAACGAGATGAAGGTTGTTCAATGAAAACAAAGTAGAAACATTGGGTGGTTTTCTATAAAAAGTGAAACAAGGAGTAATTTTTTACAAACACTCCAAAATAAGAGATGCTTTTCTATAAAAAAAAGTAAAATAAAAGGTGATTGTTTGCAAATATCCAAGATAAGGGGTGATTTTCAGTATTTTACCAAAAAAAAAAAAAAAGAGAGTACGCGAGTTTGTTTTTAAATTGGGCCTTGAAGCTGTGCGCTGTCCGCTGAAAGAATTGGGCTGGGCCTCCGATCAACGATCCTGTACCATTTTGACCTGGGCTTATGTTGCAACCGGTGAAAATGAAAATGAAAATTCACATTCTTGTCAATCTATAAATGCCAATCAAATAGGATCGTGTTGAACATGTTAGGATTTTAGCTCGTGCATTGCAATAATAATTCTGGTCATCATAAGAGACTCATAAGTCATAACACTCCATATAACTTTATTTCAGTTAAAATGCAAGTTTTAGTTAACCCAACCGGAGTAATTATTAAGTAAATAATACTAATTTTATGGTTTTCTGTACACTTTTAAGGAAAAGGTTTTCTTTATTCTTAATTAGCTTATATAGATATTATGATAAGATATTTTTTGTTGCAACAATAACTCAATACTTTAGATTCCATTTAAATGTAAATTCTTAATGATTATTACTTCGGCTCATAACATCAATATAATCACTATGTATAACAACGTTATTCTTTGGGTATAAACGTACGTAACACGAGATTTCCCCCACTTTTTCGTATATATATGAATATATCACTTCATATTGTTCGTTAGTTAATTATTTAATAATTATTATTACGGAGTTTTTTCTTAAGTTTTTCATATTTTCTTTAATTACGCCTTTTGGGTCCACAATTCAACACGTAACACGAGATTCTAAACAACGATACATGCATTGTGGACAAAATGACAGACACCATAAATGTTACATGCAAAATGGACACCAACGTGATCCACGAGACCACGACCGTACTCGAATAATTTGGTGAAATTTGGAGCATCCTGCATTCATTCATGTTATAGCGAGAGAATTCTCGAACGAGACAATTTAATTCATATTTGGTGGACCCCAAAAGTAAGGGGTTATGTCAAAAGTAACGATAAATATCAATCTATAGATTTGAGAAGTGGCGCATGTAGATTGTCTTGCTTTACTTTGATTTGATTTGATCTGATCGGATTACAACCTATAATCTTTTCAGTGTGATAGTACGTGTCTGCGACTAAGATTTTGATAATCTAATTTTGAAATTATTTTAAAGTAGAATCATTCTAGAATACTAGTAGTACAATACAAGTCAAATAAATATTTTCATACAGTTCGAGATTTTGACAGAACTAGCAACGAGATGGTTGGAGAGAGAAGGTCACGGTTGTGGACACCTAATCACTAGGATAGACGGTTTCACTGAGTACTTGTGATTTGGTTTTTTTTCTTTTTGTTTGTGTTGTTTGTTCTATTGCTTTGAGATTTTGTGCTTCGTTTTGCGTTTGAGTTGCTTTCCTTGGCTTTCTAGGTGATGTTGTCCGATGGTTGGTCGATTCCTTTTGGATATTTTCGCACTCATCCCTTGTTAAGTCAGGGGTGCCTCCATCTTGACACCTAGATTCCGCTAAAGCGGAACTACAATGAGTCAATATTATTATTGTTGTTGTATTATACCAAGCATTATTCAAGGTTCCAAAGTAATAAAGAGAGCAAAGCTAAGTTGTGATATTTAAGTAGTTTTCTAGGAATTGTTTCCTATCACAAATTTACAATATAAGATTATAGAGATTACGTTTGGCATTGCGAAATTGATATGAACTAAATCTAAAGTTAAAGTTAATATGGGTTGAAGTTAAAGAGCTGAAACTTTTTTAATGGTTGAATTTTATAGTTGAAATTCAGAACATATTTTGATAGATAATATTTTTAGATATTCGGTATATAAATTTGATTGAAGTTGGTTTTTTAAAATATGAGGTAGAAATTGCGAAAAATGATATTAAAATAAATTAAATAACATTTTTATTTATAATTTAAGGGCAATATGTGGAAAAGTTTTCCTTAAGCTTATATAAAGTTCGGGATATAACTTATATTTTTTGTAAAATTTCAACTACGTGTGCCTAACATTTGTACAAGGGTTATTTGTATAAGCTCCCTTAAGTTTAATTTAAGTTGCGCTAAATAGATCCCTAGAGTGATATGTTAATTATTGAAGAAAAATTATACAATGAAAACCGAGCTAACAAAATAGTAATAATACCCTAGTTTAAAGCAAAGATAACAACTAGAGGGATTAGAAAGAATATTAAGAAAGATACACTAGTATAAATAAATTAAATGGAGTATACTTTTTATGAGTGGGTAAATAACTAAAAAATATTTCTGTAAGTATTTCTTTAACTACCTTATTTAAGTTTTTTATTAAGTTATTATTTTTCTTATTATTGTGATGGAGAAATCTATCTTAGTAGAAAGATAGATTTTCCGCGTGAATTGGAGTAGCAAGATATCGCTTGTTTGGGCGGCAAGGCATGTCGGTTTGCCCTAGAGATAGAGTTTTCGACTCTCTCTCTCTCTCTCTCTCTCTCTCTCTCTCTCTCTCTCTCTCTCTCCTCCATTATAAATACATGGGATCGCCATGTATGGTAAGCACATTCAATAGCTGATATTCGCTCAACTCTCTCGTAGTGTTACCTTTACCTCGACTCACAATTGATAATGAACCAAGTGTCGGGGCATTATGAATCCAAAGGGCTCAAGTATATGGAGAAAGCGAGAGTTATGCTAGAGGAATTCGAGTAGTAGGAGCTTAGACAACAATCGCGCGATCAAAACAAGTCTATTGATGCCTTAGGAACGCTAGTTTCTTGTTCAGGGATCTCACTCAAGACCTCGATTCACGTCGAAGTTTCGGGATATCCTGCATTCGGCACCTCAAACGAAACCGCAAGCGACAATATGCCCGCAGTCGCGATCGCGGAAATCGCCTCGACAAAGGCCCCGGAAAGCGACATTGTGCAAGATCTCGGATGACAAACACCCTTGATAAGTTACTTGGATGAGAACAACCTGCCCTCGCATACCGCCGAGGCCAGGAAATTTCGCTTAAGGGATCATAGGTTTTGGCTATTGCCGAAAAAGATTTTTCATTGTCGGTCTTTTTTCTTGCCATACTTGAGATGCGTACCCCCAAGCAATGTTGAGCCTCTACTATTTGAGATCAGTGAAGGCATATGCGGGATGCACGTCGAAGGTCGCAGTTTGGCATTATAAGCTCGTTCTCAAGGATATTGGTGGCCTTATGCAAAAAGATGCAGAGTTATATGTGAGGAAATGCCATAAATGTCAAAGGTTCGCTAGGCTCACACATTTTCCGGCCGAGGACCTCCACACCTTGACTAGTACATGGCCTTTCATGCAGTGGTGCCTTGATATCGTTAGTTCCTTCCCGCTAGCACCTGGGAATGTGTGCTACCTCATTATCGCCACTGGCTATTTCACTAAATGAGTGAAGGTAAAGCCCTTGACAAACTTCCATGATTCCGACACCCAAAAGTTAGTTTGGGAGCATATAAGCACGCACTTTGGGATCCCTTTTGCTCTCATCTCCGATAACGGGGCACAATTCAACAACAAAATTTTTAAGGAGTATTGCAAAGGGATGGGCATAAAAAAACATGTACTATTTAGTTGTCTAACAGCAAGCCAATGGGCAAGCCGAGGCAACAAATAAAGAGATCGTTGAAGGGTTAAAGAAGCACCTTGAAAAAGCTAATGAAAGATGCTTTAAAGAGCTACCAGTCGTGCTATGGGCTTATCACACCACCCCATGTAGATCGACCAGGGAATCGCCTTTTGCTTTGCCCTTCGCTTTAGCATATGACATGGAAGTAATAATTCTGCTAGAAGTCAGTCTGCCAACCTTGAGAACAACATTGTTTGATCCCCAAGAGAATATTCACGCTCTTTCCAACCACCTCGACTTCGCCAAGGAATGTCGAGACACTGTAGTTGTACGGCTCATGGCCTACCAACGAGCAGACGAACAAATCGTATCCTGATACGCAGGGGCGGAACTCGAGCCTTCTCATTGAAGGGGCCAAATATATTTTTAATATAGCTAATATTTTTTTAATTTCAAAAAATACAAAATACTATAGAATATTTGAACAAAACCTCAAGAAGTACATGCGTGCTAATAAATTTAGTGTATGATTCAAGATATTCCAACCATAACTAATTGTTTCTACGCTCTTGGGTTCAATTACATTATGAAACTATACAATCTAGCAAATGATAAAACCATTTTAATTAAGTAAATGACTTGTAAAAATAGTTTGTATATCATTAATTTTCAAATACTCATAACTTTTTATGAAACTATGCAATCTAGCAAATGATAAAACCATTTTAATTAAGTAAATGACTTGTAAAAATAGTTTGTATATCGTCAATTTTCAAATGCTCATAACTTTTTACTCAGATGTTAGATTGAAGCCTATAATATATCAAATCGAAGGTCTCGACAAAAGGAACATATATACATAAAAACATTTTGTATTGGGGGGCCATGGCCACCTCTGGCCCCACTTGAGTTCCGCCTATGCCGATACGTGAGATAACATGCTTTTCGAGTCGATTACCTTGTAATTCGACGGTTTATGGGAAGCGCACACGATCTAGTAGATGGCAAGCTTGATCCGAATTGGGAAGGTCCGTATCAAGTGACTACAGCATATGGTCGAGGAGCTTACTCATTTGAAGAAAATTTTCCCGTAGAGAAAACCGCAGCTGTAGATTATCGTCGCGACCGCGGACCTCGTAGCCGTTATCGCGGATCGCCGACAAGTGCCTTATGATGCCCCTCACATAGATGTCGATTTGAGAATGGCTAATGGAACACGCTCGTTTTTTTTTTTGTATTTTTCGTTTTCTTTTTTTTAAATAAAATTCTGGTTGTGAACCTTTTTAGCGACATTTTGTTTTCTCTATTCTCTGTTTTGCTTGTTCCAATGAATATATCTTGAAATTTGGTAGTTGTATATACGCTTAAGGGAGAGCATGATCCCATGATATTCGCTCATGAATTTACGAATATACGTATAAAGGGATATATGAATATATGAATGCCCTTGGGGACCCGTTGACTATACATTCCGCATGGCCACTTTGAATAGGTCCTAGAGTACTTGAGTCTTAGTTGTGAAACTATCGAACACAATTAACATTCAAGTGAGGCATTGTACGCGGATAAATAATTAAAAAGTATTTTCCGTAAGTATTTCTTTAACTACCTTATTTATTTTTCTTATTAAATTATTGTTTTTCTTATCATTATGATGGAAAAATCTATCTTAGTCAAAAGATAGGTTTTCCGCGTGGATTGGAGAGCTAGATATCGCTTGCTTGGGCGATAAGGCATGTCGGCCGACCCTAGAGATAGAGTTTTTGACTCTCTCTCTCTCCCTTTCCTCCATTATAAATACATGAGATCGCTCGCTCACAGTCTTCCCTTTACCTTGACGGTCTTTTGACAAACTGCTCTTTTGACTTAGGCATCAGAGGTGGATCGGATTAGGGGGACCTCGCCACCTGTGTGCATTGTTTTGCACGTTCTAGGTTGAAGAAGAAGTTTGAAACGGAAGGTGAAGAGGTGAAGCAAGAGGAACATTCATTTTAAAGTGTATTTTTAACATCTCTAAACGTTAATATTGTTAATATCCTATTGATAAAAATAACCACATTAATCTCATTCAAAATTTTACAATAGAGACATTAAGGATAGATTTTTTTTTTCTTATCAATTACTCTGAAAAATATGTTATAGTTTGTTACTTAATTTATTTCGCTGAATATTTTTTTAATAAAGGTAGTTATTTAGTTGACTTTAAAATCTATACTTGCTAATTGCTATAGTAATAAGGGTTTGAATCTGATAATAATAGGTTTTTAGGTGAGAAATGAGAGAGAAAAAAAGTTATTAGTTGAGGAAAAATTAAGAGCGTTGATTGTTTCACTTAAAAAAGAAAACGTACACCATGATCGAATTTTTATCGAATTATTCACGTATTTTTCAAAAAAAGGATATACAAGCGTCCAAATTTGCTCATGTCAATTTTTATCCATTTTAAAGAAAGTCTAATTAGAAATGTTTATTTAAAAAAAAAAAAACACTCAAAATTTATTCTTATTTTTTTAATTGGCTCTTATTCTCACATGGTACTTTCTCTAAGTAATAATTGTATCTTGAAATTTATGTGGTTCATAAAAAACATCGGTTATTTATTTTATACTCCTTTCGTTTTATTATATTTGACACTTTAGAGTTAAAATTTTATTCATTAAAATTTGTCATTTTTTAGTCTTTATTTAATTAGTGTATTAGAAAGTGTTTTTATTGACTTTTCCCTCTTCATCTATTGACTTTAAGGATGGGTTAGTAATTAATTTTTTTATTACATTCAGAAAATTTTGAATTTTCAATAACATTTTTTATATTTTTAATAAAAAATTTTAATATGTGTAAATTTTTCTAAAGTCTCAAATAAAATATAAGGGAGGGAGTATCCGTATTTGAAGAGCATCCGACTAGGGGTGTCCAAACCCGGTTAACCGAGTTTTCGGTTAACCGAAGTTCGGTTAACCGTGATTTTGGTTAGTTAAAATCGAGAACCGAAACCGAACCGTGAATCCCGGTTAACTGTAGTTCGGTTAACCAATTTTTCGGTTCGGTTTTCTCAGTTAACCGATAACCGTTTATGTAATTTTACCTTAAATAATTAAGATTAAAATAATAATATTTGAATAAAAAAAGTGATAAAGTAAGACTTTTATTTTAATTATGTACTTATATCATATTGTTTTGGTTATTGTAAACAAATATCGAGAGTATATATATTGTGTGTATTAATTTTTATCTCATCAAATTTAATAAGAGACTTATATCGATGTGAAGTGGAAAAATAGTATGTAAATTGTTAAAATTGAAGAAGGGAAGACTAAAACTACATTAACACTTTGAAGATAATGGAGTTTAACCAATAAATAAATCAAAGATTACTAATATTTAAATAAAATATTAATGTATTTTCGGTTTTTCGGTTAACCGTTATATGTAAAGTCGTGAACCGAAACCGAACCGATAACCGAAAATATTTTCGGTTCGGTTAACCAAACCGAAATTTCAAAAAAAGTCGGTTTGGTTAACCTAAAAAATTATCGGTTTTTCGGTTTTTTGGTTCGATTTTTGGATTTCTGTTTTTTATGGACACCCCTACATCCGACCATTATTAACACATGTTTTTGCACCAATGAGTTCCTATTGCGTTTTCCAATCACAGAAAACAACAGACTAACTCAAAAAAAAAAAAAACAATAGACATTTTTTTTTTGGTAGGAAAAAAACAATAGACAGTTGATAGTGAGGGGAGTCTGACATAACCCAGGAATTAAATGCTAATATTGTAATGTTACGAAACAGCAGGCCCCATCTCAATTATCAAGTTTTTGTGCAATCTCTCTCATTTATCGACCTAAGGTAGGTAGAGTTAAAATAGGAGCCCTCAATTTTTTTATTTGACCTAAGTCTTTTTTATTTTTCTTATCATTTCTTTTAACTTCTGTTTAAAGGGAAAAAAAAACATCTACCCTAATACATTATAAAGTAGAACCAAAGTCTGTTGTAAAATTTACGCCACGTGATATTTTTAAATAAATTAATGTAAAATTATATTTTAATAAATTTTATAACAACTTATAGTATTCTTGCTATATATACTAAATAGATAATATGTTTATATAATTTTGTATGTATATAATTTTCTATCTATGAATTATGTATTAGTTTACTACAATAGATAACATATTTATATAATTTTTATATACATGAATTCCTATGAGATGATAATTTCCATATTAATTTAATATTTTATCTCTTAACAAGATTTAGGGTCTTAATATATATTTTTTATCTTTTAACAAGGCTTGAGATCCAAGTATAAAATTTATATCTATATAATGACATAATTTTAAATAATAAAAAATTTTATATTGATATATTTTTATTTTGAGAAAAAGATATAATTTTATTTTGATGACTAAGATTATATGTAAATGTCAAAAAAAAAATTCGAATTTTAATTTAAATTAATAAAATTAGATTTTATTTATCTTTTTATGAATTTATAGTAAAGATTTTTTCTTAAATCAAAGTTTGATTAAAAAATAGAAAAATTTACAAATCTTGATGAATACTTACTTAAATTGAATTTTGATAAAAACTTACATTACATTTTTCTTAATTTCCTCTTTATTTTATTTATGTAAATATAGATTTTTTTTCCAACCCCACCTTACATTTAAATTTTGTTATCTCTATGTTTTCTTTTGTAATTTAATATGGATGATAGGTTGATTAATACATTGAATTTTGTAAATTTTCATATACATTAATTTCCTTTATATTTTATTTTTTCGTTATGTAAATTTAGTATGGAAAACAACTTTATAGATGGATTGAATTTTGCAAAATAATTAATAGATAATTTTCTCTATATTTTATCTCTTAAATCAAGGACAATGTCTCTTCTATACTAATCTTTATATTGTATTTTTCATATTTACAAACGTTTTTATTATTATAGAGTAAAAGATAAGAACCCTAATATATAATTTTAATAAATTAACTTTAAAAATATTTTAATAAATTATATTATGCCTTGTAGATAACCTATCCTAATTATTATTATCTTTATATAAAACCAAGTGTTTTATACATATTAGTGTCTAAAAAAATAAGAAAATATTTTTTTAAAAATATTCAATAAAAAGTAAATTTAACATTTTAATAATTTCAATCTAAATTTGGACAAGAACTCCACAAATAATGAAAAAGTATTTAAAAATATATTCAATTAAATAATGAAGTACAATCTAAAAAAATAATTTGTCTATTATATAATTTATTATGATATTATATAAATATTTTTAGTAATTTAAATTAATATCGTAGAATTGTATAGTTTTTTAGTAAAATTATCCCGTGAATATCACGGGACTTCAACTAGTTCATTTAAGAAGGGTGACAAATTTGTTCGATTTAAGGAGGAGTCATGCAGACCTCAAAGGCTCAGAAGAAAGCAAAATCAGAATTGATCTTTAGCTTCCACTACAAGCAAAAGTCGAAATTTGGGGAAACATTAGGTGGAATTCGTTGAGGCTTCAACCTTGTGATTATTTTTCAGCCAAATTTGAACTCTCCTCTCATGACCTCTGCTAATTGGGCAGGAACCAAGCACTTCGTAGCTGGCAATGACGCTGACATTTACTAATCCAACAACGAATCCTCCTTCATTCATCGGATCCAAGCCCCGCCCCGTCCATCATCAATTGCAAAGAAACTTGTATGTATTTTAACAAGTTTAAACTTGATGCTAGAGATGAAATACCTTGAATTAGTTTGATTGTCTAATACAACGTGGGGGTCTATACGCATATGCGCGTTAGGTTCAACACATTAGACCATGAGCTAGATTCCATCCTAAAACCAATTTATAATAAGAGGAGTAACCCGTGAATTTATATATGGTAGGCGTTTACTTTCTAATTTTTAGATATGAGAAACTTTTTACTTTCCACAAACATTCTCAAGTGCAACCGTCTGACTCCTCAATATGCTAGTTGTAACTTGACGTCACCACGTTCGTTCATGCGTATAAGTGTATTAGTGCCAACACATAAGCTCATGAGATTTCATCATAAACCAATTGACAATAAGAAAAGTAACTCATAAATCTGTATAATAGGCATCTTCTAATTTTTAGATGTAGTAAACTTTTTTACTTACTCAATAACTAACATGAAACGTACGTTTTGATTTTTGAGACGATATGATTATTATTTATAAGATCCTATAAGAACGTTACATGAATGGATAAAGGGGTGTATAAGTTATTTATTTCCAGGCCATAATTAAAAGCATCAAATTTACTAATATTATTTGATAATTGCTTTAAGAGACGAAGTTTTTGACAAGGTCCTAAAGTTGGCCGTCGTATTTGAAATTTCGATTCACCTTAATTTCCATTTACTTTGACACCTACCCCCACCTTCCACATATTATAATCAATCAGGTCTCTACATCCGTACCTTCAATGGTAATTCGATCTGTCGTCTTCATGAATTTCCCATTCGAGTGTCTTTAAAAAGTATCAAAAAAGCTGAAGACAGGAGGAAATATTTTATTTTTTTGGGTAGAAAGACAGGAGGAAATAAATTCACGCAACTATAGTATTTGGTATTTGTTTTAACAAATATCATATAATTACAAATTACATTAAATCTCTTTCCTTATTTTTCAAAAAATATAATTTTTTTAATAAAGTAAGAATTCGGAATCTCAAACAGGTTTATAAACCGAGAGGCTGTAATACAAGGTAGCCGAGAACGGCTAAGAGAGTAAAAAAACTAGCAGGATAAGCTATGAAATATACAACACTTCGAAAACTAAGAATTAAGACGGGTTAGAAATCAGGTTGAGTAAAACACTATAAGAATAGCACAACATGCAACAAGTCGACCCCTCCTGGGCGTGCGAAATAGACTACTGACGTTCCCTTTACCGAGATGAAGGATCTTCAGAAGCCTCAAAGCACCGAGCGACCTGACCTAATACAACTCGGCCCAATATCAAACTCAGCTCTAATTCCTCGGAAAAATTGTACATAAATTAAGCATCGAGCTAACCTGTAAGAAAAAAGTCGAACTTGCCTCACAAGTTTAACAAAATGTTTTACTTGCAACACAAGTAGACACAAACTTGTTCTACAAGCAAAAAAGTTTGGCTCGCAAGTAAGAGAGGAAAACTTACAATCGATTTTCCATGAAGTTCAACTTTCACAAGAAGTACTTTCAATGCCCGTGTTTAGTTCATAAAAAACATGCAAGATTTTGTATGTGTTTGGTTCATAAAATAAATCCAAGAATTTATACTTCCTCCAAATCTTAGGAAGTGTACTTACTATGATAGGCTAGGTAACATCTTCTTCCTATGAGTAATAAATAGTAATTTTCCAATTTCTCCATTTACGTATATATTTTAAACCAAACAATGTTATGAAAAGATTTATAAAAGCAAAATCACTTGAATTTTTGGAAAGAACACTTAAACAATTTTAGAAGAACTTTTAGATCATTAGAAGAAAGGGGAGAGAGTAAGAATTTTAGAAAGAGGGTGTTTCTTACTCTACTTTGGTGCAAGTTTTACAATGGAGGATGACCCTATTTATAGGCCAATGGTGGAGTAAAACTTTGGTGAATATCCGTGATTCTTGCATGAAAATAAGGAGGTGAAAAAGGTGAATAATTCACCTTGTACAAGTTACCTGCATCCAATCTACAATATTCAATTGTTCATCTAAATGATATGTGTGATACAAGTAATGGGTGTGTGTAGATAGATAACTTGTTGATCTTATGTAACTTGTAAGAGATAAATGTTGGAGTTCATAAACACTTCCCATTGAATATTAAACTTCTTTCATATTTGTAGGATATGAGTATATGTTGCCTCGTAAAAAACCTTGTCGGGAAAAAACCCAGTGGGATAAAAACCTGAACGAAGGGAATAAGGGTGCAACCATTGATCTCATTGTACGCCTTGATGTTGCCTCATTAAAAACCTTGTCAAGTAAAACCCAGTGAGATAAAAACTTGATCGAAGGGAAAAAGAGTGCAGCTCGTATGATGATCCCCTGACTTCAACGTATGTCTCGAAGTCTGCACATTCCAATTTTGGATACCGGTTCTCCAAAATTTCTTGGGAATTAAAGACTATGTGAACAAGTCAGCCAAATTGTCATTCGACCGAATTTGTTGGATGTCCACTTCACCGGCTTCTTCCAATTCACGAGTGGAGAAGAATTTTGGAGATACGTGCTTTGTGCGGTGTCCTTTGATGTAGCCCTTCTTCATTTGAGCAAGTGTTATGCGGATGTATCCTCATATAATATCGTTGGATCATTAGTGATGGGCCTCATTCCACTTTCTTTTTGGATAAATTGAATCATTGCTCAAAGGGACACACATTCTCTTCTTGCCTCATATAAAGCAATCCATTCTACTTGATTTAATAATGTGACAGTCATGATCTGCATTGTTGATCTCCAAGAGATGGTAGTGCCTCTATATGTGAACACATAACCGTTTTGCGATTTGGCTTTGTGTAGGTCAGACAAGTACCATGCGTTTGCATATCTAATTAAGGTCGGATCCCTTTGGTTACGGTAATACAACCCAAGATCATGTGTGCCTCGGAGATAGCGGAATACATATTTTATCCCGTTCAAATGCCCTCCTTGTGGGTGCAGTGCTATAGATGGACAACAAATTTAGTGTAAAAGCAATATATGGCATTGTATTATTAGTAAAGTACATTAAAGCATCAATTACTCTTAAGTATGGCACCTCAGGATCAAGAACCTCTTCATCCTCTTCTCGGAGACAAAATTGATGCTTTTCTACATCGAGGGATCGATCTTCCATGGGAGAGCTCGAAGGGTGTGCTTTGTTCATGTAAAATCTTATAAGAATTTTCTCAGTGTAATTATATCGATCTTCCATGGGAGAGCTCAAAGGGTGTGCTTTTAAGAACTTTCGCAGTGCTATACCTGGGTGTCTTCTTATTCGGGTTCATTCCCCGCGACCACTTTGGCTCACTAATCCATTTTGACGGAGGACTTGGTAGGCCACTAGTCCATTCTCACTACCAAGGCCAATGCTCTACGCTAGGGAATCCTTGTGGCCACCTGACATGGCATTTTTCATATCCAGATTGAGGGCAATAATCAGCACCTGGTTAATGCCATTCTTGGTGATCAGCGTTACCCGTGGGTGATTGAGTTGATCATATTCGACATCCTATGTTTCCTTGTCTGCTTCCGATGATGGACCATTTCCCATGTCTTCCGAGAATTAGGGTTGTAATCGAACCGAGCCGAGTCGAGCTTTGAGTTGCTCATGCTCGGCTCGGTTAAAAATAGACGAGCTCGAGCTCGAACGCGAGCTTAGTTCGAGCTTAAAATCTTGTTTGAGTTTCGTTCATTTAAATGTTCATCGAACTCGAGATTGCTCGCGAACCTCTCGTTTAGTTTTTTCGCGAGACAAATTAGTGAACAACTCGTTTGCTTGATCAATTATACAAACAAATGAAACTAAAATTTATACTACATGCTTTAAGAAACACCACCAAAACTATGTAATTTAACATAAAATATATATTGCATATAATATATAGTATATATAGCATATTCATGAACATATAATCTATTTTTTTATGAGTGTACAATCGAGCTTGCTCATGAGCATATTATCGAGTTTGCTGATGAGCAAACGAGCCGAATATCTTGTGTTAATGCTCAGCTCATTTATCTTTCGAGCCTTAAAATAGTGCTCAAGCTCGATTCATTTACAAACCGAACCGAACACGAACAAGATTTAACCGAGCCGAATACCGAATTTCTCACGAACGGCTCGGTTCATTTACAACCCTACCGGGAATGTAACTCTGTGGTAGGCTAAATTACTGGTTCGGTTCGTCGTGTCTCCTCCATCCCGCTTGTAGTTAATTCGGATTTTTATAACCTCATCTGCAAGGATATCCTAGGGTAATCTTTTGTCTGTTACTCTGTTAGATACCCCTAATTTCTTTCCTCGTCAAAAATAAATAAAGTAAATGACAACAATTAAGTAAAATTTCAACAAAGCATGCAACTACCCCTGCAATCTTTATCTTTTTTGGTCCCTCTTTGCTCTAGCTTTAGCTATATTTGTTAATTTATCAAAAAAAACTAATTAAAATTATGAGACTAATTGTAAAAATAGTTGGAGTTTTAAGAAAATATACATTTTTAGTAATATTCAACTAATTTATCATACTAAATGTTAATTTAAATTTTGACTTTATACTATGGTTATTCTTAATTAGAAAATAATTAAATTTTTAATAAAAAAACTACTAAAAACTCCTCTAAAACTTTAAATTAGCATTTAAAAAAAACAAAGGCACCGTTTGGTTTGTCGTGTCATATGAAAACGTAAACGGAAACGGAAATGAAATGAATTTAGACCATATTTAGTGTCATAATACATTTATATCAAAAAATCATCCAACAACTTATCATTTATAAAAGTGAGATAAAAGAGAGTGATTCTACCATTTTATTACCCACCCCCTTGATGGAAGAATAATTGAGGTGGGGCAAGCCATATTTTACAATGGATAAGAGGTTGTGTAAAACAAGTTGATTTTTTTTTTGTCAATGTATCATGATACTAAAATAGACTACAATTATTTCTATTTCGTTTACGTTTCCATAAATTGCAACTAAATGGGACCAATTTATAACTAGTTATTAATTTTTATGTATCAAACAAATAATATGTATATAGATTTGTGCAATTAATTGGAAAATTCTAACTAATTTCAAGTTATTGACAAATATAGCCTAAGTATTTTGGCACTTTATCTTTTCAAGGCTTACATTTGTCTAATGTTGATCTTTTAATAGTCCTCACTTTGCCTCGTTGTCTATTCAGATTTGCACTTACTAAGCAAACTAAGGCGTCTTGTTTTCGTCGAAATTGTTTTTTTAATTGAAAATAACATTAAAAGAGATCATGCTAACAAAGAAAATAACTTTACAAGATAAGGTGACAATGACTACAAAATTATCGAGATAAGTTCTTAGTGGAGTCTGTTGGAAAGGCTTCAGTTAAGAAATCTAACACGTACATTCGTTGCCTTTGGAGCTGTTAAAGGTGACTGAACTCGAACAATCTATCCGACCGATCCACATATAAATTCGATCTCATACACAAAATTTATTTATCATCAGAATTTAAATTTTGGTTCAAATAAAACAAATTTTTATAATAATTTTTTTATCCAGAAACTAATGTAGTTTTTCTAATTTATAGTACACTTTTCCTATATCAGATTGCACTTTTCGTATTTTTTGTAGTGCACTTTTTCGAATTGTATTTTTCGTATTTTACAATGCACTTTGATATAAAAAGTGCACTAGGAAGTAGGAAAAATGTATTTGTTTCACGTTTCAGGATAAGAGTTTATTTCATTTCTAATTCTAGAATATAATAATCAAATCCGATCGAATCAAAATTTTGACTGGATTGAGCTATAAATGTGATTTTTTATTAAAATATTTTATTTTATTTTAAATATTTATGCTATTTAATAATTTTAAAATAATTTAATTGTAAAAGAAATATTAAAATTGACTTTATTAACCGATTGGTCAACCTGAACCTGAACGTTAACCTGTCATAACTCGACTTGATTTGACCGATATTGAGCCGAACTCGTATTCAACCCGAAATTAAAATGATCGAACCCGATTAAACTGATCCGATTTATAAGTCTACTAGCCTTTCATAAAAGTAATTGAATATTCCTCTCTTGTGAGAATATAAGAAAAAGATAATTTATTGAATTTGTGAAACTTCTATTCATTCGTTTATTTCTTTTATGTGGGTCGAGCCCGTAGGGCGTAGGGTGCATTTTTGGTTCAAAATTAAACTTGTAATTGTAGCTACGGAGATCATATATTAGGGTTGGGCAACATATAACCCGGACCCGCGGAGACATGTGCTTGTGCATGAGGTTTCTGGTTCAAATCCCTGAGATGACGATTTGTCTCTTTTCTCTTTGAAACTAGTTAGTAACTAGTTTTCACCCGTTTACAGGTGCTTTAGGCTAGTCCAAGTAGTACTTAGGTGACTGGCTGAAAGTCGTCGTGCCAAATCAAAAATAAATCCCTAGTTACACAACTAGTATAGTCGGTAAGTCGGGGTCGAACCCAAGAGACACTTGTATCCTAAGTTTTATTATTATCAACTCAGAAAGGTAACAAAAAGGGGGATTTTGGTTATTAAACTAATACTAATGAATTGAAACAAACAAAGCAAGTAATCAAACAAGGCAAAGATTGGATTTTTATCAAGTTAAAGGAAAGCAATTATATTCAAGTATCCACTTTTCTTCCTCAAGTTATTGATCCTAGATTCAAATAAATTATTTCTTTCAGTTATTCCTATCCTGATCAGAATTATAACATGGCAACGAGACATGCAACTTAATATCCAAACAATTCATGAAACGATCATAAATAATAAGGATATCAGCATTAAGAGCAAGGATAAACGGGATACGTGCAATTGAATTCAAACGAGTCAAACAATCAACATGCATTCAAATCTCTTCTCAATTGTTTTAGTCCAACGAGTCCTAAATCAATTGAGTTGCTACAAAGATCATGCTTTGCTACGAGAAAACCTAGATCTAGCAATAGATAATATCAACTCCAACAAGGTGATCAATCAAGTAGAAATCAATATAAATTACGTACAAGAGAATTGAAATAACCTGTAGAAATAAACCTGTAAAGACGAATCTCACAACAACTTGAGTCTGAAAAGCTTCAACTCGAATAGAATTAAGGAGTTTAGTTCTCCATAAGAGAGAAAAACTAAAAGTATGAAATTAGGTCTTAGAGAGAATACAAAACAAGGTCTGAAAAATAACCTAATATAGTCTCGACCCAGTCGAAATTAAAAAGATAAAAAATATAAAATAATAAACTAAGCGGAGAAATCCAATCGCGCGTCCGATCTAGCTAGGCCGCGATCGCCACCAAACCTAGCCGCGATCGCGGCCTGTCTCTGACAATATTCTGACGGTACTTTCAGATGCTGTTTTGACCCTCTTAGAGTTGGAATTTGAACTCGCAGTAAAAACATGAATTGTAGCTCTTCGAGTTAGCTTTCCAATGATACCAAATTCAGCTTCATCCGATCACCGTAGCTCCCGAACTAAGCGTCACAAGAAAGTGGTGTCGAAACAACAACTTCAATGGATTGCCCGGTTTTAAGTGTTCTTTTCCACAACCTCTTGGGCCTTAATGATCATTAGAAATGGCTTGAATATCCTTGGAAAAGACACTTGAATATCTCCAATCTTGAATCCTTCAACTTAACCAATCCTTGCTCCTCAAAACGACCTAAAAACACAAAAGTGCAAGAGTAGACACCGAAATGCAAAAACTACAAAAACTAAGCAAAATGCATGCAACTACCTAAGATTTAAACATAAATATGCCCTAAAACTAACACCTAAATGCATTCTATCAAATTCCCCCATGCTTAAACCTTGCTTGTCCTCAAGCAAGAAATAGATTTAACACCCCACAAACAAGCAATTCATGCATCCACTTTGATAAATGCTTAAGCAAGAATAAAAAGAGACATGATTCAACAATTGACATCATAGCATGTATTTTGGCATCCAACAAGATCAAGTAAACACATCCATTCTAAACGTCACTAGGAACAAGAATATGTGTTTTCACTCTCACTCATGTGTTTGAAGGTTTATATGTGTTTCGCTCAAAACTCAACTTTGAAAGCCTAGCTACCATAGGCTTGCATCAGTGTTCTAATTCTCCACCGCTAGAGACTATGCATACAACAAAAATCATGAGGTCTTTTTAAGGCTTGTAATGGGGCCAAGGTAAAGAGAAACTTGGAAGGGATAATATTTGGCATGTGGTGCTAAATCTGGGATAAAGAACTAATCCTAAACCTAAACTTCAACACTTTCTTTTCTTACTTCTCCCAAACTCTTCTTTCTCAACTCCAAACCACAATTAAACACATTGTTTCTTTCTTCACTTTTTTTTCTTGCCTCTTTTTCAACTCTTTCTTTGCTTTATGAAGACTAGTAACAATTGTACTTGACTTTTTCTTTTAATCTTCATTTTTTTTCACTTACACACAAGAGTTTTATTTCCTCTTTTCCTCATTTTCTTCCAACTCCCCCATACTTATACATAACTCACACAAAACAAAAACACAACCTAAAGTCCTAAATTCCGGATCCTGGGTCAAGCTTATTAGGCTAGGAAAATTTTGTGGAGCTATCAAAAATAGGCTTAAAGCTTAAAAGAAAAGGGGTGTCAAGAACATGGATCTTGTAAGGTAGGAAGGGAAATAATAAGCTTATAAGAAACATTGCCTTAATCATTTTAATGTCATATGCAAAAGTCATGAATGCAGCCTTGAAAAAGATATTTAAATGCAAGTTCTAGAGGAAACAATCAAAGTGAGCACACACAATGAAAAAGAGGACTCATAGATGCATAGTCCTAGAAAGGCCAAAAATAATAATCTCACAAGGTAAAATTTTCCTAGAACTTCCATGTAACTTAGATCTCAAGGATATACATGCTCAATCAAATTATCAAATATGCTTTGAGAGAGATTGAGAATGAAAAAGGCTTAATTTTATTCTCTGGCAGAAAACCCCTATTTATATTACAAAGGGAGACAGAAAATAAGACATTTAATTGTCACCTAGAAACCATAAAAGCATCCCTGGAAACTCTAAATACATTCATAGAAAAACTAAGTACAGACAATAATGATATTAAATATTTACTACTGAATTTACTCTATGAAGACAACTAACTTATAACTGTATTAACTTTATTGTCTAACATCCCCCCGCAAGCTTGGCCATACAAATCGTCCATGCCAAGCTTGGATGTAAGCCACTGAAATCTCGAAGGGTGGAATCCCTTGGTGAGAAGCTCAGCTAGCTGAAATTCAGAGGAAACATGAGTGATTTGTATAATTCCAGCATCAATCTTCTCCTTGATAAAGTGTCTATCAATTTCCACATGTTTTGTTTTGTCATGTTGAACAGGATCATGAGCTATACTGATGGCAGACTTATTGTCACAATATAGTTTCATGGGATCTTGCCACTCGATCTTCAAATCATTCAAAATAATTCTCATCCAAAGTAGTTCACAAATGCCATGAGCAGCTGCACGAAATTCAGCTTCAGCACTGGACCGAGCCACAACCCCTTGCTTCTTACTTCTCCAAGCAACTAGGTTCCCACCAAGGTACACACAATAGCCTGTAGTTGAGCGTCTAGTTACAATATCCCCAGCATAGTCGGCATCTGAGAATGCTTCAAGTTGCAGCTTGTCACTCTTAGTGAACAAAATACCCTTTCCTGTAGTACCTTTAAGATACTTTAGTATCCTATAAGCCGCTTGGAGATGAGGTTCTCTAGGGTCTTGCATGAATTGACTAATGACACTCACAGAGAAAGCAATGTCAAGTCTGGTGTGAGCAAGATATATCAGTTTTCCACACAATTTCTGATACAATTGTTTGTCAACAGCTGGTTCAGTTTCAACCTTACCAATCTTTTGGTTGTAGTCAATGGGAGTGGAAATCGGTTTGCAGTTTTCCATCCCAACTTCTTGGAGAACATCTTTTGTGTATTTTTGTTGGGAGATGAATATACCAGATTTGGATCGAGCAACTTCGATTCCTAAGAAGTACTTCAACCGGCCAAGTTCCTTTACTTCAAATTCAGAAGTAAGGATGGTTTTCAAACGAGCTTGTTCAGCAAGATCATTGCCTGTGATAATGATATCATCCACGTAGACAAGGAGGATGCTTACCCCCCCGGAGTCAGAGTGTCGTACAAATAAAGTATGGTCACCTTGACTCTGAATATACCCAGCAGCACGCATCACTCCTCGAAACCTGCCGAACCATGCACGAGGAGACTGTTTTAGGCCGTACAATGCTTTCTTTAGTTTGCACACATGATGTGGAGAAGTCGAGGAAAAACCAGGAGGCAAACTCATGTAGATATCTTCATTGAGATGCCCATTAAGAAAAGCATTCTTCACATCAAACTGAAACAACTCCCAATCATAATGGGTGGCAATGGACACAAGCAAGCGAATAGTAGACATCTTTGCAACTGGAGCAAAGGTCTCCTGATAGTCTAGGCCATATGTTTGAGTGAAGCCACGAGACGCGCTTTGTACCTAGCTAGCGACCCATCAACATGATATTTAACGGCATAAACCCACTTACAACTTACAATATTGTAACCAGGGGGCCGATCCACCAATTCCCACGTTTGATTTGCCTCAAGGGGAGCCATCTCGTCAGTCATAGCTTGACGCCACTCAGCTGATTGAAAGGCTTCCCTAACATTTCTTGGAATTCTGATTTGATCAAGATTAGAAAGAAACTTCTTGTGTTGATCAGAAAAACGGTCAAGAGAAGCATAATTACACAGAGGATAAAGAGGCGTTTTTGTACAAGTCCTGGAGCCTTTCCGAAGAGCAATTGGCATATCAAGTTCTGATGCGGCAGACACAGGACTCGGATCAGAAACTGGTTGGTGAGAAGAAGTGGGAGCCCGTCGGGAATACGTCTTGTCAAACTTGGGATAGGAGGTGTGGGGATTTTGTGGTTGTGGCGGTGGAGGAGTGGAGTTTGAGGGCTGCTCAGCTGAGAGTAATAAGGGTGACTCAGCCAAGAGAGTTGGTGAGTCTAAGGCTGGTTCAACTGAGGGTACAACGATTGCAGAAACCATGGTAGGACTAAGAGTTTCAGATGAGTTAGGATCAGCAGAAGGAGATGGAGGTTTAATGACACTGGAAGCCTCGGGAGGGCTGGTGGATATGAGAAATTATGTTGAGACAGAATCCGCTGGATCTATAGCATGGTTTTCGAGAGCAGAACTAGATGAGGAGCTGTAGAATGGTGTATTTTCAGCAAATGTAACATCAGCAGTAACAAAGGTCTGTTTGGTAATAGGACAATAGCACTTGTAGCCCTTTTTTGTGTTGGAATAACCGATAAAGATGCATTTTTGAGCCCGGGGATCAAGTTTACCCCGATATTGAGGATGGACATGTACGAAGGCAGTGCACCCAAAGATCCTAGGCTCTAATCTATGGTCAATTGATAGATGAGGAAAAAATGATTGGAGGTGATCAATTGGAGTTTGATATTGAAGGGTCTTTGAGGGGGTTCGATTGATTAAATGAACAGCAGTAAGAGCTGCTTCTCCCCAGTAAAACTTTGGAACATTGGACTGAAACATGACAGCCCTAGTGACATTAAGAATATGCCCATTTTTTCGCTCAGCCAAACCATTTTGCTGGGGTGTATAGGCACAGGAAGACTCATGAACAATGCCCTTTTGGAGGAAAAAAGAGGATAAGGTTTGATTGAAATAGTCCTTGGCATTATCAGATCGAATACGTTGAATGGATTTTCCGAATTGATTAAGGATCATGGCATAAAACGCAAGAATGATATTACTTGCTTCAGATTTGTGTTTAAGCAAGAATAACCAAGTAACCCGAGTGCAATCATCAATTAGAGTAAGAAACCACCTAGACCCATTTATATTTTTTAATGGAGTTGGACCCCAAATATCACTATGCACTAGCTCAAAAGGGAGAAGACATCTTTTATTTCTAACAGGAAATGAGACACTTTTATGTTTGGCTTTTTCACAAGTAGAACAAACAAGGTTCTCTGAGTTTAAACCAAAAAACAAACTAGGAAACAAGTGCTTCATAAGGGAAAGAGATGGATGGCCAAAGCGGTAGTGATAGAGCCAAAGCTCGGCTGTTTTTGTAGTGCTGAGATAGGAAGTAGCCAGAGAGTTCTCCAAGAAGTAGAGGCCCCCACTTTCTCTACCAAGTCCAATCATCGTCCTCGAGTCCTGCTCCTGTATAATACAACCAGTAGGAGAGAAAACAACAGTGCATTTCAGATCATCAACCAGTTTCTTAACTGAAATGAGGTTAGAGGAAAGAGTTGGAATGTATAAAACATCATAGAGTGGCAAGGAAGAAGAAATAGCAATAGTGCCACTCCCCAGGATGGGTGCTGAGGCACCATTAGCAGTAATAAGCTGTTTCTGAATTTTAAAAGGATGATAAAAGGCAAGAAGAGCACGATCATTAGTCATATGATCAGTCGCACCGTTGTCCAAGATCCATTGACTACTAGCAAGTTGATTTTTGATACCTGTAAGAGCCAATGACTTTGAGGAGGACGGACTTGAAGGAGCTTGAAGAGACTGCAGGAGACTTTGAAGATTCTTAATCTCAGCTGCCACCTCATCAGGAGAGGAAATGGAGTTCACTAAGGCGGTATTTGCCTTGGGCTGAGTTGGATGCAGATTAGAGGGAGGTTTTGTAGTGGAGGAGCCAGCTGTGAAGTTTGGAGAAGTCCTCTTTCCAGCATCTTTGTTAGGAGGCCTACCAATAAGTTCCCAACATCTCTCCTTTGTGTGTCTGGACTTCTTATAATGAGTACACCAAAGATCATTAATATCCCTTTTTCCAATTTTTGAAAAAAGAGCCATATTTTCAGTAGGAGCAGAAGAGGAATGAAGCATGATGCCTCGCCTTGTTTCTTCCATTCGAATAGTGGCAATGTTCTCTTCTAAAGAGGGAAGAGGCTTGGAGCCCAAAACTTTGATGCGAACTTGATCAAATTCCGGATTTAGGCCGGCAAGAAAGATGTAAGAGCGATTCCGGTCAATAGAGATACGCAACAACTCTTGCTCTGTAGGGTCTTTTAAAATAAGAGATTGAGATAAATCTATCTCCTGCCAGAGGTTTTGAAGGACAGTAGCATACTCAGAAACCGTCAAAGCACCTTGTTTGGTGGAGTAGATCTTGACAGAGAGTTCAAAAAGGGCAACCTCATCTTGAGCTTTTCCATAAGAACGCTTCAGAAAGTTCCAAATATCTTTTACATTTGGAAGAAAGATACAGTTGGACCCAATGTTGGAGTCCATTGAAGCCCAAAGCCACGACTTGATGATTGAGTCCTCACGAGTCCATAGCTTGAAGGTGGGATCTGCTGGGTTGGGAGGAGTAGCTGTGAGATGATCATCTTTATCACTACCAGTAAGAGATGCTCTGACAACCTCAGCCCAGATCCGATAATTCTTCCCATTGAGCCTGTAAGCAGGCTGGATAGGCGGAAGTGTTGAACGATTGAAGTTTGTGGTGGTTAGATCAGTGGGATCAATAACTTGATCTTCTGGATTCACCATTGAACCAGAAAGAATAGTAGAAAAGGCGGAATAGATGGTGGATAAGTTTATGAAAAAGTTGGCAGCCAAAAAATAATTTGGTGGCGGTGAAGCCTAGATCTGGCGGCAAAGGTGGCGGCCAGGAATAAGGAACTCAAAGCTCTCAAAAATGCTCTGATACCATGAGAGAGATTGAGAATGAAAAAGGCTTAATTTTATTCTCTGGCAGAAAACCCCTATTTATATTACAAAGGGAGACAGAAAATAAGACATTTAATTGTCACCTACAAACCATAAAAGCATCCCTGGAAACTCTAAATACATTCATAGAAAAACTAAGTACAGACAATAATGATATTAAATATTTACTACTGAATTTACTCTATGAAGACAACTAACTTATAGCTGTATTAACTTTATTGTCTAACATGCTCTTAAAGAAATAAACAGTATCAAGCTTCAAGCAATCCAAGCAAGTTAAGGGGCAAAAATCATCATCAAAAATATATTAGAGGACAAGTGGTTTCTTTGCTTGGGGAAATATGACAAACCTAAAATGCATGATTTTTTGTATTTTTTTTTAATTTTTCTGATTTTCTTATGCAATTATGAATGCAAAAATTTAAACATGCTTTTCAAGAATTTAAACTATATGCAATGCAAAACTATACTAACATGTAAATGTTCCCCTCCCCCATGCTTAAATAATACATTGTCCCCAATGTATAAAATAAAAGAGAAAAGAAGAGAGAACACTCACAAAGTCATCTACTCTTTTGAATATGGAAGATGTTCAAAGTGGCAACACTTTGGTGGAGAGGACACAAGATAGATGGAGAGCAATGAATTCACAAGATTAGACATTGTCAATGCCCTTAACAACCTGTCAAAAGCCTTGGAACACATCTCACAAAAAACATAAGTAGCACAAGGATAAATTAAAATTAAACAATAACCCATTTAAAAACCGCTTCAACTTATCAAACTTGTGAGACCAATTTTCATGAGATGGCATATGCTCAAACAAATTCAACACAAGTGGTGATGTTAGAAAATACTTACAGTATGGATCAAAGAACTCATCAACATTACCACTTTTACCAAAGATGAACCCCATGTAATCTCTTGCATCAATCTTAGGCTCACTTGGTTCTATAGGCTTCATAGTGTCCTGGAGTGCCTCGGGATATATGAGTATTGACTTTTGAGAGTCAAGAAGAGGAAAATCCGAATGCATATAATCATCATCAACTTCTAGGGTAGATCCATGATCACGGATGTATAACATCGGTTGCGGTTCTTCACCAGAATTCATATCATCTTTGATCTCCTCCTTCTCGCTTCTCAATGTAATGGCACTCACATTCTCCATCGGGTCTATGGGTTGTGAAGGCAAATTCTCAAAGTCTCTTGCTTCCAGTCTATTCACAATAGTGACCATTTGACTGATCTGAGTCTCCATGTTCTTGAAACTAGTCTGAGTGTTCTGTCCCAACTGGTCTACTATGTTAGCAAGCCTTGCAAACACCTCCTCAACATTGAAAGAGGAGTTCTCAACTGGATGGAGCATAGGTGGATGTTGTTCAACCTGCTCGCACTGATCGCTCATGTAGCAAAAGAAATCCCAACACTCTTCTGGTACCATACACCATAACCTATAATTGCTCATGTACTCAGCCAACTGTAGAGTCTCAAAATTCATCCCATCCAGGATGCACTGACATAAATCCCTCTCACAAGGGTGATAGCCCCAAGC
This sequence comes from Fallopia convolvulus, assembly GCA_964016875.1. NCBI lineage: Eukaryota > Viridiplantae > Streptophyta > Magnoliopsida > Caryophyllales > Polygonaceae > Fallopia > Fallopia convolvulus. The sequence goes on from OZ024737.1 coordinate 36,550,821, forward strand.
ACCAAGTGTATGAAAATATTGTTGCACTCTAGAGAAGTACACATGAAAAAGTTCATCCTGTAGTTGTCTACATTCAAACATAGCCATTGATTAGTAGCACATGCGTGGACCGTAAGATAGGTCCACACAGAAGTTGGTAACAATAAAAACTTAGAATTAAACAAAGTGTCCCCGACAACGGCGCCAAAATTTGACTGGCTGAAAGTCGTCGTGCCAAATCAAAAATAAATTCCTAGTTACACAACTAGTATAGTCGGTAAGTCGGGGTCGAACCCAAGAGACACTTGTATCCTAAGTTTTATTATTATCAACTCAGAAAGGTAACAAAAAGGGGGATTTTGGTTATTAAACTAATACTAATGAATTGAAACAAACAAAGCAAGTAATCAAACAAGGCAAAGATTGGATTTTTATCAAGTTAAAGGAAAGCAATCATATTCAAGTATCCACTTTTCTTCCTCAAGTTATTGATCCTAGATTCAAACAAATTATTTCTTTCAGTTATTCCTATCCTGACCAGAATTATAACATGGCAACGAGACATGCAACTTAATATCCAAACAATTCATGAAACGATCATAAATAATAAGGATATCAGCATTAAGAGCAAGGATAAACGGGATACATGCAATTGAATTCCAACGAGTCAAACAATCAACATGCATTCAAATCTCTTCTCAATTGTTTTAGTCCAACGAGTCCTAAATCAATTGAGTTGCTACAAAGATCATGCTTTGCTACGAGAAAACCTAGATCTAGCAATAGATAATATCAACTCCAACAAGGTGATCAATCAAGTAGAAATCAATATAAATTACGTACAAGAGAATTGAAATAACCTGTAGAAATAAACCTGTAAAGACGAATCTCACAACAACTTGAGTCTGAAAAGCTTCAACTCGAATAGAATTAAGGAGTTTAGTTCTCCATAAGAGAGAAAAACTAAAAGTATGAAATTAGGTCTTAGAGAGAATACAAAACAAGGTCTGAAAAATAACCTAATATAGTCTCGACCCAGTCGAAATTAAAAAGATAAAAAATATAAAATAATAAACTAAGCGGAGAAATCCAATCGCGCGTCCGATCTAGCTAGGCCGCGATCGCCACCAAACCTAGCCGCGATCGCGGCCTGTCTCTGACAACATTCTGACGGTACTTTCAGATGCTGTTTTGACCCTCTTAGAGTTGGAATTTGAACTCGCAGTAAAAACATGAATTGTAGCTCTTCGAGTTAGCTTTCCAATGATACCAAATTCAGCTTCATCCGATCATTGTAGCTCCCGAACTAAGCGTCACAAGAAAGTGGTGTCGAAACAACAACTTCAATGGATTGCCCGGTTTTAAGTGTTCTTTTCCACAACCTCTTGGGCCTTAATGATCATCAGAAATGGCTTGAATATCCTTGGAAAAGACACTTGAATATCTCCAATCTTGAATCCTTCAACTTAACCAATCCTTGCTCCTCAAAACGACCTAAAAACACAAAAGTGCAAGAGTAGACACCGAAATGCAAAAACTACAAAAACTAAGCAAAATGCATGCAACTACCTAAGATTTAAACATAAATATGCCCTAAAACTAACACCTAAATGCATGCTATCATTAGGCTACCCTAATTCTTACAAAATAAAAAAAAAAATCGGACCGGACTGGGACCAGATTGAGAGGTATCTGATTCGATTTTGGATCCAAAATAATTTAAAGTCCGCCTCCGTACCGGTCCGATCAGGGTCGACTTTTTTTTTAATAATAAAAAATATTTTATATAAAATAATGTATAATTATATGATAAAATTTATGTTAAAATTATAAATTTAATTCATGCAATATAATATATATTTTCTACAAAAATATATTATTTTTATTTAAAAAAGAATATTTGGGTCCAAAATCAGCCCAAAACCGGACTAGACGGGGACCAAGAAACTCATGTCCAATCCTCGGTCCAATTTTGGGGCAAGTGGATTGGTGAGCCCTGGTGGTCTCGTAGAATGAATCCGAATGAAGAGACACCATCATTGTTCACTGTACCATCAAAGTTGAGTTTAATTTGATTTTGTGGGGGCTTTATCCATCTAGCTTTCACCCTTTTTTTTTCGGGCCTCTTGATAACATTGGCGGGGCTCTTTGAGTTTGTAGTGTTTGCATTTTTTCAATCATCCATTTATTTGTGAATGAATGCGCATATGCTAATTGGGTTTGATTGTCATCGCTATTGAATATTTTCTTGTTTTTAAGTACCCGATGCACTACAAGAAGCATGATAACCATTCCAAATCAAACTTGAATATCTTAGTTCGGAGCTCCTCCTTAAACTAGAAGACTTATTGCTTGCGGGTTAGTTTGATAGATGATGTGAGCTAGATTTGGATGAATGTATAGTTTTTAGGATTTGAATTGTGAGTGAGTATTACAGTAGAAGGTGACATACATTTTTATTTGTGTTGTCACACCGGTTTGTAGGAAGACTTAGTTTTATGGGTAGCTATTTCCATCACTAAATTAATTACAAATTTATTATTCCGGTCACTCCTCTCGTGATATGTTTCAGATTTGATTTCGAACTACAGATTGATTTATTTTTTTTTTGGTAGTAGAACTACAGATTGATTTTATTTTTTTTGGTAGTAGAACTACAGATTGATTTAAGAGGCGTCGAATTGTTACACAATGTTATGCGAAAGATCACATTCTTTGGAGACATAATACGCAGTAAATAAGAACTTTAGTCGGCAGAGATCTTAATATATATTTTTTATTGAAAGGAGATGTTAGTACATTGTTAATGCATCAGTTTGCAATTAACATATATACCTGCTGTGGGTCCTACCTCCCATTACATCCTTTGAGCTCTCATCCTATAAATAGGGATCACTCCTCTCTGTGCTTCACACCATCCAAACACAGCTCAATTCCCATCGACTACTACACAAAAGAGTGAGAAAGATTCTTAATATGGCCTGCTCAAAGGCTTTTCTTCTCCTTGGACTGCTCTTTGCAGTCTCTACTCTTCTCATTTCTTCTCATGTCTCCGCGCGTGAGCTTGCTGAAAAGTCACGTGAGTTAATTTCATTCTTCAGTCACCCTTGGGAATTATTTATTTCTATTACTAATTAATCCATATACCTCCACGTACTTTTTCTTGCAAAATCTCTACACTTAATTTTACACATGTTCGATCGATATATGTATTTTTTTTTTTATGTTTATACGTGCATAATTAATTTCGCTGTACTTAGTGTTTTAGAGAAAACCTCTTTGTATCAAATTATTATATTACATTGGCTTGTTGTACTAAACTAATATTTAGTTAGCATTTGTGTTACTAAACTAATTATTCCAGTTTAAACTAATAAATTAATTATTCGTACAAATAATTTGATACCGCGTTTTCCATATTAAACTTTACTATATCTATTTGGACATGCAGAGTCGATAGAGGCCGAAACTGACGGCTACTACGGCCACGGTGGTCACGGAGGCCACTATGGTGGTGGAGGCCACGGTGGCCACTATGGCGGCGGAGGACACGGCGGTCACTACCCTCCTGCCACCGAAGCCCAAACTGACGGTTATCATGGTCACGGCGGAGGACACGGTGGTGGACACTACCCTCCAGCCACCGAAGCCCAAACTGATGGTTATCACGGTCACGGCGGACACTATGGTGGCGGAGGACATGGCGGCCACTACCCTCCTGCCACCGAAGCCCAAACTGACGGTTATCATGGTCACGGCGGAGGACACGGTGGTGGACACGGCGGACACTACCCTCCAGCCACCGAAGCCCAAACTGATGGTTATCACGGTCACGGCGGACACTATGGTGGCGGAGGACATGGCGGCCACTACCCTCCTACCACCGAGGAGAAGACCGAAGCCCAAACCGACGGTTATCATGGACACGGTGGGCACTATGGCGGTGGCGGAGGACACGGTGGGCACTATGGTGGCGGACACGGCGGACACTACCCACCGGAGCAGAACAAGGGTACTTAATTAATTAAGAGGTATAATTAAAATGATGGGTGTAGCTAAGCTTAATTAATGTAATGAAGTTTGTATGGGAGAACTTAATAAAAAGCTAGCTAGCTATTGTGTTAAGATTTGGGCATATATAATATATGCAGGCATGGGATCTTGAGCTTTCGTGTGTTTGAACTTATATATGTTATGATCATGAATGCAAGGGAGATTTGTGTAATGTGTTTCTCATTTTTCATATCTAAGTCATCTTCTCTTACTCTGATCGGCACACAACTAATTAATAACAATAACAATGGACAACGATCGATAATACAAACCACAGCTAGCATGTCTTTTAGAATTAGAAATGGAATGATACATAATTAAATATTTAAATCTGTATATCTATACTTCAAAATACTTATAATTCCCCTACGATTATTATTCTATTTATCGAGCTGAACATTACTTACAGCTTTCGATATTAAAATATGAGCTTAAAATGTACACTCTCCAAATACTTCTAGCTAGCTTATAGCCTTAAATCCCTTAATTGTACCAATCAAAAGGATTCAAAATTTACAGCACAGATGACATAAATGACGAAAATCTTGACATCTTGTTATAATTGTTTAATAAAAAATATTTTTAAAAAAACATGCCTTTTTCATTAAAATATGTAAATTGTAATTACATTTTTTGTGGGAAAATATAAAAACTAAATTTATTTTACAAAAATTATTTTTTGTTAAATAAATTATAACAAGGCCGAAGTCTATTAATGAATGTTTTACTTTTAAAACTAACGTTATGAGTTTTAAAATTGAAAAACCGTATGTATTTAAAGGTAGATGGGTATATTTATGACTTCAATTTGAATTAAACATTTTCATAGCAAAATGATAAAGTTCTAGATCAATTGTTTGAAAATGTTTGTGTGAAAAACGCACATATATAGATAACTCCAATTGATATATAAATCCAATGAATGTCATTTAAAAACTAATTTATACAGTAACAAATAAATATCTCATCCATTTTATATAATATTTTTTATTAGTAAAAAATTATTATTGTAATTACTTAGTTTAAACATGTCAATTTTCACTGTAAAATTTATATAGATTTTTGTTTTTCGTCTCACCAGCAAAGTCTCACCACCCCTGTACAAGTGTAAATAAAATCTAGGAGTGGTCCCTCTGTGCTGCTACACTGTGGACTTGTCTCGAGACTTGGACCAGCAAACATACGTGGAATAATTGTTATATTTTTTTTAAGCTTTTTGATATTCCGTTTGGTTTAATTTCCCCCTTGCTTCCATGGTGTTTTATTTCATATATGTACTCTCTTGCAGGATTGTCCATTGAACCTGTCTGTTAATTACATCTAGTTCATTTCTTTCCTTGTCCAAAAATAACGTGTGGACGGATAATGTAATTCTATTCCATCCAATGATTTGAGAGAGGCTAATCACTTTCATTCATGTTAACAAAAACGAACACGGGACAGAGCTTCTCACTTGGATCCGTTAGCAGCTGAGGACAAAGATCGAAAACAAAAACATGTGGCTATCAATCTAACCACCCTATACTCATATGCATGAATGGATACGGAGGTCCATGCTGCGTTGCCATGCATAGGGTTCGATCCCCACCACGTGGAGAATAATGATTTGATATAGGATATTTCCAGACGCTTTCACTTATTACATCTTCTTCACGTACACCTGTCAAACAGCTAGCTCCATCAGGTTTGGACGTAACTAACAACAGCTTTTAAGAATGGGTTGATTTGGGCCAGGCCGACCCATTGTGCAGCCCATGAATAAAAAGAGCTTCCCAGTCCACTCTGACAAATGAGTTTTTAGCCCAGGTTTTGGTGAATAATTATGTTTTGTCATAAAAATCGGCCCATTTCTCAATTTGTGCACGTCATCTTTGGAAAGACGTGCACAAATGTTTAAGGGTTCTATTATTCACAACACACTAGAAATAATAAAAAAAAAACACAAAATTTACATATTTGCCAATTAGTCCCTAAATGAAAAGCTCATCTTTACTACTCTCTCAGCCTCTCTGACTCTCTCAATCAACTCACGTAAAACTTCAATCGAGGCAACATTACTGTTAGGGTTTATGTATGTTATGACAACAACTTCAATCGAAAGTAGAACAAATTAAAATTTCTCATACATGATAATCTAATTGATTCGTAATTAAAAATAATTTCAGATTAGTAACCATGAATTAATTAGGGTTGTAAAGCATTCAACCAAAAAAAATTAGGGTTGTAAAGCATACGAAATCTTGTATGAACGAGAATCTCTCAATCCCAATTGGGATCCAAAGTCCAATAAATTTACAATACAAAATTGAAGGATCAATTAATTTTCCATTTAATTAAGTCGATGTTGCATAGAGTTTGAAGGTTTCAATTTTGTCTCTTTTTTAATCATTTTCTAGATCGATAAAACTTGTAAAAATTCTTGAACTAGCCAAGATACTTTAACTTCGTCTTTCAATTTTCGTATCGTGGCTTTGAGAATGACATCGCATTGATAACCAAATTTGTTAAAGAGAGAGTACTTTTGAGAAGTTGGGCCATGTTCTAGGTATAAACCCTAAAAATTAAATATATTGCCCCAAATAATTTAGCCTCAATTGCTGAGTTTAAGTTAAAAATATGTTAGAACTTGTAAAATGATGAAGGAAGATCAATTTAGGGTCCAAAAACATAAAACAAGCTTCAATTCAAATTATAGGTGAGTTATCCGAGACTTTTAGAGAGAGGAGATGTGATGAGAGATGTGTTTTTTTTTATTTAGGGACCTATTTGTAAAATTTATAAACTTTATGTTGTTTTATTTATTTATTTTTATTTTTTTTATCTCTCACTCGGTTCGATTAGTCGGGGCCAATCTACGTCCGAATCGGGTACTGCAGAGGCCCATTGCTGAGGGCGACCCTCCCAATTCAATTTTTTCCATACACGCCGCCATAAAAATTCGAACTTCAAACCTCCAACAAACGTTTAAGGAGCCTAGCACCTCCCAATTCAATGTTAACTGTGTTATGCATAGTAGTCATGATGTTTAATTGGAAAAGGTCTAATGTACGCTAAAGGTCATGTGTTAATCTTCTCTATATCGAATATCTTTGGAAAGACGTTTAGTTATTATAGTTTAATTCACGTAAAATAAAAATTTGCAAAAAAAGTATGATTTCCCATTTGTGTTTGATTTATTTTTATATTTATCAAAAACTACCCTAGCTCAATGTTTGCTTTTAGTTAAGTATCCCTCCAACGTTCGGTGTTATATGTTGTTATATAATTATAGTAAAATATCGTTTTCCCCCTAAGAAACAACTTCTTCTTTCTCAGATTTGAAAACTAAATCTGCTTTCACATCTATATTCATGTCAGTAGTCTGAATTTCAACGCTACATGATATAATTATCCTAACTATATATGGGCGATTTGCGAGCACTATGTCAAGACTGGCCATGACTCTATGAGTAATGTCAAATTCGAACACGATATCTTGTGATCGTAAGAGACCAAAAAAATGACAAAATGGGGTTATATTTGATACGTTTATCTTGTGATTTATGCTAGCTAGCTAGTGATTTGCTACCCACCCCATAGAGGAGTTATTTGCCATAACTTTATAAATTTTACTAGGAAAACAGGCCCTGCATACGCACGGGACATGAAATTAATTATATGAATAATAGTTTGTATATTTTTAAACACTAAAGAGGATATAATCATTTCATACAAGACTTAATTAATGAACTTTACAACGGTGTTGTATATAAAATAATAATTTAGGAAATAAAAGGAAAAAACAAAGAGTAACTGTCTAGGGTGCTTATGTTGTGTGATTGATTGTGAAACCATAACGTGGTGTTGCAATGGGATGCGTGTTCTTCACGGCTTGGAGGTATCTTTCGGCTTTGTCTTTGTAAGTGTCATCATCTACAAATTGGGCTTCTTACCTGCTTTATAAATGTAATATTTTATTGTGAAATTGTAATAGTTTTTTTATTGTTCTTCATATTTGAAATGTCTGGTAGGAGGTTGATTCGTGGTGGATGAAAATCCAACTGTTGTTTTGTTTGGTGTATGGTAAGATGCTATCCATTGTAAGCCTTGGTTTGTAGGCATTATAATATTTTTTTTGTGAAGTAATAGTAACGTTTTTAACATGCATTCGTTTATTTTCCGTAATTTATAAAATATGCACGAGACACGTTTTTAACATGCATTCATTTATTTTCCGTAATTTGTAATATTTTACAAAGTATTTTTTTACGGTTTGAGTTTATAAAAATAGTTAGAACTTGTAATCGTGTAAGAATTGAGAGCACATGTGAGTTGTTTGAGCTAAAAAAACATTAAATTTCAATATGTCCAAATTTTATATGAAAAATTATATATTTTTTTACACAAATTAATTGTAATTTATCGCCCAATATGAAATTAAACCTTTACACATGCTACAAAATTTTTTAATTACTACTACATAATAATCTTTTCATTTAATGATCTTACTTAAAGAATGGTCATGTAGTTTATAAATGAAGTGTAAATAGTTGGGTGGAGATGAGTTAAAGTATTGTATACTGCGGAGTATAAAATAATTAAAAATGGACTAAAACTAAAAAGCTAAAGGCACTAAGGTAGGCTTGTTTATCGCACAAGTTGATCGCCTTTAGTTCCCATCCTTTAAGTAAAATCTTTCCTCGGTTCCTCTCAAACCTCAAAACCTAAAGATTTACAGAAGAAAGTAAGATCAATGTGTCAACATTTGAATACTTTTCTCCATGTTACTTCTCTCCGCTGGTTGTCCATGTCCAATCCTTACTCAATCATTGATAGCGTCTATTGTGATACCCGTACTGGTATCGAGACTCGCATCACCTCTTACATTGTCGGTACTTCTTCTCCTTCCATTTACGCTCACTGAATGTTCTGCATCGTCCTTCAATTACTCTAGATCTACATTCTCTCGCCAACCATAATCTTTAGATCTGCAAGTTTTATGCCTTCTGCCTCTTAATTAATTGCCGGCAAGATGTATAGATCGATCGTTGTTGCTAAATTGCTAAATCATGTGGAACTTATTTAAGATTTGGGTTTCATTTGGGTTTCTCTTAATTAAGATTAATTAACTGATTTGGGTTTTATTTTGATAGCAATTTCTCTGATCGGGGTCCTTAAGATTGAAATCATGGTAGGATCTTTTGATACCAAGTCCGGTTTTGAGGGATGCATCAACCTTGTTGATTGGGCTCACAATCAGAAGCGTAAGAGTGAGGATTTGAAGAAGGAAAACGGTTGGTTTAAATTTTGTGTTTTTAGCTCTTGATATATGAGGTTTTGTTCATTTCTAAAGGGTCGGCCTGTTCTTTGAAAATTTTAGTATATATATTTTTTTTTCCCTTAACTTGGAGACCTAATCTTATGTTAGATGAAATGGGAGGCTATATTGCATGGTACTAAGGGAGGGGTCCTTTTACTTGCTTATGTAATTAGAAAGTTGTGTTGTGGGTCTTAGGTTTAAGGTTCAATATGCTTGTGAAGTCATGTACAATTAGCTTCTTGCTCAATTGAAAGATGTGATGCTTACTTTTGTCTTTCCTCTCTTTTGTATAAAAGTATCTTATTTGTGTATGTTAGGTGCAAATGTTGCAGTGTCACGAAGAGTATGTCTTATACCAGCTTGAAGCAGATGATCATTTGCGGTGTGAAAATGATGATGACAAAAGCAGTTGTTGTTGTGCTTGAAGAATTTCCATATGATATGTATATATCATAACTATAACCTAAAGCGGAGGTTAAAAAAATTATTAAACGACACATGTCACTTCTAGATTGGACCACACCACCTTTTTTAAAAAAAATAATCTTTTATTTTTGGATATGATGGATTCTTATGCATGTTTTTAGAATATATGATAGAAAATCTCATTATTAAACAATCTTTTATTTTTGGATATGATAACTAGAAAGATTTTATTCCATCATACAAATTATAGAATATTTTATTTTATTTTTAGATTGATATCAATTAATCAAAACTTAACAAATACAATTAAATAATAAAAAATATTTTTATAAAAACCCGTGCAAGGCACGGGAACTAAGACTAGTTTGTATTCTAAATATTGAATTTCTTACTTTCTAGAAAAAGTCAATGGTTGTGTGATCATTGTTGCATGTATGTGGAGATTACATAAGATTTGGGTTTCTCTTAATTAACTTATTTTTGTTACAATCGGTCATAGCTTGTGGAAAAAATGTTTTTTCATTGGGCTTTTTTCTTTATTTATCCTTGCACTCTTCAGTGTTGTTCAATATCTGACTATAAAACTTATCAGGTCTAGGAGATCATGCCAATGATCAATTGGGAGACTACAACTTTAAGTGTACTGCATCGGGCACCTATTTTACCACTACATTCAGGTTAATTCTAGTTTCTTGCATAAGGCATTGCATATTTGCTTTATTTGGATATCATGTTGTTACATATGGTGTGTATTGGTTGATGATTAATGAATTGACTTGAATTCAGGGATGGTTGGATAAATGTCCAAAAAAGGCTTCGCTCATAAGATTAGTCTATGAGGGTGATTGGATGAACCAATTACAAGATGTTGTCTTGATAAGAGGTTTGCTTTTCCCTTATATCCTGTAATAATATTGTCTTAACAAGGTTCATCTAGACTCTTTATTGATTTGTCTAGTTCAAACGTATCAAATATTGGGCCATTCGTACTTAGTGGCTGCACAAATCTTCAAGCTTTGAGTTTCAGTTACTATGAGCATATATTTGGAATTAAGCTGAAGCACAATAAATTTTTTTCCCTTGTAACAGACAAGTGTCTTTTATGCACTTGTGAAGTTAGGTGAATATCATTGCCTTCTTGTCTATTGAACATGCTACAATGTTTGGATAATTTGATTTCATGTAGTACATTTTTTTCTCCTGAGAACACTTGACCTCACAGACAACCATCCTTCCCACTTTCAAGTTCACAACTTTTTGCTTGTCAGCTCAACCATCTCTCGATTAAGTTTAGCTCTTACAAGTACAATGTAAACAATGTGTAGGATAAAGTCCAACCTAAAAAGACATAAATATGTCAAAAATGTGGAAAACTTTACTTGGCCTTTTGTATTCTTGAGGTTTATATTGCATGTGTTCTTAAGATTTGATCTTGATAATGCTTTAAGAGGTGGACAATCTTTATTCTGTTAAGTCTCTATATCAGTTCAATTGTATATAGATGTTTGATTTGATAATTTTAGGTGTTCTAATTTAGAATGCTTAAGAGTACTAATTTTCTAATCTTATTCTCTTTTTCTTTTGTACATAAAGCGCCATAAAGAATGCATTAAATAGTTGGTCCTGTTGGGAATAATTCTGGAGGTTTTCTTTACAATCTACATGTACGTTTATCTATTAAAGAATGCATTTTCTTGTGCACTTATATTTATGTTCTAATGTCTATAAATAGTTTCAACTAATGGTAACGTTTTAGGCTTTTCTGAATTGTACCATTAACTGAAATTATAGGTTCCATCACAATAACAACAATTGCATTGACTAATTGATTACTTGAATTTCTTCAAAGAAATGCTTATTCTTACAATCTTAATGAATAGTGTTTTCCTGCTTTAGAATATCATATGAGAATTAGGATTTCAATACATGCATAGAATGGTGTAAATGCTTATAAATTATATTTCATTTGTTATATTTATTTTCATAGTGTGTTTATTACATTAATTACATAATTACCCGAAGTCTAGTCCTTACATGCTCATAGTTTTGCATTTTATTTTCGTTTTCCCTTCCTGAATTTTCCAAGCAAAAACAACAATAAGTACAAAAGTTTTGTTTAAGAAGTCGTAATGACCATCATCCTTGAATTTATGGTTGATAAAAAGAAGGCATTACATATAATATGATTGTATTGGTATGTCTATATTTTACTTCCATGCGGGACTAATTATATTTTTGTATGCATGGCTTAAGTGAATAATTATGGACAATATATAGAGAGCATGCAAATGTACCTTAGAGTTAGAGAAAATGAAATTTGTGCTCATGAATATATCAAAATGGTTGCCAACATCCCATTTTCTACAAAGCATGACCCTTAATCTTGCATTGGTATCCTCTCTCAGGTCATTTATGAAGATAGAATCAGTCGTTGGGTTAGTGTCGTAGCTCGTAGCCATGGTTGAATTAATTTGGGGGTAAAGGTAGGCATGAAAGTGTATGTAAGTGGTTCCCTCGTGTGTGGATGCTTGATGAGAGGAGTATTGGTCAATTGATTTATATATATGCGTGTCTTGGTTTGAATTTTGAAGTAGCTGCAAACGTTACAATTTACAACGGCTGTTCACTATTGTGTTTTAATTAGGGTAGTAATGTGGGATGCATGTATTTTGAATCGACACATATGGAATGACTGTTCTGTTTTAATTAGGGTAGTAATGTTAGGCTTGAATTGCACTATTTTGGTTTAATGTGGTTTGGATGTGTGCGATTTAAATGGCCCTAATATGGAAACATTTATTATATTAATATTAATTATTCAATATAATTTCCTATTAACTATTATCCAAAATGATTTGTCATGATTTGGCCTAAATACAATTGGATAAATTAAAATTGTCCAATTTTCTTATGGGTGGATTATTCTATTACAGAGTCATATTGTATCATTAACAATTTTAAAATATGAAAACAAAATTGAACGTAGTCTCTTACGAGCTAAAGACGTGGATTATTTTTAAATTTTGAACCCCTTGGTTCAACACTTCAACCCCATGGGTTAACATAAAAGATAAGGTTCAAACCTATAAAGAAATGCGAAAAAGATTAAAGTCGAGGAAAAAAATAATTAATTTATTAAAACTAAAAGTAAGTACATCGAGATTTAATTTTCCGTGCAAAATTATTTATTATTGATTAAAACTAAAAGTAAGTAAATTGAGATTTATTTATTAAAACAAAATTATTTATGAAAAATTACGGAGTAAGTAGATTATTTCACACCTAAAAAATCTTAAAGTAAGTAGATTGAGATTCGAACCTTAAACTTCCAATACAAATGACATGGCCACAACCATTGAGCTAAAGAATTTATCTTGATTTATAGCACAATTGATTTAATATGAGTAAGATGTATGATATGTGCAATAAATGCTCTTCGTACACAACTTTTTATTGTTATATATATAGATTTTGCAATTAATCATCCTAATAATGGGGTTGTATTTGATACATATAATTTGTAACGGTAAGATGAGATCTTGTATCAATACAAATCCAACTCGCTAGATGAAGTGTTCTGTTGGAGAAACTTTAGTGATGAAGTAGATATGCATGCACGTGCTCTATAGTGTGTATTGTGTTGTTCAAGAATTCGATTAACTCATTTCATTGGACTTAACTTTTGGTGGATACAAGGATATTTTTTCCAAAGCAACGTATCAAACAATATACTCATAAATCTTCAAGCATACTGTCCTTATAATTAATTAATTCCCCTTATATTCTTGGAAATCATTATTTATGACCTTGTTTTTGTTGATTCCTAAAGATATATGGCACTTAAGCAACAATGAAATCAATAATTAAACGTACATTAGACCTTTTCCAATTAAACACCAATCGACCTTTAGCTCAAGTCAAGAAAGAAGTTTGGCGAGGTTGGTTATTACGATGAAATCTGCAAGCAAGTTACACCCTTTCGATCATTTGTATTTGTGGTCAGGATTAACCCACGCGTTTCTTGCCAGGAGGAAAATCAAAAAGTGTCTAAGTCCCATTTCGTTGCAAAGCATCAATCTCAGCTTGCATAGCAGCTTTCCACAAAGGATCTGAAGTAACAACATCAAAAGTAGTAGGCTCTGGAATAGACTAAACAACATCAATAAAAGCAATGGGTAGGCAAAAAATGTGAACAGTTAACATAATTAGCTATAAGATAGGAAATACCTGATAACTGAGACATTTGAGATGAAGACGACGATGGAGCCACACAACCACGCACAATGTTACAGGCATAGTCTCTTAGCTTCACAAAAGGAGTCTTATCACGGCTAGAACGACGGGTTATTTCTTGAACAAAGACAGGAGGGGATTGAACCCCACCCCCTATCAATTGTCTGCATGGGGGCAATGTGGAGCTAGGACCAGAAGTGACTTGAACGAAGACAAAAAGAGATTGAACCGCACTTTCCTTGACGTCCATCTGCGGTGGGGCATTTGTGGAGTTAGGATCGGGTTCTTGAACGGAAGCAGGAGGAGATTGAACCCCACTCCCCTTGTCATCCGTCTACGAGTGGGAAATAGGGTCACGGGTGTCGTCAAAAATAGACAGGTGTGGCTCTGCACTAGATTGTGCAACTATAGTCGAAATAGGTTGAAAAGGAAAATGTGCTTCATAAAAGGTAACATCAACAGATACAAACGTTCTTTGATCTCTAGATCACACACTATCCAACCTTTTTGACCTTTTGGATAACAAACAAAAACATATTTTCTAGCCCTAGATGCAAACTTATCCTATCGGTTTGACAAGATATAATGGATATTGCAAAACACAAACAACCAAAGCTAAAGACTCTCAACCAACCATAACTAGGTAAACGACCATGTAAAATCTCTAAATGAACTATGTTTTGAAGGAGAGGAGTTGGAGTCCAATTAATTCAATATGCAACTGTCATAATATATTCACCCCAAATTTCCAATCGGAGATGAGCATAAAAACGAAGTGCCCTAACAACATTCAAAATATATCTATGCTTTCTTTTAGCCCTATCATTCTGTTGAGGCGTACCAACACAAGAGGGTTGAAATTCAATTCCATTTTGGTTGAAAAAGAACACATACAAGTAAATTTAGTTCCATTATATATGGAGATAGATACAATTACCAATTTGGGCTTCATTTTTGACATAAAATGTCTAAAATATCCTTATAGATGGCAAAAATTACAAAATCAACCAACATTACGCTTGTCACGTGCGACCAAAACACCCAAATTGATTTTCTTCTTCTTCTCGTCTACTGTCGTCGATATTCCAGATCAATTTAAATTGATTTTCTTCTTATCAACCCAAATTGATTTCTTTCTTCTTCTCGTACATTGTTGGGTTTGGCCCTGATACCACTTGTTAGGATTTTAATCCTCTTTATAAACCAGGATCGATCATATTAAAATATTAAGAATGCTTAACACATACCTGAATCCATAGTAGCGATCGAACTTGTTGCAGAATCCCAAACGATAGCTAATGATAGCCACATGTACGTAGTCTTCCTCAGTCAAATCTAGGGTTTTGCCTAATTATCTGATGGGAATAGAGTAACGTAAAAGGCACGGAATGCATTGGCGTATTGAGGACTATAACCTAGTCTCTATTTATTTGGCCAAAAGGATCCCATTAAGCCTATTGGGCCAAATCCGGTATCCACCCATTGGGCCCATACCATTAATTAGAAATTCGAGGGTCCTTTTACATAAATCGAATCACTTAAATAAACCCATTAATTATTTAGCCATTTAATATAATTGTATATAATATGTAAGCCTACAAAATAAGATTAAAATAATCTTACAGTCTTGTCTCCAAGTGAATCAGATTGGTTTCAATCATGAAATGGAGGGTTCAATATATCTTCTAATGGATGGTTTGGTTTTCTGTAAACAATCCATGCTCCAAGTTGGAGATAGATCTCTTGAATCGAGAGTTTTGCATGCATACCTGGTCACGGACGACAAGGTCGGAATTGAGGGTATGGATTGATGGTGATGGAGAAATTGTCTTCTTAGATCTGGTTAGGGGTCTCGATCTGCGAACTCCGACCCTCTACTTCTCTAAAAAGCGTAGAAGAGGAATGAGAATGGACGGTATAGGGTGGTCTTCGGAGAAAGCGGTACAAGGGGAAATGAGGAATGGAGGGTATTGTGGTGGAAATATGCATTCTGGGGAGCCGGATTTCTAGTGTCAAGCCCGACCAGCTAGGGGGAGGGAGGTGGAGAAACCAAACTCGATCGAGCTTCCTCAAACCTGTCCATCTTCTTAACTTCGATGTTCGCCTAACAGCTCTGTGGGGGCAGGTTTTCTTCAGTCCAGCTTTGTCCAGCTATTTTAAGCCACGTCCGAATAGAGCATGGTAGACTAGCCCACACAAAAGATGAATAGCATAGTGTGCTAAGTCCAATGTAAAAAACCAAGAAAGAGATTGAAACCAAAACTAGCTTTGATATTATATTAAAGTACGATGGGCTTAATCAACACGGGGTAGCCGTCTGTGCGCACATGTATGATGATTTCACTAGAGAGCGACACATTCATCATAAAATCAGTTGATAATAAGATAAGAAATCTATTAATTATATGCTTAATTTCTCCCAATTTTTTAATGTAGGACTCTATGGACTTATTTAGATCGCTCTTAATAGTATATTATTGGGTGCGGTCCAACCAACCCCTTAAACTGAAGAATATGGAATTGGCTTAGAATTAGACATACTGAACTTGTCAAGTATATGATGCACACAATTACACAGAAAGCCACGTTTGTTTTTTTCGTACAACCGGTCTTTAATTTTAAACCCCTTTTCACACTAGAAATCATAACTTTAAAATTGCACATTAATAAGATTTATCAAAAACACACACACACACAAAAAAAAACTATTAGAATGATAAAATTTCATAGCAATCTAGAATGAAGCAATAAGGGGTAGTTTGCACTTGCATGTTGACTTGGTAAATAGCGCCTTAAACACCCCATTATACTTTCTTGGCCAAAACGAATGGCATCAATATGGAAAACCATATAAAAATTAATTAATTTAATCTGGATGCTGAAGTTATTCACTATACATACAAAGGCTATGTCCCAACCACCCTAAATATTAATTAGAACAAAACACCACTTGTGAGAACAATCAAGGCCTGTTTTTCTGCTTGCTACAATATTAATACATATATTTACCTTTCTACCGGCCATCGATCAGTTACGTTGAAGCTTGAAATATTTAGCTATATTTTAATAATATTTTTAAAAATTATTTCTATACACTAATTACATTGTTTTCTCAATTAGAACGGAAAAGATAAATAAACTGTGGTAGATAGACGTGATCGAAACCCCATGAGAATTTTCTAGTAAGTAGTAATACAATTTGTTAGTACAGCTCTGGAAGCAACAACTAATATATGCCTCTTGATAGTAAGCATCTAGAGTATTTGATATTTGCTAATTGCTATTTTAAGTCTTCAATGAGTGGCCAGAGAATATACAATTTTTATGTTTAAATTCAAATATAAATGCGCGAAAATTCAAATATAATTTTTATGTATAAATTTATAAATAATTTTTCTAACCTATGTCCTTAGATAGGTTAAGTATACTATTTAAGAGAACTGAAATTGATAAATTCTTTTTAAAAAATAATTAATCCTAAATAAAATAAAATTAATAACATATTGTTATTTTAAGGAGGTTAACCTATGCCTCTAGGGCATAGGTTAGAAAAATCGAGTGATCAAATCAACTCAGGATGCATACATGTCTCTCTAATTTGTACATATGTTGATGTATATGTAGATATCACAAGTTCAAAGTTTAGCTCCTTTGAGGTTCGTGCATCGCTCTTTTTTTTACAGGGCCTACTTGCTCGAGGGGGACAATCACTGGTTTCGCCCTGCCTTAGATTCATCAGGGAAATGATTCCAATCCATGACCAATTTCGGTAGGGTAAGCCTAAATCTTTCTTCATCACCGTCTAGTCCAAGAATAGGACAAGCTCTCCGCAGTTAACTGGGTCGGCTTGCCTCGACATCCAAAGAAGCGTAGATTTTAATTTCATCACAAACTTCTAAAGTCATTTAACCCTATATCTTTATACCCAACTAATAATTGTCCGAGAGTCACACCCCTAATGTCGCAGAACATGACATAGACATGTAGTTTTATAACCTAACATGTAAATAGACATGTAGTAAACTTGTATGTACACTCTAGTTTTATCCTAATAAACTTGTATGTGTAGTTTCTTATCTAAGGTGTAAGCCATGGACCGATTCAAAATCAAAAAAACTGAAGTTTTTTTTTTTGATAAAGATATTTGACTCTTTTGCCTTACGTACAGAATTCAGCATACATCCACACTACCAAATCCTGGCCCCACTAATTTCTGATGCCATATAAATACCCTCATTGGCATGCACTGAATTTTCATCCCAGGTTATACTCACTAACAAAACCCAAAAGCAAATCTTCTTGGGAAAGAAGGAAAATTAAAGTATAAGGGTGTGTTAATTTACTTGAAGATGGGCTTCTCATCAAGAGCTTTTCTCCTGCTTGGCATCCTCTTCAGCGTTGTACTTCTCATCTCCGCACGTGAGCTTGCTGAAACTGTTGACAAGACTGGTAAATTAAATTCTTTCCTCATATACTCGTTCCACTAAGATATACAAAATCACGCTCCATTGAAGGCCGAAAAATGTCGCCTCTACTTCGACAAAAAAAAATCACATATTTATGTTTGTAATTATTTCAGAGTCCGTGGAGGAATCCAAGTATCATGGTCACGGGTGGCACGGTGGCCACGACCACCACCCTCCGACAACCGACTCCCACCACCACGGGCACCACGGCCACTACCCGACCACAACCGAGAGAAAAACCCTAGAGAAGTCCGACGACCACCACCCCCACCACTGCTGGCACGGACACTGCCAACAAACAACCGAAAGGAAAACCCTAGAAACCACGTCCAACGTCAAGCCCGACGGCCACCACCACGGATATGGTGGTGGGTACGGTGGCGGCGGCTACGGTTATGGGAACCACCACGGTGGGTACGGTGGTGGAGGCGGGTACGGTGGCGGAGGGTACGGTGGAGGTGGGTACGGCAGCGGCGGAGGGTACGGTGGCGGCGGGTACGGGCACCACCACGGCGGGCACGGCCATTACCCGCCGAAGGGCAACTAAATTATAATATTGAAGTATAAGGTTTATATAAATATGCATGTTAAGGATCTCGATCATATAAGAGAGACATATATATAGATGAATTAATGTTTGGTGTGTTTACGTTTATAATTTGGAATAAGGCTAGCTAGGTTATGAGCGCGCGCTCATGTAAGTTATGAAATTGGCCGGCCATATGCTTTGTATTTGTTTGAGTGTGAATGCATTGTAATAATAATAATTAAAGAAATATTGTGTTTGGAGTGTATATGCATGTATGTTTAGTGAAACTTTTGCATGTGCATCGATCAACCATATACTTATATACATGTAGCTCTTTTGATTGGTAATGTTAAGGCATTTTACTATTATTATATAATGTGATGTTTCCGTTCAATTTCTGGAGAAAGAGACTTCAAACCCCCACAAAACAAAACAATGTCACCTATATACCTGCCTAGACAAAAATATGGACAAAAAGTTGATTCTAGTAAATTAAACTAAAGAGCTACAAGTATAGCGTGATACAATAGTTTAATACTTAATTATATGAAAATATGACATAGCGTGATACAATAGTGATAAAAAACTGATTTAATTAAAGAGCTTAATTACATGGAGGGATGCAAATGAAAAGAATTGTTTGTGAGAAACTCGGGGTTTGGTTCGATTAATTTTGTTCGTGTTTGGCTCGGTTTGTAAATGTATCGAGGTTGAACACAATTTTATAGCTAGCTCAAAAGAAAAATGAACTGAACTTGAGCACAAGATAACTCGGCTCGTTTGCTCATGACGTGAGCAAACTCGTAATATGCTCATTAGCAAGCTTGATTATACACCTATAAAAAACTAGATTATACGTTCATGAATATGCTATATATATATTATATACAATACTATATTTTATGTTAAATTACATATATTTGGTGGTGTTTCTCAAACCACTTAGTTTAAATTTTAGTTCATTTTCTCGTATTATTGATCAAGTAAACGAGTTGTTCACGAATTTATCTCTTGAAGAAACTAAATGAGAGGTTCGCAAGCAAGCTCGAGCTCCATGAACATTTAAATGAATCAAGCTCAAACAAGATTTTAAGCTCTAACCAAGTTCACTTCAAGATTGAGCTCGTCTATTTTTAACCGAGCCGAGCTTGAGCAACTCAAAGCTCGACTCGGCTCGGCTCGCGTTCAAGATTGAGCTCGTCTATTTCTAACCGAGCCGAGCTTGAGCAACTCAAAGCTCGACTCGGTGCGTGTTCAAGCTTGAGCTCGTCTATTTTTAACCGAGCCGAGCTTGAGCAACTCAAAGCTCGACTCGTGTCGCGTTCAAGCTTGAACACGTCTATTTTTAACCGAGCTGAGCTTGAGCAACTCAAAGCTCGACTCGACTCAGCTCGGTTCGATTACAACCTTAATTATATGGAGGAAAAATTGCTCCAAATATCCCAATCATTCATTCGGTTTCGCACTCTACCCCTGATCTTTTCAAATTTCACAAAATATCCTATACTTTGGGGATAGTTGCACACTCTACCCTCAAAGTGTTCACACTTTGGGTAAAATTATTAAATTAGCCCCTCACCTTTTCGTTTTGTGACAAAAATGTCCAATCCATGTACAAATAATTCTTTTTCATTTATAACATAGACTTATAGGTTTAATTTTCTCATTTATAAAAAAATAATATAATTAATTTTATTATTTGCTAATATAAATCCCACCTTTATAATAATCACGTAAATTATAAAACCATAACTTTTACTTTACATAGAGTTCATCTTAATACTCTTTTCATTATTATTTTTTCAAAAAAAATCAACCCAAGTAAAAGGATTTCATAACCTTTTTATAAACTTATGTTATAGCTTCTCACTTTTATAACTAACCACATAAATATTTAACCCATAACTTTTACTTTATAAAAAATATCATTTTAATACTTTTTTCCATTATTATTTTCGAAATAAATTTAGACACAAGAACAATAAAATAAACAACCCTTTTTTTTATATATAAGTTTAAAATGTATGTTTTAGCTTGTTCAACTTAGCCAACAAGATAGTGTACACCTTATGTTTTGGCTTGTTTATTTAAACACAATGACACAAACTAATTAAATAAAAAATAAAATCCAAATTTATTTTTTAGTAAATGGAAAACTAAAAAATCTTTTTAAAAAAAACCCCAAACAAGGCATTAAAAAAATATTCGTAATTAATTTTTTTATTTTCGACAAACAAAGTTGGATTCGATTATGATGTTATAACTCAAAGTTTTTCAAACTTTTATAAAATAAGTTTATGAAAATTTTTATTATTTTTTATCTAAAATTATGTCAAAAATAATAATGGACAAAAAGTATTAAGATGACATACTTGTAAAGTCAAAGTTATGACTATAGATTTATGTGTTTAATTATGAAGTGGCTTATTTATATTAGTCAAATCATAAAAGTAACAACATTATTTTCATATAAATGAGAAAAACAAATCTATAAGGCTATGTTATTTCTTTGGACCTTACCCAAAATGTTATTAATCTTAACCCAATATATTTTTATGTGAAGAAAAGTGCTTATCTTAAAATAATTTCCACTAAAGCTGATTTAGAACAAAAAGAGATCTAAAATGATTTTTTTGAATGTTTTAATCCTTATAAGGACAAGATTTATAATGTTTATAAATTATTTGTACACGAGTTGAGTATTTTTGTCACAAAATGAAAGGTGAGGAGTCAATCCACAAATTTACCCAAATGTGAACACTTCAAGGATAGAATGCACAATTATTCCCAAAATATAGAATATTTTGTACAATTAAAAAAAATTAGTTTAGAATATGCAACTAAATGATTGAGATATTTAGAGCAATTTTTCATAATCCGTATTATAGACTCGTTTTCGTTTAACTGAACTTAAAGTCTTAGGTCCCGGTTTTTTTTATAAAAATTAAACTTCATTAAACACCAACCAAATCTTCTCAAGTACAGCATAGAAATTCAACAGAAAATAAAAGTTACATGTCCGTTTTAGTATTAGTAAAATATAATAATATCACTTTAGCAATAACGTACATATCGCAATAATAATTGGGTCTAGCTACAACGTACACTTATACAGCCGTCTATAATCAAGGCCAACACTAAACCATAGCCCACTCAATACCCTTCTTCCCATCCAACCCCCTCCCAAAAATATACTCGCAATAATCCCCATACACCACCTCCCTATACAACACCGGCGTCTCGCCACGGGCAACAACCTCCGGCCAAGGCCCGATCACCTCGCTAAACCCGGGGCTAGCGAACACGGCCACCGAGACTCGGTCCCTGGACTCGTTCGTGACGACTCGGTGCTCGACGCTCTGGTACTCCCCGTTGCTAATCATTTGCAACACGTCGCCTATGTTGATCACGAGGGCCCCTCTCTTGGGCGAGACATGGATCCAGCTGGACTCGTCCTGTGGGGTCCGCACGTAGAACCCGCCCACGCTGTCTTGCAGGAGGACGGTGAGGGCTGACCCGTCCGAGTGGCGCCCTAACCCGACTGTGAGATCCGGGTTCGGGCACCTCGGGTAGTAGTTGAGGTTGATTGCAATCCATCCCATCAAGAGTGAACGCCTTGATTCGTCAAACCCGGCTTGTATGCCCAGCCCTTTTAGTAACACGCCTAGTATCTTTTCGATGATTTGTTCGATTTCTTTGTAATAGTCTAGTGCCTCCTTCCTGCAAATCAAACCATGATCGAAGTTGCAAAAATTAAACTTAGCTACCAATGCTTACATAGCCCAATTTGCACAAAAATTGCAAATTTTGTAACAATTTTTTTAAACGGCGAAATACTCGTTGTATTTCGTTATGTATGTGTATTTAATACAAATCATATATGTATCACAATTAAATAAAAGAGTCATGCACCAAAACTATATTACTAGTTGAAGTTAAAAATACGAGAGATTTCTTAGAAAAAATATAATATCCAAGTGTGGTAATTAAATGCTATATTGTACCAAATTAAATCACAAATATTGGGATACAACATATTACTTGCAAATAGGAGGCCAATTTTGAGAGGCAGTCTCCTTGATGGTGTAGTGAAGACAAAGGCAGTCCTTCCACTCCAACACCTTCTCATTGTCAGGGCTAAAGCTGCTTGTCAGCTTCGCACCACCCGACGCCGATAGCTCATTTTCCTTATACTTAACCTTCTCCTCCGTCGGCAACTCGAAGAAGCGGTGCACCGCCGCCTGGACCTCGTCAAGAAACTCCAATGGAACCCCGTGGTTGATGATCTGAAAGAACCCGTAGCGTTTGGCTGCCTCGCATATCGATTTGGCCATCCCGAGATCGTCCCAATCGGAGACCTCGATCAAGGCTATGGACTCGTCGTCGATCATTACTTTGGTGGCGTCGAATCTCTCGGCTTCGGGTTGGAGGTAGTTGTTTGGGATTCGCTTGAGGCCGGTGTTGGCTAAGCCACGAACGCCGTGGCCCTTGTGAACCACGAAATCCAACACGTCTAGAGGCTCTGTTGCCATGTTTGATTTGGTTGTGTACGTGTGGGATGAGACTTGAATGAGATTATAAGGTAGACTGGTAGAGAAAAGAGTTGAAAGTTTGGCTTTTGTGGTTGAATGAGCGATGGCTCACCTTGCCTTTTTCACTGATTTTATAGATGCTGAATCTTATTTCAAGGGATGACCTACAGATTAGATAGGGTGTGAAAGGTACTTATGTGATCTTCTGAACGAGGGTTGTGAGATGGTGGAGAGACGACACGACTCACGGGCCGAGAAATTCGATTGTTCATGGTATCAGAGCCGTAAGGCAGATTCTCGATCCTAAACCCTAGTTTCCGGCCGCACCAACCCAGTGCCACCGCACCTCTGTCGTGCACTGTTTGCCGCCGATCGATATGACTAATACCAAGCCAGAGGATACTAGCAGCAGCGGAACCAAGGGTTCCGATGGTTCTCGTCCTACAAACTCGCCCTACTACCTACATCCGTCTGATCACCCGGGAATGAAGATTTGTCCCGTGGCTTTCAAGGGAGATAATTTTCAAGAATGGGATCTCGTCCTCCGCAACTCGCTTCGTGCAAAGCGGAAACTGGGTTTCCTTGATGGTTCTATCGCGCCGCCAGTTGATCCCAACGATATGGATGACTGGTGAAGCGTGAATTCAATGATCGTTGGATGGATTCTGCAGTCCATTGACGAGTCTGTACGGTCCTCAATCACCTTCTTTGAAACAGCGAAGGAGTTGTGGGACGACTTGAAGCAGCGTTTTTCAATTGGAAACGGTCCAAGAGTGCAACAACTGAGGCTTGATCTCGGGCGATGTACTCAGAACGGCAAAACTGTTGCTGCATACTATGGAGATCTGAAAAAAATATGGGACGAACTTGCCAACTATACTGTGTCTCGTCGATGCACTTGCGGTAAATGTGAATGCAAGTGGGCTGATGAATTGATCAAGGAACGAGACGAGGAACGAGTCCATCAATTTTTGATGGGGCTCGACGATGTTTACAATACGGTCCGGTCGAATCCGCTGGCTCACGATCCAATCCAGAAAATAAACCAAATATACTCCATGGTAATTCGGGAAGAACGTCATTTGATGGTTACTAAGAGCCGTGAAGAAAGGGTTGATGGTGGAGCGTTTGCTGTTCAAGGTGGAAATCGTGGGCGAGGCGAGCGCCGTGAACGAGACAGACAACGCGATCAAATTGCTCCCGGTTCTGAACAGCGGCGTGGTGATAAACCATGGTGCAGCCACTGTAACCAAGCAGGGCATGATATTAAAAGCTGCTACAAAATCATCGGGTATCCCGAATGGTGGGGAACTGATCGGCATGAGCAGCAACTTGCACTCCAGCGCGAGAAAATAGCAGCAACGACGGGCGCCTCCACCGGGGTTGGGTCTGATCGCACACGAGGCTGAGGACGTGGGCGTGGACTGGCTAACGCAGCAACCGGGGCTGAGGGATCGGGTCTGCAGCTTGGCGGACTGTCCTCAGCTGATCGTGCCGGAACGGGGCTGTCGGAGTCTCAATTTGCACAGTTGATGAATATGGTCCAGAATTCAGCAGGTTCTTCTAATGTTAAGCCTGGTACGTGTAATTCTAATTGGATACTAGACACCGGGGCGTCGTTCCACATGACGGGTGACGATTCTTTATTAACTGATTTGTGTACTGTGGCCACATCTACCATTGTGCTCCCGAACGGCGAGACAACGAATGCGAACAAAGCTGGAAGTTTGCGTTTTTCTGATCAATTTGTTATTCATCATGTGCTTTTTGTTCCAAAGCTGACTTGCAATTTAATATCAATTGCCCAATTATTAAAAGATCATAATTGTGTTGCTCGGATGACTGATAAGCTATGTATTTTGCAGGATCGCACTTCGATGAGTTTGATTGGAGCGAGTGAAGAGAGGAACTGTGTCTATTGGTTTCGTGCGGCTGCGCCGATTGCACATGCTTCATGGATGGACGTCATTTCACCCGCCTTGTGGCACTCCCGAATTGGTCATCCCTCAATTTCTGTTCTTAAATTTATGCCTAATATCCGAATAACTAGTCCCATGGAACCTTGTGATAGTTGTCATAGAGCAAAACAATCCCGTCCTTGTTTTCCGATTAGTCAAACGCATGCTTCTGATATGTTTAATTTAATTCATTGTGATGTGTGGGGTCCCTATCGGACTCCGTCCGCTCAAGGTGCTCATTATTTCCTTACTATAGTGGATGATTTTTCTATATATGTTTGGGTTTCTCTCATGAAGAATAAAACAGAGGTCGCATCTTTGATTTCAAAATTTTGTGTTATGACAAAGCGACAATTTGACAAAAATGTTAAGCGTATTAGAAGTGACAATGGGACTGAATTTACTAGTTTGCGCAATTTTTTTGATGAACATGGCATACTGTTTGAAACTTCTTGTGTGGGCACTCCTCAACAGAATGGTAGGGCGGAAAGAAAACACCGCCATATCTTGAATGTTGCACGTGCCTTACGCTTTCATGCTAATTTACCTTTGTATTTTTGGGGCGATTGTATTTTGACTGCATGCTATTTAATAAACAGAACACCGACCCCAATTCTAAACAATCGGACACCTTTTGAAATGTTATATGGTCGACCTCCGAGCTACGATCACCTTCGTACCCTCGGTTGTCTATGCTACGCCTCTATCATTCCAAAATCGTCCAACAAATTTGCTCCTAGAGCTCGAAAATGTGTTTTCATTGGCTATCCGAATGGACAAAAAGGTTGGAAAGTGCTTGACTTAGACACTAATGAAAGGTTCGTTTCCCGAGATGTTGTTTTCTATGAAAATAATTTTCCGTTTCAGCCTGCTGTTACCATACCTGTCCCTGACCAGCATGCTCCGAGTAATGATCATCCATCTATTTTTGATATTCACCATAACCCTACAACTCCACCGCAGATGGACGACAGGGGGAGTGGGGTTCAATCTCCTCTTGTCTCCATTCAAGATCATATACCTATCTCCACAGATGCTCCAACGCAGACGACTGACAGGGGGAGTGGGGTTCAATCTCCTCCTGTCGTCGTTCAAGCCGAAATTATGCCAAGCACCTCAAATGACCTTCCGCAGGTAGTTGACAGGAGTGGTGGGGTTCAATCCTCTCTTGTTACTGCTCAAGACATTGCTCGTCGTTCTACCCGTGATCGTGTACCATCTGTGAAGCTACGTGATTTCGTTTGCAATACCGTGCGGAAACGAAACACACCCCAGTCTCTTTCATCTCAACCGTCAGACTTGTCAGGTACATCCTACGCCATAGCTAATTATGTCACTTTTGATCGGTTTTCTGCTGGATATACTGCTTTTGCTGCTTCTGTTGAGTCTGTTACAGAACCACAACATTTTTCGGAAGCCGCTCGAGATCCTCGTTGGCGTAAGGCAATGGAAGCCGAAATTGATGCTTTGGAGCGCAACGGTACTTGAACCATGTCTACGCTGCCTCCAGGGAAAAAGCCTATTGGGTGTAAATGGGTGTTAAAATCAAGCGGAAGTCTGATGGTTCTATTGAGCGGTTTAAGGCGCGATTAGTTGTTCTTGGGAATAATCAAAAGGAAGGCATAGATTACAAGGAAACTTTCGCGCCCGTGGCCAAAATGGTGTCTGTGAGAACTTTTCTAGCTGTTGCTGCGGCTCGGAATTGGGAGTTGCATCAGATGGATGTTCATAATGCTTTTCTTCATGGGGATCTACATGAAGAAGTGTATATGCGGCCACCACCCGGTTTTTCTCAGCATGCCGTTGGAAAATTTTGTCGCCTGAATCGATCTTTATATGGTCTTCGACAAGCTCCGAGGAACTGGTTTGCTAAGCTAGCTACGACACTAAGAAGGTTCGGGTTTGTTCAATCACGTGCTGATTATTCCTTATTTTCCTATAATCATGATGGCATTACTATACATGTTTTGATCTATGTTGATGACTTGATTGTTGTCGGGAATGATTCCGCTGCGATTGCTAAGTTCAAAGGTCAACTAAGTTCTTGTTTCCATATGAAGGACTTGGGTACTTTGAAATATTTCTTGGGCATTGAGATTGCTCGATCTGTAGGAGGTTTATATCTTTGTCAGCGGAAATATACTCTTGACATTTTGAGTGAGGCAGGACTTTTAGGAGGCAAGCCTTGTGATTTTCCGATGGAACAGAATCACAAACTTGCTCTTTCTACGGCTCCTAAATTCGAGTCACCAGACAGGTTTCGGCGTCTCATTGGTCGATTGATTTACTTGACTATTACCCGTCCAGAGATCTGTTATGTTGTTCATACTCTTGCTCAGTTTATGCAAGATCCTACCATTGATCATTGGGACGCCGCCATCCGGGTCCTACACTATCTGAAGAGTCATCCGGGTCAGGGTGTTTGTCTTCCCAGTAAGTGTGATCTCAAACTTACCGCTTACTGTGATTCTGATTATGCCACATGTCCTATTACCCGTCGGTCTCTTACGGGTTACTTTGTTCAGCTTGGTTCTTCACCCATTTCTTGGAGAACTAAAAAGCAGAAGACAGTCTCTCGCTCTTCTGCAGAAGCTGAATATCGGGCTATGGCAACTGCCTGTTGTGAGTTGATTTGGTTGAAGTCTCTCCTTCGTTCACTTGGAGTACTTCATTCTGGTCCTATGCAATTGTTTTGTGATAGTCAGGCAGCACTTTATATCGCTGCTAATCCTGTTTTTCATGATAGGACTAAGCACATCGAGGTAGTTTGTCATTTTATTCGGGATCTCCTTCTCTCCGGCACGGTTTGTACAGCTCACATTCGCACACATCTACAACCAGCCGACATCTTTACTAAGGCCCTTGGATCACATCAGTTTCAGGTGTTATTGGGCAAGTTGGGCATTCGGGATTTTCATGCTCCAACTTGAGGGGGAGTATTAGTTTATATTAATATTAGTTTTGTTAATATTGTATTAATGTACTTTCCTTAGATAGATAGATAGGTTTGTTGGCCTCTATGTATATATACTCTCTTAGTTAATGAAAGCTGGAGCCTTTGGCAGTCTAAAATTACGATTGTTAAGAAATAAAAAGAATGGTCCATCAAATAAATTACAGGAGAGTAGTAGAGTCGGATGAAATCTCGATGGAGGTTTGGAAGTGTTTGGAAATGAGAGGCCTAGGGTGCATGATTAACAACG
The DNA here is from genome assembly GCA_964016875.1 of Fallopia convolvulus. Lineage (NCBI taxonomy): Eukaryota > Viridiplantae > Streptophyta > Magnoliopsida > Caryophyllales > Polygonaceae > Fallopia > Fallopia convolvulus. The sequence goes on from OZ024737.1 coordinate 36,579,499, forward strand.
CTCTTTAATATTACTTTCAGAACGGTCAAGATGTCGAATGAGTGTAGGCTTAGTAATTTGATCCCAAATATAAAAACAAGGGAGATGTGCAGAAATGTAACAACTACAGGGTATCAAACTGCTTAATCACAGAATGAAAGTGTAGCACAAGGCTCGAGATGAGGTTGAGGAGGCTAGTTAGAGTGTTAGAGAATCAGTTTAGTTTTATGTCCGAGAGGTCTTCTATTGAGGCTATTCCCGTGTTGAGGAGGCTAATAGAGGCGTACATAGAGAGAAAAAAGAATATGCACATAGTTTTCATCGACTTGGAGAAAGCATATGACAAAGTACCGAGAGAGTTGATTTGTAAATGTTTGGCAGGTAAGGAAGTGTGTGGCACATTTATTAATGTAGTCAAAGACATGTATGAGGGCTCGATGACCAGGGTGTGCACCTCAAGTGGGGATACCGAGGTTTTTAAGGTGGAGGCAAGTCTTCATCAAGGTCCAACCTTAATTTCCTTCCTTTTTATGCTGGTGATGGACGTTTTGACGAGGGAGATTCAGGGAGAGATCTCGTGGTGCATGTTGTTCACAAACGATATTGTGTTGGTGGACGAGTCTAGAGCCGGAGTCAACATTAGGATTGAAATTTGGAGGGAGAAGCTAGAGTTTAAGAATTTCACGGCGAGTAGGACCAAGACGAAAATGTAGAGTTCAGGTCCGGGCAAGGTGCAACCCCTAGTAAGGAAGGAAAGTTCCAGGTATTTGGGGTTAGTTTTGCAGAGTGACGGAGGCATAGATGAGGACATCACACATCGGATCCAGAGGGGTTGATAGAAGTGGAGGGCAACGCCGGAGGTTCTTTGTGACAAAAAGGTACTGCTCAAGCCAAAGGAAAAGTTCTACAGAACAATGATCAGACCGGTGAGAATCTAGATAAGTTGGGTGGGGTGGCCAGTAAAGGAGATAAGCTGCGAGAATCAACATTGCGCTGGTTTGGACATGTTCAAAGGCGAGGCCTTGAGGAGCTAGTTCGTAGGTGTGAGAGCCTGGTCTTTGGAGACGTACATAGAGGAAAAGGACGTACAACTGAAAAAATATTGGAAGATAGTATAAGGTAGGATGTCAGCCAGTTGGGCATTTCGAGGATAATCAAGACAGGGCTACTTTACCCCTTTCTTTCTTTTATGATAGTTTGACTGAACTAAGAAAAAAATAGCATTGAAATCTATTTTTATTATTGATCGATTAGAATTGTCTCCCAGGATCTATAATTGCCTCAAAAATTCCAATATACATACATTATTGGACCTATTGAATAACAATCAAGAAGATTTTATGAAAATTGAGCACTTTCACATAGAAGATGTAAAACAAATATCGGGCGCTCTCGAAAAGCATTTCGTAATTAAATTACCTAAAAAGAGGGTTTAAATTCATTGAATTTTTTTTAGAATTCAATCGATGTATCTAGGAAAAGTTCACTTTGAAGCACCTATTCCCTAGATACCCACGTCAGATTTTTTTAGAAATGAATCAATTTAAAAAAGACCTAAAGTTAGAGATTTATCAATCGGTAAGGTTACTCAAATACCTAACCAAAGGGCCACTACAGTGCCAACCAAAAAGATGTTGGATGGAGGACATTTGAGGGGTGGACAGCTAGTCACCTGAACAGACTGGTCCACGGGAGCCTTGAGGTTTTGGCGCTATGTTTTGGTTTTATGTTTTTATTTGATGTTTCGGTTTTTGTTTATGTTTCGACTTTGTTTTTTGGTTGGCCTTGTTTTCTATATGTGTTATGTGGTCCCATCAGGTCTTTTGGACACTCCTCCTTTGCGTTAAGCCAGGGGTGCCCCATCTTGGCCCCTGCAGATTTTTCATAAAAGAAATCACACTGGGTAAATGTTGTTGTTGTACTTTGATTTCAAGGCTCAAATCGTTGACTCATATTTAGCACTTGCACTCTCTTGATGGAGGTCGTTTGTAAAGACTATGAATTGCCTAGTAATTATAATATTAAATTACTCTTCCTATTATTAACGACTTTTGGGATGGAATTAGGATGCACTATGAGTTTATGACTTTATGTATTGGATCGTGTATGTAGATTGGGATGATCACTCCTTCATTCATATTAGTCTAACGGACTTTGACATTACTATTTGACTAATTTTTTTGGTCAAGATATTATTCATGGGAGTTGAAACGGAGATGACTGAAGGTATTGATGGACTAATTAAATTACTTTTTTAGTTGAAGGACTAATTAAATTAATTAGGTAGACACGTGCAATGCTTTGTTTGATAACTAAATATAATTTATCTAATTGATTTGCGGTTTTGATTGGTTGTTTGGTAAAGCGAAAAGGAAGCTTTCATTGATTGCTATGTGACATAATAATAAGCAAGATATCGTACAATTTCACGAAATCGTTACCATTTCCATTTTGATTAGGTTGCGGGATAATGCTAGCTTTTCTGCTTGATTATTTGATTAGGAGGAATTAAAAGTTCGGCTCTTGTAGCTTTTTTTTTCCGTTTTCCCCGATTCGATTGGTCCGCTCTAGTTCAAATTGGGTATTGTAGACAAAAACTTAAGAAAACAAAGTTCCGTATCCCTAGGGAATGAAAATTCAATTATTGCTTATATTATAAGAGAGCAATTTGACAATGTTATAAGTTTGAATGCAAAGAAAAATGACCACTAGAATGTTGAATAAGCAAAAGTTATGAGACTTTTTGAGCCTATACAAGATGCTCATAGGAGAAAATTAACGAACTTAGAAATTGAAGGTGATAGTCTGTTAGTGATCAATGCGCTCAAGGGGAGTCATTGCAGACATTTTACTTACTTTGCAATCAACATGATAATTGCAGACATTCTGCTTACTTTGCAATCCTTCGAGGTGGTCATTACCAAACATGTACCTCGAGATTGTAATCCTATGGCAGATTTGATTGCAAAACTACACTATAATTGTAGCATCAATCAGATTTTCAACCATGGAGGGGTCCTAACCCTCATCCGAAAGGATGCCCTAGACTGACCTCGTCTGCCTAATTTTTACCTATTAACAAAAATGGTAATTTGTTCAACTTTTTTATAAGAAATGAGCTACTAGCTCGTTACAAGACAAACACTAAGCTATCTGAATATTACAAGGTCAACCTAAATCATCACAACGGAAGATTTAAGAAAATCAAATAATAGAGGATGATCACGAACGCAAACATTAAACTGAGAGACATCGAAGGGATCAAACAACGATCCTGGAAAAAAAATTGAAATAGCAAAACTAAGCTGATTAAAACAAAAACACCTTCTAGAGAGGAAATTTGCCGTTGAATTGCATTTTATGAAACAATGAAAAAACATCACACAAGGAATAAAAAGCAACAAAATGACGGATGCCATTAACACAATAACAACAACAACAAAACAACGACAACATTAACCCAGTGAGGTTTCGCTACAACGAAATATGATGTGTCAAGATGTAGGTCCCCCTGCCCAAAGTAAGGGCGTATGCCCGATAGACCCGCGTGGAGCCCAATCTACACAACACAAACTGCATAAACTCTGCACAACTCAGAAAGTTAGTATGAAACACCAAAACGTACACACAAAGTAGAAAAAAAAACAGACAAAGCGCGAAAGAGACGAAAGTAACAAACAAAAGCAACACACAAACACGCCCCAGTGAGTCGTGGAATCCTGCCCTCTATTATGTCGACTAGTTGTCTACCACTCTTATCTTCTCTCTCCAGTCGTCCTCTTATCTTCTCTCACCGATTATCCCTGCGCTCTGCCAAATCAACCAAAATCCCCAGAAGTTTTATATTTTATTTTATGTTGTCCTTCCAACACTTCTTCAGTCGACCCAAATTAGCATGGTGAGCGATGCTCTTTAAGATTCTACGCACCAATTACATTTGCTACCGGGAATGATAAAATAGCTAAGACATTAGTAATAAAATCTCTATAAAATGTGTACATCTATCGATAAGGATACAGGATCATAAGATAACCTACAATTGCTACCTCGCATACGAAAGCACAATAGCTCAAAAGACACTAATCTATACAGTATTGTTTTTGTATTTCGATTTTGAATTTTGATAATAAAACTGTATGTCAGGTTTCTCAGAGAAATTATTAAGAGTGAGTTATAAGAATTATATAGATTGCTTAAATAATTTTCAAGGCCCGAATTGTTGACTTTCGTTACTTTTACATTCTCTTGATGGATATATTGATTGACTAATTAAAGTAATTAGGTAGACTCACATGTAATTTTTGCTTGATAATTAAAAATAGCTATGTGTTGGGTAGACTGTAGAGCGATGAGATAAGATTTGGTGGATGATCAATTCCAAGAAATCGTTATCATTCCCATTTGAGTAGTTGCGTGATAATGCTAGTTTTCCTTCCTAGTTCCTATCACCCATTTATTCCCCATTGAAGACTCTCAATGATTTGGGCATCTACAAAGAGGTTATTGTAGGCGCCAGTACGAAGGTGCCAAGTTTTTGTTCTCAATAATTCACGGAGGGGCAGAAAGGTAGACCGAGAAAGAGGTGAAAGAAGGTTATAAAACAAGATTTCACTATTTTGACAATTTCAGCGTATTTGACGATGTGTACGAGTAGGTGGAGGAACCGAGCCGACCAAATTAAGCTTTGAATTGCTCAAGCTTAGCTCGATTAAAAATAGGTGAGCTCGAACTCGAACACGAGCTTGGTTCGTTTTAACACACACTAAATTCGAGCTTAGCTCGCGACTGATATGAGCTTGTGGACAACTCATTACCCAATCATTTATACAAGCAAATGAATATTAAAAGTAAAGTATTATTTATACATAGTGGATCTTATTCACGAGCATATAATTTAGCTTGTTATGAACGTATAATGTAGCTTGCTCATGAGGATATAATTGAGCTTGATCATAAACAAATGAGACGAGTTTTCTTGTGTTCAAGCTCAATTTATTTATCTTTCGAGCCTTAAAATTGTGCTCAAGCTCGGATCGTTTACAAATCAAGGCAAACACAAGCAAAATACTTAACCTAACTGAATACCGGCCGAGTAACTCACTGACGCCTTTGTTCATTTCAAAGTCCGCCGAACAAAGCTCAAATAGCTGGCCATCCATGGAGGTGAGGCGAATAGAAATGGATGTGGAACAAGAATTTAATCTGTTCTCCAATCTGTCAAAGAGAGCCAGGAATATATGGTGGATCTCATTTGGTTCATATACGACTTCACTAACAAAGTTTCAAGCTAAAAATGCTAAGAACTAGTAAATAGCTCCGAGTGATGGACAGTTTTAGACGAAGGTAAAATCTCCCAGGTTCGAGAGTACTATGTTTGGCTTCCACCTATGATAAAATAATTGTTGCATAGGAAGATATATTCTTCACAAGCTCATTGTGTATTCTTCACTGATTTAGTGTTACTGTCCAATTATATAGGGAGTATAGAGCTTGATCGAGGGAGTATCCAACTAATTAATACATGACATATTGATGGATGGATTATTCTATAATGTGCCATAAAGACTCGCGATACGAAATTTCAATTCAAAAGATTTGGTTAGGTGAAATATGAAATGTGAGTCAAAAAAATTAATCACTCATCAACCTAAGCGGAAAATAATGTAGCAACACCTATGATAAAATGAACAAGAGCCCAAATTAATTAGTAGAGCCAAGACCATAATACATGATTATTATAGATTGCATTAAACTTATCAAGCAAATGTATAAAAATATAAATTTGGTAAACTTGCCGTGTAACTTGATCTCAAGACTTGATCTCAAGAGATTGACAGACAAGTCAAACCTTCCCACGGATTTTGTAACTCAAAACCAACTTGGGATGATTTAGCAATTTCGCTGCAAATCTAGCAATCAAAACTGAAATTTCAAATCAAGTGATATCAACAGATAACGTAGCACTTCGACCCCAGATGAGTGATAGGCTATTTTCCTACACCGCAAGTATACGGTTCGGTTGTAGTAATCAAGGTGTCGAACACAGGGAACTTGTAGTATTGATTATAACACGATTCAGTAGACTAAGCCAAAAATAAGAAAAAGAAGTTGTAATTGTATTCAGAAATAATTAAAATCAAAAGTAAGAAGAAACTATCAATGGAGAAAAGCATTCCAAGGTCAGGATTCCCACAATGATTATTCAGTAGATTACCGGTGATATTTATTTGGATTTCAATTCAAATGTTGTTTGAAGGACTAACTATCTCAAATGTTAACATTAACTCTTTTCAGACGATTAATGCATGTACCTAGACTCGACTAGCAATCACTCTCGCACAAAGCAAGTCTTATTTAGGTCCTTTAAGTTCTTTAGAGATCAATGAATCAATAGAAATAACATCCGCTCTCGCGCTCAGTTAAGACTACTCAATCAATAATTTCTAGGATAGGTTAAGTTCCACAAGTGAATTAAGTCACTCTCGCACAAATAATTCAACAAGTTCAAACCTAGGGATCTAACATGAATTAACAATTTGTGAATTCAATTCAATCAATCTCTTGTTATTCTTATCTCCTCTCGGTCTCAAATTATAACAAGATTCCTAATTCAAGCAAATTAGGTCATTAAGCATCCTAGGTTGAATCAAACAACAATTCAAATCTCAATTCAACCAATCATCACCATTAAATCTACCTATTAAACCATTGGGTTCACCCTTCCTTAGAACTAAGAAATTAGCTAGACATAATATGGAGAGATAAGAAATCTAAATCAAAGAGAAACATACCAATTGTCTTTTCAATAGATCTAAATTCAACTCCAATCAAGTCTTGCCAAAAATCCACAAATCTCCAATCTAGGGTTCTTCAAAGAGAGAGGCTAAGAAAATAATACGTAATCCTCATCCAAACTTAATCTCTAAGTATTTATATGAAACCCTAAAAACAAGATAGAAAAGGCCCGAAATTAATAAATAAAACACGCGGAGGAGAAATTTCGGAAAAAGACGCGACTCGGTCTGAAACTCGGTCGAGTTTCAGACCGAGTTTTGTAAAACTCGGTCCAGAACTCGGTCGTGACCTGGACCGAGTTTTGGGCTGGTGCACTGCTCCGTTTGAAATGTTAAATGAGCTTCCTCCCGTGCCTTCCACCGAGCTTTTGCCAATCTTCTCTTCAATTCCTTGCATCCGCTTGACTCCTAGACACTTCCTATCGGGTTGCTCCTCTTGCCCTTGTCCTTGTCGTTGCCAAAACTCCTTGAATCCACCTCCAAATGATCCTGAAATCGAACAAAGCAAGAATAGAAACCGAAACTACAAAATCTACTAAAAAGACAATAAAACCAAGAGGAAAATAAAATAAAAACAACTAAACTAAGGAAATAAACATGCTTTATCCTAGACTAAAATGCATGTTATCAAAATCCCCCAAGCTTAAACCTTGCTTGTCCTCAAGCAAGAAATAGAATCTGACACCCCACAAAACAAGCAAGTCATGCATCCATCTTGACAACGAACTAGACAAAGAGTTTAGAAGTATAGATCAACAATCAAAATCATAGCGTGCATTTGAGAAATTCAAAGAAACTGAGTCAACATATTCATTCTAGACCTCACTTAGGATAATGTGTTTTTCGCTCTCTCTCATGTGTTTAAATAGGACGTGTTTCACTCAAATCTCACATTTGAAAGCTTGGCTACCATAGGCTTGCAAAAGCGTTCTAAATCTCCACCGCATGGGACCTTGCATCCAACAATGATCAAGAGGTCTTTTATTGGGTTGTAATGGGGCCAAGGTGATAAGAAATAGGTGGGGAAATATTTAGGCCATGTGGTGCTAAATCCCGGGAATCTAGACTTAACTAAACTCGATTGAACACCATGTCTCATGATTTTCTTTCCAAGCAACTTATTCCCATACACCAACACCCTTTATTCCCTTATTTCTCATACTCTTTTTTTCCTGTTTGCTTTGTTTTTTTTTTCCTTTTTTTTTTCTTTTTTTTTTTTTCAAAGCATTTTATTGATTTTTTTCTTTTTCTTTGATTTTCCAAGATAAAAAATACTAGCACATTACACAACCCAATCACCAAATACATATAAGTCTCCCCCAAGCTTAGCTTGCAACCACAGAGTCAATCAAGTAATTATCCTAGTTCCCGGATGGGTCAGGCTTATAAAGGCTCGGATTAATTTTGTGGAGCTTCAAACGAATAAGGCTAATTTAGGCTCGAAAAGGGGCTTCAAAAAAAGATAATATGCAGGGTGGATAAGGAGTATAAAGGCTAAGAAAATAGTGCCTCAATCACTTCAAAGTCGCATGCAAGAGTCATAAGAGCGGTCTTGAAAAAGAGTCTAAAGCAAGTTCTAGAGGAAGCAATCAAAGTGAGCATCACACATAAAAAGAAAGGACATCATGACATTATTTAGTCCTAAGAAAGGCAAACAATAATCCTCACAAGGCTTTTTGTCTAGAATTTTAATATTAACTCAAGTTTCAAAGAATATGCAAGCTCATTCAATCATCAAGCTAATTCATAACATAGCTAGTCATCATCAATATTTTAAGCATTTCAAGCAAGTCAAGGGGTTAGAATTCCATAGAGAAAATTTTGAGGACAAGGGGCATTTCACTTGAAGAGAAATCCATAGCTCCTAGAATGCAAATTTTTTATATATTTTTTTTTTTTGCAAGCAAAATTCAAACTAAATATGCAAACTAAACTATATGCAATGCAAAACATGAAAATGTTCTCACCCCCAAGCTTAAAACCTACATTGTCCCCAATGTAGAGAATAAAAGAGATAAAGATAAGAAAACACTAACCTTGGGTTGCCTCCCAAGCAGCGCTTGTTTAAGGTCGTTAGCTCGACATCCCATCTTCTTCAAGTTCTTGGGTCAGGAGGGTCTTTGGTACTCACCTTGACTGGATCAGGGTCTTCTACAAGCTTCAACCTATTTCTTTGCACTTTGAACTTCCCCGAGTTTTTATGCCAAAGCTCAGTTCCTCCTTCTTTTAAAACTCGAGTTACTATGTATGGCCCTGACCATCTTGTTCCTTTGCTCCCAGGAAACATGTTGGATCTTTCATGGAATAACATCACCTTGTCTCCTCTTTTAATCTCAGCTTTTGCTCGATCCTTCTTCTTTTTGTTGTGATCTCTACCCTTCAAATCCGTAGCAATATCACCATCCATGAAGCTTTTAACTTCCAAGGTTTCTTGAAAGGGTTGAGCAATATCAGATTGAATCTCCTCATTACCCAGCTTCACTTCAATATTACAACAAGCTACTTTGACAGTCTCTTGTGGAGGATTTTTTTGCACTTCAAGGAAGTTATCTTTGAAATATTCATACTCTATCTTCTCTTCCCCAATAGTGAGTGAGATCTTGTCAAACCTGAGATCAATGTTAGCTCCAGCAGTGGCTAAAAAGGGTCTCCCAAAGATGATAGGAGTCCTATCATTCATCATCTCCATATCAAGGATCACAAAATCTCCTGGTATAAAGAACTTGCCCACCTTCACTGGAAAGTTCTCAATAATGCCCACAGGATGAGTGATTGAATTATCAGCCATGATAAGACGCATCTTGGTTGGAATAGGATCACCCAGATTCAGATTTTTGCAGATTGATAATGGCATGATATTAACACTAGAACCAAGATCACAAAGGCAATCATATTGAAGAGAACCAAAACCAGCAGGGATAAAGAACTCACCTGGATCTTTTAGCTTTCTTGGCATCTTCTCAACTTGATCCATTACCAAGGCGACTGTCTCATAGTCTTCAATCCTCCTCTTTTTGCATAGAATCTCCTTCAAGAATTTTGCATATGTAGGCATTTGAGTGAGGACATCGATGAAAGGAATGTCAATGTGGAGCTTCTTTATCATACTCATGAATTTCCCAAATAGTTGCTCTTGCACCACTTGAATCTTCCGTTGTGGGAAAGGTAGAGGCGGTTTGTAAGGTGGGGGAGCAATATATTTAGGTTCTTCGTCATTAGATGGCTTCTCTATTGTCTTTTCTGCAACTCCTTCTTTCACCGGTGGGAGCTCTTCAAGCTCTTTTCCACTCCTTAGAGTGACAACCCGACATTGCTCCTTAGGATTGACTTCAGGTTGCCCAGGCAATTGACCAGGCGGTCTAGGAACATTCAAAGCTTGTTGAGCCACTTGTTGTTCTATGATCTTCAAATTCTTCCCCTGAGCTCTCACTTCTTCTGTTAGCGTCTTCATGGAGGTGGCAAGGCTTTCAATAGCAATCTCCCATGCAGGCTTTTGGGAGGGTTGAGCATCTTGGTTTGGGTGCAGTGGAGCCCTTGGTGGAAACCCAAGAGGTGCTTGTTGTTGTGGCTGATTGTTCCCATAAGAGAAGTTAGGGTGATTTCTCCAACCAGGGTTGTAGGAATTAGAGTAGGGGTCATTCCTAGGCCCCCTGTCAAAGTTACTCATGTATCTCACCTCCTCCTCATGTGGTTCCTCCTTAGAAGCAAACAATTCACAAGATTTGATGGTATGATCACTAGCTCCACAAAACTGACAAACAACACTCGAAACAACTTGAGAAGGACTTCCACTAGTAGAAACGGGAGAACCATTCATCTGTAATTTCAACTGTCTGATCTCCTGAGTCATGGCATCAATCTGTGCCTGGTGCAAAGTCTCTTTATCAACTTCATAAAGCCCAGTTGATCTCTTAGAACTTGGAAGAGAACGAGTATCATTATAATAGTGAGTGTGTTGAGCAATGTCCTCAATCTGATCCCAAGCATTATTAACATTCATCTTCATAATAGTACCTCCAGATGAGGCATCAATGAGCAGCCTGGTGGTGTTGTCAACAGCATTGTAAAAAGTGTGAAGAAGCACCCACTTGTCTATTCCATGGTGAGGACATAACAATAGAAGCTCTTTGAACCTCTCCCAACCTTCATAAAGAGATTCCCCATCCTTCATCTGAAATGAACTGATCTGATTCCTCATCTCTGCAGTCTTCTTAGGTGGGAAATACTTGGTCAGGAAAGATTTGGCCAACTCATCCCATGTACTGATAGTGCCACGAGGCAGGGCCTTGAACCATGCTTTAGCCCTGTCTCTTAGAGAGAATGAAAAGGTGCGCAAATAAAGCGCGTCATCAGAAACGTCATGAATCTTCACCGTATCCATAAGCTCCAGAAAAGTGTTGAGATGTTGGTGAGGATTCTCAGAAGGTAGACCTCCAAACTGATTCTGCTGAACCATATTAATCAGAGATGGCTTCAGCTCAAAATTCCTGGCCTGAATGGGAGGTCGGACCACACCAGCTGTGGGTCCTTGATGGCGTGGCAACACATAATCACCCAATGTCATAGGTGGTTGAGCATTCAGCTGTTGTTGCAACAATTGTTGTTGTTGTAGTTGTTGTTGTTGTTGCAACAACAATTGTTGTTGTGCATTTGCCTGATCGCCTTCCATAGCTTGGGTTTCAGCTTCCCTTTGCTCTCTTCTTCTCCTATGAAAAGCACGCTCGGGTTCAGAATTGTAGTTATTTAGTGCACTAGCGCTCAGAGTTCTTCTCATAAGAAGGAGAACAAACTGAAACCAAAACCAAAAAGAAACAAATTAAAAATAAAAACAAGACTTAATCTACCGGTTGTGGAACACAACCAATACTTGAAAAGTTCCCCGGCAACGGCGCCAAAAACTTGATAGGCTATTTTCCTACACCGCAAGTATACGGTTCGGTTGTAGTAATCAAGGTGTCGAACACAGGGAACTTGTAGTATTGATTATAACACGATTCAGTAGACTAAGCCAAAAATAAGAAAAAGAAGTTGTAATTGTATTCAGAAATAATTAAAATCAAAAGTAAGAAGAAACTATCAATGGAGAAAAGCATTCCAAGGTCAGGATTCCCACAATGATTATTCAGTAGATTACCGGTGATATTTATTTGGATTTCAATTCAAATGTTGTTTGAAGGACTAACTATCTCAAATGTTAACATTAACTCTTTTCAGACGATTAATGCATGTACCTAGACTCGACTAGCAATCACTCTCGCACAAAGCAAGTCTTATTTAGGTCCTTTAAGTTCTTTAGAGATCAATGAATCAATAGAAATAACATCCGCTCTCGCGCTCAGTTAAGACTACTCAATCAATAATTTCTAGGATAGGTTAAGTTCCACAAGTGAATTAAGTCACTCTCGCACAAATAATTCAACAAGTTCAAACCTAGGGATCTAACATGAATTAACAATTTGTGAATTCAATTCAATCAATCTCTTGTTATTCTTATCTCCTCTCGGTCTCAAATTATAACAAGATTCCTAATTCAAGCAAATTAGGTCATTAAGCATCCTAGGTTGAATCAAACAACAATTCAAATCTCAATTCAACCAATCATCACCATTAAATCTACCTATTAAACCATTGGGTTCACCCTTCCTTAGAACTAAGAAATTAGCTAGACATAATATGGAGAGATAAGAAATCTAAATCAAAGAGAAACATACCAATTGTCTTTTCAATAGATCTAAATTCAACTCCAATCAAGTCTTGCCAAAAATCCACAAATCTCCAATCTAGGGTTCTTCAAAGAGAGAGGCTAAGAAAATAATACGTAATCCTCATCCAAACTTAATCTCTAAGTATTTATATGAAACCCTAAAAACAAGATAGAAAAGGCCCGAAATTAATAAATAAAACACGCGGAGGAGAAATTTCGGAAAAAGACGCGACTCGGTCTGAAACTCGGTCGAGTTTCAGACCGAGTTTTGTAAAACTCGGTCCAGAACTCGGTCGTGACCTGGACCGAGTTTTGGGCTGGTGCACTGCTCCGTTTGAAATGTTAAATGAGCTTCCTCCCGTGCCTTCCACCGAGCTTTTGCCAATCTTCTCTTCAATTCCTTGCATCCGCTTGACTCCTAGACACTTCCTATCGGGTTGCTCCTCTTGCCCTTGTCCTTGTCGTTGCCAAAACTCCTTGAATCCACCTCCAAATGATCCTGAAATCGAACAAAGCAAGAGTAGAAACCGAAACTACAAAATCTACTAAAAAGACAATAAAACCAAGAGGAAAATAAAATAAAAACAACTAAACTAAGGAAATAAACATGCTTTATCCTAGACTAAAATGCATGTTATCAATGAGTCTGTTATAAGATGTACTATTTCCTCAGGCAAAAATCACAGAATCAAGGGGAAGAAATGCAATAAAACAAAAGCGTATTCAAGATTTTGATCATCTGCCTGCTCATATCATAGTTGAACATCGTTCAGCATGTTCTTTTTACACTTAGTTTTTTTGAACAACAAAAGCTTCCTGCTGAGTTACCAGCAAGCACTAGTAGAGTAAGAGAATTATAGTCAAGCTCCTCCGATCTCATTCACTAGTGCAGAGAAAAACTCTACCATTTTGTTAATATCCGATGCTACTAAACCTTTTTCCTCAATCTGCTAAGTCAGGTCAGCGAGTAGGCCCTCCAAAAGCGGGTCTCATGTAGGAATCGTCGAACCTCCTCCAGTACGAATGGATGGTGTACACAGGTCTATCGAGCAACATAGTCAAACTGTCCTTGGCCCTGCTTAGATTAGTGGTAGTTGATTCCTCCAGTGAAAGGAACGGGACGTCCAAGTCTTCTTTTGGAGACCTTGTCTCGTGAAAGGCGTTGCATGTTTGGTGTGGAAGCAGGCAGTGGATTAGAGGCTTTGTTAGGAACCCGAAAACCTGCAAAATTTAAAAAGGGATGATAAGCGGTTTTCAAAGGGGGCGAGTTCTTTTTCTTGGTGTGTTGGAAAAGATTTAGAGGCTTGCTTACTTACTAGTGTTGTAAAGAGGACGACAATCACAGTGTTTGTGACCATCGTAGCATTGACTGGGTCCAATGTAACGCCGGAGTACGTGAACTTAAGATACAAAAAGAGAGTTGTAAGGAGTGTGCATTTAAAACAAGAGTTGCGTAGAAAAGGAAGAGAACCTGTTTGAAGGCAAGTGCAATAGAAACAGCTCCTCTCATCAATCCAGCCCACCATATAACGACCTTAAACAGTACCAGGCAGCCCATTAAATTACAAAAATGCTAACAGAGATCATTCATGAATTGAAAGTACAAATGAGATTTTGGGTAATTACAGCAGAAACATACTTAGATTGCCTGTTTTTTATGAAGACAGCAATTGAACAAAAAACTGCACAAAAGCACCTATAAATTGACATCTGCATTCAGAAATGACACCCTCACCTTAATACTCAACCATTAAAAATGTTGAAAGTAAAAATGAGATTTTGGTCTTTTCCTTTATTTTCCTTTATTTTGGGCGCATCCTCATGCTCATTGGCTTTTATACACTGCCTTTGAGATGGATTTAGTCCTTATATCAATTTTGGTGCATTTTTAGTTATTATTACCACATAGCTGAATTTCAGCTTTTCTTGGGTCTATTGGGCGTACCCCCTTTCCCTTGGGCAGGGGTACCCCCATCTTGACCCCCCAGATTCCGTTGTAACGGAGCCTCACTGGGTCAATGATGATGATGATGATGATGATGATGATGATGATGATGATGATTGGATCGGGACTAAAGGAATTTTTTAAGAGATTGTTTTATGAGTGTTTTAACGGAAACAGATCAATTTTAAAAGGTAGTTTTGTATAGCTTACATTCTTTTTATACACAAAATTCAATAATCAAATATTTAATGAATGCACATAGAGGGTAGGGTTTGGAATTCTGTGTAACGTTGTCGTATCATAAAATGTTGTATATCTAACCTGATTCTTGAATGTGATGGATGATCTTCTGTCATAGTTTCTTCTGTTCATGAAGTTTGAGAAGGCAGACAGGGGAAACACAAAAGCAGCACGTCCAACTAATATAAGGAAAACTATGCAAGCATATATTTGTATGGATCTCCAGTTACTGCAAGCAAACATATGCATGCCCATACACCGAAGTTCAGAAATTCTGGTTAGTGTGATCTAGAGCTACACTAAGTCAAAAATGGAGGGGGACAAGTATTTCATACTCCAACTTGGTCATTCTCCACTTTTCTATGTCAAAAGCATCAGTTCCCACATAAAGGAAAATGAATGCCTCTGCAATGAATGACATTGTTGCAAACACATGCCTGCAAGTACATCAAGGGAAAACAAGATAAGAGTTAAGTGTCATGACTCATGAGAGTACTTGCTTAAGCAAAGGTAGCATAAAGGCAAGACTAATTCACTGCAACCAAAAGGTGGAAAAGATAATAGTTAACACTCACTACCAATTAAGACTTTTCAAAGCAGTATACACTCACCTTGTTGTAATTCTTGAATTCTCAGTTACATTATGCCATGCATAGTGTGACATAACAATTCCGCAGAAGAAGACTGTTAGGATTCCACTCAGTTCAAACAGCTGCATTTTGAAAGAAAGGTTATTGTTGAATTGGCGAGATCATTTTCTAGTTTATCATTCATAAATAAAAATAACCTGCAAATCATTATTCATGTAAGTGCTGTCCAAGCTCAACAAAACGATGTGGTTTTACCTCAGCAGCCATGTATGACAAATATGCCATCAGAACCATCAGAGAGATTTCTCGATCAGTAGAATGCCTAACAAGGAAAGAGCAAATAAAATAGAGGAGAAATGTTTAAGGCTTTTCTAGTTGGCAGACTCTTCATCGTGACCAGAGACAGAATCAATGAATTCAATGTTTAAGCCAGCCATTAGCACTTACCTGCTAAAATACAAGACCTTGAGAGCATATGCAGTTAGAAGTCCTGCCTAAAGACCACAAGTTTGAAGAAAAATAAAGTATTATACAAGACATGTCAACAGATCAAGCATAAAGTGTAATTAAGAGAAAAACAAAATCATTTTTCCAACATACCAGTAACAAGCACCAAAGATCTTATACTCTCACTATGATCCTGAAAAATGACAGAATTGCCTACTAACTTCAATACTTAAAACATGTTTACCCACAAGATATTTGCTATTAGCTCCTTCATGTCAAGTGGTGATAACCAAGAAGTCCATAATTACTAACTATTGATGACACAGCATAGAGCAACAAGAGAAATTTGCTAAATATTTGGCTTGAGTCTGCAATTATGCTGTGATCAGACTTCTTGCAGTGCAATGTTCAAGATCTAGTAAAGTCAAGCGAATGAAGAATTATTGGAAATGATACTTGATTTCGAACCGCGATGAAATTTGAAACCATAAATCTGATGAAACTATGATACACCAAGTAGTCTAGATAAAGCAATTTTTGCATGATGGGATTGAAGCTACAAAGCAACCTGAGATACCGAATACTGATAATTATTTCATCTCCAAGCGCAATGCTTCTATACATAAATGGAAACAGAAGAAACAAGCTTACAGCAACCCCAAGAAGTGTGCTTGAGAAGAAGAGGTACAAGAAATCTCCAATGAGATGGAGACCCTCACGACCATCAGGGTTGTTAACATCCAGCTTCTGAATCGCATTAAAGAGAACAACGGATGTTGCATCATTGACAACTCCTTCCCCAAAAACAAGACTGTACAGCAAGGGAGTCTCATCTTGATGAAGAACCTGATAACTCAGAGCAACAATGATGAAAAGCAATCAAACTAATAGAACTTTCATATTTGCTTCTGGTTGACAGCAAAGAAGTCCTTACTTGTAGAGTGCACACAGTGTCAGTTGCTGAAAATATTGTCCCGATTGCTGAATTGCATTCAAAAAGCCCAGTTTATTAAAGGATCAAATCCCACATATCTATAGACGACGTCAATTGGTGAAATATCAATAAAAAAGAAAAGTCAAGCTTTGAACAATACCGAGATAATCCCGTGTAGTCAGACCATGGAATCCAATTTTAGGAAATAGCCACCAGCTACCTACGTTTCCATCAAAAATTCTATTCATGCAAACAAATAAAATGGAAGTAGAAAGCTAAACTAGAACAAGTGCAACATATTGATTACCAGCAGCTATGAGAAACGTTGATATAAAAACGCCAACCACACCAAACAGCATAATTGTCAGAAAGTTGTGGAAGAACTGTTTCTTCTTGACCTGAAACCTACACAAGATTATCATTGCAAAATCATTCTCAATTTTGCAAAATCCCATTGTCCAGTTCTTCCATCTACGCCAAATAGAACGGTAGTTCATACCCGGCGTTGAAGATAATTGGGGGGAGAAGATAGATGAAGAATACTTCTTCGTTAAATCGTAAAATTCGAGAGCTCTTCCCCTTGCTTATGAATAGACATACCATCCCAGAAATGCAACCCTAGGCAACACCAATAAATTTCGGAAATCAGATTCGAGATTTGAGCAATTGCATAGCAATGCTAATGATATTAATCAGCAATTTACTACGAAATAATCAGGTCCGCTCAAAAACAAAAGTGATGAATTAGGGCTTACGATAATAATGGCGGCGATAGATTCATTAACCCAGCGATTATCCTCGAGAAGCTGGCCGACGACGAGAGTGAAGCAAAGCACCGCCACGTACACCGTTATCGGCACCACCTGCTTGTGATCGGCGCCTAAGTTCTCCGCCGCCGCGGAAGCCACCGAATCCACCACCATTATCCCAGGAAACCGGAGACAGAGAGTGAGAGGATGAAGAAGCAGCGAGTTCAGAGTACTGTCGATTGCTCGTTTCACTACACAACTGAGCTCTACGGCCTGTCATTGCGCCGAGTTGTTGTAAGGAGAGCGCGTCAGAGGCGGATCATCTGAAGCTTGACAGGTGGCTTTGTAGTGGTGACGTGGGAAGTCCAGTGTCGAATTCTCGTCAGTCTATCGTTTTCTTTGGGATTTTTGTCCCCGCCAGGCCCCAGAGCGCAACCGCCATTACGAGATTCACAAATCACACAACCTTGTTTTCAGTTTCTGGAATATAAAATCAAATGAAAAAAAATATTTGAAACTAAGGAAAAGAGATATCGGGCTTTAAAAATTGGGCCGTCCATTAAGCCCAAGAGTCCAATCTATTTATCCAGTTTCGTGTGATTATTCGGGCAAGAAACATAAGAGACACGAGAACAACACTAAAAAATTTCGAGTATGCTCTTCCGTTATTATAAAATTCACTTTTATGATAAGGCAACGGTTCGAAGTACCATATATATTTGATAAATATTTGATAAGTCGAGAGGCCAAAATATATATTTCTAAAATTATTATTAATATGTTAGATAAGATTTCATCTTATTTTAACTAATTAATTTTTATACTAATTAAAAAAAATATATATATTTCTAAAATCGTGAAATAATATTTTTCAAAAATTATAAAATTATGATTTATTTATGTAGAATATGTACACTATTTAATTTTCAAAACGGCATAACCGAAAATCAGGACATTAGCATTTTTTTAGTGAAGTGCATTGTCTATAAAAATTGGATTGGAAATTTTGGTTTTTTGGATTTTTTTTTTTTTTAAATTTAGGAAGGCCGCGTACCAACCACATGGCAGTATTTACCGGTGGGTTATCAGGTTATGAAATAATTTTGGCATGTCGCCTTAGCTCATGGCGTGCGAAATTTCTTGATCAAATATTTCGTACCTTAAGAACTCGTAATTGTCAACATTAATTATTAAAATGTCATCACTTACGCGTTGAGTATAGTCTGGCATCAATGAATTGACAAGTATATTAATTCGTGTTTTTTTTTTTGAAAAAACTGTTCGAATATTATGTTAGTATACTAGCTGTATACAACAATACTACTCACATCTAATCCAATACGTATTTCGGTATTTGTACAATTGAAATTTCTAGATTTCAATACGGGTTGCTATTACTTTTTAGAAAATATGTTCGAAAAATGAAAGTGTATAAAAAATTTATTTATAT
Organism: Fallopia convolvulus; assembly: GCA_964016875.1. NCBI lineage: Eukaryota > Viridiplantae > Streptophyta > Magnoliopsida > Caryophyllales > Polygonaceae > Fallopia > Fallopia convolvulus. The sequence continues at coordinate 36,598,331 of OZ024737.1, forward strand.
TGGCTGATTTTAATCTTATTTAAACTAATAAAATTACATCATCGTCTTCATCCGGTTTAAGCCGAAAAAAGATTCTGTCACCAAATAAATCCGAAGTGAAAAACTTTCAAGTAAAATCCAATTTTAACCGTTTTGTTCAAAAACAAAAAATAAAAATATTTAACAGCCGACCAAATGAACCAACCCGAACCCGCCGGGCCGTCCGCTTCGCTCAATCCGTGTTCGAGTCCATATCAATAATGATACGTGCGTGCTCCTACTTTTCGAAGCTGGCCTCCATTTCCCAATTTAATAAACAAACTAACCGAAAAACAAATTATTAATTATTAATTATTAATTATTAATTATTAATTATATAAGATTAAAAAAATTTAATAAATCCAATTACAAGTACCCCACTCACACCCTGTATATTGGTATAATGTTGTGTCTCCGCCTCCCTCTTCTCTCTCTATTCTGGCGCTCAATTTGTCGCCGTCCTCCTCCCCTTTTTCGCTGAGATCTTCGCACGGTTCTTCGCCGGAGAACCTTCAGGCGCCTCCTCTAATGGCTTCTCGCCGAGCTCTCCCGCCAATGTGCCGCTACATTCTTCTCGCGCTGCTTGTTGCTCAGCTCGTAGCTTTCGGCGCCGCTGCCGGTAAGAAATCGAGCACGAAGAGCGCCTGGCTTACATTGGACAGTGAGTTTCTCTTTCCTTTTTCTAGAGCTCTATGTTGAGCTCTGATTTGCTCATTTGCTTATTGATTGAGTTCAGGAGCTGGATCTCTAGCTTTTTTGTTTTAATTTCTTTGATTGTTGCATTTGAAAGATTGTGATGGGGAATGAGAGATATTGTTTGTCATTAATGCTTTGTAGGTTTTCGCACTGAATATGTGTTTTTGGAGGGTTTCGATTGTGGATTTGTCTGGTTTCCGTGTCCTATCGCTGATAAATGAGCCTTTGAGATCTGAAGTTGTTGTCAGCTACATATGCAGCTCTTCAAATTTGTTCCCTTGGCCCAGAGAAATTAGGAATTTAAGCTATTACTGATGTCGATGTTGTTTTTAGTTTATTGGACTTTTATGCCATTGAAAGTGATGTGTTGATTGAGATGCGTCTCTTCTGCCTGTAAAAATTGCCTCAACAACATAGTTCATCTTACCGCTGGCCGCCTCTCTTAATTTCATGGCTGAAAATCCCATTTACAGAACCACTGGGTAATGTGATTTGCAAAAGTAGGCCACTTTGTTTTAATTTTAGTTAAGTAGGCCTTTATAATCTGTGACCTGTTATTTCTGTAAATGGAGGTGATAAATGGACTCTTTTTGCTAATTGTCCTTGTACAAAAAAAATAAAATATGCCATTGTATCTTGCTTAGGTAAAAGTTTTTAATGATAGCCTTATATCGTTGTCTTATTGCTATTTTATGAGATTAGCTTCCGGGTTGAGCTATTGGCCTTCTTATACTAAGCTAAAGAAATATCTTAGTGTGGGGGCCTTTAGCACGATGATGACTCTTCATTTCTCCTGTCTTGGAAATTAATTTTATTCAAGAAGTAATTTTTGCTGTAATTGAAAAAGGATTTTCTTTTCTTTTTTGGCAGAAAGTGCTCCTAAAGTAGTTGCCCGAGGTGGATTTTCAGGACTGTTTCCTGACTCCAGCTTATTTGCATACAACTTGGCCATGCTTATTAGTGTACCAGATGTTGTCTTGTGGTGTGATGTACAACTGACAAAAGATGGAGCCGGTATTTGCTTCCCTAGTCTCAACCTGGACAACAGTTCTGATATACACAATATCTACACAAAGCAGAGTGACTATGTGGTTAATGGTGTTAAAACTTCTGGATACTTCACCATTGACTATACTTTGAACCAACTTAAGAATGTCAGTTGTAAGTGAACTATATTGTGCTTCATTTTCGATAAATTCCTTGTCATGGTTTCATTATTTGGCCAATATCGGTATATTTGGCTTTCACTAAAAAAAATATTATGATTTTGACATATGATAATAGTGTTGATTTAAAATCACTTTTTATTTGATGCAGTAACTCAGGGAATTTATTCTAGACCTCCTCATTTCGATGCCAGTGGGTTCCAAATTATGACTGTTGAAGATGTGTTCAAACAAACCAATCCCTTAGGCTTTTGGTTGAATATTCAGGTATCCACAAGTTGCTTTACTAAAAAGGATGCTGGGCTCTCAATTTACTAATTTCTTTTCATGTAAGCTCACTTCCACTTATACCCACCAAAACATTGTTTTGTTGGTGACATATTTGCAGCATGATACTTTCTTCAGCCAGAACAAGTTGAGTATGCAGAGCTTTTTGCTTGGTGTCGCTAAGAGTGGGATGCCTATTGACTACCTCTCATCTCCTGAGGTTGGCTTTTTGAGAGGCATTGCCCCAAAACTTAAGGGAACAAAGTTCATATTCCGCTTTCTAGGCCAGGATGAAATGGAACCTACTACAAATCAGACATATGGTTCCCTGTTGAAGAATCTCACATTTATCAAGACATTTGCAGCTGGAATCCTTGTTCCAAAGTCATATATATGGCCTATCGATTCAAACCAGTATTTGTTACCTCAGACTTCCCTAGTGCATGATGCTCATGGAGCTGGATTGCAAATTTTTGCAGCCGATTTTGCAAATGATAATGTCCTTAGCTACAATTACAGTTATAATCCAGTTGCAGAATACTTGAACTACATTGACAACGGTGCTTTCTCCGTTGATGGTGTCTTAACTGATTTTCCAATAACCCCATCAGAGGCAATAGGTAAATCTTGTTCTCATGGTTTTTTTTGACAGTTATCTTCCCTCTCAATAATTGTTGTCAATTTTTTAAGAGGATCTTGTAGATAACAAATATATGCGTATCATTGCAGGTTGCTTTGCTCAATTGGGGAAAAATGCATCTGGACAAGGTACAACAATCTATCATAGAATCTTCATTTCTTAACTTTTGATGACGGAGAAACAATAAAGCACTTAATTTTGATTCCTCTTTGCCTTTTCAGCTACACCCTTGGTAATCTCACACAATGGAGCCAGTGGAGATTATCCTGATTGTACTGATCTAGCATATACACAAGCTATTTCAGATGGTGCTGATATCATTGACTGTACCATTCAAATGTCAAAGGATGGGGTTCCTTTCTGCCTAAGTTCTATAAATTTGATAGATAGCACAACGATTGCTCAGACAGGGTTCATTACCCTCCAGGAAGAAATCCCTGAGCTTCAACTGAAAGGAATATTTTCATTCAAACTCACATGGAAGGAGATTCAAGGCTTGACCCGTAAGTTAAATGATAACTTCAACTATGAGTGCTAAATTCATATGTGTTCCTGCCTGTATTTTTACTCTGTTTTTGCCCCTATCATTGTATATCAAGAAATGCAGAAACAAGCCTTCGTGCATCTAGTCAAGCGGTTAGGACTTCATGATGGTATCATGAGGTCTTCGTTTCGACTCTCATGGGCAATGCCCTCGACCAAAAAGAAAAAAGAAATGTAGAAACAAGGCAGTTAATTTGTTATTCTGCTACTATGGTTAAACACAGTTTAGCTCTGTTTTGACTAGGCCGTTCTATCTTGAAATTTTGTTACATCTTGAAATGATGTCCCCGTTTTCTATTTAGTAGAACATTATAGACAGGATTAGAAGAACAGAAGATTTTCATTTTTAGATATCAGCTTTTAATACACACTTACGTGCCTTGGCATCTAATCTAGAAATCATCATTTGATGGCAGTCCTCTTTGCTAAGTATTACTGCCATGAACAGTCTATTCTTCTTTTAGTAAGCTATCTGCTTGCTAATTCCTAAGGCTATCTTTTCTCTCTAATATATTCTAATTCGTCACTCGTCTATTTGATGCTTTGCAGCTGCAATATCAAACCCATTTGAGAGTTACACTCTGTACCGGAACCCCATAAATAAGAACGCTGGAAAACTCATATCACTGGCTGACTTTCTCAGCATCGCTAAGAATTCAACCGCACTTTCTGGTGTTGTAATTCGCATACAGGTAACTTCATATTATACATCTTTAGGATCCTTATACATTCTTAGTAGCTTAGTCAGGCTTATTGACCAATGCCAAGAAATCTTGTATGGTGATCAATAATCAAAGAGTTGTGTAATTGCTCTTATTTGTCTACTTCTGGCTAAATATACGGCTATACCTGATTATTGTATTTGCTACTTCCCTTCAGAATGCAGCCTACCTTGCACAAAAGAGGGGTCTGAGTGTGACTGATGCAGTTTCAAAGGTCATAGAAAATGCTGGTTATGATAATAAAACAGCCAAACAGGTCCTAATACAGTCAACAAACAGCTCAGTTCTTGAAGTATTCAAAGGAAAAGGCTACCAACTTGCATATGAGCTCGATGAGACAATCCGTGATGCCCAGAATTCTACGGTAGCAGACATCAAAAGTTTTGCTGATACCGTGGTTCTTACAAAGAAATCTCTCTACCCTAGAGATCAGGGTTTCCTATTAGGACAAACCGATGTGGTCGATAAATTCCACTCGTTCAAGCTCCGTGTTTTTGTGCAACTTTTCACAAATGAGTTTGTATCACAAGCTTATGATTTCTTCTCAGACCCAATTGTGGAGCTCAATTCATTTGCTTCAGGAGCCGGTGTTGATGGTGTAATTACAGACTACCCAAAAACAGCTGCTGAATACCGAAGTAAGCCTTCTATACACATTCTCGATTTACTTAATTGAAGCTCTTGATCAACCGTTGCTGAATTTATCTTTGCAATTCAAAATGCTTATTTGGCCTCAGTAGTCTGGGCTGCATTGATTGAAAGTTACAACTTATTTTGCATAATCTGTCCATATTCTTCATGAGCCATTAGCACTCTCTGAATCAAGCAATTAGCACTCTTCAACAACAAAACAGACTTCTTATATCGAACTGTCCCGTATCATTTGCCAATTAAAGTAAATTTATTTAGTTTCTAAGTTTCAAGTTACTTTTGGCCAACATATTCTTAGCTGCAGATCACTTGATTAGCATGAGGTTTCAGATTTGTACTTGGCCAAGATAGCCAAATCTCGGGTTTTCCAAATCAACCAAACATAGCCTAATCAGTTTCTAAAACCGAAGCACACTTTTTCCCTTGTGCAGAGAACCGTTGCCTAAGCATGGGGAAGAACACGCCAGGCTACATGCTTCCTGTCCAACCCGGCAGTCTCCTACAACTCATGAGCGCTCAAGCAATGCCTCCAGCTCAGGCTCCCGCCCCCGTCCTCTCTGACTCTGACGTGGCTGAACCTCCACTGCCAGCTGTTGTCCCTGTAGCAGCCCCTGCACCATCTGCCACTGAAACCTCTTCAAACAATAAAACCTCGGACGCCTGCTGTCTTGGAGCAGCCTCAGCTTCCCTTGCTGTTGTGATCGCTTCTGCTGCATTGATGTGGTGATTGATAGTCCCTCTTCTATGGTCCTGTTTGCCCCTTTTCGTGGATATGATGTGTCGATTCGAGCAGTTTCTTGTAGGCTAATTATTATATGTTCATTCTTCTGCTAATGGTGGGTGTGGTTGAGAGAGATTATTTGAGTTCTCAGGAGAGGTACATACTGTCTGTTGTTGTATTATGGATCACTGGTGATGATTCTTTAGTGTGTATTCTATTTACATTTCATTGATGAAAATTTTGCGTCAATTGCTCTAATTTTCTTTTGTGCTGTTTCCTTTTGTATTCGTTAATTTTGTGGCTTTACTTTGATAGTTTGGATTTGCTACATGAGGAATTCTAGCTAAGGTTGTGCAGAAAGAGAGAAAAGCGTCGTCAATTCTCGTGCACGGTCCAAAATGGATACTTCAAACCATTTTTTTTTTTCTTCAGAAAAGGGTAGATTGGATTAAGTATGACTTGAAACTTGGAAAGCAAACGGTATGGCAAAAATGAAAAGTTGAAGTTTTAAATGGTGTTTCAGGTGTACAACTGTACAAGTTTTATTGCCAAGCCACATCAATTAACTTGGAATGGGTTAGAAGTTAAAGTGTTTAACTAAAGAATCGAAAAATAAACATTTTAGGCTAAAAAAAATAGAAAAATAAACACTTTGGTTTTGGATAACATTGGGGAGTAATAAGGAACGTGACTTTAGAGAATTTATCGAAAACAGATGCCTGGGAATTTGGTTTAATTGTTTAACCTTTTGGAGTACTATCCGAGATCATTGTTTTAAATTTTTAGGCGACAGTTTGTGCTTTCTTCTTTAGAATTAGTTAGTAACCGATTTTCTTCTTTAGAATTAGTTAGTAATAGGTTCTCATTCTTGATGGACGTTCACCCAAATAATATCAAGTAATAGGGTCAATAACATAATTTTTATTTTTCAATTATTATTAAAATAAGTTTAAATAACAATATAAAACTAAAAAAATATGTTAATTGATATTTTAAAATATAATTTAGAATAATTTTCCTAAACCAATATTTAAAATATATTAAAATATAAGTTCTAGGGTGTTTTTAGCGGGAATAAGTTTTCATTTTCCGCTATTGTACACTGTCGGGAATTAGAGCAATGAAATATGTAATAATCATAGTTACAATATATGACACATTATGACATTATCGTAATAAAATTTGACCCAGCGGGTTGAACCCGACCCTAACCCAAAAATTTTCGGGTTTAGCGGGTTCGGTTTATTTTGGGTTTCGGGTTTAAATTTTCGGGTCTTAACCCAGAAAAATTTGGGCGGTTCGGGTCGGGTTGTCGGGTCGGGTCATGTTTTGACAGGTCTACCAACATTAATTGTTTCTTAGGGAACAATCCTTTACGCAGTGGAAAACAAATACTACAGTAAAAGAACACGATGATTTATAGAGGAATCGCACGTCAACTAACTAGTTGAATGGGTAAACATCTACCTTCCTTAGAAGAATTTTGAATGGTGCACTTCTCTTGTTGATTATCACGAACTACAAATGGCAAGTAAGGATACCAACGTAAACTAGACTTTTCAAGAATAAATACTCTCTTAACCTCTCAATGCTTAGAACGTAGAAGCTAGGGGTGTCCAAACCCGGTTAACCGAAGTTCGGTTAACCATGATTTCGGTTAGTTAAAATCATGAACCGAAACCGAATCGTGAATCTCAGTTAACCGTAACTCGGTTAACCAATTTTTCGGTTCGGTTTTCTCGGTCAACCGATAACCGTTTATGTAATTTTACCTTAAATAATTAAGACTAAAATAATAAATTTTGAATAAAAAAAGTGATCAAAGACTTTAATTTTAAATATGCACTTATATCATATTGTTTTGGTTGTTGTAAACAAATATCGAGAGTATATACTATATTGTGTAGAATCAAACATTATGTGTATTAATTTTTATCCTATGAAATTTAATAAGCGGCTCCTATATCAATGTGATGTGGAAAAATAGTGTATAAATTGTTAAAATTGAAGAAGGGAAGATTCAAACTACATTAACACCTTGAAGATCATAGAGTTTAGCCACCAAATAAATCAAAGATAACTAATATAGTAATATTTGAATAAAATATTAATATATTTTCGATTTTTCGGTTAACCGTTATATGTAAAGTCGTGAACCAAACCGATAAACCGAAAATATTTTCGGTTCGGTTAACCAAACCGAAATTTCAAAAAAGTCGATTTGGTTAACCAAATAAATAATTGGTTTTTCGGTTTTTTCGGTTTTTTCGGTTCGGTTTTTCGGTTTCGGTTTTTTATGGACACCCCTAGTAGAAGCAACTCAAAGTGAAACAAAACCCAACTAAATTACTTCAAAAGCTTGGCCAATCAAGCTTCAAAACCCTAGACTTCTTTTCTTATTTATAGTAGATAATTAGGTTTGATATAATATTATTCTATTGCCATAGAATAATACTTTTCCACCTAATAATCAGCCATATGCCCATATGCATAAACGATTTACACAATAAAATCTTCTACCAATATCTTTAACAACTTTCTTTATCTAAATCTTCTCACTCCTTGTAGCCCAAGCAATTGCCTTCTTCATGAGATATGATTTCCAAAGATATTATCCTCTTTTAAATGATAATAATAATAACTCATTCTAGTTGGCAACACTTCTTATCCGAAGCACACACGCGTCCTTTCCTTTTATTGCTCTAGTCTTGTTTCTGGCGTGACTGTTCCATCTCACACTGTTCGCTTGGTAACAATGTCTCTTCATTCTCTAGTTTTCTTGATGCAACCTATTCAATTCTAAAACGCTTTGACAACACAAAAACCATTAAACCCGATGATGTTTATCATCATCAAAACCTAGGGCTGGGCAAATTACGATCCAAATCGGAATTTTGGACCGGACCGAACTGACTGGACCGAGGATATACTGGTCCGGTCCTCGGTCCATGAATTTTAAAATTCCGGTCCCGGTCCGGACCGAATTTTTTAAAATAAAAATAAAATTATAAATTTGTATATATAAATAATATTTCTTATGTTATAAAATTTGTTTTTTATGATTTAAGTTTGACTTTTATGTATATACTTCATAACATTATATTTTTTTCATAAATAATACATAAATTCTCTCAATAAAAATATAATTTTTTATTTTAAAAAATAATATCCCGGTCCGAAAGTGGATCGGATCGGATCGGACCGGAAAATTCCGATCCGGTCCTTGGTCCAAAGATTTAGGAAACTCAGCCCCGGTCCGGTTTTTGATCGTTGCCCACCACTATCAAAACCTAAGGGACTATTTCCACGTGGATAGATAGAATTTCCACGTGGATTGAGGAAGAAGAAATCGTTTGTTGGGCTTGTAGCATTATCACCCCGCCCTAAGAGATAGATTTTCGACCTTCTCTCTCCCTCTCCTCCATTATAAATACATGTTTTCGCCATGTATGATGAGCACTTCATATTCGTTGAGCTCGCTAGCAAGTCTTGTCATTTACCTTGACATTCCATCGATGACAAACTGCTATTTTGACTTAGGCATCGGAGGTGGATTAGGGGGTTCCCGTCCCATGTCCATTGTTTTGCAGATTCTAGGTTGAAGAGGGGTTTGGAACGGAAGGTGCAGAAAGGAGTATACGATTAAAGCACTGAAGACAAATTTTTGTGCACTAAAAGTTGTCTCCGTCCGTGGGGAACGAGTAATCGACCCACGCAATTATGTTGTTGGAATCGATCCCAAAAGAGCAAGAAGTGATTTTTCGAAGTCCTTGGGCAATCGCGAAAAGCGAAATCAAGCGCGGTGGTGCCCTCAGCGAACAAAACCGAGACCGCGGAACAGTGAGCCACGACCACGATCTAGAAGACCACGACCGCGGACCCGAAAACCACGACCGCTGCAACCAGGGCGATTGCACAAACTCCCATATTCGCTCGAAGGATCGAACCCTAGCTCATACCGAGCAAGGCCTTTTGCTTGCCTAAACCGTGACAAGTGCCCTCTCTCAAGCACGGTCGTTCATTTTGCGAGCCGTCAAGGGTCCAAGTCGATCGACGGAATCGACGGTTGTAATGCTAAACGGTCTGAATATGATGGGTTTGGCCGATTATGGGACTCAAAATTGTGTGTTTCTAAATCTAAGAGCAATCGAAGTTTACAGAGTCATGGGTCATCGCACGAATCAGGACGAGCAACCGCGACGTGGAGATCCGCGACCACGGTCGATCGCAATTTTGCATCTCGAAGCCTGCACCGGCCCTAATCCAAGAAGGGAACCATAGTTCTATCAACCACCACTATGAGCATGGTCAATCGAGCCACGCCGGATCCAATCCCGTACGTGGTGACCCTCGCATATCTCTGGTGTCTAGGCCAAACAACGGGAAAGGGGCATCAAACACCACTTAAAACGAGGAGGAAGATTAGATTACTCATGCTTTAGCCTCCTTCTCGAGAGAGATCGAAAATATTTAGAGCAAGCGCGCCCAGTCAGAGTCCCATTTGGACCAAACCTTGGAAGAGAGTGCTACATTGAAACACACCTTGGATAAAGTTCAGGGTAAGCACCCCGTTAGCGAATCGGTGATCGAAACGACCAGTCGACAACTCGCTAGCGTTATCGAATTCGCTGATAACTGTCGTGGTCGTAAGCTAGTAAGCGCTGCCGAGTCTGAAGAGATGCAAGATACCTACAAAAGCGATCGTAGAGCGCCTAAGAGTCAACGAAGGAGCAAGAAATACGAGTCACCCGCGCGTAAGAGTTCCCGAGCCACGGACCATCCTCACTCCAGTGACTCGACCTCGGGCGACTCGAAGAGTACCGATCGACGACCGCGGAAATCGCGGCGGTCAGGAAAGCCCCAGTTGCAACCGCGACAAGTCTAGTCGTGGTCGCGGAAAGTATAACCGCGACCACGGAAGCCCCGGAAACGGTCGTGGCCGAAGCGATCATCACAAAAACCCGAGCGATTGTGACATAGATCGCTACGACCCATCCGAAAGACCCGAGTCAACTAATGACCAGGGCAGTAAGAAGAAGAGATGACGTAGTCGATGTCGGAGCGAAAGCAACGAAAGGCGTGAAGGGAAGATCGAGCACTATTGCACACTGAAAGGAAGTTGCTTGATCTTCTAAGAGTGCACAGTGGAACCTTGCAATCAGCTCAAGAGCAAGCGGAGCACAAATTTGCTTTGGTGACATCGACACCGTTGCATAGAAGCTCCAACGCGCTAAGCCTCCGACAAAGTTCTCTCCATCATCAATTCATCATTCACTCTCTTATTAAAAAGATAGAATTTTCGCGTGGATTGGCGAACAAGAAATCTCTTGTTGGGTCTGGAGCATTATTGGCCTGCCCTAAGAGATAGATCGAGTTTTCGACCTTCTCCCCCCCCCCCTCTCCTTCATTATAAATACATGTATTCGCCATGTACTATGAGCACCTCATATTCACTGAGCTCACTAGTAAGTCTTGTCCTTTACCTCGATGTTCGATCAACAAACTACTCTTTTGACTTATGCATCAGAGGTGGATTAGGGGTGTCTGCCGCCTATGTCTATTATTTTGCATGTTCTAGGTTGAATAGGAGCTTAAAATATTAATGGAAGGTGAAGAAGGAAGTTTACGATCAGTGTATTGAAGATGAATTTTTATACTCTAACACTAAGCTTCTCTGCCGTACCCACTAGTCCTAAGGTAGTTCCGCCCTTCAAGGTTGTATCTAGTTCGTTCCCTTAGCCTGATTTAGTGACACAATTTTACTAAGCTCTACTCAACTCAATATATGTTCTACCTAGCTACAAACACATATTTTGTTACATACTTTTAGTTGTGAAATGAGCTTTGAATCTTGTTTCACGTGAGTTACCAAATCTATTGACGAAAGTACGTTTTACACTTTAAAATACACTAACTAGCTACGTACATGATTTTTATAGCTAAAAAATTGTCATATAAATTAATATATTTTTGGTCATGATATAAATTAAGTTACATAAGGTAAATTTAACACTTGAAAATTGACATTGTTGTAGCGAGAGATCGAACGAGAACAATAAACATAATTAATACAGAGATTTACGTGGTTTTGTAATAGTGTACCTACGTCTACGGGGTAGAGAAATAATATATTATTACGGAGGCAGATTACAAAGTACAGATTATTAGGTATTTTAATAGTTTATATAATGACTCTGGAAATCCTATTACAGTTTACGGAACGAAGACCCAAACAGATCGTGAGAGGTCCAATAACAAATAATATTATATACCATTTGGACGGGTGGGTGCTGCCCCCGGCCGGGAACGTCGCCTCTGGACCCCTGATTCGCTGACCAGTCAGCGAGATCACTGCTGAGGGCGCTGCCCCTCGAACTCCCTACCGGGGGCTCCACCCCCCAGACCTCTGGTGTAATTGACAGTCGATCGAGGACTCCGCTTTCAAACCCCTAACGGATCCGATCAACGACAGGTTAATTCAAGGCATATTAACAAACATGTTATATAAATTAATTCACATGAGGTTTGCATCGATCTTCAAGTCTTCTTAATTTGCTCAACAGTATTTTTCTAAACGTAAAAATATAATAATTAACATGCAGGTTGTCACTTGAGTGAAATGAGACTTAAATATCACATTACAAATGAGATTTTTCAAAGTTCATACTTTTTTTTTAATCAGAGGAGACTTTCAAAGTAATTCATACTGCATGACAACTAGTGAAAACTTTCCAAATGTCAATAACAAATCTAAATGCTACAGTATTCTTTTTCTTTAATCATTTTCCATTTAAAATAAGGACTTCTGGTTAATTATACCTCGCAACTTTCTTACATACCGAGTAAATGGCTACGAATATTATAAATGGCTACGAATTCCTTACATACCGAGTTGTCATCCATCAAATGAGATGCATTTTTTGTGTATAAAGAAGGATTAAATTAAAAATCTTGTTATCTTTCAATCCTTGGCGTTGCTCAGATTACACGCTGACACGCTATCTATCTATCGACACATGCATTTACACCTACATACATTCAAAACCAAGATTTTCCAGAATCTTTCTCACTCCAACCAATTAACTATCTTCCGTTTTAATTAAGCATGTAATTAATGTAAATATTTGTATTCACTAATCTGCATGCCCACGTGTCCCTGATTTGAAAATCACATATCAACCAACCAAACCATGTGAACCAGCTAATATAATCCCTTTTGAACAGCTGAGATAGATCTTTCATTAGTCCTTAAACAATTGCAATTAGTTGATTGAATTATAATAACACGTGAAGGGTGAAATATAAATACCTAGTTTATTAATTATAGTATTGCTTCATTTATTTTAAAAAAATCTTATAATTCCAGGCTGCTAAACTTTGACTAGTGAGAGGCAAATTTATGGCCAAAATCCGGGCCATAATTAATGTGAGATGTCTTACGTTTGCATGACTACACAATAAGACAGCCCGCTCAAGATTTTTTAAAATAAACATTTTTTTAATTATTAAATTTGGACTTGTAATAGACAAATTATCGGTTTTCTTTGTATTGTATTCAAAAGAAGAAGAAGAAAACAAAGAGCTAGAAGTTGATCATGCATGTCACAAGATATATATGTACACATCTCAATATTAATGCACTATTCGGATATTAGAAAAGTCACTCTTTATACTTAGGAAATATTTGTTTGGGTACTATGATGTTTTATGTATTTTTCTAAGTAGTTTTTAATACTTTTATTTAAGTGATTTGATATTTATTTTCACTTAGGCTACACGTTTTACTAAAACTAGTTGATGACCCGGGCCTTACCCGAGAACTTTTCTAAATAAAAATTGTAAGATGTTAATTTAAATTTAATATAGGTATTATAAATTATATAATAATAAATAATAATATAATTAATTAAATTAAATATTAAATATGTAATTATTTAAATTATAATAATATATTTTATTATTAAAATGTATACCAATATTATCTTATTCTTAAAAAATGCTATTTGTAATATTTATGTAATAATTATAAAAAAAGTTGATGCTCTTAAATCGTAGGGTTTACTCGAACACACACAAAAACTCGAATCTGAAATGTCTGAACCTAAACTCAATTGAATTAGCCTGATTAATCGGTTTAACATTAAGAGATCAATAATTTTTATTTATTTATGTACAGACCCGTAATATAAAAAATTAGCATATGAATAGAAATTTAATATATTGTAAGACACAACATATCCATACTGAATTAATTAAAAAAATGTTATACGTATTAATTTAAAATCAGTATAAAAAATCAACATGTTTATGGATAGAATTTAATATAAGAAACATGGTCCATATTGAAAAATCCAAAATTAATATAAGAAAATATAAAATTGTCACAGTTATGGATAGAAATATAAAATTAATATTATTATAAAAAAAAAAATATGGTCCATATTAATTAAATAAAATTGTCAGAGTTATGGATAGAAATATTATTATAAAAAAAATTGTAATTAAAATATGGTGATTGAGACATTAAAATTTGATGACATTATTGCATTTAACTTTCATATTTATAGATAAAAAAATTAATATATAAAACACAACATATTTATAGAGGGAAATTTTAAAAGTTATCATTTTTTTTAAGAAAATTAATATTGAAAATTCCAAAATTATTATGAAAACATGTTCAATATTAATTAAAGTCTTTATCATATTAATTGAAGTCAATATTAATTAAAATCTGAAAATTAATATAAAAATACATGATTAAAAATGTCTCATACTAATTAAAAACTTTGTACTTTTGAATTGAAAGTTAATATGAAAGAATAAGAAATTCTAATATTGAAAATTCACAATTTAAAAATATGGTCCATATTTCATATTAATGGATTGGTGAGTCATGGATATAAAAGTTATCTATTTCATTTAGAGATACTGAAATTAATTTAAATGGGCTATTAAATTAAAAAGGGGTATTTGGGATATTAAATTACTATTTTATATTTGTCATAATTATAGATAAGAACTTGATATTAAAAATTTATAATTAAAAATATAATCACAAATAGAAAAAGTATATATATTTTTTATATTTATCTCATTTATTGATATTTTTTTATCTATTTTACTCTAATAGATTAAATTAGTATTGTTTATGTGTCATATATATGGATAGTGATTAACCGATTTAAGATTAAGGGATCAATAATTTTTATATATCATGGTTCATATTAATTGAAAAGGTTGTCATAATTATGGACAAAATATTAATATAAATAATTTTGTAACTAACAATATGGTGACTAAGACATTTAAATGTAATGACAATATTACATTTAATATTCATATTTATAGATAGAAAACTACTATATAAAACTCAATATATTTATGGTTAAAATTTTAAAAAATTATCATTCTTATTCATAGAAAACTAAAATTTTATTTAAGAAGATAATTAATAAGAAAATTTGAAATAATATGAATAAAGATTGAATTTTTTTAAAGATAAAAAAAATCTTCTATATTTACATGAATAAGACAAAAAGAAAAATTATGGAAAAGATAATGTAATTTTTTATCCAAATTCAATTTAGGCAAGTACTTATCTAGATCATGATTTTTTTTATTTTTTAATCAAAATTTGATTTAAGATAAATCTTTTACATAAATAAATAAAAGGATAAAGATAAAATAATTTTTATTTTTTATTTAAATTTCGAATTAAATTTTTTTAATATAAATAGATAGAAAAGAATTTAATTGAAAATATAAATAAAAAAATTATTTTTAAATATAAGGTGGGGCCAAATTCAATGTGGTGACTTCAAAAGATAAAATAATTTTTATTATTTTTTTAAAAAATTCGAATCTAAATTCAATGTGTATTTAAAGTGAAGGAATCCTAACCATATACTCATACGATAAAAAATATAAGATATATTTCATCAAGTTAAAATTTTAAAAGATATAAAATTATTATTTATCTATTTAAATGTAATGACAATATTGCATTTAACATTCATATTTATAGATAGAAAACTGAATATATTTATGGTTAAAATTTTGAAAAGTTATCATTCTTATTCATAGAAAACTAAAATTTTATTTAAGAAGATAATTAATAAGAAAATTTGAAATAATATGAATAAAGATTGAATTTTTTTAAAGATAAAAAAAATCTTCTATATTTACATGAATAAGACAAAAAGAAAAATTATGGAAAAGATAATGTAATTTTTTATCCAAATTCAATTTAGGCAAGTACTTATCTAGATCATGATTTTTTTTTATTTTTTAATCAAAATTTGATTTAAGATAAATCTTTTATATAAATAAATAAAAGGATAAAGATAAAATAATTTTCATTTTTTATTTAAATTTCGAATTAATTTTTTTTAATATAAATAGATAGAAAAGAATTTAATTGAAAATATAAATAAAAAAATTATTTTTAAATATAAAGTGGGGCCAAATTCAATGTGGCGATTTCAAAAGATAAAATAATTTTTATTATTTTTTTAAAAAATCGAATCTAAATTCAATGTGTATTTAAAGTGAAGGAATCCTAACCATATACTCCTACGTTAAAAAATATAAGATATATTTCATCAAGTTAAAATTTTGAAAGATATAAAATTATTATTTTAATAAAAGGGGTGATGTGGCGCAATATAGTGGCAAAAATTGCTCCGCCTTTAGTTATTAGTAATAGATATAAAAATTCGTTTAAACCTTGAAATTATTAAATACGATGATCTATTTGCTCCTAATGTGTTGGAATAATTTAATTAAAAGTTTCTATATAAATATAATATAACAACAATATCATGTAGAACTAGATTGGCACATATTTGCAAATATTGTACAAGGTATTTGTAAGGATTAATAATCTTTTCTAGCTCATATGAATCAAATGGACCACTGTTGAAATATAACGCTCATACATCGACCGAAAAGATAGGACTAACTAATTCTAGAATATAAAGTTTGTGGGTTAATTTATCTATTGTGCTTTTTCGTCGAAATTAATCTATCTATTATCAACTAATTTTAGAATGAAATTTCACTAAACTTATTTATAGTGCACTTCTAATTAAGAACGTTATCATGCCCTCTGTCTTCATAGCTAGCTAGTGACCCACAAACTGTATTGCAAATAAATTGAATTTATATTTAAATAAGAAAAATAAATTTCAAAATCCTTACCGGTTCAGTAAAGAAATGTTCAAAAATTTTTTGATATTAGTTATTTGATTAAGCCCGATCAGTTATCATATGATTCATATTAATATTATCAATGTTATAACTTATTAGCAAATTGTTACAATAAAGATATTTTTTTTTGATCTATCGCTCGATTTGATGCTAATCAAACCGGAATTAATCTACGTCCGAATCTCAATTTTTTTCATACACGTTGTCAGGAAGCTTCGAACTTCGAACCCTCTGAACAAACGCTTAAGAAACCTAGCACCTCATCCTACTAAACCAATTGGTTATTGGTTACAATAAAGATACTTGAAACCAGGAGCTCCTAAACACATAAAATTTGAAGAGTATAAGACAATTTTGGCATACAATACCACAATGCTTCTAAATAAAAGTTCCATTATAAGGAGCAATGCTTCCAGAAAAGCTTCCAAGTGGAATTTTATGGTTCCCAAACTACGTAATTGGAAGTCAATCTAAAGAGGGTTGGGGGTGTGGTCATTCATCACTCAGCATTACATAAGATTTTGATTTTATAACCACCCCATCCATCCAATCACGTCTTTCCTTTTGTTCTATATTTCTCTTCATTCTTTTTGTTTTAAACCAAAATTAATCCTACCTTTTGAAGTAATCATGACTTAAGATAGATCATTAGATTAGTAGGAATATAATCCACACAAAAAATTAAACAATTCACCATGCCATATATGAGACCTGGAAATGCGATGGCCCATCCACATATATGATATATGGGCCCAACTTCATTAAGATATGGACCACGGATTCAAGAGAAGATCAGGCATCATCATGATGCCATGCTGACATCACAAAACAAACCTATTTAGGAAGGTAAGAATGTAAGATGCACAACACATTACACATGTATATACAAACCAAGTCTTGGCTCACCAAGCAATTTCCTTCTTACACCATTGACTTTACAATTCTTCAACTAAAAGTTAAAACCCCAATTTCATAGTATTATTTGTTTTTTAAAAAAATAAAGATTTTTTCATTAAACAACCTTCCACTAATAGCTAGTCTTGGTCCTTAGCTATAAATACGTCAAAATCTTCCATCTCTTTCTATAAACCCTAAACAACCCTAAAAGAAAAGGGAAGAACAAGGCTGCATTTGAAAGAGGGGAGAGATGACCAATTTGGTGAAGAACCCACGTTCTGTTGTAAGGAAATTCCTGGCCAGGCCACAGCCTGAAGGAGTTGGAGCTGTTGTAAGAAGAAGCATTGGCAGGTCTGTTATTGTTTTATTTTTTGTTACAAGATGCACATTGGCCTTGTTTTTAATTTCTTTACTTTTTGAAAATTTTGAGTAAATGGGTGTTGTTTATTTTTAGGTTTGAGCTCAAGTACTTTGATCCTTTCCTTGTTCTAGATGAGTTCTCAGGTGGGTATCTCTGTTTTTTCCCTATTTTTCTGTAATAAAAAGACATATTAAGTAATTTTGTGTTGTGTTGTGTGAATGAATGTGCAGTTTCTGCTCCTGCTGGGTTTCCTGATCATCCCCACAGAGGTCTTTTTTACTTCCCTGTTTGATTGCTTTCATATCATCACATGATGCTCTTTTTGTCATTTTTTTTCCTAATGGTAAAAAATGTTAAAATTGTATGAATTTGTGGTTGGTTCTCGCAGGATTTGAAACAGTCACCTACATGCTCCAAGTAAGCACCCAACAAATTGTTGATTCTCTGATCATTTTTATTACAGTACATTATTAGTTGATGCATTGCATTTGCCTATTGTACTATATGTTACTCTTAAACTAGATTGGGTACGAATTATATACAAGTTAGTTTTAATTCATGAGTTAAGAGATACCATATCAAATCACCTTGAAACATAATTATTCATACCTCTCTAATTAGATTGTGTGAACCCCGATTCTTTTCAAACATGCTCATAATCAAACTCTGGATCTTTTTGAATAAACAAACCAAGAAGTTTAAACTGTATGACAATGATTGCAGTTTAAATAATATAATCATCGCTGCCAATATGATTTCAAGTTAGCAAGAAATCACCATGAATTATATAGTAGAAAATAAAAAAAGGCTTCATCACATTAGGTCATTAAATATGGGTCAAATCTCATATGATCAGGAATTATGACTTTCTACCAATAAAATTTATAATAAAAAAATATGATCAAAAGCACACAAATCTTAAAATAAAGATTATGACAACAAAAAAACATATGAATAGAACTTGCAGCATAGTAAAATAGTGGAGATGTGATGAATCTGCATAAGGTAATCTCTTCTCATACTATTTTTCTAAATGTCATATTCGAACATTGATTTAATATAACCAAAGTCCACAAACGTGTCTCCTTCACCTTACATACACAAACTTTTTTTGTAAAATCACACTAAGTTCATGAATGTTGACATTAACCCTTACAAAATATTCAATCAATCCGAACATAAAACGACTTTGGCCAATCAAACCGGATTAAGATTGAAAAAAAGGTCATAGTATGAGTATTTAAATTGTTTAATTCGGGTACAAATATTATTAAATATTTTGGAAGTTCAATTTGAAAGATGATTTAATTATGGTTTTTTTTTTTTGGAAAAACAGGGGGCTCTTACACATGAAGATTTTGCAGGGCACAAAGGAACAATTGGGGCTGGGGATTTGCAATGGATGACAGCAGGAAGAGGGATTGTTCACTCTGAAATGCCTGCCCCTCAAGGTCTCCAAAAAGGCTTGCAACTTTGGATCAACCTCTCTTCAAACCACAAGATGTAAGTGCAAACATTATAGTACTTTAAATAAATCATTTATTGAAAAAATGTGTTTTAGTCATCATCATTCACCCAGTGAGGCTCCGCTCCAGCAGAATTTGGGAGTTAAAATGGAGGTACCCTGTGCAAGGGAAAAAGGGTACGCCCGATAGACCCAAAAAAAATTGAAATTCGGCTATGTAATAATAATAACTGAATTTAGTTAGAATGCACCAAAATTAATATAGGGACTGAATCCATTTGAAAGACAGTGTGTAATAGCCAATGAGCATCAGTATATGCGCCCCTATAAATCTTCTAGTGTTCAATATTAATTTAAAATCAGCTACCTATAAATCGTCTCACTTCTATTAGTAATTACTACAATAACAAATGTACAAGTTTAGCCACTTGGTAGGTGTGAAAATTTGGTTTGGCATGTTTCAGAAGAAAGTAAAATAGTACACTGGTTTATCTGTTTTGACCTTATTATAAGTGGGTTTCTAGAATTTATTTAGTGGGAGCAAAATTATGTGGTATAATCATGTCTAATGTGGAGCATTGCATGCCATCCTTTTGGGTGGTCAACCAACTATGAAGTGGGAAGAATCTTTCTATGCTAATTGCCATATCTTGGCTAAAGTATGAAACCATCAAGTTCTTGTTTATTGTCTTTATCTAGTAATTATTTGACTAAATTTGAGCTCGAAATTAGGTAGGTACTAATTTAGGTTCATGTGAATAGGATTGAACCAAGATACCAAGAAATACTAAGCAAGGACATTGCAAAGGCAGAACAAGATGGAGTCCAAGTACGAGTCATAGCCGGAGAGGCTCTAGGGGCCAAGTCACCCTTATATACAAGAACACCAACAATGTACCTAGACTTCACACTGAAGCCAGGAGCGCGTCTATGGCAGCCGATTCCTTCTTCATGGAACGCGTTCGTATACGTATTGGAAGGCGAGGGCTCGTTTGGCACTAGCTCGAGATCCTCTTCGGTGACCGCCCACCACCTCTTGCTACTCGGAACGAGTGGGGACGGGTTGGAAGCGTCGAACAGATCTTTGAAGCCGCTTAGGTTTGTGTTGGTAGGCGGTGAGCCGTTGGGAGAGCCTGTGGTGCAATTAGGGCCCTTTGTGATGAACACACAAGAGGAGATTGATCAAGCAATCGATGACTTTGAGAATTGTGTTAATGGGTTTGAGAGAGCCAAGCTTTGGACATCACAAGACACTCATTAAGCTTTGTTTGATTAGCTTTTAAGTTTTAACCTCTTTTTTAATCTTGGGTTATGGGGTTTTAGATCTTCAACAAATCCATTCATTGATTTTGAGATGGGAAATAAAAATTGTTGGTGGTAGTTAAAATTGTAAATCATATCAAATGATTATCTAATAGACCAATTAAACGTTGTTTGATAAAAGCATGGTTGCTCCTGCATGATGTTATCAAAGAATCAAGTACAATTGTAGATCCAATTGATGTTGCCACAGAATTAGAATTCCATTGCAATGGGGTAAAATAATGGCTTCTTGGTGGGGGTGATTTAAAATTTCAACGTCATACCGTCATAGGAACCTCTGGAACTTATTATCAGAGTTGTCCTGGTAAAAATGCATATATACATACTACCTCAAATTGTAATGTTCTGAAAATCTTCTTTAGCGTTGTTGACGATATTAAACAAGATTCTTGAAGACAAAATCAGAAATTTTAGATTTGGAAGCAGCGAGGCACAGGCTAAGAGGAGATTCATGACATCAAGCTCAAAGTAAATGTGTTTAAATAGTTCGATTCATAGAGAATAATTAGCAAAAATTTACGGAACTCAGAGAATAAGGATTCAAACTGTCAAAAGTCAAAACTCCTAGTTCCATGTTCAAGGACAAGCCAGAATTTGCAACTTAGACGACATAAACTAATCTCGTTTGCTGGCTGATGAAGTTTGTAAGATAAGAAGTTGTTTAAGCAGCACCTGCCGACTTGCCCTTCTTCTTCTGGAGTTTCTTCATGTAGAATTCCAGCTCTTTTCCCTCCAAGATGTATCTGCAGAGGGAAAATTTGTACAGAAGACATTTAAAAGCATTCTACAAAATGAAATGAATAGACAAGTACATAATACCTACTCCAGGTCATATAACAAGTGATGGCTAATGTTAGGCAACATTTATGCATATGAAACATATCAAGGAATATGCAGGAAAGTTGTCAAAGGGGTAATTTGTGCACAAGTTAGTTACAAGGGGTATTAGGGTCTTTTGCTAAATAAACAGTTGTACAGCTCACACGGCTGCTTTGTGTGTATTTTGCTTAAATAGGGGAGTCTAGCTGTTAGAGGGTTTTATCCAGAATATTGTAAGGATCAAGGCATAGTGCATTTGGGCTCTTGGAGATTCATCTCCTTGAGATTAATATTAATCCTTTGGGAGTTTGTCAAATTGAGAGGTTACCTATTTTCTGATTAATCGATTAAACAGTGCGTTTTAGGCCTTGTTTGTGTTTGTTCATTCTCTACTATCTAACAGCTAATAACATACTACCTTTGTTCCGGACATAAAAAAATGCCATCTAGCCAAGAATTTTTAAGTATTGAATTATTGGTGAGTTATGAAGTTTATCATTGAATGCACATATTTTGGCGAGCACAGAGAATAGAAAAAGACGGAAATCAATTAGTGATACTCACCCATCAGCACGACCACACTGGCCAGGGCGTGATGAGATGGCAGCCAAAAGACGACCACTACTGAACTGTTCTTCAATGTGTGAATCCAGAGTGCGACCCTGCTGGCGCTTCTCTATTTTTCTCTGTACGTGATTGCTCTTCTTTTCCTCTTCAGTGGTAGCTTCACCTTCCTGTTATTCAAGGCAAAAACAAAGAAAAGGGAATCAATAAGAAGTCATAATCAATGTTTCCTTATCCAGGACCACAGCACTAAATCAAATTAATTCAGAGACACAGCACTAAATCATGTAAGCTGCAACAAATATGTTATGCATATTAGAAATGAGCATCACCTATGATAAGCTAGAAAATACTAATAATGAATGATTCTCACAAAAAGCTTGGATTCATTGGAATATTCAGGTTCATTCAATATGAATCATCAAAAGGTTGTAAGCATAAAAATTTTATAACAGTAAATCAGTCATATATGCAGCCAAAAATAATAAAACAATCCTTCCTATTATTAAGAATGATGAATAAGAAAAGCACCCAAATGTAAACAACAGCTAACATATTAAGACTTTAAAATGAGAACGTAGTCCTCACATAATCACATTTGATCAATAGGTCAAAACTAAGCTCAATAACCAATAAAAAAAAGTTATCATATTGGGAAAAAATAGTTTGCAATTTGCAGAAACATACTTCTCCTTCCTTCTTAGCAGAAGTAGGCTTCTTCTTACGTCCAATGTCAACTCCGTAATGCTGGAGGTACCATTGCTTGAATGGTGCAGCATCAACCTGAACAATGGCACTCTTGACCAGGGTCTGAGTCCTAACCAACTCATTGTTGGATGCATTGTACACCACATCCAGTATACGCGTTTTCCTGGTCACAGCCTCACTACCCCAAGAGTAATTTCCAGTATCCAACCTCAGAGCACGCCACTTCACATTACCTCCTCTGACTCTAACCCTCCTAACTGTCTTGTTGCTTGACAACTTAGTGTTGGCTGGTTGTCTTCCGAGCTCGTACCTTCATGTGATAACCGTTCATATTAGCATTTTTATAGTAGCATCAAACCTGTCAATTGCGCCATAAAAAATGGCAGCAATCTAATTCTTTGTTTAAAAAGCTATACATGAAGTGGTTCATCTCGAAAGCTTAATTAACTTGGAAAACTAATGGAGACGCAAGTTTCAGAAATCACAATAAAATAAGAAAACTTCAAAGCAAACCACCTAAAAGGCTAACAGCAGAGTAGAACACTAGAACAGCTTCAGAAGAATTCATCCTAACATGGAATCTTGCCTGAACTCTAAAGTTGAATCCAATAAAGCAAGTGAAGACTTATATTGATCCTATCACATAAGGTTGGGCAATATGAGAAACGGATCTCCACGTCCACACAGGCCAAAACTATACTAATGAGAATTTCATATTTTCAGAGAAGTCCATTCGGCGGAATGTCAAAGTTTTATCGATCAATCTAACTAATCTCACTATAAATCCAAATGCATCAGAGAGGGAGCCTGTATTCAGAAAGTTCACATACTTTCTCTTCTTCCTCCAAGCCTTCTTCTTGCCTCCAGTGGCACGCCTCTTGTGCATAGAATCACGAGAAATCCCTGCAAATTAAGAAAAAGCAAGATATCAGCCATTTTCATGAGAAGATTTCAGATTGGAAGCCAAAGGAGGAGATTGAGATTGAAGGAGAGAAGATAGTACCCATGGTTGCTCTTGCTTGAGTGCTGGCTCACACGGGAAATGTCCAAGTGTCGAACCAAGCTAGGGTTTTCTACTCTCTTTCGAGCCAAACGGAGAAATAAACCCTCTCGATTACGAGATTATTAAATATCCGTTAGATGACTATGAACAGGCCCAATAATATTAGGTCCATGTAGCCCACTTTAGCAGTATGATCCAATTGGCTCAATATCTTGTAATGGCTAATGTTTGTCTACGGTTAGTTAAGTAGGAACGGCTACTGTGAAGAAATGGTCGTATAATCAATATCAATATATCAATATCAATATATCAATATATCAATATCTATTACTAATAATTAAAGCCGGAGCAATTTCTGCCACCACATTGCGCCACATCACTCCTTTATTAAAATAATAATATTAAATAGTTAATTATACAAAAAAATTATCTCCAAGTAAACACAAAAATAAAATAATATTTGTAAAAATTTATCTCCAAATAAACATAAAGATAAAAATAATATTAGTAAATTTGATCAATATAGATAAAAAAGGACATTATATTAATTATATTTGTAAAAGATAAATTTAAAAAAAGATAAGAAAAAATATATACATGTGATCACATATATATATATATATATATCTTTAAAACAAAAATATCTATATAAAAGATAATATCTTTGAAATATGGATTATGTGTTTACATACTTAATATTTCGAAATAAAGATAAAATATATCTGCCACAATATTTTCCTACCTTATAATAAAATAGCTAATTAAATTAGCTTTTAAAAATACTTTTTTATTTTTATTTGTGATAACTTGAACAATATAGATAAAAAATATAAAAAATTGACGACTACAATCTTACCTTGTCATATGTAAAGTAAATATAGATAAGGAAATATTTTTATCTTATCATTTATGCCAATAATAAGAAATATTTGTTTTTTTTTTATCTTTTTACTTCAACAGATCAATTAAATATGTTAGTTTTTACTTCATTTTTATATAATTTTTTATTCTTATAAGATAATATCATAAAAGTGTTATTTTAATTGATTTTTCGTAATTTATATATTTTTTATTTGTCTTCTTTCTTAAAATAAGAAAATAAACTTTATTAATTTAATTTATCATTTTTTCTAAAGCTATTTAATTACGAAAATTATAATAAAATTATGTATCTAATAGAAAAGGTTAAATAATTAGTTCTATCCTAAAATTGTAACATCTCTCAAATAGTAATTTTATATTTCATACAAGAATTTTGTGTAATTTTTATACTCACTTTTATTATTTTTTTCAAATTTTTTTAATTTACTAAATTCAATGATGTACATTTTGTCTAAATTTTTTATTTTTTATTTATCTTCTTTCATAAAATAAGAATATAAAATTTATTAATTCAATTTCTTATTTTTATCCAATAGATGTATTTAATTATTAAATTTAAAGCCATTTTAACAAAAAAGGTTAAAAATTAGATTTTATCCTTATGTTTTAATATTTCTTAAGTTTTATTTTTTATATAGAAAAAAAGAAACTTGAGTAATTCTTATAGATGATGACATATTTAAATATTTTTTAATAACTAAATCTAATGATTTATCTTCATTTTTAATTCAAATAAATAAAGTTTATTAATTTATAACAATATATTAAAGCAAAAAAATTTCAAGCTACATGAATAATTCTGCTCCCACCCCATATTTTAAAAAAATATTATTTATTCATATTTTTACAATTTTTTCTATTAAATTCTTCTTATCTATTTAAATCTATCATTCACACTAAATTATCACAACATATTTAAAATAAAAAAATTACGGTATATTTTGAAGAATTCCTTATACAAATGTTTAAAATATAAAGTTAAAATTGTAAAATATTAAAAAATAAGGATAAATATCTTTTATCTTTTAGCATGATATTTTTTTACCAATTTCTTTATAGATAGATGCTGATTTTATTTTAAAATAAAAAATTAATGACAATTTCTTTATAGATATATGTTGATTTTCACATTAAAAATACGAACAATATATTATTTAATAATATTTAGTGTTGTAGAAATATTAAAATATTTAATATCCTACAAAGTTTACATACATGAAAATTGAAAAGTAATAAAAAAATATAGATATTATATTATTTAAAGATATCTAATTAGTTTATTTAGCCACTAGAATAATTTTGGCACCACCATAACTTAAATTAATTATATTCTACCTATTTTTCATAAATAACTTATATTTTTCTTTCATATTAAATTATATCTTATTTATTAACATAATTTTCATATTTTCAAACTTTATCTATTCCATATTTTAAAAGTACATATCTTTTTTGTTTTATTTTATTCATATTTTATCTCATATTTTTAAATTAAACCTATTTTTTAAATACTGTTAAGGAAAAAAAGAATTGTAAATTATTTTATCTAATAATATATATTTATTCTCAACTTTAAATTTAGTAATTTAAATTTTATATTATATTTTTTATGAATATTATATTTATAATATGTCTAAAAATATTGTGTCATAGTCGTGCATGGCACGACGCACGGGTACAACTAGTACTATAATTAAAGTCGAATCTCTCTATCCTATTATATGTCATCGTCTTAACTATGCCACGTAGGCGTTTTAATTTTTCTATTTACCTCTTTACCCTTTGTTAATTTAAGTATTTACAATCCTTATATAATAATAACAATAATAATAATAATAATTATTATTATTATTATATTATTAATATACAATTATATTTAGATATCTTAAATTTTGGAAAGTTGATTTGGGAGTCTAATCCATTACAGAAAGTTTTTATTAAATATAATAATGTTACTAATATTACTAATATATAATTATATTTAGAGATTAAAATTTGGCAAGTGATAGAAACATAATCTTTATTATGAAATAAATTTTTTAAATATAATAATGTTACTAATATACAACTATATTTAGAGATCTTAAAATTTGTTAAGTGATAAAAACATAATCTTTATTATAAAATATTTTTCAAAGTTAAGAAAATAATAATACTATTTTTAAAAATATTAGGAACACAATTATTATATTTGAATTATTTCTAAATGATTATTAATATTTAATTTATAATATTAAATCATATATTATTAGTTCGTTACTATAGTATATACTAAAGCGCATGTTAAAATAATATTTAAAATTGTTCCACATTGAATTACACCGCATAGCTTTTCGAGAGTTGGGATCTCGTCCCTTAGAGAGTGCATGAATTTTACTGATTTTAATTGAATCTGAATAACAATAATCCCAAGAAAATTGAATTTGGTGGAAATAATTGAATTTTGTTTATATATTAGCTTATCAATGTAAGTTCCAAACAAGTATGCTGGGAAGGTGATTGGCATAATTCACGAAATTTAATTAACTTTTTGATCTTATATGTATAGTTTTTTATTTAAACATATACGTACAAATTTAAAAATTACTAAACTAAATAATTTTCTCATAATAAAGGAAAAAATAAAATAATGTGTCTCACATTAAAATAAATGATTTCAAATAAAACAAATATGTACAAATGGTTCATATTCATATTCACCTAAAGAAATAAAATCAATTTATTTTTAATAAAAATGATTTACATTTGACTAAACCCTTATAATTCAATGCTATTTATAATTAAATATGTTTGTAGCTATTTTTGTTTTGTTTTTATATTAATTTGTTAAATATTAACAGGTTAATCTTGGGTTCATTCTTATCTTATCACTCCTTGATTAATTAAATATTTTTTAATTTATTACATATTCAAATCACATGCCAAAAAAATTACATGAGCTATAATCAAACTTTTATAATCAGATATGTATATATTTTTTAATTTAAACATGTATATATTAAAAAAAATTTAAACTGATTCATTTCCTTTTAATAAAGGAGAAAATAAAACATTGAGTTTCAATAAAAATAATCATTAATTTTGGTCATATACCCATAAAAAATATATTATTTACATTTAACCAAACTTGTACAGTGTACGGGTACTTATGCTAATTGGAACCTAAAACTGTGGTCTTAGTTCTGTCCAAAACGCAAACCGTGGTCGTGGTTCCTACCAGAAGTGCCAAACGGCTAGGTTTTTTTGTGCATTAAAATAAATATGCTCATTCTTAACCCGGTCGTAGTCGTGCATGGCATGACAGGTATAACTAGTTTATTAATTATAATAGGCATGAAATGCATTGATAACATATCTTATTGATTTCTTTTATGTAATATAGTAAGTGCTAATGATAAATGGGATACTACTATTATAATATAATATATAGGGAATGTAAATTCTAAAGAAAAATAAAGATAAAGAGGTAAATAAACAATTAAATATGTCTATGTGGCATAGTTGGATGAGTAATACATAAGAGAGAAAGATTCGACTTTAGTAATAGGATATTAACTAGTGTAAGGGCTCGTACCATGTACGGGTTTTATTATAAATAAATAAATTAATTAAATAAATAGTTGAATAGTAGAAATTTTTGTATTATGATTTTTTTTCTTAGAAAAATATGGAGTCAAAACTAATATTCATTAAGGTTTATGGTTTAATTGAAAAAGTTTATAACTTTTCAAGAAAAAATTGGCTTTGGAGAGTCACATATAATTAGATCTATTTTTTTAACCTTGGAAATAAAATTATTGACGTACAGAAAAACATTAAAACATGCAAGATGGCATATATATAGATGGACGATGGTCAAGTCAATGACTTCACAATTACAAAAAAAAAATATTTATAGATATATGAAGACAGATGAAGTCATATCTTAAATGAATAATTATATTTATAGATATATGAACAAAAATAAAAGATTGTTTAATAATGAGATTTTTTATTCTATCATAACTTAAATAAAACAAATATTACATACAAAAAAAATATCCTAATGATGTTCCTATCTCTCATATCCAAAAATAAAAGTTTGTTTAATAATGGGATTCTCTATCCTATATTCTAAAAACATAGATAAGAATTTTTGATATCTAAAAATAAAAGATTACTTTAAAGAAAAGGGGTGGGGTGGTTCAATCTAAATGCGACATATGTCGTTTAATAATTTTTTTTAACCTCCACTTTAGGTTATAGTTATGGAGTTTGGTTCAAATGAAACGAACTCTTATCCTAAAAAGTGAAACGAATGCACTTTTTTCAGTTCATAGTGCACTTTTTATACGAAAGTGCATTGAAAAATACAAAAAGTGCAATCCAAAAAAGTGCAATCCAACAAGTACCAAAAGTGCACTACAAAGTATGAAAAGTGCAAATGCGAAAAAGTGCACCCCAAAGTAGGAAAAGTGCACTACGAACTAGAAAAAGTGTATTCGTTTCAGGATAAGAGTTCGTTTCATTTGAACAAACTCTATAGTTATGATTGATATATTTTTAGTTCATTTAATAGGATATTAATTGATATATTGATATTGATATATTGAGTGATGATGGGTGGAGCGGCGTGTTGGCATGTGTGTGTATCCACAGTCCACACATTTTGTATTAGAAGATTTGGACTGCTTGTAACAGATCGATGATCCGGACTGGGCGTTGGCAATCATTAGTGACGTTAGGTTGGGTCGTTGGAGGAGTGTGGGGCGTAATAAATTTTCTTGTTTGAGTATAAATCTGTCATTTCCATTTACCAAACAAACAAGCAGCAGCAACACCAAAATAATTCAAGATTGCAAGCACTATGGCAACCACAATTGACAAGTATTTTCGGCTCTTACCTCTTGCATATTTGTTTCTTTCTAGCACTTCCTTCTTCAAGGTGCAAGGAGAAGTTCACTACTACGATTTCGTTGTAAGTTCCCGCTATTACTAGATCGTTTAACACAATTTAAGTACTTTTGTTGTGCTCACATTTGTGTTATAATGTGATTCGAACTTGCCATTATTAATCGTAGCTCAAGGATACAAATTTTACAAAGCTATGCACCACGAAAAGTGTAGCGGTCATAAATGGTAGCTTCCCAGGACCTAATATTCGTGTCCATAAAGGAGATATAATATATGTAAACTTCCATAATCATGGAAGTTATGGCGTCACTCTACATTGGTAAGTTCTTTTTCGTCATTTTGATGTACTACTAATTTTATTGTTCTTCTCGTCGTATTTATGTGTAGTAGGAATTTAATTCGAATGAGGGAAAAAAACATAATTTTATTTTCCTTTATCAATTGATGAAACATTATAATCCAACGAGTTGACACAGTGGTGTAAGACCCTGCTGCATTCACATAAAAAAGGGATGATCTATTTAGTGAGAGTTTTCATATTCGATCTCCCTCACGTGCAAAATTTCCCTGGACCAACGACAACCACAAATTGCGAACATGAATTAGTTTTTAATTTGTATGGATTAAGGGACACCCTTAGTCTTTGACCTTAGACCAAAAAAAGTTGATTAAACATTATTTAAAAGTCAATATATATATATATATATATATAAAAGATATCTCTTAGAGATTATCTCAAATAAACATAATAAAACAAGACATACATGATATATGCTATATTTTTTTTTCAAATTGATCTTCCACTGGTAGGCATGGAGTGAAACAACCAAGAAACCCATGGTCAGACGGGCCAGAGTACATAACACAGTGTCCGGTTCAACCCGGATCCAACTTCACGTATCACATAATATTATCGGATGAAGAAGGAACTCTTTGGTGGCATGCTCATAGTGATTGGACTCGAGCCACAGTCCATGGTGCCATTGTCATTCTGCCCGCTAATGGTACCACTTATCCATTTCCCAACCCAGATGGGGAGGAAGTCATCATACTAGGTAATTACATAGTATCAACAATTTTTTTTTTTGTCTATTTAGTAGTATCCCACTTTGTGTCTGGTAGACTTATTAAAAGGCGGGGTAAAGCACACTCTTAATTAGAGGTTTTAAAACAACTCCATTTCTAAAGCTTGAATTCAAGACCTCTCGTTAAAGAAGTATGTCTCTTAACCAACTCCACTTTACTCTTATGTATGTAGTTACACATTAATAACAGTTAATTCTCACTTAGGAATATACTAGCATTTGTTCCCGTACCTTGTACGGGTTTTGATTAAAAAAAATGTTATATGATGAAGATTATATTTCTAAATTTGTGGAATTTTAAGATCATCAAATAAAATTATATATTAATAATATTATTATATTTAAAAAAGTTATTTTATAATGAAGATTATGTTTATATCATTTTTCAAATTTTAAGAACTCTAAATATAATTGTATATTAGTAATATTATTATATTAAAAAATTATCTCTAAATATAATTGTATATTAGTAATATTATTAAATTAACAAATTATTTAATAATGAAAAGTATGTTTCGTATCAAGTTTTAAAATCTTTAAATATAATTGTATATTAGTAATATGATTAGTAATATTAGTAACATTAGTGTCTTCAATAAAAACATTCCATACACCAAATAAAACTTGCTAAAATTTAAGATCTCTAAATATAATTGTATATGAGTAATATAAGGAATATTGTTATAATATAAGGGTTGTAAATACTAAAATAAAAGAAGGGCAAAGCAGTAAATGAAAAAATTAAAACGCCTATGTGGCATAGTTAAAACGATGACATGTAGGATAGAAATATTCGACTTTAGTTATAGTATATTGATAATGCAGACTAATAAGAAAGTAGAACGTACTAGATTCTTTTTGTATTAGTATTAGTATACTATTTTATTTGGGATTTTAGCTTCCATTACTCAATTGATAAATGTCGTTACATTATATAATATGGTCATTTTTAAATAATACTTTTAGCCTTTAAATTTGGAATTGAATGTGCAATTAATTAATTAAATAGGAAATTGGTTTGTTGGGGACCTTGCTGAAATGGTGAAGGAAGATCAGGAAACAGGAGGAGAAATGCCCCACTCTAACGCCTATACAATAAATGGGGAACCTGGAGATCTATGCGCTTGTTCTAATGGTAATGCCACTTTTTTTTTCGACGGGGGTAATGCCACTTAGGGCCTGTTTGAATTGCAAGATATGCATTAAACAGGCCCTTAATGCTTGCACATATAATTACATTTTGTCACTAACTTATACTAGTAGTGAAATTCTTACATCATTGAGTTTGATTTTTTTATTAAAATAATTGGTCTTAAATTAGTCAAAACATGACCGAGCCAAAAATTCCACTAACTCAAAATGGTCAATTTACTAATTTTAGCTAGAAACATGTGAATGAAATTAAATATATATATATATATGATTCATTCTAGGAACAACCTACCGACTGACGGTGGACTACGGCAAGACGTACCATCTCCGGCTAGTGAACGCCGGCAGCAACTCCGATCTCTTCTTCGCCATCGCGGGCCACACCATGACGGTGGTGGGCATGGACGCCTCCTACACCAAACCCTTCTCCACCGCTTACCTCGTGCTCAGTACTGGCCAAACCGTCGACGTCCTCTTGACTGCCGACCAATCCCCTAGCCACTACTACATGGCGGCGCGCCAGTACTCCAACGACCCATCTAACCTCATGGACTTTGACCTCTCCAACGCCACCGCCATCCTCCAGTACCATGGCAACTACACACCCCCCACTACTAAATAAACGACCTACAGTAGCGCTTGAAAACCGCTACTAAAAATGCATAAACCGCTACTAATTATCTATTGTAGCGGTTAGTCACCGCTACATCTGCTAGCGCTGCAATAGATCTATTGGAGCGGTTTTTAGATCTATTGGAGCGGTTTCAAGTAGAAACATAAACCGCTACAGAAAAATAAAAAAACCGTCGCTATTGTTACTCTATTGTAGCGGAGCGGCTTTATTAGTCTCTTGCGACATTTTTCATACTCTATTGTAGCGTTTTATATATTTGCTTATAAATAAATAAAGGTCTATTGTAGCGGTTGTTTGCGTGGATATAAAATATTTAATCAATATTTTGTAGCAATTTATAACTTCATCTAAATATTGATTAGCTAATTCAATATTATTAAATTTATTAATTTAATGCCTAACAAATTAAATAAGATAAACCATACATATATATAAGAAAACATATATTATATAGCAAAAAAGATCGAGATGATCATACATTCGATCATTATAGTGTATACAATCACCATATAACAAAATGACTAAACTAGTTTGCTAATTAGCAAGTCGATCAATACGATAATTATATAAAGCGTATCCAAAAGGGATCAACTAGCTTATATGGTATAAAGTAGCCATTCAAAAGGAAATAGTCTAATAAATTCCAAAATGGCTCTATCGAAAATATAGCAAACCTAACCTAACGAGCACCATCATGTATGTACGCATACCAATTGCACGAACTTTCATACCAAATCCACCTACATAAAAAAAACAATAGAAAAATTAGCTATAATAAAGACTCTTGTGAATTTCTGAAAAGAAGTCATTCAATCATATGAGAATTAATAAAAATTCTTGTCAATTTCTAAAAAGAAGTCATTCAATCATATGAGAATGGGAGTTTAACAGAAAATCCAAATATGAACCTAGACAACAATATTTTGAAGGAAAGAAGATAACAAAGGGACAAAATAAAAGGCCTCTCAACAATTGTCTTTCTTTCATACTCACTTTATACACAGGGAATGGGTATCAACCTAGCTTAGAAGCCTCCAAACTGAGTGTTTGCTACAACAACTTTTTCTCTAACAAGCATCTCTAATGCACTACAACCACTTTATACACAGACCAATACATCATTAATTATTTTGCAAGAAAACTAGAAGCTGGAATCTTGAATATTTCAGGATTACTTAATTAGAGACCAATTTTTCAAACCTCAAAATATGAACATTACCAGAACTAGTTCAAACCAAACTAGTAGAATAACCAAAGAATACTCATTGAAGCACAAATCTAGTGGAGAGGCAATCATGGTTATTTACTCACATTTAGCAATTTTGGAAGAACAATATAATCAACAAGATCTCTACCAACTTTTAATGCATCAAATCCTGCTTTTAAAAAAGACCTAGCATTTTCTTCCTCATTGAGAGTTAGCTCATTTAAGTTTACACAAAACCACTTTTGACATAATTATACAGAATATAATCATTTACTTAGGATTGAAAATAAAGGAGAATGAGTTTGAACAGGGCCTTTGTTATCGAACACGAAAACCTATTGGAGTGACTTTCGACATTTGAGGAGAAACCAACACAAAGAACAATACAAATGCACCTATTCAATCAACAGAATTCAACAACACAAAGGCAACCAGCTGAACAAAAAAAATACATACAAAAAGTACCTAACCTAGCTAGCAGATTTGCAAGATAATAATAACTTGTCATTCAATTAAATAAACTTACCTTCGCAGTCTTGCAAGTAAGGTCATGCGCACCTTTAGCTGAAAAGGAAGAATAGACATACATTTCATTCAACACACCAAATACCCAACTTGAAAAATCTGAACCAAATAAAGTGAGCAATGAAATAAGTGGCACCTTTGTGGTGGATGAGATTGGCCAGATAATTCACCTATGTTGTCATGTGGACTTGATGCATCTCTTTCCATTGTTTGGAAGTCTGGGATAACAACATCTATTCCTGGATTAGCTTCTCGTATCTTAGACAAAATATAAGACAATTTGCTCTCCAACCGATCCTCCATTTTTTTCTCGAATGTTTGTGTGATGCTTTCCAAGTACACCAAGGGTAGTACATAGGGGTATTGACATTCTTCTTTAAATTTGACTTTGTGACGCCTTGTCCATGCAAACGCAAACGCCCGCTATGTTCCTTCTTGGTAATAACATCGTAATATGGATCCCTTGTCTCACTTCCATCACCTTGAGCTTTAAGAGCTTTCATTTTCTCCTAATTAAGCAAAAACATAACAGCATGCCATGCAAAAATGACATGTACCGCATTAGTAAAATCCAAAAAAAGTACATGAATTATTAAAATAGGGTACTAACTAAATACAAATAATAAAAACAAAGTGAATGTAGCATTCAGCTCACAATGTTTTGTAGGGTCTCATCATTTGATGTTAAGTATGTGTGTCCAGCTTTTCGCTTTCTAGATTCCATGTAAATGTCTGCTAGTAATGGCTCTCGCTTGTTTGGGTCATTTTCTTGCTATTATTGCACATAAGATAAATAGACAAAATCAAATTAGAAATATTTAGTTTTATATATGAATGTATAAGCATTACCATTCAACTAATATATGTTTTTGCAAATAAACAGTTACCATATCATGGCGCAGAATTGCAAACGAAGTTGACCCCATAGTATGCATGTCACTTTATTTTTTGCGATTCTCTTTATTTTTCCTGCTAATGTCCTAGTCATGAAGGATATAAAAGTCAATGAATCCAGTTTCACAAAAAATCCAGACTCAGAACATTTTGGTTCTGGTGAATCCAATTTTAGCACAAGTTTCTTGTGAATCCAGTTTCTTGATGCTCAAAAAAGTAATTTTAATACTCTTGAATGCATGAAAAGTAATTGATGCTCAAAAAAGGAGGAATAAGAGTTATATAAACAAATCCAGATTGAACAAATCTCCTCAACAAGAGCCATCCAAAGTTCATTTTCAGCACCTGAATAACAATCATAGAAGAAGAGCCATCATAAAAAAATCCATATTCAATAAGATTTGATAGACTATCCAAATAAAGGGTCATGAAATCCAGATTCAATAAGATTAGATGACATCCAAGTTCATTTTCAGCACTTGAATAACCATCATAGAACAAGAGCCATCATTTAAAAAAATCCAGATTCAATAAGCTTAGTAAATGCAACATTAGATGATCATCCAGATAAAGGGTCATGAAAGTTTACCTTTTTCATTCACAGATTATCTCAAGATATTATAAAAACTTTCATCAATACCAACAAAGTATGAAGATATACGGTGCCTTTTAATCAGCTTCTGGTGAATCCAATTTCAACACAAAAAGATACCTAAATTATCAACATTTGGTGAATCCAATTTCGGCACAAAAACCAGAGCTAAATAATCATCTCCTGGTGAATCCAGTTTCAGCAAAAAAATAACATTAGCATAGTAACCTGCTTCTGGTGAATCCAGTTTCAACATAAAAATAACATTTTCAGCACAAAAAATCCATTTCAAAAAGAGAACAATACATACCTGTGCTTCTGGTGAATCCCAATACAACATCAGCTCTTTCCATTGTGCTTCAGGCACTGTCTTAGGCATATGCTTTAACCTCTCTTCTGTGGTTGCAAATTTAGCGTAGTGATCTTCCCTTAATCTACATTTGTTCTGGCGCCATAAGCCACCAATCTTACTCAGCACGTTTTTCCTTCCCTCCTCTGGAACAATGTATCTTCTCTAAAATCACAATATAAACAATTTGTTTAGTATTTGCACATATGATATTAACAACATAAATAAATTTTATATTACCTGTATATACTCCCAAATGTTATCCTTTGCCTTGTCCGGCACATAATTCCAGCTTATGTAATTTAGAGGTGCAAGATCTGCATCTTTAGCCACAGTTCCTAGAAAGTTCTTAAAAGTCTTCACTATACCTTTGGGCCCCACTGGCTGGTGCCTTTCATTCAAAATGATAGGATCACGATCTTCCAAATCACGATTATGAATCTCTTCCAGAATGGTTCTCCCTCTAACTTTCTTTTGAGTAACTAATTAAAATTAGACAAAATGTTAACTTTATCACAACATACAAAAATGATAAATACAAATATTCAAATCTATGATTGAATATTTACCTGGATTTGCATTTTCAACTATCACATCAGGTTCACTTGCTTCTTCATTTTGATTATTTGATGCATCTTCAGCAAAATCATTCTCATAAACATCCCCATAACTTCTTGGTTGTCTTAAACCTTCAGAATACCTAAGTAATTCAGCTTCAAGACTTTCCAATTCCGCATCAACGCTTTGTTGTCTTTTTGAGGCTTGAACTTTCTTCACTTTCAAATATCTCGAATAAGACCCCGGGGGACAGTAGTTCTTCTCATTTTTCCCTTGATTTAAACTCATACGAACTTCTTCTTGTTTCCTTTTCTGATTTTCTTGTTGGTGGGTCAAATTTTGCTGGCGAGTTTGTTTTGAACCTCGTTCATGGATCAGATTCACTGCTTGAGATTGGTGGATTTTCTTTTTCTTTGTTGTTTCTCTTGAGCTTTCATTTTCACAAATTCAGCCATGGGTAATGTTTGCACCAGTGGTTGCTTTTCTTTTCTACCTCTTGCATTATTAACATCCACTTGAACCTGCACAACATGTTAAAAAGTATTATAAATATAAATTTTCATGCTAAACATAATGCACCTACAAAAACAAGAGACATGACATATACCGAATCAGCTTCACATGTTGTTTGTCGAGGATCATCCACATCTTCTTCTGATTGGCAGATTTCATTCACAACAGAACTAGCAACCTGCCCATACTTTTTTTGCAAATTTTTACTAACTAAGCTTCCATAACCCTTGGCTTTCATCCTTGAATCATTTTCTGCCATGGTTTTCATCCTTTCTATTTCATATGGCGTCAATTTTTGTGCTACACCAGATGGCTTATCCTTCCCCATTATGCCTTAAGTTACCAAAACAACCTGAATAATATGAATATATATTAGTTAACAAACATAAGTCTCAATCACATAATATTTTTAAGAAATTAGAAATATAATATAAAATTAAAACATTATAGGTACAAAAGAAGAAGATTTTGCCTTGTTTCTATAATGAAGTTTTTCACGAGTTATTTGCCATATTTTCTACAAGGTTTCCTTCCTTGTCGACTATAGTTGCAGGTATATCCACTCTCGTGCAACTTAAATCGAGATCATCATCCATACTTTCAAGTATGTTTTGCAAAGAACAATGAGATTCCTTCCAATATAAATCTGCAAATCTATCATTCATTTTATCCTCGACATCAAAATGATCTCTAGGAAGTTGTTGGACCACATAGCTCCAATCACTTGATGAAGGATCTTGAACATAAAAGACTTGATGTGCTTGAGATGCCAGGATGAAAGGCTCATCTTGATAAATAAGCTTCTTGTGATTAACTCGAGAAAGCCCATAACTGTCATTTTCAGAATGAAACCAAACACATCCAAATAGGACGACACTAAAATGATCTTCATAAAATATCTCAATAATTTCTTCTATTGATCCATAATAAGTGACATCTCCCATGATTGGATGTTGATCCTTGGTACTGGCAAAACTAGGAGTTAATGCGGTTAAAGTGACTCCGCTATTTTCAGTAACACAATTTCTATCACGCTGTTGGGTATGAAACTTATAGCCATTGACAGCATATCCACTATATCTTTTGACAAAAAAAGAAGGCCTAACAGATAACCATTTCACACAATCTGACACATGTAGACCTTGACCAATGTCATACTCAACTCTTTCTCTAAACCAGTCAATGAAGTCCTTGCTATGACTTTGTGCGGTGTCCCACTTTCTTTTCTTCTTGCTATTAACAAGTGTCTCATGATCACTATATTAAGGCAGAAACAAATACAAATCTTAGCTATATTATTATTATAAAAATAATAGAAAAAATGTGTTAAAGTTAGTACCTTATATATTTCTTAACTTCTTCATGGTTACAATTGAATAAAGCATATCGATG
Source organism: Fallopia convolvulus (assembly GCA_964016875.1). NCBI lineage: Eukaryota > Viridiplantae > Streptophyta > Magnoliopsida > Caryophyllales > Polygonaceae > Fallopia > Fallopia convolvulus. Next base: position 36,636,782 of record OZ024737.1, read on the forward strand.
TGCTTGATCCCGCTTTTTAAGACCAATTTTGAAATATTTAGGTTTTTTCCTTTTCGTCTTCCCCTTTCCCATTATAGGATGACCCATATTTGGAAAAATGTATTGTGATTCAGACCTCTCAATATGCTCATCCATAGTGGTGGATCCACGTTGCAGATATCTAGCACAAAAGGTGACACATTCATCAACCAAATATGCTTCAGCAATTGATCCCTCTGGACGACTCTTATTTCGAACAAAAGCCTTCAACTTATGGAGATTTCTTTCGACCGGATACATCCATCTCCCACAAACAGGCCCCCCTTGTCTAATCTCTTCAACTAAGTGGACAGGCAAATGAAGCATAATATCAAAAAAGGCCGGAGGAAATATCATTTCAAATTGACAAAGAATCTCAGCAATCTCTGATTGTAGATGATCAAAAGTTTGAGGGTCGAGAACTTTATTGCATATGGCCTTGAAAAATGCACTCAATCTGATCAAAGGAATTGCAACACTCTTTTGAAGAGTAGCCTTGACAACAATTGGAAGTAGATATTGCATTAAAAAGTGTGCATCATGACTCTTATAACCTGCAATTTTCCTCTCCTTAACTTGAACACATCGTGCAATGTTGGAATCACAAGCTTGTGGTACCTTAGCATTTTTAATGATAGTACAAAACTGGCGCTGCTCATTCAATGTCATCCAAAATCGCGACTTTGAAATTTCATACCGCTCGCCATCACTGCACAATTTAGGTTTAAGCTCGTGCAATATATCTATTTTAGTAAGATCCATTCGAGCTTTGATATGATCTTTGGTCTTTCCAGGAATATCTAACAAAGTCCCAATCACGCTATCACAGATATTCTTCTCTATATGCATCACATCAAGAAAATGACGGCAATCAATATGCATCCAATAAGGCAAATCAAAAAAAATCGACCTCTTTTTCCAAGGGCAGATTTCATCATTGCTCTTTCCTTTACTCTTTTTCTTCTTCGGCCTAAACTTTCCAAACTTATTTTCAAAATCACTCAACAAGATCAAAGTTTGAGCTCCGGTTAATCGGCTTGGTGCATTTTGAAACTGATCCTGCCCATTACAAAGTCTCTTATTACGTCGATATGAGTGATTTTCCTCTAAAAACCTATAGTGCTCCATGTAACACATCTTATTACTACATGGCAGCCACTTAGATCTTGTCTCATAATGACAATTAGGGCATGCCCACTGCCCTTTTGTGCTCCATCCAGATAGCATTGCATATGCCGGGAAATCACTTATGGTAAACATCAAGGCTACATGCAACTTGAACATTTGGTTTGTTGAAGCATCATATGTCTCAATACCAAACTCCCAAAGGTCTTTCAAATCCCTTACCAAAGGTTGCATGTACACATCAATATCGTTTCCAGGGGATGAAGGACCTGGGATAAGTAACGCTAACATTAAAAATTCTGACTTCATCGACATCCATGATGGTAAGTTACAATTGCTAAGTATAACCGGCCATGTACTATGGGCAATGCTCATTGTGCTAAAGGGATTAAATCCATCACTAGATAAACTCAACCTCACATTGCGTGGATCTTCAGCAAAGGATGGATATTTTAAGTCAAAGTTCTTCCAAGAATCACCATCTGCAAAATGTCTCATCAGCCCATCATTAGGACGTCCCTTTGCATGCCATGTCATGTAACGTGCGGTCTCTGGGCACATAAACATTCTTTGCAACCTTTTCTTGATGGGGAAGTACCTAAGAACCTTTGTTGAAATTCGATAATGCTTACCGGTTATCTCATCTTTCTCATCTTTTTTCCATCGAGAAGCCTTACAAGTATGACAAAATGTTGCATCCGCATTATCCTCCCAAAAAAGCATACAATCATTAGGGCATGCGTCTATCTTTATATAATCAAGTCCTAAGACCTTAAGGACATTCTTGGCTTCATTAAATGAACTAGGCAACTTTGCATCAGGTTGCATATCTTTTATGATTTTCAACAAATCGGTGAATGCACCATTGCTCAACTTGTGGTCCCTCTTATAAACAAATAATCGAATGATGAAGGACAACTTGGAAAAATTCTTGCAACCAGGATATAGTTCTTCTTGGCCCTCTTCAACTAACTTGTAAAAATTCTTTGTCTCCTCATTTAGACCAGTTCGATATGTGTCATTCAACAAATCATGGACATTATCATCAAAGCTATGGAACACCCCATGATCAACCTCTACCCTTTCAGGACTCATTGACAATGTTTCTTCATGTGGCAGCCGAACAAAACCCTTCGCAATCATGTGATCCTTGACAATGTCTCGACGAAACCACTTCCGTAAACAACATACTTTACATGGACACCGGATTTGCTCTCCTTGTCCCTCAGTTGCAAATGATTTTTCTATATACCCATCTACCCCTTTTTCAAATTCCTTAGTCCATCGAGGAAACATATACCACTTTAAATTACTTCCATCCATAAGGTATAGTTTCAAAAATTAGCACATGTAAAATTTATATGACCTATAAGGAGAAAGTAATAATTGATTTAAAATCAGGAAAATCATAAGGTATGATATCATAATCTGACATTAAAGTTCTAAGCAGCGAGAAAAACACAAACAATATATGCATGAAATATAAGTACAATCTCACATTCAATTTTAAAGAGAAGATATGACCAAACAAAGAGCATATTCAAAAGATAAAGATACATTAATGTCCAAAAGAAATATGCAAGAACACATTTTCTAACCTGAAATTTATTAAGGTTAGCTCTATGTTAATGCTCTAGCCAAATCACCTTCCATGATCACTAATCACCAATCAGATCACCGTGCACCTCGAGTACCAAGAGAGCAACCTATAGATTCAGAAGAACAAGTTGTTCCACATTAGAACAGCAAGGGAAAATGTCACAGAATCTATAAGCTCAATCATAATAAGCTGAAGTATAGAAATGCATATACTTCTATATATGCCACAAAAGTGACAGATTCTAAAACAGTAAAATATATAATAAAAAATAAAATAACTCATTTATTTTTAAGATATAAAAATCAAAATTAATGTGAAGAATGACTTTATCAATCAATGAAATAGTAAAATTCAGCAGAACAAATACAGAATTTCATATGGGCTTTATATTTCCAATTTAAAGTCTAATAAGAATTTTATTTTGTTCAATTTTTCAAGCAGTGTGCTCTTCTCTTCAGTGGGCTACTTGGAGATCTTTTGCTTTATTTTTCACATTGATGATATTCTAAGGTTGCCACTTTCTTTTGGATCTCAATTATATATGAAGAACAACAGATTTTGGATCAGTTTCTGCAAGAAAAAACAACTGTAAAGATACAATTTAGTTCAAGTAGTGATTTTTGCTGTCAAAATATAAGATGTCAATTCTACTGTTTCATATGTTAATCTCTATATTTCACCTCATCTGTACCATGCTTATCAGTTTATAAAGCACTTAGCCTAAAAGCTAACCTTATCATCCCATTCATCTCTTTACTTAAAGTCACTTTTGCCAAATTATTTCATTTTGCCACACATTTGTTCCTTTAGTATAATTTCAAAGCTATTCTTAACCCATGACATTAGTTTTTAACCCATCAAAATTTATAATATAAGGGCGATTTTCTGCAATTTCTCCTATATTAAGGGTGTTTAAATGCTAGTATTATAATTATTTATGTACAAAGTCTTTATGTTTTACCCATTCAATTCAAGCAATAAAATTAAGCTCAAAACAATTCCTAATTAAAAACAAATCTGCAGAAACTTAAGTGAACACAAAAATATAAATTTTGTATAAATAAGTAGACATGCCAGCTCTCAGAGACAAACTTTTTAAGGGTTCCAAGTAATTTCAAGATGGACAAATAGACAGACATTAGTAGTTTATCACTACAATTCCCCAGATGTTCAGGTATTGTAGTAGTGAATACAGTGGAGAGGCAAATCCAGTTTCAGCATTATAAATACAGAATTCAGTTTCAGCACAGAAAATACAGAATTTAATTTCAGCACAGAAAATACAGAATTCAGTTTCAGCACAGAAATGCCATTTAACAATTTTGCAAGAACAATAAAATCAACAAGATCTCTACCAACTCTTAATGCATCAAATCCTAGCCTGCTTATTAAAAAGAAGACCTAGCATTATCAACCTCATTGAAAGTTATCTCACTTAAGTTTATACAAAACCACTTTTGACCTAAAGAGTTTGTTGATCTACTATACTATAAACTACACCTATTCAATCAACATGTTTTCAATTCCAAACAACACCACCTACTAGTTTAACAAACTCTATCTAAAATGCTTAAAGTGATTAAAGTGTCAATCCTATCTAGAATGAGAATAGACATGAATGTTGTGTTTTGAATCAAAGTCAACTGTTGAAAACTTCTGCATATGGATGCTGAGGGAGTATGTTTCTTGTAATTTGTTTAGTATATGTTAGAAGTACCTGTACTAGTTGCAGACTTCAGGGAAAGGTTGCAAACTTTAAGTGATGTGCAATAGCCCTTCGTTCAAGGTATTCTTCAAGAACTGCAGCTTGCTTTCTAAGGTCTACTACCTAGAATTAGTAAATTATATATATGTTCAAATCACTACAATAATTTAATAGGAAAGATAACAAAAAACCTTACATAAATATTTGAATTCTAAGAATGGGCCTTTAGCACAAATGATCTGCAATCACCTACACTTAAATCAGCCTCTGCTGAACATAAAATACACCCCAGGAGTTAGACCCATAAAAAGCAATGCAAACAATTCTTACAAAAAACATTAGCAGTTGTAGGGCACATGGATAACAACAGTGCAACACATATATTCTTAGTTCACCACTACTATGGTATATTGTTTGTGCATCACAGAATAATGGCAGAAATTTTAAACTAAAAAAAAAATTGAACCACGGAATTAACAGTGGCATACATGGGTCATGGAATAGTCTACTAATCTAAGACATTTAATATACTATAGATAGAATATTGGCATTCGTATACTAGAAGCAGTCACATGGAGATTGAGAGGAAAAAGAATTAGACATCTGGAAGTAAAACTTATAGGTTCTAACCTCCTCTTCTTTTGGAGTAACAACTAGCCTCTCAATATGCTACTAGGATTTACTTCAAATTATATAGTAAGGGTTCTTCCCTATCTAATGTCATTAATATTAAATCAGTCACAAACTATTACATCCAGTTTCACTGCTGCATTTATATATAAAGTCCATGAAAAAATTGCTCCTTTTTTATATTTTGTGGATAGAATGTAAACCCTAACAAGAAGAACCTTCAGAAAACTTCATAAGCAGAATCAAGAGATTATAAAGATCACTAATTAAGCTAATAGCACCAACTTAAATTATTGCAATGATCCCATAATTAAAATCACCAACTACAGGTTTCACTAATTAAGCTAATAGCTCCTTCAGATGTTTTAAATCCCCAACTACAGGTTTCACTGCCAAATCTGTCATTTAGGGACTTACAGTGCCGGTGGTGTTGTTCACTACTTATGTCCCTAAATCTAATACAAACCCTAATTACTTTTCCTTTCATCTCAAAACTACACCAGTCGAGGGAGATTAGACCGGAAGGAGGACTTACAGCGCCGGTGGTGTTGAAGGTCACTACTTCTGCTGCATCTTCACAGAGCTTTCAAAAGCGGGTCAACAAAATTCAGCGTCGACAACCTAGCTTCCACTTCGATCTGGTGTATTGGGGGTTCGTCAAAGGCCGACGACCCTCTTCCAAGGTCAGCGAGAAGGCGAAGCCCGGCGGGATGGGCAAAGGGAAAACGATTAGGGCGGGGCGAAGATTGATTTGGCGTGACCTGGAATGTTCAATAAAGAGAAATCTGAAATTGGGCGTGGATTTTCTCATTTATTTTATTTTCACATTTTTTAGCAAATGGCGCTTAATTCTTCGCGCGCCCGGGAATTGATAAAATTTATAGAAACGCTCCAATAGGTCCGATACCCGCGACTATAAATTTCCAACACAAGTGTCATATATAAAAATACTCAAAACCGCTACGTAAAGCGCTACAATAGAATAAAGCGCTCCGAAAACCGCTCCAATAGTCCGACCGCTACAAACAAACGCTACAATAGGATTAACCGTTACAAGAAGCCTCTCCAATAGGTCGTTATTGTAGTAGTGCCCGGATTCGCCAGAGTTCCCCACCACCCTCCCGTCTTACAAGGACAACTTGGCCGCCTTCAACTACACCAGCCAGCTTCGCAGCCTAGCTGACGCTGACCACGTTATCGAGGTGCCGCTGAATGTGTCGGAGAGGATGGTGTATGTGGTGTCGATGGGCTTGAATTATTGCCCTAACAAGTCTTGCGATGGAGTTGCCGGCTACGCCTTGGCTTCCAGCATTAACAATATCACCTTTGTTAACCCTCCTATCGATATTCTCTCTGCTTATTACTCGTATGTTGTGCATTTATCCTTCCTTTTATTTCTTTTTCTTAATTCTAAACTACATGCCAAAATCCAAAAGCCTATTAGGTTATATTCCAAAATTAATTGACAATAGGAAGAACAACCCACTAATATTATTTACTATGATATTTTATCACTCCACTTCCCATGTGAAAAGCCTTATTTTAAGATGCTCCCGCAAGTGCAACTAGCATAATCTACTTGACACTTGAATGAATAGGTCAAACATCTCAATTTTTTAATAAATAGCCCAACAATAGGATGTGAAATTTCAGTCTCTTTATAACAACTCAACCCAAATAATATGCGAGTAACATCTCAATCTCTAGGTTCCTTTATCGACAATTTAATCCAAACAACGGTGGAGTAGCATCAATTACTAAACCCAAACACAAACAGCTAGGAAAAGGGTCTAATCAAACCATCTTTGATATCATATGAAAATTTGTGGGCCTAAGATCATGCACATGTAAGCCTTATACATAATTCAAGTAGAATTTCATCTTATAATCAACTTTTGGTAATAGAATGAGTAATCCATAAGCCTTTTATATTAGATAATTTTATTACCCTGCTTCCAATATAGAAGCCATATTCGAATAGGTTTTTATTAGGACAATTTAGAAAGCAAAATGACATATATATAACTTTAAAATTCTCATTTTGAAAATGTCAAGCTATCCAACCTATTTTTTTAGCACGACTACACAATTATTATGTAGTGTTTTAGGGTTAGTTTGGATTTTAGATTAAAACTTACTCGTTTGGTTAAATGGAGGAAATATATAATTCACATGAAGTTACTTCACAAGAAATGAATTCCTACGAATTAAAATTTTCGAGATTTGGAGAAAATATATTTGGTTGAATTTTAAAATTAAGAAATTAAAATGGAGGAAGTTAGGATTTTGTGTGTAAAAAGGGTGGAAGTAGAATTTACCTAGGGGGACTAGGTAAGTCTATTTCCTGCATTATGTAGGAACTTAAATTCCTGGGAAGTTGTTTTTCTAGAATTTTCTATTAATTTTTATTCAACCAAACACAGGAATTTGTCCCAACTTCCTGGGATACTTCAATTTATGGGAATTTAGAAGCTAACCAAACAAGCTCTAAGATAGTTTATATTTCCAATTAATTAGATATAGTAACGGGTAGTAGTTTTCAAAAAATGACACTCAAAGTTAACCTAGCTAACTTGTGGTTTTGTTCATTCCTTGGTACATACAGGAATTTGACGGGAGTTTACGAGACAAGATTTCCAAATGATCCCATGTTTGCCTACGATTACACCGGGGAAAATCTGTAGATAAACCTCACTTTCCCAAAACCAGGAACCGAGGTAAAAATGTTGGAGTTTGGGGCGACGGTGGAGATAGTGTTTCAAGGAACCGACCTCGTAAATGCATCACAAAACCACCCCATCCATCTCCATGGACATAGTTTTTATGTTGTAGGCAATGGAGCTGGCAACTTTGACTACGCTAATGATACCAAGAGCTTCAATTTGGTTGATCCGCCACGGCTTAATACCGTCAGTGTCCCCCATGATGGCTGGTCCGCTATACGATTTACAGCAAAAAATCCAGGTAAGGCTTGTTACCATTGCATTAATGTAAAATCATAACTTTGTACAATTAATGTTTGTATGAAATCAATAGTAGGATATCAGGTTTGGGTATTGATGAAACCCGAAATAACAGCTACGCTACGAGACAAGAAACAAGATTATTATATTTGAGTGCAAACACTTGCTCCTTTATTTATGATTTTGCCGTGGTAGCGAGGTTACAAACCTACGAGGTTGATGTACAACTTTGAGAATCACACCTAGACCTCCTACAAGGTTCCGAGATCGCACCTAAATGTTGCGAGGTCGATTCTAGGGCGAGGTAGATTTGAGGGTATGATGTAGAGAGTTTTGTGAGTTTCTGTAGTGAGGTTTTAGGCGTGAACGAGGTCCCTGCGCGAATTTGGGGTCTTTCTGTGGGTTTCTCCTATCTGTAGCGAGGTCTTTTGACGATGTTCCTATCACGTCGATCTTTAACAAGCAAGAGAGTTCTTGAGTTCAAGTGGTTTTTCGACCCCTTCTTCCTACGAGGTTCTTCTCTATTTATAGAGAATTGAGGGGCCGAGTTTAGGCCAATGTTCGATGTGGGATGCCCGAAATAAGGGTTTTTGATTGGTCCACGAGTGAGGTCACTTGTGATTGGTTTGGGAGTGAGGTTGTTGGTGATTGGTTCGGGAGTGAGGTCGCTTGTGATTGGTTCGAGCGGGCGGGTGTATTAGTAGAGTCGGTGACGAGGTCGAGACCTCGTCCCGGAATGTTGAGAGACCTCGCATCCGTCGGGAGTTTTGTTTTTAAATAATCGGGCATGGACGTGGGTCCCTAAATTGCCTATGGGGGTCCCTCTGGGCCCACTTTTTGCTTTTACTGTTTTGGACATCATCACAACCCCATGGCCTGGGGGCCTCGCCCCGAGGGCCGCAGGGCATAAGTTCCCTGGATCCGCGAGATGCGGGGTGTTTTTAGAGGTTATGAAGTTCTCGAGGTTGGGAGGGCGCTTTGCGAGGTGTGAGGCTCTGTACTTACGTGTTCTTCTTGTTCTGCGCGGATGAAGATTCTTGGGCCTTTTCGCCATACTTTGCTTAGTGGGCCGTCCAGGTGAGACAGGCTCAAAAAGCCTTTCGGGAGTGGGGGAGGCTCAAATCTGCTCTTTATAAGGGCGTATCTCACACGCCTCCCCCTCATCTTCTCTTTCCAACATTTTCGCTCCTTCTCTCTCTTTATCTCTTCGGTTTCTTCTGAGCGGTTTCTCCAGACGGTTTCCGACGAGCTTTTTGCCGTTCGCCAGTTGCTCCACCGCCTCTCGTTCGTTGACCTTTAAACAAGTAAGTTCTTGATCTTCTTCCTCCTGTCTTTTGGTATTTTTTGCCTTTGATTCTTCCTTTGTTTGCTTTTTGCCCCGTGTTTTGTAAGGGCGACGGTGTGTCGCCCGGTGTTTCGTGCCGGTGTCACGGTGGCGAAGCGGCGGTGGCAGGGTTGTGTTTTTTTTTTTGGCGTTTGCCCTGGTCATTTTTCTTTGTTCTTTCCTTGTTTCGTTTTGCATCTGGGTGGGTGTTGGTGATTCCTGGGTGCTTCTTTGTTGGCGGCGCGACAGTGTTGGGGGTGGTTCTTGCTCTGTAGTGCCCTCGTTTCCTCTTGGTTTTTCTTCTCCTCCCCTTTTTTTCGTTCTGCTTTTCTTTTTTGTGTTACGCTTCGGGGGGCGGTGTTGTAGCGGTGAGGCGGTGGTGAGACGGTGGTGAGGGGCGGTCGCCGCCGTGAGGGTACCGTTGGTTTTTTGGTTTTATTGCTTTTCTCTCTTTTTTTTTTTGGGTGGCGGTTAAACTTCCGCTTCTCCGCCCACCACTTTTCGAATTTCGAAAACCCTCGGGAGCCCAAACGTCATGATGTCTGATTGACGGGACGTTTGGGCTTCCACCGTTGGTTGGCCTTCTTTCTCTTTCCTTTCTTTTGGCGCTTCAAATTCTTCTTTGCCGTCCTATCCTGTCAGAGTAGCTTGTAGGATGCCACGTGACCTTTTCCTCTACGACCTCGCGTTGCTTTGTCCCCCGAGGTTGCGACCTCGTGCCCATTTTCTCCCGAGGTTATGATCTCGTGCTTTTTCCTTTTCGAGGTTATGACCTCGTGCTCTTTTCTTTTCGAGGTTATGATCTTTGTGCTTTGATCTCGGGCTCGACCTCGTCCTTCCTTCTTTCCCGGGGTCATGATCTCGTTCATCGATCTCGGGCTTGACCTCGTTCTTCCTTCTTTCATGGGGTCATGATCTCGTGTTTTTCTCTTTGGTTGCCTTGCCTTTAGTGTCTTACTGACCTTTTCTTTTCCAGCTGCTAGCTTTTCGCGGCCTGGACGTTGTCTTTTCATGCCTAGGAGAGCCTCTGCGAGCCCACCGCCCGGCTTTGTTTTTAATTTTCAAGAGAATTTCTATCAGGAGGTCTCCGAATCTGTAGGAAGTGTAGAGCCTAGTGACTCTCAGAACCCAAGTTCCCCTTCGTTGGTCTTCAGCGAGCCCTCATCCAGCGACTCCGATGTTTCGATCAATTCGTACTTCCCCCGTCTGCGCATATATTCTGGTGTTGAAATGGCTTCCTCTTCTTCTCCTGATGTGATCGCCGCCGAGGTCGAGGCGAGGTTGGACGCGGCAATTGCCTCAGCCTCGGCTGCGTATGTGCCATCGAGCTTCCCCGAGGCCTATATTACCGACGTCATGTCCGGCAGTCCTATCGTCCTCAAAGAACGGATTCCCATGAGCCCGAGCACTCCCGAGGCCTATCTGTCGGAGGGGGTGGCCACCGATCTGAAGCTGGACGACCTCGCGGACATAGGTAAAGACTTCCCCTGGCCCGAGGGAGTCGAGCTGGCACTGCCAGAGGAGGAGGGGCGACCCCTGGCGTCCTACGAGGGGTGTGCGGTCGTGCACCTCGTCAGTCTCCAAGCGGGCTTTAGGCTGCCCTTGGCCCAGCACATCGTTGATTTCTTGTGGGCCATGGGCGTCTGCCCCGCCCAGTTGTTCCCGAACGCCTGGCGGTTGTTGTGTGCCTACACAATTCGAAGCCGTGAGCTTCTGGACGAGCCAAACCTCAACGATTTGTCGGCGTTAGTCTTGGCGAGGAGAGAACCTCTATGTTCCCTGGTTAACCTCAGCACGCCGAATGTCAAAATCATCACGACCCAGTCGAACGTCAGGACGTGGAAACCTAAATGGTTTTTGGTCCGAGACCTCAGCGGGAGATACCTTAATTTCCCTGTGGCACCGGGTAACTACGAGAGATGCGTGTGTCTGTACAAGGTCGTTGAGTTCCAGGCACTCAAGGCTCGGTACGCCACAGCGTACCAGGCGCCATACGAGCGCTACCTTTCTCAGGACCGGCTTGAGCGGGCCAGGCTGAGCCTCAGTTTCCCTCCTCGCGAGGGTGGAGAGGGTATTTTATTATCATTATTTCTCTGATTGTTTTCTTTTTCCTCGTAAGGTTACGAGGTTATAAACCTCGTTACATTTGTTTCTGACCTCGTCTTAACCTACTCTTTCTTTTTGGCCCCTTCTTTCTTGATAGTGGATTTTCTGCACGCTCTTACCGCGACGTCGAAGGGGAAACAGCCTTTGACCTCTAGTTCCAAAACCCCTGCTCCCCGGGTCCTCAAGGGGATTTCAATTAACGAGCCGAGCTCGCAGGCGAGGACAGGCACAACGCAGCCGAGACCTGTTCCGCCAACGGCCGCGACAGGGGGAGCCCTGCCCAAGGGGAACGTCGCGAGGGCGTCGCGGGCCCGCCCCAAGGGGAGAAAAGGCCTGAGGTTGTTCCGTCAAAAGGGGCCACCACGAAGGGGACCACCCATCCACCCTGGGCGTTTGACGACAAGGCCGGGCGGAAAAGGAAGGAAGCGGGGTCTTCCCCCTTGGAGAAGAAGAAGAAACCCCGGTCGGGCGACCATCAACGAGGAGTCGCATCGCCTGTGAATTTGCAGCACACCTTTTGTGTGTTTAATTCCTGTCTCGTTCTTGTTTCTCTTCTCACTCTCCTGTGAATTTGCAGCACACCTTTTTTGATAATTATAACCGGAGTCGCATCGCCCTCGCTCACTCGAGGATGGACAAGATGGAGGCGCTTCGAGCCCGCAGCAAGGTGTGCGAGCGACAGGCCAAGGAGCTGGCCGAGGTCGCGGAATCGTCCAAAGTCGCGGAGGTTGCGGCCAAGAAGCGGGTCGAGGCCGCGGAGGCCGCGACGAGGGAGGAGGTAAAGGCGGCGAGGGAGGGGGAGAAGAGGGCGAGGGATGAGGGCGAGGTTCTGCGGGGCGAGGTTGAAGGGCTTCGGGGCAAGCTCTCCGCCGAACACGAGTTCTTCAAGGCGAAGGAAGCGGAGTTTCTGAGGGCCGAGGAGGAGATCAGGCGCCTCGAGGGGCGCATTGTTGAGCTTAACGAGGAGGTCGTGGCCGCAGGCCCCAAGTATGTGGACTCGGAAGAGTACAAGGCGGAGCTGGTGGAGAGCGTGAGGAAAATGTTCCACCAGGCAGTCCGCATGGGCGTAAAACAGGCGGTGGCCAAGTATGGGCACCTCGACCCCCAGATCGTCTTCTTCAACCCCAACTACAATGAAACCAAGGGGGAGCTGGGGTCGGAGGATCCCGAGGGGGAATGCGAGTTCTTCCTCAACGAGGACGGGACTGTGTCCAGCACCGCGCCCCCCGAGGTAGAGCTTATTGGAGGGAACCCGGAGTTAACCTCCACGTGACCTCAGCCCGCGACCGATGCGCCCGCGCCTCTTGCCTCCGCTGCCCCTGCTCATGCTGAAGCCTCGGCTGCCTCTGCCGAAACTCCTAAAACCATCGATCTTACCGGTCCCGAGGCTGAAACCTCGAAGAAATGATGATAACTTTTCTTTGGTGGCCCTACGGGGTTTGTAATTAAAACATCTCTTTCTTTTTTTGTTTGGGTGACCCTACGGGGTCTGTAATCGAAACACCTCTTTTTATATTTATGCCCTTCGTCACTTTCTTTTCCTATGCTTGTTTGCTTTAGACTTTCTCGCATACGTCAGTCCTTATCCGTCCAACCCCATGGTTCGAGTGTCATATCTTTTGTGGGGCTCGGACCACACCGGGCGTTGTAGTCTTGCGACGAGGTCGTGAGCCTCTGTTCGGACCTCGTTGTTCTGGAAGTTCGTTCCAACCTAAATAGCCGTCCGCGAATCCTGGCGTCTTAGGGGGTTCACGAACCTCGTTTGTATCCCAAACGGGAAGCGAGGGGTGGAACTTTTTAACGAGATTCTCCAACCCCAAGCGTGAAGCGAGGGGTGGACCTTTTCAACGAGATTCTCCAACCCCGAGCGGGAAGCGAGGGGTGGAACTTCTTCCAAACGAGATTCTCCAACCCCAAGCGGGAAGCGAGGGGTGGACCTTTTCAACGAGATTCTCCAACCCCAAGCGGGAAGCGAGGGGTGGAACTTCTTCCAAACGAGATTCTCCAACCCCAAGCGGGAAGCGAGGGGTGGAATTTTTTTTCAAACGAGATTCTCCAACCCCAAGCGTGAAGCGAGGGGTGGAATTTTTTTCAAACGAGATTCTCCAACCCCAAGCGGGAAGCGAGGGGTGGACCTTTTCAACGAGATTCTCCAACCCCAAGCGGGAAGCGAGGGGTGGACCTTTTCAACGAGATTCTCCAACCCCAAGCGGGAAGCGAGGGGTGGAACTTCTTCAACGAGATTCTCCAACCCCAAGCGGGAAGCGAGGGGTGGAACTTCTTCCAAACGAGATTCTCCAACCCCAAGCGGGAAGCGAGGGGTGGACCTTTTCAACGAGATTCTCCAACCCCAAGCGGGAAGCGAGGGGTGGAACTTCTTCCAAACGAGATTCTCCAACCCCAAGCGGGAAGCGAGGGGTGGAACTTCTTCCAAACAAGATTCTCCAACCCCAAGCGGGAAGCGAGGGGTGGATTTTTTTTTTTTCAAACGAGATTCTCCAACCCCAAGCGTGAAGCGAGGGGTGGAATTTTTTTCAAACGAGATTCTCCAACCCCAAGCGGGAAGCGAGGGGTGGACCTTTTCAACGAGATTCTCCAACCCCAAGCGGGAAGCAAGGGGTGGAACTTCTTCCAAACGAGATTCTCCAACCCCAAGCGGGAAGCGAGGGGTGGAATTTTTTTCAAACGAGATTCTCCAACCCCAAGCGGGAAGCGAGGGGTGGACCTTTTCAACGAGATTCTCCAACCCCAAGCGGGAAGCGAGGGGTGGACCTTTTCAACGAGATTCTCCAACCCCAAGCGGGAAGCGAGGGGTGGAACTTTTCAGGGAGGGAGCGTTTTCAGAAAAGCCTGCAATCCTTTATTTACCAACTGTGAGGAACAACGGGGTTTCGAGTTTCTACATGTAATATTTTTTGAGTCGCGCGACGTTCCACGTTTTGCTCAGTGTGCGCCCCCCGTCGTCCCTGAGTTTGAAAGCCCCGGGCGCGACTTCTTCTCCGAGGATGTAGGGTCCTTCCCAGTTAGGGTCCAATTTCCCCCTTCGGTGCATCTTAGCACGAGGTTTCCCGTGGCCAAGACGCGAGGTCTGACCTTCTTGTCGTGATACACGGCGACACGTCGCTTGTATTCTCTAGAGCGCAGGTCCGCTACCTCGCGGATTTCATCTCGGAACTACAGTTCGACCTTGAGGTTGGCCTCGTTTTCTTTTTCGTCGAAGTTGTACACCCTTGCTGATGGAATTAGGGTTTCTACGGGAACGAGGGCTTCCGCCCCGTAGGTAAGAGCGAAGGGGGTCTCGCCCGTTGCGCGGCGCGAGGTCGTGCGATACGTCCAGAGGACGAGTGGGAGTAATTCGGCCTAGCGTCCCTGTGCCATGCCCAGGCGCTTTTTGAGGTCTGTCAAGATGCGGGCATTAACGTTTTCTACCTGGCCATTGGACTAGGGATGAGCCACGGAGGAAAATTTGAGGTCGATGCCCAACTCAGAGCAGAAAGTCCGAGTTTCTTCGAAGTCGAATTGGGGGCCATGGTCGGTCATGATTGTCATGGGGACACCGAAACGGCAGACGAGGTTCTTCCATAGGAATTCGCAGACCTTTGCCCCGGTGATTTTTGCCATTGCCTGTGCTTCGATCCACTTCGTGAAGTAGTCCACGATGACCAAAATGTATTGCACTTGGCCAGCAGCTTTAGGAAAAGGGCCTAAAATGTCCATTCCCCACATTGCGAATGGGCATGGCGCGTGAATGCTGCGGAGGGGAGCCGTCGGGGCGTGCTGGACGTTCCCGTGTTTCTGGCTTCCGACGCATTTTTGGACGTAAGCTCTTGCATCTTGTCGGAGAGTGGGCCAGAAGTACCCCAAATGGACGATTTTGTGTGCCAAAGACCTCCACCCCGGGTGTCCTCCACAAACTCCCTCGTGGGCCTCGTAGAGGATGTGGTCTGATGTTCGCATTTTTGGTATAGTTTTTTATAGGTTTTCTTTGCTTATTAGGATTAATTTTGTCTAGTTTAGGTTTAGTTTTAAGTATTTTTAGTTAGTTTTGCATAAATCTACGAAAAGAGTGGAATCTACGCTATTTTGTGTATTTTGCAGGTTTTAGCGAGGAAAGGAGCTAAATGGAGCTAAATTTGGAGCATCACAGTGAAGGACGGGGAAGTGTAAGATTTAAGAAGTCAAAGCTCGTGAATACAAGAGGAGGTGTTGAAGAAAACAAAATCCCAGGCTCGTTAACGAGGCTGTGAAGGGTCGTTAACGAGGCCACGAAGAAGAAGATTTTGGAGTATTATTTTATTATTCACCGATCCTGAGCGGGAATTTATTTCCGTATCGGTTGAGTATCTTTTTAGAATGTTTATGGGTTATCAGAATATGTATTTTAGGGTTTAAAATCTTTCTAGATTTTATTTCTATCTTTTAGAGATTGTTTCTATCTTTTTAGGAAAGTTTTTATCTTTTAGCCTTTTTAGTTTTTTAGGATTTTCTAGTATAAATACCCTTCTATCTAGCATAGAAGAGGGGGGGCTTAATTTTGGAGTAGAGTTTTAGAGGAGAAGGAAGGCCGAAGGAGAGAGAACCGGATCGGAAGTCGGTGACGAGGGTCGGTAACGACGGTTTCCGAGGTTTCGTTGATCGAGTTTGTGGTTCGGTGGTTGTTTTTGTTTTTGTTTCCTTCTGAATCTCTGTAAGACGATATTTTTGTTATTAATTTAAGTTTGAGTTTTGTTTCAATGTTTGTTTTTATTGAAGTTTTTAGTTTCTTAATCATGAGTAGTGAGTAGTCTATTTTTCTAGGGTCGGGGTTAAGCCCGGCATAGTTGAGCATGTTTGATGAGTAAGATTGTGTGTTGAATGCCTTTTATCTTTATTGAGATTGTTTGTTGTGCTTAATACCGAAACGGGAGTTGAGGTAATTTGAGTTTTAACTTGATTGAAAGAGAAAGTTAGTAACTTGAAGGTTGATATTGTTTGAAAACGAAAGTTTCAAGCTTTAGATCCAAAACAAGCAATAGAGTGAGTTAGTTTATGAAAATAGATTAATTTACTTGTTAAGTCAATGAAAGTTGATGACTCTATCTATTTAAAGGCATGATCTTATCTTCTTACGAATTCTTATGCTTGGCTATGTTGTGGTGTCCCTTATCATAGATTTTTGTTTTAATTGAATTATTTCTGATAAATCTTCGTTGCTGAATACTTGCTTCGGTACCGAGTATTAATTAGAATTTTATTAGGTCGTTAATTGGTATTTTTTTGTGTTCGGTGGTTCGGTAACGATCCTGACAAGGTCGTTAACGAGGCATCTCGTGAGTGTTTTGTTTGATTTGATTTGATTTTTATTAGATTGATAAACCAACAACCTTGCTTCCTGTGGAACGATCCTGACTCCACTGTACTCAGCGGGGTCTTGACTTATAAATTTATTTGTTGTCAAGAAACCCTATCAACAAATTGGCGCCGTTGCCGGGGAAGCAACGAGTTGTTAGTTTATCTTTGGGATCGGGACTAGCCCGACCCCGTTTTTGTTTTTAATTTTTGTTTTCTTTGTTTGTTTTCTCAGTGTATGCCGGTAGGACGAAGAAGACTTCAGTTTGATAGCTCCAGTTATTACTCAGAACCCGAACGTTCCCTGCACCGACGACTCCGAGAAAACCGAGCCATGGCCACAGCTGAAGAGATGGCTCGAGAGTTAGAGATCCTCCGGACCCAGATGGAGGCACTGAAAGCCGAGAAGGACGGAGCTGATGCAGACAAGGCTCGACTGCAAGAAGAGCTAAACGCCTATCCAAGGAATGCCAAGCAATACATGCATCCGGAACTGAGGGTGCCAGAATCTCTTATTGTGCTTCCTGCGATAGAGAAACCTTTTGAGATCAAGTCTCAATTTATATCCTTGATTAAACGGGCTCAGTTTGAAGGGAAACCTGCTGAGTTGACTCAACCCGAACTCGACACCACAGTCCCTACCGAGCCACATCTG
Organism: Fallopia convolvulus; assembly: GCA_964016875.1. Classification (NCBI taxonomy): domain Eukaryota; kingdom Viridiplantae; phylum Streptophyta; class Magnoliopsida; order Caryophyllales; family Polygonaceae; genus Fallopia; species Fallopia convolvulus. The sequence continues at coordinate 36,654,236 of OZ024737.1, forward strand.
TCGATCACTGATTCTCACGTACACAAAAGCCCTACTACAGAGGTTACAGAAAAGTCCAAACCACCTTGGCTTTCGGACTACACTAACAATCCAAGGATATCGAGCTTGCTGATAGAAGAAGAAGGGCCTAATTTAGCAATTCAAGTGCACAGAGGCAGTAAGGCTACAAGCAAGGTATCTAAAGACCCCAACATGGCCAGACATGAACCACCATGAGACTAGCAAGAGAGCTCGTCGGGCTAACGACGTTAAACATAGCGCTTACGGGAGGCAACCCGCTTTTTAGAATAGGTTTAGTTTATTTTAATTTTTTCTTTTTCTTTTTCTTTTTAGACTATTTCTTAGCTTTCTTTTATTTTTTTTATTTTTTAATTTTTAAATAGGATAGAAATAAGATTTTTGAGCTAACAAAGATTTCAGGAAAAAAGGGGTCGAAAATTCACTCAAGGAGGCCACGGTGGCTCGTTAACGACCCACCCAGGGTCGTTAACGACCCGGTTCAGACGACCCGATTCGTCACAATACGGGGCAGGTAAGTAATTCTAACCTAGTTAACTTTTCTAACCCTAGCCGCCACCCCCCCTCTATCCTTACCCCTCCTATAAAAACCCTTCAACCCCTCCCAAAATTCTACCACAATCTCTCCCACATTCACTCTCAAACCCAAAACTCTCTCAACCCCTTTCCCTTCTCTCCCACCGAGTCGGAAATCCCACGCTAACGACCACCGGAGACACCATCGATACCGGAGTTCGGAAGCCACCCATCGACGACGAGCTCGTTAACCGCCCCGATTCCGACCCTTGTTCTTTTAATTCTCGGTTCTCCGGTATGATTTCTAAACCCTTGCTTGAAATTGCATGATTGAATATCTATAGGGTTAAATTTCATATCTTGAATCATGATTTTTAGGGAGATCGATGAGCATGCTTAAAGTCCGTTCTAAAAATTATTGATTGTGCTTAGTTGTTCATGTTTTAGGTAAGATTATTCATGATAGATTAGCTATTGTAACCCTTTAGTTAAGAAAGCATGAATTTTTCTTGTTCTAGATCTAAAAATTCGAACTTTGCATGTCAAAATTCCGGGAAATTTTTAGCATGTTCGGGATGGTAATTGAGTAAGTATGGGGTGCTTTTACCCAATGAGGGAATTGTGGAAGATAATAGAAGATTGCATGCTTGATTTGTGCTGAATTAAAGGTAGATTTACTTTCGGAAATTTCTGGTTTTGCTCTCGGCGGGTCGTTAACGACCCACCCAGGCTCGTTAACGACCCTGCACTTTATAAGATGATCGATCCGAGCCCAAACTCGTGAACAACCCAATTGGGTAGTTTATGAATAATTCCGAGGTTAATTTTGAGACCAAGTATGGGGTCTCGTACCTATTATTTTTGAGTGGATCTTATCTTGGGAATTTTTGATTATTTTGTAGGATCCATGGCTAGTTCAAGCAGACCCGCTACCCGAGCCCAGAAGAAGAGGAGGAACCACAGGTCTCCATCTCCACCCCGGGTGGACGATGTGATTTTGAGCAGTCAAAGCCAAGTACGGCGCTACCGGGATTTCTTGGAGAAGGACCATTACACCCGATGGTTCTCGAAGTCTGGCGCCGTTTGTACGGGCATCTACACGGATGTCAAGGACGCCTTCATCATCCTTGGGGCCGCACACTTATTGAAGCAAGAGAGCTTGCCACATTATCCGGCCCTCACATCCGAGTTCTTGGCCACCTTGGAGACCAACTTCTCGTCGAAGATCTCACCAGGACGCATTCGGTTCCGGCTCGGTAACGAGGACCGTGACTTCACCATGGCGGAGTTCAATGCAATCTTGGAGCTCCCAAACCCGTCTAGAGACTATAGCTTGAAGGACTACCGAGTGACCCGCACTTGGAGCTACATCACCGGAGAGGTTCAATCCTCCACCGCGGCGCTATCCGGGGCAACCATAGTCAACCCCATCTTCCGGATTATCTTGAGAGTCCTCGCCGCAACGTTTTGGCCGAAGAAGGAGTTGAATCGGCCTACAAGGACGGAGGTCGCTTGCTTCCGCACCATCCTCTTCGATGAGCCCGGCCCCTTGAATTTGGGGTACGAATGGCTCTACTATATCGAGAAGTCCCACAAGTCCAAGGAGGTGTGGTGTGGCAATTTGGTTAGCCTCTTGGCTAAGAATCTTGGAGTGGATCTCACCCGCTACACACCGGCCCACGCTCAACTCCTCAACAAGAACTATTGGTATAGTGCCGGGATTTTCGTGCAAGCCCAGGGAGGTTACAAGGTGAAGGTTCGAGATCAAGTAGTCATACCCTCCCTCGACATGTACGAGCTACTCTACGTACCGAATTGGTACGAAGTGTGGACGGGCCAGCCTTACCCATTGGAGCCAAAACCGGAGGATGAGCTCTCACTTAGGCCATGTCACACCCGGTTTGAGCGGGACGATGTGGACGAATATGAAGAAGCAGATGAGCAAGAGGATACCGAGGTCGTAGGCAATGACACCGAGGAAGCCGACACCGAGGGCGGCACTGAGGAGCTCAACTTTATAGAAGAAGACATGGAGACGGAGGAATTAGGAGGCCACATCTTCGTCGACGAGCCAACCAGGGTCGTTAACGACCATTTCCAGCCACCACCCAACACTGTTAACGAGGCAACCAGCTTCGTTAACGAGGTGCCGCAAGCTCCTGTCGACCCTCCACCAGCTCCTGTCGACCCTCATGCATATGGTTTAATGCCTTACAACCCGGTGATGTATCAAGACCATTTCCAGCCTCACTACCCACCACCTCCTCAGCCCGAGTACGCAGGATCGAGCATACCACCACCATGGGCCGAGGATCTTTCTGCACGGATGTAGCAGCTTCACCTTCAGACCGATCACATTCATCGGAGGATGGATAGATGGGAAACCGTCTATTCCGCTCGCATGTCGATGGAGGACGAGCGGCAACGTCAGAGAGAGGCAGAGGATGCTGAGCGTTGGAGGACGATGTATGACTTCATGGGGAACTTTGAGCACTATTTTCCTCCACCGAACCGTTGATCGAGCTCAAGATGAAGTTCCCTTTCCTTGTTTCCACTTTTGTAAGTTTTATGTCTTTCTTTTTCTTTTTAATTTTTTGTTTTCTTTTCTATGTCTTTTCCCTCTTCTTCTTATTTTTCTTACAGTGGGGACACTGTAATTTTAAGTATGGGGTGGGAAGAAAGTAGAAAAATTATGTCCTAGGTGTTTTTATGTTCTATGTAGTTGTTACTTCTGTTAAATCGAAAAAACCAAAAAAAAAATTGAAAAATCTAAAAATCCAAAAAGAGTTTAGAATTGATAGATATCTCTTCTTAAAAAGTTCTATGATAGCAATCACTAGCTTGATCATATAATTCCTTGCAAATATGTCTTTGAAAGTATAGCCGGATTCTTAAAAATTGAAATTATTGTTTTTTAGAAGAGAATAGCATTAGATGAAATTGAGCACATATACTTTATAGCATAGATGATGCAATCCAACAAAAATCTACCTTGTGAGAAATTTTTGGCCTTTTAGGGAGAACATTTATAAATCCCTCTTCTTTTTTGTGTGATTTACTCTCCTTATGCATATTATCTCTTGGAATTGTGATGGTTATCTATTTCTTGAGACCCTTATAAGATTTTTAGTTCATTACTTGTGAAGATCATATGATAGAGAACTTATTTTTATGAGCCCTATTATCTCCTATCTACCTTTACATTATTCCTTCTTTTGATAACCAATTCTGGCTTGAAACCTTTTATTTTTAGCTCCACAAAAATTATTCCCTAGCCAAGATAAGCTTGACCCTATCCGGGAATTAGGACTTAGATTAGAGAGGTGAAGTCTTGTGTTTTGTTGAAAAGAAAAGAGTTTCTATTTGCTTGAATTAAAAGGGTATTTGGGAAGGGTAGATTGGAAGTCTCTTGTTATTTTATGTAAGAAAGGTCTCTTGATAAAAGGATGCACAAAATAAAGTTTTAAGGGAAGAAATGTATACGGTGGATCGTTAACGACCCGGATGTGGGTTCGTTAACGAGGCAGCGAAATAAAAAAAAAAGGAAAAAAAAAGAGGCGAAAGAAAGAAAGGAAAAGTTGAAGTGCATTTGTGTTTAAAGATAATATCGAGAGATTCTTTTATTTTTATTATGAGACTTTCTAGGATGATAAAGGGTGAGTGAAAATAAAGTGTGCATAATATGAGAGTGAGTTTGGTATATGTTATTTATGAGAGTTTTGATGTTATGTGTGAGTTTTTAGGAGTCTTTGATTCCCGGATATTATTAGCACCACATGACCAAAATATTTTCCGCACCTTATTGTTTTTACCAAGCCCCATTACAACCCGGCCGAATGGAAGCTTCTTTGAAGTTTTTCATTGAGCCTAAGTTCTCTTGATGATTCTTTGCTTGTTTTTACAAATCTTGGGTGGAGAGTATTGGTGATATAAGTTCCAATTTCTATGAGTTTTTGTATATAGGATGAGTTGAGAGATTGAAATTATAAGCCCAAACACTTGAGAGTTGAGTGAAACACATTATATCCCTTGAGAGGTTGGATTGTATTATTTTATGTCTATTTAAGTGCATATATGTGTGAGGATGTTAATAGTCTTTTGCTATAATTTTCTTATGTGTAGATTTTGCTTTTTGAAGATGGCTATGTCTTGATAAGCGTGATTTGTTTTGGTTTTGGTTAGTATCTTGTTTATTGCTTGAGGACAAGCAAGTCTAAGTATGGGGTATTTTGATGTTCGCATTTTTGGTATAGTTTTTGATAGATTTTCTTTGCTTATTAGGATTAATTTTGTCTAGTTTAGGTTTAGTTTTAAGTATTTTTAGTTAGTTTTGCATAAATCTACGAAAAGAGTGGAATCTACGCTATTTTGTGTATTTTGCAGGTTTTAGCGAGGAAAGGAGCTAAATGGAGCTAAATTTGGAGCATCACAGTGAAGGACGGGGAAGTGTAAGATTTAAGAAGTCAAAGCTCGTGAATACAAGAGGAGGTGTTGAAGAAAACAAAACCCCAGGCTCGTTAACGAGGCTGTGAAGGGTCGTTAACGAGACCACGAAGAAGAAGATTTTGGAGTATTATTTTATTATTCACCGATCCTGAGCGGGAATTTATTTCCGTATCGGTTGAGTATCTTTTTAGAATCTTTATGGGTTATCAGAATATGTATTTTAGGGTTTAATATCTTTCTAGATTTTATTTCTATCTTTTAGAGATTGTTTCTATCTTTTTAGGAAAGTTTTTATCTTTTAGCCTTTTTAGTTTTTTAGGATTTTCTAGTATAAATACCCTTCTATCTAACATAGAAGAGGGGGGGCTTAATTTTGGAGTAGAGTTTTAGAGCTAGTTTTAGAGGAGAAGGAAGGCCGAAGGAGAGAGAACCGGATCGGAAGTCGGTGACGAGGGTCGGTAACGACGGTTTCCGAGGTTTCGTTGATCGAGTTTGTGGTTCGGTGGTTGTTTTTGTTTTGGTTTCCTTCTGAATCTCTGTAAGACGATATTTTTGTTATTAATTTAAGTTTGAGTTTTGTTTCAATGTTTGTTTTTATTGAAGTTTTTAGTTTCTTAATCATGAGTAGTGAGTAGTCTATTTTTCTAGGGTCGGGGTTAAGCCCGACATAGTTGAGCATGTTTGATGAGTAAGATTGTGTGTTGAATGCCTTTTATCTTTATTGAGATTGTTTGTTGTGCTTAATACCGAAACGGGAGTTGAGGTAATTTGAGTTTTAACTTGATTGAAAGAGAAAGTTAGTAACTTGAAGGTTGATATTGTTTGAAAACGAAAGTTTCAAGCTTTAGATCCAAAACAAGCAATAGAGTGAGTTAGTTTATGAAAATAGATTAATTTACTTGTTAAGTCAATGAAAGTTGATGACTCTATCTATTTAAAGGCATGATCTTATCTTCTTACAAATTCTTATGCTTGGCTATGTTGTGGTGTCCCTTATCCTAGATTTTTGTTTTAATTGAATTATTTCTGATAAATCTTCGTTGCTGAATACTTGCTTCGGTACCGAGTATTAATTAGAATTTTATTAGGTCGTTAATTGGTATTTTTTTGTGTTCGGTGGTTCGGTAACGATCCTGACAAGGTCGTTAACGAGGCATCTCGTGAGTGTTTTGTTTAATTTGATTTGATTTTTATTAGATTGATAAACCAACAACCTTGCTTCCTGTGGAACGATCCTGACTCCACTGTACTCAGCGGGGTCTTGACTTATAAATTTATTTGTTGTCAAGAAACCCTATCAACATGGTCCGTGGTCTCGGGCGGTACTCACAGCAGGTTGGGTTCAGCGTAGCCCCGACGATAAAGCTGGTCGCCGACGATGCAGTAGCGGGCAGCTTGCATTTTTACTTTTCTGGCCAGCGCGGGGTCCTCTGGGAGGATGCCGCTTTGTATGTACCTCGTTACCGGGAACCTCCAGTCCTCGGTCCTTATGGACATGACCTCGCTATCGACGCTTCGTGAGAGCTTTCTCTCCACCATTACGCGGTTCCCCACATCTAAGGGAAGCGCGGAGCCTAACCTGGCGAGGGCAACCGCTTTTGTGTTTGAGGTCCGCGGGATTGACTCCACCGCGAAGGTCTCTAGGCATGAAACCAAGGCCTTGAGTTTTGCTCGGTAGGCGGGCAGAAAACCTGTCCTAGTGTAGTATTGGTCGTTGAGTTGTCATGCCACCAATTCGGAATCTGTGTAGACCCTGATTTTGCGGGCTCCGTTAAGTAGCGCCATCTCGATCCCGGCGATCATGGCCTCATACTCGGCATCGTTGTTGGTGGCATCAAAGGCGAAGTTGAGAGCATACTCCGTCTCGATTGAGGGGCCAGCGAGGAACACCCCGGCCCCGCCACCGGCGTCACATCGTGAGCCATCAACGAACACTTTCCATTCGTCCGAGGTTGTGTCTGTCTCGGGGAAGGTGACCTCCACCATAAAGTCGGCGAGGGCTTGTCCCTTCATCGCGGTTCTCGGAAGATAATTGATGTCGAACTCGGAGAGCTCGACGGCCCACTTGGTCATACGTCCGGAGAGAGCGGGCTGATGCAGAATTTGACGAAGGGGGAGGTCCGAGAGAACCTGGATGGGATGTGCGTGGAAGTATGGGCGTAAGCGCCTTGCGGCGGTCACTACAGCCAGCGCCATCTTCTCTGCCGGGGAGTATCTCTGCTCCGCAGGCTAGAGCACGCGACTCAAAAAGTATACCGAGTGCATGGCCTCTCTTGTGAGCAACGCGCTGACGGTCTCGGGACTCACCGCCACATATAGTTGCAAGTCTTCGCCCGCATGTGGAGGTGACAAGGTGGGGAGCTTGGTGAGGAATATCTCTAACTCGGAGAAGGCCGTCTCGAGTCTCTCGTTCCAGACGAACTTGTCATTCTTTTTTAGGGCGGCAAAGAATGGGAGGGACTTGTTTGCCAGGCGGGAGCAAAACCGCCATAAGTAATTTACAGCGCCGTTGAGTTTTTGTACCTCGGTACGAGATCGGGGAGACCTCATTTTGAGGATAGATTCTATTTTGGCGGGGTTGACGTCGATCCCGCGTTCGCTGATCATGAATCCCAAAAACTTCCCCGAGGATACGCCAAAAACGCACTTCTCGAGGTTCAGGCTGAGCTGGTGGTGTCCGAGGGTGGTGAAAACCTCGGCGAGGTCAGCCAGGTGCTCCTCGGGGCCCTTGCTCCGTACCACGATGTCGTCAACATAGGCGGATACGTTCCTGTCCAGGTGGTCTTTGAAAACCCGATCGACGAGGCGTTGGAATGTGGCCCCGGCGTTCTTGAGGCCAAACGGCATGACCTTATAACAGTATGTCCCCCGCTGGGTGATAAAGGATGTCTCCTCCTCGTCATGAGGATTCATCGAGATCTGGTTGTACCCCGAGTAGGCGTCGAGGAAACTCAAGACCTCATGCCCAGCAGTCGAATCTACAAGTGCATCGATCGAGGGCAGAGGGTAGTTGTCTTTGGGGCATGCCTTGTTGAGGTCCTTGAAGTCTACACACATCCGCCACTTGCCGCTGGCCTTTTTGACCAACACGACATTGGATAGCCATTTCGGATACTGGACTTCGCGTATGAAATCTGCGGCCAGCAGCTTGGCCACCTCTTCATTTGCGGCGGTTGCCCTTTCTTCGTTCATTTTTCTTCGACGCTGCACCACAGGACGAATGGCGACATCGATGTTCAGGGAGTGCTGGGCCAGGGTCCGAGGCACACCTCGGAGATCTTTTGTAGTCCAGGCGAACACGTCGCGGGACCCAGCAAGCAGGGCCTCCAGTGACGCTGTTGCATCCCCAGTGAGGCAACCCCCGAGGTAGATCTTTTCTGATTTGTTTTCGAAGGGGGTAATCACCCTTCTTTCTGTCTCTGGAGTGGGTATTGTGAAATCCCGGACCTCGAGGTCTGCTTCACCCGAAGTCTCTACCATGAACACAGAGCATTTTTGCTTAGCCGAGGTCATGTAGCAGACGTGGCCCTCTTCTTGGTTGCCCTTCACTTCTCCGACACCTACGCTGGTGGGGAACTTCATTTTCAGGTGGTAGATGGAGACCACCGCTTGGAATTTCATCAAGGAGACTCTCCCGATGATTGCCTTGTAGGCCGAGGGCAGGTGCACCACCGTAAACTCTATTACCTCGGTTCTCGTTGTCGAGCCAGTGCCGAGGGTCATCCACAGGTCTATGAGACCAGCGACATCGACCTCGTTTTCCGAGAAGGAGGTGAGCTTCCCAGCGTAGGGCCTCAAGGATGTCGCGGAGATCCCTAGCTGCTCGAAAGCGCCAAAATACATGATGTCCACGGAGGAACCCGTGTCCACCAGTATTCGCTTCACTATCTTCGAGCCCAATTGAGCGTGTATCACCAGGGGGTCAGAGTGGGGCATATGGAGTCCTTCGGCGTCTTCTGTCGTGAAGGCCATACCCACGTGGGACCGTGAGGTTTGTGTCACGCTGTATACCGAGGGCTCATGGTGACTTGCCCTCGCGTATCTTTTTCTTTCCGCCTGGCTCGAACCCGCCATCGAGGGTCCACCCGAGATGGTGTTGATGTACCCATCGGGCGCCGCGGCTTGTCCGGAGTGTGACTGCCTCGCCGGAGCTTGTTGCTCTGTGTTGCTTGGTCGGGACCGGGTTGGTTCCTGCTGCACGAGGTTGGCCCCCGATGTGGGGTTGGCGCGCTTTTTCTCGTTTGGGTTGTAGGCGGGGCCACCTTTGCCTCTGTAACCTCATGGCTTCCCGTCGAAGCAGCTCCAACCTCCACCGCCACGGTTGTCGTAGCGGTTGTTGTTTCTATTGTCGTTGTTGCCTCTGTTATTGTTGTCGCTTTGTTGTTGTTGTTGCTTTTGTAATCGGCACGCCGGTCGTGAGTTTGCGTCATGTACGCGTCCCTCGCGGCCGGCGCAGCCACTTTAGCTTTTCCCTTAGCCTCGGTCATGATTTCCTTGTCGGTCCTCGGTCGCGAGCTCTGGCTGGCAGCGTCCTCGGCGTAGACCTGTGCCGTGATCCGAGCACACAGGCTCTCATATGTGGTCGGATTTTTGAGAAAAATGCGACATTTGAAATCCCCTTGGCGAAGGTTGCCCATGAGGATGTCGCGTACTGAGGCCTCGTCGATTTGCGCGATCTCAGCGACCGCGGTGGTGAACCTTGTAAAAAGGTACCCAGCTTCTCGTTCTCCCCCTGCTCAATGCCACGAAGATCGCGCATGTTCTTCTTGCGCTTTCTTGAGCCGTTGAAGTGCCCGACGAAGGACTCGCATAGCTGGGAAAACGAGGCTATCGACTCGACCTTAAGGCTGGTGAACCACGTCATTGCCGCCTTGTCCAGAGTGGTCGGAAAGATTCGATAGAAAATGGCGTCATTGTAGGAGTTGACGTTCATCTGGACGACGTAGTGTTTTATGTGGTCTTCGGGGTCGGCCGTGCCGTCGTAAAGTCCCATTTGCGGCCAATGGAAACCTTTGGGCATGTGTGCCTCTTGGATCTCGGGCACGAAGGGATTCTTGTATCCACTCTCGACGGATGGGCGAGCAGACTTCGACTTTGACCTTGCCAGAGGGCGTGGCGCGCTTGCCGCTGTTTCGGACAACTCCATGTCACGCCTTTCTGCACGTCGCGAACGGGATCGCGAGATCTGCATCGGATCTCGGGAGGGTCTCTCCGTGGTGGATCCGTTCGTGGGCGCCTCCTGCCCCGGCATATAGCCCGGGACATATGCGGGCACGTATTCGGAGTGAGGTTGCCCCTAGGAGGGGATCAGGACATATGGGGGAGCTTGGCCCTATTGGTATTGCCCGTACCCTGGGTAGGGATACTGGTTGAAAGGAGCGCCACCCTGTTCATACCCCTGGAACGGGTATGGGTTTTGTGGGACGTTGTACGTCCAGCCTGGCGGGACCACAAAAGGGTATCCTGACGGACCTGTCGTCGCCCATGGAGGGGTCTCAGCCGTATTGTCGGGATGTTGGGGGAAGAAATTGTTTGGGCAAGCCATTTTGAGGGGTTTTTAAGGAATCAAGGTTTGCACTTAAGATGGGAAGCTGCTTAGGATGAAGAGGTCCCCACGGACGACGCCAGTGATGAAACCCGAAATAACAGCTACGCTACGAGACAAGAAACAAGATTATTATATTTGAGTGCAAACACTTGCTCCTTTATTTATGATTTTTCTGTGGTAGCGAGGTTACAAACCTACGAGGTTGATGTACAACTTTGAGAATCACACCTAGACCTCCTACAAGGTTCCGAGATCGCACCTAAATGTTGCGAGGTCGATTCTAGGGCGAGGTAGATTTGAGGGTATGATGTAGAGAGTTTTGTGAGTTTCTGTAGTGAGGTTTTAGGCGTGAACGAGGTCCCTACGCGATTTTGGGGTCTTTCTGTGGGTTTCTCCTATCTGTAGCGAGGTCTTTTGACGATGTTCCTATCACGTCGATCTTTAACAAGCAAGAGAGTTCTTGAGTTCAAGTGGTTTTTCGACCCCTTCTTCCTACGAGGTTCTTCTCTATTTATAGAGAATTGGGGGGGCGAGTTTAGACCAATGTTCGATGTGGATGCCCGAAATAAGGGTTTTTGATTGGTCCACGAGTGAGGTCACTTGTGATTGGTTTGGGAGTGAGGTTGTTGGTGATTGGTTCGGGAGTGAGGTCGCTTGTGATTGGTTCGAGCGGGCGGGTGTATTAGTAGAGTCGGTGACGAGGTCGAGACCTCGTCCCGGAATGTTGAGAGACCTCGCATCCGTCGGGAGTTTTGTTTTTAAATAATCGGGCATGGACGTGGGTCCCTAAATTGCCTATGGGGGTCCCTCTGGGCCCACTTTTTGCTTTTACTGTTTTGGACATCATCAGGTATGGAGATGAGTACTTATACACTGATAAGATAAATTTAGTATAGAGATCGAGTATGGGTGTCATGCCCATACCGGTATTTAGTATATTCACATATCCATATCAAAACTAAAATCTATTTTTAGGTATATGATATATATATATATATATATATATATATATATCAAAGTGTTATTTTAATATCTCATATATCAAAAATATTACTCATCCATACGCAATACCTTAATATCACTCATACTCATAAATACTTAATATTAGGTATCAATACATATTCATATCGGTATCTATACCTAGTATCTCATATCTTTGCACTGATATACTATATAGTTTATTTTGGCATGAAATAAGGTTTACATTATCAACCAACTTGTTTGACCAAACACACCCCGATTACATATTAATAGATAGTTATAGCAATGGACGATTAATTAACATTCTGTGTTTTGATGTATAAATAAATAGGGGTATGGTTTCTGCATTGCCATTACGATAAGCATATGACTTGGGGTATGGACATGGCCTTCATAGTGAAAGATGGCAACACTTCTTCAACCAAGATGATGAAGCCTCCCAACTACATGCCTCGATGCAACGTCACATTTGATTCGAATGCTTCCATCAACCGAGTTGTCTCAAATGGTCGAGCCCATTCAAATTAGATCGATCTAGAAATCAATTAAGATTCAATATTTTGGGATTACAAAATAATCCTTTTTATCCAATCAGCTAGCGAGCGACATTGGCTGAGTATTGTTAATAATTCTTGGGGCAATAAATAATAAAGTTCAGGAGGAAAATCAGGCAATGTAAATGGCTTATGGAATATTTGTTCATGAATATACATCTATTTATTCATTGATATATCCTATTTGTTCATAGATATACTCTTATTTGTTCATTGATATAACCTGTTTTGTTCATTGATATAATCTTATTTGTTAATGGATATACCTCAATTTGTTCATTGATATAACCTTGATTGTTCGTTAATATACCTTGTTTGTTCATTGATATTTCCTTTCTAAGTAAAATGATTAGCGCTTTTGATCTTTCTCTATCCAACGGTTCTTGTTCTTTCTTATTTTGCACATGGGCGCCCATTCGTATCTGAATCGGACCTGTAGAATTGATTTAAGGCTGAAAATCTGACTTTCATTTATTAATTGAAGGATATTTATACAAACTATGGAGACTTGGGCCTCAAGGATTTTCTATTTTCTCTATACATAAAATATATACCAAAATACAATATATATAATTCAATACTCCTCCTCAAGTTGGAACATGTAGATCTCTAATGCCCAACTTGCCCAAAAGAAACTGAAACTGTTGGCAACCAATTGCCTTGGTAAGAATGTCAGTAGGCTGAGAATGAGTCCGAATATGAGCAGTCTGAACGATCCCTGACATAATCAAATCCTGAATGAAATGACAGTTTACCTCAATATGCTTAGTACGATCATAAAAGACTGGATTAGCAACAATGTGTAACGCTGCCTGACTATCACAAAAGAGCCTCATAGGAGAAGTAATTCGAACACCAAGTGAAAACAACATAGATTTTAGCCATAATATCTCACAAGCGGCAACCATGGAACGATATTCGGCCTCTATAGAAGATCAAGACACGGTCTTCTGTTTCTTGGTCCGCCAAGAGACAGGAAATGACCCAAGCTGAACAAAATACTCGGTCACAGAACAACGCGTCAAACTCTAGGCTAGAGGAGCAGGACAAGAGGACTCCTTGACCTGGATGACCCTTGAGATAACACAGAACTCTGATGGCAACCTCCCAATGATCAACAAAACGACATTGCATACACTGAGCCAAAGTATGAACGACATAACAAATCTCGGGTGATGCGTTTCGCCTCGCTACAAGGACCGACGTCTCGTATTCTGAATCCCGTCACGATCTTGATCGAATAATGGAGCGGAAGCAAACGGAAATTAGCACGCTGGTGCGCGCGGATCGAGACAGGGTACCACGTTAGGGTTCTAGCGGCGTCTCGAGATGGAATTGATTCCGACAAGCGAAACCTCAGAATAATTGTAGGGCGATTAGAAGAAGGTTAGAAAGGGGTGACGCCTGATGCCTGGGGAAGAGAAACTCGATTCAACCAAGGCAAATTCAATTCATTCAAGCGTGACTTAAATTATGAGAGTCTGACATCTTTAATAGAAAGTAGATCTAAACCTAGAAACCCTAGGGAGAATGGGCCCAAGCATGCAAACCCAACCCATCTCGCTAATTAAAGTAAATAGCGGAAATATAAATAATACCAAATTAAGTAATCGTTCTATTAAAATCCCGACATAAAACATAAAGATAGAAACCCGATGACCCGAGGTCTCGGAGAACTCGCACAAGCTCTGAACAACTCGGAACACCGTCAACCGGGGCATAGTCCATCCCGGGATAGCGCGGTCGCGCTATCGAACTCTAGCCCGCGCCGTCATATTGCGGCCGGAGCGCGGCCACGGCCGGCTAGAGCGCAGTCGCGCTCCCGGCGCTCATCCCGCGCCCGTAGATGCTGGCATTCGGTTGCGCAGCGCGGGTTCTTCGGCAGGGATCGCGCCAAGGGGGACGCCACGGCTTGGGTAAACTCCGGTTCGCCTTGATCGATCTGGGTCTAGGACCGGATCGCATCATCGGGTCTGATGATGGTCAATTAAATGAGACGCCCAACAAGACGTCTATAACGATCAGGCTCGGCAAATGGGAGTGAAGTAGACAAAGCAAGCTTATGATTCTGCTCCATAGGAAAATCACAAGGCTTGCTAGCAAGAAAACCAGCCTAGCTCACACAGAATATCCAGAGTATACTTACGCTGATAGAGAAATAAACCCGAGGAGAACAAGCTATCTCAATGCCCAAGAAATACTTCAAGGACCCCAGATCTTTCATATGAAAGCAAGAACTGAGTTGATCCTTGAATTTGGAAATGGCAGCGGAATTATTCCCAGCAATAAATCAGAACATGGTAAGTGACCCCAAATTAATTATAAGAGAACAGTGGGTAGTCGGCAAGGGACTGAAGAAAAACGAATTTGCACAGAGCCGAAGCCAGCTTGGCAAACCAATTCATAGGAGCTTGTAGGAGCCCATACACTGAGCGATTGAGACGACATAAGCATCCATTAGCCGAGCCAGAAAAGCTAAGAGGTGGTCTAATGTAAACTTCCTCATCCAAATCGCCATGTAGAAAAGCATTGTGAACATCCATCTGATGGAGTTCCCAATTACGGGCAACAACAACAACCAAAAAGGTGCGAATCGAGACCATCTTTACAACAGGAGCAAATGTCTCATTGTAGTCGATGTCAGCCTTTTGATTATTCCCAAGAACAACCAAATGGACCTTATATCTCTCGACAGAACCATTAGATTTATACTTTACTCTGAAAACCCACTTACAATTAATAGATTTCTTCCCTTTAGGAAGATCAGACAGAGTCCAAGTGCCATTCCACTCTAGAGCATCAATCTTTGTTTTCATAGCCTCTCTCCAAGAGGGACTATGAACAGCTCCAAAAAAGGAAATCGGTTCTGTAACAGACTGAACAACATCAATAAAGGCACGATGTCTAGGCAAAAAATGATCATAAGAGACAAAATGAGCTATGGGATAGGAGGTACTTGACGATACTGACCGAGAAGGTTGTAGAGGCTCTGAGGCATCCTGCTGTCTTATAATGTGACAAACATAATCTTTCAATTTCACGGAAGGAACACGATCACGGGTAGAACGATGAACATTGTCTTGAATAGGGACAAGAGGAGATTGAACCTCACTCCCTCTGTCATCTGCCTGCGAATGGTCATTTAAGGAGCTAGGTATAGAGATGTCTTGAATAGAAATAGGAAGAGATTGAACCCCACTCCCCCTATCATCTGTCTGCGAATGATCATTTGTGGAGATTAGGACTTGTTCTTGAACGGGCATAAGAGGAGAGTGAACCCCATTCCCCTGTCATCCGACTGCGGTAAGGCAACGAGACTAGGTAATTCATCAAATATTGACGCATTAAAGGGTTCAGATTCATTTAAGGACAAATTGGGTTGTGGTTGAGCAAGTTTATAAGGAAAATTTGATCCATAGAAAACAACATCAGACGATTCAAACGAGACAAAACATTCTTTAGTTTCTAAATCAATAACTTGCCATCCTTTTTTACCTTTAGGATAACCAATACAGACACATTTTTGGGAACGAGGTGCAAATTTGTTAGAAGACCGGGGTATAACAGATGCATAAAAAAGACAATCAATGGTCCACAAGTGCGAAAAATTTGGGGATTGACCAAACAAGATTTCATAAGGAGTTTTTTTTGAAGGAGCGATGTCGGGGTCTGATTAATTAAGTAACCTGCGGACAACACACATTCGCCCCAAAACTGTAAAGGCAAATTGACATGAAAACGAACAACCCTGGCGACATTCAAAATATGACGGTGGTTTCGTTCAACCCGAGCATTTTGCTGGGGTGTCCCAACGCGTGAAGTTTCAAACAAAATACCATTATTTGCAAAATAAGACCGTAGACTCAAAAATTCGGTGCCATTATCGCTTCGAAACTTTTTAACATGTGTGGCAAATTGACGAGTAACCATAGTACAAAATTCATGAATCAACGAAACAACCTCAGTTTTATGTCTCATCAAAAAAATCCAAACACCTCTAGAACAGTCATCAACTAAAGTCAAAAAATAATGAGCACCGGAGTAGGATGGAGTCCGACAGGGACCCCAAACATCGCAGTGTACCAAATCAAAAATATCCAAAGCATGAGAGTTACTAATAGGAAACTTAGAACGAGTCTGTTTTGCTCTATGACAACTATCACACGGGTCTAGGGATCTGTTCATTTTAATATTAGGCAAACATCTAAGAACAGATAAGATGGGTGCCCAAAACGGGAATGCCAAAGGGCAGGTGAGTCAGCCTCTAACCGTGAAATGTATGCTGTCAGTGCCACTGCACGAAGCCAGTAAACCCCATTGCGCTCCTCACCCGCTCCAATCAGCGTCATTGAATCACGGTCTTGTAAAACACATAATCGATCAGTCAGAGTGACAATAAAGTTCTGGTGTTTTAGCAATTGAGAGATAGATATCAAATTGCACTGTGGTACTAAAAGCACATTATGTAAAACGAGATTGTCACTCAGTATCAAGCTTCCGACAGATTTAGCAACTGTAGACAATCCATCAGGTAGTAAAATAGTAGATTTTGCCACATGCTTCAAACTACTCAAAAGTGAGGCATCTCCAGTCATATGAAACGAAGCACCCGTATCAAAAATCCATTTGAAACAAAACATACCCGACAATTTATTGGAAGACCCGGCAACATTAGCACCTTGAATCATATTCATGAGCGTTGACCATTGTGTGTCATTAAATCCAGTTCCTGCACGATCTACGCCGAACCAATTTCCGATCTTGTTTCCTGGAGCAATTTTGGACAACGCAGTGTTGGCGAGCCCTCCGCCTTTGCCACGCCCCCGTCCGTGCGAGCCATCAGACGTGCCAGATTCAACAAGCCGTTGTTGCGTCTGATCTGAATCTTGATCACGATCCCACCACTCGGGATATCCGATCAATTTGAAGCACGATTTCCAAATGTGCCCGACCTCGCCACAATGGTGGCACACTGGTCGTTCATAGCCGCCAAGTCCTCGGCCATGCCCCACCGAGCGTCGGTCGTTGTCTTCATCACGCGAGCGACGCTCACTGCCTGCAGAAGCAGGGTCCTTGCGCTCGCTGTCACGTCGATCAGAGCTACTGCCATCACGCACAGCAAAACGCCACAAGTGCAGACGCACTTTCCACAGGTGCACGAACGATCTTGCACATAGTGTGCCAACTCGTCCCAAATCTTCTTCAAGGAACCATAATAAACCGCAATTGATTGGCCATTCTGAGCAGTCTTGCCCAAATCCGATTGGAATTGTTAAACCCTAGGTCCGTTTCCAATGGAAAATCGTTGTCAAATATATCCTCCCACAATTCTCGAGCAGTGTCGTAATACGTAATATTCGATCGAATCGACTCCTCCATTGACTGGACAATCCAGCCAACTAGCATTGAATTCACACTAGTCCAATCAGCCACATCATCAGGCTTCTCAATCGTTCCGTCAATGAAACCGAGTTTTCGTTTAGCCCGAAGCGCATTACGAAAAATAAGATACCACTCTTGATAGTTGTTGCTCTTCAAAACAACAGGACATATCTTCATGTCGGGGTGATTCGAAGGATGAAGATAGTAAGGAGAATTGGCGGGTTTGACACCTGAAACAACCAATTCACCAGAAACACTAGCCTTCTTTTTGTCATTAGTCATCTTCACGAGCACATAGAGGTTCAACAAAGTTGAAGAAATCAGGCGGCACAAGGGCGGCCAAACAAGAGATAAAAAACTAGGGCAAAAATAAGATAGGCTTTGGTACCATGTAGAATTGATTTGAGGCTGAAAATTTCACTTTCATTAATTAATTGAAGGGTATTTATACAAACTAAAGTGACTAGGGACTCAAGGATTTTCTATTTTCTCTATACATAAAATATATACCAAAATACAATATATATATATATATATATATATATATATATATATATATATATATATAACGCAATCGGACCCTTATCCTGAAATGAATGAAACAAAATCTCGCTCAAAATAATATAACATAAAATTTACTCAAGCAACCTAAAATCACCTGTAACATAGGCCATATTCCACTTAACCACCCGATTTATACCTATTTATTTTTAACCACCCTTAAAAGATATTTCGTTGGCCAAAAGCCACCCGTGGCACTATACAGTTAAAAGTTTGCATTTACAAGTTTAGATCTTCGAGAGAGCGGAGGAGAAATGATGCGCCAGGAAGATCAGACCGATAAAGCAGAGGAGAAATGAGGGGAGAGGAAGATCTTCGAGAGGCAATGAGGGGAAAGTGTATCAGGGGTAATTTTTGACCAAGGGTATCGTGAATGGGACAAGCTACCAAAAGTTGGGGGTACCTAACATGAGAAGTTGCCCAATTTCCGTCTAGTAAAAGCTCTGACCATCTATCCAAGCTAGATGAAATTTTCACTATCAAAGAGCCACGTCGGAGCTGGGAAATTTTGTTTAAGCTCCAAAATGATGCAACCGAATGAAGCCTATTATTTTCATTTCTCTTGTAGTACGCTGTTAGTAATAAACCAGAATTGAACTATGGAACGCGTTACCGGAAATTGTATGTAGGGCCTTTGAGGATTGTAAAAACGTCTTGAAAACGGAAAGCTGTGTCACGGTATAGAAGCCGCTGCCTTAGAAGCGATTTCGCCCTGACCGATGGTGCAAGTCAGCGTAGGCGCCGCCCCCCCAAGGATCACACAGGAACTCCCGAAGGCGTGCACTCGCCTAAGGAAGCTTGGAATCCAGTCGAGAATGCTCAGAACAAGAGAGTTTTTTAGAGAGGAGAGAAAACTATATTTTTCAGTGTATTGAAAACTGAGATACACGTTCGGTTTTATGGACGAAAATCAACAAGCGGTTACTCCAACGTGGAGAGAAATCAGCAAAGGATCTGGCCAAGTCAAAGATAGTAGTTCGAATTTAAAAAATCAGTTGAAACCGAAATTGGAGATTGCGGACAAACAATTAATTTGCGTATCCGATACTCCGAGGCCCAAAAAATTAATTAAGTCCATAAAAAGCGGCCCCACCACACCGCGCATGTGCCACGAAGCCCGAGACCGAGCCGGTCGGACGGCGGCGGCGCGCGCGTGGGAGAGTTCCCCTCTCAACTCATCTAACCCATCATAAAACAAGAGCATTTATAAAGCCACCCATTTGCCCCCATTTTCCCGATGTGGGATAGCACAAATAGCCAAAATTTCTTTTTTGCATTAAATTCCGACAATCCCCCACAATGCGAAAAGAAGTTTTGATCTTAAAAATCTGAAAAACGAAGTTCTGAGCATGGTTTTATAGAATTGATGCTTAAGCATTGGTATCTTATGATTGAACCAACACATAGTGAAGCTAGGTAACCCTTTCTTCAAGAAGTGAACTGAGTCTTGAACTTCTTAAAGTTGGGGAAGTTCCTAACAACACACATCTTTCCTATGTTCTCGATGATTCCGCGATAAATCTCATATTTAGCCAAATTGCCTTGGGATGCTAAAGAGTGCTCTAGAAAGAACACCCGAGTTCTTTCATAGAAGGAGGCTATCCCTTCACACTCTCGTAGGTGACTTCATCAAGTCCGTCTCAAAGGACCACCCACAATAGGGCTATGAAGTCATTAAGAGTTAATAACTCAACCTCTCAATTTTCAACGGTTAATTCATCAAGTCCGTCTCAAAGGACCACCCAAATCTTGGGCTATGAACTCATTAGGAGCTAGTGCTCAACCTCTTTATGCACACTTGTCATAGGAATGGGAATTAGTGTACCATCATATGAGTCTTTCCATGGCTTCGTTTGACCCCAAAAGGGGATCCACCATGAATTCCTCATCCCACGGGTTTAAGTCCCATTCCCCTCGACGAATCAAGGACTAATTTTCGGTTTAGTCCTTTAGTCAATGGATCTGCAATATTCCTCTCGGTTCTCACATACTCCAAACTAAGAACACCATTCGTAATCAGCTGTCTCACAGTTTCATGCCTGATTCGAATGTGTCTCTTCTTGCCATTGTAGGCATTGCTATTAGCTACACAAATAGCAGATTGTGAGTCACAATGTAGAGAAATAGGAGGAGCTGGACGCCCCCACAATGGTAAATCAGCCAGTAGACTTCTTAACCACTCAGCCTCTTGACTAGCTAAATCTAAGGCTATGAACTCAGATTCCATAGTAGATCTAGCAATACATGTCTGTTTAGAAGACTTCCAAGATATAGCACCACCACACAATGTAAAAACATATCCACTATTGGAGCTAACTTCATCATTATCGGTTACCCAATTTGCATCACAATATCCCTCTAAAACTTGAGGAAATCCAACATAATGTAAACCCCAATCAATTGTGCCTTTAAGATATTTCAACAATCTATTTAGTGCACACCAATGATCCTTACTAGGGTTATGAGTATACCGACTAAGTCTACTAACAGCATAAGCAATGTCAGGCCGAGTACAGTTCATCAAAAACATCAAACTCCCTATTACCTTAGCATATTCATTTTGTGATACACTATCATGCTTATTTTTCATCAATTTCATATTAGCATCATAAGGAGTTCGCACTGGCACAACATCAAAGTGATTAAACCGCTTTAACACTTTCTCTACATAATGTGGTTGAGACAAGGTGAAACCATTTTCGGTTCTAGTGACTTTTACTCCTAAAATCACATCAACTTCACCTAAGTCTTTCATTTCAAAGTGAGAGGATAGAAATTGTTTGGTTGAATTTATCACATTTATGTGAGTCCCAAAAATTAACATGTCATCAACATATAGACATATAATCACACAATCAACACCAAACAATTTTGAATAAACACATGCATCTGATCCATTCACTTTAAATCCAAAGCTTAAGATAGTTTTATGAAATTTTTCATACCATTGCTTTGGCGCTTGTTTCAGACCATAAAGTGACTTCTTCAGTCTGCACACCTTGTTCTCCTGTCCTGGAACCACACACCCTCTAGGCTGTTCCATATAAATTTCTTCATTAAGATCACCATTCAAAAATGCAGTTTTTACATCCATCTGATGTACTAATAACTTATAGCTAGAAGCTAAAGCAAATAAAGCACGAATGGTCGCTATCTTAGTAACAGGAGAATAAGTTTCAAAGAAGTCAATTCCATGTTTTTGTGTGAAACCTTTTATAACTAGTGTTGCCTTATATCTCTCTACAGAGCCATCGGTTTTAAGTTTCTTCATAAAGATCCATTTACAGCCAATAGCTTTGTTACCCTTAGGCAAATCAACTAGTTCCCAAGTGTGATTAGACATGATAGAATCTATTTCACTTTTAATTGCATCCTTCCAAAAACTAGCAACTAAAGAACTCACAGCTTCTTCATATGTTTTGGGATCATCCTCTATCATTTGAAGACTAATAAATGTCTCATTTAATTCATCAAAATCATTGAGTTCTATTATAAATGCAGTTACAAAATCAGGGCCAAAACTCGTGCCCTTCTTTTGTCTCTTACTCCGTCTAGGTTCTATGTCATTTTCATGCATGGAAGGTAAAGACATAGAAGAAGATGCAATAGTTGATGATGTAGTATCTTTATGCATGATATTTTTCTTCAAGGGAAATATATGCTCAAAAAATACAACATCACGATATTCACACAAAGAACGATCATTCAAACACATGAATCGATAAGTTGCACTATTTTCTGCATAACCAATAAATACAGCATCAAAAGTCTTAGACCCAATTGTATCAACCTTAAAGGAAGGCAATCCCACTTTAGCTAAACACCCCCACACTTTTAAATATTTCAGGTTAGGAGCATGTCCTTTCCATAACTCGTAAGGTGTTTTATCTAGCTTTTTATGAGGAACTTTGTTAAGAATATGGTTGGCCGTTAAGACAGCTTCCCCCCACATATTATCAGATAAACCAGAACCAACAAGCAAAGCATTCATCATATTTTTCAAGGTTCTGTTTTTTCTTTCTGCTATCCCGTTTTGTTGTGGGCTATAGGGAGCTGTAAATTCATGAATAATACCATTATTCTCACAAAATTCTTTTAAAGAGCTTGTGACATACTCGCCACCTCTATCTGATCTAAGCCTTTTTATTTTTCGATTCAGTTGGTTTTCCACTTCAGCTTTATATATATAAAACATTTGTTCAGCTTCATCTTTGGAACGTAATAAGTACAATTTGGTATACCTCGAAAAGTCATCTACAAACGTAATATAATACCGTTTGCCTCCTCTACTTTCTGTGTTTCTAAAGTCAGCTAAGTCTGTGTGGACTAATTCTAGCAAAGAAGAAGTCCTTTCATTCACGGAATTAAAAGGCCGTTTTGTATACTTAGCTTCAACACATATTTCACATTTTTCTTGACTTTGTTTAACCAAATTCGGAATTAAACCCATAGCATGCAAACGATTCACAGATTTCACATTCAAGTGTCCAGTTCTAGCATGCCATAAATCCAAAGACTCAACGATATAAGCAGAAGACGAAACATTCTCATTAACAATCATGGTCTGAAGAACATACAAACAACCAGATCTATAGCCTTTTCCTACAAATTCACCATTTTTAGTTAAGACTATTTTTCCAGCTTCAATCACTTGTTTTATGCCAGCAATTTCAAGCAAACCAGACGAAATCAAGTTTCTACGCAGAGAAGGAACATATAAAACATTCTGAAGTAGGAGTGACTTCCCTGAAGTGAGCTTCAGAGACACCTTCCCTTTCCCTAGGACTTGCGAGACGCTGGAATTTCCCATGTAGACTTGATCAATATCAGCAGCTTCTTCAAATTCAGTGAACATCTCCCTGTCAGCACAAAAGTGCTTAGTTGCTCCAGTATCCAGCAGCCACTCCGCTTTGCTGCCCACCAGGTTGACTTCAGAAATCACTGCAATAAGCTGCTGGTTCTCTTCAGTCAGATTCGCTTGTGGCTTAGGCTGATCTCCACCATAAGGCTTAGGAGCTGGCTTCTGATTGTCAGCCCGCTTGGTACAATGGACTGTACGGTGCCCTGGTTTTCCACACACAAAGCAGCCGCTCAGCTTCTTGTCTTGTGGTTTTCCCTGCTTCTTAAAATTCTTCTTATTTTGAATTTTGTCTTTCTTCTGTCCTGAAGTGTAGTCACCTTTCTTAAACCTGTCAAATTTCGAAGAAGATTCCACCAGGTAAGCCTTAACCGAATTTTCAGAAGTTTTAGGTTTAGGCTTATCTTTGAGGCGATTCGCCTCTTCGATCTTCATGTGACTGGCCAGCTCGAGGAGGGTCATGTCCTTCTTCTTATGCTTGAGATGGTTGCGGTAGTTGGCCCAAGACTCAGGCAGTTTCTCGATCAGGAAGTTCGCCTGGAGGACCTCGCACATCTTCATACCCTCAGCCAGTATATCAGCCACCAGATTCTCGTACTCATGTACTTGCTCCATAATCGGCTTGTCATCAACCATCTTGAACTGCAGAAACTTGCAACAAATGTATTTCTTTTTCCCCGCATCATCAGTAGAGTATTTTGTTTCCAAAAGATCCCACATAACTTT
This sequence comes from Fallopia convolvulus, assembly GCA_964016875.1. Lineage (NCBI taxonomy): Eukaryota > Viridiplantae > Streptophyta > Magnoliopsida > Caryophyllales > Polygonaceae > Fallopia > Fallopia convolvulus. The sequence goes on from OZ024737.1 coordinate 36,677,826, forward strand.
TGCAGATTTGTATTTAGCAAGCAAATCGAAAATAGGGTTGGTTACATGGCTCAGTAGATGACCACGGACTGTCTTATTATCAGATTCATATTTTTTCAAGTCAGCGTCACCTACAGTAGCCGTGGTACCTTCCAGATTGCTTGCGTTGGACTGTTGAGTGCCAGGGGTGACTTGTTCCTGTGGAGTCGTAGGTTGTGCAGGAGGGGTTGGAAGCGTTGGAGTGGAAGGGGTTGGAGACGGTTGCAGGAGGACGTAGTCCATCTCCAACTGCTCGAAAAAGATCAGCATCTTCTGAGACCAACGCTTGTAGTTCGTTCCATCAAGCGGTTCCAGTTTGGACAGATCCAACAGAGGCTTGAAGTAGGGTAACGTCGACATTCTGGTTTCTCAAAAAATCGCTTCTAAACTGTTAGTAATAAACCAGAATTGAACTATGGAACGTGTTACCGGAAATTGTATGTAGGGCCTTTGAGGATTGTAAAAACGTCTTGAAAACGGAAAGTTGTGTCACGGTATGGAAGCCGCTGCCTTAGAAGCGATTTCGCCCTGACCGGTGGTGCAAGTCAGCGTAGCCGCCGCCCCCCAAGGATCACACAGGAACTCCCAAAGGCGTGCACTCGCCTAAGGAAGCTTGGAATCCAGTCGAGAATGCTCAGAACAAGAGAGTTTTTTAGAGAGGAGAGAAAACTATATTTTTCAGTGTATTGAAAACTGAGATACACGTTCGGTTTTATGGACGAAAATCAACAAGCGGTTACTCCAACGTGGAGAGAAATCAGCAAAGGATCTGGCCAAGTCAAAGATAGTAGTTCGAATTTAAAAAATCAGTTGAAACCGAAATCGGAGATTGCGGACAAACAATTAATTTGCGTATCCGATACTCCGAGGCCCAAAAAATTAATTAAGTCCATAAAAAGCGGCCCCACCACACCACACCGCGCACGTGCCCTGAAGCCCGAGCCCGAGCCCGAGCCCGAGCCGGCCGGACGGCGGCGGCGCGCGCGTGGGAGAGTTCCCCTCTCAACTCATCTAACCCATCATAAAACAAGAGCATTTATAAAGCCATCCATTTGCCCCCATTTTCACGATGTGGGATAGCACAAATAGCCAAAATTTCTTTTTTGCATTAAATTCCAACATACGCTAATTGCCTTAATTAATATAAGGCAGCGAGCGTCTTCTATCCCATCGACGACATAACATCGTCACCTTGGAGTCCAGTTCGAGCCTCTGTCTGATCTTCGACAACGGCCCCTTCAGGCCTGTTGATTGGTGAAGAAAAGGCTTACCTAATGTTTTTTTTATTTGGTAAGATTTTAGGATAGCCTAAGTACTACTTGGATTATCCTAGAGCACCAATGAGTGGGTGAGAAGTGTGAACACTTCTAAAGAAATTAATTTCAAGCCTTCGTCGTCGGTGGGTGTCGAAACAATGACCTAGGGGTTCTTCCCTAAAGACCAACCGTTGGACTAGATTCCTCACCCTACTTGGGCAGGGAATTGTATTAAGAATTGTAAACCATTAGAACATCCGCAATGGTGATATTCACTTTTCTTTGGTAGAACAATGGTGATATTCACTTCAAGTATCATAACTTACTTTTTAATTTTCTCTCTCTTCCATCTCACCAATGAAACTTTATTTTCACAAACATGATATTCATATAAATTTCTTATATCCACATTATTCTTATTCTTATATTGTTATGATGAATATAATATAGTTAATATTAGACCTGTCAATCGGGTCGGTCATGTCGGGTTTGGGTCGAGTCATTTTGGATTCAAGTTGAGTCGGGTTTGGGTCATAACGGGTCACCAGTCAAATCGGGTCGGGTCGTTGCGGGTTTTTGGACAGGTTAGGTCGACCCAACATGTCAAGAAAATCGAATTTCTTACAATTACTAAAATATTATTTTATTTAAATAATAATATTTAATAATAATCTATTATTTTTATATATTTCAATGATAAAATATATTACAATTTTCAATATGTATTATATATTCTAAAATATGACAAACCGAGTCGACTCAACGGGTTTTTGGGTTTCAACCCTACGAGTTTAGGATCTATCGAGTTCGGTTTATTTCGGATTTCCAGTTTAAATTTTCAGGTATTGACCCTAAAATTTTCAGACGGTTTGGGTCGGATTTGCGGATCGGGTCAGCTTTTGAGAATTCTAGTTAATATGAATGTTAAGAGATAGATAAAAATATTTCATATAATTTTTTTTGTGCTAAATTATTTTTATTTTTTAAGTTATGAGGGTTTGAATAAATGATGTGAAATTTAATAAATTATAAAAAAAAATATTGGACTACGTGTTAATAAGAGAATGAAAAATACGGTGATATTATGTCAGATCAAGTATCTTGAAGTTGATACTCGATTTTTAAATATCACAAATATCCTAACAATCTTTTTTATTTCCTTTAAAAAAATATTGATAATAATTAGGATATCTTGGATACGGTTCAAATGAAACAAACTCTTATCCTGAAATGAATACACTTTTTGTACTTTTTGTGTGCACTTTTTTGTATTTTTCAATGCACTTTTGTGTGAAAAGTGCACTACTAATTAGGAAAAGTGCATTAGTTTCACGTAAGATAATGGAGGAATGGAAAATCCTAACTTCATATATTTTTTGGTTAATTTTTTTTCAACCAACCCATATTAGGAGTTTGGTTCAAATGAAACAAACTCTTATCTTAAAACATGACACGAATGCATTTTTCCTAGTTAGTAGTGCACTTTTTATACAAAAGTGCATTGGAAAATACAAAAAGTGCAATATAAAAAAGTGCAATACAAAAAATATGAAGAGTGCACTACAAAGTATGAAAAGTGCAAATGCGAAAAAGTGCACTCCGAAGTAGAAAAAGTGCACTATGAACTAGGAAAAGTGCATTCGTTTTAGGATAAGAGTTTGTTTCATTTGAACCAAACTCCCCATAGTATAAGGTATTTGAAATTTTGCAAATCATGGATTTTTCATAGTGTTTTTATGGGAGATTTTCATTTTAAATTATCAAAAATAATATCAATCAAAAGTAATTTTAATAGGATAAATTCTCAAAACTCTTAAACCTTTTCACTTCCATGGTTTTTATTTTGTGTTTTTAAATCTTCCCAAAAACCTATTGCTTGTTTGGTTATTAAACAAATTCACATGAAGTTGAAAAATCACAGGAAGTTAATAAAATACATGTGTTTGGTTGAATATTAGCTATTGAAAAACCCATAATTTTTAACTTCCATGGACTTCTCAATTCCTACATTTTAATATAACAAAATTACTTAGGGGGGAGTGGGTAAGATTTTCTTCCTACATAATTTCCTAGGAAATAGATTTTCAACCAAACATGTTTTTTAAATTCCTATGATTTGCAATTTCATGTAAATTACTTCACATGAATTAAATTCTTGGGAATTATACTTCCCACATTCAACCAAACAAGCACCTAGTAAAAGCTTTCTACAAAACATTACTCCGTTAGAGCAAACCCAACAAATTCTCCATAATTTTCTCCAAAATGGTGAACCAACTGCTATATTCTCCAAAAAAAATTCAGCCCAACTCCAACAGATTCTCTATTTTGGAGAACAGTGTATTTATTACTTTCATTTTCTACCATATAAATTACAATAGCTAATTATATACTCCCTCCGTTGTATTCTACTTGTCCTTTTAGATTATTTCACATATATTAAGAAACACATTGAAAATGTAGAAAATATCATTGAAAATTCAAAACTTTCTAAATGTAATCACAAATTAATTACTAACTACCATTTATAGCCAATAGATAGAGAGAAAAAAAGTCAATATGAACCATTTACAATATATTAATTATATAAAAATCCTAAATGGACAAGTTTTGTTGAACAAAGTTTTGAGGCTAGAAAGACAAGTAGAATAGAACGGAGGGAGTATTATCTTACATAAGAAAATAAAATGTTATAAAATCTTAACTTAATAAATGATAAATTATTTTTATTTGATTTGTTGGACCATTCTTTAAGTCTAAAATCTCCAAAATCCCCATTCCCAAAAATTTGGGGAATCTGTTGGACTTGTTCTGTCCTTATAACTTAATGCACATATATTAAAACATGTTCTAATCTTACCAAATTACCCCTATTAAATTAATATTAGAAAAAGGTGAAAATAATAAATCTATTAAATGTATTTTGCTTTTGATTGGGTAATACAAAGGGTAATATTGAGAAATTTTGGATCAAATAACTAGAAGGATAACTAAAACTAAACAAAAAATTAAGTCTAGAAGGACAAATAGAATTAAACAGAGAGAGTATTTTACAAAAGAACTAATTGTATATGATGTAAATAATGCAGAACTCTACATACTTGCAACAAACAGTTTTAGGCATGTAAGGAAGCATAGTATGACATGGTTGTTTTGTATTGATGATGATAATAACCATATTACTGCGAGACATATTTAGGGTATTTCGATTGGAAGGTTGGTAGTGTACACTGATTCATAGAATCAAGCATTGAGCGAACACTAAAAATGCGCATTACTAGTTAGTAGTTATTACATCAAAAATTTAACATTCCCAATTACCACTACAAAAATTAGCAAATTTCACGGCACTCGTTGAGAATAAAAGATATAATGAGTCAAAAAGGCAATTCCCCGTTCCACGATCAAGGACAATCCACAGAATATGCAACTTGAGAAACATAAACTAATCTCATTTGATGGCTGATAAAGTTTAAAGGACAATAAATTGTTTAAGCAGCGCCTGCTGACTTGCCCTTCTTCTTCTGGAGTTTCTTCATGTAGAATTCCAACTCTTTACCCTCCAAGATGTATCTGCAGGGATTAAAATGTGTATAAAAAAATTTAATGACATTCCACAACGAAATATAAAATTTTAATTACATAGTACATAGCACATTGAACATGCAAAAAAGATGGCTAAATATGGACACAAAAACAGATTAACTAACTGTACTCACCCATCAGCACGACCGCACTGGCCAGGGCGTGATGAGATGGCAGCCAAAAGACGTCCACTACTAAATTGTTCTTCGATGTGTGAATCTAGAGTGCGAGCCTGCTGGCGCTTCTCTATCTTTCTCTGGACGTGATTGCTCTTCTTTGCCTCTTCAGCAGTAGCTTCACCTTCCTGTTATTCAAGGCAAAAACCAAAAAAAAAAGGGAATCAATTAGAAGTCATAATCAAATGTCTCCTTATCCAGGACCAGAACAATAATACAACTCAACTTCTTAATAAATCAAATTAATTCAGAAACACAGCACTAAGTCAAGTAAGCTGCAACAAAGATGATACGCAGATAAGAAGTGATTTCCATCTATGACAAGCTAGAAAATACTAACGCTAATAATCATGTAACATATTACCAAAAGTAAACGGAAAAAAGCTCACCCAAGAGCATGGAATATTCAGGTTCATCAAGTATGAACAATTGAAAACTTGTAACCAACAGAGCATAAAATCTTTATAACAGTAAATCAGTCATATATGCAGTCACTGATAACTTTTTTAAAAACAAACAAACAATTCTTCCTATTATAAAGAATGATAGATAAGAAAGCACCTAAATGTAATCAACCGATAACTAACATATAAAGAATTTTATAACCAAGCATAGGCTTCACATAATAACATATGACCAATAGGTCAAACTAAGCTCAATAACCAACAAACTAACAAGTACTTCAGAATTTAGAGAAACATACTTCTCCTTCCTTCTTAGCAGAAGTAGGCTTCTTCTTGCGTCCAATGTCAACTCCGTAATGCTGGAGGTACCATTGCTTGAATGGTGCAGCATCAACCTGAACAATGGCACTCTTGACCAGGGTCTGAGTCCTAACCAACTCATTGTTGGATGCATTGTACACCACATCCAGTATACGCGTTTTCCTGGTCACAGCCTCACTACCCCAAGAGTAATTTCCAGTATCCAACCTCAAAGCACGCCACTTCACATTACCTCCTCTGACTCTAACCCTCCTAACTGTCTTGTTACTTGACAGCTTTGTGTTGGCTGGTTGTCTTCCGAGCTCGTACCTTCATGTCATAGCAGTTCATATTAGCATTTTTATAGTAGCATCAAGCCTGTCAATTGTGCCATAAAAAATGGCAGCAATCTGATACTGTTTAATTACTACTATAAATTAAGTTATTCATATGAGAAGCTGGATTAAATTGGAAAACAAATTAAGATGCAAGTGCAGAATTCACAATAAAAGAAGGAAAGTTCTAAGTAAAACCACTTAAATTTAGAGCAAAGCAGCTTAATCTTGATCCAAATCAAAAGTTGAATCAAAAAACAAGTGAAGACTGAAATTTGACAAGTGGATCTCTACCTCCACTATTGAAATTTTCAAATTTGCAGAGAAGTTCACTTCGTGTAAAATCGAAGTTTCATTGATCAATCTAACTAATCTCGCTAGAATTTCAGGAGCAGCAGATGGATATTGTACAAAAGTGATTAAAAAAAGAAGCTAAGAAGGAGCGTTTATTCGGAAATTTCACGTACTTTCTCTTCTTCCTCCAAGCCTTCTTCTTGCCTCCAGTGGCACGCCTCTTGTGCATAGAATCACGAGAAATTCCTGCAAATTAAGAAAAAGCAAGATATCAGCCATTTTCATGAAAAGATCTCAGATTGAAAGACAATGGAGGGTGAGATTGGGAGAGAGAAGACAGTACCCATGGTTGCTCTTGCTTGGGCACCGGCACAAGGGAAATGGCGAAGCAAGGCTAGGGTTTTCCTGCTCTCTTTTAAGCCGAAGAGATGGTAAATATTGGACTATCGAATGACTGTGAAGAGGCCCAATCTGGCCCAATATATGTTTGGGTCCTAGTTTAACTGCATGATCCAACAGACTTACTCTACTAAAGGTTAATACTATCTGTCAAGGTTACTCAAGATAAATCAAAATTCTATTATTATAAAGTATAATCCAAATCATAGTACAATGACCGAGAGGTACAGTTAAACCTTGCTCGTGTTCTGCTCGGTTTGTAAGTGAATAGAGCTTGAGCACAATTTTAAGGCTTGAAACATAAATGAATTGAGCTTGAGCACAATTTTAAGGCTTGAAACATAAATGAATTGAGCTTGAGTACAAGATAAATCGTTTGCTCATAAGCAAGCTCGATTATACACTTATAAAAAACTAGATTATACGTTCATGAACAAGCTATACTATATATGTTATATACAATATATAGTTTATGTTAAATTACACGATTTTGGTGGTGTTTCTCAAACCACATAGTTTAAATTTTAGTTTCATTTACTTGTATAATTGATAAAGTAAACGAGTTATTCACGGATTTGTCTCTCGAAGAAACTAAATGAGAGGTTTGAGAGCAAGCTCGAGCTCGGTGAATATTTAAATGAATCAAGCTCAAATAAAATTTTAGATCGAACCAAGCACGTCGAGCTCGAGCTCGTCTATTTTTAACCGAGCCGAGCTTGAGCAACTCAAAGCTCGACTCGACTTGGTTAGATTACAGCCCTAGCACCGAGCAAGTTTTTATCAATCCACAGGTTTTTTAGACCCGATTTATTTCGTGTTTGCGCTACTATGTTGCGACTTACGAGTATTGTGTTGAAAAATGAAATCTAAGAGCAACTCTAAGAGCTTTCCCTTGTATATTTATATTTTTTTTCTAAAAAAAATTTTAGGGTCTAACATATTATTATCTATCCCATTTTCTAAAATAGAAATGAAGAAGAAAAAAAAAGTGTTTTTCTTAGATTTAGAGAATCTTCCAAATTAATTTGGAGAAGGAGTAACTAATAAATATAAGATTATCTAAAATAAAGAAGTTGTTGGAGTTAAAGTAAATTTTATTTAGAGAATATGGCTTTTGACTCTTCATTTGAGAAAAAAATTATAGATGAGTTGTTGAAGATGCCATAATACATTCAAATTTACTAAATTTTAGCTTTAAAGCTAGTTGAATAGGTAAACATCTACCTATTTAAAAGATTTTAAATGGTCTACTTAGGTTATTGATAGTTCCTTCGTTATAATGGTAAGACACAGACTTCTTTGTTCACAAAATCCTACCCGAGTTCCTAATCACACTACCTTGTCTTCTAGACTGTAACTCAGAAACCAAGTCAATCCTAACACAAGAATTCCAAACACGAGGACTAACCATATCATAATTCTTTTGCTTCAAAGTTATTATTAGGTGTATTCATTTTAAGAGAGTCTTTATATGTGAGAATGTAAAAGTGAGGGTTAGAGATAATGATTTATAGAGAAGTACGACTAAGGGATTTCACCATTGATGAAGAATTAAAATCTTGTAAAGCTTTTCTATAAGTGATTGAATAAACAAGTTGATTACTGTTAGGATCTAACAAGATGGTGTTTGATTTGTAAGAATCTCATATATCAAAAGATAATTGAAGGATCTTCAATTATATAATATTTTTCATTCATTCCTAAACACACCTTACAAGAGAGTCCTCTAGCCTATTTATAGAGAATGGCTAGGGAAAATAAGGGAATTCTCTACTAGAGAATTCTCTAGATTAAGTACAAAATATCTAGTACTAAGAGAACTCTCTAGATTTACAAAAGTAAGAAATATCTAGGAGAATTCTCTAGATACAAATATAAAGTAACCTAGGGATTAGCAAAAGTAAAAAATCTCCTAGAGATTATTCTAGAGATTAGTTCTCTAGATTTTCAAAATGCTTGTCTAGGATATTTCAAGATACAAATTCAAAAGGGTAAATTATATAGAATGTTCTCTAGAATACATAATATCTAATATGTCTTAAGATTATTCTAGAAGATTCCTAAGTAGAATTTTTAGCTTTCATTCTATAATATTATTTTAAGGAAATTGTATCAGTACACCCCCCTTGAAAAGTTGTCTTGTCCTCAAGGCGGAATTGAGATAATATCAATGGACCTAAGTGATGGCACCCATGTAGTACTTGATCGCTTGGTCACGTCCTCTCCCTTTGCTAGCTCCATCCTTTCCTTGTGCACCAAATGAACTCCTTGTCATGGTTGTTTTGGACAGCCACTCTCTTCATCGTGCACAACTTCTCCAATTTGCTTATCCCATCCTTCAATGTACTTCTCAAGGCAGTTTGGATGGATGCTTATGTAGTTGCTTTTTGGCTCACTTCCATTGATTTGCTTTTGCTCATATTTTCTATAACAGTACTCCTCAGACTTTGTTTCCTCCTCCTCCACTACATCGATCTTCAAAGGCTTGTCCACTAGTTCAGTCATTCCAGCTTGTGGATGAAGTAATTTTGGAGGTGGGTTGGTGAGTGGATGGATGATATTTGGATTTCTCCCAAGGTTGGTTTTGATGGATTTTAATCCATCGTAGTGCGCCAATTTAGCCTCAAATTCAAGGGCCAAGCTGACGGCCTTGAATATAGTTCTAGGTTTGTGAATACGTACCTCAGTTTTGAGCTCCTTCTTTAGTCCAGCAAGAAAGACCCCCAGTAGGCAATGCTCAGGCCAATCTTGAACACGAGCAGCTCTTCGAGCAAACTCTTGGCGGTATTCAGACACCGAGCCTCTTTGCTTGATAAAACACAGATATTCATCGGGGTTTTGGAATTCTGGTGGCCCATAGTGCTCTTGGAATACTTTGATAAGGGATTCCCAATAAAGAATTTCATTTTCCCTATTAACCCAATCAAAGAGATCGAGAGCGTCCCCTTCTAGATGCATGGATGCGACCTCTATTTTAAGTTCATTAGGGATTTGATAATACCTAAAGTATTTCTCTGCCTTCAAGATCCACCCGCGTAAATCACTTCCTTCAAACTTGGGGAAATCAATTTTCGCTCGTGGACGTCGAGTGGTGTGGTATCCCAAGGCACTATCATCCTCCTCTTCGAAGTCCTCCCAATAGTGAGGTTGTGCTCTCTTGTTTGGCCCTATGTGAATTCCCCTTGGCATGTCTTGATTAGAACCTCCTAGGTAATTGTTAACTGGTGGAGTACCGTAAGACCGAGCTTCAAGGGCTTCAAGACGTGCGGAAATAGCATGTAGTTGTTGGGCAATAAGGTCTTGGTTAGTTGGGGTGGTGGTTGGTGGTGGCGTCAGCGGCGATGGTGAGTTTGATGGTGGTGGTGGATTTAGAAGAGAGTTGTAGTGGGATGGATAGGGGTTGATAGTCACCATGTCGGATCGACGTGGCTCTGATACCATTTGTTAGGATCTAACAAGATGGTGTTTGATTTGTAAGAATCTCACAAATCAAAAGATAATTGAAGGATCTCCAATTATATAATATTTTTCATTCATTCCTAAACACACCTTACAAGAGAGTCCTCTAGCCTATTTATAGAGAATGGTCAGGGAGAATAAGGGAATTCTCTACTAGAGAATTCTCTAGATTAAGTACAAAATATCTAGTACTAAGAGAACTCTCTAGATTTACAAAAGTAAGAAATATCTTGGAGAATTCTCTAGATACAAATATAAAGTAACCTAGGGATTAGCAAAAGCAAAAAACTTCCTAGAGATTATTCTAGATATTAGTTCTCTAGATTTTCAAAATGTCTTTTCTAGGATATTTCAAGATACATATTCAAAAGGGTAAATTATCTAGAATGTTCTCTAGAATACATAATATCTAATATGTCTTAAGATTATTCTAGAAGATTCCTAAGTAGGATTTTTAGCTTTCATTCTATAATATTATTTTAAGGGTATTGTATCAATTACTCACTTTGAATATCTCCAGTCTTCATCCCTAATACATCTCTTCTTTCTTTCTCCATATCTTCTCTCTATTGTTCAGCGTTGCCACCTCCATAGTCCAACTAACTGCCAACCTCCACTCCTCTCCGTCGATTGTCGCTGCTCTAAGCTAACACCCTCTTCCATCCCAGACATCTATCTAGTCTCTTGTTTCTCTCATTCATGCTTTTCTCATATTTGATAATTATAAATTTAGGGTTTAGGAATTTGGATGAACATTTAAAATTAGACATAAATTTTGGTTCCATAAATTTAATATAAATTTTACATTTGAAAATTAAGCATGAATAAATGTATATTTAATTACTCAAATATTATTAATTGTTTAGTAAAAGGAATACCGAATCAGCTTGCTGACATCTCAACTTGGATTTAGGAGGGTATGGAAAGTAAACCATCCCAAATAGCCGAGTGAATCTAAGCATGGCTCGAGAGTTCAACCTAAAGCATACAACAAGACACGCACAAACACACAAACGAGAAAAAAAATAAGAACACGGACTCCCTCTTGTCTTATGGTCCTCAACCTAAATACTTTTTCCTTCAATAATTTCTATTTGAGCCATGCCATCTATGAGTGCCAATGGAGTGAAATCTTTTTTATTCACCTCCATCCAATTCTTTTTAGGTCTATTGAGCCTCTACTTTAACAAAAATCACTAAAAACCAACTTTTCCCACCTTCTCACTAGGGCATAGTGATGTCAATGGGTCATGTTATAAATGCATGGATTCATTTTGATAAGTGACGACTCGTGGATGAATTGTCTCGTGTTGAAGATTGCCCGATATTGCACCAAAAGTTCAAGGGGGATTGAAATAGATGAAGAACTCAGAAGATTGAATTCAAAACAATCAAATTAGATTGGAATTCAAGCAAACGAATACAACAACAACAACATCTACCCAATCGGAATCCGGTACGAAGACGAGATAAGGGGGGTCGAGATGTACGCACCCTTACCCCAACTCGAGGTCGGGAGGGTATCTAAGGTGGGCCCAAAGGAAAAGAAAAGAAGGGTGGAGAGACAGAAGGAAGAAAAAAGAGTAAAAAAACGAGAGCGGGAAATACTCTAGCAACCCAGAAAACGGAAATTAAAACAGAAAACAAGAACGAAAAGAAGAAAAGAGCATAGCACTCCCTTTAAGTCCTCATTGCTAAAGCTCTGTCAAGAAAACGAATACAACATGTTTGAGTTTAAAATTGAGGAGCGTCTTAGCCAAGACACTCTCAATTAGTTTCAACGTAATCTAAAAAGAAAGGCTAACAGGTGTTTAAAAGAGTAAACCATAAGAAAACTAGGTTAAAAGACGAACAAATATGGCCTAAAACCCGAGTATTGGCATTAGTGCACAACCGTGAATGCTACTTGAGGGTAGGCGCATGATCATGCGGCCCAGCGCACGCTTAGCTCGTGCATGATCCTAGTCATGAATTGGAGTAGGCACATGACCGTGCACCTAGGGTGCATGACCAAGTGCACAACGCTAGTCGTAACCTAAGGGATGGCACACGATCGTGCACCTAGGTGCACGACCTTTGCCTGAAATAGAGTATGACACCCGACTTGGCCTTGAGACCTCTTGATCCAAGATTGGGTTGGCCGGAACCCGATGTCTAAGCATGGTGATCCACGAAGGTTGTGAGGCTTGATCCGTCATGGCTTTTATGTGAGCTAGAAGAGCATGTGTCACCTCTTTGATATTCCTGGCTTGTGTTCTTGTGATTTGTCCGTCAATGGGAGAACACTTAATCATGATAATTACCAATATTGAAAAGTAAGAAGGCATTGGTGAATTACCATGTTTTCATTGTCATCGATGATGCCATTAAGACCATAGGATGTAGCCCGAGGGAATGCCTTCAAATAGAGTTGATTAAGTTGCAACAACTTCCTCAATCAATGATCACATTAAGTGTTCTCTCATTGATCATACACCTTGAATGAAAAATGTTCTCCCGTTGATCATTTGAAGCGGCCTCTTGGATGGTGAGAGTTTGTCTAGTCACAAAATAGAATGGATCTTGAAATTAAGAGGGATCAATGTACTCAAGCTCATCTTCATTTTAGGCATTGGTCTCCTCTAGTTCATTTGAGCTTATTGATGTTCGCGTTTTTAGTCTAGTTTTTTGTATGTTTCTTAGTTTGTTTAGTTTAGTTTTAGTAGTTTTTAGAGTTAGTTCTGTGTGTTTTTGGATGAGTTTGCATATTTTGTGAAAAGTATGGAAGCTACTCCGTTTTGTGTCTTTTTGTAGGGTTTTGAGCAGGAAAGACCGCTTTTTGAGCTGAGCTGGAGTGTTGTGGTGGAGGATGGAAAGCTTGAAGTTAGAGAGGAAGATTGCGTGAGAAGATCAAGTCGAAAGTCCAAGTTTAAATCGAGAAGAAGTCGAAGAAAAGCCAAAACAGAGGCTCGTTAACAATCATGTGCAGCTAAAAGATAGAATTTTTCAAGTGGAGTTTGTGATTTCTACCGACCTTGTGTGGGTTCGTTAACGATGGCTCCGTGTCAGTAGGGTTTTAACCGACTTTAGGGTTGTTATATCTTATATCTTTTATCTTGTTATCTTTTTAGGGTAAGTTTTTATCATTTAGACTTTTTAATAGATAGCTTTCTTAGTATAAAAACCCTTGTTCTAAGTTTTAGAAAGGGGAGAGTCAGATTAGTTTTAGGAGAAATCGAGTAGGAGAAGATTGCGAGTTTGGTTTGATCGAGAGAGAGGACGAGGGTCGTTAGTCGGATTTCTACTCGGTGTTGTTTTGTGTTTTTCGGATTCTTCTGGAGTTTGTAAGACGATAATTATCTTATTAATTTCAAGTAAGTTTGTTTTGTTTTCAATGTGTTCTTTTGTTAAAGTTGTTTGTTTTATTACTATGAGTAGTGAGTAGTTTTCTTATCTAGGGTTGGGGTTGAAACTCGGCATAGTTATGCATGTTTGATGAGTAAGTGATGTTTTGAATGCCTTTTATCTATTTTAATTGCTTGTTGTGTTTATGCTTAGACGATAGTCGAGGTAATTTGAGTTTTCAATTTGATCGAAAGAGAAAGTTGTTGACTTGAAGGTTGATATTGTTCGATTACGAAAGTTTCGAGCTTTGGATCCAAAACAAGTGTTTGAGTGAATTGATTCATGAGAATTGATTGATTTGCTTGCTAATCAGCGAAAGCTGATAATTTTATCTTTTAAAGGCATGATCTTTATCTTCTTACGAGTTTATATGCATGACTATGTTGTGGTAACCCTTGTCCTAGATTTTTATTCTTATTGAGTTTTTGTTTGCTTTCGTTATATTCGTTATCGAGTTCGTTTGCCTCGGTACCGAACCTGTGTTTTAGTTCGTTATTATGTGTTCGTAGGTTTTCCAGGTTCGTTAACGAAGTTGGTCGTAGGTGTTTTTGCATGTTCTGCTTGTTTTTATTGTTTTTAGTAGTTGATAGACAAACAACCGTCTTCCCGTGAAACGATCCTGGGCCCGTTCTTGAAGAGATTGGGCTGCTAATCTTCTTTGTTGAATTTCAAAACCTATTTTAGGTGGGTTTACAACTCCCTTGGACTGCATACAAGAGTTAGCTCTAAGAGAATTAGAAGAAGGAGAAGGAGATTTGGAAGCATAGCTTTTATAAGAATTTTGCACAAACGACTCATCCTTTCTCATTTGCAATTGATTGAGCAAGAGTTGCACCTTTTGTACTATGGTAGCAACATCCCTAATAATTTAGATCTCCAAAGCATCTCAAATTGGTTGATTCAACCCACCCATAAACTGAGTTCGTATGGACCTTTGTGAAAGGTGTATGTTGGCCCTTATAGGTGAGATCTTCCAACTCATAGTCTTAATATGTTCCTCAGTTGCAAGTGGTAGCATGCAACCTCATAGTCTTAATATGTTCCTCAGGCTCATACTTCTTCTTCATCAAGAAACAAAGTTGAGGCCAAGTCTCAATGGGACTCAAACCTTGTATAGCTCGCTCATCTCGAACTCTAAACCACCAATTTCGGGCTGGACCAATGAAATGAAGCGTCACCGCCTCTAACTTCTCATGCTCTTCATAGCCAAGGTGGCCCAATGTGTAGTTAGTGGTTTGCTCCCATGCAGTGTACTTTTTCGGGTCATTTTCTCCCCAAAGGGTTCCAACTTGATCTTGATATCTCTTCGGTTAGTGGCTGGATTATGGTTGTTGTCGAGATGCCTTTGAGAACGCCTCATGTAGGTCCGAGGAAATTAGTCATATGCCTTCATCTCTTGGAAATACTCATCAATGGGAGGTTTGTGGTTCGGCTCGGTTAAAAACAGGTGAGCTCAACTCGAACGTGAGTTTGGTTCAAGCTTAAAATCTTGTTTAAGCCTAGTTCTTTTAAATGCTTATCGAGCTCTTGCTTGGCTTTCGAGCCTTTCATTTAGTTTTTTCGTAAGACAAGCTCGCAAACAACTCATTTATCTAATCATCTATACAAGAAAATGAAACTAAACTACGTAGTTTGAGAGACTACACTCAAACTACCAAAACTATATAGTTCTACTTACTATATATTATATATAACATATATAGTGGGGCTTGTTTATAAACGTATAATCTAGTTTGATATGAATGTATAATCGAGCTTGCTTATGAACAAACGAACCGAGTTTTCTTGTGCTCAAGCTCAGTTCATTTATCTTCCGAGCCTTCGAGCCGAATACGGACAAAACTTAATCGAGCCAAACACCGAGTTACTCACAAATAGTTCTGTTTATTTATAGTCCTAGCTGCACATGACATAGCCATATGTTTATTTATAGACTATAGTCCTAACTGCACATGACATAGCCATAGTAATAACTGATAACGGACGAACTGTGAACAAATGCTTGTGGGTTTGACCAATTGACCCTTATACTATTGTCGCATATACTACAATATCCCTCTTCAACGAAGCCACCGAGGCATGAACAGGAATTCAAAGCATTTAGATACATGTAGTTATTATACACCCTATTAATACCTAAAAACTAAGTAATTTGTCATTAATATATTTTGACTTTTAAAATAATGCATCTTGAATTCTATACTGCATTTTTAATTTCAACTCCAATACCTAATGCATAAGTTCTTTATGCTCCATGACATCCAAACAAACTCTTAGAGTGACTATAGCTGCTGCCACAACTAACCAGCGTTCACAGTACCCCAGAAAGATCATATATGTGTCATTATCCTCCTAAATTGTAATCTCATGCTACAAGCACTCTTATAAAAATCCTGCCTAAGCGCCCATCTAGGCCCGCCTAAGCAACTGTTTAGGCCGTCTAGGCGCTAGGCAACCCCTCTCCACGAAGGGTTTCTTAGAACATTGGCTACAAGACTAAAACAAATCATTTAAATCCAGAAGCACCACATTCTGTAGACTATATATAGTGTAGTTAGTAAGATCCTCCATATATATGTCCAATGCTACAGTTCCTCCAGATCAATTATAAGTTTATAACTACTAAGGGAAAATGTACAGGCGTGATCAAACGTTCCAAACAAAGCAGGCATGATCAAACATTGTTATCATAATGAATCTAACACAAACCAGAGACATCATCAATTTTCTCTTTGTTTCTCCATTCAGCACCATCCGTCCACCATCTAGGGTGGAACTGAACAAGGGTGAAATCATTATTATCAATCGTTCATCTGCCGTGTCACAACATTCAAGTTCATCCAATGGCAATCAGACAGACATCAACAAACCAGAAAACATCTCAGCAATGTAAAATTATCAGCTAATTGCATCATATACTACAAACTATTGGAGATGAGCAATCAATAACAAAATTTATCAACTGATGTGATGTTAGCCATGTATCTTAGGATTAACAAAATTTTCAAACACCCTATTTAATGCAATCAATCAGCAAGGACAAGATTTGCATCACCACAGCCAATTCCTATAGATCAACAATAGCTAATTTGGGGCAGAATCACACACACAAAAAAGTACTTCTTCCAAATCCTAGTTTATTTCATTGACGAACACTCAGTTCATAGTACAGTGTTAACGCCACCATAAAAATGGTAATCAGAGACCAAAAATTTTCAAATAACTGTGAGCCTCAGCTCGTAGCCTATATGCATTCCTCTTCCTCTAACAACAAGTATCTTAATATCTTTATCCCTCAATAAAAAAATTCCGACAAAACCCTAATTCTTACCTGGTAATGGTCCAATTTTGAATCAGAAATCCGCAGGCACAAAATCGATCAATTGACAAAATCTAAACCCTAGGAACTTGCAGGAGCCATGCCTGCTTGCTTCTTCCTCTCCTCCGCAGCTTCCTTCGCCTCAGCCTCGATCATCTTCTTATTCTTCTCGATCGCCGCCGCCACCTCCGCCGGCATGTACTTCTCATCGTGCTTCGCCAACACCTCAGAGGCCGAAAAGTAATACTCAGCACCCCTCGCCTTCGCCGTCACCTCCTTCACCCTCCCGCCACTCCGCTGCGTATCCGTGGCCGCCACATCCGGAGAAGACGCCGGCTCCCATTCCCGGCGGATCTCCTCGGTGAGAGGCTTGACGAAGCCCTCTACCACCACGGAGTGGCCCTCCCTGAACAGATCGGGAAGGGAGCCCTGGTACCTGACGAGAATGTCGGTGACGAGATCCGTGACGACGAACTCCATCTCCGGCGACTTAGCCGGCTGGTTGACGCTACCTTCAAGGACGAGGCCACCGAGGCGGAATTTGGTCTTGGAAGGGTCCGATCGAAGCTTCTCGAAAGCATCAGTAGGGGTGACGTAGAACACGAGCTGGTCCTGGAAGTTATTGATGACGAGGACGAGGAATCCGGCAACACCGGAGAAGGCTAGGGCGTAAGTCCAGAGCCGCCGCGTCTGGAGCTGCCGGGCCTTGGCGCCGATGTCGAGCTTTTTGCCACCGCGTGCCGGCTGGTGGCGGCGCAGGGTGGAGAAGGAGAGTGAGGAGAGGGAAAATTGGGGACGGTGGACAATGGAATCATTCGCCGTAGATCGGATGATGGAGAATAGGGGGTGGCGGCGGTGAATGGGAGGTTGCGTGGAGAGGAAGGTTCTACTATGGAGGAGACGAGAAGCCAGGCGGAGGGAGGAGAGGGATCTGGAAGCCATTGTTGGGAGGTTTGAGCAGCCTCGGTCCCTCAAATGTGAACATTATATATTGAAGTAAATTACACAAATTCGCCCCTACTTTACCATAGATTGGGGATCAAATGAGAACAATTCTTATCCTAAGAAATGAGAACAATTATGAGCCTTTGATTTTGTGAGATCAATGGTCCAGATATGAGGCGTGCGTGACATTAAATTTTTAGAATTTGGGGGTATTTTCGTCATTTTAGGATCATTTATATTCAATTTCAGCATTCAACTGAATTCTTCCTCGTGTCTGCTGCTTTATCGATCGTCTCCTTGCACGCTCACATCCTCCTTGTACTCTCGAATCCCCAATCTCATTTGATCCCCTCAATTTACTGTAATCTATCTTCCTCTCAAGCAAATTCAACTTGAACTCCCACCTTATTGATGGATTTAGGTATGTTTTTCGTTGGTTTTAGGTTTATAATCTTTGTTCATGGATTTTCATGTGTTTAGGTGTGATTTTGCATCTTTGTTCCTGGATTTCGATGAAGAGAGCCTTAGACTTGATAGAGATTGCAAACTAAAGATTTATGTATGTTTTTTGCTTTGCAATTTGAAGGATTTGATTGAAAATATAGTTTGATTTTGTATGCTTATTTGATTGCCCACCAAGTGTTTGATGAAATGTCTAAACTGTTTTTCTCCATAATAACCCAAATTAATAGCCATAATAAAAACTTAGGATGCTTGAGACTATTTACATGAAGTATTATATGGATGCTTGAGGCTAATGAACCTTAGAATCATTCAACTATGTTTGGAAGAGGGGGTGAAAACCCCTAAATGAATGTTCAACTTTTTATATTTGATAAGTTTATGTAAATTTGAGCTTTATTATATTAGAGGGTTGTGTTTATCAAGATGGTGTGGCAATATGTTGATGGATTAGCCAGTTGCAAGTTCTAGGTCTCACTCTTTATGCAAATGCAACAGTTTATTGAATTTTGTCTCTAAACAATATGTAAGGTTAAAGTGGAACTAGTCAGGAAGTCATGAACCGAATTGTCATTTTCAATGAACTTTAATGTCTATTGTTATGAACCGCATTGGCAATCTTTGTGAACCAACTGTAGAAAATTTGTTGCAGGTACAATTGCTCTAGAATTCGACAAAATCGCTTTCGCTTCCTTTTGTAATGGTAACATTTATTGAAAAATATAGCTTCTGATTGGAACAAAACGGTTTGTTTCATCTTAAATCTCCGATTGTTCAATTCAAATCTGAACTGTGCACCATATACGTGTTTATATTTAATCCTGTTGTCTTTTCTGATTGATCTTTCAGTCTATGATGATATTTGATTGTCGATTTGTTATTGGTTCAATTTTTTATGGCTTCTTCCATGTCTCAGTTACAACCTAGATTGTTATGAGGATAATGTTGTTGATCTTCTGATTTCTCCTAATTAAGGAATTCAAAGTAGAAACAAAACTTCAGGAAAATGAATTGTTTCTAAAATCCATCTTTCATTTCAAAGTTTTAATATTCGTCTTCTTTTTCTCTTTTTCTTCAATAACATGGTAGGGAAGCTATGAAATACTATTTTCAATGATTTAGGGGTTGACTATAGTGTGTAATTCCATCATTTATACAAGTTAGATAATATGAAGGCAACTCCAAGGTTTGAATTTTGAGGGTTTCCTGTATCGTATTATGTAGGAGCTTGAAATGGTGGAGGTTTGAGATTGAAGTCTGACAGTTGTTTTTTGTGTAAGGTTTGGATGAGTGGAAGTCTTAAATGATAAGAATTGAGAGTATTCAGTTTAAAGCAAGGAATTTAAGATAGATAATATATCTGTTTGCTACTTTGCTATATGTATTTCTTGTTGAAAGCAATTGATGCCTATGTTTGTACTCTCTCAATCGAACTCCTCAATTTCTCGATTGTGTATCGATTTTTACAATTTCAATGTTCTGATTCAAAAGATAAATAAACTCTGAACTCTGATTTAGGTTTGCAATTGGGATTTTGTGCTAGATTTCGGATTCGACAAACTGAATTACATCGTTCTGGAGGTGAATTGGGCGGGATACGATGACTGTGTGGATGTAGGGCTCATCAAGAATGTCACTAGGGGAGGACGTGACGTCTTCAACTTCAAGGATCTGAGGCCCTACTTTTTCATCTCAGACCATGGTTTCTGCTCGCAAGGCATCACGGTCGCCGTCAATGTCCTCGTCGGAGATGATGATTCTTCTTTCGGCTTAAATCTTCCCATTATTCTTCTCCTCCCTTTGGTTTTCCTCCTCCACGTATATATCATCAAATTTGTGCCCGCTTTTGATTTCGTGTAAATTTCACTTCTTCTTTTTTTTAAAATGATTTGTTTAGGGATACAATGTTTCCATTACACAGTCTTACACTAGTTATAGTTTGATGGTTAGTATGGAGCACTTGAAGTTCGATTTGGATTTGTCAACTTCTATTAATCTACGATTGCATTCAAGGATGGATTTTAGTACTTGTATTGATGAAATAATGAAATGAGATATATAAAGAAGTATTGAACCAAAATATTTCTTATCTCTTGCAAGGAAGCAAAAGGATAAGTTGGTTTAAACTTGTGAACCAACAAGACACCTATTATGAACCTAAGCATTCAAAATCATGAACCAATAAAACAACTATTATGAACCTAAAGCCATGATGCTTATAATGAATTGTATTATACAAAGTTATGAACCGACGAGACACCTATTATGAACCTAAGTATTCAAAATCATGAACCAATAATATAACTATTATGAACCTAAAGTCATGACACTTATAATGAACTATATTATACAAAGGTATGAACCAACGAGACAACTATTATGAACCTAAGTTTACAAAACCATGAACCAAATGAGCGGTGATATTTTAAATTATATGTTATGAACCAACTAAACCATGATTTGTATAGATTAGACAATTTTATTGTGTTATATAATTGCATGAACCGAACTTTGAATGACTTATTCAACCTTTTTTGGATGTACATATGCTAGAACAATTACGATAAACCTATCAAATACATGTAATTTAATATCATAGTTAGTATTTAATCAAGCTACAAGTATAAACTAAAATAACATGTACACTTAAAAACGCATGAACTAAATTAAAATGTACTATGAACCATATTGTTTAGTAGCATGTACCAGAGCCTTACATTGCATGAACCAAACTTTGAATGCCTCATTCAAGCTTTTTTAATACATTGGCATGCGTGGAGTATATACTACACAACAATATTAACTTATTCTTAAACAAGCATGAACCAAACATTTAAAATGCAAGGAACCTATGCTTTTAAATATAAAAATAAATAATAGAAATAGCAAGTTTCACTGATTGCATGTATTCTCATAATCTGCATCCTCACAATCTGTATCATCATAATCTTCATCTGCTTCTTCTTCTCTTTCACATCCTTCAAACTCCAAGCTATCGGTTAGTTGAGTTGAAAGCTTTAGCATTTTCTTTTCACACGAACTTTGACGTGTGGAGCTAACTTGTTTCTTTCTTTTCAAGCCTTTCAATGTTGTCGCTGTCATATACATAAAACAGAATAATTTACAAGCTTATACATTCGTAAAAATACAAAATATAACACAAATAATATAAAGGTAATGTTAAATGAATTTTCATGAACCTAAGTGTGAATTTTCATGAACCTACCAATATAAGAGCATGAACCGTAATATGAAACTTCAAAATACAACACACATTAGAAGTATTTGTTTACTAAATCTTATGAACCTTATTGGCAAAAATTATGAACCTAATAGCATAAGAACATGAACCATAAACTAATAAGCACAACAAGTACATTATATACAAAGGAATAAAACGAGTGAGCGTTTTGGCCTATATTACATGAAACATGGCAATACTGAAAAACGAACCATATCATTTACAAACATGAACCACTACGACATGTTTTATGAACCACACATCAAGATGAATGATAAATACTATGAACTTGCAAAAAATCCAGACTTAATCATGGCAGTGGCTGATGCAGTTACGAGTCTGGAAGATTTAGTTATAAGATCCGTCATAATTTGCAATTCATTATTTTCAAACCATTAAATCCACAAATTAGGGTGGACGAGATTGCAATACCAATGATTCATTCACTAAATCATCCAGCAACAATGAAAACAAACCACAAGGAAAATTTGACAAAACCCTCACACATACACTCTACCAACAAACAAAGCTAAATTCAAAGCTCAAACAAAACAATCCCCAAAAATTTAGCTGGACTATGAAACACTAGGGCTCGCTGGTAAAGAGGCCTTTAGCCGATACTCCTACAGTTTCAATAGCAAATTCTAATCCACATCAACACAAAGTAGCAGCCATAAACAACTTAAAATAAGCTCATTCAACACAAATCCAGTTCACATGGAATGAAAATCAAGTTCGTTCAGCACATCAATCAAGTTCAATTAATTGCATAGATTGCTAGAACCCTAATCGGAAGAGGAGCTCGTAGGAGAGATACCTTCAACGGCGATTGAAGGTATAAAAGAAGGAAAGGTGGAGATATAAAAGAAGGACAAGAGGAGGAGGGGCGAGCTTACCAACTACTACGACCGGCGACGTCTACCGATCGGCGAGGCAGAGACAAGGCGAGATGAGGTGGCCGATGGGTTTTGTAGCGTGTTCGTCGGAGTGTTTCGATCTCAAAAAGGAGAACAAGATCAGTAGAAGACAGAGTTGGAGAGGAAGAGGAGGGAAAGAAGATCGACGGGCAAGGCGAGGAAGAGGAGGCAATACGATGTTCACCTTGTGACCAAGAAGAACGAAAGGTCTCCCGGAAATTTGTGCATATCAGCTTTTTTGTGGGGCATTTTTGTCCATGAATTAAAAAGTGAGCAAAATTACAATATATGCCACCGCATTAGATTTTTCCCAAACCAATATAGCTTAATCTCCGCCCTTGATTTATAGAATCTGATGGCTATTATTTGTTCTCATTTCTCACTTTAAGCTTATATAACACCAGAACTCCCCTCCTTCACCATATTCCGAATTTCCGATCATTTAAAATCACTCTTCTAAAAATCTCAGCCTAACTTCGGCTGGAAGGTGCTAGCCCGCCCGCCTAGTCTTCCAACCCGTCTAAGAGACCATTTAAGTCGTCCAGGCGTTAGACAGTCTGTCTCTGTCTAGGGTCTGTCTAGCGTTTTTTAGAACCCAAGTTAAAATACACCATTGAAAATAATAGAAAAAATCCGAGAAAAAACATAATTTGATATCAAAGAAATAAAAAACTATCTTCTCCGGCCAAGAAAAAAAAGCGATATTAACACATTCATCCAAAAATATCTCGGTAACACAAAGGAAGTTAAGATGAACTAACACAAACAAGCACCAAACATCAAAATCGTAACCCACAGACAAAGGAAACAAATTTTACAAAACTCAACTTTGATGGAGTCAGGAACAACTATAGTTCTACATCTTTTGGCTTTATCTTCAGAACGAGTTGGGCACGGCTATAGCTTGAGGAAATGGCAAGTGTGGTGAATAGTCCGTCACCACGATGGAGGTCATAATGCTCAAAAGAGGAGTCTTGGAAGATCTTTATATGGTTATCCCAAGAATCGAGATTGAAGGAGACAACCCAAGCCTCATTAATGCCATCAACGGTACTTGAAATTGCCAATGAGAAATTGAGATAATTACTTTCGATATCTTATGCTTGCTTTGGAGATTTGAGAAGTATCAAATCGCCTACATCTTTCGGGAAATTATTTAAGTGACAAACTTATTTGCAAAGTGCGACTAAATCATCAGAAATCTGGAAGATACTGACTCAAAAGATCTGAGATTGCAAAGTGCTCACATATGCTTGCTTGTGAGCTTGTGTTAACATAATGTGCTAAATTTTCCTTATTGGATTTGTGTACTTGATTATTAGCATGGTAAATTTATGCCAAATTTAGGAAACTAAGGATATAAATTTCACATCATCCGTAAAACATTCTTTCAAAATCTCACACATATGCATCATGCAATGTTGTAAGAACTCGTATACTATGTTTCCACCCAAAAACACTAACAGAAGTAAACAACCTTGACAACCAGAGAATGGCATGTCCAATTACAGAGGAAGAAGAAAACCGATTTAACTTCAATTCTACCGAATCTTTATGAAGTTTCTAGACCTTCTGTTTTCCCTTATTCAGTTTCTCTAGCTCCTCTTCTGCTTCTTTCAACTGCACCTTCAATTCTGATACTCTCCTCTCTAAATGTTCTACGGGGTCCTTCGACGCCAGAGATTGGTACGGCATAATGAAATGTTGCGAAAATGATTTCAATGCTGCCACTCCACATACCTGTATAAAACAATGGCATTTGGTTCAAATCTTCGGTTAGAAATTGAAAACAAGATTCTGATTTCCAAGGCATTGGGTTTAGGAAAATGACACTATCTATGCATACCTCTTCAGGCAACAATGGCAACTTTGTAATGTGGAAGTCGTCATACAGCACGTAGAACTGATCTATGTACTTTTGTTGCATCCGTGTTCTAGCCTTAAGAAGTTTAGATTGAACAGCTAGAAAAGAGAAGCAGTATCAACTTAATTCGTCGTCAAGAACAAGAAACATATGAATGTGATAGATAGGAGATGTTTGGTTACCTTCATCGTCGAAGATTACTTGATTAATGATGATATTATGAGTATCTATCTCAAACTTGGTCAATTCCTGCACTAATCTTTCGGTTTCATAGAGTGAAAGGAATTCCGGGATGCACACACACACAAATGTTGTCATGTCCTGCCGCAACAAAATCAAAGAGACGAGGAAAAAGCTTTTAACCAAAGCTTGCCAAGTTGTCAACCATAGCACCCATTATATGCATTCCATTAACAAAACACTACTAAGCCCATATTTTCATCAGTCAATTTCGTGATTATCATCATATTTTGTGAAAACGCCATGGTTAATGGATAGTTTGCTATTTGGCACATTTTTAAACCAAGATTATCTTTGCATATCTTCAGTATTTGATTTCACCCTCCAACTTGTACTAATTTGGCAATGTACACCATATTTAGCTCAGCAAGACATCAACTCTTAAGCTTCCTATTTTAATATGGTCAGATACCATGACTCACTATCAGAATTAGCAAGTACCTTTCATTTAATAGAAAAAAATGGAAAAAGAAATTCATACCGGATCCTTGAATTGCTTATTTACTTGTTCGATCACACCTTTCATGCTCTCAAGCCTTCCAAGGATTGCATCTTCACCAAAGTCATCCTCCATCCCCAAAAGACGTGTCATCTGGCAAAGCAGAAAACTTTAAAAATAAAGTAATACATGGCAAACTGCAAACACAGCATAAAATAAAGGATTCACAAAGTGCAGGGCGTATGAAGATAATATCCAGAAGCCTCTGGCAATCTGCTAGCAAAAAGAAGTTTTTCACTTTTCCATTCCTTTCCTCCAGCATGAGCGAGGATTTTTTTTGTATTAGATGCATCAAAATCGGCTTTACGAAATAACCCCTAACACCCCCCACCCACCCCCGGGAAAATAGGGGTGAACTGGAACTTAGAAATCAAGATAAACATGTTGGTGCAACTTGACCCAGTCATAATCCACAAGAACTCCAAGGCCAACTTGACCCAGTCAAAATGGAAAAGATTTTGTGCTTGGCACATGTTGCAACTTGGCGCTGGACAAGCTGAAGAGGTGACGGAATAAAATCGCAAATTTGCACCTCACTACCCCAGGGACAACTAAGTATTTATTACCTGACTCAGTAGACCTCCAAATTTGTTCTTCACACTCATCATTTTGGCTAAACCTTTCTCCAATGTTGAAGGAAACTGCAAGAGGCGAAGTGTATGGCCCGTTGGAGCTGTGTCAAATACAATCACAGAGTAATCCATCGTCTGCACTAACCTGTATAACAAATAAAAAGTTTCATAAATATATATGTATAAATAACCCCCACTTAAATTCAATTAAGATTCTTTTAAGTGAAATATATAGTATATACTTGATAACTAACAGGATATAATTGAAAAAGAAGGATATAATTGAAATAAGTTAATGTTAAAAAGGCTGTGTCCATCTCATATGCTTAAAGAAAGCAGAATCATCAGGTTAGCACCTATATTACAACCCAATATGAATTACAGATCCTCCCTCCACACATTTCAATTACAGAACCCACTTCAAATTCATTTTATCTCACACGTCTTACAAAAAAAAATCAAAGAAAAGATTATAAAATTGGAATAGAGAAGACTGTATAAGAGAATATAAAGGCATGGCTTATGCATCATGCAGATTATAATGCAAAAAAAAAAAAGGATCATAAGAAAGGTAAAATCAGAAACAACCAGCATAATCCATCAATCCGATCAACAAATTTACAGAGCAAGGTGGGTTCCATGGAACTAAATGATTGCAATAAAAGCCATCAAACTGGAATAGAGTTGACAATATATCAATATAACCCTAATCTTTTGTTCTGTCAAGCCAAAATCAAGTATGAGCTTACTTAAGCATTTCTGCAAAGCTCATGGCCTCATCAATTCCAGGAATTGCATTAGCCAACTCTGCAATAAGATTATCTGCTCCATCTGCACCAGGAAGTTCTTCATTCTCCAAAGTAGGATCCACCTCCTGTTGAAGGACAAAATCAAGAATTATAGAAGGGTTAAAAACTCAAACGAAGGCCATCTCCTTTTATCAATTTATGGCATAAGTTAAATCATGCACCTGAAAAGAAACCTAGAAGCCAATCTAAATGCTCCACTGAGCTGAATTTTCTAGGTAACCCTTTTGGTTAATCTATGTTGACAGATACTATATGTGTATCCCATCATACCCCCATTCAGTTCTAAATCCTATATAGGAATTACCAATTACAAACATTCAGTGCTCTTGAAAACCTGAACCTTCAGTCCAAATAGAACTATTCAGATGTATTATACCTTGAAGCCTGAAGTGATAATGACGATCAATAAAAAAAAGACACGGTTTATAGGATTTTTATATGATGCTACCATAATATGGGTAAGCTACACAAAATCACTCTTAATTGAGCTCACTTTGCACAAAACACCTATTGTAAACGAAAATTTAACCACCTTCCAATCATATTTTGTTAACAATTTCACACTACCCATTTCACTCTTATTCGAATAGAAAAAGGAATTGTCCATAATACCTCTTACCTAGACATATTTAGAGTTTGTTTTATTAGGGTAATTTCTGAACATTTTAGTATTTACACTTCTTCATACAACATCATCATCCCTCAGTAAAGTCCCGCTCCAGCAGGATCTGGGTGGTTAAGATGGGGACACCCATAACCTGAACATGTCAGGAGGATGCACCCAAAAGACCCAAGGAAAACTGACTTACTAACAAAATAGCCTGAACATTATAGTACTTTACACTTCTTCATAGTGTTTTAATATATGCAAAATGGGTATGTGTAATGAATTACAAACAAAGTAGGGATAATTGACGGTTAGATACAATCTAATTAATAAAGAGTGGGTTTTGCATATTTTAGCCATCATATTATTAAGAATTGACAAGTTTTTTCAAATTCACAGCATAAGAGAGTACAACTCAGAAACATAATCACACTGAGCAAAGCCTCAGGTTAGCTAAGATTTGATTTTGGGCAGTTCCGGGAGTCCAAATTAGTGGAGTACTTGGTACTAGAGAGACAAGATTGCATGGATTTTGATCAATTAAAAACAGATAACTTTGCACTCAGAAACAAGTATCCCACAAACTATCATTATCACCCTAAACACAGTTTACAAACCAACCAACAATTGCATCTTCTGGGTATTGCTAAAACATCCCAAACTCCCATCCATAATACCACGGTACCCACAATCACTGACTACCATTGCAGTTCAAATTTTTTTGAATTAAAGAATTAGGAAGGGCAAAACGAATCCAGACCACCACAATTCTTCAAAATCAAATGAAATTAAATGAATTAGGAAAGGGAAAACGAACCATGGCATAGAGATTGGTGAAGCCAGTAACCAAACTAGGCGTTTTCGTGAACCGCTGTTGAAAGGCATCGCTGAGATTGTGAGCAGGATCCGTGGATATGATAAGTACAGAAGCCCGAACCCTAGCGAGGAGGATAGCGATGATGGAACTGCAAGTTGTCTTCCCCACGCCTCCCTTTCCACCCACGAAAACCCATTTCAGGGTGTCCTGGTCTAGAATGTTTTGGACTGATCCATCTGGCAGGTCTTGATCTGAAGCCATCTGGGGAAAAAAATGAGAAGAGATGTATTTGTGGGGCGAATTTGGGACCTTGTGTGATTAGAATCTGGAAATTTGAGGGATTCTAAAGAAAATAGAGAGCTTGGTGAAGGCTTTGAGACAGGAACCGCTGTGTAATTGGGCGGCTTTCTCAGACTCAAGCATCAATTTCTTCGACAGGAAGGAAGAGGGGCAGCTTCTAGTTATCCGGTTCGTATGGCTCATTAGCTTTGGTTTTTGCTATAGTTTATACCATTTTCCTAAGACAGAATATATAAACGGCCCCTGACCTTTAACTAATTAGTCACTTTGACACCTCACCTTTGAAATTGTTCGACTTGCACATTGCGACCTATTGAACACATGGTTTGTCAAAAAATTTGTCGTGCATAGCACGCGCGCCATGTCACAATACCACATCATCATATTTAAGTAATAAAGTTTTAAAAAAATTTAAAAAATTTGCCACGTCATTTTTTTTGTTAAATCAGTAATTATTTTTCAACATTAATTAATTGCCCTTAAAAAAAAGCAGGGCAAAAAAGAAATGAAAATAAATTACTCAAAATCTCTAATTTCTTCCTCCTCCAATGCCTCCAATGCCGCCTCCAGCCTCCTCGACAAATTCTGATGACTGCAATGGTTCCACCTAGATCGACAACGTCCAGTGAGTCGGTGATTGCCATGGCTCCACCTCGCTCGACGGCGTCTGACGAATTCCTTAGCATCGACTAGATCTGGAGAAAGAGTTCGAATTATTCACCGTCGGCACTCGGCATGACATAACGACGGACTTGGGAGGAGGATTTCGAAATCTTCACCGCTAGGGTGAATCAAACACCAAGGTCGAATTGAATCAAACACCAAGGTCGAATTGGTCAGCTATGTAGACGGCTAGGGTTTTGTTGCGACCGTCGTAGTGGATCCAGATCTTGTGGAAAACGGTACCGGTTGGCGCTAGCGTGATGTTGGAGTTGGCGAGGGAGACGATTTTGTTGGACCGGACACTGTAGATGTCAACGCCGATGTGATTTCCGTCTGGATCGAAGTCCTGCTTGTGCGTGTCGAACTTGATGGCGAAGATGCGGTTGTTGGCGGAGCCATCGCTGGTGCAGTTCATGAGGCCGAGGTACTCGTCGTCGCTTCCCGCCGGCGTGGAGAGGCCGAGGTACAAACCTCCTCTTTTTCCTATGTTTCCGCCTTCCATGAAGAAGATGACGATGAATAGTGAATTTTATTTGACCTCGTAAAAAATTGGGGTTGCTGTCACAGCCCATGAATTGGAATTTACAAAATTGGGGTTTCAATTTCCATAACCCACAAGAAAAGAATAAATTTGGGTTTCAATTTCCATAACCCATGAATTGGGTTTACAGAATTCGGATTCAATTGGCATTTCAATTTACATGGGTAAACAAAAAAGAAAAAAAAATAAGTAAATTTGTGCTAAGTACTCTCACTCGCCCATAAGAGAGTCTAACTCACGTAAATTGCCACATCATTGCCACATCAGCGACGAGGTGTTCAATAGGTCACAATGTGCAAGTTTAAGTATTCAATCGAACATTTTCAAAGGTGGGGTGTCAAAGTGACCAATTGGTCAAAGGTCAGGGGGCCGTTTATGTATTCTGCCATTTTCCTAACATATGT
Source organism: Fallopia convolvulus (assembly GCA_964016875.1). Taxonomy (NCBI): domain Eukaryota; kingdom Viridiplantae; phylum Streptophyta; class Magnoliopsida; order Caryophyllales; family Polygonaceae; genus Fallopia; species Fallopia convolvulus. The sequence continues at coordinate 36,707,636 of OZ024737.1, forward strand.
TCTTTGGGGCAGAGGAGAAGCTCTTTAAAAGATGGAATTGATTTACCAAATACTCCCTTATTTATTTATCAAACAAACACGAACAATGAATTGCACCCCGGCCAGACTTTAAGGGTGTCCTGACTTTTCAAGCGGTGAATCCTATTGAAGGCCTCACGAGCGGTAGGTTATACCGCTTATGTAATTTTTTTTTAAATACGGTCAAAGGTGCAGATTCTTGCGTGGGAATTTGCACCTGCAGCAGGCAGCGGCAGCGGTCGGTTTGACCAGGTGCGGAGATAGCGAGGACGAGGGAGGGCGACTCCGCTTTAATACTCGGCGATTCGTTTCCCCGGTTCAATTCACCACTCCAACTCCTCCTCACTCCCTCTTCAACATTCTACCAGCCCTCACTCTCCATTTTCGCCCAAATCTTTTTCAAGGTGGTCCCAAATCCGATTCAAAGAGGTCCAAAATCCGTTAATTCGATTCAAGTGGTCCCAAATCATACACTAATCCGGTGAATTAAACCGTTATTCAATATCATGAGAAGTTTTTCAGTATCGGTATATATGATTTTTTTAAATTGAATTATTTTAAGTTATTAAGGTTAAAACTAACGAAATCATCTTCAAGCTCCCAACGTAGACGGTGGAATGAATTCCGACCAAATATTAACTTGAATGAGAGCGAGGCAACCTCGAGAGTTCGAGAGGAGGTTCAAGTCCCGCTTTCGGAAGTGACGACGAGCCAATCGTCGCCCCCGTCGAGGGCTTTGGTACGCAAAATATTAAATTTATTTTTAATTTACGGATTAATTATTAGTTTTATGTATTAAGTAGTTTATAGGTTAATTACCGAGAGTTCGATCGATTAAGTAGTGTACATGATAGTAAATTTATATGTTAATTTATGTTGTAAAATTAATTAATTAATTAATTAATTAATTAATGTATAATTTATAGACTAATGTATGTGTAATTATTAGTGATTAAGTGGTTGTAGAAAAATTATAAAATTTCATAATTTGAATAGTTAATTTATTTATGGTGTAATTATTAGTTTTTTCCATTAATTATGAGTTTAAATTAGGTTCATACATGATAGTAAGTTATATGTTAATTTATATTGTAGAAATAAATGATTAAGTAGTTGTTGAGAGTGAATATGAATTTTCTTAATGTGCATGGTTAATATATTTATGGATGAATTAATAGTTTGATATATTAATTATGTGTTTAAATGAGCTTTATGCGCGATATTAGATTTTAGAGAAATACTAGATGACTTTGCTCGTCCGTTGGACGGTGTCATTTTTTATTTTAGTTGTTAATTAATTCACGGTCTTTCTAGCCTATGTCCTTAGAGCATAGGATAAGCACCCCGATTTTGGAAACTAAAACCCTAAAAGGAAATGCCTAAACCCTTAGTAAAAATATTTTAATTCACTAAATAAATAAAAATAACAAATCTTTCAAAACAAGATGCTTATCCTATGCCTAAACCCTTAGGGCATAGGTTAGAAAATCCGATTAGATTTAAGCAAAATGAAAGCAAGAAGTGACTCGACATTTAGAACATCGGCATATACTTCAAAGTAAATACTCTTATTTGGATACTATTTTATTTGAAAGGGATTGAATAGGGCTTTGGATGGGATTGAATAGGGGATATTAGTGCATTTATTTATCTTCGAGGGATAACTTTTATTGTAAAGATTGTAAGAAATGCATGCAGATGATATTTCAGCAATCGAAAGATTGTTGTATAGAAGTGGTGATATATTTTCGAACCTCTATGTGGACCCTACCCAGCTCACATATTGTAGTACGAGTTACGCTAAAGCTGGTCCACCATTCGCTCATGGCCAATACGGGGGTTATCAATTCCCCCGTAGTATCCAACACAAGAGGCGTATAATTATGGTAGTACGAGTTATATGCCATTCCAAGAGACGTAATATGATGGTAGTGCGAGCTATATGCCACCCCAAGAGACACAGTATGGTGGTAGTACGAGCTATATGCCACCACAAGAGACGCACCATTATGGTAGTACGAGCCATAGTATGCCACCACAAAAGTCGTACATGCAGCTGACGTTGTACACAAACCCGGCTCCTCCGTCGTACACAAACCCGCCCCCTCCCATGCGCTACTCGGCTCCTCCGGAACCCGATATCCCGACCCATGATGATGAGATCCCGGCTTATGAGGACCTTGAATTCGCGCCCCTGGTCCATCTGGAAGGCGTATATGGTGGCGGCTCGAGCGACACGTCCTTACTCACCCACTTTCATACCCATAGGGCACGTTACATATGGGATCACCAACAGGTAAGAATAGCCTATAATTTTTAAATTTATGATATTATTTATAATGTTCGAAACTTAATTTTTGTTGTAATCTGGACAATGGGAGAAAAATCTTAAAGTGCAAGGTTGGTTCGAGGCATCAGACTTCTTGAAAAATTTGGCGGACAACCATCAAGGACAAGACTGGGTGAGGCTTGTAAACCAAAGCGGCTTGAGTCATCTGAAGGATTGGAACTTCTGGGAAATGGACCGAGCACTGATTTCTGCATTTGTGGAGAGATGGCACCCGGAAACGAATAGTTTCCACTTTCCTTGGGGAGAGATTACCATCACCCTCCACGACGTCTCAAAGAAATGAACCTTCCATTGAATGGCATTAAGGTCAAGGAAGGGCTTTTGGATGATGAAGCTTTACGTTTGAGGATGGCGCAATTGTTAGGAGTTGACATTAGGGAGGTGAAGAGGCAGACCTCAGCTGGTGGCATCAACACATTAAATTTGAAGAATAGGTTATCGGCTCTGGTGCAATAAGAAGCGGACCCACATTTGATAACATCTCTTTACTTGTTCATGTTGCTCGGAAACACGTTGTTTTTTGACAAGTCTGATGCTGGTACCCATCTACAACTCTTGCATCTGGTACTAGACCATGGGATGACCTCTCATTATGCATGGGCAGCGACTACATTGGCCTACTTGTATAGGCAGTTGGGTTGTGCAAGCCGCAGGGAGGTTGTAGGTATTAGTGGGTGCATGTTCCTCCTACACGTGAGTATACCTAACCTCACATACACTTTAAATATATTGTAAAGTTTCGTACACACATCTAACATAACATATTTATATATTTCACAGACTTGGATTTGGAGATACTTTCCGACCTTTAGGGTTCGGTTGAGCAGATCGTTGGGTGATGATCCGACCTTGTACCATTTAGACCGGAGCCGACACAGTAATGAAGATGAATGTCGTGCCATACAACATCAGTTAGATGAGATCAAGACTGATCAGGTTATTTGGATGTCGTGGGGCCAGGGCCTTAACTTTTCCACCGGTGAGCTTGTGCTGTCTCATTATCGTGGGGTACTCACCTACTTCGATGTGAGGGAGCCGTATATGTCGGACAGATGCTATAGGCAGCTTGGTTACCACCAGAATATTCCTGTGTTGGACGTCATTAGGCCAAAGGCTGTAAAAAGAGAATCGAAATTGGGTCCAAAGAGATATAAAGTCACTTTTAGAGACGAGGAAGACCGTTGGGATTCCCGCTATCAATCCTTGGTGTCCGGGGGGGAGATGGCCATATTCCCTTTTGCAACGGACAATAACTATGTACCATGGCTTCAGCCTCGGTCTCATCCATATCTTATGAGAGATCAACGTGCTTATCAAGCGGCAGTTCCCCATGAGGTCGAACTTGTCCAGGTACGATAGTGAACCATATATGTTGTTTATTATTACCTATACTAATTTATTACTATTTAAATAATCATGTTTTTTAACGCAGCACATGGCTTACTTGGAAGGGTACGTCCACTAGTACAAAATGATCTTTATAATACACAACATAAACAACGGTTCTTATAAATATGTTGTCTATATTACTACTTTTCTATTCGGACAACGGTTACCGTGTCTATGTTACTTATAACCACGTTGTCCATGCTAATTTCTTTACTTGGACAACGGTTAAATAAAGAGGTGTTGTCTAAGGAGAACGCAGGTCATTAGACGGACAACGTTTATTATTGAACCGCTGTCTATATAATATTTTTTTAATATTTGATATTTGATATTTCGTATGCTAATATTCATTCGGTAACTGGCCCTACCCCTTCCCTTTTTTCTATTGAAGCGTCGTGGTGCTGCCTTCAAACAAAAAGAGGAAGTTTTTCGAGAGAAAACATCGCTCATCCTTTGCAATGGAGAGAATTCGTCACCGCTATTGGTGGTTGGTGAAGAATTCGGCGACCAACGAATCGGAAAGGTTGCGCCATTGCTCGATCTTTACTGTTGTGGAAGACGTCGAGTTTGCGAGACTGGAAGTGGCGCCCTACTCCTTGTTGGTGGTGGTAGCGAAATTGCTGAATTTGGAAGGAAGATGTCAAGGGTTCCTTAATATATATAAGGGAAGGTTAGTCTTTTTTATTAATCAGTGTGAATTGATTTAGGGGCTTTAAATTGATTTAGGGTTTCGAATATTTTAGGATTTGAAATAAATTCAGGGGTTCAAATTGATATGGGTTTCGAATGTTTTTTTTGAGAAATAATTGATTGGTTTTTGTTTTTGACAGGTTTGAACCATTCTGTAATTCACACATTCTTGGTCTCCTATAGAGCTGGATATCTAATGAAAGAGGAGGAGAATAAACGTTCGTTGACTGAGGAAGAGTATAGATATTGTTATCTCACTACATAATTTGGGTTTTGAGATGGTGTCGAGAATTAGCATGATGTTTATCAAGTACCTCTATGACCATCCCCAGGCTCTGCATGCATTAAGGGTGAGTACAGAAATTAGGATTGTTCGTGTTAGAAAATCTAGTTTTTTTTTTTGTGTATGTGGTCTTAATTATATTATGTTTGATTGTGAAGGAAGAGAATTTTGCAATCAGGGGCTCAAGGCAATGAAAAAGCTAGAAGATGCTATTAATTCAAAGTCAGTGAAATTCACTAGAGTTGTAAGATAGCACTTAATTAAAATTATCATTTCTTACAATTTTAAGCACAAAGAAAATTAAAGTGATCAAATGTTGACTTACATTTTTCTAATGTCAATGTAGGTTATCCTTGAGACATCAAGACTAGTTACAATTGTGAATGGAAATTGAGGAAAACTACGAAGGATATGGAATTAAAAGGTGGGTATTACTTATAATCACTTCTCCAATTAATTCTTAAATACCCATGATGTTTTGGTTCTTTGATATGTTTTAACTTATTATTCAGGATATGTATGTGATCCCAAAAGGATGGAGAATTAATTTATGTTTACACCAGGGAATTGCATTACTTGGACTTGTATTCTAATCCATACATATTTAACCCGTGGAGATGAAATAGTAAGATACTCAATTCCTACTAGAAATAAATTGTCTTAATTCAAGTTTTTTGTTATAAACTTGATCGTTTGAAGTTGTTCGAGAGAAGTCATCGCTCCTCCTTTGCGATTGAGAGAAGTCGCCACCGCTCTTGGTGGTTAGCAAAGAATCAAGTGGCCGACAAATGGAGAAGGTTGCACCATGTTCTGAAGTGTCAATATTGGGGCTAGTTTTAGCCTGTGAAAAACTCCAATCTTGTATGTTGTTTCTAATGGGCCCTTTTCCCAAATTGTGGCCGGAATTTTGTATTTTGAAGTTGTGTGACTATTTGTAGCTTTATACTTTCTGAAACACATTGGTGCTTATTGAATATATAGGTGCATCGATACAATTTTTTTTTTAAATATAATAGGATAATACACAACGGTTCTTGATCAACTGTTGTTAAATGTTACTTTTCATCTCATAGTCAACGGTTCTTTTCACATAGACAACGATTCTTTTTCATATAGACAACGGTTACAGTTGTCCATTATTTTTATACAATAATTATTAGATTTAAAAAAAAAAAATTAACATTGACAACGATTATTTGTCTCATAAACAACGGTTATAACCGTTGTAAAACTCAACCGTTGTCAAAAGTCAACCGTTGTCTCTGCATAGACAGCACTCACATGTACAACGGTCTATGAACCGTTGTCTATGTGTATTTTTAACCGTTGTCCGTGACTCTTTTTGTGCTAGTGGTCCGAAGTTTCCGTCCATATGCTAGTGAGTTGAGAGGTCCCTTTTCTAGAGAATATGACAATGCTATTGAGAGAGGAGTTTTTGGACAATTGCTTGAAGTTGAACCGGACATGCGCCCTTTTCCGCCCCCCCCCCCCCCCCGTTACCAGCTTGGACGGCGTATTGATGTCAGTTATTACAGATAGAAGTTTTATGGATTACTTGTGTGAATGCGTTATGGACTTATTATGTTTGGATGTTTGGATATTTTATGGACATTGTTGTCTAGATAATTATTTGTGTTTTTTCAGTATGCTTACGCCAAAACCCTAAACCCCCTAATAATCATAATAATATCCTACAAATACAACATTACACAAAACATCCCACAAATAATAATAACCATAATAATATCCTACAAATACAAGTACCAATACCAATACAAATACAAATACAAATACTAGTCCTACTCTAATAAAAACTAGGGGGTAATCCTGCTGCGTTGTGGTAACTAACGTACCGGGTCATGCGTTCATGAAAGCGAATATCCACCCCATCAACGCTATAATGATGATATTGGGTCCAAAGCTTCGCAGAGGTCGGCATGGGGGCTTCATATACGAGCGTAACCTACAATGACAAATTTGTAAATAGTATAATAAAAGCCACTAGACTATGGAATTTATGTAAATATATGACGCTTACCGGGACATAGTGGTTTCCTAGATGAGCTATCGCCACGACACTGTCCCACACAGGAGTACTAGGAGCTTCACTAGATATCATTGGGAGGCATGTATGAGGACCACGCTCGGATAGTACGACAAGTGCACACTGGAATCTAGTAGCAAACGCCAATCCGACTATTGGCGTCTCCATCCAATAGTAGTCTGTACTGACATGATTGATCAATTCATCAATATACGTAATATAAGGATATATACGTGCATACGTCTCGTAATGGGTTCTCAACTCCAAAGCCATCTCCTCTCGCATCCTCCTCCAACACTCCTGCCCCCACCCAACAAGACAAGCGAGTGCCCTATACCCGCAATTACCGTCTCCTATGACATTAGGAGCGCTGACGATAAATCGCCTCATGAAGGTGGGTACATGGACACTGAGATCAACTTCAATGTGACCTCCTTCTTCAACCGTCGGACGATATACATCTTCTCCCTCCTGCTCCTCCTCTTCCTCCTTCTCCTCCTCCTCCTCCTCCTCCTTCTCCTCCTCCTCCTCCTCCTCCTCCTCCTCCTTTGGAAGATGGCTAAATGCGACCCCAGACATAGAACGAGTGCCTTTCCCGTGATGTTGAAGATGCTCCAGCCTAGTCAAGTTTCTTGGTTGAACCTTTGAGTTCTTCCTTGGCCTACCCTTCTTCTTCCTATGGAGAGATGATGGCTCCACCAAATCCCCCTCCTCAGAATAATTGAGGTTCAAGTATTTTTGACCAACCTGGTGTTTGACAGTAGAATCAATCTTGCCTTCATAGAAGTCTTGTATCATCCTCGTCCAAATCTCGTCAGTTGGATTTAGAGCTGTGGGGGCCACCTGTTCATCTACTCCCCTTTGGCCTTCCCACACCAATTGTTTCCAAAAATCATGAATCATTGAAAGTTGAATAGGCCTACGTTCATTGATACAATCAAGGACTTGGTGAGGGCAGGGTAGTCCACGGACGGTTGTCCACCACGCATCATCGCATATCAGACGAAAAGCCTTGTTCGGGTCATATATAGCGCGGACATGGGCAAACAACTCTCCGATACAATTGTTGGAAACCTTCCCTGGAAGATGAGAGAAGACAGTTTTGAGTGGCTCGTCCATATGTTTGATGGACAATAGTTCGTTGGTACGGTCTCGTTCCATCTCTCCCCTAATAATGTGCATCTGAATGTTCACCATGGCGTGCATCTTTCTCAAGACCATGCTGAACCCCCCAATAGAAGATTCCAAATAATCCTTCAACACAGAGTGTTGGGACTCGATCCTGATAAATATTCGTTAATTTAGTGCCAATAGCTCTTATTTGTGTTTAAGACTTTTCTCGTAAGGAAAATTGATTAGCGTACCTGTCTGTGATCCTTGTAAACAAATGTAGACAATGATCAGTGTAGGCTCTAACAATGTGATCACGCCAAGGAGTAAGCCAGTTCCTCTGGAGGTACGCTAACAACAACGGATTGAGCGGCTTTTGTACTCCAATCTTACCAGTCCGCAATAGACGAAGTCGTGCTTCATATTTTGCTACGGTCTTTGAGCAAAATAGCTCCCATACTTTGTTTCCAAACCACTCCGCAGTCCCCGTAGAAAACCCGTTCGCCAAAGCAAACGCCTTGCAATTCCGCTGGATATGCACCCAACACAACAGGTGCTTGGCGTTGGGAAATAGGACCGCAACGGCGTTAACCTCGGCAATATCCCGATCTGTGACAACAACTTCTGGCATTTTTCCAACCATTTCGAACACCTCCCGCAATTGATATAACACCCATTCGTAGTGATCTTGGGTCTCTCTTGCCATAAATGCAAACCCAATGCAAAAAGTATGCCCGGTGCAAGTAAATCCTACCATCTCACTCAAAGGCATGTTATACCTGAAATGTTAATTAATTTGAATAAGTTAACGTGCAAAACTTAAATTTCAAGTAAAAACGCTTTTATTATAAATACTTACATGTTGGTTTTGTATGTCGTATCCATGATCACAACATACGGAAACAACTTCAACAGATTCAACGACTTGGGGTGGGCAAAGAAAAAGTCTATTATCTCGTTGCTTCCTTCTTCGGCTCGATAATTAAGATAATAGTCATTTGACTTTAAGAAATGGAGTGAGAATTGAGTTACATTCATTGAGCTCATCTCTTTCTTCAATACATCATGCCGAAAAGTGTACAACTGTCTCATCGAAGTTGTGATGTCCGGCCACTTTTCGCGCAAGTATGTCATAACAAACTTCGGCGCACCATGTGCGAGGGTTAATAGCCTTGCATCCTCCTTTTGCTCATCGGTTAAGCGGCTGGCAAAAGGATATCCCTCCAAACTAGTGAAAAGGTCGTGATTATGGCAACCGGATTTCACGCTTAGTCGCCAATGATGGGTCCTCCTGTCCCGTTGGCCAACCAACTCGAACGGGCAACCCATCTTCCTGCTGCGTGGTTTTTCCTTTAGATCATCACCAACTTGTAGGGTCCGCATATTAACGTCGGATTTACCCTTCTTCTTTGGCTTGTACTCACCGGCCAATACACATGCTAAAAGGACCTTCGTTTCCCATGAGTTCTTAATTGTCAATACCATGTTCAAATTGCGTCCTACTTCTCTAGCCCATTTTAGCATATCATTCCGTTCCGACCACTCATAATTAGACTCAAAGTAGCTAGAAAAATCGGGAAACTGGAAACAATTATGACAAATATTTCATTAATTTGATTATAAACTCACAAATTCAACACAATATGACAAATTAAAACGAAAATTTGCACTACAACAACTAATTTAACAATTATAACAACTATAAAATATGCTTAGTTATAGGGTAAATTTCACAAAACCATCCTTTATCTTGATGTGTTGCACTAAACCACCCCTTATCTTAGATTTTACATAAAACCACCCCTTAATTTAGTTCCGTTTACATTTAACAACCCTCGGAGATTTCCATCCAATCTTCCGTTAGAACTCAAAAATATCATTTTTTTAAACCCAATATTTAATCTATTTCTTCTCCAACATTTTTCTAAGGACAAATATGACAGCATATCAAACGGAAAAAAAAATTGCCCAATTCCAATACCATATACATCAATCAGTGTCCTTTACTCTGACCTCCAATTTTTACATTTGCCTAATATCTTTCTTCGTGCGACCTCCAATTTTTTTATGTACTAAGTACTAACCCACTGTTTCAATCCATCTTCTACCCAACTTTTCTTCCATCAAAATAAATAAGGGAAAATATTAAAAATGCAATCATTAATGGGTTTCCATTTATATAAAAGTTTAATGTTGAGATTTGACTTTAAAATCAAATTTGATATAGATTTTATTTTGTGCTTAGTTTGTACAATTTAATTCTTATACTGTCATATATGGAGGTTTATTTGATGTTAAGTTTAAAAGGGACTTTTGAAATATAACTAGTTTCAAGTTTGAGAATATTTCAACCTTGAGTAGTGGGTAAAAAATTAATGGTGGATGTGGATCTGGAAAAAAAAAAGATACTTCTAGTAGAAGAGTAATGGTGGTGTGAAGTTAATATTAACATAAAGACTCGATAAAAACAAGAAGGAGGTGGTTGCATGCATAAGAAATTATTTTAAGGGGTGATTTTATGTAAAATTAAAGATGTGGGGTGGTTTATTGCAAATACTTTAAGATAAAGGGTTGATTTTTTAACGGAAAATTGGATGGAAAAGTCAGAAGGGTGGTTAAATGCAAACATAACTAATTTAAAGGGTGGTTTTATGTAAAATCCAAAATAAGGGGTGGTTTACTGCAAACTCATTAAAATAAAGGGTGATTTTGTGAAATTTACCCTTAGTTATAACAACTATAGCCATTTCTACTCAACTAATTTAACATTTATAACAATCAAAACTATTATAAACATCAAATTCGTCGTAATAAAGTAAAAAATATAATTAATTATAATAAAACTAATAATTTAATATATAATTGATTACATACCACTTCTTCATTTTGATGCAAAACAACCTCGTTTTGATGTCCACTATAAAGAGTCTCTTCTAAACTGCCATCTTCATACACGGGATCCTCGTTTAGATTCACCACATTTGAACTACAATGTTCTTGCCCTTCATAGAATGGCCAAAGACTCGACATTCTTTTCATATAGATATTTGGGGATGAATTTGTGAAAGGCCGAATCGGCTGTAAAAAGCACAAGCTTCACTCAGCTTTATATATAACCGCGATGAAGCTTAATTTTTGACCGTTGAGGGCCAAAGGATCGGTAGCGGTTACTGCTACCGCTCGCCTTTTTATATTATTTTTTTTGTTTTAACCTTGAGCGGCAGCGGTGGCAGCTGCCGCTCGTTTAGGTGTATTCAGGTCTCCATTGTCTCTCTCGACCCCGCGCGTCTCCGGTCTCTGCCGCCACTGGAATCGCCGATCACCAGAAGCGCCCACTGGTAATTACTATTCCTTTGCTTTCCCTTCTCAAACGTATATCAATTTCTCGGTTCGTACGCCTTGCCCTTTTGTCTTCGAATTAGGTTATACGCACCGACGTTTGTTCTTCGGAGGTCGAACAATGGATCGAAATTCTTTTTTTTGCTTTTTTAGTTTTCCATGTGTATTCGTGTTCAGAATGTTGTTTCCGTGACGAAATCGGAGGGGTTTGTGGTGGAATTTCGCAATTCGTTCAGTATTCGTGTTGCTTTGTCCAGTTTTCACTAGGATTCGAACGTGTGGATGATTCCTGAATGCTTTCTATTATTTGCTCGTTGTGCTCTAGGGTTTTCCTGTTAATCGTGTAAGAATAATTAGAGAACGTCCAATTTCAGTTTTGCTTTAGGTTTTCGGTCTGTTAGTAATTTGAATCCGCCTTTGATACATGAATGATATGAATCCAGCACCTGAATCTGTTGAATCTGCGTTTGAAATTTGAAATATAAATTGATAACATTCCCTACAGGTTTACCGTCTCTCTGCTTCACACGCCATGGACAAGAGGTTATCCTTCTCAATCTCCCCAGCTCCAAAGGCAAATCACAGCCCTTTAAAATCTTCTACCTTCACCAATGGCCACAATGACAGCCACAGAAATGAAGACAGTTCCTCAGCCCGTTTCATCGCAGAGTTCGATCAAACCCTGGACTTAAACAACCACGATTCCTCCAAAGCCCAGAAACTGATCATCCCTCCAATCGAAAATGAATATATGGCTGGAAAGAGGATGGCTGATGATACGAATCGGTTAGCGGATGCTGAGGAGAGTTTTGATCAGTTTGAGGAGGTTCCTGTTGAGGGTTTTGGGGCGGCGTTGATGGCGGGGTATGGGTGGAAAGATGGAATGGGGATAGGAAAGAATGCAAAACAAGATGTCAAAGTGGTTGAGTTTAAGAGGTGGGCTGGGAGAGGAGGCTTGGGGGCTTTCTCTCATGTAAATGGAAATGGTATTTAGAAAAATGTTGGAAACTGTTATAATGGTGGAATGATATGACATATAATGAGAAGATTGTCATATTTGCAGCATAACTTTAGGTTTGTTCCAATATGTGTATGTTCATATTCATTGAAATTTTGACATTCTCTATATATACATTACTCATCTCAGCTTTTAAATGGCGTGCTTTAATAGATGCAAGGAGTATTGTATGTCATGTTTGTTTACGAGGGTTGTCAAAAGGCAATGTAGCTGTTTTAGAATGGTATGAAAAAATCAAGGTGAGCATGAATTTTAGAATGGAAGTCACAAACTTCAATTTACTTATATTTTTGTTCAACAAGGTGTTGTGAAACCTAAAATGTTTTTTTGTAAACAAATTCTCCTATATGCAACTGATTTCTATGTAACAGAACATTTTTAGATAATACATTATAGCATAAACCCTATGCCCTAAAAATCTTAACAATAAGTTTTATATATCCTTTAACCCTAATCAATATGTATAGGATATTTGGAAAAACCCTATTTTGTAGGGTCTATAAACAATGCGTGTTAGTGTGTATGAGTAAAGAAAGAAGGGGAAATTTACTCATTCTAGCAGATCACACTATGTAATTAAAGTTACAGAACCACAGATGGGACTTGTTAACTTCAAAGAAGCTTGATACATACACCAAGCCACCGTAATCTTTCTACAACAATCCTTCTAAAAACACCCATAACTGACTAAGCATTATGATTATTACTGTACAAATTCCTCTTTTGGAGAGGGAGAGATTCAAAGATAAATCTCAGAGCTAGGATCAGTAAAGAGAGTTGTAAGTGAAACAAGTTGCTATGATTGCGACGACAGTGATGAAAAGAGAAGGGAGGAGAGTAGTGTTCAAAAGCTGGTTCATACCCCAGTAACCAGCCACCGTTATCATTCCATCAGCAAAGACTCGAGCCAGCGTTCCAGCCTCGGTTGAGAGCAAACCGCCGTTGTAGGTCCCGTGGGAAAGCCGTGAAGACATGACGCGTGACAAGAGCGAGAGGTTCACACCTGGGTTTTTATCAGCACAACAAGATGAGAACAAAAGGAAAACAAAACAAAAGCATGTGGAGGGCTTGTTTGGTTGTACTAGTTTTTTAACTAGTTGTAGCTGAAAAGATAGTGTCTTTGGATAACTAGTTAAAAAATGATATGAAGTTTAAACAAACAGCAAGGAAGGGTGTATTTGGTTGTACTAGTTTTTCAACTTGAAATCAATGAGCTATTTTGTCTACCAAACAGACCCGGGATGAAAAATGAGAAGTTAATGATCACCTTCAAGTACTTCAGCAGCGACAAATGTGATTAATGCAGAGGACACGTATTGTGGGATTGAATAAGGGATTATCATGGGAAAGCTTAGAATGACTCCTACGCACACAATAATTTCTGATGCCAGTAAAACTTGCCTGCAAATGAAGATTGATATAACCGAAAAAATGGTGAGGTATATTGTAGCAGACAAAATCTGATTTAGGAAATGATTATGATTACCTTTCTTCAAACATATTACTGATGTAGTTTCCAACTACAACATTCACCGGGAGAACTGTTAGTCCAAGACAAGCAAGAAAAATTGCCACGCTTTGAGTCGACCATAAGAAGTAAAATGTGGTAACAACACTTGATTCAGCAAGTATTATTTCCACCACAAACTTGAGCATGAAGTATATCAACAGCTGAACCTGGAAGGCGTATTTACATTTATCAGTTAATGCCAAATGCTGTTTAGAAAATTTGTAAATCATCTTATGCTTTGGGGAAATCCTAGTTTCTACATACAATCATGCCTAAAAATGGTAGAGAGCAATTTCACCTTTACGGATGGGGTCAGCAGTTTATATGCAGCAAGAATAGAATTAGCAGGTTTGTGGACTTCTTCAGAAGGCGATGATTCATTTTCATCGTAATCTTGGTCATCATCATTATCATCATCTTGTGGCTTTTGATCTGAGCTTACTATCAAAGGTCTTTTCAGACCATTCTCCATAATGTTGTTGTCCATAAGTCCTGTCAGAAGCAAAAATAAGAGACAGGTCAATAAAGAAAAATAGCGGCAGATTTTCAAAGATCTTTTTTTAGCTAATACATACTTGAGTTAGATTCCTGAGGTACAACGTTTGCTTGATGGCGACGAGGCTCTTTAAACGCAATCCATAGCCACAAGAGATAAACAAGCCATGCTAGAGCCATAAACCAGCCAGGTAAAGTATCTTCATTGAATGTAAATATGTATATCCTAAATCTGGTCTGAAATAAACAAGCCAAAGCAGGACCACATGCCATTCCAAGTGCACTTGCACTTACAAAACCTGCAGAGGCCTTCAATCTCATTTTTGATGGCACACAATCGGTAATGTAACGCCTGTTGAAAGCTCTTGCAGAACCCAACCTGAAATGACCAATCAACAAAATCAGTAACAAGAAGGGACTAAAAATAGTCTGTTATGACCCTAAAAATGAATAAGGGGATAGAATTCTGAAAGCAAGGATCTCGCTATTCAGCCAAATTATCCTCGCAGTTTGTGATTCATTTCAAAAAATCAAGTCTACATAATTATAAGCTGTACTCCTCCTTTTAGGATAAACAAACAAAACTATATGACAAAAATTCAGATAATGGAAAACAACATGGAGAAAGTGGTAAATACCAGGAAGTGGGAATACAGGAAATTAAATAAAATAACTAGAAAATGAAGAAATGAGATAATAATTGAAGTAATAAAATTGATAACTTGGGGGTCTGTATCAAATTTCCTTACCCACAGAAGAGACGACCAATCAGAAGGACCGATATTGAGTTGAGATCATAAGCTGATGCATATAACAAGTTGCCTATAAAGAGAACAAAACTGCTGAACACAAGAGGCTTGAAGTAAGATCTATTTGACCATGCACTAAAGTAGACAGAGGAGAACATTTGGGCAACAGCCATTGATCCAATGACGACACCACAAACAGTTGCTGCTGCTCCAAGGCTCATGGAATAGTTGTCAGCCGTCGGTACAATAATGTATGTGTTGACCATATACAGGAATGTGTTTGCCAGGTTCAAAATAAGGGATGGATAATGGAATTCTTGGTCAAGAACATCCTCTTCATCAGGTTTAAGCACATCTTCTTGCAAAATTAGTGCGTGTCGTCCCATGTATTGGAGGAAATTTGTTGAATGTGTTAGCCTGTCTACAGCTGCTTTGAGAGAAAGGATGACAGGATCCTGCAAACATTTTGCATGGGCACATGCGAAACAATCATGAGGATAAAACAATGATGTTAAGGGTGCGTTTGTATTACAACAAATAATGCATATTATATTGCATACATTTAGGATTTAATGCGAGAGAATGCGTTATGTCGTATCTGGTGCAACCCAAACACACCCTAAATCACTCGATAAATTCAGAATCTACTTCACCAAACTTCACAAAAAATGAAACTGAAGCAAGAGGTTACCTGGAGAGGAAGAACGGGATGATCATATATTGACATGTAACTCCCCTGATGATCAGGAAGATCATTAAGATTGCGAGATATGGCACCTACCATAGCTCCAAAACCCTGCTCAGAAAGTAAGTAGTTCTCAAAATCTTTTCACTATATAAAGATAAAACAATGAAATATTGTCGAACTACACGATATTTCCATAATCTTATCCTCCAAGAATGAAACATGTATGTTTTACTAGAAAAATATAGTCCTATTGCCCCAACAATTTTCCATCTAATCAGATTAAGTGATCCTCTACTTTATACAGGAAATATTAGTAAGAGTCAGAAATTTTACCACATGCTTGAAAACTTGTTGGAGCTGGGAGTAAGGATGATTAGCTCGGGTTTTGACATAATAGTTTGTGAACCTGTAGCCAACTCGTTTATCAAATTTCTTCAAGATTTTCCTTAAACCGATGGCATTCATTTCAACAAAAAACAGAAGGTTCAAAAGATCTCTTCCAACAGCTCTGTAGGCTTCTCTTAGCTCGGCCACATTAGGATACTCTTCTTGCCGTGCAAGATTATCCTGGTGCTCTCTGAGACGTGTCAGCCTACTTGCAAGAAGCCCTTGTTGTTCCAAGATGAACAAAACAATCTTCTCAATCTGCAAATGGTTAAATTAAACACATGAAACTGCTTTCTGCCATGTCTACTCTTGTTCAGTGTTGCTTTTGTGATCAACTTAATTTTATATATCAGATACCTGAATATCCAGCATCCTTGAAAAATCCTTGAGAAAACCAACATGATCTCCTAATCCATTCTCTACTTGCCGAGCATAGTAGTTAACTTTCTTCTTTAACAGCTTGTAATTTATGTAATATCTGGATTTGTGGAAACAAAAAAGAGTTAGCATATCCTTGGTGTTTCGTACTCTCTATAAGTGGAAACTGACACTATAGCAGCACAGAAATTACATGACCAAAGTATGTGTGATTTGTGCCAAGAGAATCAACAATTCTGTTAACTGTCACATTATACATATAAGCTAGAAACAGCAGTAAAAAAAGATGGCAAGAAATTAAGCAACTTTACAATTCATTCCTATTGACTCAAATGACAGTTAGAGGTTCACAGAACTTCCATTTCAAGTGAAACAAAAACAACAAGAGTGATGCCTCATCAGAACCAAAATACTGATTCTATGATTCAAAGGAGCAAAAAGAAGAATAAGACACTTTGGAAATGAATTATGTAACGATCTCTCCATTAAATAAATTTACCCCTGCCATTCTTGAATCTGTGATGCTTTAAGCTTTTTCCCAAAGGCAACCATCTTCTTTACTATACACCCTGCAAGGGGAGACTGGTGTCATTAATCACAGCAGACTTTGAAAATTTATAATGGAAACATGTTAAGCAAGTGGTTCCATAAATGTAGAGCCCACATAATGTTTAATTAATATTATGAAAACAAAATATGTCAATAACCACTCATTGGACGACGTAGAATTCTTTGAACAATGAGAATCGCAAGTTTGTAGGCCTATTACTGAGCTGTAACAATAAGATATGATAGATGTCCGGTGGACCGATCAAGTGTTCGTCCAACCACATAATGCACATATGCGCGAAAAGCCTAGCACATAAGTCCAATACAGTTCTATCCTAAAACCAATCAGCAATAGGATGTGGGATTCTTATTTCCACAAAATAGCATTCATTGAGAGGAATTGGACACTAAAAGGAAACTGTGCTCGCAAAGTAACTTGTTATATGCATGTCAACTATACTGAACTGCAGATACCCACAACACCATCAATCGTGTAACAGGGTTCCACCTTTCTCCATCAAACCCCACACAGATTTGATTGAATACACCCATCCTCCAATAGATTTCCTAAATGTTCAACTTTAACATCACATTATGTCTAAAAGAACCCATATTGCTAGTCTTAGTAAATTTTAAAAGTCATGCCTACCAATCCATCATATGTCGAAATAAACACATCACACCACACCAAGGCTACAAAAATCTGAATTCATTGTCTGATATGAAAGGGCACAAATATACATCTATTTACCTACCACTTATGGTATTTGAATAAGGTATTACATTTCCAAAGAGTAATAATTTAAGTCTGTTCAATCCACTTGTAAGGTTTGTAAAACAACTAGCACTTAGAATCGTAGATTTTGCAAGAAGGGAATCAAAAGATAAGACGTGATTCAGCACTTAGAAGCGTCAAGATGGGATAAATTCATGGAAATTAATAATGGAAATACTAAATAACAGAGTAGTATGGATATTAGAGATAATTTAATAATTCAAGTAATTTAGTGAACCTTGCGAAGAGGAAGGCGATTTATGTGAGAGGGCGGAGACTTCCGAAGCGGAGATTATCAGATTTTCACCATTGTTGATTGGAGTAGACCGTGCTGGACCGAGAAGCCATTAGTGAAGGCAAAGGCAGACCCTTAACTTTTTGCTTAGAGAAAAAGAGATCATCAGAGTTGAAAGGGTAGTGTTAAGTGTAGTATGTATGCCTTTCTTGAGTGGAAAATGTAAACAGGAAAGAAGAGAATGCATGAAATTTAAAGGTGAATACTGAAATTGAAGGCGACCACTAGAAATTTGGAACCAAAAGAAAATTAAAATCTCTTTAGCAATTCATTGTTTCAAAAAAAAAAAAAAAAATTTGTACTCCATTTTAGTAGTCGGAGGGTTAGTTTTGTACTATTTCAAGCATAGGATAGTTTTTTAAAATTAAATGCTTAATTCTTTATAATTCAATTTTATTTTTATTTTTATTTTTATTTTTATTTTTATCAGAAAATTCAATTTTATTTGACATACGGAGTATATAATACCCTAACAATGGTAATAGCATATTCCAAAAATAGGAGGAGGTTGATACTTGATAGGATGTGGTTATATCACCAAAATTGAAGTTGCAAAATTTTCATAAATTTTGTGATTTCATTAAGAGGAAAAGAAATTCAGAAATGTGGCGACCCTCGAGCCACCGTGCCGTATATTTGGTCACGAGTCACACGACCCTTTAAAAAAAACAAAGTAAAGTTTACACTTTACAATGTGTGGGAAAGGAAGAGAAGAGAATAGTATCGTTGAACAAGACGATATCATTTGGAATATTCGAATATTCCAATGTTTCTTTACATAATGGAACACGTGGCAGTTTTCTGGGGCGTAGGCCCCACTATTTCTAGGAATCACTGTTTACGTGGCGAGGATTTTTTCGGGTTCCTCATCTTCTTCTTTTCATTTTCCACTTTTATTTATTTTGATCCTGCGGTGATCAATGCTTTAATGGTCAAAACGACACCGTACTTTTGTCTGTTATTTGCTCCGGCTCTGGACTGATTATTACCACACAACATAAGAGGTGCAGTTTCTCATTATATTATATCCCTGCTAAAAATGAATGGTTATAATGGGCAAATGTGACTTTAATTAGTATTCATGGCTCTTTACGACGAAACAATGGTCAATGGTGTTAGGTTCTCTAGCTTATGTAATATGGTGGCATGGGTGTTGCTACTTGGGCACTCACCAAGTTATATATGGTTTAGATCAGAAGATAAACTACATGTATGGTAGAAAATTTTAGGAATCAGACATCCAACCAATATGATCTTGCAATAAATGTATTATAGGGCCATCTTGCTTCCCCTAATCCATCTGTCAATACTCATCCTCTCTAATTCAACAAAATATCAATTAAGCATAATTACATCTAAGTTATGAAAGTTCTATGTACATCACAAGCTAAGGGAAATTTTTTCCTCTTTGTGTGATATGATTTTTCTTTCCTTTAAAATACAATTATTTGATGATGCTAAATTGAGAAAGTATGGAACATCATGCGATGAGCTCAATTCAAGGTATATATATAACAAATCAAAACTTTGAAAAACTCCTTCCTTGAGTTTTTTTTTTTTTTTGCAATTTGTTCATTAAGTTATGAGATATCCAAGAAGGTTTTTATTGGGAGCTTTACTTTGGTAATTATCTATTTTTATGTGCATACTTGTGAGTTGTGATGGGTTTATCATCATTGTAAATAATTTTCTTTTAGTTTAATTTGATGATGATTAACATTATAGGTTTTATGGTTATTGCTCTAAGTATGGTAGGCGAAAATTTGGAACAATAGAAACTATATATGAAAGAAGTAAAATAGGGGAACAATGACTCGGGCAAGGAAGCATTGAACATTGAAGCACTAAGTAGAGTGCATTCGGATAAATTTTGCTTATAAGTTACTTATAAGTAAATTGTGCTGATAAGTTACTTAAAGTGGATTGTGCTGTAAAGTTTTGATGCTGATAAACAAAAACTTATTTCTCTTGTAAGCAAGTGGTGTTCGGTTGGAGGGTTTGTTGATTTTTAAAAGGTAATTAAGGAAATGACTAAAATACCCTTACAAAATTATTTTTTTAATAAAATATTTAAATCCTTTTTTTAATTTAATTTGTGGAAGGAGAGAGAAGGAGAGAGGAAGGAGAGAGAAGAATAAAAAGGTGATTTGGGGTAATAGAAAAATAAAGGAGTAGGGCCCACATACTTACATTTTTGTGGTATAAGCATGTTTAAACCGAAAAGCATGGGGGTGCTTCCATTTTTTAACTTATAAGCATGTGATTACACGTTGTTTAAAATAAGGGAGAAATGTGTGTCTTCGGCAATACTTATGTGTTTATTTCTACATATAAATCTTTTTTGTGTTTATAAGTACTACAAATAAGTAATACCACACGGACTCGTAGTAGTTATTGACGTTGCAAAGTCTACAGTCGCCGGACATCTCGTAACGATCGAACCGACCTTGAGGAGGACGGTCCAAAGATATCTGATGCACACTTTGAACATGTACATAACATTTTATATCACAATCACTGCCGATTCTAAATCACAATTATAGTAAATCAGTGGCGGATCTAGGGGTGGGCTTGAGGAGGCGGCCGTCCACCCTTTCCTCCGAGTAGCCACTAATTTTACAGATGGGTTGTGGTGTTTTAAAAATGAGAGCCCCGCCGTGACTCAGATCTGAGAGCTGTAAAAATGGAGGAAAAAACCCAAATGTGTTTGGAGGAAGATGACAACTAATTTCTTTTTTTAAGAGAAATAAAACATACATAAAACATAACCGTTTCATTAAAAAACAGAGGCCCACTAAATATTTAAAAGTAATTAAAATCCTTTAAATAATCAAACAAGAGCGCTTGCAGGCTGCAGCCCACACGGCTCACTGCAAGTCTGCAAGTAGTCAAGTACTATACATTGTTTTGATTTAAAAAAGGCTCACTACATATATTTTTAAATAATAAAAATCAATTACAAAAAAAATCAAATTAAGGGTATATTTGAACGACTTCATGTATACTTAAGTTAGTAATAATAAATGATTTTGTACGTATGTATGAAATGATTGATTATATTAATTCTATTTAATTGAATATTTTTCTTAGATTTAGTAATAATAAAATTATTTAAGGCAAAAAAGTTGATAAATCTAAAAATTGAGTCAATTTTTAGGGTATCTAAATATTAATTTCAATCCCAATATAGGTGGTGGATTGAGCATAAAATAGCTAGAATATGATTAACATTGATGTATATAATAAGTAGGGCTTTTTGTAATTAAGGACTTGTTTTATCACTATTTCATGTAAATATTTGTAATTTGAACAATATATATGCAGTATCGTAATATAAATTTTGTTAAGCATTTTCGCCCCCTTTCAGGAATTTCTAGGTCCGTCACTGTAGTAAATGATAGGGGTGAGCAAAAATGTCCGATCCGCCGATCCGGCCTATCCGATTCGAAAAAATCCGGATCCGAATGTATCACAATTTTTTTTATCTGCATCCGATCCGATCCGGGATTTTTTTTTCCGGATATTCGGATCGGATACGGATCCGGGTTTTCAAGCAACCGGATATCCGGTATATCCGGTACTATATATATTTTTTTAAAAATATACATTAATACTAAGTAGAATAGATGTTTAAATGACTATTTTGTAAAATTTCAACTCATCAACTGTTCAATTCTCCTAACTATGTAAACTTTTAATTAAAATTTAAACGGATCGACGGATATCCGGTTCCGATATCCGTCAATCATGCATATTAATTGAGCCTAAATAAAAAATAGTGGAAATATTTTTCAAAATGAATAGTTCGGATATCCGCTACCGGAAATCCGCTCCAAACGGATATTTCTTACCGGATATCCGGCAATTAACGGATCGGATACGAATCGAGGTTTTAAGGGAAAAATTACCGAATATCCGGTATACCGGACTGAATCGGATATATCCGTTTGCTCACTCTAGTAAATGATTAAGACGAGGTCTCGATTTTTCTAAAATGTCTATTCCAAGCTTTCATGTAGCGCTTACTTTCCGCGCATGGCCGGGCTATGCTCACTTGGAAGTATCTACCACATATTTATCTATTGATAATTATTGGGAAATTAACCTATAAGCTAGTCCCCTAATGGATGTTTAAAGGTTATTACTTTACATGTAATTAAGACAAGTAGTGATTTTTTATTACAATGGCAACCAAAAATTCTCAAAAAGTATCAGTATAGCCCTGATATTCTCTAAGCTATTTGTATTCTTTTTTTTTTTCTCTAACGCCTGGTTCACCCTTACGGACTACGTCCAGACCGGGGTACTGAATAGGATTACGGCAGACCCTTCCTAACGACATTACAGAGAATCGAACACAGGGTTCGTCCTACCAAGCATAACCCCAACCCCATTACGTCAATGCGCCACTATTTGTAAGCTATTTGTATTCTAACATGAATGATGAAATTACAACAGAGCCCGAATGAAAAAAAGGTACAGAATTTACACACATAAAAACCAAATAAAATAATCGCAATACATGATGATAAAATCGCTCAAGACAGAGAATCCAGAAACATTTTCCATAGCTGATTTTTGCCCCCTTTCCTAACAGCGAAACTTATACACAAGATCCAATGATCTCAACACGGTGATATGGGGATCGAAATCCAAAGATCTTTCGACTTCGCTGTCGCCCATCCTTCGAAGCTCGGACACGGCAGCTGTAGACGGCGAGATCGACCGCTTGGGGCGCTTGTTTTGGATGATGAAATCCCTCATTAGCTGCTCCACGCCGTCGATCGACGGATTCTCCGATTTCTGTTTGTTGTCTCCGACGGCGCAGCAGGAAGCGGAAATTTCCGGCGGAGAGGGAGGGAGGTTGTTGTGGGAGAGGAAGGAGGAGAGAGAGAGTTGGGCGGAGTGGAGGGCGGAGAAGATGAGGCGGAGGTGGGAGGGGTCGGATGCGGAAGGGAGCTGTTTGGCGAATTGAGTCGCTTGCTCTAGGGATTGTACCAGCTCCGCCAGTTGTGCTGGCGGCGGTTGCGGTTGCGCTGGTTGCTGTAAATCCATGTTTGTTGGTTGTCGCTTTTGTGCTATGCTGTGGCTGTAGACCTCTGTGTAGTGTTTTGCTCAATTCGGAAAACTTTAGGCCATCAAAGTCCCAATTCCGTTTTGGGCCTGTGGACCGGCCCAATTTAGAAAATCGTATGTTTGTTTTTGGTAAAAAGCGAGCTCTGAATTCTACATTTTCTCACATGTTTTGAAGTTACTCCATTCTTTAAACTAGAATTCCAGATTTTTGGTTCATGAAGTGAATATACTATCAACTTTACTCAGCTCTTGTCTTTATGTTGAATTATTTTGTTTTCTTGTCTTTTGTATGGTTAGGCTGAAATGTTGGACAATTAATTCGACTAAAAAATGACGAGAACTAAAAATCAATAATTGGGCTTGTCAATCGCTTGATTCTGGATGTGAGCCACTAGTAATCAATCATCTCTAGCTCAAGTTTGCATTTCCAAACTTACAACGCATCTCCTATTGGTTTTTATCATCCAATTCATCATCTGATCTACAAAAGGTACCAAATCAAATGCCATTCAATCCTTAATCAACTTCTACATAAACATAATAATTCACCATCAGAAGAAGAAAGAAAAACAAAAATGCTACATGGCACGAACCTTGGTATATCTAGATGAAGCAATTTGATTGATTGTAGTAATAATTCAACACCAAACCCTTGTAAGAAGAGGGGCAAGTTTCAAATCATCCTCCACAACAAACACGAACTCGGCATCGGAGCTCGGCCACCAAGCCTCCCACCACCACGGCTGTAACCTTACATTTATATATAGTCCTGTAATGCACCAACTCGTGCCCAAACTTCCAAACAAATCCATTAGCAACTCCAAAGGATTTTGCGTGTAAAAGCTGAAAGGCAAAAACTCGGTCACGCGACAAATTAAAACAAATTCTAGATTATGCACCCACCCAATTAGGACTTTAATTTTGTTTATTCAACAAAATCTCCGATAGGATAATTTTTTTTTAAATAAATTATCCGTGCCAGAATCATAAAAATTAAAAACAATATGGCATTACGTGTGTAACGTACTTATTATGTTTGTCTCCGGTCTCTCTAAGCTCTACCTTTGGTTCAAGAGAGAGGAGAAAAAAAAAAACTTTAATCAGTTGCTTGCATTTGGTTCCCTTTATTAAACGTATCTCATTTTAGTTTCTCAGTTCCTCCTGCACTTTGCCCTTTCTATTCGACTTCGGTAAGTTCAATACACGCACCGACGTTTTTTCTCCCCCTGAGATCGAACAGTAGATCCATCATTTTTGTAGTTTCCCTTGTTTTTTACGAGAAATTCGTGTTCAGAATGCTCTTTCTGTGACGAATTCGGAGGGGTTTGTGGTCGAATTTCGCAATTCGTTCAGTCTCAGTGTTGTTTTGCCTGTTGAATTTTCGTAATTGTATAAAGAATTCATTTGGATTCGAATGTGTGAATGTTTTCTACTAATTTGCTCATGCTCTAGGGTTTTCCTGGCAATTTAGGCAAGATGATGTTTTCATAATTTTTTGCTTTGTTGCGTGGCCATTTTGATGTCGCAACTTATAATTGTATTTGGGGGCACAATTTCTTGATGTTTGTTCTACTCTATCGCTTTTTTAATCAAACCTAACTGTTTTCATAATATATGTGGCCAATTAAATCCAGGAAAACATCAACAATCATCCTCATAGATGACGGAACTCGATAGAGATCCTTTCGATTCGCTTGACCATGACGTGACAGTAAAAATATTTATGTGCCTGGATGATCCTGGTGATATAGTCCGTGCAAGCTGTGTCTCTCATCCATGGCGTGACTTCAGTAAGAATTCATTATGCTTTGATGTCCTTACATGTTGTTTACTCTTTGTGGTCACGTTGTCTTTGGTTGTGTATCTTAGAATTCACTTATGACTTACTCAAAGGACAATGATACTGGCTTAATATCATGAGTCGTACATGCTTGTGTATCTGTATTTGTTGTGCTTGAAGCTGGTTTGCAGATAAAAATCTAGCCTTTCTTGATTTCTTCATTCCATTCCATTCCGGTCCTTTTTTTTAATTTGTTTTTTTGCTATATATGCTTTCTTTCTATAAATGACTTCGACAACAAACACTTGTGAAGACCAATGTTAATCAGATTCAATGCCCTTGTCCCAAAGCCTCTTAAAACTCAAACGAACATGCTCCCCACTTCAATGCAAAGTTGTTTGAAATTAGATAATCCATTACATGTAATGCATTAATATGTTTAATTATGGTTTATGGGCCCATCCTTCTTATTGGAATCATATGGTGAGATGCAAAGAAAGCATCTTTTGTTAACAAAACGGGGGTTAATCAGAGTGATTTCATTGGTTGAATGATCGTGAAATTGGTGAGCAGAAATGGTTGGAGTTGGGTAAAATTGGGGTTTCAAAGGCCTTGTTGGTGAGTGATTAAGCCCAAGTTGGCAAACTGAAGGGTGGGATCTGGGGTATACTTTCGAGCTAAAGTATTGCATTTAAAATGGAAGCAAGCAATTATATGCTCAAATGGGTGATACTGCTAGCAAGGGACTGAAGCCAAAATTTGACGTTATCATGTTCATATCTGCAAATTGAGTGCAATTCCACTCATTTCCCTTTTATTTCTCATTTTTACCACTGGACATGTCAGATTAATCAAGATTATGCAGCTGGGACTAATTGGTGCCGCACACACTGACACATACACATCATCAAAATAACAGGGGAGTAGGTTAGATGGAAGGACCATATTTGCCAAGTTTTCTTGTACTTTAGGGTCTTCATTAGTACAAATCAAAGATCACAGGCCCAACATGCATTACCCCTTATCTTTATGCATTATAAGAAAACATGTATCCTTAGTGGAGCAGATTGATCATCACTAGGCATTTAACCTCATATGATGGGGTACAAGTTGTGATTCCATGAATGCATAGTCTGATTGATTAAGATGCTCTGTCCTCTGAGACTGACACGTGTTTTGCCTTGTTGCAGTTATATCAAATGCTATATGCAAACAACTCTGCTTAATAATGTTCCCCCAGCTCTCTAGAATTGCTCAGATTGTGGATATTGGCACTAAAAAAGAGGAGCCTAGAGATGTAGGATGTAGCAGTTCCAATGAGTGTGAGCGTGCAGTGAGGGAGCACAGTGTTTATGCTTCTTTGGCTCGGAACCTGACCACATTCAAGGCAGGAGAGTGTATTTCTGCAGCGTTATGTGCCTCTAGCACCGATAACTATCCTGAAGAAACCATTAATAACACTTTGGATCCAAGGGATAGAATTGGACGTAGAGCTTCATACTGGTCAAGTTCAGGGCAAAAGGATCCTTCGGTCCCTGAGAGACTGACTTATCAACTGGTTTCTAATTTCTGTGTTATTTCTGAAATAAATGTACAGCCTTTTCAAGGTAGTGCATTTTTTTTTTGTAATTTCATGAAATGATATGGTTTGTACTTATTTTTTATGTGGATAATCGTTTTCCTCTCTCTCTCTTTCCAGCTTATTTTCAACGTAATTTCCCTATATATTCAGCAAAAGCAGTTCGTTTTCGCGTGGGTCACCTAATGTCGCCTTGTGGGGATGATACCTTAGACCCAAGTGGAAAGGTATCATCCGACCACAAGTTTGTATGGACATACACATCACCAGAGTTTCCTATGACACAGGTACATAATGCCTTGACATTTTAACTATTGCTATAGTTTCATCATTGTCATTTTTATAATCTTCTGGCTATATTCTATACTGTTTTTGTTGGTATGCAGCAGATATAAGAAATAAATATTGTCTGTTTTACAGCTTATTATTTTCTTTTGTTAATGCATTCATTGATAATTGATTGGAAATGTATGTAGCTGGGTAACATAAACTTTCCAAGCCCAGAATATTCTGTTGTGGTGAAAAGAAATAAGTCTTGTCTTGAAAATTGGTACAGCCTTGCTACATATTGCCATATGTCTTGTGTAGTCTTGTTCCACTAAACAGCTCCTGCACAACTGACCTGATTATAGTTATTGTTGAGTGTATCTGGATCAAGGCCTTTTTTTAAGAGAATTTTATAAGCAGATTGAGTAAATATGAGTTTGATTTGTCTTCCCAAGACAATAATCTTCTACTAGATTCTAACATATTTCTCAAACTTGATTTAAGTGTGGGCAAGGAGCTGAAGAGCATGATATATCTACTTTATAGCGCTTTTGCTAATTACACCGGTTTCTTATGTATTATGTATATTCCATCTGTTTTCTCACAATGTCCTTGTGAACAGGAAAGTATTCTGCAAAATTTCAAGCTACCAGAACTAGTTCTTTGCATCGGTGGAGTTTTGCAGATAGAGCTGCTTGGTAGGGTTCAGAGACAAGAAATGGACGGATTATTTTATATTTGGTTAGTTTGTCTACTTTATATACATGGAAGAAAAAGTTCTGCTACTGGTTTTTTCTTTTAAGGATCTCATATTTTTTGCATTCTTATAGCTTTATAAGTATCTCCTGCTTCTTGCATTCTCCTTATCTGATCAGCTTTACACTAAGGTGGTCTTGTTCATTTGATAAGTTTTTATTAGAGCGGTCTTATGGTTTCTGACTGATGAGCATAGCACAATATTTGAAGACTATTTAGTATCTCAAGCATCATCTAGTTAGCTGAATTGGTTTCTCCTTATTCCTAGTGTAATAGTGTTTGGTTGAAAAAGGGAACTACTTTTCCATCCAAGTTGAATACTTGAGTAAAATCTCAGGATAAATTATTCATCAGAGGAGTATTGTATAAGTTCCACGCTGTCATTTAGTGAAACATAAATTACTGCAGGTGCATGATGTCTTTCTTTGTCAATAATGAGTGGTATGACAAGCAAGACCTCCAAGAACGAGTTGTTTTTTATGATTACATCTTAACATGCATAATGGAACTCCATTGGGTGTGATCTCTCAAGTATCACACCATATTTAGCACTGGTAGAATTTTTTTTGAGAGATTCACTGGTTATGTTGTGTATTGTATTCTGACTGAACTTGGGTATTTCTGTTTATTCAGTATGACACATGTTCAAGTTCTGGGGCGGTCACTATCACCTGTATTTGGAGCCGAGGTCACTGAACCCTCTGGAAGATTCACATTAATGTACAACCCTGACGCTCAGTTCCCGCCACACCCTGCTGAGTCATCAGACTCAAATGTAGCTTCCTTGCCCAATGCGCCGCCTGAGATGATGCAGAGGCATGTCCGAGGCTGGGAGCATATCCTGAACATGTTACGTGGAAACTTGGGAGTGGAGGTGTTTCTTTCAGATGATGAGCATCATGATTCAGATGAAGAGTTCTTTGAGGACTTTGCTTAGTGATCGGTATGACGCCCTTTACATGTACTTTTTTCATTTATTTCCTTACAAATAAATCGCCTCTCGTTTGACATCTTTAACCTCGTATGGTCGTCGGTCTAGTATTTAAGGTTGCTCGGCTGTTCGAGTCCAGTTTGACAATGGAAATACAGCTTTTAGTAGTCAATCTCCTGTTCCTTTTGTTTGAATCTTTGAAAATGGTTGTGTGGGACTGAGACAGGTAGAATATAGAATTTTGTATGATATCCCTTTTCAAGTTTCTAATAAATGTTTATGTTGTAAGATTGTTATATCTTTTATTTGTCATGTACTTCTGTTTGGAGTTATACTAAGAACAGTCCGAAGCCCATAATGGGATTAGGTGCTTAATAAGGACTCACTTGAGCCATTAGATCAAAGGGCTAGATGGCCACAATTAGAGGGGGCAATTGGCACAGATGAATATTTTCATAATTTTTTGACAAAATTTTTTTATGTTTTTGCTGTTGTGTTGCTGTATTTAATTTACAAACTTTGTACTTGGGGTTTATATTGTAAGCTTTATACGTTAATGTTTGTGTACAAAAAGTTCATTGGCATCATTCACGTTAATATATTATAGTAGTAGGGTTCAAGTCCATTTACAACTTAGGGTGAATAGTGGAGAGCTATGATGACTATTGGATTAAGGAAGAGTGGAAATTAAGATAAAAAATTACAAGGAATTGTAAAATTATTTTGAAAAAAACATTGCTTTATTTTTTTAATTTAAATGTGCAGTTTTATGTGTGAACATCAAGCTAAAATGTGCATTTGTTTAATATTTTTGTGGATTGAATGGTTGATGCCCAAAACTTGGGCAACGCTGACAATGCTCTAAGAGTATGCCCATTGGTTGGCCAAATTTTAGTCATGGGATGAGAGAGATAATAAACAAATAATAAATGTGGAGAGAGGGGGAGAAAAAATTTGGTGACAAGTCATCACAATGACCACATTTGCAATATGGTGACAAGTGTTAAAGAGAATAAAATATGAATAAAAAAATCAAAAAGATGAAGAATCCCCTTTTTATAAAAATTGATGACCAAATATAGTGGTCAACCGTTGTACATGCTCTAAAAGTGAAATTTTGTTTTTTACTCGACTAAAAACAAAAAAAAAAAATTACATTATTTACAAGCGTCATTTTTGCCATATTTGTAATGTGTGCACCATTTATATATTAAATGTGAAACAATAATGTATTAAATTTATAATATTAGGGCATTAAATATGAACCATCTTAGTTTGTATAAAACAACACTCTTTGTTAACGATGCTTTTATCAAAAATTAATTTCGATTATAAAGAGATTAAGATGTCCATCACTCCTTATCCAAGTAATAACTAGGCAAAGCCAGTATATTTGCGAGAAGTGTAGATTTCACATCAAGATTTAGGAACTAGAAAAACAAGTGTATAAGTGGATGACCACTCATTATCAATTGGTACTCCTAGAATGAAAATCCATTGAGTCGTGTTAAAGCTTATAGGATTATAAAGAGATTAAGATGTCCATCACTGTCGTTATGTTCGCCGCCTTGATCCCTTATTCCTTAAAAAATATTGTGACCATCAATAACTTTTTTTTTTTTTTGAGCAAATCAATAACTATGTTCAGCTTCAACTTTTCAAAATGTCATATTTTAGATTAGGCGAAATTTGTCTTTAACAGTTGATGCTGTATACAAATCTGTATGTCTTATATCTTTTTGACTTTACCACCCTAGGACAAGATTCTTGAATCAGAATCTTTCACAAGCTCAGATCGAAACCAAAGGTATTATTAAAATTTTAAAATCAAATCAACCAGATGTGCAACAGGAACCTAAGACGCCAAAACAGGGGGCATCAGGAACAAAAAATCAAATAATTTTAAAAATTAAAACAAGCAGAGCGGCCAAAGATCTGGCGGAATAAATAAATAACGCATGAATTATGATATAAAAGACATTTATTTTATGAACTGACTAATGAAACAGGCTGTAACGAGGCTGGACCCTGACCAACACTAATCATCTTGTTCAACTCCGACATTTCCAGCGCAGCACACCTGAACAATATAGTACAGATCCTTGTCATTATTCTTCTTATGATCTTCACTTGAACCGTGTTTCCCCACAACAACTCTCACTTATAACGTCTTCGACTTTGGTCGAGCAGGGAACAACTGAAGATGTCGAAAAAATACAGGTTATAATTGAACACATTACCTGATAGCATTGTAGTAATGAACAAACATAATGGATGGATTTGAACACATTACCTGATAGCAAGAGATAAGCGATGTCGCAAATCCGAGGGCTCCAGTGACCCGAGGAGTCACCTTTTCAGGGGCCAACCGAAGCAACCCAACTGCAACGACTACATCTAGAGCGGATTTAAACAGTGCCAGTGATCTCTGATTCGACTTCTCAAGTTTCCCGCAATACTCCTCATTCTGCACCGGCCAAATTCCCCAATTAACACGAGTATATAAACACCTGACTAAAAAGAACAAAAAACAACAAATTGTTGTATCATTGTATGTATGACAGACATACTTCATACTTGTCGCTGCCTTTGAGCTGCCTATCTAGCTTCTTCAGTTGTTTAGAAAGCCTTCCGAGCTCTCCGAGCTGAAACATACAAGACCCAGATGTGTTAAATGGAAGGTTGATATATTTTTCGGCATTGGATAGAAATAAAGCATCAAAATTTAGAAAAGATTATATTGATTTATTGAGCTGCATTTGGATTTTAGAAACAACAAACCTCAACCAAGGTGGTGCAGACTGTAGATCCAAGAAAACAGTAAAGAGAGATCCTGCCCAAGTTTTCAACTCGCTCTGCGTTCTGTAGTCGGAAAATAAAAAGAATTGGAGTTAGCCTACATGTCTATTGCACTTGAGAATTAATGTGAATTCTACTAAAGGAAGATGGAAGGACTAATTAATTACCTTGTAGACTCCAGTTCTACCGAGCCAAATGATTTGATCAAGGAACAAGAATGTCGAGAGGAATATGTTTTTGGACTGAGAAAAACAAACTGTCATTATCAAACAACTTAAGTACAGTATAGATAACTTTATTTCTATAAGCAACAACAGCATTGACCCATTGAGGTTCCACTACAGCTGAATCCGGGAAATTTATTTCTATAAGCAAAAGAAATAATCCAATCAGGATTGTTTGTTTTTTTTTTTTTGCTTACCTTCCCAAGTAAGATGAGTGGAATCGGAGTTCCCTTAGGAACCGGAGTGATTAGAGCATTCAAATCGTTCAGAAACTGCAATACAAGAAACATCACAAGGAATTCAGATTCGCACTCTTATGAAAGCCCGAGCCAATTTTTCGTGAAGCTGACAAATACAAGTTAAAGCTCACCTTAAACAAACGGAAAACTTTTCTGGCCAGGCTTGTAGATTTATCAACATTTTGGGCAGGACCTGGTTTTCCATCACTTAAAAACTTTGAACCATATTGAATTGCCCTGCATATCTTGTCTCTGGCTTCGGCTTTGTTCAAATACAAAATTAAGAGAGCGAGTTCTGCCCTTGTTGCTTCTAGTGTGCTCATTTTCTTATCTTAAGTCAAGTTTCCCAACACTGCAAACAATCAAAGCTAATTGAAGTCACAATATAGTCTCAAATTATTTTTGATCTCCATGGCAATTGGCAAGTATAAACATGGGCCAGCAGCTTAAGCACAATTAGAAGACAATAGAGTGATATTCAACCAAAACCCATAAAGGAGCGAAACAGACATCAGTAAATTATTTCACTAGATGCTAAGCATTGAAATTAAGTATACTTCAAATTCTTTTAATCCATTTTTGCTAAACATTAAGATCAAGCAATAGGTTTCTCTCAAGATCTCAAATCTGCAGCACCAGATCGGATCAAAGACAAACCAACATTGACTCCAAACCACCATGGATTTAACACAAACAAGTAGTAAATTTTTTTTACCAATCAAGTAGGGGAAAATCAGAAAAGATCTCAAAATATGCAATTTTCAATGAAACAACAACCGTATTGCGTACAATCAACCCATAATTAACCTTAGGGTTTGAAGAGAAGGACGAAAGAACAAATACCAGGCAATGATCACGAAACCGAAGCTATGGAATCCGGAAGTATTGGGCCGCCTGAAATAACTCAGAATTTGATTTGGGGGATTATTAATCTGGAGGGTTTGAAGAGAGGGACAAAAGGAGAGAAAGAGGGAGGAAATTGCAAGAAAAAATGGAGGAAGGTGAGCGAATTTAACGTTGGGACTCACCCACGTTCTTCCTTGGTAGAGCAAGCAAGGAGGAGTCTCCTCCACTGTGTGAGGCCCACAAAGCCGCCATCTCTTCTCCTGTTAACAAATGTCAGCTGGGATCATAAGGCCTCGTTTGGTTCTTCTTTCCCACTTGTATGGCCAGACGGGCCAGTTGACCACGCACGCACGGAGGGTTTTCTATTTTTACATCGATTCATCAAACGTGACCTAAGTTTTCCCTTTATTTTTATTTTTGAAACAGACCTAAGTTTTCCCATGTGTTTCGGATATCTTAAATCTACCTAGTACAAATATAAAGTAAAAATCTAAGTTTTTGTAAAAATTTGAGCCATTTTGATTTTTGATTTCTCATTTTTAATCCACTTTTACCTTAACCATTTTTTCACTATCTCAAAAACTATTATCCTCTATTTTCTTCTAAACAAATTAAAATTTTATAATTATTATTACTAAGGAAAATAAGATTCAATCATGAAATTTATTCCGAATAAATATTTAAATAATAAATTAGAAATAAAATTATTTTAAAATATACTCGTACAAGGTACGAAAATAACACTAGTTTGTTTAAGTGTGACAGGCTAGGAGATTAACACAACACAAGTTGATACTATTATACACTCTTAATCTAAATTCAATTTTTTTCTTCTACCAAAAAAAATAATCCAAAATCAATTTTTTTTATGTGACGTGTTTGCCTAAAATTCGGGATTCAAATTCGAGGTTATTTTGCTTGGTTATTAAGAGACGACATTGGATTAAATGATTAATTTCTAAACATAATTTTGTGTTTAAGTGTTTATTTTGAGAGGAGATGGAGTAGTATCAAAGTATCCATAATTCATAATGAGAGTGATTCTTGAAGACGGATCTCTCCAACACCTTTTTTTTTTTCGAAGGAGAGGCGGAACTCTCCGTCCCCTCTAGGGGAAATTTTATTAAAAAAGAAACGGATTGAGTACATTATCAGAAAGTAAGGAAAAAACATCCTTCGGCGGGTCAGACAAAACAAGAAAGCCTAAACTAAACGAAAAAGCATAAGAAGCAAGAAAGTCCGCAACAGAGTTTGCTTCCCTATAAACATGTCGGAACCGAACAAGCCAGTCCCTTCTAAGAAAACCTTGGCATTGAGAAACCAGGCTGAATAAAGGATGATATCGATCCACAGGTCGACTTAAAAGTAGACACACTAATTGGGAGTCTAATTCCAAACAAACCCTCTTGAAACCCTGGTCCCAAGCAAGACGTAAACCATGAAGAGCCCCCCACAGTTCCGCCATAGGGACAGTACACATACCAATATTATAAATAAAACTGACCTGCCACTGGCCATCAGTATCTCTAATCACACCTCCCGCTGTTGCAGTGTCATCCTGTCTAACAGAGCCATCAGTATTGACTTTAACCCATCCTTCCAAAGGTCTCTCCCAATTTACAAACCTTTCCACCTTTTCACGCGGTCCACTAACCGCATTCATGGCTTCAATGACCACTGAATATTCCGCCATCCTTTCAAGCACAAACCCCGATCTATTACCTGTGAAAGGAACATGTTCAAAAACAATTTTGTTACGTCATTTCCAAATCCACCAAATGGCCGTAACAAAAATACACGCCCATTTTGCTCCACTGCGATGATTCAAATCACAAGTAACATTAATCCGAATCCAAAAAGCGAAATCAGATTGGAAAAAGACTTCCCTGGCAAGAGGAGGGTGAAGATCCTCCCATAAACGCGTCGTCATATCACAATCACGTAAGAGATGGATCAGCGACTCATCCTCAGTTGAGCATATCGAGCAAAGGGCGTTAACAGCGAAATGACGCCGTACCCGCTCTAAATTAGTAAGAATAGCACCATGGAGAACCAACCAAAGGAAGTATCGAGCCCTCTCTGTGATTTTAAGACTCCAAAGGACCTTAAAAACATGCATGTCCACACACTGAATGTCACGAGCACTTGTTATCAGCTTGTGAGCCGAGCTGACGGTGAATTGCCCAGAGGAGGAGGGCCGCCAGCTGAGCAAGTCTAACATCTCATCATCAGCAGATAAAGCCACATAGAGGGCTTTTTTATGACAAATAGCCCATTTTTATCAGCAATTCGATCATATATTTGTGACTTAGGTGGTAAAGATCACGAACTAAATAAATTGATTGTTAAATTTCGGTGGACCAATTATATAACGTCAGACTCTGATACCATGTTAAATTTATGTTAAAAAATTAACACAATAAAAGGAAGGATAATGTAACTTAGTACTTCACCTAAATGAAAAACAAAGACAGGAATCGAACCTAAAACCTTTCAACCTTTATAATTTTGATGAAATGGTCATCACTCTTACCCAATCATGACCTTTTTATAAAGTCATAAACATCAATCTAATTAGGTTTCTTTTGAAAAGAAACGGTTTATACTAATTAATCATTCATCTTTTGGCAAGAATCCTAACAAAAGATCTAAACCAAACACCTATTCATAATATAATAAAATTACTTATTATATTATTTCATTATATAGATATTTAAATTGCAGGTTAAATAGATCCATCCGTAAAATCCAATAATTATTTTTAAGGGCAAATGAGTTAACTCACGACCCGACTTATAGGTAACAGGTCGGACCGGGTCGATCTTTTAAATACCCCTCTTTATATTAATGAAATTCTCGTATTTTAGTTTGTAAAACTAGTTATGATCCGGGCCTTGCCCGGGGACTTTTTCAAAAAACAAATTATAATATATTGATTTACATATGATATATGTATTATAATTTATATAGTGAGAAAATAATAATTCAAATAACGTAACTAATGATTGCATATGTTAAATTAATTTTTTTTAATTATAATATATTTAATTATAAAAATATATTAATGATATTTTGTCATTAAAATAATATTATTTACTTGTAATATCATTTTCATAATCATAAAAAATTTAATGCGACCCGTTGGGTCAACCCAAACCCGCAAGAAAACCGCGAAGAATTGATCTAATTAACCCATAAATTTTAACGACATGAATATGTACTCACTCCTAATCCGAAATGACCGAGCCAAAACCTGAATGAACCAATCTAGTTACATAATTTAGCATTAAGGGAGCATTAATTTTTATTTATTTATTTAGGGATCCGTAATCTAAAGAAATTTTAAAATATCAAAAGCTTTCATATTATTAGAGTGCTCGTAGGAGTACGTATAGATATAGATAGAAAATTAAAAATTTTAAAATAATATAATATAATGAAGATAGAGATTAATATAACATGATAGTATATGATAACGTGCAAGATTTTGTGCCAGTTATAAAATTAAATTGATATAGATAGCAAATTTAAAATAAATAAATAATATAATATAAGGAAATCAGAGATCATGTATTGTATATTTGTATATGATAAATAAATACGTACAAGATCAAAATTACATAATATAAGGAGATAATAATCTCATATCAAATTGATAAATATATATAATTAAAAATTTAGTGTGTAAATTATATAATATATAAAAGTATAAGTATATTATTAAAGATAGGGTCAATATTTTAAAATCAATTTGACTTAAGTAGTAAATTAAAATATAGTGTTATATAAGGAAGTTTGAGATCAAAATAACCTAATATACAATTTACAATATATAGTATATGATAACGTAATGTGTGGATGATAAATCTCATATCAAATTTACAAAAATATTGATTTTTAAAGATAAGGTGGATAAATTACCTAATATATGATTTATGAAAAATAACATTATTAAAAATATAAAGATTTGAATATAAGTTCTTATCTATTGTTAAAACTAATGGGTAGAGATATAAATTTATACAATCTCATAGTAAATTGATTAAAAAAATGGTTAAATAAGATGAGGTACAAAATTGGAAATTTGATAAGGTGATTGAATTATATAATATATAATTAATTAGAAAAATCATGATAAAAAATAGGGTGACTGTAATATAAATTCTTAATGACGAAACTGCCCAAAAGTACTTCAGGTTTAGAAGATATATATTGATTCATCTGTATAAAAAAATATCGATACAAAATGAATAATAAAATCGGAAGTTTTAATAGTTTGTAGATAAGCTTAACAAAGATTATTCACCACCATGTATATTAACTTATAGCATACTCTTTTTTTTTAATCAAACTTGTAGCATAGTCTTTAAATTTGTAACTAAAGAATCAAAATAGAGTATAAAACTAGTCAAAGGCCTTAACTAACCAAGTCAACTTTTTTTTTTTTTGAGAAGTTAACTTATTAGTATGACGAATGGTATATAATTTCTTCGTTCGCGCTAAATGCACCTCAAAAGCTCTGGAGTTCTTTCTCACTGACCGCGAGAGCGAGAGAGAAAAACCGACATTGAGTTCTTCGATATCGAAGACGAAGATCACCATTTCTGCTCAAATAGCGAGCAGAACAGATTATTAGTAGATAGCTGTTTGATATTGTTCTTGAGCTTTCCGTTTGCAATCTGGTTATACTTATCCTACCTCTAGTGATCGCAAGCCTTTGAATTTTCGAGAAGAATTATGCAGAAACTAGGGTTTAAAAGCATGAAATCTCTTGAACGTCTCAAATCCTTTCAAGTACCGGCTCCAAAAGCTGCTGAACCTCTCCCAGCCTCTACGCGTTTGTGGTCCGATTCATCTACTTCAGGGAGCTTCGCAGGCCTGAAGATCGCTGCTGGTTCGTGATCTTAATTTTTCAATTGATTCGGAAATTCAACGCTTTTTGATAATTTGGATGAATTTTGTTCGTAATGAGTGCATTTTGCAGAGAAATTGGTTCAAGAGCAAGCTTTGGTGAAGACTGAGCTTGATTTAGCGGTACTGTCTCTCTTATTCTCATTCTCTCTCCTTGTTTTCTTTGTAATAATTTCATCTAATCCATTAATTAGTGACGTAAAAACAAAAGGAAAAAAAACGATTTCATATTGAGGACATCTAGTTTCGAATTGCTAGGATTACGGCTCAATTGTGCGTTATTTGCGCTCTGATTTCGTTTCTGGAATTTTGTATCTAAATTCATTTTATTTGCTTTAAATGTGAGAACACTAGTCTGTTTGCACATGTAAATTTATTCCGATCCTATTGAAATACAGAATTCAAAGCTGAAGAAATCTCTGGAGCATATCAAGACGCTAGAGGAAAAGTTACAAACCGCATTCAATGAGAACTCACAGCTCAAAGTAAAGCAGCAAGTAAATCAAAGTTGTTGGCAAGAATTAGAATCAAAATTCTCTGCAACCAATGCCCTGTGTAGTCAACTAACTGAAACATTGAAGGCACTAACTAGTCAGGTCGAAATTGGTAAGTACTAGACGCACTTTGGCAAGACGTCCCTGAATAGATTTGAATGTTTCTATTATATGCTCTAATCTTGTGTTGAGCAATCTAAACAGTGGAGAAGGACAAGCAATTAATTGAAGAAAAAATGTCTGCAAATTCAACTGCATTGGACAACTTGAATGATCAACTGAGTAGTCTTTCTCTAAAGTTGGATTCTGCTGATGAAACTTTAAAAGATCGTAAGTTTTGTTTTGCTAATTTGTCTATTGATGTAAAACCTACATTTCATACAATAGCAAAAGTACACATCTAGCTTTGTTTATCTGGAATGGAAGGAAACATCGATGGTTGTTGCTTCATTGCTGAAACTCAGGTGACAAGGAGTTGAAGGAATTAAGAATTGAGAAACGAGAAAAAGAGGCATTTTATCAAGATCAACAGTGCAGAACTGCATTATCCCTGGAGAATAAAGGTGATATGTCAACATGGTGTATAATTTAAATGGATTTTCTTCTTAAGTCATTAGCTTGATTCATGGTGTATATTATGTATTACTTGTTATCTGAAAAATGTGGACTAGCTAAGGTCAAAAAATTTCATAAGCTCTCCCTCAGAATATATTTAAAAGGCTTAATTTCTGTTTTTCATAGTCAAGAGATAAGATGACAAGTTATTTGTTAAACAGCATTGGCATGTGCAACAATCTTGGCTTGTTTCATAGAATTACCTAGTTGGATGTCATTGTTGGTCTCAAGTAGCATCAAATATCAGCATTGTTTAGGTTGACGTTACTTTTCTGTATTGTTGCATTTTGTTAAATCTTCTTGAGTATGCTTTCAGTTTCCAATTCTACCACTTTGTTAATGCAATGAGGCATCCTTTCATACAAAATATATTAAGATCCATAAAGTCTAGCTTAAAGTCTAGCTTTGCAGATGTTATGATTAAATCTCTAGAAGCAGATGTGATGACTTACAAGATGAGCAGTGAAAGCTTAAAGTCTAGCTTGGAAAATGCACATGAAGAACTCGGGCAGAAAGAAGAAGATATTACACAGATGAAAGTCTCACTTGACAAATTAGAAAGAGAAAATACCAACATCCACTCAACTAATCATGAGTTATCAGACAGATTGTCCAGATCTCTAGTGGAGATAAAAAGTCTGAAGGACACAGCTAATGCCTTTTCCACTGCATTGACTGAATTGGATAAACAAAGTATGGCAATGGCAGATATGGCTGCAAAGCTCTTTTCTGTCTGTGATACATTCTGTGTGCTGTGTAAGCATGAAAAAATGCTTGTTAGTAAGCATGCAAAACAGAAGCATGACCAGCTTTATGAAGAATACTTGCATATGAAATCAGAGAAAGACGAGCTACAGTCAGCAAACCAGAGA
Organism: Fallopia convolvulus; assembly: GCA_964016875.1. Lineage (NCBI taxonomy): Eukaryota > Viridiplantae > Streptophyta > Magnoliopsida > Caryophyllales > Polygonaceae > Fallopia > Fallopia convolvulus. The sequence continues at coordinate 36,747,092 of OZ024737.1, forward strand.
TTAAATGATAAAATGTATGAACTGCAAAGCGCTGAAGAATCCCTATTGGTGCAGCATGCAGAGGAATGCCAATTAACAGAAGAACAGATAAGAAAATTAGAGGCTGAAGTGAAGTCTCTTACCTCAAAGAAGAAGGAGAATGTGAAGTTGATTATGGAACTGGAGGAGAAAGCTGGGAACCTATCTGAAAGTCTGAGATCATCTCAGGATAAAACGGTATACCCTATTCGGAAATTCTATTGGGTTCAAATATACTTAATAGGATCAGTTTTAAAACAACATCATGTCACTTCCATGAAAATTTACAGATCATTTCCCATGCTTTTGAGCTATGTTTTTTATTTCTTATTTTTATATATCTCTTACAATTTTTCACTTGGTCCTTTTTATCATGCACCTCGCAGAAAGAGTTGTTGCTGAGATTATCAGAACTAGAATCAGAAGGCAAAGAAAAAGCTGAGAAACTACAGGCTGCTGCACAAAAGAATGCAGAGGAAATTGTCGTACTGCAAACAGAACTTGGGAAAAATGTGGAGCAAGTAAACTCTCTAGAGAAACAAGTCAACCAATTTAGTAATGATTTGAAGGAAAAGGAACAGCTGATACTCGAGTACCAGGAAAGAGAAAAGTGTTTGGAGAACCAAAAGGCAGAGGTCAAATTTTGATTACAAAATTGCGGATGCATTTCTTATAACTCTTTAAAGTGCCTAGAATTCCACCATCTGTTTTTGCAGTTTCAAGCACTGTTGGTCACTGCAGAAATTAAGTTCAGTGATGCTAAGAAGCAGTATGATTCAATGTTGGAGAATAAGCAATTAGAGCTGTCTAAGCATTTGAAGGAGATATCTCAGAGGAATGATCAGGTGTTTCCATTTAGACAACCTAAATAGAGGCTGTTAAAATTCTCTTAGATTTGCCTTACACCTGAAAGCAATGGTTTTGATGCAGGCAATAAATGACATTAGGAATAAGTTTGAGCTGGAGAAGCAGGAGATTCTTTCCCTTGAAAAAGAGAAGGTGCGTGCTTTATTGTGTTACATTTTCCGTTTGTATTTGACATGAATTTTAATTGTATGTTTTGGGCATTTCAGGCAGACAAAGCTGTTGCAGAAATGGAGAGGAGCTGCGAGCAAAAAATTGATCAATGTAAAAAAGAATCAGATCTTCGTTTGACACGTATCCAGGAAGAACATACTATGATGGTATGATTAATAAAGATTGTTTGTACACACATGTGAGCAGTATGTGTCCGAGTAACTGAACAAGACAATTGGACAAAATATTCCTTAAAAAGTTTTGATTTCTCAACTTTTTAATTGATTTACTTACTTGAGCTTAAGGAATTGAGCTGGTAAATCAGTGTAATCATCCTCCTTTTTCTCACAATATAGATTAAGCACATCCAAGAGGAACTTGAAAAGAAGGAAGTGAGTCTCAAGTCCAACCATGCTGAAGAACTTAAACACATCCGACTTCAAGCTGAGTGTGAATTAAGAGAGGTACAGAAAGTATCTACGACTTAACCGAAGTTTTCATGATAAGACCAGTTCTATTACTAAAAGTGAGGCTTGCAGAAAACCAAGGTAATCAGAAATGAGCATGAGGTTCAGTTAAAAGCTTTGAGGCTGCAACATGAAGATCAATGCAAAGAGCTTCAGGATCAATTGGATCTTCAGAAATCCAAGGTTACTGTTTGAATATGATTTTTGTTTTTTCATCTTATGTATGCCCATTAAACATGGTCACATAATCCCAGGAAGAAAGGCAGAAGGCCCTGCTCCAGCTGCAGTGGAGAGTGATGTCTGACAGACCACAAGAAAATCAGGAAGTAGATTCTGAAAAGGTCAGCTGGTCAGCCTAAGAAAAGAGTACTGACTATGCCTATTAAGTATGTGAATGGCCACATAAAATTTGTTTAGAGACTATTTTTGAACAGTGGCCAACTGAAGTACTATTCTTAAAGCCAAGTTAGCTTCATCTACATGAACGTGACATTTATCCTAATCTTCTATATTTTCCTACTTCTAAAAGAGGTAAATTCCCCTAAACATTATTTGTTCAGGACTGAACAAGCCAACTTACATTACCTACTCTAACTTCAATTTGTTCTGAATATCAAGTGGAGCCTGTTGCTAAAAGATGTCTGTAATTTGTGATCCTATCAATATTAGCAATTGAATTTCACTGGAGATTTTTCTATGTTTCTTAGGAACACTCTGTTTCATCTGTGAGGATGAGAGAACCTGTCATAAGGAAGAGAAACATGCATGCCCCGATTAGATCGGAGTCATCGGACGCAAATGCTAAGGTACCAGTGTGATCAAATTCTCTCTTATAATCAATGGCTTTTAGGCTCTTATATTTGATATTTTTCTTGTCTTGGTGAATGTAACGTGCAGGACTCACCTTATGCAGCTGAACGATCACCTATGTCAACCTTGCTTAGAAAGGTTGAGAAAACAAACTCAGGCATAATGGACATGTCAAATCACAGCAAGAAGGTTACTCCCCCCTTTCATCCCTTAACACATGATTTACAGGCTGACAACACTAGCCATGTATAGCTGCGTTTTTCATAGTTCATATCCTCAATTTTCATCTTGGCCCTAATTAACAGCTCTCTAATTGGCTAAAAGTGTGTATAATATCCTGGCTGTGTATGTATTGCGTATTTAGGCTGACTGGACATAATAGTTTTGGGCCCTGCATATTTTTGTTCCCTCTTTCTTTCACCTCTAAAAACACAAATTACAGCAAAATTTAAATGTTGGCAGCACTAGCCAAAGATCTACTAAATGTTGGCAGCAAAATTTAAATTTTTGTTCCCTCTTTCTTGGCCCTAGTTACTAGCTCGGTAATTGGACATAATAATGCATTAGTGGAAATGCCTGAAAGTTTATTGTTTCCTGGCTGTGCTTGTATCACATATTTTTATTCCAACTGGACATAATAGTTTTTGACCTTGCATTTTGAAAGTTGCAGGTAACTCGTCGAGAATATGAAGTGGAAACAAACAATGCTGGAAAAATTACCAAGCGCCGTAAAACCCGTACTGTCATGTTCGGGGTACGTATTGTCTTTAAGATGAATTTACACACAGCATTCTGGGTTTCATGAGGATAGAAGCTATATAAAACCATTTCACATGACATCAGGAACCTAGAAGACATAAGAAGGCTGTTACACCAAGAACCAATACCCCCAGACAATCCACCAAGGCAAGTATAATCTCTTTGAGATGACAAGAACATGCCACAAATGAGCATTGCTTTTGTAATTGTGAACTAGAACACTTCAAAATAAATATTGTATATATTTTTATTACAGGGAAATACTGGCAATATTCTTAAACAGCCATCCAACAACATAGGCGATCTGTTTACAGAGGGGTCTCTCAATCCATATGCTGCTGATGACCCGTATGCATTTGACTGAAGGTTAAAAGCTAATGCACATTCCTTCTACTTCATTGCTTGCTGATGTGATTTCGATGTGAATTACAGCATAAAACATAAGGCATTAGCCTGCTGCCTTTTACCAACTCTAGTTGAGTGTTACCTAGTTACAATTGCCATTTGAGGAAAGCATAAGCATGCGTTGCCCATTTTGACGCTCATATTTTGCTTTTTATATGGGATCCTTACGTAGTTACAAAACCAGCACAATAGGAGGAGTAAGCAGGAACGGGCGACAGGAAGTTGCGGCCGGTTACCTCGCTCTGATACCATGTCAAAATCCGTAGGCCACCATGTGGAGTTCATTGGGCCACGTGCATACATAAGCCCAGTACACACAAGGGTATTTATACTGACTTAGTTTTCTTTATATTTCCGATGTGGGACGGAGTATTTCATTACTAAATAGTGCAACCCTCTCTCATCCCACCTAGTAATTTAAAAAGTAAGTTAGCATAGAAAATAACATTTAAAAAATAACATTATTGACTCATTGGTCAACCCAAACACGCACGAAAATTCTACTAGTGAACATCGATTAACCAAAATCCGTACTCAACTCGAACCCGAAATAATCGAATCGATCTGATTGATAGGTCTAATGTCTATAGACAAATTTTAATAATTGAAAATTTAGTAAATACATTTAATTGAATTAATTCTTTAGAAACAATAATTTAATTTAGGTTAGTAATTTTATACATAATTTTAAATGTTATGCGTTCGTTATTCAAGTGCTCATATTAGCATCTATAATCTATCTATAAGACTATAATTATATATTAAAATTGTCCCTTTTCGAGCCACCAGAACGATTCTGGCTCCACCTCAAATTTAAAAAATTAATTTTATTTCTATTATTATAACTTCTTTCTATTAAATTCTTTTTTAACTATTTAAATTTATCTCTAACATCAAACAAATATCTTATCTTTTGAAAACTTTCTTATACAAGTATTTAAAATTAAAGATAAGATATTTCAAAATAAATATAAATCTTTTATCATAAATCTTTTGACGAATTTATTTATAGATATATAGTGATTTTATTTTATAAGAAATTAATGATAAATATTTATAATGTTTAAAATTAATAAAAATAGATAATAAAATATTTAATAGATATATTAAAATATTTGATAATCACTAAATTTACGTATAATGAAAAGTAATAACATATGAAGATTATAATATTTATTAAAAAAGTATACATTCTACTAGTAATAAATTACTTATATTAAAGTTTATGTTATATTTTAATTTATTAATATTCTATTTATAATGTCTATAAAATATCGAATCGTAATCGTACATGATACGACGGGTAAAGCTATATATTTAATATACCTCTTAAATATTATGCATGAGATTATATATTGATCAAACTGAACTATCCAAAAACAGGCCCTTAAATTCGACCAAAAAAGATAGACCCCTTAAATTATCATAAGTAATTGGGTTTAGTTACAAAGGAGTTTAGTAAAAAGTAAAAACTGTATCGGTGAATTTAACTAAATCTCAACCGTCCAAATATAATTTAAGTTTTTTCTTCTGAGATTCACTAATTTACAGGACTGTAACTAATTTCATCGGAACAAGATCGTAATCGACCGTAACTTTACCGTAGTAAAAATTCTATCGGTGGGGTTTAACTCCACTGGAACAAGACGGTAACGGACCCTAGGGCATAATGACGTACGCAAATTTGGAAAGTGACTCGTTTTTGTAAAGACGTGTTTTTTAATAGAGGAGTAGGTCGGTCTTTTTTATATTGGATCGGGTTTGACTTTCGGGTCGAACCGGGTTTTATAGGTAGTAGATCACAGTGCCGACTAGCATAAGCATGTGGCTCCATGTGCAGATCTTCGTTTTCACTTTACTCCCCCATTCTCTCATCTCCCTCTCACTGATAAATGCGAAGAGATCGAAAGCTCATCGCGCTTGACAAATCCCCCATTGTTATTGCTACCTGCTCCAATTTGAGTGCGAATTTCACTGAAGTAGAAAAGCGCACAGGAAAATCAAAGCGAAAAAGCAAAATCAAAGAAGAGCCCTAAAGAGCAAAGAAAAGACATGAAGGGCGGTGGCGGCGGCGGCCTTGGTGTCGGCGTTACTCCTTATCCATTGCCACCGAAAAAGCGGTGGAAGGGCCTTGTAATTGCCGTTTTAGGTCTCGTCATCCTTTCCATGCTTGTTCCTCTTGTTTTTCTCCTCGGTCTTCACAACGGCTTTCATTCCTCCGTCGGTAAGCAGATCTGTCGCGATCTCTTGGAATTTGTACATATTTTGCTCAATTCACTTCCGTTTTCCTTATAATTAATTCCAAATCTAAGTTCATTTGCGTATTGTTATAATTGCACACAGATTTGTGAGGTGTCTAGATCTGGTATTCTAATTTCTGCAGCTGAATCATCATGCATTTTTTGTTCAATTAGTACTACTGGAAAGTTAGTTACTATTTTATTTTTTGTATGCGGTTTGTGCAGGATCTGTTCCTGAAAAACAGAGTACAACGTCGGTTAGCATCTCAACTTGTGATAAAATCTCATCTGTTTTTTCTTTCGTTTATGCTTTACAATGATTTTCTGAGTTTGTGTGTCTTGAAAATGCAGAGTGGATTTGGAAGATACAGTCAACATACCTCCAATACCGCTCGGAATCAGTCAACGGTAATTACAGTGACAATTCACGTTTTGAGTATTTCTGTTATTGTTAGGGTTCAGTTGATGGCGGCAAAATGCTCTCTAGGGTTGTTTTATGTGCTTATGCTTTGTATCACGAGTGCATTGAACATGGTACTACCACTGATATATCTTGAGTACTTGTTTAATTAACTTTTGTTTTGGTGTCATAGCAAACTTAACGGCATTATGTGCAATTGAAACTAATGGTAAATAATTTCCTTGATTTAACGGTTCGTTTGCTGCTTTTCTTCAGCTATGATACATGATTGATGGTTTATTAGTACTAAAATGTAGAATCTTCACCCTACTGTGATGTTCACTACGATATACGTTCAATTACATGATGCTTGCATAAGGTGTGATGATGATATAATCAATAAGTTCAATCTCTTTCTTTTTCTATCCAACAAAAGATTTGCATATTTGAAATTATTCACATTCGACCAATCCAACCCTAGGTATCCTTATAAGGGCTATGTTGCTCCCCTTATCTGCACCAGTAGCTCTAGACAATACTTCTAAATTTTGTTGTTGAAAATGATCTTTGTTATTTATTCTATGTCGTGAAGATATTTAGTTCTTGGGCATTTATGCATACACTTATATATGCACTCTGATAAGCTAGTAATGTAAAATTTGATGCTTTTGATTTATTGCAGCAAGATCAATCACGACATGTGGATGAACTTTTTCAACGATTGGAGCCAGGAATTCCAAAGGTTCATTGCATACTGCCTTGATGGTTAAGACTCTTCTTTCACTGCAATTTAGTGAGAGTGCTTGTTCACGTAGTTTTTTCAATTGTTAGGTTTTAACTTTATTTAGAATCTTTCTGCTGCATATAATTAATTCTATTTGTTTATTGTTGCTAGGCCTTTGATAAAATGCATAGGATATTATTGTGACTAGAGTATATTTAAAATATTTTTTTTCCTAAGCCATTGAGACTGCTAAGTCTGTTTAAACTCTCATATGATCCTAAATTTGTCTACGCACATGCATGTCAAGAGGTTCAATGTGTTTCTGAATTTTTTATGATATCTTCATTTGGATTTGTATTCTGGTGGTAGTGCTTTTGTGGCCTCTCTGGAGTTCATTTATTCTGACCTTGTGTCCTTAATCTTGGATCTCTCCCTTCCAAAGGAGATAAAGCATATCCTGTGCAACTTTGTTTTCTTGTAACGAAGTACAATTTCAGCAAATCCAGCCTCTTTTTTGCCTTCTCTTCCTTGATGTGCTTACGCTTCCACATATGTTGAGCCAAGAGTAGACAAAGAGGTTTGGATATGCTTCAGGAAAACTGATCTAGAATGAAATAGGTCTTTAAAAAATGTGAGGCAACCTTGTCTCTCTGAAGTTCTCAATGCAATTTTTGCTAGGACATAAAATTAAGTCAGATTATTCATTCATTTGGTTGTGGTTGCCCAGTTTTCTTTTCTTATGCTCCCTCACCCCCACCCACCGACCTCTAAATCCAAATTTTATGCTGAAATTTCCTTCATTTTAGTAACCAATTTTCAGAAGAATTAACTCATGAAGAGGAAGACCGGTAAAATACCATAGCTGAACATTGCTGGAGCTCGTTAACAAATGTCTCCTGTAACCAGCAACCACATTTCAATAGAACTGATTTTAGAGCTCAACTTATCTAGGAAGAGGAATAGCTCAATCTTTATCCCTGTTAGCAATATGAGTGCACAAAACCTGGAATAGTTCTGGAAAATTGAGTTGCTTTATTTAAAAAAAAAACAATAATGGAGTAGCAGATCACATAAATCTGAAACATGAGAGATTGACTCATAGAAAGGAGACTGAGGTTGGAACAGAGAAGAGAGATTCAGTGAGAGGGTTGGAGAGATGAAAATAGGGTTTGTGTCATTTCTATCTGTACAATAGATTTTTGAGGATTTGTTGTACTGGTATGGCAGGCACTGTTCTAAAAATCCTCGCCTAGCTCCGTCTAGGCCCCACCCTAGGTGCTGGAAGGTCCTACCCCGCCTAGCCTTCTAGCCCATCTAGGGTATCGTCTAGGCCGTCTAGGCACTCATGTAGGCTGCCTAGGCGCTAGGCGGTCCCTCTCCGCCTAGGGGTATTCTAGTGTTTTTTAGAACATTGATGGCAGGGGCAGTTTTTCGTTCCTCTTAAAAAATATTGTGGGCGTCTAGATGGCCAGACCTGCTTTTGCTGGCCCTACTAGTCACATGGGGTTGGAGGTATGGCCCACTAAAACCTCCTGTACAAACCCCTCGTTGGCTGTGGGCCTGCGGCACTATCAGCTTGTCTCGAACTGGCACCTCAAAGAATTGCCTTGAGTCTCATTCTTCCGTGTACTACCAGCTAATACATACTGGACAATACCAAGCTTCGTCCTTCATTTGCCCATGATAAATTTTCAATGGCTATCAGGCTATGTAACAGAGCTTGACCAGACCTCTTGTGACTTCTTAATCATAGGATTTGCTTATTTTGTGGTGAGGGTAAGACAATGAGGTTTCCTCTGAGATGGCACTTTGAGGCATTTTATCATTAGTATTGATTCTGTTGAACACCATTGGTCCTAGTAAATTACTAAACCTTGTTGGAGACATATGACTCCAACTGTTTGTGAGCTTCCTGATAACAACAGCTCTTTCTGATGATGATGGAAAAGCTGTCTGAGACTCTGAGGTGCACCATTTAAACTTTATAGAAGCAAAATTTATGGTCCATTCTTTTAGACCTAGGAACTTATTTGATTTTGTTATAGTTTGTGCTAGATCTTTTAAAATACAACCATGCTAGAAAGTTTTGGCAATCACTGCTAGCAGGTAGGTCACCTGCTAGGGAAAGGAAGTATTTAAGTGGAGTTATTTTTGTAGCAAAATTTAGTTTATATTCTGATATGGACCTAGTAACTTCTTTTGGTTCAGTTGAAGTTGTGAGCTGGAAATTTATTCGGTGGAAAAGCATAGGTACTTGGATAATGCTTGTCTTAGAATCCCCAATTTCATTTGCATTGTTTTACATACTCATGTTGAAAAAATTCACTTGTTGGATAGCCACTAGTATACAGTTTAATGTAGGATAATTAATGGTAGTGGCTCTGTGATTACCCAGTTTGATAAGTGAAAATCTCATTTGTATTGCTGTCATGTCATTTCTGACTATTAGGACTTCTTGAGTTCAACAGACAAAGTTGTAAAGGAGAGTGGGAGTAAACCTTCCATGCAACATCAGCCAACAATAAGTATGAACAACGATTCCATCTCACTATTTTATGTTATTATGCTTTTTTTCCCTTGTCAGAAAGCTGATGTACCTCATGTACGTCTCTGTAATTTACAGGTCCTCCAGGACAAAGTGGTCACAAATCGATTTCTAAAACAGATGTATGCATTTATGTGGTGTTATTTCTTGCAGTTATTTATTTTGTCTATTTATTGAATAAGGGTGTTATTTCTTGCAGTTATTTATTTTGTCTATTTATTGATTCTTATTCATGCATGTTTTCCTAAAATCCTTCAGAAAGTGAAGGAGAGTAAGCCAGCTGGAACAGTGTCAGAGGCCAAGGTTGTTGGAGAAAGTGAAATATCCTGTGAGCTGAAATATGGAAGTTATTGCCTATGGCGTCGTGAATATAGGGAAGATATGAAGGATTCCATGGTCAAAACATTGAAGGACCGGCTCTTTGTTGCCCGTGCATACTATCCTAGTATAGCAAAGCTTCCAGCTCATGACAAGTTATCAAGAGAATTGAGACAAAACGTACAAGAGTTTGAGCGTGTGTTGAGTGAAGCAACCATAGATTCTGATCTCCCTCCTCTGTAAGTTGAAGCTTCAATTGTCTGAGTGTACATCCAAATGATTCATAATTATCAGAACGTGCATGCAAGTGGTTAGGATTTTGTTGTGCATTTTTACCTATGCTGCAGAAAAGCTAACCTTCTGTGGGAGACTGAATTTCCAAATATCATGCATGACACTTCCATATCAGCCTTGACACTAATCTGTAGTTTATTTGCAGTCCAGATTTGATGGGATCAATGTGATGTTGATAGTTGCATTCCATTTTCCTAATTTGAACTCTTGAAGTACGTCAAAGAGAAGTTAGTTTAGTGAGTAGCTTGTGCAGTTGAGGGCACAGGGAATGGGTGGGATGGACCTATCGGAAGGAGGAAGGGAGTTAGGTCGTGTTAGGTGGTAAAATTTATAGGCCATTTATTTGGAAAGAAAAAGTATAAGGCGAATGGTAAAGGTTAAATGGTATACAAAAGAGTATTTTTATTCTATATGTATTCCTGGATGGCCGTGAATGAATGAAGAGAAGGCAATGTTGCCAAGTTTTTTGGATTGGGTTATACACGTTTATAAGCAATAAGCTCATAGGTTTGTATCTGTAACATTTTTGTAGGCCAATCGATTAAGGAATTGACTGCTCAGTATCTTTTCGATGGGGATTTTTACACCTCCATTTCTTGGTGTTTAGGACAAATCTTAATCTGACCAAAATTTAAATGATGACATGGTGTTGGCTGGACTGCTGTTTGTAGGATCATTACTGTACTATGTTTTTGTTTTCCAGTAGTATAGAGGAGTGTGTATAATCCCATATGCTCATGAGGGAGAATAATCCTAGATATATCTCTCTATCGTGAAGAATGAGTTGGCTGCTGAGCTAAACTGTGGTCGGATAATCGATAACCCTTCTTCACTGATTCTGACTTGGTCCCATTAGATTTTTTTTGTGAATAATCCTAGATATATCCTAGATAATCCTATGCCCTAAAATTTTGTATTTAGATTTCTTTAAACTATTGAAAAGGGGCGTTTTTTAATTTAGGGTTTTAGTTTCCAAATCCGGATTCTTATCCTATGCCTATCTACTAGAGCAAGTGCTATCCGAGAACAATCATCTAAGAAGGACAAAATTTTGTGAACTATTCTAGATTCTTCGTTGAGAATGGAAATAGTTAGGGGAAGAAGGGCCTATGGGAAATGAATGGGAAGATCGAAAAGTTGGAAGAAGAAGAAGGGATTTTTTTGGTTAGACACATGGAATTAGCTAAGCATTTCATTTGAATAAATATAGATCCAGAATGAATGGTTTTGTGTCTATTACCAGTTCTTCCTCCCGAATTGAGATCGGTATATTAATGAACTCTATAGATAAACCGTAAACAAATTAATAGAATAGTTTTATACACATGATTTTGATATGATAAATTATACGGGTTGCTTACTCGTTGGATGGAGTAGATACTTTTCTATCACGTGAAAGAAATGAGAAACAATTCCTTCCCAAGCAGTGCTTGCATCTTTCAGTGAACACAGCTTTCTGTATGTACTCTGATTTTGTCCTTCTTCGTAAATGAGATATATGTTTTTTTAATCAAAAAGCTATCAAGTTTCGACCGAAAAAAAAATCAAAAAGCTATCAAGTAGACTGTGCAAGTAAATCTTGCCTCCTAAAATCAATTATGTGTGTTTTGTGCTTCTTTAAGTGAGTTATTCAACTTTGCCTTTGTTTTTGTCATCAGGATGGATAAGAAGCTTCAGAAGATGGAAGTTTCTATCTCTAAAGCTATATCATTGATTGTGGAATGTAACAATGTTGACAAAAAATTCAGACAACTTCTTGACCTGACTGAGGATGAAACAAGCTTCCATGCAAAGCAGAGTGCATTCCTTTACCAACTTGCTGTTCAGACCATGCCAAAATCCCTCCACTGCCTATCTATGCGATTGACTGTAGAATATTTTCGGTCTCCCGCATTGGAAATGGATGATTCTGTTGCTCAGAAGTTATTAGATCAGACATTGTATCATTATGTCATCTTTTCCAACAATATACTTGCATCAACAGTCTCGATCAACTCAACTGTTATGCATGCAAAAGTATATTATACCTGTCCTCTTCAGCACTTCAGCTTTTTTGTCTGTGCATGTGGAATAACTAGTTTTCTTTCTCTTTTGCAGGAAAGCAGGAAGTTGGTTTTTCATATTGTGACAGATAAACAGAATTATTATGCTATGAAGCTATGGTTCTTGAGACATACCTTCAAGGAAGCTGCAGTTCAGGTTTTGAATATTGAGGAAGAAATAGACAGCTCTGAAAATATCACAATATCACATCTATCTTTGCCAGAGGAATTTCGTGTTTCCTTTCGAAGTGCTAAGCTGTCCAATACGCCCCATAGAGCTGAATATTTATCACTCTTTTCTCATTCTCACTACATGCTTCCTGACATTTTCAATAAGTTGGACAAAATTGTTATACTGGATGATGACGTAGTTGTGCAACGAGACTTGTCAGCACTATGGAGCATGAACATGGACGGAAAAGTAAATGCTGCTGCTGAGCATTGTGATGTAACTCTTGGCCTGCTAAGAAGTTACCTGGGTGGAAATGATATTAATGGAAAATCTTGTGCTTGGATGTCAGGATTGAATGTTGTTGATCTTGCGAGGTGGAGAGATCTTAATCTTTCTGGCGCTTTCAGAAGCTTTGTGCAAGAGGTTAGCACCATCTTTTTTGGCTGGATTATTTTTCAGTATGCTTAGAGTTAGTGGATGGAAATGATACCATTATGCTTACTTCAGTATGTTTTTTAATGTTTTGAATATGTCGGAAGCCCTAATTATTTGTTTTCCAATTTTTAATTGTGAAATCCAAGATGCTTATTTCATGATCTGTAAAATCTTAATAATAATAAGGGGAAACTACTTTAAATAGTGTGGGTGTGTGGTCTTAATGACTCGTAATTCATTATTGAAGCTTGGGAATCAACATATTAGTCATTAGCAACAAGTTGTGGCAATTTCGTCTGCATGGTTCTTGGTTTGAATGTATATGGAACATTTATCTTTTGGGATGAGAACAGTAGCTGTAAGAAATTTAGTCGGGATGAGAACGGGGTATAGTTGTAAGAAACTTAGTCAATGGTACAAGTGATTTGAAAATTGTAATTTATGTTACTTTTTTAAACCTCAGTATGAATACTGATAGAGTAGAAATCGGGAACACTCAAACACACACACAAATCACTGATTATATTAATAACACAAGATAAATCTCAATGGAAAACTAGTTCCCAAAGAGCCAATCTCAAGGAGAAGAATCTCCAAGAGCCCAAGGCACTAATGGCCTGATCCTTCCAATCTTTTCTGGATACCCCAAATAGAAGAAACCTTCAATATTTATAGGCTAACAAATCTGTCTCACTAAGCCAGCTCACGCACACTAGAATGATCCCTCTAACTGCCAACCCTTAAAAGACTCTAATGCCCTTCATAACCAACCCTATAACTATTTTGCCCTATTTCATAACAAATACATGCTGTTTTTGGAATTATGAAAAGTTTGTTCTGCTCAACTTCCCCCCTCGATTTGGGATTTTTGAAGCAAGTTTCTTTAATGCAATTATTCTATCGTGCCTGCCTTTGTGTTTGCTTCAATGGGAGCTTCTTTGATCCTAGTTTTTTTTGTTCAGGATCTTCTTTGTTTCTTACTTTATTGTATATACGGTTGTTCACAGTTAAATACGGAAGAGGGGTCTGATCGAGCTGTCGCATCACATGCAAGCTTGCTGACATTTCAAGACCAAGTCTATCCTCTTGATGGCTCTTGGGTTTTGTCTGGACTTGGTCATGACTACGACCTCAATGTTAAGGCCCTCAGTAAATCTGCAGTATTGCACTATAATGGGAACATGAAGCCTTGGCTTGAGCTGGGCATTCCCAAGTTCAAAAATCATTGGACTAAATATCTCAATCGGGATGATCAATTCTTGACTGATTGCAATGTCAATCCATAGCAATCTTATTGCATGAAGAACTGTATCTTGAGATGTAACGGATTCAAGGAAACGGTTGCTCTTTTGGTCTTATTGTTGAGGTACTTGGAGAATTTAATATGGTTCACAGGTGGTAGAAGAAAATATTGATCTTCTTCTCATAGATGAATTTGTGGAGCTCCGTATCGAAGGTTTGGAGCAACAGTTTATTATGGCAAATTAGAGTTAACCTCGAGCCTTAGTTGATCTTGTGTGAAACAGCAGTAATTTCCTCACTGAAACCTCAGGCAACTCTGCAAGATGGTTGATATACTACAACAAAAGATGAGGTAACTGTATTGTCTGTAATCTGTATTTTTTGGTTTTTTTTTTTCTTTTCAATTTGGAATTGCATTTATGTTTAGCCACAAATTTGGGTGTATGGAAGCTTGAAATAAGAACAAGTACAAGGTAATTTGTAGGACATTTTTATTTTTGATCTTCAATGTCATTCTTTCCATCTTTATTTCGATGTTCAAACTTCAAACCGTGTTTCTACCAATGTTGATTATATTTTTTCGAAATCTGATGAAGAAACATTTTGCTTATATTTTTTTTATTTAAGAGGAAATATGGATCATGGATGCAGAAATTTTAATTTTTGTGGCTAACATTTTTTATGTCTACAATTTTGGGAATTGAAACGAGATGAATCTAAATTTACTTTGACAAAAGAGTTATTTGTTACATTGGAAAGTACTTGATGTATACACACGGGAGTAAATAAATTGAGGCGCAGAAGACAAAATTGACAATATAATTGACATAGAACATTGCAATACAATTGTGTGCAAGGAGATTAGTGATTGATTGAATTAAAACATGGGTTCAAGACTTCAATTGTCGTGGCCTTCTTTGGGCAATCCAGATTCTTAGCGACCAGGTCCATTAGTAGTTGTAGTACTCTATCGTCAAGGCTTGTTCGCGTTTCAAGATTGTGTTATTAGACTCTGGAACCCTATCTTAAGACAAACAGTTTACTAATTTATTCGCTAAGTTACAAATGAGGTTTGAAGGGCAAATGTACCCTTAAATATCTACCCAAATACATAAAATATCATAAATAAAACCCTAAAATGCAATACGAAACATCCATAAACAAAATGATATGTAAGAAAGCCCTTATAGTTTACAAAATGCTCCATACCCAAAGCCAACATTCCTTGCGCAAACTTGATACCATGATTTTGGCTTGGTATCAGATAGAGATTTTAGAACATTAGCCAATGTCTTGCGAACTTTGGTGCATTACAACTTTGGTATATATGTTGGTCTAATAAGATGCCAATTTTTCATTGACTTGGCTCTGATCTTTAAGAACTTAGCCTATCTGTTGGGGTTTCATACACGTAACTTGACTAAGATATAGTGCAAGTGTGGAATCACAATCCACTTTTGAGTACACTTTCGAGTTAGCGAACGATTTTGTAAGAGAGTGTGCAGTGTTTTCTGCTGCATTCTTTGAGATGGTCCCAAGTTTTGCTTTAACATGAAGTTTGAAAACCACTTCAAACAAACAAAGTTCGAGCTCAAAAAAAAAACACTTGAAAACAACTGGATGTTTGAATGAAAATACCTCAAATCTTTCCATAAAAAAACCAAAATTTTGAATTTCAATCTATAATCAAATGTTGAATCCACAAAGGAACTTGGATAATATCAAGCAAGACAAGAGTTGGCAAGCCTACTTTATAACATACCCTACTATATTAACATAACCATACAAGGGTAAAGAGTGTCATAACACTTGGGATAATATCAAGTCAACGAGAGTAACAATATTCTCGCAATGTCAGTGGACAAGAACACAAGGGTCCGTCAAGAACTTGTCATCCATGATTCCTAACACAAAACAAAACAGCAAAGGTGAACCCAGATGAACCGAAGGACTGATTAATCTCCTCCAACCTGCCTCTTCCAAGAATCTTCCACTATCAGTTCATCAACACCCCAGTCCTCGTAGCTGAATGATAGCACATTGTTTATATTAGTTCGTCAAAAAATATCAATGGTAAATCATGAAAAGAATTCTCAATCTATTGGGATTATGTGATTTGCCAATAAAATTTGACTTCATACCTTGAATCCGGCAGGTATCTCCTTATGGTAAAAGGAATTTTCTTTTGTCGCAGCTCCTTCATTGCAATCTGAATAATAAGTTAAATTGTCTGTCAGAATCTAAATCCATGATGTAAAATAGAAAAAATAGAAAAAATCTCAAACGGATAAACTCTTCCTGTAAACAGATCTTTAAATGCCCCTATTTGCTAGTGTTAGACAATCAGTATATTCATTCTAGAGAGAATTCTGTTGAGAGTGTGGGAGAAGAATCTAAGCTGAAAGTGAAGGTGACCAGGCATTAGCCCTCTGGTATAAATAAGAGTTTGGTTCCCTAAACCGTGTGGCTCTGTGAGATTTGTGCTTCTTTGCTCTAGAGCCCAATCAGCAATAGCATAACAAATCACAAAAGAAACAAAGAGCAAGCCTATATTTTCTTTTTTGTAAAGAAAAAGGTTAATTGAACATTTGCACATAAAAAACTTCTCTCTACTTTAAAAAATAGCAGACATCCCATTTGTATATTTTGCAGTACAATGGATTGAAAACTAGAACAGGATGTTTTTTTTAATATCTTTACAGAGTAGAGATGGTCTAAAAACTCTGCAACATGCAAAAGAGTAAAACAAGTCTAGTAAGATAATGATGGTTATTGAACTTTCTGATAACATAGTTATAGGAAGGCAAAAATGAAGCCACTTAACCGGAAAAAAAATCCTTAAGTAATACAAGCAAGAGACCTCAAGAAGCAAGGTAATAATAATGATGGTAACAGAACTTTGGGATAACAAAGTTATAGGAATGCAAAAATGAAGCCACTTCAAGAAAACTGGAAAAAAAATCCTTAATTAATACAAGCAAGAGACCTCAAGAAGCAAATAAATAATCAATAACAAACATTAGCATAAGAATCTATCATAATTCACAAGTTCGCAACTTCTCCAACAACAAGATTTCAAGTCACAAGTTTTAATTCTCTTCCTATAATGTGAAGAAAACATTTAGCAGGTAAAAGGACCCTCCTCAACTGGGAAAAAAAATCTGAAATGATTACCTCAAGTGGATCAGTTTCTCCCTCCAACTCCACCATGACCGGAGCATTCATACTGAATCAAATGATGTGCAATTTCAGCAAACCATAATCATCTTAAACTCGATATAATGAAATTGAAAGTGGCATTTCACCAAACCTGATCTGCAATGCACGTGTACCCAGAATTCTAGCTCTCTCGTATTTAGTCATGTATTTTGATGTTTTTCTCGGCCTTTCTGTTGGTGCTTGATCCTCTTTCTCTTCACCTTCTGGCACAGGCTCATTGTCTTCCTCATTTTGGTTGGCCTCTTCTTCCTCCCCATCCTATATCAGTTGTCAAGAATCACCCATGTAAACATAAATCAAAGTGTTATGTTAATAGGATAGGAATTTAGAGACATCGAAAATTGAGGACCTCAATTTCAGGCTCCGCGGGCTCATCCTCGTACCTGCAAAAGACAATATTTAATGCATCATTCTCCAAAAATCTCAACAATAAATTTGCTTTGATCTATATTCGGAGGTCAAGGCTAATGCCGGACAGCGATGAGCTTTGTTGGGTTACGCGGAAGATTACAACCATAAGTCAAACGAAAGAGTAAATTAAAGACACAGAGAGTAAATGAGTAACACATACGCCCCCATGTCCATGTCGTTGTAGTCGTCGTCCGCCATCGTTTCTGCGTTTGGGGTTAGGGTTTGCGAAGGGTAGGGGGAGGGAGAGAGAGCTGTGATGTGAGTACCAAAATATCGATTGTGATTAATACAGATACAGATGCCGGGTTTTTTTTATAGAGAAAGTTTGCCCAAATTCGGGTTGGGCTCATGGACTTCTTTCATCGCTCCGGATACTCCTTTATGGGCCAAGTTTTTATTTTTTTGTTTATTGTTATTGTTATTGTTATTGTTATTGTTATTGTTATTATACTAACTAGTGTTTGTGCCCCCGTGCATAAGCCACAGGTGAGGCAAAAATGTTAAATTTAAATTTATAAGAAAAACTTTTAAATGAGCAAACACATAAAATAACATTTAGTGAATAAAGAAAATAAATATACTCTCAAGCATAAACTAATGTCAATTCCATAAAATACATAAGGTACACTAAAGATTAGTTTTTCCAAGCGGTATGTCTTTCAAGCAACATCAAGAACATTTGTCTTTCATATCCTTGAACAACAGATCGAAACACTGTATTTGTGTATAATAACTCAAACAAAGTGACAATGAATAAATGCAATTAGCCTTAAATAACATCAACAAAGCTAGATAGTTCATGATCACGTAAATGAACATCCGGTAATGGAGTTAGAACGGTGGAATAATGGGTGGGATGGTGGGGTGGGATGAATGGTAGAATACAACTAGTCTTAGTTCCCGTGCCCTGCACGGGTTTTTATAAAATATTTTATTATTTATTTGTATTTTTTAAGTTTTGGTTAATTGATATCTATCTAAAAATAAAATAAATATTGGTATAAAAAAATATCCTAATGATATTTCTAGCCATCATATCCAAAAATAAAAGTTTGTTTAATTATGGGATTTTTTATCCTATATTCTAAAAACATGTATAAGAATTGATCATATAGAAAAATAAATTTATAAATTTTTTTTTAAAAAAAGGCAGTGTGGTCCAATCTAAAAGTGATATGTGTCGTTTAATAATTTTTTTAACCTCCGCTTTAGGTTATAGTTATGATTTAAGAAATTAGCTGTAACAAACGTTATAAAGAAAAGTCTGAAAACAAAAAATTACCTAAATCTCGGAGAGTATTCTACTATTGGTGGTTTAGCTGTAACAAACTACTAATTAAAATTAAAAAAACAAACAAATATTGTTCAAGTAGTTTTTTTTTTTGTTCAAGTAGTTTTTTTTTATATGAAAGTTCAAGTAGATAATACATAGGATCATGCAAACGGGTTTTTAAAAAAGAAAAGAAGATAATGCAAGGGCAGCCCACACCTCATTACGTTCCAATATTAGTTTTTTCTTTTGTTGCTGTGAAATGACAGTATTAGTAATTATCTTAATTTTAAAAAGATGTGTGGCCTAAATTTTCATATCATATGGCTAATGTCATGTAAATATTGTCGGACAACTATATATGGGTGATTGAAACTTTAAAAAAATTACATCGGTATAAATATCTATAGGCTTTCCGTATATTAATCTGTACAATTACGGTGATTGAAACTTCCAAGATTTGTGTAATTATGTGTAACAATAAAGATAATAAAATAGCAAGCTAAGGCTGATTTTTTTGGGCAACATCATGAAATGCCAAAAACTTTTAAGAAAGAAATTAAATCAGGTGAGCGAGATGAAAATCTTAAACAATTAGATGATCAGAATATGGTAAAAGTAGAAGTTATGCAAAATCAAGCTTCTGCACACACTCTTCAAGACTTGCAGACCATTTGGCCAACAACAGTTATGCAATAAGCGGATGAAGCCTCTGTTTGTCCATCTCATTTGCATACAACAATCCTTTAATGGCCAAATCAACAGAACAAATCAGCACAGAAAAAAAAGTAAGAATTTAGAATCCTAGGTAAAAACAAGTTGGTCCTTAGAAAAATGTAGACAAAATTAACATCACTTGCCAGTATTCTTTTCATCAGTGCGGCTATATATGTGTTTTTTTCACCAGGTGAAGCCTTGTTGCAAGAATATACCTCATCAATTCACAAGCACAGAAAGCGACACAGATGTTCAAAAAATAGTCACTCACGCCATTTCCAAAATCTTTTCGTTCTCCTTGGGAGCAAGAGCCATTACAGGAAAGAAAGAGCTTGAGCTTTGCACCTGAATCCAAAGCTTATATTACTCCACATCCAACAGGAGCACAAATCCGGAGAGGGCCTCTAATCTGGAGAGCATGAACCAAATTGCGTCTAAATTCAACAAAGCAACAATAAGAAGCACCAGGATAAGAATTCAATCAAAAGAAGATAGGCCCAAGTATATACTGAAGGGTATGATTTCACCTTCAGCGTGTTAGTTCTTATACAAATAGGACATGGCCTTTCAAATTCTTCAATTATCTCCAAAAGCTCTTCATCTGGAAACATCTGAACCACAATGTGTAAAATAGGTCAAAATATGCAGAATTCAATATCCAAATCATAGTAGAGTAGTTAAACTATTTGTAAATCAACCATATATTCACCTTCTAAATTTCTCTACACAAACCGACCAAACCTTGTATGGGTAAGCCTTTGTTCCTGTAGTCAACAACCGATACCTATTTGAAAGTTGATTTGAAACCCTAAATAAATAAAAAATCAACCATATACTCACTTGCTCGATTTCTTTACAAATGCTTAGAAAAGGAAGGTTCTACCCAAGGCTTCTCATGGTGGATAGAATTTGGGGCAATTGGTGGCTTAATCTCTCCCGTCATCTAAGTGTTCCAAACATAAACCTTAGTTATAGCTGTATGATTTAAGCCCACCTCTACTTCGTACGATGTCAGGTGTAACTGCGGATTAAAATTACTAATATAATGGTTAAAGTGGAAATTGGAAGATAAAGAACTCTCAACTTCCATATTCCAATCCGGGAGGAAAAATTGGAAAATTACTAATACTGAAAATTGCAAAAGAGAAGGAGAGAACTGCAAAATAGCAACAGATAATCAATTCAAAGCAAAAACAAAAAATCGTGGCTCACCTTAATCTCTCTCCACACAAATCGACCTCAACTTGGCTCGGTTGCTCGAATTCATGGCTGGATAAACTAATTTAGGCCTTGTAAGTAAGATCAATTGCAATGACCAGGAACAGAAAAATTAACTATAAATTGAGGAACTCAAAATCAGTGGTTGAGGTCTTTAGCAACCCAAGAGTAGAGACCTCAATGGCTGAATTGAATCGAGGGATACGCCACCATCAACCGCTAGCTTTTGGAGATAATTGAAGCTCAGCCGTCTTAGCAATCATAGATTGCCCCCCGCGGATGAACAGCGACCACTGGCGAACGAACCTTCAACAAAGTCGCTGTAGTCTGTGTGTGAACGACAGTTGACTATAAACCACTTGAACTCAAGAACCCTCTTGCTTGTTAAAGATCGACGTGATAGGAACATCGTCAAAAGACCTCGTTACAGATAGGAGAAACCCACAAAAAGACCCCGAAGTCGCGCAGGGACCTCGCTCACGCCTAAAACCTCACTACAGAAACTCACAAAACTCCCTACATCATATCCTCAAATCTACCTCGCCCTAGAATCGACCTCGCAACAATAGGTGCGATCTCGGAACCTTGTAGGAGGTCTAGGTGTGATTCTCGAAGTTGTACATCAACCTCGTAGGTTTGTAACCTCGCAACCACGGAAAAATCATAAATAAAGGAGCAAGTGTTTGCACTCAAATATAATAATTTTGTTTCTTGTCTCGTAGCGTAGCCGTATTTCGGGTTTCATCACTGACGCCGTCTGTGGGAACCTCTTCATCCTAAGCAGCTTCCCATTTTGGTGCAAACCTTGATTCCTAAAACCCCCTCATAATGGCTTGTCCAAACAATTTCTTCCCCCAACATCCCGACAATATGGCTGAGACCCCTCCATGGACGACGGCATGTCCGTCAGGATACTCTTTTGTGGTCCCGCCAGGCTGGACATACAACATCCTACAAAACCCATACCCGTTCCAGGGGTATGAACAGGGTGGCGCTCCTTTCAACCAGTATCCCTATCCGGGGTACGGGCAGTACCAACAGGGCCAAGCTCCCCCATATGCCCCGATCCCCTCCCAGGGGCAACCTCACTCCGAGTACGTGCCCGCATATGTCCCGGGCTATATGTCGGGGCAAGAGGCGCCCACGAACGGATCTACCACGGAGAGACCCTCCCGAGATCCGATGCAGATCTCACGATCCCGTTCGCGACGTGAAGAGAGGCGTGACATGGAGCTGTCCGAAACGGCGGCAAGCGCGCCACGCCCTCTGGCGAGGTCAAAGTCGAAGTCTGCTCGCCCATCCGTCGAGAGTGGATACAGGAATCCCTTCATACCCGAGATCCAAGAGGCACACATGCCCAAAGGTTTCCATTGGCCACAAATGGGACTTTACGACGGCACGGCCGACCCCGAGGACCACATAAAACACTACGCCGTCCAGATGAACGTCAACTCTTACAATGACGCCATTTTCTGTCGGATCTTTCCGACCACTCTGGACAAAGCGGCAATGACGTGGTTCACCAGCCTTAAGGTCGAGTTGATAGCCTCGTTTTCTCAGCTATGCGAGTCCTTCGTCGGGCACTTCAACGGCTCGAGAAAGCGCAAGAAGAACATGCGCGATCTCCGTGGCATCGAGCAGGGGGAAAACGAGAAGCTGGGTACCTTTTTTACGAGCAGGGGGAAAACGCAAGAAGAACATGCTTTTCTCCCCTTCTTTTTTCTTTGCGTTATGCTCCGGGGGGCGGTGTTGTGGTGGTGAGACGGTGGGGGGGGGGGGGGGGCGGTTGCCGCCGTGAGGGTACGGCTGGGCTTTTGGGTTTATTGCTTTTCTCTCTCTTCTTTTTTGCTTGGGGTGGCGGTTAAACTTCGATTTCTCCGCCCACCATTTTTCGAATTTCGAAAACCCTCGGGAGCCCAAACGTCATGATGTCTGATTGACGGGACGTTTGGGCTTCCACCGTTGGTTGGCCTTCTTTCTCTTTCCTTTCTTTTGGCGCTTCAAATTCTTCTTTGCCGTCCTATCCTGTCAGAGTAGCCCGTAGGACGCCACGTGGCCTTCCCTTTTACGACCTCGCGTTACTTTGTCCCCCGAGGTTGCGACCTCGTGCTCATTTTCTCCCGAGGTTATGATCTCGCGCTTTTTCCTTTTCGAGGTTATGACCTCGTGCTCTTTTCTTTTCGAGGTTATGATCTTTGTGCTTTGATCTCGGGCTCGACCTCGTTCTTCCTTCTTTCCCGGGGTCGTGATCTCGTTCTTCGATCTCGGGTTTGACCTCGTTCTTCCTTCTTTCACGGGGTCATGATCTCGTTTTTTTCTCTTTGGTTGCCTTGCCTTTAGTGCCTTACTGACCTTTTCTTTTCCAGGTGCTAGCTTTTCGCGGCCTGGACGTTGTCTTTTCATGCCTAGGAGAGCCTCTGCGAGCCCACCGCCCGACTTTGTCTTTAATTTTCAAGAGAATTTCTATCAGGAGGTCTCCGAGTCCGTAGGAAGTGTAGAGCCTAGTGATTCTCAGAACCCAAGTTCCCCTTCGTTGGTCTTCAGCGAGCCCTCATCCAGCGACTCCGCTGTTTCGATCAATTCGTACTTCCCCCGTCTGTGCATATATTCTGGTGTTGAAATGGCTTCCTCTTCTTCTCCTGATGTGATCGCCGCCGAGGTCGAGGCGAGGTTGGACGCGGCAATTGCCTCAGCCTCGGCCGCGTATGTGCCATCGAGCTTCCCCGAGGCCTATATTACCGACGCTGTGTCCGGCATTCCTGTTGTCCTCAAAGAACGGATTCCTATGAGTCTGAGCACTCCCGAGGCCTACCTGTCCGAGGGGGTGGCCACCGATTTGAAGCTAGACGACCTCGCGGACATAGCTAAAGATTTCCCCTGGCCCGAGGGAGTCGAGCTGGCATTGCCAGAGGAGGAGGGGCGAGGCCGAGGTTCTGCGGGGCGAGGTTGAAGGGCTCCAGGGCAAGCTCTCCGTCGAACATGAGTTCTTCAAGGCGAAGGAGGCGGAGTTTCTGAGGGCCGAGGAGGAGATCAGGCGCCTCGAGGGGCGCATTGTTGAGCTTAACGAGGAGGTCGTGGCCGCGGGTCCCAAGTATGTGGACTCGGAAGAGTACAAGGCGGAATTGGTGGAGAGCGTGAGGAAAATGTTCCACCAGGCAGTCCGCATGGGCGTCAAACAGGCGGTGGCCAAGTATGGGCACCTCGACTCCCAGATCGTCTTCTTCAACCCCAACTATAATAAAACCATGGGGGAGCTGGGGTCGGAGGATCCCAAGGGGGAATGCGAGTTCTTCCTCAATGAGGACGGGACTGTGTCCAGCACCGCGCCCCCCGAGGTAGAGCTTATTGGAGGAAACCCGGAGTTGACCTCCACGGGACCTCAGCCCGCGATCAATGCGCCCGCGCCTCTTGCCTCCGCTGCCCCTGCTGAAGCCTCTGCTGCCTCTGTTGAGACTCCTAAAACCATCGATCTTACCGGTCCCGAGGCTGAAACCTCGAAGAAATGATGATAACTCTTCCTTGGTGGCCCTACGGGGTCTGTAATTAAAACATCTCTTTTTTTTGTTTGGGTGACCCTACGGGGTCTGTAATCGAAACACCTGCTTTTATATTTATGCCCTTCGTCACTTTATTTTCCTATGCTTGTTTGCTTTAGACTTTCTTGCATACGTCAGTCCTTATCCGTCCAACCCCATGGTTCGAGTATCACATCTTTTGTGGGGCTTGGACCACACCGGGCGTTGTAGTCCTGCGACGAGGTCGTGAGCCTCTGTTCGGACCTCGTTGTTCTGGAAGTTCGTTCCAACCTAAAAATAGCCGTCCGCGAATCCTGGCGTCTTAGGGGGTTCACGAACCTCGTTCGTATCCCAAACGGGAAGCGAGTGGTGGAACTTTTCAACGAGACTCTCCAACCCCAAGCGGGAAGCGAGGGGTGGGAATTCTTCCAAACGAGATTCTCCAACCCCAAGCGTGAAGCGAGGGGTGGAACTTTTCAACGAGATTCTCCAACCCCAAGCGGGAAGCGAGGGGTGGATCTTTTCAACGAGATTCTCCAACCCCAAGCGTGAAGCGAGGGGTGGAATTTTTTTTTTCAAACGAGATTCTCCAACCCCAAGCGGGAAGCGAGGGGTGGATTTTTTTTCAAACGAGATTTTCCAACCCCAAGCGGGAAGCGAGGGGTGGAACTTTTCAACGAGATTCTCCAACCCCAAGCGGGAAGCGAGGGGTGGGAATTCTTCCAAACGAGATTCTCCAACCCCAAGCGTGAAGCGAGGGGTGGAATTTTTTTTTTCAAACGAGATTCTCCAACCCCAAGCGGGAAGCGAGGGGTAGAACTTTTCAACGAGATTCTCCAACCCCAAGCGAGAAGCGAGGGGTGGGAATTCTTCCAAACGAGATTCTCCAACCCCAAGCGTGAAGCGAGGGGTGGAATTTTTTTTTTCAAACGAGATTCTCCAACCCCAAGCGGGAAGCGAGGGGTGGAACTTTTCAGGGAAGGAGCGTTTTTAGAAAAGCCTGCAATCCTTTATTTACCAACTGTGAGGGACAACGGGGTTTAGAGTTTCTACATGTAATATTTTTTGAGTCGCGCGACGTTCCACGTTTTGCTCAGTGCGCGCCCCTCGTCGTCCCTGAGTTTGAAAGCCCCGGGCGCGACTTCTTCTCCGAGGATGTAGGGTCCTTCCCAATTAGGGTCCAATTTTTCTCCTTCGGTGCGTCTTAGCACGAGGTTTCCCGTGGCCAAGAGGCGAGGTCTGACCTTCTTGTCGTGGTATACGGCGACACGTCGCTTGTATTCTCTAGAGCGCAGGTCCGCTACCTCGCGGATTTCATCTCGGAACTGCAGTTCGACCTTGAGGTTGGCCTCGTTTTCTTTTTCGTCGAAGTTGTGCACCCTTGCTAATGGAATTAGGGTTTCTACGGGAACGAGGGCTTCCGCCCCGTAGCTAAGAGCGAAGGGGGTCTCGCCCGTTGCGCGGCACGAGGTCGTGCGATACGTCCAGAGGACGAGTGGAAGTAATTCGGCCCAGCGGCCCTGTGCCATACCCAGGCGCTTTTTGAGGTCTGTCAAGATGCGGGCATTAACGTTTTCTACCTGGCCATTAGACTGGGGATGGGCCACGGAGGAAAATTTGAGGTCGATGCCCAGCTCAGAGCAGAAAGTCTGAGTTTCTTCGCAGTCGAATTGGGGGCCATGGTCGGTCATGATTGTCATGGGGACACCGAAACGGCAGACGAGGCTCTTCCATAGGAACTCGCAGACCTTTGCCCCAGTGATTTTTGCCATTGCCTGTGCTTCGATCCACTTCGTGAAGTAGTCCACGATGACCAAAATGTATTGCACTTGGCCAGCAGCTTTAGGAAAAGGGCCTAAAATGTCCATTCCCCACATTGCAAATGGGCATGGCGCGTGAATGTTGCGGAGGGGAGCCGTCGGGTTGTGCTGGACGTTCCCGTGTTTCTGGCACCCGACGCATTTTTGGATGTAAGCCCTTGCGTCTTGTCGGAGAGTGGGCAAGAAGTACCCCAAATGGACGATTTTGTGTGCCAAAGATCTCCACCCCGGGTGTCCCCCACAAACTCCCTCGTGGGCCTCGTAGAGGACGTGGTCCGTGGCCTCGGGCGGTATGCACAACAGGTTGGGTTCAGCGTAGCCCCGGCGATAAAGCTGGTCGCCGACGACGCAGTAGCGGGCAGCTTGCATTTTTAGTTTTCTGGCCAGCGCGGGGTCCTCTGGGAGGATGCCGCTTTGTATGTACCTCATCACCGGGAACCTTCAGTCCTCGGTTCTTATGGACATGACCTCGCTATTGACGCTTCGTGAGAGCTTTCTCTCCACCATTACGCGGTTTCCCACATCCAAGGGAAGCGCGGAGCCTAACCTGGCGAGGGCATCCACCTTTGTGTTTGAGGTCCGCGGGATTGACTCCACCGCAAAGGTTTCTAGGCATGAAACCAAGGCCTTGACTTTTGCTCGGTAAGCGGGCAGAAAACCTGTCCTGGTGTCGTATTGGCCGTTGAGTTGTCGTGCCACCAATTCGGAATCTGTGTAGACCTTGATTTTGCGGGCTCCGTTGAGTAGTGCCATCTCGATCCCGGCGATCATGGCCTCATACTCGGCGTCGTTGTTGGTGGCATCAAAGGCGAAGTTGATAGCATACTCTGTCTCGATTGAGGGGCCAGCGAGGAACACCCCGGCCCCGCCACCGGCGTCACATCGTGAGCCATCAACGAACACTTTCCATTCGTCCGAGATTGTGTCTGTCTCGGGGAAGGTGACCTCCACCATAAAGTCGGGGAGGGCTTGTCCCTTCATCGCGGTTCTCGGAAGATAATTGATATCGAACTCGGAGAGCTCGATGGCCCACTTGGTCATACGTCCGGAGAGAGCGGGCTGATGCAGAATCTGACGAAGTGGGAGGTCCAAAAGAACCTGGATGGGATGTGCGTGGAAGTATGGGCGTAGGCGCCTTGCGGCAGTCACTACAGCCAGCGCCATCTTCTCTGCCGGGGAGTATCTCTGCTCCGCAGGCTGGAGCACGCGACTCACAAAGTATACCGGGTGCATGGCCTCTCTTGTGAGCACCGCGCTGACGGTCTCGGAACTCACCGCCACATATAGTTGCAAATCTTCGCCCGCGTGTGGAGGTGACAAGGTGGGGAGCTTGGTGAGGAAGGTCTTTAACTCGGAGAAGGCTGTCTCGAGTCTCTCGTCCCAGACGAACTTGTCATTCTTTTTGAGGGCGGCAAAGAATGGGAGGGACTTGTCTGCTAGGCGGGAGCAAAACCTCCCCAAGTAATTTACAGCGCCGTTGAGTCTCTGTACCTCGGTACGAGATCGGGGAGACCTCATTGCAAGGATAGATTCTATTTTGGCGGGGTTGACGTCGATCCCGCGCTCGCTATCATGAATCCCAAAAACTTCCCCGAGGACACGCCAAAAACGCACTTCTCGGGGTTCAGGCTGAGCTGGTGGTGTCCGAGGGTGGTGAAAACCTCGGCGAGGTCAGCCAGGTGCTCCTCGGGGCCCTTGCTCCGTACCACGATATCGTCGACGTAGGCGGATACGTTCCTGTCCAGGTGGTCTTTAAAAACCCGATCGACGAGGCGTTGGAATGTGGCCCCTGCGTTCTTGAGGCCAAACGGCATGACCTTATAACAGTATGTCCTCCGCTGAGTGATAAAGGATGCCTCCTCCTCGTCACGGGGATTCATCGAGATCTGGTTGTACCCCGAGTAGGCGTCGAGGAAACTCAAGACCTCGTGCCCAGCAGTCGAATCCACAAGTGCATCGATCGAGGGCAGGGGGTAGCTGTCTTTGGGGCATGCCTTGTTGAGGTCTTTGAAGTCTACACACATCCGCCACTTGCCGCTGGCCTTTTTGACCAACACGACATTGGACAGCCATTTCGGATACTGGACTTCGCGTATGAAATCTGCGGCCAGCAGCTTGGCCACCTCTTCATTTGCGGCGGTTGCCCTTTCTTCGTTCATTTTTCTTCGACGCTGCACCACAGGACGAATGGCGACGTCGATGTTCAGGGAGTGCTGGGCCAGGGTCCGAGGCACACCTCAGAGATCTTTTGCAGTCCAGCGAACACGTCGCGGGACCCAGCAAGCAGGGCCTCTAGTGACGCTGTTGCATCCCCAGTGAGGCAACCCCCGAGGTAGATCTTTTCTGATTTGTTCTCGAAGGGGGTAATCACCCTTCTTTCTGTCTCGGGAGTGGGTATTGTGAAATCCCGGACCTCGAGGTCTGCTTCACCCGAAGTCTCTACCATGAACACAGAGCATTTTTGCTTAGCCGAGGTCATGTAGCAGACGCGGCCCTCTTCTTGGTTGCCCTTCACTTCTCCGACACCTACGTTGGTGGGGAACTTCATTTTCAGGTGGTAGATGGAGACCACCGCCTGGAATTTCATCAAGGAGACTCTCCCGATGATTGCGTTGTAGGCCGAGGGCAGGTGCACCACCGTAAACTCTATTACCTCGGTTCTCGTTGTCGGGCCGGTACCGAGGGTCATCCACAGGTCTATGAGACCAGCGACATCGACCTCGTTTCCCGAGAAGGAGGTGAGCTTCCCAGCGTAGGGCCTCAAGGATGTCGCGGAGATCCCTAGCTGCTCGAAAGCGCCAAAATACATGATGTCCACGGAGGAACCCGTGTCCACCAGTATTCGCTTCACTATTTTCGAGCCCAACTGAGCGTGTATCACCAGGGGGTCGGAGTGGGGCATATGGAGCCCTTCGGCATCTTCTGTCGTGAAGGTCATACCCACGTGGGACCGTGAGGTTTGTGTCACGCTGTATACCGAGGGCTCATGGTGACTTGCCTCGCGTATCTTTTTCTTTCCGCCTGGCTCGAGCCCGCCAGCGAGGGTCCGCCCGAGATGGTGTTGATGTACCCATCGGGCGCCGCGGCTTGTCCGGAGCGCGACTGCCTTGCCGGAGCTTGTTGTTCTGTGTTGCTTGGTCGGGACCGGGTTGGTTCCTGCTGCACGAGGTTGGCCCCTAACGCGGGGTTGTCGCGCTTTTTCTCGTTTGGGTTGTAGGCGGGGCCACCTTTGCCTCTGTAACCTCGTGGCTTCCCGCCGAAGCAGCTCCATCCTCCACCGCCACGGTTGTCGTAGCGGTTGTTGCTTCTATTGTCGTTGTTGCCTCTGTTATTGTTGTTGCTTTTGTTGTTGTTGTTGCTTTTGTAATCGGCACGCCGGTCGTGAGTTTGCGTCATGTACGCGTCCCTCGCGACCGGCGCAGCCACCTTAGCTTTTCCCTTAACCTCGGTCACGATTTCCTTGTCGGTCCTCGGTCGCGAGCTCTGGCTGGCAGCGTCCTCGGCGTAGACCTGTGCCGTGATCCGAGCACACAGGCTCTCATATGTGGTCGGATTTTTGAGAAAAATGCGACATTTGAAATCCCCCTGGCGAAGGTTGCCCATGAGGATGTCGCGGACCGAGGCCTCGTCGATTTGCGCGATCTCAGCGACCGCGGTGGTGAACCTCGTAAAAAAGGTACCCAGCTTCTCGTTTTCCCCCTGCTCGATGCCACGGAGATCGCGCATGTTCTTCTTGCGCTTTCTCGAGCCGTTGAAGTTCCCGACGAAGGACTCGCATAGCTGGGAAAACGAGGCTATCGACTCGACCTTAAGGCTGGTGAACCACGTCATTGCCGCTTTGTCCAGAGTGGTCGGAAAGATCCGACAGAAAATGGCGTCATTGTAAGAGTTGACGTTCATCTGGACGGCGTAGTGTTTTATGTGGTCCTCGGGGTCGGCCGTGCCGTCGTAAAGTCCCATTTGTGGCCAATGGAAACCTTTGGGCATGTGTGCCTCTTGGATCTCGGGTATGAAGGGATTCCTGTATCCACTCTCGACGGATGGGCGAGCAGACTTCGACTTTGACCTCGCCAGAGGGCGTGGCGCGCTTGCCGCCGTTTCGGACAGCTCCATGTCACGCCTCTCTGCACGTCGCGAACGGGATCGTGAGATCTGCATCGGATCTCGGGAGGGTCTCTCCGTGGTAGATCCGTTCGTGGGCGCCTCCTGCCCCGACATATAGCCCGGGACATATGCGGGCACGTACTCGGAGTGAGGTTGCCCCTGGGAGGGGATCGGGGCGTATGGGGGAGCTTGGCCCTGTTGGTACTGCCCGTACCCCGGATAGGGATACTGGTTGAAAGGAGCGCCACCCTGTTCATACCCCTGGAACGGGTATGGGTTTTGTAGGATGTTGTATGTCCAGCCTGGCGGGACCACAAAAGAGTATCCTGACGGACATGCCGTCGTCCATGGAGGGGTCTCAGCCATATTGTCGGGATGTTGGGGGAAGAAATTGTTTGGACAAGCCATTATGAGGGGGTTTTAGGAATCAAGGTTTGCACCAAAATGGGAAGCTGCTTAGGATGAAGAGGTTCCCACAGACGGCGTCAGTGATGAAACCCGAAATAACGGCTACGCTACGAGACAAGAAACAAAATTATTATATTTGAGTGCAAACACTTGCTCCTTTATTTATGATTTTTCCGTGGTTGCGAGGTTACAAACCTACGAGGTTGATGTACAACTTCGAGAATCACACCTAGACCTCCTACAAGGTTCCGAGATCGCACCTATTGTTGCGAGGTCGATTCTAGGGCGAGGTAGATTTGAGGATATGATGTAGGGAGTTTTGTGAGTTTCTGTAGTGAGGTTTTAGGCGTGAGCGAGGTCCCTGCGCGACTTCGGGGTCTTTCTGTGGGTTTCTCCTATCCGTAGCGAGGTCTTTTGACGATGTTCCAATCACGTCGATCTTTAACAAGCAAGAGGGTTCTTGAGTTCAAGTGGTTTTTCGACCCCTTCTTCCTACGAGGTTCTTCTCTATTTATAGAGAATTGGGGGGCCGAGTTTAGGCCAATGTTCGATGTGGGATGCTCGAAATAAGGGTTTTTGATTGGTGCATGAGTGAGGTCACTTGTGATTGGTTTGGGAGTGAGGTTGCTGGTGATTGGTTCGGGAGTGAGGTCGCTTGTGATTGGTTCGAGCGGGCGGGCGTATTAGTAGAGTCGGTGACGAGGTCGAGACCTCGTCCCGGGATGTTTGAGAGACCTCGCATCCGTCGGGAGTTTTGTTTTTAAATAACCGAGCATGGACGTGGGTCCCTAATTTGCCTATGGGGGTCCTCCTGGGCCCACTTTTTACTTTTACTGTTTTGGACATCATCAGACAAAATAGACACCAAGAAGACGAGGTTAAGGAGGCCGGAGAAGAGAGTGCCTGAGAGAAGGAATGGAAGGGAGAAATTTTCGATTGGATGAAACTGTTCGGGAAGGAAACGGAGAGGATACAGTTTGAGAGAAGATGATTAATTCGTCAGATTGTAATTTAGGAGAGAAGATGAGAAGTTTTAGGATACAAGGCAAGAACGTGGTCGAAGAAGTTCAGAGAAGTTAACGGAGGGTTGAATTTGGAAGAGAAGAAAAAAGAAAAAAAATAGGCTTAAAAAATAGACACGTGACAAAAGGAGAAGGCTGAAAGCCTAATTGCTTTAATTAGTTAATAGGATGTCTAGGAATTGAAAATTGAATAAAAGGGGTAGAGTTTCACTGTTTTGCACATATATTTTATATTAAATAAAACTGTTTTTACTTAGCTTTACTAATATGTTTCATTTTACAAAAATAAAAACAAAGTATTTAAGTGGGAAAATAGGTCATAGTTAAATATAAATAACTTAAAAAGATTTTTTAGTTATATTTACTATTTCAAAATTATAAAATTTGAAGTGGTATCATATTATATTTGCTGTATTTATTATATAAACTTCTGAATGATATATTGAATAACAACAATTTTTATTTTTCTTTATACAAAATACATATTATACACAATTTGGTATCTTTACATATAAGTGTTAAATTTGATGATTAATGTAAATTTTATATTTTTTGTATGATAAAAGGTTAATATATGTTGTTATTATATTTCTTATATGACCTTATAGATTTATAATGTGTATCAAACTACCAATGTATGTATCCCTAAATAATTAGGACGACCTATTTCCTTCTGTTCAACGGGTTGACCTGAGCCTTAAAAAAATCAATCAACTTATGATTCGACATGTAACTCAGTTTAAGGATCGAGTCACGGGTCAACCCGGTTGGCCAAGTCAAATGGGTCAAAATAATACATTTGACTCGTTGACCCACTTGACTCTTTGATTCATTTGACTTGATTTTGTGTTATTTTAACTCGTTTGTCTTATTTAAGGGAAAAAGGCTAACTTAACTAGTTCAAAGAATTTAGAATATTAATTATAATGATTAAATATTATTTTACTATTATAAAAAATATTAAAACTAATAACATTACGGGTTGCGGGTTTTACGGGTCAACTCGGAACCCGTAATCTCAAAAACATTGACTTGTAACTCGATCCGTAAATTCCGGATCGAGTCAGATTACGTGTCGTCGGGCTATTTGAACAACCCTAACCCTCCATGACTTCTTTTACAAATTGCAAACAAGTCTCTCATTTGATTATTCCCCAGATTAAGGATCATCGGGGTATTTGAACAACCCTGGCCCTTCATGACTTCTTTTATTAAAGAGTCTCTTGTTTGATTAAACACCCCACTCCCTCGCGAAAGATTATGAGATCACCAGTAACGACTTATATAGATAATGGCTGAAAAGCTAAAATACATATCCCCATAAAAAGCGATTTTTAAAAATGAATGCTTCATTTTAACTAATACTCTCTTCGTTAAGGTAAAATTGTCATTTTAACTTGATAACCTTGTTTAATAAAAGTTGTCATTTAACTTATTTTAAATCTTTTTTTCCATAATATTCCTATTAATTAAAATTATTTACATAAATCTACAAAATAAGGTAAAAATATCTTAACAAGATTGAGGATATTTAATTCAATCGATTTCTTTCTTAATTTTTAAGATAAATTTTAAAATGACAAATTTACCTCAATGGAAGGAGTAATAATTTTATGAAATTCTATTGTTTTTGTCTCATCAATGTCATCATATATACTGAAAAATTTATACTAAGAATTTTACTATATGTTTTGTGTCCAATCCAAACCAATCAGGCAATCAGTAGTAACACAGGGTGCAAATTAACGTCAAATTTAGGCTAGAGACAAAACTCAAATGGACCATTTTGCAACATTTTTAAAACATTGGGAAACTTTATCAGATAGAACTACAAGTTAGGGAGCATTATACAACGGCCCTGAAAGATTAGGAACCAAAATACCATTTCACCCAAAATTTATAAATAGTCAACTGCCGTTCACACACAGACTACAGCGACTTTGTTGAAGGTTCGTTCGCCAGTGGTCGCTGTTCATCCGCGGGGGGCAATCTATGATTGCTAAGACGGCTGAGCTTTCAAATTTCAACCTACTATAACGATTTCCATCTTTATTAATTTTCCCATTTCAAAATCAAAACCCTCAATTTCGCGCCCCTTTACAGGTAGAATCAATCGCATTCCACCCTCGTCTGTGCTTCTATTTTTTGTATTTTTAATGCTTACCTTTCGATTGATTGCTTTATTTGGTCCGCTATGATCGTGAAATGGTTGAATCAAGCGTGCGTGATTTATAATAGATGATTTCCGAGTGTTGTTGTGTTTGAATCTGTCTGCGATTGGAACAGAAGATGTTCTTTGTGGGTGGAAAAAGAAGTAATGCCTGTGAATTGAGACCTATAGTGGAACAAAATTGATCACATTGTACATTAGAATTGAATCTTATTTCATTGACATGGAAGTTTGATTTACATCATTTATTTCTTCCTTTAAAAAGGAAAATTCTGTAGTGATTTATCCTTCTATTTCAATCTTTGAGATATAAGATCAGCAGACAAATAGTCAATTAGGAGTATTTTCTTGGCCTGTTGTAATTGAAGTTTAGAATAAGTTTGTAGTCCTTTCCCTGCAATGGCTGATGGAAACACTGTTACCAACTCAACTCTGAGTATAAGTTTAACTTGTGAGTTCATATACTCTGTGCTTTATTTCCAGTTTCACGCCTTAGAGGATGTTGATGGGTCGATCCGATGCTCTTCCTGAACTTAACTCCCAAAAGGATTTATTACTTCCTGAAAACATTTCTGAAGAATTTGTTGAGGATGAAGAAGTTGATAGTTCTAGCCAGATGCTGTACATTGCCTCCTGTGATGAGCTTGCTGATAGCTACCTCAAGTATGATACAATTATATGGGTTTCCATCTCTTTGTTGCTTGTACTTGCCTGGGGAGCTGGAGTTATTATGTTGTTGTACTTGCCCTTCAAGAGATTTGTACTTAGGAAAGATATTTCTTCGCGTAAATTGTGTGTTACTCCCACAGAAATTGTTTACAAGGTATGGAGCTACCTCATGGTGCCAAGTCTTTGTTCAATTAACAACTGGTAGTACTATTGATGACTTGGTTGTTGCAGGTTACGAGACCTTCATTTATACCTTTTTGGAGAGAGGCGAAAATTGAAAGACGTGTACCTTTGTCCTTGGTTATTGATATCATAATCGAACAAGGTACTCTCCTTAACCTTTCTTGGTATAATAGTTTTTTCGTATGATATCCTTCATATGTTACAATGTATGTTGTTTAATCTCCTTCTATAATGACTGAAGACAATGCTCAGCTTTGCCACCTCATTAATCAAGTATCAAATCAATGCTCTACTACTGTCTAAAGGCAAATATTTTTATACTGATCATCAACAGTAGGTTATAATAGTCAATAGTTTCCTATTTGTTAAAAGTTGAATGGCTTTGATCATTTTTTTTTAATGTGTTATCATAGGTTGGTTGCAGTCAATATATGGACTTCATACCATCAGAATTGAAAGCATATCATGTGGAAAAGCAGCTCCTGTGGATGTCTTACAGGTTCAAGGAGTTTCTAGTCCAGGGCTTTTGAGGAAGGTATGGAGATTAAGATAATACTTAAATTTCTAAGATAATTCTTTCCTATGATATGTTTTCATAGACCCTACTCATGAGTCATGCCTTTCAGGTGATTATTGCTGAAGCTTCAAAAGTTGTCCAAGAGTCAGTCATAGCTTTAAAACTTGCACCTCATGCCAGTGAACCTGATTTGATGGGTCGTATGGTATCCTTCTCTGAGTCATCCGCTGTTCTGAGATCGCCCTCTATGAAGGTAATAACAGTTTAGAAAGGGAGGGAATTTGAGCTCTCTTATTCCCTTTGCAAAGATTTCGCATTTTTAGATCTTGTAAAATACAACCTGTAACATGCATGCTTATTTGAATTGTGGTTCAAATCTTATGCGCGTGTTTTGTGTATACTTCCAGAAGCCAACTAATTGAACATGGATGTAGTATTGTAGTAGCTTTCTACTACTGTAGATTGCAGGTATATTAATGTATCGTAGTTTTTCTCTTTCTGTCTCATCCATTTTCACAGGTCCCTGGTTCACCACGCCCCACTTCCATGGTATCCGGGGATTTTCTGTTGTATAAGCTCGACGAAGTAAACAAATCTGTAAAGGTACTTGTCTTTTCTCAATATATATACACTAAAAAGTTCATCTAGTTAATGGATATATCTTGAAAGGATTGGTTATTACTAGATACTATTGCTTCAAAGCAAGTACAAATTGAATGGTTATTTGGGGTATGGATGCTTCCGCTCTTATTATACTCTCACTTGAGCTTTCTATTGGTCAAAATCTGAGTTTCCCAACTCCATATGATCAGTAAATTGTGAAACTGTCCAAAACTGTCAAAATGATATTTTGTTTTTGTAACCAGCTTCCTATTTTGGCTCTGGATCTAATTATCAACATCATCTTTTTGATTAATAGAGAATCGAGTCACTCATTGAGAAGAGCCGCCTTCCTTCCTCTGATACAGCCGAGTAAAACTAGACTTCACCACCTTCTTCATCTTACATCAGACTCGGCCTTCATGTAAATTGGAGGGAGTTAGTTAATAGTTATATGCTCTTGCATTGTGCAGACAATGCTTTTTTTTTTCCCTATCAACTACAGAAGCTAGATGAACAACTAGGCAGATAAGTTCTTCCTCGCACACCCTTGATTGCTGTACAGATTTCACATTGAAGAAGCTCGGTATAATATCAATTTGAGCCACAGCGGATATGAGCATGTACATTCATTCATTGTTTCATTAAATATGTTGCATGTAATCATATTTTCTGAATAGAGTTTACTCTGTCTTTGTATTTTTCTCTACCAAATTCCAAAGTGGTTGTAATCTCTATTCAGTAGTACAGACTATTTATATTTTGGCTGAAACTTGCTCAAGTGACAAACTAGAATATACATCCTCTTTGATAACTACTGAAAATAAAGTCATGTATCTTAAACAACAACAACAACAATAACATCTACCCAGTTGGAACTCGGTACAATTCTATAGGAACAAGTGGAGAAGACCATGGGCATAAAAAGGAGCATGATCTGAGTCCCAATCTAGGTAGTGATTCAGTTAGGTTGGGCATAAAAAGGAGAAGACCATGGGCACAATTCTATAGGAACAAGTGGGCTACTCCAAATACCAAGGCCACTGGAGAAGATGTGGTGCTGCTCTGACTCTGGAATTTCCTTGAACAAACTCAG
The DNA here is from genome assembly GCA_964016875.1 of Fallopia convolvulus. Taxonomy (NCBI): domain Eukaryota; kingdom Viridiplantae; phylum Streptophyta; class Magnoliopsida; order Caryophyllales; family Polygonaceae; genus Fallopia; species Fallopia convolvulus. The sequence goes on from OZ024737.1 coordinate 36,783,919, forward strand.
TATTTTACTTGTCCCAGACCGAGGATTCATAGCCGTGAACTTGTCATGCATCACATATGGATGACAGATCACGTCCCGATTCCAAGGGTTTGGGGCCACCAGTAGTAGGCCGGTTTCATGACCCAAAGACGGAACCCGAAACTCCCCTTCGAAAGACCAACACCCTGACTTAGAAGAATCTTGGAGCCGCCACACCGACAGCCTATCATAACCGCCGTGACACCGCTCTATCTCACAGTACTTCAACATCTCTTCCTCGCCCGAATAGATGAGGCTCGAATATGGAATGCATTTATCCTTGGGCAAGGGGATCCGCTCAAACCGGTCCGGGCTATTATAGGGATCATAAGTCAATATTGTATTCGTGGTACGGTCTAACCAGTGCAACTTCCCCCTGTAAGCAAAGCAACCAAAGGCTGAATTAGGAAGCCAGCCGATTTCTCCCGGGCAAAACACTTTCCATGTAGCCCAACAGCCAGTATCCGAAGAGAATACATCTACTCTAGTGTATGCATTTCTATGGGGAGGACGATACTCGTGTATAAACTTGGGGAAAATACCCACAACTTTGTATGTCAGGAAGGCATAATGATCATCACAGTCACGCTGCCTTGTGACGAGAGCAAACTTAAACCCGGGATGAAGCAATGGCTTCGGGTCAGGAATGTTTACACATTGCTTGGTGAGGGGGTTTGAGACAAAGAGACCAAATCGAGGCCCCTTCGGAAGGCGTTCGAATTCAGAGAGTATCAAACCGTTGCTGGAAGACAGGATCTGTTGGCCACCATCATACTGTAGGCGTAACGAGTTTACAGAGATACAACAAGGAAATTTTTACTTTAGTAAAAAAAAAATTGCTATCATAAACCGGGAGAACTTGTAGATTGCAAGCAAATTTTTACTTAAACCCCCCAAAACAAAACCTATAAAAATTCAATTCATGCATACCTTTCTTTGTTTCCTTCTTCATTCTTTTAATGAATCGAATTTGACACTTTTGATTGAGCTATAGTGCAAGAGATCTCTCAAGTTCATGGTAGATTTCCCCCACAAATGTGTTTAGTTGCTTGAGGCGATTGTGCTTTGCGGCGTTTCGGTCAGAGAAGAAGGTTGAAGATGATGTGAGATGTGATTTTTAGGTGAGGGAAATTTTTGTCCTGCCAACATAATTTTTATTATTATTATTACGTCTCGTGCCATCAAAACTTACGCCGTCTCTTATTTGTATTTTTCACATGGAGATTCACTCTTACATCTGTCAATAAATTTACTTATCATCTATTTGTATTACAAATTTAATGTATTAAGTATTTAAGTTGCATTAATGTTGTGATCTAAACAAGGGCTTAATAGATCATCCTTTTAAGTCTTTCTTGCAAATGGATCATTGACTTGTTCAACTACCATTCCATCACATGGATTATTAACGTGTCCAAATGTACGATGTAAATACACTTCAATTGGTGGAAAAAAGTGATAAACTCACTATACTATAAGCTTGTTGAACAATTGTTGTTGTCACTTGGTGTCCATAATACCCCGGTAAGTTGGAGCATTGAGAGACATGTCCAACTTGAGCAAGATCACGATATTTGTTTGAAGGAAGAACCCTAGTTATCACATCAACTAACTTGTTTTGAGTAGGCAAATATGACAACTAAACCAATCATTCCATCATTTTCCCCTAATAAAGTGATTATTAATATCTATGTGTTTGGTCCTGTCATGAAATAGGGGACATCGTGCAATTCGATCCGTAGAGCCGACGTATTGTCATAATAGAGTGTAACAAGAGTCGTGACGAAGAAACTCAATTTTTTGAAGAAGACCAATTAGCGATGTCATTTTAAAGGCAGCTTTTGACATGTATATATTGATATTTAGTCTTAGAAAAGCTTTTAGAAACCATGACTTGCTTCTTAGAATGCCAACAAGTAACTAACTTGTGAGAAAGGACAAGATGCCCAATTTGAATCAGATTATGCATGTATCATGAGATTGGATCCAACTTAAAATAAAAGACGATAAGGAGTTCGTTTGATATAATTGAGTACATGAATCAAGGCCTTAACTTGAGTTGTATGTGGCTTTTGAATAAATTGACTTTAAACTTGAACAACAAATAAAATACTTGATCGAGTATGTGTGCAATAATTCAACCTCACTAAGAGAGTGCGGAACAAAAGTAGAAAGGAGTTTTGGATGCGCCTCATCCTTATCCATTCGACGATTAAAAGGCGGTTATCGACAGTTACTGTCTCTTGTTGGACATTTTTTTGACATTTTTTTGGATTCCATGGTCAACGCCTCTTGCCCATAAAAGGCATGCCTTGGGCTTCCACTTGGACATGTTCGAATTAGAGAAACTACATCTCTATTTCGTGTTTACTTAGCCAAATTCAAAATCACAAGTCGTTCTTATGAGTTCTTTACCCAAATCGTAACAGTTTGATAGTTTTATCTCACAAAAGATTTGGCGGTAACCTCGGGCAAGAAAAAAGGGCCAAATACTTTTATCGGAAAGACATTGATAGACTCTACCATATATCAAGTCATATCACACTTTGAGTACATGTTTGCACTAGCCTTAACCTAATGACATCCACAGAAATAACAATCGTATGGGTTCGTCAACCTAGCAGGTTAAGCGTACCAACTTTTTTATAATTATTAAAAGAATATTTTAATTAAATACTATTATTTAAAAATAAACATATAGTTTTTATATATTTGAATAGAAAATATATTACAATATTTAAAATAATTGGTATAATTTTTTAGATTCGTTCAACTCAATAAATTTCAGATTCTAACCCAATCGAGCTCAAATTAGTCGGATTCGAGTCTTTTTATGATTCATTGATTTTCAGATTGAACCCTAAAAATTTCAGACTATTCAAATCGGGTTGTCTGGTCTAGTTGTGTCTCTAGCCTCTAGGTATCTTTCATCTAGATACTCCCTCTAAGCAATAATATAGGTTGTTTCACCTATTATTACACTTTTTAAGAGAATCATTATTTAAATTTATTAATTTTTTTTCTCAATCTTACCCTTAAATTAATTTTTCACCGTCCATTTTAACCAATAAGTGAACACGTTTAGTCGATAAAAACAAATTGTAATAACACTTTTCATAACTCACTCATTATTATTTACTTAGAAAACTAAAACGACATATAAAATTGATCAAAATTTAAATTCTAAAACGACTTATAAAGCTGATCGAAGGAGGTATTTGTCAATCAAAATCAATTTAATTAATTATAAAATATGTTTTTTTGGTAGTAAATTATAAAAGATGTTGATATCCCAATTTTCACATCGTTTATTAAGATGATTGATAGGGACAATTTCATTGCTCTTTAATTAGAAAAGCTCGTCCAACACACAAAGTGCGCGTCTTTGCGAGAGAGCGAGCCAGCCGGTGAAGATGAGCAAGAAGAGAGTGCTGGTGGTGGGAGGCACCGGCTACTTGGGACAACACCTCCTCCAACTACTTTCAGACTCCGAAACGACGTCGTACGATCTGGCCTTCACCTTCCATTCCACTCCTCCTCAGCAGCTCCTCCAAGCCATTCCCCATTCCCTCTCCTTCCCCGTCGATCTTGCAACTGGCGATGGCTTCGATTCCATTCTCCACTCCTTCGACCAGGTTTTCTCACTCAATTATTTGATTTCTCTGTGGAAATTCCTTTCATCTGAGCTTCAGATTGTCACGCGTATATACGATTTTGCTAAATCAGTTATTCATAGTCTGCTTATGCACTTCATGTACAAATATGTCTGCTTGGATCGTAATTCATGACCCTGAATGCAAGTATGCAATCATACAATTTTTGAAATTCTAGACACTTTCGAATGAATTGGATAGGGTAAGCTCTTTAACAGTTAATTTTTTAAACGATTCGTATAAAGTGAGATGCAGCTGGTATCTTTGCGTAAGTATTAACGTGGATAAATGTTAGGGTAATAAGTTCTACCAAAAAAAAGTTCTACCAAAAAAAATGTTAGGGTAATAAAAAAATGTTAGGGTAATAAGATTTAGATACTTCATATCAAGTATGGAAATACTACTTGATAGTAAGTATTACATTTACATCAATGATTCTAGTGTAAATTTATTTTGAGTTTGTAATCTTTAGATTTCAAGCTAGTGAAAAATGAAACTGTTTTTTAATTGTGAAATGCCAGCCGGATGTGGTCATTAATTGTGCTGCAATCTCCGTTCCTCGTGCTTGCGAGACAGATCCCGCAGCTGCAATGTCCATCAATGTGCCTTCCTCTCTCGTGAAGTGGTTATCTGGTTTTAAAGAGAAAAATACTCTTCTGATTCACCTTTCAAGTGATCAAGGTAGTGTGTTTACATTTACACTATATGACATTGTTAATACCAACTCACTGTTCAGTATTCACTATACAATTACCATGTTCCAGATACTCTTACTAGGTCATTGCTTAGGAGAATTGGGCTTACCATGCCTATATTTTTTCCCTTTTCATTTTCTCAGCTGATAGAAGTAATTTCAGTCAGGAATCATAATTTCAGCTGCAATCTTTTCTGTACGTGATTAAAGAGTAAGTAGCTTCCAAGCAATTGTTGATTGGGAGCTGCTATGTGTTCTGAGTTTGAGTTTTTTAATTCAATATGACATAGCCAAACATCTTATACCAATGACACATTAAAATGCTTCAAGGCTCTTGCAAGCTGCGTTTGCAATTGTCAATCTAGGATGTCACTATCTTCTGCTACTGGAATCTTATTATGTTTATTATTAGTTTGTTGGAGTTGTATTGATCGAATGGCCTATTCTGAGATATAGTCGGTTTTTCTTAGAGGGAGAATTTTCAATTGATGACTTATTTCCTGATGAGCCCTTTTGTTTTCATGACGGTCAGTATATGAAGGGTCCAAATCGTTCTACAAAGAGGAAGATGAGACTATTCCAGTAAATGTTTATGGAAGATCAAAAGTGGAAGCTGAGAAGTTCATATCTGCCAATTGGTCTAACTTTGCAATTTTAAGAAGCAGTATCATCTTTGGCACCCAGACATTGTCACCTATTCCAAAGTCACTTCCAATTCAGGTGTGGATTAGACAAGAATGGCCCGTTTTCATGTTTTCTAGTTATTTTTTTCTGAAAAACTTGTCATGAATGACTCGTGTTAACGCTTGTGCTTGGAAATTACTATGACTTTGCAAGCTAATTTGTCCATTTCTCCGTGGTTTGTCTATCAGTGGATTGATAGTGAACTTTCTAAAGGAAACAAAGTCAACTTCTTCTACGATGAGTTCCGTTGCCCAGTATATGTCAAAGATGTTGTAGCTGTCATTTTAGCTTTGACAGAAAGGTGGTTCTCAGGTATACTGTTTATTTTCTGCCTAGTTGGTGCTCCTGCTCAGTATTTGTTCCTTGCAAAAAGGGTATTAGCCTTAAACATGCTGTGTGATTGTGGAGCTTTCTCAGATGGTAAGCAAATGCAGTTATTGCTAAACCTTGGCGGGCCAGATAGGCTATCACGTGTTCAGATGGTGCAGACTGTAGCTGACATTAGAGGATATGACTCCTCATTGATCAATGCTGTATCTGCTGCATCGGTTCGTCTCTCTCCCAAAGCCTTCTTACTTTTGTTTACTGAGTTCATACCAAATGCATTTAGGAATGTGAAATCCATAGTATACTAGTTTTGACCTGTAAAACATTGTAGCCAAAATCCAAAATGGCCCTAACCCAATTAACCCACAAATTGCTGGGTTTGTTGGATCGAGTTTGGGTGAATCATAAAAAGAAATTATAATATTAGCTCTTTAAGAATAATCAACAAAAAAATCTTATAGAAAATGGTGTTTTCAATTAGGTTAACCTGAACATGACCTGTAATGTAACGACCGGTTTTGTAAGCCAAAAATGACAAGAACTTGTAATTGACTTAAAACCCAAAGTAGAGCCTGGATTTGCAAGCTGTAACTCACTTGGGTATGAAAGATCATGTTGTCAAAGCAATAGATCTTCGTTTTACTGTATGTTTATTCTTGTTAATCTTGATTCTTTAGGTTGATCGTGGTGTGAAGTCTCCATCTGACATATCCATGGACATTAGTAAGCTTGTTGAAACATTTGGCATATCGCCTACTCCTTTCAAAGATGCTGTGAAATCAACACTTGAATCTGCGGCCACTTCCTGAGACAATCACGAGCTCTCCCGAGATTCTTTTGATATACACCTATTACATATTGTCTTTTCATTTCCTCTGTACGCCTTAACTGTTGTATGATTTGTTATCATGTTAAAATATACAACCAAACATCAGGTTTGAATTTTTTTTGTTGCACAGTTTATATAATACAACTATACAAAGATCATTTCGGTTTTTAGCTGCCATTTAAGGTCTAGCTAGTTATATATTGTTCAAATTGAGGAGGCAGGAATTTTCACATCATGGCCTGTTTTTATCTACTTTCTGTAGGTGTGAGCACCTTAATAAATGCACATAATGGTGGAGCAAGAAGTCTAATATTGCAAATGAGGAGCTTCCCACATTGGAAGTTTGTGCAATTGAGTCCCAACATATATTAGGCCTCTTACCAGCTCATTATTGAATTAAGCTAGAGCATGGACACCCCTCGCGCGCGCCGCCGTCCGGCCGGCTCGGGCCGATTTATTTTTTAGGCCAATGAAGTATGCGGATTAACATTATCCGATTGTTTCTTCCGCAACTTCTTTTCAAAGTTATTTGTTTTAACTGAAAGATTTACTTATGTCAAATCCGATTTTTTAGCCATATCTTTGACTGAAAACGTGGAGGTTGAGAAATTTTATCTGATAAGTGGGAAGTTTCTAACAAACTGATTTGAGAAGTTCAGCATAAAAGGAGACGTGGTTTTCTTCACAAAATACACGATTTACAGTTCTTTTCTCTCTACGTTCTAAAACTGCTCTAGCTTTGTTGTTCTGAGTTCTGTGAGCTCCCGACCCTCTCTTACTGGTGTGCACCGGTTCGAGAAGGCGCTGTGCGAACCTTGGGGGGCAACCGCCGCTATCTGATTGCACCTGTGTCAGGGCGTAATTGCTTCTAAGGCAGTGGCTCGTCCACGACGCAGCGATTCCAGTTTTACATATCAAACCAACGGCCCACATTTCTATCTTTGTCTACTGTTTTCGCCCTTTGCAGCGTTTTTGATTCAACACTTTCATTATGACTTAGCCTGTGGAGTAATAATCCGACCAAAATAACGTGTGTTTGGAGTCATTTATTAAACAAACTCTCACCTGGAAATATGTAGTTGTGGTTGATTATTTCCTCAAGCGACAATTAAATTTTATTTTTGGTGAACTCAAACCACAATTAAATACTGATTGCTTAGAAATTTACGATCATTACTGGTCTGAGCTTTAAACTAAGTGACATCAAAGGTCGAAGTGATTCGATCTAATGTGCAATCTTTAGATGGGTCGAAACATTCGAAACCTAAGCTGTTAATTGAATAGAGAGGCCCCGTATGAATTCATTCTTTTCCAAGCGCAATCTTTAGATGGTCGAAACATTTCTTCATAATTTGTGTTCAATCATGTATATCATAATTTTTTTGCAATATATTTTGTTGAACCATTTTTTTTTCAATATTTTAAAAATATACAATATTACGAAATATGATGAAATGGGAGTAAAAATAATTGAATTATACTTGCCTTCGGGTATTTGAGTCAACGGTTATACCTTTGAATAGTACTCAAGTTCACCATGAGCGGCAATTTACCCATTCTTCTCTAAAATTGGTGATTAGTAACTAATTCTCATGTCCAAATAATAAAGTACAAACATATCAATATTAACAATTTTTTGTGTTTTATGAACTAAATGATTAAAATGTTTTTTTTTTCCAATGAGAATAAAATAAAAATAACTCCCCGATAGATAAAGGCTGTACATCTTGGCGCTTGTAGGTGGGTTGGACTTTTGCGACTGAGAATCATCTTCCCAAAGGTAAGCTTCTCAATAACCCTAGTTTTTTCCTTCTGTAATTTCAATGACTTCTCATTCCCGATTTGAATAATACCAAATCCAATTGAAATTCGTAACCGCTGATCCGATCCTTCTTTTCAATTTACAGATTAGGTTTTCGAATGTCCTTATCGAGCTAATTTCTTCTATACTCTTCAACGTCGTCAATTTAGTCTGATCCATTTAATTGCTTGCTTATAGAGTAGCGGAGATCTAAACAAAGAGAGTGGAGAATGGGAGGAGGTGAACATGGTCACGGAGAAGGCGCTCATGCTGATTTCAGGACTAAAGTATGGAGTATGCCTGGTGGACCCTTCTGTCGTCCCAAGCACTGGAGGCGCAACACTGCCATTGCCTTGGCCGGAATCTTCCTTGTTTGCGTTCCCCTCGCCATGAAGTCTGCCGAGCTGGAGGTTTGCCTCTCTCTCATCCCTCTCCCTTAATTGTGATTTAGTATCGGTTTTTTTGGTGCAGTGTGATTTAAAATCGTAACTGTACTTTTATGGCTGAATTTTGTTTGTACAAGATGAAGTCTATAGTCTTCCTTTGGTGCTTTACAATGAATTTGGACTTAGTTTTTCATTGTGATTTAAGATGAATTTGGACTTAGTTTTTAATTGGACTTAGTTTTTAATTGTGATTTAAGATGAATTTAGTTTGTTTAAAGTAAGTTGCTATATCTTGTTTGAGGTGTGCTTGTACAAGATGAAGCCTGTAGTTTTCTTTTGGTGCTTTACAGTGAATTTGGACTGGTCTTTCATTGGGATTTAGGATGAATTTCGTCTGGTTGATGCGAGTTGCTTCATCTTCTTTGGAGCATGTTAGTGTCTGGTTTGGGTTTGATTGAATTTTATGTAGCTGTGATGTTTAGGTATTGGCTTGTCTGGTTTCTGCCATGTGAAAAACTGGAAATGCGTCCTATCTGGTAAAATAGGGATGGGATTTTATGTCTACTATTGTGGTGAGAGAAGAAGGATTATAATTTTGAGCTTGTGTTATAGTCTGGTAAATTTATCAGGATGATGTGCTGATGGAAGGATTTATTAGAATTTTAGAATGATTATAACTTGAGAAGAAGGATTTATTATTATTTGAAGCAAGGGGATTTTAGACAAAGATATAGTATAGCTCGATGTAGTAAAGTATTTTTAGGACCAACTTATTATTTCTCTTGTCGTTTGAAGTTAGAATTTTAGAATGAGTATGTGAAGTAACATATGGAGGAAGGTAGATTTTAGGAAGTTGGTCCTTGGAGATTGAGGTAGAAACTAGAGAATTGACTAAGATATATTGAAGTGATGATTTAAGGAGGACAGTTTTTTTTTTTTTTTTATGTTCACAACTTTTTTTTGGAAAAGAGGACATGTCAGGAGATGATGAGATAGAATTAAAGAAGGTGCTTTGGTCAACCTAAGATGTATTTCAATCAGATAGGCAATATCATCTATTCATTATCAAAGCAAAATCTGTGTGAATTGGTAAATACAAGGGATAGGTAGGTGAAGATCTTGTTGTTCAACCTCAAGGAATTCAGTGAGTTCCAAGGATGTAGGGATTCTTGAGGTTTGTTTCCTCTTTGAATTTATTTTTGGCTGAAATCCATCATTATTTGTAGTATCCTTACAAGCTCTTTATAAGGGGGTATAAAAACATTATCCGAGGGATCAATTTTATTTGTCAGTTTAGGCCATCACACCTTGAATGTGTGTATATGTGTAGTAGGTTCATCAGTGTGGTTTGGCTTAATAAAATAGTTGTTTGATTCGCTGGAAGGGTTATAATTGCTAACTACCTCCATGGCAGCTTAAAATTTTACCTGCTGCAGGGGGCTGAGAGGCAATGATCTGTCAATTGATCTTATGATTACAATGAACTTAGTAAACTTGTTTTTTTGGCTCTCCATTGGATATTATACAGTCTGCTGCTCAAACTTGGTCAGAATGCTGACATCTTGTTTGTTCTGTATTATCTTTTCTGCAGCAAAGACCTCACCTTCCTGTGCGTCCAATTCCATCACAAATGTGGTGCAAGAACTTTGGAAACAAAGATTACTAGAGCTTCCTTAATGGACTGGTGCAAGGTTGATTTTTCCAACTCTTCAAGATAAACCCTGTATTTTGTTAATCAAGCATGTTTGAATAGCATCTGCATTGCTTTTGCACAATTTGCAATAATTTGAATACATGAATGACTCAGCAGATAATCCTTTTTCTAGAGTGTGCTGCTTGAAGTTTAAGTATTTTCTTTGTGGTGGCTTTGTTAAATGTAGTTCAGATGCTATTGGTTTTAGCTTTATTGTGACCTATATAATAACAAACAATGCATTGTGCCGTCATGGGGTCTATTCAGGTACAATATCAAATTATCAATGAAGCATCGAACCACAAAGTGACAAAACCATTTAGCTGTACAAACTGTGGACCTAATACAAAATCCCCTTCCCTTTTTTGCTGAAAATTTGGGTTTTTGACACTTAATAGTTCATGTTCCCCTTTTCTTTATTGATGGGACTGAGGGATGTTGTTTTGCTACTGTGCATATTTTGCTTTGTGCTGGCTTTTATCCCTTATCAGAGATTCAGAATGTGCTGGTTCATATTGGTTCTTGGGTCATTTTACCATGAAAAGAAAAGAAAGTTTATTGATCAAAAGTACTTGTGATTTAAAAAACATACTAAAGCATACCCAATTCAGTGAATTCACTGATTATTAGTTTTAGTAAGATTTTTTTCAGGAAGGAGAGACGTCATTCTCCGGCTCACGTCTCTCCGGCTCTTCAAGGGGCATTTATTTTAGTAAAATTTGTTAAGCTATTTTAATTTTTTAAATATATGGTATAACACAATGTAATCAGTAACCATTAATTATCAGTATTTATTTGAGCTCGTCTAGAGCATCCACCAGGAATGAGAAGTGGTTACTAACCAATTCTGGAGAATATGGGCAAACCGTCGCCCGTGTGATTCGAAATGATGATCTCGGAGTAATACCCTGAGGTCTAACCGCCGAACCAAATGCCCGAATGCATTAATTATCAATAATTGGTCATTCAGTAAGGTTTTCATACAATAATATTTTTCCATACTACTCCCTCCGTCCCTAAATGTTTGTCCTAAAAGGACAATTTCACACAATTTAAGAAGAAAGAAGAGGGGGGAGAGTGTGATGTTGATGGATAAAGATGAAAAGAAAGAGAAGAAGAAAGGAAATGACTAAAAGGGGTATTGTGGTTGATTTTTGATTGGATAATATGAAAAAGGGTATATTAAACGAGGGTAGTATTGTAAGAAAAATGTAGATATAAAAGGAACGAAGGGGGAGAAGGACAAACATTTAGAGATGACGGAAACGGAAAGAGGACAAACATTTAGGGACGGAGGGAGTATAATATTTGCCTATTTGGGCAACTAAAAAAAGCCTCCTAGTAAAAATCGCGATCCACTAGTAGTTTTTGATTCTTATAAACGACGTTGACCATACTCTTAAAAATTTCCAAAAAAAAAAAGAACCTTATGGGGAATATGAAATTTTTCTTTAAGTTGATCATACTCGTTTTTTAACATACTAGTTTGGCTTTGAAAAGAATCACCAATTTTATGTAATATGTTTTTCTAGGTATGAAGCCTATTATGAGGCTTATTACAAGCACATCAACACTAGATGAGGTACCCGTAAATCGTAATCATCTATTGACATTTATGCTATAGAAATAGAAGTATAGAACTAGAGTTGGTAGTTGGTACCCTATATAGGGCTATAGGTCGATTTCCTTTTAATAGTACTGGTAGTCGTCATTTGGCCACATAAAACCTTCCTAGCTAAAGGTCAAATGATATCTAAATATTATTTAATTCAAATTTTCGTTAAAAGTTTAGAGGTAAAATTGTCCATTTGTCCTTATGAAAAATTAAAAAGGGCAATACAACATAAAAAAATAATAATACAAAAACACATTTTAAATTATTCATTAAAAATAATTAAAAAACATTATCTTTCTTTTATAGTAGTTTCCCGTTTTCATATTCCTTTCATATTCTTTTCCCAAAAAAAAAACATGCCCTTTATATAAATTTATGAAACTGTCATTGTCATATCCTTTTCAAAAAAGACCATGTCCCTTTAAATAAATTTACGTCAATGTCATTTTCATATTCCTTTTCCAAAAAACATACCTCTTTGAATAAATTTACGAAAATGTCATTTTCATATCCCTTTCACAAACAAATTATTAAAATAACGTCACACAAATTCAGTTTGTTGTTATAGACTTTGTCCTTTTTTATAAATTTTTCCGCTCTTATTCTTTCTTTTATAGTAGTTTCCAGTTTTGGATTTACATAGTCCACGTTAATCAGACGTGTTCCATATGCCTCTTTATATGCAGTGAGTATATTATATGACTACTTACAAAGTTATAGATCACCCACCAGCAGAAAAATGCAGAAATAATTCAGGAATATAAGGAAAAGAGACGGAAAATTCAAGGCACAACTTTTGTATTTTATTTTCATTATATTAAAATGAAGTCTCCGTCTTATAATCGCCGCGCAACGCGCGGCCTTATTGCTAATATATTAAAGTCGTAGTAGTCACTTGGGCCACTTGGCACTTTCAATTTATAGTTATTTTTTTTTCATTTCCTTCTTTAATTGAATTTCATTTGATCATAATTCATACTCCACTATACTACTATCCATCCCATTATATTTTCGTTCTTTTTTTTTTTAATTCAATTTTTACATATTATACGTTTTTTTGGGTATAAACCTGTAATTTGATTTAATATGTCATGAATAGTAAACTTCTTAAACTTGATGAAATTGTTATGTAATTTCAAATTTAAAAAGTTTAAGTTCATGAACTATTTGAATCATTTCATCTTTCTCCAAAATATTACATTGTCAAAAATTATATATTTGGCATTAAAATTTTTTAAAACACTTCACAATTAATTATATAATTTAAAAATATATTATTTTATCTAGTTTTAGTTTAGACTAAAAGTTAACATAGCCTTTTTGTAATGAATGTAACGTAATACTAATGGTACCATAGTAGAATATTTGGGATGGTGACATTCACCAACTCTTCACGAGTAAATGGTGTGTGAAGTTTGAACCGGTTGTTTTGTAAAATTTGAGATATCCAATGCTACTTCTATAATTCTACAGTATTTTTTGGAAAAACTATAAGAGAGGCTATTTGACTTTTATTTTGGAATTTTTTATCTATAAAAATTATTACGAATAAAGACAACTGCTTTTATATACAGCTCGTCCATATTAGTCGATGCAGCCATCGAGGTCGGAGTTCCAGCCACTCTATCTTCCTCATCTCTCTGCAATTTCTGTATCACTGTAAGAGCAGTACCTGAAGCCTCCAATGGCCTATCCAAATTCGTTGTTTGTGTGTGGTGATTTCTCTTTTTGTTGATCTAACATTTTCTTTTTGCCTTTTTGAAGTGTGAATGTGGAGGCTTGCCCGATCCGCCGCGGCGTCGGCCTCGGATCTCCGCCGATTACGGCGGTTGTATACTGTAATTCCCGGCCCCTGTCACGTCCCCAAGCGTGGTTCTGATATTCTTCACGATCCTTGGTTCAATAAGGTCTCTTTTCCTTCCCATATTCTTTTAATTGCTGATTTTGTTGGTGCCAGTTTTGTGTAAATTCGGAGCGCAATCGAGGAATCCTACTTTTGTAACGGATTTGGTGGAACTGCTGAGTTTTTTGAAGCTGAAAATCGTGAACGGTTGATTCAGAGCTCAAAGTAGAAAAATGGAAGTGGCGTAATTTGTTGTGAACTTGTGATGTCTGTCATTCACATTTAGACGATTATTTGCTTCCTTTTTTTAGCATATTGTGTTTTGTTGCAAGAACTGCTGGAAAGTACGTCAGTAGGAGAGAGCTTGTTTTGTACTCTAAATCTGAGCATTTACAGTTTTATCAATGTTCAGGTTTAGCGTGGAGAGAAGTGGATTGATTTATAGTCTTTTGTCATTCTCTGTCCTTGACGGCAAATTCATGAAATCGTGATAGAATTAAACTGTGAATTGTATAGTTGGCAATTCTCCTTTGACAGAACACTTCTTAATCGGGAGGGAGATCTGAATCTGATAAAGATCAATAGTTGTAATCTTTTCTTTCAGTTATCATTGGGATTTTGTGCATCGAGGAAACACCTGAGCAACAGATTACCTGAGTAAAAACTGCTGAGAGTTGTCCAATCATTAAATTATTTTGTAATCAGATATGTTCATATGCCATAATGCCACAAATTTAGTATATAATGTCAAATTTTGAGCTCGTCATTGCACAGATTATTTCCAATTTCCATTGAATAAAAATGTTTATATAGATCTTTGTCTCTTTGAGCAGGACACTGGCTTCCCTTTGACAGAAAGAGACCGTCTTGGACTCCGTGGCCTTCTGCCTCCTCGTGTATTTACATTTGAGCAGCAATATGAACGCTTCAGTACGTCTAGCCCCCAATTTGTTTTATAAATCTGTGCTTAAAGTTTCATTTCCTAGCCACATGGCTTATCTTTTTGCATCTGTATATCTAAGACTATACTAGTGGAATAATCAGTGGACATGATGCTCAATCGAACCTGAACCAACCCCTTTATTTGATATTATTATATTTTGTCGATTCATCTGTTCATATAATACAACCTCCCCACTGTTGCTACCTTCATATGTTCAGTATGTTTTGTCTCATTAAGGAACAAGGTTCACTGGAGTAGTAGAACTGAGGCTCATGAACGAATCCTCTAACCTCATATGATGTTTTGTACTTCCTATCTGTCTGTTGTTAACTGCTCTTAGCTTTATCTGTTGCAAGTCTTTTATTTTCTTATATATCATTTTCTTCAGATTAAATGGTTCTGTTATTGCATTGTTATCTTTAGTGCAATCTTATCGGTCACTGGAGAAGAATACACAATGCCAATCAGATATTGTTAAAGGCTTGTCAAAATGGAGGATCTTAAATAGACTACATGACAGGAATGAGACATTATATTATAGAGTAAGTATGATTATAACTTTTAGAAGATCTTCTGAGTTTGAGTAATGACCCAACTCAATTTTGGCATTTTCTCAGGTCCTTATTGATAATATCAAAGACTTTGCCCCAATAATATACACTCCAACTGTGGGGTTAGTGTGTCAAAACTATTCAGGTTTATTTAGACGGCCACGTGGAATGTATTTCAGTGCAAAGGATAAAGGAGAGATGATGTCTATGATTTATAACTGGCCAGCTCACGAGGTATGGCCTAAGTAGCAATTTTTCTTTTATAGATAAATGTGTTTATGTTTTATAATGATGTTTCAAATTTTAGATTGCTTAGCCTTCTCAATGTTCACTTCCCCCTTCCCTTCTTTTGCTACTAAAGTCTGAAGCAATTTAGGAAATTTAAATACATTGATAGTTGGATATATCAACCTTTCAGATATTTGTAATTCTTGGAGATCCAATCCTTGTCCTTTTTGTTCTGTTCTCAGGCTGCTTTGTAATATTATGGTTATTTCATACTTGGTGGCTTACCTGCACAAGGGGGAGAAATGGGTAAAAATTTGTAAATGGAAGAAATAGAGGCTTGAATGATGTCCTGTGAACATGAATAAAAGAATGAACTATTGTGATTAAGTTACTATTAGTAATATTAGATTAACACATTGTCAGCTTTCGTGCTGACTTCAAGACCTCTAGGCTATAATGCTCCAGTAATAACCGGTTTTTACTAGTTGAAGTGCTTAATGGAGGCTGGGCCCACTAGCTGGTGCTAACTCCTTACTCCTTTATGTTATTTTGATCAGGTTGATATGGTAGTTGTGACAGATGGAAGCCGTATTCTTGGCCTTGGTGACCTTGGAGTTCAAGGAATTGGAATTCCTATCGGAAAACTTGATGTGTATGTTGCTGCGGCAGGCATTAATCCACAAAGAGTAGGTTTTGATTCACTCATTGCTTCTAGTTTGTACAATTTCTCTGGAGAGTTTGATTATAGGTCTATTTGCTCTGATAATATATTGTACGTTGATCTCCTTAATATTATCAGGTTCTCCCAGTTATGCTTGATGTTGGTACCAACAACCAAAAGCTACTCGAAGATCCCCTTTGTAAGTAGCATCCTATGGTTTTCTAAAAAAAAAAAGAAGCATCCTTTGGAATTTGTCTGTCTTTACTCTCTGGTTTGTGCTGACTTCATCCACTCGTGCAATAATTCCTTCACAGTATCTCTAGTACTCTGTGAAATCTGAACTAAAACAAATTTATAACCTCATTTCTCTATTTTTGATTCCGATACAGTATCTTTGACTTACTTCAACACCATGATTTGAACACAATCTGCTAAAAAGAAAACACTGGTGCTTATTAGTAACAACGTTAGATAATTATTGAACTGAGGCCCTTTTAAGATTTAGAAATTTCCAGATTCCTATGCTTGTTAACTTCTTTTGGAGAGATGCTTAATGTGCAATTTTATTAGGAACATTACTTGATGATGGTCACTGGAAGTGAAGGTTCTCTCTGTGAAAGTTCTATATTTCTTACTCGGCGACTCCTAGATTTTTTTTTCATCAATCCCTTTATATCTGTCTTTAGTTGTGAAGTTTCTCTGATACTAGATTTGTTTTCAATCATGAATATTGTTTTTAATTTCACTGGATTTTAATTTTGTAGATTTGGGATTACGGCAGCCTAGATTAGAAGGGGAAGAGTATCTGTCCATCGTTGATGAATTCATGGAAGCAGTCTATACACGTTATCCAAAGGCTATTGTACAGGTTTGTTCCTATCAACAGCGTCTTGATTGGTTTTCCCTTTTATATTAACATCTTCATGATTGGCTGTGTTGGCAGTTTGAGGATTTCCAAATGAAGTGGGCTTTTGAAACTCTGGAACGATATCGTAAAAGGTTTTGCATGTTCAATGATGACATACAGGTCAGTTATTTAGTTTATGATAATGCTAGCTAAAGAATATGGTGCATGTTACAGTGAACAGCTTTACAATTCTTATCTGATGTCATTTTTCTGGCTTATTATGAAAGGTGTCACTTGGTTGTACTTAACTCCATAGTTTTCAGGGAACTGCTGGGGTTGCATTGGCTGGACTATTGGGCGCTGTGAGAGCACAAGGCCTACCATTAAGTGAATTTGTGAACCAAAAGATAGTTGTGGTTGGAGCTGGAAGGTAAATACATGATAAGTTTGAGCAATTACCGTTTAATTTGTTTGCAATTTCTTTCATAGTTTGGTTTCTAATATTCTTTTGTTCAGCATATTTGGAATTCTTAATTATTGATTTCTTAATCTGTGTTTCAGTGCAGGGCTTGGTGTTATTAATATGGCTGTGCAGGCTGTCTCTAGGATGGCTGGGACAAAGGGAGTGACTTCAAATCACAACTTTTACATACTGGATAAAGATGTAGGGTGCTGTGTTCATGCTTCAATAGATGATTGTCAAAGTCCTACTTTTAATTAGAACATTATATCTCTGTGCATTTTATCTTCTCTGAGTAAGCTCTTGTTTATATGATTTGATGGCCATGTCTTCATTTGATTTGATCTATGCTCCTTTCCAATTCCATTTGACATGCTGTTTCAAAAATTTCTTGTGTTATTAATACATCTGACCCTAATCCTCTGATTTTCATTTGGTTCTGAGAAGCTGGTGTGTCCACACCTTGTACAGAGCATGTGATCTATTACAAATGTTTGTAATTTTGTAGCCTCAGAGCTGACAGTTCTAACCAAATTTAGATCCTTTATAGTCATGATATACTTTCTTTATTAGTGCAATGATCATGTTGAATAATGTAACTTCACTCTTGGATTTGATACTTTTCAACGGAGCTCACATGGCATTCTTGTAAATGCTTTCAAAATGTAGTTTGTTTGTACATTTAAATACAGCCTTTTTTTGGCATGTAATCGGGAATGACTCTTGTCATGCAGGGTCTCATCACAAAAGAGAGACAAAATTTGGATCCTGCTGCTTCTCCTTTTGCTAGAAATCCAGCAGAGATTAATGGCCTTGGGGAGGGTGCTAGTCTTCTTGAAGTGGTAAATAGTCTATTCTTCACCATTTGAAAGTGATTATTATGCCACATACAAGAAATAAAAGTATATGCTGAAGTTAGATAGCATCAAGTGTTAGACTTGAGATAGCAAAAGGAAATGCCAGGTGCTAAGCCAGTTATTATACAGGTTAAGAAGGTAAAGCCTCATGTGCTTCTTGGCCTCTCTGGGGTTGGTGGCATCTTTACTGAAGAGGTGTGTATCTCTCTGTTTTTTGTCTCTTACCAGAAAAGACCATGTTCCTACCCTTCTATTACTCATTTTGTATATACTGATACTGTGTTTGGCCAATGTAATCTCTGTGATGCCCGAGTTTGTGTTACTTACCCCTCTTACTTTATCTTACAGTCATTGTGATTTTTACGTGGCCAATAATCATTAGGAATTGTGAAGCTCAAATCTGAGTCATACAAGCACTAATATTTATCACTAATATTTATGTTTGATAAAACCAGATGAGTATTATTTATACCACACTCTTAAATGTGGAGAAAGTTCAATAAAAAAATGTGGAGAAAGAAGTTTCACCGTGTATATTTTTTTCTAATATCATTATGGTACATTACTACATTAGTAATGGGTAGGTTGGTAGGTAGACTGTAGACACTTTCCACAATATTGCACTTCTGAAACTATGGGATTGTTAGATTAAAGTAGACTTGCCAGTAGTTATTAATCATTACATGTTCTGAAGTGCTTATTGTTTGGGATGGGATCAGGTGCTTCGGGCTATGAAGGAATCTGATTGCCCTAAGCCTGCAATTTTTGCAATGTCAAATCCCACAGCTAAAGGTTTGTCTTTTTCAACATGCTTCATAAGTTATCTGTCTCTATTGGTGTTATTTTCAACTTGATCCTTTAAATATCCTTTATATAATTTACCTTTTATATTGATTTCTCATTGGGTAGCTGAGTGTACTCCTGCTGATGCTTTCAAGTATGCTGGAGAAAATATAGTATTTGCAAGTGGAAGTCCTTTCCAAAGTGTTGATTTGGGTACATTTCCCTATCACCAATTTTATCTGAAGTGTATCATTTATTAGTCACTGAAGTTGCATTTTCAACTTGCCTTTTCGTTGACCATTATTATGGCCACTACATACTGATATTTCTATGAATTAACTCTTGTAGGGAATGGAAAAGTAGGTCATGTGAACCAAGCCAACAACATGTATCTCTTTCCAGGGTAATTTCTATTTTCAATAATGAAATATGTGTGCTGATGACATGATGTTTCTGTGAATCAAGTGAAGCTGTTTTTGCCTGTGATTCAGGATTGGTTTGGGAGCACTAGTTTCTGGAGCTCATTATATCACAGATGAAATGATGCAAGCTGCTTCTGAAAGGTAAAAGGATAAGTTGTTTGTTATTATTTCATGAACTCTAATAATTATAAATGCTTTTCCAAGTGTAGTTAACTGTAAATTTCAATGAACAGATCATTAATTACGCCATTTCTATCTTTGTCTTTTCTTCCACTCTAGTCGAATATGGTTGGCATCGGTGTACGTTGCATCTGACCAAATTGTTCCTGAGATTATTAGCAGCCTATTAAATTTTCTCTAATATTTGTGTGATTATATGTGCTGCATCCTTGTTCTCTAGATAATGCATTGATTTAGTTGTTCTCGCTTTCTATATTTCCAGTTTGCCCGCTGTCATTTTTTTACTCTGAAGTTTGGCTTGCTCTGTTCTGTCCAAGTAGCTGCGAATTTTTTTCGCAATTGGCTACTGAAATTATTTTTTGCTCCTGAATGGTTCATGTCACAAGTTTATACTCAACTTTGTGTTTTTTCTGTTGCATGGGATAGTGAGTTAGCATTTTTGTTTTACATATTTTAATTTTCTCTCGTAACTAGCTCATGATTTTTTTGTCAATGCAGCCTTGCTTCATATATAACCGATGATGACATCCGAAAGGGAATTCTCTATCCTCCTGTTAAAAGGTTATTTCTTCCCTTTGTTTCTATTTGATGTGAGAATACATACAGGTCTGATACTGTCCTGCCTTTGACTTTATGGATATGAAACCTCTGAAGGGAAAGAATTGAAAGCCAATAGGAGATTACTAGCATCTTATGGCATAAATTTATCACATCTAGAAGGCTAACTAGTGGCATTGATTACCCACAAATGCTTTGTATCCTCGTGGAAAATTAGTGATCTTGAGTAATGTTTAGGAGTGTTTGGTAAATAGCTAATGATGTAAATGGTGCTGATATGTTAGTTGATAATGTGCTGATATGCAAAGCCTAATAAGGTAAACCGAATGCTGTCAAACACACACCTTTATCTTTGTCTACATACAGTGTGATTTACATCCTACAGAAGCCCCGGGTTAGGAGTTAATGGGGCGCCCTTGCCAGGATAAAAAAAATCAAATGATTAGTAAAATTGTATTTCTTGTCTTCTTTGTGCAATGCGCATAATTTAGCTTGTCAAATGCTATTCCTTGACAATTTATTTCATCATTCAGCATACGAGAGATCACCGCTGAGGTTGGTGCGGCTGTCTTAAGAGAAGCTGTTGCTGAAGGACTTGCAGAAGGACATGGAGATGTGGGGCCCAAAGAGCTCAGCAATATGTCAAAAGTAACTAATAATTTTAATGACAAATATATCATCTTCTTGGTTTCTTCTCTTTTGTTAACCTCCATTTTTACAATGCAGGAGGAGACTGTGGAGTACGTTAAAAAGCACATGTGGTTTCCTGCCTACACTCCACTCGTCCATGATAAATGATCCGCGATCTTAGCTTCGTTGCTCGAAGACCCTGTTGTTCTTCAAGCGTCGGTGTAATAGAACAACAATTATGAGTCAAGTATGCAATTACCCATATTTTCTACCATAAAAGAAGAGCACAGCTGAGGGCCATTTGGCCTCAACATTATTGTTGACAGAAGGGTGTGTGTTTTATATACACTAGCTTCTTATTGTTGCGTCGATTATGAAACTTGGACGTTGGCATTCATTTTGGCTTCGTGTGGATTAGACTCCCAATAACTTGTAATTTTCTTTTCATTTGAAAGCAACCCTTGGGATCTTGTTCATCTTTGTGACGCAAGCAAGATGCCATAAATCGGTCATGCGGACAAATTAAAAAAAATCACATTATTTATCCTTTTGTTTTTGTATTTTCACTTTTAATTTAGCTGTTTTTTTTACTCAATGACCATATCAGCTCCCTACTTTTCATTATGTCTAAATTACTCATAATAACCGAATTCTGGTTTCATATGTAAAATGGAATAAAAAGGTTTTTTTACTCAATGACCATATCAGCTCCCTACTTACAGAGTTACAGCTGATTCGGACCTCTTTACCCTCATCCGCCAAATATTTTAGGACAATTACTAGATTGCTAGTAATTGTCATCCTAATTTCTTTCTCTATTGAAAAAAAAAATATCAGCTTCCTGCTTTATCCACAACTTTTATCCTAGATAGTAAGGACATAGGTTAGAAAAGTTGTTATTTCAATAGTTAGACTATAAGAAGGATTTATTTTTGGTCAAAGGAACATTAAAAAATTTAGAATCCCAAAAAATAAAGATTGATGGGTACCAAAAGAAATTAAAACCTTATGAATTCAAATTCTAACGTGTAACCAAATGAATGTAAGCTTAGAGAAAGTACGGTCCAAACACATGACACGTATAAAACTACCGAAAGCCTCTCATTTTAGTCACTTCCACAGTTCCACACCATTCATAACACCCACAAAGCCCTCTCCATCTACTTCAACAATTAACTTCCAGTTTCTCCAATGGCTGATTCTCCTTTCCTCTCCTCAAACAGGTATCTATGTCTTTTTTTTTCCCTCTTTCTCTTTGAGATGTGAATCCTATGCAATACATTGATTTACCGATTTTACCCTTTGCTGTGCTTGTGCCTAATTCTGGATGGGGATGTAGATATGCAGTGGTGACAGGGGCAAACAAGGGAATTGGGCTTGAAATTTGCCGGCAATTGGCTTCCAAAGGAGTGATTGTGGTCTTAACTTCCAGAGATGAATCCAGAGGAATTCAAGCCGTTGAGAATCTCAAGAATCAAGATAACTCTCTTTCAGATTGCTTGGAGTTTCATCAACTGGACGTGGCTGATCCTTCCAGCGTTGCTTCTCTTGCTAATTTTGTCAAATCCAAGTTCGGAAAGCTTGATATCTTGGTAATTAAATCAATTAATCAATCAGTATAGATAATGTGCTCTTCTTCCGGCTTCGATCTACCTTTTGAAAGCAGTCCAAAATGTGTGAGTTATTGGGATTAATTCTGTGCAGGTGAACAATGCAGGGATACTTGGAATGGATATGGATTCTGATTCTTTTGCTGCTGTGATTAGGGAGGTAAACCTTACCAAGATATCAAGCTTTCACTTATTTTTCTCGCCAAAATTCCGGTTTGTTTATGTTAGAATGTCCATCACACATCTGAAACATTGGATTAAACTAGATTAGTATATAATCTAGTGGATTACTCTTCTTATTACCAATTGGTTTTAGGATGAAATTATTAGGCTAATATGATATCAGAGCATCCTGGGCTGCCCTGTTGTGTTGTTGTCAAATAACATGCACAATTAACTGATAAGATTTAGGTCGTTATGGTGCCAATTGATTGCCAAATGGATGCTCAAGTCATCTTTCTAGTGCCAAGTTTATTTGTATGATAGAAAGACCCTGTTGGATAATATTTTACAACCACTCTTTTTGGGTTATTTGAACTAAATGCCGTGGCCTTTTTTTTATTAAAATATACTTAATTACATAAGGTTTGCCGCGAGATTTGGAAATTTTATTCAACAAAATTTGGCTCCTTTTCTTTTCTTCAGTTGTTGTGAGTTTCTACGTGCATATATGAACACTTACAATCATCATAAGCATATACTCATTTGCATAAGATCCATGTATATACTGAAGTGGGAAGTCAATTAATTATCATTTGGCCTAAGGGTCATTTATATAGATAACCCAACCAAGAGAGCAAATCAATGACAGCATGATCATGTCGTCGGATAACTGCGATTTGGCCGTACAATGCTTCAACACCAACTACTATGGCGCCAAGAGAATCACCGAAGCTTTTCTCCCCCTCCTTCGCCTCTCGGACTCCCCCCGGATCGTTAACGTCTCCTCCCTCGCAGGGAGGCTCAGGGTAGGCTAATTAGTTTCTTGACCAAGCTCAATACTATAGATTAATCACCCCTCCTTGATTAAATAGTTAATATAATCAATTAATGTATATGAAGCTTAATTATTTGTGACTCGTATCCTCTCATTTGAAAAATATGAATCTGATGTATGTTGACTGTGAAATACTTTGCATTAGTGACAATCACTATACAACTTTCATTTGTTAGGTTATGTCAATGAGTCACTGTCTACCTAAGGTCTAAATCTTAGATGGATGCTTGTTAATGTTATATCTTAGAGTGAAAATGGCTTGAATTAAATGAAAGAGATTTCGAAAATGTAGCTGAATTTTACATTTTTTTCTTGGTCATTTTGATATATATATATATATACCATATAACAAAGATTTTGTGAATGGATTCTATTTTAGAACATACCAAATGAGAGGGTAAGAGGGATCCTAGACGACGTCGAGAGCATTACAGAAGAGAAGATTGATGAGATCCTCAATGAATTCCTTCAAGACTTAAAGAAGGGTGAGCTGAAGATCAAAGGATGGCCTTCTTTCCTTCCTCCATACGCGGTCTCAAAAGCAGCCATGAATGCTTACACTAGGATAATGGCAAACAAGTATCCGGATGTTGATATCAATTGCGTTTGCCCTGGCTATGCGAGGACGGATATCAACTACAACACCGGAGAATTATCAGCTGAAGAAGGCGCGGAGAGTCCTGTTAGGCTTGCTTTGCTGCCGAAAGGCCAAGTTTCGGGGATTTTCTTTGATAGGAAGGAAGCCTCGACCTTTTGAATTAAAAAGCATATACATGTAACTTGTTATTGTGTTGACAATGCAACATTGACGTTGGCATTCATTTCACTTTGTGGGGATTAAAGTTTCAACAACTCGTAATCGATCTTCTTCTATTTGAAAGCAATTCTTAGGTTCTTGTTTATGATTGTTTGTTTTGAATGTGAACAATTATTATTTATGCCTCTTGATCGATTGTTTAGGCTAGAGTGTTTATTTATGTCCATTGGCTTCGTTTTGTGATCTATGCACTTTAAGTAATTTACAATGCACTTTACCTACTTTGTATTGCACTTTTACTAATCACATGACATGTGCTTTATCAATTTTGTAATATAATTTACTTAATTTTTAATGCACTATATCTAATTTGTAATGCACTTTAAATAACAATGTAATCATGAACTTTTGCTTGTAATTCACTCATATTATATAAGGAAAGTAATTCGAAAAACCAGACAAACCCTGGTAGTTCAAGAGACCGAGAAAGAACTCGGTAGTCGGAATGACCGACAACAACGACACCCAAAAAAAACCAAACAAAACCAACAAGACAAAAAGAAAACAAGGAAGACAACAACAAACTCCAAAGAAGCCAAGCAACATGAGTACATGAATGAAAAAGCACTTCCGCGGGTCAGTAACAGACTAACACATGCGTATAGGACTGTCGGTGCACAAGACAGCAACAGGGAACCGACTTGGGGAGGTGTGACAATTCGCTTGAAAAAGCACAGGAAACACACCACCGAGCAACACTGAAACATATCTCGAACCACGAACTTCAACCGGAATTTGAGACAAATGAAAACCTTGCACGTCCCATAAGAATGGCGAGGGAGCGACGGATGGGCCTTGGACGGTAGCGAGAAGGTGAAGTCTTGGGGGCAAGAGAGGTAGTGGAGGAGAGGCCTCGGAGGAGGAGGACCGAAAGCGAGTCGAGGAAGAACGGCGGTGGAGCCAAGTTACCATGTTGGCGGGGGTCGATCGATAGGGTTTTTGGTCCCTTCGAGCGGCGGTTGACCCAAGGTTGTGGGGTCACAGCCGGAGAGCCATGGTGGTGGAGTCGCCGTGGTGGCACATAATACCTGATCTGAAGAAGGCAAAGGAAGGACGGGAGGAACCCAAGACTCAAGAACCAACAGAGGGGGGGATGAGAATTTGTTTGGGCATGGAGCCCCTCGGACTTGGCTTCCGAATGAATGGCCGACAGAGTGTCTTCCGCTAGGTTTTGGAGCACAGATGGGATAGGGCGGTGGCGCAAATTTGTTTCAAACTCCGGTGAGATCTGGCCTTTGTGGGTGGAGACAAAGGAGCGGCTACTAGGGTTTTGGTCAGAAAGAGGGAGAAGGGTCTCGTGCGTGAAGCGCGTTTTCTTATGCTCTTAGTTTGTCTTGTAATTCACTCATATAAATATACTACAAATAGCCTATTAGCTCAAACGGAAGAGCGTTGTGTTTGTGCACAAAGATATAGGTTCGACTCCTACATAGACTTTGCGATTAAAACCCACATCTTTGTGTGTAAGCACATTGCTCTTCCATTTGATCTAATAGACTTTGCTTATGTTACGTCGTTAGATATGCACTTTTTATGAACTTGGAATGCACTTTTACTAACTTGGCCCATGCACTTTTAATTATTTTAAATACACTTTTAATAATTTAGAGTTCACCTTTTCTAACTTAGATAGATTTTACTAATCACAGAGTCACCCAATTTGGCATGCATTTTTACTTATTTGCAATACATGTTTTCTAATTTGGATTACATTTTGGAAATACGGAATGCACTTTTATTTTTTAGAATGTAATTTTACTACTCTAAAATCTAATTTTTTCTATCTTTTCATAAAGCATAGTTGCAAATGTGTATCACACTTTTAGTACTTCCAAATACACTTTAGAGTTCACTTTTACTACTCTAAAATGCACGTTTTCAATCGACTTGGAATGCATTGTTGCTACATTATAATGCACCTTTACCGCTTTAGTGTGCACTTTAGGATTCAATTTTACTATTCTAGATCTATCTATTTCCAATGCACTTTTGCTACACTATAATCACTATTCTAAAAATCCTATCTAGGCCCCGCCTAGGTGCTTGAAGGTCCAAGCCCGCCTAGCCTTCCAGTCCATCTAAGCGCTCGTTTAGGACCGCCTAGGAAACCTTTTAGGACGCTAGGTCGTCCCTCTCCACCTAGAGTCCGCCTAGCGCTTTTTAGAACATTGTCTATAATACACATTTGTTACTTTAGAGCACACTTTTGAATCCAAGGATACTAACAACAATTCACAAATTGATACCACATGATTGCACTATATGATTGCACTTTCATTACTTTAATTATAATACACTTTCACTACTTTCAAATGCACTTTATATTTTAATTATACTACTTTGGAATATATTTATGCTACTGTAGAATGTATTTTTTCTACTTTAGATTGCACTTTATAATCCATATAACAATAATTCATGTATTTGTTCCACATCATTGCACTTTTGCTATTTTATAATACATTTTTACTACTTTTGAATATACTTCGAGTTTCAATTTGGCGCAGAAGGCTCCTAAATCATTAAAAATGAGTAAAAGTTCATTTGATATAATAAGCATTCCATTTCAACAAAAACTACATAGAAATGAACACAAAATACAATTGGAATTAAGATATGTCAATAATTAATACAAAACTGAAATTAAAGAAAAAAGAAGATGATTTTACCTATTGTAAATCTAGAAGAAGCTCTCAATTGAATTGTACATGAGTTTTAGATATTATACCAGCTCGAAGAACATTGCAGAAAGTCTTTGCGAAATGCAAGGATCTAGAAGGATGATTTGGAGAGATTTGAATGAATCTCAAATATAGACCAAAGAAGCTCGGGGAATTGCAAAGGAGTTTTAGGAAAGAAATTAAATGTCAAATCTGGAATGGGGAAGGGGCAATTTTTTTGCTTTTTATATAAGGGATATTAGTTTGAGTTTATTTACAACTTATGCCACCGTGTGTTTTTTTTTTACCTTTTTTATGGAAAACCTAGTTTTGAATCTAGACCATTAAATCACTCTATACAATGGTTCTCATAGCTCTTTATTTTTCACTCCATTACCTTTATGTACTAGAACCTTACTCATCTATCTATCTATCTATCTATCTATCTATCTATCTATCTATAGATATTATAAAGAAGAAAAATTGATCATTTATAACTAATTCTATTAATTAAATATATAAACAAATGCTAAAATTAAATCAAGAAAATCAGTAGTCCTTCAATTAATATGGCTTATTATACAATAATAAAAAAAAGATTCAAAAAATTAAAAGAACTTTTGGTCTACCATTGTATAACTTCTATAAACCTATAAACCCTTTTCAAATGCTCAAGTGAATGGAATAATCCTTAAAGTTGTTCAAATTAAATAAATTATCATATGACTTCTTATAATTATAGTAATTGTTAGAAGTTTTATTTTTTATCAAATATAATAATTTTTTGAAATAAAAAGTGATTAATAAAAAACCCTTCTAATGTACCATTTATTTAGGTACAAATTAATTTAAATAATTATTTTTCCCCAATGATGTTGTTTGTTTCTAGAATTTAACCATAACTAATATATATTTTTAAATTCAAATCCCTAACCTTTTTGACTTCTAATTCTCATATTATTCACATGTACTATTATGCCCAAAATCCAATTGGCCCATTTAATGGAGGAAGCCCAAAAGCAAATAGGAAGTCATCGGGTAGCTTGATTGCAGAAGTATCCGAGAACGAAGAGAAGTCATCACTCGCTTTGGTGAAGAAAGAAAGCTTTAGTCACAAGGAAGAGGCACGCACTCAGGAGATGATGGTTCACGACAGTTCACACCTCTGATATATGCGGGAGTGGATAGCGGTTGTAGATATGCCCTATGAATTCGGAGATCGTCGGACGTGGAAAAGGAACGTTGGGTTGAAGAGATATATAATAGGTTTTTACAGTTTATTGTAACATGTACGCACTCTTGACAAGAAGAAGATTATCAAAAGAAAGTTCTTGCATTCGTACTTCTCAAATTCACATATTTCTTGTATATTTGCTTGTCCCTCGATTTGATCGTGCCCCACTTTAGGGTAGAAGTTTGCTTGTCAAATTTTTGTCCAAAACATGTACACTATAAAGAAGAAAAATTGATTATTTATGACTAATATTACTAATTAAACATATAGAGCAAATCTACAATTAAATCAAGAAGACTTATAGCCTATCATTTAATATGACCTATTATACAATAATACAAAAAATTCAAAGGAATAAAAAATCTTTTGATCTACCATTGTATAAACCTATAAACCATTGAAAATGTTCAAGTGAATAGACTTATAGCCCATCATTTAATATGACCTATTCTATAAACCTATAAACTATTGAAAATGCTCAAGTGAATAGAATAATTCCTAATATAGATCAAATTAAATAAATCATCATATGACTACTTATAATTATTGCAATTGTTAATATTCTTATTTTTGTCAAATATCATAATTTTATGAATAAAAAATGATTAATACTAAACCTTTCTAATCTTCTTTAACAACTATAAAATTGTCCCTCATGTCTAATAAATGCTTCATTTTCTTAATAATTCTACCAATATTAATTTGCAACAAATATGTAAAAGCTTTTTTGAAGAAAATTAAATAAATATTTACATTTGCCTATTCATTTTTAAGAGATTCAAATTTTCTTATTTCAAAATAAAATAAAATAATGAACAATACTTATGTTTTAGAAAGTAAATTAAACATACAATATCAATATATGATCGACTATTAACAATTTTATATGCACGAGAATCACATTAATCTAAATCTTAAAAAAAGTTAAAAAAAATAAACCTAAAATTGGTAATAGTTTAATTATAAAATGAAATTAATGCTTGGATTGTCAAATTAGGACGTAAAAGAAATTCATGTATCTTAAATTCGTATGCCCTAATTAAATGATCAAATAATTTATATATGCACATTTTTTAATATTTTGATTTGTTATTTGTATACAATCGATTATAATATTTAATAACGAAACTAATTAATGTGTTTAATCAGATCACATGTTATGATATCTAAAAGTCCAAACATTTAAGAAAATAACAAACACATGATATGAATCATGTCTCGTCCAACAAACGGGTTGACACTCTAGTATAACATATATTTAGTTAAAAATTAATTTAAATAATTATTTTTCCTAATGTTGTTGTTCATTTCTAAAATTTAACCATAATTAGTATATAGAAAAAAATGAATCCCTAACTTTTTTTACTTTTATATTTGTAACCTTCTAATTCATTCTCATATTAAGTACATGTATACTA
Organism: Fallopia convolvulus; assembly: GCA_964016875.1. NCBI lineage: Eukaryota > Viridiplantae > Streptophyta > Magnoliopsida > Caryophyllales > Polygonaceae > Fallopia > Fallopia convolvulus. The sequence continues at coordinate 36,813,318 of OZ024737.1, forward strand.
TAAAGCAGAAAAATTGGTCATTTATAACTAATCCTACTAATAAACATATAGAAAAAATTCTACAATTAAATGAAGAAGATCAATGACTCATCAATTAATATGACATATTATACATTAATACAAATTTTTTGATATGTCGTTGTATAACCTCCATAAACCTATAAACTCTTTCAAATCTTCAAGTGAATGGAATGATCCATAAAATTGGTTATATTAAATAAATTGTCATGTGACTATTTATAATTAGATCTTGGTTTTAATGAAACAAACTCTTATCTTGAAACGTGAAACGAATACACTTTAAATTTCTAGTTTGTAGTGCACTTTTCAAACAAAAGTGCATTCCAAAATACAAAAAGTGCAATCTGAAAAAGTGCACAACAAAAAGTACGAAAAGCGCATTGTAAAGTACGAAAAGTGAAAATCCGAAAAAGTGCACTCTGAAATAGAAAAAGTGTACTACGGACTAGAAAAAGTGCATTTGTTTTAGGATAAAAGTCCATTTTAGGATAAGAGTTTGTTTCATTTGAGCCAAACCCTTTATAGTTATAGCAATTGTTCATAGTTTTTTTTTCAAGTATAATAATTTTATGAATTAAAAAATGATTAATAATAAACCTTTTTAATTTACCATATATTTAGTTAATAAATGTGAAAAATAAGAGACTCCAAGTTTAGAAGTATAATACCATAAAGAGAAGCAATGAAAATAAACTTATTTACTTTATTAATGAATGTGAAAAATAAGAGACTTGTATACTTTATTAATGAATGTGAAAAATAAGAGACGGTCCCTAGCTTATCATTATAGAAGACATCAGAAAACTAATCTAAGGAAAAAAAATAGTAAAACTATATCTTTTTTAAAGACAAATGGTATTGTCTTTGATTAATATTATAATGATTTTTATAACCTATGTTTTAAAGGAAAAAGTTAAGAATTTTTTTTTATAGAAATTTTCTAGTATATTTTAATTTTTTTTAATATCTTTAATATTATTTTTTTAAAAAATTTATGTTTTTCATATTTGATATTCTTATTTTATGCCCTATAGAGTAGAAATTATGTACTTGGTTAGAACTAAAAAATCTCATGAGTCATGAAATCTTATGAAAACGTGTAACTAAATGAGGAAGCAAGGTCCAGCAAACACATGCACGTGTAAACTAGCGAAAGGTTCTCACTTCATTTAAATCCACAGGCCGCAGCATTAATTTAACATCGACAAAGCCCTCCCGATCTTCTCACCAACTTTCTCCAATGGCTGCTGATTCTCCTTTCGTCTCCTCAAACAGGTATTAATGTTTTTTTTTTTCACTTCATTGATTCAAGGAGGGAAGGAGACCGCGTGCGATACCAAACCCGTGTAAATGCACGTGCATTTGTGCAAATGCACGGGCATCTACTTCTAGTTTTAATGGGTAACCAACCAGATTGGATCTAAAATCTCATTGTCATGAATTCTTTATTATAAAGTGTAGCTAAATGAGTTGTCGAGGAAGCAAGATCCAAACACATGCACGACGTGTAAACGAGCGAAAGCCTCTCTCGATCACTCTACTTAAATCCACAGCATTGCTAACATCGACACAGCCCTCCCGAATCCCGATCCTCTTCACCGGCCAACTTATCTCAGTTACTCCAATGGCTGCTGATTCTCCTTTCCTCTCCTCAAACAGGTATCAATCTTCTTTTCTTTACTTTCTTTCTTCTTGTTTCTCTGATATGTGAATGAAGCTAATTATGCAATACATTGATTTACCGATTTTGCCCTTTTCTGTGCTTGTGCCTAATTCTGGGTGGGGGTGTAGATATGCAGTGGTGACAGGGGCAAACAAGGGAATTGGGCTTGAAATTTGCAGGCAATTGGCTTCCCATGGTGTGATTGTGGTCTTGACTTCCAGAGATGAATCCAGAGGGATTCAAGCTGTTGAGAATCTCAAGAATCAAGATAACTCTCTTTCAGATTGCTTGGAGTTTCATCAATTGGACGTGGCGGATCCTCTCAGCGTTGCATCTCTTGCTGGTTTTGTCAAATCCAAGTTCGGAAAGCTTGATATCTTGGTAATTAATTGATCAATCAATAAAGGCAACGTGTTCTTCTTCCGGTTTCGATCTACCAGTCCAAAATGTGTGAGTTATTGGGATTAATTCTGTGCAGGTGAACAATGCAGGGATACTTGGAATGGATATGGATTCTGATTCTTTTGCTGCCGCAGTGAGGGAGGTAACTTCACCATTAAAATAACCCATCTCAACTTTTGATTAGGTGGTAGCTAGATTAATTTCCCAACCTTTTTAAATGAATAAAAATAAGCTAACCTTGATTTGGTAGTGCATTTGACAATCAATAGCAATATAGCATGCACAACTCAAATGCTTCGTTCAAATTCGAAAATCATTTGAGATTTTGTCCGTTAGTGCCAAATGATTGCCAGACGGATCGGATGGTCAATTAACCATTATTCTAGTGTCAAGTTATCTTCTTTGGTACAAATTTTAGCCGAAGAAATTATTCAGCGAGGTTAATTCCTTTTTCACTTGGTGTGTGTTCCTATGTGCATATATGAGCACTTACTTACTTACAATTAGCATAAGCATACTCAATATTTGCATAAGATCCATATATACACACAATTAATTATCATTTGGCCCGAGGGTCAATTATTTAGTCAACCCAGCCAAGAGAGCAAATCAAGGACGACACCGAGATCATGCCGTCGTCAAAGAACTACGACATGGCCGTACAATGTCTAAACACCAACTACTATGGCGCCAAGAGACTCACCGAATCATTTCTTCCCCTCCTTCGCCTCTCTGACTCCCCTCGGATCGTTAACGTCTCCTCCATCAAAGGGAGGCTCAAGGTACGCACATACGTAGGTTAATTTATTGAACAATGTTATATCTTTCGAGTGAAAATGGCTCGGAAATGCACGAGCTAGATTTCTAAAAGGTAAACGAAATTTTACATCATTTCTTGATCATTTTGATATTCCTTCTAACAAAGATTTTATTTGTGAACGGATTCTATATATTTTAGAACATCCCAAATGAGAGGGTCAGAGGGATCCTAGACGACGTTGAGAGCCTCACAGAAGAGAAGATTGATGAGATCCTCAATGAATTCCTTCAAGACTTAAAGAAGGGTGAGCTGAAGATCAAAGGATGGCCTTCTTTCCTTCCTCCATACGCGGTCTCAAAAGCAGCCATGAATGCTTACACTAGGATAATGGCAAACAAGTATCCGGATGTTGATGTCAATTGTGTTTGCACTGGCTATGTGAAGACGGATATCAACTACAATACCGGAGTTTTATCGGTTGAAGAAGGCGCGGAGAGTCCTATGAGGCTTGCATTGGTGCCAAAAGGCCAAGTTTCAGGGATGTTCTTTGATAGGAAGGAAGCCTCGACCTTTTGAATTAAAAAGCATATACATGTAACTTGTTATTGTGTTGACAATGCAACATTGACGTTGGCATTCATTTCACTTTGTGGGATTATAGTCTTATAAAATAAATTGTAATCGATCTTCTTCTATTTGTAAGCAATTCTTGGGTTCTTGTTTATATTTGTGACATAATATCTAGTCTTATAATTGTGAAAGGTAACCATGAAAAATAGTGTGAAAGTCCTGAGGTCATTCTTAGGTTCTTGTTTATATTTGCCCTACATTCTTATGTAGGATTTCAATGACCTTAGTTGTTTCATTTATATAGATGAAAAAAAGTGCATGTTACAAAACGAGAGCGTACTTAGGCCTTTTTTGGACGTTGGAATTCAATTCCCAATTACTTAATTTCTTAATTAAAAATTAATTTCATAAGAATTAAATTAATGGGGGTTAGAAAACTATGTTTGGTTGGTTTTGTACTTTTGTATAATAGGAGTTTGGTTTAAATGAAACAAACTCTTATTTTGAAACGTCAAACGTGCACTACAAACTAAGAAGAGTACATTGTAAAATACCAAAAGTGAAATCCGAAAAAGTGAATTATAAAAAGTACGAAAAGTACACTACAAAGTACGAAAAGTGCAAATCCGAAAAAGTGTAACCCGAAATAAGAAAAGTAAAAAAGTGCATTCGTTTCAGAATAAGAGTTTGTTTCATTTGAACCAAACTCTGTATAATAGAGGAATTAAGGAATTTCCTTGAGTTCTAAGGTAACAAATTTTCGTTTAAAATTACAAAAAGTAAAACTTACCTACTTTATCATGATAATACCAATTTTGTGATTTGAGGAAAGTGTATGTTCATAAAAACTAAAATTTTGAATTTATTTTTCGAGCTAAATATTTTTTTTTTTGAAATGGTAAAAATTAGGTTGACTGGGTCAGCCTAGGACATCCTTGCGAATGAGGGTCAGGAATCCTCCATGGTTTAGAATCTGATTGATACTACAATCGTGGTGTAACTTCGCAATCAAATCAGCCACATAATTGCATTCTCGAGATATATGTTTGGTAATGATCACTTAGAAAGACTGCAACATGACTAGAATATCCGCTATTAGCATGTCAATTGTCCAGGGACTGGATCGACTGCCCTTAAGCGCATTGACTACAATTAGGCTATCACTTTCAATTTCTATGTACCGAAGATTCCTTCTATGAGCTTCATGTATGGCCTCAAATAACCCCATAGCTTCTGCTTGTTCCACTGTCCAGAAGTCATTCTTCTTTGCATTTATGCTTATAATATTTCCAAATTGGTCTCTTATAATATGCGCAGCAGTTGCTTTTCCATTATCTTTTTTCGATCCATCGAAATTTATTTTTACAACCCTGTTTTGAGGTTTCTCCCATTTTCTTTTACATTTTCTTGGTCTTGCTTGCTGCACTCTGGACGACACATTTTCATCTTCATTGATATTCTTTATTTTATTCCACCACATGGTATGGTTTTGAACGAATTCCTTTACACTTCTACATGAGCCCGTATTGTCTTGATTAAAAACCACTTGGTTCCTCCAGAACCAAATTCCCCACCATGCAGAAAACAGGTGGCATAAAGTCCTTTTTGGTACTTTCTTTTTCAAGTTCCGAATAATTTGCGGCATAGTGTTTTGATTTTTTGTTACGTCACTTATAATATCAGGAAACTGAGGGTCAATGGATTGTAGGTTTTGAAGAGTAAACGGACATTTCAGGAAAAGATGCTCATTAGTCTCGGCTTGATGACTGCATAATGGACATTCTGAAGTGACATCTATATGTCTTTGTATAAGGAGGTCTTTGGTAGAAAGACCTTTGATGTAGGTTTTTCATAGAAATATTTTTATTTTAGGTATTAGGTCAAGTTTCCAGATCCAGTTAAATTCTCAATCATTCATATTTAGTTCATTTGATATCAAGGTAAGGCGGATTGAGTCAAAAACCATCCATTCTTACTTGGATGCCAGTATAATCTATCTTGGATATGAGTTTTAGGGATTGTAATGGACAAAATTCGTTCCACCCAAGAACTGGGCAAGAATTTTCTTAGTTCATCTTCATCCCATTTTCTGATATTATTTATAAAGTTTGCTACTGTTATATCACTTTCATTGCCTACAATGTTTTGACATTCTTCTCGAAGTGGGCGTTTGCTTACCCATGCATCTTTCCAAAACCGGACGACCTCCCATCGCCACTTGCCATAATAGGCCTTCGAGCTAAATATAATTGTTTTCTAGGAAATACTCCTTAAAAAATAGATGTTGATGTTGATTGTAGTAGTTGATCTTAGGAGTTGAAATTATTAGCTTATTTTTGTGAAAAAATATGTAAGTGTTCAGTACACAAAATTGATCGTGATTGATTTTATAAAAGATGGATGTAAAATTATAAAAAGATATGTTTATGTATTTATACTTTCCAAAATTGAATTTTGAGGGCAATTGAAGAAGAAAAATCGAATAAGCATCTATAAACTTGTATAAGGTTGAATGGGCTAGTTCAAAATCTGGGTGAAATTTAAACTTCGATTAAGTTCCATAAATTTGAGTAATTTTGATTAATTCTTTGCCTTTGCTTTTAAATTTGGCGAAATTAATTCAAATATTACAATCTTTGAGGGTGTGTGTAAACGGTGACACACAACTTTTAGGGGTGTGAATTCAATATCACGACCTTAGTTAAAATAGTGAAAACGCTATCTTAAGCCCATCACCGGTGTACAAATCGTATGAATTGGATATCGAAAAATGACATGACAAGTCTAGGTGGCATAAACAGTCACATCAGGGGCATATTTTTTTAAACATATTTTTTGGCAATATTATTTTTACATCATAGTTTTTTTTTGTCTTCTATGATTGATATCATCTTTATATTTTTACAATTCAAAGTAAAATTCGTAATAATAAAATGGCATATAACACTAATTGAATTATTTGAATGTCAATTGTAAATGCAATTGTAAATGCATATATACTTATATATAAAAAAGATATATAAATTCAAAAAAATTATTGATAAAATATAATTTTTGAAAAAACAAAAGACATAAATATATAAAAAAATTTAAATAAAACTATTAAACCGTGTGAATGCACGTGCAAATGCACGGGCATCTACTTCTAGTTTTAATGGGTAACCAACCAGATTGGATCTAAAATCTCATTGTCATGAATTCTTTATTATAAAGTGTAGCTAAATGAGTTGTCGAGGAAGCAAGATCCAAACACATGCACGACGTGTAAACGAGCGAAAGCCTCTCTCGATCACTCTACTTAAATCCACAGCATTGCTAACATCGACACAGCCCTCCCGAATCCCGATCCTCTTCACCGGCCAACTTATCTCAGTTACTCCAATGGCTGCTGATTCTCCTTTCCTCTCCTCAAACAGGTATCAATCTTCTTTTCTTTACTTTCTTTCTTCTTGTTTCTCTGATATGTGAATGAAGCTAATTATGCAATACATTGATTTACCGATTTTGCCCTTTTCTGTGCTTGTGCCTAATTCTGGGTGGGGGTGTAGATATGCAGTGGTGACAGGGGCAAACAAGGGAATTGGGCTTGAAATTTGCAGGCAATTGGCTTCCCATGGTGTGATTGTGGTCTTGACTTCCAGAGATGAATCCAGAGGGATTCAAGCTGTTGAGAATCTCAAGAATCAAGATAACTCTCTTTCAGATTGCTTGGAGTTTCATCAATTGGACGTGGCGGATCCTCTCAGCGTTGCATCTCTTGCTGGTTTTGTCAAATCCAAGTTCGGAAAGCTTGATATCTTGGTAATTAATTGATCAATCAATAAAGGCAACGTGTTCTTCCAGTTTCGATCTACCTTGTGAAAGCAGTAAAAAAATGTGTTAGTTATTGGGATTAATTAAGTGCAGGTGAACAATGCTGGAGTAACTGGAAGCCAGGTAGATTCTGATGCTTTTGTCGACGCAGTTAGTAAGGTAACTTCATCACGTTCTGAATTAATTTACAAGGCCGTGCTTTCAATTTTTTTTTTGGTTTTTTTTTTTTTTTGAATATAATTGCAGTTACATTAGATTTTGCATAACATGTTATGGGTTTTGAGAGTTTCATTCAACTGAAAATTTGAATTCTTGTTTTCACCTAAATAGCAAAACCAACTACCGGTTCGAGTTCCATGGTTGTTGTACTGTAAGAAAAAAAGAAGCATATCAATCACATATACTGATATACAAGTCCTGTACCAGTGGCAATAGTTTGAATAACTCATAAGATTATATATTAGCCTATTTTATCTCTAAGAGTATTCTAACACATTTGGAAAAAAAAGTGATTACATATAAGGGCTCGTTTGCTAATCATATCAGAAGATCACATATGGGGCATGGTCTGTATGGATATGATTGATACTCATATTTGATGTTTGGTATTTCCTGATATCGATATCAAATTAATATCTGTTGTTTGGTATATGAGGATATTAATATTGGGATGATATCTACATAATACATTATAAAGCAGAAACCATGTATGTTGAAAAAATTGCGCCACATGACATTATTTGAATAAAATAATGTAAGCTTTTTAATAATAACTTGTATTATTCTTTCTATACATCCAATTTTTTATATTATAATAACTTGATCTATCTATATGTTGATACATTCTATATTAATTTTATGCATATCTTTTAACAAAACTTGATTTATATGCTAATATTTTTTTATCTAATTTTATACATAATAAATTTTTTTTATCTTTTAACAAATCTTGCACTCCAAGTATATAATTTTTTTTATCTATATGTTGATTTTTTGCAATATAATAAATTTTTATAGAATATATGATATATTTTAGTATACATTGATATATCTACCTAAATTTTAAATAACGTTAAAAAATTATTTTAATAAGTTATATTATCCTTACTAGATATTAGATATCCTACCATAATTATCTTTAAGTTATAGTATTATATTATTTTTATTTTTTTCTCTAAGTTTTCTTTTATACCAATCTTTATATTAATATTCTTCATATTTAAAAGTATTATTATATTCATTACAAAGTAAAAGATAAGAACTCAAATACATAACCTTAATAAATATTTTATAAAAATTAATTATTTTATGCATATTAATATCTTAACAAAAAATAAAAAAATATTTAAAAATATTTAATTCAAGTGAAATTAACATTTTAAAAATTGTAATCAAAATATGGGGTAAAATTAATCTCAACAATAATGAAAATAATTTTTAAATATATTCAATTAAAATATGTGGCACGACCTTAAAGTTTTTTTATAAATTACATAATTTTATTGCTATATTATGTATGAGTATTTTAAATTTTATATTAATATCAGATTATTGTATAATCTTTTGTAAAATCATCCCGTGAGTATCACAGGAATTCAACTAGTTAGAGTTTTATTTTGATATACCCCAAGAAATTGGTATATTAAAGATATCATTTGTGATAGTCCGTGGGCCCGAAAAGTAGATAAACTGGGGACGTGTCAGTACAATTGTACATGCGCGAATGGGCCTAGCACATAAGCCCGTGGGGTTCAATCCTAAAACCAATTGGCAACCTCAAGTGCAACTGGGATGACCAGTTGACACTTGGACTATGGTATAACAGTAAGGGTAGATAATGAATGGCAGCAATTCGATAAGCCCAATCCAAGACAAAACAGAATAATAGATAACAGGTGAATAGCAACTCGCTAAGCCCAACCCAAGACAAGACAGAAGAGTATATAATGGGCGGGTAGCAACTCGCTAAGCCCAACCCAATTAATGTGGATAATGGGGCCTAAGACCGAACCTCGCTCTGATATCATGTGAAAGTCCGTGGGCCCGACAGGTAGATAAACTGGAGACGTGTTGGTAGAAGCGCACATGCATGGATGGGCCTAGCACATAAGCCCATGGGGTTCTATCCTAAAACTAATTGACAATTTAAGGAGTAAGCAAGAGTATATATACTAGGCTTGATCACTTTGGATTTCATATGTGGGATAGATTATTATTTTCAACATTACTCGTACACATATTCGATATCTAGATATCTCTCATATATATACCTCGATATCCATACTGATATCACTATCTCATATATCTAAGATATCTATACCTAACGAGTTCTAAATATAGTATTTTGAAGAAATTGGTTATCCTTGTGACGATTTAATTTGTTTTTTCTAAAAATCTATACATTAACACTCCAATCCAACCCAACTCAAGTCATTTTTCTTTCAACCTAGCCAAGAGGCTCAGGAGAGGAGATAAACTTCGACGAGATCATTGCGGAGAACTATGATTTGGCTGTACAATGCCTGGACACCAACTACTACGGTTCCAAGAGACTCACCGAAGCTTTTCTGCCCCTCCTTCGCCTCTCTAACTCCCCTCGAATCGTTAACGTTTCCTCATCCAGGGGGAGGCTCAAGGTATACTTATATATGTTAAAAGTTTCCTAAATAGATATGCATTTTATTAACGTTTATACAACATACGTACACATGATTGAAATGGCTTGAAAATGAAAAACATTTTCAAATATTATTAAGTTACATTCATTGCATGTAAATGGATTCTATTTTAGAACATACCAAATGAGCGGGTCAGAGGGATCCTAGCCGACGTCGAGAGCCTTACAGAAGAGAAGATTCATGAGATCCTCAATGAATTCTTGGAAGACTTGAGGAATGGCGAGTTGAAGATGAAAGGATGGCCTTCTTACCTTGCTCCCTACACTATCACAAAAGCAGCCATGAATGCTTACGCTAGGATGATGGCAAACAAGTATCCGGATGTTGATGTCAATTGTGTTTGCCCCGGCTATGTGAAGACGGATATCAACTATAGCACCGGAGTTTTATCGGTTGAAGAAGGCGCCGAGAGTCCGGTTAGGCTTGCATTGCTGCCGAAAGGCGAAGCTTCAGGGATTTTCTTCGAACGGAAGGAAGCCTCGACTTTTTGCATGATCAATGACTTCTATATATATGGTTGTGGTTTGAAAAGTTCATATGAAGTTGTGAATTACGTTTCTACATAAATTAAGTTATGGGTTCTTGTTCAATATATATCTATGTGACACACTGCCATTACTCAGCTCTATAGCCTGGGTGTGTAAACTTAAATTTTATCATGATTAATATTAGGATCACTTATTAATTTCTTACACAGGTGAAGTTTTATACTTGTACTATAGGTGTACGTCCTCCATCATTGGATCAACTAAAATTTCTGATTTTTGAAATTGGCGTCTAGGTTGATGTGTTTTTGGGCTGAATTTCTTTTTTGCCTCCTCTTATCTCTTATCCTTTTGTGCGTGATTGTATTTCTGGGGCTTGTTATGAAAATTTACCTTTTTTCAAACAAAGAAAAACATATCTCGAAAAATAACATCAAAATCATTTCCACCTTATATATGTCCAGCATATCCATTCGCGTTTTTTTTTATATCAAAGTAGTGCCGTCTAAATGAAAATTTTCAACAATGTAGCCATAGTTTTCTTAAAAATTCATTTCGATATAGTTCATTCAAAAAAGACGTGAAAATATATTCAAAGTTGTAAGATTATTGCTATCAATATTTTGGACACACCTTTTTGCATTTTGTTTTTTGCAAATGTTCACAAACTATATTTTTAAATTCTTACAATCAATATTTTGGAACCCACATGTTTTGCATTTTTTTCTATATGTTTCGAGATATGTATTTAACTATTTAAGCACCAAAAATACACACACACACACACACATATATATATATAAATATCTAAACTCTAAAGTGCATATCTATGTAGTAAGAGTACATTTATTTATAACTAAAACTACAAGTGCACATTTTATCTAGATGTGCATTTTATATAAAAGTAAAATATTTATTATACAAGTGTATATTTTTATGCACTGAAAGTGCAAATGCACATTTTATTTTGAAGTACATGTTTATATAAAAATGCACATTTAGTGTGCTTAAGTGCATTTTAACATGTCATTTGAACTTTAAAAAGGTTTAAAAAATTGAGATTATATAGTTACTACTTTGTCACTATTGGCCATTTAATCTCAATTCTTTATTTTCTCAATCGGACGACTCTTTTTAATCTTTAATTACTTTATACCCTATGAGTCTATGACAACTATTGAATATTAAAATATTTAGGTAAAAATCTTAAATAAAATCTGTGCATAGTATAGAAATTTAACTAATTTATTATTAATGTTAGACCCTAAGAATATAGAACATGAGTTCAAATTTTCAGTATTAATTAATTAAATGATAGGTCAAACTCAATGAGTTGACATAATACTTGTAGATCTGTCATACGGGTTGATCAGATCGGATTTGGTCATTTCGTGTTCGAGTTGAGTCAGTTCAGGTTGTAACGGGTCATGGATTAAATTGGATCGGATTGTTGTGGGTTTTTGGGTGGATTGGATCGACCCAATAAGTCAAGAAAATCAAAATTTTTATAATTATTAAAATATTATTTTATTTAAAAATAATATTTTTTGGTCATATTTTAAAAATAATATTTAATAGTAATATATTATTTATATTATATATTTTAAAATATTTAAATATAACAAATCGGGTTAACCCAAAAGATTTCAGATTTATTGAGTTTGATTTATTTCGAATTTTTGGTTCAAATTTTTGGATCTTGACCCTAAAATTTTCGGACAGTGTCGAATTTACGACCGAAATGGGGTTAATTTTTGACAACTCTCATAATAATAGTGTAAGGTCATGCTATATTTAAAAAAAACGATTTATTTAACAAGAGATGTTATGTTCAGTTTCCGAATCTATAAAATTCTCTTAGACCAACGAGCAACGACCATTAACAAACCGGAAACAAGGGCAAACACTTTGGATATCTGAGCTTGGACCAAAACCCAAATGATAGGTCGGTGGGGAGGTGAGGACCAAACACATGACACGTATTAGCCTTCCTTAAAGCTTAATTGACACCCAACAAATCCTCTTCGCCAACACTTTCTCCAATGGCTGAATCTCCTTTCCTCTCCTCAAACAGGTACACATCTATCTCTCTCTCTCTCTCTGGAATCTGGAATCTGAAATCTAAAACTAATCCAATTGCCCTTCTCTGTGCTTGTGCCTGTGGGCTGGATGGGAGTGTAGATATGCAGTGGTGACAGGGGCGAACAAGGGAATTGGGCTTGAAATTTGCAGGCAATTGGCTTCCAAAGGAGTGATTGTGGTCTTAACTTCCAGGGATGAAACCAGAGGGATTCAAGCCCTTGAGAATCTCAAGAATCAAGATAACTCTCTTTCAGATTGCTTGGAGTTTCATCAATTGGACGTGGCGGATCCACTCAGCGTTGCATCTCTTGCTGGTTTTGTCAAATCCAAGTTCGGAAAGCTTGATATCTTGGTAATTACAGTAGTTAATCAATCAATACAGATATGTTCTTCTTCTGATTTCAAGCTCCTTATGCAATCCAAAATCAAAATGGATCACCATATATATTGTACCACCACCTGTTGGGATTAATTAAGTGCAGGTGAACAATGCTGGAGTACCTGGAAGCCAGGTAGATTCTGATGCTTTTGTCGATGCAGTTAGTAAGGTAACTTCATCACGCGTTCTCAATTAATTTCCAAGGCCGTGTCTTTCAATTTTATTTTTGGTTTTTTTTTTTTGAATATAATTGCAGTTACATGAGAATTTGCATAACATGATTCAACTGAAAATTTGAATTCTTGTTTCACCTAAATAGCAAAACCAAACTATCGGTGCGAGTTCCATGGTTGTTGTACTGTGGTTGTTGTACTGTAAAAAAAAAAGCCTATCAAAACACATGTATACAAAAGTCCATTCCATAAGCCCAATATACAAGTTTAGTGGTATTCATTCTAAAACCAATTGAGTAACTTATAAACAGTATTAAGTTCTGGTAGAAAGGCTTTTAGGGTAGAAAGTGAGTGTGAATGTGATCCCTTAGATTAGATTTTTTAATGGACAAGATTAAACTGAAAATGAGCACATTATTGTGATAAAGGTGCGTTGCACCAGATTTTCTCATATTGAGATTTTTAGGCTCTCCTACGATCTCATTCCAAAACTCCCAGATCTGACGATTTCGATAACAATTTTTACGCTCTCCTACAATCTCATTCCAAAACTCCCAGATCTGACGATTTCGATAACAATTTGTATGCTATCGTCTTCATCGTGCCAAACGTTTGATACGAAATGCCACGAAGACTTTACCCTCTCCAATGTTTTTCTTTTTCGGCTTCATCAACTAAGGATCAGTCAATGCACCGATTTCACCACCCGTATTGATCGTCGGCATCGTCCTTACGATTTCACCACCCGTACTGATTGTCGTCCTTGTGAGTTTCAATATCCACCGATTATTTCTTGTTCGAGATTCATATTAGATCTTAAATTGAGAAATTCTCATATTCTTTGTTTGACTTCGTTACTCTTTTTTACTTTCTGTCAAAGGTTGATTCAATTAAGAGTACACAGCAACCACATGTTTTATTTTTTTGTTTAAATATTTGATTTCTTTTTCTTTTGAAGAGAATATTTGATTTCTTATAAGTAGGTGAATTTGATCGTTCTCAACAAACAGATCGTTCACTTATCTTTTTTGTGGTTGTTTTGTGATTTTCATAAAGTAGGTGAATTTGATCTGTAATAAATTCTTGAGTTGATTCATTGATATCGATTGATATCTCTTTTTATATTTTTTTTGGATTTAGCACGTTTAATATTCGTCATTTTGTAAAGTTATATTCATTGGGATATTAAGAAATATTTACAAAATTAAGTAGTAGTATTCATGTAATTGAAATATAGCATTCTTGCCATAAAATGATATGTGTGAGATTTTAATATAATGCTTTTTTTTTTCTTCCGTTACATTTGGGGATTTATTTCTTCGATTGATTGAATGGGATTGATCCTGTCTCACTCCATATATATGCATAATGTAGAATAATTTTGTAATTATTGTGCGTGTGATTATTTCTAACTATTGATTCTACAAAATCAATTCAGACGACTCTGCAGACCAAAACAAACAGTAGCACTGGGTAAGCTAATTCATACGCTTTTTTTTCAATTTCTCTAAAATTTAAATTGAATAATAGTATTTATTTAGAATTGACATATGTTTGATGATATTCAATGGTAAATGCATTGATATTCACTAACTATTATTAGGATATTCACATATAAAAAATCGTTAATGTAAATATTTTAAGTGAATTTTTAATAGTCACAATCATTTATATTCATTAGTTGTCGTACTAATATTCATTTGTGTGAATGTTGATATTCTTGTGTTTGTATTTCTATTTAGCTTATATAATTCGCTTGCTACAAGAAGATTGTTTTTTGTTTGAGAGATTTTATATATTATTACGAATATTTATTGACTCAATTTTTTTCTTTGAAGGTAGAAAATGGTCAAAAATATCGAAGGAAGTTGAAGAACATGGAGTTTACATAAGAGCAATGTTTCTCATTTTTAGTTCGTCATATTTGTACTTTGGTGATCATGTTCACCATATTAGCTAGTGATATTCTTTTATCTAGGTGGTTATATTCACCATATTATCTAGTAATAGTTATGTAAATGGTGGTCATATTCACCACCTTAGCTAATGATTTTCACGTAATTAGGTGATCATATTCTCTGTATTAGCTTATAATATTCATGTAATTGAATGGTGATATTCTTATCAATAAATGATGATATTTATGTAGCTTTTCGAATCAACTTAGGTTTGTTTATGTAAATGGTGGTCATATTCATTTATAAAATTATAATGATCGAGATAATAGAACTATTCATTTTAATCATATTCATCGTAACCTAAATACATATTCATTGTTTATCACATTGGTATTCACTCGACAGTCTGCGAAAATGTATATTCATTGTTCATCACGTTGGTATTCATTCATCTGGTATGCTACGAGAATAGAGATATAAAATTACGTCAATATCAATTAATTTTAAAAATAGGATAAAATCAATATTAAATGTATTATTTATTTTGATTTTCAAAATAAGAGAGAGAATCTATATTTATATCAGATTTCAAAATTTGTACGTGATTTGATTTACATCAATATCAATTAATTCCTTCCTTTTTTATTTTTTAAAATGGTTTGTTTGCTATTTTTAAGGGATGTGATTTTTGTTAGCCAATAAGATCTAATCTAGTAATATTCACCCTATTTTTACTATTTTGTATTCTCAAATCTCACCATCAATTCACTTTAATCCAACGCCTCAAATTCACCCTCACTTTCTACCACAATTAGCTTTCTACCGGAACCTCCCCCCTTATAAACATATATATATATATATATATTAGTCTATTTTAATTTGTCTCCTAGAGAAGTATTCCAACACATTTGAGCAAAAAAAGAGTGATTACTTATAAATATAGTATTTGGAAGAAATTGGTTGTGATGATTTATTTATTTTTCTTCTAAAAATCTATATATTTAACACTCCAAATTGTCCAATCCAACCCAACTCAACTCAACTCATTTTTGTCAACCCAGCAAAGAGGCTCAGGAGAGCAGATCAACTTTGGCGAGATCACTACGGAGAACTATGATTTGGCCGTACAATGCTTGAACACCAACTACTACGGCGCCAAGAGACTCACCGAAGCTCTTCTCCCCCTCCTTCGCCTCTCCGACTCCCCCCGGATTGTTAACGTTTCCTCGTCTATGGGGAGGCTCAAGGTATACACCATACATATACATGTTACAAGTTTCCCAAATGGCTTACATACACATGATTGAAATGGCTTGAAAATGTTTTTAGAACATACCAAATGAGCGGATCAGAGGGATCCTAGACCACGTCGAGACCCTTACGGAAGAGAAGATTGAGGAGATCCTCAATGAATTCTTGGAAGACTTGAGGAATGGCGAGCTCAAGACGAAAGGATGGCCTTCTTTCCTTGCTCCCTACACTATATCAAAAGCAGCCATGAATGCTTATACTAGGATGATGGCAAACAAGTATCCGGATGTTGATGTCAATTGCGTTTGCCCTGGCTATGTCAAGACGGATATCAACTACAATACCGGAGTTTTATCGGTTGAAGAAGGTGCCGAGAGTCCGGTTAGGCTTGCTATACTGCTGAAAGGCGAAGCTTCAGGGATTTTCTTCGATCGGAAGGAAGCCTCGCCCTTTTGAATGATCAGTGAATTCTATATATGGTTGTGGTTTGAAAAGTTCATATGAAGTTGTGGGTTTCTACAATAATATTAATAAATCAAGTTATGGGTTCTTGTTCAATGTCTATGTCTTAGAGAAACAGAAGAGAATCGAGAAAGAGAGAAATAACAGAACCAACAACTTTTCCATTCATTCAACTGAACTGTTTATTACAGAGTGAGCTCCCTATTTATACAAGTTGTCACCTTGCTATGCTAGCTGACTATTGCTTATATCACTAATTTTGACATCCCCCCTCAAGTTGGAGGTGGATTCAGTAGAAATTAACCCCAACTTGTTGAGAACATTAGCATGTGTAGGATCAGGTAATGCTTTTGTAAAAACATCTGCTAATTGTAAGGAAGTAGGAATCTGAGAAAGCGAGATTAAGCCATCTAACAACTTAGCTCGAACATAATGACAATCAAGCTCTATGTGCTTGGTACGCTCATGATATACAGGGTTTTTAGCAATATAAATGGCTGCCTGGGAATCACACTTCACTGAACAGGTTGCACATTTGGAATGTCAAGCTCGTGAAGAAGTCTGGTAAGCCAAGCCAGCTCTGCTGTGATTCTTCTTAATGCTCTGTATTCAGCTTCTGCTGATGATAATGAAATAGTCACTTGTTTCTTTGATTTCCATGATATAGGAGAATCACCTAAAGTGACATAAAACCCACTGACTGACCGACGAGTAGTAGGACAAGAAGCCCAGTCAGAGTCACAATATGCTTTAAGAGTAAAATCTGAAGTGTTATTGAGAAGGAGACCCAATGATGCAAAACCTTTCAAGTATTGTAAAGTATGAATAGCAGCATTCCAATGGGAAGAAGTTGGAGCATGCATAAACTGGCAAAGGTATTGAACAGAGAAAGCCAAGTCTGGTCAAGAATTAACCAAAATATTCAACTTGCCTACCAGCTGACGATATGGAGTTGGATCAGATAAATGAACAGCAGTATTGTCCTTAACTTTGATAGAAGTATCCAGAGGAGCAAATGTTGTAATCCCAAAGGCATCTTCATATAAACTTCTGTATCAATATCTCCATGTAAAAAAGCATTGTCCCAGCTTTTTGTGTACACCCTTTGATGACCAGTCTTGCTTTACATCTTTCAAGAGAACCATCAGCTTTAAGTTTCATTTTGTACACCCATTTAGAACTTATGGGTCGCTTTCCTTTTGGCAAATCTACTATCTCCCATGTATGATTATCTTCTAAAGCTTGTAATTCGAGGTTCATTGCTTGTGTCCATTCAGGACTTTGAATAGCTTCCTCATAGGAACAAGGCTCAGAAATGGTATGGAGAGAGTAAAACATTTGTTGAGATCCAACAGATAAAGCATGAAAAGGTATTTGGGTAGAAGGATATTGGTTAAAATTGGAAGAAACAAAATGACAAAAATATTCTTGGAGATAAGAAGGTGGTTGAATTTGTCTAGAAGATCTTCGAAGGATAGGTTGGTCATTTTGTGGAGGTAGGGCTGCAGGTAAAGCTGGATTATCATCAAGAATGTCATCTGAATTTTCCAAGATAGGAAAAGGTAAGGCTGAATTTGGACTAGATTGAGAAGATAAAGCAAAGGGGAAAATATGTTCATGAAATTGAACATCTCGAGAAAGAAAGACTTTTTGTGTCTCAATGTTAAGCAATTTGTAAGCTTTTGTCCCACATGGATAGCCTAGAAAAACACATGCCACAGATCGAGGCATGAGTTTATCTCTCCCTACTTTAGGAGTGCAAGCATATGCTAAGCAACCAAAAATCCTAAAATGTGTATAAGAAGGAGGCTTGGTATGTAATTTTTCATAAGGAGATAAACCATGAAATATGGTAGAAGGAAGTCTATTGATGATATATGTAGCAGTAAGTAAGCAATGTCCCCACAAATGCAAAGGAACCTTTGACTGAAACAACAAAGCTCTAGTTACCTCTAGAAGATGTTTATGCTTTCTTTCAACAACTCCATTCTGCTGTGGAGTATAAGCACAACTAGTTTGATGAATAATTCCCTTTGCAGCAAAATACTGAGATCCCTCATGACTACTTCCAAGCTCCAAAGCATTATCAGAACGAATGATTTTAACATGACCATTAAAATATGTTTCAACCAGTTGAATAAAAGATTTCAGCATGGAGAAAGCAACCCCTTTGGTTGATAATAAATTTGTCCATGTCATGCGAGTAAAATCATCAACAACAGTTAAGAAGAATCTATTTCCATTAATAGAAGGAGTCTTATAAGGCCCCCAGGTGTCTACATTTAAAAGCTCAAAAGGCTGTGAAGATGAAATTTGACTGTCAGAAAAAGGTTTCCTAACTTGTCTGGCCTTAGCACAAACATCACAAGAAGAAACAACTTCTTTATTACAAGTTTTAGAAGAAACTATATGCTGTAAATTGGAATAAGGAACATGTCCTAATCTCTGATGCAACAACTTAATATCTGGAATTGAAGCACCCATCGTGACACAAGAAATTTCTGTTGGAACAAATCTCTGAGCAGAACCATCTGAAGCATCTGAAGCAGACCTGAAGATGTATAATCTGTGACTGACTTTACCAAGAAGCAAATTCGTCCTCAGATGAGGACCCTGCAGCCAACATTTGCCAGAATCAAAACAAGCAACACACCCCATTTGAAGAGCCAACTTGTTCACAGAAAGCAAATTGAACTTAAATTGAGGAACATATAAAGCTTCCTTTAAAACCAGCTCATCAGAAATCTTGATTGTACCAGCCAATGTGACATGTAAAACTGAACCATTAGGCAAAGATATGGATATTGGATTCTCTAATGAATGTAATTCAGAGAAAAAATCCTTATTATATGTCATATGATCGCTCGCACCTGTATCAATTATCCAGGTTTCTTTAGAAAATAAACATCTGGAAGAATTGAAAGAAGAGGAGAAGCAACTAATACCAGCCATGTGTGCTGAACCATTTGCAGAACCTGTAGGCAGCTTCTGAAGCAAAGCAAGCAACTGATTATACTGTTCTGCTGTTATATTGGGAGCTTGAGAAGAAGTAGAAGCTTCAGTATCATTTGCAGGAGTTTGAGAAGAGTGAGCATTGGCTTGATCCTTTCTTGGTGGATAACCAATAAGCTTGTAACATCGATCCACCGTATGAGTAGTCTTTTTGCAATGTGTGCAATGAAAAGATCTTTTGCCCTTCGAATTGCCTTGATTAGAAGACCCAGACGAACCAGAAACTCCAGGTTTAATAGCATTTGCTGAAGAATGAACATTCAGAGAAGAAGATTCTGATAAAAGACCACTAGAAGCATTAATGTCTCTTTGCTTTTCTTCATGAATCAAGAGAGAATAAGCTTGATGAACATTTGGGATAGGATCCAACATAAGAATACTCCCACGAACAGCGGAAAAAGACTCATTAAGTCCCATAAGAAATTGAAGCAATCGCTGAGTTTCATTCATCTTGCGATATGCTTCAGCCAATCCACAAGAACATGGTGGCAAATTACGCATAGAATCTTTCTCGTCCCAGAGACGCTTGATTCGAGTGAAATAAACTGCAATACTATCAGAGGATTGCGAAATTGTACTCAAGTCTTTTTCAATTGAGAAAAGATGAGCACCATTACTCTGTGAGAAGCGAGCTTCAAGATCGAGCCAGATCTGTCGAGCATCACCAGAGAGAAGAAAGCTTTCAGCAATGTCTTTGGCCATAGCATTCAGAATCCATGAAGTAATCATGGCGTTGCATCTCTCCCAGCGAGTAAAATCGGTTGAAGATGGCTCAGGACGAGAAACCTCGCCATTCAAGAATCCAAACTTGTTTTTAGCTTTTAGCGCAATGATCATTGAAGATCGCCAAGCGTAAAAACCAGTACCATCAAACACCTTTGTTGCCAAAATCATGCCTGGACTATCCGAAGCATGAATATAAAGAGGATTATTCGGATCCATACTTGAAGAATCAAAGAAAAGCAAGAACAAAAGACGATAAGATCGCCAGAGAAAAACGATGAAATCACCAAAGAAACGATGAAGTCACCAGAAATTTGATCGAACAGACAATGTCGATCGAAAAGAATTTGCGGAATTAGGTCAGAATTCTCTCAGCTCTGATACCATCTTAGAGAAACAGAAGAGAATCGAGAAAGAGAGAAATAACAGAATCAACAACTTTTCCATTCATTCAACTGAACTGTTTATTACAGAGTGAGCTCCCTATTTATACAAATTGTCACCTTGCTATGCTAGCTGACTATTGCTTATATCACTAATGTTGACACTGTGACACACTGCGATAACTCAACTCTCTATATGGCATGGGTGAAGTATTATATACTTTTACTTCAGGGTACGTATTTAGGCTTTTCCATAATAAATTTAGTTCACGTATTAGGCTTTTCCATAATAAATTTTGTGATGAGATCCACAACTGCCATAACTCAGCTCTCTATATGGCATGTCTGTTGGCGCACATGATCCGGACTTTTCTAAGAAAGTATTAGAGTTGGTTTGAGTATTATTATTACTCCAATTCAAACTTTGGGCCTGAATTTGTGATTAGGTCCAAATGCCAGTATTTCAGACCGATTTTTCTACTTTCTAATCATACTCTTTTTTGTATTCCCTTGATTTAATTGGTTAGAAGATATTTTTAATATTTTATCTATATTTAAGTTTCTTTTTTAATGTATTTTGGAGGTAAAAATTCAATTGAATAAATATGTTCATGTAATTGAGAGATCGGGAAATTCGATGACTAGACATGTTGGTAAAAGACAAAACTGGAAATCGACTAGCAACATTAGGAGAAAACTTAACATCACCACGAACCAGCTCGGAAGAGAATTGAAATTCCAAAGTTGTAATAATCCTCACTTTTGAAAGGATAAAATGTAATTTTTCTTTAATATAATAAAATATGGGTCATATTATGCAGCATTCTTAAAATTAGTTTGCAACTTTTAACTTTTCTAAAATTACAAAATCAATCCAAATTTATTTTTTCCTCCTTCCCTTCTCATTTTCTATTGTACACAATTCTAATTCAAATCTAAATCTCTTCATACTCTTATTGTTTAAAGAATATCGAGTAACAAAGAAAGAAACTCCGAATATGAGTTACGTAATCGAAATTACACGGTACGTTCACCATTCATATAAGTGTTTTTTTAAATTTTCGCAGTTGTTCATGCACGTGCGCAGATTGTGTGCAAAACAATTGTGCACGCAATTTGCAAGTGTGCATAATAGCAGTGCACACAGGAAGTTTGTGTGCAAAGAAGCAGTGCACACATAAAGATTGTGTGCATATAAGAAATGCACATCAAATTGTTGCGTGCAAAATTTGTATGCACACGAAAAATTTATGTGCTTCGTCCGAAGGCTGCAGGATGAAACGCGTAAAAGCCCGATGAAGGTCGAAATCAATGAGCGAGTGAGCGAGGAGAAGTTTGAACGTTAAAAGAGGATTTTGACCATTCAAAGAGTTTTGAGTGAAAAGAGGGGAATTGTAAAACCCTAGTCTTCTTTAAAACGAGACTTTAATTTGGGCTTATTTTAAAACTAGTTGATGTACCCGTGTCTTACACGGGTCTATAATAGGAAAATATATTTTAAATACATATATAGATTTATATATGATTTAATATTTTAAACTGAATATTAAAAATTATTTTTTAAAAATTCAAATGTAATAATTATGTTCCCAATATTTTATAAAATAGTAATATTATGTTATTAATATTCAAAAGATATTTTTATAATAAAGATTATGTTTCTATCACTTGCTAATTTTTAAGATCTCTAAATATAATTATATATTAGTGATATTATTAAATTTAAAAAAATATTTTATAATCAATATTATGTTCATCAATTGCCAAATTTTATGATCAATTTTTATATTAGTAATATTATTATATTAAAAAAATTATTTCATAATAAGAGTATGTTTCTTGCCAAATATTAAGATATCTAAATATAATTGTACAGTATATTACTATATTAGTAATAGTAGTAACATTAATTTAATTAATAAAATTATTCCATAATGAATTACACTCCAAACACAACTTGCCAAATTTTTAAGATCTCTAAATATAATTATATATTAGTAATATAAAGAATATTATTATAATATAAAGATTGTAAATAATTAAATAAATGAAGGGTAAGGAGATAAATGAAAAAAATTAAAATACTTATGTGGCATAGTTATGACGACGACACATAAGATAGGAGGATTCGACTTTAGTTATATTAAATTGATAATAATGGCATTACAATTTTTGTAAATATTATTATTTTTTGATATCAATTAATATTTTATAATAAATATCAAAATCATGTACCGATAATATTGATTTTTTAAATAAATTATATGTTAATAACATATATGGTCGTAAAGATAAAATAGTATATATTATTCTAAAACATCAAAGATCACAAAGTAATACATTGTGTAGAACTATTATATATTTGTAAAAATATACTTGATAAAATTTATAATAAATAGTTAAAGATCAGTTATTAATAATATTAAAAAATAAAAAAATTATATGTTATTAAAATATATGGTCATAAAGATGAAATAATAAATATTATTTCAAAATATCAAAGGTTACATACGTTATTTATATATTATATATATTTAAGGATATGCTTTGCAAAATTTATAACACATTATCTCAGTTACTAATAATATTAAAAAAAAACTTGAAACTATATGATATTAAAGTATATGGCTTGAATATATACATTATTAAACATCACGTACTAATAATATTGAAAAAAAGATTAAAAAGTTATATGAGAATAAAATATATGGCCATAAAGATAAAATAGTAAATTTTATTTTAAAATATCAAAGACCACGTACTAATACATTGTATAAAGTTATTATATATTTTAAAGTATATGCTTTGAAAAAATATATGGCCATAAAAATAGTAGATATTATTTTAAGATATCAAAGATAATGTACATATTTACATTGTGTACAATTATTATATATTTTTATGGATACACTTGCCAAATTTTAACATATATTGTGTACAATTATAAGATTAGAGTATTTATAAAAATAATTATATATTTAGATATATTTAAGGATTGTAAATACTAAAAAGAATGAAGGGTAAAGAGGTAATTGAAAAAATTAAAATGCCTATGTGGCATAGTTAAGACGACGACACGTAGGATAGAGGGATTCGAGTTTAGTAATAATATATAGATATATAGATAAATAAAAAATAGAGAGTTGTAAACTAAAAAGGTGGGGCGTTGCATAACTGGTATGTAAAATATTTAAATAACTAGTTTATAATATACTTTTCGCTAATGATAAATAAAATCAGGCCTTGTTTCTGTAATAACTGCGGTTTTTGAGGATATTTTTGAATTTTCTCGGAAATCGTTTTAACGCTTAATCCAATATTTTTGTTGGAGATTATATCTTAGAAAATTGTTGGTGATATCCTAAAATCACAAAGAAATGATTTTATGGATCGGTGTGAATTCTAGGATTTTTCAGTGGAAAAAGAATATTTATTGGATAAGCCGTCTTTTTAATTATGTACCGGAAAGGATTTAAAATACGAAACGGAAGCCTTAAAAATTGAAGGTAACAAGATAAAATCATGGAAAATTGGTTTTATTGGTCTACATAATTTACGTGACGTTTTTCATTTAGTAAGTTTTTCCACCCGAGGTATATAATTTTACCGCTTTAACGCGAGTCCCGTTTCGAGACGGGTTTTGTTTTAAAACCTATCTCTTCTTATGCCTTAAGGGGAAGGAATTTGGGAAATTGAATTCTTCTACGCAAGGCATATCTTTTCTACCTTATCAATTTGAGTCTATCAATTCGTTCCAGTCAAAACAAAGAGGAAGTGAGGGCGAGAGAGGAAACAGGACTGAACGACGGACTCGGGGGAGATGGAATTCGAATTCTTCACCGCCGGCTGTCTCCTCAGCCCATCCATCATCATCATCATCTACTTCCTTACTGTAAAGTGGTGCTTGTGGCTGCTGTTAGCAGAAAACAGGACCGGGGAAAGAATCAGGCGGAACGACGACGAACTCGGGGACTCCTACACCGCCGGCAATCGTTCCCGCCACTTCCCAGCCACCTTCCACCTCTTCTTCTTGCTTTGTTGCTGCTGTGAGGAAGGAGCCAAACCAGCAAAGAGAATCATGGAGGAGCGGCTGGCTCGGGAGAAAGAAGACATCACCGCCGGTCACTTTTCGACCACGCCGCGACGTCGCCGGCGGCGACCACCAAGCTGTCCGACCACCACCCACAGTGAGGTCTGCTGTCGGGCAAAGCCCAGCCACCCTCGGGCTCGGGGATCGAGCCATGATCGAGCCACACGAGCCATGGGCTCGAGTGAAGGTATATACGATCGAAATTAATTAGCGGTTTGATTGCGGAGCCACCGCAAGGGCCTTTCGGTGCCGCTTTGCTAATTAAATTTATGGTTTTTATAATCTTGACGTTAATACGGTTCTACAAGTTCGAACCGCTTGTGAAACGGACGTCCGGATCTTCCGTTATAGCGAAGACAAGTTTTGGATACCGATTGTCAGGTAAAGGACTTCGGATAATTACTTGGGATTCGTCGTTAATCCGTTTGAGCTGAAGTTTGGTAATCTTTTAGAATTGTTGCTGGTGAACAATTTTTATTTAGAAAATTGTTTCAAAAGAGAAGCGAATAATTAGTTATAATTCCGCCAAGATGGCTCCTTGAAGCATGATAACTAAGGATTTATTATATATCGATATTCGGAAATTAAATCGTTTATCGATTAGAAAGTTGTAGGTGTTGAGAATAAAACTAAGAGATGTTTTTGTGAGCTCGTTGCTGAGAAATCCTTTGGTTATATTTGTCAGAAGGATGATACAGATTACTGTTGGAATTGCTAAGGACGTCGAGCACGCCTTATAAGGCAAGTGGACGATTCTCTCTTGCGTTATTGTTATTAAATGAGGAATTGGATCCCATTTAATATTTGCGTTGGGAACAACTTGTATGATTAATAAAATATGATAGGTCGTTATATTTGTTAGAAATAATGACCATGTTGTTTATTCAGTTTCGCGTTAGAACGGGATTTAGGTTCGTTATGTATGGCCTTGTTTGTTGTCTCATGCTGAGACATTATTGTGAAATATGTTAGTTTTTCAGGGGTAGGAGCCGAGTCTCCGATGACCTCTTTATAACACAGTCTATGTTGGGAGGTTTAGCTCGTTACTATCATATCCCAACATTCGGGTCATGACTCATACCTCACTCAACGCTGGAGGAGGTGTTTATGCACTCTAGCTAAGTGCAAATTGGTACTAGGTGTTCGTCAATGATCATGGTTGAAATAATCCCTCTCATCTTGACGTCTCCATGTACAGGTGGATTCTCTGCGGTTTTAGCCGCTTAAAAGTTACCAACATGTTTGTGAAAAGTTCTGAAAGTAATAAAGATAAGTGCGTTAGGCACATTAATGTACCCGAATGGTTAGTCTATTCGATAACCATTCTTGTTTCCGGTTATGAATGATTCTTAATCAAACTTTGATTAAGTCAATCTGATTAGTCGATGGAGGCTTTTCAAAACGTTATGTGATTATTATGGGTTCCCAACAATTGTTTATGCTTCTTAAAAGAAACCACAAGCGGTGGTGTTCTCTCTCTTGATTATGCGAGTCTCATTCTTATTCTCTATAAGACTGCTAACTGTTGGATCATAATCTGAGTCTATTCGGATTTTGGATGCCAATATGTTTAGTTACAACCATAAGAACCAAGTTAGTTTCTCCGCTTGCTAGTCTATCATTAGACTAACCCGTCCATCTTGTTTTTCTTTTATATGGTCGGCTGGTGTCCACCGTTGTATACGATACATCAGGTTCTTCTTGGAAGTTGATTCAAGAGGCAGATTCAGATGTTTGAAGCTCCAGAAGTTGAAGAAAGGTTTTCAATGGTTATACTTGAGTGAAGATCATGGTTGAACTACTTCAAAGTGAAGTTGAGTTTCAGAAATAAGAACTTAAGGAAGACTGGATGAAGATTTTGTTCAACTAGAAGGTTGTTCTATTTATTCATTCTTTTTGGGTTAATATTTGTATAAGACCAATTGTTTTTATTCCGCTGTAATGTTTGTTTTAGTTTGTTCAGTCAGTTTAAAGCCTTGGGTAGCTTCGGTTTAGTTTTAATCGAGGTTACTGGCGGTAATACCTCCAGGGTAGGAAGGGGGTGTTACAGTTTCACTTTCACCCAAAAATCACTTTTCACCCAAAAACTAATTTTACCACTTGAAATTCGTGTAACTCTCTCTAATTTTTATCCAAAAACTTTTTTTTTCACTCAAAAAACTTCTTTTTTCATCAACAAGTGAAACACACCTTAAATAACTATTTTGAAAGTGTAGACTGGGTGCCAGCTGATTTCTCGCTTTCTAAGCGAGAGAAGTAGCATTAATGCTGCTCGTAGCCCCCTGATGGCCCCCAGTCCCCCACCCTTCTTTTATAAACCCCACTGATACATTCCTCCCTCACTCAATTCATCTCATTTTCTCAAATGGCTGACCATTATCCCTTCCTGTCCACAACCAGGTACTCTTCGTTCTCTGTCTCTGAAATTTTGGATATAACTAGAAGCATTCATTTACTGCTTTCTGTGCTGGACTGCTGGTGGATGTGGGCTGGGTGGGAGTGTAGATATGCAGTGGTGACAGGGGCAAACAAGGGAATTGGGCTTGAAATTTGCAGGCAATTGGCTTCCCATGGTGTGATTGTGGTCTTGACTTCCAGAGATGAATCCAGAGGAATTCAAGCCCTTGAAAATCTCAAGAATCAAGACAAGTCTCTTTCAGATTGCTTGGAGTTTCATCAATTGGACGTGGCGGATCCTTCCAGCGTTGCTTGTCTTGCTGATTTTGTCAAATCCAAGTTCGGAAAGCTTGATATCTTGGTAATTAAATACAATTAATGAATACTAGTATTTTTCTTCAGGTTTCTCCATGCTTGTCCAAGCAACCCAAAATGTATGTTTAGAAATTTGTATCGTGAGTTCGATTTTGAAATTTCTGTTTAGAAATTTGAACAATTATTTATAAAAATTCAATCTACAAGCATGTAATGATATCTTTATAATTCTGTATAGATCTATATTTAGAATATTAAACAAAACTCATATATGTCACTAAGGATTTTAACTAGTATACATATGGTGCGCTTGGCGAACGACCCTTTGTCCTGAAAGGTATCCATATTAGCGCACTATCACCTTATCGGGTATTTTATTTGTATAATTTATATTATAAGCATATGTTTAATTACCAAAACATCAATAACTTTATTTAGTCTTGAATTGGAATTGGGAATTCCTTAGCATACTAACCACCTATTGGGTTTAATATATATGTAGGTGAACAATGCAGCAATACTTGGAAGTGATATAAATTCTGATGCTTTTGTGGCTATATACAGACAGGTACTGCTTATAACGCTGTCTGAATTCTTATTTGATTTGGAGCTAGAGCTAAATTAAGCTACTAGTATGTGTGAGTTCCTTAGTTATAAAAACTCTCAAAAATATGAATTACTCCTGCAAATAGTTCCATGTGTATCAACACTTGCAAGAAGATTGCTGTCAAGCCATATATCATTTATTCATTTTGAAGACAACTTAACTTGCAAAGTCATGCTACATACTAATTAAGAAGTGGTATGAGTGCCATCAGTCTCCCCCAAACTAAGCACTCATTTATACCACTTCTTAATTAGTGTCACTCAATTATGATTTGTCCTGAACTAATCATGCATTTATTTCGTTGATCCAGGACACGGAGAAAATCAAGTACTACAATGAGATCATGCCTGAGAAGTACGACTTGGCCGTACAATGCCTGGACACTAACTACTACGGCACCAAGAGACTCACTGAAACGTTTCTGCCTCTCCTTCAGCTCTCTGACTCCCCTCGGATTGTTAACGTTTCCTCAGGAGCAGGGAGGCTCAAGGTTGGTTTATTTCTTGCCCAATTGTTGCTTGATTAGTTTAATGTTGTTTTAATGAAGATATTTTGTGTGGATTGTTACTTGATTAGTTTAATTTTGTACGCAATTGTTGCTTGATTAGTTTAATTTTGTTTTAATGAAGATATTTTGTGTGGATTTTCTTCTAGTACATATCAAATGAGCGGGTCAGAGGGATCCTAGATGACATAGAGAATCTTACAGAAGAGAAGATTGATGAGATCTTGAATGAACTCTTGGATGATTTGAAGAAGGGTGAGTGGATGGGGAAAGGATGGCCTTTTTACCTTGTTCCCTACTCGGTCTCAAAAGCAGCCATGAATGCTTACACCAGGATCATGGCTAACAAGTACCCTGATGTGGATGTCAATTGTGTCTGCCCTGGCTTTGTGAAGACGGATATCAACTACAACGCCGGAGTTTTATCGGTCGAAGAAGGCGCCGAGAGTCCTGTGAGGCTTGCCTTGTTGCCCAAAGGCCAAGTTTCGGGCGTTTTCTTCGATCGGAACGAGGCCACGCTCTTTTAAAAATATAGTGATATAGTGATCTTGTGGGTTTGAACATACTGGGTAGAGGAATAATGATTTACTATATGTATTTTGAACAGTTTGAATATAGCGGGACAAATTGTAACCGGCCTGCATATGATTTTATTTTCTTGGGTGCCACCAGTTGTTTAATAGTCCATATTTACTAAGTTTAAGTGGAGACAAACTAAAAGTGGAGTGTTAAATAGGTCCAACCTAAAAGTGGAGGAGTATTTATATGATTAATTTACACAAGTTCAGAAGACTGATATCTTTTAAGCCTTTTATTTTGGGTGTAAAAAGGCTTATTCTATCAAAGCATACTCATTATTGGCTAATTTTTCGTGTGATTATATTAAAATTTTATATTTATTTATTTTTTTCTATTTTCTCGAGTTCTCTTATGTAACAAGTATCACTATATATGTCATGATCAAACTTCCATTTTGATCATGGACATGATCGATAATAAATTTTCCTTTATCCGGCCTCTCTCCACTTTTAATATTGTTTTATTATCTCTCTCCTCCTATGACCACCAAGGCTACCATCGGCTCCACCAAGGACATCACTGTCATCTCTAGCATGTCGGCAACGATGAGCACCGACCGCTTCTATATCTTCAACAACGAGTAGTTCGTGGCCAGATTTACTGTCATCAGAGGTAAGCACCGCCCCCAGAACTACCATTCTTACACCATGGGTAGTAGATTTAAGGATGTTCAACGGATTGGGTCGCCTGCGACCCGCACTGGCCAACCCGCAATTGCGGATTGCGGGGCGACTCGCGACCCGTGCGGGTCAAATCACGGGTCAATTTTTCCAAAATTTTGGGTTCATGGTCGGGTCGGATAAACCCGCACCCTTTTTAATTTTCATTTATTTATTTGACCGGTAGTTTATCTTGACTTTTTTTTTTTTGGTAGAATTATCTTACTTTTTTTTTGTCGTTCTTTCTGAGTTGAGTTTTGACCTCACCCGAACAAAACAGCCGGCCGCCCCTCAACCCTCTGCCGTACTCGCTCTCCACTGCAGTCTGCCGTTCGAGTCTCGGCCTCACTCGGCTCCGCTACCCTCTCCAACACTGCTGCGCTCGGCCGCTCGACTCTCGGCCTCCTCACTGGCTGGCTGTTGTTGTGAGTTTTGTAATTTGTATTTGTGCGATTGTGACTACTGGAGTTCTATTGTTCTTATTGCTGTGAGTTCTAATTAATTACTCCAAATACAAATTATGGATTTGAGGATTTCTTTGACTGATTGCTATGACTCCTATGAAATAGAAATACACTAGTATAGTTTTACTTCGATTTTGAGTCACTACAGTTTTACTGCTCGGTATGTTTATAGATTGTTTTTTGTTGTTGTAATTTTACTGGTTTTTAATCGGGTCGCCCAATATTTTTTCCTTTTCGTTGACTCTTCTCGTTAGTGCAATAGTGCCTCATCCAATCAAAATACTAATCCCAAAAAACTCTCAGTCCTAGGATCTAGTTAAGATATTCCTTCAAGTTAAAAATTACGGAGTATTCTGAAAATTTAGAACTTCTGCTTCTGCCCTGCTTTCCTTCCCCTCATTCTCAGATCTGAGTTTCGTTTGCTTTTTCGTCCTCCTGCGCTCCTCCTCGCCGGCCTCCTTCTTCGTCGTCGCACTTCCGTCGCCGGCTTCGGGCTACCACTACTCCGCCCGGTCTCCTTCCCTTTCTTCACTGGTCGGTCCTCGATTCAACATACCCGAGTCATCAATTTAATTAGATATATTATAACGAAATGTGATTTTGCCTTTGATTTCATTCTACGAGTTTCATTTTGGTTTAGGGTTCTCTCTCCTCAATTTCAATTTGGATTAGATCTATATAATGGCATTTGGATAAGATGTTGCCCTGATGCAAAAAAAAAAAACGGTTCTATGCGGGTTAATAATTCGGTTCGGTTATGAACAGCCCATGTAATAATACTAGTATGACAGCTGAATCTGAAGAGACATTAACATAGGCAAAATATCAACCTCTTAAGCATCCGCAAAGCTGGACACATCACAGAAAAGAAAGACTTGTTCATTCCTTGATTTGGGTGTTTTAATCCTGTGAAATTTAATTTTGTAAGCATAGCATACTATTTAATTGCGACAAGCTGATTGATTATATTCTGTTTTGGCAGCAAAAGACTAGTCAAACTACAATGACTGTGAGGAAGCCTGGCTTGATTGCTTTGTTTGATGTTGATGGCACTCTTACAAAACCAAGAAATGTGAGCTATTGTTGTTCTTTCTATTTCTTTGTTCACCTATTGCTAAGTTTCTAGCTCTTTCAATTGTTAATTATAAAAGCAAGAGTTGAAACGATTCGTACAATGAAGTTGAGTTATGTAGTTTTTAGTGAATTGGTGACCAGCTCTTATAGGATTTGTCAAATTACATAGAAGTTTCTGATAGTAATATGTTTTTAATGTGCACAGGTGGTTACTCCTGAAATGCTATCCTTCATGAAAGAATTGCGCAAGGTATGTGGGATCTTAAATTGGTATTTTTTGATATCCGCTCTGTAAGCTTGAGTCACTTTTGAAAATTAATTTTTTGATATCTTAGCTGTAAGTTGGAAAGACATTCACTAATTGTGTCATTGTGTGTGCTGACCACATCTAGCAGCTTGTAATACCATGATTATTATATACAATTGTATAATAGCTTCGGGTAGGAATGATGCAAGATATACGACTGATTAATTCCCTTAAAAATTATCCAGCTTTGAAATCATAATGAGTAAAACTAGGTTGAATATCAAAATAGATTACATGTTGAGTACGATGTTGCTGGTTTTTGTTAATTTTGTGGTTTTCATTTGACTGTAGGTTGTAACAGTTGGCGTTGTTGGAGGATCTGACTTTGTGAAGATATCTGAGCAGCTTGGAAAGACTGGTTTGCTACTATGACCCTTTGTTTTTGAGTGAAATTCAGTTTAGGGTAGTACTAAAATATATTAACTAGGTTGAATTAGCTGACATATCTTCATAGTTATTTAATTTGGATTGAGCTCTTTATGAGATGGGTGATCTTGGACTTCTGTCAGTCTTTCCCTCCTCTTTAGATGCTTTATTTTCAGATGTATTAGAAAGAGTAGTGTGTCAATTAGTTAAGGTTGCATCCTTGTGTTGTTATGTCTTCAGGCTCCTCACTTTTTTCTTGTCTGTGCAGTTATTGATGACTATGATTATGTATTTTCTGAGAATGGTCTTGTGGCGAACAAAGATGGGAAGTTAATTGGCACACAGGTAATAACTACAGTTAATGTTGTTTCAAACCATGATGTAGTAAATTTTGTGTCATTAGAACAACATTGTATTGTTTTGTGGCTAATTAATGTCTTATAAACCACTTTCGGGATTAAAAAAAAGTATTATAAATTAGTAGTTTGCGGGGGCTTATGCAGCAGAGTTCCAGATTGAATGCAGACTATGGAGTTGCTTAATTCTTGATCAAGCATGAATGTTGTCATCAGTGGAATTATTTGGATTTAGTATGAATTATATTTTCTAAAAGCAGGCTAGATCTAGGCGTCATAGTTCATAATCACAATGGTCAATTAGATCTATATCTGAAGTTTTAGGTCAATGAACTTTGGTCATTGTAGCTTAATGGTTTTTGGTTATTATTGTTTTATTTTAGATTTTATTGACATAGTTCTTGATATTTCTACTAGGAGCCATATTACAAACTTCTTGTTTGAGCTTTGGAGATCAAAAAAATAACGTGAATTGAGATGTCATAGGTTTATTATAACGGTTTGCTTCTGCGCTGAAAATGTCAAGCAGAGCATCATCAGTTTGATACATTTGTTAATATCAAATAATATGTATGATTATTCGGATCATGCTTCACACTCTTCGACCTTGATGTACTGTTCTTCCCAAGTTTGTAGGTTTTTAGCATCATCACTTTTCAATCAGCCAATTGGCTAGACTTAGTGTTTAAGAAGGATTTTATTGTGATTGTAGTTATTGTTTTAGATGCTTCTATGATGATATTTTGCAGGGGCATACTGATCTCAAACTTATTTTGAGGATAGGATAATGATGAAAACAAAAAATATATACTATAAAATGTGATTGTAATATATGATGGAGGTGGAAGGAGTCTGCAACTCAAACTTGGTTGAGGCCTAGTGATTAATGCTCGTGCTCTTTTGTAGAATTGGCTGGGGCTTGATGGTTAGACTTGCATGTATCAAATGTAAATAATAATCCCAAGACTTAAACTTTGAGGAGGTTAAATCTGAGTTTATGTACCACTATCATTAGCAATTTAGCTGTTCATTATTTTGGCACATTTGGATTTTTTACTTTTGTCTTTATGTACCACTCTTTATCTATTAAGAAGAATGATGGTGTGGTGTAGCATGTTAAAATATGATAAACCTGCACATTTTGGTCTTTTCTTGGTTATTGATGCATGCTTCCCGTTCTAATCTTACTGCATTCTTGTTACATGATATTTCACACTCGTATTCAGAGCTTGAAATCATTCCTCGGAGAAGAAAAGCTAAAGGTAAGATTTTATTTTTTTTGCACTTTCTGAAGCAATTTCAGATTGCTTTTACATTCAAGCCATTTAGCCTTTGTTTCAAACACTACTATATTCATTGGGTCATGAATTTACAGGAGTTTATTAATTTCACTCTGCATTATATTGCTGACCTGGATATTCCTATCAAAAGGTATTGTTTGATGAAACCAGTTGCTATTTGCTAGTGTCCATGATCATCCATTTTTACTTGTAATCTTTATGGTTCATCTTTTATCCATATTATTTTTCTAGGGGAACATTCATAGAATTCAGAAGTGGAATGCTGAATGTTTCTCCTATTGGAAGAAACTGCAGCCAAGAAGAAAGGGATGAATTTGAAAAGTATGACAAGGTACATAACTATGATTCTTTCACTCGGTAATTCCTTTATTCGCTGCCATTGTTTCTAGATGTCTAACTCAATAGGTTTTTGATATTCTGATGAACGTTGTTTAGATTCACAACGTAAGATCAAAGATGGTGTCTGTACTGCGTGAAAAATTTGGTCAATATGATTTGACATTTTCAGTTGGAGGACAAATAAGCTTTGACGTAAGTACAATACCAATGTTCTTGTTACTTGTAACTACATGGAAATGGATAAGAGTGTAATTAACATGGTCTTTTTTATTGGCATACTTTGGTATCAGGTTTTCCCCCAAGGTTGGGACAAAACATACTGTTTGAGTTATCTTGAGGAATTTGATGAAATCCACTTCTTTGGGGACAAAACATACAAGGTGAAATTCTCGCCCATGTTTTCAACAATAAACCAGTCTATGATCTATGATTGCTTCACACCTCCGCTAATAATGTCTCCACTTAACCTTAATGTAGGGAGGAAATGATCATGAGATATTTGAATCTGAGAGGACTATTGGCCACACAGGTATGTCTTTTATCAGGATCAATTTAACCTTGCAGATTCGTTATACAAGGAAGCCACACTTTGGTTCTTATCATATTTCTATAAATTGACTAAAATATTAAGAATATACATGTTTCCAGTTACCAGCCCTGAGGATACAATGAAGCAGTGCACAGAAATTTTCCTAGCCAAGAAAGATTAGAGGATCAGAGCCTCTACCCAGACGATACCACTTGGGATGAATCCTCTTTATACATGACTATAAGATGGTCTTTCTTATACTTGCTTTTTTGTATCATTGATTTTTGTAACTCGTGGGGAGAAGAAAAGTTCAGCTGGAGACTGTATAATTTGATGTTACTATAAAAATGCCGATTTTTTTTTTCCACTTTGAAGTACAAAGACGGTTGCAAATTTGTAACAAAGACTGATTGATGTATTTGGAATTCTCTGTATTTTCCTTTCATTCAAGTAAACCTTTGTTATACATTCTATTTGAAGTAAACAACATAGAAATCTGATTTCACATGGATGTGTCGTGATTGGTGAACTTAGAGAATAACACAACAAAAGAGTGATTAATCTCTTTTTGCTGTTCAGAAGTGTAACAACTAGGGGCATGGGACTTGAGGGTCCAATATATGGGTCTAGATCATATTAACTTTAATTATTTACCGGTCCAATTGTTTTTTTATGAGGTAAGAATTAGGTTCTACTCACCTAAATAGTGTAAGCAGACTTAGAATACTACTTTTGTGGATGAAAATATTAAGTTCTAGGTGGCTCAAAATGGAACTCGAAAGGGACCGTGTGGCCAAGGCGTAAACTTTATTTGGCCATTGCATTGCATTGCCTTTCCTAAACACATGAGAAATCTAGACTGCATTAAGAAGCAAGTAAAGTGAACAAACCCATTTGTAAGGGTCTTTCATTACTTGCCAATTTATGAATCACAATAACAAAAGCATAGGGAACAGAATCTAGCTAGGAGAGTAGGCTCAAGCTCAGTGTTCGTTGACAACAAATCATACTTGGAATACCGAATGAAACATGCAAACAGAGTACGTACGTACGTGTATATATAATCTTCAATCATTCAAAACATTAAGTACACATCATCAAAATTCAAATATGTATATATATGTTGTGGGGGTTGCTGGAAATTAAAAAAATACTAGAGATGTTCAAAAAAAAGAAAAGAAAAGAGATTTCCAAACCCACTATATATAAGTCTATAATTCAAGACTTGGTCTCTATTTTTCATCACATTCAAGATTGTTCTTCAGCTTCTTCAGGAGGTTCTGTGGTAGGATTGTCTGCGTCGGGCTGAGGAGGATCAGCAATATCCGCGCCCTTCTTAAGCTTGGCGGCCTCGATGATATGAGTGTAGGTTCCCTTCTCCATGAAGAGCTGACCGAAATGGTGCTTGCAGTACAGGATCCCGTCCAACGATGCATACGACGAGTGCGTCAGAGGACACCCTCCAGCCGCGCACTTGAAGCATGTCCTGTGGTATGACTCTCCTTCCAGCATTATCTAGTGTTACCAAAATTATATAATTAGTATATGGTTTTTGAATGAAATTACACAAAAAGAGTGCTTAATTTGTTTGCAATTGCTTACCTTCTCTAGTGGATAGACAGTCTTTTGACAAGCAGCACATTTGTCTTGTGTGCCACAAAATAACGACGAGAACTTGTTCGGAGCCTTTGACTGTTGTCACCAGATTTAACAAAACAAGAAATTATAATTTTACTATAGTTTTGCTAGATTAGAAAAAATAATTTAAATAAATCTGGATTTGGAAAACTCTAAGAGGCTACAATATTGATTCTTTACCCTAATTCATAATACATTGTCCAACTCTGGGCTTTATATAATAATTAAAATACCCTTTAAAATACAATAATATTTAAAATAAAATAAAATTGGTTTATATTGCGGTGTATACGAAGACAAACATACCGTATCACCGGTCTTCTCCTTTTGAACTGCCAAATGTTAAAA
Organism: Fallopia convolvulus; assembly: GCA_964016875.1. Taxonomy (NCBI): domain Eukaryota; kingdom Viridiplantae; phylum Streptophyta; class Magnoliopsida; order Caryophyllales; family Polygonaceae; genus Fallopia; species Fallopia convolvulus. Next base: position 36,849,947 of record OZ024737.1, read on the forward strand.
AAAAAACAAGAGAGTCAAAAGGAATATATATGGGTGGGTACGTAGAAAATGCACAAATTAATTATTTTAACGTCCTAACAAATCCTAATTAAGCTGATTGATTAGCTATATTAATTACCAGCTTGAAAGTTCTTGCTAAAATTTCCAGACTCTTTGAAGAGTTGCTCAAAGTGAGTTTTGCAATAGAGGACTCCGTCCATGGAGGAGTAATTGCTCATCTGCCCAATTCAATTCAAGGAAAATGACATTTTTATAGAGAGAGTAAAAAAAAAAATTGGATCAATAAACAAAATTGAATCATAACATAGTCTCTCTGAAAATGTGGTATTTATGAAGTATTGATTGATTGATACCTGAAGGGTTCCTTTGCAATGGTTACACTTGAAACAAGTCTTGTGATAAGTAATGCCATCCACCGATAACAAATCAACAAAATAGACGGTCTTGTCGCAAACCTTGCATTTGTCTGTTGTTCCTGTGAACGACATCCTAATATATTTTTGTCGGAAGATTAAATTTTACGATTAACACAAAAAAAATCGAAAACGAACAATCTTGTAAAGTTTGATTGTGTATATGGAGGCTCAAACAAAACGTCTTTGTGAGGAAGCGATTTGGGGGGGGGGGGGGGGGGGGAATAATAAGTCGCTATCCTCAGATTATTAGTCGGTTTGAAAAGATTATTTTTGTATTTCAAGACAGAGTTGTTTCGTGAACTCCATGAATTAGAGGTGAAAATTTTGCCTTGTATATTTTCAGGGAGGTAAAATCTTTAGGTTTCTCGAGAATGAGAGGTGAGCATCCATTACAAACTCTGTCTAATTGTGGAAAATAAATTCCGATATTCCTGAGGGAAAAATAAGAAAGTAGAAAGAAAAACTCTGAAACTAAAAATAACCCTCGCTATTTATTTATTACTGTGATTCAAAAAAAAAACATCCTGAAATTTAATATTGTATTCACTCTTGTAACAAAATGTGCTAGTATTAATAAAAAAAATATACGGTTGATTTTGTTCTTTTTTGGTCAGAATATATGGTTGATTTTCACAAATTCTTTTGGTAACAATTTAAAAAGAATGGAGCGCTGTCGAATACATAAATCGTTGATTTAATTTTTTCTTTTGTTTAAAAGCTACAAAAAAAAAGAATCATGTAGCTACATCTTCCATCACTAGCCAATTATCAAGCTACTTTTAAATTATAATAATTGATAACGGATCCTTGAATCTATTGAAAAAGGTCGATGCAAGTTTTCGATCTTTCAGATAACTTCAATAGCTTAACTCAATATTATTATTATTTTACAGAAAGCAAAACCTTAGCATTCGAGTTACTGAGTGGAATTGATGAGATCCCATTTTATGACTAGTACTCCAAGGAAACTCCAATCCACTGTAAAGATAAGATGACAAGATTCTCTTGCATGAATGAAACGAACTACAAGTCTACAAGAAAGCAAATCTTTCTTACCCGTGAAAATGAAAGAAAAGACGATGTATAAACTCGTTTTCTTTTCTTGAGTTCAATAAAATTAATTTATCATAATCATTGTCTCTCCTTAAAATAACTAATTTATAGGTCGAAGTTATGAAAATGGCAAAATGGTGAAAGTTACTCCAAGGACTAATTTAGAGCAAATTTCAGGTTGTCACCTGAATTCGTGCTTCAAAGTGATTGATCTCCGCTGCAGCGTCTTGCTTCCTTTTCCGAAGAATTGAAGTCTGCAAGCGATAATGTTTCGGGTCATTTTAGGATTTGGTTCAAAGATACATCACAATAAAAAAGCCTATTCTCAAGTGGAAGTGTGGAAGCAATAATACCTTGGGCCTCTCCATAGAGCTTCCAAAATAACCGACACCAAATGAGAGGGATGAATATGCAGCAGCAATTTCAACAGCTTTCAACTTGGGCAAGTGTTCTGGCCCCTGAAGCATATAATGTAATACAAATAAGATGGAATTCAGGTTCAATCAAGTAAGACTGACTGAAATTCTTTTAAAAGAAATGCAATATGACAAATCAAGTAATCAAGTAATAAGACTGACTGAAATTCTTTTAAAGAAAGCAAGGAATTACCATTTCAGGAGCATCTGCTTGCACAAACAGAATCCCTGCGCTGCAATCAAAGCCCCGTCGAGTGCAATCTTCAGCAACCGAACCAACAACTTTAATGCAGGAAGAAGCAGGACCTGCCTCTGATCTGTTGCAAAATAGAGTGACAATTTTGAAATTTCTAGGAAAGAAAACTTGTACAGGTCGATCATAAAGTACAAGTCTAGGAAAATAGTTCTTCCATGCACAAATCAAGACTCGGAATTTTCTAATGGCACAAACTTGCCAACAACCACAATTAAAGTAACTTGGGCAGTTTTCCACAAAACCGCCAAATATAAACAAAATACAAGACCCATCACTTTTTTTTTACCCTTATTGACACATCAACAAAATCATACAAAATCCAAATTACCCTTTATAAATAAAACAACTAATTATGAGGGATATTTTAGACATTTTAAGTTTTTCTTATTCTTTGAGCACATATAAAATGGATTGAGTAGTAAATTACTTCTAGAAAACATAGTGGGTTGTTAATTGCAGTTTCATTCATTGGTGGTTTGGTGTAACCTGGGCTAAAGCACACGTCAATTTTGTGTTGTTCACCCCTATAATTGTCTACAATGTTTAAAATGGAAACCGCAACTTATAGGAGACATACAGTGATGCTGAGACACAACATTCTCTTGCTGCAAATCCTTTCATAAGGTATTCCCCTGCACCTGTAGCACAGCAACCTGCTTTATACGGTTCATTAAAAGGACCTTTAGATGATGCCCAGCAACCAGAACCGTACATGGCTGCCAATCCTACTCGTCCACTAACCTGTTATTGACCAACCAAAAAAAGTTAAGAACACATTGATAGGCCATTGACAATGAAAAACTAATGGGTGATATAGAATGTGTCTCCCAATACAATCCAGTGAAACAAAGCCGAAATTGTGTCATAATATAAAGCCTCTTCAGTTACCTTCAATGCAATTCCGCCACTTGAGGCTCCAGATGCAACTCGACCAGCACTATCGATGCAAATAACCCCAACAGTGTCCATAATACAGTCTTCTTCAGTTGCATCCTCCTTAGACAAATGACCATTTCTACAGAAGCTTGCACCATTACTTTCTCCAGCCATATCTGGGCAAAAAAGTGGACAAGTAGCATATATCACAACAAATAGCATTAATTTGGAGCACTATTGAGTTGACTATTAAAAGATCCAAGCTATTTTGCGTGGTGCTCACATAGGAAGTGATTCTCCATGTGATGACTGATAACTACAATTTTTTACTATAAATCCAACCATTACTCTTATAATTTGATATTGCTGAAGAGACCCAATTGATACATGCAAACCAGTCACAGTGTCCTATTTTGTGTTTTGTAGTTCTGTTTTTCCTGTCAGACAATGGTGAATGGTCCCTATATTTGATGACTAGAGGATGCTCTGAGCCTAGAACCAACAAAAAAAAAAAGAGAAAAATAAGTGGGCAGGACAGGACCTAGAGTAAAATGAACAACATTACTTCCCGGGCATTTTTTATTTTTGCGTCAACTCGAAATCATAATATTACAGGTATTTTAGTAGTTATATTTTTAGTAGCCTAGAACCAACAAAAAAAAAGAAGACAAAAATAAGTGGGCAGGACAGGACCTAGAGTAAAGGACACCAATTGAACCCGGTAATAACGTGGTCAATGCCATGGAAAAATCAGTACTATACAGGCACCGCATAAAATTCTGTAAAATCTATGCTGCTAAACTAGAAATCAACTTTTTTATGCCAACAGTCAATTAGTCATTAATCTTACTGTTAATTGCAGCAACAATATACCTGATACATCATATTTTGGATGCTCTACTGCATTATTGACCTTTTCCTGTCGTGTATTATCTAGCATAGCTTTATACTTCTTCCATTGGGTTTTGGTTCTTTCAGTCACCAACCACTGAAACAGAAACACATGTAACTGCATTGTGAAATCTAAAGAGAAAGCCAATAGTTAAGATATGACCAGAGGCCAAGAGTCCAGAGCTCTAACCTCGTCAGACTCTTCAGTGGAATTTAGTACGACCACCTCCTTAGACTGTGCCCATAAGCGAGCCCCTTCACCAACTAAGAAGCTGCAAAAGCAGTTACAACTTACAGCTACGTAAATATATGTAAAGAACAGGATATATGCGTTTTAAAATATAAAAAATTCAAAGGGGGAAGTAATGAAATAAATGTTCTTGCAAGAATAATAGGGCATAAAATAAAATAAGCCATTTGGTCCAGCAACTTTCATCCCAAAAATGAGATGAAGTTGTTCAGAGACATAAAAGCTTATCCAAAAGAAATACTAAACAATGATATGCAGAATGGTACCTAGGTGGTATTCGACCAAGTAGAGAAGAACCCAACATTTGTTCCTTAAGCAATAAATCAGCAATTTTGATGGCATTTTGAACACCTGGTCTACAGAAAATAAATCTAATAATTAGTATATCAAAAATTCTTAAGTATGGTCAGAATAATATATCATAATAGGAAAAAAATATCATAAAGGATATTAAAGCTTTGTTTGATTGAATGTGCAAGTTTCTAAAACAATAGAATGTCCGTTGAAAAGGTTTAATGAGAAAAACACATTCCCTTATAATTCATTTGCAGTGTTCTATCAAAAGGAAAGCATTTCCCTTTGTTTTCAACAAATACCATTGCTAATGTTTTTTTTTTCATCCAACAAAACCAGCCTAAAGCAGATAATCAATGGTCAAGGTTTGGAAAAATTAGACAGCATGAGATGGTGCAGAACACACCTGGTACTGCTCCAACAGCACCAAATTCTCCTGTTTCACCGTCCATAATACTGGCATCACATTCAACGTGACCCCCTTCTGTTAAATTTGAACCACGTCCTGCATTTATGCAAGGATCATCCTTCAAACAAAATAATCTTAGGTCATACAAAAACATTAAATACAAGAACTCTGGAAGAAAAGTATAAAGCACATGGGAAGAAACAAATAAGCTATACAAGAAAGTCTTATACTGGATATATACTTCCCCAGGAAAGAAAAAAATTGAAAAAGAGAGATCAAACTCTTAGCTAGGAATATGAACCATTATCAGAGAAATTGTAATGTGTTTATAGTTCATTAATTGAATAAACATAAGAAGAAAACCCAGAAGCAAATATGATGCAATTAAATTGTACATGCTAGCTGATGATGTATGGAAAAAAGCTCATCTTAGATTGGATGACACGTTTTATAACCTAGGTGCTACTATGCATATCCTCTTCAATGTCCAAAACCATAAATAAACTCATCATGAATTCAGTCATACTATGCCTGTTTCACATGTCATGTTGATCCACTCGTCACTAGGATCAACCTTACTGACCATCCACATTAAGAAGGTAATTGAGGCGAAATAATAAGAAATGCAACTAGGTGAAGTGCTCAGCAATGTGCAAATCTCCCCCCAAACATTCTTTACATTTGAAGCGGGAATACAAGAAATTTGCCTGTCAATGATTTTGACAAATTAATAGTAGTCCGTATGAACTCAGCTCAGCAAGAACTTCTACAGCCATTAAAATCCTCAAATTATAAACTACTTTCAAGTTCTTTGAAGCTGAAGTCTCTCAGGCTCTGACCAACATCAAAGAAAAGAGTACCTCATGAATGAGGATCAAAATTGCTAGTTCTAATTCAGTAATTCATTGACCAAGAAGCCATATTTAAGTACAATGTAAAGGTTAATACTCAAAAACCAAACATCCAAGCATGATTGGAAATTGTCAAAAGGTATAAGTATATTTAACCACCCCTAAATAGATCATTTCGGGAAAAAATATCACTATTTTTTATCTTTACTCATTTTACTAAACAGCCTATTATTAGTAGGCTGTTTAGACACCAATAGACAACAATGGCCATGGTGAGCAAATGACAATTTAGAACATTATTTAAATGAAATTTATTTTTAATCTGGAAAAATGAATGAAACAAAAAGCATCACAAATAAGTTCCCAGGATTGAGCAGAAACCGGCAAATACAGCATTACCTCCAATATACAAACAGCCGCCACAACTGCATCTAAGCATCCACCAGAGCCCTGTACAAGAACAAAAAAGGATCGTTGCAAATGTAATTTCATAAGGCTAAAATATATACCCTCTAAAAAATCACCAGAAACATTCAATATTTCGGAGCCCAAACGAAAGAATATCTCAATAAAGGTTGAAATTCGGAGCAAATAAACCTAATTTCACCACTGAGTACCTGCTATAGGTCAACCAAACTATTTGGAGATGCAGCAACAACAAACATAGAGTATAGAAGGGAGTAGCGAACCTGGCGAAGAACAGAAGCAGCAGCGAGACAAGCTGTTTTCATGGCGGACCTTAGAGCCTTCTCATTGGAGGGAGAGTGGTATCCAGCTCCTACGTGTACGGCCACGAAGAACGTCGAATTCTCTTCCACCACTGCTCTCTCCATTGGTCTCCACTTCATTGCTCTCTCGATCGATCGCTGAGAAGGCAAAAGGGAAGGAGAAAACGGTTTTATACGATAGTTTAAAGTTTAAACCTATATCGGTTCTGGTGCGGATATCCAGCCAATTCATCTTTGAAGGATACATTATTAATTTACTAGTTATACCCGTGTGCCTTGCACGACTAAATGAATTTAATATTTAATAAATATGCTTTTAATTTAACATAAAAAACTTATGTATTAGAAAAATAAATTATATAAAATTTTATAATAGGGGTAATGTGAAACGGGGTGAAAATTATTAAGGTGAACCCACTATAATTTTGATTGCTTAATGATAATTTATGCAAAAATATAAATAAAAATTATTTGAATTAGATTCATTTAATTTTAAAAATCTTTTACAAAAAATATAAAAAGGTAAAAATAATCTAAATTATTGTAATTTTTTTGTCAAATTCAATTCTTTAAAAATTTGAATATAAATTAAAAATATACTTAATAAGAAACGATGAAAAAATATAGATAAAGAATGAATTTTTAATGATAAGAAAATCATTTATATTTACATAAATAATTTAAAGAGAAATTTAAGGAAAAGATAACGTAATTTTTTTTTTATCAAAAGTCAATTTATGCAAGTAATTATCTAGATTGAAAGTTCTGTTTTTATCAAAATTTTATTTAAAATAAATCTTTTACATAAATAGATAAAAAATAAAGATAACATAATTTTCCTTAAATTTAAATAAAATTCGAATTTGATTTATCCATATAAATAGATAGAAATTTAATTGGAAAAAATAAATTAATATTTCTATCTTAATATATAATATCTAATGTTCTATACTGTAATTTATTTTAATTTTAGACAAAAATTTTTGGATCTATCCTAATTCCTAATATATACTCCATAGATAATATATTTATTTCAGATAGAAACTCTCCTAGATTAATTTATCTTATTTCTATATTATTCTAAAATAATATCAACATATATAAATTTTCAAAATAAAAAATCCTATGTGGCGAAATCCTAGGTGGCTTAATGTGGGAACGACACGTAGGAAAATCCTAGGTGGCGCAACGTGGTGACCTTATTCCTTGCGTCTTTTATATATACATAGATTATCATATTATTTAATTCAGACAAAAAATCATGCTATTTAATGTTTTTAATTTTGATAATTTTTATTTTTAATTTAAAAATAATTTAATTCAGCCCAATTGTACAATGTAGTGATGTACAGGGTAATTCCTAACTTTATTAAATATTTAAATCTCGTGTTTTATTGAAAATATTGGAGATAACTAGCAAGAAAGCCCAAGTTTACGCCCAGTGAAATGTACACATCCAAGAATAGCAATGAGCAGTCAGACCTTTACCATACAATCACACCAAAAGTTATCTTAACAAAATTTACCATGTATCCATTATTCCCCTACATAACCCGGCTGCATCCCACTTCCTTCTGCAAACCATCTCCAGTTAATCTGTCCCTAATTTCCCCTTTGTCTTTCCACAAGTCCCTTTCAGCATACAAATTTGCTAACAACACATAAGATCCATGCTTTCCTGGTTGCAGCTCCATCATTCTTTTAGCCGACTTCTCTCCTAGTTCCCACTCTCCATGAATTGAACAAGCACCAAGCAATGTCTCCCACACAGCCACATCTGAGCCAAAACCCATCTCTTCAATAAACGTCTCTGCTTCTTTCAACCTTCCTGCACGGCCCAGCATATCAATTATACACGAATGGTGCTCCTTCCTCGGCCTGAGACCGTAAGCACAGACCATTATTCTGAAGGTTTCAATGCCTTCATCCAAGAGACCAGAATGGCTACAAGCCGAAAGGCACGCAAGGAACGTAATATCATCTGGTTTCAATCCCAATTTCGCCATACTTCTTAACATACTTATAGCCTCTCTTCCCTTTCCATGCTGACCTAAGCATGTGATCATGGTGGTGTAGGAAACTACATCATGGCCATCCATCGTCGAGAAGACTAAGTGGGCTTTGGATAAGCAGCCACATTTTGAGTACATATCAATAAGAGCATTGTTTACTGATACGTCCTCACTAACACAAGACTTCACAATCCTGCCATGTATTTGCTTCCCCTTTCTGTAGTCTGCCAAGTTACCATATATTGGAAGAACACTAGCAAAGACAAAATGGTTCTCTCGAATTCCTGATCTGAGCATTTCCTTGTACACCTCAGATGCTTCCAAGTCGTGCTTGTTTTGCATCAGCCCAGAAATTATCGCGGTCCATGAAACTATGTTTGGTTCATCAATACACTGAAAGATTTGCTTTGCAGATAACATGCCTCTTTCACATTTTGAGTACATAGTGATTAAGGCATTGTTGATGGGCGTTTCAGATGCCAAACCGGATTTTACGCCAATGCCATGAAGGCACATTCCGCAAAACAAATCTGAAGGTTTTGAGCATGTCTTGATCACACTTGTCAAGGTGAACCCATCAAACCCAGCATTCTCATTCATCATCTGAGAGAAGACCCTCAAGGCATCAACCTTGCTGTTGTTGCTTGCGCACGCATCTATCATGATGTTCCATGAAACAGAATCGAGATGTGCAATCTCACGAAATGCTCTCATGGCATCAGCTAATCTCCTCTCTTTTGCATACCTGACAATCAAAGAGCTTCCCACGAACTCATTCCACCCAAGACCATATTGAATTACATGAGCATGAAACACATCTCCCCTGTTCATTACACTAATCAAGCTGGCCAAAGTGATGTGGTTTGGATGAATATCTTCCCTCCTCATTTTGGTATAAAGGAAAACAGCTCTTTTAACATCACAGCTACGAACAGAAGCAGATATCATGGTGTTGTAAGTGACAACGTTCCTTTCAGGCATTTTATCGAACACTTTATTTGCAAAATGAATCTCTGCTAGCTTGACATACAGGGACAGCAGCTTGTTCCAAATTTGGACAAACCCATCAAATCTGCTGTGTTTGATGAGAAGACAATGAATTACTGTAGCCTTCTTGAAACCCCCTTGAAGGGCACATTCTTGTATAGCGTGATTAAACTGTAGATATATGGATGAATCACTTGGAGGAAGGGAAAAATGGGTGCAATAATATCTGCATTTCTCCCGAGTTGGAGCGACGTTAAGCAGCCTTGGAAGAAATCTTTGCATACTCGAATCGTTAAGCCATGTGCGAAATTTCGGGGTTTTCTAGCTAGAAGAAATTTTATGCCTGCTGGAGGATGATCATTTTGTTACTCACAGAACAATTGAGTGTTAAATTTACAGACATTTCTATTTACAACCAGCCGAAGAATAATAGCAAAAAGCACCCCTTTTTGGGGTTAGTCTTGCGTTTCTGCCCCCATTTCTTGACAGTTGCAGGCGTGACCCAGACGTTTCCAAACAATTGCAATTTTGCCCCTCTTCTTTAGCAAAATACTACTAGCTGAAATAATTTGAGGATTAAAAAAGATATTGCTTCCACACTACTTCTGCTCTTTTTGTTTATACAACAACAACAACACAGTGAAGCTTCCCTTACGGGAAATATGGGGAGTCAAGATGGGGGCGCCCCGAGCTTAACGCAACAGGGGAGCGACCAAAAGACCCGACAGGACCACAAAACAAGATAGAGAACATAAATTCATCTGCATTCTTCCATATGATGGAAATGGATAGTATAACCTTGTTGGTGGTCTGTGGAAATAACATGCCTCATATATATAATACAGTAAACTGTATATGGTGTACCAAAGGTTTCAGACTTCCACTAACAAAGGCGAAAATTTTACATTAAAATTTGAAAAAACTAACTTTAGTTTGATATAGGATTTGAATCTCATAGTTTTAAAGTTACAATTATGACCTCAAAATCAACTTTACTTCTCTGGTAAACTTCAGGAAATTGGACAGACCGAGTGGCACAAGAAAAAGAATTCTATTATAACCTGAATCAGCATCCCATTCAGCTGATAAAGCGTAGCATCTTTGTAATGCAAACACCAGTTGTTTGCGCATTTTGTCTACAAAAATAAACTAGTTGCCATTTCTATCTATAATCGAATAAATTAAACATTTCTTCTCGCAAGATTGCTCTGAAAGTTGTTTGGTGAAATTTTATAACCCTCATTTCGTTCTGGTGATGACTATGTGAGTAAGATCTACAAGGGCTCGTCTTGACCTACGTACATTCTCGTCTTTGCTTTCTGGTAAAGATTCGATGGCTTCTGCAGCAATGCTTGCGTGCTTTTTCGCTAGCTCCTTTGCTCTCTGTATACCGTGACTTCTCCCAAGGTACTCCACGGCCTGAACACGAGATTAAGTTGTCTCAAACAACAAGATTAAACTTTCGTTCAAATATGTAGGACTTAAAAGAGTAAAATGTGTACTAGCTTCTCCTCTAAAGGGAAAATTTTCATTCAAAAAGTGCATCAAGCCAATTAGCCAAGGATACATCTTTCAATTTTAATCACATGAATAATAATATATATACATGTTACATACCAGATCAACGTTTGCAGGATCATCAAAACCTTTCTGTATGATTTCACGCAATTGAGGAAATTCCTCCATGGCGAATAACATAGGAGCCGTGACAATACCCTGCAACAACATTCCAAACGTGAATTTTAATTCAACATGAAGGTCTTTCCAGAGATAATTATAGGTGATCTTTTCAAAAACCCATTGAACATGACTGAAAAGCAATGTCAAATATAATGCAAAAGACTAACACAATCTACAAATTTGATGTCATGCTGAATTAACAAAATCATGCAGTCACCACAATCAGCATCAGGTTTAGTAGAAAATATGTATCATTGATATCAACCAGAACTAAAGGATAAAAGGAATTACGTGGCGGATGTCAGACAAAGAACCCTTGCCAAGTGATGCTGACGTGCCCGTGAAATCAAGCACATCATCAATCAACTGAAACGCCAGTCCCTGGTAGGAATCAAGAAGAAAACTAACTCATAAGCAAGATTGGCAAATACGCTCACATGTTCACTGTAAGTATCACATGAGGGCAAGTGGAGAAATACACATACATGCTCTTCCAGACAGATTTAAATTCATAATGCTACATCTATTTATTAAATGAAACCTCTGATACATAAGGTAGAGACTAACTCTAAAATGATCCACGTGTAAGCTTTAGCATAGTCTTGGATACATCAGAAAATATTGAAACTAGACTTACTAGATTTTTTCCATACTCGAAGGCCAATGTTGCTACTTCTGCAGCTTGTCCCGCGAGAAGGGCAATCGCCTTACAGCTATTTGAAATTAAAGATGCGGTCTTGTAGTACGTTTTTTGCATGTAGTGCTCCATGCTGTTATGATATGAGATATAATGTCATATAGCTACAATAATGTGTATCGCAGTAGCAATACAACCCAATAAGAAAAAGCCCATTCAATAACATAATGCAGTCAATTGTCAGCTTGAAGTAACATACTTGGTATTACAAAAAAAAAAAAATTAGAAGAAAAATCACAACTTGATGATTCTTACTGTAACTGTAAGCATTTTATTCTTTTAATGCAAGAATAAAGACATAAGAGTGTATAATAATGATGATGGAAGTCCTGCATACCTACAGCGTTGCTCAGGTGTTGTGCTCATTTGCATTGTTTCACCAGTAACAAGGTGTTCCACAACTTGTGCCAACAAAGATACAACCTACACAGGAAAATGTTTGATTACATTGCATCATTTATCAAATCAAGTACATGTCCAATTCCAACTGGCAAGATAGCAATAACATAGAGCTAGCTGGAAAGGTTGTCTTTTAACTACATATACTTGCAAAATTAAGAGTGTTTAGAAAGAACTATCACACCGGACATGCTAATTAGCATGTATTCTCACCTCCGTGTTCTCCAGAGAGGCTAGTGCCACACAAGCTCTGGATAGCAAAAAGTCTCCTGCTAGCACAGACAGCTGCAGGATGTAAAATGGATAATTTCAGCAAACATATTCACTTTCACTTGTTCTTCTTTCAAAATGTTCCCAGATAATTACACCATGATTATGAGTTATATCAAACAAAATGCTGGTTAATGTCTATACAGAATAAAAGAGAAACTAGTCATTTTTATTTCTTGCTCACAAAAGATTTTCTTGCTTTTATTCAATTCATACACGTTGAAAAAAATCAGGATAAAAATCATTACTAGCAGAAAACAAAGCAAAAAAATCACCTTATTTCCCATCACCATGTTTAAGGAACCTACTCCACGCCTTGTCTCGGCATCATCCAATACATCATCATGTAGAAGACTTGCCACCTGATTTTAAGATGAAAAGTGATCAAGCAAGTAACAACTAGAAAGAAATACCAAAAGAAACTATTTTCTTAGGATTAGGTGTAATGATCAGCATTATTGTTTAAAAGCATGCAATCATTGCCTAAATGCCTTACTGACATGAATCATCTCTGTAATCTCAGCTATGGACTGCTGTCTCGACCGCAGGTCCATTTCCCATGTATCAGCCACTGTCTCTGCATGTGTAACTGGTACTGGCAGATTCAAGGCTGTTGCCATCAACAGAAGCACCTGCATCCAAATTGCTTCAGTATCATATGGAGATAGTACTATGTATGTATATGTGACCAAAAAACCTTAACAGTTATTGCAATCATTAGAGCACGCACTAAGCAACATGATTTATGCAAAGACCAAAAGGGAAGGTCAAACCAACAAAAATTGGGAAGGGGTCATCCTGAGGAACTCAGAAAAGGCTGAGAAGCCACAAGTGAAGATATTTATTACTTATCGACAAACATTCTTAGATGTCATATAAGTTGAACTGGAATAGAAAAGTTAATCGCCTAATAAAGCAAGTATCAAATGAAAAATGTACTACTTCCTAGCAATTTTTTCAAGCCAAAACACCGAGTCATGTCCTAAGTGAGTTAAGCAAGAAACTGAGAAAACATCAATTAACAAAAAGGAGAAGAAAAAACAAGAGAAAAGGTTTTTAGTTTTCATATCATTCAGTATAATTTCAAGACACATTTATACAACAAATAAGTATCACTAGTATAGTAGTATGTAATAAAATTGAGTTAATGACACTGATTTTCTTCTCCAAAAGGAATAATTTGTTTTCAAGCTTTCAACCAGCAGAGTAACATGCTGATTACATATTAACAGTGTTCCAAGAGATGCTAGGCGGAAGCTTGTCAGTGAGGGGGTGCCTAGCACCTAGACAGCTAGGCAGGGTGCCTAGGTGAAAACACAATGAAGCAGACGAATGGGAGAAAGAGAGACTCAAGAAAGACACATCACAACCTGTATGATTGACCTACTAGGCAGCCACCTGGGTTGTCTTTTACACCCGCCTAGACCCCACCCAATCATACCCGTCTAGCCCCAAAATAGGACGCTAGGTGCCTGCCCAGAGCCTAGCTGATTATTAGAACACTGCATATTAACCAACGTGCCAACAGTAATTCAAGCACTTCAGGTTAATGGTGTGCATACATTCAGTGCTTATAAGTTATATTAAGTTATTAATAACAATGATATAAGCAAAGAAAACTTGCATTGCTGAATCAAGCATCAAAGTCACAAAGAAAAGAACAAAAATATATTTGCTACAACAAAATAGACCACAAATCATAAATTTGCACGGAGCCTAGACAAAAAGGGTGAAATCATTACCGTAGGTCGAAACCGCTTTCCTTCTACTCCTATCTTAAAGAAGTACTCAGCAGCAGATGCAAGCTTGGGGACCTGAATGGGGTCACCTTTAAGGAGTAAGATATAATCTTCATCATTTAGAAAACTAAAGTTCTATACCATCTACCGACACAAAGATGTATCAAATTTAACAGCATACCTCAGCAACTATCATATCACGCAGCCGATTCGCCACAAGTGATAATTCATCAGCAACAAGTGAAAATGGATCAGACTGTTCCTGTAAATACTAAATAGCACTTCAGCATGTTCAAACTTTAACTCTTTAAGAGGTAAATAACTAATATTTCAAATAAAAAAGACAGTTTTTGCTTCATTAAATAATCAAAATTTAGTAAGAGCAGTGGATCACTGAAGGACAAAACATAGAAAGAAAAACAGGTGATGGTTCCACCAAAATCTCAAAACACAGGTTTTGCAATATTCCTAACAAACTAATGCATATTAGCATACATTTTTTCAAAAAAGGTTAGCAGCATATCATACATATTTTCATTAAGTAAAATAAATGAAAATGCTACGGATCTCTTCATATTTGACAACTACAATCCAAGATAAAGTACATCAATTGGAGCTACATATAAGAAGTGACAAACATATAATGCCTACAGGTTCACAACTTCTATAAGGATTTTAGAAAGGAACAAACAATCCACAAAGTTAACATCTACTCTGAAACCTTTATGTTTTCTTGTTCATTTACGGAGAACTAGTTTAAGATTGATGTCCATTTCCATAATTTGACCAAACAAGAGAAAGAATTGTTATTCTATAATAGGAATTGCTCATCAGATAATCAATTGAATATACCAAACAAGAAAACAGATTTTACGTGTTGTCAAATAAGGCTCAGACCAAGCCCAGACAAAGCTAATAAATCCATACAGAAGTTGCCACCAGGCACTGAGGCCTCTAAATTCACATCCTTCTAGAAGATGGGTTGAGAATAAAGGAGTGAAACATGGCTACTAAATGTCAAGAAAAAGGAATAAGAACCTAACATAAAGTCACACGCCTAACCTCAATATGTGATGTTGCACCTAAGTGAATCTGATGTCTGAAGCCATTGAACAGGCTGAAAGCCCCCAAATAACCCTCGCTGGATACTGAAGCCTACTAATCACCCAAAGATATATAATTAGCAAAAGGATAAAACAAAATGATAAATCACATTTGTTTAGGCATCCCAATTAAATCATGAGCAGACGAGAAACAAAAACTCCAGAAACAGTAGGTATAAAGAAGGAAACCATAAAAGATATACAGCACCAATGTAGTTCTCTAAGCAGGATGTAACTTAGAAAAAATCATATCAAAGACATTTGCAGCATTGAACCCAGAAAAGTGATAAAATCAGCTTTTTTTTTAAGATGAAATTTAGACATCAAGCCTCTTCTTTCAGTTAGACATCAAGCCTCCATTGAAAGGGGAAAAAAATACCATGAATAATTCTAGTGAAGATTTCTGGATCCCTTTCTCCCAACAACTTAACTTTTATTTAGTAATGCATTACGCAATTTAGCAGGCCAAACAAACATCAAGAATGCAAGTTTTACATAGTTCAATATCACAGGCTGAACAAACATCGGAAAAAAAAAACTCAGAAGAAAGTTATATTCACTTAGATTAAAATACTTAAAGCTTCTATACACGAATAAATTCAAAGTTGTAGGCTTTTAGCTATTGAGCTATTGGTCTACTGAAGTGCCATAATCACTGTAGCTTCCAAACTGGAATAAAATTCCTTAAAAGTAGAAAGAACATAAAATCAAACAGTAATTCAAAATAACGAAGACCCCAATTAAGATGATACTCTAGCCTATTTCAATCTCTTCAACAGGTGTCCTTCCCTTTCGGATACCCTAGCCCTTGCAACATACACAGCAGCATAAAAAGAAACAGTCTTCCAAACTTTTTGGTAACAGATCTCTTCATAAATATCCAATCACAACAGCAAAACCGCTAAATTTCATAGTTAACCGCCAAGCTACAAGCTCGAATAAGGGAAACAAAAGTATCCAATTTAAGCTCGCGACATAATTAGCACTAGCGTTTCAAACCAAAATTGTCACAACAGCCATTAAGAAAAAAAAAAAAAAGATTTATCAGTCACTTACACTGATTAACGGGAACAATCACAAAAGTAGGAGTACTAACAGTAAGAATTTTGAAATTTTTTAAAAACAAACAAACAGACAAGCATTACCTTAGAAGAAGAAGCAGAAGGGGAAACAAGAGAAGGGTTGATCAATTGATGATAAACTTGGCAAGATTGCAGCAAACGGGAGTGATTAGATCCAGCTCTTAGGAATCGAGAAGCCCTCCTTAAGCACAACATCGTTTTCTCAGACGCTGCGCGTAGAAATTGAAGGCGGGATCAGGGATTCGACCTGTGACGAGAATCGGAGAGACTAATTGAGAGAGGAAGAAGAAGAAGTCGCGTACGAGGAGAGAGAAAGTGGCGATTTTTCTTTGAGTTGATCGGTGGAGCAGAGGAAGCTAGTAAACCTTGCCTCGTGTCATCACCATTACTACAATTTTGGGTTGAATACGGCAGCCACCATTTCTTAGATTTTTTTAGGTTTTAAAATTGAAGTTTAAGTGGCATCCTTTGTTAGTTTGTTTGCTCTTCAAGCCACGGGAGGAGAGCTCGAAATCCTCCAATCAGTCTGTGTTTCTTTTTTTCTTTTCTTTTTTCTTATTTTCCCTTACAAAATAGTGTAATAAAATTATTCGGGAGTGTCTTATAAAACTATAATTGAATTTGACTCCTTATTTGTTATATCATGAGGACTCCAACATGTTCTCCAAATATTTTTTCAAATTGGGGAAACAAAAGTCATTAAATAGACGTCCATGTAAAATAGTAATAGAGTCGGGTTTCATTGTAGCGAGTAGGAGTTCATGCAAAATCGTTGCGTAGATCCATTGGAGAATGATGGCGTCCAATTAATCTCACATCGTATCATCAACATTAGATGGGCGTTTAAATGTTTAACACTCGAGTCAATATGTTCAAGAATTCGATGAGCCTACTGCCTACGTAGCCACTTTAAAAAGTTTCACCCACGCACGAGTTAAACTTTCCATGGGAGATATCAAGCATGAAAGGAATGAGATTTTTTATGTTGGAGACGGCTAAGGCGTATTGGAAGGATATTGGATGTAGACGTCTTGGAATTAGCCAATTGACTACAAGATCTTTTTCTTGAGGGTTCGATGTCTTGTTGTTGGATGTAGACGAGTCTCCATCACTAGTCATTGCGAATCGTGTTTATGGAAGATTTGAGAAGGATTATGGAGCTGAGAGGAGCGGTGATCGGAGGGAAACGATCATTCTCTAGAAACGATTGGTAGGAGGGGAAGAGGACGACGACACGAAAGAGGATCAACGACCGATGAGAAGAGCATGGCGTCGCACAAATGGAAGAGGAGCTGCAGGGGGTTGAGTTAGGCTTAGGCTCGTGATACGATAGACAATTGTATAATATCCCTTAGGGTTTGCCATTATATTGATTGAAATATATAGTGCAAGTGCATTGCTTGGCAATTTAGGTCTTACAAGATATATGTACATGAATACAATAATATATGATATCAACAAACAAGATGTACTTTTTAGTTGTCTTGATACACATAAGGTTCGTTTTGATGCACGCACACACACATATCCATTCAAACAGTTTAATGCACATTCGGCTAGTTTTGATACACAAACAATCAATTTTAATGCACAATCATACACGATACAGTTTTTTAGTTATTTTGACCCACATATGACTCTCTTTAATGCATATAAGACAATTAGTTTTGGTGCATATAAGATTAATTTTGATGAACAAACATATTAGAGCAAGTTTATCGGGGGTTGAAATCACAGAGATGCTTGGATTTAATAGTTTTTTATTTGAAAAAGGGTGCATTGTTTGGAGGTGCGATGCTCGATACTACAAGCCATTTTCTCTCTTTTTTTTATTGAATTGAGCTTAAGTGGATGGTTGTGATTGGTGCAAAGAGCTATGTTACACAGACAAGGAAACAGGAAACGGGATACAAAACGAAACGGGATACGTAAATTTCAAATTTATAGAAAACGGAAAAACGTAAATATATATAATATCACTTTAAAGGTCTAAAGATGTACACTATGTATATCAGGGACTGATCAGTCGGATATGGGGGAGCCAAAGATCAGCCATTGTCGTGACTCGTGAGAAAGAGAGCGGTAGAGAGGTGATGAGTCCAATAAATAATACAGAGAGAGACAAAATCAGTTTCATAATGGGCCATATTAACAAAATCATTTTCATAATAGGCTATATTAGGGTTTTTTAAGATTAAAAATGGGCCCCATGTTTCCAAATCATTTATCTAACGTATTATAATGATAAAATCAGTTTCATTTCTCAACAAATGGGTCAACAGACATGATGACGTTTCTGAAACGTTGATCTTAGTTTTAAAAGGCACAAGGCGCACCAAGGCGCAAATGGCCTTGGCCTTCGCGCCTTTTTGACACAAGGCGCACTAAAGTCTCAAAAACCTTTGAAATCATTTCTAGACCATATTTAACATTCAAAACAACATAATACTTGACTTGTAAATGCATAACTTGAGAAAGGAAAGCGAACTTAGTTCTAGATACCGTTAAAACACACAAGTAAACATCCTTAATAACACAAACACCGTAAATCCATACAAAAAAAAGTAATTAAAGCAAAGAAAACATCATGCATAATACTAGTCTACTAGATGGACCCCTAAAACACTAGATGTCATCGGAATCATCAAATTCATCCTCGTCATTATACTCTTCCTCATCCTCATCCATTCCATAATCTTCATCTTTGCCAATGTCCTCTTCTATCTCATCCTCCTCCTCATCCAACACAACTTCACGAGAGCTAGAAGCAACACCCTTTCCTTTAGATTGAGATGATCTCGGGGCATCCTTACTTGCCCTTGTTGCACCTCTAGTGGCATAAATGGGATCATTGGCCCGGTGGCTTTACTAACCACACTCCACGTTAAATCATCATTATCAAACACAAGCTCATCATCACTAGAAGAGTTCCCATCCATTCTCCCAATCAACCACTCATTACTTTCATCAATCTCATCCAAGGCCACGGGATCAATGTTGTCTCGGGACTTGTATCGGCGTTGCAAAGCTTGATTATACTTTATAAAAACCATGTCATTCAACCGAGATTGATCCAATCGGTTCTTTTTCTTGGTATGAAGCTGTGAAATAATAACATTATAAAGTAAATTACACGTAATATTTTTAATGAAATAATAATATATTGTAAAGTAATTATAATGCTTAATACTCCTTATACTTACATGTTGAAAGACACCCCAATTCCTCTCACATCCTGTAGCACTACAAGTAAGGCTAAGAACCTTTATGGCAAAGGTTTTAAGGTTGGGAGCTGAAGATCCATAACAAGACCATCACTCCGCTATTAAAAAAGAATAAGAAAACAAAGTTAATTTTTTTTTATTGATTCTCTAAATACAAAATATCAATAATATTTAATTTATAAGGAAAAGGTATGTTACCGGGTGATTTCGTCTTCCTATGCCTGATTGCCAATGTATGGCCAAAGAGACCATCCACGTTTTTATAAGCATGTATCTCGCTCATGATCTTTTCTACAGTTTTAGGGTTTGGATTCAACCTTAGAACATAATTATAAAAGCCTTGCCGAACTTCTAGGCATATGTCTTCGGGATTTTCATAAAGAAATGCTGGAATTAGAAAATATCCCGCCGCATGCAAAGGTCGGTGAAGTGAACCTCCCATCTCTTATCAATAAACTCAAAGGCCTTTTCATATTTCTCTTCCTTCATTCTAAAACTCTTAGCAATAGTCTCCTTAGCCCTATCCATGGATTCATAAATATATCTCTTAGCCGGTTTTCTCTCTCCATCAACCAACCTTAGGACTTTACACAAGAGGACCCGTCAACTTAAGAGAATAATGGACATTCTTCCAAAAGTTGTCTTGCATTATGTAAGTTGCTATTTTCTTTCCCCCGACATCCTTTGCCCACTTAGACTCATTCCACTCTTGAGAAGTGACCATCTTCCTCAAATTGTTCTTTTGCCTATGATATTGACCAATAGTGATAAAAAGAAGTTGCAAACCTTGTGACCGCCGGCCGATGCAAATTTCTTTGATTTGTGAATCTCCTCATCATGTTCACTAGAGGAATATGGTTATATATATAACCATTTATGAACACACACTTTTTTAAAGCATTCTTGACATTTGAAAGTTTTCCAATATCTTCCAACATCAAGTCCAAACAATGTGCGGCGCAAGGAGTCCAATAAAGATGTGATCTTTTAGCTTCAAGAAATTTTCCTACAAAAAAGACATAAAAATTACAAGGAGTTAGTCTCGTATTAGAATCATAAATAAGATGTAAGGAATGAAATCCAAATATCAAATATACCAAATCAAGAAAATGAACTAAATTTCTTACCCGCCTTTACATAATTTGATGCATTGTCGGTCACCACTTGTATAACATTTTCCTCTCCAACTTCCTCAACCATGTCATCTAGCATTTTAAACAATGTGAAAGCATCCTTCACAACTTCGGAGACATTGACGGATTTCATGAACACGGAGCCCTTTGGAGAGTTGACAAGAAAGTTTACAATATCCTTGTGAGCAACCGAATCACGCCATCCGTCGGATAAAATCGAACACCCTTTTGTTGCTCACTCTTTCTTGTGATTACTCAATTGATTCATAGTGTTTTCTACTTCCTTCTTGAGGAAAGGAACTCTTAGCTCATACATACTTGGTTGAACAAATCCCGCACCATATAGTCCAACGGATTCAATCATCTTTTTAAAGCTTGCTCTAGTAGCCACATTAAAAGCAATTCCATCATCATACAAGAACATTGCTACATCCTTGCAAACCTTGTGACAAATATATCCAAGGGACCCTTCAGTTTTCTCTTTTGAAGGATGGATTTACCACCGACTTGACTTGAGCTACCTCCTTTAGATTTCAAACTCGGGCATTCCACATCTATTTCCTCCTCCTCATCAATGTTATCAAGATATTGATCAACTATCGACATCATTTGATTAGTAGCTTTTTGTTGCTCTTTTTTCTCCATATATGACCTCACTTCCTCCCTCACATGCCCGGGACACTTGAGGCAAATCTTAGCATTTCTATGACCTCCTACCAAATGTTGCTTCAACCGAAATATCCCTCCTTTTGTCACTTTATTAAAAAAACTACAAGTCCAATTGTTGTAATTATTGGGATCACGCTTCCCATATTTTTTTCCCGGGTCTTGAGTGTCGGATGATCCAATAGAAGGAGTGTTTGTTTGTTCACTTGAATCCATTTCAATCACTACCCTAAAAACCATAAAAACAAAAACATAAGTAAGAAAATGAAAAAATAAGCAAAAAAAAAAACAGAATATGAAAGTCTGCAGAGAGTCGGAGAATGCACGAAACAGAAAAAAGAAGCAAAAAATGCATAAATTATGGCTCAAAATCATTCAAACAATGCATAAAAACAGAAAAAAGAAGCAATATATGTAGTCTGCAGTAGAGAAGAAAGAGAGAATAAGAAGGGAAGAGAATAAGAAGAGAAGAGAAAGCACGTACCAGGCAGGCCGGCGACGCAGTGGCGCGGCGGGTGGCCGATGGGCAGGGCGGCGCGGTGGCTGCTGAAGCTGTTGGCAAGGTTTGGGGAAAGCTAGGGTTCACGTCTCCTCTTTCATTATTTCTATCGTGATTTCAGATCTCCTGAAATCCCCTTTTTCCTTTTGTTTTAATTTGTTTTTAATTTTTATTATTGCAATTGGGCCTAAAAAATCTTGGGCTAACAGAAAATAAGGCAATTGGGCCTTTTAAATAACTAGAAGATGACAAATATGGACAATCGACACAAAAGCGCGCTTGGGCGCGCCTTTGGCGCCTTGGAAAAAGGCGCACAAGGCGCGCACTTTTTGGACATCACTGCGCCTGGCCCCTAAAATGTGTGGGACCCTGCGCCTAGCGCCCAGGCGTGCCCGAGGCGCGCTTTTTTAAACTAAGACGTTGATCAAGTGTTTCCGAGCCGTTTTTGAGCGTTTCCCGTGTTCGAGGGTTTCCAAAACGGCTGGCTTTCAAAATTTTACGTGTCCGGGTATCATAGGCAAAAAGTATGCCCCAGATTTGCTTCAAGTGGTGGCTTATGAAAGGCCATGTAATTTACTTAATTATTTATGAGAAATGTATAATATATCATTTTGGGTATTTTTATAAAATAATTTTCGTTGACAATAATTTTAGATTTTTTTTCTCTATCCATAGACATCCATTTTGACTATATTTGACATGTTTTATAAAATTTTGAGCATTTTGGGTATATTTACCTCCAAAAATAGTCAAATGTGATTTTTAGTGTAATTTGATCAAATTTTATTGTTTGACATTGATAATATTTGTAAAATAAAAAAATAATGATATTGATTTTTGCTATGAAATAATAAGTGATGGGTCATTTTGTGGTTTTTGGTTTGATAATGGAGAAAAATGATGGGTCATATCGGTTTTTAGTTTGTGATAATGGGGAGAGATAATGAGTCATTTTTGGTTTTTGGTTTGTGATAATGGATAGAAACGATGGATCATTTTCTGTTCTTGGTTTAGGGTAAGAAATGATGGATCGTTTTACAATATTTATGTGATTAGGGTATGGAAAATAAATAAATAAATAAATGAAGGCATGAATTTGGCTATAAATACATTGCTTGTGGAATGTTTTCAATTGTCAAACACACCCAACTCTTGTACCCTTTATTCCTAACAATTATACCTCATGGATCCAAACCAATATCCTTTTGAAAATGATCATTTCTACACACCGTTTGAAAATTTAACCCTAACCCAAACCTTTAACTATTACCATCGCCAAATCTCAAGAAAACCACAAAATTCTAGATGGTCCTCAAATTCTATTCCAAGCACAGTTGGAAGTGCATCTGCATAAAACTCTAAATCATGATATCCCAGCTTTTAGCACCCAATTAGAAGTTGCGGATGACTCATATGAACAACAATCTCAACAAAGTGGTTGCAATCATTCTCGTGCTCGTGGAGGTGCTCGTGGTGGTTCTCGTGGTGGGGGTGGGGTGACCCTAAACCAAATGGTCCAAAAGTCTATTGGATTGCGGTATTGGATTGCGGTTGACAATGAACACCTTGTTAGCGACTTCTTAAACACCACTCTTGACCCGGTTGTAAACATCAATCATACCTCAACCACATTTTGGGAAAGAGTAGATAGAAAGGGTATATTTATAATTTAATACTCCGTATGAAATGAAAGGACATATTAGTAATATTAGTTGAAGGAATTGGGATGCTTGAGAGTTGATTGATAAAATAAATATGGGATACTTGATGATGTGGAGAGAGAAAGCAAAAAAGCGGGTAAAAAGAGGGATGATGGGGAGCTATGGATAAACTTGCTCTTATGAGCCTAGTTTTGATGAACATTTAGCCATTTTTATACACAAACGAACAATATCGGTGCACAAACAAACCGTGTTGATACACAAAACACTGTTTAGATGCACAAAAACACTATTTTGATGCACAATCCGTGCGCGCTTCCTGGATCCATTTCTTAGGAAAACTATATGAATTAATTGTCAAAGATTCAATTGTGTCGTTTTTTTTTCTCTCTTGTTAAGTGAACGATCAACGTTCTTTAATTTCTCCCTATCCAACAACTTTTAGGTTTCTTATTTCTCCCATAAACATCCTTTCTTACAACATATCCAGACCTATTTTAACTTAAATTTGTTTACATTTTTCTAATTATTATTTTCCACTCCCCTTTGATTTCCGACTCCCTCGCGCCATCCATTTCAAGTTGGGAACAATGACAATTCTTACTCAATTCAATCTTAAGAAATGAACAGCAGGACAACATTGCCACCCCCAAGCGATAGATACACCAAATCCATTGAATTACACACGAAACTTACATACACCACTTCTTTTTCTTAGCCTCCTTCTTCTTCAGACCTATCTAATTAAACAATATCGACCTTTGGATTTCCTTGAGACACCCAATTATCAATACTCTTACTCACCTTTTCTTGCTGATCAAGAAACGCCGCGGTCTCCTGAGGGTCTTGATCTGGCCACATCAAACAAGGATCGGTTGTCGAAGGGCCTTTAACCATGGAATCTTGTTTGAATTGACGGTCTAGGCCTTCCATGGAGCACGCTAGTGTCTCTGAACACACCTCCATGGCTCCAGGAGGAATCGTCGGCTTGTATTTCAAGAGTTTCCCGTATTCGCTTAGTAGATGGAACATGTAGTCGTATACATGCTCCATTTGGAGCTCTTCTTGAACAAACTTACTCCCTGTTTGGCCAATCTTTTGTGTCTGCAAAATTTGATCAACAAGATATTAATTGATAATACGTGTTACAAATGTTGAGCACTCGTCAATTGGTTTTAGAATAAAACTCTATTAAGTCTATGTTGTCAGTTAAGATTAATTGTGACCTTTAGAGGGTGTAGATTTCCCCAATCAACAGCAAACTTGATGGATTTGCAAATGTTGTTGGGGGTGACGGGCCAGAAATG
Organism: Fallopia convolvulus; assembly: GCA_964016875.1. Taxonomy (NCBI): domain Eukaryota; kingdom Viridiplantae; phylum Streptophyta; class Magnoliopsida; order Caryophyllales; family Polygonaceae; genus Fallopia; species Fallopia convolvulus. The sequence continues at coordinate 36,874,846 of OZ024737.1, forward strand.
CTTCATGGGCTCTAAGCTTCTGGTGTAGAACTCGTAGAAGTCTGGCTTTACTAAGAGGGTCATGGAGTCACATGATAAGATGTACTTCTCACTCACTGACCATGCGATTCCTTCTATGTAAATCTTGTACCTACAAGAAGAGAATACTAATTAATTGGTTCATCATCATCGATCAAATAATAAATCAACAAATTAAATCAACGTCTTACTTAGCCTTCATTTCCGTACCTGTAATTGCATTGATCGGCCAAATTGGATGACTTGAATCCACTTTTCATTTCTTCATCCCAGTTCTGCAAAACAAAGCAAGCAAAACTTGACATTTAATGCATGTGTCAAATTTAACATGTCTCTCTAAATATATGAAGTAAGATTAATTTGATTACCTGGGTGTGAAGGATAATGTTCCAAAGTTGGGTAGAATTGCACTGAAGAAGCTTCTTCCTATCACCCATGAAAAAGTTTCCCTTCCAAAAAGCATGTGGGATCCTAGACTCCCACTTGATCTTCTTGGTCCCTAGTTTCAGATCCTTCTTTAGGTAACTCCACGGTTTTATATTGATCTCCGGCCTATATATAACCAAATGTTACCCCAAATCAAACACTTCAATCAGTCTCTTGGAAAATTCATAAACTAACCCCCTGGCCTAAATTATTGTTGTATATACGTAAACTAGAGATTAATGTCAATAGGGTGGTTTATGATGAAATCTACTCCATCTCATTAATATAATAGGAGACGGGGGCTCTAGCTACATGAGGCTATAATAAGCCTATATGAGGGTTGAATTTGTTAAATTATATATATACCCTAATCTAAGCATCTAGCTAGATTGATGCTACTATCAAAGTCCGGTGGGCTAATATAATGTGAGGGTCAACACGTTTCTTCATACACATATGCACTTTAGGCCTATAACACATAAGCCCATTGAAGTTCCATCCTAAAATAAAATTGTCAATAGGAAAAGTAACTCAAGAACTTACCATCCCCAAAACGACCAATCGGGAAAGGCGATATCGAGTGTGGTATCATCTCCACAATAATGGAACAACGGAGGTGCATTTTCGACACCAACTGCTTTGTACTTGTCCTTCTTGACCACGGGCTTGTCGCCACACTCGAACATAATATCCAAGTCCGGCAACTTCCCAGGGTACAACCTAAGGAGTTGCAAGATCCCCCAAATGGTGAAAATGTCTCTTGTTTGGTAGCTTCCTCGGTACTTTTCGAGGTACGGCTTTCCTTCGACTATGACAAGGCGAATGTAGGCATACTCCCTGGCAGACTCCACCATCTCGCGTGTTATTCCGTTGGCCTTCCATGGCCGGAGATCCTCGTGGATCCACCGGAAGTAGCTAGGGCATCTTTGGTTGGATGGGGTCGGGTTTTCGAGTTGTGGCGGGTAATCTTTAGGGCATGTTTGGATTAGGTTTCTACCGGCGCATTCGAGCGGGAAGTTTGTCTTGTTTTGGATTGGGGATTGAAGAGGCTTGGGGGTTACCGGTGGGATGTTGTTGGCTTTTGTTATTGTGGTGCCTGAAATTGTAGACTGCAAAGAAAATGTGCATGTGTCAAATGAGTACAAGAAAGGTTTCATAATGTACATATTGATTGTACAAATCAGTGAATTACAATGTAAATGTAGATTTAATTGCTAGCTTGTTTGGTGAAACCATACAATTGACTAAATAAATCAAGAGATATTTTGTATCTTTAGCTTACAAGTTGGATATTATGAGTGTTAGTTAGTTACGGACACGTGACATATGCGTGACTGCTTGTAAACACTATAAATAGCCTTGATGTAATCCTGATTGAACTGAATGAATGAAAGCTCATTTTTCTCCTTCTCGTTTTCTCTCTTCCTCGATCAAACATTCTAGATGGTATCAGAGCTTCAAGGTAACTAGGGTTGGGAGAAACTTCGAGAACGTTATCGATTTCTCAGTTTTTCGTTAGCCATGGGAGATCAGACTAATGCTGAAGCGCAAAGACTGGCTCAAGTTGTTCAATTCAATGGAATCACACAAAATGATCCATTGTATTTGACAAATTCTGATGCGCCAGGTGCGTCTCTCACAGCTATTCCATTCGATGGAAGCAATTTTCTGAGTTGGAGCAAGCAAGTGCGACTAGCACTAAGAGCGAAGATGAAGCTTGGCTTCATTAATGGAACGCTGGTGCGACCTGACGAGAATTCGCCAGATCTGGCTCGATGGGAGCGGTGCGATCAGATGGTCGCATGCTGGTTATTGAACTCGATGGTTGCAGATCTGGCCAATTCCTTTGTTTACACGAATTCTTCGTGGCATTTGTGGAATGAGATCTTAGAAAGGTACAATCAGAGCACCACACCTCTCATCTATCAACTCAAGCAAGAATTGATGAGGATCACGCAAGGGAATCTCACTGTTACAGCGTACTATGCCAAATTGAAGCGATGCTGGGATGAGATCCAGTCAGTCAATGGTATGCCGTCTTGTACGTGTGGATTTCTTGCGAAGTGCACTTGCCAGGTGATGTCTAGGATTCTGGAGCTTGAAGATCAAGATAAGCTGATGCATTTCTTGATCAATCTCAACAGTAGCTATGATTCGATCAAGAGTCACATCTTGTCTCAAGATCCGCTTCCAAAGCTTAATCGAGCCTATTATCTAGTCATGCAAGTGGAAAAGCAGAAGCAGATCACTAACAACATAGTGGAACCAGCAGCGTTCTTGGCAATTCCAGGAAATAGCAGGAATGCTGGCTCTAGAGGTTTCACTGGAGCGGATTCGCGAGGTACCACTTCATAAAAGAAAGATTCAAAGAAGTCTAAGCAAGATGAAAGGAAATATTACACTCATTGCAAGAAAGTTGGACATCTGGATGAAGGATGCTTTGAAATAATTGGATATCCCGACTGGTACAAAGGAAAACGGGGTCCGAAAGGTTCTAAAATGGCTGCACAAGTTGGTCAGGAAACACCTCTGGAGGATGGAGATGCATCTACATCTGGTGGGAAGCAATCTAGTGTTGATCCAGAGCTTATTCAGACTCTTTGTTATGAGATGATTCGTGCTTTCAAAGGGAAGAACATCATGACAGGGCCTTCGACAAATTTTGCAGGTAACTCACTTGTCTTGAACTTTGTAGCTAGCATGAGTAAAACTGAATGGATAATTGATTCTGGCTGTACTGATCATATGACACCATATCTTGAATGTTTGACTGATGTGAAACAATTGTCTGAGCCGATATCTGTGAGATTACCAAATGGGACAGTTATGCAGGTTGAGAAATATGGTTCTCTTCAGCTCAGACCAGGTTTTGTTATTCATAGAGTGTTGTATGTGCCTCAGTTTCAATTCAATCTATTGTCTATTAGTAAGCTGGCTGCTCAGAATAGGTTGTTGGCATTGTTTGATAAGGACTCTTGTGAATTACAGGACCTTCTGAATAGATCAGTTCTGGCAGTTGGAAAGGAAAGTGGAGGTTTATACAAGCTGCAAGTAGAAGAATTGGTGTCTATAGAGTCAAGTAACAAGAGTTGTTCTTTCTTAGTTGATCATGATAAACAACATTTACATGATAGGCTTGGTCACATTTCTTTTGCTAGATTGCAATATGTGCCAGGTTGTAATAAAAGCTTAGATACTAAACACTTTTGTGAGACTTGCAACTTAGCTAAGTTTCATAGATTGCCTTTTCCTAAAAGTGCATCTAAGACATTACATGTGTTTGATTTGCTCCATATGGATTTATGGGGGCCTTTTGGTGTTTCAAAAATAAATGGAGAAAGATATTTCTTCACTATTGTGGATGATATGAGTCGTGCTACTTGGACTTATCTTCTTCATGATAAATTGCAAGTTTTTCCTATTGTTAAGAGTTTTGTAGCCATGGTCAAGAATCAGTTTCATATGGTGCCAAAGGCTGTGAGGTCAGATAATGGTACTAAACTGGTCAATACTGTGTGCAGAAATTTCTTTGTTGAGTTAGGCATTATTCATCAACGTTCTATGGCTTATAGTCCACAGCAGAATGGGGTAGTGGAACGTAAGCATAGACATTTACTAGAGACAGCTAGGGCATTGAGGATTCATGGTAATTTGCCCAAGGAATTTTGGGGTGAGTGTATTTTATCAGCCACCTATCTCATAAATAAGATGCCTCTAGTTAGCATAGGTTGGAAAACACCTTATGAAATGTTGTTTCAAAAGAAACCATCTTATGATAACCTGAGAGTGATAGGGTGTTTGTGTTTTGCCTTCATACACAAGAGAGATAGAGATAAATTTGATGCTAAGGCAAAGAAATGTGTTATGCTTGGTTATCCATCGAATCAGAAAGGGTATAGATTGTTTGATTTGGAATCTAAACAGGTCATTCACAGCCGAGATGTTGTATTTCAAGAAGATAAGTTTCCTTTCAAGATGAGTAAGGAAACTGATGTAATTTTGCCTCAGACACAGATGTTTAGTGACTCTCCTGTAAATGTTGTTGAAGATGATGTGCCAGTTGTGTCATTCCCTGTTCAAGATTCTTGTAATGCACCTTCAGTAGAGAACACTGGTCAGGCGACTGATGTGAATTTAAGAAGAACTTCTAGGATCAGAAAGCCTCCAATTTGGTCTACAGATTATGTAATGACAGCTTCTGGATGTTATGCAGATCAAGTGGTTGAGTATTCAGCTTTCATGGCACATGTTATGTTAGCTTATGAGCCCTCTTCTTACAATAGTGCAAAAGGTATTCTAGAATGGGAAGAGGCTATGTCAAAAGAAATTAAAGCTCTAGAAGAAAATGGAACATGGAGCTTGACTAGTCTACCTCCTGGTAAGAAGGCAATAGGGTCTAAATGGGTTTTTAAGTTGAAATATAAGCCTGATGGGTCTATTGACAGATATAAGGCTCGTTTAGTGGTGAAAGGGTATAATCAGAAAATTGGAAAGGATTATAAGCATACATTTAGTCCTGTAGCTAAACTTCCTACAGTTAGGATTGTGATTGCTCTAACTGTGGCAAAGGAATGGCCATTGTTTCAATTAGACGTGAAGAATGCCTTCCTCCATGGATTTCTTGATGAAGAAATTTACATGATCCCTCCACAAGGGTATGGAAAAGCTAAGCAAGGACAAGTATGTAAGCTTGAGAGGTCTCTTTATGGATTGAAACAAGCTTCTCGGCAATGGAACCATGAGTTGACTCAATTTCTGGTTACTTTGGGATATTCACAATCTTCTCATGATTATTCACTTTTTGTTCGAGCAACAGGGTCTTCATTTGTTGCTTTACTTGTCTATGTTGATGATGTATTGCTCACAGGAAATGATAATGCTGAAATGGCAAGAGTGAAACAAGCCTTGGATGAAAAGTTTACAATCAAGGACTTGGGATTGGCTAAGTATTTTCTGGGTATGGAAATTTTTAGAGATAATGCTGGCGCTTATTTGAGTCAGAGGAAATACATTTTAGACATCTTAAAAGATGCTAATATGAATGAAGCCAAGACAGTGTCCTTCCCTTTTCCTACAGGTCTCAAATTGAGATTAGATGAAGGAAGTTTGTTGTCTGAACCAGAACAGTACAGGCGGTTAGTGGGACGATTGCTTTATTTGTCATTAACAAGGCCAGACTTGTCATATGCTATACAACATCTGTCTCAGTTTGTATCTGAACCAAGGCAACCTCATATGCAAGCTGCTTTACATGTGTTGAGATACTTAAAGGGGACAACAAATAAAGGTTTGTTTTATCCTGTGCAACCAGATCTGCAGATTACAGGGTTTTCAGATTCGGATTGGGGTTCCTGTTTGTTTACTAGGAGGTCTTTGACTGGTTTCTGTGTATTCATGGGCCATTCATTGGTTTCTTGGAAAACGAAGAAACAGGCTACTGTATCCAGATCATCAGTTGAGTCCGAATATAGGAGCATGGCTGCTACTACATCTGAGATAGTTTGGATGACATATTTGTGCAAGGATTTGCACTTGGATGTCTGTTTTCCAATCACATTGTTCTGTGATAACAGGGCTGCACAGCAAATTGCTGCAAACCCTTGTTATCATGAAAGAACTAAGCATTTGGAGATAGATCTTCATTTTACTCGAGAAAAGGTTCAATCAGGGATGTTACAAACAGCTTATATACATACTTCACAGCAATTGGCTGACATCATGACTAAGCCCTTGGGTAGAGAAGCACATCAGTTTCTGTCTGCCAAGTTAGGATTAACAGCACTTCCAACTTGAGGGGGGAATCAAGAGATATTTTGTATCTTTAGCTTACAAGTCGGATATTATGAGTGTTAGTTAGTTACGGACACGTGACATATGCGTGACTGCTTGTAAACACTATAAATAGCCTTGATGTAATCCTGATTGAACTGAATGAATGCTAGCTCATTTTTCTCCTTCTCGTTTTCTCTCTTCCTCGATCAAACATTCTAGAATAAACCATACAATTTATCATATAGTAAACGTTATCCGCCCCACAAACCATACAATTTATCATATACTGTAGTAGTTAGATATATATAAACAAACTTCTTTTTTGATTAAATTTATAGAAGGCACTAATTCATTACAAGTAAAAGGTGGATTGAACTCGTGACCACATCGTCATTAGTTAAGTTAGAAGACTTGATAATTAACTAAATAATCATATATAGAACAGTATGTGGATACATAAGTGGAACATCTAGTTAAAAGGTTAGTTACTTCTCTTATTGTCAATTAGTTTCAGGCCTATTAGATTTGTGTTGGGCTTATGTACGCACGACCTCTTATAGCCTACGGACTTTCACAAAAGGCTAGTTACTCAAGTAATACTATAAAGTTTCTGTTTCGACTTCTATGGCCAAAAAAAAGCGATGGATTTGATTGTGAGAGCTTGTTGAACATTAACAACTCAATTAGCCGAGAGAAGTTAGAAAAATTGCCGGAGCCAATTTTCATCAATATATTAGAGATCAAGAAGGTTGACCTTTTCCACCCATTTCATCCTATTCGATCAATTAGTACAATAAAACTATGGCTAGTTTTCGAAATTATATATGTGCCTCGATCATTTGAATTGAGAAACAATTATAGTTCAATCGCGATTCCGATACACAAAGTAGGACTGTAAGAATGAAAACGACGTATAAAGAGTTATATAGATCAAGGTTTGTGTATGAATAGAAAGGACTCACAATGTTGATGTAGCGAGTGGCAACAAAGGCCCCAATAAAAAGGATGGCGTAGAAGAAGACGACAGTGGAAGATCTTTTCTTGAATGGCCATCCTATCACTTCTGACAATCGTTCTTTCATTTTTTTTTATGTATTTTGTAATCGATTTGCCCAACAAACTCTTGTAATTCTTTGATCTTCTTTTGTGACTGATCTGGTTTTTCTTTCCTTTCAAGTGAGAGCATAAGAAGAGGAGGAAAGAGAAGAAGGAGCTGTGTATTGTTCAACGTAATTTTCCATCTATATAAATAATTTGTGAACGCTTCTATGCACTTCTTTTAGTTAATTTTGCTAAATTAAGGGAGTGTTTATTATTTATTTAATTCACTCATACAAAAAGTGAGAGTATTTATTTTAGTTTTTTTTAAAATATTTCATTCAATGTAATCTGTTTATTACGTACTTCATTGTTTTTTTTGATAGAAATAGAGTACCATTAGTATTATTACATTATTTGGATGTGATCTATGGGCACACAAGTTTCCCGATCTGTAAATGGGTCTAAATATGTGATAAACGTTTTAAAATCTCATAAAATTCATTTAGCGTGACTTCTTCTTTTGGATTAATGTAGTACATGTGAGAGGAACAATAAGAGTCACGGAATTATTCAGATGTGGCCGGGCTACGTGAAAATACCCTAAACCCATTGTGACCTTGATTTGTGTAATCGTTTTTCCCTATGTTTCAGGCTTTCAGCATTTTCTTCGTCTCTATTACGCTCAAAACATGAGCACCGAACTATAATGCACTAGGAGGACTCCTTCAATTCAGAAATTTCTGATTTATTTTAATTTTTTAGGGTGTATTTATTGTGGGTTGTTTATTTATTATATCGTATAATTTATTCATTTTCTTTTATAGTTTCAGGGGGAAAAAAAAACTTTTTAACTTATACCCCTGTATGCCATAAATTTTTTATTATAATCTATAAGATATGGTCTACTCTTTTAGCACCAAAACGTAAAGTGAAAAGCAGAAGAAGATAGGGTCTACTTTTTATTTGGCGAACCAGTGAACCATCGCCTAAGCTCTACTCTTTGACGTCTACAAATGGCAACAAGTCTTCGACCAAAAATTTTAAAAAAAAGAAAAGAATATAGCAACGAGTGATTTACATGCATTGATCTCTAACAATGGGAGATTTTTAAATTAAGATACTAATAAAGTTCTTTACTTCTTCGTAATAGTAGAATTGGGTTAAGAATTGGGATTATGGACTCCAAATAAGGGTCACGAAAAAATGGATTCCAATCTCGTTTATTTTAGACACCGTTTGGCTGAGCACGTTTTCTTATCCTCAGGAGAATAAAACAACGACGTTTAACCCTCCACTACAGCGAAACGGTGCGTTTTGGTTGGCCGGCCAGACACAGGCCCAAGAAAAGTAGCAGGCGCACGAAGGGATGGCAATCTCACCTGCACCCGATAGAAATCCGACTCATCCGACCCGGTAAACGGTTAAAAACTCGAACAAATTTAAGTAGGGTGAATGGGTGATGGATGGGTATGGATGAAGGCCCTTCACCAATCCACCCGACCCGATACACCCGAATTATATATATATAATTATGTTAGATATGTATAAATATTACTAATTTTAAATTTTATTTTGTGCTTATTGCTCAAATTTTGCATTTAAATATTACTTATATATTTTGAATTTTTTCTTATATCTTATTTATATTATATTATTTGATATACAAACAAGAATTTTGTATAACATGTGTTAAATTTATTCTAAATGCTCATCAGTTGTTATATAAAATTATATTTTTCAATCATCCATGGACAACCCGACCCACCCGAATCACCCAACAGATGATGGATGGGTGCACCCGAATAGGCTAGCGGATGGGCATTGATCATCCTCCATCCGACCCGAACCCGGCCCATGCCATCTCTGGCCCGGCGCATGGAAAATTCTTTGTTGTTGGATCTGATCCAACGTTTTTTCATTGTTTTTAGTTTTAAGTGAAATAAAATGTTTTTGTTGTTTATATTAATTATTAACTTTATACTTTAATTACTCAATAATATAATTAGTCAAATTAACATAATTAAATATTATTCCATATTATTAAATAATACTCGAAATTAAATAGTATAATTGAATAAATGAAGATAAAATTAAAATAAAGGTAGTGGATTTTAAAGAATGAAGAGCTTGTTTGGATCGCTTAAATAATGACATTATCTTGCATTATAATGCTGGATTTAATGCAAAATTTTAGTTATCCTACATTATAATAAAAAAAAAATCATTATCCTAACGATCCAAACAGGTCCAAAATGGGGTTGTGGGTTGTAAGAATAAAGTAGAAATGAGTTACAAAATGTGGTGGAGGAGTGAAAAAATTGATGTAGGTAGGGGGTTTAACAATCCATTTTAGGGTTATGGGTTGCACATGGTCTAATGACTTGTCTATCCACTCTCCAACTTAGATATATAGTGACTTCTTGAATCCAAACTAAATAAAATTTGAGTAAAATTGGAAAAATGTATGAATATTTAGGTAATTAGGCGTTAGTTCATAGAAATTTTAAAATTTTCATATAATTCATATAAAAGCCTCTTCTTCACTTTCTTTCTGTGGCCTCTCAAATTTGCCCAACTTTGTTTCACTTCTTCACTCTCCTCCCCATCTCTATCTCTCAAATTTCTTGCACGTTCTAAGGTTGTTGGTGTTGACTTTTTTGACCTTTCATCGATCCATGACTTCTTAAAAAGTTCTCAAGTTAGCATAGAATGGTGTTTCTAAGGCCTCGAGCCTTACATACAACTCAATCGAGCCCCACTTCACCACCTTTTGTTACTCTTATACCTATTACACCTGATTCCATCAATTTCAATCCAAATGGTTCTCTATTAATGCCTTAACCACCACAAAATTTCTCTTCAACCAACATACTCAACTTGCAAGAGTTTCCACCTCTAAGCAAGGTCATAACAAAACCACAAAAACTCCAAGATTATATTTGTCCCATAGTTAAATCACCACCAATTCTCAATCTCAATCCTTTCTTGTCACTTGTCTTGGACAAATGTCTTGTTTTAACAAAAAATTCATGTCATCCTTTGCCAATGGCTAGCTTTACTAAACCCACAAATTTTAGTCAAGCTCAAAGAGATCCCTTGTGGACATAAGCAAAGTAAGAAGAGTTGGTTGCTCAATAAAAGAAAAAGACTTAGTTGATTACAAATTTTCCACCATCCAAGAAAGAAATAGGATGCAAGTGGATTTATATGATCAAGTTCAAACCTGATGGCACCAAAAAAGATATAAGGCCAGACTTGTAGCTAAGTGATACAACCAAATTAAAAGCAAAGATTAAAAGCATACAAGAATTGACCCCTCCATCAACTCGGCATGAACAATGCATTTTTACATGGTCAACTAGATGAGAAAGGTTACATGACCTTGCTAGAAGGCTATACAAGTGCCAAACCAAGACAAGTCTATAGACTAACAAAATCCTTGTATAAGCATCGCGCCGATGGAACATTGAACTCACCAAATTCCTCATCAAATTTGGCTTTAGTCAAACAAAGCAAGACTATTCCATCTTTGCTAACTAACTAAAATTAGGTATTGACATTGCTTTGGTCTATGTGGATGATTTATTGTTGAATGGCGATGATGATGTGATCACTCTATTGAAGCATGAATTATACAAGACATTTACAATAAAAGATCTAGGTCTAATACTTCTTCAGGGTTAAAATCACCAGAAACTTAACTGTCTTATTGACGTGCCAAAGAAAATACATCATGGTTCATGATTGTTATTTTAAAAATTGCAAGCCAAGTCTTTTCTCTCTTGCTAGAAGATTGAAATTTAAATTAATCAAGGTATTCCTCTGCATTCACCAAAACAATACACATGGCTCATTGGAAGACAACTCTTTCTCAACATGTCATGACCAGACATGTCTTATTCCATCCAACATTTAATCCATTTCATGTCCGATCCCAGACAACCTTATATGGATTCATCACTCACATTGTTTGCTTTCAGTGATGCAGATTGGGACAGATGCCTCTTTTCAGCTTGATCCTTAACTAGATATCGCTTTTGCCTTGGATCATCTCTTTTCTTATGCAAGACAAATAAAAAAAAGATTGTCTCCAAGTCATCAATCAAATTAGAATATAGAAGCATGTCCACCACAACAAGTGAGCTCATCTAGATACATGGTTTATTAGCATGTCTCAGTATATCACAGTAAACCACATCTTCCATAACCTTACAAAATATCTTAAAATCGACTATCACTTTGTAAGAGATCAAGTACAAGAAGGTTTTCTCAAGACTTTTTACATATGTTCTAGGAATCAAGTTGCAAACATCATAATGAAGCCACTTAGTGAGAAGCAAAACCTACTCTTCATGTTCAATTTGGGACTTGTTAATCCCTCCCAAAGTCCAACTTGAGGGGATATGAAACATATAGCTTATTTTCTTCATTAGCTACTAAGCAATGTTAGAATGTTCAATTATCATTTGTGCTTTTTTCTCGATCGTCAAACCCACCAATATCCGTCTAGTGATCAGCCTCACCATCACCAATAGTTGGTTTCTTTGAGAAGTTTATTTCAACAAGGCTTTACCCAATGGAGATCTTGTTAAAACTATTTACATGTCTCAACCATAGGGTTTTGTTGCTAATGACTGTCCTACTCATATTTGTTATTTGAAAAATGCTCTCCATGGCATAATACATGCACTTTTGGCTTGGTTTTATAAGTTGTAAGCATCTCTTATAAACCATGCTTTTCGGCCATGTAACTCCAACACCTTACTTTTTATCAAATGTCACAACTATGATGAAATCAATAACATGGAATATGTGGATGATCTCATCGTCATTGGCTAATGCATGCTTCATTGATAATTTTGTTCGATATTTGAATTCCACTTTTTCCTTCAAATATCTAGGTTCTTTACATTACTTTGTATATGTTGATCTCATGGTTGATGATTTCATATTCAATAAAATTGTTGGTGCCTTAACATTACTCTGGCTAAAGTATCCTATGTAGTCAATCAGATATGTAAAATTATGCATAATCTCTCTCATATACAATTATCTACAATTAAACAATTCTTTTCTATTTGAAGGGTTTGGTTGGTCAAGGTTTTGCTTTTGGATGTGCTTAGGATTTATGTCTTTTGACTTACAATGATGTGAGCTTGGCCTTTTTAATGGGGATGATTGTTGGTTACAACATAGGTTCTCCCTTTTTATGGTGGTAACATGGTTAATTGATTGTCTAGTAAATGAAATGTTATTACTCGTGCAATTATGAACACTAAATATCAAAAAATTGCATTTACTATAATCGAAATTATCTAGATTTAACAACTCCTCAACAAAATAGGTCCTCTAATGCTTGATCCTTCAATTATCCTTTGCGATAATCTCAATGCAACATTTCTACTAGCCATCCTTATTCTTCATCTGTAACACCCCGTCTTTCGACGAGGCACTACTAGGGAATAGACCTTACCAGGTACTATTATTTAGGTTGACAACTACACTGTAGGACCTTACAACTCGGGCACGACGAGAAAACATAATAAAACATCCAACATTTATTTAGTAAAACTGAGAAAAACGTATCATGCATGAATCCCCGAAAATTATAAACAATCAAATACGTCCCAACGTCTACTGAAAATGAACTATCTGAACCGAAAAGATAATATCCGAAACAAAATACCAACTCCTTCTAACAAATATTAAAATCAATATTCTAACTAATATAAATCAACTAATATAACCAATCCCACTATGACACGCGCTCTTTACCGCTCCGGCCCGCCATCTTGCCTCGGTTCCTGCACGGCACCCTGATTCATACCTGGAACTAAGAAAATGTTCCCCGAAGGATCAGCGTCTAATCTACCAAGCTAGAAAGAATATGGAAACTGTAGAACGTTTTGAAATTAGTTATCTAAAGTCAGCATACAAATCCACAATCGCATTCATAACCCTAGAGGCCAATACCTAAATTAGTTATATCAGTCACACAAGTCACATACGCATTCACAATCACAATCACACAGCAATGCAATTCTTCCTTTGTCCACGATCCGACTTCCATGGCACTCATCACCGCGCCGAGTGCAGAGGCAGGCCCTCCCACTCCACTTCCCAATCTCCCTTCTAACTCCGGGCTAAGCCTCCACTGGAGCGCTTGCCAAAAACACACAGATAATAATTTTCATTTGAAGGGGTACGATTTTCCCAGTCACACGGGTCAAAATAGCCAACTCTTCCTCAACACCAGCTACAATGGGCCGTGTCGGAAACGGTACCAACACAGAGAAAACGTTCCAAAATAATTTCCGATAAAATATATTTAAAATCATTAACGCACACAACACACAAGGAGTTCAAAATAATTTAAAAGGTATTCGGAACTAGTTCCCAAAACCCGTCCTACAATATCAATACGCGATCTAACAAGGGAGAAAAGAACCGAGCAAGTCGAAAAACAACTTACCTCAAGTGAAGGATTTCTGATGAAATGAAAAGCTAGGAACCCGAGTAATAGTGATTCCCTAGTAAAACGAAGAGCATAATTTAAATACCCGAGTGAATTAACATTCTAATCGAAATAACGTTTTTCTACTAAACTAATACAATCGGACCTCTCACCGACTAACCGTGTACAACCCATTAACCGACTAGTCAAATACTACCCATACCTACGACCTCCCATCTAATTAACTACCCAAAACACACTAACTAGCTTGTCCTTAAAATCTAATCCACCCAAATTTAACACTATGCAAAACCTGCATGTGCTCCAATTAATTTAATTTCCACACCCTTTTCGATTTACTCTAACTGCCACCACTATAACTCTAAAGTATGGCCATAATCACGAACTCCAACAAAAACAACTCCTAAATAGTCCTAGTAATCAACTCTCCTACTAAAACCCACACCACCACCTACACTATACTCGTATACTCCTACTGAATTTTAAACGACCAAACCACCTTACACAAAACAAAAGCTTCCGACCACTCCAAACCTTGAACCACCGGAAACGACCACTATCCGACCACACCGACAAACACCTGTCCCGCGACACCCATCTCACGTTAGAAGCACGCTCTGATATAAAGGAAACCAGCCCGGTGAATAACACAAATAAACCTTGATCGGGACTATGTACTCTCGGTTTAGCTAACGGAGGATAAATAGATCTACTAACCTGTTGAGCGATCGATCCAAAATAATTGCGATAGGAAGGAGCGGGCTTGACTGACCGACTTGCAATATGACAGCCCCTAAGGCGAACGAAGGCCATGAGAACGCGGCCTTTACGACGACTAAAATTGAAACCGAGAGAAAGAAAAGAAGAAAGAAGGGACACGACTTACCGATCGCAAAAGAAGAAAGACTAGGGGTGGACGACTACGATCGGCGTAAGAATCTTGGCGGTGTCACGAGGCTGAAGGAATTCGGTGTCGGTGCGGAAGTCGTGAGAATGGAACGAGATATGGAAGTACGTATGGATGGTGGCGGTGGGAACTAGTTATAGGTAATCTACCCTAATTAGATTAAGATAGATTAGGGGAATAAAGATAAGTGGTCAAACGGTTCGTAGTAAAAAGATTTGGTAGGTTGTTTCCTTAGGTGAGATATGATCTAGCTAATTGAATCCGAAGAGTAAAAATACCAACCGTTAGAATAGAATTGTAAATTGCAGTTTCATAGTGGGTAATTAATTAATTAAGTATAGCAACTAAGAGTGGCTCTAACTAGTAAAAATAATTCTATCTATCAAGTTACTTACGAATCCCTCTTCTTTTTCTTTTTTTTTTTTTATAAAAAAAAACGAGATTGAATATTACATACTACCCCCCTTAGTTTCGTCCCGAAACTTTTATACGAAGGAAAAGATATCCGAGGTTAAAAGATATTCGAGGTTTTATACGAAAGAAAAGATATTCGAGGTTCTCACATCATCAATGGTCCAAACATATCAGAATTGATTATCATTTGCTCGTGAGAAGGTCCAAGCAGGTGACCATGTGGCCAAGCAAGTTGTAACACCCCAGATTTGAGATCCTTTTCAGGGTTCGTGTTAGCACTCGTGTCAACCGAGTGGGGCTTTTTAATTATACTAGCAGGGAGTAGGAAAGCAAGTAGCAAGGGCCACCAAGTCTAGCATTTCTCATAGTTAGTTAGAGGGGCTAAAATAGTCTTTTGTGATGGAGTCTGTTAGAGTAAGAATATTCCAGTAACTGAGCTGGATTAGGAGAGGCGTGAGGAGAGAGTCCATATATAGGAAGTTGGTTTTCTTTTCTAGTTATCCAGAAAGAATTGTGAGGATCAGGCCGTTAGTGCCTTGGGCTCTTGGAGATTCTTCTCCTTGAGATTGGGCTCTTTGGGAACTAGTTTTCCATTGAGATTTATCTTGTGTTTTCAACCTAATATCAGTGAGTTTAGTGTGAATTTTGGTGTTGTTTGTGTTCCTGATTTTCTACTCTATCAATTGGTGCTCTTGTTGAGAGGCTTCAACAATGGGGATAGAGGAAAATCGGGAAGAGAGGATTCATCAATTGGAGAGTGAGGTGACTAACCTGGTCAAGGAAGTGAATACATGGCTAAAAGAGGGAGATCTCAAATATGAGATAACAGGAATTTGTTTACAAACGGGATTGAGGGTGCAGGAGATGATTTTGATGATGATTGAAGATCAATTTAAAGAGGATGATAAAGATTATCCAGCAATCAAATACCAGACAGCAATGGTTTTCAACCTCAGGATGTGGATCCAACTTCTGACCGATTGTGTTAAAAGGAAGTTGGCCAAGTTCAAAAGATCGGAAGAGGAAGATACCGTTGCTGGTGAAGAACTCCAAACTTCTGATGGAGAAGGTCTGTTGGAAAACTTGCCATGTGACCTCGGAGATGAGAAGAAGGCAGAATCCTCAATCTGCGAGGGAGGCCATTCCAGGGAAGTCATTACAACGACGGTCAAATTTGTTGCGACGGAGGAGGAAATTGAGGCCGTTCAGAGCAAGACTAGTCTCGACCGTCCGGTCTGGATTTCCAGCGAAGCCGTTTCTTCAATGAATGGCCGAGAGTTCAAAGAGAGGCCGGAGAACGCCGTGGATTGCATCAGTGTTGTTCCGACTGTGGAGAAACACACCACTGTCGGCCAACGGTTGCACAGAGGGGAACTAGCAGAGGAATTTAAGAAGATGATGACGGAATCAGGCGGCGAAGTGCAGTCGACGGGAGCTGCTTGGATGTTAGGGTTGAGAGTTGATCGGGAATTCGAGCCAGTTTTTCTCTTAGTGAGGGAAACGAATGAATTTGGAATCAAACCGGAAATGGAGCATCTCGAGCCACCGCCTTGGGCAAGACAAAGAAAGGATGAGACCGATGCAAAACTTTGGAATCGAGCTTCGCATGTAACAGCCATGGCGGACGAGAAAGGGTCGTGGAAGAATCTGGAATTGCTTCTAGAGTTTAACGAAAGGAGAAGTTGTTCGGATTTGGTTCTAAAACCGGATCGCTTCAATTTGGGGAAGAATGGATTTCAGGTTATAGACTTGGGCCGAGTATTGAAGTGTTAGGCCCACTCTCATGGCCCAACATGTCATTTAAAACAATTGGGCCTAACCCTCTCCCAGTTAGTAACGGGTATGGAGAAATAGATGATCGACAAGCCATCATCGATCATCTTCGTCATCCAGAGTCCATCGCTTCCCAAATTTCACGCCAGAAATTCGAACCACCACCGCGGCCGCCGGATAAACCGCCACCACGACCGTCGGATAAACCCTCAGATTTCTCAAGCTTTGCACTCCTCCCCATCGATTCTGTAATTCTTTCCGCCTCCCATCTTGTTCTCTCTTTAAGTGGTAAAGTGGATGCCGCCAGCATCGATCCCGGCGACATTCAATTTCATCACTCTTGCTTTGGGTTATCCAATTTTTATTCTGGGCACACTAAATTTGGGAGGTCGAAAAGAGCAATGATACAAGCTGGGGGGAAGAGCTTCGTACTACCGCCACCAGCAAAACCACCTCCACAACCGCCGGATTTGTCCTCAGATTCCTCATGCTTTGAGGGCAAGGCTGGTTTGAAGGGGTGGGTAAGGGCAGTTATACTCACGAGAGGAAGCCAAGTCAAGAGTAAGAGTATTGTTCGACTACAATCTGATCAAGAGCTTATTGAGAAGAGACAAAGGCAACATATGTTGTGGATTAGGGATGTGTCTGGAGACTTAAAGAAAGGTGACCACTTAAGCTTGTTGCAAGTGGAAGAGAACCATGAGGTTGAACAAGTGTTCATAATATTCAGTCATTTACTTCGACCTCCAGAGTTTGCAAATGAGATGGAGGTCTCTCTTATGGATATAAAAAAGTATAGGAGGGGGAGTGAGGAAATGGGCCTTCAGTTCCAGGTTGAGATGGAGCTACAGTGGCACTTGATTTCCAACCAGGAAAGTTGCACTTCATTAGACAAATGGGACTTTAAGTTGATTTGGTGGAAGGTTCAAGTTGATTTTAGGCTGATAGATGGTCAACTTAGTCACCAAGGCAATTGCATTATGAAGAAGGGGATCAAGCTGAAGACGAGAGTTGGAAGATTTCAAAAAGCCGTGGTGAGAGTGGGCAATGCTAGCATCCACTGGTCAGTCGTGCCCTCTTGCATTTCAAAGCCTCTTTTCAAGACACAACCTTGAGGACAAGGTTGTTTTGAAGGAGGGTGGTATTGTTAGCACTCGTGTCAACCGAGTGGGGCTTTTTAATTATACCAGCAGGGAGCAGGAAAGCAAGTAGCAAGGGCCACCAAGTCTAGCATTTCTCATAGTTAGTTAGAGGGGCTAAAATAGTCTTTTGTGATGGAGTCTGTTAGAGTAAGAATATTCCAGTAGCTGAGCTGGATTAGGAGAGGCGTGAGGAGAGAGTCCATATATAGGAAGTTGGTTTTCTTTTCTAGTTATCCAGAAAGAATTGTGAGGATCAGGTCGTTAGTGCCTTGGGCTCTTGGAGATTCTTCTCCTTGAGATTGGGCTCTTTGGGAACTAGTTTTCCATTGAGATTTATCTTGTGTTTTCAATCTAATATCAGTGAGTTTAGTGTGAATTTTGGTGTTGTTTGTGTTCCTGATTTTCTACTCTATCAGTTCGAGTGAGAAAAAGGGCTCTAAAATAAAGCGTGCAAGAACGAGAGCACTACCAAGATGGGTGGCCTCTTGTGAAGTCCCCATATTGGAATGAGTTGACGTTTCTAAGGCCTCGGGCCTTACCCAAGTTTGCTCTTTGGATCAAATTGTTGACATCTTCACCAAGGACGTTGACATGACTCAATTTCAAACTCTATGGTTCAAGCTCTTGGTTTGCCCTTGTTGATGAGCTTGCATGGGGCTATTAAGATATTCTAAAAGTAAATATTCTTCAAATTATCATTTTCTTCTTTTGTAGATTCGATTATTTATTTTATCTCCAATAAGTATCTTGCACATACTTGAGCCTAAGTATTAGGGTTTTGGTTATTCTCTTTTTCTTTATATTTGCTTACATGGAGGTTCATATTTCACATTAATTGTTAGGAATGTATCTTGCATTTAATAGAATGAAGAAAAATGTGATACTATATAAGGATGCAATCCTATATATTGTCGGAAACTTTTGTCATATAACATGGATTTTGAACGTAATATTTTGCGCAAGAAAACAACCCCGAGTGATTAATTCATCGTTTTTTTTATTATGAATCAACACTCAAACAAAGAGATATAAAGTCTTGAAGTTCATATCTTTGACAACAATATATAAAGGCGATTACAACAACAGAAGCTCAAAGCTCAATCAACAAATAATCCAAAATGTAGAATGATTTGAGAGGGTGAAAAGTTGTATAGAAGAAAAATGTGGAAGAAAAAGATGAGTTGTCATGCCCTTAATTAACTTATGCGTAGCATTGAAGGAAATTATAAGGCCCTCTCTTGTACGATATCCATGCTCATCTCACTTGGATCGGTAGCCTGTATTTCGACCTGAATTCCATCCAACTCTCTCTTGAATCGATCTTTAGAGCTTGCATACAACATCTTGTTTCTGACCTTTGATGTGTCTGGTGACCTACATATTAACATGGCATTTGGGCAGATTATTTGTCATATACTCTCGGAACTAATTCAAGGCAAAAACTTAAAAATAACTTAAGTATTCAAATTACTTTGTTAGAATATATCGTGTTTGTAATTATAGTGTAGATTCAAAAATGGTTAAAAGTTATTTTATACATAAATTCAATGAAATTTCTTAGATATATATTTCTCTCATTGTAGATAAAGTGCTTGAGTTTGATAATTCGGTCACTTTTTATAAAACAAATTATATGGTATCAGAGCTCAATTAATTTTCTTAAATCAATTTACATGCTTTTCCTAGAAATATATCTTTGGTTTCTACCTTACACCTCATAACACAAGCTAAGTAAGATATGGACTAATCAAACTTTTATTTGTTTGTTTTCAGGTTTCTACCTTACACCTCATAACACAAGCTAAGTAAGATATGGACTAATCAAACCTTTATTTGTTTGTTCTTTGAAAACTAGCTTACACAGCCAATTGGCAATACAAGAAGTATGGAGTATCCATCCATACGCACATGTGTATTAGGCCCATCACATAAGTTTAGTGTGACTCTATCCTAAAACCAATTGACAATAAGAGGAGTAACCTAAGAGATTATATACTAGGCCTGATTTCTTTTAATTCCCGATGTGGGATTCAATATCATAGTAGTTGTGTATGATCAAGCTTCAAGGTGCAAATAAAGGTTTAATTTATGTTACCATGCAAAGAAAAAGATCTTGCTCTTCTGGCAGTTCTCCTCAGTGGTGAAATCATAGTCGAAAACAGCATAACGACACTCATCGGCAGGCAAGCTGGCGGTGAAGTCATCGTAGGTCTCCTCTGGGCCACCAAGCTTCTCCACCACCACATTCTGCAACTTCTCCTCGATCTTGAACACGATGAACCGGTGGTTTCTTTTGGCCTTCAACTCTAGAAACTTGAGCTTGCACTCGTCGTCTACCGCCATCCCCGATGCAGAGTTCGCCTGATGTATCAAAGAATATATGATAACATTGTCATAGATTTTAAATTGTAATGAGCTAATAAACTGGGATCGTGTAAATGAAAACGAGCACAACACATAATCCCATTGTAAAATCAATTGGCAATGGGTGATGTAAGCCGAGTGGCTTACCAATTGTTAATAAATAAAGGTACTTGAGATTCTCTTATAACAATGATGCCAACATCCAGTATAGCAAGCATGTACTAGTAGTGTTGAAACACTTTCACTTTTGAAAGTGATCGAGATTCACAACACAAACACGGATCATGATTTTAAAATTGGTCAATCTTAGCCATAATATCCAACCAACTAACCTAACTACGAAAATTTAGATTGAGCTAAAGTCGAGCAACACCCATTCCCTATATAAGATTATTGTCAAATCTAAATTCTATTACGTGCCCGAGTACGAATAAGTGTGACTTGAAATTATTCGAGTCTAAAAATGAGTTTGGAGTTAATAGATCTTTTACAATTACGCACTCTCGATCTTACCCTAAAATTTGATTTAGATCAAACTAGAGTCGATAGATCGACTACTTTCTATCATATTACCTATGTTGAACTTAAAAGTCAACCCAAGCCAAATTTCAGATTAAAATGAACTCGAAACGGCAAGTTAAATGGGTGTAATCAAATTCAGATTTCATTTCAAAGCACACCTAATTATTGCACGAAAGAACTTTCCATGAATTCATTTCTACTTTTCAATACTACGCATAACTTAAACCAATTCACTGAAATTGTAGTCTACCCAATCAAATTAAATCCACAAAAAAAAAAGAATACATTGGAAGATAATTAAGAAGGATGAGAAGAACAAAAAACATACCATCTCTAGCAACTTCTCTTAAGAATAATCAGAAGAAAATGCAGCAAATGATGAGATGAGATACAAGGGATAGACAATTAATCTCAAGAGGTCAGATGGAAAGATAGGAGGAAACAGGAGAGAAGGAAAGATTATGAACTTTTCAGGAAAATGACGAGCAAATTGGAAGGGGAAATAGAGAGTTGATAATTTAAGGACGTAAATGAAATTGAATATTATTGTATTCTTTTTTTTTTTCCCTTCTCCTATTGAACTCATTCATCATGCTAGCCACGAAGACGTTTGATTGACAATGTATCAATAAGTGCTAGAATAAATATTGTAATATTTAATGAAGATTTATTTGTTATACATTTTTAATTTAATTCTTGATTCCCCTCCACTCTTTTTGCGTTCCTACTTTGATTTTTAAATGAATTTTAGGAGAAATTGATCAAGTTGGAGTAACTCTGTCGTGTCGAGACTGAATTTATATGTATATCATCTTGTTTTCCCCATTTTAGGACTATTTGTTCTCGTTACAAATCATACAATTTCTATGACATGGTTTGAAAAACATTTATATATGTTTTCATATTTTTTTTTTTGAAAAAAATCCATTGGTTTATTTATATTTTTGTGAATGATAATGGACCAGATCACGTCAAACATGCATTAGATATGATGGGTCACTAGCCCTTACATGCCACCATGATCTCCATAATCTAGAATTCCAATAATTGATTCGGTTTTTATATCAGTATAATGTGTAAATTATGATATGAAATTATTCTCAGCGTAAAATCATACATAATACAATATCACCTCACCTACTATAATGACAAATTATAGAGATGGTTGGAACATATTACGGCCGTCGACATCCCTTATTTTACAACTTTAGAGCTCTCTTTGGTTCCGTTGAGATTACTTCTAGTATTTGGCTCACCCATAGCATGCCAAAGTTTGAGGAATCTAATTGGTAATCGAGTTTAGGCATAGATTGATCTCTTCCTAAAAATGTCTTCGATGCACTCAAATAACAGTTTAAATTTAGTATAGCATATAGATCCGAATAGAGAGTGCAATTAAATTTTGTTTCAAATATAAGTCTTTAAATTTAGTTTATCCATATATCAAATAACTGTCTCCCATTCTACCGCGATTGCAACTCTGTACCTGACTGTTGGCTCAGTTTCAGGATTGGAGTATCGTCCATATCTACCGCGATTGCAACTCTGTAGCTGACTTCATCGCTGGGTCCTTCCGTCGCGTCTCTTTTGTTCCACTTGCAGCTGATTTGGGATTTTGTTCCCTCATCCGTAAGGATGCTCTAGGGCGGTCACTTGGCGACTAGTGATCTCTATAATTTCTTTCCTAATCAAAAAAAAACTGTCTCCCATTCTAATCAATACCCAACTCACAAACCAAAAACCTAAGATCTAGACAATGATGAATCTAAACAATGCAAGTTCTCCTACCACTAATCATACTCGGTGGTTTTCCTAGAGGAACCCTCACGGGTACCAAGCACCCAAAGGAGAATGTGATCCACCAGGGTTGGATTGTTGCAAGGCAGGCGAAAAATACTCAACCTACTGTTGCTCCCCTCTCGAGTGTCGGGTCAAACCAAGGCAACCCCAACCCTAAACAGCTTTGAGGCCAATGCCAATGGGGGAGGCCCATTTGAATGCGAGGACAGTAGGTACCACTCCAACATCAAACCGGTGGTAGCATTGTCAACAGGGTGGTATAGTGATGGAAGTAGGTGTGGGAAGGAGACTGTTATAAGAGGTAACGGAAGAAGTGTTACCGCTAAGGTGGTGGACGAGTGTGACTCCACCATGGGGCGTGACAAGGAGCATGGATACCAGCCGCCGGGCAGGAACAACATTGTTGATGGGTCCATGTCAGTTTGGAGGGCTCTTGGTGTGCCTGAGAGTGAATGGGGAGAGATGCAAATTACTTGGTCTGATGCTTAATATTCCTGACTGAATTTGAGGTAGAACTCTTTGCTACAATGAAATCTATATGTATATAACAACAAATTATGTATAGATTTCTAGCTAGCTTAACATGAAAAACAAATTTAGTGATGACAACTATGTGTTCCGTACTTCCATCTATGTGACTGAATTTTGATTCATGTATCTTCAGAGAATGTGTTCCAACTTTCATGGTAGTTACACGATACAAGTCTACAACCAACAAACTTGTACTCTCATACATCAATGTGTACTCCAGATTTTTTTTTTGTGGCAAGTCTACTACTAATTCATTGAATGCATGTATTTGATATTCCCGAAAGTAAGGCTATGTTCAATTATGCAGCAAACTCACGCATTGTAACACAGATCATGATAAAATGATGTTCACAAGTACTAACCTATGCTATATGACAGAATGCCTTAACTACTATCTTGTGTATCGTGTGGTTCATTTGTCATCCACAACGTATTGCTTTCTTGAACTGGTTGATTCTCATATACCTGCACAATAAACAGATAGTCAGTACCCAACCAAAGCAATACCGACCAATAAACTTCCTTGGTCATAATATTCAGTGGGAGCAAAAGTCCATCTATTATTGAAATTTGATGTATCACTGCTGCCTATGACTAAGCTAGCTCTCTCATCTCTCTGATAGGGATACAAGCTAAGACAACAAAAAGAAGTGCGCAAACCGTGTAGGGTATTAAGCCAAGAAGGTTGCTCATGCTCATGCACAAGAAGAGGTAGTTTAACTGTTGCTGAACTCTTGCAAATTGCAAATGTTGTATCAGCTAAACGATTCAACTAATTTAGGTCTCCCTTCTGCTTTCGCATGCTCATCTTGCAATCTTTTGACTTCCAAGAGAGACCTGCAAACTTAAACAATAATTCATCTTCTTGCAACTAGTAGACCAACTCTTGAAAGTTGAATCCCTCAGATACAGTCATCATGTGTCAAAGACCATCTTGTGACTTATTGCATAAAATGTATGATTCCTATGCAAAGAGAAGAAATGTTTGAACACTGCCAGAACATTTCTCCTACAAAGCATTGTTCTGTCCAGACATTAAAAACTCCCCCAAGAACATAAACAAAAGCACCTTATAATTTCAATCTCATCCTTGTATAATCCGAGATTCATTTTGTAGTCAATAGCACTAGACATGGGATTGAACACAAAAAATTTTATAAGAACAGAGCAAAAAGGATCTCCAAAAGCAAAAAGAATCAATTTTTCATTTGTCAAGTTGGAGTTACAAATCTAAGTGTGAAACAATTCACTGGACTTCATAGCTACAACCACTTCAGAACTATTGCCAAGTAAAAACAAGATTCATTTCCTAGTTGACAAATGCATAATAAATCCTAGTTGAAACACAAAATTGATATTATAGTATCCTGGTGTTTGACAAGGAACCTCAATTATCAAGCTCCATTGCTTGTGCAGCCTTTGCCTTGGCCAATGCCGTGAGCTTAGTCTTTAGCTTCTTTTTTCCAACCTTAAATTTGCCTGCCGATTTCTTCTTCTTGTCTCCCCCGTCAACCTGCACATAACAGAAGGAAATGCTAAAGCTTTCTTTCACACAAAGCAATTTGACGAAACCAAACTTGAAATAGAACAATTTTAGTGCAATGAATTCTAAAATCCGCGAAGTGCATTTATGAAATTGATAACTACAGGAACTGCCACTAATTTGATTTGAACTCAGTGGATCTAGTTCATAACAATCTGAATAATGTAAACCCTAACTCTATGTCAGTAAATTACAAGAATCGATTTCCAACAAGACAAACAAACAAGGAAAGAAAGGTGAAATCCTTACTTTCATTTGGTTCTTCTTGGCGTGGAGCTTCTTCTCCTTCTTCTCTTTCTCCGCCTTCTCTCCTAAAAATTTGCGCAAAATCAAAATCGCAGAAACCAAAAGGTCACAAATCAGGAAAAGAGGGAAACAAAGGGAACAAAATTGATACTTCGGAGATCATATTCGTGCTGCGTCTTCCGCTTCGATATACTGTTCTTCTTCGACATCCTTTCTCCTCTATCTCAACCAGGAAACGCTTATGCTCTTCTTGACAGACGCCAAAAACCCTAGAGGCTATTAAAAAGAGTAAAGCTTCAAGTTGTCCGTTCAGAGAAAACTAGAAAATTATGTAAGTTTTTTTATATTTCTTTGTGATGTCGTATATTTTTATATTCCTCAAAATATAGTTAATTTTTTGTGATGTCATATTTTTTTTTTTCCGAAATTCAACCAAATTCTTTTTATGAAATTCAACCATTTTTTTTTTAAAATGTAAGAATTAGGAAGAACTATTTACAAAAATCAACCTAGAACATCCTTATAAATGAGAATTTAAAATTCTATTTAGCTCGGAAGATGCTCATTAGGAAAAACATGGCATAGTTTAGCAATTTTATCAAGCATAGTGTTACAATCCCTGATCACATGGATAGAGCAAATAAATTGACTCAAACGCTTAAGCGAAACCAAAATATCTGAGATTAGAAATTCAATTTTACACGGACATCTGCCCACACCTTTGACAATATTAATGACTATTATGTTGTCTCTTTCAATTTTCATTCATTGTAATCCTAGCTTATGAGCGTCAATGCTTCCGTCTGTATGATCGAGTTTATCTCGTATTTTTTAACTCCCATAGTTATTATTTGTGCATTTTGATCACAAATTACAAATGGTGAGTCTTAGTTATAATTTTTTTTATATTCTTCTTAAATTACTAAAATAGGACAGTTATTTACAATTTATCTAATATGTGTCCAATAGACCCATCTTAGACGAGAGGTCTAGTTAAAAAGACCAACTCGATCACTATAGGAAATATTATTTGTTTACAATTATTTGCTTTGCTTCACTTGGAAATATTATGTGCTTTCATATATACTAAGTAAATGTATTCTATATAGTACAAGTAAACTGATAGTAAGTCGAGATTTGATTTCTAACGATTGATGCAAGAGAATAAAACTTCCAACCATGAGTCAAAACTTTGGAATCATTTTTCAGCATGTAGCTAATAAAAAATGTCTATGAATACAAACATGATTCAACAGAAGCCTCTTTTATCTCTGATCTGGGCTTGCAATTATGAATAACTTTTTGGTTCAGAGAAGCTATATTTCACTGGTTTACTACTAGTGTAAGCAGTGTAATTCCGACCAAAAGCGAGAGCGCGCCAAGAATGCAAGAAACATGACTCGAGTCTAGATAGTTGATGTTGTGCAGCTATACCATCTTGATGAGGCTCAGATTATATGGCTTCTTCGAATGCCTGGTTCTTACTTGCAATGGCTTGACTTACAGACGTGACATTGCATTTCACCTTGATTAGTTTTGGTCCACCCTTTTTTACTCCTTCAAGTCTTCAACTCAAGAACTTGTAATAAGATATTATTGTGGGCTAAAGTAATATAAAAATAATGACGATATTTTAAAAAAATATAGTAAAATGTCTGAGCCCAGGTTCGAACTGGGGACCTCTAGTGTGTGAGACTAGCGTGATAACCGACTACACCACCCAGACTTATGTCTGCTGAACCATTAAATTATATATATACAGAAATACATTGAATTACAGTACCATGCTTCGGCAAAGTAAATCAACAATCGGAAAATCCTAACGTCGAAACGCTGCTCTCTGCGCTTCTGTCTGTCCACTGCTGCTGGTGGATAGTGGAAGACTAGAAGGCGACGATTTCCACTCACCGAGTCGTTCCTACTCGGCAATGGAGAATCGGACGCAATCCGTTACCGAGTCAACTCGCGGTGACGAACTTAACGCCCAAGAGGAAGATGCAGGAGAGTTGGAGGAGCTCGAGGAGGAAGTCCACCAGATGGCGCAAAAGCTTTCAATTTACAGATCAACGTTTCCGGATCAGCTCAGATCCGGTTTAGCTTCCGTATTTGGGGCCGAACGGCCCGAATTTCCCTACTTCGATTGGGATTCCGATCCGGCATTCGCCAGAGACATGTATAATGATGAAGGTGAGAAATAAAAATTAGGGTTTTGGTTTTCTTCAATTTCCCTTCCCAGGGTAGTGCAGAGTGATTTTGTTGTTTTCTGGTTTAATTTCTGCTTATTTGATTTGTTATACCTGAAACCTGCTCGGGAGTTTAGGGAAATGGCTGCTTAATTCTCTTGGTTGCTCCCTTGGTCCCGGTTGAATGTAAAAGCTGAAGGTTTTATGAGTGCTAGTTTATAGTTTTGAGAAAGGAGATGGTTGAAGAATATGAAGAAGATGGTTATTCACTGCAATTGGTTTCCCGAACTCTTGAAATGCCAATTACAAAAAGTAAGCCAATCCCTTGCATTAGGGTTATGTACAATGCCTTAGGCCAATTCTACATAAGGTTTTGACACAACTCATGGGTCACAATGCCTTTGGGCTTAGGCCAATTCTCTATTTGGAAATTAGATTAGTAGAATTCTAGATTCAAATTCGGTAGAGTTGTAAAAAAACTCTATGGGTGAAGTTCTAAAACTATGGTAATTTGGTAAACCCTAGGGAAAATAATTAAAAAGAAAAAAATCATAATTAGATTTGGTGAGAGGTAAATCTAATCTCAACCTTTGATATCTTATTTAATGACTGAGATCTCTCCAACTCTACCCATAGAGTTTTTTTGCAACTCTACTGGAGCCCATTCCTAGAATTCTTGCCTCAATACAGCCTTGAACTTTGATCTCATGTTGCCATGTGTAAAGTTGCTAGTGTGTAGGATTCTTGCCTCATATTCTGCCTGGTTGAGCATTAATCTGTTTCATGCTCTGAACAAATGCAGGTTCTCATGGTGAATCCTGTGAAGGTGTGATAGTTGCTATAGAAGATCAAGAAACCATTAACCTAATTAAAGAGAAGATCTCCAGTAATGTCTCGGCCATCCTTCTTGTTGTAAAGAGGTTGAATGAATGTGTTTCTAGGATTAACAAACTTAATTCTCACAGAGACATCATACATCCTGCATTGAAAAGAGAAAAGAACAGCATAGTTTGTCCAAACCATAGTTAATTTTCTTGTATAAATGTGCACGTTTCCTTGTGATTAACAAAAATCATGATGTGTGCCCTAAGAGCATCCCAACAGCTTCCCCATTTTATTAGAAAGTATGTATTTGGAGAATTTGGTACAAGTTTTTGCTCAAACAGTTTCTCAATCACATTCCCCATAATAGAGAATGATGAGATAAGGGAGGCATCTTCTCTACATTTGAGGAATTCTCCAAAAATATTTAGGGAATGTATTAATTGCATATGTTATTATGGCAAGTTCCAATTGGTTACATTATATTTTGATGAATATTTATATACATAATAAATATGGGATTCTCTATAATAGGGAAATTGTTGGAGTTGAAGTAAAATTATTTTGAAGAATATAATATTTGGTTCTCTATTATAGAGAAAATTATAGGGAATTTGTTGGGCATGCTCTAATGTAGGAAGTAATTGTCTTCTTGAATCTGTTCAAATTTGTGGCTCGTGTTTCGACTCTCTAATAATGGCGCATTCAGATTACATCTTAAGATGCATCACCTTGTATAAGAATGTGCATCCTAGACTGCTCATGAAGTGGCTAAAAAAAACTGTTTTATTACAGGTTGAACTATCTGAAGGCCTCGGATTCTTACAGTTGGAATTTGTAAGCTAGTTCATAAAAGCTAATTAGGTGAAATCTTGATATCATTAATTGCATTATTTGCCACTTACTATGCCATGTTTTGGGGCTTGTTTTAGCATTATGGACTTTTGGTTGTGCACAACACGAAGACATTAAAATTACAAGGTTGTACAAAGGCCTCCAGCTGGATTTTTGGTGGCTGGTGATTTGAATGAGATGGATGATTTTGCATATTTGCTTGTTTGACCATCACAACTTCAACATATATAAGACTTTCTCTCCAAATAGTATACTTGCACCTTGGTCATTATCAAATCCTAACTTATTTCATAATATAAAACTGAATCTTATAAGCTGTGATGAAATATACATTGATATTATTTTGCGCCTATTGACTCGTAGTAATGCAACCAGAGGTAATAAAAGATGAAGGGTAAATGTAATTTGTGGCCCATAATCTTTATCTTTGTCCTATTTAGATTTCTAAACTTTTTAACTTGTGATGTCCCATTTTTACTTCAAAATCAGTCCTATATGCTCATCCTGTTTTCATTCCTAGCCACAAATGTACCAAATAGTAAGGTTTTTTGTACATATATAAAACACACACACACAAACACTTACTCCGTATATATGCATGTGCCTTAACAAAACAAATAAGCTGAATTGACCATAACAAGATTTCTCAAACGTTCGTCATTGAAGAGGCTGAGAGATTTGGTTTTCTGGCTTGCAATCAAAAGCGCTATGAATAAATCTTCAAAAGATGCAGTAACGTGACACAAAAGAATTGAATGACGATTGATTTTGAATTAGCGTCAAAAATTTTGAAGCCAAGATATTAAGGAGACTCGAGAAAATCAAAAGGGTCTTCCTGCATTGCCGGCGAACATAGAGCTGTCCTAAGCAAGAAATCCAAATTGAGAGCACACAATAAATAGAGATTTAACTGTATTATAACCACAAATCACGACGCTAAGCTAAGACAGCTCTTAATTTGTTTATTATTACATGAAACATGCCATAACGACCTTTTAAGCATAAGGTTGGATCTAATTAGCTATAGCCACAACCCTAGTCTTGTTGTAAAGCCGGCCTATATTAGAAAAATCATTGGGAAATAATAATAATAATAAAAAAACAAGAACAACAGAAACATTCAGCATCTCATTGAAATTTCACCGTAAGGAGGTGAACTCAATGAAATATTATATATGTTCTTATGAACAAGTTAGCTTGTACAAAATGATATTAAGAAGAATTTCCATATGATCATGCCCAATTCAATCTGACCCACAAAACCTGACAAGAACAATATAGCTAGCCAAAGACATGATCGCCCACAACACAAGTATCATACATCATCACAACTTATTCAACGGTTCGATCCCCGCAAATCCCCTAACATTACGCGCCACAAGATCATACGTCTCCTCCTCATCAAACTCTCTAAACTTCAAATAATCACTACAAACAAACGGTCTAAACACCCTCTCATTCCCTTCTCCAACAACCTCATCAGGCGCACAAATCACCTTCTCATCATCAAAGCTCCAAAAGAAGGCCAATGAGAGCCTCTTCTTAGGCTGCCTCAAAACGACCCGATGCTCAGAAGACCGCAACTTCCCATTACTCCACGCCTCCAACATGTCACCTATGTTCACAACAACCGTCCCTTCACAAAGGGCGACATCTAGCCATTCCCCTTGACCCGACTTCACTTGGAGCCCTCCTACATCATCAGGGTAAAGGATTGTCAGGCAAGCCATGTCGGTGTGCATCCCGAGCCCTTCAACTTCGTTTCCAAGTTTGGTTTCTTGAGGTGGCGCGTAACTTATGATCCTCAAATAGCCGTGGCAACTCTTGAACTCGTCTTCAAACTTCTTGTCAAAACCGTCGCCTAGGCTCATTAGAATCACCTCTATGATTTTCTTGGACAGGTTTGATAGTATATCTCCATACTCTTGAATTGTCTCACTATGATACCAAGAAATCTAAGCTTAGATATGTTGTAACCGAAGAACCAAAAGGCGAGAAGGGTAGTTTTGTCATTTTACCTGAATTCTGAGGTTTCTTGGCCAAAGAGAGATATTGCAGAGGCTTGAGCAGAGTTGAAGAAGCTTGACCCTGAAATCCGAAGGCCTTCGTAGAAAGGAGAAGCTATGAATCGAGGAGTGTAGCTTTTTGATGGCGATGATGGACCGAGCTTGAGCTTGGTCTCAGGAGGAAGGCTGAATATTTGGTCTGAGAATGAACTCATTGTTGTGTAAAGTTGTTTTGATATGCCATGATTGGTGACGAGGAAGAAGCCCCATTCGTTGCAGGCTTTGAGAAGAACACATAGAGATGAAGGATTCAAAGGCTGAGAAACATCTAGAATTGGAAGCTTTAATGAAGATTTCATTTCAGACATTATTTTGCAATTGGAAAAGAAGACGACCCTGCAAGCCTGCCAACTAATAATTCTTATACTTGCTTAGATACACACAAACATAATGATTGGTTTGTATTTAGATTGGAGGAAATTATATAATCTTTCTTCCGGATCGAGTGCACCTAAATATTTTGATTACTTCATCACAATATTTTTAGTAGGATTGAATGAAAACAACATATTAGAATTCGTCAATGATGTTATTCAAGTGTAGACTTATATTTTAAATGATCCATAGGCATTAGATTAGAGTTACATTGACCAATGTAATATGAATATTTATAATTTGCTTGTTTGATGAGTTCAGATCAACACTAAAACACACACACACACACAGGTGTTAGGCATCCCCTTGACTTTGTGCGAAATCAAGACTCGAGAAGGCACATGAATTGGAAAGCCGTCCCCATAATGTCTTCTTATACTCATAAATGGGCGTCCCTTATATTGTAAGAGATCGAATCCTAATTGGATCAGACTCTTGACCAACTCTGCTATCCTTTTTTATACAAGAAAAAAGAAAATGCATAGAAATATGTAAGAGATGAAGGTTAAGGCTACTAATATAGAAATCTTTTTTTTTTGTGGTGGAATACTAATATAGACATCTTTGTCACTCTTAGATCACTCCCAATATGAGTATATGACATATCAATACTCAAAATGTTTCTTAGGTAAGACTTACTCGCTCTGTTCAATACGGTGTAATATTTATCATTTTACCATATTTCACGTTTTTTACACTAACACATATATCATCATACCCTCATTTATTGCTCCATTTTTTTTTACTTTTGTTAAAAATCACTACTTATAATCTATTAATAATTGCAAGGGCAATTGTGTTCCTGGGCCCTTATTTGAACTTTTTATAATGAAAAACTTGATATAAAAATTTCTGCCTAGTCCACAAAAACTGCTCCACGTTTTGATAGTACTGTGGCAATAGGATCTCGATCAACTGAACTCTAAAAGACTAAACTGTGCTTCTCTTTGCAATTTATTTTTTTCTAAAACACAACAGAAGTGCAGCAAATATATGCCTATACATTATCATACTCATACTGGACCAATGATGTGCCGGGATGACCGGAATCAGGCCCCAAAAAACTCACACACAAACTAACCATTAGCAAACCAAAACCAATATCCTAAAAGACCCCAACCCTTATACAGAGTTAACAGCAATGCCAGGTAACGAACCATTTCGTGACCCGGGATTTAAACTTACAATGTAAATGTGTCTTCTTCATATAGATATTGCTCTACACCACCCCTATGGCTCATATTGAAACAATATAGGC
The DNA here is from genome assembly GCA_964016875.1 of Fallopia convolvulus. NCBI lineage: Eukaryota > Viridiplantae > Streptophyta > Magnoliopsida > Caryophyllales > Polygonaceae > Fallopia > Fallopia convolvulus. Next base: position 36,907,379 of record OZ024737.1, read on the forward strand.
AAAGTGTTATCATACCTCCCCTCCATTTCTGATTGTCAGAGTCAGTGAAATGGGGGCATTCTCTTACTTATGAAGCTCCAAAGCCGATGTTATTATGAACAGGTGTAGCTTCGATCCAGTCGCGTTTCAAGACAACCAGTTTGTTAATGGGAACAAGCGAAAAAGGCAGATCCCACCTACATCTCCTAATTAACCGAAACTTCTTCCCTGTCGTTCCAACGGACGAGGCTCGTGATAGCGTCTTCCACTAGCTCTTCAAAGATGGCATTTTCCATTTCATGACCCAGTCTTTCAGAATCGAGTCTTGGGTCCATCCACGCCCAGAAACTCGAGAAGTCTTTAGCAACAGCTTGGTCGATCTTCGGTTTCTGATGCTCGGATTCCAAATGTGCATGAACACCGTCCCATATCTCATTGAAGACGTCCTTCGTCTTTAATTTCAACTGCTCATATGGCGTATAAAGCGACGGGATCCCAGCGAAGTCACGTCCACAGACATCGGAAAGAACCTCGTCAACTAAGTCGAAGAGGAGTGTCGGGTCACGACAAAGGCGGTCTTCAAGAACGTCGACTTGCTCAAATACAGAGGGTGACGGATCAAGAAGGTGCTCTGAGAAAAGAAATCGATCAAGAAGCTGATCCTGTGTTAAGCCAGAATCGTCTACCACCACTTTTACAAATTCAAATACGGCGTTTCTTTCGTCTTCCCAGGTTCTTGAGTCGGGCGTGAAAAAAATCTGATCCTCAAATTTAATTTTCCGTGGCTGAAGCAATTCAGCAACTGCAAAATGTTTGAAATATCAGGCACTGTTGAGTGTTAAAGTGCATTTGGATTACACAAGATAATGCATTATATTGTATAATATTGCATTATACCATAAAACTTTGATACAATATAGTGGAAAATAATGCATCATCTTGTGTAATCCAAATGCATACTTAGGATTTTAGTATATTTGTCAAATTTTTTTTGGAATAGTACCGGGAAATTGCTTGACGCACACAGGGCTAACGTCTTCTTCTTTGAAGATCGGATCGAGTACAGATATTGGACTGGGCCGTTCTGACCGATCAGTAGTGGCATCCAAATCTTCAATACCTTCGGTTTTTGAACTGATTGGCGATGATGCAGAGGGAGAAGAAGGTTGGTTTCCTACCACAGAATCCTGCAGAAAGTGCAAAAATGTTCAATTTAAAAAAAAAAAATAATCCCAAGAAAATATACAAATTGTAGCAGCTGCAAGAGCCTAGAGGAATCATTTGCATAGGTTTCTTTCTTCTATTGATAATCAGGAACAAAATAAATTGGCACAAATGTACACTTAAGTTAAAGCTAAAGGTGAATTGATAACAATGGCCTACCAATTTCAAGCATATGGTTTGATTTTCCTCGGATTCTTTTAACATCTCCTCAACTGGGTCATTCCTACTGGTGGAAAGACGGTGTAATTCAGATAAGGCATCCAATGATAATTGATTCTCCAATTTAGCGCCATTTGGAGTTTGAATCTTGGCATCACCTGCATTTTTAAGCAAATATTAATACAGTGCCAAGAATATTGCACAAAACAAACAAATCAAATTTGGCAAAGCAATACATACCTTCAGTGTGGATCTCATTGGCTACTAGACGCAAAGGATTGCACTCATCCCCAATTTCTTCAGCACTACTGCTTAATTCATCTTTATCAACAATAAAGTTGTTTCCTTGTACTTGCTGAGCAGTAATCTCATTGTCAGGAGCCACTAACTTAAGTTCCCCGTCTTTTCTTGGACTACAGAGGGGTGAGCTGCTGTAATCAGAATGAGACAGAATTCTCCCTAACGACTTTAAGATTGGCCTGCTTAATTTTCCATCTACATCACCTTTTCCAACAATCTCAGCAAGATGCTTCTTCGCCTCAGTATATATATCAGAAATTCGCTGCTCGGGGGTTGAACTAGCCTCAAATGACCCGCCTGCCTTATCCCCTTTCTTGTTAGCAGACTTTGGTATCTTCTCAATAAAAAAGTGGTCTCTACTAGGAGAAGCCATTCCAAGATTCTCTCCACCAACCGCTTTTTCAACATTACCCAAACGAGGTTGCTCTTTTCTCAAGGCCAGTTTCAATCTCCTAGTAAAGTCGGTGAAGAAAAAATGAGAAGCCCTCTCACCTTGAGCTTTATTTCCAACTTCTGGAATTTGAGAGCTACTTTGCCCTGGCTTCAGAACAACAATTGTACTTCCATCTTGGCTGTGTTCATTCTTCTTTGATGAATTTCTATCTAAACCCTTGAACTTCCTCCAAAAGAAGCTTTGATTTTTACTTTTTCCTTCATCAATAAAGTCAGATCCTAGAGAAAGCCGATGATCCTCCAGCTTCTCAATGTGCTTTACCAACTGAGAGTCGGGATCTTTTAAAAGCTTTAGGAACATATCTTTGTTAGAGTTTAGAACTTGAAGTGCATTCATCAGTTCTATAGATGGCTGCATTGCGTTATTATCTTTAGTGCCCTTTCCATCAACAAAATGGCTCACAAACACCTTTGTTGCTTCTCCCAATTTTTCTTCAGTGATAGAAGGATCTTCCTCCCGTGGACTTGAGATATCTTTCACATTTACCTGGCTGGATAATTTAGCCATCATCCCAGTAACATCAAGACTGCTCAAAGATTTATGCTTCTTATGTCTAGGCTTCTCAGAAGCAATACCAACATCACTAAGGTCTAAAGAGTTCTTGTTTGTGCGCCAATGATTCTTCCTTCCATGGCCCTGTTGACCCGACTCAGATTGTTTTGGATCTTCATCAGATTTACTGATCTGCCCTTTCTCCTGGTTGTCGAACATTTCTTCCTCCATTAGCTCTTTCACACTCGATTTCTGTGAGAGTAAAGTCTCACATTGGTCATCAGCCTAATTCATTACATACAAACAAGATCAGCATGGGGAAGAAAATATTGCAGATGCGTTATAATCTCTCGTAAAAATAAGGATTTGGCTCATACTGAAGAGTGACTACATTAAACCCTCGTTGCCACACTGAAGAGCCTCTTATGTTCACAGCTATGGTAGCTTTGGTATGGTGTAATCAAATAGTAGAAATTCTTAAACACAATTTATTTATTCAATGAAACAGCACCAGAATGTTAGTTGGAATGAAAACGTATTAAAAAACAGTTAACTTACATCAGTGTCTTTACAAACTTCAGATGACCTTTCTGGTCTATTGAGTTCATTAGGATATTCAGCACCTGCCCAAGAGTAAAACCATCAAATTGTTTCTCAATTGATTCCACTATGAAGGATGAGTTACCTCGAACTGAGGTAGAAAAATTATTAAGAACCAAAAACGAAAACAAGCAAACCAAAATGAAGATAAACAATTCATAAGTCAAAATTTACTGATGGTTCTGCCGTCTACATTCAACCATATTAAACAAATATGCTATGTAATAAGTTGTCAGCAGATTGCCAAGTCCACATAAGATTACAGATAATCTCACCGGTAATGCGCCTGCTTCCTCTCTTCTTATCTGCAACACGCCTCTTATCTGTGAGCATCTTTTGAGAGGGATGGCCATGGCGGAAGTCGAAGATGTTAATCAGACCCCACATGCATCCTGACTGGTCCTTACCATGTCTAACGACCTTTTTTTTAGATCCTTTTGCCATTGTCACTAGCTACTCTTTAAGTTCAACAACCTGAAAATTCAGCATCAGAATGCCGTTATTTTTTTTTATGCTGGAGAAAAAATATAAGCTCAAAAATTTCACTCTTGACTACATTGACACCCCTATGTAGAATTAAATGACAAAAAAGACATAAAACAGTACAATTCTGAAATCTGAATTAAACGTCTGTTGTAGGTCAGATCTCAAGAATAAAAGGGGTATCACACAAATCAGAGATGAAAAGACAAATTGTGATTTGCAATTGGAACAGAAATTACAGCACATGGAGAAGAAATAAAAGAGACATTATTAATACCTGAGAATGAGATCCAATTCCCAAAATCTGAGACGCTAACAAACAAAAGACCGTTCAATTCTAGCAGATCAGCTCCAGATCTTGCACCACCAATCCCAAAAATCAACCGTAGTTTCCACAGAAAGTGAGGCTTAAGGAAATTAAAGCTGTCTTTGAATGACAAGGAACCCTAGCCGGGCCTAGCGTTCTCCACTGTTATCCACAAGGGGGGATCTTGCTTTCTGCAATTCTTCTTTGAAAAAAAGGGATGATCCAAACCCGCGAAATGTGTATATAATCTCAGCAAATCATCCGCCAAAATCAAACTTGAAAGAGAGAAATCAACAAAAGAAGAAGAATATAACGGGTTGGCCTTCTAAAGACAAATGGCATTTATTAAAGCACCTTCTTCTTTCCAACCCCGCCAGAATTCTCAAAATTTAAACAAAAAGGGCATTCCAAATCCCTACTTTCCGATCTATTAGGCGCCCAATTAGACAGGAATCATACCACTCTGAAGACATGAACCCAAATTGATCAGCTGAATAAGAGAATTCAGCTCCAGAATCTTCAGATTGAGAGCTTTGTACCGAACATTGAATAGAATCCTCGTGGATTCTACTCTTACCAAATCTGACCGACCAAATTGGTTATTCGACGCCCACCCCTTGAATTATTATAGTGGAAAAAAGGGGGAAACAGATGGTAAGGGTGAGGGTGAAAGAAAGTAAAAGCGAGAAGTAAAAAGAGAGACGATTGTAGATAGATCTAGAGCGAGAGAGTACGGAATCGAGAAACGAGCCAGTTGGGACAGCATAGAAGCACAACTGGACCCCTCAATTGAATCAAAATCGCTTTCTCTTCACTCTGATCTTCTTCTCTGCGGACATTTTTTAGGGATGTCTTCTTCGTCTGGCGGAGTACGCTCACCATCAACAATCATCGAATTTCACCAACTTTGTCTCTCTCTCTTGCACTGCCATGAGGAGCGGGAAACAGTTTCAGGGGGGAGAAAAAAAGGTAAAAGATAAAGCGTATGGACTTTTGATTGAATGAGTTTTTGTATGAATTTTCTTTTTCAGGGTGAGAGTTTCAAAGTATGGCCGGCGGGGAAGAGAAAAAGAGGAAAGAGATATTGGAGGAGGAAAAGATAGTGAGAGTGATGAGAGAGCTGTGGAAGGTGGTAGTGGTGGAATGGTCCCTTTTTGATACTTGTATTCAATTTCAATACAGTATTATTTTTTATCTGAATTCTGATGGGTTTTTAAAACTTGATCAGCTCAATACATGACTTGACTGACTTGATAATCCGGTTCGGTTCGTCCGAAAATTTAAAGGCTTGCACGGTTGCACCCCCGAACATGAAAATCAATGACTAGCTAGTACAATTTCCGTATTTGTATGGGTTTAATTCAAAATAATTTTAGTATAATTATTTCTGATTTATTTTGAAAAAAAAATTGAATTCACTTTCACCCTCAATCATATTTCCTTCCATACTAAAAAATTATAAAGTATGAATTTGTTTATAAGAGAAGAGTATGAAGTGGTTTTTCGAATACTAGGAAAATGGATAAGATAAATGTGTTTAGAGGAAATTGATAAATAAAAAATTAAAAATAATTTCAAATTTATCACATGACTCAAATTTTTATAAAAACTTGATTTTTATTTTAGTATTATAGTAGAGTAAATGAGTCAAGTAATACCCAAACTCTATTAACCCGAATTCAACAAGTATCAAGAGACCATTCAATTGGTTATGGTTTATGGATGTCCTTCAAGGGAAGGATTTGGCCTAATTGAACAATTTTATCAGTCTCTAAATTATTTGCCTCTAAACATGTTTAATTTCAGTTGTCAAAAAGGTTGTCAAATGAATAAGGATATGAGACTATCATCTCAATTTTCTAAAGGAAACTGCAAAGAATTTTGAATGCATTCATAATAATAAGTTTGTCACTTTCGATTTCAACATTCAAAGAGATTGTGTTAGTAGGGTTGTCAATGAATCGGGTTATGGGTGGGTGTAGACATGGTAATTTCAACCGCACCCGATGGATACCAAATAAAACCGACCTGAACAAATGGGTGAAAAAACGGGTGAAACTGGGTGACGGGTGATCGGGTGGAAGTTCGGGTACGGGTGGTCACTTCACCAGACCCAACCCCAAAAATCACCCGACCCGACCATTCAACATACAAGAAATGTAGGAATTTCTATACAACTTTAAGTACAATTTTGAACGATATTCTAAGGCTTAAAGTATTATTCTTATAAACAATGGCCAAGTTAAATAACACTCGAAAAAACACCCGACCAGATTCGAACTTGGCGGATTTTGGGTGTTTCGGGTTCGGGTAACACCTGTCGGGTTTTTTCTCGGGTCGAGTGTGCAGGTATTAGGCTCAAGTCGGGTGGTGGAAGTAGCTCACCCGCACCCGACCTGACCCATTGTCATGTCTAGGTGGGTGGAGCACTTCACCACCTCACCCGCAAGTGAAAATGCCCCACCCGACCCACTCGTCACTCGTGAAATGTTCCACCCATCACATGTTGGTTATATAGGTGACCCGTTCACCCATATAATCGTTGTATTTTTTTTACCAAAAAAATAACACAAAAAATACTTTATAAAATTTTAATGTTAACAAGATATTTGAAATTTTCCTTCAAAATATGAGAACACTTTCAAAATATACTAGGATAGCTAGGTTTTAAAATGGGTTAATTGGATGGTTCGGGTGTAACAAATGATGGGTTGGGTGGTGGGTGTGTGATAGGTCGGGTTATTTGGGTGACAAATTTCTACCTATATCCGACCCGTCACTCAATCCGCCCATCGCCCACTTTTTTGGATTTTTTTTCTTGATGGATTAAACGGATGTTTCAATCACCGCAGATAATTGACAGCCCTATGTATGTGTTAGCAAGTGAATCTTATATGATAAACTCAACAATTACTAAACTATTTTAATATTTAGATCCGTCCAAATTAATTTACTAGTCAGACGCAAATCTACTCCATTTTAACTTCATTTTGTTTCTTCTCGTGTTTGCTCTGGTTTTTTGGGTGGTTTCTTCATCTTCTCCTTCCCTTAATTTGTTTGTGCCCATTTTTTAAGTTATTGTTTGACATATTCATCTAGATCTTTGATAATATCAATAGAAACTTGTTAGAAGACACATTTGTATCTTTGGTACCATACAAATCACCAAATAACAAGTTAGTAAAATCATATTGATAGCATATGTCCAAGTTTATTAATAATGATAGAGGATGTTTTATTAGTCGTGTTGTAATCAACTAATGTTGGTCTAGCTTTAAAGTTGATTTTAACAACTAGTTCATAAGTACGAGGGCGTATAACAAATAAATGTGCAACATCTTCATAGGAGCAGTTGCATATAACACATTCCATAAATTAAAACTCTCTTTTTAACTAATGTAGTTTTGATAAGAATGTCATTTAATTTTGTCCATTGTCATTTGTCAATAAGAAGTTTTGTATTTTTTGATATGTGTAAAGTTTTCAAATCCAATTATTTTAACCTAAAGAAAGGTTCTATTGTCGTGCGACAAGCTCTGGAGTAGAAACAATAAAAAACCTACCATTTTTACTTGGTCTTAAATAAAGTTATCCGATATAGGTGTATGAACAATCATACCAACTTCATGAGTTATTAGGATACTAAACAAATCTATTCTTCATTCGTGCTCATCATTCAAGAATATGTTAAATGTAGAGTCTGTATCAATACTAGGAAGGTTCAAATTAAAGTGAATTTTCTCATAGGTTCATTTGTTTACCATTTATCAGTCCCAAACTCTCTTTTCAATTAATCTAGTTTAGAAAATTTATCATACGCTTACATATATAATATAAGTATGTTCACATATTAGTGTTGCATGTTTTATGGTCATATATTTATATATTCGATTTATATTATTATACATATGTTAAAAAGTTTAAAATAAATTTAAAAAATAAAAAATAAAAAATAAATAAATTGGAAGACCGAGAGTTGTTTCTAGTTTTCAAGAGTTGTTTTTATTTGAATCAATAAATATTATGTACATTAGTTGGCCACATATATAAAATTTCGAATAAGATAATTGGATTTAATGGTTAGGTTCGATCGGATTAATATGGTTCGTCTTCTTGGAATTGTTAACGGTAAGCATTCAAATTTTGTAATTTAACGCAATTTTCAGATAATGTTGGTGTTAGATGCTAACACAACCCAGATTTTCAATGTGGGTGGTGGATGATAATGATGATACTTGACTTTGAAATAAGAATATTTATCATAAAATACAATTAAATTCGTGCTAAAGTGGACACTAATTAGTACAGTACTAATTTGAGTTTAAAAAAATAGTACTAACTAGTTGTCCCCGTCGTGTCCTGCACGATTATGACTCGATATTTTTTCAGATATACTATAAAAAAGATATTTAAAAATAAAAATATAATATAAAATTTAATGTAAGTAATTTATTACATGTAATATGTATAAAATTTATTTTTTTAAATCCAATAAACTAAATTAAATATAGATTATTAACTTTAAAATTGAGAGTAAACATAGATTATTAACATAAAATAATCTACATTGCTTATTTTCCTTGACAATATTTGATAAATAGGTTTAATTTAAAAGAAGGAGATAAAATATGAAGAAAATAAAGCAAAAAAGATATATTTTGAAAATATGGAAGAGATGAGATTTAACACATATATTTTATTGTCTTATAAGGAAAAAAAAATCCAACCATTAGTTACATTTTTTTAGTAAAGATATTATCTTCTACCAAAAATTAATATATTATCTAAATTTGAAAAATAAAAATAAATTTTAATTCAGTGGAAAAAATTTGTCATGTGGAATATGAAGTGGAAAGAATAATTAATATATATATTAGATATGTTAGAAACTTCCAAAATTACAATTTGGATTCTTTCTCAAATATTGAATGATATTATAAGATTTGTTTCAAAAACTACCAATTTATTTGTATAATTTATATGAATTAATGAGGAGATGACACGTGTCAAAGTCTGATGTGGCGCATTCTCGGAACGACATGTGGCAAACGATGAGGTGGCGCAACGTGGAGGCTCCAAATCTTATTGGTTTTATATATATAGTAGATTTGCTTTATCTAATTTTATTTTTGGGGGATTTGCTTTATATATTGTTTTATACTGTACATACTTTCCGGTGTTTGAAAATTAAAATTAACCAATATGCAATTCTTCCAACGTTAATGCGAGGTACTTCTTGCCATCGTGCCTAAAATTAAAGTTGTGGAAGAAAATAACTTCTCCCCCATCTAAAAAAATTGAAAGATAAATATTTATTATATAAGTATATTGGTTATTTTTTTATTGTCAATTTTTTAGAATGGAATCATATAAGTTTATGTGCTAGATCCATAATATACGGATGGACGTGTGGACTCCATGTAGGATCCCGACTCTCTTATCTATATAGGCTCCGTCCGTTAGAGTTGAAATGGGAGTTGAAGTGAGTTTATGTAGTTGAAATGAAAAGAATTTCAACTACATGAGTGTTCGGATGTGATAGTTGAAATGTGTTTATACTAGTTGATACTAGTTGAAATTTTGGAAAAAAAATAAAGTGATGGGGAGGACCTTATGGAGTTGAAATGTGTTTATTTTAAGTAGTTGTAATTTAATTCAACATTTTTACCTACTTTTTCAACTCTCGTAAATTACTATTTTTCCGAACACTATGTAGCTTATACAAAAAATAAACATCTTATTTCAACTACTAATTTCAACACATAATTTCAGTATCAATTATATCAGCATCAACTACATGAACATCAACTCATACAAGTACATTATTTCCGAACGGACTCATAGACTAGCAAGCTTATTCCTGAAGACATGACGTCAAGTCGTAACTGATATTAGGACGTTTGACTTTTTCATTCTTACAAGTTACAAAGTATACAGAATGCTAATTTAACAATTTACTCTCATGTATTTTGTTTATTGTGTTCTATAATAATGTTGGTTTTGTGATTTAACGTTTTTTTGGTAGAATTTAACGTTCTTTTTTTTGCGATTTAACGATTATTAAACATAAAAAAGGGATTAAATGCGGGTGTATCTTTAAAACTTGTAATTTCCTAATATATAGGAGGTTTAGTGAATATCCTAATTTACAAGTGATTTAAGTAAAAAACTTCACATTCGACCAAAAAAAAGAAAAAATCTCACATGGGGTGACCTAGTGGTAGGAGACACGAGAGGATGTTGGAACTTGGAAGATCCTAAATTTGATCATTGCATTCATTCTTTTACTGGGTGAAGTCCAAAACATCGCCATTCTTCTTTTCATTGGATTGAGCCGGTCGGTGCAAGTCGATTTACGTAGTTTATGTGCTTTGTCGGCCCCAGTGTTTATCACTAAAGGTGAATCGATCTCTCGTAAAAACAAAAACAAAAATAAAAGGTTAGGGATTAAAATTAAGTAATAAAAAATTGAGGGACTTTTTTCAAACAAATTTAAAATTAGAGAATAGTATAAAATAAAAAGTATATATTGGAGACCAAAAAATGAATTTACCCTAGGTATTGATATCACAAATTAGGCGCGACGTGACCCATCCTTGATGTAAATAACCTAATCTTGTCTCTCTTAAAGAATTTGCAAACGTGTAAACTACTCCTACTATATAATACACCATGATATCACCATCACCATGTTATGGTTTCTTTCTTTATTATTTTGTGGGAATTAAGTTTTAAATTTTAGAGATACAGAGTATGATACTCGATTATTTATTAAAAATAAATTCAGATCAGAAATCTTAGTCTCTGTCGTTTATATTGTTATTATTATAACCAAAGAACTTTTCTGAAAAAGGAAATTTCACCAGTCAAGTTCACTATACATTAATATATAGATCATTGATGCGATCGTTCATATTGTAGCTAGAAGCTGCCCATTGACAATATCTTATGTCATTCTCGATCTAAAAAGTCTATTAGAAAATACTTATTTTTAAATAGATCATCTCATGATCAACTATATCAAGAATGTCAACAAATAGTAAGCTTGAACTTATAGTCATTGAAAAGTGCATGAAATTCATATAATTGAAAGTTGGTCCTATTTTTCATGTAAAAGATTCACAAGATTCAAAAATGGATAAAGCAGTCACAATTGACACTGTCTAAACCCTAAAATCTAAACTCATATATATGTTACAAAGTTACAATCTTTGAGCCGAAGTCGTCTCAGAATTGATTCGAAGGATGATAATTCTAAGCCATCAACCAATTGCATGCAGACGACATCCGTTTCAAAATTGAGATGTTTTAACAATGATATTCACATCACTCAACTAATTTGACTAGGACAATATATTCCACGTGGAAATTAAAATAAAGCAAGAGTGGCATTGAAGAGAAAGAATGTCAAATGTGCATTGTCTTATATGAAGTCTTGACTCTTGAAGGGTATCTATATAAGCCTTTTGAGTTTTGAGTTCTTTACCACCACCAAGTGATAGATGGGACGATGACACTGACGTTACTTAATTAATTACTTTGATCGATTCCATTAGTGAAGTGCACATATAATATTGACATATTAATTGTTGTCTTTGTTTGCTCTACAGCTTACAAATTTAATTGTGTTGTCGTGGCCTGTCTGGTCGGACTCTATCCCATATAGAATATGAACAAAAAAAATATGTAAATTTATAAAGATGTAATTTTTTTTTTATAAGTTAACTATCTATCTTATTAGGCCTACCTATCTTCTATTCGCTTCGTTTCAATTCCAAGGGAATGAATGGAACGAGAGGGAGACAAACAAACAAAAGGATGTGGATTGTGGGTGCCCACCCTTGTATCATCCACCTATATGTATGCTGTATGCACAATGTTTGTTTTTCATGGAAGCCAATGGTCTCACTAGAATTGGACATGTACAAGTAGAGTTAACTGGACGTATAATTAATTGGAACTGGACGGCTTTACTGTGAAGAACAAGAAGCGTACGCGGCCCAAAGATGCTAGGCCCAACCGCATGGACATTTAGAGTGTAGACTAATAATCCATTCGGTACTATTATCTCATTTGTTATTTGTTATGAATAAGTAAGAGATAATTCATACTATTTAATCATTTTTTACATTTGTTATAAATTTTAATAATTTTTATATGGAATTTTAATAGAGAAAAATATTTTATTTTATTTTATTAAATAAATTTACATAAAACTCAATTGATAATTGCATTTCATATTTAAATAATATATAAACAAAAAAAATAGTATTCAAGGCATAGTTATATAGAACACGATGGATCTTTTTAGTATGATCCTATTGAATGTTGTGTGATTGAAGCAAAGCCCTGTTGGATTTTTATGTCTATTGATATCAATATGCATATTTTGATATATGAATAGCTTGCTCCTTTATAAATTATAATATGGCATTTTTTCTTTTGTTGTAATGTGCGATTGAAGCAAAGCCTTGTTAGATTTTGTGGGGTAGATAATTCACCTAGCTCTATCTACTTAGATAGGAGGCTTATTTTTGAGACACTGTCTTTGAAGTAGAAGGTCATAGAGTTTTTTTTTTCGATGATGAATATTTTCCATGAATATTGAACAAAAACACGAAACACATATAAAACCAATAAAAAAAAACACTTCAAAACAAAAATCAAATTTAACCAAACAAAAGACAAATACCACATAATAAAATAAATAAATGATACTACCTCCGATTCACAATATTTGGGGTTTTTTCATATTTCACATATTTTAAGAGTAGCTTAGAATAGAAATGAAAATAATTTATTTTCTTAGATTTTAATACTAACAATTGAATGTCTATTTTCAAGGAAGTCCGTCTTTAATACCATATGTTGATTTCAAACTAAAGAATGGAATGTGGAGTATTATTTCAAACTAAAGAATGGAATGTGGAGTATTTTTAAGGAGATAAAAAAGGCTTTTCCAATGAGTTTAAAAAAGAGGTTCATTGAAACTAGTATAGAGTACATTCATAAATGATTATTTTTGAAATGTATTTGTCTTGGTTGAATAAAAAGGACCAAATATTATGAATAGAGAATTTTAACTAAAAACCCCAAATATGTCAACATACATACAAATATGTCATATATCCTTGTAGCACCATTAATTGCAATATCTCAAAATTATACCAACCAATCTAGATACAAAACAAGCTTCTTAGACATCACTCACACACTCCATATTAGTCATAATCTTTTGGAGAATTGGCCACACATCCTTCTCAAGATCCAACCGCCCTTCATAAGTCGACTCACAACACAAGAGCCCTAAAGCAGCCAACATTTTAGCACGCTCAAGTGGCCACCCTGCCAAAGGGTCCAACAAGCCACCAACCTCATCATTCTCCATAGCCTTTCCAACTCCCCTCGCTAATCCGAAGGCTGATTTTCTCGTCAACAACCTCATCAAGATTATCCCAAACGAGTAAACGTCGGACTTGGTTGTATACTCCCCAGTTGAAAAGTAATCGAGGTCCTTGTAATCATCAAAAAGTAGTTTAGGGACTCCACTGCTCGCCTTGAAGTTCTTGAGCTTGCATGTGTAGCGAGGGTCAATGTAGATATTTTTAGGTCTAAGATCCCCATGGACGATAGGAGAAGGATGGCGAGAGTGCAAAAAGGCGAGGATAGAGCATATTTGGCTCGCAATTCTTACACGAACTTGCCATGTTAGTTTAGAAGCTTCATTCTCTAAGATGAGCTTGTCTTCGAGGGTGGTTGCCTCATTGGGATAGTACTCGTAGATAAGAGCTTTGTATTTGTGGCATGCACCCATTAGATTCACGACATTGGGATGCCTCACCTTGGATAATATCTCAACCTGATCGATTAAGAGATAGAAATATTAAAAATTCATGTCAAGGATCATATTAATTAGTAAATAACTAATTTAGTCTGAATTCAGTTGATTAAAGATTGATTAACTTATTATTATACATATGAATGCAATTCATCTCAACATTTTCGAAATTAGGTTAACAAAAAATTGTTATTCAATTTTTGGCTACTCTTCTTAAAATGTTTCTACTTATCTTGATACAGTAATTCCTACCCGCATTCAAGTATGTAGATCTAAAACCCAAAAAACGAACATGTGGAGATAAGAACCTCACATTGAAATATAGGAGAAATTAAGTCTTGTATAAAAGGTTGGTGGACTATTCTCTCAATTGTCAATTGATTTTAAAATTAAATTCTAGTACACTTATGTGTTAGATTTATCACGCAGCAATGGTAAACACCCTAATTGATTGGCCTAAAAAACTTTTACCATATGGTACTAGAGTCAATTCCAATCCGAGTCTCTTTCCTAGTTATTTGGGTTGGGCTTAGTACTAGGCTACTCGTTCATTGTTTGGACTAGCATACAATGATATTATGACATGTGCTAGCTTCTTTGGCTTGTTGGCTTGGTATGATGTCAAGTGATAACTGAGTAAGGCAATTACCACTTGAGAGGTAGCATGAAGATAAAAACTATGCACATTAGAAGTTGACGAGAAATTAAACCTAGTATATAAGGTTTGTGGACTTACTATTGTTGTCAAATTGGTTTTAAATTAGAACCCCACTAAACTTAATTATGTGTTGGGTTTATCGTGCATATGCGTATGGACATGCACACCGTATTAATTGGCCCAACAAACTTAAATCATGGAGTCTATTCTGATGATCGAGGGTGCCTTTTATAGTTGTTTGGGTTGGGTTTAGCACTATGCTATCCACTCTCATTATTTGGACTATTCCGTGCATGATGGTCTGACTTGGGCTAGATTTTTTGGCAAGATGTCAAATAATCATGTACAGGATAGTCCAAATAATGAACCTACTATATAGTATTTGTGGTATACTTCCTTATTGTAAATTGATTTTAGGATAGAATCTCGCTAGACTAATATATTAGACCTATCAGTTATCACACATATTTGTATGGACAAACACCCGACCCATTGATTAGCCATTGAACTTTATTAAAGCAAGTAAGAATAAACAAAATTAAGAACAAGATACAAACCTTTTGTTGAAATAGTTGGAGATCAAAGATGCAATCTGGATGTGGGATCTCCACGAGTATTTCGGTTAGACAAAGAAAGCCTTTGTATACAATCCGATTAGCATCTTCTTGGATTTTCAATGAGGGGTCGAAGTTATTAGTTGCCTTCTCAATTTCTGTGGGTGAGAACTCAAGGCATACCATAAAGATATCATGGCTTGAAGAACCTCCCTGATTGAGAGCATTGTCACTTTGCGTTTTCACCTGATCTTGCTCTTTTCTCAAGTTTTCGTCCAACTCTGTGGATGATTCTAGGGCTTCCATCTTCTTTATTTTCAAGAATATGGGTTAGTGGATAACTGGGTATGTATATCTATTTCCAACGGATAGTAGTTACCTGGTGAGGTTGAACACTCGTATCATAACTCGTTTGCAAAGCTAAGGTGTATGCACGCTGCGTTTGTATAAAAGGGTTCCTGTTTCATGCCATAACAATACAAAATATTGTTTAGAGGCAAGTTTAAAACATTTAGGTCCCGTTTGGTTTATCGTGACATATGAAAATTGAAACGAAAACGGAAATGAATGAATCTAGACTATTTTTAGTGTCATAATACATTTATATACAAAAATCATCCAACAACTTGTCCATTGTAAAAGTGAGATGAAGGGAGTGATTCCACCATTTTGTTACCCCACCCCTTGATAGAAAGATGATTGAGGTGAAACAAGCTCCTTTTTACAATGGATAAGAGTTGTGCAAAATATTAACTAAATTCAATATCTTCATTTTTTTCTCAATTTTATCATTATTAAATATACACCATCATTTAAAACCAATACATGACCAATTCAAGTCAATAAAAATAAGTTTTAATAAAAAAAATTCAAAGCTCACTCTCAATTAATCGCATAAAAATACTAAAATGACACATAAAATTGATCAAAATCTAAGTACTAAATGTCACTTAAATTAGACGGAGGGACTATATTCTAACTATTGAAGATTTAAATAATAATTGTCAAAATTTTCAAACTAAAAAGGAAACAATTTAATTTCAAAAAAAAAACTAACAAGTTAAAGTTGATATAATATACTCCCTCTGGAAATAAATGTCATTTTATCACTTGAACTTTGATGAACTTTATGTGTTTTTTATTTGTTTTCTAAGCAATTAATTAGAAGTTAGGTATGAGAATTGTTATTGAAATTTGTTTTTGATGAGTCTAAAACTCGGATCTACTTTGATCGTTTTCGTTTTGGATTCGAAATCAACTAAAAATGCAAGTAGAGCAAGCACAAGTTTGCTTATGCAGTTCGATTTTACCCTACTCGATAGAGCATCAAGAGGGAGACTCGCCCAATCCACTAGGCATGAAATGCCAACACATAAATAGTTTACAAAGCAAGCACAAACTGATGGGAACCAACCCCGCTAAAGCCCAACCGAGCCTTATCGGTGTCTATCGCTGTATTTATTAATTATAATATGTTGTTTATTATTTAATATTATGGGTGTGTGCCTTTCTTATGCTTAAGAAGGTTGGCCCATTAAGTTAGCATAAGGCCTTGTACCCTTGTAGGCCATTAGGTTTAGCTTGATATTCTATTTAAAGCATTCCGATGTAATCATTTTAATCACATCCAAAATGAATTAAGCTAGATTTATGAATCGAGATCACTCATCCCCTTTGGCTCGGGCATCAACCCTCTCTAACCCTCTTCCCTTGCCCTTGATTCTGCCTCATCTCGCCCTCGCTTACGCGAGCACAAGAGGCCAACATACCATCTTCTGGTGGTTCGTATCTATCTCGGCTACTCATTGGAGAAGACCAAGGAACCTCAAGCCTGGATCCTGGTGAATCGTGACCCGAACCCCGGGTTGCTATCACACAAGAACATTAAAAGCTAGGAAACGCAAGCGAAGAAGAAAAAAAGTAGCACAAAGTCGGAAGAACATAGTAAGGATTAAGCAAGTTCACGAAGAACTCAAACCACCAAGGCTACAAACTCCCTCATCTCTCTCTTCCCCTTTGTTATTCTTCTTCGGTCTAGATCAAATCCGGTGAGCTACATTGAAATCACAGAGAGAGGCTCAAAGAGCTCCAATCCCTAACTTTCCCATAACGGTGTAGAAATGAGCAAGACGACCTTCTAGGGTTTTCACATCCGATTTTATATCAACCCTATTAGCCTAAACGACTTTGTTAGCTCTCACCGGCTCCGTATTAAGCGAAATGCAGCATATCACTTAATGTCTCCAATGACTATCAGCTATGAACATGCCCAATAAGTTAAATTGCAAGGGGTAGACCTAGGTTGCACAAGAACCGTACTGGCCCAATAGCAACATTCATCAATCAACCAAGATCCATACTTAACCATATGGTCATGCAGCTCAAAGGTGATCGAATCATGGCTCATGTGGGTTGGTTCATGGCATCTTGTGTGCCCTAGCCATGTTCTTACTTCTACCTAACCTGTGTGCATTGTATTATATATAATTACATGTATGTTACAAGTTAAAACATAGATTATCAAACAAAATAGTTATGTTTGACCAATATTTTTCATTAATTGGATTAAAAAGTGGGGAATATTTAAAAATTGATAAGATTTGAGAATTTTTTTTAAAGATTTTGAGTTTAATTAATATTTTTTGTTAAAATTTGTACCAAATGCATGCTAAACGATATTTAATTTATTTTTGATCGGAGAGAATATAGAATAGATCAATGGAATAGAGTGATAACTCTGACCTTGTGCATATGAGACTCTGATGGCAAAGAAACCATATGTGACAATAACTTGGTGCGTTCACGCGAACATACATGGCCTTCCTCGATGATATATCTATCATCTTCCTGCAAATTAAAAGACATATGATTATTAGAGTAATAAATGGAGATGGTTTAATAAATTTGTTTTGTAGGTAGATGGAGTGTAAATTAGTTGTACGGACTCGTGGTATTTATGATCTGCAGCTGCTCCCATTACAAGTTTGGAAACGCCCTTGCTATAGAGGAGTTCCACTATCCCATCCTGCACCGAGTGATCATGTTGTTGGATCATACAGTGTATCTCTGCTTCAACGTTTTCCTTCTTACACAAGTCTAGATACACCTTCATCTTTTTTGACAATCGTTTTCCTGCTCGTTCAGCTTCACCTTCTCCTTTTTGTTGTTGTGGCAGCCAAATCAATTAATTTAGTGTAGATATATAAATATAATATACGCATAGAGATGAGTTCAAGTAAAACCATTCTTAGAGTGTGAACAGTTTGTATTCATGATTTTGAGTTGTATATTCATGATTTTGTCATATTTATTAGTTACATATTCATTCATATTCGTTCTTTACATATTACACTGTATTCATGTTTATAAGTTGCATATTCATATTTTTATAATATTGTATTTTGGAAGTTTTTTTTATATTTCATCTCTTTATCATGCTTATAGAGTTAAATAATTATATTTTTAAGTTGTATAATCATAAAAAGCGAGTAACTCAACATAATGAATATGCAACTCAAAACCCTGAATATTGTCATACAAAATCATGCATATATAACTCAAAATCATAAATACAAAACTGTTCACACGTTCACACTTTAAGAACTCTTCTTACTTGAACTTAAACCTATATACCTTATTTGTGGGAAAATTACAGGAAAATATAACTCCATCAAACTTTGCGAGTGGTTGCAAAATAGTATGAATTTTCAAAGTTGCGGTAAATAGCTTTTTTTGTCGAAGTAAATAGCTTTAAGCACTGTAGGGTGAGTTGCGACCACTAGCTTAAATATTGTTATCCATGGAAGACAAAGAACAGAAAAGAGGAAAACATGGAGAGAAGGAGTTTGTTATTCACCGAATGAAAAGTTTGTTACAGACGCACGCGTATTTATACTTGCTGAACCGGTTACATATCCGGATATACACTAAGTATTCTACAAACTTTATAAGCAAACTTTATTACACTATAACAACACTCATCACCCCCCCCCCCCCTCAAGCTTAGCAGGGAAAAACATGCCAAGCTTGGATAACAAATGATGTTGTTGAGCTGAAGGAATAATCTTGGTAAAGATATCTGCAAGTTGTTCAGCTGTTGGCACATAAGACAGTTGAAGAAGACCTTCCATAACCTTGTCTCTTGTGAAATGAACATCTACTTCTATGTGCTTAGTACGCTCGTGTTGGACAGGATTCTTAGCAATTTGGATTGTTGAGTTATTATCACAGTGTAACACAACTGGTTAGACAGATTGTATACCCAAATCACTTAGTAACCTGATCAACCAAATAGTTTCAGTTGTAGCTTGGGCCATTGCCCTGTATTCAGGTTCAGCTGAACTCCTGGAAACCACTCCCTGCTTTTTAGATTTCCAGCTAATAGGGTACTTGCCTAACATAAGAATGTAACCAGTAACAGACCTTCAAGTTATGGCACAAGATGCCCAGTCTGAATCACTATAAGCAGACAGAACTGGATTGTTAGAGCCATTGAGAACAGTACCATAATTAATAGTACCTTGAACATATCTCAAAGTGTGCATCAGAGCTGTCATGTGTGAAGTATGAGGCTGCTGCATAAACTGACTCAAGGTCTGAACTGTGTAAGCTAAATATGGCCGAGTGTTGGTTAAGAAATTAAGTTTGCCAATAAGAACTCTATACGGAGTAGGATCAGATAAAGGTTGACCATCATTAGGCAAAAGTTTACAATTAAGTGGCAAAGGAGTACAAGTAGGGGAAGACTGACCCATATCAACTTCCTTCAAAACTTCTTGTGTAAACTTCTTTTGTGTGAGAGCAACTCCATTATTCAAATAGCTAACCTCCAGTCCCAGAAAATAGTGCAAACAACCCAGATCCTTAATACTAAAAATTGAATGCAAATAATTCGTTAAGGAGGAAATTTTTGTTGCATCTAAACCAGTGATTAAAAGGTCATCAACATAAATTGCCACCACTGTAATCTGATCATCCTTGATCTTAGTGAACAAGGAATAGTCATTTTTTGACTGAATGTACCCCAGAGAGAGAAGAGAAGTGGTAAGCCTATGGAACCACTGTCTGCTGCCTTGTTTAAGGCCATACAAGGACCTTTTGAGCTTGCAAACCAAATGATTAGGATTGGGAATACCTCCAGGGACTTTCATATAGACTTCTTCACTAATTGAACCATTCAAAAAAGCATTATTGACATCACATTGATGAAGAGTCCATTTCTTAGAGAAAACTACTGAAATGATACTTCTAATTGTTGCCATTTTAACAACAGGAGAGAAGGTTTCTATATAATCAATTCCTTCTTTCTGAGTATAGCCTTTAGCAACGAAACGAGCTTTAAATCTCTCTAATGAACCATCTGATTTCAACTTTACTTTGTAGACCCATCGACATCCTCCAGCCTTTTTTCCAGGTGGCAAAGACACTAAATCCCAAGTATCATTTGCTTGAAGAGCTTCAATATCTTTGTTCATAGCATGGATCCAATAATCTTGTTTAGAGGCTTCTTTATAAGTAGAAGGTTCAATATAAAGGGTAGAAGAAGAAGTATCAGGTAAAGATGGTGAAATTACAAATGTAATCATTTAGATAGGAAGGTGGATGGTGATTTCTGTTGGATCTTCTAGGAAGGTTTGGAGGATTGATGGGAAGAGAGTTATTAGAAGAACTGGACTGAGAAGGTAAGGAATCTGCAGAAGATGGTAAAGGAGAGGAGAAAGTTGGAATAAAAGGATCAGCGATAGAGGGATCAGAGGAAGGACTAGTAATTTGTGGTGTAAAAATGTGGTTAGGATAGTCTGAAGCAATGGTAGGCAAAGGAGTAGAAGAATCAAGATTTTTTATGTAATGAAAAGGGAAATGATGCTCATGAAAAGACACATCACGAGAATGGAATAGTTTTTGTGTTTGCAAATCCATGACAACATAGGCTTTTTTACCAAAAGAGTAGCCTAGAAAAATACAAGGGCTGGCTCGTGAAGAAAAATTTTCTCTTCCTCTCTTTAGGGTAGACACAAAAGCTAGACAACCAAAACTTTTCAGAAAAGAATAATCTGGGGTTTTGTGGAAAAGTAATTCATAAGGAGATTGGTTATTTAGGCTAGAAAGAGGAGTTCTGTTAATAAGGAAAGTAGTTGTTAGAATGCATAAACCCCAGAATTTGTGTGGAACTTGTGATTGGAAAAAATGGCTCTAGCAACTTCTAATAAGTACTTATGTTTTCGCTCAACCACTCCGTTTTGTTGGGGAGAATCTACACAAGAGGTTTGGTGAGAAATACCCATTTTTGAGTAAAAAGAATTGACATTAGGATCAGAAAATTCTGGTGCATTATCTGTCCTAAAAGCTTTGACAATAGTATGAAAATGTGTCTGAACAAGATGCACAAAAGACTTGAGAATAGTCAAAGCATTGCTTTTATCAGCCATAAGAAAGGTCCAAGTACAACTAGCATGATCATCAACAAGGGTTAAGAAGAACTTAAAACCATTGTATGTAGCTTGTTTGTAGGGACCCATGTGTCTACATAGACAAGGTCAAAAGGAGCAACAGACTGTCTTGTTGATGTAAAAAATGGCCTTCTATGTTGTTTAGCTAAAGGACAAACAGTACAAATGTGCTTAGTCTTAGAAAACTTAGCAAGAAAGGGTAAAGTATGCAATTGATCATAAGAAGCATGTCCAAATCGACAATGCCAAATGTCAATGCTTTGATCCAAAGCACAAGTGACTATCCTTTTCACTTTTTAAAGAGAGTAGAGGACTAGAGAGGGTGGTAATCTATGCTGCTACTATGGAGTATTAATTTTTTGGCGGGAAGGGGGTGTCAAAAGTGGAGGATGATTCATTGTTTGGGCAAGTAGTAGTAGATGGTGGATTGATGATGTATGACCCCGAAAGTTGTTTGCAATAGTGCTCAAAGGGATAATCAGTGGAGTAATTAATCTACAGAAGACCGAAAGGGTGTATGAAATAAATGAGCATACCCTGGTGGTGAAGGAGGATGGAAAAGGTAGTGTTTTGGTGTATCTGGCAAAGCTAAAGGTGGCAAAGCTAAAGGGAGGTGACAAAGCTAAAGGTGACGTTTCGAGCAAAGCTAAAGGTGACGTGGATGAGAAAACTGCAGATACAGTTTGTTGTGAGGAGTTTAAAAAGGTCAAGAATATCATTGATGGCTTGTTTATCGATACTAAGCAAAAGGATTTACCTGATGATTTGAAAACAGTATTAGAGTGCATGCGACGGGTTAAGACCGAGTTTCATTTGTCGACGGTTACTTCTAGCCCCCTTTTTTCTCGATGCCCATCTTAAGGTATTTGATTATATTCCTAGGATTTATGCAGTTGTCATCTCTTGTGAGGAGTACCAGAAAGCATTGGTGGAAACAACCTTTCG
Organism: Fallopia convolvulus; assembly: GCA_964016875.1. NCBI lineage: Eukaryota > Viridiplantae > Streptophyta > Magnoliopsida > Caryophyllales > Polygonaceae > Fallopia > Fallopia convolvulus. Next base: position 36,929,821 of record OZ024737.1, read on the forward strand.
TCGGGATGTTAGTGGTGCAGTTACAAACAGCGTGCTTCGTGATCTAATTGCGGTTTGGAACCAAGGTACTCAGCGTACGATATGGAATTACTATGATCTATTGCGTTTTCTCCGGAATGTTGTCGCTCACATCAGTGAGAGATGGAATGAGCTAAAACAGAGCGCATCACCTCTACTGACACAACCCTGGATGTTGTTAAGATGGCTGAAACTCAACTTTCAAAAAGATGTTTTCAATCTTAGTTTTTTGAAGTCCTTCCCGGATCCGAATGACCCGAAAGCCAAAGGGAACGAAACAAGTGAGGGCAGTATTGGTAAAATTCCCATACTTGATGTTGAATTTAGGTATGTTTTTTGTCACTTTTCTTGTTTTATTCTCTTTTGCACTGAACAGGTGGTAAAATAAAAATTGGCTTTGCAGATTGTGGGCGACAGGTGAGTCAAGTTGACCTGTTTTGGAGAGCTCGCGACTTACCTACGGCTGAGTATCTGAGAAATTGTTTTGTATAGTTGGTAGCAACGGCGGATTTAGGGGGTGCATGGGTGCCCCCCCCCCTCCCCCTCCCCTCCCCCCGTTTGCCGGAATTTTTAATAGAGAGGGGCAAGGAGCTGGGAGGGATTAGGGGCAGGACATGCCGGAATTGCCGGAGGCAACAACCATCGTCGTCCGCCATTGTTGAAGTTGAAGGAAGTCGAAGGAACATTGGAGTCGGAGTAGTCGGCCTCTGTTCTTTTGTGAAGTGGAAAAGGATGGGAGGAAGGTGATGACTCATTAAACTCGTCGTTTCATTTAACAAGATTTATCAATTATATTTTTTTTAAAACAAAGCGTTTTGATAAATGAATAGAGGCCTTAAAATTTTAAAAATAAAATAAAATGAAAACAAAACAACCAGATGGTCCAGAGTTGTAAGGGGAAACCAAATCCAAATTGGGCCAATTCTCAAGAGTCAAAACAGATGTCAGATTAGCAAACCCAATATGGTGGCCCACCCCCATCAGTTTCGCATACGCTCAACAATAATTTAACAATTCATTAGATACATCATACATATAATATACGGAGTATGTATTAGGTTATACTTAAACTGATATGATACTAATTAAAATCAAATAAATATAGGAATTAATTAATCCTATAAATAAATTGCTATGTGTTGGTCAACATATTAATTGCAAAAAACTTGCTAAAAGACGATTTAACCCCTTAAGTTGAATGGTTTCATATTTAGGGTTCGGTCAACATAGGTTTAGGTAGATTTTTTTTATAGTTTGGTGGTATTTATTGAGATAAATATGTTTGTATCATTAAAGTGAAGCTATTACGATCGTTTTCAATGTTTTGATACTCATAAATGTCAATTATCCCGTAGTAAAGAGTCACATATAGTTTATTTTGTACGTTTGCTCTTTTTTTTATTTCAAACTATTTTGTTAATATTTTATACTACTAATTTGATATTTAATCTACTTTGATTTATTCGAAAAATTTATTTACTAATTAGGCATGTTCAAAGTCCGCCCCCCATCCAATGGATCCTGGATCCGCCACTGGTTGGTAGTGTATCTGAGGATTTCATCTAGATGAGTGAACCCTTGGCTGGAATTGAAGTAGAGACATATAATCCTCTTTCTTCTTTACCAATCATAAGTGGCATCCTCATTGAAGGGGCCTGGATATAACAAGCATGAGGTGTGAAAGTAACATTAGCTTGTAAACTTTTTGTGATTTTGCTTATAGAAAGAAGATTAAAGCAAAAATCTGGCACATGAAGTACATTATGAAGAAGAAGGCCAGAATTAAGAGTAGAAGATCCAACATCAGCAATAGAAGATTTATGGCCATTAGGTAAGGTAATAGCCATAGTAGAAGGCATGGATTTGTAAGTTTGTAACAAGGCAATATTGGGTGTCATGTGGTCGGTGGCACCAGAATCAAGGATCCAGCTAGAACTGAGATTAGACGACATTAAGCAAGAAGTGTTGGAGGCAATAACTGTTAGAAAAGCACATGTTTCATCTGAAGAAGATTCCACATTTTGTTTGCTAAGAAGAGCTATCAACTTCTGAATTTGCTCTTGAGAAAAACCATCAATCTTAGATCCAGAACCAGATGCAGAATGCAGCATTGGAACCAGACTTTATTATCACCAAAGCTTGAAGCATTTGCAGCCAATTTTCCCCCTCGAACATGATTGGGAGGATAACCATGGAGCTTCCAACACCTATCCATGGTTTTCCTTTACAATGATCACATAAATAAGGCTTCTTGTTGCCGGTAGAATTTCCCTTATGTCCTTTGTTAGCAGCAAGATCAGTTGAATCTGAGTCAACAAATGGTAAAGAACGAATGTTTCTAGGGGATTCTTATTCCAAGACTAGATTATACACATCAGAAAGGGATGGAGGAGGCTGTATCATCAAAATATTCCCTCGAATAATAGCATAAGAATCTCCTAATCACATCAAGAACTGGATTACTTGCTGGTCTTCAAGAATTTGACGAGCAACTGAATTAGAGCTGCAAGAACAGACTTTCGAATCAACCATAAGCAAATACTCATCCCAGCGCTTCTTGCATTTAGTGAAATAACTCATAACAAAAGAGTTTCCTTGAGAAATTGAACCAAGATTTCGCTGGATTTGGTACAAATCTGTGCGATCAACACGATTAAACCTAGATTCCAGTTCAGTCCAAACTTGTCGCGCAGATCGGCAATACAAGATAGATTCAACAATGTCTTTATTAACAGAATGAAGGAGCCAGGAAAAAACCATATTATCATACCTGTCCCAATGATGTCAGTGAACGGAATCAATCGGAGGTTGAACGTAGGATCCGGTAACAAAACCGAGGTTGTTTTTGGCGATAAGAGACACCTCAACTGATCGTCTCCAAGGTGCGTAATTACGCTCATCCAGCAGGCTGGTGGTGGAAAGCACATAATTGGGATGGTCGCTGTGATGGAGATACAACTCATCCATCGGATTGTTAGGATCAGAAATCGGAACGTGATTCCATGGATTGTTTGGATCGAGATTATTGAGATTAGGAGTAAACGGAATAGGAGGAGCCATGGCGGAAGTAAGATAGAAAAAAGAGTAGCGAGAAAAAGTGAAGGATCGAAAAATTTAGCCTGATACCATGTTATCCATGGAAGACGAAGAACAGAAAAGAGGAAAATATGGAGAGAAGGAGTTTGTTATTCACCGAATGAAAAATTTGTTACAGACGCACGCGTATTTATACTTTCTGAACCGGTTGCATATCCGGCTATACACTAAGTATTCTACAGAAGCAAACTTTATTACACTATAACAACACTCATCAAATACAAGATTTTGTATTGTTAAAGGTCGGTCACGTAACATAGTCATTTTAGTGTTACGTAATGGATTCAAGATTAATGTCCAGTTTATAGTTCAAGGGATGATGTTTTTTTCCTTAATACTACTTTTTTTTTTGGTAGAATTTTCCTTAATACTACTAATTCTAAATATTTCTTTACTGCTTTTATATTAGTATCTACAAATCCATATATGACGGCTCCCACAGTATTAAAGTTGATTAAAAGTGAATATGATTACACAATGTTTTAGTTATTCCATTTAGACCTGGTTATATATGTAATTGTTGAATCTGAGAAGTGACATATACGTGACATTTTAAGATGGTAGTAGATCGACCACGAAGTATTCGAACAAAAAAAACACTTAGATTCACATGATCATATTTTAAAAAATAATAAGACATTTAGAACATTCCATTATACTTTTTAAAGCCTTTTTTTTAATTCGACATAGATAATCTGCCCTCGTACAAGTTGCCAGAAGTAGAACCAAGTCATACGAACCAAGTCATGACCCGAGCCACTTGGTGAAAATATTCCAAGAAAAATAACGTGGAAGGAAGAATATATATATGGTTGGCTGGTTATTTCATCCATTATTAATGGTTTTGGGTTAGAAGTTGAAATCTTGATGCACTTATGTATTGACTTACATGCTTGTACAAACGAAAACTTTTGGATGATTGACATGTCGGAATTTAACATGATACCATATATGGCGCCCAAACTAAGTCTAGTCTAGGGCTCAATTCCTAATAGATTGGTCGGGTTTGTTGGCCATTAGACACTATATATATATAAGGACTATGACATTAAAGTTTAATTTGATATTAAGTAACTAGATCGATGGAAAATACCCATCTATCTAGCTTCTTTCTATCCTTAACCTTTTTTTACCAGTCAACGGTGATAATTGACTTATAAAAATATACTCCATAAGAATGACTTTTTATAATATTAAATAAATGTAAATAGTAATTTAATATCTATAATATTTAAACACAACAACCAAAACAATACTAGCTCCCCATACCCCCTGCTCACAACATTTGTCATTCTGTATAGGGTAGTAGTTTTCACCGTTAGTAAGAGGAAAAAACTAATTTATATACAATAAGGTTCTTAAAACTTAAACGAGAGACCCCTTGAAATAACGTGCTTACGTGCATATGACAATATGAAATGAAATTTCGACCAAAAATAAACAATTGAAATGAAATTGATTTTAGAATTTGGAGTATTATTATATATTAAATATATCTAAAATGACAACTACTATGAACCATCACAAAAAATACAACTGAATTATAGAGTAATTTTGGTTTCTTGATAATGATTACAAAAGTGAGTGTGCATACATATAACTAAGGAACGGAGAATTGGAATTATTCTTAGTATTGAAACATATATACATACCGGAGTTGTGTAGGCGGTGAACGTGAAGCAAGCAGATTTTATGGTTCCCGCGGTTGTTGAGCGCCCAATACAAAACGGAAGAGCTCTCCCTGGCTTCTCTGTGCACAGCCACGAACAACGTGTCGTCGGCCATAGTCAACGACCGCCGATCGGGCATCGGCTTTCCTTTCCTCACACCGACCGGCGACGCTGCAAAGTCTCTTCTTCCTCGTTGCCTTTATATATATATGCAAGTATGCAGCAACTGCCCCAGCGAAATTGCAACGCTCTTGTTTATTTTTATGGGTTCAGTTCACAAAACCGACCCCCATATTTAGATTATTTTACACAAAATCACTTTAAAACGCTTTATTTAACTGCCCTCTATTTCGTTTTATTTTTTAATTTACACTACACTCGTTTATTGTTATGAAAAGTGGAGAATAAACTAGTGTAAAACCATTTTTTGTTTCCCTTTGTTTATCATTTGCTGAATGTTCAAGATTAAGAGCGCTTATAACAAGCATTTGAATTTCCAGGACTGGTTCTCCTTTGTCGTGTTCGCTTTGATTTTTGCAAGACCGGTTATTAGTTTGACTTCGACCAAGGAATCTAAATTCTAAACAAACATAGGATCCTCCCGATAAATTTACTTTGATATTTTTTTTTTACAAGATAAATTATATTTCCAAAAGGCAAGTAGCCTAAAGCCATATGCCCATATATAAAATGGACATGCAATCTAAACCAGGAAAGAGTTATATCAGCTCTATACAAGAGCATACATCAGGGAAACAAATCAGCCCATAATCATACAGTCAAATCAGGCAATACCCATGCACCACAGTGGGGATTAAACACTTTTCAAGACTAATCAAGTTAGGATACCTAAGTTACGAAGCCATCGAGTTTCTCGGTTGTTCCTAGGGCAAATTCGCCCTCTCCCACGCACCTTGACATACTCCTTCACCCGTCTAACACAGTCATGAATTGTCGGTTGGGTGTTGTTGAAGCAAAGTTGGTTCCGGGATTGCCAAACCTCATAGACGGTGGTTTGAAAAGCTAAGAACCGAACTTTGTAGGCCTCCGAGTTCTTCTTCCTGCTATTAGAGAACCAATTTATCCACACTATCAAAGTGTAACTGTGCATTGTAGAGGGAATGATGCCCATCCACTCCATTATACATTTCAGTACAGATTGGGAAAGGGGACATGCACTAGAACCACAAGTGATCTCTGTCCTTCACCGTAGGATTACAGATAAGATAATTAGTTTCAATCCCAATATTGAATCGAGCAAGGCGCGCCCTGGTTAGAGCTTTATTATTCCTAGCAGCCAAACAAATGATGAATGCATGTCTAGGGGTGTTAGGGCCCTTCCAGATCATTTCACCCCAAGGGACGATGTTCCCACGTGATCTCCATGACTCATAACAAAGAAGGACGGCATTTTTCTGGTAATTATTAGTCCAAGCTTGCTCCCAAGCATCGGAGGTGGATTATGGGGATCCCGATGTCCAAATCGAAAGAGGAATTTGTCGATTGAATGTCGAGATAAAAGGTAAGACTTGTGAGCGAGTTCAACGGTTTATGATCGAATATGCTTGTCGTGCATGGCGGAGACAAGTATTTATAATGGAATAAAGGGAGTAGGGGGTGAAAATCCTTCCCTAGGATCGGCTGAAATTGCCTTGTTACCCAAACAATCAATAACTTCCTCCGCAGTCCACGTGGAAATTATATCTTTCAGCTCAGATAGAATCTTCTATTATTGCAATGTAATTACCAAAATACAGAAGACAAAATCTTACCGTAATAAAAACATTATTTAAAGAAAAGGATAACATAATAAATAAAAATATTTTTTTTCAAAAATAATAATTTAAATAGATAATTACTATTATTTTATCTGCTAACAAATACCTTCACATAGGCTTATATAAAGACTTATAAGTTATAAAGAAGTTCCACCAACAAAAAAAAGACTTATAAAGAAGATCAACTAACACAACAAGTTGGAATCCTAGAATATAGGGTTGTCCAATGGGTCGACCCGACCTGACCCGTAAGGCCGTAACCCATTAAAAATAATTATGTTGACCCGTGACTTGACCCGCAACTCGTAAAACGGGTTACAAGTTTATGGGTTGGGTCACAGGTCAACCCGTTTGGAGAACGCAGAATCCGGCAAGAACTCAAGTTTTTAGGCGCAAATTTTCAGATTGTGCATGTTTTCATGCGGGGGCTCCGCGGCTGGCGGCTGGCGTGGGCGACTGGCGAACGCGACTGGCGAGGGCGACTGGTACGCGACTGGAGACTATCAAGTCGTTCTTTCCGATGGGGGCGACTGGCGACTATCCCAGTAACATCTTCTGTTGCCACTTCATATACTCCTATTTAACAGTTTTAATGCATCCACATATAACTTTGTTTATTTTTCAGTGCTATTATAATATTAAAATAAACAATGTCAAAAAACATATTCCCTCCTATTTAAAATAAGTGTCGTTTTAATTTTAGACACAAGATTTACGAAAGCTATTAATTAAACTCAAAAGTGTAATTTTTTTATGAATTTTACAACTCATCACCGTTTTTAACCAATGGATAAATAACATTAATCAATAAAAACACATTCCAATAACAATTCTCATATCTCACTCTTAATCAATTGCCTAGAAAACTTAAAACAACACATAAATTGGATCAAATTTAAAGTACTAAAACGACACTTAATTTGAATCAGAGGGAGCATTAAAAAAGCAAAGCATTTAATCCATTTATACGATTTTGCAAACAAATATACAAATTTTAGTAGCTAAGTAAAGAATAAAATTTAAAATTTAACTATGAAACATATTCTAGAAAACCGAGCATTTATATGATTTTACAAACAAATATACAAATTTTAATAGCTAAGTAAAAAATAAAGTTTAAAATTTAACTATCTACAATCAACATTACCCCTCAGCCCCTCACTATAGAATTATGTCACAAAAAAAAGAATCGCAATTGTGTACAAAAATGTTGAAAGTGTTCAAATTGTCTTGGTAACAAAGAGATTTATGATCCATTAGGCCCAAATAAATTGTTGGACCAGGCCCAAAATGGGTATTGGCAAAGAGAGGTTGCAAGCGGACCCAAATAAATTGTTGTGACATGTTTTGTTATGGCTCTTAAATATCGGTTCGGCTAATATGTGCCCATGGGCACACAATAAAAATGTTAATTTAGGAAATCATTTTAAAACTATTCCCTAAATTGAAATTAATAAACCCTTTTAAAAAAATCAAAACCAACAAAGAATATCCAGATTTACCATGATTAGAAATCTTATTGTGTGCCCATGGGCACACATTAGAAAAATCCCTTAAATCAATTTTATTAAAAAAATCCCTTAAAACCAACAAAGAAAAATCCCGCGCCATGCGCGGATTTTATTAAAGCTTTACTTGAATTTCACATCTAAAATGTGATATTTTGTATATTGATTTAACGCAAATTAAATACAATGACCAACTAACTTTTGACAAAATCGGACGAAAGATTTGAAACTAATCAAATTTTATTTAGTTAAAATAATTATTTTTCATCTATTTTATAATTTATGTGAGTATATACTATATTACTATACAATAAAGTGGATGTTTAAATAATATTTAAAATGGTTCCATATTGAATTACACCGCCCATTTTTTTAAATCAATTTTATTTTTTGAAAATTAATTGGATTATTTTTATTTGGATTATTTCATATTATTTTTAATATATTAGTTTTATTTTTGGGATATAATAGTTTATAAGATAAGATACATATAGTTTCTTAAGAAAATCCTTACTTATATCAATAATTATTTAAAAAATGATAGTTTTTTTAATATGATATGTATAAATTTTTTAATATCAATTTAATTAAATTTAAAAATAAATGATTTTATAAACCCATGTAGGGCACGAGAACTAATGCTAGGAATATAACTAAATGTATATAATAATATAGACTAACTAATATATTTGCTATAAAATCGAGTTGACTTAAAGTGATGACCTTATTTCTTTTCATTGACATGTGGGAAATATCATCAAACGTGTTTCTAATCTTGTATTTGATGATTTTTACGATACTAACTAATATATTTGGGCTCCGTTCGGCCAGAGTTGATATGAGTTGAAGTCATTTTTTGATAATGATAGAGCATTTGACGCTATTTTAGGAGTTAAATTTATTAACATATTTTTGTAAAAAATATGTAGGATCTTGGTACATAAATTCTCAGTCGCTCTAGTTGGGTGGGCGTCGGTCGGTCTTTCGACCAGATTCCCCTAAAAATCAAATAAGCATCCATAAGATCGCATACGGTTGGGAGGGGACCCCGATCAAGTTTCGTACGTTTGAGTCGCTTCATTAACTCTTTGTGTCTAACAGACGGGATCGAGTTTATTTTTTAACTTAAGGTTGGATAAGCTCAAAATAAACACCGTTGAACAAACTCTTGCTATAAAATCGAGATGACTAAATGTAATAGCCTTATTTTTACTCGTGATATGTTGCACGAAAAATTTGTAGAATTCAATACATAATTATCATTGGCTAATTTTAAAATCTCAATTATCTAAAAATAGTGTTATTTATGTGAAAATATTTTTTTGGTATAATAAGATATAATTAAGGCATTATAATAGAGAATGAGGGTTCAAATTAGTGTCCTAGTAGTCATGGATGTCATAACATAGCAACCACATTTTAAAAAATGCTAAGCAACTCTGAGCGAAGAGGACCGCCTAGCTAGACGATTCAGGCGAACTACTATGCAAACTAAAAGACTAAATAAGTAGTGAGCTTCAAACACTTAAGTCGGGTTTTTAGAATAGAGCCTACCAACTAAACTATTAAGATATAACTATATGAAAATAGTTTACATCACATCATGGATCAAAAAAAAAACATAAATATCAATTTATATATTTTATTTTAAAATTTCAATAAATAAGACCCACAATATGTTTTAAATAACAAAGAAAATAGGTACATACAATTAAAAATATGGCTAGAATTTCTTACCTAAAATAATATCGATTTTTCTCCATTTATAAAATCGAACTTACCTTGTTTGAAATTGTGAGTATATGTTTTGTAACAAACTTATCACCAAATTTTCTGAAATTTTTAATTATTTAATTTCTTTCCCCTTTTTGAAAAATCTCATTTCCCTTATTTAATTGCATATAATTTAAATTAGTCCTAAATTTTATCCCATTTTATTGTATTTGAAGGACTCGTATACTTTTAGAATACTTAATATTTTATTTTATTTTATTTGGAAAAATATCTTCTTCAATATACATAATCTTATTACATAATTTGTTCAATTTAGTTGTTCTATGAACTAACAATAATTTGTAAAATATCCATATGGTTAAATAAAAGGGTTTTGCTATTCGTTATCCCGCGGTGATAAATAAGATTCCTATAATATAAATTAATATATTAGATTTGTATTCTTTAAAATCAATCTTTTTAAATATCTCAAACAATATATTTTCCTAACTAACTAACTAAAATTATTTCTAAGGTCCCTTAATATTTAACCAAATACTCACTAAAATTATTCAAAAAAATAATTAGTCTTCTTTAATCCATTTATTTAAAGGATGTATCCAATTTATATTATACATTTTTTCTCTTTGCAAAAATTATAAACTCAATGCATCTTAAATTATCATGTATACTATAGTATCTACTGATAATAATGCTTCAATTTTTATTTACGTAATAAGTATTGCTTTCTCATAAAATTGGTAAAAATTATGTCATAGTTATAATCATACATTATTAACAAAATTTCAGTGTTTGACATAAAATGGAAGGAAATAGATACGTTTTTTGGTGGAAAATATATTAGTAGCTATCATATTATATATGAGAAAAAATAGTTTAGTTTGTAGTTTAATTTGTTAATACGAAGTATAACTTTAGGGAACAATTTGATAGAAAATTAAATTAAGAAACTTTTTAAATAATTTTATTGAGTAGTTAGTTAGGAAAATATATTGTTGATATAATTAATTAATTTTCATTTTAGGAATATTATTTATCATACGGGACGATGAATAACAAAACCCTAAATAAAAAACCTAAAAACCTAAAATCCTAAAATAGAACTAATAAATCTAAAAAAATAAGTATATCTTAAATAAAAGATTTACAAAATCTTAAATGATTATTAATAAATTTAATTTTTTATGATGTTTAAATGATGTGGCATATTTATTAATATAATAAGTTTATATGGTATTTTTAGAAAAAGATAAATTATGTTATTTAATATGGTAACGACATGTGGCAAATGATGAGATGGCGTATTCACAGAACGACACGTGGAAAAAAATGAGTTGGCGCAATGTGGAGGCTCCAAACCTTATTGCTTTTATATATATAGTAGATTGTGGGCACACATTAGAAAAATCTCTTAAATATTGCTTGCATCATCCTTATATGCAGAATGAGTAGTATGGGATGACAATGGGTCGGGTTCGAGTCGGATGGAGGATGATCTATACCCATCCGTTAATCAATTCGGGTGCATCCATCCATCATCCGTCGGGTGATTCAGGTGGGTCGGGTCGTCCATGGATGATTAAAAAATATACATTTATATAACAAATGACCGAACCGAAATTATTTGAATTTTCGGTTTGGTTAACCGAACCGAGAATATTGATGGTTTCTCGATTCGGTTTCGGTTCCTTGTTTTCACAATTTCGGTTAGCTGAAAAACCGAAAACGCGGGAGCATTTAATTAATATTTAAGAAAAAGTTTCATTTGTATGAAACGTATAATTCACACACTAGTAACAAACGAAGCTATCAATCGGTTATTTTGCCTACCTAGACATGTAAAATTAGTTCGTATTGAAATGTTCTAACTGAGTTGGATAATAAATTTTTAATACAAAGTTGATATTTTTATTTGCCTTTTAAATATATTATTATAATAATAAAAATTACATAAACAGTTATTGGTTAACCAAGAAAACCGAACCGAAAAATTGGTTAATCGAAATTCATGGTTAGGTTACGGTTAGTGATTTTAACAAACCGAATGTATGGTTAACCGAACTTCGATTAACCGAAATCTCGGTTAAGCGGGTTTGGATTGAATCAAGCACTGTTTTTAGAGGCGGGAGATGTCGAGGTGGGGCCCCACGTGGGACGCCGACCCAACAATTTTCTTTATTGTCCGTACAGGAGTAAAATCCAACGAATCTGAGTCTTCCACGTGGGCTTCTGACGCTTTGTTCCGTGTTGGATCCGTAAAGTACGTTTAATATAAAGCCCCTAGCTTATCGCTCAATTCACCTTTTTAAATTCAATCGTCGTACTCCTATCCTAAGGACCCCCAATCTATTGACGTAGTTGGAAAAGCTATCCCGAATTATATAAACTTCACAAGATATCCCAATTTCTTTGATCAGACAGTCTATTCTATATGCATTGACACATTCAACACCCATCATTCGTATGTAATTCTCGATCAACAAAAATTTGTTGTTGTATTTTTTTCATGGAACTTCTTGGAACCTAGCTCTATGATCTTCTGAATTCTTAATGTGAAGAAGATGCCTTTGATCTTGTTCAATGTGGACAGTCGCGGCATATATATCGATTGACTTATTTGGTCATTGACTTATTTTCATTTAGGAGAGCTCGATTTCAAAGAGAATGAGATGCAAATGGGGAGCTAGAATAAAATTGAAATCTATGTTGCAACTTGCAAGGAAGATTCTTCATTCATACCTTTAATGAATTCGTTTAGTATTCATTAATTCGTAGTCAGTTGCAAGTAAAGTATGCCAATTAAGATGGCAAGATAGCCATATGTCCTTATCATGTAACGTGGATGAGAATGGATGTTTATTATTCATTCATGTTTATAAAACTCTCTTTCAAAGCAATCGTTATCGTTTCAAGTAGATATCGTTATAAAAAAATAGAGACGAATCATGTTGTAAGAAGTAACACAAGAAAGATTACACAAAGGATGTACCCAAGCGCCAAGTCGCCGTACTTGAAGTTCATCTCTCTCCGTTGACTTGACTTTTATCTACTCCAGAAGAAGAGGCCACTTGTGTGTATTTTGTCAAAACCGTGAAGATTCGTACGTCTCTTGACCTGCTTTCGCGGGAACCGGTTATGAGTTCATCAACCCCCACCCTTCTTTTTTTGGTTAATCTTGAATCTTTCTTATTTATCTCTGTTTCTTTATGAAAAAATTACGGGGTAAGCTCAAGATTGCATTCGCAACGGATCATTTTCATTGAAACTTGTAAGATTGCACTCTGAAAAAATTTTATATCGTTGTTTTTAGGCGTTGTATGCAGATTGGATCAAAAAGTTTTTTATGTTTTTTGTTTAGAAGGAACGACAGTTTGCTCATTGTATAGAAGCCATTAGAGAGCTCCCACCCGAGCCAAATTTTTTTAGACTATCAAATGGGGGAATATACCCATTTAATGTCCTTTTATCCTAAACCTAAAAAATTTCACTCCTACCATACGCCAAATTTTCTAGGCCAAAATTATAAATATTTAATTCTAACGGCTAGTTTTAATCTTCCGCTATTTATTTTCCGCTATTACATATTCTAAAATAACGACTAGTTTGAATAAATATTATTATATTTTATTTAAAAATTATTATTATAATAATTGTGAATAACGGCTATATTTCAAAAAATATTATTATTATAATTATAAATAACGACAAGTATGATTTTTAACGAGACTATTAATAAATTAGTTTATTTACGTACAAAATAATATTACGTATTTATATATTAAATATTAGGCTTGTATGAAACGTTGTAACGAGACCATTACAATGATACAATTTTTATAATTAAAAACATTTAAATAATATGTTTTTATAATATTATAATTAATTTATACACATTAAATCAAAACCAAAAAATTACAAAATATGAGAGGGCCCACCATGAAATGGTGGGACCCACTCATTTACCCTATCAAACAAGAAGGCCAAATTTGACCTTCAAAATTAGTAAGCTTTTTTATTTTTCTTGAGAAATGGGTATATGGCCTAAGGTGGGGGGAAGATGTAGGCTATATTTGACATTATGGCCTTGGAGGGGAGATGCTCTTACAACCTTGAAAATCCCCTAGGTAGTATATGTATCTCCATCCCATTTTTTTAAGTTAAAGCCTAAATTTTCTATTTTTTTACCATCTAATTTTAATGCAATTGTATAAATAATTGATAATCATGAACAGTGATGGAGACAGGAATTTGTCCAAGAAGAGACTAAATGTATAAAATATGAAAAAATTACATTAATTTGTTTCCTACAATGACATTCTTCGATTTGGCATCTCTTGAAATCGTACAATAATATTTCTACTTTCAATACAACGTGCGACATCTTTAATTTCTCAATATAAGTAATCAAATAATCATTCATCAACTCATCTCCAAGCCGATTGCGTAATGAAGTTTTGACAATTAAGCTTCGTAGCAGAAAAAGCTCTTTCAACTGTAGTTGTTGCAACAACTAAAAGCAAAGCTAACAAGACTAAAAGAAATACCCGATGATAGACACGATACTTCTTTTTCAGAACCAATTTCCTTAAGAGTTCACCAATACTTATAAGGTTGACAAAGCGATCATCTGAGCGCACATCAGCAATATAACAGTCAAGTTGTTGCTCGAGTGTCACTAATCAACATCCGAATAGTCATTTGGATACAATTCTGCAAATCTAATCAACTTTCCACTATCAAATGCCGAAAATGCTTCACTCGGATCAAGACATGACATGCATGCACAACAACAACTCGGTATTCACGTCATTGAAGCGATCGACTATTCAGCTCAGACAGTTTCAGATCAATTACTTTACATAACAAACCAGCACGATAGTATTGTAGATTGATAACTTGTTAAAGGTTTCGATGAGCTCTTCCTGAAATGACATAAAAGTCTTCAAATTCTAGGACATCAATTTGTGTTTGATGCAAAATGAAACAAATCTTTCTCAAAATGATTCCCATCCTCCATCTCTCATTTGTTGGAGAAGTAGCTTTGTGACTTTGACAAGACTCATTGCGTTGATAATATCTTGATCATTTTTCTGCAAAGCTTGTGGCAAATCATTTGAAACTCCAAGAGCATTCTCCATCAAGAATAAGCAAAATACAAATTCAAAGGACATCATGGAATCAAGAAGGTTACCTATTTGAGCTCTTTGGCTTGGATCTGAATCCTTCCGAATAGCTATAAGCACATCAATTATTGGGCCATATAAAACAATTAAATTCACCAAAGTTCTGTAGTGAGAATTCCAACGTGTTCGCCCAGCTCGACCCAAAAATACTTCTTGATTTACCCTCTTTCTAGACAAGATTTCACCTTCATTAAGCCATTTAGCTACTTACTCAAAGTATTTAGTTCGAAGCATGGCCTTTCTTTTGCATGATGCAGTAACAATGTTACTCAACATAAAGATTTCATAGAAAAACTTCTCTACTTTTGCCAATTCAGCAGATTGATTCTCCATCATTACGAATCTCTTCAAACCATGAAACTCACCCCGCATAATGCTAGCTCTATCATAACCTTGTCCCCGTAAACTTGAAATACTCAACCCATGCTGAGAAAAAAGAGCCTCAATATTCTCTTTCAATGACAGAGCAGAGGTGTCAACAACATGAACATCTCAAGAAAACGCTTGTGAACCCCCAATAGTTGGAAAAAATCTCTTTATTTCTTGAAACAAAAAAAATAAAGAACATGAATATCAATCCATGACTTACACCACCAACAAATCCAACAATTAAACATCAACAATTGCAATTGAATCTGATAAACAACAATACCAACAAAGACAAAAGGGGTTGAAATATGAAATTAAGCAACAAATATTACGGTTCAACAACAACAACAATAATCTGAATTCAACAAAGTCTGAATTTGATACACTTGCACAACTCAAAAGGGGTTTGAATCTGAATTTGATATACTTGCTGCAATTGCACACCTCAAATTCAACAATCTAAATTCAACAACAACAACAAAAATTAGGGTTCAAAGATGGGTGCTTAATTCAAAAAATTAGGGTTCAACAACAACAATTTGAATTTGATATTTGTACAATAGAATTTATATATGAAATTAAGCAAAAAATCACACCTCACCTCAAAGTTCAACAACAACAATTATTGGCGGCTCACGGCTAGAGGCTGGACGCCAGCCTCACGCAGTCATAACTCATGACATTGGATGGAGCCTATCGTTGGACTCCTGGACGGTGGACTCAACAAGTAGCAACTGGCGGCTGGCGCTCGACCTCGGCTACAACCACTGGGCAACGCGATGTCCATTGCCAAAGCTGACGTCGATGGGACTCGGGAGGAGGAGGGTCAGAGAGAGGATGAAGGTCGGAGAAGAGAAATTGGGAGTCGAGACTTATGGGAATGGTTGCGGGTTGTTGTTGCTCATGTGAGGGGGATTAAACCCTTTAGTTTTAAAATATTTTTTAATTCATATGGGTACTACAGTCCCCTGGACATCATGTAGCTCTACCCCGACCTGATCATGAATCCAACTATATTAGTATCATATATAATAAACAAAGGTACTAAACCTAAGTAGTAAGCCTCAAATTCTCTTGTCTATATTATTGTTAAGGACTAGGATCCAACTTGATAAATCATTCTCACGCCATTTGACTCGAGCCCATATATAACTTGTTGCATGGCCTGTTCTGAGTATTGGCAATTGAATAATAAATGTTCATTGATTTCAAATTCATCTTGAAAGTTTTTTGAAATGGTCGTCTTGCAAAATTGTGGAATTGCTTGAGCCTAGAAAAAGTGTACATGCCGACTCTAATAATTAACAAGCTATAAATTTGAGGCTTTAGGAGTGTTCAATCCTCTCTCCACAACCATCCTGCTCAGCCTTTAGACATTAAGTCAAACGGTTAAGACTTTAGGGTAGTATCATGAGGTTTTTGTTTCGACTCCTACTATTAATCCAAAGGGAGCTACAGATACTATCATGGATGCAAGGAGATTCAGGGTGAAAGGGAAGCTGAGTTCCCGATATATCGGTCCATTCGAGATTCTGGAGAGAGTAGGCGAGGTGGCTTACAGGCTAGCATTGCCGCCTGCTTTGGAAGGAGTGCACCCTGTATTCCATGTTTCACAACTGAGACAGTATGTTCCGGATCCTAGTCACAAACTGAATTATGAAGATTTGGTGGTAGAACCAGATCACACTTTCCGGGAACAACCGCTGAAGATTTTAGATCGACGAATGAAGAAGCTGCGGAACAAGGAGATTCCTCTGGTGTTGATTCAGTGGTCTCGACGGGGAGTCGAGGAGGCCACTTGGGAGACAGAGTCTAGGATGAGTGAGAGCTATCCGGAGATTTACCTGAGTTTAGTAGAGGCGTTTGAGGGGAAGGTTAGTAATTAGTGTATTGTTTTCAGATTTGATGTTGCTTCGTGATCCTTGTTTGCTTGACTTGCTTGTCTAACTGTTTAATTTTCGTTTGATGTGCTGTATGTTTTCGATGACTAGTACGGGTTAGGATTTCCGTTATCAATCAACTTTAGTTCGAGGACGAACCTCTTTAAGGGGGAGAGGTTTGTGAGAACCTCGAATATCTTTTTCGTCTAAAACCTCGAATATCCTTTATTTCGTATAAAAGTTTCGGGACGAAACTTTCTTAAGGGGGGTAGTATGTAATATCCGTATTTGTTTTAGGTCTCGTAAGTTTGAAAACGAACTCTTTCGCTTACAAGCACTCGAGTTCTCGATCCGCAAGTAACCCGTAACGATAAATTAATTAGTAATTCGCTTTAATAGTAATTTAGAAATCCGTTGTACACCTAGCTAATAATTAGCTTATCTATATGATAACTAATTAGATTGGCTATATCTATTATTAGTTCTATCTAATTAGAAATCTAGCCAAATTGATCCGGATTAACCGAATGGATTCTGAAATCTTATCAAAAATCCACCAATAGCTACCAAGCCCGTTAAGATATATCTTTAGGGATACTAGTTAATCCTTACTAATTAAATATATATATATATATATATATATATATATTTGACTAGATAATTTTATCCTAGGTCCTATATATATATTTAACCCGTTAACCCTATTTCTTTCGGAAACGCCGTCCGTCCAAACTCGAAAAATAAAAATAAAAATATCTTCCTCTGTTCTTCGGTTGGAAAAGCCGACACTTCGTCATCTCGTGGTCGCGTGGTTCGACGGGACACTTCGTCGCCATCTTCGTCCGTTTCCAGTCGAAGGAAGGTCCCGATCTCGGCCGCCGGTCGATCCACTCCATTGCCGGCGTCGTTTTTTTCCGTTGGTGGGCTAGCAGTTTGTCATCGACGAGCTTCGCGAAACTCGGCCTCGTGGTTCGGTGAGTCCCTGTTTTCCTCTATTCCGTTTAGGTAGCGTCAGGGTCGGCCCTGGCGAGTGTGCTCGTTGGTTGGAACCAACCGTTGTAAACGAAACTCCAGCGGGTATTCTGACGTGCAACCTCTCGCCGCCGCTGATTTGTCCTTCGTTGGGTCGTACGGGTTCGACCTCACTAGTTGGCCTTGAGGAAACGGGTTGGTTTTGGTCAGGAGCTTGTTTATAATCTTATTGATATAAATATATATATATGCATGTATAGGTTTGATCAGGTTAATCTCGTTCAATTGAACAGAGGTTTTGGGGACTTGAGAGGTTGAAGAAAAGGTTGACCGGAAAAGCGGTCAAAAGGTTAAGGGGTGGGGCGGCTGGTTTGTTAGTCAAAGAGAGGGTTGGGTAAATAATGGTTTGGGTTTGAGTAGAGGGGAACTGATTAAATTTAATCGGTTTAGTGGTTGGGCCAATTTTGTGGTAGGGCCCTTTTCTTGTTAACTATAACCGGCCCAACAATTTGGTTAAGTGTGAGAGTAGCTTTGATGGGTTGACTTTAGTTATTGGATTTAGGATTAATTAATGGGCAAGATAGTATGACTTTGTTACGGGATAAGTTAGCTATTTAATATTTACACTATAAGTTTAAGTTGTTTAGATAAATTAAAGATGACTCCTTAATCGGGTTGTTTAGTTCAGTTCGTGTTTTGTCTAACCCTCACTTTATAAATTCTTTAGGAAATTGTTTCCGCTTGCGTCCTTAATTTTCCTCTTTCTTGTGAGGATCCTTCGTTTCGAGGTAAGTCGTTTTTCGACTTGCTCGGTTCTTTTCTCCCTTGTTAGATTGCGTATCGATATTGTAGGACGGGTTTTGGGAACTAGTCCCGAATACCTTTTAAATTGTTTTGAGCTCCTTGTGTGTTGTGTGCATTAATGATTTTAATTGTGTTTTATCGGAAAATATTTTGGAACGTTTTCTCTGTGTTGGTACCGTTTCCGACACGGCCCATTGTAGCTGGTGTTGAGGAAGAGTTGGCTACTTTGACCCGTGTGACTGGGAAAATCGTACCCCGTCAAACGAAAATTATTATTTGTGTGTTTTTGCAAGCGCTCCAGTGGAGGCTTAGCCCGGAGTTAGAAGGGAGATTGGGAAGTGGAGTGGGAGGGCCTGCCTCTGCACTCGGCGCGGTGATGAGCGCCTTGGAAGTCGGATCGTGGACAAAGGAAGAATTGCATTGCTGTGTGATTGTGATTGTGAATGCGTATGTGACTTGTATGACTGATATAACTAATTTAGGTATTGGCCTCTAGAGTTATGATTGCGGTTGTGGATTTGTCTGCTGACTATAGATAACTGATTTTAAAACGTTCTATAATCTCTGTATTCTTTCTAGCTTGGTAGATTAGACGCTGACCCTTCGGGGAACATTTTTCAGTTCCAGGTATGAATTAGGGAGCCGTGCAGGAACCGAGGCAAGATGGCGGGCCGGAGCAGTAAAGAGCGCGTGTCATAGTGGGATTGGTTTTTACTAGTTATTCATAATAGTTAGGATGTTGATGTTAATATTTGTTAGACAAAGTTCGTTCTATGTTCAATTATTATTATATTGTTCGGTTAGTTTAGTTACAGTGGATATTGTGAAGTATTTGAATATTTATGATTTTCGGGGATTCATGCATGATTACGTTTTTCTAAGTTTTATTAAATAAAGGTTGGATGTTTTATTACGTTTTCTCGTCGTGCCCGAGTTGTAAGGTCCTACAGTGTAGTTGTCAACCTAATAAATAGTACCTTGTAAGGTCTATTCCCTAGTAGCGCCTCGTCGAAAGACGGGGTGTTACAAACAGTGCCCAAGACCCAGATAAACCATGCCCACACCAATTCAAGCACTTCTCTGGCTGAGCCTCTAAACAAAGACTTCCGCAACTTGTATGTTAGTCTTACACTTGTAGACCTCATTGCAAATAAAATTTCCATTAGCCCTAATGAGGTTGTATACGATGTTATTGACTTATTGTAGATGTTGACGCAAATCAATTCATCTCTAAATCGATATATATATATATATATATATATATATATATATATATATATATATATATATATAGGGGAGGGATCCAGAGAAACGCAAATTATGGAGAAACGAAGGTCGTAATAAGAGTCGTTGGATTTGCAAGAATGGATGGCTAGGATTAGGGTATATAATAATAGAAAAAAAAAGAAAAAATGCATGATATATTTACTAAAATGGAAGTTCCTAGATTCTAGGCTAAATTTAAGGGGGCGTTTTTTGATAAAATTTGAATTTTCGAACAGATTTTGCGAAAAAATCAGAAAAATCTTGCGCACATTCAACGTTACTCATTGTAAATTCAATTGTACTGCTTCAATATTCGAATGCATAAATATCTAAATTTATCATGTATATATTTGAATATGTGTTAACATTTTTTGAATATTATTCAAACGTTTTTCGTATTTGTCATGGTTTGAATATCTAGTCCACTTTCTTGAATGTGTATTATGTTTTGTTTTATTGGAAATAAAACTACGTATCGAATATAAGTGTAGTGAAGCTTGAATAAGTAATTGTAATATATTGAATATGATAAAAAAGGGTCATTACATAAATTGCTAAAAATTAGAATACAATATTCGATTCACAATTCATGTCTATGAATTCAACAAATAACATATAAACATTCAGAGTAAAATGACGTCTCTTTAGTGTAAAGCGTCATCTTTGATCTTTATCATCCTTCTTTCATTCTCCTTAAGCTTCTTTATGTTCTTCAACCATCTCGATATTTGTTGAACTTCAAGACTGCATATTCAACATATAATACATAAACATTCAAAATACAATAACTATAAATTCAAACTTGCATGTCTAAAAATCGCAACTTCAAATATCTTGTATTTTGTGAATTTCAACCTCATATTCGATTGTTAAGAACGCATATTCATAATATCAAATTGCATATTCAACAAAATATATATACTCAATATGCTTATTTAATCGTTTAGTATGCCTATTCTTTCATTCACAAATCAATCTGTTCAGAATTGTATATTCAACAAAAAACACATAAACAATCAAAGTAAAATGCCTACGAATTCAAACAATATATGCATATACATAGATTCAAATATGTGGTAGTACGTGAATTTCAACCTCATATTCGATTGTTAAGAATGCATATTCAGATTATCAAATTGCATATTCAGAACTTCAAATTGCATATTCGATCAAATATACTCAATATGCAGATTTTAATCGTTTTTTTAGAGGAATTTTAATCGTTTAATATGCATATTATTTCATTCACAAATCAATCTATTTAGAATTGTATATTCAACAAAAAATACGTAAACATTCAGAGTAAAATGCTTACGAATTCAAACAAAATATGCATATATTTCATCCTTCTTGTAATCAATCCACACATTGATAGAGTGCTTGCTTTTCAATTCCACTTCATAAGACTCTAGATTCGCGATTAACACTAAAGCGTGATTATTGTTCAGATTTATAACCCACAGTAGACAAATTTTCAGTATCAAACACAACGTAAATGCAGATTAAATCATGAAAAAACAAACAATTTATTGACAAAAAACGAGAAAAATGTAATTACCTAGTTGTTAATCCGAATTCATGGTTAAAACTGAAATTGGGGGAGAGGAAGAAGGAGAGCGCATCGCCGGAAGATCCAGGGTTGAAATTGACGATGGAGAAGACGAAATTTGTGGAGAACGAGTCATCAAAGAAGAAGAGGTCGAGCAGGAGAAGAAGAGAGCATGGACGACGATGGAGAGAGCAGAGAATCGAGAGAAATCTGATTTGCAAAAATTAAGGATTTGGATGTGTTTTTATTTGGAAATAATTAATATGGAAGAGATAAATCTGATTTAGTATAAAAGATATGGAGAAAGAAAGTATTAAAATCTAATAATTCAATTAATTTGGATAAATCTGAACCATCAATTTTTTTTAATCCAATGGCTCTTAGTATGACACTAATTTCTCTATAAGGAGGTGTTTCTCAAGATCCTTATATATATATATATATATCAAACTGTCCAACATGCATTGTCATAACCTCATCTTCTTAATTTCATTTTCTAAGGAGATTAACTATTGCCCATGTTAGCTATATCGATAGATAGTTTTTCAACATTCAAACCATGTACATATAAGCCAAATCCACCTTAATCACTGGGCATATAGACTATGCCTTCTTCCTTTTAAGCCAAGATCTTTAAGGATTTATAATCAAGTTTCCTTGGAATATAATGTAATATGACCCCTTATAGAGTGACCTAATAGTATGAGATATAAGAAATGTTACGAGGTCCTAATTTTGATCATTTTTTCCGCTAGCTCTTTCACTTAAATGAAAAAGGAAGTCTTACTTTTTTGTTTTATTGGGTCAAATAACTCAACACAAGACATTTACATAGTTTAAAGTCTTTACCGGCGGTCACTAGCCCAAATTTACCACCAAACATAAATGTCTCGTAAAAAAAAAGTCGTAATCCAACGCTATAATCATGTATGTAATCTGTACTCGTTATTTCTATCATTACTGGAGCCACGTGAACCGCACGTGACCATTCCAATTTTCAACCAGAGCGTCACACCACGCGTCGCAAGCGCGTAAGCGGGAGTGATACGTGTATTTGTAGAAAAGAAATAGCGGCAAAAAAGGATATTGTATTAAACAAAACCGGCATAGTTTTCATGACGGACCAGCACGAATGAGCACAAGCAAGTCGTATCCCATTTTTACCCTCCTCCACTTTCTTCCCTCCCTTTTTTCTTCTTCTCTCTACACAACCAGTTGCCTGATGTTGTGGCGTCGTCCTGAGAAATTTTGATGAATCCTCAAAGCGTTTTCAATGTTGCCAGTGTTTTTGTTTTCGTTGTTGTGGCCGTTTCCGCCAGCGACGTAATGCACGTCGACGATGTTGCTCCCAAGGGCCCCGGTTGCCAGAACGATTTCTTCCTTGTGAGTTCTTTTTTTCTCATTCAATTCTCTCTCAATTTATTCGTTTGGGATGTGGAATTTAATTACGATTTCGGTTGCAATTTTCATCTGGTATGTTTTGATCGGTTTTGACTTTTGTTTGGCTCTGGATGTTTGACTTCCTTTTTGTTTGAATCGTCCAACTCGATTCTTACTTGGTAATTAGAGTCATGAGCTTTGGTTCATATCAGCTGACGAATGTCTTGCCAAACTGAATGGTTTTTTTTTTTTTTTGCTTGAAAATTGATAATCCAAAACTGGAATTGAATCAGAGGAAGATCTCAGTTTGATATGCTTGAGCATGTATGTAGATAAGTTCAATGTTTATGAAGACACAAGATCTTCATCGAGCCAGTTTCTTTTTAAAGATGTAAAATTCAGCAGTTTGAGTTAGTTAGTAATAACATAATAGAATTTGATGAAATTATATAATTTCAATATAAGC
The DNA here is from genome assembly GCA_964016875.1 of Fallopia convolvulus. Lineage (NCBI taxonomy): Eukaryota > Viridiplantae > Streptophyta > Magnoliopsida > Caryophyllales > Polygonaceae > Fallopia > Fallopia convolvulus. The sequence goes on from OZ024737.1 coordinate 36,953,494, forward strand.
AATTAATAAAATCCAACCCGTTAGATCATACCTTTAACGGTACAGAATATGCCAACTTAAAGCTGAACCCATACCTAATCTTATTGCAATATGTAGAAAAGTAGTCTTTTATGGGTGCAAAAGTCAAATCATATTGCAATCTTGCAAATTGATAATGTTGTTGTACATTCTAAATCATGTACTTCCTTTGATTGCTAGGTAAAAATTCCATGTATAGTTGGTGGGATGAGAATTGAGGAGTATGTTGGTCTAGGAGCTCGATTTGGCCCTATATTGCATCCTGAACAAAATCATGTCAACAAATCAAAACTTGTACTTTCAGACCCTCCAGATTCTTGCACCCCATCCAAAATTAAGGTTCTCTTCTCTGCTTCAAATTCAATCATATTATTATCTGTCCTTTTAAAATTGCTTATGAGCTTTCCGTTCTCTTAATGGATTACTAGCTTGCTGGTGAGGTTGTTCTTGTAGACCGCGGAAATTGCAGTTTCACTGCCAAGACTAAGAATGCTGAAGCTGCTGGTGCTTCAGGCATCCTTATTGTAAACAATGACACACGTATGCTCGCTATCTCGCCCAAACTATATTTTTTTTTGCATAATGAAGTGTTGATATTATATCTTGTGAAATAAACAAAATGAGACAGTATCTCAGACTATTGTGTTGTTGTATTGTTGTATTTAGGTCTTTTCAAGATGGTTTGTGATGATGATGATGCTGATACAAATATTAGGATTGCCGCTGTCATGCTTCCATCAGATGCTGGAGAAGAACTCAAAGCCCTCCTTTACAACCATTCAACAGGTGAGATAATCTTCCTAATTTTTTTTTTTCTGTTTCATGGTTCTGTTATTTACAGTTATTATCCTTTCTTTTAAGTTTACGTGCAGCTATACTCCCCAAGACGTCCCAAAGTCGATGTTGCAGAAGTATTTCTATGGCTTATGGCTATTAGTTTAATCATAGGTGCATCTTATTGGTCAGCTTGGACTGCCAAAGAAGCAGCCATTGATTTGGATAAGCAATTGAAGGTGATTTTGTTGATCTCTAAATTAAAAGCTGAAATTTTATTCCACACACTGAAACTGTGAAATGTTTCGTTTCTGATCTGATGTATAGCAGTTTGTGTTATTGTAGGATGCTTCATATGAATTCTTGGCTAGTCAGAGCAGTGTTCCAAAGGGTTTTGTGGATATTAATACAACATCAGCAATCCTTTTTGTACTGGGTGCTTCATTTTTCTTGCTTATGCTGTACAAATTTATGTCGGTGTGGTTTTTCGACATTCTATTGGTCCTCTTTTGCATTGGCGGTGTTGAGGTAACTTTTCTTGCAGCATTGTTGCCATGACAGTGTACATTTTTTCCTTTTCCGAACGAGAACATCTTGGATAGTAGTGATATTGTGAATCTTTCATAGGAACTATTTGATGTGGGTTGAAAGAAACTCTAGATCTTTGCCTAATCTTTCCTGGATATGAAGCAGTGTTTATATTTAAGCTGTATTCATGGTCTTTATGCTTTGAAAAATTATTCATTAACAGTCTGACTTGTGTTGGATAAATAAGTTTGACATTCTTTTGATGATACTTTTGAAACACACGAGTGAGTATTATTTTGTGTGATATCTTGCAGGGCTTACAAACTTGCTTGGTGACTGTGCTCTCAAGGTATTTTCCTTCCTGGCTATCTCAAACAATTTGACAATCTTTTTTAAAGTAAGGATAATTTCAAAAACTAATGGTTTAAACCCAAAAAAAAAAAAAATGCAGTTTCAGGTGGTTTGAACGAGCTGCAATGTCAACTATTAAGGTGCCCTGTCTGGGACTTGTCTCACATCTAACTGTCGCTGTTTCTCCGTTCTGCCTGGTCTTCGCTGTTATATGGGCTGTTTTCCACCGTCGCAGATACTTGGCTTGGATAGGTCAAGACATTTTGGTGAGTTTGATACTGACAATCATCTCTTAACTATGTTCATTGTTCAATGTAGCTGCAAATGTATCACTACTTAGTGTTTATAGACAAATATGAGGTCATTTAGATGACTTCTGATGTTACTTACACCAAGGAAAACTTAGACCGCTCTTACATGATATGTATCTTGAATTGGCAGGGTATTGCTTTGATTCTCACTGTGCTTCAAATTGTCCGAGTACCTAATCTCAAGGTGGTAGCTCAAACTCGAATAAACCGTCTTCTGCTTGCACAGATATAGTTTTGATACCACTAATGCAACGTTGTGAGTTTGTGTCCTGTTTTTCTTATTTCCAGGTTGGGACGGTTCTTCTAAGCTTGGCATTCTTGTATGATATATTTTGGGTCTTCGTCTCGAAGCTTATTTTCCATGAGAGTGTGATGATTGAGGTAACTCAACTGTCTTGTATATCTGCATGGTGCCCTGCTATTTGAGATCCTTATAATATACACATAGTGAACCCCTAGTGATCACTGATCCTTGCATAGGTTGCTCGAGGCAGTTCGAGTGGAGAAGACGGGATCCCAATGCTGTTGAAAATTCCGAGGATGTTTGATCCTTGGGGCGGTTACAGCGTCATTGGCTTTGGGGATATCATATTACCCGGACTAGTATTAGCATTCTCACTAAGGTTAATGATCCATTCTAAATGTAAACGCTTACTAAAAATTGAAACCTCAAAGTTGACAATTTAACAATGGATGTGTATATGCAGGTATGATTGGTTGTCAAATAAGAGCCTAGGACGCGGATACTTCTTGTACGCAATGTCAGCTTATGGTCTAGGTTTGTAAAATCACTGAACAAACTGAGTTTCTTACAAAAAGAATGATGAGATTCTAATTTGATGTTTTGTTTGAAACGGTGTCGTTCCTTAGGACTCTTGACAACGTATGTGGCATTGACCATAATGGGTGGACATGGCCAGCCAGCTTTGCTCTACATTGTCCCTTTCACTCTTGGTAAGTTCACACTCGGATCACTGAACCGTAAAATTTCCATTTATCGTATTTCCTTATTAACACCCTCTTGACTCGCTTGGGGTAAGGGTGCGTACAACTCGACTCCCTGCTTATGGTAAATTAAGCTGTTGTTTCGATTTATTGTAGGCACGTTGTTGGTGTTGGCAAAGAGAAGAGGGGAGCTTAAGATAATGTGGAGAAGAGGTGAACCAGTGAGGCCATGTCCACACATGAAGCCTGCACATTCTGATGAAATTGAACTATCTCAATGACAAAGGGGATTGTTTAACAGTTTTAACTGTAGTGTGCAATTAGCTCTAGCCAGAAGGGGCAAAAGTGGTATTTGACAAAGAGGAGGAGAACATACAAAAGGGGAAAAGAGCTAATAGGAGCTTGTAACATTATTGTTCATACTGATCCATTTCACTTCCACTCTGTAAGTGTTTCACAACTTTCTTACACTAGGTTTTTATTTTAAATTTTATGTCCATGTTACAAGTATGTCGATTTCTTAAACGGAAGCAGAAATGTCATTATTATAAGCTAGCTAATACCATCTTTGCAGGAGATTTTTTGTAATTCGCTACTTTTTGTGTTCTATAATAAAAATATCGATCTTTTGTAATCTTGTCTTATGACTGGTCGACCAGTGCCACTCGTCCAGTTCAATCGACCAGTGTCACTTTCTTTCGAGGAGACCTTCCTGATTATCAAGCACGATATATATGCCATTAGAAGGATTCAAACTCAAATCTTGTAAACAATATTAAGGAGTTTAATGTCACTTTACTAGCTACTTGACCATCTATAAATGACTATAGATCGATGGCCGCACTTGTTAGGCCTTCTAACTCCATCCATAAATGATGACTACGACTTTACTCTTTGTACATCACGCCTCACTTGTAGATACATGTTCTTAGATATAGATTTAAGATTTTTCTTTTAAAAATTCAAACTTGCTAAAGATCAGAACTAGTAACTATTGAAAAGAACGTTAAAAGACAAGGATAGAAACCCAAATACACCTTATACACGCCTAGTCCTTTCATTGTCAAGCTTGGACATAAATTGTCCAGAGAACAAATATATTAAACCACATCCACATGGAAATGAAGAAAAGAATGACATCAATCATAGTACGTTGAAGTAACGGTAGAATACCAAATGTGATTATGTAAAATACATTGTTATGGGAATTATTTGTCTAGCAATTTTAATGTCATCTGGTCCCATAAATCATAATTTATCAATGGCACTTGGTGAGTCACCAGTTATACATACTTTCCCTTGAAAGTTTTTATTTTTTTTTATTTTTTTTTTGATCACCTGAAAGTTATTATTAAGCTTGGACCAAATCGACTCTGATATCTAGTCAAAGTCTATGGACCAATGTTGAATATTGATGGAGAGTGTTCATCTTGTGCGCATAAACGTGTTATGGATCTAGCACATAAGCTCACATGATTCCATCCTAAAACCAATTGATAATAAGAGAAGTAATTCATTAGATTATATATATATATATATATATATATATATATATATATAGGGGAGGGATCCAGAGAAACGTAAATTATGGAGAAACGGAAGTCGTAATAAGAGTCGTTGGATTTGCAAGAATGGATGGATAGGATTAGGGTATATAATAATAGAAAAAAAAAATGCATGATATATTTACTAAAATGGAAGTTCCTAGATTCTAGGCTAAATTTAAGGGGGCGTTTTTTGATAAAATTTGAATTTTCGAACAGATTTTGCGAAAAAATCAGAAAAAATCTTGCGCACATTCAACGTTACTCATTGTAAATTCGATTGTACTGCTTCAATATTCGAATGCATAAATATCTGAATTTATCATGTATATATTTGAATATGTGTTAACATTTTTTGAATATTGTTCAAACATTTTTCGTATTTGTCATGGTTTGAATATCTAGTCCACTTTCTTGAATGTGTATTATGTTTTGTTTTATTGGAAATAAAATTACGTATCGAATATAAGTGTAGTGAACCTTGAATAAGTAATTGTAATATATTGAATATGATAAAAAAAAGGGTCATTACATAAATTGCTAAAAATTAGAATACAATATTTGATTCACAATTCATGTCTATGAATTCAACAAATAACATATAAACATTCAGAGTAAAATGACGTCTCTTTAGTGTAAAGCGTCATCTTTGATCTTTATCATCCTTCTTTCATTCTCTTTAGGCTTCTTTATGTTCTTCAACCATCTCGATATTTGTCGAACTTCAAGACTGCATATTCAACATATAATACATAAACATTCGAAATACAATAACTATAAATTCAAACTTGCATGTCTAAAAACCGCAACTTCAAATATCTTGTATTTTGTGAATTCAACCTCATATTCGATTGTTAAGAACGCATATTCAGAATATCAAATTGCATATTCAACAAAATATATATACTCAATATGCTTATTTAATCGTTTAGTATGCCTATTCTTTCATTCACAAATCAATCTGTTCAGAATTGTATATTCAACAAAAAACACATAAACAATCAAAGTAAAATGCCTACGAATTCAAACAATATATGCATATACATAGATTCAAATATGTGGTAGTACGTGAATTTCAACCTCATATTCGATTGTTAAGAATGCATATTCAGATTATCAATTTGCATATTCAGAACTTCAAATTGCATATTCGATAAAATATACTCAATATGCATATTTTAATCGTTTTTTTAGAGGAATTTTAATCGTTTAATATGCATATTCTTTCATTCACAAATCAATCTATTTAGAATTGTATATTCAACAAAAAATACATAAACATTCAGAGTAAAATGCCTACGAATTCAAACAAAATATGCATATATTCATTCACCGAAGCATACGAGTTACTACGTTTTTCTAACAAGGTCTCTGAATTTCAATTCAGATTTACTCACAAACACCATGGGCCTCATCTCATCCTTCTTGTAATCAATCCACACATTGATGGAGTGCCCACTTTTCAATTCCACTTCATAAGACTCTAGATTCGCGGTTAACACTGAAGCGTGATTATTGTTCGGATTTGTAACCTACAATAGACAAATTTTCAGTATGAAACACAACGTAAATGCAGATTAAATCATGTAAAAAACAAACAAATTATTGACAAAAAACGAGAAAAATATAATTACATAGTTGTTAATCCGAATTCATGGTTAAAACTGAAATCGGGGGAGAGGAAGAAGGAGAGCCCATCGCCGGAAGATCCAGGGTTGAAATTGGCGATGGAGAAGACGAAATTTGTGGAGAACGAGTCATCGAAGAAGAAGAGGTCGAGCAGGAGAAGAAGAGAGCATGGACGACGATGGAGAGAGCAGAGAATCGAGAGAGAAATATGATTTGCAAAAATTAAGGATTTGGATGTGTTTTTATTTGGAAATAATTAATATGGAAGAGATAAATCTGATTTAGTATAAAAGATATGGAGAGAGAAAGTATTAAAATTTAATAATTCAATTAATTTGGATAAATCTGAACCATCAAATTTTTTTAATCCAATGGCTCTTATTATGACACTAATTTCTCTATAAGGAGGTGTTTCTCAAGATCCTTATTCTATATATATATATATATATATATATATATATATGTATGTATATACTAGACTTGTTTTACTTTAAAATCCCGATTTAAAATACATATTTTTCATACGAGGGATATTTGTCCGTCCGATACTCTAGCTCCATTCCAATGGGTTGGATAGTTTGAAGTCATATTTTTTTTTTTTTTTGATCCGGTAAGATTTAGGATAGCCCAAGTGGTACTTGGACTAGTCTAGAGCACCCTTGAACGGGTGAGAACTGATACAGTTCTAGAGATGAATTTTTTTTGTTGCAAAGTTAAAATTCTAATTATTTTCTGATTTACATGGATCCAGAAATCCTTGGAACGGGTGGGAAATTTCATATGGTTTTTTAACGTCTTATGACGCTAAAGAAAATCTAATTAGTGATCACATTGATTTCTTTGATGGATCACCAAGAGACAAAAAATAGAAGTTTGCACATTTACATTCAATGCACGAAAGATCGATATCTTCCTTATAATGCATGAAAGCCCATACAAGCTAGTAGTATTGTATATTATCAATGATATTGATCTCGATCAGGTGGACCGTGGAAGCGTTTAGATTGTTATGAATACATCAATTGCAAGAAGCATTACCACAGAAAGTTACATAAATGAAATACACACGAGTAACACGAACAAATCTGCTTAGGCATCACAAATAGTACAAAAAGTGACACAAAATGAAGATGGAATTCCAATCATTAGCTTAAGATATACTCCTTCGATTTAAAATAAGTGTCGTTTTAGTTTTCGACACAAGATTTAACTCTCATCGCCTTTTTTAATCAATAAATGAATAACATTAATCAATAACAACACATTTCAATAACAATTCTCATAACTTATTTCTAATCAATTGGCTAACAAACCTAAAACGACACATAAACTGGATAAAAAATAAAATGATAAAACAACACTTTATTTAAATCAGAGGAAGTAGTATTTCATTGCATAACTTGATACAAATGTATGCCTGGTAATTGGCAACATATCGTATGAATCCAACTCAGTCAACCAACATCTACAAGATATACACTACCCCTAAAATACAAATGGAATTCAACATATAGTCATATATAATGTGTGTTCCAAACTTTCAATGCAATTTATAAAAACATATAAGGATGTGTAATCAAAAGAAAAATATCAAACATAGTTTATAAAGCTATAAAACTGTACCTTTAATTTACTTTTGAGTCTATAGAAAAATCTTTTAAAAAGTGTGAATTGGAGGAAGAATTGATGATAGCAATTAAGTGAGTTATTTTTTTTTTAGCTCATATAAGATTTGAGGGAGATACAAAATTGTTAGAGAAGTGGAATGCTAAAAGTGGTTATTTATTGTGATAATGACCCAAATTTAAAAAAAAAATAGTTAATTATGATGATTTTTATGCCTTAGATTTGTAGTTTTTAATTTAGACAATAGTTTCGAAATCAAATAATTTTAAAATGGGTTCTCAGGACTTAGATTAACAAAACTATACATTTAAAATTGTGACAAAACTTAATAATATTAAATAAATAAAGAGGTACAAACACAATCAAGAAATCTCTATAAAAAAATTCCAAATTTAACGTGAAGATACTTAAATAAAAGGATTCAAAATTTGATGATAGCAATTAAGTGAGTTATTTTTTTAGCTCATATAAAATTTGAGGGAGATACAAAATTGTTGGAGAAGTGTTATGCTAAAAGTGGTTATTTATTGTGATTATGACCCAAATTTTAAAAAGAGTTAATTACTATAATTTTTTATGCCTTAAATTTATAGCCTTTAATGTAGAGAATATTTTTCGAAATCAAATAATTTTAACATGTGTTCTCATGACATAGATTAAAAAATCTACATATTTAAAATTGTGATAAAACCTAATAATATCAATTAAACTAAGAGGTACAAACACAATCAACAAATCTCTATAAGAAATTTCCAAAATTAAAATGAAGATACTTAAATAAAAGGATTCTACTAGCTCATCAATTGACAATTGTAAGAAGTCTTGAAAATGAATCTCGACTTGGAAAATACCAAACCAAACGAGCCCTAAGAATTAATTACCCGGCTTGCTTAATCGACAGATCTCCCCTTGTGGGTAAAGTCGGAGTCAACACACAAACGCATTGACATTTCAATTGCGTCCAAACTGGATCTTATCAGGATTGGAAAGTTGATCATAAATTCAAGCCTGCACAAGTAGGTGTGCATGTTTGCCAACCATTTTCTGGGCTACCAACTCCTTTAATTTGTAGTGTATGCTTTGCTTTGATCATTAAATTCTTCCAATGGTACAACCCCCAATTCTTAACCAATTCAAGTATATAAATTAATGGTATGCGAAAGTAAAATTGTACTACTATAAACTAATCAAGCTATTGAAGATGGTTCTAACTAGAGTTGAAATTGGGAGCTCGCTAGAGATGAATTTAGTTAATTGCTGCAAATAATTCAGTGCAGTTCAACTTCCAACCCACCAACTAGGAAGAAGAAAAAAACCATATATATTTATATATTTAAATATTTATGAAAGGATTCAGAAGAAGCAGATGACCAAATTCCCACACCCGCCCATGCAGCTTACCAATGGCCAATGTCGTCTTAAGTTATCCAAAGATGAAAGTCAAAGGGTATGATCGTCAATTGTAGAAAGATATGAAAAACATGGTAAAATTCATCCTTAAGACTAGAATTAATATTATGTGATCGACCAAAAAAAAATAATATTATGTGAAATACTAGCTAGAATTCAACCCCTAAACGTACTTGTCAATTAGAACCGAAAATGTTAGTAATATAATTTCTTTTAGTGTTAATATAAAGAATGTTTTCCTACCCTAAAAAAATATAAGGAATGTTTTGAAGTCATGATTATTGGACCTATGTAAAACCAATTAATCTCAAATCATATTGAACTGACCATTCGATTTACATGGAATTAAATGCTTTGAACAGGTTGTTTGTTGTCTTTTGTGAACCCATTTCTCTGCCACTAAACTGGCTTCAATTTATACCGCAGTCCGGATCATGTGAAATTTATAGGCTTGTAACAAAGGTTTTAAAATGTTTTATTTTTATTTTTTTAAATGTTTATTTATGCACCTCTTATTTCTAAGTTTGCACTAAATCTTTCCTAATTCTTATTCTGTTTATTTTTTGGGTAATTAACCGAAAACCATCCTTATAACTATACATATTGTTGAAAACCACCCATTAAAATAAAAATTAGTACAAACCACCCATATATACTTTTCCGTTATAATTGAACCACCCACCCACCTTTTTATGTCAAGTTTAACTGCGCGTGGGAATCCTCCAAACTTCACTCTCTCTCTCTCAAACGTTACAAATTCTTATCTGAGAGCACTTTTTTCTTCAAAGCTCCCAACAATGGTGATGGATTTAATGATAGTAGCCAACCCCTCTACCTCCACTACATCAAAATTGTCTCAGCTTAACAAAAATAAAATAAAATCAAGAGAACAAAAACAACCTAAAATAACTTGGTCCAATATCTAAGCAAAAAAAATAGCTTCGAGATAGATCTACAAAAAAATTGGAAATGAGAAGTAACAATTAGGGTTGGTGAAGAAGATATTGCTCTTGCGGAGTTGCAATAGTTGTAGACGGTGACGAAATCGAAGACGGAATAGCGGTAGTCGACGGTGGGTAGGGAGGCGACAAGATCGACGCAGCCTTTTCCGGCGAGATCCGACCTTCTCGGATGTTTACTCAACGCGACTTCTCATCGATGTTGAAGACGATGTAGTACGCAGCGGTGGATCTTCTTCCACCCTCCATGAACGAGTTCTTGCACTCCGTTGTCACCTTCATCCCCGTCGTCGCCTGGAACAATTGACATTCACAAGCGATTAATTACAAATCGGATCAGAAAACATCCATTAAGTGGACACGAAAGGTTGGATTAGCTACCACCATGAAGGCCATCGGCATTGTTGCATGTTGCTTTGAGCTTGTAAAGAAAAAGTGGTCTGGGAGGATTTCGTAACAAGGGGGGAGAGAGTGTGAAGTGTAAAGGAATTCCACGCGCAGTTAAGTTTGACGGAAAAAGAGGAGCAGGGTGGTTTATTTGTGACGGAGGAGTTTATATGGGTGGTTCTCAGTAATATTAATTTTAATGGGTGGTTTTCGACAATATACCTTATTATAAGGGTGGTTTTCAGTTAATTAGCCTTATTTTTTTTAGGTAAAGTTACAAGTTGATCTATCTGTGCCCTGTACGAGATCTTTAATAGTTGTTTAATATACTTATTGTAAATAAGTACTTATTTTAAGTGAATATTAATAATTATTTTCAAATAAATCAAATATAACTTAATGTTAATAACTTCATATAAATTAAGCTCCAAATACTAAATAGAATAACCAATAAGAAAATATATTTGAAATAACTATAAAGACTAAAATAAGAAAAATATTTTCGAAATAATGTTTGAGAAAGAAAATTCATATTGTAATATAGCAATGATTTGTATTGGATATGCAAACAACTCAGTTTTCCTCTTCGTGCTTCAAAGTTTTTTGGAACTGCAAGTGAAAAGTTGATCTTCTGTAAGTTTGTCTCTATTATCATCATATAGGATGAGCTTTCATTTGAAAACTTAGAAGGAGTAAGCGGTTCATTCAACGATACATTGCAGTATAGTTCAGGCTCAAATGCGGTTTGTGGCCTAGTTGAAGTGATGAAAAATAGGATAGATGGATTCGACTTTAATTATAGTATATTGATATTAACTGATAAAAAAATATTTACTTTTTGTATTACAAATATTTTAACGAAATTTTTTTTATATAAAAAAAATTTCTACATGAGGAAATTATTGAAAAAAATCTACATGATAAATCTTGTTGAAATTTCTACGCATTTGAGAAAATGATGATTAATCAAACTTCATGATGCAATGATAAATCTATATATTCTATGATATGATATTCTACATGAAACATGTTATTGAATCTTGTAAAATCGTGTCGTCATCATTTGTACTGCTTGAATAATTTATATTAGAAAATTGTTTTATTATTTTTTCACATTTTAGATATTTATTTAGTGAATGAGAAGAAAAAATAATCTTGAAAATGTAGGGAAGTACACATATATTTAAAATAGAAACAATCATTTTTACATAAAAATTCAAAAATTATTTTTATGTACTTATTTAATATAAATTGATCATAAAGTACAATTATTTAATATCAATTGAGCTTACAAAGTTACGTGCATATTAGATATTTTTTAATGAAATTATTTCATATAAATTGATCTTAAAAATACAATTATTAAACAATTACTTAATAAAATAATTTAAAAATACAAATTGAACTACTCATTAAGGAAATATAATTAGTGAATAAGAAAAAAAAGTAACCATGAAATTTTAGGGATACATATGCATAGAAGAGAATACAATAAAGTTATTCCTTTTATATAATTATTTAATCTAAATTTATTTTAAAATACTATTATTTAATATTGGTTGATCTTAAAAAGTTACATAGATGTAAGCTAATTAAGAAATATATATTAATGATTTTATATACATTGATCTTGAAGAATTAATACCTTCTATAAAAATATATTTTTGTAGATATTACGATTAGAAAAGGTAAGTATAATATGACAAATCACTAGAGCTGTCAAAAGCTGACCGAACCCGCTAACCCGACCCGAACCGTCCGATAATTTTAGGGTCAAGACCCGAAATTTTGAACCCGAAACCCGAAATCAACCGAACCCGATAGAACCCGAAACCCGTTGGGTTGAAACCCGAAACCCATGGGTTGACCGATTTAGTATATTTATAGAATTTTTAAAATTTATTTTAAAAATTATAATATATTTTATTAATAAAATAAATGAAAAATAATAGATTATAATTAAATAATATTATTTAATTATAATAATCATAAAAAAAAGGAAATTTTTGACCCGCTGGTCAACCCGAACCGACCGAAAACTCGTTACAACCCGACCCGATTGACCCGTGACCCATAACGAAACCGAACCCGATTCAACCCGAACCCGCCCGACCCGACCCGATTGACAGGTCTACAAATCACCAATAAGTAAAGTGACCAAATTAAATAGTATTTGAAAATTATAATATTGCAGAATTAAGTAATATTTGAAGATTTAGATGGACAAATTAGTAAATATAAAAATTAATTTACTTAAATAACATAGTTAAATGATTAACATATAAAATTGAGTGATTCGACTTTAGTTATAGACTTATAGTATATAGATTTATGCATCTCTTATTTAGTTTATTTTTACCAACCTTTTAATCGTCGTCTATTTTTAACACAACAACCCATTGTATTTTTCAACTTTTTTGCATATGACAAACCTCATTTTCAAGATAGACATACAACAAAAATCTTATCCGTATTCATCATAGCTAGCTATATATGAGATAGATGGCTAAATACAAATTTCAGACAATTAATTATGCATCCTTAAATTAATAAGCAAGTATAGAAAACCCCTTTTCGTCATTTCCACCCCTATCAACTATCAATCAAGCATTCCCTCCACCCCATTTAAAACCCCCAAACAACCCCCATCCCCTCAACTCGTCTCTTCTCCTCACTAAACTTCCACACTCTTCTACTCTTCCCCGTCGCAGAACCAACAACCATGGCCCCAAACGCGACGCATCCGCCCGAGAGATTCCCTCCCATCACAAAATGCCAGCCGGAGAACAAAACCTTCAAATCCGTCGCCGCCGATCTGGACGGCACTCTCCTCATCTCCAACAGCTCCTTCCCTTACTTCATGCTCGTCGCAGTCGAAGCCGGGAGCTTCCTCCGCGGCTTCATCCTTCTCCTCTCCCTCCCCTTCATCATCGTCTCCTACCTTTTCATCTCCGAATCCCTCGCCATCAAGACGATGATCTTCATCTCCTTCGCCGGTCTCCGGATCCGCGACATCGAGCTCGCGGCGCGTGGCGTCCTGCCTCGATTTTACGCGCGTGACGTCCGCAAGGAGAGCTGGGAGGTCTTCGATCGGTGCCAGGGCAGGCGCGTGGTCGTCACCGCCAATCCAACGGTGATGGTGGAGCCGTTCGTTAGGGATTTCTTGGGAGGAGATAAAGTGCTGGGCACGGAGATCGAGGTGAATCCCAAGACGAAACGTGCCACCGGATTTGTGAAGAAGCCTGGGGTTTTGGTTTCTGGTAGGAAGAGGGAGGCGGTCTTGGCGGAGTTCGGCGACGACTTGCCGGAGGTTGGCCTTGGCGACCGGAAGTCCGATCACGACTTCATGGCTCTTTGCAAGGTGCGTTTCAATTGAACTTACGAATTGCAATTTTCTTCTTAATTAAATCCGATCTGTTATATTCTCATCTGATTTTGATTTGCAATTTCTACCCCGTGCTTGCATTAGATTAAAAAAATGATGCAAAATCTTATTAACTCTTGAATATGAAAAATGAAACTCTGATTATCGATAAATAATTCATTTCATACAATCTGGCGGCTCCCGAAATTGTTGAATTGTAATTTTTTCAATCGGCCAAGATAGTTTATGCACCGATGCGAATATTCTGTTCTTTTTTAGTTGGTCGGTAATAATTGAAGATTGCTGAAGTTTCACGTATAAATAGCGTCTATCTCCAATTCCAAATAGAGCAATAAAGGGCGCAAAAGTGTCACGTCTCAATGTCTCATTGATTTTCTCAAGGGTTTTTATGACATACTCCGGAATCCGGATCTAGTTTGGTTATCAGTTATCAGTGTGCCAAAAGAACTCTTTAAAATTGGCATGACTTAAGTGAACCTGTCAAGGCTATCATACAAGATTGGTATGAAAAAATGTAGTTGATAATTGAGAGTTTTTCATATAACATGAAATGAAATTGTGTTTGGGAAAGATGTACGTAGGAACTTAAAGACTTAAAGTAAGGCCAACTAGCAAAGTAATTAGCCTCCAAAGAAGTTGAATGTTGAGCAGCTAAAAAATACAGGTGGGTGATAATAAAAGCGAAGGGGGGTACAAGCCACGTGCCGACTTTAAGACTAGTGATTAATGGTGTTTGCCTGTCATGTACAACCACAAAAAGACTGTTACCAACGGTGCATTGGCGTAGTGGCGTTGGGGCTACGTTTGGTAGGACGAACCGTGAGTTCGATTCCCCGCAATGTCGTTGGGAGGGGTCTGCCGTAATCCCATTCAGTACCCCGGTCTGGACGTAGCCCGTACGGGTGAACCAGGCGCGAGAGCAAAAAAAACCACAAAAAAACTGTTGTGCCTCAACTACTTTGACTGCAACCTAATAATGACTTATTATAAGAGTATATCTGTATATGTTACTCCATCCAATTTATTAGTCGTTTTTCTCATTTTTTTGGTTGGTTTTGTTGTTCACCAACACAATCAAAGATTTTAAAACCACAAGCTAACTAATATTAGTGGAGGGAGAATAAAGTTTCTCTACTCTTTTTTTCGATTTACATGTATTATTCAGTTATTCATTTTGAATAATTAAAAAATTTCCTACCTAGCTATATACTTTAACTTTATCTTCTTTTATTTGATTTTCTTACCATTACGTATTGAATTAATACTCTTGTTCGGAATCCAAAAATATAATCTCCTTGCTTAATACTAGTTTAATACTAATTATAACTCGTTTTAGCGTATGACGTGCATATGTTGAATTTACTAGATCTGAGCATGGCTATCGTGGATATATACACTATTTCAGAGTGTGAGAGAGAGTACATGCATGTTTTATATATGTTGAGGCTCAAAAATGTTGGTCTATTCCGATTTGACAAGAACCAAACATCGAAATTGAATTCGTTTCCTGTTGGAAGTTGGAACCAGAATTTTGCTGAAGCATAGTCTGAAAGTAATTAAAAAAAGATACTGTATCTTTGAACTATTCAATTAATATGGGGTCTGATCGTGTACATGATCCGCAGGAAGCCTACATGGTACACCGAGACAAATCCGCAAAGCCCGTACCGCACGATCGCCTCCGATCCCGGATAATCTTCCACGACGGGCGCCTAGTCCAACGGCCCGACCCACTGAACGCCATCGTGACCTTCCTCTGGCTCCCCTTCGGCTTCCTCCTCTCCCTCCTGCGCGTCTACTTCAACATTCCCCTCCCGGAGCGCATCGTCCGCTACACCTACGCAATGCTCGGGATCAAGCTGGTCATCAAGGGCACCCCGCCGCCGGCCCCCTCCCCCGGCTCCCCCGGCAACCTCTACATCTGCAATCACCGCACGGCGCTCGACCCCATCATCATCGCCATCGCGCTCGGCCGCAAGGTGTCCTGCGTCACCTACAGCGTCTCCAAGCTGTCGCGCTTCCAGTCGCCCATTCCCGCCGTGGCCCTCACGCGCGACCGAGTCCGTGACGCGGAGATGATCACCTCGATTCTCCAGAAGGGCGATTTGGTCATTTGCCCCGAGGGGACCACTTGCCGCGAGCCTTATCTACTCAGGTTCAGCGCGTTGTTTGCGGAGTTGAGTGACCGGATCGTGCCGGTGGCCATAAACTGCAGGCAGAACCGGTTTAACGGGACGACGGTACGGGGGACCAAGTTCTGGGACGTCTACTACTTCTTCATGAACCCTCGCCCAACCTACGAGGTGACCTTCCTGGACAGGCTTCCCCCGGAGATGACGTGTAAGGCCGGGGGGAAGTCGTCGATCGAGGTGGCCAATCACGTGCAGAAGGTCATCTCCGGGGTGCTCGGCTTCGAGTGCACCCAGCTCACCAGGAAGGACAAGTACATGCTCCTTGGTGGAAACGATGGTAAGGTTGAGTCAATTTCTGCTTCCAAGAAGTCTCCCTAATTATAAGTCCTACTACGCCTATTTTGAAGCACACTTGATGTTAATTCTATTTATAAGTACCGGTGCATGTAATAAGACTTTTTTGTTTTTGTTTAGATTGTAATTGATGGATGTACGTGGTTGTATGTTGATCAGTCACGCTTCTTTATGATTTATGTAACTAATTAAATTGGGTTTTTTTTCCTTCTCAAATGATATTATTGGCATGGTTTTTAAATTTAAGGTACGCAATTACATACACATGTCTAAATTAAACAACTTATATTCTGTATTCACAAAATCATATACTCTTTCTACCAAAAAAATAAATATAGAAAATCAGAATATTTCCTATCTACCAATTAATATATGGCTAAATATATAAACGACCCCATGTACTTGTGCCAATTGGTCACTTGGCCCCCTATACATGCTTCTTTTCTTCATTGCTTGCCTGACTGCATAACCAAATCCTATCATCTCCGCTCCTACTACAAAATATACATCTTCATTTTTTCATTCGAATAAGAGCTCACGAAAACCCTAATTTTTTTCATCAACGGACAACTAACAAGGGAAAAATGACTCCTTGCATTACGTTGTCTCCAAATCGCTAGCCCAACGGTTATCGACTTTTCGTCGGAGGAGCATGTATCGTTGACAACGACAATTTTGATAATGAGGAGGCAGAGGCCAATGAGGCTCCATATTTTGGTGGCAATGTTTAGTGCGATGTCGACGAGATGACATCGAGAAGAATCTAGAAAAGAGTAGAGAAACTAGATGTCGTTATTAGTGACTTCATTACATCATTTGATGTCGTTGATTCTCCATGCAAGTGTTGTATCACTGACCCTTGGAACCATCAAAACTAAAACTTCTACGTTTAGCAATTACATTGAATTAGAGATGATGATAATGAAATTGATGTCAATGACAAGCGTTGCTAGGTGTATTCAACAACAGTCATGGAGGAGCCATGAAGGTAGAATATGAACCATGCTAGTTAAAAATTCTACAATATTCAAAATTTGTGAATCTAGTGTAGGCCAAACTTGGATCTGCCTACTGTTGGCTTTGTTTAGATGGTTCACCAAGTGAATTCGGTCACTTCTTATCCTCTTTGCCCTTTCTTTGTCTATCTTTGTTGATTTGATTTAGCAATATTGTGTGCTGATGAATTTGCTTATGAAATTGTAAAAGTGGTTTAGCTAATCAATCGATCACATCAATTTCTAAAGTCTGATTTTGGATGTGCTTGTTGTTGAATTTTGAAATTAGAATGATTCAAAGCTTAATTTTTATTAAATGATGAAGTTTTCATTGAATAGAGTTTAGAGGATTATGAGTAAATTTGATATTCTCAGTCTTTGTTTATTCTATTGTCTATTTTGTTTAGTTTTATCTTACTTGATATGCCTTTAATAATCGTGAAAGGAGAAAGCCTCCTGATAAGGGTATACTCCATGTAAGTCCTTTGCATCATTTAGCAAGAAATATAGGGTTATCCAGTTTCTACTTTACAGTTATCTTGAGAACATAATTTATTATCTCCCTATTTTTGCTCTTAAATGAAAGTTGCTTACTTTATTGTCTTGCAAGAACAGCTTACATATGGAACTATTTTTTACTCCAATTATGAAAGGGAAGATCAATTGAGTTTGTGCTTGGATTGAGTCAAGTGATCAAAGGTGTGTATTATATATCACTTCTTTACAATGTCTGGATAATTTGTTAGAAATTGAACAAGTTCAACTATTAGTCTATTCCATTCATTTCATACAATATGTGTAAAGTAAATTAAGTATTGGATATGAAAATTAGAGGAGTTGGTTTAACATTGTAAGGTGTTTTTAATAAATGCAAAGGTTGGTACCAAAGTAATTATACTTATATACTTCTAAAATTTTATTGCATAGAAATGAGGGTGTTGATAAAATGAAGGCAAACACAGTTTTATTTTTTTTTTTGAGCAAAACAAACACAGTTTTATTGTTTACGATTTAAAACTAATTTGAATTTATTTCTTCTATTTGAGTATTGATACTAAACTCCATGGCAGTTACCAATGAAAACTTTTCAACTTCTTTGCGGCAAGGCAACCCTTTTGCTCTGCATGAAACTATGAGTTGATTTATGTGAATTAGAATGACAATGTTTTCCTTTATGCTTCTATATCATTTGTTTTTTGTTTCGTTGTTCTTTTGTCAAGTTGTGGAAGTATCTATTGTGGGCAGCTTTGAAAATGTCAAGATGGAACTTCAAGAGGTAAATAATTGAGGAAATATATCCCTCTGCAATATAAGTTATTCTTTCTATTTGCCATTAATGAATTCCAATCTTTTTTCATTTGTTGTTCTGCGCCAATTGTACAATATCTCGTGGAGCATCCCAAAAAATTTGAGATGTTTAGGACGTCACCTCTAAAGGGAGTTCTGTTTTATGGTCTTCCAGTTGAATGTGGTAAAACCTTGGTTTTCAACAAGATTTCACACATTTCATAATGTAATGTAGAAAATAAGCAATTGCTCTACTGTTCTTACCCACTTTAGAAGCTATAAGATATTGGTTTTCAACAAGGATAAAGCTTAGTTGTTAGTTATTTGATTCTTTTTCGTTTAGTTGCCGCCTTCGCTCATTTGGGTTCTCATAGAGTATGAAACTGGGAAATAATTTGCTTATGTTGTTTTCTTGATTACTACTTAGATACAATTTTCCAATGTCCTTATTCATTTGTCAATGCTAATGATTAATTGCACATTAGGGAAGCATCGCATATGATGTTGGTGGCGCCATTGATAAGAATCTTGAATCAACTTTTGACTGAAATGGACATGTCCGCCAAGAAATCCATCTTCATTATCGATGCCACCAACAAATCTGATATTATGGACCATGCTCCCTTTCATCCAGTTCGTCTTGATCAACTAATTTACATTTGTCTCACGATGAGAAATACCGCATGCAAATATTCAAAGCTAATTTACATTTGTCTCTTTTCTTAATTTTACATTGATCAACATCTCATTCATACTTAATATTTTTTTACCAGAGCTACAAGATCATTGTGTAGACTTCTAGCATGGGACAGTTCCCACTTACAGCAATAGAATTAGATGGACAACCTGTAATATGATACACGATAATTATGCTAGAAAATATATTAGAATAATTAGTTATATTAGGTTTTATTTAGAATATTAAGTTTCCTTTTATTTAGCGATTCGATTTTATCCGTTAAGTAACGTTATCTTTTAATTTCAGCAATTAGGGTTTATCTAAATATCAGGGTTATTATAAATATCCTCTTAGGTTGTTACTATGGAATTAATCAGAGAAATTAGCCTTTTGCCCTAGTTTCTTTGGCTCCTTTGTTTACACTTCTGCTTTCCGAGCCGTCGTCCACACCGGGCGCGTCTCGACCCCCTTGACCAACAAGGGTCCCGATACGTGGTTCACACCGAGCCCGTATCAACTCCGATACGTGGTTCACACCGAGCCCGTATCATAATACATGTCAAACGAGGAAAAAATTAAATTAAATAATACACATTTTGAAGTAAGATTCACGCAGAGCATATAAATTTCACGGAAAATCATAATACATTCACATAAAATACAATTTCGTATGGACAATGAAAAATCAAATGAAAGCATTATATACTCAAAACTTAGGATCAATTCTCACTCATATTGATACCAATTGAGATTTAAAAGGTGAAATCAAATCCAAAATTAAGGAAAATGAAAAATCAAAATTAAAAGAGAAAGCCACCATAGTAAGCGAAAAAAATTAATTGAATGGGAGAAGTTGAGGAACGATCGAAGATCAAAACTCAATTGAAGGGTACGATCGAATGCATCTTTTATAGTCAACCATGCTACTAGATAATTGAGAAGAGAATTAGAACATAAAAAATTACGTTTTTGCCCCTAGTATATAAAAATATGAACATATAACAGGTTTGATCAGAGCACCTAATATTACAAAATTCAACGGATAAAAATGATTTCCAGTTCTTAGGATAAGCTCTATTTTAACACCATTCAATATCTTCTTTTCTATCTCCGATCCTCTTCTCAAATAAATTTATATCATTCTTTTCTATCCCTTAATTCTATGGTAAAAAAAAATACCCAATCAAGATTTAGAACTTTGAAGTAAAATTTATATTGAGTAAGTATATATAGTATAATATTATAAATATAAATTTAGATAGTTATCATCATATTTTTTAAATATTAGCAAAGATCCCTCAATGTAGGTATATTATTGTATTTTCTAAATCATATTAACTAAAAATAAAAGAGAACATATACGAAATTGATGAACATCGTCTTGATATGGATGGCCAAATACATCTATAGGTCCTGACGTTGACAATTTTTGCAACCAAATCCCTATCCTTTGGGGATTTCAACTAGGTTATTATATTATACATATTTTTGTCATTTAAACAAAGTCACATGAGATCCACATGAGTGCAATACACTCGCGCTTATGTGGAAATAAATTGTGCTATTTAAATGCCATGTAGATGCCAACTAGGCAATTTCATTATTTCATTAATTTTTAATGAAAGAAAATTATAACTTTTTTCTCTTAAATATCAATTCTTTTGATATTCTTCTTCTTTTCCCTCTTTTTAGTAAATCTTTTTTATTAGATATAAGTGTAGATCTTCTTCTTCTCCTCTTCTCTTCGTCGTCAAATTAGGACGGAATGACAATTCTTATAGTCAAAATATCTTCTCTGGTCCACTCTCTTGAAGTCTTACTGAACGGCACTGGAATTCTTACCTCCTCAAAGAGAATCGGGATGGGACGATGAACTTGAATTCCGACGTGTCTTCTCCGGTCTACCTCGTCAAAGAGAATCAGGATGGGACGACGGACTTGAATTCCGACATGTCTTCCACCTCGTCAAAGAGAATCAGGACGGAACGACGGACTCGAATTTCGATATATCTTCTCCGCCTCGTGAAAGAGAATCAGGATCGAACGACGAACTCAACCCCCCGCCCCCGCCCAGATCTGAAATCCCGAATTCAAGACAGAACGATAGACTAGAACCCTCCGTACGCTCCTTCCAACTAATGGAACCCGACCTTCGGACGATTCTCCGGCGAAGCCGGATGAGATCAAGGCCAAGGCTTCTAGATCTAAGATCTCTAGGGGAGTTTGACGGAGGAGAAGGTCCGGGAACGACTCGAGAACTGGATTTGGACGAAATCTGCACGATCTTCTTTTTTTTCCTCCAGAATCTGGATTTGGACGACAACGGGGATGCCACTCAAATTTGAGTAAACCAAAAAAAAAATTGAAATAGAAAAAAAATCCAATTACAAGAGTGGTATGCGCACCTATGAGACTCATGTGCACGCGTTTTGCCATAGCAGAATTTTGTGTTTAAAAGACAAAAATATATATAGTACGAGAACCTATTTAAAATCCCCAAAGTATAGGTATATGGTTGCAAAAATCGTGAAAGTTCAAGACAAATATAATAATTTATTTTAAATATATTGTTTATGTACCATGTATTTTTATACTTATAGATTTATAATAATATATATAAAATTAAAAGCTATATCTTTGACATACACAATCTCTTATATATCACCATTTTTTTAATTATGACTTTTTTTTGTCGCTTTTATCTATAAGTATGACAGTTAGACCTGTCAAAACTTGACCTGACCCGTAAAACTAACCCGACCCTCCCGATGTTTTTTGGGTTTAAATCTGACCCTAAAATCAATGGGTCAAGAGTAACCCGAACCCGGTTGACCCGAAAAAAACTGGGTTGGGTGACCAACCCGTTGGGTTGACTGGGTCAACCCGATAAAGTATTATTTCAATTAAAAATTGAATATTTTATTATAAATTTTATATAAAATCATTATTTTATTATTATTAAACAATATTTTATATTAATATAATATTAATTATTTTAATAAATATAAAGATAAAATTTAACAAAATCGACGATTATGATCTGTTGGATCAACCCGAACCCGTAACAACCCGGTCCATATGAACCCGGAAATTTTATGACCGACCCGTGACCCGTTTTGACCCGAACGCGATTGACCCTAAACCGAACCCGATCCGCCCGACCCATTTGACAGGTCTAATGACAATTGAAAAGTATATAAAATATGTTTTTTATATAAAGATTTTTAACACCATGAAAGCCATTTACATAAAAACTATCCCTCACATTTCATAATATTTGTCGTTTTAGCCTTTTCTTGGTATAAAATATTTATCATTTAAGCTAATTTGTCCAGCCTTTTTTAATTATACACTTATTTAATTCAAAGAAATGGGTAATATTACAGTATATTCCCATAAACAATAATTAATATGGAGTAATTGCAAGAATAATTTTGTCCACTTTTAAAATTGCTTAAAAAATAGACTTAAACTAGTATCTACTCTCGTACTTTGTACGGGGTTTTCTTAAATAAAATATTAATAATAAAATATTTTTAAATATATTTATTATTCGAGAAAAATAATCATGTAAATACTTAAATATAAATTTTTGTTATAATATTCGAAAAATATCGTAATAAAATTAGGTAAGTTAAAATTTTGTGTTTGAGCAATTTGTTTCTCGTTGTATTGTAATATTTTTATTTCTAAAATTCATAAAATATGTATAAAGTAAATTATTTTACAAAATGTAAACTTTATAAAAAAAATGAATTTATAACAACACATTTTTTTTTGTCTTTTTAAAACAAACTCGTAGATTTTTGTTTAATTTTTTTTGGAAAGAACTCGTGTTTTGCCCTATGTGGTGGCCTTGCCCGTCTCTCTCCCTCTCTTACAAGCTCCAAATCAGAGTCCCCTCCTCTTGCGTGTCTCTGTGTCCGTCGACCCTCACACACCGTTCACCTTGCTCTCTCACTCGACCTTCACCCTTTCCCCCTCTCAATCCGGCGGCCCAGTGTTGAAGGCAAACGAAATTAAGGCTTCAGTCGCCTTAGAATGTCGAATTGGTCATTCAAGGCTAACTTCTGAATTGGTCATGATCCATCACGAATGTGATGAATTTGCTGATTATGGTGTCAATTTTTTATTGATCCATCCTTAGGGCTTCCTTTTTTTGTTTGAATTTGGTCTAGTTCCCTGTATGTTCTTTCATGCACTTGTTTCTAAATTTGAGGGAAATCTTAGGGTTTGGAATATTCTGCACTGCGATATGATTGTCGTTGTAAATTAGTTGAATGTTTAAGGAATATCCGACTTGCACAACCCAAACCTGTTTTGTGTAGCACAATTTTCGGTTTTCGTACTCTTAATCAGTCTTGCAAAGCTAGGGGCTTAAGTGAGAGCGGAAAAAAGATAGGAGAGGGAAGCTCAAGAGTTTTCTTTTTTCCGGCCTAATTTTTTGCGCAATTGCATTTTGAGAAGAATTGGGCATCTTACCGTTAAGGAAGGGTATTTTGGCTATTTGGAAATCAATTGAGCTGAATGCCCGAACTTGGGAATTAGTTTTAGATGCAGCCTGGTGGTAATGCACAGAAGGCGCATGTCGCCGGCAACCATGGTCGCAGCCCAGCATCTGCAGCAGCCTCTCCATCGTCGTCTTCTTCGGCAGCATCAGCTCCCAATATGGGGTTTGATTTGATTCAACAACAACAGCAGCAGCTTCATCAACAACAACAGCAGCTTCATCAACAACAACAACAGCAGCTTGGGGCTAGACAGGTAATACTTCTGTTATAAGCTGAGCCAGTTTGGGCATTTTTTTTTGCATATTATTGGCAGGTTATTGAATGGAGTATCTGTTAGAAATGGATTGAGCTGAATGCCTGAATCTTAACATGCCAGCTACTAGATTTAATGTGACTAAACTGAACTCTGTGGGCTGTAGTGATTGTTGTTGGTGTATAGTTTATGTTTTACTCTGGCCCCACCAACTTAGACTACTCCTATTTAGAAGAATTGCCAGTTAGTGCTTAACTATAAGCTTTCAACTGTTTGACTTTGTCTACAAAGGTGGTTTTTTAATACAAAATGACTTGCTTAGTGAAATCCTTTTCTGCTGCTGTTCTAGGTTTGGCATGTACAGCTTTACTCAGTTGATCTTGTGCCATTCAGACATTCAGTTAAAGCTCAGATGTTCAAAATTTAAATCACTCTTTATACCCTTCATACTATGGCTGACCTATTAACCAAAATAAGTTCAAAGTGCAAGTCTTTGTTTTTGTACCAATCTTGAATGGATTCGTAGCATTGATGTTTTCTCCTTTAGGCAATGATCTTGGGGAATTTAATAAATCTATTTCTAATTTCAAAACTGCGGCTATATAGAACACTCTTACTTTTGGGCTTTCTCTGAGTCGTCTGTTTATATCCTGATATGTTGCTTCATGAATATTTGATCATAGAAAAAAGTATGTTGTGTATTTAAGTTATATGCCATTCAGCTTCAAAATTTGAGAATGCGTAGGTTTCTTATACACAGGCATTTCAACATCAACTTCTCAGAAGGCAGGAAGGAAACGAAGCCTTTTTAGGGTTTCAAGCTGGAGGTCCTCAGGGACATATTGGAGGGGACAATTTCGTGTCATCTTCTGGCTCAGTTCAGTCATCTCAACAACCCAAAAAGTTTTTTGATTTGCCCCATCAACAAGGCTCTCCTCTATTACGGGAGGATGGTCAAAGCAAGGGTCATAGTCACGGTCACGGTCAACAAGCTTTGAATCCTGTCCACCAAGCTTATATGCAGTATGCTTTCCAGGCTGCACAGCAGAAAGCTGCACTGGGCATGCAATCACAGCAACATGCAAAATTGGAAATGGATCCTGCTTTAATGCAGGCAACTGATCAGGCCCAACCATCTATGGTGAAAAAACTACCTGAACCTAGTTCTCATGGTGAGAAGCAAATGCCATCTAACAACCCAACTTCTGTAAATAACATGAGGCCTATGCAAGTACCCCAGGTTCAGGAAAGCAGTCATAACGTCAGCCATAACCCAATGGCTATGGCAGCACAGCTGCAAGCATGGGCACTTGAGCGCAATATCGACCTTACTCAGCCTGCAAATGCAAATTTAGTTGCCCAACTTATTCCTCTGATGCAGTCTAGAATGATGATGCCACAGAAAACAAATGATAGTAATTCACAGGCTTCCATTGTCTCTGCTCAGCGACTGCAGGTCTCTTCTCCTGTAACCAGTGAAAGTTCTCCTTGTGCTAATTCGTCCACTGAAGTTCCAGGGCAGCCAGGTTCTTCTATAGCTAGGCAGGTGTTTTCACATGGTGGTAATTTGCTAATGCAACAGTTTCCTGGTCAGAGAAGAGACAGCCAAGGGCCTTCGAGTCAGTTGAGTTCTATGCAGACTCAAAAATCTCATGTGAACTTGAACCAAGGTTTGGACCAATCTTTGCATGGTAAAAATATGACTGGTCAGGAATCGATTCAGATGAAGCACCCCAAACTTGAAAATCAGACTTCTCTTTCAGTTAACGGGCCTAGTGATGGGGTCACAGGAAGCCATACCATGTCTCAAGCTGGGCCTGCAACCCAGATTTTACCTCAACGAACTGGTTTTTCTAAGCAACAAATGCATGTACTCAAGGCACAGATACTTGCATTTAGGCGTATAAAGGTTTGTAGCATGTGAACTTATTGATTTTTTGTCCTCTTATTCATATTTTTTCCCTACTATCCTCAAAAATTCTGACTG
The DNA here is from genome assembly GCA_964016875.1 of Fallopia convolvulus. NCBI lineage: Eukaryota > Viridiplantae > Streptophyta > Magnoliopsida > Caryophyllales > Polygonaceae > Fallopia > Fallopia convolvulus. The sequence continues at coordinate 36,979,559 of OZ024737.1, forward strand.
TTTATTGTTCCTGTTGGGTTTTCAACTGACAGAAAGGTGAAACCACTCTTCCTCCAGAATTGCTTCTTGCTATTACCCCCCCTCCTATTGAGCCTGATTTACCACCTGCTGGTATTAATGATGATCGATCTGGTAGAAGGATTGCTGATGAGAATGTAAGGCATGTGGAGTCTAATGATAATGAATCTCAACCTCTTCCAATTCCTACAAGGCCAAGCTTATCCAAAGAGGAAGCACTTATGGGTGATCAAAAGGCGAATGTGTTGACAAACCAGTCATCAGGAGCAACCACTGTGATGAGAGAGCCTCCACCAGTGCTACATTCTGGTAAGGAAGACCAACAAAATTTGGTGCTTCCTGTCAAGCCCGAGCCTGAAGCTGAACATGATGTGCAAAAAACCCTTAGTAGGAATGATGCAACGCTGGACAGGGGAAAGGCCATTGCCATGCCATCTGCTGCATCTGAGACAGAGCAACTTAGCAAACCCTTGCAAACGGGTGCCGCTCCTCAAAGTAAAGATGTTGGACATACCAGAAAGTATCATGGTCCGTTATTTGATTTTCCCATTTTCACTAGAAAGCACGATTCTTTAGGTTCAGCAATGATGACTAATGGCAGTAGCAATCTAACCTTGGCATATGATGTTAAAGATATTTTTAATGACGGAGGTAGTGAAGTAATTAATAAGAGAAGAGAAGAAAATTTGAAAAAGATAGGCTCTTTATTGGCCGTGAACTTAGATAGGAAAAGGATCAGACCAGATCTTGTTTTGCGACTGCAAATTGAAGAAAAGAAGCTAAAGCTTATAGGTCTCCAGGCACATTTAAGGGGTAAGATCAACCAGGAGCAACAAGAGATAATGGGAATGACTGACAGAGAGTATAGGAAGTTTGGTAAGCTATGTGAACGACAGCGCTTGGAACTTTCCAGACAAGTGCAGGCCTCGCAGAGAGCCTTTAGAGAAAAGCAGCTTAAGTCTATTTTCCAATGGCGTAAGAAGCTTCTGGAGGCTCATTGGGCTATCCGTGATGCAAGAACTGCTCGAAACCGAGGTGTTGCCAAGTATCACGAGAGAATGTTGAGAGAGTTTTCTAAGAGGAAAGATGATGATCGGAATAAAAGAATGGAGGCTTTGAAGAATAATGACATGGACAGATATAGGGAGATGCTGCTCGAGAAGCAAACTAGCGTTGCAGGTGATGGGGCAGAAAGATATGCCGTCCTTTCGACATTTTTGACTCAAACAGAAGAATATCTTCATAAATTGGGAAGCAAGATAACCACTTCCAAATGTCAGCAGGAGGTTGAGGAGGCTGCAGCTTCTGCTGCATCCGCTGCTCGTGCACAGGCATGGGCTCTTGTGAATTCTGAGTTGTACATTATATTTAGTAAGGTTTATAATTATTTCATCGATATCAAGTTGTTTCTTTATTGGATTTATTTTGTACTTTAGGGTCTGTCTGAAGATGAAATCAAGGTTGCTGCAGCTTGTGCTGGGGAAGAAGTAATGATAAGAAATCAATTCTCGGAAATGAATGCTCCCAAGGATAGTTCATCTGTCAACAAGTATGCTTTTCATTTTTCTCTATATAAAGTTACATATATTTTCATGCAATTTCATCAGATTCAAGTACAAATTTGAAGGAGTATAGAGACATTTTAATACGTGTCTCCGTTGCTGCATATCTGCAAATTCCAATTTGCTATTTCTAGGACTGAGATTTCATTTATTTATTTTCTTATGGTCTATTTTTTTTCAGTTTGGGGCGCATCCTCATGCTCATTGGCTTTTATACACTGCCTTTGAGATGGATTTAGTCCCTATAACAATTTTGGTGCATTCTAACTAAATTCAGTTATTATTGTCACATAGCTGAATTTCAGTTTTTCTTGGGTCTGTCGGGCGTACCCCCTTTCCCTTGGGCAGGGGTACCCCCATCTTGACTCCCCAGATTCCGCTGTAGCGGAGCCTCACTGGGTTAATGACGATAATGATTTTTTTTTTCAGTACTATGATTTCTTTTATTTCTGTTATTTGCATTCTCATTGTCTGCATATATAATTTCCATATTCTCGCTTCTTATTTTTAGGATCTTTCCCCTTTTTTTTATGTTCTGTAATGCGTTTCTTGCAATCAGAACTTCCTAGTTTTCTAGTTTTTAGGATTTTGCTTTGCTATTTAGTAGTATTAAAATTGCTAATTTTATTTTATCCACTTTCTCATTACATTATCCCTGATATGCAGCCAACTAAGTTGTTATTGTTGCATTTCATTAGTTGCTTATTTTTAGGAGTAGGCACCTTGGTTTGTAATTTGGCTTGTAAGTTTTTATTATCATCTACAGCTTGTAATTTGGAGGACTTGAAATTCATTACAGAACTATGTTTCCTCAATTGGCTAAATTGTGAGGTTCTTGCTTTCATTTTTCTCTCCCTATATTTTCATTGTTCAGTCTCTCACATTTTCTCTACTGTCTTCCAAAATAAAGTTAATTATTTTGCAGACTTTTGAGTGTCTTAAATTAATTTTGGTTTTACTTTCACCCTTCATCTGAAGATACCATAGCTTAATTAAAATTGCCTCAAGTCCCGAACATAAGAAGGATATTGGATTTGTATTTTCCAGTGTTTAAAAAGGCGTTGCCTAGGCGCGCCTGGGCCATGCCAGCGCCTGCATCAGGCAGGGCGAGGCCGCCTGCATAAGGCGGCCCCTAGGCGGCTCAGGCACACTAAGGCGGCCAGGCGAGCCTAGGCGACAGGCAATGCGCCTGATCCTGATTTGCTTGAAAAATAATGTTGACGATATAAAAAAAAGGATAGAATCTCAACAAATCAACTATATATCTTATCAATATATATTAATATCTTTTATTTTCCCAAATTGAAGTTATTGTGATATTTTTTTATATGCAATTATCTATTTTCAAAGATCTCAATATCCTTTCTTTTCAAAAAAAAAAAAGATCTCAATATCCTTTTATCTAACTATATAATCATACGTGTATCTTTTTCTCCTTACACAACTCCTCTTCTCTATCTTTTTCCATTGTTCAATACTTCATTTATTGTCTGGCTGTTGGACGTTTGAGACTTGGAGCTCCTGCTGCTGCAATACATAGGGGATATTGATCTTGACCTTCATTTAGAACTTTAAATTTAATAAAAACTTGGGTTTTTTTTCTTTAAAAATATGTTTTTATATCTTGCTTAACATTATTTTGTTTATATTTTATTATTTACCGAAAATTTATGTATAAGGCGAGCGCCTTCGCCTTAGAGGCGCGCCTAGGCGATCTGGATGGTCCATCGCCTAGGGTGTCGCCTTGCCTTTTTAAACACTGGTATTTTCTATGGTAGTAACTAGTAAGTTTTACTCTTATCTTTTAATTATGTAAGTTGCAAATTTGGTTTTGAATTGTTTGATATTTTAGTTTACTATCTGATAAATTATGTAAGTTGCATTCCCCCCAAGGGCCAAGACCCCGCCTGAGGCAGGATTATTCTGGGTTGTTTGTTGTCGTATCTCAATAAATTATTATAAAAACTCAAGTAAAATTGTCAACTCTTTGGATTACTATTACTGAGTCTTTTAGTTGATCATCTTTGTGTTATTTATATTGACTCTTTTTGACCCTAGGCATACTAACTTGACTAATGATCCCCTCTCAGAAAAATAAATAAATAGTGTTGAATAATGAATCCGTTACAAACCAGAGCTGATGACATCAAGAATTGAAAGCATAGTGACATCGTGTCATTATTATTGGTTAGATATTGTTTGATTGGTCTATTTTGATATGGCACCGACTTCTAAATTGTCATTCTCGCTACGGATATTGTTTTGCAAAGTGCATGTCTGCTCAGAAATTTATGGAAGCTTATTATGAATGTTTGCAGGTATTACACTCTTGCCCATGCTGTGAATGAGAAGGTTGTTAGGCAGCCTTCGATGTTGAGAGCTGGAACTTTACGAGAATACCAGCTTGTAGGTCACACTTACTGCTATGGAAGAAGATTGCTTGTGCGTGAAGTACTTTGAACTAATCGTGATGCAAATGTGCAGGTTGGATTGCAATGGATGCTTTCACTGTATAACAACAAACTGAATGGCATTTTGGCCGATGAAATGGGCCTTGGGAAGACTGTACAGGCAAGATTGCATCTACTGATCCTATTTTCAGCTGCCAAAAGAAGGGGCAAAAAACCAAGCCCAATAGTACCTTTTGTCTCCAAAGGATCATCAGAATGCCTAATAGCTTATAGTTTGATATTAGGGATCTAGTTGATTATTTGCTTATGTATAAATGAGAATACCTTCTATTGATATCTTCCTTACCATTTCTCATGATCTTCTCCACATGCAGGTGATGGCGTTGATTGCTTACTTAATGGAGTTCAAAGGGAACTACGGTCCCCATCTGATTATAGTTCCTAATGCTGTACTGGTTAACTGGAAGGTTGGCTAGCTCTTAGTTTATTTTTGCATTTTTGTTTTCTGCTTGAGTTTCTTTCCCGACTTTTTTATTAGTCTTGATTTCGATGGGATAAAAGTTTCACTCTGCTCCCATTCCTTTCAGAGTGAGTTGCACAGTTGGCTTCCTAGTGTGTCCTGCATCTATTATGTTGGTAATAAGGAACAACGATATAAATTGTTCGCTCAGGTAAGAGTTGTGAATTTGCACATTCTTATACTCGTCACTATTGTTCCTTACTGATCTTTTAAATTGATTTGTATGTATCACAGGAAGTTTGTGCAATGAAGTTCAATGTCTTAGTTACTACTTATGAGTTCATTATGTTTGACCGGTCAAAACTTTCAAAGGTTGATTGGAAGTACATTATAATTGATGAAGCTCAGAGAATGAAGGACAGAGAATCTGTTCTAGCCCGTGATCTTGATAGATACCGCTGTCAAAGGCGCCTTCTGTTAACTGGTACTCCTTTACAGGTCTGTTGACGCAAGAGACATGATAAAGTGAAGTAACTATTATATCATGATTTTCTGCATGTTTAGCCGTTCTTTTACATACAGCAATATCCATAGCTAAGTACTTGACTCCTAGTTGACCCATGTCATCTTTATATAGGCATGATGATGTATGAATAACCAATGTGGCGGAAGGAGTGGACATATATGACCAAATACTTAAAATGTTATTACAGCATCTATTTTTATCTTTTGAATGGGCTAGTCATCAAATTAGTGGGCGTGAGCTTCTATGCTTTTCTCAATTGTTCGCTTTTCAAAGCTTCTCTATCTGAGATCTTTTGACGGCTTCTATTCTTCTTTACAGAATGATCTGAAGGAACTCTGGTCACTACTGAATCTTCTCCTTCCTGAAGTGTTTGACAATCGCAAGGCATTCCATGATTGGTTTTCACAGCCCTTTCAGAAGGAAGGTCCTACACATAATGCTGAGGATGATTGGCTTGAGACAGAAAAGAAGGTTATTATTATCCATAGGCTACATCAGATTTTGGAGCCTTTTATGCTTAGACGTCGAGTTGAAGATGTGGAAGGTTCTCTACCGCCAAAGGTAATATAATATCACCCACTGGAGTACGCCAGACATTGTTCCCTGTCATGACTTGGCTAACTTCTTGCGGTCTTGTTTGACTGTAGGTCTCTTTTGTTTTAAAATGTAAGATGTCTCCTATGCAAGGTGCTATTTATGACTGGATCAAATCCACCGGCACCATTAGAGTTGATCCTGAAGATGAGGAGCGTAAGGTTCAAAAGAGTACACTTTACCAGGCTAGAGTATACAGAACATTGAATAATAGGTGTATGGAGCTTAGGAAAGTTTGCAATCATCCACTTCTTAATTACCCATATTACAGCAATTTCTCGAAGGATTTTCTTGTGCGATCATGTGGTAAGCTGTGGATTCTTGATCGAATCCTCATAAAACTTCAGAGGACAGGACATCGAGTACTTCTGTTCAGTACCATGACAAAACTTCTGGATATACTGGAGGAGTATTTGCAGTGGAGGCGCCTTGTATACAGAAGGATTGATGGGACTACTACCTTAGAGGATCGTGAGTCTGCCATTGTAGATTTCAATAGTCCTGGTTCTGACTGTTTCATCTTTCTACTGAGCATCCGTGCCGCTGGTCGTGGCTTAAACCTTCAGTCTGCTGATACTGTGATCATATATGACCCTGACCCGAACCCCAAGAATGAGGAACAAGCAGTTGCTAGGGCTCATCGAATTGGGCAAACTAGAGAAGTAAGAGTCCTTTACATGGAAGCTGTGGTTGATAAAATATCCAGCCATCAAAACACTGATGAGCTCAGGAGTGGAGGTTTGGTTGATTCTGAGGATGATCTTGCAGGGAAGGATCGCTACATCGGTTCAATTGAGAGTCTTATACGGAATAATATTCAACAGTATAAGATTGATATGGCAGATGAAGTGATTAATGCTGGACGGTTTGATCAAAGAACTACACACGAGGAGAGGCGGTTGACCCTCGAAACCATGTTGCATGATGAGGAAAGGTATCAGGAAACAGTTCATGATGTCCCCTCTCTGCAGGAGGTGAACCGAATGATTGCCCGAGGTGATGAGGAACTCGAACTGTTTGATCAAATGGACGAAGAGTTCGACTGGGAAGAGGACATGGTGAGGTACAATGAAGTGCCTAGGTGGCTTCAAGCTAGTACTAAGGAAGTCAATGCCACCATTGCTGCTCTGTCGAAGAAACCATCTAAATCTAAGGATATATTTACCAACACTACTCCCATGGAATCTGATCCTGCAACTGAGAGAAGTGGAAGGCGCAAAGGGAAAAGACCTATTTACACTGAGATGGATGATGACATTGGTGATTTGTCTGATACTAGCTCTGAAGAGAGAAACGGTGATGAGGAAGGGGAAGAGGACGGGGAAATTAAGGATTTTGAAGAGGAAGAGGAAGGTACACCTGCAGTTGATAAAGATCAGTCGGAAGAGGATGGTCCCGCTCTTGTTCATGAAGAACCTGGATCCTCATCTGACAGTCAAAGATTGCTACAGAAGGCATCCCCGTCGTCATCTTCTAAGAAGTTCACTTCACTATCTGCTTTAGATGCCAGGCCAAGTTCTCTTTCAAATAGACTGGTAGACGTCCATATATCGTATTTTGTGCCAGTGTTATGGAACTTATGAGTGTTATATTCTGATTACTATTTGTGTTTTGTGTTGCAGCCTGATGAATTAGAGGAAGGAGAAATTGCAGCATCTGGAGATTCTCACATGGATATCCAGCAGTCAGGAAGTTGGAACCACGAGCGTGAAGAGGGAGAAGATGAACAGGTAGTACAGCCCAAAATTAAACGAAAGCGTAGTATTAGGCTTCGGCCAAGGCCTGTTGGGGAAAGACAGGATGACATTTCTACCAATGATAAGCTATCTCTGCAATCACAGTTCCCATTTCAACCTGAGCCCAATAAGCAAGAGAGAATTGAATCATCTGCCAAAAACCGTCGTAGTTTACCTGCAAGAACAGGAAATGCGTCAAAACTGCAAGCTTCAGCGAAACTTACTAGAATGAATAGCTTACCTACTCCGAGCGAGGAACCAGAGGATGATTCTAGGGGAAGTGGGGATGGGAAAGCTGCTAGTGCAAGTACAAATTCTAATAATGGAACAAGGATGTCAGAGATCATTCAAAGAAGGGTATGTGATTTTGTCTGTTTGCTGCTCCTTTCTATATTTTGAGCTATTAATCTCTAAATGATATTTTCTCATATGGTCTCAATATGGTATGTGGTTATGTGCCTGTATATTCTGTAATTAATTAACTAGTAGTCTATTTTTTCAGTATCTTGCTGGATCTTTATTGAGCACACTCTGCTCAAAATTCGTTATGCAGTTTTCTAGTATTAAGGAAAAAAAATTCTTGCAGACATTGCAACAAAGCATCCCAATTCTCATTATAATAATTTATCTCTGTCAAATAAGTGGATTCTCCAGTTGTGTAGTCTTTGCATGCACACACTATGAAAGTGCTTGATTTCTTTTCCGAGCAAATTTAATCATCCCATTGGAATTGATCAGGTTAAAATATGATTGGTATTTCCTTTGGTTAATAAGCTTTAGCTACTTGCTCTTTGGTTTAAAAATAGGTTCATACATTAGCTGTTAGAACCACCTAACCACCTGGAATTTATACGTAAAGAGAAGTGGCTATATATTCTGATTTATGATTTATATATTTTTATATGTATAACCTTATGCTGTGTAGCTTACTTATCTATGCCTGTACATCATGGCGAGTTTCTCAATTTATTGTCATTTAATTGCTGATACAAATATATCAATGTCTGTTTGCTATCATAGAAAAGGCTATTTATTATGTGTGATTTTAATAGCGAAATTGGTGATTTGGATCTGCAGTGCAAGAATGTTCTTAACAAGCTCCAAAAGAAAATTGTAAAGGAAGGCCCTCAAATTGTTCCAATGTTAACAGACCTATGGAAGACAGGGTCAGGAAACCGTCTATTGGATTTAAGGAAGATTGACCAGCGAGTTGATGGATTTGAGTACCGCAGAGTGATGGACTTCATTTCTGACATACAGACAATGTTGAAAAGTGGTGTGCAATACTATGGCTTCTCTTATGAGGTATTACCGTATTAACTGCTGCTATGCCCAAAAGTCTCATTTGTTTCATCATACAAAAGTTATGTTGCTTCAATATTCCCCCCTTCTTGCAGGTGAGAATTGAAGCGAGGAAAGTGCATGATCTTTTCTTCGACATTTTGAATATTGCGTTTCCTGATACGGATTTCAGTCAAGCCAAAAATGCAGTGACGTTCTCGGGTCCCACATCCTCGGCTTCTGGGTCTGCTTCCTTGAGACCATCAGTCCCGGGGCGGAATAAGTTGGTGAATGAGGTCGAACGGGTGTCGCCCCGTGGGCTGAGCGAAGATACAAGAGGGAGAGTTCCGAAGGAATCAAGACTAGCAGAGGGCAATAACCGAGACCGAGACCAAGACGAGTCCCCCCATCCTGGGGAGTTGGTGGTATGCAAGAAGAAGAGGAAAGACAGGGATAACTCTGCAGTCAAGACAAGGTCGGGCCCTGTCTCGCCTCCTAGTGCGGGACGAAGCTTGAGGGTCCCACAAGGAGGTCCTATGGGGACCCAGAGGGAGGCCCAGCTGGGAGTTGATGGGCCGAGTGTTGGTTGGGCGAACCCGGTGAAGAGGTTGAGGACTGATGCTGGGAAGAGGAGACCTAGCCATCTGTGACTGACTCATCACATGAAATTCTGGATGCTTTCTTCAGTATGATGATGAACTGAGATATGGAAAATTTGATATTATGATTAAGGGCTGGGATGAACTGTAATGTAAAGAAGATCTGAATTTGGGGAGCTGATTGAAGTCTTAAACTCTTAATAGATTAGTGGGGATAGTTTGAGAATCATGTAGAAATTCAATTTATTTTAACCCCTTTCTAGGAGCACCTGTTATATGCCGTCAACTTTGCCTATAGGCAATCGCTCCCAAAGTCCCATTAATATATGGAGATTTGCTCTTAGTGTTGACTCTTTAGTTATTGTTCCTGGTTTCATATTCACTTTTATTTGAAATAGACTAGTCTTAATGTACTTGAGCTCTTAAATGAAATAATCAAGTATTCGCCTGTATCCCAAAGCTGATGTTTTGGATTGAGAATTGCAAAACTGCAACTGTGACTTGGAACTTCAAAAAGAGTTCTGTAAATGATGCTCGCAGCTTCCGCTGTAGAATCAATTTCACACAGTAATTTTATGTTACATTAGCTATGCAAGTGCAAGAACTCTAGTACTCGCAACGTTTTTATCTTCATACCAATTGATTTTGCTGTTTTACTAATTGAATACGGTTATAATAAACAATTACAACTTTAATTTTAGCATAAATAATTGATCATTAACTTGAATGAAATGTAGATGGAAGTAACTATGTAATTCAAAAGTAAATTTATTTACATAAATATCGACCTAAATGTGCACTTATTTTTCTTAGTGTTTAGGGGCACAACACATTTTCACATAATTTCAAGACCTAAAACATCAAATCTTCCAACTACCATCACCTCCTACAACATTCACAGCATCAAGAGCAGGAAGCAAACACATAACGAGTATCAGAAAAGTAAAATTTATTTACAATGACAAGGATGGAAATGGAGGGCATTCAAGAGGAGTTAAATTTCATCCCATTCAACCCTCCAAGTAATTCCCACCTGTTCCCAGTGTATTTTACAGTGGAATAGGTGTTTTATATTTTTTAACCACATCCAAAGGCATGATGTACAACAATACAATTAACAAACAGAACAACACAGGCCAGTTTTCATTTTCTGATGGTAAATTAATGAGGAATGAACCAATTTTCAAGGGTCTGCTTTCCCGGCCATTTCATCGTCGCTAGATGCATAGCCGTCCTCACTCAGCTCCTCATCACTGCTCTTCTCTTCAGTAGCAGCTCCTACGTGTTCAGGCCTCGCATACTTCTCACAGTATTCTACAAAAATAGGGAAAAACAAGTTACCATAAGACTCCAACCTCTAAACACAGCATTACAAGTAAACTTACAAGTTATAATGTCATTATAAGCATATTGTAAAATAAAAAATAATGTTTTGCTAAACAAACCCACATATTGCCTCACATAGACCCGGGGAAAAATATAATGTTAACATGGGTAGCATAGCACACTCTACCTTATATAAACTTATCTGAACACTTCTATATTTCTGATATAGGATACACAACCCACTAGTCCAAAAGAAAGGAATTCCTCAACCATTGTGGAGTTACAAGAAAGGCTTTCACGAATAGAAGTTGTTAAAGAAATGCGATTCTAAATAGCAAAAAGGAAGGAGACATGCATTGATAAATTATCAGGAAGTTGAAGCGATGACATGGGTTTGTAATCTTAGCACCAAAGATGGGTAGGTATCTCATGAGATATCTAATATAAAGTAATGAGTATTAATGTTAAGAAAATGTTTTCCTTGATGAAGAAAGATAAGGAACTTCCCATTAACACTATTAGAGTTCATATTCTTTCTACAATGTGCTAAAAGTGTTTTTCTTTTTCATGCTCTCGCCCAAGGGAAAACAACAGCAACAACAACGACAGCTCACTATACAGAACCTCAAGAGTTAGCATCCAGATAAGGTGAAATATAAGAACCAACTTTTTCAAATGAGCTCATTATACAAGAAGGGGCATGTCAAGGAGGAGAATTAGAACACCGGATGATTCCTTTCAACTCTAATGCTGAATAAAGACGTTGCAACTTGCAAACAGTAACAGGAAACATCTAATTCTGAAGCATCATCAAAGTTGAGTTGGTACCTTTAACTCTTTGTTCATACATAGCTCGATCACGCATCATTAGAGCTGCAGCCTCTCCATTTAGAGGGTCTGAAGGGTTAGGATACAAAAGAAGCTGTGGTAGGAACACCTCAAATACGTTTACTAGATCTGTAAAGCAAGGAAATGAGCATGTAAAATCAATGGACTATTCAGCAAAAAACATATAATGAAAGCTTAGCATTACCGAACATGGGGCTCCAAGTCTGATTAATGACGTCCAAGCATACCGATCCCGACCTGGGAAAATTTTAAATTTTAAATGATGCAAATAAATGTAAAACAACCAGCAGGACTTTTTCACTAAATTCATTGGCAAAACAAGCATTCTCTCAATGTTAAATGACTTACATTTCATCTACATTGGGATGGTACATCTTATTAATGAAACCAATTGATGGAGATTTATAGGGATAAGCATCTGGAAGCTCAACTCTTATCCTCCACACACCTCCTTGATAAGGACCTGCCACAACCAGTGTTGAATATATAGTCTAGTATCAAGTTTCAAACACTCTCACAGCTTTGAAAGATAGAAAGAGGCCACTATTATAGGGGTTAGCAAAGGTAAATTAATTCTCATCAATTGCAGGCGCCCCACAACACCTACTCTCTCGATTTGGAAGCAATCTACACTTGGTCATAAACCTCACTCTTTTTCTTTTAAACACTGCACCATGTGCACAAGGTAATATTGCAGATCAGATTGGGTTGTTTCAATGCAAAAAAAAGGCTGTATTTTGACCATTTAAACCAAAAAATAGTTTCAACCAAACACTTCCAGGATAGACCATCTTAATAAGGATAGGATAAATATCCTAGAGCTACAACTATATGAGAAAATTAATGACAGATGATAGGAACATGAATATATTAGCTCAAGCCCACCGGCATCAAAACAAACAAATTTCATTATGAAAAATTGCTAAATCAAGAAGCATAAACCAGAAATAGAAAATGCCCACAAAAACAGCTATAACAAGCAAGCTAGAGACTTTAATCATAGAGTATACCCCCAAAATAAAGGGAAGGAAAATTGGGCAAGACTTACTGTCATTTGGGCCATGGAATTCCACATAGAACTCGTGCATTCCATCATTGATCATCTCCACCTTGTAATCGCTCATCATCCTGACCCAACAAAGTTCAGAAAACAACTAATTAAGGAAATAAAAACACAAAACAAGAATTGAAGAAAGTCTCCAGAAAAAAAAATTGAAGGGTAATTAAATTAGGAGGTTCACAGTTTCATTAAGTCCATCTCTCGGCGCTTGCTTGGGGAAGACATGGTGGGTTGCAGAAAGCTGAGAAGATGAAGATTGTAAGCCTATTATTATGCAATGGAAGAAGAGGTGAAATTGGGGGGATTGGAGAGAGATAAAAAGGAGAAAGAAAGGGCAGAAGAAAGGGGAAGATTAGGAAGAGGGCCCCTTTTGCATTTAATGGAATATTATATTAATAATTCTGAGATGGCTTGCACTTTCAAGATTCCTCCCCCTTGTACACGTCTCCTTCTTTTCTGCAACAAAAATACAAATTTCTACTGCTGCAAAATCTTGTGTTTCATCATGTCATCATGATCATCAACCAAAACCTTCTATTTACCTAACAATCAGTACTGCCTTCATAATACTTGTACTTATCAATTTGGTCTAGTCATTTTTTTTCTATGGAAATGGTTCATTCTGATTTACTACTCCCTCCGTCCCTAAATGTTTGTCCTAAAAGAACATTTTCACACAAATTAAGGAGAAAAAAGAGAGGTAAAAGTAACCAATAGGGAGAGGAGAGATATTGTGATGTTGATGGAGAAAGATGGGAGAAAGAGAAGAAGAAAGGAAAAGACTAAAAAGGATATTGGGGTTGATTTTTGATTGGATAACATGGATAGAGAAATTTTGAATAAGGGTATTATTGTAAGAAAAATGTAGATATAAAAGGAAAGAAGGGGGAGGAGGACAAACATTTAGGAACAACGGAAATGAAAAGAGGACAAACATTTAGGGACGGAGAGAGTAGTACATATAATAAATTGAGTAGGTTGTATGTGTTTGTGGTTCTAAATGGGTTTACTTTATTTGTATTCTTTCATTAGCGAGTCGAGCAACTACAACAATCTATTACTAGTATTGATTAACATATTCTAACAAAATAAAAGTATTGATTAACATATTAGCTTTTGAATTATTAGTCATATTTGGGTTCACACAAGTGACAAGACTGTATTATTAGTTAGATTTTAGATTTGGCACCAAGCCACCAAAACCCAAAAAAAAATTAGACGTCAATACCCCAGTAATGCACTAATGGAGTAGATACATCAATGATGATTAAAAAAAAAAGTAGATCCTTAGCTCTTACTATAGATATAAGACATGAATAAATTTCTAATACATACATGACAGTTGCAATCCATTACACGTTATTAGGAAAGATATTAGAAAAGATTTTAATAATGAGAAAGTCAAGAAAGTTTAGCGGTAAAATATTGCGTTCTGATTTTTACTACATGTTATCGGAGCTAGACCCTTTTTTTTCCACCGTCGTTCAACCTAGGATTGCACCGCCTCTCTACGGTGATCGCCGCATTCTTCTCGTCGACGGAAATTTTGTGCTTCCGCTGCAGTCACGGCCAAGGATAAGGGCGCATTTGGTTGTACAAATGCCAGATTTCAAAATTTGCACACAACAATACAAGGCCACATTTGGTTGTAAACAATAAAAACGAAAATAGATACAAAATAAATCTAACTAGTACAAGAATGGACTTACAAATCACTATAATAGTATGATTCATTTACCTATTGGCTATATCGTAGGTGTGTCACAAACAAAAATGAAATTTCCAATTCATGACATCGACTAAATTAAATTTGTTTCATTTGTGTATTCATTCCAAAAGATTGGAATCACCGTAATGTCACGGGCTCACGGCACGTTTGATCCTTTTGATCCGAGCCTTGCTAAATTTTATATGCATTGTTAGGGATTTGCGATTTAACATATGCACTCGAATTTTATCCAGAGCGTATCATGTTCTAAACACGGCATTTGAGGAGAACGTAGACTCCTGTGCAATCGCCACGTATCAGTTAGATACTTAGATAATCATCCATTAATTAATTGCACCTTACTAATTCTATAAGCAAAGCAGCGAGCTATTCTTCTACGATTCATACATTATTAAATCTCGTTCAAAAAAGTACACAAATCATAATTTAATGATCAAACGTTTTAAAAAAAGTTGTAAGTTATGTTAGATGGAAAATATTTTAATAGATCTATACATTTCGAAATGCCGATTATAATATTGCTCAAGAATCTTATCCTGGGTATTCATTTCTGCATTGATCTTGGAATTTTTCTTAATAATATATTATATAATATTGTGGATGAATGATCTTTTGAATATTCGAGATTATCCAAATTACTTTCTCTCTCTCTCTCTCTCTCTATCCTCTTTATTTAATTATTTTTTGGTTGCTTGCTTGCTTGAAGACATTCTCATCTTCTTCTTCGTAGCAACTCAAGTTGATTGATTATAAATTTATAATGTTTAACTATCTAAGAGTAGACTAAATTTATTGAGATGCATGTGCCATTTAATTACATAGGTTACAAATTGATATAAACATTGATACATAACCAAAAGAGTGATGATTTTGAAGCTAAGATTATCACATTGTTCAAACCATGATTTTTTATACTTTCATGAACATGAAAGTATAAAACTATATATGAATGATCACTTGCAAAAAAGTACTATATTTTTAACAAAAAGTTTATAACAATTTACATGTATGTGTCATGTGTGTATATCAAGGCCTCAAGGGCCATGATCTAATCCTTAGATTTCAGTTCGATCAATCAACCTTTGTTTTTTTTTTAGGGTCAAGGTCAATCAACATTTGTAACAGTATGACGAGTAGGTTATTTTCAAAAAATATTTGATCTACAACTTTGTTTGGACTTTATGACTGCATCTTTTCATTGATCACTTTTCTCTTTTCAACTCGTTTTTTTTTTGTTCTAGAGGTGCATCCTTCCCTTTCTTCTGGGTCACAAAATTTTGTAAGATTCCACAAAAGCTTGAATCGACAAAAGCAATTGTGTAAGTTTTTGGTAATGAGGGAACTTCAGGTGAAATTCCTGTATTCCAGAGATGGTAATGGTCACAACCACATTTTTTTTTTAACTAGTATAATATTGACCTACCTATAGAAGCAAACTTAACCCATAACCAAAAAACTATCCAACCCCTAATACAACTCAAATCCATAGCAACCCAAGCTTTACTAACCTAATTCAACTCAAAATGCATTTAATACAGTACCTGCCTATAGAAAGCACTGCATACTTTAACAATAAATATACCTTGTTACATAATTCTAATGATAAGGTACGCCTGTACTAGACAAGTTATTATATGTCCAATAGAAGATAGGAATACTGCCAACAACAAAGAGCAAAGAAGTTATTGAAGAGAGAGTAGGAGATAACCACAACCATATCAATATAAGCTGCTTATCCAAGGGGGGCTCACTTGAAAGGTATTTGTCACCAAACTCAAAGATTCCTTCACAACAAGAATCATTCACCCAAAGAAAGAGAAGAAACCCACTTTACAAATCAACTACCCTCAAAACATAATTTCACAACTAGTTAGGATGCTAATAGAGGAAAGTCTCTTTCGGTAATTTGACAGGAGTCTCACACCAGGATGATTAATCCGAATGAGTTTTCTTAAAACAATTTAAATTGCAAAAATCACCTACACCATCAGAACATGCTAGAGGGAACTTGTACATGGATTAAAATGGCTTTCTATAAGTGATGCATATACTACTAGATATCCAATGTTTTCATATAAATATAGCATCAACTAATTTCGTAGAGGATTTAGAAACAACCATTCGTATGATCGCACCATCATCATCTATCTCATGTCTGTGTTCTATAATAAATACAGAATAATATCTGCAAACAGTTACTACAGTAACTATTGAAGGGTCTTTTGCTCCCCCATGTCTATAAACTCCAAAAAGGTGGAGAAAGTTTAATCTAACTAAACAAGGTAGAAGGACATTGTAATGAGAAAACAACTTGCTGTTTAAGAACGCAAGACTAAGAACCCAGCATTATCTTGGAGAAATCTACTGAGGATACCCAAGTGGAACATGTTTTTTTATAATCACTCATGTTGACACAACCAAACTTGTACCAAAATCCAGAGATGCATTAGCTCAAGAAAGCAAGATATAAGGAGAAAAAAGACGAAGAAAAAAGGATCTGTACATGACATCGAATTTGCAATAGGAATATAAAAGAAACAGCAATCACTAAACCTTAATTTTACTTTGGTGTGGTTTTCTTTCAACTTTTCACAAAATAACACTTACTTGTGGTTACAGGAACTGCATCCCTTAACTTCTTTCACCATCAAGCTTTAAACTTGTTTTTTCCAATCTTGACCCGCCATATTATATAAAAGCTGGCTGCAAGAGCTTCAGCAATGACAACTGAGCCAGGAGACTACTAGTTATTTCCTGCAGAAGTAGATCTTATCAGGATGACTGCATCTGAAGCAAGCTCCACCGGTTGAGTACTAAGAAGAAACTAAAGATTAAAAGCAGCATGTAGAAGTATCCTCCTTGTTGGTCTAAGAATTGACAAGCCTTCGGTTTAAAGCAACAATAAACAGTATTCAGAAGAGCTGCTACAGTTGTTGGGTGGGGTCTTCAAATATCATTTCCTGCGATATACAAAGAAGAAAGAAGCATAAGCTGGCTTTAGCATCAGCGAGCATCAAATAGGTATTTCATCATGATTAATAGAACTAGTTTGGGAGGGCAAGTGTACTTGCAGCAGTGGAAACATGCAAAGAGACTCTAAGAATAATCTCTGTTCTAAATAGCATACATATGAAGAGAAAGATGTTGTAAGTGCAAACCTTGTCACAAACAGGGCAGGAAACACTTCTTTCCATCCACTCAAGAATGCATGAGAGATGAAATTCATGCTCACATTTCGTGACCATTTTAGGGTTTTCTGCATCATACGCTGTCAAAAAAGACAGTTTAACAAGTTTTAAGCCTCTTGACAGGAAGGAAAATGCATAAATTAGAAACTAATGGTCAGTCATTGGAAGAAAAAGAGTATTCCAGGATGAAGTCTTCAGAAACCAAATGAAAAGAACTCAAACCTTCAAAACAGATGGGGCAGCAATCCTCCTCTTCACTAGCTAATTCGTTCAGCTCAGTCGACTTCAACTTTTCACTTTCAGACTTTGTTGGCGAGGCAAGCAAAATGTCTGCAAGAGTCATCCTGCCTGATTTATTGGTGTCATCTTGTGATGCTAAAGTGCCTAAACCATCAGCCCCGGCGTGAAGTGATTTATTAGATCTAGGTGATTGTTCACCGGCACCAGATATAGCTGCTTGGTTTCCTAGAGTGCCCAGAGGAGACTGGGGACGCCCAAAAAGTACATTGAAAGGAATAGGTGCAGGAGGTGGTCGGAAAGTGTCGGGACTTGACGTATCCAAATTCAACCTGACAAGGAGCCCACCAGGAAGCCCATGGGCTGAACGATTGTAAGAACGTACTGCCCCCTGCTCTTCCAAAGATGGTGGGCACTGCACAAATTTTCAGATCTTAAGAATGTAAAATCTGTAAAGGAAAAATTGACAATGGAGAGTATTCAAATAAAAGAGAAGGTGTGTGAATTTTATACGCTGCAATTGATGTTTTGTTTATGAGAAGAAACAAAATGCATTTCAATAGCTGCAATGCTTTGCACAGGTACCATTTCTTTTTTTTGAGGTCCTGTACTGCACGGCCCAGTACAGGTATAAACATACAACTAGATGCAGCTATGTGCAATCAGTTATTGACAAATACCCGGACAAATTCAAAGTATTAGCTTGCCTGTATAATTGCATATATAAGTGCAGTCATGGTACCAAAATCTTAAGAGAAGTTAAAATAGTTAGCTTCTAGCTGTCAACAATAAGATTGACATCTCCAGCACTAGAATGGATTCATATGTCAAAACTAATGTTAATAAAACTATCATAATAACTGCTCTGTGACATTTTTTTCAATGTTCATCAGTCTGTTTCTGATATTTATTAGACCACAATGTACCAGTGTACTGCTCTCAAGGAACATTTAAAAGTGATAAAAGCAACATGCACTGCGCATATGCATCCTCAGAAATTTCGAGTCTTGATAACTACAATGAAGCTAAAGATTTCTGAGTCAAGCTAATTTGTGGGTTACCAAGACTCAGAAATATTGCATGAGCTAAATATCAGTTCTGCATATGCACTTGAACAAGCAATGCAATTTTTCATTCAGCATAGAGAGCAAGAAAGTATCAACTACTCTCTGAACCAGCTTCAAACTTAAGATCGACATTACGTTGACAACGGTTTTACACAGGAGAGGCAGCTATAAATTTCAATACTGTTACGAAATGAAAAGGAGAAATTACATAGTAATATAGAGGTGTTCCCTGCAACTGAGCTTTCCTGGAAGAGCAACAGCAGCCTCCCATGTTCACTAAATTGTCATCAACCAAAATAACACTAGGTCATGTCACACCATCCCTGTCATTCAGCATTGAGTGAGATCACCGAAAAGCGAGAACAAACACTGAACAAAATGAACTATGCAGCACGGACGAAAAAAAAGGCAAAAGATTGTTTATAGAAATAAAATGATAGTTAAGGAGAATAACAAATAATCAAAGTCATTTACATAAAAGGGTCAATAATATATAACAGAAAACACAAACAACTGGACACATGGCAATAAATTGAGCTCAAGTCTCCAAAAAGGATTCTAAGTTACTGTAGAGTGTTTGCAAAATTAACATTAATAACTACAGATGTAAAGCTGTTTTTCTGCAACTGTTTGTTGACCTCCGAAAAAGTCATTCAAAGATCAAGTAAGGAACAACATATAAGAACCTTGTTAAGATACATAACAAAAAATGTGTCACGTAAACTGGATAACAATTAGCAAGAATAGTTCCAGACATCAGAAAAGATTGAAAAACACAAATAAAGGCCCAAAAGGTAGAGACATAGTTAGCATCCTCTAATCATGGAAAATAAGTGTAGAAATGCCATTCTCCCCTCACATTGAAGTCTCTCACCTCTATACAGTATTAACAATGCCAGACAATCAAATAGTGAGCAGCCAACAAGGTATATTTGACCATCTTGTGTACATACTACATAGGGAAGCCCAACGACAAACAAGTGAACGTCATTTTTCATGTTGAAACTACATACTGCTTCTTAACATGGAAAGGAACATTCAAGGCAAATAAATGATAGGACTGGCTGACTGACTGATTTCACCATAGGAGATTCTAACGTGGACTAGTGGAACCAACTAAATATTAGACTCAGTCTTACTATTAACTACCTTATTGAGTTCCAGACTTGTATGAGACATTAATAGATTAGAGATTATTATTAAGATGTTCACAACTTTTCATTGGATATAAAGCCAGTGACCAAAACTTGTCACATTTTGAACACCTCACAGATGACCCAGTCTTCTCATACATTCATCATGGTTGACTCAAACTCATTCCATGTTTAAGTACTTGCCCTCAATTAATACCATTTTTCAATTTGAACTATGACAAACCACTCCACATAACATCCTTTTTCTTACCCGTATTGCACAAGGTGAAACCAGACAAACTAGTAACATCCACGTTTCATATCCGTCATATTTATATATTCATTTTTCTACACGAAGCCCCCAAATCTTCAAGCAGACATGCCAAATCCCCCACCAACCCACAAATTACAATTAATAAACCACTGGCTTAAGATATCCACCCTAAAGTTTTGATTCAGCTCATGCAATATTTAAAACAACCAAGTGAGTGACGAACTCCAACAAGTTCAGAATAATTTAAGCCATCAACACCAAAAAGGGAAGCAGACCTAATCATACCCTGTCCAGGTGACAAAATCAAATACGTAGGCAACTCAAACTAGCCAGACCACAGTTTAGCAACATAAATCACATAAATCAGTATAATAAACACGAAAATAACAAAATCAGCCAAAAGGAAAACGCCGCCGAACACGAAATTCGTTTCACATCATCACATGCGACTGAAAATCTCACAATCAGGGAACGGAAACACCTTAACAAACAGAAAGAGAAGAAGAAGAACAGCAAAAAAATAAAGAAGAAGAAGAAAAGAACAGCGTAAATTCCACTCACTAGACGAGCTGAAAGACGGAAGCAACAAAATCAAAATTGAACTGAAATAATCCAAAATTAGCTGGCGCACAGAAAGAAGGATGAAAGGAAGAAAAACGAGAATCGAGCAACCACAAAAATGAAGAAGTGAATGAAACGAATTGCAGTTACCTCTGGGAGGAGAGAGAATGAGTGAGAGAGAGCGGTGGGGGAGGAAGAGAGAGCGAGCAGGGGATTGATGAACTAGGAGAATTTCAGGATTTTGGGGAAAGGGATTTTATTTTATTTTACTTTTCGGATTTCCGAATTTCTTTATTTGTATTTTTTTTCTGGAGAAACGAAGCTGGGCGGGCATACAAATGATACAAGCATTAATACTACAGTATAGTCTAGCAAATGTATTACGGAGTAGTGTGGTAAACTGTGGGGCCTTCATTTTTATCCAGGAGTTTTTTTTGGTGAAGACCGGAGCTTTTTTTTAATATTATAAGATAAATATTAGATTTTTTTTATGAGGAAAGAATTAGGCATAGGCATAAATCGGGAAGATTTAGCCTACAATATCCTTTCAGATGAGAATACTCGATTCTAATTGAGTCTTCACTTGATCGAAAGAAAAAGAATATCGAATTTTAATGATACAATCAGTCGTATAGTTACAAGAACGAGGCACATGTTTAAATTCTACTACCTCAAACGAATGTAAAAATGCAAGTGAATCAGCCACCACCATGTGTATAGTCCAAGGGTAGCTAAAACTAGTTGAGACAAGCTAGCGAGGTCGAGGAGGGAAAGTTTATTGGGAACAAGCTAGCAGAATTCTGCTATCAAAAACCGCTTCCACTAATCGACAAGCTCGTTGCCCAAAAAAAACAGAAATTTAATACTTTCCCCTCTGAACAAAACGCTTTAACTCTAAAATTTCCGATAATGTCAAATAGATGCTAACTTTTATTTTCAATTCAACCTCTCATTCAAGCATTCGGCATACAAGTACAAATAATCCAAATGCACATAATATTCAACCTAAAACAAATCCATAGAGAGTAGACTTGACTACTTGAGTGGTAGGTCTCACATCCTAAAATTTCTAACTCATAGCTTTATTCATCCTACAAATTTTTTTAAAAATGTTTCAGGTAATTTAAAATTTTAATATACTTATAGTCTAGTGTCACACTAGACTATATGTATATTAAAATCATGTAATTAATATTGTCACAGTATAAGCACATCACTCAACTACATTTATACAATATTCTGACATTAGAATAATAGAGTAGAATCATTGGACTCTTTGGTATCCAAGCAACAACCTCGGTTTATTTAATCAAATATTAATATCTCTCTTCTTAATTAATTAGTATTTGGTAATTGAAATTATAATATCAGGGTTAAGGAAGCATGTGGTCGGAGGAAAGGGATCTTGGATGCACATTTCCTTGCAAAAGAAAATGAACTTCTCCCGTTAAACCCTTCAAAATTTAATGTCACCATTCGATTATAAGCCAATTGTTTGATATGATTTTATTTCCAATCTTTATAAAATTTGTTTTTCGGTCTTAACTAAATGATGTCCCACTTCGCACAGGTAGACTCAATGTATAATTTTAATTTTGAAAATAATTTTATTTATTTTACCTATTTATATAATTAAAAAATAATTTAATAGTGAAAATAACTTTTACAAAATAACACTATTAACCCGTTGATCAACCTAAATCTGCAAGTGAACCTGCCATAACCCTATCCGTTTTAACCGGTAACACTATTTATCCGAACCCATAATTAATCTGAACCCGAAATAACCAAACTCAAACCCGGTCTAACCCACCCAATTGACAAGTCTACTTTAAGGGAATAAAATCATTTTAGTATTTAGGTTTATGTATACAAAATTGTAAAATGCTTATTCTAATAATTATATATACTCATGGAAATTTCACAGCCTAAGAACAACGAAACTTAAGTACTTGCAACGAATAGCATATGAATCGGGCGTATCGAGTTAGATAACGAATAAATATCTTCAAATCAGGTGAATTAAAAGAAATTAAATTTCCCTGAAGTAAAAAACGGAAGAATTAGGGGACAATTTTTTATTTTTTTAAATTTCAATTCAAGTTGGGCCTATGGGCTCGGGTGTTCAGCCCAGTGTGACAATCTTAGTGATCCAATGGAATGGGTCAATCTATCGTTTACACTTTACAATGTGAATTTGATTGCGTTTCGATCCTCTCTCCAAAGCTCACCTTCAAGTAATATTGCCGGCCTTGTTCTATAGTCAATAACTTGATTAAATCGAATTGGTTTGTCCCTTTTGTTCTTGGTTTTAATTTTGAAAAATCTGAAAAAATGCTCTAAGACGCCCCGTAAGGGATGCCTCATAATCCTTACTGTTGGATACTGGTACCATGGGAACAGACACTGTTACCATGGGTACAGTACCGATCGTTCCCTTGTGTTTTGATAATGACAAACTCTAAGAGATTTGATGGGTTGTATGTTTCCATAGTAATTTCAGGTAATACAAAAGTATGGAAGCAGGAATGAGTTGACGCTGATGTGAGGGAACAACGTCTGCGCTTGAGGGAACAGCAGCATCTGCGCCTGGACAAATTCTAAATAAGGAAAGCGCGTCCTTTCAACTTTGGAAGATTTGATTCTCGAAGATTTGACAGCTGAAATAGTTGGTTATTAGAAGATAATCTCTAAAGATAAAATCGGAATCATATCTCACCAAATTGGGAGTAGCTTGTGATGCAAGGAGAAGATTTCTAGGTTAAGGAAAGATCTCATGGAATATTATATTACGAATCAGTTTGTAGAAGATATTTTGGTTGGAAAAATATTATTTCGTGGCAAGGAAATAATATTATATCAGATCCAAGTCTCATCTATAAATAAGAGTTCAGTTTAGGTTTTCAATTGACCGATCTCGACCGATCTCCATTGCTATCGAGCAGCAGAGCATTCAAGTGCCATTGAAGCTTCGTCAAGGTGTTAAGTAAGTTGTTACTAGGGTTTTTAGGTCTTCTTAGATTATTATCTTTACGTGCTTAGGCTGAGAAGTTAGGGTTTGATAGATCTAGGGTCTAAAGATTAGACTAGATTATCTTGGAGTCCATACTTGCCTTTGTAGCTCGTGAAAGAATTAATAATATAAGAAGTCATTTGAAATCCTCTAAGGAGGTAGTGGTTTTACTCGTTCAACTAGTTGGTTGATCGAGGTTTCCACTCTAAGAGGTCGTGTCAAATTGTTACCTGCATAACTGTATTTATTTCCGCTGCCCAGTTCACTGTTCCCGTGGGAACAGTGTCTGTATTACTAACACACTCGTTCCAACAATTGGTATCAGAGCAGGTTTGCTCTATATAGTGTGTTCATTGCAGGTTAACAAAATGAGTTCCAACACTCACTATGATGTTGGTATCAACAACAACAAGCCACCTTTGCTGAAGGCTGGAGAATACCAACACTGGAAGATTCTGTTCGCTTACTAGATTCGAAGCAATGATTATCAGACATGGTGTACCATTGAAGATGGCGACAATGAGGTTCCCGCTGCTAAGAAAGACAACAAGAAGGATTGGGGACCCACTTAATACCAAGGGATGGAGAAGAACTTCAAGGCAAGAATGTATCTAATGGATGCCCTTGGAAGTGAAGACATGCGGAAGGTTGTTAATGTCAAGGATGCCAAGAGCATGTGTGCTGCAATCGAGCAGATGCATGTAGGAAGCGAGGATCTTCACAAGAGTCATCTTCATGACGCCAAACAAGACTTCTTCAACTTCGAAATGAAAGAAGATGAAACTGTCTCAGCCTATCAATCAAGGTTTGAGACACTGGTTAGCCGGTTGAATGCTCTAGGAGTTGATGAAAAAATCATCGACCACGAAGAGAGAATTCTTAGGGTCATCAATGGTCTTCACCCCAAGTATGCCTATACAAGGGGTTTGCTCAAGGAAAATCCCTTAACAAAGGTCTCAACTATGCATGAGGTGTTTGGGAAAATTAAAGACTATGAGAAATATCATATCAATGTCGAACCTGGCAATACTTCAAGCAAGGGAATAGCTTTAAAGATTGAGAAGGCATATGATAATGTCAAAGCTGAGAAGGAAGAGTATGAAGATGACAATGATGAAGAAACAACCATCATTACTCGAGCCATGCGAAATCTCTACAACAAAGGAAAGGCTCGAGGCAGTCGTGATTGTGGGAACAGTAGAGATAGAGGAGACTTCAAGGATATAACATGTTACAAGTGTCAGGAGAAGGGGCACTATGCAAAGTATTGTTCCCGAGGTAACGATTCTGAAAAAGACAAAAAGGAGGTTTGTGTTGCAGCATGGGACAACGACTCTGAAGATGAACCTGAGTCTTGGACAACTTCAAACATGTGTGCCATGACCATCCAAACGAAGACAGTCGACCAAGAGGTAAACCATGAACAATTTCTTGATACTCTTGATTCTAGTAGTAGATCTGATCTTGTTAAACTTCTGAAAAGAATGTATGATGAAAATCTAGGTTTACAAGATGACTTGAATAATGCTGAGGAACATTGTTATAATCTGAAAAAGAAAATGGTTGTTCCCACTGAAGGTGTTACTGTTCCCTGTAAGACTTGTGGTCCCTTGAGAGAAGAAATTGACTCTCTCCGAGAGGTTAACAATTTTCTTAGATCTGATTTACTGGAAGTTGAGATAGAAAGAGAAAAACTTTTAAAGGAAAACGAGAAAAATGAAACGAATTTTTGTCCCTCTAAACATGGAATAGGTTATGTCTCAGGAGATGATGAGCCTACACCTAATGTTCCTGTTCCACAAATGATAGAAAATAGGGATAAAGAAATTCAAAATCTTAGGGAAAAGAATTCTCACCTAGAACAGAGGCTTAAAATCTTAGAAAGTGGAAATAGTTGGAAAAGGGATTGGTACACTGGTCAAACGGCTCACAAAATCTTTATAAAGCAATCTTTAGGTAATGAACCAAAAGACTTGAATGTTGACCGTGTTAAGGAGAGAAGGCTTCAAAAACCTCACCCTAAGTACTATCTTGCCATGTACTATCAATTCTGTAGGCAGTGTGGCAAGAAAGGTCATGATCACACTAAGTGTAAGAAGGCCCAAATCTATCAAAACTATCAGAAAAATCAAGGGAACAAGTCTTACAACCAGAATGGTAACAGTAGTCAAAACAAGAAAAGAAATAATCGTCACCACTGGGAAGGGAACAGTAACCGCCAAAAACAGAACTCATACTCTCCACCTGTTCAAGAAAATAGTTTTGTTTCAAGAAGTGTTAAGAAAAATCATGAAAAACAAAGTCAAACAATGATGTTAATCTAAATGAATACTTTGTTGCTAGTCCTCAGGAACATAAACGTTTTTATCCTAACCGACCCAAAAAGGCAATGCTTGCTTGGGTCGTGAAGCCTTGAATTGCTCTTTTGCAGGATGAAGTGAGGGGGAACGACAAGTGGTATGTAGAGAACTTGTTTCCATACCACGTGACAAGAAACAACAAGAATCTATCCTCACTTCATAAAAAGCACTAGAGGAAGCATTTCCTTTGGTGAAAAACGACAAGGAGCAATTACAAGAACAAGCAAAGCTGAACTAAGTGATCACATCAAGGTAAGAAAGGTAAGGCTGGTCAATAATCTTGGTTATAATCATATGAATGTTGCATAGATCTGGTCCCAGGGGAACAACAAAAATGTTTTCTCAAGAGAGCGTATTGTGGAGAATAAAAGGATCCAGAGGATAATATTGAGATGATGATGAGACCAGTGAACCATTGGATGCTTTCGGCACTGGGAACAATACTGCAAACTTTGGATGTAACATGAGTAGTTCCCAGGGAAACAATGATGATATTGTTGATACCACAAAAGTTCTTGACAATGTTCGTGACATTTTAACTAATCCCACTTCAAATCCCGAAGAAGCGCTTGGTGCCACTCCAACAAAGGACTTCGTGACCTATGTTGGAGGGAAACCATGCGTTCGGGGGGAAGAGGCGGGATTAGAGTCAATTGATGTCATGAAAATTCAAGTCAAGAACTATCAACAAGAAGCAATGAAAACCACCACAATTGAGGGCTATAAGGTGGAATGAAGCTTTCAAAGGAAAGAAGATGGAACGACAACTTGTGTCGTTGTTACCGAAGGAACAATCCCAGAAGGAACAATCCAGGTAAGTATTTCTAATCTTATTCTTGATTTCTATTGTGATTAGCTCTTTGTTCCATAGAATTGCATGCATCCATGAGAGTCTTTAGATTTATCTATGTTAGGTTGAAAACCAAGATGACAGAAAATCCTATGAGCATTTGAGGATGCTCATTGGAACAATTACCTTGAACTTGCAAGTCCCGGTCCATTATTCCTTCAATGATTGGCTAAGATGATCAAAACTATATAGGGAACGATGATTTCAGTTGCTTACTTTTCTGATTATGATGTCTTATGGTGACATGCTTGGTGAAGTGCACATCCTTTCATGATTACATGCATGTAATTTCAAAAAATGTCATGGAACAGTAGCATAAGCATAAAAGCACTTCTTTTTAGCCCAAAACGACCAACTTGATCTATGTTATCCCTCATTATAAGCTGATATGATAATTGGTCGTACAACCGTCCTAATCCATGGTCCAAGTAAACGTTTCCTATGAGCTTGATTATTTTTATACCCCCCAACGAGACTCAATTACTTGGACTACTAAATGTTCCCTGCCATGGTTTGTTTGTTTGGATATGCTATTTTTGTCTTCTGACCCCCTTGCTATCCAAACCAGCCTTTTCATTCCATTCATGATGACGAGGAAGGGAACGATGATTCTCAAAGTTCAAAAAAAAGGAGAAAAGGGAATGTGGTTTGAAGGCGGAATAAAAGAAATTGAGTGGCTAAGCATGCGCCAAAAGAAAAGAAAAGAAAAGAAAGAAAAGAAAAAATGAAAGAAAAGTGATCTTCAAAGATTCTTGGTCAAAGAAGTTAAAGGGAATAAGGGAACAATAACAGAAAAGAGCCAAATGAAGTCATAGTTAATTGAGAAGTTGGATATGATTTTGGAGATGCTAATGAAGGATGATGAGAATAAGAAACCATGACTCAAAATCATGAATGGATCCCTCTTTCTTCCCTTAGCCGTCATTTCCTCCACTAAAAGGTTTTCTTTTAATGTTTTTGGTGTTTTTGCTTACTGTTCTCGTGACTACCTATGATCTTATTTTGCTATGTGTCTGTGACGGTTATGTAATCTTTGCCCAAAATGCTATAATGACAACTTTATGACGATGAGTTTAAATTCTGTGCATTATTCCATTAGTATGGTATTTTGATCATTTGATGATGCCAAAAGGGGGAAGTATGGAAAATTGCAGAGATGCGCTTGTTTATAGGTTCAAAAAACGGTTCTCTAGGGAACGGTTCAAAAGCTGAGGGGGAACAACATCACTTGGTTGTTCGTATGGTAAAGTCCGATTAAGGGGGAACATTTGTTTGTTTTATACACATGGTGTGTCTGTTTATCAACTTCATAGATGATAGGGCAATT
Source organism: Fallopia convolvulus (assembly GCA_964016875.1). Taxonomy (NCBI): domain Eukaryota; kingdom Viridiplantae; phylum Streptophyta; class Magnoliopsida; order Caryophyllales; family Polygonaceae; genus Fallopia; species Fallopia convolvulus. The sequence goes on from OZ024737.1 coordinate 37,007,720, forward strand.
TTGTGGTATTAGTTTGTCATCATCAAAAAGGGGGAAATTGTTGGATACTGGTACCATGGGAACAGACATTGTTACCATGGGTACAATACCGATCGTTCCCTTGTGTTTTGATAATGACAAACTCTAAGAGATTTGATGGGTTGTATGTTTCCATAGTAATTTCAAGTAATACAAAAGTATGAAAGCAGGAATGAGTTGACGCTGATGTGAGGGAACAACGTGTTGTACTCTTCTACCCATTCATCAAAGTCCATGAGTCCGCCTTGCACTTCGATGGGTCGAATGGGACTCGGAGGCTCTATCTTGACTTCCCTCAATTGCGAGGTAATGTCATGCACAGTCTTATCCCCTCGTTGAGTCTTATCCTCAAACTTAACAACATATACCAACAAAGCAAACAAGGACATGAACAAAAACGAAGCAAAACTACAAATAAATACAAATATACGTTGAAGATTGTTGGTTTTCGTGGTTGTCTACTAACCAAATAGGGTTTGCATGCAATCGTTTTAATATGTTTGCTTTATCTTGTTGAAGGGAAGTCGATCCTTGTAGATCCAATGGATAATCAAGGCATGACGAGTAGACCCATTTAAGGGTAGTCTCGTAGGTGTAGGCCATGAAGGCAATCACCATCGACCCCTTAAACATGTTAAGTAATTTTGACTTGGATATAAGACTACGAGTCGAATGATTAGATCAATCTTTCCTTCAACGTATATTGCCCCTATTCCATGCCAAGGGTTGTGCAATACCATTGTGGGACAAAACGTAATTAAATAAACCAATGGAGTGTTGGCAAGACACAACCATTGAAGACAAGCGTACCTTGTTCGAGTCCATCGATTCCTCTTCTCTCTTCACTTGAACGAAGTCGCCTTCCATAGACGTTTGGGGTTCGTCCTTCACTTGAACATACTGCCCATCCAACGTCTCTTGAGGTTCCTTCCTTGATGTAGAAGATCCATCCATGATGCCCACGAAGTGCTTGAACCACTTGTGAATTCCCACTCAAAACACGACTAGTCTTCTCGACTTTGTGTGTTTAATTCTCACCGATTTCTTTGAACTAAAGGACTGATTTTCTTGTGTATTCCTTACCATCAAATGGCCGACATTTTGCCCTTATATAGGCGTCCCAAATCTGTCCAAAAACTGCCAAGACCGGCGGTTACAAAACGGTTACACTATTGAGTGGATGAGAGTGATTTTAGGGAGTTTGTTATAACTTCCCTTCCCTCTCTCCTTGTCATCATTTGGGGCGTCTAGATACTTCCCCCCTTGGACTCCAAATGCTTATCCAATTCAGCAAAGGAGAGGCCCATCAAGGAGTCCAAAAATCCATCCAAAAAGGCCCATGTACACGGCCCAAAGGCAAGGCCAACAACCCATGCCATGCGCGTGCATGTGCGGCCCACCAGGCGCGCCCCTTGGGCCGGCCACCAGCCTCACCACCTAGCTAGCATAGCTAGGTGCCAAGCTAGGTCACCTAGGAGTGTCACTACCCCTTAGCTCCATGAGCTAGCTTATAGTGAGTTGAGCTGGCGTGAGCTAGTGTGAGCTAGGTTGAGCTGAATTTCTAGCTAGTTGAGCTAACTTGAGCTAGTGTGAGCTACATTGAGCTTCCATATGCTACTTCCTAGCTACATGAGCTTCTTATAAAGCATGCACAATGAGTCTTGAGCTTGTCGAAGCTCCTAGAGTTCACTCTAAGCTAGTATGAAGCTTGCAAACTTCTTTCTAGCATATTTAACTATGTGCCAAGCTAAACTTAAGCTTTGGTTCTTGCTTAAAGCATCTACCAAGCTAAGAGAAGCTTCCTAATTCATCTTAGAACATGCACAAAGTTATAACACTCAATGTATAAGCTCAAAACCATACCTTAGCCTCACAATTCATGCTCGAAGCCTCGGACACGTGCCATAGGCGCGCCGAGAGCTCCACCGCAACCTCGCAACCGAGTCCCTAGCTCCACCGTGCCATCGCACCACCTAGGCGCGCCCTTGCAGCCTCGAGATGAACCTCAAGCTCACTCATAGGCGCGCCCCACACAATGCCGAGCCTTGAACCTCAAGTTCGAGGTCCAAGCCGAGCCCCGCGCTTGCCCCGCGCTGTTGCACCGAGCGACGCCTACGCCAAGGCGCACCTTTGCCATGCAACGGTGCACACGAGGTTCCTTGTCTCGGATGTGGCACACGTTTTTCCTATTGGATCTTATGATAACAATTGTTCATGGAAAGTCATATATGTCAACACACCATGTCGACATTCCCAATATGAATCTAAACCTCAACATGCTCTACTAGGGATTTGATGACTTGACACAAATCACCAACACAACGTCTGCGCTTGAGGGAACAACAACATCTGCGCTTGGACAGATTCTAAATAAGGAAAGCGCGTCCTTTCAACTTTGGAAGATTTGATTCTCGAAGATTTGACAGCTGGAATAGTTGGTTATTAGAAGATAATCTCTAAAGATAAAACCGGAATCATATCTCACCAAATTGGGAGTAGCTTGTGATGCAAGGAGAATATTTCTAGGTTAAGGAAAGATCTCATGGAATATTATATTACGAATCAGTTTGTAGAAGATATTTTGGTTGGAAAAATATTATTTCGTGGCAAGGAAATAATATTATATCAGATCCAAGTCTCTTTTATAAATAAGAGTTCAGTTTAGGTTTTCAATTGACCGATCTCGACCGATCTCCATTGCTATCGAGCAGCAGAGCATTCAAGTGCCATTGAAGCTTCGTCAAGGTGTTAAGTAAGTTGTTACTAGGGTTTTTAGGTCTTCTTAGATTATTATCTTTACGTGCTTAGGCTGAGAAGTTAGGGTTTGATAGATCTAGGGTCTAGAGATTAGACTAGATTATCTTGGAGTCCATACTTGCCTTTGTAGCTCGTGAAAGAATTAATAATATAAGAAGTCATTTGAAATCCTCTAAGGAGGTATCTTGGTTTAGAGATTAGACTAGATTATCTTGGTTTTACTCGTTCAACTAGTTGGTTGATCGAGGTTTCCACTCTAAGAGGTCATGTCAAATTGTTACCTGCATAACTGTATTTATTTCCGCTACCCAGTTCACTGTTCCCGTGGGAACAGTGTCTGTATTACTAACACACTCGTTCCAACACTTACCTAATAAAAAAATTTTGATAAAACTGATCGACTGCCAACCCAGTCAAAAGTCATAACCGACTTGATATAAGTTTGAAGTCTACTCTTTTGCCTTGAGATAGGCTTGCTAAAACTCAATTAATGGAGTAAATGATACCGTGCACAACACGTTTTGTTGCATAAGACTGTTTGCTGAGAAGGGAACAAGACTCACTACTCAATTTGCAAGTGAACACCTGGTTAGGCACTTAGACCTTTCGTAGGAATTCTTCTTGAACTTTATTTGAAGCAATTTGATAGAGCAAATACGGATTTTACTCACAATTTTCGTCACATGCTTATAACATACATTTGTACGTATGTCCTACGTATTTATGTAAGATGAATCTCTGTTGAAGAAGCGATTAGAATTAATCACTTTTTCATTATTCATGACTTAGATTGATTACAGCAGTCAGCAGTAACAAAAATTCTGATCGATCGATGATGGGGTGGTTTTAGAATTTCTTTTGTGAGCCTTAATTAAAAAAGTTTTCAAACTTAAACGCTATCCGCTAGGTGAAGTGAAAATTTGAAATCATGCATGGACTCAAAATTATATATTACTCGGAGTAGGGACCGAATTTTGGTATATACAAATCATGGACTGAATTTTTGACATCAAAAAATTTAGGTTCTGTTTGGTTGTAATTCATGAAAACGTAAACGGAATGAAATGAATTTAGTTTATCTTCGTATAATCATGATACATTGGCAGAAAAAATCAACTAGCTTATTTTGCACAACCTCTTATGACTTATCTATTGTAAAAAGGGGGTTTGCTTCACCTCAATCATTCTTCTATCAAATTGGTGGGTAATTAATTGGTGGAATCACTACCTTCTATCTCATTTTTATAATAGACAAGTTCTTCGATGATTATTTTGTAAATGTATTATGATACGAAAAATGGTTTAGATTCATTTTGTTTCCGTTTTCATTTACATTTCCATACGTCACAACAAACCAAACGGGACCTTAATCGATTGATGCTCCAAAACGTTATGGATTAATGAGAATATGCCGACGTGTCAAATTGGTTATATATAGTACTCCCTTTGTCTCGGTTTGTTTGTCCAAAAGGACGATTTTTGTGATTATTAAGAGGGTGTAAAGTATTATTGATAATTGAGAAAGTGAGTAAAAGATGAGATTGGTTGGGAGTATGTTTGTAACTTTATAGGGATAAAGGTGTAAAGTAGTATTGGTAATTGAGAAAGTGGGTAAAAATTGATATTAGATAAGGGTAATAATATAAGAAATATATATATATATATAACCGAAAAGTAAACAAATAAAAAGGGACGTCCGAAAAAAAAAACTGGCCAAATAAATGGGGACAGAGAAGTACATGATAAAGTGTGACCTGAATGCATTTGGTATATATATACAAATGATGAAATACAATCTCCATTAAGCTCAATATTTTAACACGATTTTTTTTGTACTTCGGCATAAATTTTATTACTTGTTTAGGTGCATGAAACAAAAGTTTGGCAAGAAATGCATGCATGATTGTATATGCTGAATCAAATAAGGTTTATTTACATTTACTACAAAATAATTAACTTCAATATGACATTGAAGTATAAATTAGTCTTTCTCAATACTAAAAGAATCTAGCTAAACGCACGTCTAATTAAGCCTATGTTAATAAAAAAAATTTGAGGATTTTATCTTTTGAACTCCCAAGTGTCATGGGTCATGAGATTATCATTTCTGACTTCGATCTCAATTAGAACCAGTAGAGAAAAAGAAAGAAAATAACTTCTTACTTATAATTATAACATACTATATAATATGCATACATATTGAAATTGGACCAATATGGGATTTTTTGCTCCCAATCATCTCAAAATAGTTTTTCCATAGATGAAATCTTTGGTGCTAGCTTTTGAGATCTGGATGTGAATAAGATTCTAATCCAAAATATTTAAGAGGTATCTAGAAGAATTGACTTCATGCTGAAAGTATATGTAACCCTAATTGAATTGGATTCAACTCCACTTTGCCTCTATTACTTCACCTCGTCTACAACCTCCTACATCAATCACCATGGTGTCATCTTTGCTTGAAGGCAAAACCCTGCAACAATTCCTTCTTGGAGCCTACATATTAAAGAACCAAACAATATTCACAATTAGACTTTTCAATTGATCGAGTCAGGTTTTAAATTCGAGATGTTTATGAATTTGATAATCTAGGGTTAAAGTGTTCAACTAAGACTCTGGTGGACAATTACGCTAGATATAGGTTTTACAATTGCTTATGTACTTTACATTTAGATTTGACTTCTGATCTATAAAGCTAAGATCATTTATGGTTTGGACAATTTTGAGTTGAATGCTAGCACTAAGATATTCGAGACTAGCTACCTCTAAAATTGTACAATCACCCTGGTGTTTAGCTTCATATATCAAATTACAAGAAATGTACTCACAAACTAACCAAAGACCAGAACTCTCGCAAAATTAACCAAAAAAAACTCTCGTAATAAATCAATGGAAGTTGGATAGTTACGTACCTTATCCCACAAATGTGGATCCGGTTTCTTGTAAACCTCAATATTAAGAATTGTTTTAGGATCCGCCATATCCCACCAACACCAAGGCTGGGAAACATTGTGCAACGCATAACGGGTAGTAGTGATACTAGCCTTAGCATTCATCTCAGCATCGTGGAAGAAGTACACGTAGGGCTTCTGACAAGGGTGGCGTACAAGTGGCCTAGTGTTAAATGAAAATGCTCCATCATCGTCCTTACTAAACCAATCCAAGAACGTCCGAGAGGGCTTCTCGATCTCTGTTGGGAGAACGATGCCACGAGTTATTTGCACCGAGTATCCCCAGGAGACTGAGACCGTCCAGTTTCTTGAGTTGTCGTAGCAAATGGATAGTTGCATTAGGGATGCGGAGTCGAGAGTTGCGGGTTTGGAGAGCCTTTGCAAGGACTCTTGACGGGTGATCGAAGGGAAGATCGGCTCGACGATGTCTAGATGGTGGAGGGAGAGTAGGGGTGTAATTGGATGCGCCGAGAGGATACCAAATAGATTGCCTAAGATGTCAAACTGGATCAAGAACGTATGTAAGAGACTTATGTTAGAGATACGTGTAGCAATTAAGTTAATTAACTAGTTTAATTATTGATAAACTCACCAAACATAGTGCTTTAATTATATTAATTCATCCATTTAATTGTAATTTGTAAATCTATTTTATGTCTTTAATTGTATTGTTCGTAATATTCATCCATTGTAAATCTATTTTATGAAGACATATATGATGCACAATGATAATAAAATTAATTAAATAATGAAGCTAAACATATGCGATGATGTTTTTTGTGTGGGGGTAAAGATGTTCTAAAATTTGAAATAATTAAGTCAAATGGAAAGTTATAATTTAGCCTCTAAAATAAAATTATGATCCGGTTAATGGTCCAAGCTATAGTTAATTATTCTAAAACACACCCTAAAAAGATATGGTCAGGTTGGTTGACATTATGCACCAAAATCTAACTTTAGGTTGAGATAACAATCTGAATCTATCTATCTAGTTTGAGATACGGAGTACCAAGAAGAAATCGAGGGATGAAGAAATAACCCACCTGGTGAAAACCGGGTTCTTTGGTAAGAGGCACACCAAGCTCCGTCAAACAAGCGTGGATCCGGTCATCCGACCCGTATAACCCACCATACTTCTGGATACACCGATCCTGCATTTTCTCAAGCTCCATAGCCAACGGGTAACTCACGGCGAACCCGCCTCCCCCATACGCCATCCCGTACGAGAAATGGATATTCTGCACATGCGTCTCCGAATTCGACCCGATGTAGTACATCTGGGTATGATCATACTTGTTCAAAACCCGGATCAAATTATCCGGAAAGAAGACCGTGTCGTCGTCCCCCATCACGAACCACCTGACGCCGTCGAGACCCATCCGGGCCATCTCGGACACAATCCGGGTCATCCTCAGCCCGGACCGGGCCCCCCACTGGTTCGTGTACACGAACCGGGACGTGTCCTCCGAGACCTTCAAAACCGGGTACCCGGTGTCGTTGGAGTCCGACTTGGTTGGCTCCTTGTCGAGCCAAACGAAGCCCCGAGTCTGGTGGGGCCGCCACCAGAACTTGAGGTAGGGCTTCCGCCGCTCCCATTGGTCGGCGCTCGAGCCGATACCGAAAACCACGTGCTTGAGGGATGTGGCCGTTAGGTTTGGGGCTTGAAACGACGTCGTCGTCGCCGTGTTGTGGTTGGTTGAATGGTGGCCGTTGGATGATGAGGAGGAGTGAATCCTGGAAAGTGGGCTGTTGAGGAGGTATATGAAGTAGTCGGACATGTAGAAGAAGGTGACGAGGAGGAGGAGGGAGACACATATGAGGTGTAGAGTTTTGTGCTTGGTTTTGGCCATGGCTTTTGCTATGGCAGCTTGTTGTTTCTTCATGGTTGATTTGTTTAGTTTGGATTGAGGAAGGGAGGGAATAATATGTAACGGATTATTGTGGGAGAGAGAATGTAAATGATTTGGTAGATTTGATTTGATTTGCATATGGGCTTTGGTTAGTTTTATTAATAAAGGGAAAATGGACGGTAATAAAAGTGAGTTTAGTAGATAGGACTCTATATAGTTGCGGAATGATTTGTAACAAAAAAATTAGATGTGATAGTACCTAACTTTAACAAATAACAATCCGAGAAATCGTTATCGAAAAAAAAAAAACAATCCGAGCAATCAAATTCAAAACGAATAACTAGCTAATCATCTTTTATCGAAGTTTATTAATTTTTCTAAATATTGAATGTACACTACATATAAAAAATTAGATGTGATAGGCCCCCGTTGAGTTCACGTGAATGGGGATTAATTTAGCAGGAGGTCCCGTGTTCGAATCACATCGTGTGCAAAATTTTCTTATGTCATTGGCAACCATGCATCATGATTCATGAATATAAATTAGTCATCGATCCGTATGGATAAACATCCAAGATTTTCGAACTCGGACAATTGTGTGCCAAATTTCCTTAGGCCACCGGCAGCCACGAACAACGAACATAAATTACTTATAGATTCATCCTGTCTCTGACCTCATAAAAAAAAAAATTAGCTTGTTTTGAGTTTTATAACAAAAAAAACCTTTGAGAAAATTTTAATAATATAATGATTGAAGAAAATAGAGGGAAAAAAAACTATTAAATGAATTGTATTTTGAAATATGGTGGAAAGATAATAATAATAATAAAAGATAGGATAATAATATGTTGGAGGGAGAAGATTGAAGTAGTGAACAACTAGTCACCTGAACAAATCGGTCCACGAGGGCCTTGAGACTTCAAAGCTATTGTTTTGGTTTTATATTTTATTTTTTGTTTCGGTCTTTGTTTTTACCTCGTCTTTGTCTTTTGGTTGTCATGTTTTCTATCTGTGTTCTAGGGTCTCATCAGGTCTTTTTGTCGCTCGTGTTTGAGGTAAGCCAGGGGTGCCCCATCTTGACCCACAAATTTCTCGTAAGGGAAGTTCCACTAGGTAAACATTGTTACTGAAATGTTTTAATTTTTTTTTTATTTACAAAACTGAAAAAAGTTTTAATTAGGTAAGGAAAAATCAAACTTAAGGGTATTGTGCGAACTTTTAGAAAAACTCGAAGATACCATGCAGAATATTTTTTTAGGACACCATCCGAAAAAGTGAAAAATTCAGGGGCACCAAACATAATTTCCATAGAACTAGATTACAACTAGCACGTTCCAATAACATTTTATATGAAAAATTGAAGGACACTTCAATCTTAATTCTCTGATATGGTAGTGTATAGATAGATCATAGATATATGTAACGAACCCGAAATCAGCGAGGCTGAAGTCTTCATTCTCTGATATGGTAATCGAGTTCTTTTACAACCCCGGAGCATTCTGTAGACCCCGATAATAATTTTGCAACACACGGAGTATATGTCAATAGTCATCCTTTGAAATACACTAGGGTTTAAGAAAACTCGCCCAATCTCTCTTTTCCATCGCACCTCTCTCGCACACCCCGCCACCACTAGATCGACTAACCACGCAATTAATCTCATCAAAGGTCCACGCAGACATCGTTCTCAGCTCACAATTGGTACTTTTTTATCCCGATTTTAGTCGTTCTGTTTTTTTAAGCTCTCTCGAAAATTGACATTCAAGATGAAACGGCTTTATCATTTACTCGGGTAATTCTAGCTTTAGATTTACATATATATCTTAGCTTTCAAAATTCAGTGCAAATTATATATTGAAATTGTTTCAGGTTTCAAGTGTGAACTTTCCATCCCCAGATGTGAAGGGAAACTAAAGTAAAGAGAAGATTGAAAGCTAGAGGAATGGGCCGAGCAGGAAAACAACGAGCTAGAGAGCAGAGAGAAAAGAGGCTACAAGAGATCTCTCTCCTAAGAACGATTCCTTATTCTGATCATCAGCGGTATGCTGACTAGTTAGATAATGTGGGAGCTAAAATTTGTTTGCTACATTTAAATTGATAAATTGGACCCCAATTGTAGGTGGTGGATCAGTGAAACCATTGCTGTAGTGACTGGGAGTAACAGGGGAATCGGTTTTGAGATTGCCCGACAACTTGCAACTCATGGGGTTACTGTGGTTTTAACAGCCAGGGATTGTAACATTGGTCTTGAGGCTGCAAAAGTAATGCAGGAAGCTAATCTGAATGTCCACTTTCATCAGTTGGACATCACTGATTCTGTGTCTGTTAGGGACTTTGCTCTGTGGATACTGGACACTTATGGCGGTATAGATATTTTGGTAAGTATTATCTTTTGTGTTGAGCTTACATCTAAGTTGTCATAGCAATGAACCACTGCATTTTCTCCTACTATCACTTTTGCTGTTTTTATATTATTTGCACCACATTTCGCCTGTGTTTATGTTTACTGGTTCAAATGACCTAACTGATTTGTATGAATGCAATAGCTTGCAGGACTTGACATCTTACTTCTTTTCTTTTCATTTTAGTGAGACACCTAAATGACCTAACTGATTTCATGGATAATTTATAGTATAACATGTTTGCATAACCACTTTTTATTGATTGAAGATAAAGAGAACAAACACGTGCAAGACTACCAATTTAGTAATTTACTATGCCTCCATGGTTTGGTCATGCATATTGTTCTTGTACAGGTGAATAATGCAGGCGTAAATTATAATGTTGGGTCAGAGAATTCCGTTCAACTTGCTGAGCAGGTTATCACCACAAACTATTTTGGTACCAAGAATGTAACTGAAGCTATGATTCCTTTAATGAAACCTTCTCCTTCTGGTGCTCGTATAGTTAATGTGAGCTCAAGGCTGGGCAGACTAAATGGCAGAAGGAATGTAAGTATTTATCACTTTTTGCTCTAGTGATAACTGTTTATCCTATCATTTTATAATGCAAAATTGGATAATTTTTGTTCTGTTATATGTCTCCTTTAAAGGGCAGTGGGATTTGTTCTCTACATTGATCTATGATGTTTGACCTACTTATTCAGGTTTTATAATCTATATTGCTCCACTACATTAATCAAGTGACACGAGATTTGGTATTTAGTCAAAATTCCGCTCCATCTAAATGAAATCTTCATAGAGATTATATACCTGAAACCACAGATATCTTCTTGACTGTTCTTGCTTAATTACTATGGTTTCTCTTTCACAACTGTAATGTGTTTTGTGAGCTCAATAACAGAAGTACGGCACCGAAATATTTTCTACGTTACTTGAGATTACTTCACGTCTTCACCCTAGAGATGATAGAAGAGGAAATTTGTATTTCAGTTTTACATAGCCAGTCTACTTTTTTTGTATGTGTCAGAGTATTGGAGATGCCATGTTGAGGGAACAGCTCAGCAATATAGACACCCTAAACGAGGTGCACATTGATAATGCCGTCAATTCGTTTATTTCCCAAGTGAAGGATGGTAGCTGGGAATCAGGTGGATGGCCACAAACATTCACTGACTACTCTGTCTCAAAGCTTGCTGTGAATTGCTACACAAGGATGGTTGCGAAAAACCTATCCAAATCCAATACACCTGAAGGTCATCATAGGATCTACATAAACTGTTACTGCCCCGGGTGGGTGAAGACTGCCATGACTGGTTGGGCTGGAAACATTTCGGCTGAGGAAGCAGCGGACACTGGAGTCTGGCTTGCCTTGCTTCCTCACCCTACAAATGGTAAATTCTTCGCTGAGAGACGTGAGATTAACTTTTAATAAAAAATTCTGCTCAATACTTGCTTTACTTTGCCTGCTTTGCTAGTGCAATAACATCCTTTGATATATTCTTATTTCAACTTGTACAAGAGTCTTAAATGCATATTAATACCTCTTACAGCTAACTAATCCATCACCCTATTTGTTACCTACCATCAATGTAATACTCCTATAGCATGCTCTAATCTTCTTCCATTCCTTTTTCAACCATCGCTCGATCTTAGTGCTCGAGCAATGTCATCTCTTCCAAACAACCCGTCTTCATGTGGGGCTCATCCGAGGCAAACGTTCCCTTTACTCGTGATTCAGGCTCTCAATTCCTGAGGTAAGAGGCCTCAGAGAGCAGTCTTTGGATAGTCTATGGAAAAGGCAATCCACAATTGGGACATTTTAATCCATTAGATACTTCTAAACTTCTTTACTCTCGCGAACGGATGGTAAAGATTTTATAGACAGAGCGGAGATTACAAGCAACATATATCATCAAAGGATATATATGTAAGATACAAAACAACTATCCCAAAAGAGCTCCTAAGCATAACCGATTACCTAGTTTAGCTCACATGCTTAGCATATCCTTGTGCTCATGCATACTGTAGATTGAGTTTTTTTTTTATTTTAAAAATTCTACAAAACAAGTTGTTTTTTTAAATATTGAAATAAAAACAAGGTGTTTTTTTAATATTGAAGTAAACAATTTGACCCTTGATATATGTATTTAATAACTCAAATCCACATGAGGTTGAGTTGACAATTTCCATAAAAGTTTCATTTTTAATAAAATATTTGCATTTTCCACAGTTCGAAGACCAATACTACCAATTTCCATAAAAGGGCACAAATTCAGCCAAATCGACTTTGTTGATTGCCTTGTTCACTCCTTTGTCGTGATCAAGTAAGGGAGATCTAGATAATGAATAACCAATGAATGACGAACCATAAAATTTAATTTTCAAATTATGAAAAAGATGAAAGTAATGACTATGTGAATGAAATAACAAAAGTGTTAATATTGATATGGAAAATATTTCCTTATTAATCAAATAATAAATAATCTATCGTTTATTAAATTAAGACTCTAGATTATTTTTATTTCAACATAAGTTAAATAACAAATAATTTATCATTTATTAGTTTAAGATTCTACTATTCTAGTATTAGTCAAATAATAAATAATTTATTATTTTACTTCTCTATTACTAGCAAGAAAGAGACGGCTATCTAAACACGCTAGGACCATGATTAAGTAATTCTAATCACATGCTGGCCAAAAAAACAAGTGATGTTATTCACGTCGCTTATTTGCCGCAATTTCCCTAGGATTACAATGGGCGGATTCGAGGGTAACCGATTCTCATTATCATTTAGGATTTTATTCTCCATTTTCGTACTCATATTTTTTTGTGAGAAATGGAAACCTTTCCCGTCCTCATTCCTGTTATGCCCTTGTCCTCCAATGGGCACGAGGATTCTCCATCGCCATTCAATTCTTCTATGTAGAATACTTATAGATTTTTCCATTGAAATTCTTATATAATTATAATGTATTTTTTTATGTAAAATTTAATTTATTATTTATAATTTTAAACAAAAATTTCATTATAAAAAATGCAATTGACATAAAATTAAAAATGATACAAATCGACCATATTAAACTCATACATTATCTCTATGGATTCTCCTCAAACTTACCAAAGAGGATTTCCCATTAATATTCCCAATGAGAACAAAAATGGGACGAATAATAGGTCGGGGACACGGTCCAAATCTTCTACTTTTTTGGTCATTGCCACCCCAGTTCAGCGGAGAGCTTTGTTCCATCAAACGCCTACGTCTGGAGTTCGAGTCTCACGAGGGTCCTTTTATTTTTGGGTGGGATCTACTCTCTCAATAAGTTCATTTTTCCTTCACTGAGAGTCGAACTCTCGACCTCAGAGAAGGGAAGCGTAGCCCCTCCCACTACACTCCATGCTCGTTGGTACGAATAATAGGTTAGGGACACGGTCCAAATCTTCTACCCTCTTATGTACTCCTTCTATACTCCCTTGTTTTAATTGGTTACAAGGTTATTTTTAATAATTTATTAATATTTAAGCTTTTTTATATAATTTAAAATTTTATCACCCAATTACATCTTAGAGAAAATATAGGAGAGAGTATATTTAAGAGTAGAAAATTTTATTTGGGACATCTATCCCTACCCATTCTACAAAGCCATTTGGAAAATTATTTATCCCCGATTTTCTCCATAATGACATCCATACTAGCCCCCAATAAAACCGAATTGGCAAAATTATCAGCAATTAAATGGTAGTAAGTGATAAGTAGACCAACTATTCCATGTCACGTAGTAGTAGGTGATAATTGTCTACATAAAGTGGTAAATATAATGTTTTCCCTTTACAAAATGTAAGTGGTTAGGTCATAGATTACATCAACTATATTTATTTGATAAAAATATTTTATTGTGAAATCGGATCATGAGTTATTGTGATACGGGAGAAATAACGAGCTCGAGGCCATTACGAGTTCGTCGTCGTCGTCCAAGACTCCAAGACGATATGAAGATTAGTTTTTATATATTTATATTAGTATTTTACAATTTTAGAGTAGTAATTTATAATTTCAGCGTTATATTTAATTTATGTAATTTTTATAAACTAGAGCATTGCTCTCTTCTCGGGTTTTCTTTACGGTTCTTTCCTGGGACGCCTTTTTTGAACCGTTAGGGCTTAGGTATAAATACTCTTGGTTTTCCTTCTCATAATTTTATCCAAGAAATAGTTTGCCCTAATTTTCCTTATTTCTTAGTTTACTGCTTATCTCGAGGCGGAGTCCACACCGAACTAGGCTCAACCCCCTTGACCAACATGGGTGCGATACGCGGTCCACACGGGTCCGTATCATCTGGTGCTTTCACATCGAACCACCATGTCCAAATCCGCTGATGAGGGTTCCGAGCACACTGCCGGTTCCAAGCCTGATCTTCACGACATGATTCTCCAACTCACCGATGAATTTCAGAAACTTCGTCGGGACGTCAAGATTGAGAAATCACGCAACGATAATATACGCGATCGCCTCCAACACAACCCGTCGTCGTCAACGACGGTTTCTGCCGTGTCGGCTTTTGTGGTGCCGCCATCGGCGCCGCCCTTCGTCGGATGGCCAGGGATCCCAACTTTTGGTGTCGCACCGCAGATATTCGCAGGGTGGGACACGAGCCTGCCTAACCCTAGCACCTCGACTCCGTCTTTTACGGGTTGGAGCCCGCCCTTCGCAAACCCTAATTCGGGTTGGCCGCCACCTACAACACACCCTCATACATTGCTAGGCGTGAACTCGAGTCCGACCGCGCCACCTATCGCGGGCTGGACACCGCCTCAAGCCAACGTCGACTCGGCGCAGTTCCGTGCGTCGGATTCCCGGAATATGGCTATTCAGCCACAACCCGAGATGACCAATTCCATGCCATATATGCCCGCAATTCACCAAGATCATCGAGCAGTAGTGCGGCCACAATTGAACCAGGAAGCAATCCCGAAACTTCGAGTCGATCCACCACGCTTCAACGGATCGGACCCGAATGGATGTATAGTACTTTTAACGTTTCTTAAATGGGCGGTTTAAAAAAACCAAGGGGAATTGAAAAAACACCAAAGGGGAAATGACCAAAATAACCGTGTCTTTCTTATGTAAGCGAGAAAAGCTTCTGTTGAAACAACCAAATATTAGATGGAAACTGTTTATTAAGCTTCAGTTGAAACCTGAAAATTTGTGCATTGTTTTGTAAATACAGCTAGCTATATATTATCTGAAAGAGGGCTAATGTAACTGTTATAGTGTTATTAGTTTTTGAATCTTAATGTCCATCCAAGTCAAGTGTACTCTTACTCGTATTGTTTGAGAAAACACAAACGATGAGAGCTAGTTACCCTACGATGGAATCCTATTACTACTTTCTAGCAAATTCAAGAGAGCATACTCTGAATCTGATCATCAAGAATAGTTCAAGATATGGAAATTGTTTATAAAGGGACGTAATGATTCGAGCCATTTGTGATAAACTTGATTCGGCTTGATTAAGTTTCGTTTGTGTCCAGCTTGATTGCATGAATCTGAATTTGAGTATAATTTTAAGGCTCGAAAGTTAATGAGCTAAGTTAGAGTTCAAAAAACCTCAGTCTTTTTGTTCATGATCACACTCTAGGTTCATGACAAATCTCCATTATATATATATTATATAGGGGGCGCTCTGGTACAATACAAATTAAGGTGAAATGTGTGGTTAAAGGGGAGACGTTGGATCTCAATCAATCAACGGTGATTAATTAGGCAACATAATAAGAAAAATGGGGAAGGGGGATTGAATTAATTCTCGTTGATTTAAATATGGGGATTTGATTTCAAATTTGGAAGTTGCTAAAATTAAGGGATTGTGAAATTAAAAAAAAAATCCCACGTTTTTCTTTATATATGGCAGTTGCATGATTTTTGGGATTGATAAGATTGAGATTATTTATAGAAAAATTAAATAATTGAATTTACAAATACAAAACCTCTGCAGAATCATTAAATATCTATTAGTCGACGTTTGAAAAACTCAATATGATTGTTTGAATAATTAAGGAATCGTGTGATATTTATAGACGATGTTTGAATAACTTAGTTTGATTGTTTGAATAACTCAATTTAATTGTTTGAATAATTATAGAATCATAAAATATTTATAGTCAAGGTGAATAACTCAATACGATTGTTTGAATAACTCGGTTTAACACATGTGATAACACAAAACTTATTTGATACAATTACATTTCATATATGGATACAATAATATCAATATGAATAACTAAATGAAAGTAGTTGAAAAACAACATCGTTCATCCTAAATAACTAAACTTATTCAATGGTTTTCACTAGTATTATTAGAATGTATTTACATAAAAAATATATACTATTGAATAACAATTATAATGCTTATGAAAAACAATCTTTAATATTGTGAAAAATATCTGATTCCTTATATTAAGTTATGCTATCAATAATCATTACACTGCTTATGAATAACAATTACAATGCTTATGAATTACAATTCTTTTTTGGACCGTGGTCAAATACATCAACATTATCATCATTTGGAACGTGTTCCCTGGTGCAAAGTCTTTTAAATTGGGCCTTGATGCGCTTTGACTTTTCTCCAATGTCTAACTGATGATCATTACCATCTGTTCCATTTGAAAACTCGGTTAAACACAAATGATAACACAAAACTTATTTGATATAATTACAATTCATATATAGATACAATAATATCAATATGAATAACTAAATGAAAGTAGTTGAAAAACAACATTGCTCATCATGAATATCTAAACTTATTTGATGGTTTTCACTAGTATCATTAGAATGTATTGGCTATTGACATAAATAATTTATACTATTGAATAACAATTACAATGCTTCTGAAAAACAATCTTTAATATTGTGAAAAAGCTGTGATTCGGTGTATTAAGTTATGCAATGAATAATCATTACACTGCTTATGAATAACAATGATTAATACTCTGAAAAATGTTTGAATTCTTCTATATTGTTATGCATCAGTCTGTGTAAAAACAATAGAATAATTCATTACAATGAATTGAATAATTCTAATATTACGTGATTTGAAAAACAATTTTATGTCTCTTGAATAACAAAATACATTCTTTTGAACAATAATGCTTTTTTAATGTAAAAAAATCATACATTTTTCATGATTGCATTTGTTGTCTTTCTTGACCTTAGGAGACCTCTCCATTCTTATCTATGCATTACAAAAAACGTACATCAGCGAACACACCAATTGCATATCTTATATGTTCAAATTCGATCCAAACAAAGTCAAAATCTGTTTTTAACCTTGTCGATATAGTCTCCTCATAAAAAACGCAATTGCAAAACCAACTCAAACTAACACAAACTCTATACCAACCATAAATCTACAAGTTTCTACTATTTGGTACTTAACAAGCCAGATTTATCCAACACCCTCATTGTTTAATCAAAAAACGTAAATTCAAGTATCAAGATCTATAATTTCGATTCCAATTTTTCATGATGGATGAACAATCTAAACGCAACAATAATACCTAATAGGCCGCCTCTTCTGTAATCTTCGTCTCCTTCATCCTCCGATGTGTAATCGCTCTCGCTCTCGCTCACTTCTTCCTCCTCTTCATCCACCAAAGTCGGCGCCTCTTAAATCCATCGCAATTCTATATATGAAAAACAAATTCATCGGAGTTCTTCGAATCTTTCAAAATCGCCACCATGGGAGAAAAATTGTAACCGAGAGAGATCCGTCGCCGAGAAAGAGAAAGATCGATAGTAACTAGAATAGAAGAGAGAGAGGGATCTTATTAAGAGAATAATAATTATTCAACCAAAAATCAAGGGATTTGCACAAAATATGGTTTGTGAAGGAGAGAGAACATGTTTCAAATGGAAAGTGTGAGTTTTCCCCTATAATTAAGGGATTTGAACCAAATCAGAAATTACGAAAATAATTCTAGCGAGATTCTCTTTAATCAGGTGCATCACACCCATACAATTTATTTGCACCCATTTTAAATTAAATCCTGATCATTTATTCTTTTAAATCAGACGGTTTAGATATAACCACATAATTTACTCTAAGAAGGCATTTCACTAGAGCGTGATTCTATTATATAGTGTAAGTAAAACTTGTAATAAATGTGGTTTTTGAGGATATTTTTGAATTTTTCTCGGATATACTTTTAACCTCTTTGTCCGTTTTAACGCTTAATCCAATATTTTTGTTGGAGATTAAATCCTAGAAAATTCTTGGTGATATCCTAAAATCACACAGAAATGATTTTATGGATCGGTGTGAATTCTAGGATTTTTCAGTGGAAAAAGAATATGTATTGGATAAGCCGTCTTTTTAATTATGTACCGGAAAAGATTTAAAATACGAAACGGAAGCCTTAAAAACTGAAGGTAGCGTGATAAAATCATGGAAAATTGATTTTACTTGTCTACATAATTTACGGGACGTTTAGTATTTAGTAAGTTTTTCCATCCGAGATACATAATTTTACCGCTTTAACGCGAGTTCCGTTCCTAGACGGGTTTGGTTTTAAAATCAAGTTTCTCTTGCTTAATTAAGAAGGAACCAGAGAGTAAGGGATTGGGACGCACATCTTTTCTGCCATACCAAAGTCTATCAATTCATATGAAAATAGAGGAAGGAGCGAGAACAGGACGGAACGACGACGAACCAGGGAGAAAGAATTCGGCCTTCACCGCCGGCAATCTTCTCAGCTCCTCCTCCACCTCCTCATCTCTTCTTCTTCCCCCTTGCTGGGCTCGTGTTTGTTGCAGCAGAACCATGGAAAGAATCAGGCGGAACGACAAGCTCGGGAGGAAAGAATTCAGGCTGCCGGTAGTCTTTCTCGCCTCGCCGTACGTCGCCGTCGGCGATCGCTAGCTCCTCCGACCACCACCCACAGCAAGGGCCGCCATTGGGCATCACCCAGACACCCTTGGGCTCGGGGATCGAGCCACTGCCGAGCCAAACGAGCCATGGGCTCGAGTGAAGGTATATAAGATCGAAGTTAATTAGCAGGTTAGTTGCGGAGCCACCGTAAGGGCCTTTCAGTTCCGCTTTTCTAATTAAGTTTATGGTTTTTATAATCTTGACGTTGATATGGTCCCACAGGTCCAAACCGCTCGGGAAACGGACGTCCGGATCTTCAGTTATAGCGAATACAAGTTTTGATACCGATTGGCAGGTAAAGGACTTCGGATAATTACTCGGGATTCGTTGTTAATCCGTTTGATCCGAAATTCGGGAACCTTTAAGAACTGTTGCTAACGAACAATTTTTATTTAGAAAATTATTTCAAAAGTGAAGCGGATAATTAATTATAATTCTGTCAAGATGGCTTTTTAAAGCATGATAACTAAGGATTTATTATATATCGATATTCGGAAATTAAATCGTTTATCGATTAGGAAGTTGTAGGAGTGGAGAATACAACTAAGAAGTGTTTCTGTGAGCTCGTTGTTGAGAAATCCTTTTGTTATATTTGGCAGAAGGGCGATAAAGATTATTGTTGAATTGCTAAGGACGTTGAGTACGCCTTCTAAGGCAAGTGGACGGTTCTCTCTTGCATTATGGTTATTAAATGAGGAATTTCCCATTTAATATTTGTGTTGGGAACAACTTGTGTTCTTAATAAAATATGATAGGTTGTTATATTTGTTAGAAATAATGACCATGTTGTTTATTCAGTTTTGTGGTAGAACTGGATTTAAGTCCGTTATGGGTGACCTTGGATGTTGTCTCACGCTAAGACATTGTTATTGAATTAAGATAGTTTCAGGGAGGGGAACGTGGTTCCATATCCTCTCTTTAAAACAATACTGTATTAGGAGGGGCCTAATCCTAATGGTGGGTCATGACTCTTCCACTGCTCTTCGTGTGAGAGGGGTGATGCGCACTCTAGCTAAGTGCAAGTTTGGGACAGTGTAGTGTAGATGACATGGTAATAGGCCTCTCTATCTCTACCTCACCATATGCAAATGAAAGATCAAGGATAGCTTAAGTCATGTGATCTTGGTACAGGGTAGATGACCATGGATGAAATACTCCGATGATCTCTACAATACTAGAATATTTCGGCAGTAGTTCGAGCCGATTAAAAGCCACCAACTTGGTTGTGAATTGTTTTGAAAGTACTATAAGATAAGTGCGTTAGGCACATTAATATACCTGAATGGTTCGTCCAGTCGGAAGGCCATTCACGGTTATGAATGATTCTTAATCAAATTTTGATTAAGTTAATCTGAATAGTCGATGGAGGCTTTTCAAAATGTTACGTGATTAATATGAGTTCCCAACAATTGTTTATGCTTCTTAAAAGAAACCACAAGCGGTGGTGTTCTCTCTTTTGATTATGCGAGTCTCCTTCTTATTCTCTATAAGGCTGCTAATTGTTGGATCATCATCCGAGTCTAATCGGATTTGGATGCCAATATGTTTAGTTACAACCATAAGAACCAATTTAGATTCTCCGCTTGCTAGTTTATCATTAGACTAACCCGTCCATCTTCTTTTCTTTTATATGGTCGGCTGGTGTCCACCGTTGGTTTACGGCACATCAGGTTCTTCTTGGAAGTTGATTCAAGAGGCAGATTCAGAGGTTTGAAGCTCTAGAAGTTGAAGAAAGGTTTCCAATGGCTATACTTGAGTGAAGATCATGATTGAACTACTTCAAAGCGAAGCTGAGTTTCAGAAATAAGAACTCAAGGAAGACTTGATGAAGATTTTGTTTAAATAGAAGGTTGTTCTATTTATTTATTCTTTTAAGTTAAGGTTTGTATAAGACCTTTTACGTGTTTTTCCGCTGTAATATTTAACTTAAGTTTTTTAGGTTTTCAAATGGTTTCATTTACCTTGTTTTTAGTTTGTTCAGTCAGTTTAAAGCTTTGGGTAGCTTCGGTTTAGTCTTAATCGGGGTTACTGGCGGTAATACCTCCAGAGTAGAAAGGGGGTGTTACAAAACTAACTAAGTTTATTTTTTTAGTTTCATCAGGTAAATAAACTTGCAAGGTTATCTCCTAAAAAAACTAAACAAGTGGCTCACAAATTGAGCTCCATCTCAGTGAATGTTTAGACAAAATCGAGCTCGATCAAACTTGGGCTCGTATGTTACTAATTCGGTCGAGCCTGAGCAATTTAAACTCGATTTGACTCAGTTCAACTTGATTATATCCTATCCTTCGTCTAAAGAAGAGAGGACCACAACAAGTGGTTTGTGGATCTTCACTGAGCTTATGTTCTGGGCCCGATATGCATATATGCAAATAGTCATGTACATCCCCATGCTAGTAGCCCACATACAGTATGATATATATATATCATAGCGAGTCTAGTCTTAGGCTACATTCTTACATCTCAAAACTAGGATTAAACAAAATCAATATATAAGTTTATAATTACTCTTATATAATCAATTAATTTTGTAACAAAAACTCATTTTATTTATATGATAAATCCAACCCACATACACATGGACCATCGTAACGCTAACGGTCCACGGGCTATAAAGTCTATTATAGGTTCTTTAATAATCCCAAATTTGTAATCCCAAAAAAAAAATTCCCAAATTTGTAAGTATCACGATCAATAAAAAAGGTGTGGTCACTACGTTAATTAATATACCACATATAGGTCATTATTGATTACCCTTTGTCCTCTATTGGGTGCCAGTATATATGTTTAATCATACTAAGATATGGCCTATTTCGACTTATTAGTACTACTGCTTTCTAACAAATTTAAGAAACCGTACTCTGACCATCACAAGAAAATGGCACCCCCTCTTCATGTAGTAATGCTCCCATGGTCTGCCTTCGGGCACATGATTCCATTTCTCCAACTCTCCCTTGCCCTAGCCAAGGCCGGAGTTCGCGTCTCGTACGTCTCAACCCCTCGGAACATCCGACGACTCCCTCGACTCCCTCCGCAACTATCCCACCTGGTCAAGTACGAGGAGGTTCCCATGCCGAAAGTCGAGGGGTTGCCAGAGGAAGCAGAAGCCACGGTCGACCTAGCGTTTCACCAAATCGAGTACTTAAAGGTGGCCTACGATCTTCTAAAGGAACCGGTTGCTCAAATCATAGCCACACAGTCTCCCGATTGGCTCATAACCGATTTTGCATCTTTTTGGGTATCAAGTATAGTGGAGAAATATGGAGTTTGTCACATGTATTTCTCAGTGTTCAACGCTACAAGTTACTCCTTTTTTGGACCAAAGGAGTTCCTCGTCGGTGAACAACAAAAGAAGATCTGGCCAAACCCGGAAAGTATGACGAGAAAGCCTCAATGGATACCCTTCGAATCGTCGGTGGCCTACCGTGGATACGAGGCGAGGGGTTCGCACGCTGGATTCTTTGGACAAAACGCGTCAGGTACGACTGACGGTGAGAGGGTGGCCAAGACCATACAAGCGAGTCAAGCCGTGGCCATAAGGAGTTGTAGGGAGTTTGAAGGCGAATACCTAGATTTGTACGAGCGTCTCAATGGAAAGGATGTGGTACCGGTTGGTTTGCTCCCACCGGTACTAGAAGACAAGTCGGCGGAAGCCATAGGCGAGCCATGGAGCGAGGTTTTCGGGTGGTTGGATGAGCAGAGCGAGAGATCGGTCGTATTCGTGTGCTTTGGGAGTGAGTATAAGCTAACTAGACAAGAAGTTTATGAGATAGCATATGGTTTAGAGATGTCCCAGTTACCTTTCCTGTGGGCACTTCGAAGACCGACGTGGGCTGCCGACGATATCGAGGCCTTGCCTCAGGGATTTAGAGAGCGGGTCTGTGGTAGAGGGGTCGTGTGCCTCGGATGGGCGCCGCAACAGAGGATCTTGGCGCACCCATCGGTTGGAGGGTCTTTGTTCCATTCGGGATGGGGTTCGGTTATCGAAGCCCTCCAATACGGGCATAGCCTTGTGGTCTTGCCGTTTATCATTGACCAAGGGCTCAATGCAAGGGTACTAGTGGATAAGGATTTGGCAATCGAGGTTGAAAGAGGGGAAGACGGGTCGTTTGATCGGGACAACATAGCTCGAGCACTAAGAAGAGCTATGGTTGAAGAGGAAGGGGAGAGGATTAGGGTCTGTGCTAGGAAGGCTGCTCAAGTTTTTGGTGATTACAAACTCAATGAGGGTTACATCGATGGGCTCATCAAGTACATGAAAGATGCTAGGAGTCATATGGCTTGATCAAGAAAGAAAGAAACGGGGAATGGTTTGTTTTCAGTTAAAAGAATTTGTACTTTTTCTACCAAAAAAAAAAGAACTTGTAATTTATAGTTCAAATATATCATATATAAGTTATATAAGCTGTTTGGTTATGCAATGAAACTTAAATAATATTGTGTTTTTTTTGAGAAAATATTGTGTTGTTTGTACTAGAGCATGAATCATTCTACACCCTAGATTGAGCCTCCATCAATCAAAGGCTGATATTATCTTTTTTTTGGTCAAAAGGCTGATATTATCAATCTTATAGCATTGTACTAGGGAAATGTGGTCCAACCACGTGTCAACAGATCCATCATTGTAGGGCTCTGTAAAAGGTGTATAAAGGCATGGCAATTTGATCCGGATCGACCCGACGGATACCCGGTGTACCTAATCCGAATAAACGGATGAGAACCCGACAAAAAAAGGGTGGAGAACGGATTTCGGGTGTTGTGGGTGATGGGTCGGGTCGGTTTAGGATGGAAGGTTTCATCCACCCGTCACCCGACCCATGACCCGATCCAAGGTCCGACCCGGAATATATAAGTATTTTAAATATAATTTTTAACATACGAGGCTAGTGTTGATTAATTCTGTTGGGTAAAAGAACTAATTGTCTTCATTTTATTTGTGTTATTTCCTAAATTAATTAGTTAACAAATGGGTAAAAGAACTAGTGTTGATTTACTTGATTCTGTTGAAAACTAGACTTAGATCTTTGAGATTTGAGAGTATTCAAAACTCAAAATGGATCGATTATGAGTGTGATGATGTACACCTCAACGCTTGTGGCCTGTACATATATATAGCTAATGCATCTGAAATTGGTTAATGTCCTACATAAACTTAATTAATCATGTTATTATTTTTAATTTCACATCTATATCAGTATTTAACTTTACTTATTCTGCGCACTTGAGCTAGGTATATACATTATTTTTAAGTGTCTGATCATGATTCTTGGACATATATACATACATTTGCTAATCACTTAATTAGTGACCGTATGATTCGTGGAAAGGTATTGCTATTTGTTAATCCTCTATAATTTAGTGGCACCCAAACTACCACCCGACCCACCTTAAAAAATATGGTGGATTGGATTAGGGTGACCCATTTTAATGGATGGGGTCGGGTTTGGATGAGGTTATTTGTGATGCGGGTCGGGTTTGGAAATGGTTCATCCACCCAAAACCCGACCCATTGCCATGTCTAGGTGTATTATGATATGAAAAATGATGAGCAATAAAGTTTACGCTTTCATCTTTTCAGAAATGTTTTTCATGTGTTTCTGTATGGTATCAGAGCCCTAGGCAAACGCCCCCTGATAACCTAGCCGCCAAGGGCAAAAATGGCAGGCCACATCAACCTTCCTTCTTTCTCCTCTTTTATTACAATAAAACTAACATCAGAGAACTTTCCTTTATGGAAAAAGCAAGTTGCTCCATATTTAAGGTCATAAAAACTATATGGTTTTGTGGATGGGACTCAAAAGTGCCCCAATCCATTACCAGAAAAAGAGTAGATGGAGTGGGTTACCAAGGATCAATTGGTAATGTTCATTCTCATTTCATCTCTCTCTGAACCAATCCTAGTGCAGATTCATGGTCTGCGTCACAGCCAAGGAGGTTTGGGATCACCTTCATGGTCTCTTTGCCTCCCATTCCAGCGCACAAATCGTACAAAATCGGCTCCAACTGACCACTCTCAAGAAGGGTGCCTCCATGTTGAGAGGGTTTCTCGGCCAACAAATAAATTTGTAAGTCAAGACCCCGCTGAGTATAGTGGAGTCAGGATCGTTCCACATGAAGCAAGGTTGTTTGTCTATCAATCTAATAAAAATCAAATAAAATCAAACACAATCACTCACAAGATGCCTCGTTAACGACCTTGTCAGGGTCGTTACCGAACCACCGTACACAAAAATATCAAATAACGAGCTAATAAAATTCTAATTAACACTCGGTACCGAAGCAAGCATTCAGCAACGAAGATTTATCAGAAATAATTCAATAAAAACAAATATCTAGGATAAGGGACACCACAACATAGCCAAGCATAAGAATTCGTAAGAAGATAAGATCATGCCTTTAAATAGATAGAGTCATCCACTTTCATTGACTTGACAAGTAAATTAATCTATTTTCATAAACTAACTCACTCAATTGCTTGTTTTGGATCTAAAGCTTGAAACTTCCGTTTTCAAACAATATCAACCTTCAAGTTACTAACTTTCTCTTTCAATCAAGTTAAAACTCAAATTACCTCAACTCCCGTTTCGGTATTAAGCACAACAAACAATCTCAATAAAAATAAAAGGCATTCAAAATACTATCTTACTTCATCAAACATGCTCAACTATGTCGGGCTTAACCCCGACCCTAGAAAAATAGACTACTCACTACTCATGATTAAGAAACTAAAAACTTCAATAAAAACAAACATTGAAACAAAACTCAAACTTAAATTAATAACAAAAATATCGTCTTATAGAGAATCAGAAGAAAACCAAAACAAAACAATCACCGAACCACAAACTCGATCAACGAACCTCGGAAACCGTCGTCACCGAACCTCGTCACCGAACCGATCCGGCTCTCTCTCCTTCGGCCTTCCTTCTCCTCCAAAACTAGCTCTAAAACTCTACTCCAAAATTAAGCCCCCACTCTTCTATGCTGGATAGAAGGGTATTTATACTAGAAAATCCTAAAAAACTAAAAAGGCTAAAAGATAAAAACTTTCCTAAAAAGATAGAAACAATCTCTAAAAGATAGAAATAAAATCTAGAAAGATATTAAACCCTAAAATACATATTCTGACAACCCAAAAAGATTCTAAAAAGATACTCAACTGATACGGAAATAAATTCCCGCTCAGGATCGGTGAATAATAAAATAATACTCCGAAATCTTCTTCGTCGTGGCCTCGTTAACGACCCTTTACAGCCTCGTTAACGAGCCTGGGGTTTTGTTTTCTTCAACACCTTCTCTCGTTTTCTTGAGCTTTGACTTCTTAAATCTTGCACTTTCCCGTCCTTCACTGTGATGCTCCAAATTTAGCTCCATTTAGCTCCTTTCCTTGCTAAAACCTGCAAAATACACAAAATAGCGTAGATTCCACCCTTTTCGTAGATTTATACTAAACTAACTAAAAACACTCAAAACTAAACCTAAACTAGACAAAATTAATCCTAATAAGCAAAGAAAACCTATCAAAACCTATACCAAAAATGCGAACATCAAAATACCCCATACTTAGACTTGCTTGTCCTCAAGCAATAATCAAGATACTAACCAAAACCAAAACAAATCATGCTTATCAAAACATAGCCATCTTCAAAAAGCAACATCTACACATAAGAAAATTATAGCAAAAGACTATTAACATCCTCACACATATATGCACTTAAAATAGACATAAAATAATACAATCCAACCTCTCAAGGGATATAATGTGTTTCACTCCACTCTCATGTGTTTGGGCTTATAATATCAATCTCTCAACTCATCCTATATACAAAAACTCATAGAAATTGGAACTTATATCACCAATACTCTCCACCCAAGATTTGTCAAAACAAGCAAAGAATCATCAAGAGAACTTAGGCTCAATGAAAAACTTCATAGAAGCTTCCATTCGAGATCGTTTTATTTTCTCTCGGTCGGAAAAACGAGTTGAGTTACAGGTAATTGAGTATCTTGGCAGCTAGTAACCTCCGTGTAGGATTTAATTCGTTATGATGCCTTAGTTTAACAATGCCTTTAATACACTATTTAATATATAGAATTAACCCATTAGTTTTTCAAAAGGCTCGAGCCTAACTTTTAATCTTTAACCTTATCCAAGGTTAAATATATCTTTAATCTTTAATTAACCTTATCTTTAATGTTAACCCTAGCCTTTTAATCAAACCATTAAAAGCCAAACCTCTTTTTCCGCCGTTCATTCCTTCAAAGCTCCTCGATGGGGACGAAGTTCTTCGCCGCTGCGCTCATCGCCATCTTCCCGGGCAAGCCATGACCGACGATGCCGATAGCACCAGGAGAATTAATTCACGAGCTATCGACGAGGCGGTTCCGCCGGTACAAGCCACGAGTGGTTCTGTTTCGATCGGAGTAGAGTGCCAATCACCAAAGTTCATCATTGCCGGAAACACCAATCTCTGTCCCGCGTTTTCGAGATCCGGTTTCGGTATACCTCTACAAAAAAATCTCTGACGACAAGCCCTTGTTCCGGTTGATTCAGCGTCGCGGGTAAGTGTCGTTTTTCCACATCTCGTTTTCTTTCGGTGTGGTTTTGCGGTCTTGTTCGTAGACGGGGTGGCTGAGGCCAAGAGGTTCGGTTTCGGGTAGCGTCGGTGAGTGACCGGAGACATGAACTGGATCGTTACGGGAGGTCGTTTTACGGGGGGGGGGGGGGGGGGCGTTTGCCGAAGGGATAGATCGAACAGAGGAGATTGACGAGTTGCCCACTTAAATTTTTGTTTATGTTAAATTTATGTTGGCATTTTGATGTACTACTATACACAATTGGGGGTTGATCGGTTTAATTCAGTATAGGCACTGTTCTAAAAATCGGCCTGGGCGGCCGCCTAGGCGCTGGGCGGTGGTCCACCGTCCCGATTTTGCCCTGGGCGGTGGGCTGGGCGGCTAGGCGGGCTGGGCGGGCGCCTAGGCGGGTTGGGAGAGCTAGGCAAGTTGTGCGAGTTAGGCGGGCTGGGCGGGCGCCTAGGCGGGCTGGGCGGCCTTCTAGGCGAGCTAGGCGGCCTTCTTGGTAGCTTGGGCGGACCCTAAGAAGGTTCTAGGCTTGAATTTATTCAGAGACATTATAATAGGATTATTTTTTATTTATATATTCTTAACAATTACAAATAATAATCTTATAAAAAAATCATACCAATCCGCCTAATCCGCCCAGATTCCGCCTAGGCCCCCGCCTAGCCGTCTAGGCGCTAGGCCCCAGCCCACCGCCTAGCTCCCGCCTAGCGTTTTTTAGAACACTGAGTATAGGTTAGTAGTGTGTTCTTTAATCGCGTGGCTTTAGTTAGTACGTAGTATAGGTTAGTAATATTAGTAGGTTAGTATGTTAGTGTCTAGTTTGTTAAGTAGAATGTGCTCAGTAACTTGATTAATTATAGGTAATTCGTGTATGTATATATATATAAAATAAGAATTGAGCCTAGCTTGTATAGTGAGTGTATTAATGTACGGGTTTTGTGTAGTAAGCTAGAGGTTAAGTTGGGGAAACCATAGTCTGTTTGGGTGGGCTAATTAATACGCTTTCAGCTAAGGAGTTATGAAGTTGGGTTAGTAAACAACAATAGTGGGTTAATTAAGTCAAACTCGGTTTTTCAAATTGTAACGTATATTCGTTATCCGTTCAGGGAGTTACTTCTTCTCAGATCATTAAGTTCTGAGTTGGTAGATACTTTCATGTGAGGTAAATCGTTTTTCGACTTGCTCGGTTTTTCTCTATCCTGTTAGATTGCATACCGTTATTGTAGGGCGGGTTTTGGGAACTAGTCCCGAATACCTTTTTAAACTGTTTTGAGCTTCTTGAATTGTTGTGTGCGTAAAATGGTTTTGAATGTATTTTATCTGAAAGATATTTTTGAACGTTTTCTCTGTGTTGGTACCGTCTCCGACACGGCCCATCGTAGCTGGTGTTGAGGAAGAGTTGGCTACGTTTGACCCGTATGACAGAGAAACCGTGCCCCTTCAAAACAAAAATGATTATTTGTGTGTTTTTGGCAAGTGCTCCAGTGGAGGCTTAGCCGGGGTTAGAAGGGAGATTGTGAAGTGGAGTGAGAGGGTCTGCCTCTGCACTCGGCGCGGTGATGAGCGCCTGGGAAGTCGGATTGTGGAAAAGGAGGAATTGCATTGTTTTGGGATTGTGATTGTATATGCGTATGTGACTATGTGTGACTGATATAACTAATTTAGGTATTGACCTTTAGAGTTATGATTGCGATTGTGGATTTGTATGCTGACTTTAGAAATGTTTTTAAACGTTCTACAATTTCTGTATTCTCTCTAGCTTGGTAGATTAGACGCTGACCCTTCGGGGAACATTTTTCAGTTCCAGGTATGAACCAGGGAGCCGTGCAGGAACCTAGGCAAGATGGCGGGCCGGAGCGGTAAAGAGCGCGTGTCATAGTGGGATTGGTTTTTATTAGTTATTTATAATAGTTAGGATGTTGATTTTAATAATTGTTAGACGGAGTTGGTATTGTGTTTTGTTTTATTATAATTTTGTTCGAATAGTTCAGTCAGTAGGCGTTGTGACGTATTTGAATTTTTTATGATTTTCGGGGATTCATGCATGATTATGTTTTCTGAGTTTTATTAAATAAAGGTTGGATGTTTTATTATGTTTTCTCGTCGTGCCCGCGTTGTAAGGTCCTACAGTGTAGTTGTCAACCTATTTAATAGTACCTAGTAAGATCTATTTCTAAGTAGCGCCCCGTCGGAAGTCGGGGTGTTACATGATTGCTATCATAGAACTTTTAAGAAGAGATATCTATCAATTCTAAACTCTTTTTTGAATTTTCAAATTTTTCAATTTTTTTTTGTTTTTTTCCGATTTAACAAAAGTAACAACTACATAAAACATAAAAACACCTAGGACATAATTTTTCTACTTTCTTCCCACCCCATACTTAAAATTACAGTGTCCCCACTATAAGAAAAATAACAAGAAGAGGGAAAAATAAATAGAAAACAAAACAAAAAAATAAAAAGAAAAAGAAAGACATAAAACTTACAAAAGTGGAAACAAGGAAAGGAAACTTCATCTTGAGCTTGATCAACGGTTCGGTGGAGGAAAGTAATGCTCAAAGTTCCCCATGAAGTCATACATCGTCCTCCAACGCTCAGCATCCTCCGCCTCTCTCTGACGTTGTCTCTCGTCCTCCATCGACATACGAGCGGAGTAGACGGTTTTCCATCTATCCATCCTCCGATGAATGTGATCGGTCTGGAGGTGAAGCTGCTGCATCCGTGCAGAAAGATCCTCGGCCCATGGTGGTGGTATGCTCGATCCTGCGTACTCGGGCTGAGGAGGTGGTGGGTAGTGAGGCTCGAAATGGTCTTGATACATCACCGGGTTGTAAGGCATTAAGCCATATACATGAGGGTCGATAGGAGCTGGTGGAGGGTCGATAGTAGCTTGCGGCACCTCGTTAACGAAGCTGGTTGCCTCGTTAACAGTGTTGGGCGGTGGCTGGAAATGGTCGTTAACGACCTTGGTTGGCTCGTTGACGAAGATGTTGCCTCCTAATTCCTCCGTCTCCATGTCTTCTTCTGTAAAGTTGAGCTCCTCAGTGCCGCCCTCGGTGTCGGCTTCCTCGGTGTCATTGCCTACGACCTCGGTATCCTCTTGCTCATCTTCTTCTTCATATTCGTCTACATCGTCCCGCTCAAACCGGGTGTGACATGGCCTAAGTGAGAGCTCATCCTCCGGTTTTGGCTCCAATGGGTAAGGCTGGCCCGTCCACACTTCGTACCAATTCGGTACGTAGAGTAGCTCGTACATGTCGAGGGAAGGTATGACGACTTGATCTCGAACCTTCACTTTGTAGCCTCCCTCGGCTTGCACGAAAATCCCGGAACTATACCAATAGTTCTTGTTGAGGAGTTGAGCGTGGGCCGGTGTGTAGCGCGTGAGATCCACTCCAAGATTTTTAGCCAAGAGGCTAACCAAATTGCCACACCACACCTCCTTGGACTTGTGGGACTTCTCGACATAGTAGAGCCATTCGTACCCCAAATTCAAGGGGTCGGGCTCCTCGAAGAGGATGGTGCGGAAGCAAGCGACCTCCGTCCTTGTAGACCGGTTCAACTCCTTCTTCGGCCAGAATAGTGCGGCGAGGACTCTCAAGATGATCCGGAAGATGGGGTTGACTATGATTGCCCCGGATAGCGCCGCGGTGGAGGATTGAACCTCTCCGGTGATGTAGCTCCAAGTGCGGGTCACTCGGTAGTCCTTCAAGCTATAGTCTCTAGATGGGTTTGGGAGATCCAAGATTGCATTGAACTCCGCCATGGTGAAGTCACGGTCCTCGTTACCGAGCCGGAACCGAATGCGTCCCGCCGAGATTTTCGACGAGAAGTTGGTCTCTAAGGTGGCCAAGAACTCGGATGTGAGGGCTGGATAATGTGGCAAGCTCTCTTGCTTCAATAAGTGTGCGGCCCCAAGGATGATGAAGGCGTCCTTGACATCCGTGTAGATGCCCGTAGAGACGACGCTAGACTTCGAGAACCATCGGGTGTAATGGTCCTTCTCCAAGAAATCCCGGTAGCGCCGTACTTGGCTTTGACTGCTCAAAATCACATCATCCACCCGGGGTGGAGATGGAGACCTGTGGTTCCTCCTCTTCTTCTGGGCTCGGGTAGCGGGTCTGCTTGAACTAGCCATGGATCCTACAAAATAATCGAAAATTTTCCAAGATAAGATCCACTCAAAAATAATAGGTATGAGACCCCATACTTGGTCTCAAAATTAACCTCGGAATTATTCATAAACTACCCAATTGGGTTGTTCACGATGCTGGCCTCAGATCAAGCATTAATGAAGTGCAGGGTCGTTAACGAGCCTGGGTGGGTCGTTAACGACCCGCCGAGAGCAAAACCAGTAATTTCCGAAATTAAATCTACCTCTAATTCAGCACAAATCAAGCATGCAATCTTCTATTATTCTCCACAATTCCCTCATTGGGTAAAAGCACCCCATACTTACTCAATTACCCATCCCGAACATGCTAAAAATTTCCCGGAATTTTGACTTGCAAAGTTCGAACTTTTAGATCTAGAACAAGAAAAATTCATGCTTTCTTAACTAAAGGGTTACAATAGCTAATCTTTCATGAATAATCTTACCTAAAACATGAACAACTAAGCACAATCAAGAATTTTTTTTTAGAACGGAATTTAAGCATGCTCATCGATCTCCCTAAAAAAATCATGATTCAAGATATGAAATTTAACCCTATAGATAATCAATCATGCAATTTCAAGCAAGAGTTTAGAAATCATACCGGAGAACCGAGAATTAAAAGGACAAGGGTCGGAATCGGGGTGGTTAACGAGCTTGTCGTCGACGGTGAATGGCTTCCGAACTCCGGTAACGATGGCGTCTCCGGTGGTAGTAGCGTGGGATTTCCGACTCGGTGGGAGAGAAGGGAAAGGGATTGAGAGAGTTTTGGGTTTGAGAGTGAATGTGGGAGAGATTGTGGTAGAATTTTGGGAGGGGTAGAAGGGTTTTTATAGGAGGGGTAAAGATAGAGGGGGTGGCGGCTAGGGTTAGAAAAGTTAACTAGGTTAGAATTACTTACCTGCCCCGTATTGTGACGAATCGGGTCGTCCGAACTGGGTCGTTAACGACCCTGGGTGGGTCGTTAACGAGCCACCGTAGCCTCCTTGAATGAATATCGACCCCTTTTTTTCCTGAAATCTTGTTAGCTCAAAAATCTTATTTCTAAACTAAAAAAGAAAAATAAAAGAAAACTAGGAAATAATCTAAAAGAAAAATAAAAGAAAATAAAATAAAATAAACCTATTCTAAAAAAGCGGGTTGCCTCCCGTAAGCGCTATGTTTAACGTCGTTAGCCCGACGAGCTCTCTTGCTAGTCTCATGGTGGTTCATGTCTGGCCATGTTAGGGTCTTGAGATACATTGCCTGTAGCTTTACTGCCTCTGTGCACTTGAATTGCTAAATTAGGACCTTCTTCTTCTATCAGTAAGCTCGATACCTGGGTTATTGGTGTAGTCCGAAAGCCAAGGTGGTTTGGACTTTTCTGTAACCTCTGTAGTAGGGACTTTGTGCATGGGAGCATCATTGATCGACAGATGTGGCTCGGTAGGGACTGTGGTGTCTGGTTCGGGTTGAGTCAACTCTAGTTGTGCCACTCCAATTGGGTCGTTAGCTTTCTGATCTAAATTGAATTCCACCCGTTCCTCTCCTATATCAAAAGTGAGGAGTCCCTTACGCACATCAACTCTTGCTCCTGCAGTGGCTAAGAATGGTCGCCCGAGAATTATGGGAACATGAGGGTCTTCCGGCATATCAAGGACAATAAAATCATTCGGTATAAAGAATTTCCCGACTTGAATAGGGTAATCGTCCACTACTCCTGTTGCTTTGACACTTGACCATCTGCCATGTACAGGTTCATGTCTACTGGTTCCAGTGGTCCCATATTGGCTTTAGACCAGATTGAGAGTGGAACAAGACTAGCACTGGCACCAAGATCGCATAAAGCTTTGAACTTGTGGTTGCCTATGCCGATTGTGATTGCAAACCTCCCAGGATCTCCAAGCTTTTCTGGAAGAGCTATGGATCTGACCTCGTCCTGCAGCTCTGTAATAGATCTTTTCCTGCTAAGAATATCTTTTCAAGAATTTCGTGTAAGCCGGCATTTCGCTTAGGGCCTCAGCGAATGGGATGGAAATATTAATGCCTTGAAGAATCTTAACGAAACGCTTGAACTTACTCTCAGTAGAGTCCATAGATTTCTTAATTGGAAATGGAAGAGTTTTCACCATTCTCGGAACCAAGTTAGGCTCGAGAGGTGAGAGTACCGGGTCGACACTGGGGTCGTTCGGTGTCCTCGGCGGGTCGCTACCGACCCTGGTGGGGTCGTTAACTACCCTGGGATTGAGAGGAGGGTTCGGTTTAGAAAACTTACCTGGGTTGGGCTCGTCAGAAATCCTCGGAGCCTCGTCATCCTGGCTTGTAGGTTCGGTACTAGCTCTCGCTGGCTCGTTAACGAGCTGGCTGGCGAGATCTTGTTCCTCCTTTTCTTCAGCTTGAACTCTCTCCGGTAGTGTCTTCCCGCTTCTAAGGTGTACCGCTGCTATTTGGCCTCTAGGGTTCTCTTCGGGACGACCCGGGAGTTGCCCTTGTGGTCTTGGGATCCGTGCAGCAAGGTCTCCTAGTTGGGAATCAACACTCCTCTTCCAAATATCGAACTCTCCCCATCTTTTATCCAATCCGTTGATGCTCTCTTTAATCTCTTGAACCCATGATGGTGTCTCCTGATGGCCTGGAGGTCGATATGGTGCAGGTCGTCTATCTTGCGGGGGCCCTGTGTAATTATGATTTGCATTCTGATTGCCCCATGATTGATAGTTGTTCGACGTGTCATTATAATTAGGCTGGTTCCTGTAGGGTCCTCTCATGTAATTCATCTCAGCTATCGTCTCAGCGGTTCTAACCTGCTCAATGTTAGTGCAAGCAGAAGTACTATGCGCAAAAGAACCACATTCTTGACATGATTGAGAGGAGAAAACTTACCTGTTTCCTCAAACGGTTGACCTCATCTTGTAAGAATTAATTTTTAACATCGGGGTCAACTTCATCTCGATTGGGCACATAGAGACGTTTTTGAGTTTGTGGAGCTTGCTGGGTTCCGTACATAGCATCGTAATTCGCCACCTTGTCCAGCAGTTCCCACGCCTCTGTCGGGTTCATCTCTATAAAACCGCACGCAGTATGCGTGTTGATGCGGTTCTTGGTTTCCGCGTTGATACCCTGGAAAAAGATTTCTTGCAATACATATAAAGGTTGCCCATGAGTAGGGCATTGTCTAAGCATCTCTTTAAATCTTTCCCATGTTTCAACAAATGTCTCATTAGGCAACTGGTGATAAGAGGTGATGCGTTTCCTTAACTCCGTTGTCTTAGCAGGGGGAAAAACTTTGTAAGAAATTGATCATACAAAGCTTTCCAAGTCCTGATAGACTTAGAAGGTAGGCTCTCTAACCAGTTCAGGGCCTTTCCAGTAAGTGACCATCTAAAAGCTTTTAACAGAACATATTCTAGCGAGACACCTTCAGCAGCTATGGTGTCACATAAATCAAGAAAATTTCTAATATGTTCCATAGGGCACTCAGCAGGTTTCCCTTCAAACTGAGCCCGTTTAATCAAGGATATAAATTGAGACTTGATCTCAAAAGGTTTCTCTATCGCCGGAAGCACAATAGGAGATTCTGGCACCCTCAGTTCCGGATGCATGTATTGCTTGGCATTCCTTGGATAGGCGTTTAGCTCTTCTTGCAGTCGAGCCTTGTCTGCATCAGCGCCGTCCTTCTCGGCTTTTAATGCCTCCATCTGGGTCCTGAGGATCTCTAACTCTCGAGCCATCTCTTCAGCTGTGGCCATGGCTCGGTTTTCTCGGAGTCGTCGGTGCAGGGAACGTTCGGGTTCTGAGTAATAACTGGAGCTATCAAACTGAAGCCTTCTTCGTCCTACCGGCATACACTGAAAAAACAAACAAAGAAAACAAAAATTAAAAACAAAAACGGGGTCGGGCTAGTCCCGATCCCAAAGATAAACTAACAACTCGTTGCTTCCCCGGCAACGGCGCCAATTTGTTGAGAGGGTTTCTCGGCCAACAAATAAATTTGTAAGTCAAGACCCCGCTGAGTATAGTGGAGTCAGGATCGTTCCACAGGAAGCAAGGTTGTTTGTCTATCAATCTAATAAAAATCAAATAAAATCAAACACAATCACTCACAAGATGCCTCGTTAACGACCTTGTCAGGGTCGTTACCGAACCACCGTACACAAAAATATCAAATAACGAGCTAATAAAATTCTAATTAACACTCGGTACCGAAGCAAGCATTCAACAACGAAGATTTATCAGAAATAATTCAATAAAAACAAATATCTAGGATAAGGGACACCACAACATAGCCAAGCATAAGAATTCGTAAGAAGATAAGATCATGCCTTTAAATAGATAGAGTCATCCACTTTCATTGACTTGACAAGTAAATTAATCTATTTTCATAAACTAACTCACTCAATTGCTTGTTTTGGATCTAAAGCTTGAAACTTCCGTTTCCAAACAATATCAACCTTCAAGTTACTAACTTTCTCTTTCAATCAAGTTAAAACTCAAATTACCTCAACTCCCGTTTCGGTATTAAGCACAACAAACAATCTCAATAAAAATAAAAGGCATTCAAAATACTATCTTACTTCATCAAACATGCTCAACTATGTCGGGCTTAACCCCGACCCTAGAAAAATAGACTACTCACTACTCATGATTAAGAAACTAAAAACTTCAATAAAAACAAACATTGAAACAAAACTCAAACTTAAATTAATAACAAAAATATCGTCTTACAGAGAATCAGAAGAAAACCAAAACAAAACAATCACCGAACCACAAACTCGATCAACGAACCTCGGAAACCGTCGTCACCGAACCTCGTCACCGAACCGATCCGGCTCTCTCTCCTTCGGCCTTCCTTCTCCTCCAAAACTAGCTCTAAAACTCTACTCCAAAATTAAGCCCCCACTCTTCTATGCTGGATAGAAGGGTATTTATACTAGAAAATCCTAAAAAACTAAAAAGGCTAAAAGATAAAAACTTTCCTAAAAAGATAGAAACAATCTCTAAAAGATAGAAATAAAATCTAGAAAGATATTAAACCCTAAAATACATATTCTGACAACCCAAAAAGATTCTAAAAAGATACTCAACTGATACGGAAATAAATTCCCGCTCAGGATCGGTGAATAATAAAATAATACTCCGAAATCTTCTTCGTCGTGGCCTCGTTAACGACCCTTTACAGCCTCGTTAACGAGCCTGGGGTTTTGTTTTCTTCAACACCTTCTCTCGTTTTCTTGAGCTTTGACTTCTTAAATCTTGCACTTTCCCGCCCTTCACTGTGATGCTCCAAATTTAGCTCCATTTAGCTCCTTTCCTTGCTAAAACCTGCAAAATACACAAAATAGCGTAGATTCCACCCTTTTCGTAGATTTATACTAAACTAACTAAAAACACTCAAAACTAAACCCAAACTAGACAAAATTAATCCTAATAAGCAAAGAAAACCTATCAAAAACTATACCAAAAATGCGAACATCACTCCACCATCACAGAGTTCTACAACAAAGCAAAAGGGCTTGTGAATGCCATTTCTGCAGCAGGGCATGTTATAACTGATGAGGAGTTTATCGTTTACCTTCTTGATGGGCCGAACAGTGAGTATGACTCCATTGTTACAGCTTTATCCACACAACCAAACCTCCCCACACCAAACCAAGTCCTCTCTCATCTCCTCACCCATGAATCTCGCCTATCCCACAACAACAATGCCCTCCTATCCACCCCTCAAATGACCATCAACCAGACTTAAACCAACCCGCAAAATGCCCCTGAAGCAATTTTCACCGACGACAGTCCTATAGGGGGCGAGGCGACAACGACCAAAATCGGGGCAGAGGAAACCAAGGCAGGGGTCGGAGCAACCAAAATCCCAATTACCAAAACTTCACTGGTGAATCCGAAAAAGGCCAATATGCCAAGTATGTGCCAAACCAAGCTACACCGCCCTTATCTGCCACCACCGCTTCAATCTGGCCTATCAAGCTCCACTGCTTCCATCCCTCAACATCACTCAAGCCGGCTCCAACCTCTGGTATCCAGATATGCTGCTTCACACCACTTCACCCCCGACACCTCAAATCTGAGAATCGACTCCTATCCCTATGGAGGCACCGAACAAGTGACCTTTGGTGACGGAACGACAATCCCCATCCAAAATCAGGGTTCCTCTTCCCTCTCATCTCATTCACGCATTTTTCATCTCTCGAATTTATTACACACTCCTCTCACAAAAAATCTCTTATCTATAAATAGATTTTGCATTGACAATCAAGTATTCTTCGAATTTCATTCCTCTTTTTTTTGTGTGAAAGATTCTCGGACCTGGGCACTTCTACTTCAAGGCACCGTTAAGAATGGTTTGTATG
This sequence comes from Fallopia convolvulus, assembly GCA_964016875.1. Taxonomy (NCBI): domain Eukaryota; kingdom Viridiplantae; phylum Streptophyta; class Magnoliopsida; order Caryophyllales; family Polygonaceae; genus Fallopia; species Fallopia convolvulus. The sequence goes on from OZ024737.1 coordinate 37,045,708, forward strand.
TCCTGTCGGCGGCCACCACATCCTCACCGGAACTCAACACCACCACTGCTTCACCTCTCACGATCTGGCATTGCCGTGTCGGACATCCCACAAATCGGATCACCAATAGACCTGGACCCGGTTCCGCCGGAACCGGTGAACCGGGGACCCGGCGGTTCCCTCTAACGGCTATATTATTTTTACCGGATTACAAAACCGCGACCGCGGCTTGAGGGACGCGGTCGCGGTTTACCATACCGCGACCGCAGCCTGAGACCCCCGCGGTCGCGGTTATTTCAATGGAATGCTTCTGTTTTGGCCAAAACCAAAACCGCGACCGCGGGTCTCAGGCCGCGGTCGCAGTTTTGCTTTAAAAGCCAACGGCTAGTTTCCAACGGCTATTTCATAATTCCAACGGCTAGTTGATAAATTTCTTCTATAAATACCCACTACATGATCTCATTCCCACCCACACTACCAATCTTTCTCTCTCTCTCTCTCTCTCTCTCTCTCTCTCAATCTCTCATGTTTACAAAGCTCTCTCAAATCTCAAATCTCAATCTCTCAATCTCTCAATCTCTCAATCTCTCAATCTCTCAATCTCTCAAATGGAAGGATTTCTTAACATTGATCAAATTTTTGGCTCACAAGAGAGTGCTTCAAATGTAGAATTTGTACCCCCTATTAACTTGGCGGAATTTTCGAATCCCAATCCCAATGTGGTAAAACCGGAATCGTCCACTCCCAATGAAAATGAGGGAGTGGATCATGGATCCGAGACGACTGAGGGTGAGGCTCCAATCCTTAAATCCGACATATTTACAAAACATTTTCGTAAGGGAGCTTATGAGGCATCTACCAAGAAATTTCAAGTTCATTGTAACTATTGTCCTAAGCATTACACATGGGTGTCGGGATCGGGCTATGGAACATTGTCAAAGCACGTGAAGAGAGCACACCCCGACAAGTTAGGCATGATGCAAGGACAATCCCAACTCTCCGGATTTGCAACTTCTTCTTCCCTTAATCCTCATCATAACTCTCATTTATTTACTTATAATCATAATGATAGCATGTATGCCTTCTCCGAGTCTATTTGCGTTGATCACTTATCATTTAGTTTTGCCGAAAAGTTAGGATTTAACAATTGGATGACTAATCATGTACAACCCGCTTATAAACCGACTACTAGGAAGTCAGTAAAAAAGAATATGATGAAAGCATATAAAACTCGCAAAATGGCATTGGTGATTTTTTTTGCTCAAAATGATATTAAAGTTTCAATTTGTAGTGATATTTGGAGTGATCATTGGCAAAATCATTCATACATGGGCTTAACATGCCATTTTCTTGATGATCATTTCAATGTGCAAAAACGTGTTTTGGCTTATAGAGTATTTGATTTTTCTCATACTGCTTTAATGATTAGTAACATTATTCGTACTATTTTGGAAGAGTATAGACTACTTCATCAAGTTTTTTCTATCTTGTTTGACAATGCATCTAACAAAACCGTTTCAATCCGAGATTTGGTTCCGCATTTTCAACCAATTCTTGGAGCGAAGTATTTTCATGTAAGATGTGTTTGCCATATTTTAAACCTTTGTGTCCAAGATGGTTTAAATGTTATGTCGAGTTTAATTACTCCTATTAGATATGTTATTAGTCGTATGTGGGCTAGCCCCCGAACCGTCCAAGATTGGACGACGTTTTGTAGTCAAAAAGGTGTTCCACCCCGAACATTTCCAAAAGATGTTTGCCACCGTTGGAACTCCACTTATAAACTAATTCATGCATGCATGCCTTACAAAGATCTTTTGACTTCTTTTGCGTCCATATATTTTCCCGACAATCCCATTATTTCTCAATTAGTATGGGATTATTGTTATAGAATCTTAGAAGTTTTGAAAATATTTCATGATGCAACATTAAATTTTAGTCATGTTTATAAACCTTGTGCTCATTTGTTTTGTTTTGAAGCATTGAATGTGGCGGGCGGTTTTTGTGAGGGGCGTAAATTCACCAAACTTTATGGTGCTATTGATGCTATTAAAGTGAAATGGTTGCACTATTATAAAGTTATACCCGATATCTATCTTGTTGCTTGCGTGTTTGATCCTAGGTTTAAGATGAGTGGTTTAGAAGCATGTTTGAATGGTTATTATGATGCATTAGAGTTGGATGTTAATGATGATATTGCTAGTGTTGGGGATATACTTAGTAAAGTTAGAAGATCAATTGAGGAATTGATTACCGAATATCCATCTAGTGTTAGTTCTTCTCCATTACCTCCACATTCATTCTCCTCTTCGAGTTCAAGTGTCCTCGGTGCTACTAAAAGGTATGGGTTTAATCCTTTGAATACCCTTACCAAGAAACCGAGATATTCGAGATCGAATGCAGAGTTTGAAACATATATAACAAACCACTTTGAGTTTGGTGAAAGAGAATTTGATATTTTAGAATGGTGGAAGAACCACAAGAAGACTTTCCCAACCTTGGTCAAGATCGCAGCTCAAGTGCTTGTTGTTCCCGCCTCGACCGTATCGGTAGAGCAAACATTTAGCGAAGGAGGGCACGTCCTTGACGCAAAATGATCTAGTTTAAAGCCCGATGTCTTGGAAGCCCAAGTGTGCTTATTTGATTGGAAGAGGGCGGAAATTCGTCAACAAAAGGCGGAGGCATCCGAAACTTCTGACTCGGACGGGCAAGACGATGAGTCCCAATCCCAAAGCGCTTCGGATGCATCGACGTAGATGGTAAGCAAATCGGGGTTTCATATCGAAAAGTAAGAGAACTACGTGGGCTTTGATTCCTTTATAACCCCGAGAGGATACGTAGGCAACTTAATTTTAAGTCCAAGCCCTTTAATCATCCAACTTTTTTTTGTTTTGAAGAACAAGCATTAATCTCAGATTCGCCGTAGTCCAATTTTCAAGCCCGGTTTGGGCAAAACTATATAACTGCGATCGCGTTTGGACTTTGGCCCAAAAACAAAGTTTTTGTTTTTTGGGCCCGCGATCGCGGTCCGTCCAAGCGATCGCGGTTGGTGTTTTCCGAGATCGCGTCTTGACTCGGTTTTTTTATTTTTTTAATTCCCGGTTCCGAACCGGAACCGGGACCGGAACCGGGGAACCGAGCCGAGGTCGGTTCCGATCCCGGTTCCATGGTTCCGAGGAACCGGAACCGCCGGTTCCGAAACCGGACCCAGGTCTAATCACCAAACAAGTCCTCTCTAGCCTCCCAACTTCTAACCCTATAATAGGCCCATTAGAATTAGGCCCATGTGAATCTTGCAGCTGGGCTAAAGCCCACGCTCTTCCTCACCCATCTAGCCCAACCCACTCTACTAAACCTTTACAATTGTTATTTTTAGATGTTTGGGGCCCAACCCACACTTTATCTAGCAATGACAAACGTTTTTATCTATCTATTGTAGATGACTTCTCTAAATATATTTGGATATTTCCTATTACAACTAAATCAATGGTCTCTACAATTTTACCTGCCTTCTTCAAATTAATTCAAAATTACTTTTCCACCTCCATTATCTTGGTCCAAACCAATGAAGGCACTGAGTTCAAACCCTTAAAACAATTCTTCCAACAAAACGACATTTCACATCGCCTCACTTGTCCCTACTTCCATCAACAAAACGGAACCGTTGGATCCCGACATCGTCGCATTGTCGACACCGGACTCGGCCTCCTAAAACATTCCTCCTTGCCCCTAACCTTTTGGGATTATGCATTTGAAGCTTCGATTTACCTCATTAACCGACTTCCAACCCCAATCCTCCAAAATCAATCACCTTATCAAATTTTGTTCCACAAAACCCTTGATTACAAACATCTCAAAGTTTTCAGTTGCGTTTGCTTTCCCAATCTCTGACCCTATAACTGCCACAAATTATCCTTCCGCTCAACTCCAACCGTATTTCTTAGCTATTGCTCAAATCATTCTGGCTATATTTGTCTTGATTGGATCAATCATCGCACATACATATCCCACGATGTCATATTCCATGAGAATCAATTCCCCTTTGCCCAAATTACCTCCAAAACTCAATCCCCTCCCCTTTCCCTCATTCCCTTACCAAATTTTACTCCACCCATTTTTGATAACGATACTCCCCCAACCAGCCCAGTTCCTTTCCCTGGCCCATCAAAACATCCCAATACTCCATCCCTAACTCCCTCAGATAACAACCCATCTCCTTCCTCTCCCCAGGAATCCACAAATTCATTTGGGCCTTCGGATCCCCAACCCAACCAAAACATTGCTCCCAAACTGAACGCTCCCCCATCATCACCCGATCTCACAACCAAATCTCCAAACCTCTAACCCGCATCGATGGCACGGTCACATGGCCGGCTCGTTGCCTTGCCACCACCACCATTCCCGAGGAACCATCCTCCTACACCGAAGCTTCCAAACACCCCGAATGGCGCCATGCCATGGAAATAGAGTTCAAAGCCCTCTTATCCACCAAAACATGGACCTTGGTCCCACCCGAAACCACCCAAAACGTCCTAGGAGTAAAATGGGTCTACAAAACCAAATGGAAATCTGATGGCTCGATTGAGTGCCGCAAAGCTCGTCTTGTTTCCACATGGTTCCACCAACTCCATGGTGTCGACTTTGACGAGACTTTTAGCCCCGTAGCCAAGCCATCCACCATTCGCCTTCTACTTTCCCTTTCCTCTGTCAACCGGTGGTCCGTCACGCAGCTTGACATACAAAATGCATTTCTACATGGTGACCTAGAAGAAGAAGTGTTCATCCATCAACCCCGAGGTTTCACTCACCCTCAATTTTCGTCTTATATTTGCAAACTCCATAAATCACTTTACGGCCTTAAACAAGCCACGAGGGCTTGGTTCGCTAAATTGAGCGATGCCCTCATCTCCTTGGGATTCACTCCATCCAATTCAGATTCCTCTCTTTTTACATTCCGTCAAGGTCAACAATGTGTCTTCATACTTGTTTATGTCGATGACTTACTTGTTTTCTCCTCCACTTCCACTCTATCTACTACTTTCATTTCTGCTCTCTCCAAGTTGTTTCTTGTCAAAAACTTAGGGGCACTTCATTATTTCCTTGGGAACGAGGTTGACCGCACCGAAGCTGGATTTTTCCTATCCCAAACCAAATACATTCGAGAACTCCTAGCCAAGACCAATATGGCCAATGCCAAACCCGTCTCCACGCCAATGGCTACCACCTACAACTTCATCTCGGAAAAAACCGACGCCTTTCCCGATTCACATCTCTAACGCAACGTCGTTGGCAGTCTCCAATATCTCTCCTTCATGAGACCCGACATCTCATTTGCTATCAATAAAGTCTGCCAGAGTATGCAACAACCCGATAACTTCCATTGGCAAGCCATAAAACGCATTCTCCAGTACCTCTCTGCCACCGCTGATCTCAAGCTCCATATTTCCTCAGCGTCTAGACAACAAATATCGGCGTTCACCGACGCTGACTGGGTCGGGGACATCATTGGTCGAAGGTCCACGGAGCATATTGCATCTTTCTTGGAGCAAATCTCATCATGGTCTTCAAAGAAGCAACCAACTGTGGCCCGCTCATCCACAGAGGCAGAATACTGTGCCCTCGCTATCGCCACATGTGAGATCATTTGGGTTCAGTCCCTGCTAGAAGAATTAGGCGTGTTCCTTCATCAAGCTCCCCTTCTCTGGTGTGACAATCTAGGTGCCATATACCTCGTCGTCAATCCGGTCCTCCATCACCGCATCAAACACCTCTCTCTTAACTATCTCAAAAAAAAATGTTGAAGTGTGAAGCTCCAAGTGGCTTCATGTAATTTGTTACGCCATATATGCCAATTATCAATTATTTTGTTTTAGAAAATTTTCATTTTTTTCACTTTATCACCTTTAATTTTTGTATACTTTTTTTATATATAATTTATATTAATTTTTAATTGATTTTATAGGATCTTACGATCATAAGATCTGATCCACATGTCTTTCCATGATCCGATCCTTATAATATTGTCAATGGTTACCTTTAAGCATCTATTTAAACATCTATTTAAACGATTAAGACTTTGTAATAATACCATAATATCTGTGTATTGACTCCTCCACAGCCCACAAGACCAAAAACTTTTGAATTATTTTTTGACTGTAACCAATAATTCATCCTACTGTATTGGTTCAATTTGAGAAAACAGAAAAGCCAAATTTGTAAAGAACGTGGAATTCTTCATGTTTCATTGGTATGATTTGGTACGATATCATTATCCCATTAAAAAAAATTTAAGTGATGAGGTGATAGCAAGTAACATCAAATATTAATTTTGATCAAATTATAACACCCATTATTGGCTTAATATCAGAAGTCAATATTTTTATGTAGCCTAATAAAATTTGTAATTCGTATATTGCCTTAATAACAAAAGTTAAATATTTTGATTTGTAATTTACATTTTTAAATTGAATCGGATGAATTAATAAAGAAAACAATTCTTTTTACTAAGAGGATGCATGCAATTAGAGCTATCCAAAGCTGATCGAATCCGCCAACCCGATCCGAACAGTCCGACAATTTTAGGGTCAAGACCCGATCGAAAATTTGAACCCGAAACCCGAAATCAACCGAACTCGATAGAACCTGAAACCCGTTGGTTGAAACCCGAAACCCGTTGGGTTGACCGATTTAGTATATTTATAAAAAAATTTAAAATTTATTTTGAAAATGATAATATATTTTATTATTGAAATAAATGAAAATAATATATAATAATTAAATATTAGTATTTATTTAAAAATGATTTTAATAATCATAAAAATTGATATTTTAGACCCGCTGGCCAACCCGACCAGACCGAAAACCCGCTACAACTCGACCCGATTAACCCGTGACCCATAACGAAACCGAACCCGGTTTAACCCGAACTCAAACCCACCCGACCCGATCCGGTTAACAGGTCTACATGTAGTTATTATACCATAAATATCACTGGGTTCGATGCGCAAGTATCATGAAAAAAATAAAAATAGAAAAAAGGAGATGAAATTGGCTTGTAGGTTCGAAGAACGAAACTCTTGAGAATGGAAATCGTGTTTGAAATGAACATAAAGATGGTCCTAGGCGTGTTTCACCCTCCACCAAAAGAATTTAGCTACGACGAAGTTACTTTAGGTCGAGTTGAGATTCATTCATTCTCTCTCCAAATCTTTTTTTTCTTTATGTTTTTTCAAAGTGTTTATTATTTTTGTGAGAGGGTTTAATAATCTATCTATAGAGTTTTTAACTCAGCTCCACCGAAGTAAGACCGCCACCAAAACACATCGTTTTAGGGGACAAAGGGCTGAAACCGCGTGTTTTGCGCTGATACTACTACAATAAATGGCTACTGCAACGGTAAAAAACCGCTTCAATAAGTCCTTAAACCGCTTCATTGCCCTAATTCAGCGCATAAGGGAGGGACTCGTATGTTGGAAGATAGGTTTTCAAAACGAGATCAAGGTGTTATGATTCCAATTCCACATTTTTTTTCCGTGATGATACGTTCCTTTCACTTAAAAACTTGCATGGATGCTCTTCACTAACTTACTTTCGTAGTATATATAAATGAGCATCTGTCGGAATTTTCATATGAAAAATCAAAAACCTATTTAAGGTGAAAAATATCCGTTTTACGGGATCCAATCGAAGCAGGAGCTTCTACTTCACCTACAAATCATATTAATGGTGCTTTTGTAGATACATATTTATCTATTGTATCTTTCTATTTCTTGGCTAGTTCTAGATATATATTAGACTATTGTAATTCGTTACGTAGTTCGTTCACTATTTAATAATAATAAAATTTATCTTGTTTTAAAAAAAACATGAATCAAGTTATTAAAAAAATATAAATATGTAAATAAAAAACATACATACAATTATTCATATATATATATAACTCAAAATTATGAACAAAAATTAGACGTACAATGTTATTATAATAACGCTCTACCTGAACCTATCTACCTCTATGGATATAATTCTTTTAGAACAATTATTAAATATATTCTTGTTTCTACATACAACACGATATTTAGTTTCCATTGCATAATCAAACAACTTTTTATTTGATAGACTGAACCGTAAAGTACACGTTTTTTTTTTATTGAAAACAAAACTTTTTGCTTCCTTTCTTGTTCAAACCAAATGACTCCTAGCATTTTTCATGTACTCGATGAGACCTTCATTGAGTTTGTAATCTCCAAAAACTTCAGCAGCCTTCCTAGCACATGCCCTATCCTCTCCCCTTCTTCTTCTTTTTCTTCAACCATATATGAAGGAGAGGTTTCTCGACGCCCGCAAGACCAAGCTACTAGAGGCGACGACCCTTTCAGTGTCCTAAAATGCATCGGGGACAATGCCTACCGCATCGACCTCCAACGCAAGCAAGCCGTTCATTCCACGGTCAATGCCTTTGATCTCACCCCCTATATTGAGCTCGCATTGATGATGAAGACACGGGGACATTTTCCACCCAAGCGAGGGAGGGTAATGCGACCCTGACCATGGATGCCCACCGGGAGGAGAATGCTCTCATATGTGCTGATCACTCGTGCTCGGACCCGTGCCATCATCGCCGCGACCTAGTCCATTATGTCGCGCCTTATCGCAAGCAACGACTCGCCCGACACTGTGCCATCGTAGGTGTGTGCTCGCCCTTGCCACCGAAGAACATCGCATACCCCGACCCGAACCATCCACCGTGCCAGGGCGCGCCAACAGCCGTGCTAGCGCCTACCCTTCTCAACACTTGACGTTCTCCACAGCCGTGCTAGGACTCCACCAGCGCCACACTAGCCTTGTCTCGACCATGTCGTGACTCGCCCGTCACCTTGGCCATGATATCTATATTTTATGGTTATTTTTAGCATTTCTTTCCATTCTAAACATTTATACTTTTAGTTGTGTTATTTTTAGAAATCTTTTTATGGGTTTTGAGGATGTTAGGCTTCGTTGCATCTTAGCCCTAGTCCGCCGCTTATCTTGTTGCTTTCTAGGGTTTTAGGCCGCCTCTATATAAGGGGGGCCTCTATAGCTAGGTTACACATTGTTTAGACTTTTAATTAAAGTTGAGGAATTACTCCTTATTTCGAGTCTTGTGTGCCTCTTGTTACTATCAATCAAAACTCTCAAATAACTGATTGTTCTTCACGTAGAACGGTCCCAAGACTCATCACAACGAGCTTTCTCTTGTTCCATCACATTGGATCACGCCCTACTCGTGTCCATAATGTTGGATTTCGAATCATTCAAGTCTTCCGCTTCGCTTGAGAGACCTAGTACACGGTACAAGATAAAGATCTGAAGGTCCTTAAGTCTTGACGGATCTAAGGTCGCATTAATTTAGGCCTTGTTCGGCTCGGTTGTCAAAGACAAGCAAGTAGGGACAAGATAGAGAAGCTTGAGATAGGAGGGAGAGCTTTTTGGGGACAAGTTAGCAGAATTCTACTATCGGAAGCCGCTCTCGCTAGTTATAAGCTCGATGTTGAATGGGGAAGAAGAAGCTTGATATCTTCCGCTCCAAACAAAAAGCTCGAGCTCCGAAATTTTCGCTAGTGCCAAACGAAGCTATGAACCAACGCGTAATTAGGGTTAATATATTTGATGATCCGTAATTATTGTTCAGAAGCAATCAACGTTCTTTTATAGGTTTTTTAATATTCGATTTTTGTGAAAAAAATTAATAATTTTAAAAAATGACTTTTTAAAAAAAAAGTTATGATCATTCAATGTATATTAAAAAGTGGGTTATTTATATAAAAAATCAACTTTTATAATCAGTGTTTTTTAATAAATCATCTCTTATAATTTTATTTAAACAAAACCACCTTTAATTATATAGTTTGTTAAGTTGAATCACCTATAATAAAATCTAGACCAAGATATTCCTATACTTGTTTTCATTAGTTTGCAAAATCATCTTGAATATATATAGAGTTCAAGTAAATAGCCTTCTTACGGTAAATAATGAGGAGCTATTAGAAGCGTCGGATCTTATATAATTAATGGTGTAGATTTATAATAATAAATAACTTTTAAAAAATCAAAGAAAAATGGAGCGTAATTTTAGGGGATTAGGGTTGATTTAATTTTGGAAAATAATTATTCTAATATAAAAAAAAATCAATATGACTCTCTCTCTTATAATTTTCATCGCTTCTATATATAAGCGTTGATGAAAAAATTCGCTCTCCTCCTATAGTACACATTGAACAACTAACATATCACAAATGAACAACTACTTGTTCTTGAATAAACAACTATAATCTCGCACCTATTAATAAAAAAACAATGAACATCTACTTACTTATGAATGAACAATTATATATAATCAGAAGAACAACTAGGGTAGTTAGATGTTCTTCTAATTATATCTAACTAGTGTTCATGCCCGCGCCTTAGGCGCGGGATAAGACATAATATTTTAATTTAATTTTATAAAAAAAGCTTTTAAAATGAGCAAAACACTAATAGTGATAATATAGTAAATAAAGAAAATACCTACTATATAATGAAGCCTTAAGTAAAATTACTACAAGAATTTGCAGGAGATGTTTTGGAGAAATAGGAACAAATCACTTGAAAAGCTATTATAACAATAATACAGTTCTTCAGATACTAATAATACTATGATAACAATAATAACTTTCATTTTTAAATCAATTGTATTTATCCATATTTAAGTTAAAAAAAATAAATCACTTGAAAAGAAGAGTTCAAGCAGCTACACAAAAGACTAAGAGTTGATGTTGATGCTGATGTTGATGCTGATTCGGTGATTGATGCTGATTTTACTAGTTGATTTTAGGGGTTGAAATTATTAGCTTATTTTTATAAAAAAATATGTAGTTGTTCGGTAGATAGAGTTGATTGAGACTGATTTTATAATTAAAAAGATGATGTAAAATTACCAAAATGGGTATATTTATAAATATCCACATTTTAGAGATTTTTTTTTCTTAAATTGAATTTGGAGGGCATTAGAAGGAAAAAACACAATAAGGCTGAATAAGGTCGGAGGGGGGAGTTGATTTTTTGGCCAAGATTTCAACTCCCATCAGCTTGTATAAGCTCTTGTAAGCTCCCTCAACTCCCAACGCCGAACACCATCTCAGAACTTTTTTTTACAATAAGCTTGAATAAAGCTGTATAAGCTCAAAATAAAACCCGCCGAACGGACCCTAATACTTGTACCGTCTTTCGAGGACCCAAAAGATACCCAAATCTTATTGTTATTTAAAATTTTGGGTTACACATGGGATAAGAGAGTACTAATCTATTTTTGAAGGAAATGGAAAAAAAAAGTAAAAAATTTATATAAAAAAAGAAGATTATCGGTGAAGCCAAAACCCTAGTTAAATTGCATCTTCAATTTTGTAAATTGCGAAGTAACTGTATGGCAGAACTTAATCAATAGGTGGACATCCAAGCATAGAACCGCCTTTATTTCATCATAAATATTTTTTTGTTCTGAAAACGGAGCAAGCTCCTGCGGTATTTTATTACTTAATTAAACAGCCTCATGAAGAGGGATACATCAAGGTTCAGCAAATCCGAAATACAATCATGAACATAAAAGAATTCATTAAAGGGGCATCCAAATCAAGTGAGAGATTGGCAAGAGGATCGGCAACTCGATTCTCTGATCTTGGAACATGCACAAGTTTAACTGTCCATGGGTTTTCCTTGATGAGCTTACGGCATGGATCAATCAAGTAAAAACCTTTGTTTGGCAGTAGTTTCGGTTGTAAAATCAGCTTGAAGGCTTGAATGGAATCCATCTGGATAAGGAGTTGAGAAAATCTCATTCTCTTGGCAATTACCATGCCCTTGTAGATGGCATAGATGCAAGGTTGCATAAGATGATGCCTTTCCAGACGCAGTTGTTGGTGTACCTTCTGGATTTGGCATGGTTCTCATTTCAGAAGTTCATGAAAATTACACCAGTTTGTTCAAACCAATAAAAAGAAGTACAAAGTCACATGGCCAAATTACTAACCATTCAGCTGAAGAATCTTCACAAGGTCCAGTTGCTGGAAAGTCAGAGAGCTTCTTTTTTAGGTTCCTTGGCTAGCTCTGATCTGATAAAGAGAGAAAATAAAAATCATTATCTACAAGGAGGCATAAAGTGACATCCAAAATTTGCTTCCCTCAAAGCCTTACAAGAAACACAATCAAAATTAATTTTTATTCCTTTTTCAACAAATTTAACTTAAACCAAAAAGAATATTGTGCCACCAGAAGAAAATAAAACATTGAGCATTACACTTAACAACAACAATGGTAAAAGTAACACAATTTTTCCCAGAATAAAAAGTTCATAAAGTAGATCATATTGAAACTGACAGAATAATCAAATGATCAAGTAATACTATAGTCCACTAGTCCATTTAATAAGCAATTCAAGGCCAAGAATGTAGCTAAAAAACAATTGGTCTTTGCATCCTAAGCTATTTGTCCATTTTTTTTGTCATGATTCATTACTGTTGTGACTTAGCACTTCTTGAAAATATAAATTCAGGCAAATTTTAACAAATCAAAATAGGTATTGTTTCAAACTCAACTTTCTTAGCATGTAAAGCCTTCAAGATGTTGAGGAAAAGGACAAGAGGCAACCGAAATTGGGTACGAGATTGCAGTGAAGCACAAAAAAACAAAAAAACTTGGTACTTTGAGCCAAGTTATCATAACTATTTAGAAACTTTGCACTTGTCAAAAGATTTATCATGCAGTGACCAAGACTAAAAACCAAAGATGCATAGACATAATACACTCAACAAATAAACATGTCATCCAAAAAAATTATTTTACAAGAGAGGTTAAATTGACAAAGAGACAAAAGTCCAACCTTATTTTCTATGTATGCCTCGCTGTCCTAGAGACATGGCAAGCTCAGTTTACAACTCTTTTTTCTAAAGAAGCAAAACCAAAATCAGAACAAAGAAACATAACAGAAGAGATAGCTCACGGAATACAATAGACATGTGAATAATCAAACCATTGTATCTCGCATTTTCTCAAACAAAATAGATTTGTCTTGCTCCTTTCCAATCCAATGGCATAGCTGGAGAATTACACATTTCGAGGAAGCATGAACATTTTAACCTTGATGGTCAAAAAGTTCAGGCAACATCTTGAGAACCCTTTTTGGTGGCACAACCTACGTACAAAAAGCCACTGAAAAAGCCAGACAACATTGCAAAAGTTGTTAATCAAGCAGGATTGAAGTGCAATTATCCCCAACTCGCATAGACACACGAATTAAGCAGACCAACCCCAAAGCTTGAAACATTAGAGTTGAAACTGGATTTTCAGCACATCCACACTGTAATTCTTTAAGTGTCAATTGTGGAAGCTTGTTGCAAATCAGCTTGTTCTCCTAGCTTCCTCCTTCAAAGTACTTTTTCAAAGTTTCATCATTTTAAAACCTAAAAGAAAGAGAAATTCATCAGTTTAGTTAGATCCCTCCATTTCCAAGAAAAATTGAGGAAAATTGGTATTGAACAATGTTGCCACTAAGATAACAATCATCCAAAAATATCAATTCAATCTCAAACTCAAAGTTACTCAACAAAGCATAAGCTCGTCTTTTTTTTACAGGGTATTGGATTCAAACAGGCCCGGCCCAAAGGCAGGGGTAACCTGGGCGCAGGCCTAGGGCCCAACCTTTAGGGGGGCCCAATCTAAATTTTAATAAGTGCATCTAGTATATGTAAAAGAAGTTAGTTAAACGAAAGCCCAGAATCCATAAAACGAGGCCCAATTTATAAACAGAAGCCATACACTCTTAATTTAGGGAATTTAAAACATAAAAAGGAATGAAAACAGTATCACGTGATTATATATTGTATTTGTATGGGCCCCTTGATTATTTTAAACTTTCTTGTCATTTATAAATTCATCCCCATATAACAGATCATATGGCCCTTTCTAATTAGATGCATTCTTTGATTTCTTTTCAATAAAAACTTACCTAGTTCATTTCAAACTCCAAATTCCAATTTTTTTTCTTGATTTCCTTAATTATTGTACATCTTTTACCTATTAAATTCGGGATTATGGTGAAGACCAATAAATTGGGATTCCATCATTAAACTTTGTGTGAGATTGTAGGTAAAATTTAAGATAGAATATAATAGAAAATTGGAAAAAAAAAAATTATATTGCTATATTTTCTTTTTGTATTGTTTGAAAACAAATTGTTCGTTTTTCATATGTCCTGGTAAATACATTTTTTTAGATAAATTAAGAAAGTATTATTTTTTAAAAAATACAGATAAATTAACATATATGTTTCACTATTTATAATGATGAAATTTTTATCATATAAGGGCCTTTATATTTTTTCGCCCAGGGGCCTCCGATTAGTAAGGACCGGCCCTGGATTCAAATTAAAGGTTAAGAGTGGTTGGGCTTGCAAATTCCCAAACAATACAAAATTAGATATTAAAAATTTAAGAGAACGGATCTCAAAATTCTGGTGATCACATTGCGAGTATCCTCAATTCCCAGAGAAGCTCTACCTCTGTCTCAAGCGTCGGGATCACATTGCGAGTATCCCTCAATTCCCAGAGAAGATAGTGAACAAGGAACAAATTAGTTCAATGTACGAAGATTTTTTTAATGAACAATTTCTTTATTGTAATCAACAACTCCATGTTAATTGATGAACAACTTATAATAAGCCGAGTTGTAGCGCCCCGGTCAGAGTTGTAGGGCACACCGGCTTTTTAGCAGCGGTGTGCCCTACCGCTTCAAATTTTAAAAAAAATTGAATAAAAGGCGGCGGCAGGGGTGGCCGCTGCCGCTGCCCATTAAAAAACAAATTTTTTTTGTCGTTATACGGCAGCGACAGCGGCCACCGCTGCCTTTTAAAAAAAAAAATTACATCTAGCGGCAACGGTGGCCGCTGCCGCTTCCTTGCCCTCAGTAAAAAAAATACCGCGGCTATTTATAGCGAGCGAGACGAGGTTGGAGATGTCGGGTAAAAAAAATACCGCTCCCTTGCCCTCTCAAATTCGTCCTCAAATCCTCCCCAAAACACCTCTACTAAAATAATGTCGGGTTTTTGGCCATTTGATGAAGGGCAGGGCTATTTTAGTTCAAATCCGCCGAATGTGAACGACGATCAATATGGCGGTTTAGAAGGAATTCCTTATGGTGGACATGGCTATTCTAGTTCAAATCCGGTGAATGCGAGCGACGATCAATATGGCGGTTTAGAAGGAATTCCTTATAGTGCACATGAAAATGAGGAGGTTTTAAATGAAAACGAAGAAACGGTATGTAATCGATTATTTATTAAATTATTAATTTTATTATAAACAATCATATTTTAGGGTTGTTATAACTAATCATATTTTATACTCCGTCGGATCGAAATTAGATGTCGTTTTAGGCTGAACAAATTGATCGTAATTAAATGAAGTTTTACAGCAATTCCCAACTTTTTAATTAAATGCATTCATCGGAAATATTTCTCAACTACTCTACTTGATTGCATTAATTACTTATTAGTTGTTATAATTGTTAAATTCGTTGTGTTAGTGCAAAATTTTCATTTTAATTTCTCATATTGTGTTGAATTTGTGAGTTTATAATCGAATTAATTAATGAAGTATTTGTCATAATTGTTTCCAGTTTCCCGATTTTTCTACCTATTTTGTGACTGATAATGAGTGGTCAGAACGGAATCATATGCTAAAATGGGCTAGAGAAGTAGGACGTAATTTGAACATGGTGTTGACAATTAAGAACTCATGGGAAACGAAGGTCCTTTTAGCATGTGTGTTGGCCGGTGAATACAAGCCAAAGAAGAAGGATAAACCCGGTGTTAATATGCCGACCCTACAAGTTGGTGATGATCTAAAGGAAAAACCACGTAGCAGGAAGATGGGCTGCCCGTTCGAATTGGTTGGCCAACGGGACAGGAGGACCCATCATTGGCGGCTAAGCGTGAAATTCGGTCGCCACAACCACGACCTTTCCACTGGTCTGGAGGGATATCCTTTTGTCGGCCGCTTAACTGATGAGCAAAAGGAGGATGCAAGGATATTAACCCTCTCACATGGTGCCCCGAAGTTTGTTATGACATACTTGCGCGAAAAGTGGCCGGACATCACAACTTCGATGAGACAGTTGTACACTTTTCGGCGCGATGTACTGAAGAAAGAGATGAGCTCAATGAATGTAACTCAATTCTCACTCCATTTCTTAAAGTCAAATGACTATTATCTTGATTATCGAGCCGAGGAAGGAAGCAACGAGATAATAGACTTTTTCTTTGCCCATCCCAAGTCGTTGAATCTGCTGAAGTTGTTTCCGTATGTTGTGATCATGGATGCGACATACAAAACCAACATGTAAGTAATTATAATAAAAGCATTTTTACTTGAAATGTAAGTTTTACACGTTAACTTATTCAAATTAATTAACATTTCAGGTATAACATGCCTTTGAGTGAGATGGTAGGATTTACTTGCACCGGGCACACTTTTTGTATTGGGTTTGCATTTATGGCAAGAGAGACCCAAGATCACTACGAATGGGTGTTATATCAGTTGCGGGAGGTGTTCGAAATAGTTGGGAAAATGCCAGAAGTTATTGTCACAGATCGGGATATTGCCGAGGTTAACGTCGTTGCGGTCTTGTTTCCCAACGTCAAACACCTTTTGTGTTGGGTGCATATCAAGCGGAATTGCAAGGCGTACGCTTTGGCGAACGGGTTTTCTAAGGGGAGTGCGGAGTGGTTTGGAAACAAAGCATGGGAGCTATTTTGCTCAACGACCGTAGCAGAGTATGAGGCACGACTTCATCTATTGCAGACTGGTGAGATTGGAGTACAAAATCCGCTCAATCCGTTGTTGTTAGCATACCTTCGGAGGAACTGGCTTACTCCTTGGCGTGATCACATTGTTAGAGCCTACACGGATCATTGTCTACATTTGTTTACTAGGACCACAAACAGGTACGCTAATCAATTTTCCTTACGAGAAAACTCTTAAACACAAATATTAGCTATTGCCATTAAATTAATGAAATATTTATCAGGGTCGAGTCCCAGCACTCTGTGTTGAAGGATTATTTGGAGTTTTCTGTTGGGGGGTTCAGCACGGTCTTGAGAAAGATTCACGCCATGGTGAACATTCAAGTGCACAATATTAGGGGAGAGATGGAACGAGACCGTACCAGCGAACCGTTGTCCATCAAACACATGGACGAGCCACTCAAAACTGTCTTCTCTCGTCTTCCAGGGAAGGTTTCCAACAAGTGTATCGGAGAGTTGTTTGCCCATGTCCGCACTATACTTGACCCGAACAGGTCTTTCCGTCAGACATGCGACGATGCGTGGTGGACAACCGCCCGTGGACTACCATGCCCTCACCAAGTCCAAGCTTGTATCTATGAATGCAGGCCTATTCAACTTTCAATGATTCATGCTTTCTAGAAACAATTGGTGTGGGAAGGCCAAAGGGGAGTAGATGAACAGGTGGCCCCCACAGCCCTAAATCCAACTGACGAGATTTGGACGAGGATGATACAAGACTTCTATGAAGGCAAGATTGATTCTACTGTCAAACACCAGGTTGGTCGAAAATACTTGAACCTCAATTATCCCGAGGAGGGGGATGTGGTGGAACCATCTCGCAATAGGAAGAAGAAGGGTAGGCCAAGGAAGAACTCAAAGGTTCAACCAAGAAACTTGACTAGGCTGGAGCATCTTCAATAGCGCGGGAAAGGCACTCGTTCTATGCCTGGGGTCGCACTTAGCCATGTTCCAGAGGAGGAGGAGGAGGAGGAGGAGGACCCGGTTGAGGAGGAGGAGGAGGAGCAGGAGGGAGAAGATGTATATCGTCCGACGGTTGAAGAAGGAGGTCACATTGAAGTTGATCTCGGTGTCCATATACCCCAATTCATGAGGCGATTCATCGTCAGCGCTCCTAATGTCATAGGAGACGATAATTGCGGGTATAGGGCACTTGCTTGTCTTGTTGGGTGGGGGCAGGATTATTGGAGGAGGATGCAAGAGGAGATGGCTTTGGAGTTGAGGACCCATTACGAGACGTATGCACGCTTATATCCTTATATTACGCATATTGATGAGTTGATCAATCAAGTCAGTACAGACTACTACTGGATGGAGACGCCAACAGTTGGATTGGCGTTTGCTACTAGATTCCAGTGTGCACTTGTCGTACTATCCGAGCGTGGTCCTCATACATGCCTCCCGATGATATCTAGTGAAGCTCCGAGTACTCTTGTGTGGGGCAGTGTCGTGGCGATAGCTCATCTAGGGAACCACTATGTCCCGGTAAACGTCATACATTTACATAAATTTCATAGTGGACTAACTTTTATTATATTATTTACGAATTTGTCATTGTAGGTTACGCTCGTAGATGAAGCCCCCATGCCGACCTCTGCGAAGCTTTGGACCCAATATCATCATCCTAGCGTTGATAGGGTGGATATTCGCTTTCATGAACGCATGGCCCGGTACGGCAGTTACCACAACGCAGAAGGGTTGCCTCCTAGTTTTTATTAGAGTAGGACTAGTATTAGTATTTGTATTTGTATTTCTATTGGTACTTGTATTGATACTTGTATTTGTAAGATATTATTATGGTTATTATTATTTGTGGGACTAGTATTTGTATTTGTATTTGTATTTCTACTAGTATTCCATAAAACATCCATATGTAATGGACCCATTATTTGTGGGACTAGTATTTGTATTTGTATTTGTATTATAGGTCGTTCTTACCTGTTGGTGATCTCATATGTAATGTGCCCTATGTGTATGAAAGTGGGTGAGTAAGGACGTGTCGCTTGGACCGCCACCATATCCGCCCACCGGATGGACCGGGGCCGCTAATCCAGGGTCCTCATAAGGCGGGACCTCATAATCATGGGCCGGGATATCAGGCTCCGGAGGAGCCGAGTAGCGCATGGGAGGGGGTGGGTTTGTGTACGACGCAGGAGCGGGGTTTGTGTACAACGTCATCAACGTAGACGGCTCTTCTGGTGGCGTAATATGGCTCGTACTACCATAATGGTGCGTCTCTTGTGGTGGCATATAGCTTGTACCACCATACTGCGTCTCTGGCGGTGGCATATAGCTCGTACTACAACCATATTGCGTGTCTTGGAATGGCATATAACTCGTACTACCGTAATTATACGCCTCTTGTGTTGGATATTGCAGGGGAAATTGGTAACCCCCGAATTGTCCATGAACGACCCCGTATTGCCCATGAGCGAATAATGGACCAGCTTCACCATAACCCGTATTAGCAAATGTGGGCTGGGTACGATCCACATAGAGGTCCGGAAATGTATCACCACTTCTATTCAGCAATCTTTCGATTGCTGAAATATCATCTGCATGCATTTTTTACAATATTTCTCTAAAATCTAATAACGTGCATAATGCTCATTTAAGCATATAATTAATATATCAAACTACTAATTCATCCGTAAATATAGTAACCATGCACATTAAGAAAAATTAATATTCACCCTCAACAACTACTTAATCGCTTATTTTTATAATACTTATAAATTAACTTACTAACATGTATGAACCTAATTTAAACTCATAATTAATGAAAAATACTAATAATTACACCATAAATAAATTAATTATTCAAATTATTCAAATTTATAATTATTTTCTACAACTACTTAGTCAATAATAATTATACATATATTAGTCTATAAATCATACATTAATCAAGTTAATTAATTATTTTTACCACATAAATTAACATATAAATTTACTATCATGTAAACTACTTAATCGATCAAACTCTATGTAATTAACCTATAAACTACTTAATACATAAAACAAATAATTAATTTATAATATAAAAATAAATTTAATATTTTGTGTACCTAAACCCTCCACGGGGGCGACGGGGGCGACGTTGGCGACGGGTTGGCTCGTCGTCGCTTCCGGAAGCGGGACTTCAACCTCCTCTCGAACTCTCGAGGTTGCCTCGCTCTCATTTAAGTTAATATTTCGTCGGGATTCATTCCGCTGTCTACTTGAAGATGACTTCGAGCCAAACAAATTCTAATAAAAAAATTAAGTTAGTTTTAACCTTAATAACTTAAAATAATTCAATTAAAATAAATTAAAATCATACATACCGATAGCGATAAACTCCTCATTTTTGGAACCACTTGAATCGAATTAACGAATTTTGGAATCAGATTTGAGACCACCTTCAAAAAAATTGGGGCAAAAATTGGAGAGCTCGGAGGAATTTTGATGGATGAAAATGGAGAGGGAGTGAGGAAGATTTGTGTGCAAATGGAGAGTGCTCGGATCAATTTGAAAGGAGGAAGGAGTCGAAGGCACTTAATGCCAACGCTCCGCTCCACCCAGTCAAACTGGGATTCTGCAATTGCAGAATCCCAGCAGCATGCAGCGGCAGCGGCCACCGCTGCCGCTGCCTCTGCATGTAGAGGCAGATTCCCACGCGGGAATCTGCCTCGTTGTCCCTTAATTTTATAAAAAAAAAGGCATGCAGCGGCAGCGGCCACCGCTGTCGCTGCCTCTGCATGCAGAGGCAGATTCCCACGCGGGAATCTGCCTCGTTGTCTCCTAATTTAAAAAAAAAAAGGCAAGCGGTAGAACCTACCGCTGCTATGTGCAGCGGTAGGGCCCACCGCTGTAAAAACCGGGGCGCCCTAAACCTATGACCGGGGCGCCCCTCATTCTTCTTATAATATGATGCAAATGCATGCTACTATAAATTTTATGACGATAAAAAAGAATAAAAAAAGTTATAATTTTGGTAACCACCGTAATCTACGGGATAAGTTTTTATTATTCTTTTTTCTTTTAAATCATTAATCCTATCAAATCAGTATCATTCATCTCCATAAAGTCAACGCTCCTTATTTCTCCTAACTATTTACACTAAATTACCTCCTTACTTGAACTCACCCCTATATATATAGATCAATGAAAACTCCAAAAAAAGATAATTAATTTTTATCATTTTAAAATTTAAAAATGCATATTAATCGATTTAATGTAGTAACTAGTAAGTAATTGATGCATAAGAAAACAATATAATAAACTCAATAAAAATATTAAAGCTTTTAGAGTCATTTTGCATTTATATTTATTTTAAACAATAATTAAATATACTAGGATGCTGGTTTTTGAAAAAATATTACAAAATTATGGATGATTTTGTGACTTTTTTTCTTAAAAATAAGTATATATTGGTCTATACCAAGTACCTCTTGGTCTAGTGGTAATTGACACTAAGTCGTTTAAGCATTTACCCAGAGGTTTTAAGTTTGAGATTTTCTGGTGGTGTATATGCATGCAGCGTAGAGAGGTTTGGGAAGAGTAACACCCTTTACGGGGTCTAACCGAACTCTTTTTCGAACGTAGATATAAAAATGAAAGTGTCGAACCGGACGAGGTAAAAAAAAAGCATATATGAATGTATATTACGACCATATATGTACACGACCTTCACATGTTTGACCCATCATGCATCAGAAACCTCAAAAGTATAATTAATATATTCAATTATGTGTCCTTTCTCTTAAAAAATACTTTTAGGTGTCACGTACGTGGTGTAATCATTTGTTGCTTATGGCCGGTATTAGGTGTATAATGAAAATTAAATTAGGGTATACAAAGAAGATTAAATACAATGATACCTACCGCATTTGACTCTAATATATCTTAATAATTAAACTAAACAAATTAACTTTAACTCCCTTATTAATTTCCAAAGCTTAATCATATATACTTTCCACATTACTATCCAAACCCTTAGGCCAAGACAACATCAATATCGATCACAAGAAAATGGCACCCCCTCTTCATGTAGTAATGCTCCCATGGTCTGCCTTCGGGCACATGATTCCATTTCTCCAACTCTCCCTTGCCCTAGCCAAGGCCGGAGTTCGCGTCTCGTACGTCTCAACCCCTCGGAACATCCGACGACTCCCTCGACTCCCTCCGCAACTATCCCACCTGGTCAAGTACGAGGAGGTTCCCATGCCGAAAGTCGAGGGGTTGCCAGAGGAAGCAGAAGCCACAGTCGACCTAGCATTTCACCAAATCGAGTACTTAAAGGTGGCCTACGATCTTCTAAAGGAACCGGTTGCTCAAATCATAGCCACACAGTCTCCCGATTGGCTCATAACCGATTTTGCATCTTTTTGGGTATCAAGTATAGTGGAGAAATATGGAGTTTGTCACATGTATTTCTCAGTGTTCAACGCTACAAGTTACTCCTTTTTTGGACCAAAGGAGTTCCTCGTCGGTGAACAACAAAAGAAGATCTGGCCAAACCCGGAAAGTATGACGAGAAAGCCTCAATGGATACCCTTCGAATCGTCGGTGGCCTACCGTGGATACGAGGCGAGGGGTTCGCACGCTGGATTCTTTGGACAAAACGCGTCAGGTACGACTGACGGTGAGAGGGTGGCCAAGACCATACAAGCGAGTCAAGCCGTGGCCATAAGGAGTTGTAGGGAGTTTGAAGGCGAATACCTAGATTTGTACGAGCGTCTCAATGGAAAGGATGTGGTACCGGTTGGTTTGCTCCCACCGGTACTAGAAGACAAGTCGGCGGAAGCCATAGGCGAGCCATGGAGCGAGGTTTTCGGGTGGTTGGATGAGCAGAGCGAGAGATCGGTCGTATTCGTGTGCTTTGGGAGTGAGTATAAGCTAACTAGACAAGAAGTTTATGAGATAGCATATGGTTTAGAGATGTCCCAGTTACCTTTCCTGTGGGCACTTCGAAGACCGACGTGGGCTGCCGACGATATCGAGGCCTTGCCTCAGGGATTTAGAGAGCGGGTCTGTGGTAGAGGGGTCGTGTGCCTCGGATGGGCGCCGCAACAGAGGATCTTGGCGCACCCATCGGTTGGAGGGTCTTTGTTTCATTCGGGATGGGGTTCGGTTATCGAAGCCCTCCAATACGGGCATAGCCTTGTGGTCTTGCCGTTTATCATTGACCAAGGGCTCAATGCAAGGGTACTAGTGGATAAGGATTTGGCAATCGAGGTTGAAAGAGGGGAAGACGGGTCGTTTGATCGGGACAACATAGCTCGAGCACTAAGAAGAGCTATGGTTGAAGAGGAAGGGGAGAGGATTAGGGTCTGTGCTAGGAAGGCTGCTCAAGTTTTTGGTGATTACAAACTCAATGAGGGTTACATCGATGGGCTCATCAAGTACATGAAAGATGCTAGGAGTCATATGGCTTGATCAAGAAAGAAAGAAACGGGGAATGGTTTGTTTTCAGTTAAAAGAATTTGTACTTTTTCTACCAAAAAAAAAAGAACTTGTAATTTATAGTTCAAATATATCATATATAAGTTATATAAGCTGTTTGGTTATGCAATGAAACTTAAATAATATTGTGTTGTTTGTAAAAACAATTAGAATATATCAAATTATATATAATGATGAGATCGAGCAATATATACTATCACGGGTATATAACATGGTACTATATGAATGCCGCTGATTTCAGATACTAATCATCTTCAGATATCTAATTAAACGATTAAGTTTTTATAGTACAGTGTACTATAAGGTTTTCATTTCAACTCATACAAAGAATGTCCAAGGAAAAAAAAATTCTAAGTGCTAATAAAAATATCCTCTCACGTTGGATTAAATTTAGTTGAGCTTGACATAATTGTATATAGGTCATCCTAATTCTAGTCCAATTGAGAAAATAAAAATACGATGGTTTCTCAAAATGTATTTACTCAAGTGATAAAAAAGACTAATGGTTTGTGAAACAAATCATTGGTATCTTCACCAATTTTTTATTTATTTATCTGCAATTTAAAAAAATTGGATTAATTTTTTGTGACTATAACCAATAATTTTTTTTTGGTTGACTATAACCAATAATTCATACTACTGTATTGGTTCAATTTGAGAAAAAAAGAAAAGCCAAATTTGTAAAGAACGTGGAATTCTTCATGTTTTTTTGGTAATGATTTGGTCTCCTCAAGAAGAGGACAAAGATTAGGTTATAATAACTATATAAAATGGACAAGATAACATTATCCCATTAAAAAATTTTAAGTGATGAGGTCATACCGTGATAGTAAGTAAACATCAAATATTAAGTTTGAATAAAATGTAACATCCATTAATTATTGGCTTAATATCAGAAATCAATATTTTTATGTACCCTTATAAAATTTGTAATTTGTATATTGTCTTAATAACAAAAGTTCACTATTTTGATTTGTAATTTACATTTTTAAATTGAATCGGATGAATTAATAAAGAAAATAATTCTTTTTATTAAGAGCATGCAGTTCTTAGACGATAAATATCACAGGGTTCGATACTCAAGTATCATGAAAAAAAATAAAAATAGAAAAAAGGAGATGAAATTGGCTTGTAGGTTCGAAGAACGAAACTCTTTGAGAATGGGCATCGTGTTTGAAATGAAGAAAACGAGGGTCCTAGCTGTGTTTCACAAAAGGATTTAGGTAAGGTCTGATCGACCAAAAAAGGATTTAGTTAAGACAGATTTATTTTAGGTCGAATTGAGATTCATTCCTTCTTTTTTCAAATTTTTTTCTTCTTTATGTTTTTTTTCAAAGGATTTATTATTTTTGTGAGAGGGTTTATAATCTATCTATAGAGTTTTTAACAGAACTCCACCGAAGTAAGACCGCCTCCAAAACACGTTGTTTTAGGAGACGGAGGGATGAAACTGCATGTTTTGCGCTGACACTACTACAATAAATGGCTAATGCAACAGTAAAATACCGCTTCATTAAGTCCTAAAACTACAGCATTGTCCTAATTCAGTGGTTTTAATTAACCACTGCAACCGTTGGCGTTGCATTAGGCTGTTTACGGCGGTTTTTATAGGTCTAATGTAACGGTATTTGGTCAAGGTTCAAAACCGCTTCATTAGATCTAAAAACCTGCTACCGACATCATCTAATGCAGTGGTTATATTGGAGCGGTTAACGTATTAAAGCAGTTTCTTAACACTATTGCAATGATTATTTATTATAATGCAACATGTTTATATAGCTAATACAACGGTAACAATAAAACTTTTATCTAAGTACTAAATTGGTTTTAATATGTGATAAATAAATAAAAATATATGATTCGTGATATGATAAAAATTGAAAATGACAACCATAATTAATTAAGAAAACTATATTTTCATTAGACTAATGTAATTAGACTGATTAATACATTATAAATGGTTCAATTGTTTACAAAATGCAAACTCCATTTAATTAGTACCACCTACTCAATCAAATTCTAGTAAAATCTTGAAAAAATATATGATCAATGACAACACAAAACTAGGAAAGTATCGGTAGTAAAGGCTGAAGCTTTAGCTCTTCGGGAAGCTATTCGACAAATGAACAATATAAATCTCGGTCAAATAGAAATTGAAGGGGATAATCTCCAAGTCATTAACGTTGTTGAAGGGAAACACCATTGTCCCTGGGCGATCAAGCCCATAATCCCCGATATCTTGGTTCAAATAAATGGAAATCAGGACATCTTGATTAACCATATTTCTAAAGATTGTAACGTTGTGGCTAACAAAGTTGTTAAGCTGGACCACAGTCTCCCTGTTGAGTTTATTAAGACTCATCCAAAACTTCTAATTCCTATCTGAAAGGATGCTCTAGGGCGCTCTCCGTGAGGAGAGCACCCTAATCCCTACCTAATAAATAAATATATATATATATTTATATATATATCAAAGAAAAGTCAAAAAAAAAGATAATTAAGTTTTATCATTTTAAAAAATTAAAAATACATATTAATAAATTTAATGTAGTAAGTATGGGATTGCATAAAAAATAATATTATAAATTGAATAAAAATATAAAGCTTTTAGAGTCATTTTGCATTTATTTAAAAAATAATTAAATATACCAGGATGTTGGTTTTTGAAAAAATATTATAAAATTATGGATGATTTTGTGACTTTTTTCTTCTTAAAACAGTATATATGGATGAAGGATATATTGGTCTATAAAATGTAAAATTTTATTAATAATAGGCATAGATAGTTTAATTGAACAATTTAAATTATAAAAATAATTGTACTTAAAAAATTATAAAAATTGATTGGTTCGAAAAAACTTCTTTTAAAAGGTGGTTTGTAATTAAAAAAAACTCTAAAAATTAAATTCAATAATTATAATTACTTCTCATGAGTTTCCCTTTATTATAAAAAAATGTCCTTACTTGAATCGATCTTCCTATGTATGAATGTATATATATTACGATCATATATGTACACGACCTTTACATGTTTGACCCATCAGAAACCTCAAAAGTATAATTAATAGATTCAATTAGATGTGTCCTTTTCTCTTAAAAAATACTTTTAGGTGTCACGTACGGGCGTAATCATTTGTTGCTTATGGTATTAGGTGTACAATGAAAATTAAATTAGGGTAATATTAGGTGTACAAAGAAAATTAATTACAATGATTCATGGTCTGAACGCGCACTAGTCTTTCTTAAATATGAGAGACAACGTTACCTCCTGGATTTGGACATGAAATTGATGAATCTGCCTACCACATTTGACTCTAATCTTAATCTTAACTAGTGTTATTTCCGTATCTTGTACGGGTATATTTTAAAATAATTTTATTTCTAACTTCTTATTTTATTCGAAATAAATTTTCACGATTGAATCTTATTTTCTTTAGTAATAAAAATTATAAAATTTTAATTTGTTTAGAAGAAAAGAGTAGATGGTAGTGTTTGAGATAGTGGAGAAAGTGGTTAAGGTAGAAGGGGATTAAAAATGAGAAATAAAAAATCAAAAAATATTTCAAATTTGTCATGTGGCTCAAATTTTTACAAAGACTTGGTTTTTGTTTTATATTTATACTAGGGTACTAAGTAGATAATTAAACTTAACAAATTAACTTTAACTCCCTTATTAATTTCCAAAGCTTAATCATATATACCAAGCAAGACAATCGATAAAGCTGCAACCTTGTTCAATACAAATTAAAACATATACTCTCCACATTACTATCCAACCCCTAGGCCAAGATGAACCTGACGGAGGTGAGTTCGGTGCTGAAGAAAAACAGTCCAAACGATCAACTAATATTGATCGAATGGTTAGTGTGTCTGACCTTTGTGTTCCTTTTTCTTTTGTTACCAGTTGGGTTTGTGAGGAGGCGACATAGTAGTTCTATGCTCAAGCTCTTTGCTTTGGGAACTTACTCTGCCGTCACCTTACTCATAGCTTATATCTTCGGTCTGATGCGCAATTTAGGCACTAAGCATGAATTAATTGCCACCTGGGCTGCCTTCTTGTTGGTTGTGTATGGAAAAACTGCCACCACACTGGGTCTTGGTGATCAGAAGAGCGGCGGGGCGTATCTTGCAAAGCAAGTTGTCTACATAACTTACATCGCCCTCATGTTTTCCCAAACCACTTACTCCTTCTACATACCCTTGACTCTTGTCTTGTTGTTCTCCGACTTTTTCTTCAAGAGTAGGGCGGACTTTGTCCTTAAGAGTCGCGATTATATCCTAGAAGACATCACCGTTAAAAGCGATGAATACATGGCCTCATCACAACGGCTGATTTCCAAGTGCGCTAATCACTTTTCATATTCAGATCTAGGATACGAGGATCCAGATTCAGATGATGACATACCTGTAGCTCCCGAGCATTGTCACTTGTTGGAATGCAGATATGTGGTGGACCCTAAGCGCCTGAGAATTAAGGACAATAAGCTTGAAGATCGAGGGACCACCATCCGGGAAGTCTGGTACACATATGATCAACAAGAAGACTATATCCTGAGATATGCAAGGCAATCGGCTCTCCAGAGAACGTGTCTTTCGTTGTCGTTGTTTTGGCTGCTCCTCCACAGGTTTGCAGGTGTTCCTTCTTACGAGAACACGTATCCCAAGAGGTCCTGGAAGTTCATTCAATATGGACTTCTGCGCATCGAAGATGACCCGTTCGAGGTGATTGAGGTAGAGTTGGCATTTCTTTATGATTACTTCTACAACAGAAAGCACTTTGCGTTTTACAAAAATAAGTTTTGGGTGGAGCTAACAAGATGGCTGTTGTTCTTTGGAGCAATTTCCGCGGTTGTCGTTGTCACCTTCGAAAATTATAAACCCACGGATCAAACTGTTATTAGGATCCAGTATCATGGACATGACATGGATGTTTTAGTCACTGGGATTGTGGTCATAGCTATAGTGGTGCTCGAGTTAGTTCAGTTCATTAGGTGTCTATGTTCAAGGTGGTCAAAGGTGAGGCTTCTTTGTGTCTACCTCGACCGAGAATCATGGAGGAAGCATAATGTGTGGGATGTAATGATAGGGGCATATGGTGTAATGACGGAAAATTAAGGGGGTCTTGTGTAATTTGCTCTAAAGGCTTTATAAGCCTGAGTTGTACACTTTGAGAGATCATCTTGAATCGAATACAGAAATCTTCTTACTTTCTATTCCTTTCTATCCCTAATCTTTCTTCTCCTTCCTTAATCTCTTTTTCTTCCTTAATTTCATCTTCTTCTCTCTCTAATTCTTCGGATCATGACAAATTGGTATCAGAGCCTCTGATCTTCGGCAATGGCTGATGGCACTCGGATGAAGACGCTGGAGGAAGGTCAGCGAAAATCGGAGCTACAAATTTTCAAGATGGTTGACGCAATTGGTGATACAAATCAGCGATTGGACGCGCAACAGGTTCAATTTGAGGAGCAAAATTCCAAATGGGATAAAGCGCATCAAGAATTGTTGAACGCGCAGAAATTGGGGGAAATGCAGATGAGGAGTTTATCTGACATGTTGAGCAATATGAATCGTGATATGGCGATGCTTTTTAAGGCAATAGAAGGTGGATCAAGACCGAATCAAGAGCTACATCAGCATCGTGTTGAATCGGATTACGAGAATCTTGGTCAGAGTCGGGGAAATGCAACTCAAAGGGCTTCGGTCGAAGACATCAGCAGGGAACCTGAGCGGAGCTCGTCTTTTGGGTCGACATTAAGAGGTAATCAACGCTTCCCTAAGCTAGAATTTCCTGCTTTTGATGGATTATATCCAAGAAGTTGGGTTCATCAAGCAGAGAGATATTTCAAGATTTTCTGTATTGCTGAAAGTGAGAAAGTCGAAATTGCTGTTTTGCATATGAGTGGGAAAGCTGATAACTGGGTACAGGGGTTTTTAATGCAAAAGTCAATGGTTTCTTGGGATGAATTTTGTGAGGTTGTTTGTGTCCGTTTTGGTGAGCGTCTAGTGGTGGAAGTGGTAGAAGATTTTAATAAACTGGCACAAGAAAGTGATGTGGAGAGCTACACCGAGAAGTTTGAGGAATTGAGAGTTGCCATGTTATCTTTCAACCCTAGTTTGCCTGAAGCTTATTTCGTAACTAGCTACATTAGGGGGTTGAAACAAGAGGTCAAAAAACCTTGTCAAGCTCAGTCGACCTCGAACTTTGGCCATAGCTTATGAGCAAGCACAACTGCATTATGATGCTTTGCAGGCCATTGTGAAAAATACGGAACAAGATATGGGCCAACTGACAGGGACTGTCGAGGAGCCTAAAGAACTTCAAAGTCAATCAGACTTTTCAACTCAATCTATAACAAATTTTTCAAGAAATGTGGCTGACTTTGGGAATTCTTCAAGGGGTTTATTGGAAATTCATAGTGCATATCAGGTGTTTGGAGAAATTTTTCTCATTGGTTTAGACTACAACAGATTTTTTTGGACCAAATGGAGATTATCAGTTGTTGTCATTGATGAACTTTGCTCAAATTTGATTAGACCCGAGTCGTTTGTTGCTAGTTTAGGTATTGAATTTCTGCCTTATGATAGAGGAAAAGGTTCATTCCTTGCGTGTTTTCATATGGTTGTGGTCGATTTTTGCATGAGAATGATGAGCCTTGCTGATGTTGTTGGTGGAGTGCACTTTGCTAAGTTTGGGCAGATGAATACTCAGTGTTTTACCATTTGGTTGTGTGAAAATTCATTTAGCTTCTCAATTTCCAACAAAAAAAGTTCTTCCTGGAGGACTGAATTCAAAGGAGTCAATGGAGATATACATATGCTGTTGAATCCAAGAGTTGATAAGGAATTTGATTTTGCTCTCCAAAAAGCCACTGTCATGAGTGGTGGTTTGGTGATTTTTGATCCGGGTGGACCTCTAACCTGGTTTGCTGAGTTAGAGGAAAGAGAATGCTTGCAAAGTCAAAAGCTGATTTTTGATCTCAAGTCAGTGGGTTGTAGATATTGGAGTTTTGGCTTGAATTGGGGTGGTGTAATCAACTATATGAGAGCAAATGGAGAACCACTTTTTATGCCTTTTGATAGGGGAAAACAAATGCTGATGTTGGACAATAAAATTCAGCTTCTATGCATTCATGTGTTGGTAGCTTGGATCATACACAAGTCATGCTGATTTTTGCCTTGGCCTTGGTAGTTGTGTGACAACCCAGAATTTTGATTCTGGAGGAAGTGGGTTGCAACATTACAATATACAACTTGCATGGGAAATTTCAAGCAAAGCACACCACTATACAAGTTGGAACTATATAAGCAAAGATATTTTGGTGGGAAAAAAAAAAATAATGATGCCAAAAGTGTTTGTGTTTCCGGGCAACTTTGATTTGGGAGGAGAGATGCTCTTAGTGATGTGTTGTTGATGTTTAAAATGTTATGTCCTGAGTATTTGCAAACAACCAATTGGCCAGTGGCTACAAGTTGTGGAAATGAGGCAGCCTTCACCAACATTCAACTATTCAAGTAGCTTTCAGTTGGTTCATTTGAAGCTTATCAATTGTAATTGGTGTGATCAACTTGTATTAGTTGCAATTTCTAGTTTCAATAAGCTAGCCTTGAGGACAAGGCTTTATAAGGGGAGGGTAATGTAATGATAGGGGCATATGGTGTAATGACGGAAAATTAAGGGGGTCTTGTGTAATTTGCTCTAAAGGCTTTATAAGCCTGAGTTGTACACTTTGAGAGATCATCTTGAATCGAATACAGAAATCTTCTTACTTTCTATTCCTTTCTATCCCTTATCTTTCTTCTCCTTCCTTAATCTCTCTTTCTTCCTTAATTTCATCTTCTTCTCTCTCTAATTCTTCGGATCATGACATGGGACTATTGCGTCAAAACTGCAGCTGAAATTCTTTGCCCTGTTCGTCGTAAACCTTACAAGCCTTGGCAAAGAAAACTAGGCCAATACTCGCTTCTGGACTCTTGCTCCTACATGCAAAGCTCGCTCTTCAAGAGTCCCTTACTATACATAAACAGCGTCGTTGGGATTCGAATTGCAAGTCCAGGTAGAAAAGAAAGTGAGGCAATCCCCTTTTCCCAAGAGATCAAGAATGCTGTGATTCAAGCCTTACAACATGACAACCATGGATTACTGAGGACTCAACGGATAACCTCGTTGAGGGGTACATTAACACTAGGCTTCCCACAACAACTTATTGACTACTATCATAATGTTGCAAAAACAGATGCTCAAGTTGTCCTTGTGTGGCACATTATTACCTCTATGTGCGAGATACATCCTCAAGTAACGCCTGAGATTCGTCAAAGCCCAAATTTCATGGTTGCCACAAGCTTATCCAAGTATTGCGCATATTTGGTTGCCTTTGCTCCGGATCTTCTGCCTGGTTACCCAGCAGCCACTGAAGCCACCTGCACCATGGCAATTGAGCACGCGTATGCTTGCATCGGTCTCTTTCAAGTCCATACCAAAAAGTGGCTGGGTTATGAATCCACTATCCAATACAAGGGACTTGAGGAATTGGCAATTAGGCTTGCTCCTACATTGGAGGAAAACAATTACGCGATGAGCCAAAATGTTTTCGTGGAGGGTGTGGGTTTGGGAAGAAACCTCATAGACGGAATTTCAGATGAAAGCAGGAGGTGGAGAGTACTAGCCCAATTTTGGGCAAAGATGATCTTGCATCTAGCTCCTAACTCAAGCAATGAATGGGCACATGCTGAAAGGCTTGCGGATGGAGGGGAGTTCATCACCCACTTGTGGGCATTGCTTTTCCATGCTGGGATCATCGACAGAGAAACAGGATGATCGAATCAGCTCAAACCAATTTATAATCTTCTCATTTTTATGCTCAACCATTAAAATTTACTCATATTCAAGTGTAGCATTATGTTTTCCATCATTTTAATTCATCACAATTCCAACCGCTTAAAATTCGAATATATGTAATGTTGTTTTTCTCAAATTCAATTCGTACTATGTATCTGTTGATATATTGTAAGGTTTTTGTATTTTGATTAATAGGGTTGTCAATCTCACCGGAAGTGAAAAGATATCTGACCTACAAAGATGCCAATGAAATCCTAACAAAGTAATAGACTTTCACTTGGCCCGATACACTTGATATATACTTCCTCCTCCTCCTTTTGTTTGTCTACAAGGACAAATTTCACATTTATTAAGAGAAGGTATAAATACTTTACACTACATAACCAAACAACATTTTATTTGATAGCTAGATTTGAACCGTAAATTAAAGTACAGGTTCCTTTTATTATGGAAACGAACCATTCCCATTTCCCTTCGTTTCTTGTTCAAATCAAATGACTCCTAGCATTTAATTTTCAGGTACTTGATGAGCCCATCAATGTAACCTTCATTCAGTTTGTAATCACCAAAAACTTGAGCAGCCTTCCTAGCACAGACCCTAATCCTCTCCCCTTCCTCTTCAACCATAGCTCTTCTTAGTGCTCGAGCTATGTTGTCCCGATCAAACGACCCGTCTTCCTCTCTTTCAACCTCGATTGCCAAACCCTTATCCACTAGCAGCCTTGCATTGAGCCCTTGATCAATGATAAACGGCAAAACCACAAGGCTATGCCCGTATTGGAGGGTTTCGATAACCGAACCCCATCCCGAATGGAATAAAGACCCTCCAATCGATGGGTGTGCCAATATCTTCTGTTGCGGTGCCCATCCGAGGCACACGATCCCTCTAATCGATGGGAACCTCCTCGTACTTGACGAGGTCAAATAGCTGCGGAGGGAGTCGAGGGAGTCGTCAGATGTTCCCAGGGGTTGACACGTACGAGACACGGACGCCGGCCTTGGCTAGGGCCAAGGATAGTTCAAGAAAGGGGATCATGTGGACCAAGGCTGACCATGGGAACATTACAGGAGCCTAGCAGAACGACTTAATTATATTTTGACATCACTTTAATATACATATATTATTAATTCAACAATACAGGAGCCTAGCAGCAAACTTAACTAAACCTCATACGAGATTTGATAACTTCAAACTAGATAAAATTAAAAAAACTTTATAACAACGTGTACAACATTAATCCAGAAGCGAAGTAAGGGTACTTTCTGAGAGGAGATGATATTGTATTTACCTGTTTATCTAATGAAGGATCTAATTACAGCACATCTAGAAAAATAGATACATATGAACAGCAAATGTTAAAAGTCTGATTTCAAGATCAGGAATCAGGGAAAACTGTCTCAAGAAAATTAATGAAACGCTTAGAGTATAATGCTGGCTCTATTACAGAAATCGACATGGCATCGCAATACGTTGACTTGTAAGTGTGCTCGAGTTTCTTCCTCAAACTGAAGTCTTGCATTATATCAATGATTCCGGAGTACAGAACGACGTCAAAGACCTCAAAGAGTTCACATTCTGATGGATCATCCTCACTATCCGGGATCTTTCGGCGTGCTTGGGCAGGCATGTTCACCCCTAGTTGGACCCTTAACCTGCAAAATACAAGGAACCCACATTAGCTTTGGTTGTAAAACAGCTGCTTTTTAAGTTGGATCATATATTTAAATTTTTTAAATGGAAAATTACGAGTGGTTTTTTTTTTGTTTTAAAAGGAACTGGTAGTTTGTTGAAACTTTCTCTTTCTAGAGCATTTGTACAAAAGTTTTTCTACAAGGTTGATCTCTCTCTTTTTTCAACTCGTGCCAAGCCAAACATGCTTTAATTTGCAAGCAAATTCAACAGGAGGATGTAGAAATAAAGGCTACCTTCCAGTGCTGGGTAGAAGAAGATCAACTTCCTCATCACTAGCTGCGAATGCACGCAATGTACTTCCTCGGATGTGAGGACCGGGAACAACATTCACAGAGCTCGGTTTATGGCTAACATATAGCAGGCTATTCGGAGGAATCATTACCTCCTCTCCTGAGGATTTAGTTGATAGATTAATTGAAGCAACACATACACAAAAGAAATTCAGTTTTATATCCTATCTATATATAGTAACTATAATTGATTGGACTTAATCCTGGAGTTTGAAGGCTAAAATTTAATATGCTTACTAAACATGGAACGATTAGAGTGAATTTATCATGCTTTGTACCATCCACAGGAGGATTAGATGCCAGATCGGTTGTAGGCGTTCGATGATCAGGTGCTACAAAGTGCAGTCCCAATAGAAGGCTATAGTTGATGATCTTTTGAGACTCCAGAAACTTGCTATCCAATGAGAGTTGTCTGCAGCAAACTTGAAATTCAGTAAAGGGTCTAAACTTAACTAGGAGCATATATAGCTAGAAATCAAACTTGTTGAAATTTATTACTCTAATAGCGCCTCGCGAAAGAAGCGGTCCATATGAAACTCATATGCAAGGTCAAGATCTTTTAATGCGGTGGTTTCGGTGATGTCGTCTTCATTTGTAGATCTCCCATATGAAGAACCCTTCAAGTCATAACGACGATGGACTTTTAAATCTGTGCAGTAGATATTCCCCATGACAACAAAATGTACCTGGGACAAGATAAATCACAAACTTGAGTACTGCGTAGTCTGTGTGCAATATCGACAAGCTAGAACCGAAACTAGCTAGTTCAAATTAATGTCTAGCTATGCAATAATTTAAAAAATTATACCTTTCTCCCGTAATTTAATTTTATACGGTGGAGCCCAAAAAATTTTGTAAGGAGAGTGTTTTCGTATGTGAGTATATGGAAGTAATAATGAGGTAACATCTTCAGCAAAACCTACAAATTAATCAATTAAGGATTTAGAAGAACAGCATTTTCCGACAGGCTAGGAGACAACTATACATAAATGAAAATGTTTAACCTTCACTTCAGATTTCGTGATCGTCTTGATAACAAATTTATCATCGTGCGAAAAGTAAAAACCACAACTACTTTTCTCAGTTGAATAAAGTTCCCTCAATCCTTCGTCGCCACAAATGGACATCATGTAATCAGCAGGATCTAGCTTGAACAACGCTCTCAAATTCCTGTCATCATCCATGGGTCCATATATAGAAAACACATTTCCTTGAGAATCAATCAATCCTTTTGCAATACAGAATTCGTGAAGAACATAATTACCTGAATACCATAGGACAATAATCTTTCCAATGGAAGTCGACAGAGTAATGTGGAGGTGTCACCTGAGATCCTTTTCTAGGGAAAAACATGTTTAATCTGGCCTGCTTGCGAAAATCAGATGACCTTACATCTCGAAAGGGTAACGGTGTTACCTTTCCAACCGAGTACCTGCAATTTTTATTACAGAAAGTTCAGGCAACCAGAAACTTCTACCATACAATCATACATATATATATTTACACAAACTACTACAACTGTGAAAAATGAAATTTGCCTCCCTAATATGAGCTTTTCCATATTGATTAACAAACAAATTAGATAAGGTCTCTTATATATGATGACAGCGAACCTCAACCTTAGAAAATTAACTAATTACCTGATACCAAGTTGCAGATTCAGCACTAGATATTGGCTCATGTAGCTCCTCTTGACTTCTGCAAAAGGAGGATCATTTTTATTTTTCTTGATTCTCTGTCTTATAAGAACACCTTGCATATACTCCCTCTCAACAACAACACAATCATGATCACTACTAGTCGACTTATCATGAGCACTAAGGCTGCTCGATGCTTCATGAAAGGCATCCCGAAACCACAATTCATTAACAAGATCATAGAATATTCCGTCTTCATCAAACGCATTCGTCTTGGAAGATATCTGGCCAAGAATTCTCCTCAAACTACCATTGGGAAATTGCTCCGAAACACTAGCAGGGTTCTCCCTACCATCATAGCCGGCAGATAGATACCACTTCTTCACTGAAGGACGAGTACCAGCTGCCGGGGGATAGAACGTCCCTCTTCCATCTTTCAATCCCTTTATCCAATTCCCAAAATAATACCCCCCACCATCAGCAGCAAACCTGTAAAATCCAGGACCATGCCTATTCCCATGTAACCAAAACCCATAGTAAACATCACCATTTGCCCATTTCATGAATCCTCTACCAAACATCTCCCCGGACTTCCAACCGCCTATGTAGCTATTACCCGATTTCCAGACATATCTGCCATTCCCTTCGCGCACTCCGCCCTTCCATGATCCTTCATAGACATCAGCATTCGCATACTCTTTCTTTCCATAGCCGTACAAATTGTGCATCCTCCAATTTCCAGAATAAGTAAACTTACGGCCAGTGAAGTCTCCATGACCATGTAAATGGCCCCCTGACAAATCACCCACATAGGTTGATCCAGACGGCCAGACTACTTTCCCTTTCCCTGTCATCTTCCCTTTCACCCATTCGCCTTCGTATATTGTCCCATTAGACCACGAGTATTTTCCAACACCATGAGGGATCCCTCTCAAAGCATCACCATAATATGAATCCCCACTTGGGAACACTTTTTCCACCGCTCTGTACAACATTACCATATATAAAAACCTAGCTCGTGCACAATTGAAACATTAAGTAGCAGCAAAATTACCTTTCAATTTTCTCCATTCCAGAAAAGAGCACTAAGCTACTGAAATGTGATTCCCCAAATGGTTGAACAAGTTCATTATCCACTTCTCTTTCTCTTTTGATCGCTCCTCTTCTGAAAAGAGTAGGCTACAAGAAAAGAGTAGACGGTAATGGCTGAGGAAGAAGAGGAGCAGGATCGATGCCTTAATTGCTCAGAAAATAATCGGATTTTGAAAGGACAGAAAACAAACGCTTGGTACTTTCTCAACATTTCAATATTACCTTTCAATTTTCTCCCTCCCAGAAATTGAAGAGTACTAGGGTAATGAAATTCCCCAAATGGTTGAAGTTGAACAAGCTCATTATCCACTTCTCTTTCTCTTTCGATCTCTCCTCCTGTTCTTATCATCTTTATTTAAGTGAGAGAATCTTTCTATTGTTTAATTTAAGTAGCGGTTCGGCTAATGTGTGTCCATGGGCAAACAATAAAAGTGTTAATTTGAGAAGTTATTTCAAAACTATTCCCTAAATTAGAATTAATGAACCCTTTTAAAAAAAATCAAAATTAACAAACAATATTCAGATTTACTAAAATTAGAATTCTAAATATGTCATTAGAAAAATCCTTTAAGTACTACTACACATAAAATAAGATAACTAAAAAATTAGTTAAGAATGAAATATTATTTTTTAGTTAGTTAAGAATGAAAAAAAAACTATATAAATAAAAATATTTAACTAAATAAATTTTTTATATCTTTTTAAA
Source organism: Fallopia convolvulus (assembly GCA_964016875.1). Classification (NCBI taxonomy): domain Eukaryota; kingdom Viridiplantae; phylum Streptophyta; class Magnoliopsida; order Caryophyllales; family Polygonaceae; genus Fallopia; species Fallopia convolvulus. The sequence continues at coordinate 37,083,258 of OZ024737.1, forward strand.
ATAAAACATCTATTAAATTATAAATTTTTTTACTGAACCTTCTTTTATTTTTAAAAAATAATTCAATTATTTTATATACGGATATTTTGGTCCAATTAGGATAAAGTTTCATCTAAAAATGACTTAATGTGATTGAATTTGTGTGTTTTAAGAAATCATATTTTGGTGCTTAATGTGTTTTTACTTAAAAACTGACTTCTTAAAAAAATATTTTAAAAGGTAATTTTTAATAATAATAAAATTGCAATAATTGTTAATTTAATGTTATCATGTACTATTTTAAAAACATTAGATGTATAACATTTTTATTTATGTGACAATTTGATAGTATTCTTTTTGTTGTGTGAAAAATCTTAGAGAATATATAAAAGTGAATGGAGAGAGGATTTAATAGGGGGGCACTTATGGCCCAATTAAAAGGAACATATAAAAGTGAAGGGAGAGAGCATTTAAAAGGAATGTGGCCTAATCAAAAGAAATACATTAAAAGTGATACGTTTATTGATATAGAAGATGAGATTTGTATGGTTGAGTTGATAGAGAGCAGCCAAGCAACGAAAAGCGAAATACTTAGCTTTGGAAAATGGGATTGGGTCTATATAGTATTTGTGATCAAATATACTACCCCATACGTAAGGAATCTGATAAACAATTATACATCGCAAAACATGTGAGGTAATATTAACTATTAAGCAAAAGCTCTTGTTTTATTTTTATTTATTTTTTTGTGAGAAAAGCTCTTGTTTTATTTTATATCAACTTTCCCAATCTTCTGAATTAATTAAACCAATCGATCTGAAACATCCATGAACTTGACGGAGGTGAGTTGGGTGTTGAAGCACAACAATCCAAAGGCCCAGCTTATTCTGATCGAATGGTTAGTTTCTCTGACCTTCCTGTTCCTGATGCTATTGTTACCCGTCGGTGTTCTGAGGCGGCAACACAGCAGCATCTTCCTCAAGCTCTTCGCTTGGGGCACTTACTCTGCCGTCACCTTACTCATAGCTTACATCTTCGGCCTGATGCGCAATTTAGGAGTCAGGCACGAGCTAGTCGCCATCTGGGCCGCGTTTTTGTTGGTCGTGTATGGCAAAACGGCCACCGCTCTGGGTCTTAGTGACCAGAAAAGCGGCGTAGCCTATCTCGCAAAGCTAGCCGTGTACATAACCTACATCGCCCTCATGTTCGCCCAAATCAGCTATTCCTTGTCTGTACCGCTCATCCTCGTCTTGCTGTTCTCCGACTTTTTCTTCAAAACTAGGGCCGACTTTATCAGTAAGAGTAGGGAGTGTGTGGTGGAAGACATCACCGTTAAGAGTGACGAATACATGCCGTCATCGAAGCGATTGCTTTCCAACTGCGTTAGAAGTGGCGATGAGTATGTGCGTGAGCTGCGTGTGCGTTGTAGAACCCCTATGCACAAATGCCAGTACGTGGTTGATCCCAAGAGTGTCAAGATTAGACATAAGAGGTTTGTGCATGAAGAGATCATGACCATTTGTAAGATTTGGAGAGATTGTGACCAAGGGTCTCTATTGATCCCTGCATTTGCTCATAAGCTTAAGAGCACTTGTCTTTCCTTGTCGCTGTTTTGGTTGCTCCTCCATAAGTACGCGGGTCTTCCTCCATACGAAAGCTCGCAGAAGGAGGAGGTGTGGGAGCTTATTATAAATGGGATCATTGACGAGAGTGATCAAGATATATGCCCCTTTGAGGTGATAGAGATAGAGCTTGCGTTTCTCTATGATTACTTCTACAATAGAAAGCACCTGTCTTTTTACAAGAACAAGTTTTGGGTGGAATTGATGAGAAGGTTGTTATTTCTAGGAGCAATCGCCTGGGTTGTCGTTTTCATATTTAAGAATTATCGCCCCAAAGAAGAGCAAACTGTTAGAATCCAATATCATCAGCATGATATGGATATCTTGGTCACAGGGGTCGTGATCCTAACTATAACACTCTTGGAATTCGTGCAATTCACCATCTGCTTATGTTCAAGGTGGTCCAAGGTGAGGCTGCTTTGCATCTACCTCCGCCGATATTCATGGAAGCGTAAAGGCATGCTGGACTTTAGCATTCATGTTGCAGCTCACTTTCTTTTCCATGAGTGGAAAAAGGTTTTCAAGCCATGGCAAAGAAGCCTTGGGCAATACTCCCTCATCCGAATTGCAAGCCCAGGTAGAGAACAAAGTAATATTACCCCCTTATCCGACGAGATCAAGCAAGCTCTAGTTCGAACTGTCCAAGTCCGCGGCCTTAGATTGAGCAATGGCATCGGCTCGTTGTTGGCTAGTGAGTTACCACTCGAAACGAAGAAGATCCTCGCTACCTTTGTTAGAGGAGTTTCAGACGATCACCTTCTCATATCTTGGCATATTGCTACATCTGTGTGCGAGATCCATCAGAAAAACCCACACGATGAGATTCGTCAAAGCGCAGATTTCAAAGTGGCCACAAGCTTATCCAAGTATTGCGCGTATTTGGCTGCCTTTGCTCCGGAACTGCTTCCTGGTAATCCAACTACAACCGACGGAACATGCACCACCGCAATTGAGGAAGCATATGGATTCATCAATGCTTTATATGATAAAAGAGGGGCGAGGCAGAGTGGCAGAGACATATCATATGTTGTTGTCCTGTTGACCGATCTACCTATTTCGGATGTAGACATGCGCAAATCGAGTATATTATTGGGTGTAAGGATGGGAGAAGCACTCCGGACACGTATTACAGATGAGCACACAAGATGGAGGTTGCTGGCCGATGTGTGGGCAGAGATGATCTTGTACCTGGCTCCCAATACCAACAATGAATGGGAACACGCTGAAAAGCTTGAGACGGAGGGGAGTTCATCACCCACTTGTGGGCGCTGCTTTTTCATGCCGGGATTGTTGACAGAGACCACTTCTACAATTGGGAGAATGAACTGGCACAACTATTCTAACAATGTATATTATCTTCTCCATCATTTTTATGTGTAATAATTTTTCACTTTTTTCATGGAACTAACAAAATTGAAGGACATGTGCAGAAATATAATTTTCATTTCCTTCCAGAAAATATATAGCTTGATTACACGTGTGAATTGGATCACGTTTAAGGCACTCGACTAGAATACAAGCATATGACATTACATCAAGCATAAAACGATTCACTTTCCAAACAAGAGCATGATATGATACTTTTAATAGATCCATACATCACCACTTCTGCGACTCTTTTTTGTGGTAGTCTATGAAGCTGTCTGTTCTCAAATTACAAAGCAAAGCATCACGGCCAACAAGAACAATCTGGAAGAACCCATCCACCTCCTTTGCCAAAACATCCAGTCCGCCTGAAAAACTCTCTGTTCTCTTTTTGAGTTCAGAGATGGAATCCTTCATTGCTTCAGATTCCACAACCTCATCGGCGTCCTGGAACAAGGAAAACAACGCCTTTGCGCTCTCATCAACTGCTACCAACTCTTTAATTTGAATGTTAGACGGGCTTAGATCTCTAGTCTCCTTATTAACCAAAGACTGAAGGTTGGCATAAGCCTCAGCCCACGAGTGTGTCTGAGGAACATCCAAGACTATCAACTTTTCAGCTGAACCCCTGAAAGCAGCTACAAGAACGCTGCACAATAAAATGGTCTGTACTCTGACACCATACATGGCCTGCATCAAAACCTTCCCTTTTGCTGAGTCCTTGATCTTTGGCAAAGCAAGGGATTGCATAAGCTGATCCACTGCAGAGCAACAATTCTCAACTCTAGGGTTTCTTGAGCCAATGTGCTGCCACCAATTATCAAGTGAAATTCGAGCCTTTGCAAAATTCTTTGCTGAATCACTATCCAGATTATGCAAAAGACACTTTAAAAGTAGCTGACCTTGGCTTAAACGTGAGATCTCAGAGCTGAATGCTATGCAGATATCCAACAACTTCACACTGTTGCCAAAATACACATCTATCCATTTCTCGTCCCAGTTGGACACTGGCAGGTCAAGATCATTGATGAGAGACTTTACATCACCGTGGGTCTCAGAGAGCAACGTCATAGCCAATGTCATCCATGAAAGGCTGAAAATGGACTCATTGTCCTTTGGTGTAAGCTTTGCAAGCCTACCAGCTAAAGATTGTTCAAACTTGTTGACCAATGCAAGAAGCTTAGGTGACATATATGATCCTTTCGGATACTTCATTCGAAAAAGGTTTCCGAATGGGAAGGATGGCCTCTGGGGTTCTTGTGGGCGACTCATCTTTTCTAACTGCACACTAAACAACATCATGAGAGCTAGTGAGTCTCAGGAGAAGATGAGATTGTAAATGATCTGGCCAAAATAACTGATAGGCAGAATTGAGAGAAAACAATCACGTGCTTCACTTATTTAACAGAAAATGCTACTATTGATTTACAGCGATATGAGCATAACAAAACAACATCGGCAAAAAGCTTTCAACAATGTTTAAAAGACTGAAATAAGTTAAATAACCTATATATGAAGCAGTGATGATACTATACAGATAGAGTTTATAAATGGCTTCATCCATTAAGCTAAATGCAGAAAATCAATATCTTGGTAAGAAATCACAAAAACTGAAAAAATTCAAGGTTTACCAATTTAGCACAAACAATCAGCTCAAAAACAAGATTCTTTTTTGTGCAGATGAAAATGCAACAGCATTGAAAAGTATTTGATATCTCAGAAGAAGCACCTAATTACCTACATAGTTGAATGATAATATTATTGACATCTCTATAGCAAATTGAGAACAAAAATATAATTACAATTATTTCTTATTATCTAAAAGCGTGCAGATTTTGAGCAACGATGATCAAAATCAAAGCTCTTAGCAGTTTTTCCTCTCTCTGTTCCTAATTTTTTTTTAGAAATGCATGATAATTGATAAGTAAACCGAGAATCAGATCCCCCAAATCCTCTTTATCAAAGTATCAGGTCAATTATCAACCATGTAAAAGCATAGCTTTAACTCCATAAAATCAAAACATTTAGTCATCGTCTCCAACTGGTTATCCCAAATATCAGATAAAACTTGCACCAAACTCATAATCCCTAAAGATCTAGATTTGAATAACACCAGATGACCTAGCAGCACGAAAACAATCAGAACTACACGATTATAGTATTAAATTTTAAAAAGTCAGGATACAGAAGATTAAACGTAAAAAACACCATCAAATTCGAAAATCAAATACCAGAATGATAAAATTGACTTCCAAATTAGAAATCTTAAGTTTCAATTTGCCAACGGATCAACCGCAAGTCAGCGAAAACCACAAAATACCAGAGCAACCAAAATCAGCCACAATCGAAACTAATTAACAGACAGGGAGAAAGAGAGAGATCTGTACCTCCCTCGAACTATCCACAAGCGGCGCGGAGCGGAGAGATGGGGGAAAATTTGGAGCCTCGGAGTCGTTGGGCGTGGAATTTGGGTTTTGTTGATACTTGAAACTTGAAAGTGTCGGGTGGAGACGCGGATTTCTAAAGCCTTTAGGATTCTGCCACGTTTTCAACGTCTAGCTAATTGACGGTCTAGATTTGTTTTGTTAATGGTGGACAGGTTGTTTTTTTATTATTCTATCGCGACTTCTTTTTCCCGTTTTTTTTTTTGGTCGAAAACTTCTTTTTCCCGTTTAATACGTTTGGTAGCATTTATGCGTTATCCTACGTTGTACGTTTGTATCCATTATTTTCGTATAAATAGATTTTTGAGGCTAAAACATAAATTGCAATATTGCACTTTTAACCCCTCATTTTAACCGCTATCCTTTTTTCCAATTCCTTTTTTCGACAGGTGTACTTTCTTTACGTGTCTTTGTTTTTCCGGTTTGTTTTAGTCGTTCTTCGGCTGTCATTTACTCGGACTCTCGATGTTACCGGGCCTGTCCGGTACATCGAATTATTTACTACTCAAAAAAAATTGCAATATTGCATTTGTATGCATAATATATACATTTTTAAGATCTTACTTTTACTAGCTTTCAACTCGATGTAACCAACAAAATAGTCGATTTAGTAAAAAGGTAATTTTCTCACAAAAAAACAAAATGTACGTTTAAATTAAAAAAAACCCAACTGTATATTGATTATATAATACGTGGATTCAGGATTGCTGTAAAAGTATGCGAATAACCACCCCACGGCGTAAAACTTGTTTCATAATGACAAATACTCCGTATAATTTTACTAGTTAAGATATCTGATGTATCGTCACTTTCGTATTATTGTTTGCTTATTAAAAACTCACTTTAAAAGCCTAGTGTTTTAAGAAAGCTGAAATTTACGTAATGTGTAAGGTGAGGAAGGGCAAGGGTAATTGTAGAAGTAGCTTTCAGTTAAAACAAAAGTGACTCCAATGTGGTCCATTATGTACTCGCCTTGGGTCTACGTAAAGTTGCTTCAAACTAATTCATTCTTATCCACTTATCATAATTATTGCAAAGTAGAAAGTAGATTATAGAGACAAATAAATTGCTAGTGACAAGCAACAGCAATTGGGAAAAGAACGCACTGACATACCAAGAAGACAGCCAAAAGTTATAATCGTTTTTTACTAAGGTAAACGTTGATATTACTGTTTCATCCGTAAGTATTGGTTAATGATTTAATGTAATCCAACAAATGTAGTCCCCCCAGACCTGAAGAGATGGGGACGGAAGATCTCTGTTGTTTAACACACAATATCGAATGATCTTATTTGTACTCTTGTATCAGATTGACCTAACTTTAAGATGCCTTCTGTAACTCCATTTTTTGCCAATGATTTTGAGATTAGAAAGCCACGACAAACCCAAAAAATACATGCCCGGATCATCAAACCTCAATTTGCTTAGGCTGGCCCACAAACAGACACCAGGGACAAGCAAATTGAAAGGCAATCATACAACTAATGAGTTTGGCTTGGATAAGGCACCTGCAATCCACATCCAAGTATTAAAATTCCATCAAAACCTTGAGAGCTGGAAGCTGATGTGACGCGCGTAGCCCTCCGATGATGGCCTTAGCTGGATTTCTGATGGCTTTAAAGTCATTATCCTGTCATCCTCCACCTGTTTTCTAAGCTACACAAGAACCCTACTCATGTCACACTCAAAAGAGCAAGAACAAGCCAGGTGTGAATGTATGTATGATCTTTCCTATTCAGTTCTGAATGTGGAGCAAAGAAAAATGTACAAGGGTATGCTAATTCGTTGTTGAGTATACAGTGGATCAATGGACAAACAAATGATAGGGATTATTGACATTATAAGGGAACAAAATTACACAAGGAAACTAAAACAATAGGGCCAACAATTAATTTAATGCAAATTTGAAGAGAGTCAACAACCTAATTTTGTACAACATCTTCATCTCCAACTGTCCTACTGGCGGTGGTCCCTACCGCCTTGGCCTTCACTTCTGTCTTCAAAGACACGTGCAGCTTCACTCTCTTGTGGATGATCTTGGTTAGGACTAGAAAATTCCCTCCTAATCCGACGTTCCTATACATAACAAGAACTGTAAGTATCAACTTGAAATCTTCTTTTTTCGCTTTCTCAAATTAATCATGCAAAAGAAAGCGGCAGTATTCATACACTACGAGACAGCAGTTCATCTGCCTCAAGCATGTGGATCACATGCCCCATCTTGGGCCTTTTCTGGGCTTCAGGATCAACGCACCGAAGAGCAACTAAGAGAACTCGTTTGAGTGCTTTAGAAGCTGGCTTCTCAGGCAACTTGGGATCAACTACTTCCTCTGACCTTCTATTGCTTACCATTGTCTTCAGCCAATCAACCAAGTTCACCTATAAAACAAAAACCATGCATTTCCATGATCCATTTATAAGAAAAAAAAGAGAAGAAAATATAACAAATATGTAAGTAATTACCTCTCCGGGTGCCCGGCTATAATCAACAGGAGTCCTACCCGAAATGACCTCCATGATTAGTATTCCAAAGCTATAAACATCACTCTTCTCAGTCAACATACCAGTACACGCATACTCTGGTGCCACGTAACTGCAAAATGGTCTAATATGACTAATGATCCAAAAATAGTTAATTCAGGTATGATCAACTGATGCTTATACTCACCCATATGTTCCCATTACACGAGTTGTCACGTAACTCCTCTCAGAACATAACAACTTGGCAAGTCCAAAATCTGACACCTTAGCGTTCCAATGCTGATCAAGAAGTATGTTGCTGGATTTAATGTCACGGTGAACAACTTTCGGCTCAAGCCCTTCATGTAGGTAGGCCAATCTAAAAATAATAAATCATAACAACCATTTTAGTCATTACAAGTTAGCTAGTAAAGGACTATATTCTAATATTCATATTGCAGAACATTATTAATTTTGAGTTTAGGCTCTTTTTTCCGATTTTTAGAGTGTTGCAATTAGCAATTTGAATATAATATGAAGTCAGTAAGAGACCAATACCAAATTTCATATGGCAGATCAGCCTTACCCTTTTGCTGTCCCCAAGATGATGTTCAACCTAATATCCCATGTAAGGGAGCTGACTTCTCCTACTTCACCATGAAGCCATTGATCCAAGTTACCATTGTCAACATACTCGTAGACAAGCATCCTGTAGGAACTCAAGAGCATTAGCAAAGTGTGCTCTAACAAAAGAGATTTCTTTCACAAGCATTTAAGGAGTGAGTTACCTGTATGCCCCTTCGACACAATATCCTAATAGCCTAACAAGATTCTTATGTCGAACTCGGCCTATTGCTTCTACCTCAATTTTAAATTCCTTCTCTGCTTGACCCCTGTAGATTGAGCATTTCAATGACCCAAAAAACACTACTATAAAGATGTGAACTACTGGTATAAGCATTAATTCACAAATGATCATGTTGACACTTAAAACCAAGCAGAAATTGTAGGCACAAAAACAATTATGTCAGCACCAAACCAGGAAGAAGTGATTTGAATACTCATCAGTATTCAGTAAGACAGTAACCGTAACATGATTTAAGTGTAAACGGATAATTGAACCTCCTGGTTTGGAATACTGGAAAGGAGAGGTGCTTTATCAGATAAAAATAAGCCTTCATGGCATGGGAAAAAACAATCAGAGAAGAAAGAAAAAACAAAACTACCCCACCCACCCCTTCAGCCAACTACAACAGCATGGAAGCAATAACAAACATGATAGTACAACCCCCATGCTCTTTTGTTTTGAGGATAGTAGAAATCAATGAATTATGGATGAAAACAGATTTCCTATTATTGTTCATCATCAAATAATTAGCATGATTGTACAAATTCTTCTAGTGAATTCTGCCAAACCCAGCTAATTTGAGCCATTTCGATCCAATTTTTAAATAAATGATGACAAGCACATAAATTATTGAGCTGAAATCCCACCACAAAATGTAATCATGAACACAACTAAAAAAACAATCAAGCAAATTATAGTATTATACTGCCCCCGGATACAAAACTACTGTTTGATCAGATATTCACAAATTGGCGTTCATGGTTACTTTTCTTGATCCTCAATCTCAAAGCAAACAGAGCAAGCAAAAGCCAATCGAAAATCAAAATTCAAACAGAAAACTCAACTTTAAGAACCTGATTGCAGTCAAAATAAGAAGAAATTGTACCTGTTATTCAAGAGATTCTTGACAGCAACCCTAGTTTTATCCCCCAAAACCCCACTATAAACGATCCCATATCCTCCTTCCCCAATCACATTCTCATCCGCCAATCCATTGGTGGCCGATTCCAGCTCCCTCAGCGTGTACCACCGTCCCCACCCCAAGTGCGACACCTCCGGCCCACCGTACGCCGACGCACCGCCAGCCTCTCCGCCGCCGCCGGACTTCAAGCTCTCGCCGCTGGAAGCCTTGTCGGAGAACACCACCCTGTGCTCCACCTTCCCCATGTCGATCTGAATCTCCGGCAGGTTGATCGGACGGAGGTGGTGGTGGTGGTTGGCGGTTGGGACCACGATCTCCGATATCTCCTTCGAAACGACGGGCGTGGGGTCTAATTCGGCGCCGACGACGGCGAGCTTGTGGTGGGGGCGGCGGTTGCGGCGGCGGGAGAGGAGACAGAGGGAGAGGAGAAAGAAGAAGATGACGATTACGGATCCCAAGAAGATTCCGATGACGACCCCCAAATGAACGCCGAAAATTGAAGTCGGTTTAGAGAGCTCGGAGTTTATGAAGGAGCCGTCGTGGAATGGCATCTTGTTTTCCGCGCAATTGAATCGAGAAACTGGGGGCGGGTGGTCGGCCGGAGAAGGCAGACTGAACAGAGAGAGGGGAGAGATTCTTCTTCCGGTGTTGTGTCGTTTTTATATGTACAGTGTGACTGTGAATGAGACTACCTAAAAATGAAAAGAATTCTGCGTTTTAACTTTATCTTTATTGTTTAATACTGAAGATTTGATTTGTCATTTACAAAGATGATACTTTGGGGGATAATTTATGGGTAATTGGTTTCCTTGCTCGGGTCACGTATGGGTAACTGGCTATGGAGTATGGACTAAGACTTCCGAGTGAAAAAGATGCCGATGAAGCGATCATGGTGGTGGTGGTGTCTGTCACAATTTTATTGGCTTATGTAAATTCTGTGCCCAAATTTGATATTTGCACATTTTGTAGCTCTTGTTCATGAACTTATATGAGCTGATTATTGATTTTTTTTTTTGGGTCGGAATGAGCTGATTATTGATAGTTCCATACGATAACTCATCAGTTTAAAACCAATTAACTAGTTTATTAGATTCATCGTCAACTCGTAATGATTTTTTTTTATTTTTTCCCTTGAAATTTAAAAATTTACAATAAACTCTACCGATATATAGCCTAGGACACAATAAGAATTCTAATCGTGGTAAATCTGAATATTATTTGTTAATTTTGATTTTTTTAGAAGGAGTCATTCTAATTTAGGGAATAGTTTTGAAATAATTTCTCAAATTAACACTTTTATTGTGGGCACATGGATATACATTAGCCTACCCGTATATCCTATGTTCTAAGAGCATATGTTAAGAATACTAATTTTGGGAACTAAAATCATAAAAAAAAACTAATAAACCCTTTTAAAAAATAATTAAATCTAATAAATATAGTTTTAAAATGTATTACTATTTTTAGTCTCTTAACTAAGAGCATAGGTCAGAAAAATCAATATAAATATACAATCTTCAAAATATTGTTGTACAAATTCCATTTCAATTCTACAAGTTTAGCGATCATACAATCTAAATATAGGATAAACTGATAAAGATATCGAACATCGGTAGGATCTTCTCGTATATAACAGTGATTTTATTTAGGTAGGATCTTGTATATAATACTGATTTTATGTAATTTTATTTTTATGCTTTAGACTTTGTCTATATTAGCGTGATTCCCGCGCCATGCGCGGATTTTATTAAAGTTTTATTTGAATTTTATATCTAAAATAAATTATTCTTTTTATTGATTTAACATATGTTTATATCATAGATTGAATACACGCCCAAAATTGAATTCCTAGAGTAATCAATGGAAAAGAATCAAATAAGCATCCATAAGCTCGAATAAGGTTAGGAGTGGTAGCTCAAATTTTAGGTGAAATTTGAACTCCGATCATGTCACGTAAGCTTGAGTAAGCTTCATCAACTCTTTGCACCGAAAAGATGGTATAGATTAATTTTTTTGACTTAAGGTTGGATAAGCTCAAAATAAACACCGTTGAACAGACCCCCTATAAAATCGAGGTGACTTAATGTAATGGCCTTATTTATTACCCGTGATATGTTGCATGAGAATTTTGTAGAATTTTATTCAAAATTATCATTTATTAATTTTTAAAAATCTAGATTGTCTAAAAATAGTGTTATTTATGTGAAAAAATTTGGTACAGTAAGATTAATAAGTCATTACTATAGTTGAATGAGGATTTGAATTCGTAACCTAGTAGTCATGGTTGTCATCACCTACCAACAATATTTTAAAAATGTTAAGTAACTCTGAGAAGGGAAGGTCCACCTAGTTAGACGGTTCAAACAGGCACCTATGCAAACTAAAATACTAAATGAGTTGGGTGCTTCAAATACATAGGTAGAATTTTTAGAACAGAGCCTACTAACTAAACTACCAAGACTTTGACTATGTGAAAATAATTTACATCATATTATAGAACCAAAAAAATGTTAATTTGTATTTTTTATTTTAAACTTTCAATAAATAAGACCCATATGGTTAAATAAAAGAACTAAAATTTTAAAATAGAAATAGAAAAAAATTAAATATATATCTTAAATAAAAGATTCACAATTTTTCTTTCGAATTTATATTTATATATAAAAAATTCATAATAATTTACAAAAACAAATTAATTTATAACATAATAATGAGATTTGGTATGAGATATTATTATTTAAAAATAAAACATAAGAGTCGATACAAAGTGAATTATTTCATTATTTTTTCAAAATGTTTGTAGAAAATATTTAATCAAATTACACATATTTTTTAAAAAGGAAAATATAAATCTATATTTTTATTCTATATTTTTAAAATATTTCACGGGTAAGAAATATCTCATGCAAAATATCTTTTATTTTTCAAGCGAGGTCACTTTGTATCTATTTTAAATATCTCATGCAACATATTCTATATTTTAAATATTACCCTTGTATGTAGAAATACTTAATAAGATAAAAATGATTTAAATAATTAATTAAAAACTATAATTTAGAAATCGTGGTTTCAAAATATATTTATTCTATATTTTTATTTGATAATATGTTCTTCATTTTGGTATTATATGTTTTTTATTTTTCAAGCGTATTATCGGATGAAAAGGAAAATTATCTTTTATATTTTGTTAGGATATTATAAAACCAAAAATTATAATTTTTTTTCCGTAGATATTATATTCTATATTCTATATTTTTATTTGATAATATCTTCTCTATTTTGGTATTATATTTTTTTTATTTTTAAAGCGCATTATCGATAAAACAGAAAATTATCTTTTAGACTTTTTTAGTATATTATCTAACCAAAAATTGTAATTTTTTTATGGTGTTTTGGAAATAAAATATATTGATTAATATGGAGATGATACGTGGCAAATCCGACGTGGCATATTTTCGGAACGACATGTGGATAATGATGATGTGGCGCAAGAAAATGGTTTCAAACCTTATTATTTATATATATAGTAGATTATGCGAAGGTAAGAAGTGACTTCAATAATTTCGGTAATAACAAATACTTGGCAAGAACATATAATGTATCAAATATTTTTGGTAAGAATAACTTTTTAATGTCTACACATATTACAATATTTAAAAAAGAGTGGGTTTATAATAAAAAGAGATATAAGAGAAAATTTTAATGTCTACGTACATTACAGTATTTGAAAATTAGGCTTAATTCATATAAACATCATTAGCATTAGATTAAATGCTAAGAAAATTGTTATACATGGCTTTATTAATCTTGTTTGCTCTAGGTCGGTTTGTATTCACGGGGTACATATTTTGATTAGGCAAAATCAATCAGAACTAATTTTGAATAGGCTAAATCTCAATCAAATTTAATTTTGGATAGAATAACGATTTTGGGTAAAAAAGGAGCTCAATAAAATGAGATTATATAAGGAGAAAATGCCAACGTGTAGGATGATGTGTAAAAAATAATTAATATGTAAATTTTAAGAATTGAGGTGAAAATTTTAAGAATGAAGGAGAAATTGCCAAGTATTAAAAACCTATGTGGATTAATATTAAAAAGACATGTGTTAAAAGTTGACATGGTGCAATAAGGTGGCTCCAAACCTTATTTCTTTTATATATATAGTAGATTGACAAGTCAACACTAAAACATCGGTTGGTATTATTAGAGCATGTTTATCAATAGATCCCAACATTTCACTTTTTTTTTTCCATTTTCACTTAATTTTTTTCAAGTTTTACCCACTAAAAACTTAAATTTTTATAAATTAAACAAAACACACATTATCCAATTAAAAAATGACATGTGGAGTTTTAAACTAAGAAAACACACAAAAATAAAGTTGTGAAGGAGCATTGAGCCATTGATGCTTGATTTTTTTTTCTTCCTAATCTAACATCAGTGCTATCTCTCTTCTCTTCCTTTTCAATTAAACAATTAATATATTTGTAGCATAGATGCTAAAATATAAACTTGCTCTTAATACCCTGTATTTAAAACAATCAATACATTATATTTTTAATATATTAATTTTTTAGAAGAATTTTAGAATACATTTTAATTTAAACTATATTTAACTATATTGTAGATCTTCTGATTTTAAGATTCAACTAGACTAGTTATACCCGTCGTGCCATGCACGACGAAAATTCGGATTTCAAAACTATTTTTAGACATATTATAAATAGATTTAAATATAGAAAAAAATATTATTTACATAAATATTATTTGACATGAAAAGATTAAATAAAAGATTTCTAATTCATTTATGTATTAATAATAAAATTATTTTAATATACAATGGGCCCAAAACCATAAGATAAAATTATTTTTAACATAAATAGATAATTAAAATTTAGATAGAAAAAGTGAATAATATTGGCACATAAGAAAAATAATATTGATCACATGCATCTAAGTCCATATGTCCAAAATTAAAAGAATATTGAAAAATCTTATCAATATTCTCTAAGATAGTTGAGAAAAATTAAAAAAATATTGAAAAATTCTATCATCAATATTCTCGAAGATAGTTGAGCAAAAGATAGATTTTATGCAAAGTAAAAATGCAAATAATAGAAAATTAAATAGAAAGGTAAAATAATATGAATAAAAATTATTATTTTTTAAATATGAGGTGGGACTAGAATAAACGTGGTGGCTTAAAAACGTGGTGACTTAAAAACGTGATGATTTTACAATCTGATCCAAAAAAGAAACACCTTCTTATCCGAGATCCTCTAATCGACTATTCCTAACAAACAATCCCCAAAACAATAGCCCGAAATTCTTAAAAATCTGCCATTTTCAGTCAAAAGATCCATTGTATAGTGAAGTCATTTGCCTGAATAACTTTCATATCTATCTTTTTCCTTTTTCGGGCTAACTAGTTGAACCTCTCTTGTTAGTTTAAGCCTATACTGTGTTTCCCTCTTATCTTTTGATTCTTACATAGCTCTCATAGTCCCACAAAGTACTGACAAAAGAAACATAGACAGCACTAATGTGGGTTGGAAAGATAAAGCACTTGTGCAATTTAGAGCTTTTCTACCATTCTCACCAACCAATTTTTTCATCTTTATTGACAAGAATAGATTCCAATTTGCGTATAGCAACCATATATAAGAAATCAGACTAGACTAATTAAAATATACCACACTTTACCTAATCTATACATTATAAGATTAGAAATGAATGCCAAACACTAACACAAAACTAATCCCAACCCTAATTAGGTCTCTAACCTCACTGGTAAATGACATAAACCTAACCCCAATTAGAGTTCTCAAAAAACCCTAATTCTTGCTTGCTCCCCATCTCACAAGTAGCAACTTCGGTCGGAAACATTGACATGGCAACACAAACGTTAATCTAACATAAATTAACAACTTGATATTCCTTGTCCCCATGGTATAATATGCATATGAATCAATGTGTATCGCTATCAAGTTCAAGTATCAATCTTTTTCCAAGCTCAAGAGTCTGCCAACCACCTAGTTTGATGTTTCCTCCACGTATCCACAATATAGAAGCACAAAAGAAACATACCACAATGACTTCCCCAAAAGTGTCAAGGCTAGAAACATACCACAAAGATCTAACGTCGGTCATTCAGTCCTTTATAGACCAGAGATTAGATCCTGTACTAATCAAAAGCCATACTAGTATCATACGTGTATCAGTTGAAATGACGGGTTTTGGTGTCCAGGAGCTGCTTTGATGTTGAGAAGAAAGATATAAAAATCCATGCACATAAATATCAGTTACATAACCACCACTCTAACAAAAATAAGACATTACATTTTCCCAAAGTTTCAATTCAAGAAAACTAGCCCCCATTTTGGTACATGCAGTATATCATCCCTTTTATACTGTTAAAAGACTGTTCTTGTCTATGCTCAATTTAGTCCTCTTTCTTACTGCTAGAATCATCAATTGCGGCCAGTCTTTCAACGAGGGGAGGGTGAGAGTAGTGATAAGCCGAGTACCAAGGATCTGTGTTCATCGCTGACAAATTTTCCTCCTGATAAAATCGATTGAAAAGTAAATACAGTGATCTAGAAAGAAGCAGTGAAAATATATATATCATTATATAAATTGGTTAGGGAATGCCATTTGAATCTTTACCTGCAACTTCACAAGAGCAGCTTTAAGCTCATCAGAATAGCCTAGCTTTTTGGCGAAAGCATCAGCCTGTATTCAATCGTTCAAATGTTCAAATCAGGACGGGAAAAGGTACAAGGAAAAAATCAGAAAGAAAAAGGCGTAGAGGAACCAGAGGGTTTTACCTGAAACTCAAATGATCTGCTCACAAGATTTAATGCAAAGCTTACTATGTGCTGCAGTGGTAATATGGTGTGCTGCATTTAACCAAAGATTGAAAATAAGTTAAGTGTAAAGACGGTTTAAATTATACTGTAAGAGAACCTTTCATGATGTTTCGAACCTGGAAAATGATTAGCCCAATCACAACTGGCTGTGCATCGAATCCAAAACTTTGAAACAAGTCCTTGGAGTTTCTCACAAGGGTGTATCCTCCAAATTGCAAGAATGTGAGGACCTATGTTCAGTAACAGAGTTCAAGAAAAGAGTTAATAATATGAACCGCTTCGTTTCTGAAAAGAACGCAAAAAGCATATAATCAAGAATTCTGCAGGCAAGGTCAAATTTTATAATATGAACCACTTTATTTCTAAGAGAACCCAGACAGCATATCATCAAGAATTCTCCAGGCAATGTCAAATTTTACAAATTTCTTTCATACAAAGAGGCCTCAGATTAAGCGGCAAGGAAGAGGTTTTGAACAAACTCCAAAATAATATAACCAAAATCAATCATGGCTGAAAAAACATATTATGAAGCTTTTCTTCCATGAGATTTCACATAAAATGCTGAGGTAAGAATGAAATAAGCTACATGTATGCACCTATCAACCACAGGCTTCTTCCTACCATTCTACAATTTTTGATAGGATTCATAACCGGCATTAGAAAGGGGATTGCATAATTGAGAAAAGGCCTTATGACAAACTAGACATAGAAAGAATCTTATGAAGCATACCTGCATGAGAATAAAATGGTACATAGTATGACTGAGTTTCCAGTGGCCAAGTTCGTGAGCAATAACAGCAACAACTTCATCCACATTTTTACACTACAAAATCATTAGAGCAGAAACCAGAGTGAGAAAGATGTTCATTTAATAATTTATGAAGCTTGAATCTTCATTAAACAAGCTTTACAAGTCATTATCTAGAAGAAATTATAGCTAAGAGAAATAGAAAGTTATGAAAAAATAATCAATGGGAGGATACAACATATGAAGGAACTAAGAATAGAGAAACTACACTACCTGTTGAATCAATGTGTCATAGAGAACAATTCGCTTATTGTTGAAAAAGCCGTACATGTATGCCTGCAAAATACAGATATAATATAGGTCAATGAAACATTACCACTTTACACCAATAACATTGGGCAGAGCAATAACATTTACAGTGTGAATGGGAACATTACAGGGCATATTGCTAGATACATTGTATTCAAAAAGTGTGTAATTTCTCTTTGTGTATGCAGGTTAACTGTTCTAAGATAATTTGCCCAGTTCCTTTGAGAAAAAAATTCCCATCAGGTAGCAAATTCATGTAGATGAAGGCAAAAATGACACAAATCTAACCATTTTTGCATGAAGAAATCCTTACATTGCTATGGCTTGACCTAGTAGACCCATCAACCACAAACAATTTCTTCAACGGAAACTTGAGAGAAGAAGCAAGTTTTTCAATTTTCTCCCTCAGCTCTCCTTCAGGCAGCTGCAATGCAAGAAAGCAAAGCAAAAGTGAAAAAAAAAATACATCAATATCTTCTTCCTTCTTTTTTCCAGATTTTCTTTTTAGTGAAGGGAAGAGTATTTTCATCCTAAGAAACTTACTGGAGTGAACTTGTTGAAAAGTGGAGCAATCAAGATAGGATATAGCGTCATCATAACAATAGATAGAGCAAACATGAATCCCCAGAGGTAAATGGCTGAGTATGGACCTGATTTCTGTAACCAAGTTGACAAGTTCAAATTGATAATGAAAATAACAAACCAGATAGAACATATTACACAAAGTTCTAGACATTTCGAGTATGATAAGATAATTGACTAAATCATGCAATGAAGATTATGAAAGAGAATGTCTGAAGCAACACAGCATAAATACCTGTACAATCACAATAATTGCAGCGACAATGGGAGGTCCAATCAGAGCAGCGATGACAATGCCCTTCACCATGTCTTTCACAAATAACCACATTGTTTGCTGTAGCACACAATTGCTAAAATGTAAAGCACATATCCAAGTAATATAGAGAATGATACGCAAATGCAACATAAAGAATTCCCCATGCCATGCAAAACTAGCAATTAAAATAAGAGATACCAACTAAGATTTGCCTGAAGAGATGAAATGCATGATAAGGGTATCCAAGGAGTACCAACCTTATTGAAACCATGACGAGCCTCAATAACAAATGTTGAATATAGGGAAAATGGTAGATCAGTGATCTGCAGCAAAATATGGGTAAAGATGTCAAACTAGTATGTAAAATAAGACAGTGTTTCTAGTTAAATGAAATCAAGAACATACACAACTTGATGGTAAATAAAAAAAACATTAAAAGAACCAAATATTGATAAGGAGAGGGTCAAGTAAATTGGTGACCATATAAAGAAAATGGGGGAAATCTAATACAAAAAATTAAGTTAAACCCACAAAGAGTACCCAAATATACATCTACATCCTTGTAAACTCTGTCTATTGCGACTTTACTATAAAATATTCTTAGCAAATTTTTTAAAAAACAATGAACTCAGGACCATGTGAAAAAATTAACTAGAAACCACTTATGTATGTCCATCATAAAAATCTATAGAACATTTCCAAATATGAAGAATTCCCCAAGAGATAAGCTTAAACAAAAACTATAGACAAAGCGCATCTGTGAATGTGAAAAAATTATTCTCCTGGGGATTAAAATTATTGTATTTCTGCTAATGTGTCAATCCTTTACCTGGTGTAACTTTCTTATGTATGACAATGATAATAGGAAGAGATGTCTAGGCAGTCTCTTCAGAAATAACGAAAGGCTCCAAGTGGGGACATTATAACCATTAAATATCAGTATACATGGCAAGTTAAGAGCTAAAGCTTGGGAATAACAGTTAAAATGGCCTGACAAAAGACATGCAATGATGTTAATACGAGTCTTCAGTTGGTTAGGGAGGATTCAAACATCGAACCAGGGTTTAAACTCTAGAATTTAATATTATTAGCCGAAGAAAATTTTCTTAGATCACAGCGCAAAACTTAACCTGTGACCATATGAAAACACCAGCTAAGAAAGCCAAGGTGTGTAATATTTCATTTTCTGCATTGAAGCCCCAGAGGACAAGGTAATCTGC
This sequence comes from Fallopia convolvulus, assembly GCA_964016875.1. NCBI lineage: Eukaryota > Viridiplantae > Streptophyta > Magnoliopsida > Caryophyllales > Polygonaceae > Fallopia > Fallopia convolvulus. The sequence goes on from OZ024737.1 coordinate 37,102,884, forward strand.
ACAAATCTGCATATTTAAACACCAAATGAGAAACTACTCATCATCAAGAAGGAAAAACAAGAAAAATTCAAGGTGTTAACCACTCACCTTCCAAACCCAAGGCAATACTTTGAAGTATAAAATTGCCGAATCCATCACTATGGTTACACACTCGTGAATGAAATGGAAGTGGCTGTGATACAATGAAAATAAAATGAAGAAACGTATAGTAAGCTTGAGGTAAAATTTAAAGAATGGTCCCACAAAGAACAAAATAAATGCAAGAAGGTCCTTAAAGAGATAGAAAACAAGAAAGAAAGAAAGAAAATGATGTCCATATAAGAACATCCACGCCTAAAAAAACAAATACAGAGATGAAAACTTTGGAAGTAATATACCTCTTGTCAAGACTGTATGCCCGTGACTTTTCAAATTTTTCTTGGCTGATTACTCCTACAAGTGGCTTAGGAAGTGTGGGTAGCTTGAGAGCTTTGTGTTGCCGCAAATCCAGATAAGTTTCAAACAGGTAAACCAGTATCATAAAACCTGAAAGACATTAAGCGAACAACAAAAACAAGATACCCCTCAGGACCCAACAAAAATAAATAGAAGGTTGCCTCAGGAAAGAAAAAATCACGCTACAATAAATAGATACCAGAACATAAATAAGCAACAGTTTATGAGCATAACATAGAATCAAATTCAAGTGATCACATCTTCCAAACTTCTTAGTTACAAGAAAAGATCCATTTGAACTATGCTACCTTTATTTTAGCAGATATATGTAGTAGGACACAATAGGGCTACATCAAGGTGTGGACACATTACAGAGGCAATGTATGCTTCTATCAAGCAGAATTTAAATAAAACAAGCATAAGGCACATTCTGTGCAAGGAAATGTAACAAATGTCACTTCATGGTTTCCAATAGTGGCAACTGAAAATGTTACAAAAACAGCAACTGATAATACATATTCATACTAAAGGATAACAAATTTTCTAAAAAAAATCTCTAAGCCTCTCTGATACGTGTATACAGCTTAATGCTTTTTACATACTTCAGTGTGTACAGTTAAATCTTCTTCCACATAATGGATGTATAAGAATATAACAAAGCACCTCAATCACCACTTCATCAAAATTAGTCGCATATAAGAACAGACAAAATTCATTACTCAATATACAAAGGAATCACCTCAAACCAACACTTCATCTAAACTAATAAAATAGAAGTTTGAATTTCTGGATTGACATCAGAAACTGATAATTTCTAGGTCACAAGTGAAGGCATAATCATATATACAGGACCTGATACTTTGCCAATTTCAGCAACAACCCAAAGTACCTCTAGAGTCTATACAGTATCAGAATAATTCTTATTTAGTAGAGTTTAGAGTTATTCCCCATCTTTAGGTAAAATCTAATCTTCAAACAGCAAAATCCACATCATTTTCGATTGAGTGCAATGAAAAGAATAAAACCTTTCCACCACTTTAATCAACGAAACCCTAATCCAAAAACCTGGAAACAACCCACATGAGCAATTCACACACCGAAGTAGCAACTTTCTTAACATCAAGATTCGAACGAAGAAAAAGAAATCTTAAGAGATCGTATCTTTGTTTTCACAACCTATTATAAGTTGCGACTACAGACGTCCAGAACGCAAAACAGTAGAATGAAACACAAACAGACGGCGAAAACGCAGAGACAAATCGAATGAACCTCAGTCAAAGAGAAAAATCGGAAACGATGTTTGCAGCATCGTAGATGTGAGACCATGGAAAGACATAGAGAATGAGAAAGATTAAGGATTACCGACGACGGCTTCAAGATAAGGAAACGCCATTGGGGATGGGGAGAAGCTCGTATTCAACTCCAGTCTTCAGCAGAGAGAAAGGGGAGAGGGAGGCGTACTATTGTGATTTGATTTGGGGTTTTCGCGTGTTAGAAAATGGAATCAAAATTTGACGGTGAAGTAAAAACGAATTTATTACTAGGATTTTCTGCGTCGAAAACGGGAAATTATAAATTACTTAACCACTGGGCATAGGTCCAAAACTGGATTCTACCAAAAAAAGGTCCAAAACTGGACCGGAACCGATTTTTTTGAAAAAAAACTGGATCGAAAACCAGACCTAAATATTTCAGGCCCGTCCATGAACGGGTCTGAAATATTTAACACGATATCTTTTCACGATGTATATATAAATTTATATATATTTTTTATGATAAAAAATTAATAATAAATACATATAATATTTAAAGAAAAATAAAAATAGGTAATATAATATTTAATAGATATATTGAAATATTTAATAATCTCTAAATTAAGATACATATAAAGTAATAAAAAATATAATATTTAATTTTATATAATCTTTACTTTATAAACAATAAAATGGGTTTGGTCCCCTTAAATGAAAATAAATTATTTATCTTTCATATTTTATTGTATCTTATTTATTTATTTATTTATTATTTTATGTAAATCTTATCTCTTTCATATTCTAAAATTTAAATTTTTTATTCATATGTTAATTTTTTTAAATTAAGTATTTATGAAATATTATCAAGAAAAAGGAAAAATATACATTATTTTATCTTAATAATCTTTTTTATTCTCAACAATAAACTTAATAATTTATATTTATTTTATTTTATTTGATTACAAAAGATAAAAATTTGTACATTGTACAAGTAATAAATTACTTACATTAAATTTTATATTATATTTTTATTTTTATTTAATATCTATAAAATACCGAATCATAGTGTACATGACACAATAAGTGTAACTAGTACAGTACATAATACGCATTTTATTTAAAGAAATATTAATCATCCTACCAAAAAAAAAAAATATTAATTATAAACCGGCTTATGCTAAAATATGAAAAAAACCGTAAGCGTTGAATCTACGCCATTTGACCGTCAAACCGCGTTGTAAGAAACCGACCTAACAAAACCGACCCAAAGCGTTTTAAATACCATGGATCCATTGCAGAAAGCCTTTGGTTGATTTCCCCAATCCTTCCTTCTCTCTTAGGGTTTGCGTTCGAATTAGAAGATGGTGATCGAGGTGGTGCTGAACGACCGTCTCAGAAAAAAGCGAGGGTGAAGTGCAACGCCGATGACACGATTGGCGACCTGCGGGAAGGGAACTGGTCTCCGCTCAGGGACAACGAGTTTCATGACGGCATGGGCCTCGAGCTCTACAGGTCTGTCTCGTCTGATTGTTCTTCTTTTGCTTTGATATGAAATCGGGGTATATGTTGTTCCCGGATTTGTTAGGTTTTTGCGATGATAGCTGATTTAAAAGAATTTGGGGATAGTTTATCTTTCATGTCGTTTGCTTTCATTATACAGAGTTCATGGTTTATAATTTTACATCGGTCGGTCGGTCAGTCTTGTTTCTCGGACTATTGTCCATGGGGTTGGATTGAAAACTCAAATTCTATCGTGATTATTGCTAACTGTTCAACTATAATAGTGGGTCGCATTAGATAAACAGTGACATATTTGTTGTTATGATGTGGGCGGATTCACTTGTTTCTATATATTAATAGTTTCAACATGAAGGAGTTTCTGCATGTTTCTTCAAAAAATTAGTGAAAAATTGTTTTGGTTTTCACTTCCATCATCATAATAGGAAGTTGTACATCAAACTGTGACCGTAATTTTTGAAGGTGTGCAAGACCTACTTGTGTAACTTTTTGCAGACAGGTACTCGAGTTTCAGTGATTGTACCTCCCGTGAATCAATTTCACTTATGATATAAGGATTATAAGCAATCTTCTGTTGTGAAAATTTCAATAGTGTGTTTGACATAGCATAATATCACTATGATCACATGTTAAACTTCAAACGAATCCATCATTGCCTGTAATATATAAAAAGAAGAATAAGATGATCTAAACTCTAACAAGCAGAAGGCAGGTACTTGGTTATAGCTTTTAGAGAAATGACTTTTGATTTAAGTTGGAAAAAAGATTATGTCAGTAATTTCTCAGAAAAAAACTGACTTTTGGGTGTTCTCACTTCTTAATGTAAATCTTTGAATATTCCTCTTTTGTGACTATACCCGAAATGACTTCATGCTTGGTCGAATTGCTTTGTGAATTCTCTATTTGGTGACCTTTTGGTGTCATTTCACGGCTTGCTAATATGATTATGCAAATATGTCTCAACATTTCACGGCTTGCACTGAGTTTTCTTGCTGCCAACTAATTCCATCTATGTCAGCTCGTTCCTTATATTGAGCTTTTACATCATCGTATTGATTCCTTGAAATTTCTGGCTATATAATTAGTTAATTACACTTTTATGCCTTTCAATTAGCCCCTCGGTTTTGATGCCTCATTTTAAGTTCATCTCTCGGTTTGGATGCCTCATTTCCAGTTCGTCCCTCGGTTTGGATGCCTCATTTGTAGTTCGTCCCTTAGTTTTGATACCTCTTTTAAGGTGTTCCCTTTGTTTTGAGGCCTCGTTTGATGATGGCCAATCGACTTTGATGCCTCAAATTAAGTATGCCTCGATTTAAGTTGGTCCCTCGGTTTTGAATGTCTAGTTTTAAGTTGTTCCTCGGTTTTGAATGCGTTGATTTAAGTTGGGGGCTTGGCTTGATTTGGTCCTTCGGTTTTGTATGCCTCTATATAAGTTGGTAAGTTGGTGCTTCGGTTTTGGATGCCTCGATTTAAGTTGGTCCTTTGTTTTGGATGCCTCGATTTAGGCTGGTGCTTCGTTTTGGATGTCTCGATTTAAATTGTTCCCTTGGTTTTGAATGGCTCGGTTTAAGTTGGTTTCCTGGCTTTAATGCCTCGGTATAAGTTGGTCCTACGATTTTGATGCCTCGGTTTAAGTTGGTCCTACGATTTTGATGCCTCGGTTTAAGTTGGTCATTTGACTTTGATGCCTCGGTTTAAGTTGGTCACTCGACTTTGATGCCTCGGTTTGAGTTGGTCACTCGGTTTTGATGCATGGGTTTAAGTTGGTCACTCGGTTTTGATGCATGGGTTTAAGTTGGTCCCTCGGTTTTGAATGCCTCGGTTTAAGTTGGTCCCTCGGTTTAAATGTCTCAGCTTAAGTTGGTCCCTCGATTTTGAATGCCTTGGTTTATGTTGGTCGCTTGACTTTGATTCCTCGATTTAAGTCGGTCACTCGACTTTGATGCCTCGGTTTAAGTTGGTGACTTGGGTTTGAATCCTCGGTTTATGTTGGTCCCTCGGTTTTGAATGCCTCGGTTTTTGTTGGTCCCTCGGTTTTGAATGCCTCGGTTTTTGTTGGTCCCTCGGTTTAAAAGCCTTGGTTTATGTTGGTCCCTCGGTTTTTGAATGCCTTGGTTTATGTTGGTCGCTTGACTTTGATTCCTCGATTTAAGTCGGTCACTTGACTTTAATGCCTCGGTTTAAGTTGGTGAATCGGTTTTGAATGCCTCGGTTTATGTTGGTCCCTCGGTTTTGAATGCCTCGGTTTATGTTGTCCCTCGGTTTTGAATGCCTCGGTTTGAACGCCTCGGTTTATGTTGGTCCCTCGATTTTGAATGCTCGGTTTACGTTGGTGCCTTTGTTTGAGTTCCCTCGGTTTTGGATGCCTTGATTTAAGTTGTCCCTCGGTTTTAGATGCATCGATTAAGTTGCCCCTCGGTTTTTGGATGCCTCGATTAAAGTTGTTTCTCGGTTTTGAATAATGCCTTGATTAAAGTTGGTGCCTTGTATGAGTTGGCTCTACAATTTTGGATGTCTTGTTTGAGTTGGGGTCTCATTTTGAATGACCCATTTTATGATGGTCTATCGGTTTTAAATGCCTCGGTTTAAGTTGGTCGCTTGACTTTGATTCCTCGATTTAAGTCGGTCACTCGACTTTGATGCCTTGGTTTAAGTTGGTGACTCGGTTTTGAATGCCTCGGTTTATGTTGGTCCCTCGGTTTGAATGCCTCGGTTTATGTTGGTCCCTCGATTTTGAATGTTTTGGTTTTCAATGCCTCGAATTATGTTCCTTCCTCGGTTTTGAATGCCTCGTTATATTTAAGTCCTTCGGTTTTGAGTGGTATGTAAGTTGGTTTTTTCGTTTTGAATGCTTGGTTTACGTTGGTGCCTTTGTTTGAGTTGGTCCCTCGGTTTTGGATGCCTCGATTTAAGTTGTCCCTCTGTTTTGGATGCCTAGATTTTAGTTGTCCCTCGGTTTAGGATGCCTCGATTAAAGTTGTCTCTCGGTTTTGAATAATGCCTTGATTAAAGTTGGTGCCTTGTATGAGTTGGTTCTTCAATTTTGGATGTCTTGATTTGAGTTGGGGCCTCATTGTTGAATGCCCCATTTTATGATGGTCTATCGGTTTTAAATGCCTCGGTTTAAGTTGGTCGCTTGACTTTGATTCCTCGATTTAAGTCGGTCACTCGACTTTGATGCCTCGGTTTAAGTTGGTGACTCGGTTTTGAATGCCTCGGTTTATTTTGGTCCCTCGGTTTTGAATGCCTCGGTTTATGTTGGTCCCTCGGTTTTGAATGCCTCGGTTAATGTTGGTCCATCGGTTTGAATCCCTCGGTTTATGTTGGTCCCTTGATTTTGAATGCTTTGGTTTTCAATGCCTCGATTTATGAACCTTCCTTGGTGTTGAATGCCTCGATATATGTAAGTCCTTCGGTTTTAAATGGTATGTAAGTTGGTTTTTTCATTTTGGATGCCTTGTTTTAAGTTTTTTCTCGGTTTTGAATGCTCGGTTTACGTTGGTGCCTTTGTTTGAATTGGTCCCTCTGTTTTGGATGCCTCGATTTAAGTTGTCCCTCTTTTTTGGATGCCTAGATTTTAGTTGTCCCTCGGTTAAGTGGGAATTGCTGAAGTCAAGATGAAATGCTTTCTTAAACAGTAAAGTTAATTAGTATTAGGCAACGAAAGCTTGTTTTACTGACATAAGATGAAGTTACCTGTAACAGGTGATTTTGGATGATATCACGGATGATTCTGCACATTAAAACCCACTATTAATTGAAACCAAGTCATCCATGGAAACAAAAGGTTGTAAATTGTGAAGTTCCTGGAAGCACTGTATTTGCAAGCATAATGAATGGTCTTTCTGGCATTTTAATGTGTAGTAATGAAATTGAAGGGGATAAAAACCATGCCCATATTCGTCAAAGTATCCACCACGACCTTCAGTACCAAAATCTTCCCTGAAAACAATCTGCAAACACAACAAATTAAACAATAGCACATCAGAGGGAGGAACACTCATCAAATTAAGCTATAGGTCCAAGGTAATAAATCAAAAGCACCATTAAATCCTGTAGCATGGAAGTGTGATTTGCATTACTTCTTTTAAAAAGATCTTGAACTTCCTAGAAAATCGGGCATGCACAATGTCCTAGACTCTTGACTAGTTAGATTATCCATTGTTGAGAGTTCCAACTACGTTAAAAGAGTTTGAAAATTTTCATCAAACTTGGGGTGCTTAGTTTGATTTATTACTTCATATAAATCTTCTTAGTGAGTATCATATAAAGAACCAAGAGATAAATTTATGAGCTATGTAGAAGAGTCTTTGATCCCTGCTTATTTGTGATTAGGCAAATATATATGCTTGATTTGCTTTTTCACTCAGTGATTCTAATACCACTACATGACAGGTCATTGTACTTTCTGGTGAGGCTGGTTGTGGTAAAACCACCCAACTTCCTCCGTACATATTAGAGTCAGAGATTGAATCTGGCCGTGGTGCATTTTGCAACATAATATGTACACAACCCAGAAGATTATCAGCTATGGCCGTTTCAGATAGAGTTTCTGCTGAGAGAGGAGAGCCTCTTGGAGAATCGGTAAGCTTACAGAAAGCATTTTTTAAATTTGGTTGCCTATGACTGAGTCATAATTTCTCACTATGCCTTCTGTGCCCCATCTAAGAGAACTAGTAGAAAACAAAGAATGATATTCCTCGACCAATTTTACCTTTCTTATGGTAATTTCCTCCACTAGAAATTTCACTGTACAATTTGCCACGCAGTATCAAAGTTTTTTTTGTTAGGTTGGCTATAAAGTTCGATTAGAGGGAATGAGCAGAAAAAATACCCATATGCTTTTCTGTACCAGTGGTATTTTGTTGCGGCATCTGTTTTGAGTGATCGCAACTTGAATGGTGTCACACGTTTTTGTTGATGAAATTCATGAGCGAGGCATGAACGAAGGTAACCAGCAGAGTAAACTTCCTCATTCTCTTGCTACAACTTTTCTTTCAGTACAAACAGTTTTTATTCTTAGTGGGTTTTAAAATTTGTTGCATTGTGCAGACTTCTTGTTGATTGTGTTGAAGGATCTTCTTCCAAGACGCCAGGATCTGAGATTGATTTTAATGAGTGCGACATTGAATGCTGAGTTATTTTCCATTATTTTTGGGGAGCACCAATGATCCATATTCAGGTAAATAACACTTAGTGTTTGAAATTAACTAATCTATATATTCAGAAAAATGATTGATGTTTATCTCCTTGCTCTTTGAATTCAGGGTTTTATTTATCCTGTTAGGGCTCACTTTCTAGAAGACGTGGTTGAAATGACTGGATATAAGTTGACTTCTTTCAACCAAATTGATGATTATGGTCAAGAGAAGGTTTGGAAAACCCAAAAACAGTTGGCTCCAAGGAAAAAGTTGAATCAAATTACTGCTCTTGTCGAGGTATTCTTTTCCTAAGAAGTTTGAATTTGCATTTGCAACCTTGGATTGTTTGTCTTGCTAACTGGTGATTATGGAGGATTGTTTGTGTTCTCCATACTATACTTCCTCTATGCACTAAAGATTGTAATTTAAGCCCTTGACACAGCTATTAAGGAATTTAATCATTAAACTAAAATACTCTCAAACCTTTTCTAAAATTTACAAGTTTTTAATTACTCACCTCATTTGTAGCCAATGATTAAAGAGAATTTGCATAGAAAGAGTCCACATGTGCAAATTTCACTAATAAACCTCGTATCTTACCAATAAATCATTTATCTACAACTTAAAAAGTGACGAACATTTCTTAGCAAAATGCTAAAATGACAGTCTTTTCCGAGGTAGTAATATGCTTATGAGTTAGTAGCTATTTGATTCTCCCTTAACCTGTACTCATTTTCCTTTTAGGTTTCTTGCCTCGAGCTTGATTTTACTTTTGAATAATGTATACACAGTGCAATATTGACCTTGCTTTTATTTTTTAATAGAAGCAGTTTGTGCCACATATGTCGGAAGGAAAGACCAGGGGCTGTTTCGGCTTTCATGACAGGATGGTAGGATATTAGCACATTAAGGGATCAACTTAAGGCTCACCCTCTTCTGGGAGATCCAAACAGGGTTCTCCTGCTTACCTGCCATGGTTCAATGGCAACATCAGAGCAGGTAAAATTAATTGCAATGATTCTTTTACTTGATATTATCTCCTATGATTGAAGCACCCTCTTCTACTTACGGTGTTCCAATTTCAAGTGTGGCTGGAACATGAGGGATTAAGCTGTTAAATATATTCTTTTGAGTGCAAAATTATGCTGATAGGCACGAGTTCATGACAGTTAATGCTCCCATTTTAGATTCTTTGGTTCAATGGTTCATTGTGCTCATGTGTTTTTAAGAAAAAAGATAACCTATGATATGTTGCACACTTGTGTGATTACATTGATATTTTCTATGCTTATGCGCTGTTGGATTTCTAGTTACTCACATATCTGTGCTTCATGTTGTCATTTTTTTACAGAAACTCATATTTCAGAAGCCACCTCCCAATGTGCGTAAAATAGTTCTTGCAACAAATATGGCTGAGGCCAGTATTACAATCAACGATGTAGTTTTTGTGGTTGATTGTAAGAAAGCAAAAGAGACTACTTATGATGCTCTAAACAACACACCTTGCTTGCTCCCTTATTGGATATCAAAAGCTTCTGCTCAACAAGTACTGAAAGTGTGGTACTTTTATGGAACAGATGGCATTGTGCTTATAATATCTTCTTTTTGTTGCAGAGAAGGGGCAGGGCTGGCCGTGTTCAACCAGGAGAGTGCTTTCACTTGTACCCCATATGTGTATTCAATGCGTTTGCTGATTATCAACTTCCAGAACTATTGAGAACTCCTCTAAATTCTCTCTTCTTGCAAATTAAATGTTTACAGATTGCAAGCATTGGAGAGTTTCTATCAGCTGCTCTCCAGCCACCAGAACCACTAGCTGTAAGATTTAGAAAGACTTCTCTCCTCGAGCATTTAGTAATTGCTGAACTATATTTGATTAGATATCAGTTATGAATTTGGAGCAGTTCTATGTCGTTCATAGTTTCATACCGGGTTGCCTTACTTTCTTTGATTTAACTAGCATTAATTTGCTAACTTGGCCGTACCTGGAACTCTGGAAGACGACCTTTCTTCTAGGAACTTCCCTTTATATTGTGGCCCCTAGTGAATTCTGATTGGTATTTCTGCTATTGAATTTTCTTGTGTGATACCTGGTAGTGGATGTTATTTTCTAGAAACTTCCCCTGATACAGAGTGCTTTAAAAATGTAATGAGATTTTGGGTCTATCGGGCATACCCACTTACCCTTGGGCAGGGGTACCCCATCTTGATGATGATGATGATGATGATGAAATACTGTGTTTCCTAAAGAATTTTTATTCTACCACTGAATTTTCTTCTGTGATACAGGTTCAAAATGCTATTTGATTCTCTCAAGTTGATTGGAGCGCTGGATGAGGTTGAAAATCTGACAAATCTTGGTCAGTGTGCTGCCTTTTTGTGACTCAAGCTCATAAGTTCTCTTTGTTCTTTTTCACGGAAGTATCTGTCCATGCTTCCTGTGGATCCAAAGCTTGGAAAATTGTTAATAATGGGTGCCATTTTCCATTGCTTTGAACCTGTTTTGACAATTGCTGTTGGACTTAGTGTCAGAGATCCTTTTCTTTTGCCTCAAGACAAAAAGGATTCCTTAGGTCTCGTTTGGTTCAGTTTTGAGTATTTAGTTTCGAAACACGTTTTTTCTTATAATTATAAAAATAATTGTTTCAAAATATGATACTAGTAGTCTAGTAGTAACCTTAATCTCATAACTGGCAACTAAAATTGGAATTCAAAAACAAATGTTTTCAAAAAAATAAGTTTTTAGTTTGGAGAAAATTGATAACTAAAAACTCAAAAGTTGAATCAAACAAGCCATTGGTGTCTGAATTATTAGCCAAGTGAATCTTTGCCTCTAATGGCAACACATGAATATCAAAACTTTGACTGGACTTTTGTGTGAATGTGAAACAGTTAGCTGGCATAGCAAAGTTCAGGTTCTCAGCTAAGGACTATAGCGAGCTCTTGTCCGTGCCTATGAAGGATGGAAGGACACAGAGAGGGAAGGAGCAGCATATGAGTTTTGCTGGAGGAACTTTCTTTCTACCCAAACACTTCAGGCTATTCATTCTCTTAGAAAACAGTTCAGTACCATTCTAAACAGTTCAGTTCAGTACCTTTTCGGTGGCCCTCTTAGCCGTGGAACACAGGTAAACCAATTTACTGTAAATTTGCTTTCTTAGGTTTCATAGGAGTGCCAATTTGCTGGAGTCTCCAAGATTGAAAACTGAACCTTAATTTATTTTCCTAGTCTGGCCACTTAAAGATGTTTAGTAAATACGTCGATTTCTTCCTGGATCCTAATTTGGCCGATTGCTTCTGGAAGCTCAAAGAGGAAGTTAATGCTCTTCTTCAAAAGAAGGTACAGCCGTACATCCTTTGTTCCTTAATGGACATCATGATAGCATTTGATACAACCATTAGTGAATTCATTATAGTATATAAAGTCATTCTAAAATTTAATCTTTTTGCAAACCTCTTTTCGAGCATTCCTTAAAATTCATTCATTATTTTGAAGGCTAAAACTACATTCTTTCTTGAACGGTTTCCTTGTACTCTTTGTTGGGCAAAACAACTTTTTACTCAAAAACTACTTTTAACATTCTAGATATCCGTCCATCTCTTCTAAGGATTACTTTTTATATTTTTCAAGAGTACTACTTTTTACGTTTTTTTTAAGACATGCAAAACAACTTTTCATCAAAAAAATTACTTCCCACAACAAGGGTGACATGAGTTTAGTCTAAACAGCACCTTGTTGGCACAACTTTAAGATCCGTCACTCGACATCCTCAAGGAAGGCAAGTATCTTATGCTGGTCGTACAAGAACTAGTCTCCGAGGACCAATGTGAAGGTTGTTCGTATTCGGGCGTGAGTTCGAAGAACGCCTCCAACGCAGAACGATTCACAAGGGATGGGACGAACCCGAAGAACCTATTGGAAACCCTACTAATGAAAGCAGGGCACCACCCTCCCAAGTACAAGTCAAAGCACCTCAAAACGAACGAGTTTAGGTCGTTGGTCGAGTTCAAGGGAATGCAGTTTGTTGGGAAGCCAAAGAACAAGCAGATTGCAGAGAGAGACACGCTGCCATTGAAGCCTTGGCTTGGTTGACTCATACCTCGAATGATAACAAGGATGGACAGAACACGTCACCACCTAACGTCACTGACAAATATGCTCAAGCTTCTTGGTGTCTCAGGTAAGCGTAAGAATTCGAAGCGTAGATTGTTATAGTTGTTTTGCCGCTCCAACTAGATGTCAAAAATGCCATTTTTAAGGGTGTCAATCGCGTGGGTCGGGTCGGGCTTGGGTCGGGTCAATTCAGCTTCAGGTCAATTTGGGTTGGATCATTTCAGGTTGGTGCTCAATTAATCGCGCAAAGTTGGGTTTTGTGTCAATTTTGGTCGAGTCATTTGGTTTTTGGTCCAACATGTTTTCGGATAAGTTCGGTTTCAGGCTTAGCTAGATTTCGGATTTAGTCGGACTTTGGGTTTTTCGGATTTTGGGTGAATCGGATTTCTACATTGGTCGCATTTCGAATTAATCTGATTTCGAGTAAGCTGGATTTTGATTCCGACAATATATCGGATGATTTTTTTGTAGTTTAACTATTCTTGGGTCTAAATATTTAATCCGACACTTAAATTAAAAATATAATTATAATAAATATTTACTATTATTAATGTTTTAACCATAATGTAATTTTTAGAAGGTTATGGTTCAGGTAATTTCGGATTTTCGGATCGTTTCAGGTCGGGTAACTTCAGATTTTCGGATGATTTTGGGTCGGGTAGCATCAAATATCGGGTTACATCAGGCTAGTCCATTCGGATATAATCGGTTTTGGGTCAAATCAGTTCGGGTCAAACATGCCTCGATATAAAAATTTTTATTTTCGAGTCGTCGGATTTAGAGTCGGGCGGGTTTCTCGGGTCGGGTCAAGTTTTGACAGCCCTACCCTTTTTCATGGCAATCTTAAAGAAATTGTTTATTGTCAACAACCACTTGCTTTTTTTGGTAAAGAAAGGCACAACCTTTCGGGAAGAACTACTAACGAAAAATCGGCTACAAACAAACAAGGTGGCGAGCCGCCCTGCCATGAGCAACGTCTAACAGAAAAGAAAAAGAGTACTCAGTCGGCTCATCAAGGACATAAAAACCAAGCAGGAAAGAAAAAGCAAAACAAGTGAGGGAGTCGGCGGCACAATTAGCTTCCCTAAAGACACGAGCGAAGCGGGTATTCCAATCACGCTTGAGAAAGCCTTGACACTGCATAGCTAGGCTCAAGAGGTGGTGAGTCAAACCCGGAGGCTTCTTCAAAAGATTAATAACCTGGGATGAGTCTGCCTCGAGACTCACGAACCGAAACCCTTTCTCCCAAGCAAGCCGAAGACCATAAGGACGCCCCAAAGCTCCGTCCTTGGCATCGTGCATTTGCCAATATTATGAACAAAACAACAAATCCATCTACAATTAGAGTACCGAATCACGCCTGCAACTGAAGCAAGGCCATTGTTATGCACTGAGCCATCAGTGTTAATTTTAACCCGACTCGACTCCAGCCTTTTCCGCCCCATAAGGCGCTCAACCCTCAGAGGTCCCTCCAACAAATTAGCTCTTGGCAAGTACAAACTCAGCAACTCCACGGATATCGCTCGGAATCCCTAATACCACCTCGTTCCTCCACTTCTATAACCACCAAAATGCCATGGCAAAGATCGTCGTCCATTCGACACCATGCTCGTTGCTCTAGTTGCACGTCATATTCACGCGCATCCAACCTGCGAAAGGAAGAGCATAAAAATCAGAAAACAAATTTGGCAATTGCAAAGAATTCCACAAGCTTATAAGTTTAGAGCAATCTATAAACAAATGCAACAAGGTTTCCGCCCCATCATTGCATAGCAAGCAGTGATACGAATTCGTGAGGTGACGCCGCCGCCGTTCACTGTTCGTAAGCACACTGCAACGAAAAGGGAAGATCGGATGGGTTGCAATTAAATTAGATAAGGAAAAAGCTTAGGACAAAGTGGATTGGACCTTCTTATTCAGAATCTTGCAAAAGTTTGGATTTAGTCCCATATTCATCGAGTGGATACAGGAAATGTGTTAAAACCGCATCTTTCTCTATACCTGTCAACAATAAGCCAACGGATGTGTTCATGCCAGAGAAGGTCTACGTCAAGGGGATCCTCTCTGTCCTCTGTTTTTTATCCTAGGAGTGGAAATTTTGGCAAGAATACTGCAAAAAGAATGTATAGATACAACAAACACAGTTGGTTTCCAATTTATAGGGAAGGAACTAGGGTGCCTTTTCTATCATTTGCAGATGATATTCTTATTTTCGCACGTGCCACGACAACTGCATTCAACAAAGTACGATCAATCCTTGACAAGTATTCGAATATATTTGGGCAAAAGATGAATTTTCATAAATTTGCCTTCTGATGCGACTCTGCCCTACCTCGGACCCAGCTCCGACGGACCCGAGACGACCTAGACCTTGGAGACCTCCTTGGATTAGGACTTAGTCTCATTTATGTTATTATTTATATTTCCGTCATTTATATTTCCGTCATTTCCCTTTTAGGCGTGTGTCCTTTCTTATAGTATGGGCTTGCCTTGTTATTTCCCTTTATAGCTAGTTTCCATTATTAGTATGTTGTCTTATTGGGCCAGGAGTCGTTGGGCTTTGTTTGCATACAAACCCTAGGTGCCTCTCCCTTGCTAGACTAGGGTTTCATGGTTCTCCTCTATATAAAGGAGCCATACCCCATTGTAATTCTCACGTCCAAAATGAATTAAGCCAGAGCATTGAGTCGAGTTTCTCCTCCCCTTTGGCCCGGACGTCACCCTATTCTTTTTCTGACCCCATATTCTCCTGGCCTACGTCAAACTAGGCCCCGTTCTCAATCCTTTCACTTCACCTCTCATCTCAAAGTCTAGGCTTCGGCCTCAAATCTATCCGGTTACTATTTGTCGGAGAAGATCCGAACGTTTCGAGCCTAGATCCACCCCTTGTGACCCTAGGGTCGCATCACCTTCCCAGACAACTAAAGGGGTTCTGCACACATTAGGAGAACAATCCAACAAGTGATAAATATTCCTAACTCAAGCACTTTAGATAAATATCTCGGATGCCCAATCATTAACTGAAGAGTTTCGAAGAACACTTTCGAGCCACTAATACATAAAACTGAGAACCACTTATCCTTATGGAAAGCAAATTTGTTGTCTCAAATTGGAAGAAGTGATAGAGCATATAGCTATGAGTTTTAGCGCATGTTTCTATTCTCTTTTCACGCATTTCTAGTTAAATTTTCATTTTTATTCGTAGATTCCTTCGTAGTTTAGTTTTGTTTTAGTTTAGTTCGGGATCTACACTCATCCATGCTACATTGCAGGATTGAGGCGATCGAAAGGTGAGCATGGTGGATATCAAGCATGAGATCGGAGCTATGGAGTTAGGAACAAGTGCAAGGAATGAAGAAACCGTGGGAAGGCATTGAAGTGTCAAGACGCGGGTATAGGCACGACCAAAGACAGACCAGCGTGGGGGCGCTCAGGAGACTTAAACTACACCGAGAAGATAGAGGCTATTGGGGGCTGAACACGGGGAAGGAAGGTGGAGCACGATGACGAGCACTTTTATGTCGCGGTAAAAGCACTGTCAAAGAAATATTCCCAACTTCCTAACCTTAGTAAAGTGGAAGCAAGGGTCGAACCCACAGGGACTCAAATTATTCGTATTTAAATAATATTACCAAATAAAAGGGTTTTTTTGTGATTTTAAACTAAAAATCTAAGCAATTAAAATAAATCAAGTAAAACGATTAAAGATTCAAATATGGAGAAAAACGTCCAACTAGTTTCGTATCCATTGCATACATGAGTATTGGTCCTCGATTATTCTTATTTCAATTTCCCTTTCCTAATCTATTGTGAATTTATGAAATTCAAGCTTAAGGTGGTTATTAATATACACCGTTTTTAATAATCTTTTAACCAATTAACCTAGAAAACCTTCTATGTCAAATTGATCATGTAATTAAGTTCAAAGCATTCAATAGAAACAATAATAATGAATTTCATTGTCTATTCATGAAGTCTTGTGATTAAATTCTCCGCCTTTGATTAACCTTATTCCACCGTCTATAAGTTTAATCAAATGATACATCCATGAATAATCACATTCCACCGTCTATTTAATTATTCTAGTTGTAATTCAACCTAGAATTAGAATAGGTGGTCAATCTATTATAATCTTAAGCGAATTTAATCAATCAAGCATGGAGAGATTCAATCTAGTCAAGACATATAGAAATAATTCAAATCTCACAAACAATCATGCATACAACTTCAACTAACTAGTTGGACATGAGAAAATTAGCTAAAAATTGACATTAAAGAAGAATAAACTTACAAGAGTCAAATTTCTCTTCAATTGCAAATCTAGGGTTTTTGTCTCCCACAAATCTCTAAATTCAATCAAACGTAGAAAGCAAGAACAATAGATAGCATAAAGATCCAAATAAACCCTAAGGAAAGTATTTATATTAAATCTAAAAATATCCAAAAACATTAATAAAGTCGGCCCACAAGATATTACGGAGGCCCAATTCAGCGTCGCTGACACGCGCCAAAGCGCGGTTTGGTCCATCCAAAGCGCGACTGGCGGCATGGGCGTTTTGCCCGCGCTTTCGCCGCAAAATCTTCACTCCTCCGACGCTGGCGATGTCCTCTAACCGCGGTTTGCCACTTGACCTTCTTGTCTTATAATTCTCGCCCCGAGTCTTCTCTTCAGTGCTCCCTATGCGTCCCGAGGTTCGGTCCTAAGCCTCTCATCCACCATCTTCCACCTTCCGACCTACAATTATGCACATAGACGCATAGATTCCGAACTAAAACAAAATAAAACCTAAACTATAACTTAAAGCGAAAATCTAGCTAAACATCCATAAAACGAGAACAAAAACATGCTCTAACAACTACATCTATATGCTCTATCAAACGACCACGCTTACAGGCATTTGACCGCGCCCAGGCCCGTGTTGACCGACGTTGATTTCAAGGCTTCGATTTGTTTTTAGCCGACTTCTTATTATTTTAGGATATTTTTAGATTATGATATAAATACTTTTTAGGGTTTTATTTTGGAGTGTTCAGTTTTTATATTATTCAACTTTGAGAGAGATTTGGAGAGAACTTGGAAGACTAAAACCCTAAAGAAGAATTTGAAGAGAAACCCGACTCTTTGTAAGTATGAACTAGAAAAAGTGTATTAATTTCAGAATAAGAGTTCGATTCATTTGAACCAAACTCTAGTTTACTATACATATTTTTTTAAATAAGGGCTTTATTTTAGACAAGAATTTGTGTGATCATCCGTATTATCTTTCAAATTTCTATACATCATCTCAACACTCACTCATTTCATTCAATAAAATCTGAAAAAGATTAGGAGATGGCACCAACTAAAATGATGACTGGGTTATACATATGGCATCTGACTTGTACTTACTTGTACATGATTGTTGTCGGCTCACAATTTTTTGCTAGCTTGTTGCCCAAAATTAGTGTCATGGAATTGCTCAAATGCGTGCAGTGCACATGCCATTAAATCAAAGGAAACTTATATTTTAAGTGAATTATATACTCCGTACTAGAGTTAAACCAGTAGCTTTTCTGCATTTTTTAAGACTTAATTATTTGATTAAATATTTAACGAAATTCGTTTTTTGCTGAGTCTTTTATTTATTTGATTGGTGTTTAAACTAACTATTTTAAATAGTACTTTTGACATTTTTAATTACTTCGATTTATTTAAATTAGGATTATTTATTAGAATTATATAAAATCTTATTTTCTAATAAAAATATTTAATTATCTTAATAATTTAAAATAAATTTTAATTCGAAATAATTTAAGATAAAAATATATTGTGTAAAGATAATAAAATAAAAAATATATAATTTTAATTTTGTGAAGTAGTTTTTATGTTATAGTAGTACTTTGACATACACTTTAAATATTTAGTTTATGAATATATGTCAATAAAAAATTTAAAATAATAAAATAAAACTTTATAATATTACGATTTTCTTAACTGTTCCTTTTTTTTGTCTATACTTGTTAGAGCATGTTTATTTCTATATTCAGAATCGAATTAGAATGGATAATAAGGTTGAAATAGGTTTTTGTACCTACCTCAAAGATAATTTATGAACTCATGAGTATTTCGAAGAAATGAAAATAAATCATTTGATACGGAGTATAAAATAAGGTTTAGGTATTCGGGTGGGTTATCCAGGATATTCGATTAAAAATATTGTCCGTGTTCCGTCCATGAATTCGGACGGGCCGGACTTATTTTATCCTTTCGGGTTAGAAATCTTGTCCAAATCCGCCCAATTTTTTCGGACGGACGGTACGAGTTGGACGGGTTAGTCCGACTCTTTTCAAGTCTACCAAACATGCCCTTATTTTACACTAAATATACTCAATTGTACGTATAATCCAATATATACCGGGTTATAATTTTTCTTCCAATTTCCACTTCCACACTCTCTCTCTGTTGGGTTAACCTGCAGAAACACAATCCTCTCTCAGTCTCTTCTGAGAATCAGATCCAGAAGAAAGACAGCCGATTCACAATAACATACACAAAAAGAAGAAGAAACATGAAGGTTCCACTCTATCCTTACTAGTTACTCTCCCCCCTTCTTTTCACTACCCAAATTCCCTTCTTTTTCCTTCTCTCTTTTTAGAATCTATGTTGTCCACTTGTCCCATGAATGCTCTGTCGGATTTTGTTTTTTATTTATTGGAGAATGATGTTTCATAAACCCCTTCATAATGCAAAATAAACCTTATGGCTCATTATTATTTTTTTTCCGGTCATTAATCATCTGTATCTTGTGCTCCTGCATGTCGGTAGCTTCTGTGAAATTCATGTGCAATTTCTTTCATTTTTGACTGAGTTTGTTTTGTGGGTGTGATCTTTTTTTCCCCAGAACATTGTGTTGAAGTTGGAGTTGCAAGATGGCTGGGAGAAGAAAAAGGCTATGAAGACAGTCTCCACCCATTCAGGTACAAAATTTGACACAGCTCTTTCCAATTCCATCATGTTTTCATTTTAGTGCTTTGTTTTTATAGCTAATCACAGGAATTTAGTACAAAATTATGAGGCGGCAGCGTTTGGAATCATAGTTAATACTTGTCACCTTTCATGATTTGACTAATTGTAATTATGATTATAAGTAGATACTTATGAAAGTTACATCACTTGTAATTTGTTTATTAGTACTAATTTGTTTAGCTAATAAAAGCTCTTCATTTGGTATCTTACCAAGATTCAAAGTTGGATTTTGTTGGTGATGGTAGAGATTTTGGAGATGGGGAGGGTAGTTGAACCGCATGACCCTTCCTTTTGTAGAAAAAGGTGACACATTTCATTCAATTTAATCAATGTTGAAGGAATATCGCACCTTTATATAGAAGGGACCGTCACATTTTACTTTCAGGTCAGAAATATTAGTCATTTAAGGATGTACATTATGATATACAAAGTAAAATATAAGTTGGTTTATGTTTTGTAGGCAATCAATTAGCATTGAGTACTTGAGTGATGAGAATGTAATTAAAACAATTTTATTGACTATCTTTCAACCTAGTTGCTTAAATAATTGACTTAAAATTAGAAGAGGCAGCAAAGAAAGACAAGGAAAAGGAGGCGGAAAAGAAAGAGGGAACCGGCCAGCAAAAGGATGAGGGAAAGAAAGAAGTTGGGGAAGAAGCAAAGAAACAAGGAGATGGTGATGAAGAGAAGAAGAAGAAGATGATGATGGCTGATGTGGCTGATGAGTATGATCCTTTGATGGAGATGGTGAGGGCTTAGAAGGCTTACAACCCTCAAATGTCATATTACCATTATGTGCAAAACGTGGAGGAAAGTCCTAGTGATTGCAACATTATATGAGCCAGCTTAATTTGTTGGTGATTGGTTTGGTTCCTTGTATGCATGGGCATGAAAATTAGGGAGAAAATAAACAAGTTTTGGTACTTGGTCATGTAATTAATTGCTATGCCGTGTATATGGTTATCATATTCATATTATTTTACATAGAACTAGCGTAGCAGCCATCATAGAGTCGTTCAAGGGAAGAGAAATTGGGTTAATAGCAGTAATTCAATCCCAACCCACCATCCATTAGCTTGTTAGCATCAATTTGAATTTTGAAGCTTACAAGCATGAAAACTCTTCAGGGTTAATGGTCCGTTTCAAATTAGCAGGATGGAAGTTAGGAAGAATGAGAACAAGATATGGAGCTTTTGGCCATAAAAAATGAACCTAATCTTATGGTACTGTATAACAATGGGCAGTTGTCTAATAAGTGATCATTTTCTCCACATCCTACAGAGAAATCTGCATACCTTACAATTCAAAATGTATAGTTGTCCCATCTTCACTTTGAATGGATAAAAGGCTGTTGGGTAAGATCAAGATTGACACGTCATGCCCTAGCAAATTTCATTTTGTTTGCAGGGCGGCATGGTTTTAAACCTTTAAGATAGAAAAGGAATTCTCACAAGCAAATCTTACCTTGAGGTTCCATCTTTGAGAGAATTCAAGTTCTCAAGCCAACTAACAATCTATCATCAAGAGTGTTTTTTTGGGTAATCAGCACATCCTCTATAATATGTTGACATAAAATTTTGCTGGGATGTGATGATTCTAAGCAGATTATGAAAGAGCATAGCAATTATCACACACCTGCAAAGTAGAAAGCCAAATGGATCCATGTATGATAAACACAAAATATCATACATGACCGATTCGCTTTGCAAGAGATCAGATATTGGTGTCAATGGCAGTTTCATGCATTAAGCTTGCTTTGGGTTCTCCATCTTCTCAGCTGCTTCAGCTGCAGCAGAAGCTGCCTCGTCAAAGCCCAGTGTTTGCAGCTCCTTCAAGAAGGCACTGGTGTCAGAACCACTGATTTTGTAAGGGCTATGAGACCGACCGGGGAAAGAGCCATTGGTTACTTCTTCTTTGTACTCTGAAAGAGCTTTGTTGATAACATCACCAACTTTGCCATACTGTTTGCAGAACTTAGGGGTCACCTGTCGAGAAAAAGAGCACATTTTGGAACAAGACCGCCCCTGTTAGCTCATGAAAACTGATATTTTCAAATGAAGGATTGCAAAAAAGACTAGCAGTATTTACCTTTGCATGATGTGGGTGTTGAAGCATTCCCAATAAATCATGGTAAACAAGCACCTGCAATGATCAAATGGAAATTGCTAGGGAAATTATTGCTTCAAAGCAAATTCGTCGTCAGTGGAAGAAATATGCAACAGCCTGCCACTGGAGAGTTGACAAACACTGATACAAAATCAAGCAAGTGAAGTACATGAGCAATTTCATGGTATGCTATTCCAGAAATTTGGTTCTTGGGCTATGTTTGACTCTTAATTTATCTTCTTTCTATAATATATTCTAACAAAATATATACCGAAGTGTAACAAAATTCAGGATGCCATTCAATATCAGCCTATCAGGTTACAACGGCTCACACTCCTGGATCATATCTCAAATGTATAACTTTCGTTGAGAGAATGTCTTCCACATCTGCATGTTATTTCCCTAAACAATTGAGACTAACTTTTAAACTCTTCATCCTAAGGGTTTCGACCTTCCTATTCAGGATTACCATTGGAAAGGACTCTTTCCAACAACAATTTGATATCTAAAGTGTCATTAACAACAGAAATATGCAAAGACAGCACTACAAGTACACAGCATACATGACATGAGTAATGCTTAATTAAGGGCATCTCAAAATCAGCAAATAGAATGGTAAGACTCAATAGCATCTTGAGAAAAGCACTTTTGGCATGCACCTTGAAGATGCAAACTTTTCAAAAAGTCGCCAATCAAAAGTGTTGATATCTCAGTTTAATTCTTATGAACGAATCATGAAGTCTAACAATTGCCTCAGAATGGGAAGATACAAAACTGGCAAAGTACCTGCCCACTGCAGAAGGGTCCTGCACCTATGCCAATAGTGGGAATTTTCAGCACAGATGTAGCAGCTGCAGCCACTGGTGGAGGGACACATTCGAGAACCACTGCGAAACACCCAGCTTCTTGCAAAGCAAGAGCAGTTTCCACAACCTGCGCCAACCAAGAGATACAAACACCATCAACAAGTCATATTATGCAAAGACAAACATACAAATATAATGATAGAAAAAAATTGAAAGTAAAACAGGCAGGCAGTGTAACAGGGACCTTGACAGCACTAGCAACGTTTCTCCCTTGAGGCCTAAACCCTCCAAGAACACTAATTGCTTGTGGGGTTAGACCAACGTGCCCCATAACTGCAATCCCAGTATCCACAATGGACTTTGCTGCTGTAATTCGCGATGGTGACCCTCCTTCAAGTTTAATGGCATCCATCCATCCCTCCTTCAGAACCCTGACAGCTGAGTCCACTGCCTGCCCATAATGGAAACTGCCAATATCAGTCACCATTTGGACAGAACTTCAAAAATCATATCGAGGTTATCTCACATTGTCAAACAATCTCTTTTATAAAGTATGCAAAATTCAAATCAACAGAAGAAGTTCTCATCCTCAGAATTCAGAAGCAATTTAACAACCACCTTGTTTAACATTCGCAGATCTAAATTTCACTATAAGAGTACTTGAATTTGATCAGAATTTCCAACCATTTCAATCCGTAAGTTCCTACTATCAAAATCAATGAAATGCACAAAATCATTCGAGTTCAGTAGAATAACATTACCATCAGCAAAATACCTGCTGAGCGGAAGACTCGTAGCTTCCGAAACAGAGATCACCGACGAGAAGGGGCCGCTTGGCACCACGAGCCACCGCGCGACAATGAACAAGCATCTCGTCTAGAGTGATAGGAAGCGTAGTGTCGTGGCCGTGGACAACCATGGCGGCGGAGTCTCCGACGAGGCAGACATCGATGCCGGCAGTGTCGAGATGGACGGCGGAGGGGTAATCATAGGCGGTTACGACGGTTATAGGCTCGCCGCGGCTGTATTTCTGGCGGAGATAAGTCAAGGTGACCCTCTTCTCGGGGCTCTGCGACTTCGGACCGCCGTATACGGTGTTCTCCGGCACGTTACTCATGCATCGGACGGCGGAGAACGGGCGGTAGATGGCAGCGGCGGCTCTAGATGCGGGGATTGACCTAGAGATGAAGCCGGAGAGAGCCATTTCTGAGCAAATGGAAGAGAGAAACAATGGCGGAATGCAGCTCCTTTAGGTGTGGATAGATCTGTGGGAGGGGAAATGAGAAGAATGTTTCTCAACGGCCGCCTTTTCCACCTTTTGAGCTTCCACATCGTTCTGTTGGGGCGGCGCGCCTCGTCTTTCGTATGCCCCCACGAGGTGGTCAACTGGTCAAGTGTTAGGTGCGGACGTGCGGTGAATGATTTTTTTAAGAAAAGTACAAAAAATAGTCCTATTTTTAGTTAAGAGGAAATTGGAGGAAATATACCTTTTTGAATCTTGTAATAACTACATGTACCCTTTCAATAACTTTCTAATTAAGTGACCCTTATAATTTTAAAAACCCTAAAATATCCTTAATTAATACTTCTGTTTTTCATAACATCGTGCATAAAAAATGAGTGAATTTTGCTTTCATCAACACTCCCATAAAAATTATTCTAACTATATTTCAACTCCATTTTTTTTTCCAGATCTTACGATTAGTGTACATGCATGAAAAATGGTCTATAAAATATGGAATAATATTCTCGATCTCGTAATAGACATTTATATTCTCTTATAACATGGCTCTCTTAATCTTAGATATTTATGTTCATGAAATATATATCAAAGGAAAGAATGAAGAACAACCGAATCCTTAATCTTATAACCTGGTTACAAGAATGCTACAAGAAAAAGAGAACAATACACATATAGCTGATACAAGACATGTATAATAAGACACGTACAAGAAAAAGGAAGAACACCACAAATACAAGACATATACAAGATATATATAAGAAATGTACAAAAAAAAAGGAAAAAATACTCATACAAGATATATACAAGACATATACAAGACATATATACCACAAATTCAAGACATATACAAGATATATACAAGAAATGTACAAAAAAGAGGAAAAAATACACATACAAGATATATACATGACATGTACAAGAATCCCACAAGGAAAAAAAAACGCCACTATAGAATTGTAAAAATGTTTTTTAAAAAAATGTTAAATCGTGAATTCATATGCATACTTTTTATTTGCAGCACAATTTTTTTTACTCACGTTACTTTGCAGCATAAATTAAAGATAGGATGGATAGTTAAAGGGGCAAATCTGTCCAAAAAGATATGAGGGTATATTTTAGTTAATAAATTTAAGAAGGGGTATATTTAACTTAAATCACTATAGAAAGGGTTCCCTCTTTAGTTAATTCTAAAAATTATCTCATCCTATTTCTTTTTTCTATTTAAAATATTAAACTATCCCCAAGTTATAAAAGATCAGCTACATATAAATCTGTTACATGAATACCGATTACATGAAAATTGGTTCATGAAACTTTACTACATGAAAATTGATTACATAAAATTGATTAGTAATTTGTAATAAAAATCAGTCACATCAATTAGGATTTCAATTAGAACTATATAAAAATTAGTTACATTAAAATAAGCTACATAAAAATATATTACATGAAAATCGTTTACATCAAAATTTGGTTAGAATTGCATTTAGACTTACATAAAAATATATTACATGAAAATGGGTTAGGATTTCAATTAGACTACATACAAATCACTTAAATGAAAATAGATTAAAAAAAATATAGTATATGAAAATTTATTACATTAAAATTGGCTAGGATTTCAATTAGGCTGATATAAGAATTGGTTAGGTTACATAAAGAATATATTATATAAAAATCAGTTACATTAAAATCGATTAGGATTTCAATTAGGATTATATAAAAATCGGTTGTATGGAAATATGTTGCATAAAATTACAATACGGTTGAAAACTAAAATAAACGAGCGTTGGTATCGAGATTTATGTTATTTTGAATTGGCAAATATAGATCCTTTATTTGACGCGCCAAAATGGCCCACATCATGTGATGTGTTTACAATTTTGATTATTCGCGTCCTCTTTCAGACAATGCGCATTGATCACACTTTAGCTACGATATTCTTACTTTGTGACTCTAGGTTTTTTTATCAACCCTGCTTTTATGACAGTGCGGTCTCTTCGAATATTTCAACAAGTCAGACCTTGTTAACAAGATAAGTCTCAAGCTAGAGATGTTTTTCGACCCCTTGCAACCCTCACTTTCTTCATCTATTTATAGAGTTAGGTCAAAGTTATTGTTACAATTTCTCCGACGTGGGACGGACGAGCTACATATGTTTGATATGTTGAGAGAGAGATGGCTCCTGATTGGTGAGAACAACGACAAACTTGATTGGTGGGGGGTATGGTTTCCTAGTTTTCTTAATCTTCCAATGTGGGATAGGCCACCACGTTTTAATTGATCGAGGTCACCTTGTTCAAATGAACGTGTTGTTTTCGCTTCTCCTTCTTTTGACCCGGGCATGTATCCTTGATTTGTCTCTTACGTACGTACAATATGCGCGGTGCTTATACATGTTTTTTAATGGGGGAATCTCTTCGGGGATGCCTTCTTTGGATCTTTTCGGGAGCCTTCTTACATCTGTGACCCGTAGAGTGTTTTGACGTCATCAGTCTCAAACGAATGTCAACGATTTTTTCTGCTCCTGTACGGTTTTATTCGTGCACCATCAAATACATGGTTAAATAAAAATCGATTACATAAACATTGGTTGCATAAAATCATAATTCTTAATTACATAAAATTAGTAATTCACCGAAATTAGAGTAAACTAAAGTCTAATAGGCTAATTAATGTAACAAAATTACCTTACTAATGGTATGTTGTTGAATATATATAAAAGTATTGACAGAAAATTTTATGTAACAAAATTTAATCCATACAATTTAATATACACTAAACTACCCTACACAAAATTTATATAACAGAATTTATGTAGGTAAAATTACCCTACACGAATTTATGTAGCAAAATTAACCTACATAAAATATGTTTTAACTAGGGGTGAGCAAACGGATATATCCGATCCGATCCGGTCCGGTATACCGGATATCCGGTAATTTTTTCCCTTAAAACCTCGATCCGTATCCGATCCGTTAATTGCCGGATATCCGGTAAGAAATATCCGTTTGGAGCGGATATCAGGTAGCGGATATCCGAACTATCCATTTTGAAATTATTTCCACTATTTTTTATTTAGGCTCAATTAATACGCATGATTAACGGATATCGAAACCGGATATCCGTCGATCCGTTTAAATTTTAATTAAAAGTTTACATGGTTAGGAGAATTGAACACTTGATAGTTGAAATTTTACAAAATAGTCATTTAAACATCTATTCTACTTAGTATTAATGTATATTTTTAAAAAAATATATATAGTACCGGATATACCGGATATCCGGTTGCTTGAAAACCCCGATCCGTATCCGGTCCGAATATCCGGAAAAAAAATCCCGGATCAGATCGGATACGGATAAAAAAATTTGTGATCCATTCGGATCCGGATTTTTTCGGATCGGATAGGCCGGATCGGCGGATCGGATTAACGGATCGGGCATTTTTGCTCACCCCTAGTTTTAACTCAATTTGTGTTGGTTGTAGGGGCAATTATGTATAATTTTATACAAAGGATTATTATATTGGTTAAATTATAATAGAAGGGTATATATTTGGAACAAATTAATGAAACTAGGTTATGTTTTATTTTTCTCTTTTTTTAATCAATAAAGGAATTAGGAGTAGTCAATTAATTAGACTTGTCAATTAGGGTGGGTTGGGTACGATTTCCAGATTAGCTTGCTTACCTCGTGAAGACATGAGCCCCGAAAAACCTCTCTCCCCGAACCCTCATTTCTACCCCCAATTTCGAAACCCTAGATGTGGAAATCCAGCACCATCTTCTACAATCTTCAACCCAATCTCTGTATTTGCTATCGTCTATGGCATCTCCTTTGGCTTAGGGATGTTCCATTGGCGGATTCCTCCAAAAAATCACCAAATTCCCGCAAAATCCGCTATGAATGGGACGGCGATTTGGAATCTTGCCGTTTTCCTCGAAAACCCTTGTGATCAATGGATCCTTAATACAATAGATGTATGGAGAAGGAGATTGAAAAAAGGGTCGAGATGGCGCGATCTAAGAGCGTCATGGAGGCTTGGGCTTGTACGCCTACACTACAGTGGGGAGCGATTCAAAGAGGGTTGAGGGCTCTTGGCTGGGAGTTGGTTCTCTCAGCGTTTTTTTCGGGTTTGCATATCAGGAGGAAGGTTGAAGACGGTCTCTACCCTGTATTGGGAGGAGAAGAGAATAACGATGTTGACTTCTATAATCACCAGGTTGTACGTCTCCTTTCATTACTCTATGAACTATGAAATGAGTTTGTTGTTGGAAAACAACTCAAAGATCATCTATATGTTCAATGCTTGTTCTCTTTCTGAATACACTATATATCTCCCAAAAACTTTCCTCTATTTTTCCATACATACTGATTTCTGGTTAGTGTCGAAAATGAGTTCATCTTGTAGCCATGACCTACTTGAGAATGACAGGAAGAATGAATCCTATAATCATGTACTATATACTGACTATTTCTATAAAGAACAAAATCCGATTGACCCCTTGGTCGAGCCATTTGAAAACCTGCCAACCATGGTCCGAGTGACATTTAAGGGTGGCATCTCTCCCAAGTCTTGTGAGGCTGATCCTTTGGGATCTAGGAAAGAAAAAGGAAAATCTAAAGGAAGTATTAAAATGAGTGTTGGGTACGCAGGTAGTTTGGATATGATCTTTATCCTCAAGAACTTGCAACCACTGCATTGTTGTTTGATACAGTGCTTTGAGTTCTCGTGTGATGGTTTTGAACTGATCTGGTGGGGGCTTACATTCTTTGTGTGCCCTCTCCCGACCCATTACTCTCTTATGAAATATATTGTTGAGTGTTATGGAGAGAACATGTACCTAAGTACACTATATGCTCTGCTTTTGTGGTGGAGGGAAAGAATAATAAAGAAAGACGATTAATCTATTAAGAACGTTCTCTGTTCTGGAAAAGAATCCTACTCTGAACAGCTTGATCAAATGAACCCCACTAAAGAACCTAAACATCTGCCTACTATGGTCAAGGAGACCTTAAAAGAGTAGTGCAATCTACATTAGTAACGAAACTGGTCCCTTGGGGATTAAGAAAGATACATATAAGAACATAGCTATGTATGCATTTAGATTATGCATCGCTTTGATTTATATAATCAAGCATGAAGGTGGTTTGCTGTTAGTTTTAGTTAGTGTTGTTAGTTGAAGGTTAGATTCGGCTCTTGTAGACCCCGAAGGGTAATCAAGACGATTGAGTAGACCCCGAAGGGTAATCTCGTGAGCAGACCCGAAGGTAATCTCGTTGGGTGTAGACCACAAGGGTAATCACCGCCGAATGTTGTTAGTATATGTTAGCGCGATTTAAAACTTTAAAACCATAAACAACATGACTTGTCTAGATAAGGCAACGAGTCGAATGATTAGATCAATCTTTCCTTCAACGTTTATTGCCCATATTAATATGCCAAGGGTTAAACCACAATAACGTTGTGAGATAAAACGTTGCTATACAATGAACATGTGGCAAGCATGTCTCATCATTGCATATATACGCACCTCGTTCTTCAATAAGTGTCTTGTGAATGATGTAGAACAATCAAGCACAACTTCTCGTGATTTTATTAGAACTCACGACGCTCTTCAAGAGAATGAATTCTCGAACCTCTTGAACCTACGTGTCAAATGAGGCGACAAGCCTCTATTTATAGACAAGAGGGGTGGGCGGTTATGGAGAGAGAAAAGGTAGTTAATTTGTTGAGAAAATCTAGGAGAAAAATAAGGAGGAAAAGTAGGGAGTTAGTTATAACCAACTTGGTAACTTCCCTTAACAACTTTTCAAAATTCAAATTCCATCCTTATCCAAAACTCAAGAGGAGGCCCAAAAAGCCCATGTGTGCGTGGCCCAATCCATGGGAAGCTAGATTGAAGCTAGCTTGTCACGCCCTCACACCCGAGACATGAAATGTCCGTCTCGTCACTACGAGGCTCGGTGAAGCTTTCGCGAAGCCAAAAGGTCAACGCCCTAGCTCAAAATCAGCTTTAACCAAAAACAGCTCCAAACTTGAGCTAGCTTGAAACCGAGGCTACAAGCTTTGGTTAGCTCTCAAATTTTGCCACATAGTCCTTGAGCTTCATTTCTCAACCTAGGAATCATCACATTGCAAATTCATTGGACAAATCAAGCCACATTTGCAAATCACCCAAAACAGTGCCCTCGGCGCGCCCCTCTCTACCGCGGCTGTCGCGCGCTGGCTTCAGCGCAAGGGCGCGCCGGCGCTGGAGCGTCTCGGCGTGTCACGCCGACGCTCGACGCTTGGCGAACTCGAGGTTCTCGCCTCGTCCTTGGCCAGCCCTAGGCCATGAACCTCAACTTGGGTCCAATCGATCAAGGCGCGCCTCTAGCGTCCTTGCATCGATGCCAACATGATTCCTACCTCTCTTACAACCCTTAGAACCACCATTGGGCCGATCACTAGGCCGTGCCTCCCGCACGCCCCAAAGCCTATGCGATACCCTTGGTGATTCTCACACTTATCCATTCATGACTCACACCAAACGGATTGATGACTTTCACAAATCACCAACATTTGCTCCTAATTTCTTTTAGGAAACCTTTTAAGGATATGTATACATTCTATAAACATATTAAATAGGTCAGTCCAATGAGTCTAGGATCTATCTAATTCGATTTATTTTGAATGGGCTCAAATTTTCGGATCTTAATCGTAAAATTTTCAAACAGTTCAAATCAAATTTATGAATGGGTCAGCTTTTGACAACCAATACTCATCGTCTAAATAAAGTCCGCTATATAAGACATCATCACAAATAAAGTCACACCTCACAACACGTTTATTTTGTCCTTCGTTATTGCATTAAGAACGGTTAGATACGTTTTATTTTCTTTTACACTTCTATAGTTTGTAGTCAAACTAAAAACCTTCATAAAAAATCCATCAAAAAAAAAACTCAATCAAAACTATCCTCCTACATTTAAATTTTGCTTTTTTTTTTACGAAAATATATCAATTTTTTTTCTTTTAGTTTGAAATTAAAAATGTTGCTAAAAAAAAAGTTTAAATCTAAAAATCGGTCCAGCAGAGCAGGCGCCCATGGGCTCAGAAGAGAGTCGTGGAGGGATGAAAGGTGATGATTCAATGTGACACCAGTCACAATATTGTGATACGAGCCGTTATAAAATGTGTCCAAAGCGGTGGAACCGAGAGATAAAGCGTCTCTCAACTTCCTTCCCCGAGGGGTTTCTTCAATTTTGCTTCACTCTTATCAGAAATTCCAAATCCCTACTCCTTTCCTGAACGATCTACTCAATTGATTGATCAGTTGAGCTTGTTGCTGTAAGCATCCATGGCGGATAACGGTGAGCACATCCACAGGGAGCCAGCGGTGGAGGAGGAATCGTCGTTGATGGAGAAGATCGCCGAGAAGTTTAACCATCACCACGGCGAAGAGGCGGCGAAGGCTTCCGATTCTGAACACGAGGAGCCCGCTCCTGCTTCGGCTCCGGCTACTGAGTCGTCTTCTTCTGTCAAGGATAAGGCTAATCGCCTGTTTGGGAGAGAGAAGCCTGTTCATCAGGTTCTGGGAGGCGGAAAACGTGAGTTTGATTTTGCTCTTAAATTTTCGCTTTCAACTTCGTATGCCAGTGACTTATCTATTTATCGAGTAATGAGTATTTAGTTTGTCGTTATTTAACGCTTATTACATTTTGTGATTATCTATCTGTTGCAATCTTGGTTCTAAATCTGACTTGTTTAATCTCTATACATTGAGTGTTCTTCTTGACTTTTCCAATGGGCAAGGAATTAAAGGTCTTGATTAGGAACTGTTTCTAAGTTCTAACTATGAACATGGAATCTTGATCTTATTTATTAGTTTTTTAATTTGACTTCATTTTTACTCAGCAAGTGGAAAAATAGATACAAAAAGAAGAAACTATTTTCTTGTGTTAAGATTATCTCGTGTTTATAGTGCTTACTAACATTATCCTTTTGCCCCAAAAAATGGCACTCAGCTGCTGATGTTCTTCTTTGGAGAAACAAAAAGGTCTCTGCTAGTGTATTGGGAACAGCAACTGCCATCTGGGTGATCTTCGAGTTGCTTGAATACCATCTTCTCACCCTGATCTGTTACATTTTGATCTTCTCTCTTGCAATCCTTTTTCTGTGGGCAAATGCCAGCACCTTTATCAACAAGTAAGGTTTCTCTTTGTGACTTCACAACCATCTGAATTCTGTTATGTAACTTTAGTTGCTATAATATATTGGGTGCTAACTTGTTAATTATCAGGAGCCCTCCTCGTATCCCAGAAGTCATTCTTCCCCAGCAGCCCATCATTCAATTTGCATCCGCTGCGAGGTTTGAGATTAACCGCGGGCTTCATCTTCTCCGGGAAATCGCTTTAGGAAGGGAATTCAAGAAATTCCTTGTTGTATGTGATGCTCTAGTTGCAATCAGCTACTTTGGGTCTTCTATAATTCTTGTTTGCCGAGTTATCAATATTATAGCAACACATTTATTATAATTGAATTCGATTATGTGGTTGTGGTTTTGTTTGAGTAGGTCATTGCTGGTCTGTGGCTTCTTTCTGTTTTGGGTAGCTGTTGCAACTTCTTGACCCTCTTCTACATCAGTAAGTATAATGTCTTCTTGATCTTTTGTGATGTGTATCTGGATTAGCGCATAACTTAATTATCTGATTCCCTTGCCACAGTTTTTGTTGTGCTGCATACGGTGCCTCTTCTCTATGAAAAGCACGAGGACAAGGTGGACTCTCTTGCAAAGAGAGCAGCTATTGAGGTCAAGAAGAAGTACTCAGTGGTGAATGACAAGTACCTAAGCAAAATTCCCAAAGTACCTTTGAACAAGAAAGCTGCTTAGATTGCTTGCTGTGGTGTGTACTTAGTCTTGGTTTGAACCGTTGTTGTCTCCATTGTGTATTTTCTTTCTTAGAAGTCTTCTGCTACCACATCTCCATATTTTGGTATCTGGCGTTATAGCCTGCTATGTTAATTAATGTTGTATGTCTACTGATTAGATCAAATGTAGGACTAGTACTGTTGCTCAAGACAATGTGAAGAGAGAAGTGGGCTGAATGAAAATGTAAGTTAAATAATTTGTGTTTTGAGCATCATAATGCTATGAGGTGCCATTTTGTGAATGTATGATGTTAAATCAAGGATTCAATGTTGAACGATAAATGAAAATTAAGGGAGGATCGAGAAATATAGGAACAAAATAGCATTAGGAAGATTGTAGAAATTTATCAACTCTTCCTAATTATTTTCAATTTTCAAGGCACATAGCCAACCTTTGCACTATTCTCTGAAATTCCCCAAGTATAGCACAAACCCAAGAAATTTAGATATTTTTTGCAAGAGCTTGAAACAAGAGGGAGAATCCTTGATCTGACCTAAAAAAAAAAAAGGAAAAAATGCGTCTGCCGGGAGTCGAACCCGGGTCTATTGCTTGGAAGGCAATTATCCTAACCGTTGGACTACAGACGCTTTGTTGATTTTTATCTTTTCTATTGTTTTTATTTTTATATTTGAACCAACGATGGAAAAACGTGAGTAATTTTGCAACCTGGAACGAAAAACAAACCATTCAAAACGAGAAGCTACTAGGGAGTCCCTTATGCTCTGTTTGGCCATCAACAATGGCGACTGAAATTGGAAAGCATATAGCACTTCTCATGGAAAGCTGCATAGCTCGCAAGTCCCTCAGAAGTGGCCAGATTCTCCATACTCGCATTCTTCGCTCCGGTCTCCTGTACGATACCTTCCTCTCCAATCGCCTGATCGAATTCTACTCTAAATGCAATCATCTCATCTCCGCTCGCAATGTGTTCGATAAAATGCCAAATAGGGACATCTTCTCTTGGAACGCCATGCTTAGTGCTACTTGCTCGGGGCACAAACTGTCGGATGCTTATGACTTGTTCGACGTAATGCCTGAGCGGAATGTGGTTTCCTGGAACAATATGATAACTGCACTTGTAAAAGGCGGTTATGCTCTTCAGGCCTTGGAATTTTATCTGAGGATGATTGGAGACGGTCTGGTTCCCACCCATTTTACTTTAGCTAGTGTTTTGAGTGCGTGTGGGATTGAATCGAATGCTTGGTTTGGGAAGAAGTGTCATGGTACTTCTGTTAAAATTGGGATTGATAGCAATATGTACGTAGGCAACGCTTTGTTGGGAATGTATGCCAAGTGCAGGCAAATGGATAACGCTGTTAAAGTGTTTCAAGAGTTAAGGGAGCCTAATGAGGTCTCTTTCACTGCAATGATGAGTGGGTTGGCAGAAACTGAGGATGTTGAGGATGCGCTGGAGATGTTTAGATCGATGCATAGAAGCCGGGTTTGTATTGATGCAGTATCTTTATCAAGTGTGCTTGGTCTCTGTGCTAAAGGAGCTAGTGGAGAATCTGATCAACCAAGTCATAGTTTGTCATGCAAGCTGCAAGGTCTGCTGGTGCACAGTCTTGCACTTAAGCTTGGATTTGAAAGTGATTTTCACTTGAGCAATTCATTGCTTGATATGTATGCCAAAAGTGGTGACTTGGAGAGTGCTGAGATTGTTTTCCAGAGCTTGCCCAAAAGAAGCAATATTTCTTGGAACATTATTATAGCTGGATATGGACAAAACCACCAAATTGAAAAAGCCATTGATCTTATGCAGAGAATGGAGTGCTCTGGTTTTGAGCCTGATGAGATAACTTTCATTAACATGCTTGCTGGCTGTGTAAAGTCTGGAAATGTTAGTATGGCACGCCAAATATTTAATCGAATTGAATATCCTAGCTTGAGCTCTTGGAATGCTATGATGTCTGGGTATTCCCAATCTGAAAACCACAAAGAAGGAGTTATGCTCTTCAGAGAAATGCAGTTCAAAAATGTTAGTCCTGATAGGACTACTTTGGCTATCATACTTCGCTCGTGCACTGATATGGGACTTCTGGAAAGTGGAAGACAAATCCATGCTGTTGCTCAAAAGGCTCTCTTTCACACTGACATGTACGTTGGAAGTGGGCTTATAACCTTGTATTCAAGGTGCAGTAAAATGGACCGAGCCAGATGCATTTTTGAGAGGCTGCCTCAATTGGACATTGTTTGTTGGAATTCAATGATTGCAGGTTATGCATGCAACTCTTCAGAGACTGAAGCTTTTCTTTTCTTTAACATGATGAGAGAAAGGGACTTGTTTCCCAGTGAGTTCTCTTATGCTTCATTATTGAGCTGCTGTGCTGAGTTGGCCTACTCATTTCAAGGCAGACAAATGCATGCTCAAGTATTGAAAGATGGATTCATAAATGATGTATTTGTTGGAAGTTCCCTTATTGGCATGTACTCGAAGTGTGGTGATGTGGAAAACGCTCGTGAAGTGTTTGACACAATGCCTTATAAAAGTACAGTAACATGGAATGAGATGATACATGGGTACGCCCAGAATGGACGTGGAGAAGAGGCTGTTTATCTTTATCACTCTATGACTAAATCTGGGGAAAGTCTTGATGAAATAACATTCATGGCTGTTTTGACTGCATGTAGCCACTCTGGACTGGTTGATGAAGGAATTAACATATTGGAATCTATCAAGGGAAAACACGAAATGGAACCACTTTTGGATCATTATACTTGTGTGATTGATGGTCTAGGGAGAGCTGGCAGACTAAATGAAGCTGAAATGCTTGTGAATAAGATGTCACGCAAAGATGATCCTGTTATATGGGAGGTTTTGCTTAGCTCTTGTAGATTTCATGATGATGTTCCTGTGGCTAAGAGAGCTGCTGAGAAATTGTTTTGTTTAAATCCGGGTAACCATACTCCTTATGTTCTTTTAGCCAATATGTATTCATCTATGGGAAGATGGGAAGAAGCAAAGGCTGTGAGGGAGCTCATGAGTGACAAATGTGTGGTTAAACATCCTGGTTTTAGCTGGGTTGAAGACGCGCGTGAACTAGAGGCTGCTAAGTGAGTAATCTCAGGTCCATTAGGGTTCGGGTTTGATAGAAGCGTTTGTTCTAGACTTCTAATCCAGCCGAGGGTGATGGGTCAAGATTCAGTATCCTACACTGTGATGCTTCCGATACCCACTCACTGACCTGATGACATATCAATTGGTTAACTTGTTCAAGTTGCTGCTAGTTCTAGCTGTTCAAGAACGGTTGCTGCTTAGATTTTTGTGGGGAGTTATGCCATGATGTGAAGGGGGAGTATCCGAAGTGCACTGGACTTGGAAGAAGCTGGTAAATGTGTGCACATCATTCTATTCCCTCTAAATGTGCTTTTTTGTACTTATATTGATTTCATGAATTATGATGGACTGCAGCTAGAAATGAAAGTATTGAACTCAACAGCAAAAGCCATGATATTGACCTCTAGAAACACATAGTAAGAAGGACATGAATGGAATGTCTGAGTCATGGTGGGTGAAGGTGATGAAAACAGCAGAAATTTAAGGAAAACTCATGTTTGGGAGTAGGAGAGAAGGTAGAGGAGATAAAAGTTTCTTTCTGGATCCTCCTGTGGGGAAGAGCTGCATCCAGTTTCTTGAACCGGATTTTACATGTCTCTCAATGCATCATCCAAACGATGTGAACGCTTTTTCTAAATGATGTTTTATGATTGTACGTAGTATTGAATTGCTATCAAATAGTATTAATTATATTAAAACCCAATTTTGTTAATACAGTGTGAATGTGTGATATGGTACAAAATGAGCCAAACTAGAGGTGATTGTGTAATTTATCCTGTAGTTTCAGAGCCAAAGCTTGAAGTTGGGACTAAAACTCCAAAAGAAAGTCTTGGCAAAGACTTCGCCTGGTGCTGTTTAAAGTATCCAAATATGGGTCAAGCAATGGAGAGATTGCATAATTTATACTGTAGTTTCAGAGCTAAAGCTTGAAGTTGAGACATCGACTCCAAAAGACAAGTCCTGGCAAAGACTTCGCCTGATCCTGTTTCGAGTATCAAAATATGGGTCAAGCAATGGAGAGATCTCCCCTAAGACCCCAAGTCTTGGCAAAAAATGCAATTTTGTTTCATGTGCTCCTTAGGCTTATTAAGCTCTCATGCAAAGGCTTCCATTTGTTAAACCCAAGTAAATTTTATCCACTGCACACTCGAAAGAGCAGTAGCTGCATTTCTTCACATTCAAGGGGGCCAAAAAAAAAAATCACAACGGGTATAAAGATTCACAGCTACGTATCAATAATGAAAGATCCCAAGCTCTATCACTACTCAATACAAAAGTTATAGCTTTGGACGCATTTGCATCAACCTTACAATTAAATCCTCACTACCCAAGTACAAATCAGAAGATCATCACAGTTTTTTGGGTCAAGGATGCACATCTGTGATTACATGCCCGTTCTTTTGCAATGACAGGTACCTGTATGCTGCAGCCCAATCTTGCTTCTCTGATTCTGAGACCCTATCAACACCATTAATGAGTGGCCTCCATGAGCCCTCGTATGCATCAGTCAGAACCCACTTGACTTTTGACGGCACATCATTGAACTTGAAGTTGTCCACGCTTGCCTTTGGAGCGGTAGCCTTCTTCCGCTTATTGCTTGAAGGCTGTGAGAATTAAGTTAAGCAGGGAGAGAAGAGACGTGTTTCAGCCAAGAGAACAATATGTTGAAAAGAATTAAGTTTTCATTTAAGCTGTAAACCTACAGTGCTTTCACCATCAGGACCATCACCCTTCTTCTTCTTGGACCCTTTTTCCCCGGTTTCAATGAAGCTCATTACCTCCTTCTTAGACCG
Organism: Fallopia convolvulus; assembly: GCA_964016875.1. NCBI lineage: Eukaryota > Viridiplantae > Streptophyta > Magnoliopsida > Caryophyllales > Polygonaceae > Fallopia > Fallopia convolvulus. Next base: position 37,140,272 of record OZ024737.1, read on the forward strand.
AAAACGGCGTTTTGTGACTGGACAAAAATAATACTAAAAAAAAAGGAAAATCGAAAGATCAGAAATCTGTCATTAGGATATTGTGCATATGTAAAAAAGTAAAAAATTTCAACTTAATACAAAGCTGAAAGCTACCAAGTCAATTGAATATGCTGTAGTAGGAACAACGTCCAAATTTCCAAAATGGGGAAGATGAAAAAAATGAGAACTGGTCGAGGAAATAATCACAACTTAAGCTGCATTTTCTAGTAATAGCAGTGCGTTTATCAGATTCATTGAATGACATTAATAAGTTCATCTAAACAGCATTGTCATGATACCGAAGAAAGATTAAGAAAAGGCTGAAATGTTCAACACAGTGATACTGAATCATCAAATTTTAGGCCCCTTTCCGGGGATCAACCCCCAAAACTAATAGATTATTATTGACCCAAATGCGGTGAGTGATTCACAGCATCAGACCAGTTAAAGTTAGCTGGGCAACATAATAGTCTCAGCAGTAAGAAACCACACCCATTAGAAAGATTAGATGCATACAAGAAGAAGGCCACTAGACACCGATTCTCATGCCAAGAAGAGTATAATGATACGGAAAATATGAAGCACAGACATCTCAGGTGGTGGATGTTGTTTCCTGTGTCTTACACTTTAGAAGCACCCAAAACCCCAAAAAGTGAAGAAACTCCCAGACATTTGGAGGACACACAGGGACACTTTCACTGATGTTACCCCTTTCTTATTTCGGTTTTGCCAGATGTCAAGCAACTCTTTACCTTTACACTCTTTAAAAAAATAACATCTGCATTCATATTTTATTGTTTGTTTGGTGTTAGTTTATTGTTATAATCTTACATCATAGATTTTATGTGTCTTTTAACAATGTTGATTGTAAACTTATTTATTTAATGTACAACCTTACAAAAAAAAATTATTGTAACATTTCTGTGACACAAATTCATCCTATGTTATAAAAATTGCTATTTACCCATCTTTAGGTACTAGATTAGGCATATCCAATGTTAAATGATTCCTTGTTACTTAGGTGGGAAGAGTTTAGACCAAGCTAAAAGCATCTGGAATTAAAGTCAGTTAGGCAGTGGAGGAATACGGTGACCTTAAGGAGGAATGATATAATAAACAAGGGCAGTGGGCAGGCCCCTGGTTAGGTATTCTGGGAACATATTTTGTGTAAAGGTGAAATCCTCTTGCCTCATCTGTTCAGCTGGTGCTTGGTGAATTAGCAGCCAAGACTCTATTTAGCCTATGGTTTCACTGAGTTGTGCAAGTTTGTGTGTAATTTTCCTTCCTTCCCAGCTCTATCAGCCCTAGTCTATCATCAACCTAGATTGCTGTTGAAACCATTCTACAGTAGAATTTCCTATTAAACATCTGTGGTGCCTTTGATACATACGCATCCTGACCATAATACCCACAAGTTTTCCATCTCGAAACAATGCATATAATAGGGGGACAATATAAACAACACTTTGAAATAAAAAAAGGCCAAAACATATTTAAGTGCAACCAAAATAGGCATGATGTAGGTGCCCTTTGTGTGGCACAGGATGACTATCACAGTAATGAGCTTGCCAATGAAGTTTTCTCCCACAAAACCCAATCCTGCCAATATCAGCCCCAAATTGAATGCATTTTCAAAAGGATGATACTATAAATATTCACCCTTTACTTTAGAGTTCATTTGGCACAATGTTTTTATCCTTTATAAAAACCTTGTAAGTACTTGTATTGGTTGGATAAGCATATCGTACCAAAATCATTTCAAATGCCTACGCCTAAGCAGGCATCACTATATAGAAAAGTTCAAGCTTTGTTAATTCATAACAGTCACTATTTCAAGCTCTCGAACCTCATTATAACTTCATCTCAAAACATCATTGGCAGAATGGCAAAATCACTTCACTTACCTTATCTTAACACTTGATCTATTTCTCTCCACATCAATTTGTCATTTAGCTAGCATAATTGAAAGGAGAAACTCCAAAAATGCAAGCAATGACTAAAAAAGCAAAACAAAAAAACCCTAATTATTCAGGCATCAAAACCCTAAGACAATGGCAAGAAAATAATCTCCCATCTGGAATTAAATTAAATCAAAACTCCAAACAAAACCAGAGAATTAAATTCATAAAACAATTCTAAATTTCCAATCATCACCTTATCTCTCTGGCCAGCGGTAGCACCGGAAGTGCGAACGCGGAACTCGACTAGCCAGCCAGGAGGCAGCCAATCGGGGGCTTCGGAATCGGCGTTCATAGGATTGGCGTGGGGTGTGGCGCCGGTGCCGGTGCCGGAGGAGTAGTGAACCGGAGTAGAAGGCTCGGAAGGCTTGGGATCCGGATCCGGGAAGCTGGAGTCGTCGTAAGCGGCGGGGGAGGCGGGGTGAATATAAGCGCCCTGCTTCAGGAGCGGGTCTGGTGGGAGATTCTCCATTGGCGAGTGGCGACCTTGCCTGATTCGTGCTTTGAACGCACTGAGTCAATAGAACAGACAGACCAAGCACGCGAGGAGAGAGAAGTGAAGAGAGGGATTTCTCGAAAGGGGTGAATTTGTTGGAAGGCGTAGGTGGTATCAAAATGGTTTTTGTTGCGCTGATGAAGATGATGAAACTGACACATGTTAAAGTTCCGACATGTTTAGGGTTTGTTCGGTACAAACTACAAACTCACAGATTGTTATAAATAATCACTCCGTATTATTTCAAGTACTCAATATGTGTTCTATCAAAAAAAAAAAAGTACTCAATATGTGAATGTGAGATTTGTTCAAATAAAACAAACTTTTATTATAAAATAAACTTATTTTGAAATGAATGTATTTTTATAGTTAATACTTTTGTATTTTATACTGTACTTTTGGGTAAAAAGTACACTATCTATAATTATATATTAAAGCTGTCCCTTTTCGAGCCACCAGAACGATTCTGGCCCCATCTTATAATTTCAAAAAACAATTTTTATTCCTAATATTTTAACTTTTTTTATTAAATTCTTCTTTAACTATTTAAATCTATCTTTAATATCAAACAAATATCTATTTAGTATAATGATATTTTTTGAAAACTTCCTTATACAAGTATTTAAGATTAAAGATAAAATATTTTAGAATAAATATAAATCTTTTAGCATATATCTTTTGACGAATTTATTTATATATATATAGTGATTTCCTTTTATAAAAAATTAATGATAAATATTTAAAATTTTAAAATTTATAAAAATAGATATTAAAATATTTAATAGATGTATTAAAATATCTATTAAATATTTCATTATATATTTTTATTAATTATAAAAATTATAAATATTTGATTAAAAAAATTATACATTCTGCAAGTAATAAATTACTTATATTAAAATTTATATTATATTTTTATTTATTAATATCCTATTTATAATCTCTATAAAATATCAAATCATAGTCGTACATGGTACGACGGGTAAAACTAGTTAAGTAAAAAAAGTGCATCCATTACACGTTCATGATAAGAGTTTGTTTCATTTGAACCAACTCCTAAATATGTATATTACTCTCTCCCTTAAAGATAAACGCATTTTAATTTAAGAATTATTATTTAATTTATTTTAACCTGTTTTTTCAATAATACAAAATTTACAAAATAATGAGAAAGATCTTAACAAAATTAAAAATATTCAAAGCTAAATCAAATACTTTCCTAATTTTTAAATCTAAAACGACATAGTATTAATTTTCTTAAGCGAATTTTGATTATGAGTGTTGATAATTGATAGGACTCACTACAACATGGAGCTCTATTTAGAACTTGCAATGTCGAGTCTGGGGTTGAGCATCGGTTCAAAATCGAACGAACCGAAAATCGAAAATCCATTAAGGTAAACTGAAAACAAAACCGAATTGGTTCGGTTTGGTCTCGGTTCGATTTTTGTCGATTTTAGATAAACGGAGCCGAAAGCGGATTTTCAAATTAGTATCTCACTTGCATATTAGGAGAGTGAATCTAACACTCCACCAATTTAGTCAAATTTAAGGGTTTATTTGAACATTTCAAAATAAGGGTGTTAGTTGAGAAAAGTGTACAAGTTCAATTGTTTATAGATGTATTTTACCTTCAACTAAATCATCATATATGCAAATGCTTAAAAATTTTGACAAAAAATTAAATAAAAAATATTTTAGTTTTATTTTTTCTCTTGTTTTTGCCAAAAACACGATGCTTAACAATTTACATTCTGTTCATATACTATTTTATTTTTTCACTTGTTCACGTTATTTCAAGGACTGTTCACATATAACCACCTTTTAACCTCAGAAAATTTAGCATATGTTCACATACAATATAACTATATAAGTATGTTCACATAGAGACGTAGCCAGGAGTCGAACCCAAGGGGCTAAACTCGGAACACTAGACAAACTCAGGACACTTAATGGATCAGGATTAGAACTAGAACATGAACATCAAATTATCAATCCATAAACTATAACGAAATTCACAACAATTGTAATGTATTATAAAAATCAATGCACGATACAGAGTAGTAATTCAGACCCAAATGGAATCAAAATAACCTATGAAACCCAAGTTGAAATTGTTGATATACGCATCGATCACAAAAAAAAAGTGATAGTTTAAAATTCCAATTGTTGATAGTTTATAACTTTAAATCCCACATACCCTACAAATGCATCATCATCAAATTGAATTTGCAACAGTTGCAAACTTGCAATGGATTACTGAAATCAATAGACGATAAAGAGAAGTAGTAAATCAAACCCAAATTGAATGCACAAGATCTAAGAAACCAAGCCAAAATCGTAACACAAATCTAAAATTCAGCACTCTCAATTGAAATTGGGATTTGGGGCTAACACAAATTAGAAAAATTGGGCTAACAATTTGTATATTTTAATGGATCTGCATTTTTCTAGTACATTTAAATATATTTTTTAAAATCCCAGTGGGGCTATAGCGCCCATTGGGCACGATGTAAATTCGCCCATGCGTTCACATATTATTATTGTATGTTCACATTATTTGGTCATATGTTTATACTCGTTTTATATTATTCTACATATGTAAAAAGATTTAAAAATAATAATTTTACTAAAGTTTTTTTAATCGTATGGCCCAGATTAATTTCTAATATTTTAATCGGATGACCTAGATTTATTTCAAAATTTCATAATAAAGGCTATTTTTATTTAAATCAATACCCTTAAATCTATTATATATATTTATTTAACCAAACCCATATATTACACCAATTTATGTTATTTCATCCCTAAATCCAAAGATATGCACCGCCCATCCCATTGTACATCAATGGAATTAGAGGAAAAAATAAAAAAAAAATGGAAAGAAATAAATTTTTTTTTGTTTTGGTAGAATTAGATGGCAATTAAGTTTTGTTTGGGAGGTGAATTGGATGACAATTAAGACAACATCAATACATTTTTTTATATTGCTCTTGACAATGACAAATTCCTCCCCCCTTTCCCAATTTCTATTGGTTCCTCCTTCCCACATGGATAAAAACCCATCAATTCTCTCAATTTCGTTGCTCTCTCTATCAATCTTCACTCATGGCCCCCTCGTGTTCAAACAGCCCCCCGCCTTTCGCTTGCTAGCCTGTCGTTTCCGCCTTTCAATGGCATTTTCCTGCGCTTGAGATCTGAGAATTCTTGCCTTGGGCATTGTTTTCATGGGAAAACGACACTAAAACGTGACTTGCCCATTCCGCCATTTGTGCACCCTTTTCCGTCTCTCTTTCTCGGACTGCTAAAGAATGGCCTAATGAGTGTTTCATTCCTGCAATTTGATTTCTGGCCGAATCTGGTGAGACCCGATCTCCCGTTCTCGTCAGCCTTGATCTGGGTATGTTTTTTTGTTTAGTTTTTCTGTTGGCGTGTTTGGATTTCTTATATTTTTCATGAATGAGGGAGATCACTTGTTTTTATCTCTTAGGGTTCTTTCTGGTCTGTCTAATGGTGCGTTTTTTAGGTGATTTTTTCAATGGGTTGTCTTGTGATCTGCGTAATATGCGTAAAATGGATACCCACGCATTTTAGGGATTTGGTTTCTGGTGGCTTGCTTTACATGTGTGGAGACAAACCACAAATGGCGTTCAATCGATAATGGGCTTCACTTTAGAACTGAATTTAGTGATAATTTTTGTTTCCGAATCAACTACGCTTGTGGGGAAGCTTTGCAATCCAATGTCCCTTTGATGTTTCATTTGTTGTTGTGATTAATGGTCTTTTTGGTATCTTCCTATATTATTTCTGAGGATTTTCCTGATTTTGTAGCTTGATATGAGATTTTCTGGAGTATTGCTGTTGAGATTGTTACTAACTACAACTGGTTTTGCCTGAGATTAAATGCTTGATGATGGAGTTTGAAATGCTAGGATTTTCTCTTTTGCTTTTCATTCATTAGCATTCTGTACTTATGTGAGAAAATGTGATTACCTTATTAGATGCTGAGTAGAGGCTATCATCTTTTGCCTTGTTTGACTTTGCTTAGAGAACTTTTTGACTGAAATTACATGGCACAGTTTCTAACTTCTGTAGATTGCTTTCTCATTTTGATTATAATTCGACCTTTGTACATTGTATTGATACTTACTCTACACTATTCATTGTTAGATCATAGCGATGCTGCCTTCAGATTTTTTGTGTGTGTGGTTGAGTTTGATAGTTTGTTGATAAATTAGTTTATAAGCTGAAATATTGTGCAACAAACATGAACATATGTTGTTCCCGTGCAGGTTTACATTTGCTCACCTTAATTATGGAGAGGGGCTCATCATGGTTCACGCATTATCATTACGCTGCTACTTTGAACTCATGGGAAACTACTCTAGATCATGGAGATTCCGAGTCATTCTCTGATTCCATTGATGAAGAATCCAAAACCCTCGTTTCTCTTGATTCGATTCTTCCTGATGACCTGCTGGAACGAATACTGGCCTGTCTCCCAATCGCCACCATTTTCAGGGCCGGATGCGTGTGTAAAAGGTGGCACGAGATAGTTTCTACTAGAAGCTTCCTATGGAACTCAGACATCCAATCTCACAACAACAAGCCTTGGTATTTCATGTTCACTAGCTCAGACTATGGGCTCGGTTATGCATATGACCCCACACTTAGAAAATGGCATGGAATTGACCTCCCTGAGTTTGTAACGTCAAATTGGTACACCGCTTCATCACAAGGCCTCGTTTGCTTCATGGATGGCGACACAAGAACCAAGATTCATGTCTGCAATCCTATCACCAAGATTTGTAAGAAGCTAACGGAGCCTCCAGGGTCAAAACTGTGTGATTACAGCTCTGTTGCAATCTCATTCAACAGGATTTCTCATCTATACAATGTGTCCATTGTGAAATCCAAACAAGTCCCTGAAAATTTCCACCAGTGGGAGCTTTCGATTCACATCTATGACTCAGAAACCTTAGAATGGACGACTTCGGTTAGTGAGGTCTTAAACGGATGGAGAGCTGGTGATGAGAGTGTCATATGTGATGGTGATTTATACTTCATGGTTTACTCAACTCAAGTTGGGTTACAAGATAACAACACAAGGCATGGTCTGGTTCAGTACAATCTCTCAAGCCAATCTTCCCATGGTTTGTTAACAAGAAGCTTTATACAGGTCCCGTGTGCACTCACTTGTGGGCGGTTGATGAATATGAAGGAGAAGCTGGTGATGGTGGGAGGAATTGGAAAGCAAGACCGTCCTGATATCATAAAAGGGATCGGGATATGGGTTTTGAAGGGAAACAAGTGGGAAGAGCTCGCTCGTATGCCTCATAAGTTTCTCCAAGGGTTCGGGGAGCTTGATGAAGTTTTCGCTAGTGCCGGAATGGATGAGCTTGTTTATATCCATAGCTATGGAGGGCCGGGACTTGTCGTCTTTGACATGAACAATAAGCAGTTCAAGTGGTCTCAAAAGTGCCCTGTCTCAAAAAAGTTTCCTCTTCAGCTTTTTACTGGGTTTTGCTTTGAACCAAGGCTTGAAACCTCCCCCTGAGAAGAAGCTGCCATTGATAACAAATAACAATGGGAAAAATTGAGGGAAGTAAATAATTCGGTGGACGCTTTGAAGAAATGAGAATCAAATATATGAATCATGATGAAATGATGATTGATTCATTCCCTTTGTTAACTGCATACTTTGATTGTATTGTGCTAAGAATCAGAAGCTGAAAATATGGAGATGTAACTGCAATTCAATTAAAGGATGGTTTTGTTTTAATAAAGTTGATCTCTTTGTGTTTAGTCCATGATTTCTGTATGAATCAAATCTTGATTAGTTCATACTCAAGGTTTGGCGGTACAATTAGGTATAGGGTTTGGACCACAACAACCCTGTTAAAGCACTTCATTAAACGTGCACCTACGCCTGTTAGACCGGTCAAAAAGAACCAACCCCTATAATATTAACATGATGGATTCTCTGTTTAAAAATTGTCATTACTTGTTAATAATATCATTACCTGCATTTTTGAGTTTCGACCAAAAAAATTGTTAGTCGTTCTGCTGAAAGAATCAAAGATTAGGTTGGTTATTATGAATCCTTACATATATGATTTGATGTTGTCATTGAAGTTGAAGATTCATCCCAATTTAATTGACAACAACGCTAATTAGGTATCATGGTGATTAATAAACCATTTATTAAGACTAATGATGATGCTTGAGTCAATAATACAGTAGTTGAGATCGCCATGTCTGATTTTGTATCATAATTAATTATATATAGTGATGCTATCGATGTTGATTTTGAATTAACAAGCTTGTGTTAGCTGATCTGATGACATGATTAATTTGCAATAGTCTCCTAGCAATAGTTTGAGGCCCGTTACATCACTAAACAAAAGTTTCTCACCCGCTGCATTAGATGAGACAGCAAAAGATTAGACCCCAAAACATACCTTAATTGAATAATAATCTCTGTAATTAATTAAATGTTCACATTTTTAAATATGAAATTTGTTCTTTTCAAAAAAAAAAAAAAATTGTGAAAACACAGAATGGTGAATACAGTGTGAAAACACTACACTCCGTTATTTCAGGATTTTCAGCAATACCCAGATGATTCCAACATGCAACAACTTATTTAAAAAAAAATCCAACAAAAGGGGCATAATAAATCAATGAAAATTTGAGGAAGAATACGAAAAAGATGGATCCAAAAAAATGAAGAATTAGAAGTGTCACTTTTCTAGGGCTCTTTTCTTTTTACCCTTTTGTTTTTGATTCCTACAGAAGGACGCAAGTGGAGCAGGTATGTTGAATCGTTGATCACTCAAACCCCTTTAATTTAATGTTTTTCCATTTCTTTGATATTGATGTTTGCTTTGCCTAGGGATCCAATCCGATTTACATACTCCCTTGATTTTTCATTCAAGTATTGAGACTCGTTTTGGGATTTGTCCTCATTTCCTTTGATCTACCTTAATTTGTTTCTTCTTCTGTATTTGGTGAATATATAATGTAAGAATTCATAATGCAATCATGCAAAATGCATACTTTTCGAATAGCAGGCCCATCTTCATTTGTCTTCTATTCTGAATAAATTGAATAATACCATGGATTGATTGGATTCCATGTCGGGTTTAATTCCAATTATGAATCTGACACCTTGTTTAATCTTTTCACCTTTCAATTAATGATTGTTGAATGCTTATTGCCATAGGATTTACTCAATCCTGTTGCCAGAGTACTGGGTAGTGTAGTAGTTTCAGCTCTCATTATTTGACAATGGAGTACAAAATAATTCATGTTTTTATTATGACTTGTTTGGCAAGCCATGAGCTGTTGTTTTGTTGTGAGTAAGACAGTAAATTGGATTAAGAGTGTGACAAAGGATTTGAAACCATGAAAGGGACAGTTGAAGCACATGAATTGTTGGATTCCTTGTCATTGTATAGTTTTGTTTCAGACAAGAAATGGATTTTAATGATATGTTTTTTGACTGTTGTTCAGACTTTTCTAGAAGAGCTTAAATCTTGAAGTTGACATCTCTCTTTTGAAAACAGGAAACTCTAGCTAGTTTTTTATGGTTATCATATCAAATGGACAAGGACTAATGGGCCTTAGGCTACAAAATATGGATTGAGGTTTTTAAGCAATTTTGATGATGGAAAATGAAAATTTGTGGTTTTTATGTGCTAACACATGAAGAAGAGCTTATTTTTAGGGGAAACAACACCGAATTTGATCACAGAAAATGGTGATTTATGTTTAGTTTTTGGAAATGAGAAATGTAATGACACATTTTGTAAATGGCGTCCTCTTGTTACACAGGGCAATGCATGGCCTGGCCTTGCCTAAAAGAGAGTCCTTATCTTCTGAGATAAAGTCGTCGAGGAATACCTGCATACGCTACTCAAAACAACAAACTCTTCCAACAGGGACAGCTCCTGAGTTTGAGTGGAAGGATTACTGTCCTAGTCTTTTCAGGTTGCGCCCAAAACAACCAATTGCTATACTCCCTTTCTTCACTTCTAGTTTTCTAGGCAATTTACTAAAGACTTGCTTATTGAACCTGAGTTCATGATCTATCTTGTTTGTCAGAAATTTGCAAGAGCTTGGTAATATTGATTGTGATGACTACTTGCTTGGTGTTTGTTGCTATGAGACACTCATGGAGATTTTCCTAAGAGGGAAGAACAGTAGACCATTCTTTTTGCCAACGAATTCTCGCTTTGTGATTAAGGTCTTGCACAAATATGAAGTTAAGGTAACTATGCGAACTTGTGTATGATTCTTTAGTTCACCTTTTGATCATACACTAACTCTATACTATTCTTATATATAGATACTCAAGGGTATGCTTCCGGACTACTTTTCTCATGTGTGCAGCAATCAAAAGACATTGCTTACGAGGTTTTATGGCCTTCATTCTGCGCGGCCTGTTTTTGGAGGACAAAAGGTACTACATATTTGTCTATTAACATCTTTAGTAATATTGATTGAAAGTTTGTGTGGGTTTTTCCTTGTGCAGATCTACTTTGTGGTAATGGAGAACTTGTTGAAATCAGAATTTCATATAAACAAGCGGTATGATCTTAAAGGCACTTCGAAAGGCAGAACAAATAGCAAGACTATCACTCATCAAAGGATAACAATGAAAGATTTGGAGTTTGATTTGTGTTTCTATGTTGATGCTTCAATTAGGAGTCAACTCTTAGAGTAAGTTCAGTTATCATATTGGTTTTCTCCAATTAAGTTTATATGCAAACTAATAAAAGGTATTTGGACCACTTTGCAGGCAAATTAAGAATGATTGCAAGTTTCTTGAGGAGCAAAATGTAATGGATTACAGCCTTTTGCTTGGCATACACATCATACCACGTCGAGGTAGGTACAGAGCCATTGCCCCTGTGAGATTATGAGTTGGTCATCTTTTCTAGCTCAAAAGCATAAGCTTTGAAAAATGTTAAATGGATTTCAATATCCAGTGTTACGCACTTGCAACTCTAAATAGTATTTGATGCGTTGGAAGTCTTTTGACAAGGTTGTGAAGCTATTTGAAGCACAAATCTTTACAAGTATTTAAGGACTAGAATGAAAACTGTGATAAACATGTAGAAATGCTTCAACTCTAATGAATGTAAGCTTTGTTAATCAGTTTAGTTTCATGGTAGATTTGTTCAATATGAGGCAATATATCAAGCAACATGGTGGATTGGGATTACATGGATCGGCGAAATCTGGTAACACTGTTGACTTATATCCTTCTTGTTATGTGCCACACTGATCAGTATCACACATACCTCAGCTATTGCAAATCCAAGGCTCAAACTTAAGCTAATAAAGAACTAACTCAATATTAATTATTATTATTATTAGAATACCATCAATTTGATTCAACTTATCTAGTATGTGCACACACATTTGATTTGCATTAGCATTTCATTTCAATATGGAAGAGCTTTTGAAACACCAGTTGAATCTTGATGCTTGTTTAATTATTATCTGGACTCATGTTCATCAGAAGAAGACAGTTGCAGTAACACATTTGGAGAAATCACAGAAATCCCTCCAGAAATTCAGCATAAGAGAGATCCTACACTTGCCGACTTCTTTGATATTGCAGACAGGTTTAATTTCTTCTTCTCTAAACTTATTCATGTGCACTAAAAAACATATTGCAATGGATAATGCAATTTTATTTCACTAAATAGGCCAACAACAAGCCGAGCAAGCTCTACATCAGAAAGGTTGGTCTTTCTTCTTCCTACAACTCGATCCCAAGATCATCTAATTTCTTGTTGGTCACATTTGATCACATGACAATAATTTTGTCGAACAGGCCCGGATATAGGCTTGGTGCAAACTTGCCAGCGCGGGCAAGGAAGGGAGAATGCAGCACGCCAACACCAGGCAGTGGAGAGCGATCCCAAGAATCAAGGGAAGTGCTATTGTATTTTGGTATCATAGACTTCTTACAAGGCTACACCTTGAAGAAGAAGCTCGAGCATGCGTACAAGTCTCTTCAATTCGGCTCAAAACTAATCGCATCTGTGAATCCCAAGGTTTATTCTGCTCGGTTTCAAGAGTTCCTCGCGGGTGTGTTTCAAACAGAAGACGACGAGAATTTGTTACTCGAAGTGTGATCTTATTTTTTCTGTGGCCATGTCCATGCACTTGTTAGAATCACAAAGAATTGCCTAATGAAAAGTTCATGTAAAAAGGGGGAGAAACAGTTTGATTTTGGTTTACTATATCATCTTCTTTTTGGCTTGTAACTTGTAAGTTGGGAGCAATCTAAATGTTTTGCTTTGAAGTTATTAGTAAGATGATATATATAATTAAGCGTTCTCTCGTGCCCATTAACCGAGGAAACCATCAAATCCGTAAAACCCAAACTTAGCCGAATCCTCAACCAAATTTCCCATGGGGATAAAAAACCTCACCTTGTCCTGGATGAGATAAGGATGCGATTAACAAAAGAGGAAATGGAACTCCTCGCTAACACCTGGTGGTGCCTATGGTACTCTAGGAATAAAAGAACTTTCGACAACGATAACAACAATAACTTGAATAACGCCGCAAACATTTGTGAATTTATGCACAACCAAATTAAAAATTGGAAAAACGCGGAAGCCTCGGCCTCGGATAACCCACGTTCCGGAACGGCCAGTGGTGGGCCTAAGAGAAAGTCCACAAAATGGGCAAAACCTAGAAGGGATTTTACTAAATTGAATTTTGATGGTGCAGTGAATGCGGATGGCGTGGCTTCTTACGGGTTCATTCTCAGGGACTCTTGCGGCTCCCCCATCCATTTTGACGGAGGATTGATTGGTCATCAGTCCGTTCTGACCTCCGAGACCATCGCCTTACGCCAGGGACTACTCGAGGCCATTCGTCGTGGCATTTCCCGGATCCAGATTGAAGGCGATAATTTGCAGCTGGTCAAGGCCGTTCTTGGTGACTGGCGCTGCCCGTGGGAGATTGAGTTGCTTCGTTCGGATATCCACTGCTTGTTGGCTCGCTTCACGGATTGGGGTATCGTTCACGTCAACCGTGAGTGCAATTCGGTGGCGGACTACATCGCTGGCTCGTTCCGACGCGTCTCCTCTATTCCACTTGCAGTTGACTCGGGTTTGCACACCCTCATCCGCCAGGATGCCCTTGGGCGATCACTAGCCTGTTAGTGACCACCCAAACTCCTTTCCTTATCAAAAATAAAAAATAAAAAATAAAAAATAAAAAATAAAAAAAATATATATATAATTAAGCGTTACCTCACATATATATGTTAGACGTGTTGAACAAATTGAGATGTGTGTTTGTTGGTTAGAAATCTCATGTGTTCCCTAGGCACCAACAACATATCCAGCAGGATTTGATTTTTAGTGTATTATAACTTATAAGACCATGTTGTATTATTGGTAGTAGGCTTTAGTTTTTTATGTATAAAAAGCATCATTAGTTTTTTTCCTAAAACAATTTTGTTTAGCAATTTTGAAAGCAAAACTTCTTAATTGCAAAAAAAATAAGTATGAAATTTTGCTCTTTGAGGAAATTTGATTTTTTTTTGTTAGTTTTTTAAAGTGAAGAAACTATACTTATTACTCGATCAGCAAAGCCATTTGATATCCATCATATATTGAGTTGGTAACTATTTAATACACTACTGTCTATATACTTGGCGTACAATGACTTTGTACAGTTGTACAGATATCAAAATAATTCAGGTATGTGTCATGAACTATTATTGTCCTCCAACCCATCTACAAATTAACTATCATTCGTATACACGAACTATCATTTGTTCACAACATCTCCCAAAAAGAATAAAAAATCAAACAACCACTATCAAAATTCGAACAGAAACTAATACCGAAATTGTAGTTTTTCAAAAAGAATTTTTTTTTTAATAACGTTAAGTTCGCAACTATTTTTCAATGTATTAATTTTACACTTCAACTTTCTTCTCCAATCTTGTAATGGAGGAGGCCTAACCCATAGTTAAAAAGGAAGAGATTAAGTCGTTTCTTTGTTCATGCGTCTCATCTACAATCATTTCATTTCCATATGGTTGATGACGATGTCCATTAGTTGTACTCAAAGTCCTCATCAAAATCCATAATATGTACTCCTATTTACATTCGCCTTTTTAATTCAGTGACATATTGAACCTGAAATTTTCTCAAAGTAGACACAGAAAGTATCTTCTTTATACATTTTTTTGGTAGAAAAAAAGTATTTTAAAGAATTTGTAATTACAAGGGAAAGAATTTCAAAAATTAAAATATCCAAAAAAGTACAAAAAATTATTTTCAAAATTATGTTGGTTGGGGTAGGATTTTTCTAATGTGTACCCGATTTTCATACATTTGGTAAAATACAAAAAAAAAAAAAGATTGGTCGCTCCATAGCCATCCCTTTTATTTAAAAAAAAAAGTTTGTTTTTATTTCACTTAATTAATTGAAAAATCACAAGCAAGTCTTACTAGCGTAACTCCAAGTCTCACAAACAAGTCTTCTAAATGTCAAACCCGACCCCTTGCCCCTCTAATGGCGATAGCCAAACGAAACCCTCAAACCTCCAGATCCATCTCTCCCACCCTAATTTTTGCCATCTTTTGTCTAATTTCTGCTAAAATCTTTAATGGAAGCATGTTTATCACCAAGTTTGAGCCCTATTGGGGTGTTATTCAACCCGATTGGAAGAATTATGGGTGTGGTGTAAACCCTAAAAAGAGCAATCCGAGAATCCGATGGATGGCGTTCGAGAGGCCTTGTTCAAAGATGAAGTATCATCAGAGGCGGATAAAAATTGTTGGGAAATGGCGAAGACCGAAGCTGGTGAGAGGGGCTGCAGTCGCTCACCTCCGATCGCGCTTGAACTCTTGTGCAGGCGTGGATCAAAGGGAAAAGGCGGGATTCAAACAAGGCGGGTCGGGTACGCGGAAACCACGCAAGCAAGGTCAGGAAGAGGGAAAGAACGGGGACTGGTTCGTCCCTAGCCACAAGTACTCTTTCAGTGGTGAAACTCACACTATCCATTGGAGATCCAGGTGCTTTCAGTCCCTCCCTCCTTTCCTGAATCAAAAATTTCATGATTATTCAGGGATATGCTTGTCTTATGACCATAATTTGATAACCTGGGGTTTTCTGATCCGAGCCTCTCTTCCTGATTACTTGCCAAAATTTTGCTTATCATATTTCCTTTTTAATCACTATTTGGATCTCTGTGGTTTTCTGTTTGTGTTGTGTCATATAAAGAAAACTTATGTTGAACACCCCATTGTAATCGAACCCTTTGAACGATTTGTACCCGAACCCACTAAGGTTGAGGAGACCATTAATGGTGGTGTTCTTATGAACAATAGGCCTACTATGGTTGAGGAAACCACGAATAGTAGTGCCAGTAAAGAAAAAGGTGGAGATGGTTTGTTTGGAACCAAGAAAGACATAGATAAAGAAAAAATGAAAACAAAGCAGAAGCTTGTGATTTTAAAATTAGGTGGTCACCACATTATCAGATGTAATCCCTGGATGAATGTTATATTTGCAAGCATTGGCATGAATGTATTAGTATATGTGAAGTACAATCTGATGATTCTAGTTTATTACAACAACTCGATAACTAATACTACCCATAACCAACCAATTAACAATAATCTTGCTGAGTTCTGCTGGAGAATTTTTATTTTCAGTAAAGTTAGCTATATGATATTCTGGATTCTAGCTGTGTTAATAAGGAATTGGAAAATTAATATTAGAGAAAAATGCAGACTAAATGATGATCCAGAAAGTGGTGATGAAATTGATGGCCTTAGAGCTATAAAATCTGAAACTATTGTACATCAAAGGGTTTTTAAATCATGCTACTTGAACCATTGGAATAACATTAAAAACATGATAAACAAATCTAGGAAAATCAGAGAATCTGGAAGACGGAACAATTGGTGGAAATACAAGGTTGCGAGTAGTCTCGTGATTATGAATAAAAGAAGGAAGCCTAGATTAGATAAGTTATATAAGTCTCTTATCTCTATTAGAAATCTAGACTATAAGTATAATTTAATGTTCACTGCTGGCTCTCTTGATATAGGAACCCCATGGATGAAGCAATACTCAGGAGAAACTAATGATCTGAAGGCTAGGGAACCATTGAATACAGGAAAGAGTGATTGGTGTTATATTTTTGCCTATGTGAATATAGTAAAGGATGATTATCCTCTGGTTTTTAAGATTGAATTAGTTATAAAGCAAAAAGCCTGTAATAGACTCCAAGACATTAAACAGGTTGATGACAGAGGTGAAGAAAGAGAAATGAATGAATCAGAGAGAAGTCATGTGCAAATTACCAAATTTTTTGTAAATTATAACTATGCAGAAATAGTAGTTGTTAATTATCGTTGCAATTTGATTATTAAAGTAAGATGCTTTAGGTATAGATTAAATAAGATAAGGTGGCATGTTCTGGTAAGCCATTTAATTCAAAGATTAAGAGGAAAGTTAAATGTAAAAGAAGAACAAACAGTTGTAAAATCAAGACCTTTACCTCTGTATGTAAACTATGAATGGGAAGATGTTATTGGTAGGACAAGATTAACCTTTGTAAAGAAAGATAAGAAATACAAGAAACAAGTTGATAAGTTATCATATTATGAAATTATTGGAACAGGTTGGGGTTCTTTTGTTTATCCCAACCTCTCAAAGAATAAGTTATTATGAAAGTAAGCCTTTGGAACTGTAGGGGTATAGGACGGAAGTCATTCTGGCCAGAAGTAGATTCTTACTGTAAAATAGAAGGTATTCAAATAATGGCTTTAGTAGAAACAAAAACAGACCAAACTCCGTCTGACCAAGTATGGAGACGGGCAGGGTTTGATAATATTGTATGGTCTCCGGCTAATGGTAGAGCAGGGGGTGTTTGTGTCCTATGGAAGGAACATCAATTTATCAATGAACGAGTTGAACTAATCATCCAAGAACCTCGATATGTGGCTCTAAAGTATACGAACCTTGTAACAAAATATATGTTAGTAATCTTCTTTGTATATGCTCCCCCCCAAGAAAAGGATAAGGATAAATTCTGGAACCAATTAACTCAGACTATTCATCAAACTCATCTCCCGACTATTATTATGGGAGATCTTAATGAAATCTTAGACCCTAGTGAAAAGAAAGGTGGCGCCCAACCAGACCCAAACAGATTCGAAAGACTACAGAATTTTAAGGATAGATGTAATCTCTTTGACATTCCGGTTATTGGAAGCATATTTACATGGAGGAAAAATAAAACAGAGGTTGACAATACTTATGAAAAATTAGATCGAACCCTAGTTTGCTCACAAATCCTCCAATGGTTCCCTGACATAGCAACAAAATACTATGCGTTCTCTTCTTCAGATCATAGTAAAATAGCGATTGATTTAAATAATGGAGCAATTAACAAAGCACAACCTTTTAAATTTGAAAACATGTGGATGAAGAGGAAAGATTTCAGAAATATAGTTAAACAAGCTTGGAGACTCTCGGTTGATGGATCCAACATGTTCAAGTTGGTTAAGAAAACTCAATTACTAAAAGCACATGCAAAGCAATGGAACAAAAGAACGTTTGGAAACACTTTCGAGCAAATAAAGATGATTGAAAAAGAACTAATAGAATTACAACAAAAAATTCTTCTCTCTCCAGAGGATAGCATCATCAAAAAACAACTAAGACTGATCAACAAAAAAGAAAGTATACTTAACTTTCATAAAACATATTGGCGACAACGAGCAAAGACAAAACATATAAAACTAACAGACTCTAATACAGGATATTTCCATAAAGTTGCGAGCGGTAGAAGAAATAGGAAAATAATCAAGGAGATTACATCGACAGAAGGAACTCAAATTATAGGAGAAGAAAATATTAGAGAGGAAATAAGGAAGGAATTCAAAGCTAGATATAAAAAAGAACAAACTAACCATGAAACATTTAGGCAATATTCAGACTTAATTACGAAAGAGATAACGGATGAAGACAACATGGAACTAACTAGACCAGTGACAAATGAAGAAATAAGAAATGCTTTAATGCAAATTAACTCTGAAAAATCACCAGGTCCTGATGGTATGTCAGCAGGATTCTATAAAAAATACTGGGACATTGTCGGGCCAAGTGTTATCAAAGCAGTTAAGAGCTTTTTTCATTCAGGCGAAATCCTCAAACAAATTAACCACACCTTCATAACTCTAATAGCAAAAAGAGAGAACCCAACTACCACTAACCATTACAGACCGATTAGCTTATGTACAACTATCTGTAAATTGATTGCCAAAATTATTACAGAAAGACTTAGAAAGGTGATGCCAAAACTGACTCATCCCCTTCAGGGTGCTTTTGTAGCTAAAAGATCAATCCAGGATAATGTGTTAATTGCCCACGAAATTTTCCATTTTTTCAAAAATAAGAAAGGAAAAGATGGGTGGGTGGCAATAAAGTTAGACATGGAAAAGGCTTATGACAGATTAGACTGGGACTTTACATTCCAAATTCTAAATAAATTCGGATTAGATAATAAAATGATAGGATGGATTAAAGAATGTGTACAAACGGTCTCATTTTCAGTCCTAGTTAATAATAGCCCCACTGACCTATTCTTCCCTGAAAGGGGGCTGAGGCAGGGAGACCCTCTTTCCCCATTCCTTTTTATTCTAGCTACCGAAATCTTGGCTAGAAAGCTCCAAGAGACGAGCAACATAGATAAGAATATGATTGGATTTCCACTAACCCGCTCAGGAAGTAAAATTCCTTTTCTAGCCTTTGCAGACGATATTATCATTTTCTCCCGAGCAAATCATGCAGCATGTCTCAAAACAAAAAAGATTATTGAGGAATATTGTGCTATTTCAAGACAAAGAGTAAACTACCATAAATCAGCTTTCCAAACATCACGAAATGTGGATAATGCACAAAAGAATAGGATCCAACAAACCCTTGGAATTTCAGGAATGATTGATTTGGAATCATATCTTGGATGCCCAATCATTAATGGAAGAGTTAATCGAGCTACATTTCAAGACACGGTAAGGAAAACTAGAACACAATTAGCTAAATGGAAAGCTAATACTCTATCTCAAGAAGGGCGAACAGTTCTTATAAGAGCCAATTTAGCTACGAAACCAAATTATATTATGCAAAGCTTCATGCTACCCTCAAATGTACACAAGGAATTGAACCAAATCAACAGAACTTTCTTTTGGAATAAAGACATCAATCATAAACCTCTTATTGGGTGGGACAAAATCTATAAACCCAAGTTGTATGGAGGTCTAGGAATTAGAAAGACTGAACATGTAAACCAAGCAATGCAAATGAAGCTGCTTTGGAAATTACTTGCTGAACCAGATAACATATGAGTCAAGCTAATGAATGAGAAATATCTCAAAGGTACATCAATCCTTTCCTATAAAAAACAGACAAACACATCCTGGCAATGGTCAAAACTAATGAATCTCAGAGAAGAATTCTTTAAAGGACTTATTTGGCAAGTTGGGGATGGAAGAACTATAAGGTTTTGGAAGGACAAATGGCTCTTCTCAGAGTCACTAGAAAAATTTGCATTAACTGCAGAGTCAGTGAACGATTCTACCCTTGTTGAGGAATTTATTACCAATGATAGAAAATGGAGGCAAGATGTTCTAAGACACATTCTTCCAAGCCATATTGTAAATCAGATTGTTGAAATCCCAATACCAGAGAATTGGATTCAAGATCGACTATATTGGGCCCCTAGCAAAAATGGATGGTTCTCGACGGCGTCTGCAACAGAACTGATTTCGGGAGTGCAACAGCAAACCCCACATTTTAATAATTGGATATGGAAATTAGATATATATCCTAAAGTTAAAAATTTTCTATGGAAAGTTGTTCAAAATGGGCTCCCTACGAAAGCAAGACTATATGAGAAAGGGGTTGCTACCCCTCCAGGATGTCTAATGTGCAACTGTACATATGAGGACATAGGACACTTGCTAATAGAATGCCCACACACGAAGAAATTAGTGAAGCGAATCAACTTTAAAACAGAAGATATAATCAAAAACTGGGATGTAAGAAATAAATCTGCCGGAGCAATCCTAAACGATTTAATCAAAGTAATGGATAAAAATGAATTCACAGAACTAGCTGTTTGCTGGTGGTGTGCTTGGCATCAAAGAAACAAGTTAGTTTTCCAACAAACCCCTAATGACTTCATTCTAAACTTAGAACAATATACAAAAAATCAAATTACTCAATGGAATAAGTCAAAAAAATGGATAGAAGATGAAGAAAAACAAGAACAGCAAACAAGAATTACACAAGTGAAAAGGAAAAGAAAAAGAGAGACATGGAGCAAACCGCCAAGTAACCATATGAAATTAAATTTTGATGGCTCTAAACTCAATTCTAGTCTAGCAACCTCAGGATTTGTAATCAGAAATCACAAAGCAGAAGTGGTTAGTTTAGGAGTAAATACGTAAGGATCTATCTCAGTGTTAAAAGCAGAAACACTTGCACTTAGGGAAGGAATTAAGGAAGCTCGGAGATTAGGTATAGAAAATCTTGAGATTGAAGGTGACAATCTCATTGTCATTAAGGCCATTAATAATAATGGAGGATGCCCATGGGAAATTGAAATATTAATAGCAGATATTTTGATATCCTTACAACAGTTCGTATCTGTCTCAGTCCGTCATGTAGGTAGGGAATGCAACGCTGTGGCCGATAAAATCTCCAAGCTGGGCCACAACATCCCTATCAGACTCCTGTTGGATAATCTAGAGCTGTTAGCTCTTATCCGGAAGGATGCTCTAGGACGCCCCCCGTAGGAGGTCTCCTAATCCTTAAAATCGTTCTCCTTTTGGATGGGTAGGAGAAATTTTAAAATCGTTCTCCTTTTCTTTATTACAAAACAAACAAGATTTCTTACTATCTATCGAGAAATCATAGTTTTGGGCATGAACCGAACTATTTTAAAAATTCTGGGTATCATCTAATATAATTTCCTATTAAAAATATTTACTGGAAAACAAAACCATTAATTGAAGGTACCAAATGAAATTCTTCAAGTAAAAAGCAAGAAACATATCACTCACTTCTATGATACGAAGGTACCAAATGTTGAAGTAGTATTAAGTATTCCAACCATCCAAAATTTGTAGCATGTACGAGAAACTCGTCATTTTGGAGTTTTCAAAAACATCCGGCCTCCTAGCTAGTAAACAGAATCCGGAATTTTGTGGACCAGACCAGAGGATCTGCTCGGTAAAAATGCATTGTTAAGCCAAACCGCACCTGGCTTGAAGGAATTGTGTCCTTTAATAAAAGTTGTAATTACTGAACATGAAATAGGACGATTGATAGAGAGATTCAATTCGTTTATTTTAGGAGTCGTAGTGTTTTGCTAGAAACCAACTACGATTAATGGATTAAATAATTTAATCCATAGCTATTATAAACGGGTCCTATGAGGTCACACACATTGAGTTGACGGGCTGAATCAGCGGGCTGAAAGTCTTTGTCAGACATAGGGTTTTAGTCCAATAAGAAAAGAGTTAATTATCAATAAATATATTAGATATTATTGAGAATTAAAAGGATATATTTATTTGGGGAATTAAATATATAAGGCTTTTAAAAGGGAAGAAGAGATCTAAGGTTTTATAAGTTTTACGTAAGAAAGAAAAGCTCTCTTCTTCCAACTTTTCTAGTCTTTGGCACTTCGATCTAGCAATCGGAAGCGAAGGAGATCCCGATCCCGTACTCGTGTGGACTAATTAGAGAAGTCACAATTGAGGCTTTTTCTCTCGAAGGAAGAACCTAATCACGCATCAAGAGGTATTCTACTAACCCTAATTTTGTCTCTAATCAAGAATGCTTTAGATCCATGTTTAGGTGCAAGAAATTGTTTCTGAAATTCCGCTTATACGCATCTAAAAACCCTTCAGTGGTATCAGAGCCTTAAACATATCTTGATTGGATCAAAGATTTAGGTTTTTGTTTTTGATGTGAATTTGGATTCAAATCGATGAATTTTGTATATCGATCATTGTGCTCGATTGAAATTAGGATTTCAATTATTTGGACTACGTACTAGTTAGAGTATTTTATTTGTATGATTGGTTTTCAATCTGGGTGTTATTACATGGAAAAGAAAAAAAAAAAAATTTCGTTGATTTGTGAAATTCGATTTCACTTTAACACCGAGATAATATTGTCTTCAATACACGTACGCTTGAGACGTACGCTTGATATGTACGCTTGAAAACCAAATAGGCAAAGTGCTCATTAAAAGTGAAAATCGTTTTTCGTTGAAAGTTAAAGTCTATTGCTTGTGAAATTCGATTTCATCAGTGTGAACAATCTACACGTACACTAGAAATTTTGTTCGGCGTTTAAAAAAATTAAAAAAATAAAATACTTGCGCACTAAAATACTGATGTGAGGCTGCATGCCTTGAAATTTCATACGCATGTCAAGAGGGTACATGTACTCTTGAATTTATTTTATTTTATATTAATTAGTTATGTCTATTTTAGGTCATGATCAAATCATGATCCGACATAAAATTTCCTAAGGAGTTAGGAAATCACACTAAAATTAGATAAAATATTTGATATTATATCTTGATCATACAATTTTGTCCGATTAGATGCACTTTGATGATTAATTTTAGATTAATACTATATATTAATTTATTTTGAGTTAAGATTATCTTGTTAAATAAATTTCATGAGATGAATTATTTGATTAATTATTATGCTTGTTTTATATTATGATATTTTGCTTGCATAAGGTGACTAGTATGGTCCATAAATACAATCTGTGCATCGTTATGTTTTCTTGTACACGATCTGCGCATCGTTTGTTTTGTTGTAATTTAATTTCTGCAAAGAGAGTGATTCAAAATTGAAATACAAGAAGAAGTACAAGACATAAGTAAATCAAGGATGGAGATCCATGAAGGATACAAGATGAAGATATTATGAAGATTAGATCTTTATTTTTCGAATCGTAGGGGCCATACTAGGATCACAATTATTGCGTATTTGAATGCTTTATTTTAAGTTTTGCATAAGTTATTTATTATGTTTTTGTAACTAGTAATAAATAACCATTGCATGCTTAAGTTCCCAAATGAATATTGGGGCAATGTCTTTCCATATCATAACCCATGACGTTTTTTGGTTTTGGTTGGATGGGCTTCGCAAAAGTGAGGGTGTCCTTCTTAAACATTAAACTAGTGAGGGTGGATCTATACGGGGGTTCATAAGCCTTGATATGGTTGTACCCAACAAGAGACCAAAAGGCAAAGTTTTGGATCCTGAGACATGGTAGTGGATCCTACATTGGATGTGGACCATTAACCAAGAATTATAAGGAGTTATAATTAGTAATTGTTACTTACCTTGAACACACAAGACTGAAGGCAGTGCAAAAGTACGTTGAGTCTTGTCTGGAATAGAATCTTGGAATCATTTTATTCACCGGGAACATAAATTGTTTATTTGAATGAAATGTGCATTTACTTGTTTTAAAGCTTGTTTAATATTAAGTATTTGCATGTCAAACATGAACTTTTGTTTGTTATTTCTTTTTTGTAGAAAGCATGTCTAGCGATAATTTGAAATTCACCCTGCGCTCAATTGTTGAGAAGAACAAGCTCAATGGAGCAAACTTTCTTGATTGAGAACGGAATCTGAGAATAGTTCTCCGGTCCGAAGGACGTGAGAACGTGCTAGCAACCCCGATTCCTGTTCTGACTGATACCTCATCTAATGAGGACAAAGCAGAAGAGAAGAAAATAAGAGATGAGTCTGTGCCTGTCACATGCCTTATGCTAGCTGCTATGGAACCTTCTCTTCAAAAAAGGTTTGAAAATCAGGATGCTCATTCCATTATAACCAACCTGAAAATGTTGTTTCAGGAACAAGCAAGGATTGAGAGATATGAAACTCACAAGGCTATACTGGATAGCAAACTTGTGAAGGGAAACCAGTTGGCCCACATGTGTTTGACATGATCGGTCTGTTTGAACGTATGGAGTCATTGGGTGCTAAATATGACCAAGAGTTGGCCACTGATATCGTCCTACACTCCTTACATGATGGTTTTGCTCAATTCAAGATGAACTACCATATGCATGGTATAAAGAAAACCCTGAATGAACTCCATGGTATGCTTAAAGCAGCTGAACAAAACACTCCAGTTGACAACAAGAAAGATGTTCTTATGGTCAACAATGTGCAAGGGTTCAAGAAGAAAGGCAAGAAGAAGAATCATATCCAAGGGAAAGGCAAGCAAGTTGCTAAACCCAAGGGAGGTGAAAAGTCAAAGGTGGCCAGTGACCATGATTGCTTCTATTGCAAGGCCAAAGGACACTGGAAGAGGAATTGTCCCAAGTACTTGGAGGACAAGAAGAATGGAACTATGAGTTCAGGTATTAATGTTATTGAAATTTTAACAACCAATGCTACTACTTGGGTATTAGATACCGGATGTGGTTCTCACATTATTTCGAATGTGCAGGGACTAAGAAGTAGGAGGCAGTTGGAGAAAAGAGATATAGACCTACGCGTTGGAAATGGAGCAAGGGTTGCTGCGCTTACCATAGGAGATTTTAGTTTATTTTTACCTTCTGGTTTAGTTTTGGAACTAAGTAATTGTTATTTTGTTCCTACTATTACTAAAAACCTTGTTTCAGTTTCAAGTTTACATTCTGAAGGATTTGAGTTTGATATTAAGAATGGAAGTATGTCTGTTTTTAAGAATGGAATCTTCTATGCTTGTGCTCCAATGGTTAATGGACTTTTTGTATTTGATCTCAAATCAGAATCGTATAATTTTAGTACTAAATGGCAAAAATCAAATTGTTTGAGTGATTCCTATCTATGGCATTGTCGTTTAGGTCATATTAGCTTGAATCGCATGAAGAAGCTCCATAAAGATGGAATTCTAAAAGATATGGATTGTGAATCTATTGATTTATGTGAATCATGCTTGATGGGCAAGATGACAAGGTCACCTTTCAAAGGAACAAATGAAAGGGCTAATGAACTTTTGACCATAATACATACTGATGTATGTGGGCCAATGAGTACAGAAGCTAGAGGTGACTATAGATATTTCATTACATTTACTGATGACATGAGCATATATGGGTATATTTATCTTATGTCACATAAATCTGAAGCCTTTGAAAAGTTCAAGGAATTCCAAAATGAAGTAGAGACTCAAACTGGAAAAAGGATAAAAGCACTTTAATCCGATCGTGGTGGTGAATACTTAAGCCATGAATTTGATCATCATTTGAAAAATTGTGGGATTGTAACACAATTGTCTACTCCAGGGACACCACAATTGAATGGTGTGTCTGAAAGAAGAAACAGAACCTTGTTGGACATGGTTCGATCTATGATGAGTTTTGCTGACCTTCCAGTATCCTTTTGGGGATATGCACTCACGACTGCTGTATTTACACTAAACAGGACTCCGTCAAGGACTGTAGACAAGACCCCATATGAGATATGGACTGGAAAAGTTCCAAAGTTGTCTTTTCTGAAAATATGGGGGTGTGAAGCTTATGTAAAGCGTTTACAAACTGATAAGCTTGCACCTAAATCAGACAAATGCTATTTTATAGGATATCCTAAAGGTAGTTTTGGATATTATTTCTACAATCCCACTGCACAAAAGGTGTTTGTTGCAAGGGATAGTGTCTTTTTGGAAAGAGAGTTTATTTCCAAAAAGTCAAGTGGGAGAAATATTCATCTTGAACCGGTTCTTGATGAAAAGCAACAAACACAACAACAGGATGACATAGTTGATGTCGAGGATGAGATGGATTTGTTTGAAGGCCAAGGATCTGATGTTATCCAAGAACCTGAACAAATTCCTCAAGAAGCAGATCCACAAATAGTTGTGGAAAATGTTGAAATCCCAGTTGTTGAACCAGTTGAACTCCTACGTAGATCAAACAGGCAAAGGTTTCAGCCAAGACGATATGATGATTTCATCTCGACCGAAAGCCTTGATGTTCTAATGTTAGAACATGGTGAGCCTGCTACCTATAAACAAGCAACGACGGGTCCAGACTCCAAGAAATGGCTTGAGGCCATGAAATCTGAAATGGATTCCATGTTTGAAAATCAAGTCTGGGACTTGACAAATTTGCCAGATGGGGTAAAACCCATTGGATGCAAATGGGTTTTCAAACTTAAGACTGACAAAAATGGAAATGTATCTGTATACAAAGCAAGATTAGTTGCTAAAGGTTTTAAACAGATTCATGGTATTGACTATGATGAAACGTTTTCACCAGTTGTCATGATTAGATCCATAAGGATAATCCTAGCTATTGCCGCTTATTATGATTATGAGATTTGGCAAATGGATGTTAAAACCGCTTTTCTGAATGGTATTTTGGAAGAGGATGTGTATATGACACAACCAGAGGGTTTTGAGGATCCAGATTATGCTGGGAAGGTGTGTAAGCTTAAGAGATCTATCTATGGGCTTAAGCAAGCATCTAGGAGTTGGAATCTTCGTTTTGATGAAAAGATCAAAGAGTTTGATTTCATCAGGTGTGAAGAAGATCCTTGTGTATACAAGAAGTTTAGTGGGAGTAAGGTGGCTCTCTTAGTCTTGTATGTGGATGACATATTGCTTATTGGGAATGACATTCCGATGCTAGAGTCAATTAAGGAATGGCTGAAGAAATGTTTCTCAATGAAAGACTTGGGAGAGGCAGAGTACATACTTGGAATAAAAATCTATAGGGATAGATCTAAGAGATTGCTTGGATTATGTCAAGGAACTTATATAGATAAGGTTCTTGACAGATTCAATATGCAGAATTCCAAGAAGGGGTTTTTGCCCATACAACATGGCATAAATCTAAGCAAGAAGCAATGTCCTAAAACACCTGCTGAGCTTGATAAAATGAGTAAGATTCCTTATGCTTCTGCTATAGGATCTATCATGTATGCCATGGTATGTACACGTCCTGATGTTGCATTTGCTTTGAGCATGTGTAGCAGATATCAATCAAATCCAGGAGAGGCACATTGGTGTGCAGCTAAGAACATCCTAAAGTACTTGAGAAGAACCAAGGATGATTTCTTAGTATATGGGGGTGATGACAATTTAGTCGTTAAAGGATATACTGATGCTAGCTTCCAGACTGACCGAGATGGCTTTGAGTCTCAATTGGGATATGTCTTCATCCTTAATGGAGGAGCTGTGAGCTGGAAGAGCTCCAAGCAAGATACAGTAGCTGATTCTACGACTGAGGCCGAGTATATCGCTGCTAGTGAAGCTGCGAAAGAGGCTGTTTGGATAAGGAAGTTTCTAGACGAGCTTGGCATTGTTCCTAGTATTTCTGAGCCTATTGACATCTATTGTGATAACAATGGTGTCATAGCCCAAGCCAAGGAACCAAGTTCAAACTCCAAATCTAGACATGTTATGAGGAAGTATCATCTTATTCGACACATAGTTGCTGGAGGTAACATCAAGATGTGTAAGGTGCATACAGATGACAATATTGCAGATCCTTTGACTAAGCCTATGCCTAGGGCTAAGCATGATAGTCACACTAGGGCTAAGGGTCTCAAACACATTGGTGAATGGTTGTGAGATTGCTTTGTATTACATTATTTCTGCTTAGAGTGTTGGACTCTTGTTTATGTTTGACTTTATGATAATATATATGATATTTCATTCTTATTTATACATTATATTAATTAA
The DNA here is from genome assembly GCA_964016875.1 of Fallopia convolvulus. Taxonomy (NCBI): domain Eukaryota; kingdom Viridiplantae; phylum Streptophyta; class Magnoliopsida; order Caryophyllales; family Polygonaceae; genus Fallopia; species Fallopia convolvulus. The sequence continues at coordinate 37,168,523 of OZ024737.1, forward strand.
TATTGAATAATATGTCCGAATAATTCATAGTTCGTAAATGGGCTCACCTTAAGTGTTTGGTGAATGAAACCCCATTAAGTGTACTACAGTTATGAATTATTGCACGTCCATAGTTTGAGTCATCAAATAGGACATAAATGATTTCATTTATAGCTATATTGTACATTGACTGATAGCTCAAGGTTTCATGTGCTATAGGGACATAGAGATGTCCAGTCAATTACATAGATATGTATGGATGATACATATCGGACAGATCAACCTTAAGACTCTCCAAAAGGGATTGTAGAGTTTTTAAGGTGAACCATGTTTGGTGGATTCCTTAAACATGAGTATGTTATGTTTTCAAGTTGATGATTGGTATTTCTTTGATATTGTTAAACGCTCTCCGTAAAAAGGGGTTATAAAAGCAATTATTGGGATTGCCGAAAGTTGAGTGGGAGTCCTAGTCATACAAGATTGGAAAAGTCCTCCTTATTCATGCATACATTGATGCATGAAAAGGAATGGTGTCTAGGCCACTTGAAGAGCTAGAACTAGAAAATGCATGTCCATGCTCGAATGGATTAATTGTAATCATTCGTTATTTGATAGTTCGAACTCAGGTATTCAAGAAACATATTTGATGAGAGATATGAATGTCACCATATCATCAAGTAAGACATTAAGAGACAGAGGTATCTTAAAATTGCACACTTGTTTTCAAGGACAAGTGGGAGATTGAAGGAATTGTGTCCTTTAATAAAAGTTGCAATTACTGAACATGAAATAGGACGATTGATAGAGAGATTCAATCCGTTTATTTTAGGAGTCGTAGTGTTTTGCTAGAAACCAACTACGATTAATGGATTAAATAGTTTAATCCATAGCTATTATAAACGGGTCCTATGAGGTCACACACATTGAGTTGACGGGCTGGATCAGCGGGCTGAAAGTCTTTGTCAGACATAGGGTTTTAGTCCAATAAGAAAAGAGTTAATTATCAATAAATATATTAGATATTATTGAGAATTAAAAGGATATATTTATTTGGGGAAATAAATATATAAGGCTTTTAAAAGGGAAGAAGAGATCTAGGGTTTTATAAGTTTTACGTAAGAAAGAAAAGCTCTCTTCTTCCAACTTTTCTAGTCTTTGGCACTTCGATCTAGCAATCGGAAGCGAAGGGGATCCCGATCCCGTACTCGTGTGGACTAATTAGAGAAGTCACAATTGAGGCTTTTTCTCTCGAAGGAAGAACCCTAATCACGCATCAAGAGGTATTCTACTAACCCTAATTTTGTCTCTAATCAAGAATGCTTTAGATCCATGTTTAGATGCAAGAAATTGTTTCTGAAATTCCGCTTATACGCATCTAAAAACCCTTTATGACTCACACCAGTACGTGCTACACAGAATCCAATGTCATCAAGCATGACTAATCTACAACACTAGTTATTATCGCACATGTAAGAGGAGGAAATAGAAATATAATGTTGTTTCTATTAGACTAGTCAACATACTCATCATGGTTCATGGACCACCCAATTCCACTTTTGCTTCTTTTTATTTTTACGGTAATTTGCATTTAACCCTCTTATTTTCTAGATCTTCCACTTCCTAACCTTTTCTTTTCATTTTTATAGAGAAAGCCCCTAGTTTCTTTTGATATTCATTTCACTATCCCTCATCGATCTTTAATCATATAGTATATATACTATAGGAGTAGGAATTTGTATTTGAATATATGTTTATATGAGGAAAGGAAGGGATGATTTCTTACATAGTTGAAAAATAAGAGGGGTTAAAGTGAAAAATGTTTTAGACAAATAAGAGATGGTTCAGTGGAATATGTATTAGGGGCAATTCTCGGCAAAGTTGACTACATGGGATATTTAAGTGAAAATTCTGAATAATAAGGGCTGGTCAATTAAATTTAAACTTTTATCCCTCCCCCAAAGGCCAAAACAGACGTAGCCCTAGAATAATTGATTACGAGTTTACCACTCTGTCTTCCTTTTGCCTTCTTTATTTTACTAGACCCACAAACTAGTCCACACAGACATTCACCATTGGTTTAGGCAAAAGTGGCATCTTATTCTTTCGAACCGTTGAAAGCAGAGCCGTAAAGAAAGAAAAAGCAAGCTGGGTCGATGAGTATGTGGAATTGCACCAAGCAAAACGGCTTCAAAGACTGTGTTTGAGAGAAAGAGAGAGAGACAAAGTGAGATTCTGGGTGGGAATGGAGAGAGAAGAAAAAGTTAGAGAGAGAAATGGCGACGAAGAACAAGAAGAAGAGGAAGAGGAATTCATGGGATTAAAGTTAAAACGCAGCATTTTGGTGGGGAAAAGAGGAGGGCCCTGTACTCCTCCACCTACTTGGAATTCTGTAGCCTCTCAAACCCAAAACCTTAATACAGTCTCAGCAAGGCAATTAGGAGCTAATCTTTGGGAGATTCTTCCTCATCTTCATTCTCTTTCCAATATGAGCAACCTTGGCGGCTCTTCTTCTGCCCTCCGCCGCCACCACGGCCGCAATGTCAACCACCATAAGAACAAGGGTTTGCAGATTCAGCCTGTTTTGGAAGAGGATGACTCAGCTGAGTGTAGTGATCTTCCTGACCAGGTACTGACCATGGATCACTTTTGGGAAAGTTTTCTTTTGTGGGTTTATGATTTCTAAATTCTAATCTTTTTTTGGTTTGGTTGATCTTGTTGAATTTCGTGATATGTTGAAATTTTAGTTCTAGGGCTTCTCTGGATATGTCCTTTTCTACTGTGTTGTTGTTTTGTGTTTGGGTTGATTGGTGTTTTGTTAGTTGTTAGGGTTTTTTCCTGTTTTAGGGTCGGTGCCAAGGAAATTAGACTAGTTGTTCAAGGGTTTAGTTGCTGAATTTAGATATTCCATTTCAAAGAGAAGTCTTATGGAGACACCTAATTTAATAATTGAATAAAGAATGAGATAATTTACTTAATTGGGTTATCTCACAGGGGAGCTTGTGTTGTGTTACTCGAAAGATATGCTTATGTGTTAATCAGCCTTTGGATTTGGTTTTAGCATTTTCCTTCTTAACATATTGTCTGTCCACTTGTATGAACAAATGAACTAGAACCAATACTACTACTAGACCATGGACTTGATTTTTTTTTCTTTCATGTGACAGGCCTTTTGCTTTTGTTCTGATTTCTTGAATTTCAGGGCTGAATGCAGCTAGTACTTTCCTGGCACTGAACATGGAAAATTGATATGTATGGATTCATTAACTAGGATCCCATGAAGTTGACAAAAGTACTAACAAAATGTCAAGGCTGATAGGTGTTTTTGACATCATTTCGAGTATGCATATGATTGAGCTCAGTCATTTGATAAGATTGTTTTTTAGAGCTTCTTATTCTGTATAGTTCTAATAGAAACAAAATTGAGCAGCTTAACTTCAAGAGTCAGTTGCCTGCAAATAATTATCTTTTGCTCAGCCCATTTTGAACACGTCTTTCATCTCACCACTAATTATTTTATAGTGTTTGTATATGATAGAGCTTAGCCATTTTGATAAGATTATATTAGAGCTTCTAATTATGTATACCTATGTATCATTCCATCTTATATGGAAACAAAATTGATCTCCAAGCTTTAGTTACCCGTGACAGTCTTATACTCATACCAATATTTGAATGTGCCTGCTGTTTTGGCAGCCAGGAAGTTCCGGAAGCTTCCACAGGCAGATTGCAGAATCACTGAGAAGACATCATAGATCAGTCAACAAAAATGGGCGTGCCATACAGCCAGTATCTCCTGCAAGTTTTGGTAGTTCTATGGAGGTACTACTTTGTTTGCTCTTGCTCTTGCTCTTGCTATTATATAGGATCCCTCACAACTATCCATTGTGAGTTGCAAAATGAAATATAGACTTGTCCTCATTTAACAAGTTCACTGTTCTTTGATCGGTCTAATTGTAATGAGTAATGACATCTTGACCTGGTTGAGTTAAACTGGAATTAAGATACTAAAATATTGTTTGGAATCACTATTTTGGGAGGGAAGACAAACTAAATTTATTGTCTTCATGATTATTGATGAAGAAATACAAGAAAATGTAAGATTTTAATGCAACAGAGATCAAGTGAATTATTCTCTAAATTTTCACATACATTATGTTTTTTGTCTTCACTATTTAGGATTAGGAATCAATTTTGTAACTTATATGGTTTGTTTCTCAGCAGAATCTGAATGTCTGATCAATTGAGTAAATCTCTTAAGGATGGTTATTGAACTTGGACTTGATTAAAATTTCTGATTCTTCTTTCTCTTGTGGATTTACAGAGTAAAATGCTATCTAAATTTGCTCGCATTAGTAGCCAGATGCTAAATTTCATGTTTTCTTTCTGTGGTAGGTAACACAATATAACCCTGGATCCACCCCATCTAGCTCATTAGAATTAAGGGGCAGAACTGGTGTTTCAAATAGCCTGAAAACATCTACTGAGTTGCTCAAAGTACTCAACCGGATATGGACTCTCGAAGAACAGCATGCATCCAATGTATCACTCGTCAGGGCACTGAAGACCGAGCTAGACAACTCAAGGCTGAGAATCAAAGATTTACTCAAAGAGAAGCAAATGGACAGGCAAGTAATAGACGGTTTAATGAAGCAAGTAGTCGAGGGTAAACTCGCTAGAAAAAACACTGAGCAAGAACGAATGAAATCTGCTATGCAGTCCATACGAGACGAGCTAGAAGATGAAAGGAAGCTGAGGAAACGCTCAGAGAGCTTGCACCACAAGCTGGCCCGTGAGCTCTCGGACATGAAGTCTTCGTTTAACAAAGCAATGGGTGAGCTTGAACGAGAGAGAAGAGCAAGGGTAGTCTTAGAAGAATTGTGTGATGAGTTTGCTATTGGTATAAGAGATTATGAGCAAGAAATTAGGTCAATAATACAGTACAAGAATGAGAAAGATCAAGTTTGTGGTAGAGAACATGTGGATAGCTTGGTTCTTCATATGTCAGAAGCATGGCTTGATGAGCGTGTGCAGATGAAACTAAGTAAAGATTCGGAAGATGGGATGGTTGTTGAGAAGCTGAACTCTGAGATAGAATCTTTTTTGAGAGCCAGAGAACAGTCTACTACTATCTTTCCTAACAAACAAAAAATAAAGGATCATCATAGTAACATAAGACGCAGCTCTTTAGAGTCCTACCACTTGAACGAAGCCACGAGTGCACCGAAAATTGTAGAAGACGACGATGATGGTGAATCTTTGGATAGTGAATCTAATTGTTTTGAGCTGAGCAAGGCTGTAAATGATTTTGAGGACACTCCGAAAAACTCGGGGACCCAGAAAGCGGGTTCGGGTTCGGGTTCTCAAGGGATGTCAAGATTGCAAGCAAGGTTTCAAGAACACATGATAAAGGCGGTATTGAGCAATGGGAAATCATCTCAGGCAACAAGCTCCGAGAATCCGAACCCGAGTAAAAGCAAGCGTTTTGGGAGCGGTAATCGTATGACGGAATGCTTGGCTCGGAACAACTCGTCGTCGGTGGAGGGTGATAGGATCCACCCTGAGGACGCGTTGGTGGATGGTTCCCACGGGCGTCTTATGTTGGTGGGGCCCACTAGTCCGGTGAAGAAGTGGGAGTCGAAGTTCGGACTGCAAGATCCCGAGGTGTCGGAGTCTTTTTCAAAATGGGCGATGAGCGGAACGAAGGACAGTACGTTGAAGGCGAGGTTGCTTGAGGCGAGGTCAGAGGGTAGACAATGGCATCATCCTCATTCAAAGGCAACTAAAGGGTGATTTTGTTATTCCATGTGAATATTTGCTGCAGGATTCTCTTGGAAAATTTGCAGAACATGGAAAAGATTGCAACTTTTTTGTTGTACGAAGACTATCATATGAGTGCACAATTGAGTAAAATTCCCTGAGGATTTAGTCTACTAGACACGCAGCCCTTTCTTCTGTATCTTTTTGAAGTTTCTCAATTAGCGCACTACAAGGAAGTGCAAATAACATGCTACAGCTGCAGGATTATGTGTAAAATCCCACGTGAATAGTCTAAGCTCAAATGACTTTCATTTTATAGTGCGTCTTATCCTTATTTGTTAAGACTTCAGTTAATGCTTTCTCATGAGATATGTTTGTGTACAGATTCACGACAACAACATGTTCTAAACATAAGACACCAATTCATTCAAATTATTATAGAGAAAATAACAGCACTGGCATAATTTCTCAAAAATAAAATTAAAAAAATCTATAGTTAAACAGATATGGGAAATTGGGAATGGGAGGGTGATGATGCCCGGCCCGAACCCGTCCCGTTGCATCCTCTTGCTATATTGCATTTCATAAACGACGTCGTTTAATCCTCCCGGACGCCTCCCCACTTTGCGAAGCTCCTCGATCTTTCATCGTTTCTATTCTGAGAGATCAAAAATGGGTTCGGCGGCGTTCAGGTGGGTGCTACAGCTCCACAGGGACGTCCCAAAAGCGGCTGACTTCTACGCCAAAGGATTGGGTTTCCACGTCAACGTTTGCACTCCTCGCTGGGCTGAGCTTCAAACTGGCCCTTTCAAGCTCGCCCTCCTCCACTCTCCTCCTAGGTTTTTTCTATCTCTCTCTCGATCTCTCCCAATTCTTCCCTTTCGACATAATTCGTTTCAACAGTTCTCTGTTTCTCTGGTTTCCAGTATTAATTTTTGAATTGTTAGATTATCATCTTGTTTTGTTTGTTCCTGGCTACAATACATGATTGCCTGTTTATCGTCTTGGCGTATTGGATGCGGAGTTTGATCTCAATTTGGAGTCTTAAGTAAACCCTAGAAAAAAAAAAAAAAACTAGTGCCAGTAGTTTCTGATGTATCATTTAGTTCTAATTAGTGGCGTTGGATTATCAAGATTGTTTTGTGGGCTTATCTGAATTTTGGTGTTAGCAAGTGCGTGTGTTTGCAATTGCAGTACGATGTGGAATGTGTATGAGGACTGTAATGAAGAACCGAGAAATTTTGAATTGGGATTGTGCAATTTATCCTAAAAAACTTTTTATATCAACACCAAAAATTAGTCTTTCTCAGAAGGGAATTGGGATATCAACCATTGAGATTGACATATAGATCGGATTAGTTTTGTTCACAAGGACTTGAACTTTCAATTGCAGTTAATTCTAAGTATAAGATCATTTCATTTGGGATGTTTTTTTGCTTATGGATATGGAAACACCTGGTCCCTGCGTGACTAGGATCAGAGTTATCTCCATTAGCATCATGGTTGATTGTTGGTTTCTAAATGCACAGCGAAAACGCTGTGCAGAAAGGATACTCGACACTCCTATCCTTCACAGTGACAGACATAAATGATACGGTTGTGAAGCTGATGCAATTGGGAGCAGAGCTTGATGGTCCCATAAAACACGAAATCCATGGAAAGGTACATTTTTCATTTTCTGTGCTTCAGATTTTCTCTGCTCATAACCAAGATTGCCAATTTTCAAGAATAATATGAGGGGAGGGAAATTTTGCTGCTTGTATTGAACAAGCAACTACAAATTTTTTGAGGACGTTTAAAGCTATTTTATCAAGTTTTGGTGTTTTATGCAGGTAGCAGCGTTGCGTTGTCTTGATGGGCATATGCTAGGGCTCTTTGAACCGGTCTGAGGTGAGCGAATACAAGTGATTTCAAAGGAGAAAGCAAAGTAATGCTCATCTTGATTCCCTTGAAAGGAAATTCATACACAACATAGAGAAAGTTCATATTGATTGGTTCTTTGGAGGCTTGGACAACAAGAGTATAAATTTTTATGCTAGCTAGGATGTCCCTTTTGGAAATTTGAAATTTCTCGATGCCGTATATAATGAGAGTTGATTATGTAACCTCATATCACTGAATAACTTCATTGAATTGACAAGTTTTGGTAGTGGAATTTGGACCTGAAGACAGCAATGACATGTTTCAATTTAATGTTTTTGGGTCATATAGACTTGTTAGGTGTATGATCTCTATTAGGTGAATGACCACTCTTTAGTGTTTGTTTGGCTTAAGCTCTGGCTACTGGTTTATATTGTAGTTAAGCAAGTAGCTAATTTAACTATAAGTTGATTGACTAAAAGTATTTATAGTTTCGAGTACTTTTATATGTTTCTGCTAATTGGAATTTGGAACTGACAGGTAACAACTACGATCAATGCTGAATCATTGCAGTGGTTCGTCATGAATTGATCTATGGATAATACAGCCGAAGGGTTTATGTTTTTTTTATTACGAACATGAGCTCTATCCATATTAATTTATTAGCGTGCTATGAAATAATACTTTATCTTAATACAATAGTTTTTTGCTAGGAGAACAGTTAGTATTTTGTAAAAATAATTTAAATCAAAATTTATTTCCTATAAACAGGATTAGAGTTATCATCTGTGATCAGCTCAATAGCCACGTTACAAAGTAGGACGAGTGCAGCATATAAATACTTAAGCAAAGCACAAACGCATCCTTCTCACAACTTAGAGCCAAACAACAAGACACAAACGCATAGACGTGAAAAAACTAGAGTACATACTAACAAACCCATCTTCCACTTTAATAGTTCTCTACCATATGTCCTTATGAATGTCAAGAAGATGAGATCCTAATTAATCACCTTCTTTTCACAAAGAATATATAGGTTAGAGCCGCCTCCTTTACATGTGTCCAAACTTTGACGAGTTCTACTATGTCATGTAATATCCAGATTATTGAATTCTCAATTCATGTAATTTTTCCCTTACATTGGTCATACCAACTTGGTCTTGGATGACTTCATTTTTCATGCACTCTGTAAATTTATATGAACCATGCCTAGGTGCAAGCAAAGCCTAGAATGCGTGTATTTACATTACAGTACACAAATGTTCCAAACTAACCCTAAAAACATCACCACTAAAGAAAGAAAGAGAACAAGGGCCTTTGTTTTTGTTTACCTTTCAGCCTCTCTTTCCTCGCTGGCCCCACCTAAACACGACCCTTGAAAATAGACCCCCGTTGGCGTTGATATATCTAACTCAAACCGTTTTTCATTTCTTTTTCTTTTTCCTTACTCTGGATTAGATTCATCTCAGACTCTCTGTCTGAGAGCAACCGAGCCGGGGAAGAGAGAGAGCCAACACGAACCAAAAGGGGGCTTTTTCCTTTTTCCTGGCTAGGGTTTCACGCAATTTTTCCAGGATTCTGAATCTGAGAGATCGATGATGAGAGATTCGAATACTGATCTATTCGACCCTCGGATGGTGATGGATTCCGACTACAGCCCCACTTCCAACGAGGGAAATTTCGGATTCGCCTTCAATGATAGCAATTTCTCCGACCGGATCCTTAAGATCGAAATCATGGCCGGATCTTCTGATTCCAAGTCCGATTTTGAAGGATGCAGCAGCCTTGCTGATTGGGCTCGCAATCGGAAGCGCAGGAGAGAGGATTTGAAGAAGGAAAATGGTTGGTTTAAATTCTGTGTTTTTAGCTCTTGATATTTGAGGTTTTGTTCATTTCTAAATGGCCGGCCTGTTCTTTCAAAATTTTACTTTATTTTTTTTCATTTCCCCTTAACTTCGAGACCTAATCGTATCTTGTAATGGGAAGCTATATTGCATGGTACTAAGGGAGGGATCTTTTATTTTTTTGCTTATGTAATTAGATATTTGTTCTGTGGGTCTTACGTTTAAGGTTCAATATGCTTTTCAAGTTGTGTACAAATTAGCTTCCTGCTCAATTTGGAGCATGTGGTTTTGCTTAATTTTGTTTACCCGGTGCATTTGTGATTTTGCCTAAATGTGTATCCTCTCTTTCGTATAAAAGTGTAAATTCTCCTGAGTTATCTTGTCTGTGTGTGTTAGGTGCAGATGCTGCAGAGTGTCCCGAAGAGCAGGTCTTGAACCAGCCTGAAGCAGATGATGATTTGCACTGTGAAAATGATGACGACGAAGCAGTTGCTATGCTTGAAGAATCTCCATCTGGTATGTATACACTTGCTATTGTACTCTAAACATTGAATTTCTTACTTTCTAGAAAAAGTCAATCGCTGTGCGATCATTGATAAGTGCTGCAGTGTGATAGACCTGAATATTGTATATAAATTTCCAGCCTAATTTATAAAATTTCTTGCTGTACTTGTCATGCATAATTTCTTTCACTAAAAGTTTCAAAAATTAAACTTAGCTAAAGAGAAAAACACTGAGGAAATGTGTTTACATTGTTCTGTAAATATATATGTCCTACCCTAGAGAAAGGGAATCAAATTAGAATACATGTAAAGTGATTTGATACAGTAATCTGCATGCATTCATGTATCTATGATGTACTAGAGCCGAATTTTATTGCATGAAAGACCTTCATATTCTTTTGTCCTGCATGCTTACATCCTTTGAGGTTAAATAGTTTTGAAATGGTTTTGTTCCTGTAGGAGATGAAGCAGCCCATAGCAATGATTCATCTTGGAGCATGGAGTGCTCTACTGTTGTTAGAGTTAAATCCTTGCACATAAGTTCTCCTATTTTAGCCGCAAAAAGTCCCTTTTTCTACAAGGTAAACACCTTTTGTTTTTCTCATGGGGGTGTTCAATTACTTCTTCAACTGATAAGAGATGTCTTCACTCTTCTAATCGACTGCCTTCTTATCCATTGACGTATACTGCTTACTTACATGTTTATATCAATCTCTTTTGGTGTAGTTATTCTCAAATGGCATGAAAGAATCAGAGCAGAGGCACGTGACGTTGAGAATTAATGCATCTGGTTTGGACTAATTTACTTCTCTACTTGATATTCTGTCCTCTAATAGAAAATATATGGTTTTCTTAGAAGCTATGATATTACCAATGTTACCATCCTATTCACTTTCATTGGTAGAAGAGTCTCTGATCTTTTGTCTAGGGAAGGATGTAACTATAATTTTGGCTAGGCATGGTTGCTTGTAGTGGCTCATGAACTCTTTTTTTTATTGTGAAACAGAGGAAGCGGCTTTGATGGATCTCATGAGTTTTATGTACAATCACACCCTGGATGCAAGCACAGCTCCAGCACTATTGGATGTGCTGATGGCTGCAGACAAGTTTGAGGTCGCTTCTTGTATGAGATATTGTAGCAAGTTGTTACGTCAGATGCCCATGACACCAGAATCTGCCCTTCTATATCTTGAGCTTCCTTCAAGTGTTTTAATGGGGGAAGCAGTTCAGCCATTGACAGATGCAGCAAAACAGTATCTTGCTGACCGTTACAGGGATGTTACTAAGTAAGTAGTCTCTCCTTTGAATGGACTTTTGCTTGAATATGAACATTTTATTTGCTTTGTTTTAATTTGCTATTGCCTAAAAGAAAGGTATCGTAGCTTTAGTTTTAGGCTCCATAGCAGATTGGACTTCTCTTAATCATGACTTGTTAATTTTAAAGGTTCCAAGAAGAGGTGATGGCCTTACCAATCTCTGGAATAGAGGCTATTCTTTGCAGTGACGATCTTCAAGTAGCATCAGAAGACGCCATTTACGACTTCCTTCTGAAGTGGGCCCGTGTACAGTACCCAAACCTAGACGAGCGTCGGGAAATCCTCGGGTCACGCCTAGCCCGCTTCATACGTTTCCCGTACATGTCTTGCAGAAAGCTGAGAAAGGTTCTAAGTTGCCCTGATTTTGACCACGAAGTATCATCCAAACTCGTCCTAGAAGCCCTCTTCTTCAAAGCCGAAGCTCCCCACAGGCAACGTGTCCTTGCTGCAGACGACTCGGTAGCCACCAACCGACGTTTCCTAGAACGTGCCTACAAATACCGCCCCGTTAAAGTAGTGGAGTTCGAACTCCCCCGCCCTCAATGCGTAGTTTACCTAGACTTGAAAAAAGAAGAGTGCGCCAACCTTTTCCCATCAGGTCGAGTTTATTCTCAGGCGTTCCATTTGGGAGGACAAGGGTTTTTCCTCTCAGCACACTGTAACATGGACCAGCAAAGCTCATTTCATTGCTTCGGTTTGTTTCTCGGAATGCAAGAAAAAGGGTCGGTTACGTTTGCAGTAGACTACGAGTTTGCAGCTAGGATGAAGCCTTCGGAAGAGTACAATAGCAAGTACAAGGGTAACTATACTTTTACTGGCGGGAAGGCGGTAGGGTACAGGAATCTGTTTGCTATTCCTTGGACGAACTTTATGGCTGATGAGAGTCCGTATTTCATCAATGGGATCTTGCATCTCCGGGCAGAGCTTACCATCAGGCACTAACTTTGTAACTAACTCTTCTCCCCAAAAGGCTTGACAAGATCTGCAAAAGTCTTTAGAACAGGCTCTGTGACTAACAAGAATGATTGTAATTTTCAAAGGTTGTATTTTAATTGGGTGCTGGCTGCTGGAAGAAACCAATCTCTTGTTGTTTCTATGAATGTGAATGTGCATTAACTGTGCTGTCACTTTGCAAGTGTACAATTGATCTTCTGCACATGCCATTTTTCTTCATGAGTGGACAAATTTTACACAATCCAAATGGACAAATATGGTGAAAAGGTTTCCTGAGTTTTGTTATAAATATTTATTTAGGGTTCACTCTTAATTTGACCTTATCAAATCTAGCAAATCTGTGATAATATAGTTCATCAATCGTATAAATCTATCTTCTTTTCCCACTTTGCCAATTTGGAAAGTCCAGCCTCTCTTTTTGATATACTAAGGGCATAAGCGTCTTTTCCATTGAAAAGATTATTATTTATTTAATTATTACCCAAGCAAAATCTTTGAACAGGATTGAGGAGGAGAGAGAAGCTCCCGGAGGCCGTCGAAGCAACCGATAGAAATTAGGGTTGAGCTTCTCGCCGCCTCCTCTTCAACCACCGCTGCTACCGGAGAGACAGACAGAATGCCGAAGAACAAGGGAAAGGGAGGGAAGAATAGGAAGAGGGGAAAGAACGAGGCCGACGACGAGAAGAGAGAGCTCGTCTTCAAGGAGGACGGCCAGGAGTATGCTCAGGTCCTTCGCATGCTCGGAAACGGCCGTTGCGAGGCCATGTGCATCGACAACATGAAACGTTTATGCCACATCCGTGGCAAGATGCACAAGAAGGTCTGGATCGCCGCTGGCGATATTATCCTCGTCGGCCTTCGCGATTATCAGGTTTGCAACTTTAATTAGCCCTCTCTCTTCAAACTTGCCATCTTTGATTTGAACCGGCCTATTTTGGTTTCTCAATGGAGATAAGGTTTTATGTGCTCGAGATTCTATTGGACAATTTGCCTGATTGAAACGAATTGTTCATCTGATAGACATGAATTGTAGATTGAGAATAGAATGCTTTCCCGTGTTCTTGTAGGGTTTTGATTTAGGATTTCAGGGAGCGATTATTTGTGTTGGTGGAATATTTGGTTATTTTGCCCTCTTCTGTGTGCTTTAAGAAGTTATCGTTAATTCTCCTATTAGGAGTCCCAGCTTATAATAGCTTATGATTATGATGTGTATTATCTGTTTTTCTTTCTGGTGGTCGTGTATCTGATAACTCTGTACTCTAAATCTAGTTAGAGGCTACAAAGAGATTGATTTGGGCAATAATAATGCACATTGCACAAGTCAAGCTTGTTACTTTTATTTCCATGTCAAAATTGTGTTTAAACTTTAAAGCCATAATCTTATATTTGGGTTTCAGTTCTTGAATGAAGTAATCTGTCTTTGAATGTACAAGCCTTTTGCTGAACTTGAATAATCATTTTTGTATTCATATATGATCTAATGCTTTTATCAGAACTTGCCTAAGAGATTATTGATTTGGGTTGAGTTGAATGATCATGTACAGCTGACTGAGTATACCACTTTTGTCTAGTTGTATAGCCATAACATGTATAATAGAGCAAAACACTGTCTACTCTACTAAATTTAGTTGACATGTTTTGAATTTAACAAACCTTTTATGGTTTATAAGAAGACCGAATAAATGATGGATTTCTAATGTGTGTCCATGGACACATTAGAAAAACCTTTTACTTGGTATATAATTCATGTGATCCACCTGTCTAAATGGAGCTATATACTTTATTTGATTTTGAATTCAAACATGTATCATGTTTTCGTGCAGGATGACAAAGCGGATGTAATCCTGAAATACATGCCTGATGAAGCTAGACTGCTGAAGGCATATGGTGAGCTGCCAGATAACATTCGTCTTAACGAGGGTATTGCTACACTTGATGAAGAGGATGATGGTGCTGCTGATGATTACATTGAGTTTGAGGACGAAGACATTGATAAAATATGAACACACACTAAGGCTTGGCTTGACTTGGTTTGCAACATGTTTTTTCGTTAACGATATTGTATTAAATCAACTCTTTTGAGTTTTGATGGTTTGATAACATATTGTTTTCTTTTTTTTTGTTGATGATGAGCTATGTATCTGTTGCTTTGTCTTAACTCTTGATTCTGATATGTGCTCACCCGGAATTTAGGTCACATAAACAAAGACAACGTTTGCTTGTTTTTATAAAGATAATGTAGAGATTGGAAATTAAATTTTGAAAGTCTTAATATCAGGCGCGTTTATAAGAAAGAACAATTATTTAGTGTGGTGTTGCATAAATTTCACATACAAAATAGCAACCTGTTACATTAGTGTCATCCAAACCTTGCTAGAGCCCATAAAATCCACGAGCAACCCTTGTTGCTGTGGTTTTCTGAATCAATCTTCCACCTGCTCATTCCAAAATATGAAAGTAAAAGATTTGATTTCAATTGCATATTCCATTTTGCATTCAAAATCAGTCATCTTATCTTCATCTCCCACTTACAAACCAACCACGAGATTCTTATTCGTGGTTGCGTTTTCTCTTCATCTTTCAAGGTCGGTCAGGTGATTGCGTGACCATTTAGCTGCCAATCTAGAATTCAATTTCACATATAAACTTCATTTTACAAGAAATTGCATCAACATGTTTAGCCCTTTAAGGAAAAAAGTTTCAACAAGCTCTATCATCTTCATTTGTCTTTATACAAAAACCTCGAATTCATGCAAAATCTTTCAAAACTTATCTCCCAAAAACAAATCTGTTTTCCCATGCTAAATATTGAGAATTAGGGTTAATAGGGTCATTATAAAATCCCCTGTAAATAAACAACATGTGTAACATAATTTTTTTACAAAAAAGTTAACAATTTTTCTATGATGTGCATGCTATATAAAAAAAAAGTAAAAAAGAAAATAAAAACTTAGGACGTATATATTCCTCTTACTATCGGGTACAAGAGTCTTTTCGCTCGAATAATCCCAAATCCTCCTCAAAAGCAACGGCGCAACACAGGAAGGTATCAAGGTCAGAGGTTGGGGAAAGAGGGAAATTTATAAACCGAGCTTATCTTTGGCGCGACTCCCAGATATCGATTCGATCGAGATAAAATTAGGTTTCAGTCCTCTGCAGACACCATCGTTGTCGCCACCGGAATCCAGAAGAAGGAAATATGCCGAAGAACAAGGGAAAGGGAGGAAAGAATAGGAAGAGGGGGAAGAACGAGGCCGATGATGAGAAGAGAGAGCTCGTCTTCAAGGAGGACGGCCAGGAGTACGCTCAGGTCCTTCGTATGCTCGGAAACGGCCGTTGCGAGGCCATGTGCATCGACAACGTCAAGCGTCTCTGTCATATCCGCGGCAAGATGCACAAGAAGGTCTGGATCGCCGCCGGCGATATTATCTTGGTTGGTCTTCGCGATTATCAGGTACGAAGCGGTCGATTGTATATATTGTTTGATAAAAGTTCTCTTCTTTTTTTTTTTTCTCGATTGACTTGCAGAGATTCGATTTGATCGAGTAATTTTCAATTTTGCAATAAAATATAGTTGATGCTTTATTGGATTGTTTGTGCGATTGACAGCTGATTATTGATCGATAAGTCTATGTTCCTGATTCTGCCTGGAGTCTAAATTTTGATTTCCGATGATTGTGGGAGGGTTTGTGTTGATGCTGGTTAAATTGCATCTTTGGTAGATCTATTCTGTTTAATTCGGCTAATGGGGAAATTGATTATGTATCTTCTTCTCATAGTTTTTCAGTGAATATTGGAAGTTGAGTTTTGATATTCATCAGGCTTGATGCTTTATATTTGATAACCCCTTCCTAGATTGACTCTCTGGAACTTAGGCACATGTATGAAAAGGGATGTCATAATAATATTTATCCCTTTAGTTTACAGCATGATCATAGGGTTATCAATTATGATCTAAGCATGGATTTTACTTGCTCAAAAAAAAAAAAGCATGGATTTTACAGCAGAGATCATGTTCTAGTTGAAGTTTATACTGCCTTCAATTAGGTTAAACTTTTCTTCTTGAAGGTTTTATTCCCATCTTGAAGCCGTTTGTTGAATTGATAATTTGATATGTTCTGCTTTGTAATTAGCAAGCATGTGAGGTCTGACAGTCCATAATATAAAGATCACCCCTATCTAACTATTGGTTAAACTTGCCCAAAAAGATTGAATTGGGTCAATATGAGTAATTTGGCCCATGATTGAAAAGTCAGTATGGTGTACTTGGTTAAGGGCTCTACTGATATATGTGATCCATCTTTCTAAATTGAGGTGTATTTTGCTTACACAGAAGTCAATTGATCCTATTTTTTTCCTCACAGGATGATAAGTCAGATGTAATCCTCAAGTACATGCCTGACGAAGCTAGACTGCTGAAGGCTTATGGTGAGCTGCCAGATAACATTCGTCTGAACGAGGGTATTGCTTCCCTCGATGAAGAGGATGAAGGAGGTGCAGATGACTACATTGAGTTTGAGGATGAAGACATTGATAAGATATGATCACTCCAAGATGCTATAAATGTCTGTCTCTCTACTCAATTTCTTTTACTGTATTTTGAACAAAGAAAAATGGACGCCCGTGTGTAATATCTATAGCATGCTTGGTGCACTGACAAGTTTGATGATTGGATAATAAACATGTTTTCATCTAGTAAATGGGCATTGCATGTCTTGATTGGCGTTAAATATGGTGTAAGTAGCATGTCGTTTTTTGTCCAAGTCTTATTAGCCTAGCCTTTAATAAGATGTCATCATGTTCCTTTGAGGTTACAGTTAGAATCGCCCTAATTGGCCCGTTGTAGAAGCTTCTATGCATTTTTGGGCAGATTAAACCGACTTGAAGAACACACAGTACAAGAAGAATAGCATATTGACATCATATAATGACTACCAAATGGAGTAGTGAGATAGTAGAGTACAACTCAAACCCCAGATTATTATTCTAATCTTCACCTAAAAAATAAATCCTCTAGCCTATCATTTCTTCTCCAAACTTCAACTAAGGTTAATAGCTAGGTGGTGTCGGTGTGGTAGGGGCGCCGTCACAGACATGCTTGAGTTTGCCATGGAAGAAGTGGCTCTTGTAGAAGGGAACGTAGGTGCAAGAATCTTCCAATCCGGTCATGTAAGTACAGCATTTTCCGGCGTCATACTTGTGGCGGAAGCACGATTTGAAGCCGCTGTCGCGCACTGCCTTCAAGCACTTCTTCACTTCTACATCTGTGGGGGGAGTGGATGCCGAGTCACTGACGGAGTCGTTGACCGATCCACCAACTGGTGAGAAAGGAAAGAAGGGCCACGCGGTGGTCGACACCGCCAGCAAAGCGGTGATGGCAGCGGTGAAGAGGAGGGTGGAGGGCTTCATGGTGTTTTGATGTTGAGGAAGACTATAAGGTTTTAGGAGTGGAGGTGTGATGGCTTGTATGGTCTTTGAGGATGTTTATAGAGTTTGGGTGGCTTTGAATATTGCTAGGAAATTGGTTTAGATTTATTAGTCAGTTTGATTTGAATTTAGTGTGAGATACTAAAACTAATCTCTAACGGATCCAGGTAGAGCAAATTGAAGAGAAGTCTGTTGTGGTCTCGTGATTTTTGTTAATCTTGAGAGATCTCTTATTTTTGTAAATTATCAGGTGTCCTGGATTTATTTATTTTGAAAATAATCAGGTGTATCCTGGATTGTAATTTTTGTAAACCCTTTATTTAATGAAATTTTTTAAGATTTTCAAAAAAAAAATTAAATAATTCAAAGCCTTACGTAAGTTCTGATAAAAATAAAGCACTTCAATTTTTTAAAGGTAAAATACGTTTTTATTAAGAAATATCCAATTCAGCTCAATTTGTAATACTTTACGGAATGGTTGATACAAATTCCTGTTCATAATCTGGCTCGGACATAAACAAGCAATAAAATGAGCAATCATATTTACTACATGACTAATGAACTTGAAGCTGATTGATATCGTTATAAACCTCAGATCTTGGAATCCTATGATTGTATTTGTATGCACTTTGTAGCAAGCAACTCATAGTCAAACTCGCTATTTCGAATAAATGTCTCAATGTGGGGGCTTTATTTTTGCACCATTAGAACTGTTTCTCTAAATTCGAGTACATTTTTAAACATGCATACAGAACTTATGATGAGAAACCTTGTTCATAAAGTTGAGCACAACCCAGAAAGCTTGTTCATAAGCAACTTCTGTTGAAAAAACACAACAAATCCATCACATGCCTCAATTCTTACTGCCCTATCACAAAAAAAGTTCAAAAAAACCCTTGCAAACCATTCTCCGGCCTTCGTGGGGTTGCAAGCCAAGATGTTTACTCCATGGGTTTCTTGGTCAAACTAAAGAATATGGAATCTGATCTTCTGCTAATGGATGTATCACCTGCACAAGGGATCGAGAAAAGTTACAGCATAGCCCTAATTCTGAGAATTGGCTCAACTGGGTCATTCAGAAGTTGGTGACATGAGAAACTTGGGTTAGTAATCCCATTTCTTGAAGAGCAAAGCCATGTAAATAGGTGATTGACCGTGAGTATTATCTCTTAAGTGATTTTACTTCTATAGGCATTAGCTCTAGGTGATTTTACTTCTATAGGCATGCAAAATTTGTACTCATATATTGCAGTATTTGGTTTCTGCAGTGTAAACAAGAAACTATATCAATGCACCCAAAAAATGAATGCATCATTGGTTCTACACATCTTGAATTGAAAGCAAGATGTTCTTTAACCTCATCAATTCCGTAAATTAGGGTCTAGCATATTGTACTGCTCCATGAAGGAAAGACCTAGTTTTCTAGCCTATCACCACAACCAAAAGGAAAAAGCAAAATCATATGCACCAATACATGGAATATAACAAAGGAAAAATTCCCATGTGCATTATGTGCGTATAACACCAGGAAAATAAAACACCAGTACATAGAAACTTCTCGGCAAGCAGGAATTTCAGGTCAGAACCACTTCAGAAACCAGTTTCATGAGGTTAACTGAAAACCAACCTGTGTGGGAGAAATCGAGCTTTTCAAGAAATATATGATGGGAACTAAAGGACTCGATACTTCCATTATGAACCAAAACAACCGGGACGAAGCAAATAAAGTATGCACTGTAACTTCAAATGCTTTAAAACAGAAGAATTGGCTTTTTGGGAATTGCTTGCATTAGTCACTCAGACCTATAACAACAAGCTAGGGCTTCAGATTCTGTTTTGAGATTGCTCAGAACCATCAAAATTCAAAAGCTACAGCAAATACTTAACTAGAAGTGTCAAATCACACGCTAATAAGTGCTCACACGAAGGACATTTTTTATTTCAATCAGATCATGAGCAAGCAACAAGTATGTTTTACAACTGAATCTAAACATCATATTCTCTCTTCGAATGAGTATGTTCTAGATTCATAGAAGACTCCAATTTGAAAGTTCAGAAGCTTTAATTTGACAAAAGAAGAACACTTTCCAGTTCCTACTATCTCACACCCTCAATTTTTTGAACTGGGCATATCACAATTGGATATACACAGCATATTCACCCCAAGACTGTCCAGAGACTTATGATTACAAATCAAACACTCACTAGCATAAGTTCAATCACCAGTCATTATACATAAGAGCACAAGCTCAAGTTCAAAAGCTTCAACATAATGTTCAAAAAAGAAGGCCCAAATAAAGCTAATCAAAGTAAATGAAGAGCACATGTAATCTATCAAGTGAGCATCCTAGAATTGGAGATAAAGAGAGAGGTCAAAATTACAATCAAATGCAACATCAATACCTCGAAATCATCTGAGTTTCGCCTTCCCAGAAGTCTTCTTGGCCGCCTCCATGACCTTCTCAAGATATCCTTCAATCGGCGGCGTCAGCGTCGCCATGAACCGATTCGCAGGGAACTTGGCGAGATCGGGGACCAGCGCGGCCGCCTTCAGATTCTCTGGCAAAGCCTCGATGGCCTCCTTCTTCATCCTGAGAAGCGTTGTCTCCGCCTTCTGCCTCGCCCGGTGCTTCCTCATCAAAACCCTACTGTACTCCTTCGCCAGCCTCCGGCCATCCTCCACCGTCAGATCATACTTCGGGATCTGATCGGCGTCGACGAGACCTAAGGATATCAAATCCAGCCCCTTCGTCCCCAAAATCAACGGTTTTTCCAACCCCGTCCCCTCCTTCGCCTGCTTCTTCAGGATATCCATCTCCCTCTGCCTCTCTTTGCTCACCAGTCCAAGCTTCTCCCTCATCGCCTCGCGCGCTTTCATCTTCGGCTTCAGAAACCTAATCGGCGTGGGAGCGTTGAGGCATTTATCGGCCATGTCCTCCAGCTCCGCCGCCAGCGAGCCCTTCCGGGGACCTTCTGCACCGGCAGATGCGTTGGCTCCTTTCTTAATAGTGATCTTCGACCGCTTCAACACCTGAGCCTTGATTTTGGCCTTCCCCTTGGCCGTCCCGCTCACGGAGCATCGCTGGAGGAGCTGGTGACTTAGGGTTTCGACAGCGGTGGTGGTTCTACCACCTAATTGTTTCAATTGCCTGATGGTAAGCGCTACTCGGAACATGGATTCAACTGAGCTCGACGGGGGCTTCTTGTTAATGGCGGAAAATCCGAACAAATCACTACGGTGAGTCGGGAAAGACTTGTAGGAATCAGGAATGGAAGATGTTGCTAAAACCAGTGAAAAACCCCAGCACTCGAACAGTTAGGTGGGCCTGGGCCGGTTCGAGTTTTAGGATCCGGCCCAACTACTATTCTCATTTTTTTTACATATAAGATATGCAGCATTTGTCATTTTAATTTGCAGCTTTTAAATTGAAAAAATTGCTTAAAATACCTTAACATTTTAGGATCAAGATAATTAACCTAAGGTTTTAAAATTACATTTAATAACTTAGTCTTTTTAAATGATTGCGATTTTTAGCCTTTATGGGGCACAATATCTCATTAAAATTAATGACATGACAAATAATCAATCCTATGTGCTATTATGACTAGACAATTTTGTATTTGAGTTAAGTAAAAATACAATTTAAAAAAATTTATGTTTAAAATACATTAAATTTTAAAAAAACAACCACTCTTGAATTTACGTTCTTCTTCTTCCATAGAGAAACCATCTTCTTCGACCTTCTCTTCTCCTTCTTCGTGACTATCTTTTCTTCTCCTTTTTTTTATCTACTACTCTCTTCTTATTCTTCTTCTTTTTTGAATGAAGGGGTAATTTCATTCTGTGGTCAAAAGTTACGTACAACTTAATCTAGGCATATCAAGATATTACATGGAATTTTCAAGGCTAATCCTGATCAGCCATATTCTAGTTTCTCTGTCTCGCTTCTTCCATCTCGCCTTAATGGCATTCCTCAAGTGGTTAACTATAACTCTAGCACATTCCTCTATGTTGCAATCCTCATTTTGTGAATTTTTAAGGAGAGGAATTGAAAGACGAGGGCTTTAAATTCCTATGCAAAAGAGAAGAAGAAGAAGAAGAAGAAGGATTATAATTTGACTAAATCGATCCAATCAAAGCTTGATTTCACTCTTAGGGTATTGTATCGAAAAACTAAGATACTTGTTTTTATCTTCTCTTGTCGATTTTTGATTATCTAGAAACATAGAAATTATGGCCTTATTTGGAATTCCAATTAAGTTGAGTTGTGGCCAAATGAAAGTGACTTGAGTTCATTGTGATTGTCCGAATGAGTTTATGATGAGTACCAATCTTCCTATATTTTGAGCGAGAAGTACAAATGATGCTCTATTGTGAAGCACGTGGAGGGTTTGTTTAGCTTTGATTGGAAAATGGCAAGAAATTTGAAAGTATATATATATTGGTGGGATTGTTACAATTGTGGGGACGAGACTGCTTGGAAACGTGAGGTTTTTTTTCCAAGGCATAGACATGTGGGAATGATTCAACTGCTTCAAGACGACATTGCACAATCCGTTGGGCCAATTCTTGATGCCATTTTTTATTGTTGGAAAAGAAAACTAATAGATGTTGAATCTGTATCAAGTGAAAGCCCATGAGCAACTAATCATGCTACATAGTTGAGAAAAGTTGCAATTGAGTTGACCTTAAATATGATGACACCAATCACCTTGTGCAAATTTGATAGCTCCAATTCAATGTGAAGGGTCTAGGGACGAGCATAGAAGAAGAGGTAGAAGTAATTGAAGGGTTTTTAATTATTTCTATGACAAGCCTTTGTATTTCAAAGAAGAAGAATCTAAAGAGTTTCTTTTTCCAAGAGTATACAAAGAAGAAGAACCACATAAGGGCTGATTTTATTTTCAATGCATTTTCCTTTTAATTTCTTAATTGTATTTTTATTTTAAATTAAATACAAAATTGCCTAATCACATAACACATAGGATTGATTATTTGCCATGTCATCAATATTAATGAAACCCTTTCCACATGGAAGATAGAGACTAGAAATCACAATTACTTAAAAAATTTGGGCTATTATATGCAAGTTTAAAATATTAGGCTAATTACCGCAATGATCCTAAAAGGTTAGACTATTTTAAGCAATTTTTCCTTTTTAAATTAGTAAAAATTATAAAATTGGTCCATTTTTTCTCTTCCGATCTCCCTCTCTCTTCATCTTCTCTTTTTCACACATAAATTACTCTTCGAAACTCACCATAACTCTAACTCTACAACTTGTCAATTCAATAATCTAACAATTTAAAGTAAATTTAGAACTTATAATTTATGATTTTGGTTGACATTAGATTTGTAATAACTGCGGTTTTTAAGGATATTTTTGAATTTTCTCGGATATCGTTTTAATGCTTAATCCAATATTTTTATTGGAGATTAAATCCTAGAAAGTTGTTGGTGATGTCCTAAAATCACAAAGAAATGATTTTATGGATCGGTGTGAGTTCTAGGATTTTTCAGTGGAAAAAGAATATTTATTGGATAAGCCGTCTTTTTAATTATGTACCAGAAAGGATTGAAAATATGAAACGGAAGCCTTAAAAATTAAGGGTAGCAAGATAAAATCATGAAAAATTGATTTTATTGGTCTACATAATTTACGGGACGTTTTTCGTTTAGTGAGTTTTTCCACCCGAGATACATAATTTTACCGCTTTAACAAGAGTCCCGTTCCGAGACGGGTTTTGTTTTAAACCGCCTCTCAATTTGCGTAGTAAGGAAGAATCAAATGAGATAAGATAGGGGTGGGGCCCGTACTTCTCCACAACATATCTTCATCTGCCCCGTCATAGTCTTCTTTCATTTTTTTGAGAAGCAAACAGAGGTTGGGCGAGAGAGGAGGTCAACGACGGACTCGGGAGCAGTTCTTCACCGCCGGCTGTCTTCTTCTCAGTTGTCCACCATCCCCTACCCACCTCATCTCTTCTTCCTCTTTATGTATATGGGCTTGTTGCTGCTGCACAGAGAAGCCAAGCCATAGAGGAATCAGGCCAGAACGACAGACTTCGGGAGAAGAGAATTCAGCGCCGGTGACTCCTCTGCCTCGCCTCTGGTTCGGTTAGCAGCCGCCGGCCACCTTTCCTCCACCACCTTCATCTCCTTACTCTGTATGTCCTTGTGTGTGGTTGCTGCTGTGAGAAGGAAGCCGAACCAGTGAGAGGACGGAACGACGTCGGACTCGGGAAGATTGAATTCGAACCATCACCGCCGGTCTTCTTTACCTCGCCCAAAGTGACGCCGTCGACGATCGCCAAGCCCTCCGACCACCACCCACCGCAAGGCCTACTGTCGGGCAACGCCCAGCCACCCTCGGGCTCGGGGATCGAGCCATGATCGAGCCAAACGAGCCATGGGTTCGAGTGAAGGTATATACGATCGAAATTAATTAGCGGTTTGATTGCGGAGCCACCGTAAGGGCCTTTCGGTGCCGCTTTGCTAATTAAATTTATGGTTTTTATAATCTTGACGTTAATACGGTTCTACAGGTTCGAACCGCTCGTGAAACGGACGTCCGGATCTTCCGTTATAGCGAAAACAAGTTTTGGATACCGATTGTCAGGTAAAGGACTTCGGATAATTACTTGGGATTCGTCGTTAATCCGTTTGAGCTGAAATTTGGTAATCTCTTAGAATTGTTGCTGATGAACAATTTTTATTTAGAAAATTGTTTCAAAAGGGAAGCGGATAATTAGTTATAATTCCGCCAAGATGGCTCCTTGAAGCATGATAACTAAGGATTTATTATATATCGATATTCGGAAATTAAATCGTTTATCGATTAGAAAGTTGTAGGTGTTGAGAATAAAACTAAGAGATGTTTTTGTGAGCTCGTTGCTGAGAAATCCTTTGGTTATATTTGTCAGAAGGATGATACAGATTACTGTTGGAATTGCTAAGGACGTCGAGCACGCCTTATAAGGCAAGTGGACGATTCTCTCTTGCGTTATTGTTATTAAATGAGGAATTGGATCCCATTTAATATTTGCGTTGGGAACAACTTGTATGATTAATAAAATATGATAGGTTGTTATATTTGTTAGAAATAATGACCATGTTGTTTATTCAGTTTTGCGGTAGAACTGGATTTAGGTCCGTTGTGAGTGACCTTGTATGCTGTCTCACGCTGAGACTTTGTTGTGATTAAAATAGTTCAGGGAGTGGTTCTATACCCTCTCTTTAAAACAATATTACATTAGGAGGGGCCTAATCCTAATGGTGAGTCATGACTCTTTTCCCCTACTCTTCGTGTGAGAGGGTTGATAGGCACTCTAGCTAAGTGCAGGTTCAGCACGGTGTAGTGTAGACGACATGGTAATAGGCCTCTGTGATCTCTACCTCACCATATGCAAATGAAAGATCAAGAATAGCTTAAGTCTTATGATCTTGGTGTTGAGGTGATTATGGATGAAACAGGCCCTCTAATCTCTACAACATCGGGACTCGTGCTATTCGGGTTGTTCAAGGATGAAATAAGCCCTCTGACCTCGGTAGCATTGTGTTCCTTCGGCAGTAGTTCGGGCCGATTAAAAGCCACCAACTTGTTGTGAAAAGTTTCGAAAGTAATATAAGATAAGTGCGTTAGGCACATTAATATACCTGAATGGTTCGTCCAGTCGGAAAGCCATTCTTGCGCCCGGTTATGAATGATTCTTAATCAAACTTTGATTAAGTAAATCTGATTAGTCGACGAAGGCTTTTCAAAATGAAATGTGATTAATATGAGTTCCCAACAATTGTTTATGCTTCTTAAAGAAACCACAAGCGTTGGTGTTCTCTCTCATGGATTATGCAAGTCTCCTTCTTATTCTTTATAAGACTGCTAACTGTTGGATCATAATCCGAGTCTATTCGGATTTTGAATACGAATATGTTTAGTTACAACCATAAGAACCAAGTTAGATTCTCCGCTTGCTAGTCTATCATTAGACTAACCCGTCCATTTTCTTTTCTTTTATATGGTTGGCTGGTGTCCACCGTTGTATACGATACATCAGGTTCTTCTTGGAAGTTGGTTCAAGAGGCGGATTCAGATGTTTGAAGCTCCAGAAGTTGAAGAAAGGTTTCCAATGGCTATACTTGAGTGAAGATCATGGTTAAACTACTTCAAAGCGAAGCTGAGTTTCAGAAGTAAGAAATCAAGGAAGACTTGATGAAGATTTTGTTTAAATAGAAGGTTGTGCTATTTATTTAATCTTTTTGGATTAAGGTTTGTATAAGACCAATTGTATTTATTCCGCTGTAATGTTTGTTTTAGTTTGTTCAGTCAGTTTAAAGCCTTGGGTAGCTTCGGTTTAGTCTTAATCGAGGTTACTGGCGGCAATACCTCCAGGGTAGGAAGGGGGTGTTACAAGATTGGGCAATGGATTAGGATTTTAAATTTAGGGTTTTGTTTTTATGAGTCCTAGAATTGGAGTTTTGATGTCAAAATTTAGGGTTGTGCTTGTTCTTGCATCCGAATTTAAGGTTTACAAACAAATAAGTAAGTATTTGTTTTAATGCACATATGAGGAGTTTGTCTCTTTCAATAATTGTCATATCTCTCAAATTTTCCCAAACTAAAAATTTCTACATCAAAAGGATGCAAATAAGCCAAGACATGAGCCTTCTTTTTATATTTTGATGATGTTGGATTGTGTCAAATCCCACAATTCTATCTAATCCAATGCTTGAGAAGTAGCCAATTAACCACGTTGCATCCCGGAAAAGTGCAGAGCTTCAACCTTCCACATGATGATGATGATTCCAGAACACCAAGGTCTCTTTTTTCACTTTTAAAAATTTAGGCGTTGCATACTAATTTTACTAGTGTTGCATGTATAACATGTCCCTTTTTATTCTCAATTATCAAATGACCCCTCGTATGCAATTCTAGAAAATATGTGTTCATGATACCAAAAACATCAATTAAGAGGAAAATACGTTCAATCCTATTGCATGTGCTATTGAAAAGAAAGCCAGATGGCCTAGCTAGGTGAAACTTTAATGCCCTAAAATTATTATATACAAAGGCTTAAAACACAAACAGGGTTGCCATTGTCATCATTTTCAAAGGAAAAGCACATAAGGTTGACAATGTCATCATTTTTGTTGCTTTTTGCTTCAACTAAACCAGATGTCTTTTGTTTTTAAGCCCATCAAAAACTATTTTTTCAAATTGCGAAAGGGAATAAGTTGGTATATAGCGATGAAGAACTTATGTAAAGACATCCAACAAATGAATCATCAAGTGCAACATGCAAGAATGGTTGAATAGATGGAGGGGAAGGTGCAAGATAGTAAATAAATGACGAAAATAGAATTCTAATCTTCTAAATATGTTTGATGAGGACAAATACTTGAATTACAATTTGTTATCTTGACCTTTGTACCTTTTCAGGCTAGTTATTTACAACATGCATGTTTGATAATCTAATATGATCCATCATTCTAAGATTAGTGCTCTACTTTTCAAGTCATAGCCTAGTTCAAACATAAAGATGATTGTTTGATGATCTAATATGATCTTTGATTCCTTGTGTGTGGGATATTTTTTCAATTTATCTCATTTTTTCATATTCAACACAAGTTTAGATAGTAGTGCAAAACACCAAACCTAAACTTGTAATGAAATAAAATAATGCAAATACAATACACAAATGCTAATAAATGATAGTGCAAAGGACAAATACATAGAGTAGTGCAAATACATAATTGGTATAAAGTAAAGGAGACTAAATAGTGTAAAAGACAAACATATATGGTAATGCTAATACAAAATATGTGTGGAACTAAAATATAAATGTGAAGGTACTCTTTATCAGAGCCAGGTTTCAATCCTGGGACCTGTGGGTTATGGGCCCACCACACTTCCGCTGCGCCACTCTGATTGTTTTACTATAAACTAAACACATGAACTATATTCTATTATTTCAACAACATTAACATGACTACCAAGTAAATGGGGTAGACAAACCGGATACAATTTTATGAGTTGGCCCATATTCACATAACTACCTACACCTTTCAAGAAATTCCAAGCCATATACGAGGAAGTTTTGTATGACTCTAAGAGTCATTGGATGCCACGAGACCGACATCTCTTCCCAATTATGTCACTTCGCCAATATGCTTTTGAAAACGGTGATTGATATTCCATTCTTCCATTAGAGAACTTAGAGTAGGGGTAGAAATGGGTCGTAAGTCTCGAATGATGGGTAGGTAACCTTCCCGTCATCCAACATTAGAGAAATTGGAGTAGGGGGCCATTTCAGTGAAAATAAGTTGTAATTAAGTAAATCAATATTGTAAGTTTATAAAAATGAGGCTTGGTTTGGTGGACGTTGATCATCGTCAATTTTGGGAAGATATAGAGAAGCATAATTGATGATGGAAAGTGGAAGTTTATGCTTGTTTTTGAATTATGTAAGAATTAAGGATGCTTCGAGAACAAGATAAACTTATTGCATACTAACAAGTGAGAATTTGAATTTCTAAAGATGTGTCGGTTGAAAATGAGTGGACAAGGATAGCCATTTCATTAGCCACCATATTTACTTCCCATGATGAAATTTAAACTAATTAATTAAAAACATTTTAAATGAATTAGGATATTGGAGATGATCATCACGATTTACTTTAATGGAATTATTCATAATAAGGTTGTCGTATTCAATTTTTTTTTTTTTTCTAAATCCGAGTCTTTTAACACTTATAAGCTCTTAGCCCTGAGTACATATTGCCATATTTTTCTGATCTCATAAATATTGATCTCTCATTATGGTGTCAAATAACATATCTATAAGTAGCTTTTCATTTTAGCCGATCCATCAAAATTAAGTTTGACAAAATCTCATGAAGATTTAGTGTCAGTCTCTTCTTCCTAGTTCCTTATTAAAGTTTTTTTTATTATGTTGCTTAGTATATTATTCTACGTTTTTTTTATAATATCTATACGAGTCAATTGAAAAATGGTCTTATTCCTCTCATTCGAAATACAACAGTAAATGATGGAAAGGTCCGACAAATCATGTTTTGGCATGGAGCACCCCCAAATTAGCTAAGAAATTCCTTGGCCATTTATTAGTTGAGTCATTATTTTGAATAGTTTGTCTTGTTTTTATATTCTTCTTCTCAATCAATCGTTGTGGATATGAACATTTGACAAATAGACGTGGAATATCTTCATATAGATAGTCACGTAAAAACACAACTCATTAGAATCGCTACTCTTTTTTCCTATTAATTTGGTTTTAGTTGATAATCTGTTCATTTTAAATCTTCAAATAAAGTTTTTAATCCTAGGATTGGTATCGAGTTTTCATATCCATGCATTTTCACATGAAGAATGATTTACTTTGCTTAATAATAAATCTATATCTTACATAGAAAACTAACCATTGCTACTAGGTTCCTAATAAAATTGTATGTGGTTAATTTGGATCGAGGTGTCAATAAAATTTTGCACAATGTCTTGAGGCAAGACATCTTGTAGAGTTGTGGTCCTTCGTATTTTTTGATTGTTAAAGAACATATAGAATTTCAAATCCATATTTATACTTTGCGGTGTTAGTGCTTGATTAGGTATTTCTCAGACGTTTTACCTATCAAAGAAACCTTTACCAAACCCAGTAGAGCGGTAAGTAAGGGTCGATCTCACAGAGACTAATGTGTTTTACTTAGATGCTAAGTGAATGATTTTTCTAATTCTAATATGCAAAGTAAAAGTAAATATGAATGCAAATGTGATTTTATCAATAAGAAACAAGTGTGTTCAACTAGTTAAATCCATCATGACATTGCTTTGTTGATCATCGATTCTCTTAATCTATTGTGGATTATGACCCTACTAAAGATTATGACCCGAACTTCAGATTTAGTTGATAAAACTACCAGTCTAATAGCCTAGAAAACTTTCTAGATTCAATTAGACAACAACATAACGATTCAAGTTATCAATAGAAACAAGCATTGCTTAGAGCACCCAAACATCTAAGTGACTTGTGAATTTATTCCCTTCTTTAACCAACTAGTCCAATCTGTACTAAGTTGATTAGAGTTCTACTCTTGATTAAATTAACTCCAACCAGTAATTAATAAGATTCAGTTATAACTAGAAATTTTATTAGATGATAAATCTAACAAGACCCTAGTTTAGATTCAATTAAGCACATTGAATAAAATCTATTCAAGTGTGTTGAGAATCAATCAAACATCACAACTCATGCAAATTAGGACTTCAATTAACTAGTCAAACACAATGGAATTTAGCAACTCATAATTAGATCAAAGAAAAGCTTACAAATTGGTTCAAAGGAACCTGCTCCTTGAGAAAACTCTCTTAAAACAAACTCTAGCCTCCAAATTGTCTTCTAGGTTCTCTAAGAAAAGTCAAAGACAAGGTTTAAATACCCCTAAGACATCCAAAGACCAAGTTATCCCGAAATTATATTTAACACGTCAGAAATTATATCATAAAAGCCCATCTCGAAGCCCATTTCGTTGGCCCAACTTCTCCGCGTGAAAACAAGGTGTGCGGGCTCCCTCCAAAGTAGCGCAGTTGCGCAAGTTCATGTTATGCCCGCGCCATGGCCTCGGTTAAGCATTCAAGTGACACTTCATAGGCTGTTTTGACCCTCTTCGAGTTGGAATTTGGACTCGGGGTAAAAATATGAATTGTAGGTCTTTGAACTAGCTTTCCAATGCAAACAAATTCAGCTACATCAGACCACTATATCTCCCAAACCAAGCATTGGAAGATAGAGGCGTCAAAACAAGAACTCCAATGCATGACCCGAATTTAAGCGTTCTTTTCCCACAACCTCGTGGGCCTTACCTTTTCCAAACTTCACTTGCACCACTCTAAGCGTCATCTTGATCCTCTAACGCACCACCATAGTCCACTAAGCTTCGTGTCGTCCACGCTTGTTTACCTAAAGATCTGTAAAACCGATTAAAACAAGCGCAAAACTCGAATTTCCTATAAAACCTAAAAACCCGAAGAAATAGACTAAACTAAGCTAAAACCATGCAATATAAACAAAATATGCATCTTAAACACTACCTAAATGCAAGCTATCAGTGCTTTGTAAGGGAGAGGTTCATTTGTGGCCCATCTATCAGTCCAATATTTAATTCTTTTATAATCACCTACCTATTGTTTTGGGAAAAATTAACACATAAATACGTAATTTGATATAATGCGGGATCCTTAGTCAACACTCAACAATCACTCTAAACACGTTAACACATTAGTAATATCAATGCAATAAAGAAGTACGAAGGCGAAAAACATAAAAACAAGAGTGTTATATTGCAATTCGAAGATATGCAAACTCAAACAAGGATGATACAACTTGAGTAAGTGAACACAAATGAGAACCACAAATATAATTTGAGATTGACAAGGTATTTATACTAATCGGATTGATTGATCGAGAGCTTCAGAATAATTCTTTCATTTGGAATGGATCTTCTTCAGTCTCCAACTCGTCCTTTATAGACCTTTTCTAGAGAGACGTTACTCCCCATTCCTCATCATCCTGGAGATCTCGCAATCAATTTAATGGACGAGTCATTGTGTGCGTATTTCTTGCATGCAGTTAATGCTTGGCCGAATTTGGGGATCTGTGGCTTCTGCTATTCCGCTGCTGATGGCTTCGAAACGGATCTTGAAGGAGCTTAAGGATCTCCAAAAAGATCCTTCCACTTCGTGCAGCGCAGGTACTGTTTTCTTCATCTCCTTGTAATCAATATGCATCTGATTTGGTAGATCGATGAAATATATGCGTCGTTCTCGTTAATTGTGTTTTATCGGCGTGATTGGTTGTCTATTTCTGCCAAAGTTGTGTACCTTTTTTCTTTAAAAAAAGAGGAGAAGAGAAAAGTTTTGTGATTATAGATTTGTTCTTAGTAAAAATCTGGATTTTACCTAATGGCGCTCACGAACAAGTGATAAAGAAGGATATGTGGCTTTACAAAAATTCAGGTTCCTCCGTTTTTGCTTGTTTGTTTGGATGCGGTGTTATGCAATGTGGATCTAGGATTCTTGATAGAGCTGGTTGGCTAGGATTTTTGTTCGTATTTAAAATTTCGTTTACTTGGCGACAAGCTAGATAAAGTGTTCGAAGGCTGCAACTTTGTTGGGGTGTTAATTACATATGATACTAATAATTAAGGAAGCTTACTGTCATTCAGATCAAATGGCGAGTTTTGTTGGTTCAGATGTGGTTTGTTGGGTGTTGTAAGGAGTTATGTTTGACGTGCACTGGATAAGCTAACAGTTCTTTCTCTCAATTGTAAGGTTTTCTGATCTAGTCAAAGACATGTAATCTCCATATGAGTATTTTGATAAGGATGTATATCAAAGAATAAGAACTAATTGACACGGATTCAGTGTTACTAATTGTTCTACAAAAGATAATGATGCAGAATATGGTGAACATGACACATTGATTTTGTGCTTGAGGTGTAATCTTCTGTGAGGTTTACTCGTGTTGTAGGTGAATTTCTATTTAGCTTATTGTCACTGGTTCGATGGTTTAATACTTAAATAAAATTCATAATATGATCAGTGTTTTGGATGTGTATCTGATTATCTTATTTACCTGCCGATAGCATAATATGAACATATATTTGACTTCTTAAGGCTTTCTTTTTTAGAAATGTGATGCTAAGATGAATCTAAAATGTCTAGATCCGGTTCAGTCACTTACGGTAAAGGTCCATCCATCTGATTGTTTTCTATGTACTTCCCTACTTTAACAGGTCCTAAAGATATGTTTCATTGGCAAGCAACAATTATGGGTCCAACAGATAGCCCTTATGCAGGAGGAGTCTTTCTTGTGACCATTCATTTCCCTCCGGATTATCCCTTTAAGCCACCCAAGGTACGCTCTTGGCTTCTTGAGGATAAAATATCTAAAAATCATTGGTGTGTTTGAAAGAAGCTTTAGTGAGTATTTTTAGGCACCTCTTTTTTGACCATGTAGTGTGATATGAAAATGAGTGGATATTTTAGAAGCGTTACTGACCTTACATTTGTTCCTTGTTGCTTAATTATTATGTTTATATTGATATCCTTTGTAGGTTGCATTCAGAACAAATGTTTTCCACCCAAATATCAACAACAATGGTAGTATTTGCCTTGATATACTAAAGGAGCAGTGGAGCCCGGCTTTGACCATATCTAAGGTTCTAACATAAAATCCCTATTCATTATTTGATAGAATCTACTATAACATGTTGCACTTGGCTTCCTTTGTAAAGTGTAATCATATGCTATTTATATTCACTATGTGGAAGCAAAGTGCAACTCAAACATTGTACTTTTCATTACCCTTTTGATATAATCTAGTTTGTACTTAAACATTGCTTTTTAACAACACAAAGCCAACCTTTGGTTCTTTCTTCATCAAACTCTATCCCATTCTTAGATAGTTAGATGTGTTATCTATCACTTCCACTGATGGGTTATCTTAATTACCTGAGCAGGAAAGTACTATTAAACTCTCTTATCTCATCTTATTGGATAAACTTTCTGCTTTCGCTTGTCATCTGCTTCTTTTTGTTGTATTATACCACTACATGTCATGTAGGAATTATGCATAAATATTTCTACTGTCTTTTGAATTGTGTTTATAATGCTTGTACTAATCCTACATGATATTTATAACTTAACTGTATAGAGCATTTTTATGTCTAGCAGTCTGATCATCTTGTATTGTAAAAGAACTTGCCTCGACTCAAAGTTTTGAATCTCTTTTGTTTGGTAATAAAATTTTCGAGTCAATTCTGTTTTAGCTCACTGTTTGCCTGGTTTAATTGTTGTCCAAGTTATTGATTAACCACTTAAATGGACTTAACTTTGTATTTGTTTCCATCTTTAGGTGTTACTCTCCATTTGTTCTCTGTTGACGGACCCAAACCCAGACGACCCCTTAGTTCCAGAGATCGCACACATGTACAAAGTTGACAGGGCCAAGTATGAGTCTACTGCTAGAAGCTGGACTCAGAAATACGCCATGGGCTAGCCTTATATTGCTACATCTTGGCTGAGGTTTAATCCTGCAGATTGGATGTGATTGTATAAAATCAACCAAATGTAATTCAATTGATACTTCTAGAATTTAAACTTCGCATCCTCTCTCCCGAATTTGACAATTGTGTGTTTGCTATGACCATAGAAACTGAATTCAGGAGGACCCATGTTAAGATTGTTGTCGTTTGATAAATCTGCCTTGCTTGTATTTGTAACATGTTTCTATATCGGAAAAAAGTATTTGTACCTTTATCTGTCTGAATGAATGATGAATGGGATCGTGTAGCAATTCGATTACGTGAATGTAGCAATTAAGCTTGTTTGTTTCACTTTTTGCATTTTAGATGTTGTAATTTGATATAATGTTAAGTTTTTTTTTTTAGTTTTGAAATGTGCAAATATATTTATCAGAGTAATTACCCTAAATTTTATTTTAGCAATATTCATTCAACTCTTTTTACAATAAATGTCAAGTAATTAAATGCATTTTGTATTTTTTTTAATGTTTGTATCTTTTTTTTTTGGTCAAGAATGTTTGTATCCTTTTAGTAGTGTAAGATTCCATACTATCCAAAATTGATTTTTTGGTTGGACTAATACAGAACAGAACAGAACAGAACGGGTTCAATCATTGAATACACTTTTCGTTTGAATTTGGACGACTTATGGTGTTTTGAAGCTCAATTTGTCTCGATATTTCTTACTCGGTACAGCACTTGGCCAAATTTTGAATTCTACAAGAAAACCACATCGTCTATATAACGCATACACTTTTCTGTCCGATATCTGCGTGATACTTTAGTAAAACACAACTACTAATGAAACGCGCGTATGCAAGCAACTACACACATCAACTATTTACACTACCATAAAAGCGTGGGTAACTCTTGATTTGGGCCGTTAATTTCCCGTAACTCATTTGCCAAACTATCGTGGGCCTGTAAGTAGCTTACCCTTGTAGCCGTTCATTTTTTTATACTAATTTTTTAATTTACGCTCTCTGGTTCTTTGGTTCTTCCCATCTACTACCTCTGATTCTCTCTTTCTCTCTCCTGCAAATCTGCTTTATTGCCTTGTTCACGAGCAAAGAAGAACGATAACCCAGTCACAAATTCGCCTATCACCGCTTCTCTTTGTCTCATCTCTTTCTCCACCGACACCGTAATCCTTACCTCGATACCGTAACCTGCTCACTTCATTGATTTCCTGTTTCTGGGTCGTGTACCAATCAGAGGGTTTTCTTCCTTGTCCAGGTAATTTCGACCTTCCCGGCGGGTTCCAATCATGGAGGTCTACCAATTTGTGTTCCAAATTGATGGGTTTCAACTTTTTCGTTCTCAGTTGAATTTTTTTTTTCCCGGCTTCAAATCAGAGAGAGAATCGGGACACAACGACGGGCTCGGGAGTCAGAAATCGAACTCTACACCGCCGGCATATCTTCTCTGACTGGTAAAAGTCTAGAAATTCGTCTAATCAGGACACAACGACGGACTCGGGAGTGAGAATTCGAACTCTACACCGCCAGCGTATCTTCTCTGCCTGGTAAGAGTCTACAAATTCGTTTTTTATCGGTTTTAACTTGTCATTCTCAAAATTGAATTTGGTTCCCTAATGTCTTTATGTCAACCATGGTTCTCATTTCTAAATTGAGAGAGATCCAAATTTTCGCTTGCTTTGTGCCACTGGCGCCGGCGTTTCCATTTCATGATCTGCTGATTGGCCTTGCTGCTCAGTTTGCACCTTCTGTATGCATTCAAGAGTAGCCCATGGTGCTTTGTTTTCACAACTGAAAGGATATAAAGGAAGAGGAGTATCAAGTAGTTAAAAAGATTAAACAAAAAAATAGGAAAAGATATCCCTTTTATAAAGCAATTTGATTTTCCAACCAATTCGGTTTGAACTTTGAATAATCTGGCTGCCTCTTCAAAGTGGTGATTTGGACAGATAAGCATAACAACAGTATCAAGAGGGAGAGATTCATAATTACACTAAGCCAATTAATGTTTAGTTATTGCCTTTAATGACAAATTCATACAGCTGAGAGGGAGGAAATCAGGCTAAGCCATTTAATGTTTACTTATTGACTTTCATGGTAAATTCATATAGCTGAAATGAATTATTATCTGATTGCTCTTGCTGCGCCGTTTACACCTTCTCTATGCATTTCACATGCCTTGATTTGTATGCCCTTATATATGTATGTCAATTTCCTTAAATTTCCTTCCTTCTCGTTTCAATTTATGATAGTTTTCATGGTATTGTAATTTTTTTTTCTACGCTTTTCATTGTGATTATTCAACTGACCTTAGTTGGCATTCACTGATATGGATTTGGGATTTTTGAGCAAATTCTAAATTATAATCTATATGCTTTGAAACATTGTGTGCTTAATTTAAACCACTTCCATTGTATTAATTTGGTAGGAAGACTGCTGTATTAATTTGTTGCTTGTGTAGCTCGTAAATGCCAATTGATAAGAGCTGTGTTAATCGGCTAGGGTTTAGATTTGTTGCTGGTTTTTTTAGGTTGTGGCTTCTGTTCTTAGCTTTGTTGTGTTGTTTATTTCGGTTTGTGCTTGGATTCTGTGAAGTAAAAAAAACCCAAGTATGAATGCTGTTGTTCACTTGCACAGTTGCACCCCTATGCCTTAAATTACGAGCACGAACAAGATTGTTCGCTTAAATTGCCTTTTTGTCGGACCAAAATTAGTATAAAACTGCTAATTTCTATCAGGGAATAGCTCGACGACCTAGCCGCTTTCGTTCCCCAATCTTCTCTGAAACGGCCGACGAACTCCAGTTGCAGGAATTGAGAGAGATCATGAATGAGAAATCGGGCAACTCTACAGTTGTTGCAGGAGACAGAACTCCATCATTGTCCCCATTTGCATCCTTGTCTTTGCTTTCCGCCTGTGGACTAGGGTTAGCCGCTGGTTTCTGGTTTGGCCATAGCTTATACTCCGTCAATCTCATCTCAGATCCCGCAAAAACGCTTCTTTCAATATGGGTATCCTCTCCTTTATCATATCAACATGGTTTTAAATGCAATAGTAGCATTTAGTTCGCTTCATTAACAATATTTTGCCTGTATTTCATGTTTCTATCAGGTCATTGAATGCCCGATCGTGATCCTGATTTTCAGTATTATCCGTAAAAATCCTGAAAAATGCTCGGTATGGAATCAGATACAACTTAACTACGAGATCCAGATTTTCTGTTTTGTAAGATCTAATATGTCCTACTGAAGTGTTACTATGGTTTTTGCAGTACTTAAAAGCCGTTGGGCGTGGATTGTTGGGGCTTCCTATTGGTGGGTATCCATCCACCTTCTAATTGTAATCTGTCATAGAATTGTATGTCTCTATCATATCATTGTTTGCTAAATGATCATGTTCTTTTGGGTAACATTGCTGAATGGAAAGTGTGACTATTGTAGTAATAACAATTAAAGGCATTGCTAATATTTTCTAATTGGAACCCGAGTCCTTTGTATACCAACAGTTGATTCTATTGTCATGTTGATGAATGTATATAGCTAATGAACTCACTGATAGTGGAGCTTCATGATGCTAGGTTCTTTGTGATGCATAAAAACAGTAGTATATCAGTATACATTTTCTTATTGGAATCTGTGGCCTTATATGCCAAGGGCTGATTCTCTTGTCATGCTGTATGTCTGAATGAATTCACTGATCAAAGCTTCATGAGGGTAGTTTTATTTGTGAAGTTTAAACACAGTGATATATCAATATTCGAGCTTTAACAGTTCCTTCTGATCTTGAGTAGATCAAGTTGGATGAAGTCTTGCAAAAGTCTGTTGCTCAGACAAATTTAAATATACATGAAAGATTAATTGGTGGCATTCTGTTATCCTTTTTTGTAGATAAAAGTGTTATCCCTCAATTAGCTTAGTAGTTTGAAATGTCTCAAGGCTTATACTTGGCAGGTGGGCTTGGGTTTTATTTGCAAGTACTGTTTCTCCTATATGTAAAGTCTCTAAACAGACCAAAAATCTTTGGGGGATTGTGATCTTCATGAGGGTTTTATTTGCAAGTACTGTTTTGTTTTCACTAATCTCTTACCATTCACTATTTGATATGCATAACATATATATTTTCTATGTGATTATTAAAGGTGCTTATGTGATATAACTATAGGTGCATTGGTGATGGCATTTGGAGCTATTACTTTGGGGGCACCTGTTAGTACCAAGTATGTCAACTAGGTATATTCTTGTTATGATAATCATGAAACATATGACACAATTAAGGTGACTGTTAATTCAGCTCTACACTTCAGCCTTCAGTATCTACATGATTTCTGCCTGCTGAGTTTTCTGGCTTGACTACTGAATTCTCTTTAGAATTATATGAAATAAGTTGTCAATATTATTGCACATCTTTCCCTTATTTTACCTTCCACTGATGTAGTTAAAGTTGAAGGATTTGGAACTAATTATGATCCTTTTTCCCTGGATCAGGTATTTATTGGCTACATTACATTGGTCTCTTCTGATGTCATTGTTTACAGTGAGTATCTGCTTATGTGTTTCCTTCAAACTATTCTCCCTTTTTATTAATTTAAGAAAGAGGTCTCCAGCTCTTGCTGTCATATATATCTGTCCAAGTGACTAAGGCATGTACTCTCTGACAGATTACTCCTGCTGCTTGTGTACTTGGTTCATCTTGGGTTGACTGGCAGCGTATATTTGCAGCTACCAGGCAAGCTTTCATATATGACTATACTCTTGCGATTTATGCAATTGATTTTTTTTTTAATGAAGGGGATAATTCATTCATGTAAGTAACTGATTATAAAAGTTTTATCTAGGCAAGCCTAAATATTATAAGGAATTTCTAGGTCTGTCCTAGCAAACCCTTTTCTAGTCTCTAATATATTTCCTCCATCTTGCCTTTAACACTATTTCTAATGTGATTTATCTCACAATTCCAGTGCACTCCTCCACTTCACAACTCTCATGCTGGAAGATCTTTCTATTTCTTACAATCCAAACATAATACATCACTGCACTATGATAAGCAATCCACAAGTTAAACATGAAGCCTTTCGCCCTATTTTAGCCCATGCCTTCCTGCCTTCAATGGAATAATGCATTCGCCTTATTTTAGCCCATGCCAACACTTTGCTAAGCACTTCCTTGGAGAACTTGCATTTGAACCAAATGTGTTCCCAAGAGAATGTAGCCCTGTATCTTGGAACTTGTTTGAAGAACTGCCTTTCTTTTTCATGTACGCTCACCAACTTCTTGTTATCATTCATAGCTCATGAGGCCTTGGGGAAGCTTTGTGCATTATGAACTTATGATTCTTGATTCATATGAGTAAGAAATCCTAATGGAGGAACTTGATAATAATCTGAACACTTCTGATCAAATCCTTGGCTTGAAATCTGCATACCTCTACTGAACCATTGGGAAAATCTTGATAATAACCTGAACACTCCTGTGGAATTCATCTGTGCATGGAGCAAGGTTTTTTTTTTGTTGGGTCACATCTTTGAGCTGCAAATAACATTTGACATTCTCAATTTCAGGCCAATCAAATCTACTGAGTACTTGCTCTGCTGGCCAGCATATGGGGCTGTTATGGGGTCATGGTTTGCTGCATGGCCTATGCCGCTAGATTGGGAAAGGCCATGGCAGGTATTCATCTCTCTCTCTCTCTCTCTCTGGATTATGATAACTGAGTTGTCCAAAGTACTCTCAACCTGTGGATCAATATATATTATATCAGATATTAAATTAAAACTTGATAATACGATTTCGTCTGGAACATAACATTATATGGCCAACTATAAACTTCATTATCCTGTTCCGTATTTGCTGCTTGTCTTGACCAATTTTTTTTTTACCGTCCATTGCAGGAATGGCCTATTTGTGTAACATACGGGGGCATTGCCGGTTATGTCCTTGGAATGATTGTATCATTTGGGTTTGTTCTCTTTGGCAGGAGGCAGCAGCATCTCAAAGGAGAATAAAAGTTGAACTTGGGTTCCTAGTGTTTAAAAATCGATGAAAGGATTAAATAGTGCCACTTTATAGTAAAAGACCAGGAGTTAAAACTAAGGTACCGTTTGGTTTGTCTTCTACATGAACTTTTTTACACGGCTTTGTCATGGTCTACAACTAGCTTTCAAAGGTTGCTCAAGGAATCCGACTCCTAGATAGCATGCGATCTGCTTGCTGTTCGAAGTTTACATACACACCCGGATTACTATCTCCTTGATCGTTGCTAGTGTTTTCTTGATAAGTAACGATAATTGAGAAGTAAAAGTTCAGCATGTTTATAGCTAAGCCAACTCTGCTGCAAACAACCTTTGTTCACTAGCTAGTCTCTTGTTTTCCAGTCTTCTTGTAATGCATTTCATGATCCCCGAACTTTATCCAAGATGCTTTGATTTTAGATTCTTGGTGTATGCACTATGTTTTGATTCAATAATAAGAAAATTCTATCTAGTCAAAATCTTGTATTCCAATTTGGCTTGGAAACATGCACAAATGTATGTATAATTATCAATTTCAGATGTATCGCATTAACAAACTTGTCGGAGACATGTATCTCTGGTCGTTTTCATTGGATTGCTTGTGTCGTACTAGCAACATAATAACTAATAAGTGCATAGTTGTTTTAGGGGGAATAGATATGACTTTTTTTTTAACGAGGGACCCATCTTTCATCTTTGGTAATAAACTACGAGTCCGTGAACTAGCCGGCAAA
Organism: Fallopia convolvulus; assembly: GCA_964016875.1. NCBI lineage: Eukaryota > Viridiplantae > Streptophyta > Magnoliopsida > Caryophyllales > Polygonaceae > Fallopia > Fallopia convolvulus. The sequence goes on from OZ024737.1 coordinate 37,208,975, forward strand.
GCATACGAACCAGGTAAACCTGCTTGTACCGACCGACTTGACCCAGTTGTAGGAAGAATGGTAAGACTTAATTTTTCACCCAAGTATAGGGGCGGAAGCAAGAGTCAAACCTGAGACCTTTCAATATCTCTCATGCCACTTACCACTAGGTTACCACAAAACTTATGAATTTTATATCAATTTTCTCGAACCCTTTTTAAAAGTTTTTTTAAAAAAAATTTGGTGACATCTTGTAAAGTCTTTTTTGTTTTAAATAAACAGGGAAGCGGATATATTAGTATATAACAACCCGTCAACCCTCCAAATCAAAAGGAGAGGTCGAGGGAAATCTTGTAAATTCACATGATTAGTTGAATCCCCGTGATACTCAGGGATAATTTTACTAAAGATTATAAAAAATTATTATATTAATATAAGATTTTAAACACTTGTATATAATATCGTAATAACATTATGTAATTTGTAAAAAAAATCCTTAAGATTGTGCCCCATATTTTATCAACATATAGATAAAAAAATTATATGTTTGGATTTCAAATCTTGTTACAAGATAAAAAAGATATACAAAATTTATGTATATAAAAATTATACAAATTTGTTATCTATTATAGTAAACTAATACATAATCCATAGATAGAAAATTATATACATAAAAAATTATTTAAACATGTTATCTATTTAATATATATAGCAAGAATACTATAAATTGTTACAAAATTTATTAAAATATAACTTCACATTAATTTATTCAAAAATGCCACGTGGCGCAAATTTTACAACAGACTTGGGTTCTGCTTTATAATGTATTAGGGCAGATAAGTAGTTGGAAGAAAGTACGATTGTGCTATTTTAAAAAGAACTTGTTTAGTAATTTTTGAGTGAATATAGTTTTATTTATCTAGAAATATTTAAAATGTAATAGAATTACCTAAATTTTAAAAAATATTTAAAAATAAGAATTTTAGGTGAAAAAAAGACGAGGTGACTCAAAAGCAAGCAATGAAAAAGTACAAATCTCCGAAAAATAAGAAATAAGAAGAGTTTTGGATTGGGGTGAATAAAACATATAAGAATAGGCCGCAAGCAACAAGTCGACCCCATTTGGGCGTGCGAAATGGACATCAGACGTTACCTTTACTAAGATGAAGGATGTTCAGAAACTCCAGAACACTAAGCGACCTAACCCGATACAACTCGGTCCAAAGCCAAATCCAACTCCAACTCCTCGAAAAATTAATACAAAAAAAACCTCGAGCTATCTTGTAAGAAAAAATGTCAAACTTACCTCACACAATTAAAACTTGCAACACAAGTAAACACGAATTTGCTCCACAAGTAAAAACACGAATTAGTTCAACGGTTAAGACTTTGAGGTATAATCCGAGGTCACCGTTTCGAACCCCACGGACGTCAATTTGTCCATCTCATCCCATCCCATCCCATCCCTCGTTGATAATCTAGACGAGTCCAAATAATATTTATGACGACTTGGATCCTTACCCTATAAAAATAAAATACTTGCCTTGCACATAATTAAAAATCTTCAAAACATAATGGTAGTAGTTTTTTTAGAGGTTTTCCCAGCCTTGCTGCCCACGTCTTAATATACCATGAACGACCAAAAAGAAAAAAACCAAATAAACAAATAACAAGTGTTTTATTGGTAGTTTGGTACCCATTTTGAGTAGTGTAGTATTTTTACTTGTGGGACCAATTTTGAATTTTCTGAGTATTTATAATCATCTCGTTGTTCACATTTTACTAGTGCTACTTGACTTTCACTTGCTCCTCCTCTCTTTTTCCCAAAAACCACACAAAATGGTCACCACCGTCGTCCCTTCTCCTCCGCCGAGGCTCGTTCGCGTATCCTTCACCGACTTCGACGCCACCGACTCCTCCACCGACGAGGAGGATCACCCGCACAAGTATCGCCGGGTGAAGAAGCACGTCACCGAGATCAGAATCCAACGGCCCACACCAAATCACGACACGTGTCGAAAGGCGGAGGAGAGGAGATTCCGGGGCGTGAGGAGGCGGAAGTGGGGCCGGTTTGCGGCGGAGATCAGGGATCCTTCTAGAAGGACGAGGGTCTGGCTGGGGACTTTCGACACCGCCGAGGAAGCTGCCGTCGCTTACGACGACGCCGCCATCAGATTGAGGGGCCCACACGCTCTCACCAATTTCCTCCGGCCGCCTCTGAACGCTGATCCCCTGGCGGCGTGCGAATCGGACTCGCGGAGTAACAGCCAAAGTGCTCTTCACTCTCCGAAATCTGTTTTGAGTTTCCGGTCGTTGGAGGATGGTGACCGGAGACAGGTCGGGGAGGTGAAATTTCCGGTGGCGGTGGAGGTAGACGAGGGGATGTTGGACGACCCCTGGGTATTAGACGGTGACGTGTTCACCGGATTTGATTTTTTTCCCAAAGCGACGTATTTGTTTGGGTGCCGGGGCCAATCCGACGTCGTTTTTGACGACTTCGATGATTTCTGCGATGCGTTGGACGGTGAGTTTGGGATTGTGCGCTCCAATTGCGATGATTGAGGGTGGATTTAGGGGAGGCGAGATGACCTTTTTTGTGGGATTTGACTTTTGTGGGTGTGCAGATTTTGTTTATTATTATTATTATTTTGAAGTCATGTGGATTTAATGATATATTTACAGGTTATTTAGCTAGTGGGTATTATTGGTGATCGATCTGTATTAATTTTTGTGGGTGGGTTTCATACTTCAATGATATTGAGTTTTGAGAGTGAGATTAAGTACTAGCGGCCTAGCTGGAGGGAGGGTAAAATTGAAGGGATGGGGATACAAAGTTAGGTTAAGAATAGTAAGTATATATGGGTAATTAGGGATATATATTTATATTTATTGATTATGAATTTGTGTATGTTGGTTGGCCCTGTTGGGCATTACCCAATGGATGTAAGATTGGCACTATTTGTTAGTACATTTTGGGGAAGTGTTTGGCTTTGCTTCTATATGTTTTTTTATAGTACGTATGGTAATGTAATGCAATGCAAATATGCAATGTAATGTCATGATCCAAGAAGCCGGTGGAGAATTGGTTCACAATAATAGCTGACAAGGAAACATAATAAAATGCGAATAGCTAAACAAGTGGCTTGATTGCAATTGGTAGGAAGCAACAAAATAAATCCTTACATGCATATAAATGAAAGATAAATCAGGCAATGGCTTCACCCAAATGTAAATATGTGGGCCAAATATGACACATATATAGTATATAAACATCTATCGAGAAAAAGATACCTTTCATCTTCCTATTCCAAGTTAATACAGTAAATTTCACCTTTGACTTGTTGAATCCTGAAATATATGCTCACAGCAAGTTGCACATTACACTCTTCTTCTTCTACTGCTATGTACAGTACTAGAGTGTATGTAAGAAATACAGTGAAAACTGAATATGACAAAGGAAACAGGTCCATTTTCTTTATTACCAGAAATTCGATCGAGGACACGGCACCGTATAGTATTATTGATGAGCCAAAATTCATGGAAGCCATCCCCAACCACAATGCTGTCTTCTCTGTTCTTGTACAAAGTACGGGGAGAATTATTTTGTGGGTATTGAATATCGATTGCTTATAGTTGCTGATTATTTTTCGTTTAGAGATTGCTGGAGTCTTCTTTTCTGCAAAGAAGCGTCATTTTTTGCAAGAAGTGACCGTGATTGGGAAATTTTTGATAACAAATCAAAGTTAGTGAATGAGTTCAACTAATAAAAGGCCATATGTTAATTAAACATAGTATTGATGTGTTTATAACAAGTACCGTAGCTGTGAGAATGAGGAGAGATGAAAATACAAGGGGAGCAGAAAATCAAAAAAAATGGGAGCACATGCAAAAAGCACTTTGGTTTACTGCTCTGCTGATGAGTTGATTCAGTTGGTGTTGCACTGTTGCTCCTCTCTAGGCCTCTGCATGCTCTGCTGATCAGTTGGTTACTGCTGCTTACACATGTCATGAATTGGCCTCACCTTTTTGAATACCTGTTCCCTATTTCCCACTTCCACACTACCAAACGCGGCCTCCTTTTTTTCCTTCTACCACCACCACAGACCACTTGTATTGTTCCGCACTTTTTGAGTTTTGTCTCTCACGCTCGGCTTCTTCTCGTGGGCTCTGTTTGGGGCTCTACTTTGATCCTCCTCCTGGATTCATATGTACATGTGTGCTCGTACTGCATGATTAATCCCTAATCTATTAGCCTATGTATTTTATTATGGAATTGTTATCCAACTTTTTGATATAATTTGAGGGCGTGCTGGAATATATAACCATGTTGTTATCACTCTTGTCTTGTCCTGCTAGCTGTATACTGTTTCGTAGGGAACCCTTATGATTATTATCAGGAAAAACGTACATGAGACGTTCACATGCTATTCAATGTTCACGGTCTTTAATATATGAGTAAATAAATGAATTAATTACGAAGGGAATACATAAGAAAGTATGAAATCGTTGTTGGGTGACAAATCATGCAGGTGAATGAAGAAGCCAAGTCAGCAAACACGATCTTGATTAAGCAAAAAGGTTAAGTGGATCGATTTGATGTTGATCTCGCCCGCAAATTTGTCTCTTTATGTCGGGTGCTATCTTTCGTGGGTCCACCTCAATGTAGTTGTCTCCCGCCTACCTTCGCTGACCAATCATGTTTCGATTTACTATGCCCATAAAAATATTGGTATCAAGCAGCACGCTTTACACGAATTGCCACTATCATCATATGTTATCTACTAATGTACATTGAGGAGCAATATAGATACTTGCTAATACCGGGTCTTGAATCTAGAAAGAGATTAATTTAGACTTTCTTATAATGAAGTGAATTGTTCTATGCCAATTTGTGATACATTAAAGTTAAAACAATCTGTCGCCATGAGATTGTTGTATGCCAATTTGATAATTCACCTCAACGAAATGGATCAATATAAACTTAATTTGTTTCAACTTTAAATTGCATGATTTTCTTTTCGTCTTGTGTAGCATAAAAAGCTTGCAACTTGATGTTAAAAGTTTAAAATGTGGGCCACTGGGCCCAGTGAACCAGTTGATAGAATGGACCCTATAGAGAAGGGGAACTATTCAGGCCCACTATTACCATGTCATACTACCAACTACAAAGGAGGGAATCAGCGAGGAGATATGATGGGATCATCACGCCATTGGCCTATATTTATTTTTCCAACCTGTTATTCATGATTAAAGTCATTTTCATTATTTCTGTTATGTCTCCGTTTCCAGGATTATAACAAAACCCATCATAACACGTAAATTGAGTATACATTAATTACTCATTTGACTTTCATTTGTTTGTTGATTTACTACTTCAATTTACGTGTTATGATGGGTTTTGTTTCACTTTGTAAATAAAAAATTTCTTTGGATGTAAATTGAATTTTTATAAATAATGCTTTTCTCAATAAATATTGCAAGGAGCCCATACAAAATAAAGTATAAGACCACACGCGATAAAAATACCGTGTCTACGAAAAACATTAATACACCCTCTTGTCGAAGAAGAAATGGAAAATGGATTAGACCACATTGAAGTGAACTACCATAAAATTAACTGTGACGGATCTTAAGTTAAATGACGGTCAAACCTCTATTGATTATATTATTCACGATCATCAAACGGGTCTCCTTATCCAGATTGGTGGGAGTACATGAGGAGTTGGGTTGTGTCCATATTAAAATTATCATTAAAATATAATGTTTATTTTTAACCAAACTTATAATGTCCATAGGGTTACACCTCAGCTGATAAAATGTCCTAAAGAAAATAAATTTTGCGGTTACATTGGGTTACATTTGGTATGAGCTAACCACTTTGCCCAAACTCAATGTTTAAGTCGCCCAATCTCAAGCCCAAACAATCCTTAATTGGGTTACAAATGGCATCCACAATAAACTAAGCCTACGATAGAGACTTTGGTAAGATCTGTTTAATGGCGTAAATGTCTCCAATTAGACAAAAATAAAATAAAGACCACAACCTTTAAAGAACATGAGTTACAGGGTTTTGATATGGTAGGATTTAAAGATGATCTCCCGAGGAATGTTCACCAAATAAATTTTAATAAGATCATAGAGCTTGTGATAAGACTTTATATCTTGCTGTGTAGTTTTTCTTACAATTTATGATAGACCTATTGTATCAACTATCAAGGGTCTTCAAGCTTCCATTTCCCCACAATACAAATGGTATCAGAGCTACACGATCCTCATGGGCAAAAGATAATTATGGTGGATGCCATTTGTTATTGATCTTCACAACAACTAGCAATGTGAAGTTAGATAGAAGAAGTAGACGCGTGCCAAGGGAATTGTCTTCTTTGTTTATATTAGGCATTTGGTATACCATAAGACCAATGGTTGGGATTTCCAACTCTGATGACATACCTAAGCATCTTATCATCCACCGTATACTCCTCCCTCAGCTGAGATGAAAGCTAACAACCGGTAGAAGCATGCATTGCAAAAACGGAAGGATCGCCTCTTTAACACTGAACACGACTCTATGACAAGGTTATCACTTTATATAAGATTTACAATAGCTTGTGTAAAATGTAGGCATGTATGCTGTTGACAAAGGGACTAAAGGAAAGACAATGTGAAGCTGCATATTTGAAGAGTAAACAAATTTATGGCAGAAAATTCTGATACCGTTACGTTTTTGGGTTGATTTTTTGTTTAAAAATAAGAACATTGCTACTTTATTTTCTTACTGCACAGTGCACATCATGAACATACTTAGTTTTGAAGCCTTGATTTTATTAAATTTTTCGTTTCTGAAAATTTGAGTTCGCTGGTTTGAAATGTTAAACATAGTTCGCAAAATTAAAAAGCTCACAAAGTTAGCTTAAAAAGTAAAACTTTACCTCATATTCATTTTTTTTCCGGGTATGTTTGTTTTTTGGTGAAGGGCACTGCCCAACAGAGTCGAACCGGATACCATCCTTGGAGGCTTAACCGCTTGACTAGATGCCCGAAGGCTCCGGGTATGTTTGTTCATACAACTTGTTTTGAACTATACACAAAATCTTTAATTTTCAATTTTATCCAGATTCAGATTTGAAATCTAGTGCTTATTTTATTGCAAGAGACTAAACTCTTCTGCTCTTTTTGTCCTCTTCACCTACCTCTCTTTGACACAAAAAACAAGGTACACAATTTCATATTCAAACTAAATAAGGAGGCAAATAAGAGCTAGATGACTAAAAGCACACTCATATCAATTAGATGAAGGCATGTTCAACAAATCAAAACACAAGTAAGCACCACTACAGCAAATCCTCAAGACAACCTATTCAACTCTGAATCTCTCATGCACTGATGCACTTACAAGCAAATGAGAAGGTAACAATAACATAACATATTTCTCTGATTATCCCTAATCACCTCTAGAAGATAGAAGAAGCATCAAGTGGATGAATGATATATGTAAGCACCAAAGCAACCAGCATCAACAGGTAAGCGATCCCTTGATCGATGGAAATCCCTAAATTAGAAATTTTAAAAGTTAGGTTGTGATGATAAACACAAATCAGAAATAAGATTGTCTGCAAGAAATCAAGCATAAATGAACAAAACAACCAACTGGAGGATAAAATCTTTCTATTCTCAGAATTTCATGCGCTAGATGAAATATCTATCCAGATCCAACAAGCAACAACGAATTTGAGCCAAATAGTGTGTGTTTCATTGGAATTACTTCCACTCTTCAGCTAAAAAATTGTCCAGTATGATCGAAAAATTTCACAATTAGCTATGAAATCAACTTAAAATTGTCAGTCAACATATCAATTGTGAAACTTGGAAACTCGAAACGCAAAAATAGAAACTACAAATCTATCAAAATTTCAAATGACGACCGCAAATCGAAGGCTTAGGCAGACATAAACTAAATCCAACAGACAATTGAGCTGCATTGCGACGAATTAAAGCAGAAGTACACCAGAAAAAAAAGTGAATCGACTTCAAAAATATCACGGTCAATGACGGAATTTCCTCTTCTATTTACACAAACGAGATTCAGTAATCAGAAAGGAAATTAAATGAGCCATTGCAGGAAACAAAATTGTAGAAACAGGAAGCAATGTCGGAAGAAGGCGAGAGAGAGAAAGTACCGTCGCTGGTTGGGGCGGGAGCAGGAGAGAGAGCCTGAGCGCGAGCAGAGGTAGGCAACGCAATCGCACACAGTAGAGCGATCGTCATTGAAGCTCCCAAAAGCGCCGCCATCTTCGGAACCGCCATTGTCTTTCTCTTTACCCTTTCAAAATGCACCAGAGGAGGTTTGTCCTGGTTTTGAGAGAGAAAGAGGGAGCTGCGGATTAGTGGGAGAGAAGGAAATCACGAAATGCTTAGAGCCAGCAAGTAATGCTATTTTATACTCTTGGAAGAAAATCTGATCGGACTGCGGACGTGGGTGGGAGATACTACGGCGCTGGTTATTTATTTTAGTTATATTTTTTGGTCCGTTCGGTAATAATGTACTTATATGAGTTGATGTTGATGCAGTTGATGCTGATATAGTTGATGCTGAAATTATGTGTTGAAATTAGTAGTTGGAATGAGATGTTTATTTTTGTATAAGCTACATAGTGTTCGGAAAAATAATAATTTATGACAGTTGAAAAAGAAGGTAAAAGGGTTGAATTAAATTTCAACTAGTTCAAATAAACACATTTCAATTCCATAAGGTCCTCCCTTCACCTTATTTTTTTCCCAAAATTTCAACTAGTATCAACTAGTATAAAGACATTTCAACTATCACACCCGAACACTCATGTAGTTAAAAATTTTTTCATTTCAACTATATAAACTCATTTCAACTCTAACGAATGGAGCCAAAATCTCAAATTAATCTTATGAATATGTATATTTATGTATTTAAGATTTAAGATAAGTATAATGTAAGTGTACAAGTATGGTTGTAAGATAGTGTGAAAGAAAACAAATCGTTATATGTGATCTGAGGACAAAAGAAGAGTAATAATGTAGTATATATGTATATTTGCCGATTAAAAGGTATCGAAATTCGTTAAGAATAATGGATATACATCTCCTAAAGACCTAGAATAAAATTGAATTTGATTGACACATCAAGGCTACATACATATATCATTTGATAAATTTCTAGAGATTCCTTACTGCTATTTGCAATAACAACACCAATTTGTAATCCTAATAATTTCTAGAGATTCCTTAATGTAATAAGTGTACAATTTGTAATCCTAGTAATATAAAATTTCGATAGTAGTTATATATATTTATTCTACAAATCCATTTTTGTTTTATAACCACTAGCATCTTTCGAAATTTTATAGTACTTTTTTAATATAAATAAAATACAGTAGCAGTACTTTTTTAAATTAATTTTTATGGGTTGTTCACTTTTTTCTACGAAGTAGTGTATTATATCAGGCCATTATTTATTACTCCGTAAATCGTAGTTGAAATTCTAAATTTCCAAAAAATCACGCGACGTCATTAAATTTTGAACCTATTTACATGTAAACAACGGCTTCTTCTATTTGCATGTTTTGAGCAAGTTAACACCAAAGAAGTAAAATCAAAATTTAAAACTCGTTTGAATGGATTGATTAAGCTAAAATGATTCATCTCCTGTCAAGTCCAAAACAAACCTATCATCAATTTGACAAATCTTGCCCAACCTATTCACACAATTTAAACATTAAAAAGGCTAAACGCCATCACATTTCAAAGCTCAGTCCTTATTGAGCGCTGTCGAATCAGTTTTCTATCTGAGAGCGAATAGAATACTCACTCCGTATTACGCACACAGATTACCTCAATAATACTGATAATAAATAGGAGTAATTCTTCAACCAAAATAAAAAATAGGAGTAATTCATAGCACAAAGTTCAATGCGTTTTTTCTTATTTGTGTTTGTAAGAAAGCAAGTCAGGATAACCAACCTGTTTGATGCGAATGCATTCGAGAGAATGAGATTCCAAAAACAAATTGCAACCTACCGTAATAATTAAAAAAAAAAAAAAAACAAAGCATCTACGAGCTTCATACTTTTTATTTCTAATAATGAAAGAATTAGGTCAATCTCATTGACATTAGAGAGCTATCTTAGACCATTCTGATAAAAGAGAACCTTTACTTTAGTTTCAAATGTTTCAATATGCATCACTGTTTGAAAGTGAATAGCTGTTTGATAGTTTCAAATTTTCTCCTCAGTTGAGAACGAACCTTTAGTTTCAATTTTTTCTCAAAAAAAAAAAGTGAAGAGCCGTTCGATAGTCATACAATTCACCTTTTTAAATTGTAATTCAGCTCAAATTTGTCATTATTTAGGTAAAACAATGTTGTAATCCACAAAATTATCCAACTTGGCCACACAGTACCCCTGATTCGATTCTGAACCATCCAGAACTTAATATTCTCATTCGAAAAAATGCTCTAGCTCGTCCTCATTGACTTAGACGAGGCTTGTCTAAATCTTACCTTATCAAAAATAAATAAAATCAAATTTCTAAATATTATTGCAGTTCAAAAAGTGTGCAGGTGATTTCATCAGTCTATTCTTCTTTTTCTTCTCATTTTCCAGTTGTGCATGCATTTCAAATTTTCAATAGTTTAGGGACTTCACTAGAGCAACTTACAGTTTGGAAGCTAAAAAGTGGGAACAAAAAGTTACAAGGTTTAGAGACTGGTGCAATTTACCCAATAATTAAGAAGAGGCAAGAAAATAGAGGAAGACCACTGCTCTATTTGAACTCCTTGGGCATCATTTCTCAAGATTCTCCAACCCGGATGGAGAATACCAATTACCAGAGCAATTAAAATGATCCAATATTTCCAAATGAGAAGCACCTCCAAACTTTAAAAAGAATGAGTACACCGTTGAAGTGGACAAAGCTAAGCCACACCACATTTGTCATTCCACATGCATGATGCACGCCATCTTTGCTCTATTGACCTAAATAATTAGATATGTCATGCAACTGTTATGGGCATGCCATGTTTTATTGACCGACTATCAGAACAAACGTGTCCTTTCTTTGAAGCAAAACACATGACATGTCTTTTTATAGGCTTCGCTAAAAAAGAAAAAGAAACAAACATCATTATGATCATGAATATCCATGATCATAGAGGATGGTCCAAGCTTTCACCATAATAAGCTTGAACTACATATATAAGTCAATCATAATACAGATCTTGAAATTTAGCAAACAGATGCATACAGAACAATGTCAAGAAGGGGGAAAAAATATTATAAATGTAAATATAACCAACCCCAATCTTACCTCAATGGACCAAAAAAGATTAATAATGGGGTTAGAAGATTACTAGTAGAAAGTACAGCAATCAAGCCCACATAATTGATCCCCAAACAGTGTACAGAAACAAATGGAAAGCAATATTATGAAGACAGAGCATGAGCAATCCAAACATCAAAAGCATGTACATGAAGGCATCAAAATGACTGGCAGTTAAATGTACAAGAGTAATTAACACACTGAAATTATCCATACATCAATAACACACTTTCACACAAATTGTACCTTCATAAAACAGGGTTATTTGGAGACATGAAGAGATCAGACACCATCAAATTGCTCACAACAATCAAAATGATAGAGCTGTCTTTCATGAATCTACAGATACAACCATAACTTGTAAGTCATCCTAAAAAGCCCAGCAAGAAGCTGCAAAAAACAGATGTGAAGTTTCCACACAAAATGTTACCTTACTTTCCCTATTTTTGCATGGGCATCTTTGGATCACCTGATCCAGAAGCACCCCCATCTTCCGTTTCCTGGAAAATCAGGCACGTCAGCAATCATGATAACGCAAAAAAAAAAAAAAAAAACACTCATTTCATGCGTAGCCTGTAAAATACCTCCATCCCCCATTTGATATAATCTGGGGACTCACAAGCCTTGTACTCTTCTACCAAGCTTTCAATTATCTCTCTTGATTCATCAAATTCAGACAAATCATTGTCCTGTCCAAGTTTTGCAGTAACTTACAATTAGATCCATAGGATTTTTAAAAAAAAAAACGAAAGAAAGAAAGAAACACTAATATATCACTGCAGTCATAACTGCAAAGGAAAGAAGCATCCAATTCCTAATCTTGTTACTTGAATACCAAACAGAGTAGACATTCAAGAATTATTCATTTTGTTCAAAAATTGTACTCAAACAAGATGAACTCTCCAAGCATCCATTCATGACTTAATTGGCATAGCAGTGCCATTTCATTTTTAAGGAATGAACAAAAAGTTATCCTTACTAAAGCATTCTTCAAAATGAACAAGATATAGCTGATAAAGGGCCATAAGCATAACCAAGATGGTACTTACAGCAAACATCGGGAACTTCCGATAGTTATCCAAGAAAGCCTGCTTTTTTCTCAGCTTCTCATATTGACTCAAACACCTGCTAAATAGGTGTCTTATACTAGTGTGACTGGCCAGCATGAGACCACTAACCTAGAAAAGAATACATGATCAATTATATCAATTCAGGAATCCAGATTAGAAAACACCTGCATCATAAATGATTCCCAAAACCCAGGAAGAAATGAAGCCCCACATGTCAGCTTAGAAAATAACAAATGCAGAAGAAAAGAAATAAAAAATTGCAAATAGAGCAAGAAATTCTGCAAGGACAGGTGTACCTTGTGAGCTGATTGAACATATGGAGACGATCTCGATAATGCCACCTGCATTGTAAGACCAAGTAACAAAAACTTCAACCAAATTGCACAAGGAAAAAGAGACAAAAGAGAAACATCAGACATGAGTTGACGCCTTGTACTAAACCTGAATACTAGCAGGGCCCCATTCAATGAAATTAACAAGCTTTCTTTCACGGATTCTTTGAAGACTCTCATGAACCTGGTTATAATACAAAAATCTTAACAACTTTAGAATCAAACTTCATGGTGTGAAAGGCAATAACATAACTAACTGCCAATATGTTTTGAAGCATATTCTATAGACAACTAGGAGAACCAAGTTCCTAAAATTTGACCACATCAAAATAGAGGTTCTGCCAAAAACATCATATATTCATTTTCTATAGACAACAAGACATGGTTCAAGATACTAATGTGGTACTATCAGTGTTCACAAGCCAGTTCAGATTTCAGACTAAACAACCTTGAGAAACGGAGCACTTATATGAGTCAAATTCAATCCAATATTGAGGTAACCAAATTATTTTAGAGTATCCAATATTGAGGTAACCAAATTAATTTAGAGTAGATCTTTTGGCAATTGACAAAATTTTGGGACAAGATTTAGAGAGTGTGAGAACAGAAACAGTAAGAACTCTTCAGAAATAGAAATGGAAGCAGGCATGTAGTGCAGGAAAGGCTAGTAAGGTAGTAAATTGCACAGATCTGGCTGTCGAACCAGATTGCATCAGTTAAAATATTAATTCCAGGCAAGTAATATAAAATATTTAAGTAAATCATGAGTGGTATTAAAGTATCTCAACCAAGACATATCTACAAGATATCACTACCTTAGTTTGGGGTGGGGGTGGGGGGTTGTTCTAATGATTATTAATGAGCACTGATGAATTATTGGTTCTAAAAATGTATTGGAGTCTACTTAGCACTGTGATACAGTTTACAGATCATAAGAGGAAGGATCAAGTAAGGCTGAGCAACGACTTCAGAGCCCTCTCCTCTATTATGCTATTCTTGTGTAACCACACACAACCGATAGATTATAATCCACTCAAAAGTTTAAAACTTTATTGATTTCTTGAGGACATATTGGCACCTGTGCACAGAAGTGTAAGGCAAGAACCAGGCACAAAATATAGAAGACAAAAACTTTAACATACTGCAACTACAGCACCCGAGTATACGGTAAATCAGTACAGGTACTCAGATATACAGAAAAAGACAACAATAGCATCCCCCTTTTTCTCATTGCAATCTATCATTTAACAACAATTTGCCAAGAGCTCATCATTGTAGTCTGGTATAGCGGTATGTTAATATATCACTGACAAAAGTAATTTGCCAGATGAAACTGAGTTTGATGTCCCTACAGTTAAATAAATAATATGACTGAAGAACAACTAAAGATTTAAACACGGGTTAAAATGTTAATGAATTAACATATGAAACACAACCACATCACCTGAGTAGGATCCACATCTCCTTGAATAATGTTCAAGATTGATATATACTTAGCTTCACTAGCTGCTTTTTTCCGAGCATAAGAAGAAACCATTATGTTCTTAGCCTGCAAAATGACTAACTCTGAGAATGATGACTTGTGCAGAATTACATTTTTGATGAGTCATAACCCTGGCAAACAAGCATACCTGAAGGAGTCTTCTCATAACATCCAATACAGTGGTTTTGCGGATTACATTAGCCTGCGAAATCCAATACATGTATCAGAAATTAGCCTGTTCCTTGTAGCAGTACAGCTAAAATTATGGAAGGTAAAAAAAAAAAACAGCCTAATGAAAAAAAAAATCTAAAATAGACAACTGATGATCAACTGCCAGATCATTATAGATCAGATAAACATTAGCCTCCAGAAAAGAATAATGCTAAAGTCTACAGCAACAAATTTGTCAACGAGCCAAAAAAAGCATACAGAAAAGAAGAGGCTTGCTATACTATCAACACCAACCTATCCACAAGCTTGCATTAAATGGCATCAAAGAGAATTTCTTGTTCGTGTTTCAAATCTTAGCTTCAAAATTTTTGATAGCCTTGAAGAAACCATAATTACCACTCATGCCTTTAGTTTCACAAAAGATGGAAGAGAAACGATAATAGAGCGGAAAATTTTAAGGCAATTTCAAATGAAGGAACCAAAATGACTTCCCTCGTGCTTGTAATCAAAAACTAAAAGTTCTGAAGTATCCTCATCATTCAACAACCAAAAACAAATTAGAAGACAGGGGACAGTAACACTTCAATAATTTTTTTGCTTATCAGATTGTGTTTTATATCTTACCTGGCGCTCAACTGATAGTGGTGTATATCCTGTCATTAGAAAATGACATCTGGGTGTAGGAATCAAAGATGAAAGAAGGCCAACCAAGTCATTGTTCATATAGCCTGGGTATCGTAATGTGGTTGTGCTGGCAGACATTACTGTAGACACCAATGAATTTGTTTCTTCAAAAGTGGGATTTTCAAGATCAAGTCGCTCAGCTGCAATTCTATCCAAAGCCGTATTATCAAGAACAACAACACAATCAGCATTTAGGGTCAGCCGCTTGAGTGTCAATAGAGAGTTATAAGGCTGCACTACCACGTCACTTGTTTCCATTTGATTAGGAAACACACTATATGTCTGAACCAGCTTTTTACCATAGCGATCATTCAGGGCCTCTAGGAGATATGAGCCCATGCCTGCAAGAATGACAGAAATACTAGTCCTCAGTAAATTTTTTACGTGATATTTTATGTTGGATGCATCGCCAATCTATGAAAGACAACATAATTATTAATGTTTCAGCACTTTCAATAACATAAACAAGTTACTGCAAAACCAATCCTTTAGAAAGCCTTTTTCCTCCTCTTGATGACGAAAAAGCCATGGCTAGGTAAGGAAGTAAGCTTTCTTCTTTCCAAATTTAATAAAACTTGACAGAAATATATTCCTTAGTTTTACATTAGCTGGCAGAGCATCACTCAAAACTGAGATAAAAGAGATCTAGTAACCTGATCCAGTTCCCCCAGCTATGGAGTGGCATAGAACAAAACCTTCAAGACTATCACTACCATCAGCTTCTCTATCAATCATGTCCATAATATCCTCCTCAACTTCCTTTCCCTGTTAAGAAAATAACAATCATGTCAGCATCTTCATAAGATGTGAAATCTTCCAGATATAGCTGAACCAGAAAGTAGCAAGAAGAATTCTCATCATGGTAATATTGAGGGTCTTGACTAAACCTGGTGGCCTGATGCCAAATGACTAACCTATCTGTGAAGTGGTTTTCGCAACAACTCAGCCCAATCCTCGATGACACATCAAAAGCTAACATAATTATCAATATTATTATTTTTGTGAAAATTCTCCACATGAGGTTAATCAACACTGTGTAATAGACTAATAGTTAAAGAAAAGTAGCCATATAGACGACAGAGTATATTTGGTAAGACATGATTCTAATGTACACAGTCCTGGTAAGAAGATAAGTTTTATATAAGTAATAAAGTGACAATATTTTGAAACAAGCCTTAAAATGTATAATTTATGTTCACACACAAACCCTATAGGGTATATACATTCACTGGAATCATATGCAGACACCCAGACAGGATATGTAGGAAATTTGTATGTCTACCTTAAGCATAGATACACAAGGCAATAGGAAAACAAACCTGATGATATCCACTGGCCCAAATATTTCCAGCTCCCCCTCCATGATCTGAGACAAACACATTTTCATGATTGTAAAGATTCCGATATTCACCATTTTGTATAACGTTGATAACTCTTGGCTCCAGATCAATGAGTAATGCTCGTGGTATGTAATGTTGATCATCAGCTTGGTAAAAGAAAACATCTTTCCTATCACCTCCCTACAGTCACAGCGAGAAAATATAAGAACAAAGCAATATCAGATAAGTATCAGATCCGAGGCCTGCATCTAGAGACTGAATCTGTAAACAATATATCTAACATAGAATGATAAACAAGAAGAATTCCCCTGTGTATCTATGCTTAAGGTAAACTTATGAATGTTTTCACATTGCCTTATAGATAGGAATGCTTATAGGAAACTTATGAATGCTTAAGGTAAACAATATACCTAACATAGATAGATAAGCTACATGTCTGACCTGGTAAAGGTATTCGATTAACACAGATGAAAGTAAAATGCACCTTGATCTAATATGATTTTGCCTTAAGAGAGCAAAAGGAATATCACAACAGCTCAAGTCTTATAATATGATCCACACCCGTAGTATCTTCAGTAGCTTTATACCTACCAGTCTGGCAGTCAAACACTCAGCGTTCTAAAACTATTGCATTAGGCTTTTTTTTATGTCACATTTTAGTTCCTGCTCATCCTTTGTAAACTTTAAGTGACAATAAAGGGTGTGTTCGGATCACACAAGTAACCAAACGCACCCAAAACC
Source organism: Fallopia convolvulus (assembly GCA_964016875.1). NCBI lineage: Eukaryota > Viridiplantae > Streptophyta > Magnoliopsida > Caryophyllales > Polygonaceae > Fallopia > Fallopia convolvulus. Next base: position 37,226,121 of record OZ024737.1, read on the forward strand.
ACAGGTGAGTAGATACATAATTGTTCCCATGAAGGATCGCCTTTTAGACCGAATTCTGGAATAGAACCAAGCATTTCTAGTTTAGCGCGTCCTTGACCTAAAAGGACAACCTAAAAAGAAGATAGAAGATTGCTTCCATCGCAACACTACCAAAACTAGTCAGAACAATTTTGACAACCAACTTCCCCAAAATATCAGAAATTTATAGTTGAAATCATGAAGAAATGCAATCCACTAACCAACCAGAAAATTCCTAATCAGAGAAATTCATCATTCGGCAAACGCAATTCCAACCCACCAGAAATTAACGCGCACACAAAAGTTATATCACGAAAACAAATAAAATAGAATTTCCGGTCGAGAACTGGAGAATTCTCACAAGTTAATTCGCCGAAAATCAACAAGAATGTTCACAAAGTAAAAAGGCATAAAAAGGCGAGGACGAGTACATGAGTGGCAAAATCTTCGAGGATTCCATCTTTACTGATACCGTGCTCGAGACAGAGCTTCTTCCAAAACTCCATGCCGATTTGGTTCCCGCATTGTCCCACCTGTAGCGTGATGATCTCCCTGGGCATTTTCTCTTCTCTGTAGAGATCTCAATCGCTTGAGATTTTTCTAGGGTTTTGAGCTTTTTGCTTTCCCTTATTTTCGCTCTGGCGCGGAAATGCGTCCCTTTTTTAAAAAGAACTACTCCGTATTAATCAAAACTTCAGTCTTCAGAGGACCCATTCCGTTATTTGTAATTTTTATGCTTTTATTTTGGAAACTCACAAAAATATTACCACCCAAATTAAAAAGATTAGTTTAGAATTAAATGTCATTTTATGTCTTAAATCTTATTTATAAATGTTTTTCCATTGGTTAATAATGAGGTAAAGAATTTATAATTTATAAATTTAATCTTTAATAAATAAATAAATATGGAGTATAATGATTAGCTTTTTTGTATACTACATTCATTTTCCATTTTCATTTTCATGTTCTTAGGATATTGCAAAAATCCTGCTTTAACGCATACAATCGCTTTTTATAATCAGAATTAATTTTAAGACCTTGTTCAAAATTTTACCAATTCAGTCTCATATTCATTTTAAACTCAAAACTGCATTTTTTCCCCCAATTTTCACAAATTTTCTTGTTTCGAGTAACGACGACTCATTCTGTAATCCTCATCCTCATCAGCTTTTATTTTATAAATAGTCTTTCATGCTATATATAATTACGTTTACCAACACATTGTTACACCAAACAAATACTAATGTCACACTCATTCGTCAATTATGTTTTATATACAAATGAACGGGTTAGGTAGAATTAGAAATGAAATGTGACCCAATCTAGGACATCTTTGTGCGCATATAAAAACAAGTTCGTATTGAAACTGTCTCTCTTGACAAGGAAACAAGTGAAGTGACACATATTGGAAGTTTGTCAATTACATTGGTATTTTTTTGCAAAAAATGTGTTAAATTTTGATCTCATGGGGAAGATATTGCAAGCCAATTTTAAATATGAATTGTACGTTGTCTTCACGGATCTAGTCAAGTGGTTAGGGCTTCAGAATAGTACTATATAGAGTTTTCATTTTTGACTCCCACAGACAGTGTCATCGGAAACCAAAAAAATATGAATGGCACTTTGTAACCTTCAATTTAAATCATGGAGATTCTTAATCTTTTGTCTCTCTTGTACATTTGAGACACTTTATTAAGTGCCTTATTTATCATTTTATTAAAAGTAAAAACATACAAAATTGTGTCTTGTTAGGCACTTGTTGGTCGGTATTATCCGGCCGGTTATGTCATTGAATGTCTTCATATGGTTTCATATCACATGATTATTTGTGATATGCGACCGGAGAAAAAGGCCAATGTGCATAAATCAACTGCAACTCACAACAACAACAGAGTATTCCAATAAAGGGTTATCACACCATACATAAATCAAACTGAAAAATCCAGTTACAAGGTACGCAGACAATGAAGTAGCACGTACGTACAACAAGCCATTTCAACTAGTACATAACATTTTGGAAAAATTACACGATATCACCTGTTAAATAACCTTACTCACTAAATCACTCATAAAATACGAAAATGTAAGAAACACTTCAAAAATATTATAGCTCCGTTTGCAAAAACATGACCGCATACTCCTCGAGTAGAAGTTCGTAAGTGGTCTCTTACTAACAGCGAATATATATATTTACGAGTGATTTTGTAAACATGGACTACTTAACGGGCGGTTTTATAAAGTTTATGCCGACATGTACTATTATTCTTATTGCATTATTAGTAGAGTGGTGGGTGGTGATGGTAGTGGTAGTAGTAGTTGAAATGTCAATTAACACACTTGAAAGCCAAACCCTAGAAGGAAGAGAATGATAAATAAAAAAAAGAAGAAGAAGAAGAAATTAAGAAAGGTAGGTATATATTAATTAAGCCCATAAGAAGGCACCCATGGCGAACTTTCTCTTGTGGTCAAGTGAGCCAGAGGAAGGGAGTCCATACTGAGAGAGGAGGCAGTCAAGCTTCCACTCAGGCATGGTCTCATAGTCAGCCTTGGAGTATCTTGGATAGTGCACTGGCATTTGAAACTCAAACTCCCATTCTCTTGTTCTTGTGAGGTGGTGGTGTTGCCCTCCATTGGTCATTGGCCTTCTTGCCATTGCTGACTCCATGATTATATAACTAACTCTTTCTTTCTTTCTTTCTTTCTTTCTTGTGATAGAATTGAAGAGAATGGAATGGGATGTGTTGTTTGTGTGTGTGTGTGTTGTGTTTGTGTTTGGTTTTCTGAACTTGGAATGGTTTCCCTATTTATAGATCCGCCACCACTTATGACCTATGTATGTGTGTATGTAATTATTTGGGGTACTGTGTGGACCAAAATATAAACCTGTTCATCGGTCAAAATGACAAAATATGTCAAAATATTATGAAAATTATGGTACATTTCAATCCTGCCACTTAAACTTATGATGAAATTTAATCTAGGCTAGCTTAGAAGCTCTAGCTAGCAAGGTTTTTCATTTACCTCTTCCGGTACCCACCTCTGAAGCATTTGCAAATTGTCTGAGACCTTGACTTTGTAAGATTTCGAGCTCAATGATTTTTATGAATTAGGTCATTCGGATGATAATTCCCAATGATCAAAGCTTGGAAATATAATTTGCAATTTGAAATCAGGGTAACTTTAGGTTTTAATGATTTACTAGTCAAATTTTCAGGTTTACAAGTTATATTAATGTGCATTAGTAAGTGTGGTCAATTGGTCATATGGATATGCAAGCTGTATCGCTTCGTGAGGTCCAATAAGAACCAACAATGCTAGTAGTACACCCCACACCTGCATTATTACATACAGTACATAATATATGATGCATTGTCCACTTCTAAGTGCAGTGACATCTGATCAAAAAAAGTAGCCAATTTACAATTTCAATGTCCCTAAAATCAAGGCCTCCGTGTAGAGGGTAGGGTTTCAGTCGCAGTTCAGAAGCGCCTCCTTTTTTTGTGTGCCACAAATATGAAATCATACTGATTTGGGCTCATAAACGATGGGGCAACTGCATTCAATTATTAGAAGGATATAGAGAGCAATTTTAGACCCACACAAGGTTCAATCAATATTTTACCCCTTCGGCCATTGGTTAGCCATCTTAATACTCGATCAACAACCAAAATTGGCTCTTACTACAGTTTAATCTAAAAGTCTCTAATGCAATTATCACAATTTCTAACTGCACTATTCAACTCTAGAACTAACTTTGCATTAGATGCAAAAACTCAACTTCAAATACACACATTCAAGAGCTCCGAAGTTTTATATGTAGCAAGCTAAGTTAATAGTAGGAAAAGAGTTGATTCATAACCCAAATGTGTTTTAATTTATAATAGAGTTTATGGGCATTCATTAGCAGGGGGTATGTGAACCTTCTTACCCCCAAATGCTATGGCAATTGCCAAGCACCCCACACAAGGAACCATCTCCATACTCCACACAATGGGGGTGGGTGGCATTTATGGGGTACATACTTCGGCCACGAGAAGGTGAGTTAACCTATAACTTAGGCTCAAATTTAATAAGTTCATACACATAAGGTATAAGCTTGTTCTTCTTGTTAAGTGCCAAAAGATGTTAATTTTAAGTAACACCATGAAATAAGCGGTTTAAGGCAACAACAAGCCACTTTTAAGTGCTAAAAAAAAGATAATTTTAGTCTGTGCATATTATTTGATGCCCAAAAATGGCGAGGTGACACCTGACAAGGGCAATGAATTGGTATTTAACAACAAAAGGCGACCCAATTCAAGTATTCAACAGTACACTAGCTTAACAAGCATCAACGGTCCTAAGAGACCCCAAAAAATCATCCTTATTGTAATCACTTATTCAAAGTGCATGTAAATGGGCTAGCTGACAAACACATTCCAAAAGGGAGATCAAAGAAGCACATCAACCGATAGGGATTTCGACAATATCTGTGTTCCCTATCTGCTTCTACTTGCCTACGAGGATAAAAAAAATAATTATCGCATCGGTGCAACCATAACTTACCCCTTTAGTCCGATATTCTCATCTCAACGCCTAGAACATCCTTCACCACCTCGTATGTCACAAATGCAATTGCTATGGATGGCACAACCTAGACAAGCAAAGAACACATTTAAGAATTTCTCAGGCAGTTTCAATTTGGGTGATTGTACAGGATGAGAAGAATACATAATACAAGGAGAAATGTGTTAAAACAAAAGGAATAGCAGTAGTTTTGCATAAGATTCGGTTTCATAAAGAGAAAATAAGAAAGTTGATTTTTGCTCATCATAACAGTAGATCATGACTCTTTTATGAGGTAAAAGACTGACAATCTGGCTAGTATTTTTAGATAAAATATCAAAAAAAATCTGACAAGGGTACTAGACCAACATAAAGAACCATCAAAAGTCTTGCACAAGAATACTTCTGAAGTAGCAAACTAAGTGCCTAACTGGTCATTATTTTGCCATACATACAAATTATCATCTTGCCCATTTGTAGTTTCTAATAGGTTACATACTTACATCCCAATAAAGAAACTACTAGCAAATATTTCAACATGATAAATGACGTCTTCAAGCAGCAGACAAAACTTGTAAGAAGAGCTAATGAACATGACCTAAATAGTATCTCCCAGATTGTTAAAAAAAATGTTACTAACCTTGACTGAATTAGGAACCAAGCCCTTGTACAAAGCACCAAAGCCCTCATGCCTAACAGTTTTCCTGAATGTATCAACCATGCCATTATACTCCAAAGCAGCCTTTGCTTTCCCATCTCCTGTGACTATTGAAGAGGCATCTTTCCACCCTACCATTTGCATTCTTCGACGAACAACATCAAGAGGATATGCAACTGTTTGGCCAACAGTTCCCGCAGCAGCCCCACAAGCAAGTCTTGTGGTCACACTAAGCTCACCATCTTGAGCCAGGTTAAAAGTGTTTGATTTGACCAACCAGTCTTTCAATGACTCATATACCGCAAAATTAAGGCCCACATAAGGGATCTGAAAATTGAAGTCCACAAGAACATGAGTTATTTTATGCCACTTATGTTCTAGAATGTAGATAGCCAGTGCCATGCACAATATCAGCAGGTAGACAAATCTTTCAATAGCCAGTTCTTTTGGTTCAATTAAATGAAAAAGTAATGACAAACTGACAGAAAAAACTGATAATTAGCAATGCCAATGGTTCTCAATCTAAAGTTCACTTCCAATAATAAAATAGCTTGAATTATAGCCTCAAAATCAAATGGAGACAGAGTCAATGTAAGATGCTGACATTCAAAGTTCAGGCATATGTAAAGAAACTCAAAAATGAAGGTAAAAACCCGTCACCGTCTCGGCTATGCTACCGGAGATTCTTCCCATTTTGATGAGGTACTTTCATTAAGAAGATCCACTTTTGATGAGATCCAAGCATATGAAAAAAGGTTTAGTGGATTAGCTGGGTGAGAAGATGGTACTACTACTACTCCTGCTCCTACTACTACCACCTTCCGTATATAAATATGATTATCAAGGAACAAGAATCAAAGCACAAACTAGGTACAGACACAAGTGGTAACCCATTGAATCCAAGGATTGCAATTTTTAAAATGAAAAAAAGGAATCTCATGTCTCTCCACCAAGTGAGTTAAGACTCAGCTACAGCATAACAAAATTATCATAAAGAGTGTATTAGGCTTTGTCCTTATGATAAAGACATTATTTTACTTTTCACACATGTCAAGGTATTTAGAAGTAAAAATGTCCTTATAATGAATCACAAGACAAAACATAGTCTTTAAGTGTATGGAAAAGATCCAGCTAGATGAACTTACAACGCCGATGACAGAAGGAAGCCAGCCCTTGTACAGTGCACGTGGGCCTTCTTCCTTTAGTATAGTTGACAATGCATGAATCATCCCTCTGTACTGATAAGGAGAATTTGTAGTCTGCGAACCAGGAAAATAAAAAAAGAATTCAACCGAAAAAAAGTTAAAAAAAGGAATTTATAATGAAGCTTTAAAGGCGAAAAAAAAAATGTTGCACCACTGGTTTTGTTCAAGAAATATACACCACACAGCTATAGAAGATACCTGCACAGTAATGCGACCTCGCACCATGTCCATAGGATAAGTTGCAGACATGGCAATTATCCCAGCACAAGCTCCAGCACCAAGTCGGAGTACAGGAGTTAGTTCAGCATCTTCTATAAGGAACAATAAAGAAAATTTCTAATGTCAGCAAAGCAGTTAACTGTATATTAACCTTCATTAGTGAAGACACTGTTTCACTACAATGTTGCATTCACATTGATCTTCCATTAACCAACAAAGAGAGCACGCACGTGAAAAGCAACTCCAGCAATCATAATTTAATGACAAAATCTTACTTAGAATTGGAGACCTTTCAAGTTTAAAGTTAAAAAACATAAGAAGCAATTTTTTTAGGTGGATACAAATCATACAATTGTGCCTATATTACAATTTGGTCGATGACAAACCCCAACTAATCCAATGATATCACAAGCTGTTAGAATGCTTGGTCTGCACAATTGTGCTTATAAGTATATTCTCTTTTTCTGCAGAACCTACTTATGGAGTGTGATAATAGTGCAGCATCAACATGGACAAACTATACAGAAACAGGAATTACCATTGCCTGTTTGCTGTCGATAAAGACGTAAGATACCCCTGTCATCACACAACAACATTCATTCAGTGAGCAAAAGTAAAAAATCACATAAATGATGCGGATAATAAAGGACTAAGCACCAATAATTCCCTCAATTGTGTGTAAAAAGAATATTTTGATCCCAGGCTCGTAAAGGTACATGCAGAAAATGCAGCATAACTACACCAGAATTACATTGTATCCTAGAAATGGTACACATTGCATAGTCTAATATCTAAGACAAGTGTAACCAACCAAGTAACTTGCTACCTCTAAGACTAAACTTCAACAGATTTGGATAATAAAAACTAAGCATATAAAAATGATCATCTCAAGAGCTTACTTAGATGCTTGCTCATAGCTGAAGAACTTGACGGCTGAGTTTGGCACAATACGTGCACAATTTGTCCCATTGCCCTTGAACAATCCCCGAAAGCCTTCAGTTTGCCATATATACTTTAACCCTTGAATTGTTCCATTGTATTTAATACTATGAGGATTTTGGACCTATAAAATATATATTATTTAAACATTGTTCCAATAAGCAACTAAAATGTGGGAAGACAAAACATACTTTCATAATTTAACAAGTACAGACAACAAGCACCATTGGCAGTCTCAAAGAGAAACCAGAAAACCAAGTACCTGCAGCAATATTTTTAATCGTTCCAAGGGCGCAACAGCAGTACGGGACCTGAAATAGGCATGAGAGGGATGATGTCTTAGACCTTGCTATAAGAACCTCAAAGAGAATAGTTAAAACTGTCTTAAACATTTTTGTGCATACAAAATTTATTATTTTCCTTGTTTTGAATGTCAACTTACAAGTTAACATTTTTGGTTTAGCAAGAAACTGAAAAAATGTCTAACAAAGATCATTTCTATCATGATATATGTTGTACTTGTCCATCAGAAGAAAATTTACATCTCTCACACATTAAAGTAATTAAAAGGCAAGAGAGCTATTCCATTCTGTAGATTAACATCATAACCTTTAGAAGCTAACATATCAAATATGTTAAGACAGTAACCTGAGACAGATCAGAAGTAGATTACTAAATACTTGTCCGTATATTTTCCTCTCTTTATCTTGTATTATTTACCATTTGAGGGGTTCCACAAACTTAACATACTTAGTGCATCAAAGAAGAGGAGCAGAATAGCATTCCAGACTAAATTATGATTCTAAAATGCTACCCAAGTATAGACAAGCAATGTTCAGATATACAACCTGATTTGAAAACCACACTGAAAGCAAGGTCTAAGAGGCCTTCTGCCTTCCAGTAGAGAACAAGTAAATAGGAAGTGAAACGAAACGAAAAGTGTGTCACTGTGTCCGTTAGCAATTAGGAGATTATTAATACATAGTAGATCATGACTCGATTGTGCAAAATAGCACCAACCTTCTATTGTTTCTTACAGTTATCCTGATTTCCATTACTGTTACATGTATATAAGTCCTTGCCCGTACAGGAATCAAATTAGGGGAAATTAATTGATCCCAAGCTCAAATATTACAGAGTTTGATTATCATCAACTAAAGTTCTCATTGAAACAGATTCTTGCTATTCTCTTTCCTTATCTCCTTCTCATTACTTCCTAAATATAAGGAAATGAACTCTCTTGACAGCAGTACATGGTAATGTATATACTTGCTATTACCTGATTGCAACAAAGAATTTCTTCAAAAGAGCAACAAAAGTATAAACTACAGAACTCAAAGCTACTCTAGGCTCACGCAAATTTGCACATATCAAACTCTAGGATAGTTGGATTCAATCACCTAAACACTGATACAGTGAGATATATATGTTCACCCCAAAATAAGCCAAATTAACTCGATTAATTGTGAAAAATTGCAACTAACAAAAAGAAACGGATAAAGGAACTCACACTCCGCCGGCGACACCTCCAGCTACGAGGGACTTGCAAATACTGAGGATCGCGTAACTAGGAGCCTTAACTCCCTCCCTAGCCAGCTTCGCCTCCTCAGCGGCGAGGTTAACGATGGTGGAAACCGCTGATTCGCTCGACTTCACATCTTCCGAAGCCATCAAAAAATGGAACAGGTCGAGAAATCGGCTCTTTTTACTTTTCCGGAACCCTAGGAGATACGAATCTGGTGTCTCAGTTTCTCAAACCGGTTTCAGATGAAGCGGATCGAAATTGTCGAGATCTAGGGGATGGGGAGAGCGAGCGATTGATCGGTTGGCGGTCTCCTGGATGAGCTAGGGCAGGGAGAGTGGGAAGCAACAAGTGTGTGTGGCGGCGTTATGCGAGAGGCTTTGTCGGAGAAACGTAGAAGGGGTGGTTGCCGTGGTTGGTCCACGTGGTCTAGTGAATGTTTGCTCAAACTAGTGATTGAACCCCACGTGTCAAATAAAAATTGGATACCTGCCCTAATTTCTGCTCCTGGGCAACGAGCGTTAGCCCGCCAGGCCCGGACTGCCAATTAATTGGTACAAATTTGGACTTAATTTGGTTGTAATTCATGAAAATGTAAACGGAATAATATGAATATAGTTTATTTTAGGGTTATGATATATTGATAAAAAGAAATCAATTTTTTTTACACAACCTCTTATTTATTATAAAAGGGGCTTGTTCCACCTCAATTTTATTATACTAAGGGGATAGGTAACAAATTGGTGGAATTACTCTTTTCTATCTCAGTTTTACAATGGACAAGTTGTTGGATGATTTTTTTTATATAACTGTATTATGACACTAAAAATGGTCTAGATTTATTTAGTTTCCATTTCCGTTTACGTTTACGTTTACGTTTACGTTTCCGTATGTCACGACAAACCAAACGGGGCCTTAGTTTTTTGAGGAAAAAATTCTTTTTTTATGTATTGAAAAATGTAAGAAGTTACAGTAGCATTTTATGTTTTGAAAAATATAAAAGGTAAAAAATGCAAAGATTTTAAAAGTGTTAAAAGTAATTTTTGGGTATAAATTAGTTTTTGGACGAGAAATAAAACAAGGCCTAAAGGGCCTTCGGGCATTTGGTTCAATGGTTAAGACTTTGGGGTAGTACCATGATGTCACCGTTTCGAACCTCATGGGCAGGACTTAACCATTTCTCACTAGAATTGGTTAGTAACCAGTTCTCATCCCTCGTGGATGTAATAGGCGAGCCCAAGTAGTACTGTGGCAAACCTTACCCTATCAAAAAAAACAAGGCCTAAAAGAATCTATTAATCTGAATGGGACATTTGGCTCACCCCGAATGAATAAGGGTCTACTGCACAATTGTTGTTGTCGTTATGGTTCATAATTAAGATGTTGTTGCAACATGTTAGTCAATTTCAATGCACTAAAAGATATGATGTTGTTTTGGTCATTAGTCTAGTAAAATTATTTGACACGATACCTTATGAGTATAGTATTTGATGGTGCGCGTAATCTTTGGTGGCAAGGTTGTAGATACAAAAAATGGTAAAAATATTTCGACCAAGAAAAAATGGTAAAAATATGCAAATTTTGCAAATGAAATACAAATGAACCTTGATGGTCCACAACAATGTACCCATAGACTCCCTTGTATTTAGAGCACGTGTTGCCACGCGTGCGTCTTCTTGATGAAGCACGCTAATCATAGGTTCGGTTTAGATGGAACGTCCGTGGAATTGAACCAGGTATAATCAACGGTTTCGGAACTGGAACCAGTGGCAGAGCTACAAAATGCCCAGAGGGATTTGTAGCCCCTATTGAATTTAAAAAATATATTTATTAAAAAATACAAAAAATAATTAGGTGTGCAACAATTGAGCTTTGAGCCCCTCCTCTCTTCTTGACGCCTTCGTTGAATGCTCTACACCTCCAAACTCGGCCTAGGTCGTTATGCCAAGAACAAAGATAATTAATTCTAATACAAGCTAGTATAGCGAGTAAGTCGGGGTCGTACCCAAGCGAACTTACGGCTTCTAGTATCAATATTTTTACCAACTAAAGACTGGGGAAATCAAGAGAAAAATCTAAACTAAACTAAACTAAGAAACAAAAAACAAAAAACAAACAAATCAATAGAAACAAGTTTATTCAAAAGATCCACTTTTAAATAATCATTCGATCACAGATTTATCCACTGATTCCTTTTACACCTATGATTAATTCCTATCCTAATCATTAGCAATTGCAAGTCCACAGTCCAAACAATTCTTTGACCCTAGGCAAGGACGCTTAACCTAGAATTAGCATAGAGAACAAGGATATGCAGGATACAAGTCAAGACAACCAAGCTATGAGTCGATTGAAATAACTTATAATCAATTATCTTCTTAAAACCTAGTTGCATAGACGACAGATCTAAGTTTAAGTTGTTTTCACAGAACAGATTTGTCCACGGTCCAAATCTAATCCAACAATAGAAAATCAATCAATTCAACAAGTTAGTTACTCGTGCAGAATCAATCAACATTCATATAATGAAGCACAAGAGAATTAATATTAACCAAAGGATAGAAATCAATTACCAAAACCTCACGAGTTCATACATCAGAGTTTCTCCTTCGAACAAACCCCAAAGGGTTAGCTCTCCATAAAAACTGAAAGAATCTCTAGGTTAAAACTAAAAAGAGGCTCTCTAAAAGTATGCTATGATAATCTAAAACTCACGAACTAGGTCTATATAAACTAAAAACAACCGAAAAAAACTAGATACTAAAGATATAATTAAAAGATAGAATAAAGCAAAGGCGGCGCGTGGAACTCAGCCACCCGCGAGCGCAGGTTCAAAACCGCGGTCGCGGGTTCCCTCGATCATCATCCCTCGCGGTTCTGGCACTCACCGCGGGCGCGGGTCTCATTCCGCAGTCGCGGGTTACTTCTGACAGCTTTCTAGTGTCAAATTCGGAGGTGGTTTTGACCCACTTAGAGTTGGAATTTTAACTCGCCGTACAAACATGAATTGTAGCTCTTTGAGTTAGCTTTCCAATGGTACCAAATTCAGCTACATCCGATCATTGTAGCTCCCGAACGATGCGTCACAAGAAAATGGCATCAAAACAACTCCAAATCAACACTTGTCTTCAAAACTCTTGCATTTCTTCAAATCGTGTCTTCGGTCTTCATATGACAATTATGCTAAAAACTAACCTAAACACACTCAAATCATGCCTGAAATACAAGATTTAACCTATCCTAAACTAGAGCGTATCACCTCCTCTCTGCCCCTCCTCATCCTCTCTGTTGGACACCTCGACCGCTCGACGTGATGACGCCTCCTCCAAAGGGTGGAGTTGCTAGCTTGCTGCTTTTGTTGTCCTTGTCGTCGCCTCGTCGGTGCGCGATCTGTCGGCTGTCTTCACCTTTTCGGTTGCACACTTGCACCAGCCACCAACGTCATCGGTCCAGGCGTCCAGCATAACTCCTTCAGAGGTCAGATTCATATTGCAATTTGCAAGGTCAGATTCAGATTGTAATTTGCAAGGTCGGATTTAGATTTAAGAGTGAGTGTGTGCCGAAATTCAAGTTAAGCCTTTTTTGCTATTTAATTTTAGATTTTTTGTTGATATTGTTGTTTAAACTTTGAATTGTTGTCGTTGCTGACTTGTTGTTGAACTTTAAGGTGTGTTGTGTAACAATTTCAAGTGTGAGCACTGTTCTAAAAAAAATGGCCTAGGCGGCCGCCTAGGCATTTGGCGGTGATCCACCGTCCCTATTTTTCCCTGGGCGGTGTTCTAGGCGGGGTAGACAACCTTCTTGATAGCTTGGACAGACTCTAAACAGGCTCTAGACTTGAATTTATACAAAGACATTATGATAGGATTATTCTTTATTTATATATTCTTACTAATTACAAATAATAATCCTATATAAGAAAATCATACCAATTCGCTAATCCGCCAGATCCCGCCTAGGCCCCCGCCTAGCCGTCCAGGCGCTAGGCCGCAGCCCACCGCCTAGCCCCCACCTGGCATTTTTTAGAACACTGGGTGTGAGTGTGTGTCAAATTAAGCCCCTTTTTGTAACTCTGAATTGTTTTTGTTGTTGTTAACTTGTTGTTTGTTGATATTGTTGTTTATCAGATTCAGATTCCAATTGTTGTTGTTTAAATGTTGGATTTGTTGATTGAGTCATAGATGAAGTCATGGATATTATATATTTAGCCTCCTATCGTTAATATTGTTGTTTATTCGTATTTTATATACCCCCTCTTGACCAGATTCCTGGCTACACCATTGACTGGAACCGGTGAAATCGGGGGTCAGTCGGTCCCGGTTCTAGATTCCCTAGAACCGAAGGTTCTTCACAAAATAGAGGTTGAAACCGCGATCGTGGGCCAACTAGCCGTTGGAACCACGATCGCGGTTTGCGAAACCACAGTTGTGGTTTAACTAGCCGTTGGAATCGTGGTCGTGGTTATGCAATTCGCAACTGTTTTTCCAACGGCTATTTTTTCAACGGTCATATAGGTTCCAACAACTACTTTCCTCATAATTCCTATCTATTTTGACCCTTGCAAATATCATATCACACCTTCAATTTTATTCAAACCAATCTCACACTATTTTATCTCTCTCTACTACTCGCATTCATAATCTCATAATCTTACAAGCTTTCAAGTTGCAAATCTATTCTTAAATTTCTTAGCTATTCTCTTATCTCTCTATACTAATCTCCTTCCAATTCTTCTTCAAAAATGGAAAACCAAAGCCAATGATTTATTGATTTGTTGATCGAGCAAGTCTTTGATGGTGTTGTTGGTTGAAGTTAATCTTAATCCCTATCAACCACCTTATCCTCCTATGCATATGTCGATACAATTCCCCCCTTCCGCTCCCATTTATAACCAAGCTATGAGTTGAGGGCAATGAGGAGGACAATGATGTTGACAATGAGGAGGGGGAATCTACAACCAACCAAAGCTTAAAGGAATTCAAATCCGACATTTTTCAGAAAGCACTTCACCAAACATATACACCAAGTACCCATATGTTTATTTTTAAAGTTTTTAATGTGGCAAGTGCCTTTAAGGAAGTGCTTTCACGGCCCAAGCATGTTTGTGCCATTTTACTCATGAAGAGAAAGTGATTGATATATTACAACACTATTCCCGATATTTATCTTGTTGTTGTGTTTTGATCCTAGATGTAAGATACAAGGTTTGCAAGATATTTGTATGCATACTAAGAGATTGAATTTAGGAGAAGAACATTATGATAGAAATTGTAATGTTGATATACTCATGGAACGTGTTAGATCTCTTATTGATGATTTGTATAAGGTTTATAGCACTTGTTGTGAGGCACCTTTTTCACCATTGTTACCCCATCGCCCTTCTCATCTCGTCATTCTTTTCTATTAGTCGGGTCACATTTATTGCAAAATCATACAAAAAGACCTAGATACACGCGCTCACATACGGAGTTCGATACTTATCTAACCATTACCTTTGAATTTGTTGAAGATTTTGGTATTTTAGATTGATGAAAGCAACACAAGAGGACATATCATACACTTTCAGAGATCGTCGCTCAAGTACTAGTCGTTCCCGCCTCAACGGTAGTGGTGAAGCAAAAGTTTAGCCAAGGTGACCACATCCTAAATGATAGAAGATCAAGATTGGCGCTCAATGCATTGGAAGCTCAAGTTTGTGTCGATGATTGGAAAAGGGAGGATCTTAGAGCACAATTGATGAACTATACGAAGTCATCAGATGATGTCTTAGACGACGACGATGCAAGTCGGGCTTCTTCCGTCTGGTCTTCTTAAGTAAGTAGCCTAGTGGGATTATGTATAGAATTTGTCACGTTAGTGAAATAATGATGCGCGTGATCGACATAGACATGTTGTTTACCAAAAAATCAACGGCCCAACAAATAAGGCATTTTTACAACCTATTTTGGGCTTGCAATTTTAAGTCCAGTGAATAGGTGTCAACGCAACATTATGGCATAAGCTTTAGTGTTTTAGGCTTCGATCTCAAAACTTTTTTCACGAATAAGGCCCTTGGCATATTTATAAATTATAAATTAAACGTGATATTGATAGTTAAGTATCAATATCATGTTTATCCTACAAAGGCCTTTCAAGAAAAAAATTAAAGCACATCAACAAGCATGGAGCGTTGTGGGAGGGGCTACGCTTCCCTTCGCTGATCGAGGTAGAGTGTTCGACTCTCAGTAAAGGAGAAATGAACTTGTTGAGTGAGCAAATCCCACCCAAAAAATAAAGGGGTTTGATAAGGTATTTTCAATGGTCGTTATACTTTTCAAAAAAACATAACTTAACCAAACTTAGTAGAATGGCAAGTAAGAGTTGATCCCACAAAGACTCATGTATAAGTGTTTTATTTGAGTGCCAAGTAACCAAAGTATGGGGGGATTTGTTGAATGATTTCCTAATCTAATATGCAAATTAAAACTAACTATGAATGCTTATTGATCCATCATAGATATGTCCAACTAGTTAAATCCATCATAGATATGCTTATTGATCATTGATTCTCCCGATTCTCAATTCACTTGAATAATCTACCGTGGATTATGATCCTACTAAGGATTATGACCGAAACTTCAGAAATAGTTGAAAGAACTAACAATCTAAACAACCCTAATTATTTAACAACCTAAAACAACGTCTTGATTCAATTAAACAACAACTTTACGAATCAAGTTATCGATAGAAACAAGCACTTAGAACAAACAAACATCTAAGTTATTTGCGGATTTATTCCCTTCTACAATTGAATAGCCCGAACGGGTTTAAACAATTATAGATGCTACTTTATCTAATCAACCTCGAACGTGCATTAATTAGATTAGTTGTAAATTAACCTAGAAATTCTATTAGGTGATCAAGCTAACAAAACCCTAAAATAATTCTGATTCAATTAAGCACAGGGAATAAAACCTATTCAAGTTGTTGAGAATCAATCAAACCTCACAATAATATGCAATCTATGATTTCAGTAACTAGTCAAACACAAAAGAATTTAGCAATGCATAATTAAATTAAGAAAAAGCTTATAAATCGGTTCAAAGGTTGACTCTTGAGAGAAGAAACCCTAGCCTCCAAAATTATGTTCTAAGTTATGAAAGAAAAGTCAAAACCAAGGTTTAAATAACCCTAAGATATCCAAAGACCCATAAATCCAGAAATTACATCTAACACGTTAGAAAATATATCATAAAAGCCCATATCGAAGCCAACTTCACGACCCAACTCGTCCGCTAAGAAAATGATGGTGCGGTCTCTTCCTAGGGTGGCGCGGTCATGGCGCATGATGTTGTTGCCCGCAACCCTCTCAGTTCAGCATTGAAGCGACACTTTCGAGGTTGTTTTGACCCTCTTCGAATTGGAATTTGGATTCAGAGTAAAAATATGAATTGTAGCTCTTAGAGTTCGCTTTCCATTGATACTAACTTCAGCTTTATCCGATCACTATAGCTCCCAAACCAAGCATTGCAAGATAGACGTGTCGAAACAAGTACTGCAACGCATAGCCCGGATTTAAGCGTTCTTTTCACACAAGCTCTTGGGCCTTAGCTCTTCCAATTTCACTTGAACCACTATAAGCTTCATCAAACTCCACCACAATCATCTAAGATCCATCCCGTCCATGCTTGTTTACCTCTAGATCCGCAAAACCGAACAAAACAAGCGCAAAACCCGAATTTCCTAGAAAACCTAGGAACCTAAAAACTACACTAAACTAAGCTAAAAACCATGCAATATAAACATAAATATGTATCTAAACTATACTTAATGCAAACTATCAGGGTTCTCGCGAGACTCGAACTCCAGACGTAGGCGTTTGATGGAGCAAAACTTCTCCGCTGAATTGAAGTGGAAAAAAAACAAATTAAAACACACATTCTTACATCCTTGTAATATCTTTACATCTCCAAACTTTTTCCACAAAAAGGCCCTTGGCATATTTAATATCATGGATAAACATCTTTATTTTTATTATTTTATCAATAATACTTAAATAGCCAAAAAATAATAATTTTAAAAATAGGCGAAACTGTTTCACCTATTTTAAAAAATACACATGTTTCACTGGAACATATAGATATGGGCGTCTGATGAAAAGTGTGGTTCTTGTGATCTTGTCAAATCATTTCACTAGTAATAATTTTTTCTAGAGCTAAATCAATACGTTACATTATTATTTATAATAATGATGTTACATTATTTAATCACACATTATGAAGAGGAGAGTGAGGAGAAGGGCCTTATTATATTAGTACTTCCTCCGTTCTATTCTACTTGATATTTTAGAGCTAAAACTTTGTTGATTAAAATTTGTCATTTTTTAGCCTTTATTTAATTAATGTATTGGAAAGTGTTTATATTGACTTTTTTCTCTCCATCTATTGATTTTAAGGATGTATTAGTAATTATTTTTTGATTACATTTAGAAAATTTTGGATTTTTAATAATATTTCTTATATTTTTAATAATATTTCTTATATTTTTAATAAATTTTTTAATATTTGTGAATTTTTCTAAAGTGTCAAGTGGAATAGAACGGAGAGAGTATCTGTGATCACGGGTCCCACGCGTAAGATCCTTCCCAATTATAGTTCCAATACATTTTTTTGCAAAAACCAAATAAAAACATGTGGATACACGTGTTCACTATGTGTTAACGCACGCACCACCGCTACAATATTCCGTTCCGTTAATTTTCCAAGTAATAAATGCGTACCAATCCTATCAATAAACGACGTCGTTTCTCTTGATGAGTCAGTACAATAATATTTTAACACGCCGCATAATCATATCGTAGGAAATCCGATTAAAAAACGTACGCAAACAACAAATAATCGAGATATATAAATCGGCGTTAATTTTTCCGTTCTGATATTTGGAGGTGTTTGTTGCTTTGAGTTTTCTGCTTTCCGAACAGATACCAAAAATAGTAAAAACCATAATCCAATTATCCCCAATTGCCGGCATTTCTTCTAGATTATCTCTTCTCATATCCCCCTCTCAGGCCAAGGAAGAACAAGGAAGGGGTTTTTGATTTGATTTCCCTTCCGGGATTCTTCCTCTGAGATTTTGTGTGTTGGTTGTGTTTCCGTCTGGATTAACCGAAGATTATGCAGCGACTCGTCGACAACGTTCTTGCTGTCACCAAGGAGTAAGTCAATTTTGTTTTCTCTTCTTTTCTTCATTCTCCTTAATTTCATTCCTTAGCTTTGTTTTTGCTTAAATTGATCATATTTAGGTGCTCGTCTTGTGTGTGTTGATGTCAATTTGATTGTTATTGTTAATTAAGAGGAATGAATAGGAAAGTATGAGTTGATTCGTAAGAGCTAGTTTGCTGCCTTGGGCGTGGATGAGGTTTGCTTGCTTGTGAAGTTGGTAATGAGGGGGAGGGGGTTAGGTAGATTGTATTTTTAAGTTCAAATAGGAGGATGTTGGTGTTTATTGTCGTCGATGATGATTTTACAATATCCTTTTTTTGTATGATAAGCTTGCTTTTGGACTGAGTGTTTGATGGAAGTTTGGATCAAGGGGAACAAGCTAAGAAGTCTTTTTTTTTTTCTGGCTTATTCAATATCCCTTAAATGCAGCCTTAAAAACTGGTGGATTCATGGATATATAAATATTCTATTGAGTTGGAGCATCTAGGGCTCTGTAAGATTGGGTCAATGAGAACTACGAAATCAAACATGAAAAGCTTGACTGAATTATCCAAAGTCTACATTGCTTCCTCTTGTTTTCTGCAGTAATTTGATCAATATCAGTATAAATCTATTTCCACCCACCTCCACTGCAGTAAAAATGTGGGCTTCATACATCCTCTTTTCTTTGATACATAATTTTACTATACTTGCATAAATCCTCTTTTCTTACCAAACGATTTAAGTTTTCATATTAGGAATAGAGAAGTTAGAATTCTGATTAAAACTATGCTCTATGGATTGACCAGGATCTGAATCCTTAGTCATTTTCAAAGATGAATCAGGACAGGTACCTGTTTATAAGTTATATAGTGAAGTTCATTAAAAAATTTCACCTAGGTCATTCTACAAATTTCAGAATCTTTGTCTATAGTATGTTTATATAGGAAAATTACTTAAAAAGATAGTTTTTAAAAATTTATATTAACACAAACAATGGATAAAGATAGTGGCAACATCAACATGCAAACAACTAGGCTTGGGTAGTGCATCAGTGCCTGAGCTGTTGCTTTGCTAATGCTACTGGAGGTAGATTGTTGATGTGAGATCACTATTGGAAAGAAGTTTGAACCAAGTATTTCTGCAAAATTTGCAACTTTTGGAGTAAAGAGTGTGCTGAAGAGAACTACGTCTATTATGATTCAATTTTTTCCTTAAATTTTCACCATTAATTGCAAGTTTCTATTTTGAAGTATTGTGTATGTATCATGTAGACATGTAGTGGATTTCTATCAGCCAAGATGTGATTAAAAGGGGATTTTGAATGGGAGTCTAAAAAGGGAAAAAAAATACATTTCCTCTAGACATATAGTTTTCCAGCTTGATGAAGCACTTGACATGTGACTTCTTCGTCTACTTCTACAGTTATAGACTGGATTCAGTTTAAACTTTTACTTGGTTAGGGCTCAATTTCCTGCTCCATTGATTTGCCAAAATGTGCCTGGTTTAAGATTCAAATTGGTGTTGTGTCATGTGTATTGCAGATCCGTAAAGACAGTGACATATGAGTCCCTGAACAATATTGTGAGGCTGATAAATGGTATTTCAGCTTTACTGTTGGCCATATTACCTGGTAAAGGTAATATGCTCGAAGGTATTCAAGGATGGGAGCTGAGACCAACTTTTCGTGGGCCTCGTCTTCCGCGTTGGATGGGGAAGTAAGGCTAACTTCATTGTCACCATCTTCTTAAAAAATCATTTTGTAAATTAAATTCACAGTTGCTGAAGGTTGTTAGCATTTCACCTACACATAAAATTACTTTTGATTGTTCTCTCTCCCTCCTTTCTAGCTAGCTCAAACAGGGAGACTTAAAAAACGATACCATTGAAGCAAATTATAATTAACTGTTGAAGCATAATTTTGTGCAGCGGGCTTGGAAAAGCTGATTTAAGTGTATGGGACCTGTATACATAAAAACAAGTCAGAAACTTTCTTAAGAACAATGTCTTAGGAGGAGAAAACTAACTTTTAAATAGCTACAGTGCTGCACTAAAGGAATTCAATCTGCTTAGTCTTCCCTCTATTTCTTGTAAGTAGTGTATTTTGATGCATCACATGCTTGATTTTGGCCTCAAAGGAGCTGGCTTGCCATTTTCATGGTAAAAAATAAGAAATTTTCAATCTCTAAGACTTACTGTCATTAAATTTGACCATATTCACTACGTCTACCTTAATAATGTATAAAAACAAGGTGCCAAGCCCCAATCTGTCTCTGTGCTTTGGATAATGTGTAAGCAACCATAACCCTTGGCCCTTTCTTTGATGCTGTTGTTATATAGAGCTAGGCAGAAACATTTTTCTGTGCTCAGAAATGAATGAGAATCCATAAGAACTTGCTGTCTATTTATCTATTAATTAATTAACAAGTCTCCTCAAGATGGCTAGCATTAAGAATATATCAATCAATGAAACTTTGCATTCTACATGAAGTCAAATTTGACTAATGGCCTGAGGGAGGGGAGATTTGGTGAGTTGTCTTTTTCTATATTTTCAGTTTTCTTACACGGTCTTTTGTGTACAATGTCAGTGGTGTCTCTTCTTTCAACCAGTTCATTCATGAACTCTCTGTGGATTCTGATACATCAAGCATTGAGTACTCATCTGGGGAAGATGATAGTGATGAGGACACGTGCCCTCCATCACCTTTGTCTCAAAGTTCAAGATCGTCTCGTGCTAGTGGCATCAACAAGTATGATGAGCATTGGGCACACTGGATTGTATATATGTTTTCCTGGATTCTACTTCCATTTAAGTTTTTGTTAGGCTTTCCCTTTTGGTTCTACCATCTTTTTTGTTCAAGAGAATCTAGATCTCATTCTACACATCAGCCACTTGAAACTCCTAGAAGGATGCTAAGCTTGAAAGACCATGTTGTCCATCGTGCCACAGATCGTCGTCGTGGAGTTGTTGAGGTTTGTGCTTGGAGTGCCTTGCTAGATTCTGTAGCATTATGGATTTGCATGTGTGTTTATCTGTTCTATTTTTCTTGATTTAATTGTACTTGATTTTCTTTCATAGGATCTGCATCTAGCCATTGAGATATCCATTGAAGCAATATTTGATTGCATCCATAAAGCAGCTCATTTTCTTCTTTCACCGACGCGTGCTGTTGGGAATCTTTTTGGATATCTATTTGGACGTCGAAGAGATACAACAGATTTTTATAACGATAATCCTGTTGAAACAATTTCTACGGCTACACTTGGGGAGAATGATCCAACTCCTGCTGAAAGAAAATCCACTTTAAATCCTCTGAATACAGATGCTCGGACTTGTCAAGACGTTATTACAGAACTAGGGTATGAATAATTTCGAATTCCACCCACTGTAGTCCTTTACACAGGGCAAGTCAATGCATCAACAAATATACTATGGATATATCCTTGCGACACTGATACTGAGTCTACCATCTTCTGCTTTCCTGTTCAGGTATCCATATGAAGCAATTCGTGTTGTCACACCTGATGGGTATATCCTTCTTCTTGAAAGGATTCCAAGGTATGACTATTGTGCTCAATATTTGAACTATAAGCAAGTTTTGAATTTAGGGGAGTGCAAGAATATGAAGTGGAACATGCCATGTCCTGCATGCTTAGCCCCAATTTCAGCATGCTCTTAGACATAATTGTGATCATAAGAATTTTTTCTTGCTTTATACTCATTCCAATTTCTGCTATCTGCTGGTGATAGAATTTCTCTTTTTTAAAGAGTGATTTATGATACTTTTAAAATATTGGTGCAGACGGGATTCAAAGAAGGTTGTTTATTTGCAACACGGAGTAATGGATTCATCCATGGGGTGAGTAACTTTCCCTGTTGTACAGTTTTTTTTTGGGTCTAGAACTCAATGTCTGTCTGTCTTGTTTAAATAGGCACACTTTTTGACTATTTCTTGATACGATATGATAGAACCGCATAAAATTCACATTGGGAGATGTTGCAATAGACTCACTTTTGGCAAAACTGGTTTGGCTATAATTGGATATCTCAAATTTTAACCGGATATGTTAATAGACTTTGTAGCTTCCTTAGTGTAGAGATAGTAAATGTCTTATTTTAGGTTCATATATAGGCCATATCACAATGCTTTTGTCAAGGCAATTTGCTGGTTATCCACCCGCCATGTGGAAAAGAATTCCATTTCCTTTTGAATAATGTTCCAGTGACATTTCTTGTCATTGTGATTCTCTACTACCAACTTTGAAATGGTTTAGTAGATTTCGGTGTACATCAATGGAAGAAAATGTGGGCAGTTTTTACTTTACATCAGACTGATTTGAAGTAATAAGGAATCTTAATGTCAGACAGACTGACATTATCTAGTTTTTCATCAAAATACTGTATATGCAGTTAGGTCCTTGATCATCTCTGTAGTTTCTTCTGACAAAACCAATTTGCTATGTAGGTGGGTGTCAAATGGAGTTGTTGGCTCCCCGGCTTTTGCTGCTTTTGACCAAGGTCTGCTAATTTAGCTTTTCTTATTTCCTTTTTCCCCTCTCTCTCAGAGAGACAGAGATAAAGAACTAGTTACCACATGTGGATAATAATCTCTTGAACAGGCTACGATGTTTTCCTCGGCAATTTTCGTGGTTTGGTTTCCAGGGAACACGTTGATCGGAATATCTCTTCAAAGCGGTCAGAACTCAAATACTAATGTTCCAGCTTTATATTGCTTATATCTAAAAACAGTTTCTCTACTATTTATTTCCTTACTTTTGTACTCCATTCTGATGATTCCTGTCTATTCAAGTGGCTTATATCTGAATAGCCAATAACAACACAATCCAGGTATTGGAGGTACTCCATCAACGAGCACGGTACTGCAGACATACCTGCAATGATTGAAAAGATTCACGAGGTTAAAACCTCGGAACTGAAATTACGTCACCCAGATTCCGAAGAGGACGATGAACAACCCTACAACCTTTGTGCTGTCTGCCATAGCTTAGGAGGCGCTGCTATCCTAATGTACATTGTCACCCGCCAACTCCAAAACAAGCCCCACAGGCTCTCAAGGTTAATCTTACTATCACCAGCTGGATTCCATCACGACTCCAACATTGTCTTCACCGCCTTTGAGTATTTCTTCCTCGCAATGGCCCCACTTATGGCGCCTTTCATCCCCGCCCTCTACATACCCACCAGATTCTTCCGGATGCTTCTAAACAAACTGGCACGCGACTTTCATAACTACCCAGCCATTGGCGGTCTTGTTCAGACCCTCATGGGATATTTTGTGGGTGGAGACAGCTCCAACTGGGTCGGCGTCTTAGGTTTGCCTCACTACAACATGAACGACATGCCCGGGATCTCGTTTTACGTGACTCTGCACTTGGCTCAGGTGAAACGGAGTGGGCGTTTCAGAATGTTTGACTATGGCAGTGTAGACGCTAATATCCGTGCTTATGGGACCCCTGAACCATTGGATGTGGCCGAGCACTACAATCTTATTGACATCCCTGTTGATTTGGTTGGTGGGAGGAAAGATAAGGTGATTAGGCCATCAATGGTGAGAAAGCATTACCGGATAATGAAAGAAGCTGGTGTTGAGGTTTCTTATAATGAGTTTGAGTATGCTCATTTGGATTTCACGTTTTCTCACCGTGAAGAGCTCCTGGCTTATGTGATGTCAAGGTTAAAGCTTGTGAAGCCTGCAGGGAATTTGAATTGAACCCGGAAGGAAAGGTAAAGTTGAAGAAGGGTAATCAAAAGGGAATGGGATTGATGGGTTTTTGTTGTATGTTAAGAAGACAAATATGCTGTTGTGGTTCTGTGATTAGTTTTTTGGGGGGTCTTGTGTATGTTTCTTATAGTGGATCTGTGGATACATATAGAGAAAGGGGTCTATAGTCCATACAGGTTGTCTGTAGCTAGACTCTCTCCCTGATGTTTGATTTTTGACTTTGAGGGGAGGTGAAGTCTGGGATGTCAAACCATGTATGAAATGAAGGGAGACCTGTTTGTTTGTAGTTTCCAGTAACCAAAATTTGCCCTTTGGATCCTAATATGTCTGTGAATAAAAATACTTAATGCTGATGTGTTTTATTCTCTTGATCTTTTTTATAAAAAAAATAAAATTAAAGTGAGCTCTGTACATCAATTGTGATGGGGATTCAATTGTTCTTGCAAGGAGAAAAGCCTTTCATAAATGCCTTAAAATTGCATTGTCTAGCAAAAATGTTTTATTTTTCCAGATTGTGACTACCTCAAACACCGAGGATAATGCATTGAAAAATTGATGGTCCAGTTGCCAATAAACTCAAAACCTTCTGTTATTAAAAACCATATCCTGGAAGCAGATTTAAAACTCTGCTACCTTAAGCTACATATCACATAGAGATGCAGGAAAAAAAAAGAGACAGCAACAACCTGGAACAAAAATTCTACAGACTCTAAGCATGAGCAACCCGAGGCTCGTGATGATCGTCGTCATGGGAATCTACTTCTTTGTTAAGCACCGTTGTGACAGTTGAATCTGCGTCAATCTGAATCTGTTGACTAGATCCACCATACAGTTCCCTTCTGAATTCCCTTCGATCCAACTTCTCAGACAGCTTCATTTCTCTAAAGCCCTGTTCTAACTTGGCTTCATCCTCAGGTGAGAAGAAAACGACGTCTCTTTCTCCAAGCTCTTGGTACAATTTCTCAATCTTGGCTTTCCAGAGAAGACCCATCTCGGTGTCCATCTTCTGATATGGCGTTTTCAGAAGGTACTCGTCAATCCCACCGGCCTTGTCAATGCAACGGAGTGCATGAGTCGTTACTTTGACACGAATGTGGCGATCTAGGATGTAACTGAAAAGCCGCTTATCTTGTACATTTGGCTTCCATGACCTCCTACTCCTGTGAGTAATCAATCACAGAGAACACAAAGGCTTCAATGGAAGTAACAATGGAAGATGTGTCACAAAAGTTGCAGCAGCAAAAGGCCATACTTGTATTTGGGATCAGATAGGTAATAACAGACTATGAGTTGAGTTCAGCCAACCATTTATAATTTCATTGTTTTTAAATGAATTACAGATTCTATGATTCTACAATTCCATTATATGATTATAAATGTTTTTGATGTTTTGAAGAAACTGTTTTTCTTAGCACTTAGAAATTTGCTACAGCTTTCCAATCTAGTTTCTATGACATTAAAATGGATTGGAGGAACTCTTTCCATAATCATGAGCTATTGAACACAAACTCAGCTCTAAATTTTCGAGCAGTACATGTTGCTTAAGCAAATTTAAGTTGCTTGCAATATTTTTGTTCAGCTTCAAGTTTTAGGAGAGCAAAGCTACCTACTGACCTGCGTTATAGATAATGTGCCATAGCAATTCTACTATTCTAGGGCTACCCAATCACCAAGTCACTATCATGAGAATTTACATTATCAAGACCTGATTCCCAAATAAAGACTATTTGAATCTGGTGCAGGATATATGAAGATTTCCTGCACTTCAGAAAAGGTCCATCTACAAAAGGGAGTAAAAGAAGCTGCAAGCACACATGAGAATGAAAACCGACAGTCTATCCATGAGAATGAATGCGCGTTTGAAGTCAGAAAAGAGAGATAGGGATACGAATTTCATACTTGTTTCCACCATCTTCACTAATTTGGTTACCAAATTGAATATGGCGACCAGCAAAAAGACCCCGCTTAGCACGGCCCATTATGACCTTCCGGTCTGGAACGCTTCGCTTAAGCACATCTTTCAATTTGGGATTCATTTTACCTTCTCCGACATTCTTCAGGATTTTCTTCATCATTTCCCCTGATCTGAACGCCATTTCCTTCAAACTTCTTCGCACTCAAAGCTGCATAGGGTTTAACAGATCAGCGTCACAAAAACAATGAAAAATTGGATCTTTCTCAATTGAGAAATAAGAACCACAGTCGACATAAAAACATTAAAAACAAAATTCAATTGAGAAAGACATGTTCAAACCGATCAATTTTGGAGACGAATTTGTAGACTTTGACGAGGCAGAGAAGATATGCCGGCAGTGAGGATTTCTCCCGAGTCCGTCCGTCGTTCCGTCCCGATTCTCTCTCTGGTTCCTTACTAGGGCTTATTGGTTGAATGAACTTGGGCCTGTTTACATACAGGCCCGCTGGACAAATAAAAAAAGAGAAAGGACAAGCTTGTAATCAGCCCGCTAGACAAAAAAAAATACAATAAACTTGGAATTGTTTATAGACAAATGAATAAACTTGGGCCTAAATATTTTTTGTATACATTATAAATAGCTAGTAATTAGTAGACCTGTACAAAGTCGGGTTCGGGCCGGATCCGGGCCGGGCTTTGAACAAAAATTATGCCCATTTGTCCGAGCGGGTTCGGGTCAAGCGGGTGATTCGGGCCGGCAAGGATGTCCAAGCCCGCCCGGACATCCGGACACGGGTAGCCCGCCGGGACCCGTATATAAATTTATAAATAATTATTTTTTCATGTCCATTAAAAAATACAAAATCCTAGTATTATAATTACACTATCTAACATTACTTAAAATTAAGATCGTATTTATGCTAGCTTTTTAGGTGACAAGGTGAAGGAACTATAATAATTAACTCTCTTTTGTACTAATTCTACAATCAATAGCCTCAAGATATTTTTCGCAGACATATATTTATTTATAAATATAAATATTTATTTTAAATATTTAATATATTCGGGTATTTGGGCGGGTTATCCGGGATATTCGGTCAAAAATATTGTCCGTGTCCCGCCCATGAATTCGGGCGGGCGGGCTTATTTACCCTTTCGGGTTAGAATTCTTGTCCAAGTCCGCCCATTTTTCCGGACGGGCGGTACGGGTTGGGCGGGTTAGTCCGACTTTGTTCAGGTCTAGTAATTAGTTAAGACTCTTTTTTTTAGAGGGATAGTTTAAGACTCTTACTATGAAGAGTAGTGATAGTTGTATAATTCGTAATATTTCATCTTATACATATAGAGAAATTTGAAACAAATTATATACTAAATTAAAAAAAATAAATTTGCTTGTAACATTAGTAAGATAAAACTATATATATTAATTAGTTAATTAAAGTTTTACATGCCACTTGAACCTCCAAGTACTTGTCCATTGTAATTTGATCAATCTTGCTTACCATTTTCTCTGTTTGATTGTTTTTTTAATATCCAACTTGGCCTTTCCGAAAAAGTGTGATATTATTATACGGTACACGTCTTGAACCAAATTTGTCACCCTTGTTTACCTCTAAGTTTGTCAAACTGTCAAATACACCTCGACATTATTCATTATATCATCGTACTTAAGAACAAAATCTTGTCACGATAGTCCAAGCACTTTCCAATACTCTAGTACATCGCCCCAAAAAGAATTATTAGAAAAAATCCCGCGACAATAGAGATCAAACGCCTTCTAAAAAGAGATCAATAACATTATTGTGTTTCAACAAATTCATCTATTCCGAACACCTTTAGCTGGACAAACACTTTTTGTTCAAGTTCCAATAAAATCGTTTTGAGCAAACAAA
This sequence comes from Fallopia convolvulus, assembly GCA_964016875.1. Taxonomy (NCBI): domain Eukaryota; kingdom Viridiplantae; phylum Streptophyta; class Magnoliopsida; order Caryophyllales; family Polygonaceae; genus Fallopia; species Fallopia convolvulus. The sequence continues at coordinate 37,253,957 of OZ024737.1, forward strand.
TCCTTAGTAATTTCGATCTGGATCAATTGTTTTAACGTTTGAGGCTATAAGCCTATAATGCACCTTTTGTGAGTTCCACTTTCGGTAGCCAGTATATTACATGATGTATGTACTTACGTCGGGTAAGAATCTCGACATCAATTTTATTGTCAGAATTGTGAAAAGACAAATAGTGCTTGTAATTGTGACCAAACTGTGACATCATCCATACGTAAGCTTCCAGAAATGAGGAGTCGCGCGAAATAAAAAAGGGAAATTACAGATGCTTATCATGCAAATTGGTGAGCATTATGTCCAGCCGTCACCAGTCGGCAGTCGCTCATCATTTTTCGTAACTTTCCTCACTTGTGAAATTTCAGAAATTTTCAGAAATGTAGATGTTGGTGTATAAAATCTCGTCTTTAATTCGTATCAAAATACATCAATTAAGAATTTCGCCTCTTCCGTTCCTCTTCTACCTTCAGACCTAGAAAATCTGCAAAATAATGGACAAAGGGGGCGGGGATCCCCTAATCCACCTCCGATGCCTAAGTCAGAAGAGCAATTGTCGTTTGAGCGTCGAAGTACAACAGGAGAGCGATGAAACCCTAAACAGTCGAGCTAAGCGAATATTAGCCTGCCTAGGACTGCCTAGGATTTCTGAATATGCTAAGCATATGTGTGTGTCTCCCTACATGCCTAGGGCATGTATTTATAATGGAAGAGAGAATCATAGGGGGCCGAAAATCATGCCAATAGGGCCGAAAATCTTATCCTTTCGGGCTGGCCAACTGCCTTAAAGCCAAGTAAGGAATATTCCACCCTATCTCTAATTTAATTCTATCCTTTAATAAAAGATAGAATTTTCCATTAAGTTGCATAACCGCCATATAATTTTATATAGAAAATAAGAAAATAACTGCGCAGTAATTTAATAAATACTTTTTTAATAGTCAAAATAACTATGATAATTATGTTTATTTTACCGTTCACAGTAGAAAACGTAAGTTGAAATTTATGTTTTTTTTTGTCGCAAAAGGGTTTTCAATATTTACTAGAAGTTCAAAGAAATTAAAAAACACGTGTTCTTCAATAAAATATGATGTAAAAACACACGTAAAACATAGCATCAACTTATGTTTCGTACTATATAAACTATTATTAAGAATGTTTAATTTTATGATATAAATCCATATAAATCCGTATTATATTAGCATAAACTTTTTAAAATTCCCCAGTATAAACGTTCATGAACTAGATCAATGACGCAATACAACTTTAAATCATTACTTCATTAGTGTGATAGTGTCATAATTTGCAAATAATACTCCGTACTATAGTAACAAAATTAAAGGTAATTCATGATCGAATGAAATATTTAATGGATTAAGAGTAAGTGAAAGCCTGAAACGTAGTACCCAGCATCTGTAATTAAATACCTCCTCTTATATATGGTAAATACTACTTTCACAATACTTGAATTTCTAACCATTAACACATTATTTAATAAAGGTATAAAAATAATAATATATCTTCAATTATTAACTTATTTTTTTTACTTTATTAAAAATTACTACTAATAGTCTATTATTAATTACAAGGATAAATATGTAAATTAGAGACCAAAATAGCTAAAAAGACATGTACTTGTAAAACAAAAAATTATGACTAAAAAGACAATATTGAACCGAGGGAGTATTGAACTTATCGAAAGTGGTCAAAGGCAGGGGCGGATCTACATGGTGCCCAGCGGGGGCTGTAGCCCCCACTGGATTTTTCAAAAAAAAAATATAGTAAGAAAATAGTTTTTTTTTTTATCAAAACTAGCTTATTTAGTTAGAAAAAAGCAGATTAATTTGTTTTATGTAAGTAAAATATATTAAAATGGTTTTTTATATAAAAAAATACAATTTTTTTTCAATATTTTATAAAAAATACAAAAAAAAAATTCTTGGCTCCGTCAGGAAATTTTCTACCGCCAAAAAAAATAGCCAAAGAAATTTAGCCCCAAATAACTATAATTTATGGCTACGCCACCACTGGTCAGAGGCGGATGTCTCATACAATTTGGACCATACCAACCGTGCCTCCTAACTAACCTTCCCAGGGCTAAAAAAAAACAACTTTCATAGCAAAACTTTAATTAAATTCTTCATCCGCCTATGTATTTTTTACGTCCATTTTTAATACTCAAATCCTTCAACTTTTACGCACTTCGATTGAACATTTATTAAATTCCTACCATTTTGGATTGTGTAACCAGAAACACCGCACCACCACGATTTGCACTGAAATTGTTGTTATAAATACACACGCACCCATTATATGATTTATGATATGATTGATTAATCTCCACCCTCCAAAAGCAAAAAGAAGCCAATAATTTCAACCACCCCAACTCGATCTCATCATCAACTATTCTTGACCCCACTACCATGGAATCCGCCGCCCAAACCACCGCACAACCACCACCCCACATAGTCATCCTCCCCTCTCCGGGCATGGGCCACCTCATCCCCCTCACGGAGTTCGCCAAGCGCCTCGTCCCGCGCTTCACCTTCACCTTCGCCGTCCCCACCACCGGCCCCCCTCCCTCCGCCCAGCGCTTCTTCCTCTCCTCCCTCCCCGCCGGTATCGACGCCGTCTTCCTCCCCGCCGTCGACGTCTCCGACGCCCCTTCCGACGCCAAGATCGAAACCCTCATGTCCCTCATCGTCGCCCGCTCCCTCCCCTCCCTCTGCGCCCACCTCGCCGGCGCCGCCGCCCTCGTCGTCGACCTCTTCGGCACCGACGCCCTCGACGTCGCCATCGAGCTCGGCGTCCGCCCCTACATCTTCTACCCCTCCACCGCCATGGCCCTCTCCTTCTTCCTCTACCTCGAGAAGCTCGACGAAACGGTGTCGTCCGAGTACGCCGAGCTGGCCGAACCGGTTCAGATCCCGGGCTGCGTTCCGGTCCACGGCCGGGATCTACTCGACCCGGTTCAGGACAGGAAGAACGACGCCTACAAGTGGGTCCTACACCACTGCAAGAGGTACAAATTGGCCGAGGGTATAATCGTCAATAGCTTCGAGGCTGTAGAAAGGGGCGCAATCAAGGCGCTCATGCAGCCCGAGCCGGGCAAGCCCCCGGTTTACCCGATCGGACCGCTGGTTCAGACCGGTTCCGCCAAGCCGGAGTCTGAGTGCCTGAAGTGGTTGGACGAGCAGCCACGTGGATCCGTCCTATTCGTCAATTTCGGTAGTGGTGGGACCCTCAGCTCCGAGCAACAAAACGAGCTTGCGCACGGGCTAGCTCGGAGCCAGCAGAGGTTCCTGTGGGTTGCCAGGAGCCCAAACGACGCCGTTGCCAACGCCACCTACTTCAGCGTCGACGGCGAGTCGGTGGACCCGCTACGGCTCCTGCCCGAGGGGTTCTTGGAGCAGACCGCGGGCAGGGGCCTGGTGGTCCCCAAGTGGGCCCCGCAGATCGAGGTCTTGGGCCACGCGTCCACGGGCGGGTTCTTGACGCATTGCGGCTGGAACTCGGTCTTAGAGAGCGTGGTTCACGGCGTGCCGATGATCACGTGGCCGCTCTACGCCGAGCAGAGGATGAACGCGGTGATGCTGACTGAGGACATGAGGGTTGGGCTTAGGCCGTCGGCGGACAAGGACGGGATGGTACGAGGCGATGAGATCGCGAGAGTAGTGAGTGAGTTGATGCAAGGCGAGGAAGGGAAAAGGATTAGGAGTCGGATGGAGGAGTTGAAGAGTGCGGCTAAGGTTGCGTTGAGTGATGGTGGGTCGTCTACTAGGGCTCTTAACGAGATTGCTATGAGATGGGAAAGTAAGGTTTAGTAGATCATGGGAGTCTTGGGTTGAAACTCATGTATTTTTAATAAAATGTGATGTTATCTTTTCTCCACTTTTTGGGTGTGTTTGCTTGAATGCTCGGTCATTTAAACTTGGGTTCAGTTCACAAAACCGTCCTTAAAACAAAGTACTTTTTAATAAAGGTCAATGAGGGACGCCCCGCTCAGAGTTGTAGGGCGCCCCGGTATTTACAGCGGTGGGCCCTACCGCTGCACATAGCAGCGGTAGAACCTACCGCTTGATTATTATTTTTTTTTTTTTATATACTGCAACGAGGCAGATTCCCACGCGGGAATCTGCCTCTGAAAATGCAGAGACAGCGGCAGCGGTGGCCGCTGCCGCTGCATTTATTTTTATTTTTTTTTAAAATAGACAACGAGGCAGGGAATCTTTCCCTGCCTCTCCATGCAGAGGCAGCGGCAGCGGTGGCCGCTGCCGCTGCACCTGGGATTCAGTTTGACCAGGGGAGTGGGTTTGGTTTGGCTTTGTTCAAATTGAAAGAGGCCGAGGCTTTTAAGAGGAGGAGCCATTCCGAGATATTTCACCAATTTCACTTCAACTACTCTTCCTCACTCCCTCTCCATTTTCATCCACAACCTGCTCCGAACGAGCCCTCTCCATTTTCGCCCCAATTCTTTGCAAGGAGGTTCGAAATCCGATTGAAAGTGGTCCAAATTTTGTTAATTCGATTCAAACGGTTCCAAAAATGAGAAGTTTATCGCTATCGGTATGTATGATTTTTATTTATTTTAATTGAATTATTTTAAGTTATTAAGGTTAAAACTAACTTAATTTTTTTATTAGAATTTGTTTGGCTCGAAGTCATCTTCAAGTAGACGGCGGAATGAATCCCGACGAAATATCAACTTAAATGAGAGCGAGGCAACCTCGAGAGTTCGAGAGGAGGTTGAAGTCCCGCTTCCGGAAGTGACGACGAGCCAACCCGTCGCCAACGTCGCCCCCGTGGAGGGTTTAGGTATGCAAAATATTAAATTTATTTTTATATTATGAATTAGTTATTAGTTTTATGTATTAAGTAGTTTATAGGTTAATTACCGAGAGTTTGATCGATTAAGTAGTTTATATGATAGTAAATTTATATGTTAATTTATGTGGTAAAAATAATTAATTAACTTAATCAATGTATAATTTATAGACTAATGTATGTATAATTATTAGTGACTAAGTAGTTGTAGAAATTAATTATAAATTTTCATAATTTTCATAATTAATTTATTTATGGTGTAATTATTAGTATTTTTCATTAATTATGAGTTTAAATTAGGTTCATACATGTTAGTAAGTTAATTTATAAGTATTATAAAAATAAGCGATTAAGTAGTTGTTGAGGGTGAATATGAATTTTTCTTAATGTGCATGGTTACTATATTTACGGATGAATTAGTAGTTTGATATATTAATTATATGCTTAAATGAGCATTATGCACGTTATTGGATTTTAGAGAAATATTGTAAAAAAATGCATGCAGATGATATTTCAGCAATCGAAAGATTGCTGAATAGAAGTGGTGATACATTTCCGGACCTCTATGTGGACCGTACCCAGCCCACATTTGCTAATACGGGTTATGGTGAAGTTGGTCCATTATTCGCTCATGGGCAATACGGGGCCGCTCATGGGCAATACGGGGGTTACCAATTTCCCCTGCAATATCCAACACAAGAGGCGTATAATTACGGTAGTACGAGTTATATGCCATTCCAAGAAACGCAGTATGGTTGTAGTACGAGCTATATGCCACCGCCAGAGACGCAGTATGGTGGTACAAGCTATATGCCACTACAGGAGACGCACCATTATGGTAGTACGAGCCATATTACGCCACCAGAAGAGCCGTCTACGTTGATGACGTTGTACACAAACCCGGCTCATGCGTCGTACACAAACCCACCCCCTCCCATGCGCTACTCGGCTCCTCCGGAGCCCGATATCCCGACCCATGATTATGAGGTCCCGCCTTATGAGGACCCTGGATTAGCGGCCCCGGTCCATCCGGTGGGCGGATATGGTGGCGGTCCAAGCGACACGTCCTTACTCACCCACTTTCATACGCATAGGGCACATTACATATGGGATCACCAACAAGTAAGAACGACCTATAATTTTAAAATTTATGATATTATTTATAATGTTCAAAACTTAATTTTTGTTGTAATGTGAACAGTGGGCAAAAAACCTTAAGGTGCAAGGTCGGTCCGAGGCGTTACACTTCTTGAAAACCTTAGCGGACAACCATTCAAACCAGGATTGGGTGACGCTTGTAAACCAAAGCGGCTTGAGTCATCTGAAGGATTGGAAGTTCCGGGAAATGGTCAGAGCGCTGATTTCTGCATTCGTGGAAAGATGGCACCCGGAAACGAATAGTTTCCACTTTCCTTGGGGGGAGATTACCATCACCCTCCACGACGTCTCAAAGATACTAAACCTTCCATTGAATGGCGCTAAGGTTAAGAAAGGGCTTTTGAGTGATGAAGCTTTACGCCTGAGGATGGCGGAAATGCTAGGAGTTGAAGTTAGGGAGGTGAACAGGCAGACCTCAGGCGGTGGCATCAACACGATGTTTTTGAGGGATAGGTTGACAGCCCTGGTGGCACAAGAAGCGGACCCACATTTGATCGCATCTCTTTACTTGTTTATGTTGCTTGGAAACACGTTGTTTTTGGACAAGTCTGATGGTGCTACCCAGCTACAGCTCTTGCATCTGGTACTAGACCATACGACGACATCTCATTATGCATGGGCAGCGGGTACATTGGCCTACTTGTACAGGCAGTTGGGTTGTGCAAGCCGCAGAGATGCTGCAGGTATTAGTGGGTGCATGTACGTCCTACACGTGAGTATATCTAACCTTATATACACTTTAAATATATTGTAACGTTTTGTACACACATATAACATAATATATTTATATATTTCACAGACTTGGATTTGGAGGTACTTTCCGACCTTTAGAGGTCGGTTGAGCAGATCGTTGGGTGATGATCCGACCCCGTACCATTCAGATCGGAACCGACACAGCAATGATGAAGAATGTCTTGCCATACGACGTCAATTAGATGAGATCAAGATTGATCAGGTTATGTGGATGTCGTGGGGCCAGGGCCTTAACTTTTCCACCGGCGAGCTTGTGCTCTCTCGTTATCGTGGGGTACTCACCTACTTCGATGTGAGGGAGCCGTATATCCCGGACAGATGCTACAGGCAACTCGATTACCACCAAAAGATTCCAGTGTTGGACGTCATTAGGCCAGAAACTGTAAGAAGAGAGACGAGATTGGGTCCAACCAAATATAAGTCACTTTCAGAGACGAGGATGACCGTTGGAAATCCCGTTATCAAAAAGTGTGCCCAGTGCAAGTAAATCCTACCATCTCACTCAAAGGCATGTTATACCTGAAATGTTAATTAATTTGAATAAGTTAACGTGTAAAACTTACATTTCAAGTAAAAATGCTTTTATTATAATTACTTACATGTTGGTTTTGTATGTCGCATCCATGATCACAACATACAGAAACAACTTCAGCAGATTCAACGACTTGGGATGGGCAAAGAAAAAGTCTATTATCTCGTTGCTTCCTTCCTCGGCTCGATAATCAAGATAATAGCCATTTGACTTTAAGAAATGGAGTGAGAATTGAGTTACATTCATTGAGCTCATCTCTTTCTTCAGTACATCGTGCCGAAAAGTGTACAATTGTCTCATCGAAGTTGTGATGTCCGGCCACTTTTCACGCAAGTATGTCATAACAGACTTTGGGGCACCATGTGAGAGGGTTAATATCCTTGCATCCTCCTTTTGCTCATCAGTTAAGCGGCCGACAAAAGGATATCCCTCCAGACCAGTGGAAAGGTCGTGGTTGTGGCGACCGGATTTTATGCTTAGCCGCCAATGATGGGTCCTCCTGTCCCGTTGGCCAACCAATTCGAACGGGCAGCCCATCTTCCTGCTACGTGGTTTTTCCTTTAGATCATCACCAACTTGTAGGGTCGGCATATTAACACCGGATTTACCCTTCTTCTTTGGCTTGTATTCACCGGCCAACACACATGCTAAAAGGACCTTCGTTTCCCATGAGTTCTTAATTGTCAACACCATGTTCAAATTACGTCCTACTTCTCTAACCCATTTTAGCATATGATTCCGTTCTGACCACTCATTATCAGTCACAAAATAGGTAGAAAACTCGGAAAACTGGAAACAATTATGACAAATACTTCATTAATTAATTCGATTATAAACTCACAAATTCAACACAATATGAGAAATTAAAATGAAAATTTTGCACTAACACAACGAATTTAACAATTATAACAACTACTCCATCTGATCGAATTTAAATATCGTTCTAGGTAATTACACACAAATTAAGGAAAATAAAAGCAACCAATAAGTAATTAATACGATCAATTTGCTCAACCTAAAACGACATCTAATTTCGATCGGAGGGAGTATAAAATATGATTAGTTATAACAACCCTAAAATATGATTGTTTATAATAAAATTAATAATTTAATCAATAATAGATTACATACCGTTTCTTCGTTTTCATGCAAAACCTCCTCATTCTCATGTACACTATAAGGAATTCCTTCTAAACCGCCATATTGATCGTCGCTCGCATTCACCGGATTTGAACTAGAATAGCCATGTCCACCATAAGGAATTCCTTCTAAACCGCCATATTGATCGTCGTTCACATTCGCCGGATTTGAACTAAAATAGCCCTGCCCTTCATCAAATGGCCAATAACCCGACATTATTTTAGTAGAGGTGTTTTGGGGATGGATTTGGGGAGGATTTGAAGACGAATTTGAGAGGGCAAGGGAGCGGACCCGACATCTCCAACCTCGTCTCGCTCGCTATAAATAGCCGTGGTAGTTTTTTTTTTACTGAGGGCAAGGCAGCGGCAGCGGCTACCGGCTACCGCTGCCGCTTGGTATAATTTTTTTTTTTAAAGGCAGCGGCAGCGGTGGCCGCTGCCGCTGCCATAAAAGACAAAAAACATACCTTTTATTCAATTTTTTTTTTAAATTTGGAGCGGTAGGGCACACCGCTGCTAAAAAGCCGGTGCGCCCTACAACTCTGACCGGGGCGCTACAACTCGGCTTTAATAAACCACCTACCATTTCGCACGATAATTCTCAGTTACAACATTATTCATGAGGTGGTTTATGCCAAACACTTTTATTTAAGAAACCTTGTTATGCCAAACAATAAAACTTAGCCTTGAATAATGTCTAATAGAGCCCTCTACAGAACCCAAGTTTAAATGTCGAATAGAACCCTCTACACCTAGTAAAAAACTTTGTTATACTAAACACTTTTATTTAAGAAGGTTTTAAATTATGAAAAATCTTTAAAAACCTCTACGTACCATGCCAAATAGAGGCCAAATCACCCTTCATTTGTAAATAAGAAAAAAAGCAAATATATATCCCTCGTACAAGTGTTAAACAAGAACATTTTTTTAAAGTACAACTTGTGCCTGAACTATACATTAATCTACAATTTAATTAAACTCATACGATCAAACACACCCCAATTTGAATGTGTGGTTGTCAATTGTGATATGATTCACTTACCTAAATTAGTTTCAATGAATTCATGATTGCAATAGTGGTGATCGAGATGATAGGATAACTAGAATTATGATGATTAATCAATACATGATGTTGACTTTACGAGGAAACCGACCTTCTAGGACTCTGTACAGCCCCTAAATCCAACCGATGCAAAGACCCAGGTTTACAAAAGTGAATTTGTATTACACAGTAAATGTACAAGATATTACACATAATATATAACTCGGCACTTTAGTATATAACTAGTTTAAGTTCACGTGCCTTACACGAATTTATAAAATTATTGTATTATTTGTTTGTAAATTTAATTAAATTGATATTAAAAAAATTATGTGTATCTTATTAAAAAACTATCATTTCTAAAAAATAATTATTGATATAAGTAAGGATTTTTTAAGAAACGATATGTATCTTATCGTATAAACTACCCTATCGAAAAATAAAACTAATATATTAAAAATAATGCAATTAATTTTCGAAAAATAAAGTTGATTTAAAAGAGATGGGCGGTGTAATTAAACGTAGAATAATTTTAAATATTATTTTAACATCCACTTTAGTATATACTATATAGTAATTAGCTAATAATATATGATTTAATATTATAAATTAAATATTAATAATCATTTAAAAATAATTCAAATATAATAATTATTTTCCTAATATTTTTGAAAAATATTAATATTATTTTCTTAAGTTTAAAAAATATTTTATAATAAAGATTAGGTTTCTATCATCTACCAAATTTTAAGATCTCTTAATATAGTTATGTATTAGTAATATTATTATATTTAAAAAGTTTATTTCATAATAAAGATTATTTTTTCTATCATTTGCCAAATTTTAAGATCTCTAAATATAATTGTATATTAGTAATATTAGTAACATTTTTATATTTAATAAAAACTTTCCATAATGGATTAGACTCCCAAATCAACTTGCCAAAATTTAAGATATTTAAATATAATTTTATATTTATAATATAAGAATTATTATTATTATATAAGAATTGTAAATATTTAAATTAACAAAGGGCAAAGAGATAAATGAAAAAATTAAAACATCTACATAACATAGTTAAGACGATAACACCTAGAATATTGATGAAATATCCACAAACTCTTAACACTAACTTACATATGTAACGACAATATCCATATTAACTCTGGATCGAGCCCAGCCACAATAAAAACACAAGCTACATAGTACATATGCCTATTTATAGACTCTAGATATCGGTAGATTATTTTTTTTGGTTTTCCATCCGGTTCGCCCTGCCCCAGTGGCTTTGGGTCGGACTTAAGCCCAGGACTACATCCGAATTCGGAGCGGGGTAGGAAATTATCGGCTTTAAACACCTAGAATATTGATGAAATATCGGTAGATTATTGCCTAAAGTCCACCGACATATATACCATTACATTACATTGTACAAATTTCTCCCGATATTTCGAGATAATTTTACATGGGAATTAATCTCTTCTAGTCTCCCACGTAATTATATTTGGCTTCAAATTGTACCTGGACAGTGGACATTGATCCTCCGCCATTTTAATTTGCATTATGGGCCATGGGCTTTTCACAAATAAAGGAGGGCAGCCCATGGTTATTTAAAGTAAAACCCAATACTCAAATTAGTTAGAAATATGAAGTATACCTTAACAGTCTTTATGCTAGCATTGGATTGGATAAAGATGTGTATGATCAAAAAATCTGATCTGCTCAATCCAATGGTGTGAGTATTTTCCGTCATCCATTCGAAATTGCTTGATTTGCAGATAATCTGATCGAACCTCAGATGGGTTTAGAAATCTAACTAAAGAAGATATACCATCAACACAATCAAAGTCTTTCATTTGCTGGTACAAGGAACATATGATTGAGATGCAACATTAATATAAATATGGTGAGGACTGAGGAGATCGAATTTGGGCTAATATCAACAAGAAGAGCAATATTCTCAGCCAAATTCTCATTTCAGTTCAGGTTTCTACTTTAATAACACACTTATCACCAGAAGGATTCATGTCTTCTGAAAACATTCCATATATATAGTTTCATTGGGCTGGGGGCTAACATTTTCAATAATGATTATTCTTACTTTCTGGCTTTTTATTAGAGCTAAATTATGTACATAACGTAACAGAAGTTGTAATCCTCCTGTCACTCTTGACAAAGAGTCCCAGAAGAATTTCTATGGTATACTTACAAAAAGGAGATATCTTGACATGAATGTAACTATACTATGAAGAATTTCTATGTTCTAATCCTACAGAAGAATTTCTGCCTACAAGAAAGGAGATATCTCTGAACAAGAGTACCAAATTGTTAGATGATAGGAGTGGCACACCAAAATCCTCACAACTAAATAGTATATTTCTGAAAAGCGATTACAGTAAAACTACTCAATGGGACTATGGGAGACTGACCTCCCAAGGAGTCCTAAGGCCAAGCCCGAATCTATGTATAATTGTATATATATAAAAGACGCAAGGAATAGAACCACCACGTTGTGCCGCTTAGGATTTTTTTATATGTCGTTCTCACATTAAGTCACCTAGGACTTCACCACATAAGATTTTTTATTTTGAGAATTTATATATGTTGTTATTAATTTAGAATAATATAGAAATAAGATAAATTAATATAGGAAAGATTCTATTTAAAATAAATATATTATCTAATGTTAAATGTTAAGTATAAATGTTAAATATTTGATATGATAATTTATTTAACTTAAGAGGATTATATCTAAAATAAAAAAAGCATTAAATATTTGGTAAAATATCATTGATGAATGTTATTGATAATAATTTATTTAAGTTATTTTCCCTATCACAATATAAGTTAACTACCACGTAAGATTTTACCATGTGCCACCTAGGATTTTTCGTACATACCATTCTCACAATTTATGTATATTGAAAAGATTATATCTAACATAAAATAAACTATAGTATATATTAGGATAGATTTTGAGTATATAATTGATTATCGGTTGATTACATTATCTTTGTCTATATATCTATTTCTATAAAAGTTCTTAAATCAAATTATGATAAAAAAAAATTACAAGATGATAAAAATTACATTATCTATGTCTTCTTATCTATTTATGATGTAAAAAATAATTTAAAATCAAATTTTTGTTAAAAATATGTCTATAACTATATATTAAAGTTATATCTTTTCAAGCCACCATATTGACTTTGGCCTAACTTTATTTTTAAAATTTCAACTTTTATTTGTATTATTTTATCATTTTCAAATAATTTTCTCTCTTTTTATTTGTAAAAATTCAAGATTTATTTGATTCCAAAATAAAAAACTATCGCATGTGAGTATAAATTTTTAATATTTTATGTATCATTATATTAAAATAAATATGCTCATACTTAATTCGAGTCGTAATCGTGCATGGTACGACGGGTATAACTAGTATCTCTCTATTTCTAGATCAAAACAGATATGGGGCCTTATTTATATATAGAGGCTACCGCCTTACTATCTTTTAAATCCACGCCTAACCAACTATGACACATCAACAAACAACAATGACCCAGTGTACTCCGCTTCAGCAGAATCTGGGGCGCCATGATAGGAACACCCCTGGCTTAAAGCTGAGGGGGAGTGCCCTGAAAGGCACGGGTAGGACCCCCAACCAGAAACCTGAGAGCACAATACCACAGTCGACACCTAAAACAAGCAACTCACCACAACACACCAACTCAACAGAAACACAGAAAAAGACACACACAACAAAACACTAAAACGAAGACAGCAAAACAAATCAAAGCACTTGAGACCGTCTGTCCTGGCAACAAGTTGTCCGCCACCTTAATCTTCTCCCTCCATCTGTCCCTACATACTGTTAACTCTGCTGCGATCCCCAACTGATCCAAGTCCTGCTTTATGCTGTCCCTCCAACATTTTTTAGGTCGTCCCCTACTTCTCCGAAATTCTCCAAGGTCCAAGCTTTCACACCTACGGACAGGCTCCCCCATACCCCGCCTCTTCACATGTCCGAACCATCGTAGTCTGGATTCTCTTAACTTATCCCCTATACTGGCAACCCCCACCTTGCTCTTGATCTCCTCATTTCTAATCCTGTCCCATAACGTATGACCACACATCCATCTCAGCATCCTCATCTCCGCTGCCATCACTCTCTGCTCCTGTACCCTCGTGATTGGCCAGCACTCTGTCCCATACAGAATGGCTGGCCTGATAATTGTCTTATAGAACTTACCCTTGAGCTTTAGCGGTACCTTCTTATCGCAAAGCACCCCTGAAGCTGCCCTCTTCTTTTGCCAACCTCTCTGAATCCGATGCGTAATATCCTCGTCGATGCCTCCATCACTCTGCAACACTGAACCCATGTATCTGAAGCTCTCTTTTTTCATAACGATATTGTCCCCCAAACGAACTTCGCCACTGTCATCTACTCCCTGTTCGAACTTGAACTCCACGTATTCTGTCTTGGTTCTGCTTAGTTTGAAGCCTTTAGATTCCAGCTTCTCCCTCCACATCTCAAGCCTGCTACTAACTCCGTCTCTAGTTTCGTCCACCAGGACAATATCGTCCGCGAACAACAAACACCAAGGAATGTCTCCCTGAATTTTCCTTGTCAAAATATCCAGCACCAGCGTGAACAGAAAGGGGCTCAAGGCGGAGCCATGGTGTAAACCTGCTTCCACCTTAAAATACTCAATGTCTCCTCCTGGAATGTAAACACTGGTCATCGAACCCTCATACATATCTCTTGTTAACAGAATTTAGGCCTGGTTTGGTTGCCCGTTGCTGACCCTTTTTCTTCAATTCCTTCTAGTATAAATAATATAACTATCATGCCCAATATTTTATATATAAAAATGGCCAAAGTCATCGTTAAGAAAACAAATTAATGCTATGATTTTGAACTATGCAAAATAAGACAAATGGTGAGTGTAAGATCGTACACATCGATATAGATTGAAAAATAGGGACTCTCTGATCTGACTCTCTCTACTAGAAAAACTCGAGGTCATCAAAGGTGAAATTGGGATCAATATTCAACTCGTCCAACTCATCCAACTCGTCCAACGTCAATTCCAATCTACCAAACGGCGACTCCGCACCCGACCCGCCCTGCTCGTAATTGACATCCGACTCCGGCGTCCATACACCGTTACCACCTCCTGGCAACTGGTTAGAATCCGAAGTCGCCGGCGAACCAGAGACGAACCCGGTCGCGGTTCCGACGAACGCCGAAAAGATGTTGGCTATATCCAAAGCCTCCGAGTCCTGCTGGATCATCTCCTCCACCTTGAGTTGTTGTGGCTGTAAATGTGTTTCTTGTTGAGGGTTGGGCTGGGCGGGCTCAGCAGCCTCGGGCTTTAATGGGCGGAGGGGCCCACGCACGGGAGCAGGTGGCGGATTTCTACTTGTCGAGGGCTGGCTGACGTGGATCGGCTGTGAGTTACACGTGTGGTGACCCTTGTAGATGACCTGGCAGACGGTGGGGTCCTCGGTGGATTTCTGGACCTGTTTTGTCGCATAGCAGTCACGTGTATGCCGATGGGTGCATCTGTAGTAGCCCCTACAATAAATACAAGCAAGGTAATTAATTTTGAAATGAACATTAGATTCAAGTCAATTTGATTTTAGGTTTTTCAAGTTTGAGTCCAAGTTGTTTTTTTCCCTTTACAAAAAATCAACATTATATTTTGAGTCAAATTTTACTTTAACCATGTTTTAAAAAACAGTAACAAAGGGAGTAGTGTGCGAAATTTGCAATAATTCTAATTGTGACCAGTATTGATCAATAAGTGAAATATCACATCAGCAATATGTAGTGTAAATTGGTTTGGTTTTGTCCATCCAACATAACCTGTTTTTGAGCTTGGCATCACATAAATTTGATTTGACGCTGATAGAACTAGACATTACACAATTAAACCAGGCCAAAATTTGTCATAAAAAATAAATAAAAAACGTGATCAATTCTCTTAGAACAGGATAAGAACTTGATTTGTTTTTTCTATGTTAAGATTAGTAATAAATTGAAACCATCATCATCATCATCATGTTTGCCTTTTCTGCAATTTCACTTTGACTACATGAATTGTACACCAATTGTTGGTAATGGTAGGTAGCTTTCATTATTACATTTAGCTTTCATTATATATAATATAGCTTTCATTATTACATTTTTGGTAATGGTAGGTGTAATTTTATAATGCCTTCGGTCAAAAAGGTGTGTCTATATATCTTGTAATGCCAAAGTGGGCATTATATATAATATAGCTTTCAATTGTTGCAAGACAAAGAGAAAGCCAGCTAGTGGGATTTAATTAGCTAGGGTATTTGGATAATTGTGGACTGATCGAGAGAGCTGCTGAATTGATCTCAGCATGTATATAAATTCATACGTTTGATACCAAGACTGAAAACCATTTAGAAACTACTCCCTCCTCCTTTCACTTTTAGTATCTTTTTAGAGTTTTAAATCTTATGGAAAATTTGTAAGAGGTTCTTATCATTAATAATAAGGAATGTTAATTAAGCCTCTTATCTTAGAAGATTGTACGGACAACCTAAACTTTGCCATGACCATAACATAAAATAATACTATATAATATGATGAACTAACAATGTGTAACATTTAATCACCTCAAACGTACCGAGCTAGGAGTATGATCTAATTTGCTTCAAATTATACCCTAGGGAGTCCACAAAAGCACTCAAAGATTTTTTTTCCACGTCCATTAGAATATAAAGAGGCTCGGATGATCTACGTCCTAGAAGCAGCTAAATATATATTTATATCGATCTACAATTTCCATGCCCGCTAAAAACATATAGATGGGGAAATAATAAAACTCAAAATGAGGATAAAACGATTAAAAAAATATGTCATAATATAAAATTTTGCATTATAATTCAGGATTGAATGTAAAATTTTATATTATAATGTGCAATTCAAGTAGGGTTAAAAAGTGACAACTTGAACATCCATCATGAACCCATCCACTTGTTTATTGGATGTTTTCTTGAATAAATGGTTACAACTTTTGGCTATGTACGTGAAGCCCTACACTGAGTAAATAAATGGTAGTTCCTTTAGGTATGTCTGGACTAGAGTCTAAAGATGGAATGGGCCTTTTACGAGAACATTATTGTATTAAGAAAAAGGACTGATTTGGCATTAACTACTTGTCATTGGACCCTAAAATTTTCATGAATTCTACTTGCAAGATGTCGCTGCTTTTTCAATCTTTCTACACCAATAATGTATTCCCAGGAGATGTTAAAATTAAGGACGTTCTTGGAAAGGCCAAGAGGAATGAAATTCTCTAAATGAAAAATAGAGTACTACTTTGCTTCAAATTCCATGGGAGTATTCAAAAAAGTAAACTTTACTGTATTGCTGAACGCCTTGTCATTGTTGTCAATTGAAAAACTTTCAGCACACATTCAATAAGAAATCATGATTAATCATCATCACAAATTACACACACAGAAACTGAGAGGGAATTGAAATCATATGTAAATTGAATTAATGGCATAAAATCAAAAAATCTGAGTTACTGACCTTGGAAAAGTAGCTCCAAGTATAGCCTTCTGCCCATATTTCCTCCAACTATATCCATCAGTCAAACTCTTCTCTACTCCTCCTTCCTCTGTGCTCATCTTTACTGTCTTCACCCATTTGGGCAAAGTCTTCCTAAAAAATTACAAAATCAAGCATAAAATTCAGCAACAAGAAATTAACCCTATACATATATACATGCCGGTGCATGAAGATTAATAATCTCACGTACGTACCTTCTCTTAGAGGCACGGCGAGGACTCTCAACGATGTCTGAGCAAGGGGAGACAGAAGACTCAGATGTAGCCCCTCCTTGGAAGTTGATTTGAGAAGAATTAGGATCCATTGCAAAGGAATTATTATGATTGCAAGGAAGATTGGTGATGTGGAGAAGCTTGTTGTAAGTTAAGAGGATGTTTTGGATCAAGTATTGTCGCGTCTCGTGTGGGGTGGAAGGATCTAGATGGTTCTGAAGCTGCTTTGCGAGCTCCCTCCCTTGGTTTAGCTCACTCATCACCACACTCCATGTGTTTATAAGACTCTTTGATGCTTCCATTTCGATCTCGCACTTACTTGTGAGGATAATTAATTAAGGTACGTTTAGTGGGCGAGCAAGATTAACTATGATCGAGCGTGATGAACAAAGGCCAGGGAAAAAGGGTTTAGGAAATTGATTACAAGGAAGATTTATGGGGCATTTTGAGGATGATTGAGAAATTAGGTAAGAGAGGATTTGTGAAGAGATGAGATTGAGATTTTGGAGGATTTAATTTATATACGAGAGTATAATGGAAGAGAGGAGAAAAGGCCAAGAGGGTGAGAAAGGTAGGAAGGAGGAGAAGAAAACAATAGGTGTGTGACTTCCTCTCTCTCTCTCTTTTTCCCTTACACTTTCTAGATTTTTTAAAGACAAGTGGTTTGTGTCTTTTTGCTTACTTTCTTTGTTTATTCTCCTTGATATATCCACACATTTTTTATTATTATTATTAAATGTCCGTTAATTTGTTCATTACAAATAATTAAAATCTTATAGGTAGATTAAATGTTTGATAAACTAGTTACTACATAACAAGGATTCTTTGATCCGCTTTCACATTATAAAGTACCAACGAGTATATATATATATATGGGATCGATAAATTGTTTCTTGGTTGAAATATATATAGGATAATTAAGGTGCTTTTTTTGTTGAAATAATTATGGTGCTTTTCAATACATTTGACATCATTTAAAGTTATATTGAAAATTATTCCTCAACACAAAAGGCCAAATAAGTATAATATGTAAACACATTATCAACCTTTTCTCCTCACTCCTTTTTTGAAATTTTTGAATATATGGAAATTCGAAAATACCTTTTCAGACTCAAATAAATAAATTATCAAAATTTCAAGTTGCTTGGTGCATTTGAAAAGGATGAGTAGTGAGTGAAGGAAGAAAGAAGAGAGAAGAGACCAAGAACTTTCAACCCGCTTTCGCAGTGGGTCCTACGAGCTGCCTCCACATCGTGGGTCCCAATGGGCCATCATGACGTATAACAAGTGACGTCTTTTTTTAGCCCGTAGCTTACGCTTGACTGTTTGAAGTTAGCACATAACAACTTTTCTTGTGTGATCACAACATACAATCTAAGATTAAGATTTGGTGAAAAATAATGCAAACTCATGAATAAAAAGCACTCCGATGGATTATTTGCATTATTTTTAACACGTAGGATTTGCATTTGCATTATTTTTCTAATGAAACATTTGCATTATTTCAAATGTCTTACATACTTCAAACCTAATACATTTATATATGCCAATCAAATATTCTGTCATCCAACCTCATAGCATATGATGGAAGACCTTCCTCAAGTGCAAACCCCTCGGCCAATACCGTCTCTCATTTAAAACAGTCAAAACATTCTTATATATATCAAACCACTAGACGGGCCGTACCTTCCAAGACTTCTGAGACTGGCCAATACCATGATAGCCGAATTCACACCTCTAAACATATAACTCATGTTGATTCAATGTCGAATCTTGATGTCGAGAAGGCTCAATGAAGCTCTTCGTAGGCTCACATGCGCTGGATTGGAAGTTAGAGATTTCTCTATCTCTCCACCTAGGGCTCCAATCAGTATATCTTTCGTCGATTCTTTGTTCTCTATGAATAGTCTCAATATCTTAATTTGGAATGTTCGTGGCACTGGTGGCGCACGTTTCCTTGCTACTGTAAGGGAACTAATCAGATCACATAACCCTAAAGTGACTGCTCTTGTTGAACCCCGTATAAGTGGTTCTCGTGCTAATGAGGTGTGTCGTCGTATTGTCTTGATGTATGCATTAGGTTAAATCACATGGGGTTGCCGGCGAAATTTGGCTTCTTTGGAGAACCATTGAGGTTACTATCATTACTAGAACTCTCCATCCACAACATGATGCGGTAGAATAGACACCAATTGGTGAATCTTGTCGGTGATCTATGCAACATCAAATCCTTCAAATCGAACCAATCTCTAGAAACATTTGATTGATTTTGCGTCCATGAATAACCGACAAGATCCACGGATCATTACCTCGGTGAGACCTCATGAAAGAAGTTGTTCCCTTACTAGCTCAAACCAGACGTTTGAGACCTTTCTTGAATGGGCCAACACTTTGAGTCTTGTAAACTTGGGTTTCTTTGGCCCAAGATACACTTGGTCGACGAGTACTTCTATCAGAACATACAATGTTGATCGATTCAACTGTGCCCTCTACTTTGTTAATTGGAGAACCCGCTTCCCTGATGCATCAGTTCAACATATTACGACACCATCCTGCGATCACTTGGCCCTCCTAATTAGTTTAGAGGCCGCTTTGTCATATTCTTCTACCCGCCGTCTTTTTCGCTTTCTTGCGGGTTGGATGCTTCATGAATAATTAAAATTGGTGGCACCCTACTTTCTCACCTTTTCTTTGCAGACAACCTAATCTTGTTTGTTGAAGCTTCTACTTCTCAAGCGACTATCATTCAAGATTGCCTAAACTATTTTTGCTCTAACTTTGGTGAATAGGTAAACTCCTATAAAAGCAATATCCTTTTCTAAGAAGCAATCATTCAAGCAACTAGTGTTGCGATTAACTCCTTTCTATCTATGCCTGTCACTTTTAATATTGGTACCTATTTAGGTTTTCTGACAATGATGAACATGTTGACTACTAGTAGATATCAATTTCTCTCAGAAAAAGTTAAATTCCACTTGAATGGCTAGCAGTCGAAACATCTATCGACAATGAGTAGGTGAAAACGCCACACACCTGCTACCGACAAATGTATGGATCGAGTGGAAGATGAATCTTGCGTGATCAATGGTTTGAAAGAATTACAAGACGACTAGTGCTCTGATACCAGTTGATATGATATGTTCTTAGAAAGAGATCGGAATGCCTTGTTTTCGCCGGATCTAGTCTTGCGTACGAAGTCTTTGAACCCTCTTGGTGGAACCCTTGGCTTTGGCCTTGTTGTATTGCACGAAGTTGGGGTTGGTGCTTGGATCGGGATCAAGCACCATGGCAGCAAGTCAATGGCACGAGGATATCGTGCGACGTTCGATGCCACAAATCGAAGATTGGCATCATTGGTGCAAGAAAACGCAAACCCTATAGCGGGAGGTGTAGGCACTAAGGATACAATGCGAGTCAAGGATATGTTGGCTCAATGGCTCAAGCGATTGGTGTCGTAGCGTGTGTGCAGGGAAGGGGGTGCGAGATTGGAGAGTGACGTTCGGGCTAAAGGGAGCAGAGACTCGACTCAGCTTTGTCTTAAACTTAAATTAGATATAAAAATACTTAAGTCTTATAGCGCCAATATATAGTGGCAGCTCCAAAACCATAGGATGAACAAGGCTTTTCGGACTAGCCAATGTGTGCAAAACACAAGCCCACACTAAACCAATAAAAGCAAGTTACTAAAAAAGGAAAGATCTATATCACACAATGTCAAATGTATATTGACATCGGGGTAAGGATGCTTGTGTGGATGTGACCGGGGTCTCTCCCATTGCTGGTATGGGTGCGAGTTCTTGGGCACTTGGGTTGTCCTTGCATAACGTCGTGGAGAGGAAAAAGAAGAAGTATGTGTCCAAATGTGAGGAGAACGACTATACATTTATCTCTTTCGCTTCCTCTACGTTTGGGGAATTTGATAAGGAGGCTTTGGACACACTTTCATGTATTAAGTCTCTCTCTATTAGCCACTCTAACAACGCTATAGATTGAGTGGGTGTGGGAGTCCAGCTTGTTTCTAGGCTCCCATCCAACTTTATATAATTTGTATGGTTTTCCCATCCAACCTTCTTTCTCTTGGTTTCATACAATCTAAACATGTCTACTCTCTTTTTGTCAAGAAAACTGCTTCTTCTATTACTGTTGCATTGGCATATGTGGATGATCTTCTATTGTATGGAGACAATCCTTCTGAAATTGAGTTCACTAAGGCTTCTTTAGATAAGGCCTTTACTATCAAAGACCTTGGAATTGCTCGATACTTCCTTTGCATGGAGATTTCTTGATCATATACATGAATTTTATTAAATCAGAGAAAGTATGTTATTGACTTACTTATTGATGCAAATATGATGTATTGTAAAGCTGCTCAGTTTCCTATGCAAAGGGGTCTTTATTTATCTGTAGACCAGGGTGAGCCTATTTCTGATCCTGAATCTTATCGAAGGCTTGTTGGTAAACTTCTTTATCTCACACTCTCAAGACTTGACATTGCCTATACTGTTAAGCAATTGAGTCAATTCTTGGCTTCTCCTCGTCAGCCTCATCTCAATGCAGCTTTGTATCTGCTTTGTTCTTAAAAGGCCCTCTTCATTGTGCCTTGTTCTATCCAGCATCGTCTGATCTACAACTCTATGCTTACTCAGATGTCGATTGGGGAAGTTGTCCTTTTTCTTGTCGGTCTTTAACATGGTTCCGTGTGTTTCTGGGCAATTCTCTCGCTTCTTGGAAAACAAAAAAGCATAATACCGTCCCCAAATCCAGTACAGAGAGTGAGTATCACAGTATGTCTGCTACAACTAGTGAAGTCGTTTGGTTGGAAGGATTATTGACAGATTTAGGAGTTGTTGTTAATCTTCCAATCTCATTAAGTTGTGACAATCGTGCTGCTGAACACTTGGCTGCTAATCCTGTGTTTTACGAACGCACTAAGCATCTTAGAATCGATTGTCATTTTGTAAGAGATATGGTTCAACAGGGTTTTCTGTCAACCACACATGTTTCTACACATTTACAGTTGGCTGATCTTATGACCAAGCCATTAGGTGCACAACAATATCGTTTTCTTTGTGTCAAGCTAGGCCTTGTATTTGACAATACATGTCTAACTTGGGGGGGGGGGGATATTGTGATATATGTTGTTATGTTGATCATTTTACTAGCTAGCTAAATAAATACACGTCATCAGAATGAGTGTAAGAAGGGATCAAGTGAGTTAGTTAAAGGAGCCAGTATAAATAGTTGTATTCAAGAACAGATACATTCAATGAAAGTGTTCTCTAGAACAATATTTTCTCTCTCGTTTTTCATTCCTTTCTGGTATTCTCTCATGGATGCTAGCTTCTTGATAATAATAATTTATAAACCCTAATTTTTAAAGAAGCATGAAATTGATGCCTAATCTATCGTCACACCAACCAAATTACAAGCCTTTTCGTCCATCTCTAGCGACATCTGTGTTGAGATTTTGTCCTTTGTCGATGGTAGCAACACTAGCAGCGACAACAACAACACCAACAATGGCACCCCGGCCAACAACGACAACACCAATAGCGGCAAAACCAACAAAAGAAGGGTAGTTGGTTGGATCGTCTTTACACACTACCATTCACTTCATCATTATCTTCCATGACTGTCTTCTCCACCATGGCAACTGAAGCAAGACAATCATATTTGTATTCATGTGGATGATAGTTAACATATTTTATTTTTATTTTTTAAAATTTGAATTTTGCCTTTTTCTTATAAACTAAAGTTAACGTTAAATGTGAACTTTAACTAATTTGGATATGAGGTGAATTTAGTATTAAACTCAGGATTATCACATGAATTATGTCAAATATTGATATACCTCAGAAATAATGTCGAACCTTAGGATTACCATGTATAATTTTCGTAAAAAATACTTTATTTTTTGAAATGTGTAAAATTAATTATATTAGTATTTCCATGTAAATAAAAATAATAGATATTTTTGAGCATAATTAGAACAAATTGGTTATGGCTAAAAACATAACACAAAACTTCCCACATACTTCGAATATCACAAAATTACTCTTCAAATTTAATTAATACTTCCGATCTATAGTGTTCTTACTACATTTTTTTTTATTTCCGCTAATTAATCCACGCTCATTCTATTTTTGGAATGGATGGAAATGGCATCGTGGTGATTAACTAATTAACAACCTTGTATAATAAGGATTTTTCTAATGTGTGCCCATGGGCACACAATTAGAATTCTAATCTAGGTAAATATGAATATTATTTGTTATTTTTGATTATTTTTAAAAGGGTTTATTAATTCTAATTTAGGGAATAGTTTTGAAATAATTTCCCAAATTAACACTTTTATTATGTGCCCATGGGCACACATTAGCCGAACCGGTATAATAATGTCAAAAAATATGCCATTTACAGCAACATCTAATTAATCAAATACTATATGCTTCTCATAAGATACACTAAACAAATTTACTCCGTATAATACAACAAAAAAAAGTCAAATGTCCAACATTCATGCATAGTGATCACTAAACAGAAACCAAGATAACATACTGCAAACTATAATAAGCAAGTTGGTATTGCCTACTTGTTAATTAATTAAGGTAGTTTGCCGAATCTGACTCGAAAAATAGATTTATCAATTTCAAAATTAGAACATGCATGGGGGGATTAATAATTGGCTCACCGAGATGGGCGGGTTTATTGATTTGCCCTTTGTGCAAGCATATGGGATATGGAACCCTACTTTTGATTCATTATCTATTTTTAATGAAAAGGATAAGATTACTTAAACTTCACTTGTGCAGATTAATTATCTAGTTATTAGTTGTCTCTATTATAGTAGTTAAATTTGTATGAGTTGTGTGCATGAACATTAGTGCACCTGTTTGATGCTCACCCTATAACGTGGAAAATTATGGGAAAGCTTTGATTTTTCAGATTTGTATTTGCAGATCGAAGAGGAACCAAGAAAATTGAAAAACTTATTGGTTAAAACAGAAAAACATAGTCTTGTAATTAATTGCATCGAAACGAACAAATGATCGATCATATATATGGTAAAAATGTGGTCTTTTAAGTATTACTTAATTAGCTTGTTTATGTATATCTTGGAAATATGATCTTAGAATTAATTTTGAACATGATTGAGTATTCGATCATTAGAATCAAGCACGTGATAAAAAAAATGTATCAACCCATCAACTTGTGACGCTCCTATTACGTACATACTCTCCCATAACAAAATCCAAGTTGTACATATATACAATCATATATCTATAACGGAATATAGTTTATGTTAATGATGGAGCACTTCCCAACTCCCAATTAAGTAGCGCCTATATAGACTCCTAGTACACATGTAGGCCTAATTAAGAATGAATTAGCTAGTAAAACCAAATAGGAACAAAAATTATGCAACTACGTGGATGTAATTAATTAATTGCAAGTTGGGATTGGAAATTTGGAAGCCAATTAGCTAGTAAGATAAGATATTAAGATGTGCTTAGGACTAACGTAATCAAGTAAATTTGATTAGCAAGTGGTAGTACCCAGTGCAGCCTGGTACATGTGCGTGCTGGTATGGTATATAAGATTGAAATTTTCCTTCTCCTTATATCAACAGGCAGCGGGCACTTGTAAGAATATAAGGCGATTCCCCAATTTGACCTTTAATATAGAGAAAAGGGATTTAAGAACCCTAAACAAAAAGGCATACGAACAATGTTAGGAATATTCACAGTCAGTACGTATTAGGATTATACACACTCGAGTAGAATTTTTTCACATTTATCTTGGACCGTCACCCACCAATGTTACACCCACCTCTTCACTCTAGCTCCTACCATTCCCTCGCATAGTCCCTCAAAATCAAAACCTAGCTCAAATACCATATTAAAGGGTGTGTTTGTAATAGGATCAACCTTTAAATGAAAGGGGCTATAACCAGTGGCGTAGTCAGGAATTTGTGTCAGTGGGGGCGAAATTTCTTTGGGTACTTTTTTGGCAATTTTTTTAATTATAAAATATTAGAAAAATGATATTTTTTGTATATAAAAAAATTATATAGAAAATTTTGTATTTTTTCATAAAATTTAGTAATTTTCGGTATAAACACCATTTTAATTTATTTTATATGTATGAAAAATTAATCGGTTTTTTCTGACCAAATAGACTAGTTTTTACTCCCTCCGTTTAGTTCTATTTGTCCTTATAGTATAATGCACATATATTAAGACATGTCCTATTCTTACTAATTGCCCCCTATTAAATTTATATTAATAAAAGGTGAATAGTGAATACATTTAATGTGTCTTGTTTTTTATTGGATAAATACAAAATATAATATTGAATTTTTTTGAGCAAAATACCTAGAAGGATAAATAAAACTAAACAAAAAATTAAGTTTAGAATGACAAATAAGTCGAACTAAACGGAGAGAGTATCAAATAACCTACATTTTACTATATTTATATTTTTTTTTAAATCCCAGTGGGGGCTACAGCCCCCACTGGGCACCAAGTGTGTCCGCCCCTGGTTATAACTTAAAAATTATATGACAATATATAGATAATTACGTTCATGAGACTATAGGGTCCGTTCAGCGGGCCTTATTTTGACCTTATATAGCTTTATTCAACCTTATGGTAAAAAAAAAAGTCGTTAGTATATGTTCGGTAGTGGGAGTTGATGATGATTATGGTAGCTTATGGGAGTTGATGGTAGTTTATATTTCACCCAAAATTTAATCTACCCCTCCCAACCTTATGGAATTTATTTCCTTCGATTACCCTTTACTAATTTAATTTAGAAAATTTTAAAAATTAATCTTCTCTTTATAAATTTATAAATATATCCTTTTTGGTAATTTTACATCCCTCTTTTATAAAATCAGTCTTCATCAATTTATCCTACCGAACACGTACATTTAATTTTTCACAAAAATAAACTAATAATTTCAACTCCTAAAATTAATTTGTAGAATCAGCATCAACCATAAAATCAGTATCAGGATCAACATCAACACGTATCAGGTTTGAAGCGCCGAACAGACCCTATATATTACACAATCTAGTCCTATATTTTTCCTTAGAGCCCTCAGCATTTACCAATATACGGTATTCGTACATCACAAACAAAGGGCATACTGGACACCCTTGAATTTGGCCGAGATTTTCGGATTTTCTGAGATTCCTAAAGATGGTGTTCTAGGTAGTTTTCCTTTTCTTCCAATCTAATGGAAAACGACAAGGAAATTAATATGTATATCGTGATGCCCAAGCTTGAAATTATACCAGCATATTATGCTAGTAGAACTTTACGATAATTTTCATGATCGATGAATTATCTAATAAAAGAAGTGAATACTCCATTGATTAAAATCGCATAAAAACTGATAATATGCAATGATTAATTCATGATTAAGCTAGGTTTAATTTATTGGTCCGAGAATTGAGAAAACACAGACACGACACCCGCCCGCCCACGGGAATTCTTTCCTGCTTACAAGTTTTCCACTCGGTTTCCCTTTTCTTTAATGCAAATTTAAAATTAAAATTAAAAATAAAAATAACAAACCTTTCTAGCAATCTTAACTTTGACTATTGGCATTTAAAAAATGAAGTTAGATCTAACAGGCTGGTTAGCAATTTCTTATTAGTACAAGTCAAAGACATAAGTTAGCTGATAAAAGCGTTGACCATCTTGAAAGTAAAAGTACCACGTTCATTGTGCAGTTTGTTTTGTAATACAATAATCTAATCAAGCCAAAACAAAAATAATACAAGATATTTTCGACCAAAAACAAAAGACAAGATATTGGGCCAAAAAGCTCAATATTCCATTTCATTTTGAATATATAGCTGAGCTGGTTTGGCAAATTGGGCTTTTTTGCTCAAAATATGGTCCGCGTTGATCCGTGTTGGTAGCTTTATTCTCAGGCCAAATCATCAAGCCGGGTTTTGATCCAGCAATCCCAAAATGGCCTGAAGCCAACAAACACCTAGAAGAATCGTGACTAAGGTCATATTGATTGAAGTAGATTCTTCTTTACATAAAACATGCTAATGACGAAGAACGCTTTTTTGCTATGTTATCATTCATGTCCCATTTAGCGAGCAAGGTGGCCGGTTAATTTAGGTGGAATTGCGAATGTAGTTGACGCAACTACTAAGAGTATCTCCAACAAAATCTCCATTTTCTTGAAAATGGTGAATTTGGAGAATTTCGTGTGTGTTTTAAGTCCAATCACATTCCATCCCTAACCCAATGAAAACTACATACGCCACTCATGAAACAGATATAACTATATAAGTGCAACAAAAGGAACAAGACAAACCAGCTAAAGGCCAGTCTCCAAAGCACACAAATTGTGAGCAAATTAAAACAGGATTTGTAAGACACACACACAAAAAGGCTTCTACTTGTATTAATTGGCTAGCTACTTCTATCTACTAATGAATCCCCCAACACATGATTACATGAACCATGAGATGTAAAGTGACTGCTAATGCTTGTAGCTTCTCCTTTTGAGTTGTCTTCGTCGGCTAGCAAATCCTTGCTCATGTCTCATTATCCAGAACCTCTCTATCTCTTCCGCCTTCCTTCCTGGGATCCGACCCGCAATCAACTCCCATCTGCGCCATGGTTTACGAAACATTAGGTATAGCCGTCGTGTGTGATGAGTTGAATGTGTTATAGTTGTAGTTATAGTATGCATGTATGTACATAAGGTTTTATGGAAACATTAGGATTTATATATGTTTAGCAAAATTGATTGTCAATTTGTCATTGAAGTGGAAAAATGGTTAACTGTCAGTTATACTGTCAATATTATAATAAGGAATTTATAAGTTTACTATAAGAAAGTTTGAGCCAAACAGCATTAGATATATGTATATACTTCCAAAACATGAAAGCTAGCCACATGCAAATCTTGCAACACAAAGTAATTATCAGTTGGATTAATCTAACATGAATAACAAACAGTTAATAACCAAGACAAAGTGATGGGAAATATTTACCTGTCACCCACAAGCTTGTACATCCTGTAAATGAGATCCTCTTCTTGCTCCGTCATGTTTATGAACTCCCATTCTAAGCTGCTCACCTCTAGCAATTACAAATTCAAATAAACACCCACACTTAGAAAAAATAAAAAAACAGAGATCCAATAGAGATTTTTACACAAATTGCAATACCCAGAAAAAAAATGGACAAGAAAAGCCCAAAATAGAACAAAAAGGAACAACACAGAGAAAAAGAGGCTCAATTGGAGATATTCAACAAAAACAGCAACAACCATAAGAGAAAAACTGTCCCAAAAATGGAAGAAAAAAAGAACAAAAGTGAAAATTAGACCCAATGAAGATGAATACCCAGAAGATCAAAATATGGTCCCAAACACTGATGAAAAGAAAAACCCAGAAAATGATTGAGCCTTAATTGGAGAGATTCATCAGAAAATTTCAATACCCAGAAGGGAAAATGGTCCCAAAAATGGATGAAAAGAACATAAAAGGCCCGGCAATAGAGTGAGAGATTGACAAGCAAATTGATACTATTAAGAGAGAAGAAGAAAAACCAACCTTGAGAACAGCAAGTCTCTGTTTTAGGCTGCTTCCTTCTACGCCTATCCATCACACTAGGCTGATCAATCTGAGACGGGCAATGGCTTTTGAAAACAAGAAGAGAGGGAGATTTTTATTTAAGATTGAAGCTGAAAACGAAGTCAGAATGTAAGAGGAGATATTTAATGCATGATTATTATTGTTATTGCTTGAAATAGAAGGAATAATGGAGGTCTGTTTTTGTGAGGCTTGAATTGAATTTTGCATCTGCCTTTATAAGAGTGGGGAATTTCGAGTTGTTTGTTGTGTAGCTTTCAACCCACACTCTATCACGCAAGGATGCATCAGATTTGTTTTGTCTGTTATGGTGTCATTTAGCATCGAATGAAGAGATACGAAGCGGCTTGAATGATGAACGGCCGAGGAGTTGGAAATTGGAAATGGCGATTGAAAGAGAGATGGAAGAGATGGGAACGGCAGGTCCTACCAACCAAACATACGAATTACAGAATTCAATAACTGTTTTTTCAATCTTTTTTCAAAGGTATTTTTTGGGGGTTGACTTGTAGTTGATCCTTGTCGTTGAATGTTCTTGGACTTACTTTTCTGATTGCTTTCTCGCCGGAATTTTTAACTGGATTTATTATTTTAAAAAAAACATTGGAATTTTATAAGATAAGGATTGCTCTTTTTCCTTTTCTTTTTCTTTTTCAAATACTAAAGCCAAAAGAGCACACAAATTTGAGATTTGGAGTAAGGTCTCTATATTAATTAATTAATTCAGGGTTATTATTTGATGGATTAAAGATTACATAAATAAGTGTTTTAAAGAGAAAAAGGGTAGGAATTTGCATTATAAAAACAATAACTTTGGTTATAATGACTAAAGTAGAGATACAGATAGTATGGCATGGGCATAAATTATTGATTTAACGAGATCAATTATATATACAAAACAATGATACATCCGGAAGGAGTAAGAGAATGGGTAAATTGTACCAATGATCTGTTGTAAACTATGGGTGTTTTGGTTTGGTTTGTAACCCTAATTTTGTTCTATTATGACCCCAATCTAGCCTATATGACTATATAAGTGTTGCAAAGTTATTCCTCTTCATCAACTTTCTATTAACACAAGGTTGAACGACTTACACGTTCGGTCATCAACCCTTACTAATTGATTTAGGGTGACCCTTAACCTTTAAAAACCGTTTCATGATATTCTTTAACATTAAGTGAACATTAAGGGATCATTCTGTTCTAGTGTTCCTTATTTATAATTAAGACATAAGATATATGACTAGTGCAACATTGCTCGAGTATTGCCTAGACGGCTTAAACGGTTTCTAAGACGGACTAGAAGGTCTCCTAAGCGGGCTGGAAAGTTAGGCGGGTTAGGACCTTTTAGCGCTTAAATGGAGCTTAAACGGAGCTAGGCAGATATTTTTAGAGCAACGTAAGTGTACATTCTTTTTCTTTTTTTTTGAGGAAAGTGAATGTACATTTAAATGAGCATAAATGTAGTCAACTAACTCGCCCATGGTGTTTTATCTTTTATCTGCTGATGTTAGCAGCCGGGCTATTCACCGATTGATTACAATTCATGTTTATTTTTTTTTCCTTTTAGCTAGGGTTGAAAATGAAAAGAGTCGTTCCTGAGAAATTCGGCATTCGGTTCGGTTAAATCTTGTTCGTGTTCGGCTCGATTTATAAACGAGCCGAACTTGAGCACAATTTTGAGGCTCGAAAGATAAACGAACTGAGCTTGAACACAAGATAACGACTCATTTGCTCATGAGCGAGCTCGATTATACGCTCATGAGCAAGCTCGATTATATGCTCGTAAAAAACTAGATTATAAATTCATGAATAAGCTCTACTATATATATATATTATATACAATATATAATTTATGTTAAATTACATAGTTTCGCAATCTCTCTCAAACTACATAGTTTAAGTTTTAGTTTCATTTGCTTGTATAATTGATCAAGTAAACGAGTTGTTCGCGAATTTGTCTCACGGAGAAACTAAATGAGAGGTTCACAGGCTAAACTCGAGCTCGGTGAGCATTTAATAAACCAAGCTCAAACAGCTCGAACCAAGCTTACGTTCGAGCTCGTCTATTTTTAACGAGCTGAGCTTGAGCAACTCAAAGCTTGGCTCTGTAATCGTGGTTTGTCCTAGATCTATACGAATATCAACAGATCTAAGCAAATCGAACTCGTACACAAACAATCAAGTAAAGATCAAAACAGAAAGGGACACGAGAGTTGTTGACCCGGTTCGAGTTCAAAGAACTCTACATCCGGGGGACCTCAACAGGGGAGATCCGATCCCAAGCATCTTCACTAGATCAAAGCTCAAGAGGTTACAATGTACAAGAATCAAGCACTCGGCAAAGCCAGACAACAGAAACAAGAAGGGAGACGAAGATCTAAGAACAGAATCAAGAACAGAGGTAAGGTTCTAGAAACGAAAGGGCTTCGGCCCCCTTTCACGGCTGCGAGTCACACTGAGACTCCAACTAGAAACCAAGAACACCGGAGACGAGGTATCGCCGGCGAACTCGTCTTCTTCTTCCTCTCTTTCTCTCTTTCTTTCTCTTCTCTCTCTCTTTCTCTGGAGATCTAGGGTTAGCGCCGCGTGCGAATGAGCTCCTCTCGGAGCTCAACCTCCTTTTATAGCTAGGTCACTCGGGAGAGCTACAAAACGCCGCGTTTCAACTAAGGACGTCTCCAGCTTCATTTTGGGCTGAAGACTAGCAAATGGGCCAAACCCACAATTGGGCCGAGCTCACACGCTTTCACTCGAGCAACATCAAAGACAAGGCCCGATTATAAATGACTCGGGTTTTTGCCTCCAAACCGGTTTGATCCGGGGTGACATTTATACCCGGTTCACCCATAAAACCAAACCCTATACATATGATGAACCCGGTTCTGAACCCCTAACTCTACCTAAGTGCTTATTCTATACATTGCACATATACATGTGTGTATTATTTTACAACAGGCTCAGCTTGGTCGATTATAACCCTACTTTTAGCTCAGGTATTTATGGTTTGTCTGACCCGCTTCAAGGTGTTTTACCTTTTTCGTCTGGTGATGTTAGGGGTCGGGCTATCCCCCGCTTGATTACAACTTATCCCTTCTTTATTATTTATAAAATTCTCTCTTAAGGGGACGGAGTGTGTAGTTGTAGATCTTTAAACATCTAATTAAGTAGTTAAACATCTAAAAATAGTACCCATACATATAAATCTCCGGTTTAAAATACGCAAGTTATAGATTGAATAGGCCGGGTTTAAGTTGGAGAGATTTTGAGTAGGGTAGGTTAATGATTGGACAAATCCTGTAATCGATCGAGTCAACTTCACCATCGAGTAGGATTGGATTGGTCCAAACATTTTTTTTCTCATGATGTTCTTTTGATAACTTTATGAACTTGTGTACGATTTTGGGTAAATTGAACTATGATTTTGCCCGTATAACAGTAAGAACTAAGCTTTCATGTATAATCTCTTATTGGGCTCCTATTTTTGTTCGACTAGAGTGCAAACTTTTTGCCTCTTTAACAAATGATGCATTATAATGCAGCAAAAGTGGTTATCTTTCTCGGATAAAAAAAACTGGTTATCTAGCATCACATAGGGTGACTTGGTGGTAAGAGGTATGGGGAATGTTGGGAGGTCATTTTTGCATCTGCCTCTTCACTTGGTGAAAAACCAAGTCTCATCATTTTTTCTATCACTAAGTCGAGCCGGGTGCAAGTCAATTTAGTTGGTTTGTGTGCTTTGCCGGTTAGTTCACGAATCTAGGCTTACCATCAAAGACGGGTTCCCAGTTCCGGCCGGTTCGTGGCCAGTTCCTCCCGGTTCCGGTTTTGGAATCGGAAATAATAAAAAAATAAAAAAGCTTCATTTTTAACCTCTGAATGAAAACCGCGGGCACGGTCCAATGGGCCGCGACATACGGTTACCCAAACCGCGACAACGATTTCGTTATTTTTATTTTTTTCGGGTGGAACCATCCGGTTCGGAACCGCCGGTTCACCGGTTTCGGGGATCGAGAAACCGGAACCATATCTAGATATGATATAAGCTTAATTGGTACACTTAGATATCATATTTTTTTAATTAAACAACTTTTTAAATTGTAAAATTGATTGAGAGGTTTCCCTTTAAAAAGAAGGATTCTCAAACCTTATCTAGTTATATCATATCCAAATAGAAAAAGAATTCAAATTCAGGCCACTCGATGATGTTTCCTAATTTTCGTCTTACATAACATGATATGATATCTATAATCTATATAAGACCTTACATACACAAATGACATAATGTACTTATACACCTACGTATGGACACTCTTAAGTATGAAACGATTTTTTCTTTTTTGGTCGAAAGTATGAAACGATTTTATATTTTTAGTATAGTTTGGTCGTTAGTCCCCAACAACAGTAAAAGTTAGTGATGTACAGTGTCCAAGCACTAACTATATAATTAGTTTATTTTATGCTAAAAGGAGGAGAATGTACAAGACAGGCTCAAAAAAAAGCTAACTATGTAGATGCCATCTACCCATCCGGTCAACAGTAGTTGCCAATATCTCCAGTTTTCATTCGATTGTGAATGGTCGTTTTTGTTCCCTGTGTAACGAGGCCGCCCAGGAGATGGGGCGAACGGGCATGGTGGCCGAGGAGATAACATTTTTTTAAGGTATAATGGTTTGTTGTCACAGACAAATGAGGTATACTATTTTTAAAGTAGTCCAATTCATACAGACAAATAGAATTATATATCGGATTTGTAAGGTTATATTTACCTATTCATTAGAAATATCTTACAAAAGGACATATTCTAAGACTCATGAAGACGAAGCACAAGATACAGAGTAGTCTCCTCCCATTCTCCATTTGCTTTTCAACCAAAAATCAGCCTCTGCGGATAAGGTGGAAAATCCCCTCTTCTTCCTCAATCTTTGTCTTGATGAAGATTCGCAGGTTTATAGAAGCCTACTGGGATTGCACAGCATATCATGTGCTCTTTAACCACTAATCGCATATAAGATTTTCAAAATCAAGAGAGGAACAATAAAAGAAAGTGAATTGGAACTTCAATTTACAAGTGTTTCAGCTGACATTATGGACTCAACCAAGAGTAGTCTATAAATCAAATCCCACTCATATTCAGGCCGCAAAATCAGATTCCCCCTTTCTACAAACAGCTTCAAAATGGCATGAAACAAACAAATAGCATAAATTCAGGACAGTGATACTAAATAATAATACTCAAACGAACAAGCATCAAAAAAGTAGAAATCACAGAACTCAAAAACAGGTGATGATCAAGAAAAGCATAACAGACTGCTGGAGGTCAAACACAATCTTCACGGGCATCAATCAAAATATTAGGACGGAAAATGAACATATTAAGGACGAAATGTGCAGCTGACACAATAATTACATCTAATTCTAGAAGTGTGTAAGACTACAAAACACCCCTGACCTAGATAGTAGCTTAACTATTACGAAAAGAAAATGGTTCATCTTCCCTATTACTTACAAACTAACATTTCAAGTACATCTCCTCATTCTTGGTCCTCTAGTTCCACTAGTTTGAAGAAGGAACTATTGATGTTATTTTCAGCTAGGGTCTTGCTATCTTCCAACTGAATATTATTAATGTTTAGCTTCTGCGCGTTTAATGGAATGCCCTCTCCATTCTGAATTATGGTGGTCTTGATGTCAGCAATTGTATCTCCATTCTGAATTATTGTTTCATAGCCTGTCACCTCAAGGATGATGGTCTTGCCTTGCAGCGTCTTCACGAAGATCTGCATAACAGCCCTGAGACATAGCACTTAGATGACACCTCACTTCCTAGCTTGCCCGAGATGTCATCTTGAGGAATCCACAATATATGCCTTTTGTGACTGCAGTTTTTTCAAAGATACTTGGATGCAATTTAATTTTTTTCAACTCCAACATAAAGCAATGGATTTTGATGATTCTCAGCGCAAAAGATCATTGGAGTACTACCTTCTGTTTCATGGTTTGGCACACATGGAAGCAAAGAAACCGACTGCTTTTTGAGAATGGCTCTGATGATGCCAACGGATTGTTTCAAGTAGTTTGCAATGTTGCTGCAACTTATAGAGAAGCGGAAAGAGAAAGAGATGATCGGCTGAACTACAACAACGCCTCGCCACAAAATTTGACCACTAGATGGCACCCACCTGATCAGGGATGGTTGAAACTTGGACGGAGTCTCTAAGGGGAACCCAGGTGAGGTGGAATCCTGAGGAGTTCTGAGGGGGCTCCTATCGCGACCTTTGTGCACTGCTTTAAGGGCAGAAATTCTTGTTGTGTACCATGGCCTGAGACTCCTAAAACAGAGAAGCATCCCATCTGCTGTCACTGAGGAGGATTCCACAACTATAATCAAGCTCCTCACTGGGACACTCCCGACTACCCACCCGGACTTTGCCCTGGTGGTTCACTGCCGCTCATTGATCCAGGAATCTTCTTGGAGAGCGGTACTTCTAACATACCCCTAGAAGCCTATTTGAGTTTTTTTTTGATAAGGACAGACTAGACTTTTAAACGAGTACAAAATTCTTTATAGACAGATTCATTATAGAAGAAGGGATTGAACTACAGTGCCGCTGTCTCTAATCTACTTCTAAAATTACTATGATAAAACTTTCCATTGCTGCAATTATTTCAGCCGGCAGCAAAGCCAGGAATCCTGAATTGAACTAAAGACAAGTAATTAGAGCCAAAGGAAATCACTTCATTTACAAAAATAGCAACACTGTAGTAGCAATACTTGTCTGCATCCGCTTACAAACTTCAACCCACATCACCAGTACCACAAAATGCAAAAGCAGACCACCAAACATGGTTGAGTTTCCAGATACCTATCGGCTCCTAAGACCGAGCACTAGTTTAAGTGGACGGTGGATTTATGTTGGATGTTATAGTCAGCCAGGCTCCTTCCATCTTCCAACAGCCTATTACGAAAAATTAGCCTTTGGAGTATAGGCGGAATGTTCTCTTTGGCTTGAATTTTTGTCTTGATGTTTTCAATTGTTTCATTGCTTGTCACATCAAGGGTGATGGTCTTGCCTTGGGGTGTCTTCACGAAGATCTGCATACCACCTACGAGCTTGTGACGGAGTACCAACAGGATTGTGTTTTCTTTCTGGATGTTATAGTCAGCCAGGCTCCTTCCATCTTCCAACATCCTATTACCAAAAATTAGCCTTTGGAGTATAGGCGGAATGTTCTCTTTGGTTTGAATTTTCGTCTTGATGTTTTCAATTGTTTCATTGCTTGTCACATCAAGGGTGATGGTCTTGCCTTGGGGCGTCTTCACGAAGATCTGCATAATGCTCCTGAGGAAAGGCACTAGGTGGATGAAAGAACCATTTTGGATGTCATAGCTAGCAAGTGTCCTACCATCTTCCAACTGCCTGTTACCGCTTTTAAGCCTCTCGTTGTCACATACAATGCCCTCTTTGGCCTGAATTTTATTCTTGATACTTCCAATTGTTTCGGACCTTGTCACCACTAGGGCGATAGTGATGCCTTCTGGAGTCTTTACAAAGATCCGCATAAAGTCCCTGAGACATAACACTAAGAGGACAGTGGATTCCTTCTGGATCTTATATTCAGCGAGGGTCTTGCCATCTTCCAAATGAGCACTACCAAAGATTAGCCGCTGGTGGTTTGGTGGAATTCCCTCTTTGTCCTGAATTTTGGTCTTGATGGTTTCAATTGCATCGTAGCTTTTTACATCAAGGCAAATGGTCTTGCCAGTGAGGGTCTTCACAAAGATTTGCATCACACCCCTAAAACGGAGCAAAAGGTGGAGGGTTGATTCTGTCTGAATGTTATAGTCAGCTAGGGTCTTGTCATCTTCTAATTTTGTAAGACCAAAAACTAGGCACTGCTGGTCAGGTGGGGTCCATTGCTTGTCCCAAATCATTGTCTTGACGTTCTCGATAGTGTCTGAACTCTCAACCTTGAGGGCGATCGTCCTGCCAGTGACGGTCTCCACAAAGATCTGCATACTTCCCTCAGGCAGAAGCAACAGCTGGACGGAGGATTCTTTTTTAATATTATAGTCAGCCAGGGTTCTACCATCTTCCAACAGCGTGTCACCAAACATTAGCCTCTGGTGGTTAGGTGGGATGCCTTCTTTGTCTAGAATTTTAGTCTTGACATTTACAATTGTGTCATAGCTTTTCACCTCAAGGTTGATGCTCTTGCCCGTGAGGGTCTTTACAAAGATCTCCATAACACCCCTGAAACGCACCAGTAGTTGGATAGTTGATTCCTTTTGAATGTTATATTCAGCCAGGGATTTGCCGTTTTCCAACTGGGTTCGACCGAATAATAGCCATTGCTGGTCTGGTGGGGCCCATTCTTTGTCCCAAATCATAGTTTTGACAGCCTCGATGGTGTCTGAACTCTCAACCTCTAGGGTGATAATCTTGCCAGTGACGGTCTCCACAAAAATCTGCATACTACCCCTGAGACTAACCAACAGGTGGACAGTGGATTCTTCAAGGATGTTATACTCAGCAAGGGTCCTGTAATCAACCAACAATGTACTACCAAAAATTAGCTTCTGTTCATCACATAGAATGCCTTCTTCGTTCTGAATTTTGGACTTCACTCTCTCAATTGTATCAAAGCTTTCAACCCCGAGACTGATGGTTTTACCAGTGAACATCTTGACGAAGATTTGCATCTGAATAACCAACAAGCACAAAATCAATTAAGCCCTAGAAATCCACAAGGACAGCACATTAGGTCTAGAAACCAATGAAGATTTACCTAATTACTAATGATCATGAATAGAGATAGAAATACTAGCTCAGAACCTTCAATGCTCAATAGTCATTCAATACTAAAGGCAAAATTATAGAATTTTATACTTGTTAATGGAAAGTATACTTCAGCATATCACTATCAAAAGTGATATCACACATATAACCAACGCTGGATCAAGCAACTTTGAACTAAACCATATTTTCTAGTATGCAGGCAGCAAGTTCATTTCATTGCTCTAGCTCTTACTAAGAAAATACTACATTGGATTACACAAAAGGTCGTACAATCTTAACTTGGTATGATCTTAAATAGATATAAATCGATACAGATAACAGGTAAGAACCTTCAATTAATGATCATATTCATAGAACCTGAATCTTCAAGTTACAGCCTTTACTAATAATCTCAACAGTCACAAACATCAAGATGCAATAACAGAGCCACAGAAGGAAACAAGGCGATAAACAACATAAAATGAGACTGGCATTAAAGCAGTAAATAAATTATCATAACGAACAAGCGATTCGCAAGAGCCGAATGAAACAAGCAAAATGCACAACTTGTACAGTCATTCCGACTGATTCAAAAGCAGTACAACTACTAAAAAAGCCCTAGCGATCGTGGAATTTCAAAACCAGAAAAAAAAAAGATAATATTAATAGGATTAGCCGATTAGGAACTCACCTTGAGGAGATCTGAAATTGGCTAATAACAGAACAGGAGAGGGACCGATCGTGAGGGGAAAAAATCGATGAGGGCGTCTATGCGTTCACTTGCTTGTTTGGAACGCAGAGGGGAGCACATTAAAAATTGGCTAATACTGTCATTGACTTTGACCGAGTTTTAAAATACAATTTCATATATTCTCAATTCTCATGACTCGGCAGGACCCGCGTGCAACACCACCGGGCGAGTGTTTTCGAATTTTCATGACTGATTTCCAAATTTTATTTAATTGTTTGAAAATCATATGTATAATGTATCAGTGGAAGCTCATGCAGGGACTATGCAGCTGGGTAATAGATCAGAAGAAGTTAGTCACCAAAATCCGATACGAACCCTAAGGGGTCCGTAAATAATGCTGTTAAACGAGTAGATGTTTTTTTTTTGATACATTAAACGAGTAGATGTCGACATGGGCCACATGGTGAGAAGGAACGAAAGGTACTAAGTGTAATCTCTCAACAACATAATTCAATTAATGGGTGCGGGGTATGGATACTTATGCTAGTTCAATTCATTTGAACCAAACTCGTAAAAGGTATGGATACTTATGCTAGTTCCTATCTACTTATTTAATCTTTCTATCTAATCTAATCTAATCTTCTAATCTTATAAACAACTATAAAAAATTTTTCGAAAATTTCGTGTGGTACCCCTAGGGTTATGCCAAATTCGCATGGTGTCCTGTATATTTGAGTATTTCGTGTGGTAACCCCCAATTTAGTGTATACTTCGCATATACCCATTCCGTTAGTTTGGAGTAGAAAACGTTAGGCTGGGGCAGAAAAGGAAATTAAAAATATGAAAGAAAAGAAAACGAGAAGAAAGAGAGGAGAGAAGTCTTCCTGACTTGCGAATTGCGATTACATAGAAAGGAGAAGGAGAAGGGGAAGAAATCTTGTCGTCATTCTGGTATCTTCTGGCGTGTACGGGTGCATGTATCCTAGTGAAGAGAGAGGTCGCGAGCACGAGCGGGATCTCCAAATCTGCGACCACTAGCGGCTTGCTCGGCGTGACAGTGAAAGGTTTCTTTGGCTTGAGCACGAGCGTCTCCAATGGTAGATTTGAAGACCCCGATAACGACGACAGCAAGCCGACCTAAATTCATTGGGGGTATTTCTCATATAGTCAAGTACTTCCTTTAATAAACTTGAAAATTAGGGCTTTATTTTAGGATTTAGGGTTTTATAATAAGGTTTACCTATGCTTGTTGAAATTCCAACGAGTTCTACATGATAAGGTTTGTGAATTTTGTCATTGATTTATAACTTGTTGTTTGTCTTTTTTGGAATTGCTCTAAATGATTGATGGCCTTGATTAATGTGGATTTGTTAGATGAATCTGTTGGTGTTTTACGTAGTACTGTGTTAGTGTGTTGTATCAGTGTTCATGTACTAGTGCCATCTATTGTTGTACTGAATTGCCTAGAACACGGTTGAGTAATGGATTGCCTTTATTTATCATTGTCTTCTAGCATAAATTGGTGTTTATGTTTCAGTTGTTATTTTTCTAAATAAGCAAACAATTTTTTTGCACACTAAAATATGATACATGGAAATTGCAGATAGGAACAAGAGTTTTTTTTGTTGTGTTGAAGCTATGGTTGTGGTAGATGTGCTAAAGCTATGGTGATGGTGGTGGATTTGAGAATAAAAGAGATCCAGCCATGTCAGGGTTGTGCTCGAGAATGATTGGGGTTACTTCTCTCTGTCATTGAGCAATACAAGTGTCTGATGCTCTTAACTTTATTTACAAGGTGATCTTTTACTTTCTGGTTCGCCTTAGTGATTGATATAGAAAAATAGGTTTGTAATAGGTTTTAGAATATTTCTGCTGAGACCTTTGTCTAGGAATTACTATGTTGCTTTGCTTTTGATCTGGAAAAGACCTTTCTTTATAACCAATTTCAAGCTTTTTGCAAGAAGTTTAGTAGCCTAATTATACTTTTGTAATGGATTTGGTTGAATATATTATGAGTTGTTTTGTGGATACACTTGTGACTTGAAATGGAAGCTTGTTTACAAGTCTGTTAGCTCAAATGGTAGAGCGTGTGCTTAAGCACAAGATGTGGGTTCGAATCCTACATAGACTAATATAAAGAATTGAATGTTAAATGATTTTCCTCTTTTACTATGAAAAGGATAAAAAATTTCAAGCAAGCACAAATGGCAAATTTGTTCGTTTGTTGGCCAGAAGTTTCTTTGTAAATATTTTCCAACTGTTTCCTAGAAAACACTGATAGCAGAGCATGGTGAGTTGTGACTTGTGAAGCCTTTTGCTTTTCCTTTGAGATTCAAAGATGGTATTTTGAAGCTTCTCTATGAGAAGACAGATATTGATTTCTTTGAGTCACCATCATTATAGTCATAAATAGAGTGTTCTTCTTTTATCACTTTGTTAATTACGTCTTCTCACTAGTTTTGGATTATGAACTGTAGAGGAATTCTTCTTTTTCAAAAGAAATAGGACTTTGCCATACAAAAGCCGAATCAGAAGCTATATAATTAGTCCAACACAATTGATTTTCAACAAACCAAAACTTTTCTTGTAATAGTATGGATATAAATATTAGCCTATGTGGGAGTTGAACCCACATCCATGTGTTAGACACATCGCTCTCCCATTAAGCTAATAGGCTTAAACAATTGTAATAAAAAGCCAACTTAAACAGTAAACACCATAGTAGACTAGTATATAACCGTTCTTATATCTGAGCCAAATGTCATACCAACCAAGTTGTTTCACATCGATTGTCATCAGTTGTCTTATTGAAATGAGAAGCACTCTCAACCTCTAATTATATCACAATCTCAATTTATCCTTCTAATGCATGTAGAATTCACCCCAACTAATCTTTTGAGAAGTTGCACATGATCTTTATAAGCATAAATAAGTTGTCACCCTGGGTTAGGCATATTAAGATTTTAACAAAACCCAAAAACTAAACGATCAAATGCTTCAAAAATACAGTCTAGTAGTCTACCATTTGATAACAACAAATTTAAATCACATAAAAGAAATGTAGTATACGGTGTATACCCAATTCAAGACTACCATCAACCAACAAATCCAAATTAATCGAAGCAATTAATCACTACGAGAATTCCACACAGACAAACAACAATTCATAGAAAAAGGTCGAAATCCACAAGCCTTATAATCTAGCACGTTTAGCAATTCCAATAGGCAAATATAGATAAATCTAATCACAAAGCCCTAATTCCTAGTTTTCAAATTGATAAAAATGCTGAATTGATAAAATTCCTAATTTTCAAATTGATTAAAACCCTAAATGAATTTCAATTACCTCTCCTTCGTCATTGTCGGGGTCTTCAAAATCGACACCTTCATGACTGTCGGAGATGTTCGTGCTTGACCCTGCTCGTGCTTGCGTCAAAGATGTTGCTCGTCCTAGCAAGGGACATCTCTCTTTGCCATGAAATGCCGATAATGTCTTCTCTTCCCAATTCGCATTCTCGCATTCTCTCTCTCTTTTTTCGTTCACTACCGCTTTCTTTTCTTTCATATTTTTTTAATTAAAAAAACTTAACCCCACGATAACGTTTTTTACTCCAAACTAACGGAATGGGCATAGTGCGAAATATACACTAAACTCGGGGTTATCACACGAAATATTCAAATATACTGGACACCATGCGAATTTGACATAACCCTAGGGTTACCACACGAAATTTCCGAAATTTTTTC
This sequence comes from Fallopia convolvulus, assembly GCA_964016875.1. Classification (NCBI taxonomy): domain Eukaryota; kingdom Viridiplantae; phylum Streptophyta; class Magnoliopsida; order Caryophyllales; family Polygonaceae; genus Fallopia; species Fallopia convolvulus. The sequence continues at coordinate 37,296,068 of OZ024737.1, forward strand.
TCTCAAGTCAAATAAATGTGTATTGATTTTCACCAATACAAAAATACAATACATATTTAAATATTTAATTGAAAGACATTATACACATCTATCTATACAACTAAAAAAGTTGTTCCTCTCAATTGATTTTCAAATAAATGTTCTATATTTATGAATTGATTTTCATCAATATTAAAATACAATAAGTTTTTAAATAATTTATTTGAAAGACATTATACACATATTTATAAAATGACTATTTATCTACTTTCAAAATTTTGAGATTTTCTTTTAGAAAAAAATATAAAATGTATGATATAAAAATATACGAAGACATAATATCATTCTTCTTAAAAAAAGACACAATATTATATTTTGTTGGCTATTCACAATTTCATATGTATGAGAACCGCATTAATTTGAATTTGAATTTTTTTTTTATAAAAAATAAACCTATAAAATCGATGGTAGATTGAGTAAATAATATCAAAATAATACTTGAACTACAAATCAAATGTAGATGGAAAAAAAATATTACATCTTAAATTGGTAGGTAGTGTACTGTGTATATCGATTAAATAATTAAATAGTTTATTTGTGTATGATTTGCAAAATGTTTTTGTTTTAGTTTTACGATTAGTTATGATATTTTATAAGCAATTCAATAAAATCAAATTTAGTATACTTGATCATGTGTTATAATATTTAAACCTTATAGATTTGAAATAATAACAAACATAAAATATAATATTTGTCCTGTCCGTTACCACTCTATTAGTCTAGTTTAGCTAATTTCTTTGCATTGTGTTAGCTATTTATTTAATTCATTCAATAAAAATTAACAAAAAATAAAGTTAAATTTCCTTGTTTTACCTTTTTTTTGTTGAATTTAAAATTATTTTTCTACGATTGCCAAGACATGCATATCAGCATTTGGTCTCGAAAGTCGAAACGCCTTCCGAATTTATACATATAGAACAACTCCTCACTCCTCAAAAAGATTACGGTCGAGGTTTAGCATTTTTTTCGGCACGTCTCCCCCTCCTGCTGTAATTTCTTTCATTAATCCACGGATCATATCAAGGTGAGTGGTAGGACTGTTCCATCTTCTTTTCTAGTTCATGATTGCAAGAAATTCATTGCAACCCGCTTGTCGTTAATTATTTGTGCTTGAGTGGCTGATTTGTGATTGTGGTGGATGCAAAAGAGTGAACTTTATTTATTTCATAGTTCATAAAATGTAATATCCTTGCTTATTCGTTTGATGTCACTTGTAAATATGATCGTACATCCCAAGTTATAGGTTCATCTTCTTTCTGGTCCATCATAAGAGGAAATTTAGGGTTCTTTTTGTAGTTTTACAGCATGTGAATAGTTGAAATTACTGTAGTAGCTGTGTAGTTTGTGTTCGATTCGGCTCTTGCAAAAGCGCTTTTCTGTAATTGTTTATGACAGAGCTGCTGAATTGTGGAAGTGTTGCATGCAAAATGAGTGAAATTTGTTTAGTTCATGAAGTGTACTATCCATTTTACTACATTAGTATCAACTATTCAGCTTATTATTGAAATTCTTGATCAAGTATTTGTATCTGTACAACATCATTGTTCATTGCTGGTTAAGGTAAAAGTAAAACCAAGTTAGGTGTGTTACCCGACCTGTTGTGCAGTGCTGGCGGATTTCTAGACTTTATTGATTTTGCGCTCGTTGTTTTTTTTATAGATGCAAATCTTCGTCAAGACTCCTAGTGGTAAGACCATCACTCTTAGTGAGATCGAGAGATATGACACAATTCACAACGTCAAGTCCAAAATCCAGGAAAAAGAAGGGATACCGCCTGCTCAGCAGAGGCTTATGTATGCTGGAAAGCAACTGGAGGACGACAGGACTTTGGCCGAGTATAACATTCGGAAGGAATCCACCCTCCAATCCGTGTACAGGGAGTACGGATATAGATCCGGTTTGATTCTGATATATGTGAAGTCTGTCATGGGCAAGACCATCCCCCTTGAGTTGCACAACACGAGTACAATTGAAGATGTCAAGACCCTAATTCAGTACAAAGAGTACATTTCACGTGAACAACAGAGGCTAATATTTGCTAATACATTGTTGGAAGGTAGCAAGCGCCTGACTGACTATAACATCCAGCCGAATGCCACTATCCTCCTGCTGCCCAAGCGTACGGGCACTATGGAGATCTTCGTGGAGACTGTGACAGGCAAGATTATCAGCCTTAAGGTCGAGAGTTCAGACACTATTGAAAATGTCAAGACTATGATGTGGGACAAGGAGTGGACCCCGCCCGTCCAGCAATGTCTAATGTATGGTAGTACGGTGCTGGAAGATGATAGGACTCTGGCTGACTATAACATCCAAGAGAAATCCATTATCCAGTTGTTGGTGCGTTTCAGGGGCGGTATGCAGATTTTTGTGAAGACCCACACTAGTAAGGAGCCCATTCGCCTTGATGTGAAAAGATATGACACAATTGAAGCCGTCAAGGCCAAAATTCAGGACAAAGAGGGCGTTCCGCCTCATCACCAAGGGTTGGTATTTGGTAGTGCATTGTTGGAAGATGATAGCAAGACTCTGGCCGACTATAACGTTCGGAATGAATCCACCATCCTTCTAGTAAGTACCCTGTAACAGGGATTTAGAGGAATTTGAATGCCAAGTGTCTCAAGCCTTCTCAACCCATAAAAGGTTTCCGAATTCCTAACTTATTAAACATCTACAGTATGTATTCCGGAGTTTATAATTATCCCTACATATATTATGCAATGTACTTTTACAAGTTTTTGTTTTCACTGCTTCATTTAACATTCGTTGGACTCGCAAGTTGAAATTACCACGGAAAAATACCATTGTAACATACATGTTTGTTGAGGATCTATAAGGGTGGGTCATTATATAATTTGCGCTGAAGAATGAGAGTTATCCTAAAACAAAATGAATGCATCTAGGTATGCCGGTATGGTACTGGCAAACTAGCAAAATGAGAAGAATTGAATTATGATCGGAAGACCCCATGCTCTAACTAAAGCATTCTGCATACCAAAACGCTACACACACAAACAACTTGTCCCAACATAAAAATAGTGGCAATCTAGATTCCTTGTCTTGAGTCTTGCTCTCTCTTGACGTGTTTTGATTGTTTATGAGCTTTTTCCACCTCAAGAGTACAAAGATCTGCATTCAGCCCCTAAGATAAGACAGGAAACAAACCAAGGGTGGATTCTGGATGTTGTAACCTACAAGTGTCCATCCATCTATCAACTGCCTTCCAGCAAAGGTCAGCCTCTGCTTATCAGATGGAATTCCAACTTTGGCCTCAAATTTTGGTCTTCACATTTGCGATTTTTTCGTAGCCTGTCACCTCAAGGCTGATTTTCTCGCCTATGCTGGTCTTTACAAAGATCTGCATAACCCCCCTGGGATAGAGGACTAGTAGAACAGTGGATCCATTCTCTATGTTATACTGTGGAAGTATCTTGTCATCTTCCAAATGTGCACTTCCATAAATTAGCGTCTGGTGATGAGGTAAAATCCCCTCTCTAGCCTGAATTTTTTCCTTGATGCTTCTAACTGTGTCACAGCTTTTGATACGGTCCATATTGATAATTCAAGACCGGTTCGGGTTCGACGTCGTCCGAGGCGATACGAGGATTAGTCTTAATTATTTATATTAGTATTTTACGAGTTTTTAGGACATAAATTTATAATTTCAGCATTATATTTTATTTATGTAATTTTTATAAACTAGAGCTTTGCTCTCTTCTCGGGTTTTCTTTACGGTTCTTTCCCGGGACGCCTTTTTTGAACCGTTAGGGCTTAGGTATAAATATTCTTGGTGTAATTCTCATAATTTTATCCAAGAAAATAGTTTGCCCTAATTTTGTTAGTTTCTCTGAATTCTCCCGTGGCCACCAACCACGCCTATCCTGAGTCGGAATCCACACCGGGTTAGGCTCAACCCCTTGACCAACAAGGGTTCGATACGCGGTCCACATCGGGTCCGTATCAATCTGGTGCTTTCATTCTTGAACCGCCATGTCTACCAACGCTAATTCCGCTTCGTCTGGGGTCGTCGTTCCACCGACCACCGACTCCGTCTCCACTCCTGATTTGCGCGAATTGGTCCTGCAATTGACCGATCAAGTTCAGACTCTGCGATGCGATCTCGATTTACAAAAGGCGAGCCACGCCTCCTTTCGTGAGTTTGTTCAGGGCCGGCCGAACCCTAGCGCACCCTTCCCCCCTACCGCCGCCCCACTCTCGCATTCGCTGGAGTCCTGGCCGCCGCAACCCAGCCCTAATCCCCTGCCGCCGCAATCGGTGCGATGTCTTCAACCGGCCTGGGTCACCAGCAGCGGACCGCATCCGTCGTTAGGCTGGCCGCCGCCGAGCCTAGACCCGGGACCATCGCAATCGCCAGCGGCTTCGCTGGATTGGACCGCGTCGCATCTTAACGGGGCGCACCGGTTTTCGCACTATGAGCCGTGCGCGAATTCCCGCCCTCTTGTTCCGGACGCCCGGGCTCCGATCCGCGCTCCGCCAGGACAGGACAACATCCCAAAATTGAGGGTTGATCCGCCTAGATTCAATGGAACGGATCCGAACGGTTGGATTTTCAAAGTCCAAGCCTATTTCGATTACTTCCAGACGGCTGAGCATGATCGTCTGCGTCTCGTCGGAATATTGTTTGATCACCCCGCCTCTGACTGGTTCCGCTATCAACGTCACAATTCTTGTAGCGAAACGTGGTCTGCCTTCTTACGATCGGTCCAACAACGTTTCGATCCGACGTACTATGAAGATTATGTTGGCCTTCTGGCCAATCTGAAACAGAAAACGACGGTCATTGATTATCAATCTGAATTTGAGGCATTATTGAATAAAGTTACGGGCTTATCCGAATCCACACTAATTTCTTTATTCAAAGCAGGGTTGAAACAGCCGATCCGCCGCGAGTTGAACTTGAGAAATCCGGTGGCTTTAGCGGAAGCATTTGCGCTCGCACGAGAGTTGTCAGCGTCGTATACGGAGACCACGGCACCCTGGACAGCGAATCGCCGCCCTTGGACTCCTTCGGCTGGACGTCCATCGCCCAACTCACCCAAACCGCAATCGGCCCCAACTTCGGCCTCGGGATCGCTCGTTCCGACTCCGACTACCTCTAACGGTAATTACTCCACTCTTCCAATTAAGCGTCTTACTTTAGCTGAACGTGACGAACGTACTAAAAAAGGGTTATGTTTTAATTGTGATGAGCGGTACACACGGGGACATCGCTGTACGCCTAAATTTCTGGCTTTATTGAGCTGTGATGAGAGTGATGATGAAGACAGTGCGGCTGCGCATGAGGAATTCGCTGTCACGGGGGATATTTCCAGCCTTAATTCTATGGAGGGCCTTCCGAACCCTCGTTCTTTGCGATTATCCGGCGAAATTAAAGGCACACAGGTTCATGTTCTGATTGACGGGGGCAGTACACACAATTTTATTCATCCGACAGTGGCCGAATCATTACACCTGCCACTTACAAAAATTGCACCTTTCCGGGTCTTCGTCGGAAACGACGCATATCTTCTGTGCAATCACCAATGTCCGAGCACCGTCATCTGTTTACAGGGGCACAAGTTCTCTTTTGATTTATATGTCTTGGCTGTTCACGGACCACAAGTGGTTCTCGGCGTTCAGTGGCTTCAAACGCTGGGAACTGTCGCTCATGATTATGCTAAATTAACTATGCAGTTCTTGTGGAATGATGCTACTGTGTTTCTGAAAGGCGACAGACAAATTCTGAAACAAATTTCTATGTCTGCCCTACATTCTTTATGTGCGTCGGACGCCATTTTGGAGTGTTTCGAGCTTCTGAATCTTGCGACCACCGCCGACACTTCAGCGACGGACGGATTTCCGCTGGACATCATGCCGGAAATACGCGTTGTCCTCGAGCGCCATTCAGCCGTGTTCTCAGTACCGGCGGAACTACCGCCACCGCGGATCTGGGACCACCACATACATCTGCAACCGGGTTCTAAACCCGTTAATGTCCGTCCATACCGCTACCCGCATTTTCAGAAAGCCGAAATTGAAAGACAGGTCAAAGCTATGCTCGATCAGGGTATTATCCAACACAGTACTAGCCCGTTTTCTTCCCCCGCCCTTCTGGTCAAGAAGAAAGACGGCAGCTTCCGCTTCTGCATTGATTACAGGGCACTCAACAACATCACGGTCGCAGATAAGTTCCCGATTCCCACTGCTGATGAACTTTTTGATGAATTACGGCATGCTGTTGTTTTTACTAAGCTCGATCTGCGCTCCGGATACCATCAAATCCGAATGCACTCTGATGATGTTTATAAGACGGCTTTTCGGACACATGACGGTCATTTCGAGTTTTTAGTCATGCCTTTCGGTCTGACTAACGCCCCGTCTACTTTTCAGGCGGCCATGAATCACTTGTTTGCTCAGTATTTACGTCAATTCGTTATTGTTTTCTTTGACGACATTCTGATTTATAGTCCTTCAGTTGGTGCGCATGCTGACCACTTGGCTACTGTCTTACAGATATTACAGGCTAATCATTTCTACATTAAAGGCTCCAAGTGTTCGTTTGGCACGTCCCGAGTGGAGTACCTCGGCCATATTGTATCTGCCGGCAATCTGTTGGCCGATCCGGCTAAGTTGTCTGCCATGTCTGATTGGCCGACACCTAGGTCTGTAAAGCAGTTACGCGGATTCCTTGGGCTGACAGGTTATTACAGGAAATTTATCCGCCATTATGCGCTGTTAGCGGCTCCTCTGACTGATCTTTTAAAGAAGGATAATTTTACTTGGTCGGAAGACGCTAACTCAGCCTTTCAGCGCTTGAAAGAGGCCATGCTGAGCCCCCCCATTCTACAGTTACCCGACTTCTCAAAGGACTTCGTGGTGGAGACCGATGCGTCTGACGCAGGTGTTGGTACTGTGTTGTTACAGGATGAACATCCTCTCGCATTCTTTAGTAAGAAATTGGGTCCTCGTCGTCGCGGGTCTTCCGCATATCACCGTGAGCTCTTTGCTATTGTGTCTGCTGTTCAGAAATGGCGCCAGTATCTGTTGGGCCGTGAATTCTTAATTCACAGTGATCAGAAAAGTCTCAAAGAATTACTTACTCAGGTTATTCAGACACCGGACCAACAATTCTTTATGTGCAAGCTCATGGGGTACAAATTTCGCATTGAGTACAAGTCCGGCGCCAGTAACCGCGTCGCCGATGCCTTGTCCCGCCGTATGATCACTGATGACGGGGTCCTCAATCAGCTGTTGACATTCTCGGCTCCATTGCCCGACTTATTACAGCGTTTGCGACTCGAGAACACTACATTGCCTGATTTACAGGCGTGGTATTCGGACGCCAGCTCCGGCAAGTTAGCCGCTCCGTTTCAGCTTCATGACGGGATTCTCTACTATGGTCACCGTTTAGTGGTGGGGTCGGCCTCGCCCATCAAGGCCGAAATCTTGGCCGAGTTCCATGCCTCGCCAGCAGCCGGTCACCCGGGCGTGGATCGGACATTCCGTCGGGTTGCCGAGGTTTTCTTTTGGAAGGGTATGCGCGCTGATGTGAAACGCTTTGTTGATTCTTGTCTTATTTGCCAATCCACCAAATACAGTACAAGTAAGCCTGCCGGACTTCTTCAACCTCTTCCTGTTCCGCAACAAGTTTGGGATGACGTCTCCATGGATTTTATTACGGGATTACCACCATCCCGAGGTTTTACTACTATTTTGGTGGTAGTCGATCGCCTCTCCAAGTTTGCCCATTTTGGCGCCCTTGGGACGTCATTCGACGCACCACGCGTGGCGGCCTTGTTTGTCGACTTAGTGGTTCGTTTACATGGTATTCCGGCTTCAATTGTATCCGACAGAGACCCGATTTTTCGTAGTGCTTTTTGGTCCGAACTACACCGTCTGAGCGGGACTAAATTACGACACAGCACAGCTTATCACCCGCAAACGGATGGTCAGACTGAGGTCAAGAATCGCGGTCTAGAACAGTATCTGCGCGCGTTTACGCAGGGTCGTCCCCGGCGCTGGGTCGAGTTCCTTCCTTGGGCCGAGCTTGCTTTGAATTCGATGTTTCACGAGGGCCTCGGAATGTCGCCTTTTAAGGCGCTATACGGACGAGAGGCACCGCCAATTGTGCGCGCCACGATTCCGGTGGGACCACCGTCCCCGGCAGCCGAGGCTATGCGCGATCGGGAACAGGTTTTGGACATTATTCGGACCAACCTCCAGAAGATGCAACAACGCATGTGTACTCAGGCTAACAAGCATCGTAAAGATGTCACTTTTGAGGTAGGCGATCAAGTTTGGCTTAAGCTACAGCCTTATCGGCAACATTCTGTTAGTCGTCCATTATCGTCCAAGCTTGCTCGTCGTTTCTATGGGCCGTTCAAGATTTTGGAGCGGATTGGTCCGGTTGCTTACCGTTTGGAACTTCCCCCTTCCGCCCGCATACATAATGTTTTTCATGTCTCATTACTCCGTCCATTTGTTTCGGATGGCTCGCTGCTGACTCCCGCCACGCTCCCCACCGAATTCCTCTATGATCGTCCGATTTCTCGGCCACTGCGTGCTACGGCTAGCCGCGAGGTGCTCTCGGAGGGTCAGCCGCGTCGCGAATGGCTCGTCGAGTGGGAGGATGGCGCGCCGGTAGCCTCGACATGGGAACCGACGGAGATGTTGAATCGTGTTTTTCCTGAGTTACGGCTTGAGGACAAGCCTATTCTCATCGGGGGAGAGAATGATACGGTCCATATTGATAATTCAAGACCGGTTCGGGTTCGACGTCGTCCGAGGCGATACGAGGATTAGTCTTAATTATTTATATTAGTATTTTACGAGTTTTTAGGACATAAATTTATAATTTCAGCATTATATTTTATTTATGTAATTTTTATAAACTAGAGCTTTGCTCTCTTCTCGGGTTTTCTTTACGGTTCTTTCCCGGGACGCCTTTTTTGAACCGTTAGGGCTTAGGTATAAATATTCTTGGTGTAATTCTCATAATTTTATCCAAGAAAATAGTTTGCCCTAATTTTGTTAGTTTCTCTGAATTCTCCCGTGGCCACCAATCACGCCTATCCTGAGTCGGAATCCACACCGGGTTAGGCTCAACCCCTTGACCAACAAGGGTTCGATACGCGGTCCACATCGGGTCCGTATCAGCTTTCCACCCCAAGGGTGATGGTCTTGTCCGTGAGGGTCTTGACAAAGATCTCTATAGAAAATGGAACACGGATCAACATATCGATGGTTGATTCCCTTTGAATGTTATAGTAAGCCATGGTCATGTCCTCATACAACCGCCTACCATCAAATATTATAAGCTGATCATCAGTTCGGATCGATTCATGTTCCCAATTTATAGCCTTCAATTTTTCAATAGTGTCAGACCTCTCAACCTCAAGGGGAAAGTCCTACCAGTGATCGTCTCTACAAAGATCTGCATACTGCCCCTGGAGCGAGGCAATAGGTGGATAGTGGAATCCTTCTGGATGTTGTAATCAGCCAGGGACTTGGAATCTACCAATAATGTATCAGCATAGATTAGCCGCTGTTCATCACGGGGAATGCCCACTTTGTCGGAAATTTCAGTCTTGACATCTTCAACTGTGTTGGATCTTGTCACCTCAAGGGCAACTGCCCTGGACAATCTTCACATATATCAGCATCCCACCTGATCAGGTGAAATCCTTAGATCAGCACGCTTTTAAGAGCAGATCAAGAACAAACAGAATGTAAATGCGGAAAACATGAAAGAAGGAAAGAAAGCTTCTTCATCCCGTTTAGAAATTACTAGAGAACGATTACAATTGACTATTACAATTACATGCTTAACTACTTAGAGAACTGCACTAACTATACGTCACAGTAATACGCCTATTGCAGTATTGTTCATTCACCCCGTCTTTGTCTTATTTTCGGCCTAAAATCAATCAAGCTCCTAAACCTAACAAGTCTACCCCCAATCTCACGTAGCACCTCCTAAATGTTACACGTCTTGTGCGGTAGAGGAGGGTTACGTTGGAGCTTTTTATTGGTAGCTGATAAAGCTAGAAAATACTCCGTAGTTGATTAGCAAATTGTTAATTGTCTAATGTAGGTCCCTTTCCTCTTTCCTGTACGAATACTTTGACCCCGACCCGTTTACTTGTCGTTGTCCCAACTCCAAAAAAAATGTGGTCCACTCTTAATTCAAATTCCATTGGGTCATATGTTTGTTTGATCTTGGGATATATGACCACCTGTATGAATTCAGAATTCTACACCATCGTCCATCTCTGTCCACAGCTTAAGAGTTGAGAGCAAAATACCCAACTGGTCATGTCTCCGATTCCTCCCTTTATTTTCCTCTTGCTGATTTGTTTAGTCCACCATTCCTCTGCCGCCTCGAATCCCCTCTACAATTACTGTCCAAACACCACCTTCTTCCCGGCCACCAACACTGTCTTGCGATCGAACCTGGACACCCTCCTCTCCAACCTGTCGGCGGCTGCTAACAGCTCCTCGGCCCCTGGGTTCCACAACTCCACCGTGGGAGGCACCGCCTACGGCCTCTACCTCTGCCGGGGCGACGTCGACCCTGCCGCCTGCAGGGAGTGCGTGGCCACGGCTGCGGCCGACCTGTCCCAGAACTGCCCACGCGGCAAACAGGCGGTGACCTGGTACGACCAGTGCATGATAAGGTACTCCAACGCCTCCTTCTTCGGCCAGCTCGACGACGGCTTCAGCCTGCTGATGTGGAACCTGCAGAACATCACCGGCAACGTGACCCGCTTCAAACAGGTGCTGGCCGCAACCCTGGCAAAGGTGGCGAATGGGGCGGCGAGCGGTGGCTCTTCTGTGAAGTTCGACACGGAGGAGGACAAGTTCAACGATTTCCAGAGCGTGTATGCGCTGGGGCAGTGCACGCCGGATCTGTCAGCGAGTGACTGCTACCAGTGCTTGAAGCAGTGTATTTCCAGCCTGCCTGGCGAGAACAGGCAGGGCGGGAGGGTGCTCTATTTTAGCTGTAACCTCCGCTATGAGATTTATCTGTTTTATACCAGGCTCACCGCTGCTCCAGCCCCCGCGCCCATTGCGCCCCCTCCTCCAAATAGGACTACCGATGGTGGTAGAGGTTGGTCTATCCTATCCTTCCTAATAAGTCCGTGTTTTCATATTTTATATTCAAGCCTTTGACATTTAAATGGATCACTTTCAATATTATTATTGATTCTTTACGGTTCAACTTAGGCATGCTGACCGGGTTAGTGCATGACAAGGACTTTTTGTTGATTGGTTTCTTGTGACTGAAAGTGAACTTTAAATAACTTTCTTATTTGATTTTAAACAACAAATTGCATCTACTAGTCATCATATACGTCTTTCATGGGCCAAAAAGTCCACATCAATTACAAAAGACCCCAGGTCACCCTTGATTACCCGTTTTCCGGGCAACTTCGGCATCAAACTAGTTAAGAGATAGATAGTAACCTAAATACGAAATTTCAGACTTTAACAAAAAAATATGCACAAGCGTGTGTCGGTTGATTGCTTAAATACAAATGTCATCTTTACCTTCAGAGCTGTAATTTTCATATTTGAATTTCTTCTCTTTAACCCACAAAGGTAAAAATTATGTTCAGTCTCACTTATCAGTGATCACCTTCACCTTAATTATAAGAGAAATTATAATAGTAATAGATTAAAATTGTGGTTTTTTAGCTGCAAGGATTCCAACCAGTATACAATCAATGAATCAAATCCATGATCTTACTACATTAAAGTAATTTTACAAGATTCAAACGGGACCTGTAAAGTGAAATTGAATAATTTGTGGAATCTGAATAGTAGAACATCTTCAATTTGAATACAGGGAAGAAATCCTCGTCCAGAGTGGTTGTTGGAGTGATCGCTGGAGCAGCAGCGGCGGCAGGGCTGGTGCTACTTGCGGTCATCATCTGTCTCATCACAAGGAATAAGAAGAAGAAATATGTCCCAGCTGTTGTAACTGACGCTAGTGGTAACGTTGAAATTAGAGGGTTCAACGTAATAACAATCAAAGTTTCCTTACTTGTCTGACATGTTTATAATTAACACTTTTTGCACTTTGTGGTATTAGCAACTGATGATTTCACCACTGCTGAGTCCTTACAATATGGATTTGACACACTCCAAGCTGCAACGGATAACTTTTCTGATGGAAACAAACTTGGAGAAGGTGGATTTGGTAGTGTCTATAAAGTGAGAATTTCTGTTGTAAACCTGTCTTTATAAGGTGGATTTTTCTTTTTAATTAGCTAGTTGTTCATTCATTCATTCTGGATTTTCTATATTCAAAAGGGTACATTGCCAAATGGAAAAGAAGTAGCGGTAAAGAGGCTGTCGAGGAGCTCTGGTCAAGGAGAAGAAGAATTCAAGAACGAGATTGTGTTAGTAGCCAAGCTTCAGCACAGAAATCTGGTGCGGCTTCTGGGATTTTGTCTGGAAGGGAATGAGAAGCTACTCGTCTACGAATTCGTTCCCAACAAGAGCCTCGACTCCTTCCTGTTTGGTACGTTAGTAGGACACAATGAACTTGATGAATGGCATCATTTTGAAATTACTTGACTTGTAACAACTCGTCTGAGGTTTATACACTATTATTATTTGTAGTCCCTGAAAAGCAAGGGCAATTGGATTGGTCAAAACGGTACAAGATCATATCAGGCATTGCTCGAGGGATGCTTTACCTCCATGAGGATTCTCGATTAAGAATCATTCACCGCGACCTTAAAGCAAGCAATGTGCTGCTGGATGCTGATATGAGCCCGAAAATATCAGATTTCGGAATGGCAAGGATTTTCGGTGGGGATGAAACACAAGGCAACACAAACAGAGTAGTTGGTACTTAGTAAGTCTTCATCTTCTCTATTTGTGTTCTCTTATCAGAACCTCTACATAAAACTTGATGTTCTTCATTGCCCTCTTGCAGTGGTTACATGTCGCCAGAGTATGCAATGCAGGGGCATTTCTCCGTAAAGTCAGATGTATATAGCTTTGGAGTTCTAGTCTTGGAAATCATTAGTGGCAAGAGAAATAGCAACTTCTACGTATCAGGCTATGCTGAGGATCTCTTGAGCTATGTACGTTTTCTTAAAATCTTAACGACTTTCGGAATCAAACTAATCATAGCCATAACTCATGTTTGGTATGACAAATCAACCTTTGACGTGCAGGCTTGGAAACTTTGGACCGAAGGCACGCCAATGGAGTTGGTGGATGTAACACTCAGAGATTCATGTTCGCATAATGAAGTGATCAGATGCATTCATATTGGCTTGTTATGTGTCCAAGACGACGTAGAGGTTAGGCCTACAATGGCATCAGTAGGACTTATGTTGAACAGTTACTCGACGACGCTGTCAATGCCAGTGCAGCCTGCGTTCTTTTCCCACGGCAAAACATATCCCAACTTTTCGACTGATAAATCCAGTAGCAAATCGGCTCCATTGTCAGTCAACGACGTTTCGATAACCGAAATTGATCCCAGATAAGAAGGAAAAGTAAAATTAGGAGGATCACGCAAGTGTTTTGTAAAGGGGATGGTCTCTAAATGTGTAGTGTTATACCTGATATCCAATTTTTAGCACATACTACAAAAATAAGTAATATTGTCAGTGATCAAGAATATGAGGTATGTAGTATCTGTTTCATCAATAAGAAGGAATTCAGTGTTGAGCAAGTGTAATGTTATTTTGATCAATTACAACAATAAAAATGTACGAATCCCAACTCTGTATGCAATATGATTTTAGATAATTGTATATTTATCCAAAATTCATGAAAGTTATTATGTTACCTGGCATAAGTTTTTTTTTCACTGCTTCATTTAACTTTCTTTGGATTTGCAAGTTGAAATTACCACGAAAAAATAGTAAAATACCATTGTAACATATTGGTGATTTTAGTGTCATCAAGTGATTATTCCTTATATCGGAACAATGCCTTTTAGTATGATTGGGGTTCATACGACACTATGAGATCTTACTTTGCTATGTCACAAGTTTGGTTGTGCGGAGTGCGCGATCGTGTAAGCATAGTTGAGGTCTAGAGGAAAACATTAAGGAGAAGTTGCATTACCTGAAAGGGAACAATAAGTCTGTTCCATATTGGAGGGAACAATGTCTGTTACCTTTGAGGGAACAATGGTTCACCTGAGTGGGAACAGTAGTTCTCTGACGAATGACTAAAAATTCAGCATTTGTTAATTGTTGATAATCGTCTTGTAAGTCGTTGTATAACTGCATTGTAACTTCCTTAATGAGTTAATAGCTGATGGTTGATGTGGGTTATTGATGATAACATTTCGTGGCACTTGGTAACCGCCGCCATTAACTTCTAGTATTTGCTGCTAACCGTTGCCTGAAACTGCTTTCATTTGCCTATATAAATGGCTACTGGGAGTTTAGTGTCGTGTGTGTTGTTGTTAGTTCACGTGGGTTCACATAATCATAGGAGAACATCTCTCTCCATGATTGAACTTCAAATAGAGTGTAATATCCATTTTACATGAACTCCAAGGTTCGATCTCTTTCATGAGCCTTGTTAAACATCGGTGGATTTGTCTTATCTCACTTCAAATTTCGTGGATTCCCCAAGGCTATTTAGGGGGCAAAATATTAATTTCGGAAAGCATTTTTACGTGATCCAAACCTATATCAAGTATTGTATATGATTGATCTACTGAAGAGTCGTCTTCAACTACATCCACGAAGAGGAACTCCACGACTTCAGCGTCGCACTGTTCCCTGAGTACCAGCAGATACAAGATCTTAGGTGGGAACTACGAAGCAAGAGTCCAAAACACCTATATAACATACATGTTTGTAGAGGGTATCCTATAAGGGCGGGTCATTATATAATTTACGCTAAAGAGTGAGACTTATGATCGAAAACTAGCAAACTAGCAAACTGAGAAGAACCAAATGAAAGTATCAAGGTATGATGTTGAGTTGCTGACAACTAGCAAACTGAGAAGAGTTGAATTATGATCGAAAACCAATCACCGTAAGACTTAAGTTACTTGTACATGAACAATTTTTATCGTACTGCCAAGGATTGAGAGTTTAGTTTGTTGGCACCAAACATCACCCAAAAAAAGCATATAAAAAGTAGCAAAAGCGTACTGCATACCAAAACGCTACACACAAACAACTTGTCCAAATATAAAAAATAGTGGCAATCTAGATTCCTTGTCTTGAGTCTTGCTCTCTCTTGACGTTTTTTTATTGTTTACGAGCTTTTTCCACCTCAAGAGTACAAAGATCTGCATTCAGCCCCTAAGATAAGATAGGAAACAAACCAAGGGTGGATTCGTCCTGGACGTTGTAATCTAGAAGTGTCCATTCATCTACCAACTGCCTTCCAGCAAAGCTCAGCCTCTGCTTATCAGATGTAATTCCAACTATGGCCTCAAGTTTGGTCTTTACATTTGCGATTTTTTCGTAGCCTGTCACCTCAAGGCTGATTTTCTTGCCTGTGGCTGTCTTCACAAAGATCTGCATGGCGCCCCTAGGACAGAGAACTAGGAGGACAGTGGATCCGTTTTCAATGTTATACTCTGGAAGATTCTTGTCATCTTTCAAAAGCTAAAATTTACCAATCCCTTAAATTATGCTCCTAAAGTAAACCAAGAGTCATAGCCAAATTAACAAAATAATTATAATAATTGATGGTAATTAATCACCACTTATAGTTCATTATGGTATTTTACTCTTTAACTTTAATTTTAAATTGGTCATAATCATAAAATGACTAAAAAAATATTCTACGGAGTATAAAATATTATAGATATACAGATAGATGATCAAAGCCCCCCTCCAGATAAGATAAGATAGGAAACAAACCAAGGATGGACTCGTCCTGATGTAGTTATAGACGTCTGAAAGTATGTTGTGATCCCCTGAGATTGAGAACTAGGAGGATTGTGGATTCCTCCTTGATGTTATATTCAAAAAGTCTCTTGTCATCTTCCAAATGCGCACTTCCAAAGATTAGCGTCTGGTGGTGAGGTAAAACCCCCCCTTTGTCCTGAATTTTGGCCTTGACGGATTCAACTGTGTCAGTGCATTTCACCCAAAGGCTGATGGTCTTGTCCGTAAGGGTCTTCACAAAGATCTCCATACCACGTGGAATACAGGACAACACGTGGATGGTTGATCCATTTTGAATGTTGAAATAAGCCAGGGTCTTGCCATGGTACAACTGCCTACCACAATGTATTACGCGCTGGTCGACAATTGGGATCCATAGCATTTCCCAAATCATAGCATTCAATTTTTCAGTAGTGTAAGAGCTCTCAACCTCAAGGGGGAAAGTCCTGCCATTGAGCGTCTTTATAATGATCCGCATACTGCCCCTGGCACCAGGCAATAGGTGGATAGTGGATTCCCTCTGGATGTTGTAATCAGCCAGGGACTTGGAATCTTCCAACAATGTATCAGCATAGATTAGCCGCTGTTCATCACGGCGAATGCCCACTCTGTCGGAAATTTCAGTCTTGACATCTTCAACTGTGTTGGATCTTGTCACCTCAAGAGCAATGGTCTTGCCCTGGACAATCTTCACAAATATCAGCATCCCACCTGATCAGGTGAAATCCTTAGATCAGCGCGCTTTTAAGAGCAGATCAAGAACAAACTGAATATAAATACGGAAGACATGAAAGTAGGAAAGCAAGCTTCTTCATCCTGTTTAGAAATTACTAGAGAGCGACTACAATTGACTAATGACTATTACAATTACATGCTTAACTATTTAGAGAGCTGCACTAAACTATACGTCGTAGTAATACGCCTATTAAGCTGGCATGGTGTGACTAGTAAAATTAGGAACAGATGCAGTAATTTTTTTCTTCTATATATAATGGATACCCAAAAAAAATACACAATCAATGAATTACACAATAGAGCGTACACTCTTAGACGGGTGGTTATGTTCTTCTATAGTGTAATACAAATACCTAATCAAGACTTTGAATAATGCTCACAATAACTCAATAATTGATACTAAAGAAGTAAAATGGAATTCATAGAACTTGTAGCTTAATTCATTACAAGTTACATTTAAGCAAATAACCAAAATTTGGATGAAGTAAGCAAATGGCACTCATTTGAATGCAGCACAATTGTTCCGCCCCGCTCAAGCATAAACAATTAATTTACGACAAGCGATTTGCAATAGTCCAACTGTTGAGAAATTCCAATTGCAAAAAGAACCCTAAGTTCGTTGCCACCATGAACCAGAATGACATACAAAGTTGTAGCACTCACGTACCTTGATGAAATGCTGAAACAGATCGATGGAACAAGGCAGAGAAAAACCCTAAAAACACCACGGCTCGAGTTAAGTTTAGAAGGCGGAGGGGTTCGAGAAGATAGTGTTTAGTGTTCACTGGTCACCACCGTATATATATAACAACTTTCACGCCAGTTGGAAGCCAACGATGATGTAGGGCGATGAATATTTTTTTTGGTCGAATGGGCTATGAATATATTATAAGGTCGGTGACTGTGAGTACATTTTTTTTTAAAAAAAAAATCGTATATAATAGCATAATAGATAAAAAGAAATTAGCAAATTTTGTCCAGAAAATCATATATTTATATACACATTGCCTTGACATGAATAGGGTATGAATTTGTCCCCTATCAGATAGAGCAGCATCAACTGTCTGTCGTCTATCACAGGCTGAGACTCTGAGAGCCAACTAACACTATATTATTAGTTGTAATTACATGGTTTTTCACATGGAGAAGGTATATTCAGTATGCACACACATGAACAAACTCCCTTTATTATTGCAAAATCAGGGTTCATTGCTAGAGTAAAGTTAGCGGCATAATAGAGAGAGCAACTTTGGATAAACACATTTCAAAAAAGAACGCGCTTTGGGTTTTTTTTTTACCACGCGCCTGAGATTTTCTGAGCGGCTCTAGGGTTTGACGTCGTCTCCGATGGGAGATAGTTCAGCCGGACAACCAGCAGGGCTGGTATCTAAGACATCGAACGATTCTATGCAGATGGATGTTGTGAAGGATAACCAGGTTGCAAACTTGGTTCCACCGATTACTCCGGCGTCCACCAAGTCCTGGCGTGATTTAGTGGCGGATGTGAATGGCGATGAGCGGATTGTCCTGGCGGATGAATTTCTTGATGGAAAGATTGCTATGTCTTTCCCTGATGGCGAGGAGGGCGACCCTGCCTTCCATATTGACACTGAAGTGCTCCAAGCTTTGGCTACGGTCTGGCAATCTTCCTTGATTGTTAAGTCTCTTGGTGGAATGATACCCCATGCTATTATGGAGCGTAAACTGAAAGAACTGTGGAGCCCCGGTAGTAAGATGTTTGTGGCGGATCTGCCTAACGGGTATTATGTGATTAAATTTGCTAGTGAGGATGACTACTTGAAAGCTCTAATGGGAGGTCCGTGGATGGTATTTGGTCACTATCTCATTATCAGGCCATGGTCCCCTGAATTTAATCCTTACACGGATGTTATCAAAACCTCCCCAGTATGGGTTCGTATTGCTGGTTTGCCTATGATCTTATATGAAGAGAAAATATTGCTACGTCTAGCAGCAGGGATTGGCCGTCCTATTCGTGTTGATAGGAAGACAATGTTTTCCAACCGTTGTCGGTTCGCACGCGTTTGCGTTGAGGTTGACATTACTAAGCCCTTGAAAGGATCAGTTTTAGTTAATGGAAGTCGATTCCATGTCGAGTATGAAGGTTTACACTTGATTTGTATCTCGTGTGGCAAATATGGGCACCTTGCTACTAAATGTCCCTTGGTGATTAGTGAATCTCAAGGCAATGCTAATCCGAGTGTTTCGCCACCGGTTCCGGAAGCACCAAAAAGTTCTGGACCTGCGGATGATACACCACGCTATGGGCCTTGGACAGTTGTTCCACGTCGTCGGAATGCCGGCCGGAATAAACCGTTGACTAACCAGGATACTGGTGCGAAGAAAAAGGAAACAAATCGATTTTTGGCTTTATCGGGTGAAAAAGATCATGATCCTGCTTCAGAGGTAGTTAGGAAAGAATCTTCTGAGATTGCCAATAAGAAGGTTGTTAAGGGGAAAGAAGTGGCTAATGATGCATTTGCTCAGCCCAAACCAATCCAGGCTTCTACTTCAAAAAGCCGGCCCACTAGAGCTTCAAAGAAGGGTGGAAAGAGCAATGGAAAATCAATGACTCAACCCAAGGAAACCAATTTTCAGTTTGGGTTGCACGCCTTAGCTGCGGGTAAAAGGCCCAGAACAGAGAATGGCCCAGAGTTCACCTTTCAAGCTTCTCCAAATGAATCCAACCAAGTGATGGTGGCTAATAATGTAGTTGGGCCAAATGGGTCGACGTCTACTACTGAATTTAGAAGAGAGTGGCAACAGTTACAGCAGGATGGAAGTTCTGAGTCAAGAACATCAGAAAATCGCACAGATGTCCAGCCAGAGGATATTACTATGAATGAATCCAACTCTGGTATGGTTGTTCAGTTGAATTCTAATCCAAATCCCGGGCCGAACGTACCCGTTGTCTCCTCCGGTTGTCCATGAATTGCATCTTCTGGAATGTGTTCGGGGCTGCCAAGCCGGGTTTTCGTAGATTAGTTAGATATTTTGTTAGACACCATTGTCTTGATGTCCTTGCTGTATTTGAACCGCGTGTTTCAGGAGACACTTCTCAGGAAATTTGTTCTCATTTGTTCTTTTCTGACTGTGTGAGAATTGAGGCGATTCGTCTATCTGGAGGGGTCTGGCTCCTTTGGAATAGAGATAAAGTTGACCTTCAGGTTATTAGCATGGGTACTGACTTTATTCATGCTGTTGTGGTTAAGAATGATATTCGTTTCCACCTGATCCCTGTGTATGCTCCGCCTACTGTTGGCCGACGAAAGAGATTTTGGTCTGATATTTCTAAAGAGCTGGATTCGATTGCTGAACCTTTGATTTTAGGTGGTGATTTCAACTGTATTTTACATTCTTCGGAACGACGTGGTGGGTCAGGTATGCTGCATGAAGACTCTGATGTCTTTCTTAGAACTATTAATAGCCTTGGCCTCATAGACTTGGGATTTACTGGTCAAGCATTCACTTGATTTCGAGGAAACACTGCGAAGCGTCTTGATCGTATCTTCACTAATATTGCGGGACGGTTGCTTTGGCCGGAAGCTACGGTCCGACATCTCACTCGTTTTCAATCAGATCATGTTCCTCTGTTGCTTTCGTTGGTTCCGCGGATTCGTATTGATAAGTCGAGGCGTCCGTTTCGTTTCGAGGTAGCCTGGTTGACTCATCCTGATTTCTTAGACTTCATTAAACTATCTTGGAAAGAAGAGCTTAAGTTAACAACTGCCTTGACTGACTTGCGTGGGTAACTTCAGTCCTGGAATATTCGTGTTTTCGGTAATATCCATCGGAAGAAAAAACTGCTCTGTGATCAGCTTGACTCTGTGCAGCAGGCGCTGGCTTCAAATCCTACTGAATTTCTCAGGGCTCGTGAAGCTGAGTTGAGTGCTGAACTGGCTGTTGTGTTAGAAAGGGAGGAATTGTTATGGTTACAAAAATCTCGTGTGCAATGGCTACAAGCTGGTGATAGAAATACACGTTTTTTCCACATGTCCACTATTATTAGGCGCAAGAAAAATCGTGTTGAGTCGCTTTGTGACGAGGATGGGCGTTGGATTCTTGACAAAAGAGAATTAGAGAACCATGTTGTGTTGTTTTTCAGAAATTTGTACACTCTGCCGAGGGAGGAGTGCTTTCCGATTGACTTGCCTGGTGGATATTTTCCTATCATACCTGCGTCTGATTGGGTTAGCTTGGATCGTCCGATACATGATGACGAGATTCACAGGGCGGTTCGTAATATGGGTGCTCTTAAGGCCCCGGGCATTGATGGATTTCAACTTGGGTTCTATAATAAATGTTGGGATACGGTCGGAAAGTCGGTAGTTGATTTTGTTAAAACCTTCTTTCGGACTTCCAAGCTGCCTTCGGGTACTAATGTTACTCTTTTAGCTCTTATTTCTAAAGTTAATGAGCCTAAGAAGATAAGCCAGTTCCGGCCTATTAGCCTTTGTAATGTTACTTATAAAATCATTATAAAGATTCTTGTTGATAGGATGCAATCGATTTTACCCGACTTGATTGGACCTAGGGCTGGGCAAAAATAACCGTAACCGAAAAACCGAACCGAAAAACCGACAAACCGATCACTTTTTATGGTTAACCGAACCGAATTTTTTTTTTAATCGGTTACGGTTAACCAACCGATACTTTTAACGGTTCAACGGTTCGGATACGGTTTCACGGGCGGTTAACCGATGAACCGATAATATTTTTAATATATATTATATGTTTTTGAAAAGGGAACTATATATGTAGTTAGTTTTAGTTTAAAATAAATGTATTTTAATAAATAATAAATTGCCTATTAAAATTTTTGTTTATAATTTAATTTCTTTTCAATACTCTCGTACAAAGTATTGAAACTGTTTAGTCCACTGACTGTGTTTTCAATGCAAATCTGTACATGGATGGATTGCTTCCTGAATATATGGTTGGTGACCTTAGTGTACGTGTTTTTCCAGATGAGTTGCAAAAATTAAAAAGATGTAGATGGTGGACTTGAACGATGTTTCTTAGCTCTCTTGTTCATAAAGGGATTGATATTTTGTTCTATATTGTGAGATATAAATATATAATAGGAAGCAAAGAGGTAGATGGTGTTGATGACCAATAATAATACATGGTTGATCTTTGGTTTCTGTATTTACTATGCTGGTATTTGGGTACACAAATACTTCTGCTCTTACTCTTGAACCTCCACATGCTTGATTTCCTCTATTGTTGCCAATTTTGTTATGATTAATTCAAATAAACACTCGTAGTGACTTTGTACAAGAAAGGTTACAGATAACGATCACCAAAAAATAGGACAGTAAGCCGTCCAGATTTGTATTTTGTTTGTATTTTATATTTAATTTAATGTTATTTATTAAAAAATAAGGTAATTTTTGTATTAAAAATCCGATTTTTTGCTTAAAAATATAAATTAAAACAAGTCGGTTAACCGATAAACCGTACCAATATTCACGGTTAACCGTTAACGGTTAACCGATAACGAACGGTACGGTTATGGTTATTGAAATTTACTAACCGAAGTTCCGGTTAACCGATGTTCGGTTAACCGAAACTCCGGTTAACCGACCGTGCCCAGCCCTAATTGAACCTACTCAAGGGAGCTTTTTGCCAGGAAGAATGATTACTGATAACATTGTGATCACCCAAGAGGTTGTCCATTCAATGAAGAGGAAGCGAGGCGCGAAAGGTTGGATGCTTCTAAAGCTAGACCTTGAGAAAGCTTACGATAGACTCCGATGGGACTTTATCATCGACTCACTTCATGATGCTGGCTTTTCTGATAAGTGGAAGAGTTGGATCAATGAATGTATTAGGTCGGCCTCCTTCCGATTGTTATGGAATGGAGAATCAACTGAGGAGTTTTTGCCTTCCAGAGGTGTGAGACAAGGTGATCCTATCTCCCCTTATTTATTCGTCTTATGTGTTGAGCGTTTAAGTCATTTAATCAATCAGGCTGTTGCAAGAGGTAGTTGGAAGCCCATTCAAATTGCTCGTGGTGGGCCAAAATTATCTCACATTATGTTTGCGGATGACATTATGTTGTTTGCTGAGGCTTCAGTTAGCCAAATTCGTGTCATCAAGGATGTTTTGTTGCAATTCTGTAATGCTTCAGGGCAACGTGTCAATGCTAGTAAATCTTGGATTTTCGTGTCCAGAAATGTGAGCAGGGATCTCCGTGAGGCAATTCATGTTGAAAGTGGTTTTACTCTAACTTCTGATCTTGGGAATTACCTTGGTATGCCTCTTTTCCATGATCAAGTTAAGTCTAATACGTTTGAACCGCTTCTTGAGAAATTCACGGCCCGGTTGAGAGGCTGGCGGGGTCGTTTCTTAAGCCTTGCGGGTCGTGTAACTCTCGCTAAATCGGTCCTTTCTTCACTACCGGTTTATACCATGGCCACGGTGGTCTTGCCTTCTTCAGTTTGTTCTAAGATTGATAGCATCATTAGCGGATTCATTTAGGGTGATAAGGATAATGCTCGAAGAATTCATCTCGTGGCTTGGGATGACATTTGTCGCCCTAAATCTTTTGGTGGTCTTGGTCTTCGAAAAATGTCAGATTTGAATCTTGCTATTATTGGCAAACTTGGTTGGCGTTTTGTGACGGATAATGCTAAGCTCTGGATTGATGTACTTCGTACTAAGTATGTTCGATCGTCTTTTTGTGATCAGAGATGCCCTTCATATGTCTGGAAAAGCCTACGAACTGGTGTAAACAACATTGTAGTGCCTGGTTCTCGTTGGAATGTTGGAAGTGGTGTCAATACTCGTTTTTGGGATGATAACTGGTTATTTGATTCTCGGTTAATGGAGTCTGTACGTGGGAATTTGGATCAGGCCATGTTAAACAGAACGGTCTCGTCTTATTGGGATGGGCAGTCAGGCTGGAAGTGGATTGAGTTTCAGCTTCTTCTTCCAACTTCTATTCTTCTTCGTTTGGCGGCTATTGGGTTGTCGGAGGAGCAATCTGATGACGTGCTTTGCTGGGCCCACTCATCGTCAGGTTTATACACGGTTTCATCTGCTTACAATTGGCGTGTTACTAATCACATTCCTCTTGATGCAGATAGAACAATATATCAGTTGGTTTGGAAAATTCGTGTTCCTGAACGTGTGCGGATATTCCTTTGGCTTGTTATTAAGGGTGTTATCCTCACCAATAAAGAGCGGGTGCGTCGACACTTGTCGACTAATGCCCTTTGCTCGATATGCTCAACCGAGGAGGAGTCGTTGATTCACCTTTTGCGTGATTGTAGTTCTACAAAGCGAATTTGGGAAGATCTTCACCCTCCTCTGTCCAGGGAAGTGTTTTTCCATACTGATTTTGCGTATTGGTTACGAGTGAATATCTCTTGTTCACGTAAATATGCTGATGGTGTTGAGTGGGTGTCTATTTTTGCCACCTCCCTGTGGTGGTTTTGGAAATGGCGTAATAGTTTTATATTTGGAACCGTCCAGCGGAGAACAGACTCTGAACGCCTGGCTTTTATACGTCAGCAAGTGGCGGATTATCACTCTGCGTATATGGCTTTGGAGTGTTTGCGCCCCAGCAGGATTACTGTTGAACATTCTATTACTTAGGAGCGGCCTCCAGAAGGATGGGTAAAAATTAATACGGATGGTTCGGTCAAGGATGGTGGGCTAGCGACGTCGGCAGGCGTAATTCGAGACGCCGATGGTAGGTGGCAGGTTGGTTTCGTTCATAATATTGGTTTATGCACTGTTCCTATGGCAGAGCTATGGGGAATTCTACAGGGCTTGACACTTGCTTGGAGCAAGGGCTACAGGAGGGTTATCCTTGAAGTTGATTCTCAACTGGTTGTTTCGCTTTTAAGGAAATCTGTGGAGCGTAGTCATCCGTTATTCAGCCTGGTACATCGTTGCCAGAGCTTTCTTAGTAGAAACTGGGATATTCAGTTTCGTCATGTGTATCGGGAGGCAAATAGTGTAGCTGACTTTCTTGCCTCTTTAGCTTTTAATTTTAGTATTGGTTATCATGTATTGTTTGACCCCCCCGGGGGTGTTATTTCTATTCTTGCTGATGATGTTAGGGGTCGGGCTATCCCCCGTTTGCTGACTACTTAACCCTCTTTTATTATTAATAAAATGCCTCCTGGAGAGGCCGGAGAGTAGCGCCTCTCTTTCGACCAAAAAAAAAACGAGAGAGCAACTTTCACGCTCGTTGGAAGGCCACGATCTAAGGCCCTACACGGAGTATAGGTTCCGGCCACGCCTGACAATGGATGGGAATTGATGGAATGAACTAAATTAAAGATAAAACAAAGTAAATTATGTAAAAATAATTGGAAATTTCACACAGTAACCCTGAGTTATGACATTATTTATGAGGTGTACTAAAGTTTAGCATAATTTACACGGTAACCTTGAGTTGTATACGAAATTCACAAAGTAACCTTGAAGTTCAAACGAAATTTGTCAAATAACCAAAAAGGTTAAAATTACATTTAACTATTTAATTTATTATAAAAATTATAAAAATTTAAAATTTTAAGAAAATACAAAATACAAAATATAAAAATTCAAAATTCAAAATTAAATATTAAAAAATAAATTAAAATACAAAAACTGAAAAAACAAAAATAAAGAAAACTAAAAAACAAATAAAAATAAGAAAATTTAAATAAATTTCAAAATTTAAAAAAGGTTTAAATTTTTTAAAATTTGATTTAATCCAGTACCGTAATATGATTTTTTTTGTCGATGGCCAATTGACCACAGAAAGTTTACTAATTATTTCTACCCAAAAAGAAAGTTTACTAATCAAACATATCAAACAAAAAAAATTGGTGATCGGTTTTGCTTGTTAAAAGAAACATTAAATTTCTATTCTTCAGGTACTCAGGTCAACTGGCCATTAACAAAAAAAACAATTTTAAGATACTTGTATAAAACAAATACGTGACAAAATATTTCTGTTTAATATGTTTAATTAATTAATTTATAATGAAAAAATATAATAAACATTGAAAAAAAAATTATTTAAATAAAAACTTTCATATTACTATAATTGATAAAATTATATTTTACAAATTTTAAACCTTTTTGAATTTTTTATTTTTAGTTTTTTTAGTTTTTTTTTAATTTTCTAATTTTCACTTTTTTATTTTGTTTATATTTTTTATTATTTAATTTTAAGTTTTTTTTTGTTTTTTTTAATAAATTAAATAATTAAATGTAATTTTAAGTTTTTAACCTTTTTGGTTATTTAATAAATTTCGTTTAAACCTTAAGGTTATTTTGCAAATTTCGTATATAATTGAGGGTTGCCGTGTAAATAATGCTAAACTTTAGTACACCTCATGAATAATGTCGTAACTCAAGGTTACTGTGCGAAATTTCCGTTTTTTTTGGTCGAAGTTAAGGAAGATAATAGAGTGATCATAAAAGGACACTTTTTTTTGATAACATAAAATATAATAGTCCCTATTTTTAGTCTCCTAAACTATCTCCTAGAATCTCTAGCTAGTTTTTTTTCATTTCCTTGTTTATAGCAAAATTAATTTGTATTCTACATTATTTAAGGTGAGAAGAATTAGGGTTTTTGTTTTTTCTCTGGGCGACCTCTTTCTTTCCTCTTGCTTCATCTGATTCAGCATTTCATCAAGGTGAGTTCTAGAACTGTTCAGGTCTCTCTGGTCAACGAAGTTAGGCTTATTTTTGCAGTTGTAATTTCTGAACAGTTCGACTATTGCAAATCGCTTGTCTTAATTAAATTGTTTTTGCTTGAGCGGAGGAATTGTTATAGTGTTAGTGCGTATTACTGTTACAGTGTTAGTGCAGCTCGATCTATAAAAAGTTGAACATGTAATTGTAATAGTCAATTGTCAGTTGTAATATATCTTTCGCTAGAGATTTCTTAATGGGATGACGAAGATTTCTTTCCTACTTTCATGTCTTCCGCATTCAGACAAATTAGGGCCGGCCAAAGCTGTGTGAAGAGGTTGATGACAATGAGTTTATTGTTTTAATTTTTCAATAGAAGATACTCAGGGAAAGGCCGAAAGGGTTCAAAATTAATTAGGGCTTTTTGGTTATTTAATAGTTGCAAATTATCTATTGATTCATTTAGTAAATTGATGGTTGATTCGACCAAAAAAAAAAGTAAATTGATGGTTGAATAATTAAATCGTTGTTGGTTTGTTTCATTTGCTGAATTGTTTTTTCTTGGATTTAAATTTTAAAGATAAATTTAGTAAATTTGGATTGATTTTTTATTGAATATTTGATGAGATGTATTTATTATACAATATATATTAAATTTTCTTGTTATTATTATTTGATATTTTGTTTTTCAATATATGATATATGAAAAGGCGTAAGTTAGATTTACCTCGTTTGTCATTGTAAATACCATGAATTAGTCTTTAGTTCCCGTGCCCTGCACGGGATTTTCCAGAATATAGAATTATTTATTTATATATTTTAAATTTTAATTAAATTGATATAGGTAAAGATATTTTTTTAAAACTATACATGTTTAGAGAAATATGAGCACAATATATTTAGAAAAATATGACTTAACAATTACGAACAAAATAAATATATTTACAAATACGAACAAAAATAAATATATTTATAGATATATGAAGATAAATATGGCCAAAAATAAAAGATATTCTAGAATTTGTATGATAGCATAAAAAAGTATTCTAATGATTTTCCTATCTATCATATCTAAAAATAAAAGATTGTTTAATTATGAGATTTTCTATCCTATATTTTAAAAACATTGGATAAGAATTTATTTTATCCAAAAATAAAATATTTTTTTAATAAAAAGTGGTGGGGTGGTCCAATCTAAAATTGACATGTGTTGTTTATTAATTTTTTTAACCTCCGGTTTAGGTTATAGTTATGATAGATCATTAGCATTTTGTATTAATAAATATTTTACTTTGATTAGAAATATTATTATAAAATATTATGATATTTGTAAGCACTCTATCAAAAAACTCTGGCTCCGCTATTGCGCGTTTGGGGCGGATCCTCATGCTCATTGGCTTTTATTATTGTTACACAGTTGATTTCAGTTTTTATTGGGTCTATCGGGCGTACTTCTTTGGCTCTTCCCTTGGGCGGAGTTAACCCCATATTGACCCCCAAATTCCACTGTAGTGGAACCTCACTGGGTCAATGTTATTGTAATTAGTTATTGTAATTAGTTTATTATGTGTTCTTAAAAATGCTGATATGAGGATTTCCGTCAATCTTGATCAGGAGGGATGCTGATATTTGTGAAGATTGTCAAGGGAAGGACCATTGCCCTTGAGGTGAGAAGATCCAACACAGTTGAAGATGTCAAGACCGAAATTTCCGACACTGTGGGCATTCGCCGTGATGAACAGCGGCTAATCTATGCTGATACATTGTTGGAAGATTCCAAGTCCCTGGCTGATTACAACATCCAGAGGGAATCCACTATCCACCTATTGCCTGGTGCCAGGGGCAGTATGCGGATCATTATAAAGACGCTCAATGGCAGGACTTTCCCCCTTGAGGTTGAGAGCTCTTACACTACTGAAAAATTGAATGCTATGATTTGGGAAATGCTATGGATCCCAATTGTCGACCAGCGCGTAATACATTGTGGTAGGCAGTTGTACCATGGCAAGACCCTGGCTTATTTCAACATTCAAAATGGATCAACCATCCACGTGTTGTCCTGTATTCCACGTGGTATGGAGATCTTTGTGAAGACCCTTACGGACAAGACCATCAGCCTTTGGGTGAAATGCACTGACACAGTTGAATCCGTCAAGGCCAAAATTCAGGACAAAGGGGGGGTTTTACCTCACCACCAGACGCTAATCTTTGGAAGTGCGCATTTGGAAGATGACAAGAGACTTTTTGAATATAACATCAAGGAGGAATCCACAATCCTCCTAGTTCTCAATCTCAGGGGATCACAACATACTTTCAGACGTCGTCTATAACATCCAGGATGAATCCATCCCTCGTTCGTTTCCTATCTTATCTTAGGTGTTGCCACTATTGTTATTTTTTGGACAAGTTGTTTGTGTGTGTGTGGTAGGTTTTGGTAAGCAATCTGCTTTTTGGTAAACCATCCAATTGCCTGGTGCCAGGGGCAGTATGCTGGGATCTTGAAGTTTGAAGTGCATTCCAGTAGTTTTTAATTCTGTGTGATTGGATTTTGGGGTTGTAAATTAAAGAGTCGGATATATTTTCGGTGGGTTTCCCTGCATTAGTCAAGGTGGTTACTGTTCTTCATTTAGTGAAGAAATTGGGAAAATACACTTTTTTTTTAAAAAAATTGTTAGGTCAACCTACCTAACAATTTTTTTTAGAGAGTACGTATTGTTAATATACTAATATAATAAGAAAGCTTGATCATCTAACTATCTATAAGTTGAAGTTCTTCAGTTTTTTAGAGCGTACGTATAAATTAAATGGACCACTGTGGATGCCTTCGATCTTCTAACTATCTACAGTATATCTATAAATATTTTATTTTGGTCATTTACTCATTTATGACCAATTTAATATTAAAGAGCTAGTAAAAAAAATTAATAAATTTTATGTGGTGATTAAGGACCATCAATTATTGTAATTATTTTGTTAATTTGAATATGACTCTTGATATATTAATGACCATCAATTATTATAATTATTTTGTTAATTTGATTTACTTTATAATTTAAGGGATTGGTAAATTTTAGCTTATTTTATTTTATTTTTTTATAAGAAAAGAGTTTAGGGTGACCACTAACAAATTTGGGTCGTCCTAGAGCATCCTGACGGATAAGGGTAAGAAAACTTGGGTCAACTGCAAGCGGGGCGAAAGAGACACCCCGGAAGGACCCAGCGATGAAGTCCGCCATAGAATTGCACTCACGAAAGACATGAGAGGTACTCCAATCTTGAAACCATGCAAGCAAGCAATGGATGCCAAACGCAGCAACTCAATTTCCTACGGGCAGCGTTAGTCACCAAGAACGGCCTTGACCAGCTGCAAATTGTCACCTTCGATCTGGATCCGGGGAATGCCACATAAGGCGATGATCTCGGGGATCATAACAGACCGCCAACCAATCAGTCCTCTGTCGAAGTAGATGGGGGAGCCTGCAAAATCCCTAAGAATGAATCCAAACGAGATCACACCATCCGCACACACTGCACCATCAAAATTCAATTTAATGTATTTCCCATTAGGTTTTGACCATTTGTTAAGAATTCTTTCTCCCCCAGCTCTCGCATAGTGAGTATGGAATTTTAGCTTATATAATAATATATATCCACCTATCTAT
The DNA here is from genome assembly GCA_964016875.1 of Fallopia convolvulus. Taxonomy (NCBI): domain Eukaryota; kingdom Viridiplantae; phylum Streptophyta; class Magnoliopsida; order Caryophyllales; family Polygonaceae; genus Fallopia; species Fallopia convolvulus. Next base: position 37,326,054 of record OZ024737.1, read on the forward strand.
TTACCTTCCTATCTATAAAGTTGTATTTTTTTTAAGTAATCAATGTTAAATTCTTTTCCAATTCAATGTTAGCATTTTTTTTCTCCTTGAAATGGCCTTCGACATAAATGTAGGCTTAAGTGAGACTTTTAAAATTGATTTTGCCTTTTCAACTTTCTATAAAATAAATAAATTAAGTGCAAAAGGTATTCATGTGATGATGTGAACGTATAAGAAACTAGGTTTGCACTTGCTACCGTGCCCCTTTAACTACTTATCTACCAACTTCATCTACTCAATACACATCTCAATTCAAACCTTGCCTCTTCACATTATGTAAATTTAATCCTTCCTACATAATTAGTCCCTTTCTATTCCAAAGTCAGTTATAAAATGTATTGTTAATACGGAGTATACGAATATAATAAGAAAGCTTGATCATTTAGCTTACTTTGAAGAAATTAAATCCAAGCTTATACATCCACCAAACAAGTTGACCTTTTTGAGCACACACACCTCCCAACTTAAAATACCTCTTCAACTTAATTAACGTTAAAACACACCACTATAAATTCCATTTCCTTCCTTGAAAAAATCCAAAGGAGAACTTAAATACATAAGATCAACTAGTTGCATGGATTCCGATATGGCTTTTGTGAAATTGGGTGATTGCTGCATCAATTCCAAATTGCCCACCTTGGTAATCTATTTTTTTCCCATTAATTTCTATTAAATCCTACAAATACACTTTGCATGCATTTTGTATTGTAGGAAAAGAAACACATGTTCTTACATTTTGAAACTACTTCCTCCGCCCTATAATATTTATCCACTTTCCTTTGAAATTTACAAAGAAAAGTGGACAAATATTATGAGACGGAGGGAGTATATGAAAAGATCCAATATTGTCATATCAAAGTCATGGAATGTCAAAAGTAGAATGCCACAAACCCATTGATATACTATGATTTACACAATCTCGATCAATGTTTCTTTTTACGCACTCAACACATTTAACAATGAAATATACTCCCTCCATCTCAATATGTATGGGGTTTTAGCCTTACGCACACATATTAAGAAATAAATCCCACCTATATTGCACATCTGATCAAAGATATCAATGAAGAAGAAAAATCTCATCTAGATCGATCAAGCAAGTTTCTTGCAAGATCAACTAATTTTGTGTGCAATTTGGTCTCGATTGAGTCAATTTGAGCTCCATCATGGTGGAGAGAATTTAATTTAAACAAAAATCAACATGAGATCGAATTAGCGATATTAACGTCGGCTGGGTTCTTAAGTTGGAGGTAGAGGAGAGATTTTTCGACGAATGCAAGCAGGATGAAATTGATAAGAGCTTAAAAATAGTTCCAAGAGAGAGTAAGGGTGAAGAAGAGGCTAGGAAGAGCGCAAAGGTGACAAGGGACTAGAGGATGAAGAAGGTGTCGTGGTGTAGACAGCTTCTATGGGGTGTAGGCCTCCCAAAAGTATTGTTACTCTTGCTTCCGTTAGGATAAATTTAATTGCAGAAGTGTATGTCAATAATATCGTCAATGCCCTCAAATGATGTAGGGTTTTAGCTTGCAAGTGGCAATGGAGTCAAGAGTCTCATTTGGTGACCTATGTATCTTTTATAATGGATAAAATAAAATTTCTCAATTATCTCAAATAAATTGCTTCTTTTTATTAAAATTTTGTTTTCTAAAATCTATTGTATGAAAATGTTAGTCTACCTTTATGATTTATATGCCAATTACTGATCACACTACATTAAGGAATCATATATTAAATTCATAAATGAATATAACAAAGTTACAAACTATATATTTATATTTTCATATTAATTTACTACTTTTTTGTTATATTTCTTGAATTATCTTTATCATTCATTTTGAAAATAAATTATTTATTTTTATTTTAAAAACTATTATTCCATAATATATAAAATTTGTATGAAACACAATATAGATATGTGAAAACTATAATTTAAAATTATAATCACCGCTCATTGAAAAGGAGGTAAGGGTGCAAAGACAATCAGGAGTGTTGGGTGGCTGACGACCAATCTTTCGACCTGATCCCCCTTAAAATCATACATATGGAACAAAATGCACTTAAAATATTTATAATTAAAGTAAGCATGAAAAACATATAATTAAAATACTTAAATAAAATAACATATTTTTATGAAAAAAATTTAGCCTCGCCGCTAGTATGCATTATGCTTGTAAATTGTAAAAAAAATAAAATGCGTAAAAGTTGCTCAATAAATACTATTCTCTCTGTTCTATAATGTTCGTCCTAAGGGACGGTTTTCACACAAATTAAGAAAATAAAGTGAAGAAAAAATAGTCAATAGAAATAGGAGAGAGAGTGTGATGCTGATGGATAGAGATGAAAAAAAAGAGAATTGGAAAAAAGAAAATGACTAAAATGAGTATTGGAATAGATTTTTAATTGAATAATAGGAATAAATGTGATATTGAATGAGAGTAATATTGTATGAAAAATATATATATATAAAAAACAAGTGGACAAATATTTTAAGACAACGAAAAAGAAAACACGAAGGGAGTAGTACACTAGTACGTGCTCACTGCTCAGTACTCCCCACTCTACTCGAACACTCGATTAGTCGAAACGCTCCGCCTTCCAAGCTTTATTCGAAAAACTCCCCAAAAAATTAAACCAACAATCGAGGTTTATTCTCCTCTAATCGGCGGTTTTTCCATTTGCAGAGCTTATCAAGGTGAGTGCTACGACTGTTCATCTTCTTTCTGGTCCATCATCGCAAGAAATTTAGGGCTCTATTTTTGCGGTTTTTCTGAATAGTTAAATTTACTGTTAAAGAGTTGTGGAGTTCGTGTTTAATTGGACTCTTACAAATCGATTGTCCGAATTTGTTTATGCTAGATCGGGGACATTTTGTTTGTGCTGCGCAAATGAGTGAAATTTGCTTAGGTCATTAGGCTGTATTATCCAGTTTTGGTCATTTGCTTGATGTCACTTGTAAATTTGTACTGATCTTTCTTGAAGTTACAGGTTCTATCAATAATGATGTATTCTTGTATAACCGCCCTATTATTAGTTAGTAGTTAGTATTCAGCATTAATTAAAGTCTTGATCAGGTATTTGTAACTATGCAAGATCAGTACTGGTTATATAAGGCAAAAGCAAGTTAAGAGTGTACAACCTGTTATGCAATCCATGTAGAAACCCATAGCCTCATTGATTGTATGCTTTTTGGTTATCCATGATAGAATAACAATTTTACTACTGATCATTGTTTTACTATTCTCGTACTTCTATTTGCTGTCTCTAGTAATTGGTCAAATTAAATAGTTGAGTGTGTCATTCGCTGAATGAATGGAATGAAGCTTGCTCTTCTACTTTCATGTCTTCCGCATTCAGATTCAATTTCTTCTCTGTTCTTCAATCCCGAACTCAAGATTTCACATATTTGACTCATTACTATCCAGATGCAAATCTTTGTCAAGACTAATACTGGTAAAACCATCACTCTGGAGTCCGGGAGATTTGATACAATTGAGGATATGAAGCTCAAAATCCAGGCAATAGAAGGGCTCTCACCTGACCAGCAGAGGCTTATGTTTGGTGCAAAGCAGCTCGAGGACGCTTGGACTTTGGACGACTATAATATTCAGAAGGAATCCACGGTCTTCTTGGTGGTTAGAGCCGGGATGCAGATATTTGTGAAGACCATCATAGGCAGGATGAACATTGCTCTTGAGGTGACAAGGTTCGACACAATTGAAGATGTCAAGACCAAAATTCAGAACAAAGAGGGCATTCCAGTTGACGAACAAAGGCTAATTTTCGGTACTACTTTTTTGGAAAATTGCAAGTGCCTGGCCGAGTATGACATCCAGAAGGGATCCACAATCCTCCTACTTACAAGTCTCAGGGGCAGTATGCCGATCTCAGTGGAGACCGTCACTGGCAAGATTATCAGCCTTGAGGTCGAGAGTTCAGACACTATTGAAAATGTCAAGACTATGATTTGGGACAAGGAATTGACTCCACCTGACCAGCAGTGCCTAATGTTTGGTAGTAAGGTGCTGGAAGATAGCAGGACGTTGGCTGACTATGACATTCAGAAAGAATCGACCCTGCACCTCTTGCTTCGCTTCAGAGGCATTATGCAGATTTTTGTGAAGACCCACAATGACAAGAAGCCCATCAGTCTTGATGTGAAAAGATACGATAAGATTGAAACACTCAAGTCCAAAATTCAGGATAAAGAAGGCATTCCACCTCGTCACCAGAGGCTGATATTTGGTAATAGGGAGTTGGAAGATGGCAAGACCTTGGCTGATTGTAACATCCAGGAGGATTTCACCATCCTCCTAGTACTCGGTGTCAGGGACGTTATGCAGATCTTGGTGAAGACTGAAGACCTCCAAAGGCAACAACTAGGTCTAGGTTGGAGTAGAATTGGGAGATGAAATAGAATTGCAAAGCTATAATATTCAATAGGGAAGATGAAGTATTTTGCACGTAATACTCAGACTATGACGTACGTTAAGAGCATTAATGTTTTGTGTAGGCTTATGGTAAACTTTTGGAATTGTGTTTTTTGGTTTTTGCGGTGGCAAGGTAGTTTCTCTTGTTTGGTTGTCTACTCTTGCATATTGTTGTACTGATGATGTGGGCTGAAGCTTGTGAACAAGTAATGCTACTGGAGAATAGCTATTTTTGTGAATGGAAGTGAGTTTCCTTTGCACATTAAATTTCTTAAGTTATTATCTTTTCCAACTTCAGCTATTTATCTTCCCTCTCCAACTACTCACTGGAAATCCTTTCAGTTTTATTTTCAAACTACTTCCAAATCTTCACAAAATAAGTTCCTAGCATGTTAGCACTCTTCAAGTCTTCATTTCATCTTTTAGGTTCTGATTTCCATGATAGCAAGTTTTGCACTTTCTGGATTAGTTGAAAACTTGTACTTACCGATCAAGTTGATCAGTTTCATTCGGTTCTTGCGAATCAATTATTCGTGTTTCGTCCTAATTTACAGATTAATTCTCGCGATGACTGTTTGTTTAGATTAATTTGCAGTGCTTGGTTTGTATGATTTGATGCTTGTGGCTGTCGAGTATTGCCATTCAACAATGTGGTCAAGTTTTTATGCTTAAGAGACGGAACTGTGAATTTGCTGCATGCATATTGCAAATGAGTGAACATTGTTTTAATTCACAAAGCTGTCCTTGTACCGTCTATTGCTTGATGTAAGTTTTTGATTTGTACTTTCATTCAGGAGAAGTGCGCAGATCTTAATAAAGAGCATCATCCTCGACGATGAATCTTCATTCACTCTTTTCTCATAGTTTGATATTATGTGTTTGCATAATTTTTTGGCAGCTGATGCATTTTTCTGAATGCAACGGCCAACGGGTTTCTTGCACATTATATTCATTGAGATCACTTGGCTCCAAATTAGGAATTCTGCATTTGCAACAGAGTCTGCTGCTTTATCCCCCAAAAATAAAAATCATATGAAACTGTTTGTTATTTGAGAAAACTATTGAGGGAGGAATTTGATCAGAATCATCACTCTGGATATTGAGAGCTCAATTGAGGATGTCAAGTCCTAAATCCATGACAAAGAAGGGAACCTAAGTCTCGTCTTCGGAAGAAAGCAACGGCTAGCTCACTATGAATGACATCCAAAAGGAATCGACTCTCCCCAAAGAGGCGGGATGCAGATCTGATCTTCGTCAAAACCTTGAACCGGCAAGATGACGAAAAGAATCAAACACAATTGAAAACAAGTGATGCTATGTACCGTGTTTTTGATTCTCTGACTTGTTTTGGCTCCAATTCTCAGGTCTTGTGTTTTACGTGACAACTTTTGCTTGATTGAATAACACTAGTTAAGTTATGGGTAATCTGTTGTCAGGCACAGCTTGATTATTTTTCGGATATTTCGCACGGTAACCTTGAGTTACGACATTATTCATGAGATGTACTCAAGTTTAGCATTATTTACACGGTAACCCTCAATTTATATACGAAATTTGCAAAATAACCTTAAGGTTTAAACGAAATTTATTAAATAACCAAAAAGGTTAAAAACTTAAAATTACATTTAACTATTTAATTTATTAAAAAAAAAAAAACTTAAACTTAAATAATAAAAAATATAAACAAAATAAAAAAGTGAAAATTAGAAAATTAAAAAAAAAAAACTAAAAAAACTAAAAATAAAAAATTCAAAAAGGTTTAAAATTTGTAAACTATAATTTTATCAATTATAGTAATATGAAAGTTTTTATTTAAATAATTTTTTTTCAATGTTTATTATATTTTTTCATTATAAATTAATTAATTAAACATATTAAACAGAAATATTTTGTCACGTATTTGATTTATACAAGTATCTTAAAATTTTTTTTTTTGTTAATGGCCAGTTGACCTGAGTACCTGAAGAATAGAAATTTAATGTTTCTTTTAACAAGCAAAACCGATCACCAAATTTTTTTGTTTGATATGTTTAATTAGTAAACTTTCTTTTTGGGTAGAAATAATTAGTAAACTTTCTGTGGTCAATTGGCCATCGACAAAAAAAATCATATTACGGTACTGGATTAAATCAAATTTTAAAAAATTTAAACCTTTTTTAAATTTTGAAATTTATTTAAATTTTCTTATTTTTATTTGTTTTTTAGTTTTCTTTATTTTTGTTTTTTCAGTTTTTGTATTTTAATTTATTTTTTAATATTTAATTTTGAATTTTGAATTTTGAATTTTGAATTTTTATATTTTGTATTTTGTATTTTCTTAAAATTTTAAAGTTTTATAATTTTTTAATAAATTAAATAGTTAAATGTAATTTTAACCTTTTTGGTTATTTGACATATTTCGTTTGAACTTCAAGGTTACTTTGTGAATTTCGTATACAACTCAAGGTTACCGTGTAAATTATGCTAAACTTTAGTACACCTCATAAATAATGTCATAACTCAGGGTTACTGTGTTAAATTTCCGAAAAAAAATCATCTTCCTTAACAAGTACGACTCTTTTTTTTTTTTTTTTTTTGATCAGGAACTCTTTTTGGTTTATTTTTTTAGGGTCAAAATATGACTTTAGAATGTTTACATGTCACTTTTTACCACTATATAAATAAACCTCCTTGAACAAAAAGAACCTATAAATAAACCTCACATTTAAATACTTGTTTTAAATTTGAAAAAAAAAAACTTATTTTAAGCTATCTAAATAACAAACTTAGTGAAATAAAACTTATTTTGTGCTGAAATAGTGAAATCCCTTTTGCTTAATTAATTTCATAACCTTCTACCAAAAAAAAAAATTAATTTCATAACCTGCATTTGATGAAAGTTGTTAAAAAGGTTACAACAACATTTTTATCGCCATTAATAAATTGCGCTCTTTACGTGTGAATTGGTAATAGATGAAAACGACCAACGAGATTCAATCGAAAACTTGACGATCGAATAATCAATCACCGCCCCTCTCAAACGTTTCATTTTTCTTCCAAAATCAATCTCTCCCGAGATACTCTTGATACTTGTTTTCAAGGCTTTCTCTTGATTCTGTTTCGGATCCTACGTCCTTTGTGCGAATTAAAAAGTTGGATACAAATTATATGAGATGAGATCTGAGCCAGGCCCTGAGAAAAGGATCTTCTTACCTATATCTCCTAGATTTTGTTCTGATTTAACTTTCAAGGGCACCCATCCATCATCACTGGTGTGTGTTTTCGGACATCAGTAGTGCCCCCGTCCACAATGAAGTACGTCCAATACTCTCCTAGCTTTCCTTATCTTTTCAGTTTCTTTTGCTTTTAATCATTATATATCTCCTTGGCTGGTGGTTTTATTTTCCAGCTGATGGGGAAATTGAAAAAGAATGTCATTGGCTGTTAGTATTAATTTGACCCTCTTTTGGGTAATTTCTGAAATGATGGAAGTCGCTTGCACTACAGCTGTGTACTCAATGAAAAAGAAATAGAGGAATCAGTTATGATAGTATGTCATACTGCTTATTTATGTCTAAAGAAAGATTTAATTCGCCTATAGTACCTGAAAAAAGTGACCAATCAAGCACAAAGTGCAAATGTTGATGTTAATTCTAGGCTTAAATTTCCTAGCTATATTAATTAGTTTCATTTGGGCATGCCTTTTTAAGAGACTAGTTGAACAATATTAATGTTCATGTAATTGTGGATGAACTAGCTAGCTAGCAAGAAACTCACTGGTGACATAAATTTGATCTTGACAGACCTGCAAGAAAGCACATTGGGATATCCGTGTCCCTCATTCTGATCAACCTAGCTGCAATACTGGAGCGCGCTGACGAGAACCTCCTGCCAGCAGTGTACAAAGAAGTGAGCGAGACCTTCAAGGTGGGGCCCTCTGATCTAGGTTACCTGACATTCATCTTGAAATTCGTGCAAGGACTCGCGTCGCCCTTGGCCGGTGTGCTTGTGATCCACTACGACAGGCCCACGACTCTTGCCATGGGCACTGTATTCTGGGCAGTCTCAACCGGGGCGGTTGGGGTCTGCCAGCGGTTCTCGCAGGTGCTGTTTTGGAGGGCGCTTAACGGAGTCGGGTTAGCGATCGTGATCCCGGCTTTGCAGTCGTTTGTAGCCGACAGCTACGCCGATGCTGGGAGAGGGACCGGGTTCGGGATGCTGAGCCTAGTTGGCAACCTGGGCGGGATCGGAGGTGGCGTTCTGGCCACGCTTATGGCTGCCCATGACTACTGGGGAATCCCCGGCTGGAGATTTGCTTTCATCATGATGGCTGCCCTCAGCATTGTGATTGGTTGCCTTATTTTCTTCTTTGTGGTAGACCCAGTCCCGGGGAGAGCATCTAGAGTACTCCCAGTACTCGGCGCTGGGAGTTCATCCGGATCCATCTCTACTGTTTGGCACGAGTCGTGGACGGCCATAAACGCCGTGGCCAGGGTGCAGACGTTTCAGGTTATCGTGTCGCAGGGGCTCGTGGGGTCTCTGCCCTGGACGGCCATGGTGTTCTTCACCATGTGGTTTGAGCTCATCGGATTCGATCACAACCGCTCAGCGGCGCTCCTCAGCATCTTTGCTTTCGGATCAGCCATGGGATCTTTCATGGGAGGGGTGATTGCGGACAGGATCTCGCGCGCCTACCCTTACTCGGGCCGGATAATGTGTGCACAGTTTAGCGCCTTCATGGGCATCCCCTTCTCGTGGTTCCTCCTGACAGTCATCCCCCAGACAGTCGCCAGCTGGCTGACGTACGCCGCCACACTCCTCCTGATGGGCCTCATCATCAGCTGGAACGGCTCAGCCGCCAACGCGCCCATGTTTGCGGAGGTGGTCCCCACCAAGCACAGGACTATGATCTACGCCTTTGACCGGGCACTTGAGGGCTCCTTCTCTTCCTTTGCCGCCCCTCTTGTCGGGATCCTGGCCGAGAACATCTATGGATACAATCCCGAGTCAGTGAAGCCTGACTCGGCTTCTGTCAAGGAGGCTTTCGCTCTCTCCAGGGGGCTTCTCTCCATGATGGCCGTCCCCTTCGGTTTGTGCTGCCTTTTTTACTCCCCCTTGTATGTCATTTTTAAGAGGGATAGAGAGAATGCGAGGCTTGCTACTCTCAAGGAGAATGACTCTATTGTTTCATCATGATCCAGATAGATAGATGGATCGTGATATTCATATTTCTTTCCCTTTTCCTTATGTTTCTCTTCCAAAATCATATAAAAGTAGTTAGTGTAGCATGATGTTGGATGCTTAAATAAATGTTATGTGACATAAGTAGTAAGTAGTTAAAAGTATAAGTACTTATTTGATTAAATACAAAAAGTATATTTTTTTTAATAAGGAAAGGAATTCAAAAACCAAACAAAACTGTAGTTTGAGAGACCGAGATGAAACTCGGTAGTCGAAAAGACCGACAACAATGAAACCCAAAAGTAACCTAACAAATCCAACAAAACAAAAAGAAAACAAAGTAGACAATCCGCAAACTCCAACGAAGCCGAGAGACATGAGTCCATGAATGAGAAAGCACTTCGGAGAGACATGGTACCACATATCTATATTTAATTCTTCAACCCTCATCACCGCTACCACAAAATGCAAGAGCAGAAAACTAAACAAGAGAATATACCTTGGCACAACGAAACCCAAAAAACATAAATTTAGCTTTTTTACCATAAGCCTACCAAAAACAACTTCACGCAAACAGAAAATACTCCTAACCTAGATTGTAGTTTGTATTACTTCTTTATTAAATAGCTCATCTTTCTTCATGGCCCTTGAAAATAATAATTAAACTTTTCTAAAGACTGGTATATCTCCAAACTATTGGTTGTTGAGTTTCCATAAGTAGACGTACGGTGGATTCATTCTTGATCATATAGTGATCACCTAGGGTTCAATTTCTCAAGAATTGTAGACAAGGCTTTACTCGCTCCATTTGGACGGACAGATAGCTGGATAGTTGATTCTTTCTCTATGTTATAGTCACCCAAAGTCCAATCATCTTCCAAATACCTAAGACCCAAACTCAGCCTCTGGGTGCGACGCGGAATTCCCTCTCTGGCTTGGATTCTGGTCTTGACGCTTTCAATTGTGTCGGAGCTTGTCACCTCAAGTGCGAGGGTCTTGCCTTTGGGGGTCTTCACAAAGATCTGAATCAAGTCCCTAAGGCAAGGCACAAGGACGATGGTGGACGCGTCCTGGACGTTATAGTCAGCCAAAGTCTTGCCATCTTCCAACAACAAACTGCCAAATATTAGCCTCTGGTGATGAGGCGGAATTCCTTCTGTCCTCAATTTTGCACTTGATGTTTTCGATTGTGGCGTAGCTGTTCACCCTAAGACTAATGGTCTTGCCCGCAAGGGTCTTGACGCTGATCATAATGAAGTCCTGGTAACGGACCAGTAGGTGGATAGAAGATCCTTTCTGGATGTTATAGTGAGCCAGGATCCTTCCATCTTCCAATTGCGTGCGACCAAACATTAGCACTTGTTGGTCATGTGGGATTGCTTCCTTGTCCCAAATAATGGTCTTGAGGTTTTTGATAGTGTCGGATCTATCCACCTCGAGGGAGAGTTTTTTGCCAGAGGGGGTTATAACATAGATCTGTGTATTGCCCATAAGGCAAGGAACAAGGTATATAGTGGATTTTTCCTGAATGACATAGTGAGAAATAGTGTGATGATCTTCCAAATGCCCACTACTAAAAACTAGCATCTGGTGGTTTGATGGAATGCCCTCTTTGTCTTGAATTTTGGTCTTGACCTTTGAAATGGTGTCTGAGGTTTTCACCTCAAGGGTGATGGTCCTGCCCGTCAGCGTCTTGACGAAGATTTGCATCTAAATAAACAACCACCACACAAAATCAATGCTAGAAATCCACAAGGATTGCAAATTAGGTCTATAAGTCAGTGAAGATTTTCTCAATCACTACTAATTACAAGTTAGTATATAATAACTAGTCAACACCATTGAGTTTTCATACCAAAAAAAACACCATTGAATTTGAACACTAAAGGAAATTTTCTGTTTTTGATACCAGAATAGTCAATCAATAATACTAAAGGCAACAACTTGAAATTTGCTGTTTTTGATGTATATTCTCTTCCCTTATATGCAATTAATTTACCCTTCAAAAAAAAAACTTGAAATTTCATTCGTAGTTACATGAAGTAAACTTCAAGATAACACTACAACCCACAGTGGACGGGTGCAACTTGGAAATTTATAAAAAATTATTGAACAATCATAAACCTACAAATGTACAAAAGTAATGAAAGAAGATAAGAAGAGGTGTCAATCGAGATGAGCAGAGATTGCATTTAATAAGTTAATCAATAGGTTAAAATGAAACTACCAGAAAAACCCTAAATTTCTTGCGATCATGTAATTCGTAGATCAGAAAGGCGATGAATAGTGGTAGGAACTCACTTTGAGAAGATCGATGGGGATCGAAAAAGGTAGATACACACACGGAGAAAAAACCCTAGAAGATTCTTGACGGAGTAATAATCTACATGTCAACTAACCTTTCGTCTTCAGACCCCCCAAAAAATATCACATCCGTATCGAGTAGTCTAATGATTTTTAATACCTTTACGATTCTTGATAGGGTGAATTCCTTCTATGGTGTCTAACCTATTACAAAAAGTTTTTATTAGTCCTCAACCTTTGTATAAGCTTTTTTAGGTCCCTAATCTATGAAAAATGTTATTATTTGGTCCTTTTTTCATTTTAGACTTTAAGCTTAATTATAACCAAACACCCAAACTTTATATTTATTTGTCATAATATCAATATTTATTTCTTTTCAAAAAAATACTTTAATCTACACATTTTAGGGAAAATAATAAATTATCACTCCATATTTTCTCCTTTTTTCAAAAATAGTACTTTTTATTAAAAACAACATAATATTAAAAATAAAAGGTAAGTTATAAATATTTATTGCCCTCTTATTGAATTTAATAGTTATTAAACTATTTTATCATATTAAAAAAATTCGCAAAAAAAAATCTAACATCCCCTATTTACCCATTATTTATAACTTTTTTATAAAGTGATTTTTTAATTCATCACCTTTTTGCAATTATTTTATAAATTTCATATTGATGAAATAAATTTTTATATAAAAAAAGCACCCCTTATTTACCCTTTGTTAAAAAAATCTAGTAATAATAACCCTTTGTTAAAAAAAAAACTAGTAAAGTGATTTTTTAATCCATCAATTTCTTGCAATTATAGTATAAACTTCATAAAAAATTTGATAAAATAAATTTTTATGTATAAAAAACACCTCTTATTTACCCCTTGTTAAAAAACATTTCTAGTTTTTTTTTAAAAAGCGTAAATAAGGGGTGATTTTATTAAATTCAATAAGAGGCCAATAGAATAATTCTTTCAATTTTATAAAATATTTTAATAACTATTAAATTCAATAAACGGAAATAAATATTTATAACTTACCTTTTATTTTTAAAATTGTTTTGTTTATGAAAAGTACTATTTTTTTTGAAAAAAGGTGTCAATATGGAGTGATAATTTATTATTTTTTTCGTAAAATGTGTAGATTGATGTATTTTTTTGAAAATAAATACATATTGGGATTATTGCAAAAATAAATATAAAGTTTGGGTGTTTGGTTGTAATTAAACTTAAAGTTTAAAATGAAAAAGGATAAAATATTAACACTTTTCAAAGGTTAGGGACCTAGAAAAACATTTATAAAGGTTAGGGACTAATAAGAATTTTATGTGATAGATTAGGGACCATAGAAGGAATTTACTCCCATTCTTGATATACTGTATTTATTTTGAGCTAAATGTTAGTAACATCTATCTCATTGTCTATCTTTTCTAAATCAATTTAATTGTTAAAATTTAATTAAAGTATTTTTAATTAGTTGATATGGATCCGATTGTAGGCCTTATATATTAATTCAGAATTTTTATTAAGCTAATTAATTTAAGAAATGTAGGTTTTTTATAACAAATTAATAATAATAAAAATTCTACACTTTAAAAAAGTTCTAGGAAATTTGCTTGCTATTAATTCGATGTCATTGAAATACTAGCATTGAGTTCTATTTCTTCAAGATGCTATATTATATTCTTCTTGAATAATAGTTAATTTTAAAATTAATAGAATATTCTTCAATGATCAGCTTAATTTCAAGGAGGGTTCCAAGTTTTGCTTAAGGCTATTGATAACAACATTATACATATCAGATGCCGCCAAGCATGAAATATGATGTATATAACTGCACATCGTAATAGGAATTTAGAATACTAAATCTACATGTTATTTGCCTAGTAACTTGAATAAGGGTGATAACGATCCACATGTCCACTTAAGAATAAACACGTTAATTGTAGTTGCCTAGTAACTTGAATTTACAGTCTGGCCGGACATCTTCTTCAAATGGTGTCTTAGATCCCGTGTGAGGCCACCAAGCCCGATGGACGTGAAGAAATTGATGGCGAATCTTGTAGCCCTCGGATTTGATTTGGGGAGAATGGACTCGAACGAACGCTCATCCAACCGCTGTTTGAGCAAGGGGACTCCCAAATGCTCAGACAGTTCTTGGAACAAGATCTTAATGAGATACGAGAAGACGAAGTGGTGTCCTCCTCGGTCAGGCTAATGTAATCCAGCATGTTCCATGGAAGAGCGTTTGTGGAGAGCAAGTGGGCAAAGAAATTCGCCACATTACGCAGTTTGCTGGTCTCGAGTCGATGGATGGTAGAATAGTGCTGGATAAAGCAGCTCTCAAAGTTGTCCCTGTGTAGTTTGTTGATGGCGCAAAGCCGTTGAGCGAGGAGACCATAGTAATGCCGATATGTTTTCTCCTGGCTGCAACACTCTAGTAACATGGTACAAAGTTCCATCTGCATTAACAAAATATAGTATATATTTAGTCCAAGGTTTCCCATCCAAATATTTAGAGAACATATAGTTTATATATGCGATTCTATAAACAACCTACTTCAATCTAATTTAGAAACTAAGCACTACTTGGAATTGACCTAAGTAAGAACAGTCTTTGCATACATGACAGGGAGTTTAGACTTTAGAGAAAGGATGATTGACTAATTAATTCTAAATTCAAATCAAAAGCAGCATAGAATTTTAGCGATCAGAATGTTATGAACACTACATGTTATGAAATCACACACACACATAACAGATGATTAAATTTAAATTGGGATTGAAGCTTTACCTCTTGGCTTGGCTCAAGTTGAATTTTCATCAGCTTGTGTCCAGCTTCTTCAAAGTCGAGACTCGACATGATTGTCAAGTATATGGCTCTCCGGATGTTAACCAAATCAGTCTCAGTTTGATCCTTAATCTCCATCGCATCCTCTGACTCATCAGACCCTTGATCTGATGAACTAGCTTCAAGGTCCTCACCACCACCAAGTATAGAGTCCATACGTCGTTGATACCGCTTCTCGTTTTCAAAGTAGTCTGGATCTGGCTTGAAAACATCCAGAGAAATCTCTTGATCAACATCCTCATCCATGATAGACACCTCATGCGTCAACTGATCCTCAATCTCCACAAGATCCAACTCTGGCCGAATCGCCGGGTAATCCCCGAACTTGGCTCTCCGGATAGCAAATAGACCTTCAATCAGAAACTGCACCCGCTTGTCTATTTCCCCTTGATGAAGAATCGCACGAAACCGCTCGAATACAATCCCTAGAGCCTTGGATGCAAGGCTTTCAAGAGCCGCCCCGCATTCAGTAGCTAAAGCGATAGCAACTTCTACCCCATCAGCGGTGGGCTGATCGAGCAGGAGGGCTAACAGCTCTAGTGCGACGATCTCGTGAGCCACCCACTGATTCACGAGATGAGCAAGGAACTTGACAGAGGCGAGAAGCTGAGGCTTCTCGTGCCGCTTGTATGCCCTCCTCATCTGCAACACAAGCCTCCTCAACACCAGGCTTCCGATTTGAGGAAACTTGGTGTTGATAACCGCAACCAACGCTGCAAAGACGTCGGTGAAGGCCGGGGATGCGAGCTGTGACCTGATCACGGATCTAGCGAGAAGACCGCGGCCCCTGATCAGATTCTCGCGGAATAACTCGGGGATTACGTTCTTGATGTTAGTCGAGTTCACCTTGTTGATCAAGCCTGTTATGCTCTTCCGGAGTGCGTTCCACGCACTACAAGAAAAACCTTTTTTCGCAACGCAAAATATCGTTGCTAAAACTCTTTTGTCGTTGCCAAAAATAGTTTTCGCAATGACAAATGTCGTTGCAAGGTCGTTGCGTGTCTGGGCGTTGCAAAAGATTTTTGCAACGACATTTTGTCGTCGCTAAACCTATATTTTCCGCAACGACATTTACCGTTGCAAAATATTTGTCGTTGCCATACACAGTTTTACCAATTTTACGTTGTAACATCAATCGCAACAACTTTTGTCGTTGCTAAAGATGTTGTTTTTGCAACGAGGTGAGATCGTTGCGTTACACCCATACTTTTTTAGCAACGACTATTATCGTTGCGAAAGAAAATGTTGTCTTACATTCATAATATTTTAACAACGACAATAGTCGTTGCAAATGCTTTTCTTTCGCAACGACATACGTCAGTTTCTGGTGACGTACGTCAGTTTCTGGTGGTGTTCTGGACTGCTGATTTTGTGCCCTAATTCGGATGCAAGCTTTGACGGAGGAACGTAGAGGGCTGCCTCATGGCCACCGCCTTCGCTCCTTTGTCTCTTTCTTCGCTCACAAATCAACTCGTCCGTTTGACTCCTCTTGCTCTTCTTCACCTCCTCCCTCGTTCTTACCATGCTACAAACTTCCATACCCAAATTCCTGCCGATCGCAAACTCAGACTATCTTTTCTTTCTTTCGTTTTGCCCAAAGAAAATCGAGATTGATCCGTATTCCTTCTAGATTGATTTTTATGGCTTGCCTAATGTGCTTGATTTGCACGCCACGTAACCACTTTCTTTCCAATTTACAAGAAGCATGCCTAATTATCTAATTGATTTAAGAAACTAAAAATGATAATTTATTTAGAAATTGTATTTATTTATATTTAATTATTTTTTTAATATGGTTTATTAGTTTACCATTAGGGTTTTAGTTTCCCAAATTAGTATTCTTAACCTATGTCCTAATATCTAATATGTTACCTCAAAGTTTCCTAAATTAAGAAGGAATTTGCTTGATTTTTTTTTTGGTAGAAAGGAATTTGCTTGATTTATAAAATCAATTTATATTTTAAAATTTGTCAGAGCTTATCATCAAATCTTATGAAATTATATTGTTTATTAATCTATAAACTAATTATTTAATATAATCTCTTTTCCTTTTTGGTGAAATTCTTTTTTAGGAAAAACTACAAAAAATCACCTCTTCTCTTAGACCATTAATTTTCTGTTTTTACAGAAAGTTATCTCTTATATCTATTTCCATTTAATTGAATCATCATCCATTATATCATTAAATAAGAATTAAAATACATAATCGATTATAGGTTAAAGTATTAAATTGAGAAACACCAATAATTACCCTTATTTGACTGCTGCTTGAGAGAGAAGGGAAGGGATGACTCAAGGGTAATTCTTGATCGGAAATCTTACTTGGTAGCTTAAAGAGGCCCGTTTCTTTCCGACCAGTGCCCTTTGGCTGCTAGTGCCCGAGAGAATTGAAGTTAAAACATTGTCTAGAAAGTAATTTCCTCAAAGGGTATGACATAGTCATGTGTCCGGTTCCCTTGGAATCGGGGAATAAGTTGGTTCAGGTCCTGGTTTCTCCTTCCTTAGAACCGAAGGAATTGTCGGTTCTCGGCAAAATAGTCATTGGAACCACCACCGTCGTTTCCAAACCCGTTGTCGCAACTCGGTTTTTCAAAACGCGATCTCCGGTTTAACTGGTCGTTAGAACCGTGGTCGCGGTTTTAAAACCGCGGTCGCAGTTGCTTTTCCAACGGCTATATCTAAAGTTTTAGAAAAATTCAGGAAGTAGCATCTAATATATGTGTTTGTTAAATTATTTTCATAGATAAAACACAAGAAGTTGAATTTTCATGTTTTGTACTTCCTACATAATGGAGGAATTTACAATTACCTAGGTGGGAAGGTAAGATCAAATTCCTCTATTTTTTGTAAATATCATTATTCTTTTTTATATTTAAATTAGAAATTTCCTAAATACTGTACCCATGAGCCAAATTGTAGATTTTAGTAGATAAAGATTATAATAGTAATATTAAATAAATTCACATGAATTTTTACATTCAATCAAACACATATTTTTTTTGGTGGAAGGAAAAGCGGTACTCTCCGGCCCCTCAAGGGGACGTTTTATTAATAATAAAAGAAATGGGCTAAGTAGTCAGCAAACGGGGGATAGCCCGACCCCTTACATCGTCAGATAACAAGGAAATAACACCCTCCGGCAGGTCAAGCAATACATGAAATCCTAGGCTAAATGAAAAAGTGAAAGAAGCAAGGTGATCAGCAACACTGTTTGCTTCTCTATAAATATGTCGGACCTGGACAATCCAGTTCCTCCTAAGTAAGCCAATGCATTGAGCTACCAGGCTAAAAAGAGGGCGGTAACGATTCACAGGTTTGCTTAGAAATAGACACACAATTTGTGAATCCAATTCAAGGCAAACCCTCTTGTACCCCCGATCCTATGCAAGACGTAAACCTTGAAGCACACCCAAAGCTCAGCCATAGGAACAGTACAAATACCAATAGAATGGACAAATCCTACATGCCATTGGACGTCACTATTAGGTATGACTCCACCGCTGCCGCTGTCCCATCATGACGTACTGAACCATCCGAGTTGATTATGAACCAACCTTCCGCCGGCCTAGTCCATATGATGTAACGTTTTTCCTTCTCTCTAATTGTCCCATGCAACGTAGTACTGCAAGCGTTGTAGTACTCTCCTACTTGTTCCAAAACAAATCCCTACGAATTAAATTTTCATGATTCATAATATCCAATAAATCAATTTCCATGAATTAAACTCCTATGAATTATTCTACAAAAAATTCCGCAATGAAAACGTATCGCAACAAAACCTGTGGTTACAAAAAAAAATGGTTTTGACAACCACAAAAGTCATAATATTCTTTTGCGAGAGGATTTAGAAATAAATCCGTAGAGTTTTTTTTAAAAACTCTACTGTAGCTTGCTCTCATGGCTTCCATGAGTTTGATTTCTTCCTTTCGCAAGATAATCTCAAAGGCCAAAAAAATTGTTTTACAATAGTTGGTTTCAATTGTGTCACACCGATCATGGTCTTGATGAATTTTGGGAAACTGCCAATCAAAAAACGATATAAGATTCATGAATTTTAGTGAAACATGGAAGGCTTAAACAGCCAACAAATATTTGTTCATGGTAATACAATCGAGCAAAGCGGTAACCACTTTCCCCAAACACAATTACTCTTTTATCTAATAATATTGCAAAAAGGCTAATCTAACCGAGTAACTAAAGCATAGCAATTCCTCCCAATTCTACTCTTTCTCGGCATTTTGGTTTCCAGATGTCAACCAGTACCCGGGAGTGCGCAGAAGGTGGAGGGTGACTTCATTATGGATTTCATAGTCAGCCAGGGTCTTGTCATCTTCCGACAACTCCCTACCAGCAAAAATTAGTCTTTGATGGACAATAGGAATGCCCTTTCTCTCCTGAATAATAGACTTGGCGTTCTCAACTGTGTCAGATCTGGACACCTCAAGGGTGTAAGTCATGCCATAGATCGTCTCCACAAATACGTTCATAAGGCTCCTAGGACAAAGCACTAGCAAGATGGTGAAATCACTCTGGATATCATAATCAGCTAGGGACTTGTCATTATCTAACACCGTGCTATTGTAAATCAGCCTCTGGTGGTGAGGTGGAATCCCCTCTATGTCGTAAATTTTGCGCTTCACCTGTACAATTGTGTCAGAACTCTCCACCTCAAGGCCAATGGAATTGCCCTTGAGAGTCTTCGCGAATATATGCATTACACCCCTGAAGCAGCGTAATAGGTTCAAGGTCGATTCGGCCGGGATTTCATACTCAGACAAAGCCATCTCATCCTCCAGCACTGTACTGCCAAAAACCAGATACTGTCGATAAGGTGGGATTGATACCCTGTCCCAGATCATGGTCTTGATGCTTTCAATTGTGTCACACAGCTCAACCTCGAGGGTGATCGTCTCGCCCATAAGGGTCTCCACTCTCCACAAAGATCTTCACACTGCCCTTGAGATTCTCCACTAGGAGGAGCGTGGAGTCCTTTTGGATGTTATAGTCAGCCAGAGTCATTTTGTCTTTTAACTTAGTACTACCAAAAATTAGTCTCTGTTGGTGAGGTGGAATGCCTTTCGTGTCCCAAATTTGGGCCTTCACATCTTCTACTGCATCGGAGTTTGACACCTCAAGTGTGGTGGGATCGCCCGTTATAGTCTTCACAATGATCTGCATATCGTTCTTGAATCTACAAATACCAATAATGCTCTTAGCCAATAGTCTTCACAATTGTAAATACATACGAAAATCAACGACAAAATTTTGTATATGACACTAACCGATCACAAACGCCAGATATTACTGATAGCATCCAGAAGATCCGCCAATTGCACGTCAGAGAAGAGGGACAATCAAGATATACCTATCACCAGAATTAATCAATACATCAAGACCAAAACAAATAAAGTAGTTCAATTGTCAAATGAAACACGAAATGCACAACTTATACGGTAGTTCCAACTTCTAACCTCTAGTTCTCTTGTCACCGTAGATGAAATTCACTACCTTGAGAAGATTTGGGAATAGCTTGAAGCAGAACGGAGTTTATAGGGTTCTCAATCAGAGCCACAGGCAGAGTTGGATTATTGGAATTTCGAGACTTGATTATTGGACAATCATGTACTCCGTATTTCAATTTTTATTTAAGGGATCAGGTATTTACACTTGGTGCTACCACTAATTACAGTATTAGACGTGTATTTTACGTAATTATTGAATTGTGTATATGTCGTTTCAACCGTTTCCCAAGCTGACCGATGATGCAATTTTGCTTTGAAACTTGTGGGATGATCCGTGCTACAAATCGTCACAAATTTTGTGTGAAATAATTACAAAGTCTCGTATATAGTACTCCATCCGTTCTTCAAAAGTTGTCATTTTAACCTATTATACGATTATTAAGGAATAAGTTTTTACCCAAATTACCTCTACATTTAAAAAA
Organism: Fallopia convolvulus; assembly: GCA_964016875.1. Taxonomy (NCBI): domain Eukaryota; kingdom Viridiplantae; phylum Streptophyta; class Magnoliopsida; order Caryophyllales; family Polygonaceae; genus Fallopia; species Fallopia convolvulus. The sequence goes on from OZ024737.1 coordinate 37,346,770, forward strand.
ATATGTATCCTTAATTCTCCCTAGAAAATTGTTTAGAGTATTTATTACTCTTATAAAATAGGGATAAATTTGGAAAAAGGTAGAAAAAAAAATATTAAAAGGACATGTTTTATGAAAAATGGAAAATAGGCTAAAAAAGTCATGTTTTAAACATTGTTTGTTTACAATTTCCTCTCTTCATTTTTATGTGTTCTTAGTCTAAAAGTTTTGTTCAAAAAACTTCTCCTTTTAGATCTGTTTTTGAATAATATATTAAAATTTACTTAATTTTATTTTTCATTGATTTATTACCTTTTAGGGGAGGTTACTGATTAATTAGTGATTAATTTCAAAAATTCAGTTTTTCGGTACAGAAAATTCGATTTTCAATTCAATTCAATTTTATTCGATTCAGTTTTAAATATACTAGACAATCTAAATGTAAACACCAATTAATTACTAACCATCTTTTTGAGCCAATAGATAGAGAGAGAAAAGTCAATACTTTTATTTTGAACACATTAATTAAATAAAAATTCAAAAAAGTTAAGTTTTGGTGAACAAAATTTTGAGATTAGAAAGATAAGTAAAACTAAACAGAAGAGAGAGAGAAGTCAATACTCTTACTTTCCAACACATTAATTAAATAAAAATTCTAAAAAGATAAGTTTTGGTGAACAAAATTTTCAAGCTAGAAAGACAAAGTAAAACTAAACAGAGTGAATATATTGTAAATCTGATATGTGAATAAACCAAGGAAATTTTTCCCAAACTTTGTGTCTTCCTCGTAAATCGAAGCTAGGTTTGAACACAACCGAATTTCCTAATTTTTTTGCTCTTCAAACGTGGACTCTAAGCATTGTCGCCGATGCTTATGTTATTAGCATAGTCGTCGTTTCTCCGATTAGGTCGCCACTATGGAGATCTCACACTACCCTACTAATGCTACAGCTCTTTCCATAATGGTTGATGAAAGCATTGGAAATCAAATCAGTGCAAAGCGTCCTGGTTTAGACGTCATTTCCCACTAATACTTGCATCCATCAAGTTCCAAGCCAAAGCTGATGAAGCACGAATAATTCTTTTGTTTAACGACAAAAAGAATGACCGAAGTAAACTCAGAATTCGAGGTAATAGAACGATGATACTCTTGAAAAACCGCGCACCCTACAAAAAAATTACAATGTCAAACACTCCCTACACCCTCCAATGCTCAGTTGGACAATGCACTTTTGCCGCAATATAAAGAGCGCCCAGAATCAAATACAAGCCCAGGGACCCCAAGGCGAGCAAATAATGTCCTACAACACCCAAGTATAAACATCGCGCTCAGCTCATTTAGCGTCGGCAGTCCTTCCTTCACAATGCGCTAGGTGAACAACAAATGAGACCACAATCCATAAAGACATTAATCAACGATGATGTTCAGTTCGCACACCTTGCGCTCAACCAATCAACATTTTACACTTCAAAGGTCCAACAAATATCTCCCACATTGAAAGATCCCGAAACTCCAACTGGAGCCGCACCTTCAATCAATGAAAAGGCCACACGTTTCACGCCTCTCATTCTGCCAATGTTACCATTACCTCGAAGATCCAGCAATATCGAAAAATCTTGAAACTCCTACCATAACCACATCTTCCAACAATAACAAGACAACACGTTGCAAACCTCACACTCCACCAATCAATAAACTACACTTTGAATATCAATAAGGTTCACCCACAGTCCTACATCGAGGAATCTTAACTTTTGTTCTTCCCCAACGTCTATACATAGCAAGAGAAGGCGAAGGTTGCAAGGTTCGAAAAACATCTCTAACTTTACATCTTTTCTTATTAATAGAGACTCGACGTGTTGAAATTTTCTAGAGAACTTTGTTATTTACGAGGGATAATCCTAAAAGGTTCTAAGTCTTTAATTGTAAGAGAGAAAAACACTAGGTGTAGTAAGATCTTGCATATTATGAAGGCGAACAATCAAAACAGTATAAACATATTTTAAATCGCATATGAATCGTTCTCACGCTTCGAATAAAGAGCGAAGAAATATGTTTACAAGTTTTATATTAATATAAATCCTCAAACTTAATGCTCGTTTGTTTCGGGATTTAACGAGAGCGCGTCCTATAGTAAAAAAAATCGAGAGCTCGTCCTTGCATTTTCCTAGGATCTCCTCTTTGCAATAAATCTTATAAGCTTTACAAACTTGAAACAAAACAAATTCTTTCTCTCGTCATGTTGTGTTTGTTGACGAGCAAAATTTCATGAATTTAAATCTTTCATGATTTTATATGATAGAGTGATAATTAATCAAAATAATAATTTGGTTAATTTATCATAAATTTAACAAAAAAAAGCTCCCATTTTAAAGAATGGGCTTTTACAAATCTTTTTGGGCTCAAATTGAGTTTTGCATGTTTGAATAAAGTTAAACCAGCCCAGAACAAAAATAAAATAAATAGAAATTGCAATTGACGGTTGCAAATTGCGGTTTCACTTATCAGATTAATGAAGAGAAAAAAAAATTAATTAATCCCCTTAAATGTTTTTGGGTGGTTATTATCACGTATCATCCACTAACTACCATCTTTTAGTTTCCTATAAATAGGGAAAAATAAGAGGAAAAAAGAGGTTGGCCAATGGGAAAAAGATCGGGGAATTTAACCTTCTCCGCCTGAAAGGCACAACCAAAATCAACAATGGGGGTTCTCCACCCACAAAAAAAAAACTGCCGATCACTTTCTCTATATGCACGAACACAAGTTTAAAGAGAGAGGGGGAGTCAGTATGGAAAATATGGTGACAAATGCCATATTTAATTTTGAGGGAATCACTTCTTCCTAGTGTGCATGAAATTAAATGTTCATGTGTGAAGACAGTGATCAAAGAAGACTTGTACGTGGAAGAAGGCAAATGAAGTCGGCCAATATATTGCTCCGATTGCTAATCATCTCCATTTTAATCTTTTAAATCTTAATTGTTTTGTGGAACCGAGTGGATCCGAACACCACACCCCATAAAATGTTTTGATTTTGTTTTAACTCTTAAATATGTATACATTGGTTAATTTTGTGGCATGGGAGGAACCGAGTGGATCCGAACACTATATAAATTAATCATTTGTGGCCTGGGAGGAACCGAGTGGGTCCGAACACCACACCAATTAAGTCTTTTGCATGCCGTTATAATGCCCGATTGATTTCTAAAATTTTAAATGAGATTACACGGGACAAACTATAATTGATCGTATGGCATAATTGAAGCGAGTACATAATTAATTACTTGCCTATATGCTATATATTATGTTGTATGATCAGGAACGGGCATGAAGAAAGGGACAAAGGACCATGAATTGTTCTATTGAATATTGACCCTAAAAATACATACAAAGATCCTGATGTTATTCATGCCATGTTCGTATATTGGATATGTATATTAACTATTAAGGCAAATCACACCCAAAATTTAAATGGGTATTGCATCGGAGTATATATGATGAATCCCTGTCAAGGACATATTCCATGGCTTTGAAATGGTAATACATAAGTATGGGTCTAGATTAATTAACATACGACGGGGTTCTTTGTTTAGACCACTGAGTGATCGCTTTGTCAAGATAACTAGTGAATACCCCAACTTATACCCTAATTTCATATTATTTAGAGGAAGAAGTTAAACTTGTTTCTACAAAGAAAGGAGGAAAAAGGGTTAATAAAAAATCACACCTGGCCTTTTGATAGGAGATTTTCTGAGACTAATGGTTGATAAAAAATGTTTGAATCTGCCGGTTGTTTTGAGTTTAAAGTGTCGAATTTGATTTTGAGAAGACACAGTGCTATTTTTATATTTAACACATTTAAATAAAGAGACTTCTTTAAAAAGATAACAATATTGATGTTTAATGGGGCATTAAACTTAATTAAGATAATTAAATAAGCCCAATGGGCAATTCAAATTTTGAGATAAATATGGAGACTAATATTTTAAGTCTCGAAATTTTAAAGAAAATAAATTCAGTTAGGATTTGATTTTCTTTATCAAATTAGACTAAATTGATTTGATTTATTAAGGGAAGTTTTTGTTGGGCTAAACCGAGGCCCATATTGATTAGTATGTTCATATACGTATACTTGAGAACATGTATATACTGAATCAACGTACAAAGCTTTTAAGTTTGGCTAATAATTTAAATTGGCCATAAAATTGATATATTTATAAAATTATCCTTATGACTTTTTGAGATTTATTTTGACTCTTATGATTTGGGGTTAAAATAAGATTTAGTCTAAAATTATAGAACTACGTGAGGACTCGATGTTCTTTCATGAACTACGTAGGAAACTTGATACAATTTAAACAAATCAAGATCAGTCGCAAATATTAAATAAAATAAAATGAACTTTGTGTTCGATAGAACTACGTATGATTTGATCCCTTTCAAAAGGGTACGTAGGAAACTTGACATAAAACAAATGCTCGTCGAGTTCAATCACAACCTCAAAATTAATTAAAACTAAATTAAGACCATATATTATATTTAATTGGTCTTTATTAAGAACTACGTTTGATTTGATTCCACATCATATAAGTAGATATGTAGGAAATTTGACATAAAATATAAAAATGTCATATTCAGTCACAAATTAAATAAAATATATAAGACTTTAAAAAACATGTTTGATAGCGAGAAGGTTAATCAACCCTTCCTAGAAGGTGGGTTTAATCTTATTCGCATCACGCAAATGATAGTTGGTTTGAATCCGAGCAACCCTTCCTAGAAGGTGGGTTCGGGCTTGTTCCACTGATGCGTGAAAATCAAACCAAACCAAAATTAAAAGAATCTGAACTACGTAAGGATTGATTCTCTTTAAAGAGATACGTAGGCAACCCATCAAAATTGGGTGCAGCCCAAATCATAAAAACCATTTAATATTTTGTATCGATATTGCTTTTAATCAAAAGAGTCAAAAGAGAGGGTCGAACTAAAATAAAAATAATTTAAATGTGTTTTGCAATTTTGTGTACATTTTTGCTCAACAGTGTTTCAGAAGAGTCTATTCCCTACCATATAACTCTTTTGAGGAATCTTATAAGCTTTACACCTCTCATTTAGAAACTCAAACCTTAAAAACTCTTCGAAAAAGATCATCCAGAACTCACATTCCACCCTTTACCTCTTAGATTATGTTTGTGTGAAAGTTTGTGGGCTCAGTAGGTAGATAAACTGGGGACATGTTGGTACGGGCGCATATACACGGATGGGCCAAACACATAAGTCCATAGGGTTCCATCCTAAAACCAATTGACAATAGGAGGAGTAACCCAAATGTATATGTGTAGGCTGATTTAACTCTCAACTTCCGATGTGGGAAGGAGGATTCTCAACAGTTTGCAACACTATAACCGAAACCAATCTCTTCTATGGCCGCACCCTAACTTCCAATATATCCTTTTCACACCAACTAATGTCTCTACCTCTCACCCTAAAATGAGCATTTTAACTATGACCAAGCCTACAAATATGAGGTATGGCAGAAGGAAATGCCAGATGAGTTTCAAGCTTTGAACCTCAACAACACATTTGAGTTTATGGAGCTTCCAAGAGGGGACAAGTAATGAGTTGTAAGTGGGTATATAAAATTTAGAAAAAAGCAAATGAAGAGATAGACAGATATTACTCTGGATGGTGAAATCACTCTGGATGTCATAATCAGCCAGGGACTTGTCATCTTCCAACACCATACTACCAAAAATCAGCCTCTGGTGATGAGGTGGAATCCCCTCCTTATCCTCAACTTTGGCCTTCACATGTCCAATTGTGTCAGAGCTATTCACCTCAAGGCCGATGGAGTTTCCCTTGAGAGTCTTCACGAATATATGCATTACGCCTCTGAAACAGTTTAATAGGGTCAGGGTTGATTCTGCCGGGATTTCATACTCAGCCAGAGTCATCTCATCCTCCAGCACTATACTGCCAAAAACTAGATACTGCCGATGAGGTGGGATTGATTCCCCATCCCAGATCATGGTCTTGACGGTTTCAACCGTGTCCCACCTCTCGACCTCGAGGGTGATTATCTTGCCAATAACAGTCTTCACAAAGATCTGCATAGGTTCCTTGAGATTCTCCCAAAGGAGGAGGAGGAGGGTGGAGCCCTTTTGGATGTTGTAGTCAGCCAGCGTCATTTTGTCTTTTAACTGGGTACTACCAAAAATTAGTCTCTGTTGGTGAGGTGGAATGCCCTTTTTGTCGCAAATTTGGGTCTTCACGTCTTCAACTGTATCCGAGTTTGACACGTTTAGTGTGGTGGGATCGCCCGTGATGGTCTTCACAATTACCTGCATTTTGCTCTTCATACTCCAAAGAAAGTATTTCAAATGTTTCAATTGTCAAATGATTGATTCAAAGAAACTATTTCAAGTGTCGAATGAAACACGAAATGCACAACTTGTTCCGAAGTTCTAACTGATTGATTCAAAACGCCTACATTTCTTGTCAATGTAGATCAAATTCAATGCTGAAAGAAGCGATAAACAGTAGGTGATTGATTACCTTGAGAAGATCTGGAAATAGCTTAGAAGTTGGAACAGAAACGGAGTTTTTAGTGCTCTCGCAGCCACATGGAGAGTGGACTAGGCGATCATATTTGTAGGGAGAAACTGGTTAGGAAGGGAAGAGAATACGTACAGACTTGGCATTTCTGAGTTTGTACATTTTAATTTTTTCAATTAATGGAATTTCGAGACTTGGACAATCATGCATTTAGACTTGTGCAACCGCCAATTATCGAAGTACGTATTTAGACGTGTTTACTTACGTACTGTAATTAATGAATTGTGTCTATGTTTCGACCAAAAAAAAATGAATTGTGTATATGTCGTTTCATTTTCCCTTCTCGTTTCTCAAGCTGACCAGTGCAATTTTACTTTGAAACTTGTGGGATCGCTGAGCCGTGCTACGATCGAGAATATTGTGAACATATTAAAGTCTTCCTTCCTTGATGTAATTTTTTTCATTAATAAGATCTAGTGTGTAAAATTAATACGAAATATAATGTTTTTATAAGGAAATCAGAAATTAGTTAATGTCTTAACATCATCTCATATACTCCGATATTTTTTAATCATAAAATATATTATAATTTTCAAAATATATTATAAAAGTTCTAAAACTATAACAAATTGGGTTAAACCAACAAACTTTTGGGTTTTAACCCAATGGATTTCGGCTTTATTAGGTTCGGTTTATTTCAGGTTTAGGATTCAAATTTTCGGGTCTTGGCCCTAATGAGATAATATTATTATAGTATGAAGGAATTATAAATTTTAAAAACAATAAGAGGTAAATGAACATTTAAATATGTCTACGTATCATAGTTTGTTTTTTTTTTGATAAAACGTATCATAGTTAGATGGACTACAAAAGGATTCAACTTTAGTAATGGTATATTAATTATTGTTAAGATTCAGGGTATTGACCCTTTAAACATAAATGAAATATCGAGTAAATAGTGTGCTTAAGAAAAGAATTCAGCTTAATTCGTGAATCCACTTACAAAATCACTCCGTTGAAGCCTTTGTATAAAAGCTTAGCAACTACCTTCTGTTGTTGCATTTAATTCAGTCACCACTGTACAAATGAGCAAACTCGTTTGCAGAAGGATCCAAGAGAATATAAGAAACTTAATGTGCTAAAAAACTTTGGCACTCCCCCAGATAGCAACTACAACTAGTACCAAAAAATGAAAAGAGCACATACACAAAGTATCAAACTTGAGAAGACAATCATAAATGAAGGAAATAGTAGCCACTGATTCAAAGCAAAGATACGAGAGAGCATTTTTACAAGGAGAAAACTCCTTTGCCAAAAAAAAGCAGAAAAACACAAACCAAATTGCACCATAATCCTACCCAAAACTACTTCAACCAATCGGTTTTAGTCCTGAACTCCTAATCTAGATTGTGTTACTTCAATAACGATCAGAAAACTGGTTTTTCCAATAGCTTGATGGTAGATTCATTCTGGACACCATAGTCAGCCAGGGTCTTTCCATTTAGCAACTCCTTATCACAAAAAAATAGCCTCTGCTGATCAGGTGAAATACCCTCTTTATCCTCAATTTTGGCCTTGACGTTTTCAATAGTCTCACATCTTTGCACATAAAGGGCGATGGTTTTGACTGTGGGAATGTTCACATAGATCGGAATAACCTCCCTTAGACAGATCACTAAAAGGATTATAGACTTCTCCGGAATGTTATAGTCAGCCAGAGTCTTGTCATCCTCCAATTGCGCACCTCCAAATATTAGCTTTTGATGGTAAGACGGAATTCCCTCGTCGTCCTGAATTTTGTTCTTGAGATTTCCAATTTTGTCTGAGCTTTTCACCTCAAGGCTGATGTTCTTGCCTGAGAAGGTCCTCACCATAATCATCATAACCCCTCTGCAATGAAGCAACAGGTAGAGAGTCGACTCCTTATTGATTTTATGATCAGCCAAGGTCTTGCTATCTTCCAAGTGCATATGACCAAATGTTAGCCATTGTTGGTCAGGTGGAATCCCTTCCTTCTCCCAAATCATCATCTTCACACTTTCAATAGTGTCTGAACCCTCAACCTCAAGAATGATAGTCTTGCCATCAACGGTGTTCACAAAGATCTGCATCCTGCCTCTCAGATTCAGTAATAGTTGGATGCTGGAACTCTTTTCAATGTTACATTCAAGTAAGGTCTTGCCGTCTTCCAACTCCCTATCATTATAAATTAGCCTCTGGTGGTAAGTTGGAATTCCCTCTTTGTCCTGAATCTTCTTCTTGACTTTTTCAATCTTGTCCGAGTGTTTCGCCTCTAAGCAAAAGCTGTTGCCCGAGAGGGCCTTCACAATTATCCACATGACACCCCTGAAACGTAGCAGTAAATGGAGCGTCGAATCCTTCTTGACATTATAATCAGCCAGTGTTTTGTCATCTTCCAACTGAGTATGACCAAAAGTTAGACACTGCTGGTCAGGGGGTGCCCCTTTTTGGTTCCAGATCAAGGTCTTGACATTTTCGATAGTGTCTGAAGTCTCGACCTTGAGGATGATCATCTGGCCAGTGACGTCCTTTACAAATATCTGCATACTACCACCAAGAATGAGCACTAAGTGGAGAACGGAGTCCTCCTTGATTTTATAATCAGCCAACATCCTGTCATTTTTCATCTCTATAGTGCCAAAGATTAGCATCTGCTGGTGAGGTGGAATGTCATTTTTGTCCTGGATCTTGGTCTTGACATTTTCGACTGTGTCGGTGATACTCACCTCGACAGTGATTGTCAATCCAGTGAAGGTTTTCACTAGGATCTGCATTGCACCTCTCAATTCTCAAACGGAGTACCCGGTGAATGGTTGATTCTTTCTGAATGTCATAGATAAATATATTACAAGTGACATTAAGCAAATAACCAATATGATTATAGATCAATATAAACAAAGAAAAGGGATATTTCAGTCATTTGAGTGCAGAAATATCAGAATCCTTTTGCTTAACTAACTAAAATTAAACAAACATAACATTAACAAGTAGAAATCAAGAAGAGACATTAAGCAAATAACTAAGATGAAGTAAAGCATTAGGAGCAAAACAAATTTCACTCATTGCATGCAGCAAACCAGAATATCTATGCTGTAGCAAAATATTTATGTACTAAATAACCTAAACAAACATAGAAGCAACTAGTACAAATCAAGAAATGGCATCAAGCGAATAACCAAGACAGCTTTAGGATTTAGGAACTAAGCCAAAGTTCACTCTTTTGCAAATTGCATGCAGCAAAATTACGATTGCATCAGTAAAACGTCAAAAATTTGACCACATTAATAAAGAATGCTGAACAATCTCAAGCATTAAAGAATACAAATCAAGCACTGCAAGAACAGGGGAAGAAGAGGCCGGAATCGATCGCCATAAACAAAGGCAGTCATCACAAGGATTAATCTATAGTTTAGGAGTAAAGAAAACAAGGGATTCGGAAGAACCGTATGAAACACGAACTTGAATTGCAAATAAGTACAAACCGTAAAACAAGCCTAAATTTCTTACGATGAAAAGTTCTGGGAACTCTATTTGTAAATTAGTCGAAACAGTTGAAAGCGAAATCGAAGAGAGAGGGAGGTCGCGCTGAGAAAAGCCCTAGAACATTCTTGACATTGTTTTGTCACGGGAAGTGGAATTTCCAGTAAGGAATCGGAGGGAAGATAAAAAAAGTCAAGTATTTTAGGATGTACACAAATTATTAATAAAAAAAATAACTAATATTTTAGAAGGTAAAATGACTTCTTTTAACAATGGATGTGATTTGACTTCTTTCTTGTTTTATAACGATGTCTATATAATAATTCGATTTTTCTAACATATATTTTAGAAATTTTTATGTGTATTTTAATTGTTTAATATTTTTAAAATTATTTTTTAAGGATTTATGTTTTCCTTCTTAGGATTTAAAAAAACCCATAATAATTTTGTCTAGTTCTTTCCATTTATGTTTCTAATGATTATATGCGAATATGAAGAGCCATTTTGATTTTGCATGTTTTTAAAAGTAGGAACCTACCATTTAATACGGAGAATTTTGGGAGAATTTTTTCCTTAATATATGTGCAACTTTGTCTATGGTCATTCATCGTGAAATAGAGGGAGTAATATATTCATATGAAGTATGTACTTTGAAGTAATAATAATATGAATTTTAAAAATCATCAACAACTAGTTGAAGTCCCGTGATATTCACGGGATAATTTTATTAAAAATTATACAATTCTACGATATTAATTTGAAATACTAAATATATTTTTTTATAATATCATAATAAATTATGCAATAGACAAATGCATAAAAAGATAAAGAAAATCTAATTTTATAATTTAAATTAAAATTCGATTTTTTTTGACATTTACATATAGTTTTAGTCATCAACATAAAATTATATCTTTTTATCAAAATAAAAATATATCAACATAACAAAAACTTATTATTTAAAATTATCATTATATATATATAAATTTTATACTTGGAGCTCAAGTCTTGTTAAAAGATAAAAAATATATTAAAACCCTAAATCTTGTTAAGAGATAAAAATAATAAATTAATATGGAAAAAATCATCTCATAGGAATTTATGTATATAAAAATTATATAAATATGTTATCTATTGTAGTAAACTAATTCATAATCCATAGATAGAAAATTATAAACATAAAAGTTATTATATAAACATGTTATCTATTTAGTATATATAACAAGAATACTATAAGTTGTTATAAAATTTATTAAAATATAATTTTACATTAATTTATTCAAAAATGCCACGTGACGTAAATTTTACAACAGACTTGAGTTCTGCTTTATAATATATTAATATAGATAATTTGAATTTTGATGATATTAACTCAAAGTAATACGATGTTAAAATCACTTGTAATAATATCAAGTATCTGCTTTAAAACAATAAATCATGATTATCAAGTATCTGCTTTAGAACCTGCAGGACTTAATAGTCAATGGTAAAGACAGTAAAATGGATTTATAAATCATGATTATAATAACTAGTGATAGCAACCATATAATCAAGATAATGCTAGGTTTATGAATTTTAAACAAATTGCACTCATTTGTTTTAACGACAAAAAGTAACGATATGATACTCAACAATCATAAACATCAGATAGTAGGAATCAATAAGTGCAACCACACAGCAGAGAAACGCGAAATCATTAAACCCTACACACACGATCATCACCAGAATTGATCAATAAACTAGTGTTATTCCCGTATTATATACGGGTGATTATAAAAATATATAAATTATTTTTTAATATTAATAAAATACTTTTAATTTTATAGTTTTAACTCTTAACTTACTTTTAGATACTTATTTAATACAACTCAACATATTCAAAATACAATTTTTTTTTAAAAAAAATCATGAAATATAAAGTAAAATTATAGCTCAAGTAAAATCTACAACAAATAGTGAGTTTCCAAAACATTTTCATTTAAAGGTTCAAAAAAATATACTATTTATAATTCAATTATAAATAGACATAATTTTCAAAGTCTAATATATTGTAAGAAACTTGTGCTTAAATCAAAAAGAAATTAACCTATCTAACAACAAAGGGAAATAATGCATAATACATACGGAGTATTTTTTTCTTACCTATGCTAGACAATCCTTCATCAAACTTAGGCAGAAATGTCTTATTATGTACTTCACACAAACTAAATAAAATTACAAAGTCCAATAGCCTTTTATAAATTTTGATGGAGATGGAAAGGTGTGGTGGTTTCACATAGAATGGGGAAGTGGGAATTTGTAGAGAATTTGAATAAAATTTATTAAAGTAATTAAAAAATTTACATGGAGTGGGGAAGTGGGGGGAGATAATGGAAAATTTTGAATATAATTTATTAAAATAATTAAAATTTCTTTTTTTTTTCTAATTTTTTTATAGAGACTTGGTTTTTGCTTTATATTTGTACTAGGTAGATTAGGACGGTAAATAAAAACAATTGCAAGTGTCAAATAAAACAAGAGCTGCACAACTCGTACAGTAGTTCCAACTAAAACCTAAATTCCTTGCAATCTAGAATACGAAAAACGATGAACAAGACGTGTAGCTTTACCTCGAAAGGATCCGGAAATCGCTAGAAATTGATCCGGATAAAGAAATTGCGTTTGGAAAAGCCCTATTAGTCTTCTTTGGGAGAATTACGAGAGGGTCTACTGCTATAATGTTAAAATGACATGACTTTTTCCTGACCAAAAAAAAATCACATGAATTTGAAATTAGTTTTAATACGGAGTATTGATTATAATTTACACAATATTTCTTATGTATTACTAGTATTTAAATTTTGAAAAAGATTTATATTTCCCGTCAATTGAGTCGGGTCCTGGCTCAATCGTTCGGGTTGTATATTTTTGGGTCATAATCAAGTTCATGTCAACTTTTGAAAAATCTAATTTGTACATACTAATATTTTAGTTTTAGTTTTTCAAACCCTTAAAATCATTTTTCACTTTACATTAACAAGAAGCTTTTAGCCAGTTCAGATTGGGAGGTTCAACTTACTCATTTCAGTAGAGGAGCCAACACCATCGCTGACAGTTTGACACCCTTGCTAATCTTTCTGTAACTTTAGATTCTGATTTTATTTGTTTTAATCAATCCCCCTGCTTGTATTCTCCAGTACCTGAATGTTGCTATAGCAAATCCCACTAGGGATTGTGATTGTGCATATAAGTTATAATTAAAGCTAGCTCCCCTCTTTATGATTAAAAAAAACCTTGAAGGAACGCTATTAGCTCACACAAGGACAAGGTGAAGCATTCTAAATATTATTAATGCACACTCTTTATTTATTTATTTGTGATTGGAGGATGCACCACAAAATCCCCTTAGTTGATAGAAATAACATTCTTTTTTTCTTTAAAATTTTAACTTCACTTGAAACTTTAATGTTCTGATCACTAAGTAAGAAATTTTCCAAAATTAATTTGAATTGATTGCACAAAGTGACCTATATGGCATGGCTATATCGCTGCAGACCTGAAAAACTTGTGCCACATGTATGGTATTTTGCCTTAGAAAATCCTCATATGCTAAAGCGAACAGGTTTTCATAAGCCCAAAAGCTCTAACCCGTTGAACAAAAAAGTCATTTACAATCCACAGAGAACAAAAAGAAATCATATAAGCTTCACAAACAGCTCAATCCTTTCTCTGTCATTGTGGATGATATGATTAGCCTAGTTACTCTCCAGAAATTTCAACAAGCATGATATTCCAGTAATAAATAAAATAATTGACAGAAATTGAGGACATCTATTCAGTGTTTAAAAAGGCGAGGCGACGCCCGAGGCGATGGCCCCCCTAGATTGCCTAGGCGCGCCTTAGAGGCGAAGGCGATCGCCTTATACACAACAGTTTGTAATTCACAAATATAAATATATAATGTTAAATAAGATCATTTAATAAAATTTTAGGATATAAAAACATATTTATAAAGCCCAAAACCCAACTTTTATTAGTAATAAAACCAAATTTAAAGATAATGTAATAAACTAGTATAAAATTTTGAAAAGTTGAACACTTGGATCTCGAAAGCCGCCAGAGAAAGAGAGACAGAGAACGAGAGAATGAAGTTTGATCGTGTATTTGGGTATTTGCATAGCTTAAGGATATGGATATATAGATATCGAGGAAAATATAGGATAAAAGCCCTCTTGAGGGGCCGGAGAGTGCCGCCTCTCCTTCGACCAAAAAATATAGGATAAAAAAGATATCTTGATGATATAAATTGCAAATATAAATTGTATTAAAAGATATCTTGAAAAAAAGATAGAAAGAAATATTAGCCTTAAGGAAAGTATATTTAAAAGATAAGAAAAGTGAAAAGAAAGATCATTAATTCAAATATTTAAAAAATTCAGCATAAGGCAACCTAGGCGAGCCAAGGCGAGATGCAGCTCGCCTGGGCGCCCAGATCGCCTGGGCATTGCCTCTTCGAGGTTGCCTCGCATTGCCTAATGCGCCTGACAGGCATGGCTGGGCGCGCCCAGGCGCGCCTAGGCGCGCCTTCGCCTCGCCTTTTCAAACACTGCATCTATTAAGCTTGACACTCATGACTCATGAGGGAGATCTAGCTTATATACTTTAATGATGATTGTATTATTATTTTTATATTTGCACATGTTAACATAATTGTCATTCTTAAGGTCTTGTTCATATTTTTGAACTGTAATGACAATAGGTAATTACTCCACATGTCCGTGAAAACCCTCAAAAGATCCTCTCATAACACATTTGCAGCTTGCTTGAGCATGCCTCAAACACCTGCTTTAACCATGCCCAAGCTTAGATAGAAAAAAATAATGACACAAACTGTCATGACTTAATTGTACTTGTTTTCATCCAGTCACAACTCTCAAGTTCCAACCCACTGACATCTACCCCAAAATATAAGAACAAGATAGCCAAACAAGAGGATACCCTTTTTCCCCCAGCAAATTCCCCAAAACAACTTCTCCAGACTTATAATAAAAACTCCCAAGTCCTATCCTATTACAAAATGGCTCATTTTCCCTAGTGACTAGAGTGTAGCAATTCCAACCCTCTTTGCCTATCAGTTTCCAGATAAGTATCCGCCCCTGATACTGATCATCATTAGGTCAGTGGATTCATCCTGGATTTTACAGTCAGCCAGGGTCCAGTCATCTTCTAACCGCCTACCTCTAAATACTATCACTAGCTGGTTAACTGGAATGCCCTCTTTCTCCTCAATTTCAGCCTTGACATCCTCAATTGTGTCAGAGCTTGACATCATAAAGGTCATGATATTGTCTGCGAGCGTCTTCACGTATATCTTTATAGATCTCCTAGGAAGAATCACTAGGAGGACAGTGAAACCATTCTGGATTTTATAGTCAGCCAGGGTCTTGATGTCTTCCAACACCGTACTTCCAAAAATCAACCTCTGGTGGTGAGGTGGAATTCCCTCTTTGTCCTCAACTTTGGTCTTCACCTTTTCAATTGTGTCGGAGCTTTTCACCTCAAGGTGGATGGTATTGCCCTTGAGAGTCTTCACTAATATATGCATCATCCCCCTAAAACGAAGAAATAGGTGGAGGATTGATTCCTCTGAGATGTTATAGTCAGTTAGGGTCATTTCATCTTCCAAAGCGTACTACCAAAAGTTAGCCCCAACTGATCAGGTGGTATTGATTCCTTGTCCCAAATCATGGCCTTGACGCTTCCAACCGTGTCACAACTCTCGACATCAAGGGTGATCATCCTGCCAGTATCAATCTTCACAAAAATCTGCATATCACCCTTGGGATGGACCAATAGGAGGAGGGTGGAACTGTTTTGAATATCATAGTCAGCCAGAGTCTTGCCATCTTTTAACTTGGTAGTGCCAAAAATTAGCCTTTGGTGCTGATGTGGAATGCCTTCTTTTCTCTTAATCTTGGCCTTAATGTCTCCAATTGTGTCGGATCTTTTCACCCCGAGTGTGATGGTATTGCCCACAACGATCTTCACAAAGATTTGCATATGGCTCTTGAAGTGAGTTAGTAGTTCGAGAGTCGATTCATTCTTGATGTTATAGGATGCCAACGTACTCCAACTTGACAGCTGTGTTCGACAAAAAATTAGCACTTGTTGATCACTTGGAATGCCCTCTTGAGCCTGAATTTTGGTCATCACATCGTCAATTGTGTATGAGCTTTCCACCTCAAGGGTGATGGTACTGTCCGCACTCTTTACAAAGATCTGCATCTCCGACTTCTCTGACTCCTCAGACCCAGAACTCTGCCCCTCTAGACACCAATCATGTGTCGACACTAACGATAGCTGGATAACCAACACGTACAATATCAAAGAAATACTAGAGATGTACAAGGATTGCACAAGAACAATAGATCATACTCTTAAATGATTTTACCTTACCACTAATGATTTTTCATGGATGCAAATACCAGCTTAGAACCTTGAATACTCAATGCTAAAAGCAGTAAAAATGTAAAATGGAGTTATAATTTATGATTGTTACTAGTGACAGCAAGCAAATAACCAAGATAATGCAGGTTCATGAACTTTAACAAATTTCACTCACTTTCAGGCAGCAAAATCAGAAATTCCGTTGCTCTAGCCTCTAGGCCCAGCATAAAAAAAATCAGCGACAAAATTTTAAGAAATGATATTCAATAATCACAAACATCAGATGGTACGAATCAATTAGTGCAAGCACACAGCAGAGAAACACGAAATGCATTATACATTTATACTCAGTAATCCAAACATCAGAAGCGGTTACACAAAATCATCACCAGAATTAATCAATAAAGCAAGACGATAACCAAATGAAGAAGAAGATTCTAAGTGTCAAATGAAGCAAGAACAGCACAACTCGTAGTCGTACAGTAGTGCTGACTAAAACCTAAATTCCCAAATTGCTTGCAATCATGAAAATTAATATCCGAAAGACGATGAACAAAACTTGGAGCTTTACCTCCAAAGGATCCGGAAATAGCTTGAAATTAAAACGGAGAGATTGCGGGTAAACAAGCCCTAGGAGATCCTTGACGGGGAGTATTTATCTGGGGGGAGCATCCGAGATTCCGAGGATTCCGAGCATGCGAGCGACGAGAGTTTAAATACAGTGTTTATTGGGTTACTTTTTTTTTTGGGTTACGTGTTAGGAAATGTTTTTTATTCGGTTACATGTTAAAAGCATATGGATTGTTTACTTAATTTTAATTTACATGTTAAAATCATATGAATTTTGATTACAGGAATTACATGAATTAGAAAATAAAAGTAGCAATACAGGTATTTGGTTGTATTATTTTTAGTGACAAAAAATCCTAAAATTTAAATTTCAAGAACCGCACTTCCTCCAAAATGTGATAATTGTAATTGTTATGGAGTGGCTAAGATTTACTTCTTTCGGTTTTTATTTATAATATGTTTTAACTCACAAATAAAGGTACACTAGTTTACCACCACTTCAAATTAGCCTGACACTCAAATGTAACACCTCCCATTATCATTACTTTACTTCTCTGTTCTCTCTATTTGTTCTTTGTATAGTGATCCGAAAATGAAGGTGTGTATATGAGGGTCAAGACAGTTTACTCTCGTTTTGTTGGGGGGAAGAGGTTTCCTCTTGCTTAGCAGTATTGTTCTTGCATTTTGCTGTAGATGTGTAGAGTGCCAAGACAGTTTTAGTCCCTTTTTGTGGTAGAATGTGAAATTTATGCATTTTAATAGAGCAGCTGTTGTTTTATACATGGTTGAGCAAAAGCAGTTGTTTTAGACATGCTTAAGCAAACTGAAATATGTTATGGGATCATTACCTATTGTGAATTGGTATCACGTTTTTTAAAAATAAAATAATCCAATCTAGGATTAGTTGTAATCCAAGCAAACATCTGTTTGTTTCAGTCTCTCCTCTAAAGCCTAATGCAAGTTTAACAGGATTACCTTTTTCCTATGTTTTATCATTACGAAGATGACTCAAAATTGATTGGAAATTGAGACATGCTTCCAGTTATAGAATTTGCCTAATCTTGATATTAAAGCTCTTGTTCATATTTTAAAAAATGTGATAATAATTCAGGGAATTATGAAACTACTCCCTGAGTCCATGAGAAACCTAAAAAAATCATCTGGTAACACAATTACACCGTGCTTGAGTATAGTTGAAGCTCGGAGATATGCAAGGAAATCAGACTTTTGTTTCAACATGCATAGATTTCATATTCCAGCCTTGACATCCTAATAATTCTTTACAGGCAGCTTCTATATACTAGAAAAGAGGATCAAACACTTCTAATTGCTTTCACCCATTGACAAACTTCAACCCACTGCACATCCACCACAAAATGCATGAAACAACTTCTCCCAAACTATAATAATACTCCTAATTAACCTTTTACAAAATGGGTCATCTTCCCTAATAACAATTCCTCGCACCTGTGCTCTTTCTTTGCCTTTCGATTCCCAGATACCCATCAGCACCTGAGCACTAGTTGGACTATGGATTTATTATTGATTTTATAGTCAGTAAGAGTCTTGTCATCTTCCAACTGCCTACTACCAAATATTAGACTTTGCTGGTAAAATGGAATGCCCTCTTTCCCCTCAATTTTGGCCTTGACATTCTCGATTGTGTTGGAGCTTGACACCACAAGGTTGATGATCCTACCTGTGAGCGTCTTCACAGAGATCTGCATAATGCTCCTAGGACAAATCACTAGGAGGACGGTGAAATCATTTTGAATGTTATAGTCAGCCAAGGTTTTGCCGTCTTCCAACATTGTACTTGCAAAAATCAGCCTCTGGTGGTGAGGTGGAATTCCCTCTTTGTCCTCAACTTTGGTCTTCACCTTCTCGATTGTGTCAGAGCTTTTTACCTCAAGGTTGATGGTATTGCCCTTAGTCTTCACCAATATATGCATGAGGCCCTTGAAACAAAGCAATAGGTTGAGGGTCGATTCCTTCTGGATGTTATATTCAGCCAAGGTTTTCCCATCTTCCAACTGTGTCTGGCCAAAAACTAGCCACTGTTGATCAGGTGGGATTGATTCCTTGTCCCAAATCATGCTCTTGACGTTTGCAATAGTGTCTGAACTCTCGACCTCGAGGGTGATCACCTTGCCATTGACGATCTTCACAAAGATCTGCACACTGCCCCTGAGATTCAGCAATAGGAGGAGGGTGGAACCCTTCTGGATGTTATAATCAGCCAGAGTCCTTTCATCTTTTAATTTGGTACTACCAAAAATCAGCCTCTGTTGGTGAGGCGGAATGCCCTCTTTGTCGTTAATTTTGGCCTTGACTTCTCCAATTGTGTCGGATTTTGTCACCTCAAGTGTGACGGTATTGCCCATGAGGATCTTCACAAAGATTTGCATATGGTTCTGGAAATGAGTAAATAGTTCGAGGGTTGATCCATCCTTGATGTTATAGCGTGCCAAAGTCGAGCCACGGCACAGCCATGTATGGCAAAAAATTAGCACCTGGTGGTCACGTGGAATGCCCTCTTTGTCTTGAATTTCGGTCATCACATGCTCAATTTTGTATGAGCTTTTCACCTCAAGGTCAATGGTATTGTCTGGGGTCTTCACAAAGATTTGCATTTCCGACTTCTCAGACCCCTCAGACCCAGAACTCTCACCCTCGAGAAAAGGTTCTACCATCGTGAAGTTACCAGCTAATAGTGTGTCCTAGCGATTTGTAGCTGGTAATCAACAAGCATAATATCAGTGAAATTCCAGAAATCTACGCTGCACAAGCTCAAGATTGTACTCTTCTTGAATGGTTTCACCTTAAACACTAATGATCTTGCATGGATGCAAATACCAGTTCAGAACCTTCAATACTAAATAGTACATGCGCAAGCAAATTACCAAAATAATGCAGGTTTGTGAACTTGAAACAAATTTCACTCATTTTGCAGGAAGCAAAACCAGAACTTCCGTTGCTCTAGGCGTAGCATAAAGACATCATCGACAAAATTTCATGAAATGATAATACTCCCAAACATTAGACATTTAGACAATATGAATCATTAAGTGCAATTGTGCAAACACACAGCAGAAAAACACAAATTCCATTATACGCAGTGATCCAAACATCAGGAGCGGTTGCACACAATCATCACCAGAATCAATTAATAAATTAGGAAGATAACAAATAAAAATGATTGAAAGTGTCAAATGAAACACGAACTGCACAACTCGTACAGTAGTTCCAACTAAGATCTAAATTCCTTTCAATCATGGAAATTAATACATGAAAGACGATGTACAAAAGTAGGAGCTTTACCTCGAGGGGATCTGGCAATAGCTTTAAAGTGACCGGAGAGAGTAGGGTGGGATTGCGCGTAGAAAAGCCCTAAAATGATCCTCGACGGAACGACGGGGATAAAGAGCGACGAAAGTTAAAAAATACAGTGTTTATTTGGTTACGTTTTTTCTTTTTTCTTTTTTATTAAGAAGAAATTTGGTTACAATATTGTTACATGTTAAAATCATAAGAAGGGTTACGTTTTTTCTTTTTCTTTTTTAAGAAGAAATTTGGTTACAATATTGTTACAGAGTTGAACCAAACTGTTATCCTGAAACGAACTTTTATCCTGAAACGAATGTACTTTTTGTAGTTAGTAGTGCACTTTCCCTACTTCAGAGTACACTTTTTCACATTTGCACTTTTCGTACTTTTTAGTGCACTTTTCATACTTTTCGTAGTGCACTTTTTGTATTTTTCAATGCACTTTTGTATGAAAAGTTCACTACTAACTAGGAAAAGTGCATCCGTTTCACGTTTTAGGATAAGAGTTTGTTTCATTTGAACCAAACTCTATTGTTACATGTTAAAATCATAAGAAGGGTTACGTTTTTTCTTTTTCTTTTTTAAGAAGAAACTAGTTGAAGTCCCGTGATATTCACGGGATAATTTTACTAAAAAAAATTCTACGATATTAATTTAAAATATATACTAAATATATTTATATAATATCATACTAAATTATGCAATAGACAAATTATTATTTTTAGATTGTACTCCATATTTTAATTTAATATATTTTTTAAATATTTTTCCATTATTTGTGAAGATCTAATATGAAAAATATCATCTTATAGAAATTTATGTATATAAAAATTATATAAATATGTTATCTATGGTAGTAAAGTAATACACAATTCATAGATAGAAAATTACATACATAAAAAATTATATAAACATGTTATCTATTTAGTATATATAGCAAGAATACTATAAGTTGTTACAAAATTTGTTAAAATATAATTTCACATTAATTTATTTAAAAATGTCACATGGCGCAAATTTTACAACAGATTTGGATTCTGCTTTATAATGTATTAGGGTAGATTTGGTTACAATATTGTTACATGTTAAAATCATAAGAAGGTTTTTTTATTTGGGTACATGTTACAAGCACATTAAGATTTGAAGTTCAAAATTTTCTAGCAATGTAGCCCTCCTTTCTACCATTTTTTTTTTTTTCTAGCAATGTGGAAAAGAAAACTAAATTAGGAGAATTGGTTCCAACAATGAGACTCTACAATATCAAAGTAGGGAATTCGTTTCAATTCATACAAACGGGGGAATATTATGAATATCCATCCATATAAATTAAAGGATACCTTGAATTACCTACCTACCGCGGATCAATAAAAAGCACATGAATTGTTTATTTCATTACATGTTAAAATTCCATGAATCTTACAGACTTACAGTAAAATCACATCAATCTGAAAATAAAAAGTACAATACGTCTATTTGATTGTATTATTTTTAGAAGGGAACAAAACCATTCTAAAATGTGATCATGGCAATTGTATCTTATGCTAATGAATATTACAACATTAATTAATTAAATGCAAAATGTTATAATCGAAAAAAAACGAATCATTAACGGGTACAAGAGCAAATCCATACACAAGTATGAAGTATATCACCACTTCAAATTCGCGTGACACTTAAATCTAACACCTCCCATTAAAAGTCTATCACTACTTACTACTTACCTCTCTCTATTTATTCTTTATACAGTGATCCAAAAATGAAGGTGTGCCTATGATCGAGGGTCAAGACAGATAATTCCCTTTTTGTATTATTAGGATGGCAAGGCTGGAAAGCCTGGAATGTCAAATTTATGCATGTTAATAGAGCAGTTAATTTCTTTGCCTTTTCTGAGCATGGACATGGTTGAGCAAAAACAGAGGTGTTATACATGCTTAAGCAAACTGAAAATATGTTGAGTGGATCTTTTAAGGTTTCTCATGAACTCATTGGATAATTAATTACCTATTGTGAAAGACGAATCCATGATCACCATTTTTAAATAAAAAAACAATCCAATCTAACCACCTGAGATCGGTTGTCATATAAAATAATAAGAAAAATCGTACAATTAAAAACCAAACTATATTAAAAGTCCAAAAGTAGCCGACTATTATTTAATTCACCCTTTACATAAATAGCTAAAATAAGGGCAACAGTATGTTAACAAAAATATGGTTAGAGCTTGAATCTAATATGTTGCAGAGCCACTTTATCCAAAACACCTCAAGTTTGTATAAACTTTACCAAACTGCAATTAAAAACATCAAATCTGTCAAGCCAAGAAAGTCTAGCAGGACGCAAGTCTAGCAGGATTACCTGTTTCCTTTGTTTTATCATTGCAAACAAACCATCACTCAAAACTGATTGGAATTTGAGAGATGCTTCCAGTTAGAGAAGATCAAAGAAGTAATCCAACCCTTGCCCAATCTCCCATATCGAAATGCTAGCTCCCCATGAACGAGCTTCTTCCAGTCGGGTGGAAATTGACAGTAGAGACGGGAAGAACACCACATGTTGGCGATGCTGATCGTCAACGTACAAGAAGTAATGTTCTTCAGTGTTCTTATCCCACACTATTTCCGGCTTATGCTGCTTTAATAAGTTCATGTAGTCCCTCCCAGTAAGAGCTTGAGCACCACCACCTGCAATTTCATATATCCACAGGAGTTTGGCAATGTTCACTGATTAAAAAAGGGAAAAGAACAGCACAAGTGAAATGTAAAATGCTTACACTTTTCCTTTCTATCCACATTTTCACATTAAAGGTTCAAAATGGAAAAAGGAAGGGTCAAATTGACATGTTAGCTGGTGCATTTGGATTACCCACGATAATGCACTAAACAATGCAAGATAATGCAATGTCGTGGGTAATACATATGCACCTGTTTTTCATCTCTCAATATGCATTAACTACCAAGAATTCTCATCAAAGGGAGCCAAGGCTACAAAAAAAATGACAGGGTAAAAAGGAATATATACCTGTAGCTAGAATAAAATCATATCCATAAAAGTTGAGCCCGAGAAATACTTTACGGGTTAGGCTCTTATCAGCATTACGAAGCAGAAGTTGCATTGTAGAGTGAATCCATATCAGAGGCGCATTAGGCCCAGGGCTATACGGATTTGAGAAGTCATATGTCATGAGAGAAAACCCATCAACCGCTCCACTCAAGCTTTTCAAATCATCAGGTCCAAAATCATGGTTTTGGAGCTTCTTCAAATTTGGAGGGCCTATAACATAGATTAGCTCCAGAGGTTGCTTGTCCTTCTCATTTGAGTTCACTGTGTGTAGGGTTTCCCCAAGTTGTCTGATAAATTGCAGTGCCTGTACATAAAATTAGCAATTCATAATACTTCTTATTTTGGATCATTAACAAGCCACAGGAAGCAACTGCTACAGAAAAGCATATATAGATCATGTTCAGGAATCTCATGTAAAAGATAAATGCAAATGAAACACAGTTGAACGTCTGCAGTACCATTTTTCTCATGGAAGCATCATGTAGGATAGCTGTCCATCTTGACCAAGATTCTATAACCACTCCATCATAGCCCATTTCTCTGCAAATCGATAGTCAACAAGAGATAATTAACTTTACACTTAAACCAAAAAAAATCACACCATTGATTATTTATTTCTTCATTTATCCCTGTGAGTACTAGTTTGGGAAAAAAGGGTGGGAAGTTGGCAACAAGTAGTCGGTTACAATTCATATGGAAATAAAAACAAATTGTACATAACTGTCTTGTATCTGAAAAAAAATAGTCTTTTTTGGTAAAAATTAATTAACCGTGCCCATAAAAATGATGAGGAAAGGAAAAACTATTCTCAGATGATTTTTGAAATTGGTGATGATTATAGGTAACATCACCTTGAGATATTTTCTTTATAATTGCTTGTTGCTATGAGATATCTCACCTTTCAGTTTTTCAAACGGAATAGTTTTTTAAGTCCAAATAATGCTTACTTGCACTCTGTAATAATGAGCTCAATAGCTTTGTCCTTCTGTTTCTTCTTCCTGAGCAGATCATTAGGCTGAACTTCGATAGCAATTCTTGGTAAAATCTACACAAGAGAAGGAAAAATATGAAAATTCAATCACAAGAGTCTAGGAATCGCTATGTATGAGTTCACAACCATATCCTGAAAAAATATATAAATAAACATATAAAGGTAACTTTTAGTCCAGCTGTTGAATGACAAACCACATCAGATTCAGGTTTATATAGCTTCTGAGTTCTAACCTTGACATCACCTTCCTTTCTGAGCTCAGAAATCCATCCTGTATCTGCATTATGTCTCCCTTCTAAAATCATTTCTTTCCCCTGACTGAAAAATGTAAATAAAGATGCAAAAATAGAAGTTCTGAGTTAAAATGCTAATCCAACCTAACTTGAAGGTCTCCATTACGACGAGCTTAAACCAATTTGACCACCTACCTTTTCAAATCATACCAAACGGGAGATAGATGCGTAAATTTGGAATTGAAACTCTTGGCCATATCATAGCCTCCTGAATTCCTGTTGCATTCAAATCAATTCAATCAAATTCCCAATCTTCGCAAAATCAGAATTGAAAACACAATCTCACGCCTTTGAATGATGAAAAGATTCTACAAACCAAGGAGTAATGTATGCCAGAACAGGATTTGCGAAATTCCGATTACTGATATTTTCTGACACCTTATTGTGCTCCTGTAATTTTCAGTTATCAAAATCATCATCTCCAGAGAAATTGAAACAAAAAGGGAAAAAAATCGACAGGTAATTTAACAGCAGTGACCAGTGAGGGTTACATTTAAGATATCTTGGAATTTCAAATCGGCTTTGACGAGACCTTGTTTGAAGACGTAGCTATCACTGGGCGAAATGCGAGCGACAGGGTTTGTAGGTCTTTGAAAGTAGAGAGCATAGACGAAGATGGAAACGGCGGGTAAGATGATGAAGAAGAACACGAAGATCGCTAAGCTCCGGCGCTCTCTGACGGCGGTTGCGGTGATTTCGTCTTCGGAATCTAGTGGTTCAGAGGGATCGTGTCGATTCCGACGGCGGGTTGAGTCGGTGGTGGTTCGGCGTTCCCGATTCTTCTTTCCCATTTGCAGTGACGCTGACCAGTGAAGCGGAGCTTTGCGTAACCAACCCCTTTCCCAATTCCAAAAATAAAAAGGTGGTAATACTACGTCGTTGTACGCGGAAAATATGCTCACTTCAATGCAAATTTTAACTATAAAAATGTTAGAATAAAGGTTAAAAATATCTTTTATTTTCATCTTCACTATAAAAATATTTTTAATTATAAAGTCTTTAGAATATGTAAAAATAAATTTATTTTAAAATTTTTAGAGGTCTTTCTAAAAATAAATATGTTTATAAATAAAGTAGATTTGAAATGGTATAAGTTACAGAATTTTTAAATTCACTCTTCTTGAAAAATAAATATGTATGCTTATCCCTTACTCCCTTAGTTTTTTGTAATGTGTAATATAGATATGTTTGCTTCGATGCAAAGCTTCTGTCTCCTCTATCTCCTAATTTGAATTGGTCCACATGTTATTGCACAATTTACTCCTCTCTTTTTGGTTCTTTTTTAGTTTTTTTTCTGTAAGATGGAATGCATCGACTTCATCCTCTTCTCAAAATCTTGTTTGGCTACAATGAGACCAATTGTCCTTGCACAGGGGCAAAGAGAGCTCTAAAATCCCAAACAATGGCGAAATCCTTCTCCCTATTCAACCTCTCCATTCCGGAGTTTTCTCTCCTCCCTTCTTTCTCCAACCTCCAAACCGAATTGATGTGCTCGCTCTAACTCTCAAAGTTAACATTTTAATTTTTTATTTTTGATGGAAAAAGTTAACATTTTTATTAAAACAACGCCATTTTGAAATTCCACTATGACGCGTTATAACCTTGATTAAAAAAATCACACTCGACGTACCCTATGTTGTATAACCCTGATAAAAAAAAATATTAAAATCCCTTAAAAAAACTAGTATTTGTGTAAAAGGAATTTTGATCATTGGAAAAAAGTAACACAATTAATTAGTTCAAAATTTGAAAATAAAATTTCAAAGCTCATACAAAACAATGAACTAGACAAATGCAAAATTAAGACTCAATCTAGTCTCTTAATAATATTTTCTCTAATAAAAATATGGTGTATATAATAAATAATATATAACGGAATATCAGTTTCTAAATAATTATAACTCAATTGCAATCTAAAGTCTAAACGGGTGTAGGAGCATTGATAACTCAATTGTAGTCCGGACTGTTTTGGTTCTTTCTTCTCATACTGTTCTTTTCTTCAAGATTGAACTTCTTGTGACTGATTAAGTTTTTAAACTGGTACTTGTAGAAAAAAGGAGTTGGTACACAAAAACAAAACATAAGGCATCCGACTCCTCCCACTCCCGAGGCCATAAAAATCTTACTGCGTTAGAGTTGAAGTCTGAAAAGCACACATCAGGCTCCAATAAATATAGACACAAAGCATAGTGCATACTACATTGTACAGCAGCCTGTCACACAGTTGTTAAGCACGCACGCATCTGACCCATCGTGTTCAAGCATCAAAATAGTCCTCTGGAACGTGGAACTTCAACCCAACCGCCTGCGAGAATACGTGATCAGTTTCGCACACATGCATAGGCGTCAGTTTTGCAGATAGACAGAAAATTGGATGGTGCCTTCAAGTGATTATATCCCATAATGCATTTCTTATCATATCTTTAAGACTAAGCATCATCAAATCGTCCTTATAGCATGAAATGTGTGCAGCTAAGCAGAATTTTGTGTGCAACCTATATCTCGGAAAATTAAACATCCTACGGATGAAGGGCAAAATTGTAAAACGCAAACAAATGTGGGAGCGTGACAGTACCTCGGCAAACTTTATATCTGCATCACTGTGATCCGACTTCCTTCCGGCTGCATCACCAACATAAAAGGACCTGCTCAAAGTTAAGACACTATATATCATCCATGTCTACTTCACAGAATTGGCTTCCTTGTAGCATTGCCATTGAATGAATTTATGTACGAAAAGAATACAGCCATGACCAACTAATTGGTATAAGAAAACCTAGGATACAAAAAATGATCATTGCGTGCATGGTAAACTTTTTTAATCAAATAATAGCAAAATATGGAACAACTGACAAGCATTAACTTGATAAAGTAGAGTATGAAAGAAATTAACTGATCCATGTCAATTTCAATGCCAGAATTGAAGTGCTTTTCCATGATATGCCACATTCCAGGTTTGGGCTTCCGGAAAGCATCTGCTATACCAGATTTGTCAAACCCACAAGCTATGAACACCTGAAAAGTATATTATTAATTACCAAGTATGTTCAATTAAATTAACACATTAACAAGTTACAAACCGGCAGAGATACTGACATTCCTACAGATGGATGTGAGTATTACAGAGAATTTTTTACTTGATGAAAAATTATAATGTAGAAAGCAGTAACAACCATGTCAATATTCATGAGATAAAAAACTACTGCAACTAAGAACCAAATTAGCAAGAGCTAAGAGCCAACTTATTGACATGTGCTGAAGTTCCAGCAACTATCATGGAGTTCTAGTTTCATGGTCCAAGCAAAGATGAGATAAAACATACAGTATCTTGTACCTGAATTGGAACATTTACACGCTTGATGAAGTTGTTCAGTCGTCCAATCTTTGAATCCACAGCTACTTGTCTCTTCTTCTTCCATCGCTCTATATTGGATTCATTTGTGAAGATGACCTACACAGCAGATGAACACATAGCACTAAATTCCAAGGCTAACTCAGGAAGTTGCAAAACATACAAAAACCATATGTGATACACATGAGAAGAGATGACCAACCAGCTTGTATCCATCATTGTGCAATTTCTGTAACTTGTCTGGTACAGAAGGATACATGAGGGACCATGCATGTGCACCTATTCTGAAAGGTTAAATACACAATTGAGTAATATATTGTTCAAAAAGAAAACCTTCAATCCGATAATCGTAGTAAACTTTATCACAGAATTACAACCAGGCACAATACCAAATACTCAGTTTTCTCTGGTAAGTACTTCACAAGTAGAAACTGGAGGGGGGGGGGGGGGGGGTACTTTACGAGTTCATCTAATTTCAATGCTTTCAAAACACATGCATTTTTTATCGACCTCCCAGATTTATCACAATTTATATAGCTAACATAAACTAAGTACGTTTATAACAATCAACCAAAGTATATTCATGGTTTAAGGTAAAGAGTTATCATTGATTAACTGTTCCAATTAAACTTCATTCTAAATCGGCCACTGGCTGCTAATAAATGGATTCAATGAGCTCCTATTTGGGTGATGAGACCTTGACATCCCTGAGTTATTTTGAACAAATTAACCTATTAAAAATAAATTTTAAGATGTACTTGAGGCAGTCAAGCATATTACTCAGTAATACTGAAAGTGTTTATATAAGCTATAAGTACCAAAAAAGAACAGAGCAATTGATAAATACCTATTAACAGCTGTATTAACAAGACATCCATCAAAATCAAAGGCTGCAATTTTGCTAGAATCAAGAAGACCGTCATCCTACAACATAAAAATTTGATCAAGAACTAAAAAATAACAAAAATAATTTGGAGCACAACAATGAAAACAAATCACATCAACATAGAATCTTCATTTGGAGCATAAACATGCACAAGCAAATAAAGAGTACAATACCACACCTTCTCAAGAAATATAATTGTCTGGAATGCTTTCCATTTAGGCAACAGTGTAGCATCCTAAATCAAGAAAGCACATAAATTAAAAATAAGACAAAAAAATTGTTTAGCAGACACCTAAGGAATGAACATTGAGCCAAATCGAATAGATACGAAGAGACAAAATGAAATGATAAAAGGCAGGATTGTATGCAACACCTTGTATTTGTCCTTGATATCAGACATTGCAAGTTCTACTTGGACTTTAGCTTCACTTGTAATTGACAGCTATATTGATCATGTTTAGACCAAAAATTAAAATTAAGAGGTTAGAGCAAGCAATTAACAAATAGAGCAGATGATCTCAAGGTATCTATGAACCAACAATAACTTATGCACACAGATGCTAAACATGAACACTCTTGAAATTTCTTAGAAACAAGAACATCTAGTCCATCTTCATACTTTTTGTTTTTTTGTGTGGTTTTCCTGAGTTTTGCTTTCCACATCTTCACTTCTTTTCCTGACCTGTTCATGGAAAATTGAATTTGATGGTCAATTGAAGTTAATTGGATCTCAATGCTCCAAGTCACAAAAACAGCCCAATTGATGTTCAAATTTCATCTGATACCAACAAACGTTTCAGAGAAGTGTAATAACCAATGTACCTTTGTCTTTTCCTCCCTCTCCCCATCTTCCAAAAGTTTCTTCAAAGATTCTTGATCAGCACCCTAAGGAAACCAAAAAACAAACGAAAAAATAAACTGATCAACAACCAACAATAACTTATGCACACAGATGCTAAACATGAACACTCTTGAAATTTCTTAGAAACAAGAACATCTAGTCCATCTTCATACTTTTTGTTTTTTTGTGTGGTTTTCCTGAGTTTTGCTTTCCACATCTTCACTTCTTTTCCTGACCTGTTCATGGAAAATTGAATTTGATGGTCAATTGAAGTTAACTGGATCTCAATGCTCCAAGTTACAAAAACAGCCCAATTGATGTTCAAATTTCATCTGATACCAACAAACGTTTCAGAGAAGTGTAATAACCAATGTACCTTTGTCTTTTCCTCCCTCTCCCCATCTTCCAAAAGCTTCTTCAAAGATTCTTGATCAGCACCCTAAGGAAACCAAAAAACAAACGAAAAAATAAACTGATCAACAACCAACAATAACTTATGCACACAGATGCTAAACATGAACACTCTTGAAACTTCTTAGAAACAAGAACAACATCTAGTCCATCTTCATACTTTTTGTTTTTTTGTGTGGTTTTCCAGAGTTTTGCTTTCCACATCTTCACTTCCTTTCCTGACCTGTTCATGGAAAATTGAATTTGATGGTCAATTGAAGTAACTGGATCTCAATGCTCCAAGTTACAAAAACAGTCCAATTGATGTTCAAATTTCATCTGATACTAACAAACGCTTCAGAGAAGTGTAATAACCAATGTACCTTTGTCTTTTCCTTCCTCTCCCCATCTTCCAAAAGCTTCTTCAAAGATTCTTGATCGGCATCCTAAGGCAACCAAAAAGCAAACGGAAAAATAAACTGATCAACAACCACGAGTAGAAAACAAAAAGGGAGATCGCAAATACAGACTTGAACAATTATAGACATAGGAAGGCTGTAATCAATGAAACCTTGAGAGAATTGAACCCTTTGATCATTTCAGCAGAGTCAAAATCGCCAGAAAAACAGCCCATATGATGCCATTTGATACTTTCAAACCCACTAGGGTCTCTGTTTGTCAAACCCAACCTTAATTCCTTCTCCGCGATGGGTTTGTTGCATCCTTTACAGGTTGACCTCTTGGATTTTGCGTACTCCGCAACAATATTGGAAGAAGACGGAGGCATTGGGAGGGGTTGAAGGCAGTGGCGGATCAGAATTGTTCGAAAGGAGGGGCGGACTTTGAACATACATAGTACAAAACAAATAAAGCTAGTTAAAATATTAAAGTAGATACAAAAATAAAACTAAAAATAGTTTTAACATAAAAAAATGTGATACTAAAAATCAAGCTACATGTATGGTCGCCCCTGAATCCGTTGTTTGATAGAAAGACTCCCACAAAACAAAGTAGAATAGTAGCTTGACATTTTAACACAAGCATAGGAAGATAAGTCACTAGAATACTAAAATGTGTGTAAGAAGCTGAATTATTTTAAGCTGAACTCTTGGATGGTTTGCAGCCTTCAAATTTTGGTAAATAAGCGACAGAAAAGAACTCGCTACCGCCTACCAGGGTACAACCAAGAAGCTATTTGAATCAAGTAGATCATCTGCTCACAATTCAGATATAGATGAGCTTGGCTACATTCCAACATTAAAAAAATACTAAATAAGCTTATATCAATAAATTCCTTTATTTATTTTTTTGCTCTTCCTTCCAAATCTCAGTATTGTTTTCTCATATGCAATATTTCATTGCACTGTCGTATCACTTATTGAAAATAAGATGAAAATCAAATATAAAAATACAAGATTGCATTATACAGATATAAAATTGTTGTAGGGTTGGTCATCGGTCCAAAGCCGAATTTCGGAATTTTCGAAACCAAACTCGGTTCGGTTTTATTCGGGTTGGTTCGGGTTGGAACCGAAGAAACCGATTAGGTACAAAACCGATTAAAATATAGAACCGAACACCCTAAAACCGAACTAAACGGAACCAATCTTGAACTGAACTGAACTACAACCCTAGCAACTATAAGCCATACAACGAAATACTATGAACAACCCTAGCAAGTAGCAACTAAAATAAATTGCTTATAGAAATAGAAACCCACAACTACACGGTGCAGAAGCATTCTCAAATCTTCCAGATACTAGCAAAAATTTGCTGCTTCTGTTAATTTCCCTGAATTCCATCATCAGTATAAACACAATTTCTACTTCCTATCACAATTGAGATATAAGAACCACGAACTCATCATCGAATTGAGAACGACAAGTTCAAACCGAACAAATCTGTATCTTTAAGAAATTACAAACAAGACGAAGGAGAGTAAAACCTACCTTTGTAGAGGCGAAAAAAGGTACGCCGGCGGTGAATAACTCCTTCTCCCGAGTCCTGATTCTCTCTCGTTCCTAGGGTTTATCAGATGAATGAACTCCTCTTCCCGAGTGTCCTAGGGTTTATCAGAAACAGGTGTTTGTGGAAATGTGGTGGATCTGGTAGTGAATCAAGTTGGAGACTACAGAACCCGGCGTGGAATTTGGCTCGCAAAAACAGAATTCGTCACATTTCCCTTTGGCGGGTTTTTCACCCTCCTTTTATTATCAACCGGTTCGGTTTAGTTCTATCTTAAATTTAGTCTGTTAAACCGGTTCCCTTATATAGTTTGTTTTGCCAGTTTATTGAAGTCTCTCGTGACCATGCTTTGTGAAGCTTTGAGAGCTCCTTCTACGATTCATGGATATTTTGTGTAATTGCTTGTTTCGTTGATCTTCAAGTACTCGATTGCTGATTTTTTTTTGAATATCTATCTTGGAGTTCCCACAATGTTGAGGATGAAATCGGTGCTCGGATGTGTGTTCGATCGCTTTCTAGGTCACCAGTTGCATAGAAGATTCTCGAATTTGGGAAATGGAATTGCAAAGCGCAAGCCAGAAAATGGCAAAACCCTTCAAAGTCCCTGTGAGCACGAGAGAGAGGGTGAGCCGGCGAGACTGCGAGAGGACTCGAGGGCGACCGGCGACTGCGCGAGAGGATTCGAGGATGAGAGGGCGCAGCGCAGCAGCCGCAGCAGACTCGTTGTCGCTCGGTGTGAATTGTGAATTTGTGAAAATGGGTTTTATTTTTATTTTTTTACGGAGATCAGGTCAGGATTAGGGGTAAGGGGAATAGGAGAATTTATTTTTATTTTATGACATTAAAATAGATCGGTTCACCTGAATTAAATTGAGAAATGACCCGAATCGAAAATATAACTACGCGGGATTCATACGCACAGAAATTTTTTAAAAGCGCACAGAATCTCCGCGCAACGACGATGCGCGCGAAATAGCGTTGCGCGGAAGGGCAAAACCGTAAACTGAGGTAAATAAGTCGGGAAATGAATTTGGGCCACACGAAATGGGCCTGTGAGGACACGCGCAAGCCCGTTTCGCGGGTCTTAGGGTTTCAGAACAAATTGAGCCGGGCAGCTTTGGGCCGCACGAAATGGGCCTAAGAGGCGCCGCGCAAGCCCATTTCGAGGCTCCTTAGGGTTTAAAACGCGAGCGCGCCGTCATCGTCTTCAACCTCGAGCTTCGAAACCCCGATTCGCGCAAAACCAGATCTCGGAAAAAAAACCATCCCGTCAAACACCATGGCCACCGATCGGACCACCGACCCATCGCCACCGTTGCCATCGAGCGAAGCCGTCGCCACCACGAGCCCGTCGGCTCCGACCACCACGAGCCCGACGGACCCCACCAAACCCGTCGCCACCACGAGCCGTCGGCTCCGCCCACCACGAGCCCGACGGACCCCACCGAACCCGTCGCCAGCACGAGCCCGTCGGCTTCGGCCACCACGAGCCCGACGGAAGGAGGCGCGTCGGCTCCGGCCACCACGAGGCCGTCGCCATCGAGCCCACCGCACCCGTCGCCACCACCGTCGACCGACCCGATCCGGTTCGTAGTCGGATCCACACCCGAGCGACGTTTACGGCTGAGGTACGTTTCAAATTGATTACGAAATTTTATATTATTTAAATTTTGTAAAATTTCGTATTGAATTTTAGGTATTAAATTTCGTTTATATAATTTAGTTAATCAATTTGAATATGTTGGTAATCAATTTAAATCAATTTGGCTTATTTATTAAGATATTCAATTTGATAATTTGTTTACTATTCAAATTCCTAGTTATAATTAGTTTTTGTTATTGTTATTAGTTGTTTAATTTAATTTATTTTTATCAATTTAGAGTTATATTTAGATTTGGAATTATTAGTTATGAACTTGTAATTAATATAAGTAGATAAGTAGATAAGTATGACCCTAAAAGAATTGATAAATAATTAAATTAAGTAGATAAGTATGACCCTAAAAGAATTGACCCTAAAAGAATTAAATTAAGTTAAGATAGAGAAAATTGTTGTGAAGGTTAGAAAATTATAAATAATTGAGTAAATAAATTTCGCTTATTTAGTAAGATATTTAATGTCATAGTTTTTGTTGTTGTTATTAGTTGTTTTATTTAATTTATTTGTCTTAATTTAGAGTTATATGTAGATTTTGAATTATTAGTTATGAACTTATACTTAATATGAATTCATAGTCGTATGTTGAATTCTTGATTTAAAAAAAATAATTACAGTTATAATTAGAGTTTGAATTATGGTTTTATTCATTTTTCATTACAAACGTAATGAAAATTGAAATAAAATTTAGTAATGATAAATGAGTTTTTGGTTCGGAATTTGAATTCCGACAAAATGGACGAATTCATTAGTTGAATTCATATTCATAGGGTGAATTTCTAAATAAAAGAAAAAAAAATAGAAAACTTACTAATTTAATTTGAACTTGTCGCCTAAAGGACGTACACACTAGTTTGAGCGCCGCCCTCCTCGATAAGAGGAGGAAAAAGCAGGCGCCCAAGCTCACGTGCGCCGAGATTGCACATGCGTTACTTGCCAGAGTGCCGCCTATTGAGCAGCAGCGGATAACTACTGATCCGGAGTTGACGCGTGGACCGGAGATAGATGTAGACCCCTCCGTCGATGTGGAGGTTGATTTTACGGAGGAGCTCCTGCAGGACGACTTGCCAGATGACGTTGCAGGGGACGACATGCCCTTCACAGAGCAGGACGTACAGTTTGATGCTCCCTTAGGTACAGCGGAGGATTTGTCGGTTGACGATTACCACATATCCGAGGCCACTATTTCTATTTCACCTCCCACCACGACCCATGTCCCGCCACCACCACCGGTCTTTTCCAGTCCTCCACGTACTTCTTCGACCGATCCTACTACATCCGTGGCGGGACCCTCAGCTCCTCCGCTCACATCCACATCCCCTCCTCCCGTTCCAGCAGCACCCATCCCTCCTCCCGTTCCATCATCTCACATACCTCCACCCGCTGCGGAGGTACCCCCACCCCCCCTGCACCAGTAGCAGGGGCCGCTGATGAGGACCCTCCTGCTGCGGAGGGCTTTACGGGAGGTCCACTTGACGACAGCCTGTTGACGACATATTCCACACATGTGGCGGGCAGGATTTGGATCGACCGTACCGTACGTAAACTTTTCCAAACTACGAGTATTTAATTTTTATCGAAAGCAATGCTTAGTTTTTCTAAGTCACGTTTATTTTCCTCTGTTCAGTATCTTCAGGTCATTAGAGTCTGGTCTAGGAACTTGGATGCTTTGGACTTGTTTCGAGAGTATATGCATGGAGGACCCGATTCTTGGTGGGGCCTCGCCCAGCGGAGCGGTCTCACCGGGCTGATTGGCATGGAGTTTGGCGCGACGGACCACATTCTCATCTCTGTATTTCGGGAGCGTTGGTATCCAGAGACCAACTCCTTCCACTTCCCGTGGGGCGAGATGACCATCACCCTCCATGACATGCACCGCATTTTCGGGCTGCGTATAGATGGAGAGGCTATGGTACCCCAGATGGATATTTTGCAGCTCGAGGCTCGTTTAGGGGATTTGCTCGGCGTAGATCCACAGACAGCACACGCGTGGAGGACAGTGGCCCCGAGCAAGGCCATCGCAGCTATTCTGTTGGACATGTTTAGGGGGACGCGACCCGCATCTCCAGGGACCATTGCCACTGTGTTTCTATGGTACTTTATTGGGATGACGTTATTTGTCGACAAGACCGGGAACAAGATCAAGACGTGGATATTGGGGTTTCTATTGGACCACGAGAGGACTGGTCAATATGCTTGGGGGGCGGGTTTATTGTCTTTACTATTTCGCGAGCTGGGCAAGACGTCGCGCGCCAAGACTAAGGGATGCTCGGGTTGCGCTCTTGTTTTGAGGGTACGTGCTTCGTCCTAAATATTTCATTCTTCGAATTTGGTTGGATTCAATATGTTATGAGTATTGTTTCAGACTTGGATCATGAGTTATTTCGAGCACACCCGGGGACGGATCAAGTTGGCTATGGAGGTGCTAGCTGATCCTCTTGCAGCCGCACGACAGCCTGGTGTGCGGGCCCCCAGCCGAGACGTGAGGAGGCTAGATGCGATGCGACAGCTTCTAGACACGATCCGTGCAGAGGAGGTTAGACTTCGAAATCAACCTGACGTACATTGTATAGTGTGAGCGACGATTGATGATTTGTATTCCGCTTTGCAGATTCACTGGATGCCGTGGGGCAACGAGCTGGATTTTGATGGCGCGTACCGGGTGTCTCGCTTTAGGGGCGTCTTGGTCATTGGGATCATACAGGAGGCGTACCATCCAGATAGGGCATTGCGGCAGTTTAGTCGCATCCAGACTATCCCTCCTCCACCATTGGAGCCGGCTGCTCTGGTCCGGCATGACGCGGTTCAGAACCGCCCATACATTGTTTCTTATGATCCGGCGGACCATCACTGGGCACAGCGTATGGAGCACCTGATCGAGTTGGATGTGCAGCGTGCGGAGTACGCATGGCAGGTGGAGGAGGGCTACTTGGCATGGTTTAGGGCCCGATCTCACGTATACGTCGACCCGACGTCGCCGCACCAGGATGACCCCCGTCCTCTTGTGCCTCACCCGATACCGGCAGTTTCTAACAGGATGGTAAGAACATATTGTTTTTTAGTTGTATGTATAAGTTGATATTTGAGTGCACAAACTAATATGATTTGATTTTATTTGCGCAGAGGGTACAACATGCAGCGGGATATATCCGGACCCAGCTACTAGAGATGCCGCCTGAGCATCCGACTGCACATCATCTCAGGCACGTGCTCCGCATCCTAGATTCCGACGCATCGCCTCCCCCACCGATGCCCACCAGGCACTTTCCAGATTCAGTGCACGAGCGCGGCAGTGGCAACGGCACCTCGCATGAGCGCGATCCTTAGATGCTTTCACATTAGTACATTATGTATCTATTTTTTGGTGGTTTTGGATGGTTTAGATGACATACATTAGTACTTTACGTATTTATATTTGTTGTTTTTGGACTATCTCCATTATTGATTTTTCCGATACCTTATCTTCACCTTGATTTGTTGTTTTTGGATGGTTCGGATGACATACATTAGGGTTTGAAATTTGCACAAAATGCAGCGCTTACAACTAACTTACCAAAAAAACCGTAAACAACAATTATGAAAAACCGTAAACAACAATTATGAAAAACTGTAAACAACATACACCCTACACTCCAAAAACAATAACTTACTGAAAAAACCGTAAACAGCATACACCCTACACCATAAACAACAACTTACTGAAAAAATCGTAAACAACATACACCCTACACCATAAACAACAACTTACTGAAAAAACCGTAAACAACAATTATGACTTAAACCACTAAACAAGTGGCACTTGAAAAAACACTTGGATCCATAAAAAGTGACTTCTAACAGTAAAACCACATCATTAATTCTCGGTCGAAATATCATCAATCGCCCGAATCTCGTCACCTTCAGTCAGGCGAAGCTGCACCGTGGTT
This sequence comes from Fallopia convolvulus, assembly GCA_964016875.1. Taxonomy (NCBI): domain Eukaryota; kingdom Viridiplantae; phylum Streptophyta; class Magnoliopsida; order Caryophyllales; family Polygonaceae; genus Fallopia; species Fallopia convolvulus. The sequence continues at coordinate 37,384,492 of OZ024737.1, forward strand.
TCTTTGGCGTAGATACGATGTGTTATATCGTTGTCGTTCAAGAAGAAGCGACAATATCCCGGTGGTGCTCCATATCCAGCTTCGCTCCAATTCATGATGATGTTTTTTATTGATGCGCCTTGTATCACAGACCATTCTGTCTTTGTCTCCCTCACCCTACGGACGTGGACGATGGAGAAGTTTATGATGGGTGGAGCAAAGGGGTAGGTTCGCGATGAACACGCTTTCCTTTTAGCCATTGGTTTCGGTATAGAGTTTAGGGCTGATAGAGCGTGGAGCAACAATGGAGAAGGTTTAGGTCTCATTTTATACTCGGAATTTGCTCGAAGGGAGAGATGTGCATGCATACGTCTTGTCACCAGAAAAGCTGTTGGTATACTGTTTTCAGAAGCATAAGTCTTGTTTTCAGAAGGGAGTGATGTGCATGCATAAGTCTTTTCACCCAGTTGGGGTGAAAGGGGTAACAGAAGGCGCGCAATGGGGCCTCGTGTTTGCGCGAAATGGGCCTTCGAGTAGGCACGAAGGCCCATTTTTCGCAGACACGAGGGCCCATTGCGCGCCTTCTGTTACCCCTTTCACCCAACTCAGATATTATACATGAAATATGAAAGTTATTCTTAATAAAGTACATATCCCATAACAATCCATCGAAATACATGAAATATGAAAGTTATTCTTAATAAAGTACATATCCCATAACAATCCATCGAAATACATGAAATATGAAAGTTCATAAATCTCCTAAACAGGGCACACAATACAACGAAATACATGAAATACGAAAGTTCTTCTTAATAAAGTACATATCCCATTACAATCCATCTTGCCACAACACTGTCCTAAGCAAATGTCTCCGGATCCCGACCGATGTCCCTTCGGCAAGCCTTCCAATGGTCAATCCTCGGGGTAAGATCCTCGAGCCAGTAGTCGGCGTTGGGGTCGTGAAATTGACACCATGCATGAGGAGGTGGGGGGATAGGCGCGTTCCTCGTAAGCCATACCTGAAAAAAAATGTTATGTCACATATACGCAAGCAAGATGTACCTAAACAAAAAACTTTAAAAAAAATGATTACAAATTTCTCACCGGTATGAAGTGGTCCCGTTGACCAACGAGGGCAATAGCAATGACAGGTGGCGGTATCCCATGTCCTTGATTGTTACCAAAAATCCGCAAAGGTAAACACGTGTGGGAGCCTCGATCCCTCGATAACATCACAAGTGGCACTTGATAAAAGGTAGAAAACACAAGGCTATGTAGCGGCATGTCTAGCCAGTAACTGTTCGCGCAAGGTTACTCCACATGGCCGATCTGCTCCAAGAAGTCATCAAATGATGTAAGGCCCCTAGTGAACAAGACTTGATACATATCTCTGTTACGCATCAATTCTGCCTGAAGCTCCCATCGAATACTGTAATACTCCTCCTCCAGCTTCCCTAATACGCAAGCAAGGGACCGAAAACCACAATGATCGTCTCCCATCACGTCTCTAGCATCCTCAATGAACGGAAATACAAAACTATCCACATTACCCATGCCAAAGTTAACCCCGCGCCATTTGACGCTCGTCGGGGGGCCACGGTGGCTTCCATCGGCGGGGGTAGCGGTGGTAGGAGGTGCGGTCGCAACCGGAGGCGTATCAACTCCAACTCCGGTCCGTTTCTTATTCCTAGATCCTTTAGGTCTTCCGCGTGGTCGGGATGGCGCCGATGTATTTGCTTTGCTCCGACTGTCGTTGTCTTTCCGTCTTTGTTGCTCCCTCTCGTACTCTTCCATTACGTGCTCAAGGTGTGTTTTCTCCCTGGTGGTTGAATACTTGTTGGCTCCATCTGGCATCTCGTATGGTTTCGGCTCAATAAGGTTTGTGTCTTCAGGATGCTCTGAATCTTTGAACGCTGATGTGATCTGCAAATACTGGTCTCTACGCATCTGACCGCTATTTCGCTTTGCCACCATTTCGTCCCACGTGGGGTCTTGAATGGTCAAGGGTACGCATGCAAGGGCAAGATCGTTGTCATCGCTAAGGTCATCCCATTCGATCTGTTTCCAAAAAGGATGTATCTCCTCCAGATTGATGGGTACTTTAGTTATGATAGCGTTTGCAACTCGATGCTTGCATGGAAGACCGTGACATTCCCTCCAAAAGTAGTCGTGGCACTCCATATCGAGTGTACCCTGCGTCAACTCAATTGCTATATCATAATACATGTCTAACAACTTACCTAGGCATTGCCTTGAAACGTGTCCGCGTATAGGACGAAACAACGCTTTGAACTTATTCGCCAATAGTCTGTATTTTGTTGGTTTCTGTATTCTGGTTCTCTCAAAGGCTGTCCTCAAAGTGTTGGTTTGAGATTGCATCTGGATGTGAATCCTTAGTATCAAGGTGTTGAAGCCTCCTCGAGATGAATCCAATATCTTTTTCAGCACAGCGTGCATCCCTTCGACCCTGAAAAACACATGTCAAAGTTTGAGTATTGAACATATACACTTTCTAATATTCAAACTGAATTCAAATGCTAAAAATGAAATTACCTATTGGTGGTTCTCGTCTGAAAGTGGAGTGTATGATCCGTCCAAGCACGAACTATGTTCTTCTTGAATGGATTAAGCCACACCTTCTCCACGTATGCAATAAGCGTCGGTCGCCATCTTCTCTTCAATTCTACGTACCGTTCTTCAAATGTCGCCTCTGTGGTGGACGAAAAGAGCGCCCAACAAGCGTTTGCAAACCCGCGTGACAACTCATGTGGTTTTTCAGCGTTTGCAAACACCTTTAGGCCGTACGCAATAATTTTGTGTCTGATGTGCACCCAACATAACAAATGTTGGACTCCGTCCCCGAAAACTTGACTTATCGCCTTGATTAGAGCCTGCTCGCGATTTGTCATGATTGTATTGACCTGGACTCCAAGCTCGTCGTACACGCCTTTCAATTGAGTTAACACCCACCTATAACTAGCGACATCTTCGTTTGAAATAAATGCAAACCCGATGCTGAATGTATTTCCGGTGCAAGTGAAGCCAACCATCTCCAATAAAGGCATGTCGTACCTAGCACAACAAGTTGTTTTAAGCATTTATACTGGAAATATACTAATCAAGTCGATTACATATTAAAATAACATACCTATTGGTCTTGTATGTGGAGTCCATAATAACGACATAGGGAAACTTCTTCAGCATGCGCAGACTTGTGGGGTGCACAAAAAACAAGGCATTCATAACATTAGAACCCCTTACTCGTCTTGGACGGAAAATGTATTCTCGGTCTTTCAAGAACTTCAGAGACCATTGTGTCACCGTCAATTCTCCGCAATCCTCAAGAAGTAACTTATCCCTCATATTGTAGATTTGTCTAATTGAGGTCACATTTCCCGGGTACCTTGACCTCAACTCTTCAAGTATCATCTTCGGGGTGGCTAGATATAGGAACTTCTCTTTCACAAACTCCTTTTGCTCAGCTGTCAATCGGCCCGCATATGGATGAGCTAACAAACTAGTGGGGAGGCGATGATTGTGTTGTCCACACTTTACCGTTAAGATCCATCCATTTTTTCCCTTGAGGCGGACCCCATTCAATTCAAACGGACATCCACACTTCCTAGTCGGTGTATCGGTAAGTGGCTTATAAATGCTCCTATTTTCCAGTCCGGGCAACACCCTCTTGCCACATCTATATCTACCGGCTAGGTCACAAGTGAGTATGACCCTATTTGGATTTGAGGTTTTTATGACTAGTACAAAATTCTTCGAAATTGCAATTTGTCTAGCCCAATCAAGCATTTCTCTTCGATCACTCCACAACCCATCGTAGTGGAAAGCAATAGAAAAATCTATTCCGACAACCTATGATTTCAAAATGTAAAAACAAAATATTATAAATTACACTATCCTAACTTTCAATATACTACATTCGTAAATGACATAATATTATGGGTTCTTTGAAAAATACCTCTTCTGGCTCGCTTGATGCATCGGAGTCGGTTCCGTATTCTTCTCCCGATACACCTTCCTCATTCTCAGCTATGAAACTATCGATTGACGATGAATCTTCCTCCTCGGGATGATAATCGCTCGATGACGTATCTTCTTCTCCTGACGAAATTTTTAAGCAATGATGTGGAATGAAGGTATACTCCAACTATAATGTGGAATCGAAATGGGTATTTATAGGGAACAATTCGACCGTTTTTTTACCGTTGAGATCCGCACAACGAAGCCTCGCGCCAGTCCAACGATACTTTTTTTTACCGTTGGATTGCGCGCAACACCGATGCGCGCATGCACGAAACGGTGTTGCGCGCGCAACACCGTTTCGCGCGCATCGTCGTTGCGTGGCCCTTTCCCGTTCCTCCACGCTCCCGAAACCCTTTTTTGATATTCCGGAATTGCCCTTTTCACGCAACGCCATTTCGCGCGAAATGGCGTTGCGCGGATATCTGTGTGCGCTTACCAATTTTCTCGTGTGCGCAAATCATCAGCCTATAACTATACAAAATCCTAAACTGAGGACCGAACCGAAATACTTTAGATTGGTTTGGTTTTGGGTATAAACCGAATTACCAGAACCGATGAATAGCCCTACATTGTTTGGATGGGAAATTGAAAATTGCCAAATGGCCAAATTGGAAAGCCCTGCCTTCGTCGGCCGGCTCGTAGTCGTAAAAGGCGCAGACGCACAGCCCTCGACCCTCTCTTACTCGACGCAGTTGTGACTCGACCCTCATCCCTCTCTCGCAAGTGCGATTCAATCGGATTAGATTTTGGGTTTTTTTACCTTTTCTGATATTTTTTATCGGATTGAAATTTAAAAAAAAATAAGAAGAGGTGAGTTTGGGTCCACTCAATAAAACGACACCGTCTTTCTTGAATCGCTGCCTAGGAATGAGTGGCAGAATGACAATTGCAATCGTATTCGACGGATATTCGACAAAATCAACCCAAAAAAAGGGGTAAATAATTGAAAAAACGGGTGAAAACGGTAACGGGTGTTCATGTGGATGTTCAGGTACGAGTGGTCACTTCACCCGACCCGACCCCACTCGACCCGACCACATGATATACGTACATGTAGGATTATCTATCTCCAATCAAAAATTATGGCGATAAGCTTACCTAATGAACAATGGCGGATCCAGGACCGATTTGATGTGGCGGACTTTGAACAAGTGTAATAGTAAGAAAATTCTAGACAAATTAAACTAGTTTAAACAATAAAGTAGCATACAATAATAACACTAAAGATAGTTTGATATAAAAAGAAAGAGTAAACATACAAATCAAACATCATTTGACTCTTTGCTATGGGATAATCGACATTTGTAATCAAGATATTCGCATTAGAAATTTGTAGTAGTTAGAAAATTTGGCATACATTCATGTATAATATAAGTACGTTCACATATTAGTATTGCATGTTCGCTTTTTATGGTCATATGTTCATACTCGATTTATATCATTGTACATACGTAAAAAGACTTTAAAAAAAAAGCAAAAAAAAATAAAAAATTTATTTTTAAATATTTTTTAGTAGGATAGCCCAACTGATTCATTTCTAGTATTTTAATCGAATGACCTAGATTTATTTCTAGTTTTCATGATAAGGGCTATTTTCATTTGAATCAATACCTGGAACATAATTGCAAAACAGAGAATTCGCATAATTCGCATTGGGGTGAAAGTAACTTATCTGTTTATTTAAGGGTGAGAAATATAGTGGTGACTGGTGAGCTTATATTTAACTAATTTAAACCGAAAGAGGAATCAATTGTTGATGCCTCTTTTCGATTTAAATTTTAGCCGTTTCAAAAAAACTTAATAGTGGTAGTCTCAAGAAAATCCAAAACCTTAATTGTACCAAGAAAAACAAGTTTTTTTGGAGGACACTAAAAGAAAAATAAGTTTTTTTGGAGGACATTAAAAGAAAAAATAAGTTTTCTATAGGCTGTCATAATTATTATTATATTTATAAAATTGAGTATTTTATGCATATTAGTATATCAATAAAAAATAAAAAAAATTATTTAAAATTATTCAATTCAAGTGAAATTAATATTTTAATAATTTAAATTTAAATTTGGACAAGATCTTAACAAATGATGAAAAATATTTAAATAATTAAAATATGGTGCACGATATAAAAAATAATTTTTATAACCACATAATTTATTTACGGTATTATATACCTGTATTTTATATTTTGTTATATCATAATGCTCTATATTTTCAGTCCGGATCTTCTACAACCCACTATACAACCTAAGGTACTCCACTTAATTATTTAACTCATCAAATAATGATAAAAAAAATTAAAAAATATATTTATATTCTAAATACTTATTCACATATATTTATATATTTTATTGAAAAAAAGTCAGTATTATTATTTTTTTACATTAAAAATTGTTAAATAAATCGTTTTTTAGCTTTTAAAAATATTTTTTTTGAAATTTGTATCATAAAAATCTATAAATATATGAGAATAAGTATTTAGAATATAAATATATTTTTTAGAATTTATTTATCATTATTTAATGAATTAAATAATTAAGTGGAACACCGTAAATTGTATAGTGGGTTGTAGAAGATCCAGACAGCTATATTTTTCCAATAAAATCATCTTGTGACTATCTTGGGACTTCAACAAACATGTATAAAATATATGAGAAACCTTGTAAACTTGACAGAAATATATAAAATCAGGATCCTCTGCTCATTACCACTTCCAACATTTCAAACAATGGAAACATACAATTTATTAACCACATTTAGGATTACTTAAACACGTTAATAATACATCATTTGAGGATTAATATATATATGCTTCAACAAGATTATTTTGAACACGTACAATGAAAATACAATACTTAGAGAAATTAATACTACAACATTTAGTGATTTATATATAATGAAAGTACAAACATTTTCAACATAGCTTCAACCCCATCTTCTGAAGAAACCTACACATGCAAGCAAGAATTCCAAATGTATAAGATTATATGATAGACAACATAACGAGGATGAATTGATTAGAAGATCGAATATGTTACCGACTTTTATTCTAACCGCAATTGTGCTCTCTGTGTAGAGTACTTATCCTTAATCCAATCTTCAGTAAGCAATCAAACCCTCGAGTGGAATACTGGGAAAGAAAGAACAAAAGCGTTATAGCTAGTACTGGAATTTCGCATCCATTTCAGAAGAATTAACGAATGAATTAACATGTGTATTATGCTTGCTTAATAAATACATATACATATACATTATATACCTTTTGCAGTCGACGTCCTTGGAGATGGGAGGCAAGGAGATTTGGATGCCACAAGTCTTAGTGATTTCCGGAATCCGATTGTAATCCACCTTGGTCACGCTCCCGAGGGCCTTCTTGATGCACTCGCACACGGCTTGCCTGTCCTCCTTTGATGCCGACGCGTCGACCACCTTCTTGGCCCCGCTGCAACACTGGCTGGAGGGTTTATCGGCGCTGCCAATGATGTAGCCCATACAAGGCGCCAGTTGCAGCTTCACCGTGGGGCAGGGCACTCCGGTAGCATTGCTAGTGCTCGACTTGGAGTAGGCCAACGCGAGCATCAGGGCGAGAGTCGATAGGAAGACTCCGGTTTTCGCCATTGGATGAATAATGTACGTAGCTAGCTCCCTAGAGAAGAGAAGTGTGTTTGTGTGGTTGTAATTTGCTTTGTTATGGTGTGTATTTATAGTCGGAGTGTGAACGAGGATTTTAGTTTTAGAGGCGTTTGGTTTGAGGAGTTCGTTCCGTGTGCAACAGAAGCAAAAGGGGTCATGTGCGTTGTGTTTTGAAGGTATGTATGTTTTGGTGGGCATATGCGTAGTTACCTTTTTCAAGTGTTAACATCAAAAAAATTGGGCATTGCATATTTGTAGTAATTGGATGCAATACCTTCAACCGAATTAATCACTTATGACATTGTACGTGGACGTTGCACATGCTTTGTGGCTTTTGGACAACAAACCATAACAAGGGATATACAGCTTTGTAATGTTTTTTTTTCAGTTAAACCTCATTAATTTGTTGACGAAGTGACGGTGAATATATGTTATACATATTAATCATTACATTAGATCATTAGCTTTGGTCATAAGCTCATAGAGGAGAAAGTGAGAAACTACATTATGAAATACCTTAATGTTTTCATAATTCGAATGTACAGAAGTTCATACAGGAGGCAAAACTTATCATCGATAAAATGAGAAATCTGAACTGAAGGATTTGATCGATCGCTTGGAGAAGCAGCACCGAATTAACTTCAAGTTTTGCTAATCCTAACCCACACCGTATAGCTTTGAAACAATATATAATCTTAATATTGTCGAATGCATTAACAGTGTCGTAATAGCACAATTATAATTGGATAATATGAGTAGTCCTTTGGACATGCACGATCAGGTTCGAATCCTCGCCAGGAGAATAACTTTTTTTTCTGATTTGGAGAATAATATAACATTTATATATATCTAACAGTTACCAAGAACATCAACAAAGTCGTAGTAGGCTAGTAGCACAACCCTAAATTGAAAATGATTTAGTCCTTTGGACGCGATCCAGGTTCGAATCCTGGCTACGACAATAACCTTTTTTTCTGATTTGGAGAAAATTAAATATACCATTATATATCTAGCAGTTGTGAAGAGCCTTAACAAAGTCGTAGTAGCACAACTCTAAATTGAAAATGATTTAGTCCTCTGGACGCGATCCAGGTTCGAATCCTGGCTACGATAATATTTTTCTCTTTTGGACGAGAGTATTATTAAATAAAAAAAATATTATAGTAGAAACATTTATCCGGGCATTTGGTCTAGTGGTATGATTCTCGCTTTGGGTGCGAGAGGTCCCGAGCTCGATTTTCGGAATGCCCCTATAAGGATCTAATTTTTTTTAATAAATAAATACTTTCACAAAAAAAAAAAGAGAAAAAGAATATCTCCTCAAAGGCAGCTTGCCAGCTTCCAACATCTCATTCAACCAACAGCTTTTAGTTGGGTAGTGAAAATCTTTTTCACTGATCTCACTTCAACACAGCTTCTCTAGCCTGCACAAGAATTAATTATAACAAAAGAGTATGACGGAGATTCGAAAGACAAATGTGGAAGAATTCGGAAGAAGAAGATTGAGTTTCATATGTATACAGTAGCTTTTATTTAAATTGCAACAGCTTAATTCCACCTAGCATAGGATTATTTTGATTACCGAAACCCATCTTAATTCCACCTAAAAAGTACTCTTTTTTGGTAGAGAACCTAATACAACACTTGTTGTTTCCCTTGCATACTTATGGGCTATGGCTAGTAACGCAATCGTTTCAACCCACGCCTCGTGGATCGATCACTGGAGTCATGGGAATCCGATTGTAGACGGTGTTGATCAGGTTTGATGTCCAACCCCGTGCAATACACACTCGCAAAGTTCGACTGCCTCTCCTCTAAATAGCATTCGTGTCCAACACCGGTTCGATGTCAACTTTATACAAAAAAAATAATATGTCGGTCAGTGTCAGTCAATATTATTTTTTGTGAACCATGTTTGGGCTTATCCAACTGGTTTTTCTCGGGCTGGGCCGATTTTTGCCGTTCCACACAATCACGAACGCAATCACACATATATATCGGTCAAATCTCGAAGGACAAAAACGCGGCATCTAATCGCATATAATTCCCAATCGATATCTTTGTGCTATTATCCTCTTCCAATCCCCAGTTTTTGATCTTCGTAGCCTGGAGGAAGGAGAAAGATAGAGGCAGAACAATCGAATTCAATCATGGTTGTGTCGAGTGATTTCTTTCAGATCTTCGTCCAGCTGTTGGATAACAAAACCCTAACCCTACAATTCCCAATCCAAGCCCCAATATCAGGCGAATTCATCAAGCAACAGATCCAATCTCTTGCCCAAATCCCTTCCCAATTCCAGAAGCTTACCCTAAATGGAAGATTCATTGACGACCAAACCCTTGTTTCCCCAAAACTCAACCATTCGACGATCCAGCTTAACTTCTCGCTCCTCGGTGGCAAGGGAGGGTTTGGATCTCTTCTCCGTGGGGCTGCGACGAAGGCGGGGCAGAAAAAGACCAATAACTTCGACGCTTGCAGGGATATGAGCGGCCGGCGACTTAGGCACGTGAACGCGGAGAAGAAGCTCGAGGAGTGGATGGCGGAGGAGGAACAGAGGAAGCTGGAGAAGGTGGCGGAAGACTATATAAAGAAGATGGCGAAGGCCGAGAAGAAGAAAGGAGGCGGTGCCGGAGCGGAGAAGTATGTGCAGAAGTACAGGGAGGATTCTGCCAAATGTGTAGAGGAAGTGGAGAAGTCGGTTAGGGAATCGATGGGGGAGGTGATGGCTGGAAAAAAGAGGAAATTGATGGAGAAGCTGAAGGCAAAGTCTGGGAAAGAGCAGTTGGATGCCAAGAAGTTGAAGATTTGGTGAGTATAATTCTCCCTTCTAATCGTTTCGTTATTATTACTCTCAGTGTTTGATACTCCTGTGGAGAATTGTTGGTTTTGAGAGTTGCATCTTCAGACATCGTGTGAAAATTTGGCATATGAAACTCTTCATTTAATTCCTCTTCATGACGTGTCTAGTTTTAATTTGATGGCTTTTGTTCTGCTGAAAGAAACCAAACCTTGCATAAGTTTAGCATATCAATTAGTGAACTTATGTAGCTAGAGTTAAGTAGATTTGGTCGGGACTTTTGTGGATTGTACAGGTATCCTTCTTGTTTTAGGCATCTAGTCTGAGTTATCTGCCCTTAAGCAAGTAGGTTAGCGTGGCACTTATATTTCTCTGAAATGAAATTTAATTTTGCTTGTGATTCACCATTGTAAATACAGTATATGATGTGTACCACTAGTTTAATAACCCAGAGAGACTCTTTTATCTAATATGTGGTAGAGCGTCTACAGTTTCATTGGTCTAAAAACATTTATCTTTGGCCTTAGCAGAAGTTGATATCTATGTAGAGTTGATACTTGTATTTTTGATAAGGTTTGTCCAAGTTCCCAGATCATATGCGAACTCAGACCAAACCTTAATCAACCCTGATTTTTTTTAAACATGTGAATTCTGAAACATCTGAACGGTTCTCTTTAATCTTAACGAGGTCTCTATAAGTAGTAGTACATGAATTCATTGGTATTTCTTATACTTTGATATTTGTTTCTTAATTCAGTGAGAGCTTTTTTTTTTATGGTCTCTTAAATTTGTTGATATAGGATGGGAAAGAGATCAATGGGTGAAAGTGACAGTGACGACTCAGATGAGGATGAAAGTGATAATGATGGTGCTGAAATTGAGAAATCCGTTGTAACAGATCAGGAAAACAATTCAGATTCAAGCAAGGAACTTGAGGGTTCATCTGGTGCTAGCTCTCCCAAACTTTTTGATGTGACCTGTGCTGGATGTTCAACTGAAAGCAACTCTGAAGAAGAAAAGGATTTGATTAATGGAGGAAGTTCTCAAGCAAGTGGTAGTCCAAGTGGAAGTGAAAAAGGTGTTAATGGGAATGTTATAGCTGAATCATCATCAGATGGTGAAGAGCACAAGATGGAAAATGATGAAAAGATGCCTTATTCAGTATCTGAAGTTGACAAGGAAGTTTGTGCTGAACCCAATGTTTGTCAGCCTTCTAACAACTCTCCTGCCCAGGAGCTAGTGGGTTCTGAGAGTGCACCAGCTATTGCTGATGGTAATGAAGCCACTAGTTGCAAGTCTGTTCTCGTGGACACACTGAAAGTGAGCACAGAAGTCCCTGAAGTGGAAGACCATCCGATAAATTTGGATGATATTTCCTCTGCAGCTGAGTTGGAGGTTTGTTTCTGTTTACATATGTAGAATCTTTTCTTATAGAACTTTTTTCAAAAAACCGTCTTGCTTTTTATGAGAAAAGTAATCCTACAATATGCCAATACATATAGGAGACTTTGTACATAGAACTGTTAGAAGTAGAACTTGAATTCTGACGAATCTTTTTGAATGTATGGCAGATTTTTGGAATGGAGAAGTTGAAAACTGAGCTACAAGCACATGGACTGAAGTGTGGAGGAACTTTACAAGAGCGTGCTGCAAGGCTTTTTCTTCTGAAAACCACCCCAATTGAAAAGATTCCCAAAAAGCTGCTTGCTAAGAAATGAATTCATATTCGATTGATGGAGTCAAGTCTCGTAGCAGTCCTGAATGAATCAGAACTTGCTAAGTTGCTAGTCTGCTACTATTAGGGAAAAAGGGTGCGAAATTAAAAAAAAAAGGAACAAAAACTTGATGCTTTGTAATGTTTTTGTGCTGCTTGCATCTCAGCTCCCTTTAAAAGACCAGTGTGCTAACACAACTGAACTGGTTCAGTTTCTAAGTTTGCCTTCTGATTGTATGTAATGTTACTGTAATACAATATCGAATTTTTTTCTGGATGAATGAGTAGTAGTTGTGTTATTCACCTTGAACCAAAAATAGGGTGAACGTGGTTAATCCTCGTATGTCCATTTTATTACTGAGTTCTGTTACCTTCATGTTTCTTGTCTTGAAAGATTTACACTATTCTTCTTCTATCTCGTTTTGTTTGGATTGCTCATCTGATTTCATAACAAAGACTAATCATACAACGGAAACTGTACATCTCTTTACATAAATGATGCTGTAATTAAAGAATGGTGCAGGAGGTCTTGGATGAAGCTGAGCTGTATCTTCAACTACTTTCATGTACAGGTGAAGGCATGGGCGACTTGCGACAAAGAGGACAACTACCGTTTATTCTAAGCCACTCATCAATGCAGTCAGAATGGAAGCAATGCTGGCACTCAGGTATGCATCTCAAAGTCTCCATTGGACTGAAGTCTGATAAGCAAATAGGGCATGTTTCCTTGTTAGGCCCCGGGACCCGCTTGCTCTCCCCAAGAACCACCTTTGTGTATGAGTCTATGGTGGCTTGGTCAAGCCCTTCAATGGCGGGTTCAGACTGTGGGTTCACTGCAGCTTGCTGGACCCTACTGCGAGAATCTCTGCTGTCGATTGTGCATAGGAAGATTCCAACACCAATTGAGCAGATCATGGCTGGGATGGTGATTGATAAGGCGATGATCTTGAAGATCTTGTCGTTTGTTGATCCCTGCTTTACCCCACCTGAAATTGGTAACAAAATTGTTTTTTAGTTGTTATCACTGCCTAAATTTCTAAATTACAAGTTATGGAGAAAATGAGTCTCTGCCCAAGTCTTATTGCCTTTTTATTCTGGAACAAATATTAGAGCTAGGAAAGCATGATTCAACGGGAAGATATAGATGTTTTATCTTGGAATCTTGGACCTAAAACCCAAAATGATCATACATATTTGACTTGGGAATTTATGACCTGAACCCAAAAAATCTATTGACTTCCAATTGCAAATTTTCAAGTGAAGTTAGATTGGGTTCGGGTACATATTATCATTCTGTTCCATGAACCAAACTCTTACTGCAGAAGAATAGGAAATAAATCTTACTTGCCCTTGGAGGGAGGATATGTAAAGGATGGTGTCTTAATAAGGTAGGTTGTTGCTTTGGTTTAATTTAAATCTTTGCTGCTACTTGCTAACATGTCCTCATTTATAGCATCCACCTCTATCTTTTGCCCCACTTTTATACAGTCATATAAAAAGACTTGTCCTTAACTAAAGTAGTATGGTTCCATAGCCTTTTTCTTCCTTTTGGTGAATGTTCAATCGCCTTTAAAAATTCAACTCTAATTTCCTTTTTCTTTCTAAGTTATGGGTATTATATAATATCTTCTAATCACCTGAATTATACAAATCCTAATCAACATGTACTCCATTATTCATCAAAGAAAACAACCCTTTGAATAGTTCTTTGCTAAGAAACTACAAAGCCGGTAAAGCAAACAATAAGACAATCCCTATGATCTATCCTCTATGAATCAGATGATCACTTTCATAGAATGCTCAATGCTTAAATTACCCAAAACTAGCTCTTGTCTTCCTCTTCATTTCCTAGTGCCACAATAGGCATATCAGCCTCTCAATCTATAAAACTCACCAATTGAAGAAAAAGTCCATCACTCTTTAAGGTGCAAAAAAACTTTTAGCAAGGCCTGTCATTTTCTGATCCTTCAAATTATCCAAGACTAGTCACTTGTTGCGCCATCTGTTTACAATAATCATATCCAACTACTCTATATGCAACTACTAGTCTATTGTGGAACCATTCTTTAATTGCTTTTCACGTCTTATCTCATGATTGAAAGATCTGATCAATCTAAGAAAATGGACATTAACAATAAGAAAATTCAACCCAGAAGAAACTAGAAGAAGATCAAAGAAGAAGGTTCTTGTTTTTTTTTTGTTACCTTTATTAGGATCAAAGTAACAAGCAATCTGCTTCTGATCATCCAACGCACAAATCCCACCATTGCCTTCACAATCCTGACACTGAGGCACATCCCATCTGAGCTCAAGAACATTACCCATCAAAAACCCTGGTGAAGGAGGGGCCATCAAAGTATCCATCTTCTGGCACTTTCTAGAAACCGCTGAAGCCACGGAATTCAGATTGAGAATGGCCAGAACCGAATACGTCGAGTTTCCAAGGCAAGCTATGGTGGGATAGCCCAAGCTTTCTAACTGCTTTGGACAGTTGAACAATGTGTAATTGGCTGAAAAATCAGCTAGAAAAGGAGACCCAGATAGATTAAATCCTATAAGCCTACTTGGAAGGCAATTTCCGGGATCATACACTCGTATGCGTTGCGAAGTATAGTCGATGTCTCGTACTAGAAAGTCGCCTGAGCCAGGAAGGGAGAGAATTGTCTGATTCTCAGGTGAATTGCAGGCTAGATTGAATCCTGGGTAGCCACAGAGTGAAGGGTTTTCGTTAAGGTAAAAAGGGAAGCGTATTGTTTGGTTTCCACATGTGTCGGAGCAGTCGGGGGTTGCAGAGATGATGGGAAGGAAGAAGAAGAGGAAGAAGATGATGAGGATACCCATGTGTTAGAACTTAGAAGGAGAAGAGGAGAAGAATGTAAGATGGAAAATTTAAAAGTTTGCAAGTCAGACATAGCAAGGACACTTTTGATAGTATTTATGTGTGTAAGATAAGAGGAAACTAGGAATTAAAATAACAAAGTCAAAATGACAAGGAAGACAAGAGGAAGGCTAAGCCATTATGTCATGATGCCAATGAAGTTTTGGATACAATGCACTTTAAATATTTGTAGTCAACCATTTTTAAACTGAGAACAAAGAGCTACTTGTGTTTTTGTATATATAGCACTCCGCATATATGATGAACAATTAGATAAATATGGTTTCTGACATCTCATCTTTTAATTTTATTTCATTTCGGTTCAGAAGTTTTTTTTTTTTTTTTTTTTTGTCTTTTTAGTCCAACAGTTAATTACAACACTATAGAAAAGTGTGTAGAAGGTAAAAGTCAAGGACTAAAATGAAACACAACTAAAATGTTGGGGTCAAAATGAAACATAAAATGATCAAACACAAAGGTTAAGGACCAAATTGAAGAAAGCTAAAACTATTAAGGGGCACAAACCCTAAAGTTTGTAATATTTGTAGCAATGTTCCTTATTAATGATTCTTTGTGTTTGGATATTGAAGAAAAAAAAAAGGCAACTAGAGGGCAAAAGTTTTGAGCTCGTGAATTAGAGAGCAAAAGTGTATAGCTTGTGAAAGAGGTTATTTGAATTTGTCAATCATTCGAAGTCTTTGAGACACGAAAAGGCCAACTCCTGTAGCCCATGAAAAGGCACAAAAGGAGCTCTTTAGAGAAGATATTTTAAGAGGTATGATTGTGATTTTTCTCATTCTCGCTAATCTCATCTCAGCTGTTTAATTACGTCTTGTGTGATTCTTTTATTTGTGTTGGGCCCAAAGGTTTAACCAACCCGCGGTTAGCCCAGCCCATTAACATTTGAGCCCAGAAGTCGTACCAGAATCGCCATCGTCGTCTCCAAGCCGAGAAACTCGGGAGGAACCGTTCGACAAGGCCACTCGGAAGATGGGGCAAGCGACGTGGGAAGATGGAGCCAGGAGGTGGAAACGAAAACGAGTATATAGTAAGGGATTAGCCCAGAGAAGAGGGATCAGATCAAGTACTTGTAATCGAACCATTGTAATTCTCAGTTTCTTTCAAATACAGAAGCTTGCTTTGTTCGTCAAAATTCGTGTTGATCGGCTAGATATTCCCTACAAACTTACAAAATCACCTTCGAAGATCTCTGGTCGGAAATTGACCAGAACAATTTGGCGCCCACCGTGGGGCCCTAGCCGGTTTTCGCTTGCTCTCTTGATCAAAGCAGGAACGTTCTCACTCGGGAAAGATGACCAATTCGCAGCCATCCTCTCCCACGAACGGAGGAGAAGGGGGAAGCCACGGCGGCCGCCCTGAGAAAGACGCCGTCGACGGTACCCCTGAAGAGGTCCAAGGCCTGCGCAGCGTCCTGAGCGAACTTGCCACCAAGATATCCGCCCTGCAGCAGGATATGGTTAGCCAGAAGGGTCGCAGCCAGACGCACATGGATCACATCACGCAACTCACCACCGAAAACGCGAATCTTCGCGAGCAACTTCAGGCAGCTTCGGCATCTCACAGTGGATCCCGCCCAGTCGTGACCGTCCGCGAAGCCACCGCCCGCCTCAACCTAGGGGAAGCCTTCAACTCACAAATCGGAGGACCATCCCCCACTGTGAGTATGGCCACCCCAGCAGCTACCCTTCCGGGAGTTCCTAGTACCCAGACACCAAGGAACCGAGCCGCAGGGACGGGAGTTTTCCACCCCCAGTACGGCGAAGAATCCAGAAGGCAGGTAACCCCTACTGAACCCTTCCTAGAAGTTCTCTTCAACAAGTATATGCAGGATCGCCTCAAGGGATTGGAGGACAAGATCGCTCAGATACCCGGGGTACCGCCGCCGTTAGAAAAAGAAGCTCTAGACGGCTACGACGAGTCGCCCTTCGCAACTCCGATTGCCAGCGTGGATATTCCCAAGAGATTCACGATCCCAGCAGTCCCCACCTATGACGGGACGGGAGATCCTGACGAACATGTTGCCATTTTCAAGCAGAACATGATGACCAGCTCGATACCGCGAGAATCCAGAGAAGCGATCATGTGTAAAGGATTCGGCGCCACACTCTCCGGCGCCGCCCTAACTCGGTTTATCAATCTCCCCAAGGGAGGAATCTCGTCCTTCGCGGGATTGGTAGATACCTTTCAGATGCAATTCGCTAGCAGCCGGAAACTCATGAAACAGTCTAACGACTTGTACCGCATAGCCCAAAGGCCAGGGGAGTCTCTGCGTGCCTTCCTGAACCGATTCAACCGGGAGAAGGTGGCGATCCCGCTCTGCGATGTGCCCACATCGATAGAAGCATTCCGAAGAGGCTTGCTGCCCAACAGCGAACTCTACAGGGAATTGACCAAATACCCATGCCACAGCTTCGAAGACGTCCAGGTGAAAGCCCTGGCACACGTTCGACTCGAAGAAGACGAAGTCCCTGCTCGAGCCGCTTCCGTCTTCGACAGGGTCGAAAGAAAGACCCCCTCCGACCAGCGGAGAGAGCGCCGCGGGCAACCATATCCGAAAAGCAGGCACGAAGCGCCCGAGGTGCACACGGCGGGAACCAAGCAGCCAAGTGGGAAAAAAGACGTGCCCAACCGACCAAAAGTTCATGAGTACAACCTAGGTTTGGGGAACGCAGAGATCGTGAGAAGCTTAGAGAAATTCGGAGATCGCATCAGATGGCCGAAGAAGGCGGACAACCCGAATCCCAAGAAGGACAAAACTAAATGGTGTGATTTCCACGAAGACTACGGGCACGAGACAGACGAGTGCTTCGCCCTCCGAAAAGAGTTAGCGTACCTGCATTCGAGAGGCTTGTTATTGGGAATCTCCGCTAGCGCCAACCCTCCCACCAGCCAGAATATGGCAGAGCCCATGGACATTCCTTCATCCCCGGAATACGCCAAAGTGGTGAACGTAATCAGCGGCGGATCCGACATATGTGGTGTCACCTACTCGGCAGCCAAACGCCATGCCCGGGGGCAGCCAGAGGGACCATTGGTGGCGCATGTCCTCCGATCCGAGGGACGTCCGGAAGACACTATCACTTTCAACGACTCGGATTCGGCCGGTTTGGTAGGACCCCACCACGATGGGTTAGTCATCTCCCTGTCGGTGGGAAATGTATTAATGAGGAGGATCCTCATCGATACCGGAAGCTCTACTAACATGATCACGCTCGACGCCATCAAGGAGATGGGTCTGAAAGAAGAAAACATCCTCAGAAAGTCGGTAGCCTTGGTCGGATTCAGCGGAGAGATTGCTCATACTTTGGGGGAAATAACTCTCCCCACCTACGCTAAAGGGATCAACCTACCCGTCAGATTCTCCGTACTTGACTGCCCGTCCTGCTACAACATCATCATGGGACGGCCCTGGATCCATGACATGAAAGCAGTCCCCTCTTCCTATCATCAGACCATAAAATTCCCGACGCCCTGGGGGGTAAGAGAAATCAGAGGAGACCAAAGGCTAGCAAGGGAGTGCTACAAATCCGCCTTGAAGGCGACTGTCGCCCACCCCGCATAGCAATTACAGGAAGCCTAGGGTCCCGCGCGGAGAGCGGACCCCGAGGCCGACAAGATCGAGGAAGTCGCCCTCGACGAGCAGAAGCCCGAGCAAACCGTATGGGTGGGGAAGAATCTATCTCCGCGGAAAAAAGCAGAGTTAATCACCTTCCTCAAGCGGCATAGCAGCAGTTTCGCGTGGTCGCACGGGGATATGGTCGGGATCGACCCCAGCATCATCACGCACAGGCTGAACGTAGATCCTCGCCATCCCCCGGTTAAGCAGAAGAGGCGAAAATTTGCCCCAGAGCGGAACCTGATTGTAGACGAGGAAGTACAAAATCTGCTCCGAACAAGGAAGATCAGGGAAGTGAAATACCCGGAGTGGCTAGCAAACGTCGTGGTGGTGAGCAAGAAGAACGGCAAGTGGAGAGTCTGCATCGACTTCACGGATCTTAACAAAGCCTGCCCAAAAGATTCGTTCCCCCTGCCGCACATCGATGCCATGGTGGACGCCACCGCAGGACACGAGATGCTCACCTTCATGGATGCCTTCAGCGGCTACAATCAGATCAGGATGCATCCAGGAGATCAGGAGAAAACACCAGCCAGGGTACCTATTGTTACGAAGTTATGCCCTTCGGACTCAAGAACGCGGGGGCCACCTACCAGCGGTTGGTCAACCGCATGTTTCAGAAGCATATCGGCAGAACCATGGAAGTCTACATCGACGATATGCTAGTAAAATCCAAGCAGGCCGAGCAACACGTCCAACACCTGGAAGAGGCCTTCAAGATCCTGGACAGCTATCGTATGAAGCTGAACCCGACCAAATGCGCGTTCGGAGTAACATCAGGACGTTTCCTCGGGTTCGTAGTCACCCAACGAGGGATCGAAGCCCATCCCGACCAAATCAGGGCCATAGCTGCCCTGCGTTCGCCTAGATGCGTAAAGGATGTGCAAAAACTAACTGGGAGAGTGACAGCCCTCAACCGCTTCATCTCAAAGTCTTCAGATAGGTGTCGTTTGTTCTATGACGTGCTGCGGAGGAACAAGAGGTTCGAATGGACTCCAACCCATGAAGAAGCCTTCCAGCAACTCAAACACTACTTGTCCAGTCCGACGCTGCTGTCCAAGCCTGAGGAAGGCGAGAATCTTTTCTTATACCTAGCCGTAACAGAGAACGCTGTTAGCGGAGTACTGGTACGAGAAGACGAAGGCAACCAGCTTCCCGTCTACTATGTCAGCCGCACCTTGCTCGCAGCAGAGACACGTTACTCACCTCTGGAAAAACTAGTCCTCGCTCTAGTCATGGCTTCTACAAAACTGACACCGTACTTCGAGTCGCACACGATCACAGTCCGCACCAATTACCCGTTGAAGGCCATACTAAGAAAGTCGGAGATCACCGGCAGAATGGCCAAGTGGGCGATACACTTGAGCGGATTTGATATCGATTACGAGCCGAAGGCGGCCATCCGAGCCCAAGCACTGGCAGATTTCGTGGCTGATTTCAGCCCTACAATGGACGAAGCAGCCAAACAGCAAGAAACCTTCGTGATAGAGCTGGAGTACTCCGGAACATGGACGCTGCATACGGATGGAGCTTCCAATACTCGGGGAGTAGGAATCGGGGTAGTGCTGAAATCACCCAAGGGGGACAAGATAGCTCAGGCCGTACGGTGCGCTTTCGAAGCCACCAACAACGAGTCAGAACACGAAGCCCTCATACTGGGGCTGATGATTGCCAAAGACCTGAGTATCGCAGAATAGAAGTAAAGTGCGACTCGCTGCTAGTTGTAAACCAGATCCTAGGAATCTTCACTACCAGAGATACCAGGATGGCAGCATACGCAGGGAAAGTCAGGGAAATCATACAGTCGTTCAAGAACTTCACTATCCAGCAAGTCCCTAGAGAAGAGAATGCGCAGGCAGACGCTCTGGCCAATTTGGCTTCTGCCCTGGATCCTGAAGAGTTCGCATCGGTCCCCCTAGTCCATGTGCTAGTTCCAGCAATCAGAAGAGAAGCGGAAGATCCTCGCCAAGATGAGGAGCATAAGATCAGAGAAGATAGACAGACCCTGACGATCTTCGCCAGCGACGATCTTGAAGGGAATGACATGCCCCGTGAAAGAGCTCCCCAGGAGGCAGCAACGCCGAGAGATCTCGATCCCGCATCCGACATCCCGAGTGCTTCCCAAGAATCAGAATGTTGGACGGAACCGTACCTACGGTGGATCGATCGCGAACAGCTGCCGCCTGATAGGTCCGAAGCAAGAGCACTCCGAATGAGAGCCACGCGGTATAGCACAAGAGACAGTATTCTCTTCAAGCAATCCGCAACAGGAACCCTACTCCGCTGTGTCGCAAAATCAGAGGCGCCCAAGATACTCAAGGAATTGCATGAAGGAGAATGCGGAAACCACTCGGGGGGACGTAGTCTTTCCAACAAGGCTCTCAACTTGGGATACTATTGGCCTACCATGCGTCAAGACGCTGCAGAGTACTCTCGAAAGTGTGAAGCTTGCCAAAAGCACGCTACAACTCTTCACCAGCCGCCAGAACCGCTGCATCCGACGCTAACACCGTGGCCTTTCATGAGGTGGGGGATGGACATCGTAGGGAAGTTGCCCCCATCTTCCGGACAACGAGTATTCTTCCTGGCGGTTACAGATTATTTCTCCAAATGGATCGAGGCTGAAGCGTACAAGGAAGTCAAAGAATCCCATGTGATAGCTTTCATCAAGAAACACATCATATGCCGCTTTGGGGTCCCTTCCGAGATCGTTTGCGATAACGGATCACAATTTATTGGAAGGAAGACCCAAGATTACTGTCAGCGATGGAATATAGACCTAGTGACTTCCACTCCTCGCTATCCATAGGCCAACGGACAAGCAGAATCTAGCAATAAGGTCATCATCAACAATCTCAAGAAGCGATTGGTGAAAGCCAAGGGGCGCTGGGCCGACGAGCTACCGTACGTTTTGTGGGCCGACAGAACCACTCCAAAAGCCGCCACGGGACAATCTCCCTTTTCCCTGGTATACTTTGCAAGGCAGTAATACCGGTCGAGGTCACTGTGCCAACTGCACGATATGGGTTACAGACGCTCGATCAGAACGCCGCCGAGTTAGCCGCCAACCTCGACACCTTAGAAGAACTAAGGGAAAGGGCCCGACTGCGCCTGGCCAGACACCAGCAACAAGTGGCCCGAAGCTACAACAAAAATGTACGGATAAGAGCCTTCACCATCGGCGAATGGGTCCTCCGAAAGGTCTTCCAAAACACCATCGAAGTGAATGCCGGGAAGTTAGCTCCCGCGTGGGAAGGACCCTACAAGATAGTCGGTATCACCGGGCAAGGAGCATATCGGCTAGAATCCAAAGAAGGGAAGCCCATTCCGCGTAGCTGGAACGTCACGCACTTACGGAGATACCACTTCTAGAAGAATAACCAAGTCGCCAGAAATGGCCGAATAAACTCAAGTAAGATCTAAACAACGACGTAAGCTCGGTAAAAATCGATCAGGTAAATAGCTTCCTTTTTTAATACATGTGTTACTCATCCTCAGAAAAAGGAGAGACAACGGAAAATAACAACAATGTTCTTTCGGAGGAGTTACTCTCGGCAGCTACCGCCAGAAAAGAGGAACCTCAAAAAACAGAAGTAAAATAAACAAACGGTAACAAGCCATTCATAAGACAAAAAAGACACAATCAATGCTTTATTTGTGTTTGAATGATGATCTTTACAAGCTTGTTCAACAGGGTACGGAAAATAATCTCCCAGACACCCGCCTTCCGGCAGATTCGCCAGTTACAAACGGCCGCTTCGCAGAAGCTCGCCAGCCGGCAGTCCAGGGCAAGACCCCGCGTCGCCAGTTCCACCGAGCAAGCGCCAGATCATCGACGGAGATCGTCAGGGCACAGCTGGAAACGACGGATCTCGTCCTTCGCGCGCCTCCAAGCAGGTAATCCCTTTTAACCAGCAGGGGCTTGAAGGCCAAACTTCGGGTCACCCATAACCCTGGTTAAGGTTTTTTCCTCACCTCTTCGAGCCATAGCTATGCACCACTTGAAAACACCTAGCCACCTGCAGGGGCTTCGTGGACACCGATCGGCACGGAGCAGAGAAGTACCTGCACGTAAAGCCAACACAAAAAAAAACGCAAGCAAAACGCGACGAAAGCAAAAGCATAACAAATAGATAAACACCCCCGCCCCATGACGGGGGGCAAAGCGTCCAAACAAAGTGTTCGTGGCCACGCCACCACCAGAGAAACCCTCACCAGACGCCCGACGAACGGCACGCCAGTGAGGTACTACTTGTCCTTCATTAAAATCATCCCCAAAAGAAAACAAAAAGCAAACTTTACAAACGGCCCATGCCGCCAGACTTCTTCACACTCTTAGGATCTTCACGCAGGGTTTACAGAAGCAACCGTCTCCTCCCCCTGGTCATCACCTTCCGGGTGCGCTTGCCCAGCCACCGTCGGAGAACTCAACAGGGAAGCGATACGAGACGAAGGCACACCGCCAGGGAAGGCATCTAGAAATTGCTCGTTGAACTTGTCCGCATCCCCCACAGAAAGCTTCCCCGCTTCGAATTCCCTAATGGTCTCCAGCCGCGCCAGCATACTGAAGAACGCCCCAATGTCTTCCGCGTCTGCCTTTCCCATAGAAAGCGTGCTAGCAGCTTTGGCTTCAAGCTTCTTCACTTTGGCCTCCCTGATGGCAATGGTGCGTTCTAGCTCCGCGACACAAGCCTTTGCAGCTGCCTCTTCAGCAACTAGAGCCTTAGCCCGGGCAGCAGATCGTTCTCGCGCTTTGTCGATTTCCTCACGATGCTTGGCAACTTCCTGCTTCCTCCGCTCGTACTCTGCGAACTCCTTGTCCATCTCATCAATAAACAAGCGGACCTCCTGGAAGAGCTGCATATGCCAGGAAGGACAAGTCTGAAAGTGGCCGAAAGTTAAAGACTAGCTTAACCCAATAAAGCAAACAGCGCAAGGGGCTAGTTACCTTCCAAGCTCCGAGGCCAACCTCGGTCGCCATCGCATGAGCAGACACAGGGGCAGGGTACTTCTTGAAGTTAGGATCCCGATACCGTTGGAGAGATTGCCACTCAAAAGATGCGTCATCCTGAAGCTCGAGGGAATCATCGTTGCTCCGAGCGGGACGTTTGCGAGAAATCTCCGCCCTACACGTGTGGGATCCGAGATAGCTAAGATCCCGGAAACCAACAGGCAAAACGATTCGGTAAAATTTTGAATTCACACGAATCTTTTGGGGCTATTGTTGGGCCCAAAGGTTTAACCAACCCGCGGTTAGCCCAGCCCATTAACATTTGAGCCCAAAAGTCGTACCAGAATCGTCATCGTCGTCTCCAAGCCGAGAAACTCGGGAGGAAACGTTCGACAAGGCCACTCGGAAGATGGGGCAAGCGATGTGGGAAGATGGAGCCAGGAGGTGGAAATGAAAACGAGTATATAGTAAGGGATTAGCCCAGAGAAGAGGGATCAGATCAAGTACTTGTAATCGAACCATTGTAATTCTCAGTTTCTTTCAAATACAGAAGCTTGCTTTGTTCGTCAAAATTTGTGTTGATCGGCTAGATATTCCCTACAAACTTACAAAATCACCTTCGAAGATCTCTGGTCGGAAATTGACCAGAACAATTTGGTCACCAATTACTCTGGAATTGGATGGATTATGGCCCGTAGCTTGAAATAAAGATACAGATGCAGAAATAATTTGAAAGGGGTCACAAAATTCTTGTGTATAAAACCATGCCAAAAGAGTTGACAAGGTCCGCTAACCACATATTTGTATATGTGTCATCGTTAGAAACTTGTAACCAGCTGACTACCTGATAGGGATGGCAATGGGGCAAGGATTACTCATTATCCGTGGGGATTCCCCGTTACGGGTACGGGTATGGGGATTTTTAGTGGGGATGGGGGCGGGGATGGGGGAAAAGTAATTACCCATTAGGGTATGGGCATGGGGACGGGGATAGGTGTCCCCGTCCCACCACCCGACCCGAACCCGACCCCATTGGGGAACCCCATGGGGAATCCCCGTCGGGGGACCCATTGGGGAACCCTGTGGGGAATCCCGTCGAGGGACCCGTTGGGGAATTCCCACCGGGGGACCCCGTGGTGGGGAACTAAATTATTGTTTCTAATTATTGATCATTCTATCCTTATAGTATGTACTTGATACGTACGAATAGTATGATCATTGGATTTACAAAATTATTGTTTTGTTTGTTTTTGAAGCTCTTGTTATTTATATAAGTTTAATTGATGAATTTTGTAAATGGTGTATCAATAGAATTTTTTAGGAAAGTGTACATGAAAGTAAATGAAAATAAAATGAATAACTTGTGGGGATTGTACAAGGTCAAAACCAAACGGGGATGTGGACTCCCCGACGAGGATTATAAATGGGGAAATCAAGCGAAGATGGGAAATCCCCGACGGGGATTATAAACGGATAAATCAAGCGAGGATGGGGAATACCCGACGGGGACGGGGACCCGACGGGGATGGGGACGGGAATAAATTTTGTTACCCGATGGGTAATGGGACGGGTATGGGGAGCATATATCTGAAATGGGTATGGGTACGAAGAGGGTATTCCCCGCCCCGAACCCGCCCCATTGCCATCCCTACTACCTGAGCCGAGGGTTAAAATTCTTGATGGGTTTTCGCACGACCGCAACTCTAGATAACTAATAATACCCGTCATGTAGATGTAGAGTTATCGAACCTCTTTTTTTGCTCGAGGCATAGACTATTCTATCAATATTATTATACGTTTCAATAAGGAATACTTGAAGGTCTAACCATTGCATTAAGAACGTCTTACTTTGAAAAGATAAATTTATCCATAGTCCTAGCCGCTGGACAATTGACATGTAATTCTTAAACCATAGTTTAAATATACCCAAATCTCTCCATCTTGACTCAATTTACGGCCTAATACTTGTGTTTGTATATACCTCCGAATGGGCCAAGGCCCAATGGACCACCAATCTTCCAACTTCATCATAGTAGGTGGGGGGTCCTCTGGCCCCTGTGTCCGCATCTGGCCGCCCCCGCCGAGGCTTACAAAAAGCTATACATGCTCATTTAAGTACAGAGTATATTTGGCAGAATACATCAACAGACCCCTGTACTTACACTTTTTTTCTCATTGGACCCATGTACTAAATAATGTTCAAACAGACCCCTGTACTGCCCCCAATTTTTCCTATTGAACTTTTTTGCTTGCGTGGACTAGCGCGTGATTTACAAACCAAGCTGAAGAGAGTTATGCCAATTATTTGTGGTGACATGGAAATTAAAAAATAAAAATAAAGCAAATGAAGGCAAAAGATAAATCAAATACTCAAGAACAGCTTCGAATCCTGGAAGACGCTTCTTCGGATGCTCAAATTATGGGGTAAGCTTTCCTGATTTCACTGATTTCGTAAAATCTGGTTTCTAGGGTTTTTGTCAAAATTCGCAAATTTCTGGGGTTAATTGAACAATTTGGTATTGGTTTTGTGTGTGTTGCAAGAAGAGAAATGGAAGCTGCAATATTTTTAGGTGGGTTGATCCATCATTGACAGATGAAGGCAAAAGAGTCATTGAAGAGCTGTTGAAGGCCAAACAAGAAGAGGTGGACAAGGCCAAACGCAGAGCTAATGTGTTGTTGAAAGCCCTGATCATTATTGTAGGGATTAGTGTAGTCAAATTTGTGATGAGCTAATGTGTTGTTCCTCGGGTGATTGTAACATGTACTCTGGATCTGTTTTGGCTAAACAGTGTAGCCTAACCTGTACTCTGGATGTGTTTTGCATGAATTTAATCTGGCTAAACAATGTTCTCTTTTTAATGCTTTGGTTTGGTTATTGAGTGTGTGAAGCAGGTTTGGTTATTGAGTGTGTGAAGCAAGATTGGTGTAATGCTTTGGTTTGGTCATTGGTGATCTTTTTGTGTTTGGCAATAACTGACAAATGCAATATCTGACAAATGCAAACTACAAAATGCCACTAGTCATTTCATACTACTAAAACAAGTTTCATACAGCTACAATTCCACTAGTTTCATACAGCAACTAGTGAAATATCAAGTTTCATACAACAAAACACAAAAAGACTAGTGGAATATCAAGTTTCATACAACAACTTGATCAAGTTTCATACAACAACTAGTTATCAAAAAGAACAAGTTTCATATCAACTACTTCAATTCCACTAGTCATTTCCCACTACTAAAACAAATTGGACTATCTGGCTAGCAAATTGGACTGTTTGGCTAGTCATCAAAAAGCCTTGCAATTTCTTCAACCTATAGTCTGCTTGAACCCGTCTGGCTAGCAAATGGAACCTGAGTTGGGGTGGAAGCTTGCCTTTCCATTTCAGCCCTTGTCATTGCACGCTTGCCTTTCCATTTCAGCCCCTTCTTTTGCATTGGAAAGGATACACTTTCTCTGGCATCTCTTGTAGGTCTTGGGACCCTCAAAACTCTTGAAGATGGAAGCCCTTGCTGCAATCAATTAACCAGTGAACTACAATCAATAACCACTAGTGAACCACTAACAAAAGTACTAACACATGTGATTAGAAAACTAACATCAAGGATTGATACTCCAGTGTCAGGATTGGTGTAGACTCCCATTCCTACAAGTCTTCCCCTGCTCCTAGGCTGAGTTGATTGTGGACCTTGTGCCTAAGCTTGGCTTCCAACATCTCCTATAACCTGATCAAAACAAAATGAACACCACGAGTGAGCTTTTTGTTTCACAGTTTAAATAAAAAATGATTCAGTATAGATGGAAATATGGTCTCTTCCTGTAGTTGGTGGTGTTTGTCCTTGTTGAGAAGCTGGAGCATTCACCTGAGCTTGACTTCCTTGAGCTCCTAAACCCTGACACATTAACATGGAACACCAATTGGACTGTAACTCAACACATATTGTTCTAAAACATGGATGGAAGGGAAAATAAAAGCCAAACATGTTCTCTTCTTCTCTTCCTGGTTGTGGGTGCATTACCTTGGCTTCCTTCAGCTCCTAAACCCTAAGAAGTTAACATGTAACACCATCTCAACAACTCAACACTCACTTTGTAAAACATGGATGGAAGGGAGTACAAAGCAATAGAATTTCTAAAACATAGATACAAACATGTTCTCTTCTTCTCTTCCTGGATGGGGGTACTCCAACAGAGTTTGATGCCATAGAATTTGTAGGATCTTTGCCTCTATCAGGGCAACTTTTCTTGTTGTGCCCTCCCTTCTTGCACACAGTACATGTCATGATCCTCCCTTGTCTGGACATCTTGCCAACCTTTTTGGGCTCATCCCTTGGCTTTCTCCTGTTTGTCTTTCTCCTCCCCCTTCTCTTTCTCATTGGAGGTGGCTCGATTGCTTTATGTTGAGATTGTGGCCAAAGCTTCATGCCTAGCACATGTTGTAATGGAGTGGAATATGCCTTCAATATGTTGCCTTCTTGTGCCAGTGGCATACAAAGTCATTAGGATTCATTTGTAGTTGGTTCATGGCACATATAGCATGTGCACATGAGATTCCTTTAAGCTGCCAACTCCTACAGCTACATGTGTTCCCATTTAAGTCTACAACATGGCCATAATCCCCATCTTGCACTTCAAACCCCCTAGCACCATTCCAGGTCAAATTACACTCCATGGCCCTAACCTTGTTTCTCTCTAGACTATGCAGTGCCATAGGTGATATGTCACAAATCCAACCCATTGCAAAGCCTTGTATCTTAGTAATCCTATTCATCACTTGTTTTCTAATATCTTCAAGCATGGTGATGATAGGTTTGTACCTAGCAGCCTTGACCCAACTATTAAACATCTCACACATATTGTTCTCAACAATATCACATTGAATTTCAGTATTTATAAATGCCTTGTAAAAGCTCTCATTACCATAAGCTAGAAAATCATCTGTTAAACCTGTGCCTAACCTGTCAAGGGCATCTAGATTATCCCTTAGTTGAACCTGAAAGGTGGACCAACAGCATGCCCAAATTTTTTTTCTCTTGTCAATCCCTTTCCATTCCTTAGCCTAGTTTGCATAAATATGCCTAGCACATAGCCTATGCTCTGCTTCTGGGAGAACATTTTTCAAAGCTGCCCTAATACCCTACACCATAAGGAAGAAAACTAATTCATATGAAAGTGAAGTGATAAAAGCTAGAATATGAAATTTATACTCAGTTTACAAGAAAACTAGAAAGCTAAACTCAGTTTGCATGAATATGAAATTAAATTGAAAAAACTCACCAAGTGCATATCACTGATCATGGTTAGTCCCTCTTCCATGCCAAGCTCCAAGTCAGATTATAATGCCTTCATGAATCTTGTCCAATTAACAGTGGTCTCATTACTTGTCACCTCCCATGCAATTGGGAACATCTGGCCATTTCCATCTTTATCAATTGCCACAAATAGTTGTCCCTCAACAGCCCCTCTCAAAAAGCAAGCATCCACACCAATTATCCTCCTACAACCATTTTTCCATCCTTCTTTCAATGTTTTGAAACAAGTGTACAACCTCCTAAAGACTTCCTTATCAGACTCCTTATCTGTTGTTACCACAAAGCATGTGGGTCCTGGGTAGGATCTGTTTATCTCATCCACATAATCATACAACCCAGCATACTCTGCTCTGTAATCCCCAACATTCTTCCCTAAGATCCTTTGCTTTGCCCTCCTACAAGTGGATATGCCAACATACATTTTCAAGTCCTTCTTACATAACTCCTGAATCTCCCAAAGCTTCAATGATGGTTGTGACACAATTCTTGCCTCCAACTTAGCAGCCAGGAATTTGGAATTACACAACCTGTTACTACTGTACCTCCTACATGAATGTGTGGGCCAGTATGTCTTGATCATGAAATTCTTGCTTGCTGCATCATGGCTGGCACGAATTGTCCACTTGCATCCTGGATGTTGGCACTTAGCCACCACCCTAAGCCTCTCATTAGGTTTAAGCTTGAGCTTTACACCCCTGTGGACAGCATACTTAGCCACAGCCACCCTAAACTCCTCTACACTCTTAAAAACATGCCAATTTCCCATATGGGGTATTCACAGTTTGCATTGTACAGCTCATGCTTTGTCCTTCTTCTGTTCACCTCTCTTTCATCACCTCCCTCAGATCCAGATCCATCACTATCCATACTATAGTCAGATTCAGACCCATAGTATGGCTCATCACCACCTATTTTCCCCCTATAATCAGTGCCCTTTCCATTCCACTCTTCATAACCCTCATCATTTCCAACCTCTCCCATAGCCATCTGAACATGAGCCATCCTCTCCTTGTGCACCCTCCTTCTAGCCCTAAGTTCCCTAGCAGCAGCTCTCGCCTCCCTCAATTCATCATCAACATCACTAATTTCACTCATATCTAGTGAAACATCCTCACTTTCAGAACTCTCTTCATCCTCTCCATTCACATAGTTCTCATCATCCTCTCCTTGTACAGGGTTCTCATCAACCTCTCCTTCTGCAGGATTCTCATCACCCTCTCCTTCTGCATGATTCTCATCACCCTCTCCTTGTGCTGAGGACTCATCATCCTCTCCTTGTGCAAGATTCTCACCCTCTCCTCCAGCTATCACCTCTTCCTCATCTATAATTTGCTCAACTCCTAACCCTTGAACCTCCTCTATCCCTTGAACCTCCTCCACCACCACTGGATCTGTTGGAGTTAGACCCTTTGAAAGACTTTGCAAGTATTCCTCAACATCAATTTCCACATCAGCCACCACAGGTTCATTTATTTCGTGCTCAATGTAGAAATCTAACTTAGCCCCTTCCTCAACTTCTTCCACAATTTCCATCAAAACACTATCTGACAATATCCTAAATGAGTTACTATCTTTCCCCTTGTAGTATAATGCCTTGTATCCCTTGTACCCAAGGCCCTTTATATCCCAATCTAGATCAGGGATACTAAACATATCACTGTCAATGTTTGCACTATAAGACAGAGGAAAGGAGGTCCTATACTCAATATGATCTTCACCCACAAATGAACCCCCATGATGCCAAGCAAGATTTAAAGTTTTAGACGTCATTCCTGGACCAACAAACAAGCTCAGATTTTCACACAGAACAAGCAAGCTAAAGAGTTTTGGATCCAAACATGAAAGAGCCCTAAATCGGCAAAATTAGTCCACAGTAACGAGAATCAAAAGCAAAATGCATAAACTTGTAACTCTAAATCCCAAATCGAGGAAGAAAACCTAAATCGAGCAAGAAAACCTTAAATCGAGCAAGAAAACCCTAAATGGATTGCTCATACCTGATGGGCGGGCTTTTGACAGTGGTGAGCTCAAGGAAGAGCATTCACCTGAGCGTCTATGTCGTCAAGGATGCCTCTTGCCAGAATCGAGCTTCAAGGCCTTCGATTGCACTCCACCGATGGCCTTCGATTGGCTTCATTTCCTCTTTCGCGGGTTTCGTCTCCCTCCCTGGCCTTCGATCGAAAGCTTTTGATCTTCTTTTTGTAACAAAAATAACGACTATATGATTTGTATAATATATCATTTGGATTAAAAAATTATTACGTGGCATGTACTTGTTTTAAGTGGTATTACGTGGACAATTGGTGGCAATGTGGTATTACGGGGATATTACTTGGCAATTACCATGACACGTGCGCGCGCGTCTGACACACGTAATGGGGAGAATTTAATGAAGGGTTCAATAGGCAAAATTGGGGGCAATACAGGGGTCTGTTTGAACATTATTTAGTACAGTGATCGAATGAGAAAAAAGTGTAAGTACAGGGGTCTGTTGATGTATTCTGCCGAGTATATTTTGTAAACGAAAATTTATGCATCTCTAGTTCTCTTTTTTTTTTGGTCGAATGCATCTCTAGTTCTCTACATATTGCTACAAGTGTCTTTATGGAAAATTATTATATTATGTGATATAGGAAGAATCAATATACTATAACTAAAGTCGAATCTCTCTATTTTACGTGTCATTCATCTAACTATGCCACGTAAGCAAATTAATTTGGCTAATTACTTTATACCCTTCTCATTTTTTGATTATTATATAATGTAGAATTATTTTATTTACAAGTATTCCATATATAAAATTATCGTAATCATCTCCAATATCTTTTTAAAGATTGACTATTTAAAATTGGTCTAACACTACAATAAAAAAAATAGTGTTATTATTTCAGAATTTTTTAAAAAAAAATTACTTTTTTCATATTCCATATATAAAATTGCCTTAATAATGTCGAATATCTTTTTAAAGATTGACTATTTAAAACTAGATTGACACTACAATAAAATAGATTTAGTATTTTAAAATATTATCAAATATTTTTTGTTAATTCCCTTACCACTTAAAAAAAATATTAATAATATTTAGCTTATTATCGTGCATGGCACGACAGGTTTATGCTAGTATTGATATAAGTAGGGAGAAAGGATAGTATTATCTTAATGATAAATTGATATTTAATAGAATCCTAGTTCAATTTGGATTCTTCTCTAACCTATTTAATATTTATGATAATCAAATGCTACTGTCATATCTGTATGTAATGTACGCAAAAGTACTGAGCATGGCAAAGAAATCGAGGCTATAATTCTTATCGAGGGAAATGTCATCAATCGTGTATTTTCATATTTAGATGATGATTCTCATCAACAATTAACACCCAAAACTTCCACATTGTATAATCAATAAACATTTGGTCTTTTTTTTTTCGTTCCTCATCTTAATTTCACTAAATTTAGCGCATTGGATTTTTTTACACGAAATTTAATCTTTCTACACCACGTTATTAAGTACCGTGACAATTTCACGCTAGCATATGCAGTAACATTTAAAAATATTAAAATAATCAAATTTGAATTCAATTTTATTAGATTAAGCGTAATTTCACGCTATCCTATAGCGTTATATCACACAATTTAATGTCGTACATACACTGATACACACAGTTTTTCAATGCAAGCGAAAAATGGGCCGACCCATTTAAAAGTCCCGTATTGACCCAGTTAATTTGTGCAGTTTTTTACGCTTTTAAGTAGCGTTATATTACGCTATATTGTGTTATGAAATTCTTACGCAACACATGCAAAATAAATAAAAATCTATTAATTTTAATATTTTTTAACGTTACGCTTTAATATGACGTGAAATACTTACGGGATAATATAGCGTTTTGTAAAAGGCTAAATTTTAGTGTGCAAAAAGTGGTAGCCAAATTTAGGGAGTTCTCCATTGTTTCTTCTACCATCGTCTTCTTCAAAAACCCAAGAGAACACCGTCACTCTCTCCTCCTCGCTCATGCATCTCTTTTGTACTTAATACTCGATAGTGTACCTTCGTTCTAAGGAGAGAATCTAAATATGTATTTAATACGTCAAGGGAGATTCGCGCCTAGCAAAGAGGGTGTTCAGAGAAGCTAATCTCTGCAGTGATGTAGAAGACCACCCCCTTGGGGTGAGGAAAGGGAGTTCAAGGACTTTGATATCTACTAGTCGGACTAGAAATAGAAATCATGATGGACTAGATTATAAAGCAAAAAAATTATAATTAGGAAAAAGTGGGATAAAAATTACAATTAGCGGAAAAATAGGGTAAGAAATTTAAAAAAAACCCAAAGAGAACACGTGTGAGAGAAAATAGAGAGCAAAGTGGCAGCGGAGACGGCTCAAACTAGGAACCTCGTACATTTGTATTGCAAGATAAATTTCATCTAAGCTAGTTAAAGTCTTTGAAATATCTTATTTATATTTTTACTATTATTATTTTTGGGGTGGGTCAGAGCATACCCTAGCCTACCCTTCATTTTGTGTCTAGGTCGGACGCTCATGGACTTTGAGCGGAGGAAACACAAGCTCCTAATTTGGCCCCATAACTAAGATACCAATAAATTAATGGCGGAAGTGGGATATTGAGAGATTAGACGATAACATTAAGGCCCCGTTTAGTTGCAATTCATGAAAATATTAGTTCATTTTAGTCTCATGACTCATGATACATTAACAAAAAAAATTAACTTATTTTGCACAACTTCTTATCTATTGTAAAAAATGGCTTTATAATGAACAAAGTGTTGGAAGATAGTTACACACATTTCTATCTTACTTTTATAATTGACAAATTATTAGATAATTTTCTTATATTGAAACTAAAAATGAACTAGATTTTACGCTTATGTTTGCATATATCAAAATAAACCAAATTAGACCTAAATTATAATTATCGGAAAAACACTAAATTAAAATGATAATAGCACAAACTCAACGGAATTTTTTTTTTTTTTTTTTGACGAACGGAATTTTTTTTGACGAAAATAGTAAACGACTTTTATCGGTAGTTACACTATTCAGAGCAAAAAATAAAAGGAAAGGAGAAAATCACCGAATTAATTTTCTTTGGTCAAGAAAAATCACCGAATTAATTGCTGCGCTCCGATTGGTCGAAACACGACACCCCCAACGCGCTTGGTCGTCTGCCACGTCTCTCTCTCTCTCTCTCTCTCTCTCTCTCTCTCTCTCTCTCTCCAGTCTTCGTCTTTCATTCTCTCCTTTCCCGTTTCTTCCTCACACCATCCTCAGAATCAATCAGCCCTTGCAACGTCTTTTACCCGTTCCCTTTGAGCATCACAAGAGACTGATTTCGGAGATTTGCACCTTTCTCTGGTAAGCAATCTAATCTCGTCTTTCGTTCATGTGTTCTTTCCAGTTTTTTTCTTCTGATGATTGAAATATTCACAAACCCTAGAGTTGGAAATTTCTGATGATCAACCAATTGTTTCTTTTCTTGTTGAAGTTCTCTTTTCTCTGACATTGATCCTATTGTAATTTCGTTTTCTAGGACTTCGCTTGTGTTGGTCGTATCGGATCGTGCTGTTCAATTTCTTTGTTTTTCCTTAGGTCAAGCATGGACCTTTAGAGTTGGAAATAGGAATAGTTGCTGTAAATTCTCGTCTTTATTGGATAGAGGCAATCGATTTTCCACTCCTTGGGTTTAGGTTCAGGAAAGATTGAAGGGAGAATAAGAGCACGGAGGAAATGGGATTACATTGATTATTTGGGGATTTAAGGATTGCGTACGGCCTCATTCTCTTCGAATTGAAACTCAAGGGTTCACTCTGATTTTCATTCGTAGCGAAAATGTCATCCTCCGGACTAGCTGTTAGTAGAATCGATGAATCCGTGCTCTCCTCTGGCTGTTTCAACAGCTCCCTGGATCTTCGATCAGACGAATCCATAATGATCTATCTGAGTCTGTCTGGGAACATGATCCCCATGAGGGTTCTGGACTCAGATTCAATCCAATCCGTGAAGCTGAAGATTCAGACTTATAAAGGGTTTGTGGTGAAGAATCAGAAGCTGGTCTGTGATGGGAGGGAGCTTTCTCGTAGCAACTCTGTTCTTCGAGATTATGGTGTCTCAGATGGGAATATTTATGCATTTGGTTCTTAGGCTTTCTGATCTCCAGGAGATTAAGGTGAAGACTGTTTGTGGGAAAGAGCTTACGTTTCATGTTGAGAGGTGTAGGAATGTTGGTTATGTTAAGAAGCAGATTGCAAAGAAAGGGAAGGGTCTGGTTGA
Organism: Fallopia convolvulus; assembly: GCA_964016875.1. NCBI lineage: Eukaryota > Viridiplantae > Streptophyta > Magnoliopsida > Caryophyllales > Polygonaceae > Fallopia > Fallopia convolvulus. The sequence goes on from OZ024737.1 coordinate 37,419,717, forward strand.
TGTTGAGGACCCGGAACTCATCTGTGATGGTGAGTCGCTTGAAGATGAGAAACAGATAGTTGACATTTGTAAGAGCAATGATGGTGTGATGCACTTGCTGGTTAGAAAATCTGCCAAAATCAGGGCCAGGCCTGTAGAGAAGAACTATGAGCTGTCTGTTGATGCTGCAAACTTGAATATTAGGAGTTATAATGGGGAAGCTGATGTGCATACGGAAGTTTCTAGTACAGATTTCGTATTGGAACCGGTATGTGTCAATAAGAAAGTTGTAATCCCTTCCCCAATATTGGATCTTGTTGACTCAACATTCAGTGGTTTAAATAGTGGGAATGCTCCGATCAGATCATCCGAGGGATCAGGAGGAGCTTATTTGATGCTGGATTCAAAGGGGCAGGACTTTGTTTCTGTTTTCAAGCCAATTGATGAGGAACCCAAGGCTGTGAATAACCCACAGGGTTTACCGGTATCTCTTGATGGTGAGGGCTTGAAGAGGGGCACACGAGTGGGGGAAGGAGCTTACAGAGAAGTTGCAGCCTACCTTTTGGATCATCCAAAGAACGGGAGAAGATCAATATCAGGAGAGGAAAATGGGTTTGCAGGGGTTCCTCCTACTGGTTTGGTGAGATGTATGCATAGAGGGTTCAATAATCCTATGGGTTTGAGCATCAAAATTGGATCTCTGCAGAAATTTGTGAAAAACTATGGAAGTTGTGAGGACATGGGCCCGGGTGCTTTTCCTGTGGAAGAGGTCCATAAGATCTCTGTGCTGGATATGAGATTGGCTAATGCAGATAGACATGCAGGGAATATTTTAATGGCGAAGGAGGCAGAAACTGGGCGAACTATTTTGATCCCAATTGATCATGGTTACTGCTTACCAGAGAGTGTAAGTGTTGCTTCCCTTTCTTCAAATCAATTGTCTTCATATGCTACATTTAAGTATGTTGCCTGTTAATTGTTCTGTTCAACAATGGTCTTTCTAATTTATAAAAGACCCTGATATGAACACTATTTACTAAATTTTAAAAGATAATTCTAAACTAAGCAAATCACATTGTAAAAGTTCATATCATCAACTGGTTTTGTGGGGATGATGTAGGGGGTTATATTCGGTTTTATGTAAATTATTGGCATAATTTTGTTGTCGTTGAACTCTGATTTTTGTTCAACTGAATCATTCCCTTGTTGAGATGCAATGGTGTGTGATTGATTTTATAGACTTTTGACTTTGGCTGCCCTTTTCAGTTTGAAGATTGCACATTTGACTGGCTATACTGGCCACAAGCTCAGAAGCCATTCAACCCTGAAACCATTGACTACATCAAATCTCTAGACGCAGAAGAGGATATTGCCCTCTTGAAGTTTTACGGCTGGGACTTATCTCTAGAGTCTGCTCGTGTGCTTCGTATCTCCACCATGCTTCTGAAGAAGGGAGTGGAGAGAGGGCTTAATACTCCTTTTGCCATTGGAAACCTTATGTGTAGGGAGACTCTGAATAAGGAATCTGTGATCGAGGAGATTGCCCAGGAAGCCCTAGATTCGGTTCTTCCAGGTACGAGTGAGCGCACGTTCCTCGAGTCGGTTTCAGTGATCATGGAGCGTCGACTCGATGAGCTCGCCTTCTTCTAGCTTTGAAGATTGAACTTGTTTGTTGATGTATATTTGTGCATGTAAAGTACACAGCTTGTGTTTGTGCATGGTATTATTGTATTCCTGTCATGATGAATTCAGAAGCCATACATAGGCTTAGAATGTTGACATTGAAATATAAACGGATGCATTCTCTGCAACTATTTTTCTTTTGTAAGTTTGCCCCGAGCACATGATGCACCCATTAAGATTGTTAACCGTAACCCGTTAAGATAATTTGGTGTTTTAATAGTCGTTAATAATTGATTTTAAAACACTCGAAAGTAGTCTTTATACTGGTTTGGTTTGTAACAATATAATGTGAATGGCGGGTGTGCATAGTTGGGGAAATTGGAATCCCAGCCTACGAAAACTAAATTTACAATGCTGGCTACCAAATTCTCATCCTCTTCCCCTTGCAAGTTCTCATCCTCTTTTCTTTCTTGCTCAACTGTTTTAGTTCATCATTTTTTTTTATTTTTTTTTTGGTTGAAGGAGAGGCGGTGCTCTCCGGCTCCTCAAGGGAGCGTTTTATTAATAATAAAAAATGGGCTAAGTAGTCAGCAAACGGGGGATAGCCCGACCCCTAACATCGTCAAGCAATAATAAAGAAATCCCCTCTGGCGGGGCAAGCAATACATGATAGCCTAGAGTATAATTAAAACCATAAGAGGCAAAGCGATCAGCAACCCTATTCGCCTCGCGGTAGATATGACGGAACTGGATACACCAATTCCTACGAATGAAGCCATGGCATTGAGATACCAGGCTAAAGAGAGGGTGGCTCCTACGCACCCCCTGACTAATAATTCTAATCACAATTTGAGAATCAGATTCAACAATAACATGTCTAAAACCTTTATCCCAAGCTAATTTGATTCCGTTGAAAATGCCCCACAATTCAGCCGAAGGAACCGTGCACGACCCAATGTTGTGAATAAATCCGCAAAGCCATTGCCCGTCATTGTTCCTAATCACACCCGCTGCTGTAGCTTGTCCATCTTTAACCGCACCATCCGTGTTGACTTTTATCCAGTTCTCGCTCGGACAAACCCAAGATATTTGCTGCCAAGATTTAGTAGTAATGGACATAGAAGAAATGGAGCATTTACCTGATACTTCCCTGTATTCCCGGGCTTTAGCTTTTATGAACCCACATTTGTCCCTGGCTTCCACCCGATTGCCAAAAGTTGCTTCATTTCTCCATCGCCATATCCACCAAATCGCCATTGCGAAAAGATCGCGCCACTCTAATAATTCCAGTAACCAGCTTGCCATAAGATTATGTCTAATCCATGTTGAAAAAGGAACCTGAAAGAAATTTGGAAACACATCAATAATGTTTAATGCAATCCAAATAGTTTGAGTCTGATCGCAATCCCTGAATAAATGTTCGTAGGATTCATCCGCTGAACCACAGCACGCACAACGAGAATTAAGGGTCAGATGTCGGCGACATCGTTCAGCATTTGACATCACCCCGCCCTTCAAAGCCATCCACACAAAATGTCGAACTCTTTCAGGCACCTTGATCTTCCACAATATTGAATACACAACCTCATCAACCTCATGCAAATCGTAGTCTCCCTGCAACTTTCTATAACCCGTAGCCACTGAGTAATCACCATCTGATGTGTGCTTCCAACTGATCTCATCTGCAGATTCATCACCAGCTTCTGTAATGGCAACAGCAGCCAACTTAAGCAGCACCTCGGCGGGGAGAAGATGAGTAAGAACACTCCAGTTCCAACCCATATTAGTCTGCCAATAATCACTAGCCGTGGCTCTCAGCTGACCCAAATTAATCTCACTCAAGGCCACATATTTCAAAGGAGTATCAATCAGCCATAAATCCTCCCAAAAACGGATAGACCTTCCATCCCTAAGACACCAGCGGACTCCTTTAATCACAACCTCCGTAATCCCTTTCTTAATACTCTTCCATATATGCGACGCTGCCGAAGACTCACCCAGAGCAGTAGTTGTGTACTTATTTTTTAACACAGTAGCCCAAAGGCTATTTTCATCCATAATAAACCGCCAGCCTAGTTTTCCCAACAAAGCCAGATTCAAATCATGCATCTTTTTAATCCCAAGACCCCCTTTAGCTTTGGACTTAGTCACTTCATCCCAAGCCACACAATGCAACCTTCGTTTTTCTCTACTGCTGCCCCACACAAATCCTCTAGTTAGCTTATCAATATCTTTGCACACATTACCGGGGAGTAGCGCTAAAGACATTGAATAAACCGGAATAGAGTTAAGAACTGATTTTGTAAGAGTAACTCTTCCAGCGAAGCTCAAGGATCTCGCTTTCCACCCCGCAAGTTTAGAATTGAACTTATCAAGGAGACTTGAGTAAGTATTCTTACTGATTTGCTTATGCAATATAGGCATGCCAAGATAATTTCCAAGATCTTTAGTGACCACAAATCCACTCTCCTCCTTGATTTGCCGAACGACTCCCGCATTGACATTGGGGGAGACGAAAATTTTTGACTTAGAAGAGCTAACCCGCTGACCCGAAGCCTGACAAAAGATATCTAAGCACTTCTTAACAACCCGAAATTGCTCAACCGAGGCTTCCGCAAACAACATAATATCATCGGCAAAGAAAATGTGTGAAAGAGACGGACCGTGCCTCGTCAACTTAATAGGCAACCATTCATTTTTCGAAACCGAATCAAGAATGATGTGACTAAGTCTCTCGATGCAAAGCAAGAACAAATAAGGAGATATGGGGTCACCCTGTCGCACTCCACGAGAAGCCGTAAACTGCGTAGTCATCTCCCCGTTCCATAAAACTTGCATTCTTGGAGATGTAACGCAAGCCATAACCCAATGAATCCAGGTTTCCGGAAAAGCCACCGTCCTAAGAGTATCTTCAATGAAATCCCAATTCAGTCTATCGTAAGCTTTTTCAAGTTCAAGTTTAAGGATCATCCATCCCTCCCGTTTCCTCCTCATAGAGTGCACAACTTCTTGAGCTATGACAATATTATCCATTATCATACGGCCCGGAAGGAAGCTTCCTTGAGTAGGCCCAATTAACTCCATAATCATGGGCTGAACACGGTTCACCAATACCTTCGTGATAACCTTATAGAGGACGTTACACATGCTTATTGGTCTGAACTGATTAATCTTTTCCGGTTTGTCAACTTTAGCAAGCAAAACAATGAGGGTGTCATTCATACCGTCAGGCAGCTTTGAAGAACTAAAGAAGTCTTTGATGAAACTCACAACCGCTCTTCCAACAACATTCCAACATCTTTGATAGAATCCTGGCTGAAAACCATCAATACCCGGCGATTTAAAAGATCCCATTTGCTTCACAGTTGTCCAAATTTCATCACTGGAGACCGCCCTCACCAAAAGCTGGCATTGATCCTCATTCAAGATAGGAAAGCTAACATTCAACGCAGGCATCGAAGTTGTAGTAACATCATCCACATTATACAACTTCTTGAAGAATTCCGTGGCCAACCTTTCCAGATCCGCCGCATTATCGACCCAATTCCCCTGATCATCTCTGAGGCTTTTAACACGATTATGCTTACGTCGAATAACTGTAGAAGTATGGAAGAAAGAAGTATTTCTATCCCCAAGATTCAACCATTGTCCTCTTGATTTTTGATACCACAAAATCTCCTCTTGCTCAAGCACAAGAGCCAAATCATTCTGAATATCCATCTCTGCCTGGAGTAAAGCCGCTGAATTATCATGACAAATTCTTCCTTGGATGCTATCAAGTTTAGACAACAAAAGTTCCTTCTTTTGGTGTATACTACCAAAAACTCTCTTATTCCAGATGATCAAATCCTTCTTGAGAAGAGACAAAGCAACATCTGCATCAACATCCTGTCACCAGCATTCATTAAGTTTATCAAAGAAACTGGGGTGAAGAAACCACGCCGCTTCAAATCTAAACGGTCGTCGTTTACGATTGAAAGACATGGTCGGTTCAAAAGTAAGTAAGAGCGGACAATGATCAGAAGCTAACTTAGGAAGGTGTCTAACTCGAGCCTCAGGCCATCTCAAACGCCCCTCAGTGTTTTAGTTCATCATTAAGCCTGTATACTAAAAACTTTTGGTAATGATACTAACATCAAGTAAGAGATTACTCGGCCAATCAGCAATGCTTGATTGTGTTTGTGCAACATGGTCAATTGGACTAGTTAATGTGTTTTTAAGCATATTTTTACACAGGATCCAATGAATTCAAAGCTAATGATGTGTCCCTCAGTGTCCCCCACTGTCCACTGAAATGAAGATTCTGAATGAGGGCAAGCTCAAAAGCCCACGGATTGTGATAGAAATGCTCATGAAGCTCTATCAACATAAGGAAAGATACAACAGAAATTATCATCATCATTGACCCAGTGAGGCTCCGCAGCGGAATCTGGGGGGTCAAGATGGGGGTACCCCTGCCCAAGGGAAAGGGGATACGCCCGGATAGACCCAAGAAAAACTGAAATTTAGCTATATGACAATAATAACTGAATTTAGTTAGAAACTTAGAATGCACCAAAATTAATATAGGGACTAAATCCATCTCAAAGGCGCTGTATAAAAGAGATAAATCTAATTTGTTAGATTCTTACCAACTCCAGCGGCATATCTTGTCCCTGAAAAAATTCAGACTTAAGTTCCGTTCATATTTTGATGAGAAGCCATGGTGCAGAAACACAAGCCAAATTGCCAATAGTGAGCTTTGTACGCAACCAACTCAAAAGTTAGCAACTTTTTTTAAAAAAAATTCCGTATGTTCATGCTCTTGGGTCAAGTGAATGAACACTAAGATTTGTATTATTTTTACAAATTTTCCTCAAAAACCTGAGTACATTAGAAGAAAAAAAAAACAGAAACAGTGAGGCCAAAGCACAGAGAAAGACTTCATTAATACTCAACAAATTCTTGAACATCTCAGCATCATCCTACAACATCCCAAGGATCCCCAACATTACTACCAAGTACCAATCCTATGCAAACACCATATCTTGGAATTTTCAGAAGGGGAAGCCAATTCAACGAAGCAACAAGAAACATGAGAACTTATTAGATCATCAGCTGCAGAGATTGGGAATAACAGCACCTCCATCTGGGTTAGGCTGATCCTTCCATATACGTCCCGTAACCCTCAGCTTAAGCTCCTTCCTATCTCCTCCAGAAAAGAAGAGTGCCATATTCCTTTGAATAATGAGCCCGTCATGGCTGTCTCGAACTTTCCTGTGACTGTCCCTTATACTGCGTGGGGTCCCCTCCCAAAAAAGCTTACGCCCGTTGCCTCCAACCTCAAGGCTGTAAACATAGCTACGAGCCTCTGACTCATCGCCCATGAAGCGGAGGAACGCCATGTAGACCGGTGCCACTCCAAGCTGAAATGCTTCAAAGTGGAGACAGAAGTACTGCCCAAAGCAGTGGAACACCTGTCATGGATTGAAGGTAAAAGAAAGTGTTTTATGAATAATGGAATCATCTAATCTAATTAGATAAATAAAAAGGTTATCAATTTGAACATATGGTAGAAGATGAAGGGTCGGTTTGGATTACACTTGATGATGCATTATCTTGCATTACTTATATTTCAAGATATAATCCAATATAATGCAGGATAATGCACTATCAAGTGCTATCCAAACAAGCTCAAAATGTCACAGCTTATTTCTCTGTCAAAATGACGACAAACTGAAGGAGTTTCACACTTTCGCTTATATATCCTTCCAGTTTATCACCTTCTCTTGAAGTGCTATAACAAAAGCTTGTCTGTGATTTCGACCCAAAAAAAAAAAAACTATGATGAATGCATAATTATTATTTTTAGATTTATACCAATAAAGAAAATTGAGGCTAAGGAACCAGTATAGGATAGAATTCAAGCCCCAGATAGAGGGTCCCCTTATGATATGTGGATGTACTTGAAAAAGATCCATCATAAAATTATAACTCTAAAGTATAATGCTTGCTAAATTACACGATCTACTCTAAAAAATTGAGACTAAGGAACACGTTTAGGATAGAATTCAAGCCCTAGATAGAGGGTCTCCTTATGATTTGTGGATGACCTTTACCTTCAATTCGAAATGAAACAGCAGTGAAGTTCAGCATGAACAAACAATATAAATGATTTCTGATAGAAAAATTCAACTTGTAAATTTATACTGGTTTTGGGTTGGATGAAGCATAATACAAATGATGAAGAAAACACTTACCGTCAGCATCCAAGTCGCATTCTCTACTTCACGAGGATTGGATTTTGCATAGCGGTGGTTGAATGTACATCCAGAATGCATATCTACCTTGTGATCATCCCTCAAGTGAGAAACAAGAAATGGGATGTCACCAATGACAGAACACTCTGAACCAGCATATGGGCAATTGTATGGCCTGAAGTTGCACTTTAATTCGTGTTTAAGCTTGCTGTAGTAAGGGATTATCTCTGGGCACCCTAGAGTGAAATACTTGCACGGGATCTCAAGTGACTCAGCCAATTTCTCCAGTGCCAGGCATCTTATGTCTCCAAGCTCTTGTCTACAGGTAGGGCACTGGTTGTGCACCCGTGTTTTACATGTGGAACATAGGGTATGTCCATTGTGGCACTGAAGAATAAAAAAATCATTAAAATGATCAAGAGCAAGGATAAATTTAGCATGAACAAAACATTTGGCTATCTAACATGCGGAAGCATTCAAAAATTTTTATCTAACATTTAGTCTCTAGTGCAAGAATCATTATACTTATTAAGAGGAACACAATAGACAGAATCCTGAAATTTGGATACTCAACAAAGTTAACTATATAGAGTTGCAATATGATCTAATATTGTATATTTCTAAGCAACAATAAGTAAATAACTCTTCTCTCTGCCCACTAGTTAACTTTTGGATTGCGCCAACTCTCAATATACAGAAAGAGGTCATTCCCTCATCATTATGCACTTGGGTCAAATTACATAATGCTAAAACCTGTATCTCACTACCATCTTCAGCAGTGGATTCCACCATTGATTCTTTGAGTGCGAGCTAGGAAATGTACTCAACAGTCAATTGATGTCCCAAAAGGTTGAACAAGCTACACGGTACATATAAGGAACAAACAATCTTCCTTAGAAACAAAGGGTATAGGAGAATTTTGATCTTTTTGTCGTTTCTACTTCTCCTACACTTTTTGGAAAGGGACATTGAGTCGTCAGAAGAACATAAAGAATCTCACTTCAGCCCCAAATTTTAAAAACTCGTCATCTCCCTAAACTATGTAAATGGCTACATGCACATCTCTTTAGTAAAGCACCCCATCTCACTTGTTACTCTATTCTTACTCTATTCTCTAGTTCCAACCAATCCTCAGCTAAAGAGAATAGATGCCAAAATAGGCAATCTTCCTTTCCAAGAAGAAGAAGGAATAAGCCCTTCTATTTTTTGCACCTCAGATGTACTTTTACGTACTGATGTCATAATTACAATTTACAATAACTGAAATCCCCCCTCCTCCCAAAAATGAAAATTAAACATGAGCAGAAAAAAAAAAACCCATCACAACTAGGCATACTCAACACCAAATTTATGAAATTGACTCTTTTCAAAATAAAAGATCTTCAAAAACCTAATCATCATCTGACTAAAAATCCAAGGAATTGGCAAACATCAAGCGCAAGCACCATTACTAAACAGATGTAAAATGAGCTAGATTAAACTAACAAAGTGGAGGAGCAAAGACAAGGCAACATTCACCCAGAACAATCATACAGAGAAAAACCCCAAATCCAATCATAAAATGCAAAATTATGACAGAATTGAAATTCTCCATTAAAACCCACAAACATACATACCTGATGAATAGGAGGATACATAGAATTGGTACAAACAGGACATTCAAGAAGCTCTTGGACAGTAGAGGGCGGATGGGCCGTTGAATTGGAAACGATGCCGCTTCGTAGAGGTTTCGACGGTGTGAACTGGTGGTTGTGGTGGTGGGGGAGATTTAGAGAAGAAGGGTGGCTATCAACCTCGCCGCCCTCATCTATCATCAAACCATCCAAAGAAGAAACGCATTCGATGCTATCCGAATCCATTTTTCTCCCCCTTTTGGAATCAAATCGACTTTGTTTTTTACCCTCCCAGAAAGAATCTAGATGACAAAAACGGAGAAGTACCGAGATCAAATCAGGAGGGATTCGTCATGGGTTGTAAGGAAGGAAAGGGAATCAGGAATTCCCCCAACGCAATTTGAAAACCCAGAAAACGAAAAGGGGAAAGGAGAAAAGAAGAGGGCCTCTACGACCCTACGCTCCTCTAGGTGGATCTTCCCTAAACGGGCCTCTTCCGGGCTTCGAATGGATGCAATTGCAATGTACGCACAAAATAGGAGCCAATGATGAACCTGTGCTTTGGATTAGGATTGTAACAAATGTTTAATAAAATTAGACACATGCATTTCTTTCTCCCCCTTTCAAAAAAAAAAAAAGAGAATCCTCCCAAAAAATTACTAATAAACTAGTGTAATTCCCGTAAATTTACGGGTAGTTTTAAAAATTATACTATATAATATATTATCATAAATTAAAGAGAAAAAACAAAGATAATGTATATTTTAATAATTATTAATGATATTTATATAAAATTTAACGTTTTTTTTTGTTTTCTAATCTATAAGATAAAATGAAAGAACAGATTGGTTCCTTAAGTGTCATGTAGCGCGAATTTTATAGATAGTTTGTTTCTATTTTATAATATATTAGCGTAAATATAGATAGAAATTTATATCGTTAATTTTTTTTTCAACAATCCGATAAAAATATTTTAGCATAATCTTAAGATAGCATATATAATATTTCTTATCAATCAATATCAATAAAAATATATAGAAAATCATATAGATAAAAAAAAAATTTGATACATTACTTATTTTATAAAATCTAAAATAGCCATTTTTTAAATTTAGGATTTTTTAAAGAATAAAATCAATATTTACATAGATAGAAAATTATATATATACATTATCTATTTTATAGGATCCTCTGAAAGGGTTTTCTAGTTGATCACTAACCTTGGCATTCCCCTTTCTTGCTCATTTCTGTTATTGACGTATTTTGCAGCGCTGGACCATGGACTCTTACTTGGCCTAATTAGGCCCTTCTTCAAGAGATCACCCACTGAACAGAACAGGGGTTCATTGAGAATCATAGTCTTTTCCAATGCAATAAAGTTACATAGTGTCTATTTTTATTTGAAAAAGGGGTATTTCCATGGGTTTGCCTTGGTATCGTGTTCATACCGTTGTATTGAATGATCCTGGTCGGTTGATTTCTGTCCATATAATGCATACGGCCCTGGTTGCTGGCCGAGGATCAGCGGCAACTAGGTCTGGGCCTGCCGGTAATGGAGAAGACAGAGCGGTTCTAGTCTCCGAAGGGTCCCTCCGAACAAGAAGCTAACAGAAATTTTATGTTAGTTCCAATAAAATAAAAGGGATGCTACTCGAAGAGCAGCCCTACAAAGGAAATGCACCCATGACTGCCTATACGAGAGAGTACACAGGCGCTTTTAAGTCAATCTTTAGAATCCAAAGATTCATTACGAAATCCGGTGCTAAAAAGATGGGGTGCAACTAGCCAACCTATGAACTAACAATAACAACCCATTTTTCAATTGGATAAGATAGGTTGTTACTCCCAGAGCACTCCTACGAGCACAAAACCCACTAATTGCAGCTCGGATAGAGGCACAGACAGCTAATAGAGTAGAGCCTTTCTCCTGGGCTTCGGTTTTCTCGAAACTGGCTACTCCTTATGAGACTTCTTTTAATGAAACAAGAGATATAAAATCTTAGACTAAAAAGCCTTCAATCTTTATAAATTTATTTTTTTATTTAGTAATGTTTATTATTTAAATAATTTTTAAAAAAATATGTGTATATTAATTAAATTTTATTTTTTTAGTATGTGATACTATATGAAACAATCTCTACTCATACAATATGGTATATATCCATTATCTGTTTTATAAAGTGGTCAAATCGTGATTTCTAAAATTATTATTAGAGTATAATATAAAGGGGACTTTCTAGAATTATTATTTAGTTTTTTAAGTTGAAAAAAGTTTTTCCATTATTTTATTCAAAATATGCCACGTGGCGCAAATTTTTACACAGACTTGATTTCTGCTTTATAATGTATTAGGGTAGATAAGAGAATATACCACTCATGAGCAACAAAACAAAGAAAATATATAAGTCCAATTCGCAAAAATATAAAACCAAATTTCAACGAAAACTGTTAAATTTGTAAAATAGTTGCATTTAGTAGCATAAGAAAAAAGGTTTGATGCTACTTACTCTTATGTAATGCAAGATGAATTGAGAGGAATACAAGTCAGGTAAAACTAAATACCTCAGAATTGCCGACAATAGGTTGATTAATACATTGAATTTTGTAAATTTTCATATACATTAATTTCTTTTATATTTTATTTCTTCGTTATGTAAATTTAGTATTAAAAACAACTTCATAGATGAATTGAATTTTGCAAAATAATAAATAGATAATTTTCTCTATATTTTATCTCTTAAATCAAGGACAATGTTCTCTTCTATACAAATATTTATATTGCATTTTTGATATTTACAAACATTCTTATTATTATAGAGTAAAAGATAAGAACCCTAGTATATAATTTTAATTAATTAACTTTAAAAAATATTTTAATAAATCATATTATGCTTTGTAGATAACCTATCCTAATTATTGTTATCTTTATAAAAAAACCAACTATTTTATACATATTAGTGTCTAAAAAATAAGAAAATATTATTTAAAAATATTCACTAAAAAGTAAAATCAATATTTTAATAATTTCAATCTAAATTTGGACAAGATCTGCACAAATAATGAAAAAATATTTAAAAATATATTCAATTAAAATATAGAGTACAATCTAAAAAAAATAATTTGTCTATTGCATAATTTGTTATAATATTATATAAATATATTTAGTATTTTAAATTAACAGCATAAAATTATATAACTCTTTAGTAAAATTATCCTGTGAATATCACGGGACTTCAACTAGTTACTCCTTACTTATAAATTCATGTACATTTACAAATTCAATAAAAAGAGGAAAAAATATTTGACTCATCCAACGGACGGGCTAAGCCTTCTAGTTATAACCACGAATTTACCCATTTGAGTTTGAGCCCAATATCAGTATTTTGGGCCTTTATGTCAGCCCAATACTATTGTGGTGACATAGAATAGGAGGACTAAATACATCTTCGGCCTGAATTGACTTATGAAGTAAACTCGACCATCATGATATAATTATTAGTTCTCTATAAATAATTATAATTAAATATACAAATATGAAGTAGTAAAACTATAAAGATTCCTTATAAATATATCAATGCTACATGTTGTGAACTTTGAGGCCCTAGAATTGGCTAGTTTTGCCAATTTATCGACACATGTAATAACCAACTAGGGTTAAAGTTTATGTGGCTGGTTATAAAGGTTTGAGTAGAAAAGGTGTATTTAGTAATTTACACCAAAACATTCCTAAAAATAAGAGCCTTCATTAACTAACTTTAGGAGTTTGACCAACCATGTGGTCTGATCTTGGCATCACGTGGTTTTCTTTCTAGATCATCCTCCACCTTGTTTTATCTTTGGTCTTACTAGTAGTGGCTCCTGATAATTTATTCAAAAATATTAAAATATTATTTTTTGAACCATACGTGGAGCCAATCACTCTCAATTTCAATTTGTATTTTTCAAAAATATTATCCAGGCAGGAAATTTTTTATTAGGGAAAAAAAAGTTGATGATTAGTGAGTTGTAAGATGTGACAGAAATTATATGAGGGCATGTGCAGATAGATAGATAGATCCTGTCTAGAGCCCCAACTTTCTAATATTGGCAAGTATTATTGCTTAACAAGCACGAAGAGACTTGTTCAATTAGAAATCATGTTACATTATTGAGCCAAAAATTGGTCCAGCTCTAAGTGACCACTGTTATGATTTATCATCTATGAATGCCCAAATAAGAAAGCATCCGTGACAAAAATGCCAAGTGACAATGCAGGTTCAGCTTCACTCCTTGGACCATTTTGAATTAGTCAGGTTCACTTAAATGCATCCAACCTGTACTGGAGGACCCATTTGGGTTCAGACGACAATGTCATTGTCCGAGTTGCGTATTGTACCTATCACAATAACTAGCGTTATCTTTTGCAATTTTAGGTTACATATAGGAAATGTTTAGGTTTATAAAGTTCCATAATGTTTCTTAAAGGATACGAGAGCGTTTATCTGGATCCCATATTATATATGTTGCATTATATAATCTCTCATAAGACAAGGTTGTTTAGTTGTTCATATAAGATAAATTAAGTTTTTTTAGTTGTGGTGCTAGCTAGGCTCCCTATCCAAAAATTCAAGTTCGAATCTACTTGACGTCGTGAAATCGCTTGTGAGTGGGAGGATCTGCACCTTAAATGAGTCACACTGTCGTACATTGTCCTAAAATAAAGTGGTTCTGGCCGGTTGAACCAGGCTAAAAACCGAAAAAAGATCTCATAAGTGGAAATATCATTGGTGGATGAATATGAAAAGGATCCAAGTCCAACCCTAATTTCAGCATTTAACTGTCCAAATGGGCAAAATTGCATTTTTGTTTTCTGAACTTTGCCAATGTTCCAAATCTGATGCTTTTAAGCATTCATTATATATATATATATATATATATATATATATTAGTTTAGGTAAGAGAAACCCATTAATAATATAAGAGTTGGTCAAAATTTTGTAACAAACTAACACACAACTTGGTTTGTGAGAGTAAATGACCTTCTCTGGTCCCTACACTACATTCAAACTCCAAAAGACCAAAACATTGAGACCTTCCCCTGGCCCCCATTTATCATCTCATATTCTCATCTATCTTTTCCAAAACTGTGCCTGCAAAGTCATACAAACATTCAATTGCCCTTAACAGAATAAAAAACAAAACCCCCCCAAGGCTATCTGGATAAAATTACAGTGGAAAGCTACATATAATACCCAAGTACAAAACTGAAGTCAGGGTTAATTTTGCTCCCACATAAGTTGCTCAATTTTACAGTCCAAAGCTCCCAAGGGTTTTTTTTTCCACTGAGAATGTGTATAATAAATTCTGATTTGTAGCTGTTTCAGACAAACAAAGGGGAAAAAAAGAGTAAAAAATATGTAGTGAAGAGTAAGTTAATTGGCAGCCACACAGGAAAGATGGGCTTCCTTGCAATGTGCACCACACCAAGCATATCATCATTCAGTGACACAAAACACAAGTTGCTATGGAATTAAATTATGTCACGCTCTAGGCCATCCATGTAGTTGTTTTCATTGCACATGAAAGGCGTGATAGTAAAGACTCATCACGAGAATCAAATTGAAAAATCAGGTTCACCTTACAAAATGCATGAAATGTACGGTCCACAAGGCATGAAACATACACAACAACAATTTTCAGGGTAACAAAATCATGCTAAAAGAGCATCAACCAAACCTAGCAAGATTAATGAATATGAACGCAAGGAAAATACCAAAAATGTATTACAAGTAAACAAGATATAGATATTGTCACTAAGACAGCAAAATCTATAAGCTTTTCCAAAAGAAACAAATGATGTTATAGGCTGAAACTTACAAGTGCCATTTTAGTCGTCTTGCAAGATTACTCCTTATGACAGAAAAGGTATACTATAAACAAACAAAGAAATATTCGCTGCCCTAATTCCCTAACCCTAATCCTTCCTTCATTCGTTATTTTCTCTACTATCATCCTATTCAGAACTTGCACAGCTTTTCCCTTTGCACCTGCCCTGCTGCATACAAAACATCTGCAGAAAGAACACTATAGCATAAGCTCGATCAAGTAACAAACCGAGTTGAGTCATCCAGCTGATGATGGAGCTTGTGAAGAATTCGACGATTTTGATTCCCGGGTAAAAGACGAAATCAATCTTTCCTTCGTTAGCTGCTCGGATTCCCGAGACTTGATAGCAAACATATGAAGAACAGTGTCACCTCCAGCTGCAAGCCTTGAATCAACAACATCCACCCCTGAATCTTTCAACGACCTGATTACTCTCCCAACAGGATGCACGTCTAAACGGCTTGTAACCGTTAAAATGACGTCATCATTAACAACACGAACATCGGATTCTGGCAGTTGACTTTGCACATCGGTATTGGATTCCATGTCTAAGGCTGATGATCCGTCACCGAGCTTCTCACGGTCTCCTTCCAAATCCTTCAACTTCTTTTGCAGCTCGGTTATGTAAGAAATAGCGTCCCCAAGCAAAGACGCCTTGTCCATTTTCGATATGTTGGGGACAACCGCTCGAAGGGCGTAGAAACGCTGGTTCAGCTTCTCCCTACGTGCTCTCTCTGCCTCGACATGGTTGAGCGCCTCTTCTCTCCCATTAGCGGGTTTACGACCCCGCTTCCTCGGTTTTCCATCGTCCACTGGACCTTGCACTTCCACATCTAGATTCTCACACTCGGGGTTTACAGGCCTGGATATAATAGAAGGCCTTGAAGTCGCCCCAGTAAAATCAATCTGCATTTGGGCCGGCTTTTGTTGCTGAAACTGACTGATCTGAAACCCATTAGCATAACCGTGCAAGCTATTCCCAGGCGGTGCAGGTGCACGAGGATTATAAACTTCTGAATTGGACTGCTTCAAACTGTTCTGCCAACCGGTTGACTGAACAACGCCGTCTCTTGGGCTTGAATTAGAAAATGAAAGTCTGTTGCCGTTTGTAAGAGGGTCCCATCGTCTGTCATCCATCTTCCTAACAGCAAGCTTCTCCCTGAACTGAGGCCGAATCATGCTAAGCCTCTGCCCGAAAATCTTCGGAGCAGAGGAATCAACCGACCCACTCAATCCCGGATACACAACAGCAGCAGGAGGAGCAGGAGCAGCAATTTCGTTCCTCTTCACATTATTCACCATAGGCGGAGTTGCAGCTGCTGCATTATCAGCCCTAACCAAAAGCGAAGTGGACGAGAAGGCAAGCTTCACAGCCTGCACAATCTCCAGGCTCTCCGGAATTGATCTAACCGACCCTAATTCAACCACACCGAAATCAGTAGGAATCAAAACAACGGTCTGAATTGCAGCAGACTTTGCAAGAAACGACCTCACGCAGTAATCAGAGTTCGACTTGAGAAAATCCGACACCCAGACATGCTTCCTTGACTCTAAGCACTTCCCAGGTCCACCTTGCCCTTTAGGAAACGAAAAGTACATTGACACAAGAAAAAGCATCTCAAGATCAGTAACCCTATCCAGCCTGCAAGCCAAATAGTCATCATCATCTGAACCACCAAACAAGGCATTCAATTTCTGAAGAACTCTCTTCTTCATCTTCTGTTGACCTTCATCTTCAAGGCGGAAGCTAAGAATTCGGGTCGCCTCGGACTCCTCAGCCTCCTTGGGCTCCCTGCAGGAGCCATCTCCCCATCCCAGGATTAAGTCCCCTGATCTTGATTGTGAAATTTGCCAGAAAAAGGCGTAGTTCCAACTGAAATTAGAGCTCTCAACGAGATCAGAGAGCCTGGGATGAACATTCTCATTGGTGTCAACACTGACCAACAAGCTATCAGCCGAGATTGAGCTTGACATCAAGTATTCATAAGCTTTGCTGCCCAACACAGATGCAACAATGGAATCTTCATCATCGTTCCACATTAACCCTCCCATACCACCCACCTTTGCACTTGACATTTAAATTCCCAAAAAGGAAAAACAAAAATTACAAATCCCTGACAGCTGAATATGCCGGAAAAAAACAAAACAAAAAAAGAGACTACAAATTTGAAGGATAAATCAACAAAGGCCCATCTGAAATCTCCCTGAGAATCGAAAAATCCAGATTACAAATACCCCGTTCCGGACTATATATTCAAATCCAGCACACCAAACCACATGATTCCTTCTTTCTGTTGTTCTTTCAGATCTCAAATACAGGAAATTGATAACGAAAAAGGAAAATTACTAGACCCTAACAAAATTGGCAGATTCTATTACGTACCAGGAACAAAAATCGAAAAAAGCTATCGCTGAAAATACAAACCAGGGAGCGAAAGAGAGGTACGGTGAAGAGAATTTCAGCGGAGCGATGCTGGCGAAAGGAAGCCAAAACCCCACCTTCTCCTTCAAAACAACCTTCCGAATCAACGAGATTTTCGGGAGAAAAACGATCTGAGCGAAAATTTTGCTGAAATTTCTCTATGCTCAGAAGAGCTGAGAGCTTCAGAGAGAGAGAGAGACGTAGCACGGGAAGAAGGGGAAGTGAAAAGAGAGGAAGAAGAGTGGGGAGAATGGGGTCTTAGCAAATTTTGATGTTGGTACAATTTGACCATGGTTAAAGAAGTTTGCCCTAGGTCAGGGAAGATGGCCAGGGTTAAAATGGTCATTTCGTTATTTCAATTTCTTGCTTTTTTATTTTATCTCCCATTTGCGCTTTTGAGGAGTTTCAGAAGCCGTCAAAAATTAAGCTTGAGTAAGGTCCGTTCCGCAAATGGTATTTATCGGTGTTGATGCTTATAATAATAATGGTGTTGATATTGAAATTAGATGCCGAAAGTATAGGTATATAATTAGTTCTGTTCAGCAGCTCAGTACTTATTGGTGTTGATACTGATACTGATACTTATGGTTGCTGATACTAATACTTATGGTTGTTGATGCTAGTCTTAGATACTGATATTAATTGCTTATTTTTCAAATAATTTGGGATGTGTTCGGTAAATTGAATTGTTGATATTATAAGTAAGGGATGCAAAAAGGGTGAAATTATTAATTTTTTTAATTTTGTAGATAAGTTAGAGGATGTTGGGTAGGGATTTGATTATGGTTGTTTATTTTTTTTGGGACCTCCATTCGGCAAATCGGTACTTATCGGTGTTGATGCTGATGTTGATGTTGATGCTGATCATGGATGGTGATATGCGATACTGATATGAGTTGTTTATTTTCCAAATAATCCGAAATGTGTCGGTAATCCTAAATTGCTGATATTTTAAGCAAGATGTGTAAAATTACTACAAAAGGCTTAATGAAGGGTAAAAAAAAATAAAAAATAAAGATTATTGTTTTTTTGTGGGTCCCACTTACTTATCTTTTGGTAGAAAAGTTAGCTTATTTGACATAAGGTTGGGGGTGTTGATTATTTTTTCAGCAGATAAGTACCGAATATAAGTAACTTATTTCAAATAAGTAAATTTTGCCGAACACATAAAACAAGGATTATTTTTTCCATATAAGTTATTGGGTACTTATAAGTCTCCAAATAAGTGTTGCCGAACGGAGCCTAATTTAAAAAGTTAAAAAAGTAACGATAAACTACTTCGATAAGTCCGATAAGGTTAAGAGTGTTGATTATCTTTTGAGCTCGCCAGTACGATAAACTTTATAAGTCTGCTTTTACCAAACACATAACACGAAGTTTATTTTTCTCAAAAAGTGTGTTAAGTCTCATAAGCTCTTAATTTAAGCCTGTCGAACGCACCCTAGTACTTGAGTGTTTGTTTGGTTAAAGGTAAGAATTAATATTGATAAGTATATTTTCTAACAAATTAATGATAAGTATATTTTCTAACAAATTAAATTATAAAAAGTTAATTTTTGGAAATTTTATTTTATGGGATTTGTAAAAAAGTATTTGATTAAAACTAATGAGGTGGGAATTAGATATCTTTATTTTGTTTGGTTCAATTTGAGAATTCATGAAAATTTATATAAAGTTATTATTATAGTCATCTATAGTTGATTTGTTTATTGGTAAATTAGAGACTTTGTAATTAATAAAATATAATAGAATAAAAATCTACTATATATATAAAAGCAATAAGGATTGGAGCCTTCTCATTGCGCCACTTAGAATTACGCCACATGGCGTTCCTACATTAAGCCACCTCATATTTTTACACGTGTCATTTTCTTATAATTTAGACGTCATTATAAATATTCCATGTCATAGTCCACATGTCAAATTTGTCCATGTCACTCATATGCCATGTATGTACACATTTCTATTCCTCATATGCCATGTATGTCAAATTTACAAATCTCTATTAATTTAGGTTAAAAATATGTTAATTCCCATATATTCTTTTATATTGGATTTGAATTAAAAACAACTATGTTTTTTTTTTGAAAATTTAGTAACACATTTCGGAAAATTTACACGTGAAAATATTTTAAGTAGATTTTTATGATCCTAACAACTCTCTAATATAATCTACCATAAATTTATAATGAAATCTTATCTTATGCTCCAAAATTAATATTATACGATTATTGGTTCATATGATATGAAAATATGTACGTTATGGTACATAATGATTATGATTTATAATTATAATTTTTAATTATAATTTTCCAATAATAATTTCTCATTATGATTTTATTGCAATTTGCGTACAAGTCAACTCAATTTTTTTGGTTAGTTCATATTTTTCTTTCCCATTCTTAGAGAATCTTGATCGATTTTTTTTTTAAAAAGGGATTTTTTACCTTAAAGATGATATTAACCGAAGTTAGTTTCAATTTTTTAAGGAGTTTTCAAGATAATTCTACATAATGTTGACTTAATTTTTTAAACGATTTCTAACCCTAATTAGAATTAGTTCAAAATTAAGCCAATTCCATTATAATATCTCAATTTTGGTACATTTAAATTGCAAGTTTCCATCTAACTTTAACTTTAGATAACAAAAACTTTATTAGAATATCCGACCTCTAGAACTCTAGAAAGGTTTTACCTGATTTAATGTAATATGTATCATCTCAAAAACCCTATTAAATATTTTGGGTCAGAAATTAGATAATCTTCTTTTATTTTAAATAAAAATCCTAAATTCTATTTAATTTAATCATTTATATTTTTTCGTATAGATCTTAATTATATTTTATTTATTTATTTAGAACAATCATGGATACCAGATAGATGATATTATTATTATTATTATTATTATTATTATTATTATTATTATTATTATTGTTATTATTATATTTTTTGTTTATTATTATTATTATTACTACTACTACTACGATTACTATTATTATTATTATTATTATTATTATTATTATTATTATTATTATTATTATTATTATTATTATTATTATTTGTGAACTAATGTTCTTTTTGCTTACTTAAATAATAAAAATTGTTGCAATTTTAGAACTAATAAGAAAAATAATTCATGATGTCTTAACTAGAGAATTTGTATTTTTTAAAAATTGAATTGAAAATTATCTACTTTAATTTTTGAGAATCTTAAACATTTTTTGAATAAAAATTTCAATTTTTTTTATAAATTGATAAAGTTTATAGTCAAAAAATTGAAACATAGTCTAGAATGATTTGTTGAGAATAAAGTATATAAAAAAATACTACCTTTATATAGTTGATACTAAATTGGAATAAATTTAATTATGTATTCCTAAAATCTCTGTTTTTTATTATGTTGGATATTAATAAGAATATTCTATAAATAATTTTATAAAAAATATTCATATAATTATTTAAATTAATTTAAATAGTAATAAAATATTGAAATAAACCTTATAAAAGTTTATCAATTAATAAGTAAATTATCAAACATATAACTAAAATGATACCAAATCTAGGCCTAAATAAAGTATTTTAACTAATATTGTTATTAAATAAATAATAAAAAAATTTATGAAAATCCGCGCAAGGCGCGGGCAACTACGCTGGTTAGAATAAAAGGCGTGGAATTAGATTTTACGTGCTTTTATATGACGATTGTAATTTATCTATTTTTAAAAAATGGGAAATCTGCGAATTTAATTTTCTATAATTTTTGATTAATTTTTTTCCATATATTAGAATGTACTAACTTTTTCATCAATCCAAACAACTTTCAAAGTGAAAAAAAGGAAAATTATAGGAGTATTAGTTTTTTTCACATATTATATTAGTTTTTTAACCACGGTTTTTATAATGTGTGTGTCATGAGCACACATTAATAAGTTATAATTTTTAAGTTATTCCCTAAATTGGAATTGATGAACACCTATTAAAAAAATATTAACTTAATAAATAATTTTTATACATTCCTTACATACATTGTTCTAGAAATCTCTTCTAGGCCCCGCCTAGGCGCTGGAAGATCCTAATCCGCCTAGCCGTCCAGACCGCCTAGGCATCCGTCTAGGATCGCCTAGGCCATTGTTCAGGTCGTCTAGACGCTAAGCGGTCCTTCTCCGTCTAGAATCTGCCTAACGTTTTTTAGAACATTACCTCCATAGTAATGTCACATATTAAAAAAAAAAATTTACAAAAGGCACACATTAGAAAACTCGTTTAACAAAGATTGTTCCTACTTCGTAGTTTTTCAACAATTTCACAACAAAACTTACCAATCTACTATATATATAAAAGCAATAAGGTTTGGAGCCTTCACATTGCGCCACCTCATCATTTTCCACATGTCGCCTAGAGAATGTGCCACCTTGAATTTTGCCACGTGTCATCTTTTTATTAAGCCATGTCATTTTATTTTTTACACGTCATATTCCATTTCATATTATCTCAATGCTTTGATTAATATCAATCTTTGTTATTTTTATATTTACCTTAAAATTTTATTAAGATAATAAAAACTATCAAAATAATAAAAAATTACCTTAAAAATGTAGTTAGGTCAAAGATAAAATCCGAAATTATTGTTAATTTGGACAGTTAAGATTTCGGAAATCGTAGTAATTATACTGGTAAAGATTAGAAGAAGAATATAGGAATTGAATTTATTTCAAATCTCAATCTTATGACATTTTATTAATTAAATGTTATGAAAAAAATTGTAAAAATAAAGAAATGATGATATCTTACTTCATATCTTTCCTTGATTAAAAATGTTTAATTGGTTTTTTATTTCTATATTTTATTTATTTGTTAACCAAAAAGATATGATTTTATTTATTTTGGCAATCTTTGATTTTTTTATTTTTATATTTCACGTATTTTGGTAATACATATTTTGGGATTTTGTAATTTGCATTGATTTTATTTATTTTGGCAATATATAGATTTTGGAATGTTGATTCATTCCCATCACTTAGTAGATATGACCCGATATTTAGATTGGAAACTATTATTAGATTTTGGAAAAGAAAATTGTACGGAGTATTATTTAATATGGTTAATTTTTATATCTTTCTATACATGAATAATTGTCACATTTTTCTTAAGCCATGTCATTATATTTTAAATTATATTTTTACTAAATATTTTACCTTCAAATAAAAAATTACTATATTACATATGACAATTTACCTTTAAATCAAGAAACATTTTAGGCAATTTAGGTACACCACCATATCAAACCATATCAATATATATACTTTCCAACTTTTCAATTAATGTATGAAATGGTTATTATAAAAGAGTAATATTTATTTGATTGAATTCATAATTTTATAATAACTATTATTTAATTTTATATGTAAAATATCTTTTTACTATATTTTTTTAAATTTACGTTCAAAATAGAAAGTTTTGATTCAATTGAAAATTTTATATATATAAAAATAAAATATTTTATCCAACATCTAAATCTCATTATTATTTTAATAAAAAAAATTATCAATTTTTTACCACTCCTAACAACCAATTAAGGTTTTTTTTATTAATTATTGATTATCGGTTACTTGCAAACTATCAAACAAATTTTATCTATCATCTCATTAAAGAAAAAAGTAAAATATTTCAACCATTTAGTTTGATTCGTTTCAACTTCTTATCAATTTACTTACAAATCAACAATATATTTTTTGTAATTTATTTACTAAGCCACATGACCTGACTGTTTCACCTAAAAATTGGAAATTTTATAAAATTGTTTTATTATTTCATTTGATTGTTCTAAGTGAGTGAAATTGAACTAAGAATTCTTTTACCATTTTTTCCAATTTACATACAAATTAAATTGATTCATATTTAAAAATTTATAAAAAAATTATTTTAATAAATCTTTTAATCTATAACTATTTTCTTTTGAATTGGATTTGGATTAAAAAAACTATTCATTTAATTGCTTAATATTTTGGAAAGTTGAAATTTCAAATTTTTATACCAAATATTTTTTTTTATCATTTAATATTTTGCCAAATTGTTTTTTTTTGCAAATTGGATCGTTGAAGGTGTAATATGTTTACAATCCGACCGTTGAGAGCCTCAAAAATCAAATTATAATATTTATTTTGTTTCCGATATTCGTTTTCTATAAAAAAATCATAATGGATAGTAAGCTAATAACTAATTACTACATTATCTTTTCATTATCTCGAAAACTAGCAGTAGTATTTTTTTGTGATTATCTATAATCTGGTAATATTCTTTAGATTTAAATCTTTTTTATTATATAAGAGAATTAGTTTTTTTAATTTTATATAATAATTGTTTTTAGCATATAAAAAATTTAAATATTCAGTGAAATCTAATAATTTTTCTTTAAAAATTCGTGCAAGGTGCGGAAAACTACGCTAGTTTAATTACTACGGAGAGTACTGTATTATAAAGGGATAAACCGATAAAGGCAAGCGTAACAGAATTCCGAATTGCAGATGCAGGTCTTCGAAAATGAAGTGAGAAAAATGTGGTTCGACCTTTTAAACATGTTGACCAAATAATTTAATCCAATAATAATGAATCTTATATCAATTAAAATAAATAAATGAACAATATTTAAAAGAAAGTGGACTTCATGATCTCTCGTTTCCGTTTAAAAAAATGTTTAAAAGTGCCATCTTCACGACCACGTGTCCACTGTTCAAGACAAATGTGTGAAAAGGAGAACCATGTGACGATGTGAGTACGCTACTCGTAATTTACAAAACAGGCTGTTTTTTTATAAAAATTATTTTGGTATTCCTAAGGTTTTGACTTTTTCTTTTGATACTCATAAAAAAAAATTATTCCTCTTGGTACTTCTGAGATTTTGGCTTTTTCTGTTGATGTCCCTCTCCGGTCCCAATTAGCTAATTTTAAGCTTACCATTATTTTCATCGCCCTTAAATTAGTAAGATTCAACTCTTAAAACACTTAAACACATAACCAAAATATATCAATTTGAATTTTTAAACAATCTCTATTTTAAGGGGTTGTTTACAAAATTATTTAAAAATTCAAATTAATGTAGTTTAGTTATGAATTTTGATATTTTAATAATCAAATTCTACGAATATGTATATTTTTAAATTATTAAAAATATACATTTCTAAAACTTGAGTATTTTTTAAATTTTTTTGTTGAGATACGAATATGTATAAAATACTCCATGTTTTAATAATTTTAGTGTATGACTATGATCAATTAAGCATTGATTCTTGATCCAAATAATATTGTTTATTCAACCTAAATAATCTTTCTCCATGGTATATTGCTTGAACACGAAACAATATCACAATATTTCAAATTTGATATTTTTTTAACAATAATTTACACTAGAAAAGATTAAAAACTTACCTTGGAATAGTTAGAAGATTTGGGTACAGCCGTACAGGGCAAGACATAAAAAAATTAATTAAGAAAATCAATTAATATGTCTTTTTTTAGCAATGAAATTTCAATAATATCAAAAAGAAATAATTATGGATTATTATACAAAATTGTTGGGATTCCATGGATATATATATTCAATTTTAACATTTTGATGGATATATTTCCTATTAGATAGGTTTTAAAGGGCATATACCCAATTTTCCCTTATGATTACATACCCACAACCGATTTTCAGTTCAATTAAAGTATGCTGATGTTCTTTTTTTCTATAAGGAAAGAAATTAGGGTGACCACTATTAAGCTAGTGGTCGCCCTTGAGTATCCTGATGGATGGGGGTGAGAAAACTCGGATCAGCTGCAAGTGGGATAGATGAGGCACGTCGATTTGAAGGATCCAGCAATGAAGTTCGCCACAGAATTTAATTATATTTTCTAATGGCCCCGGGTACAGTTAAATTCAGCTAAATTAATTGAACCTATTTTTCTTCATCCTTTTCTTGTTTCCAAAATTTGTTAGGTTGAGTTTGATTACTAGATATAAAATTACTTTAAAATAATTAATTTAATATAACTTAATATATCGTATGCAGTAATTCAAACACACTCTTAGTCCATATGAAGATAAAAAATTGGGTGAGATTAGACAATCTAAAAAATTCTAAACAACAGATTTGAAACCGTAAATTAGCATGTGTTTTGTACATGAAACAAGCTCTACAAATATTATTAATCTAGAAAATGCACAGTCATGTAAGATAAAAATACATAGTCGATAGTAGAAATATGCACATTCGCATGAAAAAGGTCATACACAATTGTTATTATGAAAATGTACAAATGAGTAGAATGAGAATGCACACTCCTTCATCAAAATTTAATTTGCATCCTCATAGGTAAAAAAAAAATTACATACGATTAGACCTGTCAATCGGGTCGGGTTGGACGGGTTCGGGTTCGGTCATTTCGGGTTCGGGTTAAATCGGGTTCCGGGTCGTTATGGGTCACAGGTCAATCGGGTCGGGTTGTAGCGGGTTTTTTGTCGGGTCGGGTTGACCAACGGGTCTAAAATATCATTTTTTTATTATGATTATTAAAATACGAATTAATAAAATAATAATATTTAATTATAATATATTATTTTCATTTATTTTAATAATAAAATATATTATAAGTATCAAAATAAATTTAAAAAATTATATAAATATGCTAAATCGGTCAACCCAATGGGTTTCGGGTTTCAACCCAACGGGTTCGGGTTGTATCGGGTTCGGTTTATTTCCGGTTTCGGGTTCAATTTTTCGGGTCTTGACCCTAAATTTATCGGGCAGATGGGGTCGGGTTAGCGTGTTAGGTCAGTTTTTGACAGGTCTACATACGATTGATCAGAGCCTTTAATCTACCTAAAATCTATAACTATATATTAAAGCTGTTCCTTTTTGTGCCACCAGAACGATTCTGGCCCCACCTCATATTTATAAAATTAATTTCTATTTCTAATATTTTAACTTTTTTCTATTAAATTCTTCTCTAACTATTTAAATATATCTTTAACATCAAACAAATATCTATTTAGTATAACAATATCTTTTATAAATTTAAAATATTTTAAATAAATATAAATATCTTTTATCTTATAACATAATATCTTTTCATGAATATGTATATATATATATTCTTTTATAATAATAAAAATAGGTGATATAATATTTTAAAATATGAATAATATAATATTTGATTATAAAATTATACATTTTACAAGCAATAAATTACTTATATTAAAATTTATATTAAATTTATATTTATTAATTTGCTATTTATAATGTCTATAAAATATCGAATCGTAGTCGTACATGGTACGACAGGTACAACTAGTAAAGGGTAAATTTCACTAAACCACCCTTAAAATATAGGCTTTTTTATCAAACCACCATTAAAAATAGATTTGACATAAAACCACCCATAAATATTACTCCCTCCGTCCCTAAATGTTTATCCTAAAAGGACAATTTCACATAATTTAAGAAGAAAGAAGAGAGAAAAAAGTAGCCAATAGAAAGATGGGAGAGAGTGTAATGTTGATGGATAAAGATGAAAAGAAAGAGAAGAAGAAAGGAAATGACTACAAGGGGGTATTGTGGTTGATTTTTGATTGGATAATATGAAAAAGGAAATATTGAATGAGGGTAGTATTGTAAGAAAAATATAGATATAAAAGGAAAGAAGGGGGAGAAAGACAAACATTTAGGGACGACGGAAACGGAAAGAGGACAAACATTTAAGGACGGAGGGAGTAACTATTATAATTAGTTCCAGTGGAGTTGTGAAAAAACTCCATAGATAGAGTTGAATAAATCCTAACCATTAAATACAAATTGAAAGGTTGAGATTTGATTTTTCTCTCTCCATATCAAGTTATTATTTTTTTCTTTTTTTCTTTTTTCCCGACGGGTTCACCAATTTACTATAGGGTTTTAGTAAATTCACCCATAGAGTTTCTCACAAACTCCATGGGAACAGAACCGCAAACCACCACCCGCACATTTATTCTTCGTTAGATTTCACGTGATATTACCAAAACACCCAACTTTTATTAGTAAAATTCACAAATTTATTTTTCAAAAAACAAAAAAATTCACAAATATTCCATTCTCTCTTCTCCTCAATCAATACTTCGGTGCATCAGAACATCGGTGCATCATCATCTTGGATCAACAAATTAATTAACACACCTCGATCCCCTCTTCAACAAACCCTCTTTCTCCCTCCAGTACCATTTTCCAACTTCAGTGACATCGACCGTCTCCCGCAAACACAACAGATCTACATATGCGACATTTATTGGCTTCACACACTTCAAATCGAGAACTGTTCAGATTTTGCCAAAATCAGCGTCGCCACACTTGGATCTTATGACATGGGAATGGTTTCTTCTATTCCTCAAATAGAAATCGTTAATCGACGATTATGATTTTGTGACGACGGCGGAATTGAGGGTTGTTGAAGTGGAACTTGTCGATTCGAGATCTGGTGGAGAATCACCAATCTAGCTTACAATAATTGATGATGTTGTTCTTGTTGAAGCAAATTGGAGAAATAATTTGCTTCAATGGCTAGATGTAGGCATTCTTGATGCCGAGAAGAACATGTTTCTCCTTTGTTTCAATTTATATGTATTTTTGTTTTGTTTATAGAGATCTGAACTTGTTTATATGCTTGTAGAGTGTAATTTTTATGCTTGTAGGAAATATAGTGTTCATCTTCATGATTTATTATGACCATAAAAAAATTTCCATGATTTATTTTCAATTTAAGGCGGGGATTTAATTTTTAAGATCTAAAATTGACGGTGAATAAACGTCCGGGTGGTCATTTGTTAATTGTTTATGTATACTAGCAATTAGGCCGCGCGTTGCGCGGCGATTATAAGACGGAGACTTCATCAGTGTAGAGATATGGAAATGACATTTTCGTAATTTTATTTAAAGGAACATGCTTTTTTTTTTGGAAAAAGAGTATGGAAATGACATTTCCGTGGAAAAGGAATATGAAAATGACATTTTCGCAAATTTATTTAACCGGCATGGTTTTTTTGGTATTAATTTACTTGACTTCACGCCATCCAATGTCTTAAAACTTGTTTTATTACACCCACACGGTAGTGCAACACGCATTTTTAAGTAATTGGATGGACGGTCAGATGTTACTAAATTGAACGGCTAGAATAAATATAAGTTGAACGTTTTTCGAGATATGTCAAAATTACCCGTTTAAATCCGAATATCACCTAAGTCGGGCACACTTTTCCAAGAAAATATATTTTTTACGAGCTCGCTTACAAGCAAAGTAATTTGGACACGATTTTCGAGACATGTCAAAATTACTCGTTGACATCCGAATATCACCTAAGTCGGGCACGCTTTTCCAAGAAAATATATTTTTTCGGTCTCCCCGAGAGCGAAGTAACCTGGACACGCTTTTCGAGACATGTCAAAATTACCCGTTCAAATCCGAATATCACCTAAGTCGGGCACGCTTTTCCAAGAAAATATATTTTTTATGAGCTCGCTTACGAGCGAAGTAACCTGGACACGTTTTTCGAGACATGTCAAAATTACCCGTTCAAATCCGAATATCACCTAAGTCGGGCACGTTTTTCCAAGAAAATATATTTTTTACGGTCTCCCCGAGAGTGAAGTAACCTGGACACGTTTTTCGAGACATGTCAAAATTACCCGTTGACATCCGAATATCACATAAGTCGGGCACGCTTTTCCAAGAATTTTTTTTTATGAGCTCGCTTACAAACGAAGTAACCTGGACACGTTTTTCGAGACATGTCAAAATTACCCATTCAAATCCGAATATCACCTAAGTCGGGCACGCTTTTCCAAGAAAATATATTTTTTACGACCTCGCTTACGAGCGAAGTAACCTGGACACGTTTTTCGAGACATGTCAAAATTACCCGATTACATCCGAATATCACTTAAGTCGGGCACGCTTTTCCAAGAAAATATATTTTTTACGGTATCCCCGAGATTACTTAAGAGTTAAGCAAGAACGACACGAATTTCGAGTAACATTAAAATAACAAATCGGATTATTACACCCACACAATAGTGCAACACGTATTTTTAAGTAATTGGATGGACGGTCAGATGTTACTAAATCGAACGGCTAGAATAAATGTAAATTGAACGGTTAGATAAGATCTATATTGTGGTTTTATTTATCAACGGCCGGATAGTGTTGTGATATCCAAACTCTTATAGTAGTATGGATGGGTGGTTTTGTGCAAAAGCTATTTTTAAGGGTGGTTTAAAGAAAAGGGTCATATTTTAGGGGTGGTTTAATGAAATTTACTCTTTTATAAAACATTTCAAAAAATTTAGTCACGGATGGAGTCCAATTCGTATTTAAGGTTGTCCTAATTTTCATTTAATAAAACAAATAGATTTACTAGCCTACTACTCTTGCACTTCCCGTAAAGCCGAGTTGTAGCGCCCCGGTCAGAGTTGTAGGGCGCACCGGCTTTTTAGCAGCGGTGTGCCCTACCGCTCCAAATTTAAAAAAAATTTGAATAAAAGGCAGCGGCAGCGGTGGCCGCTGCCGCTGCCCATTATTTTTTTGTCGTTTTATGGCAGCGGCAGCGGCCACCGCTGCCGCTGCCTTTAAAAAAAAAAATTATACCAAGCGGCAGCGGTAGCCGCTGCCGCTGCCTTGCCCTCAGTAAAAAAAAACTATCGGGGCTATTTATAGCGAGCGAGACGAGGTTGGAGATGTCGGGTCCGCTGTTGGTGATCACATATGTAATGTGCCCTATGCGTATGAAAGTGGGTGAGTAATGTCCTCCCCAAAACACCTCTACTAAAATAATGTCGGGTTATTGGCCATTTGATGAAGGGCAGGGCTATTTTAGTTCAAATCCGGCGAATGTGAACGACGATCAATATGGCGGTTTAGAAGGAATTCCTTATGGTGGACATGGCTATTCTAATTCAAATCCGGTGAATGCGAGCGACGATCAATATGGCGGTTTAGAAGAAATTCCTTATAGTGCACATGAGAATGAGGAGGTTTTGCATGAAAACGAAGAAACGGTATGTAATCTATTATTTATTAAATTATTAATTTTATTATAAACAATCATATTTTAGGGTTGTTATAATTAATCATATTTTATACTCCCTCCGATCGAAATTAGATGTCGTTTTAGGTTGAACAAATTGATCGTATTAATTACTTATTGGTTGCTTTTATTTTCCTTAATTTGTGTGTAATTACCTAGAACGATATTTAAATCAGATGGAGTAGTTGTTATAATTGTTAAATTCATTGTGTTAGTGCAAAATTTTCATTTTAATTTCTCATATTGTGTTGAATTTGTGAGTTTATAATCGAATTAATTAATGAAGTATTTGTCATAATTGTTTCCAATTTCCCGATTTTTCTACCTATTTTGTGACTGATAATGAGTGGTCAGAACGGAATCATATGCTAAAATGGGCTAGAGAAGTAGGACGTAATTTGAACATGGTGTTGACAATTAAGAACTCATGGGAAACGAAGGTCCTTTTAGCATGTGCGTTGGCCGGTGAATACAAGCCAAAGAAGAAGGGTAAATCCGGTGTTAATATGCCGACCCTACAAGTTGGTGATGATCTAAAGGAAAAACCACGTAGCAGGAAGATGGGCTGCCCGCTCGAATTGGTTGGCCAACGGGACAGGAGGACCCATCATTGGCGGCTAAGCGTGAAATCCGGTCGCCAATTATCCCGAGGAGGGGGATGTGGTGGAGCTATCTAGGGAACCACTATGTCCCGGTAAACGTCATACATTTACATAAATTTCATAGTGGACTAACTTTTATTATATTATTTACGAATTTGTCATTGTAGGTTACGCTCGTAGATGAAGCCCCCATGCCGACCTCTGCGAAGTTTTGTATTTGTATTTCTACTAGTATTCCATAAAACATTCAAATATCCATAAAACATCCAAATATCCAAACATAAAAGTCCATAACACATCCAAACTAATAATGCATAAAACATCTAAATATCCAAACATAAAAAGTCAATAACACATCCAATAATGCCGGCTATCTGTAATAGCCGGCATCACTACGCCGTCTAGGCTGGTAACGAGGGGGTGGCGGAAATGGGCGCATGTCCGGTTCAGCTTGGGGCAACTCTCCAAAAACTGCTCTGTCAATACCATTGAAAAAATCTGTGGCATATGGACCTCTCATTTCACTAGCGTATGGACGGAAACTTCGGACGTACCCTTCCAAGTAAGCCATGCGCTGCGTCAAAAAAACATGATTATTTAAATATTAATAAATTAGTATAGGTAATAATGAACAACATATATGGTTCAATACGGTACCTGGACAAGTTCGACCTCACGGGGAACTGGCGGTGGATGAGCACGTTGATCTCTCATAAGATATGGATGAGACAGAGGCTGAAGCCATGGTACATAGTTTCTATCCGCTGCATAAGGGAATATGGCCATCTCCCTCTCGGGCACCAAGGATTGATAACGGGATTCCCAACGGTCATCCTCGTCTCTGAAAGTGACTTTATATTTGGTTGGACCCAATCTCGTCTCTCTTTTTACAGTTTCTGGCCTAATGACGTCCAACACTGGAATCTTTTGGTGGTAACCGAGTTGCCTGTAGCATCTGTCCGGCATATACGGCTCCCTCACATCGAAGTAGGTGAGTACCCCACGATAACGAGAGAGCACAAGCTCGCCGGTGGAAAAGTTAAGGCCCTGGCCCCACGGCATCCACATAACCTGATCAATCTTGATCTCATCTAATTGACGTCGTATGGCAAGACATTCTCCATCATTGCTGTGTCGGTTCCGATCTGAATGGTACGGGGTCGGATCATCACCCAACGATCTGCTCAACCGACCTCTAAAGGTCGGAAAGTACCTCCAAATCCAAGTCTGTGAAATATATAAATATGTTATGTTATATGTGTGTACAAAACGTTACAATATATTTAAAGTGTATATAAGGTTAGATATACTCACGTGTAGGACGTACATGCACCCACTAATACCCGCAGCATCTCTGCGACTTGCACAACCCAACTGCCTGTACAAGTAGGCCAATGTACCCGTTGCCCATGCATAATGAGATGTCGTCGTATGGTCTAGTACCAGATGCAAGAGCTGTAGCTGGGTAGCGCCATCAGACTTGTCCAAAAACAACGTGTTTCCAAGCAACATAAACAAGTAAAGAGATGCGATCAAATGTGGGTCCGCTTCTTGTGCCACCAGGGCTGTCAACCTATCCCTCAAAAACACCGTGTTGATGCCACCGCCTGAGGTCTGCCTGTTCACCTCCCTAACTTCAACTCCTAGCATTTCCGCCATCCTTAGGCGTAAAGCTTCATCACTCAAAAGCCCTTTATTAACCTTAGCACCATTCAATGGAAGGTTTAGTATCTTTGAGACGTCGTGGAGGGTGATGGTAATCTCCCCCCAAGGAAAGTGGAAACTATTCGTTTCCGGGTGCCATCTTTCCACGAATGCAGAAATCAGCGCTCTGTCCATTTCCCGGAACTTCCAATCCTTCAGATGACTCAAGCCGCTTTGGTTTACAAGCGTCACCCAATCCTGGTTTGAATGGTTGTCCGCTAAGGTTTTCAAGAAGTGTAACGCCTCGGACCGACCTTGCACCTTAAGGTTTTTTGCCCACTGTTCACATTACAACAAAAATTAAGTTTTGAACATTATAAATAATATCATAAATTTTAAAATTATAGGTCGTTCTTACCTGTTGGTGATCCTATATGTAATGTGCCCTATGCGTATGAAAGTGGGTGAGTAAGGACGTGTCGCTTGGACCGCCACCATATCCGCCCACCGGATGGACCGGGGCCGCTAATCCAGGGTCCTCATAAGGCGGAACCTCATAATCATGGGCCGGGATATCGGGCTCCGGAGGAGCCGAGTAGCGCATGGGAGGGGGTGGGTTTGTGTACGACGCAAGAGCCGGGTTTGTGTACAACGTCATCAACGTAGACGGCTCTTCTGGTGGCGTAATATGGCTCGTACTACCATAATGGTGCGTCTCTTGTGGTGGCATATAGCTTATACCACCATACTGCGTCTCTGGCGGTGGCATATAGCTCGTACTACAACCATACTGCGTCTCTTGGAATGGCATATAACTCGTACTACCGTAATTATACGCCTCTTGTGTTGGATATTGCAGGGGAAATTGGTAACCCCCGTATTGCCCATGAGCGGCCCCGTATTGCCCATGAGTGAATAATGGACCAGCTTCACCATAACCCGTATTAGCAAATGTGGGCTGGGTACGGTCCACATAGAGGTCCGGAAATGTATCACCACTTCTATTCAGCAATCTTTCGATTGCTGAAATATCATCTGCATGCATTTTTTACAATATTTCTCTAAAATCCAATAACGTGCATAATGCTCATTTAAGCATATAATTAATATATCAAACTACTAATTCATCCGTAAATATAGTAACCATGCACATTAAGAAAAATTCATATTCACCCTCAACAACTACTTAATCGCTTATTTTTATAATACTTATAAATTAACTAATAATTACACCATAAATAAATTAACTATTCAAATTACGCAATTCTATAATTATTTTCTACAACTACTTAATCACTAATAATTATACATAAATTAGTCTATAAATTATACATTGATTAATTAATTAATTATTTTTATCACATAAATTAACATATAACTTTACTAGCATGTAAACTACTTAATCGAATTTGTATTCACGGACTTTGTTTATACATAAATTATACATAAATTAGTCACTAATAATTATACATAAATTAGTCTATAAATATTTTCGTATTCACGGACTATTCTAATAATTAACCTATAAAACTACTTAATACATGAAACTAATAATTAATCCATAAATTAAAAAAATTTAATATTTTGCGTACCAAAACCCTCCACGGGGGCGACGGAGGCGACGGGGGCGACGGGTTGGCTCGTCGTCGCTTCCGGAAGTCGGACTTCAACCTCCTCTCGAGCTCTCGAGGTTGCCTCGGTCTCATTCAAGTTAATATTTCGATGAGATTCATTCCGCCGTCTACGCTGGGAGCTTGAAGATGATTTCGAGCCAAACAAACCCTATTAAAAAAATTACGTTAGTTTTAACCTTAATAACTTAAAATAATTCAATTAAAATTAAAAAAATCATACATACCGATAGCGAAAAACTCTTCATTTTTGGGACCACTTGAATCGAATTAACGGGTTTTGGAATCGGATTTGAGACTACTTTCAAAGGAATTGAAGCAAAAATGGAGGGGCGAAGTTGTATGTAAGGAGGAGTTATATGTAGATGAAAATAGAGAGGGAGTGAGGAGGAGTTGTATGTAAGGGAATGAGAAATTTTGAGGACCATTATTCGATTTAAAAGAGCCGAAGCTCAGCTAACTCCGCCCGCCACCTACTCGGCATTACTCCGCCCCGACAGTCAAACTGGGATTCTGCGAATTGCAGAATCCCAGGCGAGCGGCAGCGGTAGCCGCTGCCGCTCGCTGGTGCAGATTCCCACGTGGGAATCTGCACCTTTGACTGGATTTAAAAAAAAAAAATTAAAACGGAGCGGTACCAAGTACCGCTTGCATGGGAAGCGGTAGGGTCCACCGCTCGCTTTACCGGGGCGCCATACAGGTCTGAGCGGGGCGCCCCTCATTCCTCTTCCCGTAAATGCTAGCTAGAAGCAACATAATAAGGCTAAGACTTTTTGCACACTAATTTTTAGCTTTTAGCACCACGCTATATAATACCGTAATGATTTCACGCTATATAATAACGTGATATTAAAAAATTATAAAATATAAGATTCTAGTTTCAGCGTTGCGTAATTCTCAAAATCTCACGACATTATATGCCGTGAAACAACGTTTTTAAAAAGCGTGAAATCCTCTAAATTTTTATATTACTAGTTATTCCCGTCGTGCTCTGCACGACTAAGACTCAATATTTTTAGATATATTATAAAAAATATTAATAAATAATAATATAATATAATCTATCAAATAAATATTACTCTTTTATAATATCCAATTCATTCATTAATTGAAAAGTTGGAAAGTATATATATCGATATGACTTAATATGGTGCTTGTACATAAGTTGTCTAAAATTCCGCTTGATTTGAAGATATATTGCCATACGTAATCATTGTATGTTTTGATTTGAATTATTTATTATTTATTAATTATAGTTAAATATGACATGTTATTGATGGGACATAATATAATATGACGTGGTATATTACATGTAAAAAGTATAATGACATGGCTTAAAGATAAGGTGACATGTGGCAAAATCCAAGGTGGCGTATTCTCGAAACGACACGTGAAAAAAGCTGAGGTGGCGCAATGTGGAGGCTCCAAACCTTATTGTTTTTATATATATAGTAGATTGTGGTCATGCATGTGGTGGGTTATTGTTTATTAATCTCACAGGATTCTATTCTATCCTATGCATGTGGTGGGGTTATTGTTTTTTGCAAGCTTGCTAAATCCTCTGGGTTATTGTTTATTAATCTCACAGGATTCTATTCTATCCTATGCATGTGGTGGGGTTATTGTTTTTTGCAAGCTTGCTAAATCCTCTTCTTAAATACACTTAATCCACTTTCTTCACAACCAATTTATATTAGATTAGATAATTTTGGTAGATTTAATTATATTTATAATTTTGGTAAAAAATAATGCATTTTGAGTTTTGAAATTTAAAAATAGGTTTTAATGACAAGTATGATATATGATACTTCTTGAAATATTTACTCTATTTAAATTAAACTAATGATTTTTTTAAAATAAATTAAAATAAGAAATATGCTACAATAGCTATTATAATAGCATGTTCAAATTAAAAATGTAATACATAATAAATATTTATATTATGTATCATGTATGACATAAGCTAAATATTCTTTTTAATTTAAATAACTCTTAACTAAATGAATAAAAAAATTTATAGACTATTAGTATGTGATTTGTACTAATTATAACTAAATACGGAGTATCAATTACTTGACAAATTTATCACATATTTTATTTTTACTTTTCATGACCAAGAAAGAAACAAAAAAAGGAAAAAAAAATTATTACAAAAATACAAGGGAATTAGTGGGGGGAGGGGGTGCTGACGTGTATCCACTCCAGGCATTGAAAATCAGTAATGGGCCGGCCCATTTGCATTATGTGATATAACGACACAGTATAGCGTGAGATTACGCAAGATTTAGACAAACTAAATTCAAATCTTACTATTTTATTATTTTTTAATATCACGTCACCTTATAGCGTAAAAATATTACGCTATAAAATAGCGTGGTGTACAAAGATAAAATTTTGTGTGCAAAAATCGTATGTGTATAATAATGGACTCCCAACTCCCCATCAAGAAAACTGCTTAAGAAGTCCTTGGAAAAACTTTCAAAAACAGACCTCCTCTGAGAAAAGATTATTAAATATTTCCAGACCATTGTACACATGAATGTTAATGACATGCATGGTTTGATAAGATAATATTTTTAAATGTTTTATATCGCATTTAAGCACGATTAGTACGACTTACTTTTGTTTTCCTGGGGGGAGTCATAATTGAGTAGAATCTAAGACAACCAACATAATCTGAAAAAAAGTTGATATATTATACCTTTGCTTAAGATTTCATGATTCCTCCTACACTTTTGTGGTTTGTACTAAAATTTTCGGTACCTACAAGGCTACAACTCTCTTCTATTTTTTCTCTGCTTATTTTGTTCAATGTCCCATTTCCGACCTTTTCTAACAAATGAAGTACTCCGTATTTATTTTGTCGGTGAATATTAAAATATTTTAAAATTTCGCTCGACAACTCAGTATTTATTAGTGTTGATGTTGATGCTAATACTGATATTGATACTTATGATTATTGATGCTTATCTTGGATGCTGATATGAAATGTTGATATTAGTTGTTTAGTTTTCAAATAATCTGGAATGTGTTTGGTAAACTAAATCGTTGATATTATAAGGAAGGGGTGTAAAAAGGATAAAAATTAATTTGTGTGGGCTACTTGCTTATATTTTGATAGATAAGTCAGCTTATTTAAAATAAGGTAAGGGGTGCTGATTATTTTTTTCAGCAGATAAGTATCAAAAATAAGTACATTATTTCAAATAAGCAAGTGTTGCCGAACAAATATAACGATTCTTATTTTTTTAAGATAAGTATATGAGTATTTATAAGCAACTAAATAAGTGCCCAACGGAGCCTTAAGCATGGAGTAATTTGACAATGCAAAAAAAAAAGGAAAGGAAAAAAAATTCAAAATAGTAGGACAAAACACATGAAGGTGAACAAGGTGTACGAAATTACAGAAATGTCCCTGAAGAAAGGGATGCATGTCGGTAACCCAGGTGGGCCTGAGCGTGAAGGCAACCCTCCCTTTGGCTACCGGTCGCCCACCACTAACCACCGCTGGCACGTGGACTTAATGTGTAACACGCGCCTCCCAGGGCGTGCGTTCCCACCCGAAGGATAAATGGTGGGGCGCGTGTCCCACGCTCCTCGTTTCCGCGTGCGTCAGGGGAGATATATAGTTATACTCCGTATTAGCAATATTTTATTTATTTTGGGTTTAGGGATCACGTGGGGGCCAGCTACGCAATCACGCGGTTTTAGGGGCGGGCTTACCAGAGAGAGTGCATTTCTCACGGGTACGGCAAATTTATAAAAAGATCAGGAAATAAAGCAGGTGAGCACGTGTTTTTAAGACAACTACTTTACACGTGTCGGATTTCCAGTCCACTATTCACACGTGTTATTGTGTGAGGTTTTTATCCATCTATCCTCGAGCTCGAGGTGAAAACTTCTATACAGCTTCATTGGCTTTAATATACTGTACTCTGTATTATTTCTGACATGGATATAATTTTTATATTAATATTAGTGTATTTTAACTAATTTTAGTTATTATTGTTACATTGTTAAATTTTAATTTTGAATTTTTTATACGATGGTGATAATGCTTGGGTCTTTGACATATACCCTATTGGTGGATTTGTCGAAATCTCACCCATATATCCAAATAATATAAATTAATATTTAGATTTAGTTTGTTCTCACCTTAAAATCTACTATTGATTTTTTTAAAAAAAAAATTCCCTAGGACTCCTTAATTTATAATAGGGTTTTAGAACTCTACCTATAAACTTTCTAATAAACTCCGCCTGAAATAGACAACTTGATTTTATACCGGAATAAGAATGTGTACATCGTGGTCCGGCCACCAGAATCCAGAGAGAGTTAACCTTGGATAGGTGTTATGGTTGTTGTTGAAAAGAGTGTAGCAAGCTCTTTTTATAAATAAAACACCAAGAAGTGCAAGGTAAAAATTGCGTGTGGCCTTCCAAAAGTCAGAGCATGAAGGGAGGAAAACAGTCTTGTTAGGAAGGCATCACATGCGCCAACCACAACAAGGCATGTCACACTCTCACTTGTCACTTGCGGACCGAAGGTTCGAGATCGAAGTAAGCTCGCTAATCCGAAGTCGACAATGCTACTTGCCTGTCTAAATTCCTCCCGAGCTACTTTTGAAAACCATCCCACATTGAACATTCTAAACACAGACCGCTATCTACAGACTGTAAATAGGGAAGGAGGCGAATGGATCAAAGGTCAAAAAAACATTTCTAACAAACATATTCTCATCAATTATCTTTAATTAGAACATATTTTCGTTATTAGTTTTTGAATACCATACAATTTAAAAAACTAATATATCTACACGGACTACTACTATATTTAAACTTATCACGTCGACATGATGATTGGCCACTGAATTTTGGTATAGTGTTATCTGGAAGTGAATTGGTATTTGGCCATTTGGGCGGATCGAGTAAACGAATGATCTGGAATAATGTTCTGAAAAGAGGCGGATTTGTTGGAATTTTATACCCATTAATTCCACAGGTTTTACATTACATCTGGTTTGAGTTTCTTGAAGCTATAGTTATTTCGAGTTTGAATATATATTGGTTTTAGTGTCCATATACAGACATTGATACATACTAGCAATTTTATATTTAAAATAGCTATTACCGTAAATTAGAATAATGTATAGATTTACTACAACAATAATATTTTTTAGTGTGGCTCCCCTTGCGGAAAATTCGAGAGTCGAGATAGGGCACCCTAGCTTAACGCAAGGGGTGTAATCAAAAGACCCGATACGACCACAAGACGCAGAAAGAAAACAGACGGAAAATTAACGAAGCAAAGTAAAACTTAAGAACTTTAAAAACTTAGAACCAAATCAGGGATCCGCGCCCCAAGTTATCTCTGCACGTATGACTAGCTGCTCAGATGACTAGTTGTCCACGTACCACTCGAAACCTCTCTCTCCAGTTATCTCTGCACACTGCCATATTTGTCGAAATCACCAATTGGTTGACATCTTGCCTAATACTGTCCTCCCAACATTTCTTCGATCTTCCTCTCCCTCTAAGTACGTCTCCAAGGACCAGCCTCTCACAACGCCGAACTGGCTCCTCAGAGCCCTGACTCTGAACATGGCCAAACCAGCGCAATCTTGATTCTCGCAGTTTATCA
This sequence comes from Fallopia convolvulus, assembly GCA_964016875.1. Lineage (NCBI taxonomy): Eukaryota > Viridiplantae > Streptophyta > Magnoliopsida > Caryophyllales > Polygonaceae > Fallopia > Fallopia convolvulus. The sequence goes on from OZ024737.1 coordinate 37,460,065, forward strand.
CCTATATTGGACTATTGGTCACCCCCACTCTGCTTCTGATAACTTCATTTCTGATTTTGTCTTGTAACGTGTGCCCACTCATCCACCTTAGCATTCTCATCTCATCTACAATCAACCAATGTTCCTGTGTTTTCGTGGGGGCCAATACTCTGCCCCATAGAGGATGGCCTCTGATCACTGTTCTGCAGAACTTTTCCTTTAGCTTAAGCGGAGCTTTCTTGTCACACAGAACCCTCGACGCCGCCCTCCACTTTTGCCAACCCCTCTGGATCCGATGCGTGATGTCCTCATCTATGTCTCCGTTGATCTGTAAAACTGACCCCAAATATCTAAATCTCTCCTTCCTCGATATGACTTCCCCTCCTAGAAACACTTCCTCATTAGGGCTTGCCCCTTACCCGAACCTAAACTCAACATACTCCGTCTTGGTCCTACTCAATCTGAAACCCTTAGACTCCAGCTTCTCCCTCCAAATTTCAAGCCTATTATAAAATTAATTAAAATTAAAAATTAATAATAAAATGCAACTACTTTCTATAGACACACATTAGAAAAAAAATCTCTTATTTTGGTTGTAATTCGGTTCCAGGTTACGGATAATTTTGTGGTTGTTATTCAATTTAAATTTTGGATTAGTTTGACTTGGATTCATTTGAATTAGAGAGGTTTTCTATCAGTTGTAGCTCGAACCATTTAAAGTTGGAAGTGTGTCGGATACAGGTATGTAATTGCCGGGGGTGTTTTTTGGGTCTTGCTGTGAATTTTGTTGGGATGTTTTAGGTAGTCTTTCCAAGTCTTGTGTGGTATAGAAATCATGTACGTATGGAAAATATATATCTATAATTCAATGAATATTTTAACGACAAAAGGCCATGATAATATAATTAATTAGGCCATCAAAAGTCTCCATGTTTCATTGAATCTACTATATATATAAAAGCAATAAGGTTTGAAGTCTCCACGTTGCGCCACGTCAGCTTTTTCCACGTGTCGTTTCTAAAATACGCCACATCGGATTTTGTCACGTGTCGCCTTTTCCTTAAGCCATTTCATGTAATTTTTGACACGTCATATGCCACATCGTATTATTTTCACCCCGTCACTTACATGTCATATTTAACTATAATGATAAAAAATGCTTTCCTTATAAAAAATATTTTATATAAATAGATAATTATAGGTCTATATATTTTGATAAATCTATGCTTTTTTTAATCAAAATACTTCCTTATGAGAAGTTTGGTCAAAATACCTTCCTTTTATTGCAACTCACGACTTGAAAATTTACCATACCATTTTATAAGCATTGTATATATTATTTTCATTATTTAAACTTAATAATCTAAATTTAATCTGTTTTATTTGATTTAAAAAATTAATTTTTATACATATTAAAATCAATAAATTACTTACATTAAATTTTATTTTATATGTTTTTTATTAATATCTTTTTTATAGTATATCTAAAAAATATCGAGTCATAGTCGTGCATGGCACGACGGGGACAACTAATATGTTCTAAATCTGCTGTATAATTCAAATACAACATTATTTTAGGGATGTGATAGAGTTCCAGATTTATTGTGAGTTCATATGATTTTCAAAGGCAGAAATTACGTGCACTTCTCGTTTCTTGTAGGCTTGTTTGGGCTTGATGTGTTACTACTAAAAAGACCAATAATTATCCTACTAATCCTAGTAGTAATTGACACATACAATTTGTACTTAGTTGGTAAGGAATGTTAATACTTTTGATGTAATCGTCTGATGTGATATTTTAGTGTGCTTGGAAACTCTTAAGATATTTATAAATAGTGTGAGCGGCTAAATAATTAAAAATTATTTTTTGTAAGTATTTCTTTAGCTATCTTATTTACTTTTTAATTAAATTATATATTTTCTAATCATTATGATGGAGAAATCTATCTTAGTCGAAAAATAGAATTTCTGCGTGAATTGGGAAACAAGGTATCGCTTGCTTGGGCGACAAGGTGGGTTGGCCGACCTTAGAAATAAAGTTTTTGACCCTCTCTCTCTCTCTCTCTCTCTCTCTCTCTCTCTCTCTCTCTCTCTCTCTCTCCTCCTCCATTACAAATACATGGGTTCGCCATGTACTGTAGGCAGATGATGATATTCGCTCAGCTCGCTCGTATTCTTACCTTTACCTCGACGTTCATTCGACAAATTGCTATTTTGACTTAGGCATAGGAGGTGTATTAGGGGGACCCGCCCCATGTGTCCATTATTTTGCAGGTTCTAGGTTGAAGAAGAAGCTTGGAACGGAAGGTGAAGAGGCGAATCAAGAGGAGCATTCATTAGTGTATTAAAGGCGAATTTTTATGCATAACAACCAGATGTGAGGAAAATATTTGATCGATCATAATAAATTAGGATATTACTTGTATCTTACTCCCTCCGTCCCCATTTGTTTGTCCACTTTCCGTTTTGGACGTCCCCTTTTATTTGTCGTACTATCCCTTCTTTCCTTTTATATCAATCCTACATTACAATAATACCCTTCATCAACTTCATTTTTTACCCATTTAACTCTTCTTTCCATTTTCAATCATCATCAATAATTTGACATTTATTTTCACCCAAATTTTAATTTGATTTTTTGGGTTCATAAAATTCAAACCAAATTTACAAAACACAAATTACCCATAAAGTATAGAGTTTTACAAAAACAATTTAGGTTCAAATTTTGATTTTTTATGTTCACATTTTTTCCTTTTTTAAATTAAAAACAACTTTGAACAAACAAAATTAAATTTCACATACACATTTATCACAACAAATTGGACATCAATCTCTAGAATTAGGTGGAAAAATATTGGACATGAATTAATGGATTTTGAGCTGTACACATATTTTTTGGGTTTAGATGACAACAACCCAAATGGATCAAACCATGCATTTCTTGGATGTTCTTGTCCGTACCATTACGGGTTGATCCAATTGAGTTCATGGGCTTTGATCCATGGATGCACTAATAAATGCTTGCCTCTCATGAGAAACCCTAGCTAGTGCCGCCGCATTTCATTGCTCCATTCTTGCTCTGTCTCTTGTTAAATCTCTCGAACTCTCTATGAAAACTCACCCTCTCTGGCTCTCTCTCACACAATCTCTCAACCATCTCCTTCTTCATCGATCAATCTCTCCCGATTTCGACTCAAACCCTAGATCTACCAAAGCATAAATCTCTGAAATCTCTCAAAGCTCTCTCAAATTTTGTAGATCTCGTGAAATCCATCTTCCATTTGTGTTTGTGGCTCTTCATTTATCGCAAAATCGACAGATCTCTATCGATCTCTTGCTTGTGCGTTTGTGGCTCTCGATTCTCTCGATATTTGAGGGCTGGTTGAGACCGGTCTCAATGATTCGTTGCTCTGTTTGTGCGTGGTGCTCGAATTTTGCTCTCAAGCTCTCAAACTCTCCAACTCAGATCTGGTATGTTAATCTCTCGAACCTTTTTTTTTCACGATCTCTTGTTTTTTTTGTTATTTGTTCTTGAAGCTCTCTTCTTCTCTTCATTCTTAGATCTTCAATCTCTCTTCTTCTCTTCATTCTTTGCTTGAATGATTCAGGTCTGTTGGTTGAGCCTCTCAAATCTTGCTTTTGTGTTCGAGCTTCTCACATCTCCCTCCGTCCCGATTCTTGTTTCGTTCAGGTATGTTCAATGAGCCTCTTTGAATTCTCCCTTTCCTTTTTTGCTTCATCTTCTTTGTTTAACATATGCATGCTCTGTTTTTTTTGTATAGGTCCCCAGATTTGGAACAAACAAGATGAGTTACGATTCTCTATTTGCTGGCAATTCTAGTCCCCTGGAATCTGACCCTTCAGCATCATATGCATGCTCTGATTCTCCGAATTGCGAGTGGGGCCCAAAGTGTAATGGAACACACTCCTATAGTCCTCGGCGTTCTGATGTTTCTGTTGAGGGCCCTCTCCAGCCCATTGAGGATGAATGTGTTGAACAATTGTGTCCTTCTGAGTCCCCCAGGAATGTTGTGTTGCCTTCTGAGTCCCCCAGGAATGCTGTGTTGCCTTCTGATGGTGTCGTTGAAGATGTTGATGAGCATATACCCTCAAAAAATGAGGTTGATGAGGTTGATGAGTTTGATCAGTTTGATGAGGTTGAAGAAGTTGATGATGTTGATTACTAGATAAGTCATCTTATCCTTCCCTTTTTTTTGGCATTTAGGGTATGGATGTTAGCATGTTTATGTTCTGACTGGTGAATTGAGATGCATTTGAGATATTTGGTGTTGTGCATATGATGCTGATTTGTTGTTGTTGGTGATGCTGGTTCTTCACTGTTGCAGTTTGTTGGTGTGCTTGAATTGTTACATGCCTGACATTGCTTTAGTCCCCATTTGTGACTGCTTTTGTGTGATTGAAACCATGTTTGTGTGATCTAATGCATGCTATTGTCCCCCATGCAATCCGAGACTTGATAGCATATTCATGATGCCTATTTACATATTTTTCAATGACGAAGTCTTTTTTAATATTGAGATGCAAATTCATATTCTATACATGCATTTACATGTTTTAGGAAACCAGCTACTATTGTAGCTCAATGAGGCCTATTTGCATGTTTATGTTGTGTAGATGGATTTGTGTCAATGATGCCTTGGGGGCATCTGAGAAAACCTTTTTTTTTTTCCTTATTTAGTCAATGATGAAGTCTTTATTTGCTGAGATGTAAATTCATGATATCTACTTGCATGTACATGTATTAGGAAACGAGTTACTATTGTAGCTGAATGAGGCCTATTTGCATGTTTATGTTTTGTAGATGGATTTGTGTCTATGATGCCTTGGGGACATCTGAGAAAACCTTTTTTTTCAATCAATGATGAATTCTGTTATTACTGAGATGCATATTTGAATATCCAATTAACTTGGCATTCATTAGGCCACCAACACTTAATTGTAGCTCTTGGAGGCCAATGCATGTTAGGTTTTGAGGATGAATATGTGTCAATGATGGTTTGGGGACATATGAGATTATGCTTTTGTTGCTCATTTCTCTATGCATTTTATGTGTATGCAATAATAACCCATGCATTTGATTTATATGAAAACATATGCATCATTATATTGAGCAGTCTCCAAAAGAGGATAATTTACATATGAAAGTTTGTCCAAAAGTGGGTGATCAACAAATTCTTGGATATACTTGCAAGAATCTGTTGATTAGCCTCTTATTGTGCAATTACATAAATTCACTGTCTTGATCTGCATCCTGCTGGGTGTCTTGTTCTGCAACTGTTTCTTGAGTCCCTTGTGCATCTTGATTTGCATGAAGTATGTCCCATGCTTGCATAACTGCCCACAGTGGTGCTTCAACTTGAGTTGGTAGATTCCCTTGAGCTCTTAATTTGTTTTTACCCACATGTGGCAAATCATAATCATTTCCTCCCTTCACCTTGAGTACCTCATTCATAACATATTGCAAAGTCATCCATACATTGCCTAAAGTTATTGGTTGTAGCTCATAAAATGCTTGATTTACAGCCTCTAACATGTCATCAATAGTCTTTGGCATCTTCTTGTGCATCAATGATTGAATGCTCCTGAAAAAACCTAGATCCAATATGTTTAAATCTGGACTGTTTGGTGGTTATTGAAGTAGAATGAATGTGAATCCATCTTGTTGATATACTTGTTGCCATTCTGGATCCTCTTGAGTGATGTGGGCCTTTGCATTGTCTTGTTAAATAAATATGACCTTTTGTCCCCTATCTTGTGGCCATTTCTCCTTTATAACTGGAACTATTTGATCAATAAGCAAGCGCCTTGTGACATTCTTGTTGACTGATTCAATAAGTTTTGTGACTATTGTCCCCTTTTCTCTGTTTTTTGATTTCCTCTTGGCTGGTTCTTTGAATGTGAATGGAAATATTCCTATCTTTCCATCGAATGTGCATTGTCCCTCTGAATTGAACCTAGGCCTAGCTACTGCAGCAGTGAACATAACTTTTGGAATGAATTTGCTAGAGCTTGCATCTCTATATTTGCCTCTCTCTTGTTGTGCTAGATACACTCTTTGTGTCTTCTTACTCAAATGAAACCACTTCTCGTCTATGTGCACAAAATCAAACATCGTATAATATCTTCTCTTGCTTTCTGGTGTACTTCCATGTAATAAACTCAATACCCATGCTAACCTTGTTTTCATATTTGCATCCTTCAAGCCTGGATGTAGTGGATTAGTATGTGGCTTTATTGCTTTTCTTTGCACCAATCTGTGGGCTGCACTTTTTGATATGTTGAGTTTGACTGCTAAATCCTTCAAGCATGTTCTGTCCCCCATGTTGATGGCTGTGATTGCACTACTATCCACTTGAAGCCTCTTTCTACCACACTTGTGATAATTTGTGCTGAAATTAGGCCTTTGCATTGATTCTTCTTGTTGCTTGGCTGTCTTCCATAATCGTGAAATGGTCCTTGAAGATACATTAAACTGAGCTGCAACATCTTTGAATGTATTTTTTGGCAGCTGTCCCCCTCTTGCAATATGTAGAAGCTTCATTGAGATGAGCATTTTTTTTATCACTGCTGAGCCTTGTTGTGTATGGCTGATGATGCTGTGTTGATTCTGGTATGCTTTGCCCTTCCTCTGGTTGATGCTGATTTGTCCCCTGGTTGAGTTCATGAAGAAATGCATCTTCTTCAAAGCCTGCTGCTGGGTCGTTCAGATTAAACTCAAAATGTCCCTGCTCATTAAATGCATCATCTGGAGGTGGGAGTTCGTTGAGGTTAAATGCTGAAGCCATATCAACATGCAATGATGCAGCTAATAAATGAAGCTTCTTTTCTTTTTCTGAAAATTCTCTGTTTTTGTTTTACTGCCTTTAATGGTGTAAGAATGAATCTGTAAAGGGTGTTTTTGGATGTCTTAAAGAAGACAATGTAGATTGGTTTTGGGGGGGGGGGATCCGTGTGAAAATTATCCTGCATTTCTATTGCTTGGAAAATTTGTAAGCTTAATTCCTATTGGTTGTAAATGTTGGTTGAGGATTGCCCCCATAAAGTCAACAGTAAAAGCATGTATCTTTAACAACTGTCAACCATTTCTCTTTTTTTTAGATTTGTTTACTTTATTTTCTCTTACTTCTTTCTCACCTCCTAAATTCCCGTGCATATTGTCCTTTTGGACAAACATAGAGGGACAGAGGGAGTACTATATTTATATTTTAGAAATATTCTCACTTCCTTGTATCCTTATTTAAAGAAACTCGATAATCAATGAAAGGTATACCAGTTTTCTCTAGAAAACCCTAATTTTCTCTTTTCTTCTTTTTGCTTTGTATTTTCTTAAACCCTATTCTCATTACCAAATTCTGCATCAACAAATTGGTGCCGTCAGTCGAGACTTCTGAACAAAAACCTGTGTAACCGATGATGATGGGAGGAAGAGGAAGCTATCGTTTGCGGATTCAGCGACGACAAAAGAAGTAGGCGACAGTCACAAACAAGAACCAGGCACGAAAATGTCAAGTGGTATGCACGAGGTCGAAGCAAGGGTCGATCGTGGAACGATCCACAAGAACAGGGGTATCGAGCGGGACGTTGAACAACGAGCCATCGATGGACAGTCGATCACGAAGACAAATCCCCTCCAAGGTCGATGTTTGCAATGGAAACATCAAAGCCGAAATAGAGATGACGACCGACGATGGAGGAGAGCGCATATGGGAGTAGCAGAGCGTGCGACACAAACAACATCGTTAGGGCAAGGAGCGATGACTTGGACTTCACAACGACTTTAGGGGACTCTCAAGAGCATGATGCAGGACTACGAGCATGAGAAAAACCCAACCCAAAAGCCCTAGACAAGGCATCTACGACAATCATGGAAGGGCGTCAACCACGAAAGGAGTCAATCGCACCCGAGGAGATTGACCGGGGCATCCAAGCATCAATGATTAACGATAGAGGCTCACTCAACATGACCAATTACGACCCTTGGCGTAGGCATGATCGCAACGACATGAACGGCGGCCCACACGGAGTCCAACAAGGCTCGGAGAAAGTCGGCCTCGATAGCAGGACCCTGGATGATATGGTGGGCGATCACAAGATTGAAGACAAGTCTCAGCTGATGATGTCCAAAACAGTAAAAGCAGAAAGTGGGCCCAGAGGGACCCCCACAGGCAGTTTAGGGACCCACGTCCATGTCCTCCGATTATTTAAAACAAAACTCTCGCCCTCGCGAGGTCTCTCAACAAATCCGGGACAAGGTCTCGACCTCGTCGCCGACTCTACTAACCCACCCGCCCACTCGAACCAATCACAAACGACCTCACTCCCGAACCAATCACCAGCGACCTCACTCCCAAACCAATCACAAGTGACCTCATTCTCGGACCAATCAAAAACCCTTATTTCGGGCATCCCACATCGAACATTGGCCTAAATTCGGCCCCCCGATTCTCTATAAATAGAGGAAAACCTCGTAGGAAGAAAGGGTCGAAAAACCACTTGAACTCAAGAACCCTCTTGCTTGTTAAAGATCGACGTGATAGGAACATCGTCAAAAGACCTCGCTACAGACAGGAGAAACCCACAAAAGACCCCAAAGTCGCGCAGGGACCTCGTTCACGCCTAAAACCTCACTACAGAAACTCATAAAATTCTCTACATCATACCCTCAAATCTACCTCGCCCTAGAATCGACCTCGCAACATTTAGGTGCGATCTCGGAACCTTGTAGGAGGTCTAGGTGTGATTCTCAAAGTTGTACATCAACCTCGTAGGTTTGTAACCTCGCTACCACGGAAAAATCATAAATAAAGGAGAAAGTGTTTGCACTCAAATATAATAATCTTGTTTCTTGTCTCGTAGCGTAGCCGTTATTTCGGGTTTCATCACTGGCGCCGTCTGTGGGAACCTCTTCATCCTAAGCAGCTTCCCATCTTAAGTGCAAACCTTGATTCCTTAAAACCCCCTCAAAATGGCTTGCCCAAACAATTTCTTCCCCCAACATCTCGACAATATGGCTGAGACCCCTCCATGGACGACGGCAGGTCCGTCAGGATACCCTTTTGTGGTCCCGCCAGGCTGGACCTACAACATCCCACAAAACCCATACCCGTTCCAGGGGTATGAACAGGGTGGCGCTCCTTTCAACCAGTATCCCTATCCGGGGTACGGGCAGTACCAACAGGGCCAAGCTCCCCCGTACGTCCCGATCCCCCCAGGGGCAACCTCACTCCGAGTACGTGCCCGCATATGTCCCGGGCTACATGTCGGGGCAGGAGGCGCCCACGAACGGATCTACCACGGAGAGACCCTCCCGAGATCCGATGCAGATCTCGCGATCCCGTTTGCGACATGCAGAAAGACGCGACATGGAGATGTCCGAAACGGCGGCAAGCGCGCCACGCCCTCTAGCAAGGTCAAAGTCGAAGTCTGCTCGCCCATCCGTCGAGAGTGGGTACAGGAATCCCTTCATACCCGCCACGCCCTCTAGCAAGGTCAAAGTCGAAGTCTGCTTGCAACTATATGTGGCGGTGAGTCCCGAGACCGTCAGCGCGGTGCTCACAAGAGAGACCATGCACCCGGTATACTTTGTGAGTCGCGTGCTCCAGCCTGCGGAGCAGAGATACTCCCCGACAGAGAAGATGGCGCTGGCTGTAGTGACCGCCGCAAGGCGCCTACGCCCATACTTCCACGCACATCCCATCCAGGTTCTTTCGGACCTCTCACTTCGCCAGATTCTGCATCAGCCCGCTCTCTCCGGACGTATGACCAAGTGGGCCGTCGAGCTCTCCGAGTTCGATATTAATTATCTTCCGAGAACCGCGATGAAGGGACAAGCCCTCGCCGACTTTACGGTGGAGGTCACCTTCCCCGAGACAGACACGAGCTCGGACGAATGGAGGGTGTTCGTTGATGGCTCACGATGTGACACCGGTGGCGGGGCCGGGGTGTTCCTCACTGGCCCCTCGATCGATACGGAGTATGCTCTCAACTTCGCCTTTGATGCCACCAACAACGACGCCGAATATGAGGCCATGATCGCCGGGATCGAGATGGCGCTACTCAACGGAGCCCGCAAAATCAGGGTCTACACAGATTCCGAATTGGTAGCACGACAACTCAACGGCCAATACGACACCAGGACAGGTTTTCTGCCCGCCTACCGAGCAAAAGTCAAGGCCTTGGTTTCATGCCTAGAAACCTTCGCGGTGGAGTCAATCCCGCGGACCTCAAACACAAAGGCGGATGCCCTCGCCAGGTTAGGCTCTTTACTTCCCTTGGACGTGGGAAACCGCGTAATGGTGGAGAGAAAGCTCTCACGAAGCGTCGATAGCGAGGTCATGTCCATAAGGACCGAGGACTGGAGGTTCCCGGTGACGAGGTACATACAAAGCGGCATCCTCCCAGAGGACCCCGCGCTGGCCAGAAAACTAAAAACGCAAGCCGCCCGCTACTGCGTCGTCGGCGACCAGCTTTATCGTCGGGGCTTCGCTGAACCCAACCTGTTGTGCATACCGCCCGAGGCCACGGACCACGTCCTCTACGAGGCCCACGAGGGAGTTTGTGGGGGACACCCGGGGTGGAGGTCTCTGGCACACAAAATCGTCCATTTGGGGTACTTCTGGCCCACTCTCCGACAAGACGCAAGAGCTTACGTCCAAAAATGCGTCGGATGCCAGAAACACGGGAACGTCCAGCACACCCCAACGGCTCCCATCCGCAGCATTCACGCGCCATGCCCGTTCGCAATGTGGGGAATGGACATCTTAGGCCCGTTTCCCAAAGCTGCTGGCCAAGTGCAATACATCTTGGTCATCGTGGACTACTTCACAAAGTGGATCGAAGCACAGGCAATGGCAAAAATCACCGGGGCAAAGGTCTGTGAATTCCTGTGGAAGAACCTCGTCTGCCGTTTCGGTGTCCCCATGACAATCATGACCGACCATGGCCCCCAATTCGAATGCGAAGAAACTCGGACTTTCTGCTCCGAGCTGGGCATCGACCTCAAATTTTCCTCCGTGGCTCATCCCCAGTCCAATGGCCAGGTAGAAAACGTTAATGCCCGCATCTTGACAGACCTCAAAAAGCGCCTGGGCATGGCACAGGGCCGCTGGGCCGAATTACTTCCACTCGTCCTCTGGACGTATCGCACGACCTCGCGCCGCGCAACGGGGGAGACCCCCTTCGCTCTTACTTACGGGGCGGAAGCCCTCATTCCCGTCGAAACCCTAATTCCATCGGCAAGGGTGTACAACTTCGACGAAAAAGAAAACGAGGCCAACCTCAAGGTCGAACTGCAGTTCCGAGACGAAATCCGCGAGGTAGCAGACCTGCGCTCTAGAGAATACAAGCGACGTGTCGCCGTATACCACGACAAGAAGGTCAGACCTCGCCTCTTAGCCACGGGAAACCTCGTGCTAAGACGCACCGAGGGAGGAAAATTGGACCCTAACTGGGAAGGACCCTACATCCTCGGAGAAGAAGTCGCGCCCGGGGCTTTAAAACTCAGGGACGACGAGGGGCGCACATTGAGCAAAACGTGGAACATCGCGCGACTCAAAAAATATTACATGTAAAAACTCGAAACCCCGATGTTCCTCACAATTGGTAAATAAAGGATTGCAGGCTTTTCTAAAAACGCTCCCTCCCTGAAAAGTTCCACCCCTCGCTTCACGCTTGGGGTTGGAGAATCTCGGTGAAAAGTTCCACCACTCGCTTCACGCTTGGGGTTGGAGAATCTCGTTTGGAAGAATTCCCACCCCTCGCTTCACGCTTGGGGTTGGAGAATTCCCACCCCTCGCTTCACGCTTGGGGTTGGAGAATCTCGTTTGGAAAAATTCCCACCCCTCGCTTCACGCTTGGGGTTGGAGAATCTCGTTTGGAAAAATTCCCACCCCTCGCTTCCCGCTTGGGGTTGGAGAGTCTCGTTGAAAAGTTCCACCCCTCGCTTCACGCTTGGGGTTGGAGAATCTCGGTGAAAAGTTCCACCCCTCGCTTTACGCTTGGGGTTGGAGAATCTCGTTTGGAAGAATTCCCACCCCTCGCTCCTCGCTTGGGGTTGGAGAGTCTCGTTGAAAAGTTCCACCCCTCGCTTCCCGCTTGGGGTTGGAGAGTCTCGTTGAAAAGTTCCACCCCTCGCTTCACGCTTGGGGTTGGAGAATCTCGGTGAAAAGTTCCACCCCTCGCTTCACGCTTGGGGTTGGAGAATCGCGTTTGGAAGAATTCCCACCCCTCGCTTCACGCTTGGGGTTGGAGAATCTCGTTTGGAAAAATTCCCACCCCTCGCTTCCCGCTTGGGGTTGGAGAGTCTCGTTGAAAAGTTCCACCCCTCGCTCCTCGCTTGGGGTTGGAGAGTCTCGTTGAAAAGTTCCACCCCTCGCTTCCCGCTTGGGGTTGGAGAGTCTCGTTGAAAAGTTTCACCCCTCGCTTCACGCTTGGGGTTGGAGAATCTCGTTTGGAAGAATTCCCACCCCTCGCTTCACGCTTGGGGTTGGAGAATCTCGTTTGGAAAAATTCCCACCCCTCGCTTCCCGCTTGGGGTTGGAGAGTCTCGTTGAAAATTTCCACCCCTCGCTTCCCGCTTGGGGTTGGAGAGTCTCGTTGAAAAGTTCCACCCCTCGCTTCACGCTTGGGGTTGGAGAATCTCGGTGAAAAGTTCCACCCCTCGCTTCACGCTTGGGGTTGGAGAGTCTCGGTGAAAAGTTCCACCCCTCGCTTCCCGTTTGGGACACGAACGAGGTTCGCGGACGGCTATTTTTAGGTTGGAACGAACTTCCAGAAAAACGAGGTCCGAACAGAGGCTCACGACCTCGTCGCAGGACTACAACGCCCGATGTGGTCCGAGCCCCACAAAAGATGTGACACTCGAACCATGGGGTTGGACGGATATGGACTGACGTATGCAAGAAAGTCTAAATCAAACAAGCATAGGAAAAGAAAGTGACGAAGGGCACAAAATCAAAAGCAGGTGTTTCGATTACAGACCCCGTAGGGTCACCCAAACAAAAAAAAAGAAGAAAAAGATGTTTTAATTACAAACCCCGTAGGGCCACTAGAAAAAAAGTTATCATCATTTCTTCGAGGTTTCAACCTCGGGACCGGTAAGATCAATGGTTTTAGGGGTTTCGGCGGAGGCAGCCGAGGCTTCAGCAGGAGCAGGTGCAGCGAAGGCAAGAGGCGCGGACGCACCGGTCGCGGGCTGAGGTCCCGTGGAGGTTAACTCCGGGTTCCCTCCAATAAGCTCTACCTCAGGGGGCGCAGTGCTGGACACAGTCCCGTCCTCGTTGAGGAAGAACTCGCATTCCCCCTCGGGATCCTTTGACCCCATCTCCCCCATGGTTTCATTGTAGTTGGGGTTGAAGAAGACGATCTGGGGGTTGAGGTGCCCATACTTGGCCACCGCCTGTTTCACGCCCATGCGGACTGCCTGGTGGAACATTGTCCTCACACTCTCCACCAGCTCCACCTTGTACTCCTCTGAGTCCACATACCTAGGACCCGCGGCCACAACCTCCTCGTTAAGCTCAACAATGCGCCCCTCGAGGCGCTTGATCTCCGCCTCGGCCCTCAGGAACTCCGCTTCCTTCGCCTTGAAGAACTCGTGTTCAGCGGAGAGCTTGCCTCGAAGCCCTTCAACCTCGCCCCGCAGAACCTCGGCCTCGCCCCTCGCCCTCTTCTCCCCTTCCCTCGCCGCCTTCACCTCCTCCCTTGCTGCGGCCTCCGCGGCCTCGACCCGCTTCTTGGCCGCAGCCTCCGCGGCCTTGGACGACTCCGCGACCTCGGCCAGCTCCTTGGCCTGTCGCTCGCACACCTCGCTACGGGCCCGAAGCGCCGCCTCCATCTTGTCCATCCTCGAATGAAGGAGGACGATGCGACTTCGGTTGTAATTATCAAAAAAGGTGTGATGCAGGTTCACAGAAGGATGAGAAAAGAAACAAGAAAGAGACAAGAATTAAGCACACAAAAACAAAAAAAGAAGAGGCTTACCATGGCCGAGTACCGAGCGGCCTCGTCGTCGAGCGCCGCCTCGGTGAGGTTGTTGGCCCACACGACCTCCTCCTTGTAATCTCCCCGGGCCCAATCCAACGGAGCCCCTCTGATGGGTCCAGGGCAGTGAAACCTGGCAGGATGGGGGCCTGTATCCCCGCGACTTCGCCCCTCGAAGTTGAAAGCAGGGATGAGTTCCAGATCCCGCGAGCTTCGTTGGTGGTCGCCCGACCGGGGTTTCTTCTTCTTCTCAGGGGAAGACCCCGCTTCCTTCCTCTTCCGCCCGGCCTTGTCGTCGGACGCCCGGGGTGGATGGGTGGTCCCCTTCGTGGTGGCCCCTTTTGACGGAACCACATCAGGCCTTTTTTCCCCTTGGGGCGGCCCCGTGACGTCCCACTGCGACGCCCTCGTGACGTTCCCCTTGGGCAGGGCTCCCCCTGCCGCGGCCGTTGGCGGGACAGGTCCCGGCTGCATTGTACCTGTCCTCGCCTGCGAGCTCGGCTCGTTGATTGAAATCCCCTTGGGGACCCGGGGAGCAGGGGTCTTAGAAGTAGACGTCATAGGCTGTTTCCCCTTCGACGTCGTGGTAAGAGCGTGCAGAAAATCCACTGTCAAGAAAGGAATAAAAAGAGAAAAGCAGGTTAGGACGAGGTCAGAAACAAATGTAACGAGGTGTATAACCCCGCAACCATACAAGGAAAAAGAAAACAATCAGGGAAATAGTGATAATAAAATACCCTCTCCGCCCTCGCGAGGAGGAAAACTGAGGCTCAGCCCGACCCGCTCAAGCCGGTCCTGAGAAAGGTAGCGCTCGTATGGAGCCTGGTACGCTGTGGCGTACTTGTCCTTGAGCACCTGGAACTCGGCGACCTTGTACGGGCACACGCATCTCTCGTAGTTACCCGGTGCCACAGGGAAATTAAGATATCGTCCGCTGAGGTCTCGGACCAAAAACCATTTAGGTTTCCACGTCCCGACGTTCGACTGGGTCGTGATGATTTTGACGTTCGGTGTGCTGAGGTTGACCAGGGAACAGCGAGGTTCTCTCCTCGCCAAGACTAATGCCGACAAGTCACTGAGATTCGGCTCGTCCAGAAGTTCCCGGCTTCGAATTGTGTAAGCACATAACAACCGCCAGGCAATCGGGAACAACTGAGCGGGGCAGACACCCATGGCCCACAAAAAGTCAACGATGTGCTGGGCCAAGGGCAGCCTAAAGCCCGCTTGGAGACTGACGAGGTTCACGACCGCACACCCCTCGTAGGACGCCAAGGGTCGCCCCTCCTCCTCTGGCAGTGCCAGCTCGACTCCCTCGGGCCAGGGGAAATCTTTAGATATGTCCGCGAGGTCGTCCAGCATCAAATTGGTGGCCACCCCCTCGGACAGGAAGGCCTCGGGAGTGCTCGGACTCATAGGAATCCATTCTTTGAGGACGACGGGAATACCGGACACAGCGTCGGTAATATAGGCCTCGGGGAAGCTCGATGGCACATACGCGGCCGAAGCTGAGGCAATTGCCGCGTCCAACCTTGCCTCGACCTCGGCGGCGATCACATCAGGAGAAGAAGAGGAAGCCATTTCAACACCAGAATATATGCGCAGACGGGGGAAGTACGAATTGATCGAAACAGCGGAGTCGCTGGATGAAGGCTCGCTGAAGACCAACGAAGGGGAACTTGGGTTCTGAGAATCACTGGGCTCTACACTTCCTACGGACTCGGAGACCTCCTGATAGAAATTCTCTTGAAAATTAAAGACAAAGCCGGGCGGTGGGCTCGCAGAGGCTCTCCTAGGCATGAAAAGACAACGTCCAGGCCGCGAAAATCTAGCACCTGGAAAAGAAAAGGTCAGTGAGGCACTAAAGGCAAGGCAACCAAAGAGAAAAACACGAGATCATGACCCCGTGAATGAAGGAAGAACGAGTTCAGGCCCGAGATCGAAGAACGAGATCACGACCTCGAAAAGAAAAGAGCACGGGGTCATAACCTCGAAAAGGAAAAAGCGCGAGATCATAACCTCAGGAGAAAATGAGCACGAAGTCGCAACCTCGGGAGACAAGGCAACGCGAGGTCATAAAAGGAAAAGGCCACGTGGCGCCCTACGGGCTACTCTGACAGGATAGGACGGCAAGGAAGAATTTGAAGCGCCAAAAGAAAGGAAAGAGAAAGAAGGCCAACCAACGGTGGAAGCCAGCGGTGGAAGCCCAAACGTCCCGTCAAACAGACATCATGACGTTTGGGCTCCCGAGGGTTTTCGAAATTCGAAAAGTGGTGGGCGGAGAAACGGAAGTTCAACCGTCACCCTAAGCAAAAAAGAGAGAGAGAAAAGCAATAAACCCAAAATCCCAGCGATACCCTCACGGCGGCAACCGCCCCCCCCCCCCCACCGTCTCACCACCGCGGCGCCACCCCCCGGAGCGTAACGCAAAGAAAAAAGAGGAGATTATCTCCAAATGGGATAATACTTGTGTGCCGAGGCGTGAAGGGGGGCTCGGGTTTTTACACCTTGAGAGTTGGAATGAGAGTTTTATGGTCAAACATCTTTGGCACATTTTTAATATGCGGGATTGCCTTTGGGTGAGGTGGATACATCATAGGTATCTCCTTGTGTCCGAACCTCTCACTTGGGTTCCACACAAGCGTGATTCTCCGTTGATCAAGGCCATTTTACATGCTCGAGATAGGATTTTGGGGCTTGAGGGGAGAGAGCTTGCCGTGGGTGATTTACTTGAGTCATGGTGCTTGGATGGCCGGTTTAAAGTTACTAATGCTTATGATGTCTTTCGGCCTCGGAAACCCGTGGTGGATTGGCATAGAGTGGTTTGGGCGAAGCATAACACACTGAAGCATGCTTTTATACTTTGGCTTGCCACTCTTGGTAAGCTATCTACATATGATCGCCTACTATTCTTAGATGTGGAGCCGGGTTGTCGTCTTTGTGGGGCTGAGTTGGAGACTCATGATCACCTCTTCTTTGAGTGTCCATACTCGAAGAAGGTTTGGAGGGAGGTGCGGAATAGGTTCAAGATCTCGGGTGCCGCATGCTCGGTGGGGCGCGCCTCGGAGTGGCTGCGTCGGCGCGCCAAGGGCCGCGGCTGCCTTGCTCGCGGAAGGACATATGCTTTGTCCGCCACGGTGTACTATTTGTGGCATGCTAGGAATGCGTGTATTTTTGATAGGAACTTTATTCCCCACGAGGTGACTATTAGGTTGATCATTACTCATGTTTTTAGATTACTTTATGATGTTTATCCAATTTGTATGGTTGAGAGATTGTAGTTTCTATGTGTGCGTAGTTTGGATGGCTTGCATGCCTTTCCATTTGCGCTTGTTTTGGCATTGTTAGGAAGGCCTGCGTGCTTGTCCTTTAATGCTTGGTTTGTAATTGCTTCTCTACCCTCTTTATAGGGTCATATTAATACGAATTAACCATTCAGCAAAAAAAAAAGAAAAAAGAGGAGAGAAAAGCAGAACGAAAAGAAAGGAGAGGAGATTAGTAGACTGTTTGAGGTGACGAAGAAAGAACAAAGAAACACCCAGAAATCACCAACACCCACCCAGATGCAAAACGGAACGAAGAAAGAACAAAGAAACACCCAGAAATCACAAACACCCACCCAGATGCGAAACAGAACGAAGAAAGAACAAAGAAACACCCAGAAATCACAAACACCCACCCAGATGCAAAACGGAACGAAGAAAGAACAAAGAAAAATAACAAAGGCAAACGCCAAAAACCACACAACCCTGCCACCGCCGCTTCGCCACCGTGACACCGGCGCGAAACACCAGGCGACACACCGTCGCCCTTACAAAACGCGGGGCAAAAAGTGAACAAAGGAAGAATCAAAGGCAAAAAATACCAAAAGATAGGAGGAAGAAGATCAAGAACTTACTTGCTTAAAGGTTGGCGAACGAGAGGCGGTGGCGCAACTAGCGAACGGCAAAAAGCTCGTCGGAAACCGTCTGGAGAAACCGCTCAGAAGAAACTGAAGAGATAAAGAGAGAGAAGGAGCGAAAATGTTGGAGAGAGAAGATGAGGGGGAAGCGTGTGGGATACGCCCTTATATAGAGCAGATTTGAGCCTCCCCCACTCCCGAAAAGCTTCTTGGGCCTGTCTCACCTGGACGACCCACTAAAAAGCAAAATACGGCGAAAAGGCCCAAGAATCCTCATCCGCGCAGAACAGAGCCTCACACCTCGCAAAGCGCCCTCCCAACCTCGAGAACTTCATAACCTATAAAAAACACCCCGCATCTCGCGAATCCAGGAAACTTATGCCCTGCGACCCTCGGGGCGAGGCCCCCAGGCCATGGGGTTGTGATGATGTCCAAAACAGTAAAAGCAAAAAGTGGGCCCAGGAGGACCCCCATAGGCAAGTCAGGGACCCACGTCCATGCTCGGTTATTTAAAAACAAAACTCCCGACGAATACGAGGTCTCTCAAACATCCCGGGACGAGGTCTCGACCTCGTCACCGACTCTACTAATGCGCCCGCCCGCTCGAACCAATCACCAGCAACCTCACTCCCAAACCAATCACAAGTGACCTCACTCATGGACCAATCAAAAGCCCTTATTCCGAGTATCCCACATCGAACATTGGCCTAAACTCAGCCCCCCAATTCTCTATAAATAGAGAAGAACCTCGTAGGAAGAAGGGGTCGAAAAACCACTTGAACTCAAGAACCCTCTTGCTTGTTAAAGATCGACGTGATAGGAACATCATCAAAAGACCTCGCTACAGATAAGAGAAACCCACAGAAAGACACCAAAGTCGCGCAGAGATCTCGCTCACGCCTAAAATCTCACAACAGAAACTCACAAAACTCCCTACCTCATATCCTCAAATCTACCTCGCCCTAGAATCGACCTCGCAACATTAAGTGCGGTCTCGGAACCTTGTAGGAGCTCTAGGTGTGATTCTCAAAGCTGTACAGTAACCTCGTAGGTTTGTAACCTCGCTACCACGGAAAAATCATAAATAAAGGAGCAAGTGTTTGCACTCAAATATAATAATCTTGTTTCTTGTCTCGTAGCGTAGCCGTTATTTCGGGTTTCATCAAAAGCGGCAAGGATGTTCCACGCACTTAGGACACCGCTCGTCCTTGGAAGTTCCATTATTTAATTCTTTATTAGGTAATCCTTGTTATAAGTTGTCTCATGTTGAGAAGTTTTGTTTTCTTTGTTAGTTCCGAGATTAGTAGACTGTTTGAGCATTTCGTAGGTTATCAAAGGCTTTCGCACGTATGACGAAGAATAAAAGGACTAAGCAACATTCGGTCCTAAAGAGGCTTAATGACACCTTATGAATGAAGAGGCGTAATGACATCTTATGAATGAAGGGGATGCGTTAACCTATGTATGGACTTAGCGACGAAGGGACTATGCGACATTCGGTCATAACGAGGCTTCTCCGGAGGTAGTCGATCGACCACCTTGATTGAGACACCATACGAGGGTTCATGGGCCATTGGTATAAAGCAACATTGATAGATTGCATTTAGGTAGTGTTTAGGATGCATGTTTACATTTCTTTTGCGTTGTTTTTAGGTAGTTTTAGTTAGTTTCTATAAGTTATTAGAGTGTCTAGGAGTTTTGGGTTTTTGCACTTGTTCTATGTTTTTTTACAGGTCTTAAAGTGAACAAGTGTGAAAGGAATGGAACCGAGGAAAGAACGCTTGAATTCGAGCCATCCGTTGGAGTTGCTGGTTCGACACCTCTGTCTTGAAAGGGTTCGTTCGGGAGCTATAGTGATCTTATGAAGTTGAGTTTGGTATCATTGGAAAGTTAATCCAAAGAGCTACAATTCATGTTTTTACTCCGAGTCCAAATTCCAACTCGAAGTGAGTCAAACCAGCCCCCGAAGTGTGACATGAGTTCTGAACCGAGGTGCTGGCGGCACCCGCCGCCAACCTAGCGGCGCCCGCCGCCCCTGACCGCCGCGGAGACCTCTACTTTCCACGTGTTTTGTTTCTATTGGTCCTTTTCTATCATTATTATTCCGAAATATTATATTTTTGGATATAGTTTTTAGACCTAGTTTGATATATTAGGTTTTGGAGAGTTGCATCTTTCAATTCATACACTATTATCGTATTTTCTATTCAGAGTTTTTAGCTTTTCATGGAGAATCAAGCCTCTTTGCTTAGTCAGACAATTGAAGCATCGTTTTGATTAAAGTTGTGAGATTTCTAATTCCTTATCTATTGCTTGGGTTTAATCTTATCTCTTGCTTGAATGTTTATGATTTATTTCAACAGTTTCTAGCCTGATCAACTAGGATTTGTTGTTATTGAATCTATTGTTAAATCTAGAGTGTTACTGGTTGAGCATCTCTAGATTGAAGTAGCAACTGCATCGTACTAGTATCTGGTTGTGCTAGTTTTATGCAGAAGAGATTTGATTTACATTCTAGGGTAAAAGCTAGTTGTTTTATTCTAGAATTGTATCCTATTATATTTCTATCCTTATTGCTGCTATTAAATTGAATCATTGATGCTTTCATGGTTGTTTAATTAGTTAGAACTAATAGTATTTGGTTGTGCTGTTAGTTAGAATTGAAAAGGAATTGGAAAATCCATTGCATGTGATATTGAGGTGAAATCAATGATCAACTTGTCATACGATTGTGGATATTTGTTTGCCTAAGCTATCTTACTAATTATTGTTTTTCATAATCTTTTATTGTTTTGTTAGTTTTGCATTCTTAGATTTAGTTTAGTTCATAAACTCCCTTTTTACTTTAATTGACACAAAATTTACATAGAAAGATAAATCTCCTCCTTGTGGATTCGACCCTTACTTCCCTAAGACTACAGTCTTTAGGTTGTTAGGACTCTTTTGCATAACCGTGATTTGCACGACCATTTCACGCCTATCAAACATATACAAGTTTCTTTAAGTATGCACGATTTGGCCATAAAATCACGACATTAAAAGGGTTTGATTTGGACTAACTTGGATAATTAGATCTACTAACCCTAGGTTTCTCTAACAATTTGCATGCTTGCATGAATTTTTCATTGTTTGTCTGCTTGACTATGTTTGTTTGAGTGCATTCTTGTGCGTGTTTACTTGAGTCATTGTGTTTGTTTGAGTGCATTCCTGCATGTGTTTGTTTGCCTACTTGTACATTTGCTTATAGATATATAATTGAAACAACTGATCCAAATGGTATCCGATTGATATTCGAACAATGTCCTTATAATATACAAAATACCATCGAGATCAGGGTAAAGAGAGGTTGCAGTGATCTGCTTGATTGCATAATAACAAGAGTCAAAGTGCGCACACGATAAGAGTGTCTAGCCTCAAGAACTTCAGTTTTGCGTCTGCTTTTTGCAACAAAGAGTGGCACCGGGGCAAGGACGCCGGAGGATGCCAAGACACAAGTGCTAAGTGACACCAATATAAGAACATCGAGGGACGTCATGAAAAAAGCTAAAGGCTAAATATCACATGAACGAGAGTGACGATGCAGGGACATACAAGCTAAGGAATTTGGACGAAACGAAGGCACCTCTAGCGTGGAACATAGCAAGCTTGAGGAGATGGCTCTGTTCGAATGTCATTAGTATCCAAGAAAGAGACTGAATAGAGTTCTCTTGGTGTGGTTTTTGCCACATAGTTTTTTCGCCAAAAGGTTTTAACGAGGTCTCGTCCGGTGTCAACTCTTTCTCCCCAGGGGTACTAGTGAGCGACTGTTAGATACGACAACAAGAAAAATATGACTGGCTAAACGAAGTCACAAATGATTTCAAATGCCCGACATAGAGCTACTATGGTCGGACATTTGAAGGGGCAATTTGTGAGAGAATATTTGGCCATAATAAATTAGGATTTTATTTAAAACTTATTCCCCCAAAGGCAACATATTTAATATCTTGTTAATATTCTCACCCCTTGCATCCTTATTTAAAGAGACCTAATAATCAATAAAAATACATTCAATATTTAGTTTTTAAAAAAACCTAATTGTCTCTTTTGTTCTCTCTGCTTTGTATATTTTCTTAAACCCTATTATCGTTACCAAATTTTGCATCAACACTAGTTTTTTCTTTGTGCGTTATTTGACACTACACATATGGTTGATCAAAACTAGATGGTTCCATAGTAAGCCAAATGGTGTTTGTCTTGAGCCGAAAATTTGTATATATATATTTTAAATGTAATATTATTTGTAAAAATAAAAAGTATAATAAGGCCTATCAAAACGTATAAAAATGAATTCAAAATTATAATTATTAAACAAATTATAGAAAATAAAGATATATATGTCAATCTAATTTGGTTTATAGTCCATACTTTCAAAAAAAATTGGTCCGAATCTAAAATTCTGGTCTATACCAGATGCATAATCCTGTTGCCACAAAAAATATGCTTTTTGGCCTCGAAATTCATAAATTTGGCATCAAAATCCATGAAAAATTAATTATTTTCACAAATTTTGAGGCCAAAAACATGCTTAAAAATTTGGAGGGCCACCAAACAACTAGATGACCGTCCTAGTGTTTCCTTATGGACGAGGTTTCATAAATCCAAATCAACTGCTTTTGGAATAGAGGAGACACGCCTGAACTTCCTTGGTTGATCCAACTCTGGAAGCGGCCAAAGAAGGATGAGGATGTCATACCTAATCAACTCGATCTCCCGCGAACAGTGCCGATCGCCAAGCACGACATTCACTAGCTGCAAACTATCACCTTCGATCTGAATGTGGGAACAACCATGTCGGGTGGCTTCAAGAATTCCATGTCGTAGAGCGATGGCCTCAGTGGTCAAAACGGACTGGCGGCCAATGAGTCCCTCGTCGAAATGGATAGGTGATCAAGCATGGTCGCGAAGAATGAACCCAACGGTGGAAGTACCATCATGACCAATGTTCAAAAAAACTGCTAGGCGGACTCTGGGCAGAGAGGGGCCGCCTAGGGCCTAGATGACCAAAATTGTTGTCTAGACGGTCCTAGACGGGTGCCTAAATGGACTGGACAGTTAGGCAGACAAGAACCTTTCAACGCCTAGGTGGGGTTTAGATGGAGTTAGGCGAAGATTTTTAGAATAGTGATCAGGACCAACTTCATCATCAAAATTAAGCTTAATGTGGTTAAGCTTAGGTTTCTCCCACTTTGCCATAGTTCGAGTATTTCCACCCTTTATGTCACCCGAGCTTTGGCCGCAATCATTCAACTCTCCAACAATTTTGCAATCGAGTCTCTGAGATCAGATAGATTCACATATGTTGTTTTAGGTGCTAGTGTTTCTCCCCGGTTTGTGTCAAAGACTTGCTTGTTTCTGAAATACAAGATACTCCACCAAGCTGTAGTTATGGTTTCCATCTCATCCATGTTTGACATGGACCGGATTTCATCTAGTATTTGGTGTGGTTGCTTATTTTCGGGGTTATTTGTGCAATAGTATGCGCACGTTTTGGGTTAATTGAGTTGAGTGTCTACTTTTATTAGGGAGCCCATTTTGGGAAATATTTCATAAAAAAATTCTTCATTTTGGTGGGATATATAGTTTCCTAATCCATTCCAGATAATTTGGGGCTCTCCTTTATTGTTATGGATTCATTGCATTGTGGAATGTGTACAATACCATTAATTTTTCTAGGTTACCAATATAGCCTATCTAATATTTTTTTGATAAGTTTGATGATTTGAGATGTGGGATATAGTCTCAAGGTTTGGGACTTGGAGTAATTTGCCAGTATTCGAGGTGTTGTCATTATGGAGGAAGTTAACAACACGGCCCTCCCAATTGATGTTTCCTATTGGATTTATTTTTGGATTTAACACGTCCATTCCGAACTAATTTCTAGAATCGGATAGTTTTGCCATCTCCGACTTGCCATAAAACTCCTTTAATGAAGAGTTCTCAGTGGCTCACAACTTTGACCATTTTCACAAAGTGTTCTATTTTTATAAGTAGATGAGGAGACATGCAAATTTTAGGTATTTCTCAGTTACGATTTTAACCCATATATTGTCTAGTTCTGCGAGAATTTTCAACAAGTTTCATTTGGAGCGCTTGGTTCGTCTCCTCGGCCTTGGCTCCCTACACCCCCATGAGATGGGGGACGACAGATTGAGTTCCAACTAATTAGCGGTTTATAGTTATTTTTCCTTTTCTAGAAAAAAATTTGATTAGTTGATCTAATTCTTTGAAGGTTGCCTGGGTAGTAGAAAGGATTGTATTAGGTTGTTTCGGTTGTGTTGAGAGGTTAGCTGTGATTAGGGTTTCTCGTCCTTCCTGAGATAATGAGTTTGCTTTCCGTTTGGATTGTTGGGCCACTGCTTCTAAGTGTAAGTGGTTTGAAGGTGTTTTTTGTCACTCTGCATTAATGATAGGTCAACCAAGATATTTATTCAGCTTGGAATGCAGATTTATAAAAATTGACCTTTTGACCCGATAGTTGGCATTAGTCTTCAATGATACTTTTAATGTTTTTACAAGCGGTGTTATTTGCTTTTGCAAAGATAATGATATCATCAACAAATGCAAGGAATGAAATTTTCGTTCCAGTCCTTGAGATTTGGATTCCGATACCACTTTTCAGGTCATAACTATTCAACTGAAGTTGCCTTGCAAGTACCTCGACAACTAGAATGAACAAGTATAAGGACAGAGGGTCCCCTTGTCTAAGCCCATTTGTGTGAGGAATTTTTCTGTTGGTTTGATATTGACTAAGACGACCGAGACACAAACAGTTTCCAAGCACTCTCTGATCTGACCAACAGATTTGTCGTTGAATTCGAATTTTTTGAGAGTGAACGTGAGACATTCCCAACTTATTCGATCATAGGCTTTTTCCATATCTAGTTTTATGGCAATCCATCCTTCACGACCCTTCTGAAGGAGTGAAGATTTCATGTGCTATTGGGGTATTATCTCGGATGCTTTGTATGTTAACAAACACTCCTTGTAGTGGGTGTATGATTTTGTTCATAAAATTTTCAGTCTATTGGTCAAAATTTTAGAAATGACTTTATAAACTATATTGCATAGACTGGTCGGTCTATAATGACTAGTTGAATTAGGGATTATGAATTTTGGCAATAGAGTGATGAAGGAGTGGCTAATCTGTTTCAGGATTTTTCTGGAGTGAAAGAGCTTTTAACTGCTTTAATGATCGATATCAGTTCCAACAATGTGCCAATATTTGTTTTTATAAAAACTAGCTGGCATACCATCTGGACTGGGCGATTTATCATCACCAATATCAAAAACTATTTTTTTTTATCTTAGTGTTAGAGTTTGGTTTTGTGAGCTCAGAGTTGTCATCCTCTGAAATTTCTAGATTGATAGGTTGGGTCACGTTGAGTAGCTTAGTGCAGTTTATTTCCAGTAGCCGAAATCTTTTTTCTCAAGACCCGTGATGTGGGTCCCTTCTATAGTTTTAATTTGTTTGATACTTGTTCTATTTCTCTTGCCACTAGCGATTCTATAAAAGTATTTGGTGTTTTTATTATTTAGTTTGATGTGTGCGTTTTTTACCCTCTTTTTCCAGTAGGAATTAGATGATGCATGGTCGTTTTTTGGCTAGTTGTTCTGTTTTTGGATTAGTTGCAAGTTTTTTTTCTCGATAATCTCTTCTAATTTTGGGTTATGAGGATTTCCGCCTCAGTTTGTTTTATTTGCTCAAATATATTGTCAAACGTGGTTTTGTTCCATGACTTAACTTTAGCTTTTAATATTTGGGATTTTTTTGGTTAAGTTGTACATATAGGAACCTCCAAGGTTTAGACGTCAAATTTGTTTAATAATGTCTTAAAAATCCTTTTCAGAGGTCCACGTCATTTTAAATTTAAATAACTATATCAAACAAATATTTTTTTGATAAAAATTGTAACCACCTCTTCATTTTTTTAATTTAATAGTTCTATACAGTATTTCTTATGCATAAATGCATGGAATTTTTAATCTTCAATAAGTATGCAATCTAGCAAACTCTCTCTTACTCAACGTTTTTTAAAGAGTAGCATGATTAGATCGATCGATATATAATGGATTTGTAATTTCAACTTTGGACTGCATTTGATTGTTGGTGCATGAACCAAAACTAATTAAGTCCAAGTTGCGTGAACCAAAACTAATTAAGTCCAAGTTGCGTGAACCAAAACTAATTAAGTCCAAGTTGTAAACCTATATAGCTTCTTTGCTCGGTCTAACATTAATCACGTTTAAATATGCTTGACTTGCAATTAACTATTACTATCATAATATATCTGGAGACACAAGAAAAACTGAACACTTCATTGACCAAAAAAAAAACGAAAAAAAGAAAGAAAGAAACTGAACAATTCAACATAATTTTATTTATTTTTGATCGAATTCAACATAATTTTATACATGCAATTGGTATCATCGGTCCATCACGACATATTTGTTTTTTCGGTTGGCAAAACTATAAACTATACATTGAAAACGTTAAACTTCTTTTTAGTTAATTACATGCTCACACGTAACAAGAATGAAGGGAATTCGGAGAGTTTGAAACATAGCACACATCCTATCTTATGTTTAATGAACGATTAGCAATTAAAGGCTTCACCTCATTGTTTAGATAAAAAAAACTATCCCATATCGGAATTTATGATAAAACTTTTCCATTATATAAATTTATGGGTTACTCCTCTTATTGCCAATTGGTTTTAGGATGGAACCCCATGAGCTTATATGCTGGACCGAACACGCTTATGCACATGAATCGACGTGTGTATCCCCCACGTCATATTGGTCCGCCAGAATTTAACACTCATTTCCCCCACCAGACGAGAACTCAAAGACCCAATTTCATGCTATTAAAAAAAACGACCCAATTTCCAGCCCCTCTAGTAGATAAGTTTTTAGGCAGAATTAACACGCAAACACGTTATCTACTATAATGCAAGAACCTTAGTCAATGATTAGTTTAAACACGTTACACGTTAGTAATATCAATATTGTAAAGAAGTATGAAAGCGAAAAGAGGTGGAAACAAGATAGAAATATTGTAATTCAACGATATGTTTTCTTTTATATCAAACTAAGGTATGTTTTCTCGAATGAGGACGATACAACTTAATTCAGTGAGCACAAATGAGTACTACTAATGTACTCGAGATTGATAAAGTATTTTGAGTGATCGAATTAGTTGACTGAGAGCTTGAGAGTAATACTGGTATATTGGATGATCCTTCTCCAGCCTCCTCCTCGTCCTTTTATAGCCCCTTTGACGGAGAGACGTTACTCCCATTCTTCGCCATCCCGAGAATCTCGCATTCGGTTTAATGATTGAACTGTTGTGGGCGTATCTCTCGTGCGTAAGTACTATTCGACCGAATTACGATTTTGAAATGGGCTTGGATTTGTGTCGCGTTGGCCCAAAATTGTCCAGTCCAACAATATCATGTAAAGATTTTACCTCTTCGTTTATTACTTGATTACATCCTGGAGCGAACTTACATCTTTTCTGTTTGACCGACGGTATCTTGGCATCAACATTGAGTGCATGAGTAATCACGTTAGAACTGATTCCGACCATGTCCTCGTTTGACCACACAAAGTAATCGGAATAGGATCGTAAGAAGTCGTCTAGTTGTTCTTGCAGCTCCGGTGTTAAGTCTGCTCCTACCCGAACGTTTCTCTTGGTGTTCTCCGAATCCAGCTCAACTTCTTCCAGATCTGGAGTTTCGGGTTTCACATAGTAAGTCGGCATCTTACAATCTTGTAAATGTTATGTTGTCGACTTCTTCTCGGGGAATAACTTTGGAGTGCTTGAAGTAGTTGCCTTCATGGTTACGGAATATCATTCACGTGTGATCTTTTGTTCGCCTTTGATTTCTTGAACGCCCAACGGAGAAGGGAATTTGACGCATTGGTGGTACGTTGAGGGAATGACTTTCATCCCATGGATCCAAGGCCTGCGTAAGATAATGTTAAAAGGAGATGGACAATCAAGCACTAGGAAATTTACCTGATAGTCGACCCCGCACGCGATAGTGGGTAGGACAATTTCTCCCAACGTGTTCCATGATTCATCACTGAACCCTACCAATGTTGTGGATTTTTTGATGGTGTCATTAAGTCCTAACCCTAAGATGTATAGGGCATCCAAAATTAGCAAGTTAGTTGAACTTCTATTGTCAATTAATACACATTTAACGACCACTTCATTGTATCTCCCATCTTACTGAGGGTTCTGACGACTTCGGCTGAATCCACCTTGAAGTTGTAAGGGGACATCTTTGGTGACAATCTAGGATCTTTGCTCCAACCGTACGACTTTAGGACTGCCACATTCATAGTTTGTTTGGAAGCGAACGTACTTGGATAAGGGTTGTATCTCATATCTCGCTTGCCATGCCGTCGTTCGGGCCAGGACAGACTTGTTATCTTTGTGGAATAGAGGGCATCCTCTTCCAGTTGCACATGATCTAACACCTTGATCTGCACTTTGTCGAAATTCGAGCAAGGGTACATAGTTAACTCTCGGTAAAGTTCAGGGTTACCTGATGAGATTCCTCTCCAAAATGCTTCAACGAAGGTGGCGGCATTGCACCCTTCGATGGTGACTAACTCTTCATTATACCTTTTTAAGAACATCTTTAGGGACTCGCCAGGCTTTTGCACCAGACGATACAAGTCATTGGAGCGCTTCTTAGTGTGTTAGCTACTAGCAAACCTAATTCTAAACATATTAACCAGTTCAGCGAAAGAAGAAATACTACCAAGGGGTAAGTAGGAATGGTAGTTCAAGGAAGGCTCGGATAAAGTATTTGCAAATCAATGACACGACACGATTTCCTTCATGTCAAAGGGAACCGTACTAATGTTCGTTTCCTGCTTAAAGGCGGCTATGTGTTGGTTTGGATACGTTGTCCCTTCATACTTTGGTAATTCGGGAACATGGCATTTCCGCGATATGTCCACTCTCGCGACATCGGGAACAAAAGGAGAATCGTGTGGTCGTCTCTCCTTTCGACCGCTATCAGTTGAAGGGCCCCTGGAACATGGGTGATTCATTCTTCCAGGGCCAAAAGACGTTCACGTATCAAAGTTATTTTTGCATCCTCTCGGACAGTGCGAAGTGAATTACCATTTACTTGATAACTGGTTACATGTTTGGGTCCATTGGGCGTTACCAGATTCGGGTCATCCAAGACGTCGTCCATTGTTCATGAGACGCATGGCCAATTTGGTCCTCATTGTACTTGCGATTGAAGCAAATTCCTCTCATTAGTGAAAGATTCGATTTTTTTCTCATATACTTCGATGAATCAAGTATGCGCTTCTCTTTGCTTCCCTAAATCCTTCCGGAGAGCGAGCATTGATATGCGCAATTCAATGATGATGACTAACTCGGTCGTAGTTGCACGTTCGTGCGGGGCCACCGAAGTGGTCGGATCTTGAGTTCTTTTGGCGGAGGTATGGTCGTCACCCGAGAGCATATTTTGCAAATCATCGATTTCCTAATTGATCTCGTGATCCTCTGGCCCATCGGAGTGGTATGCGTCACGAAATGAGACCTTATAATGCTCAACTGATTTTTCTTGGCTAAGGGCCCCATGGTAGGCGCCAGTTATTGTGGGCAGAATTAACACGTAAACGCGTTATCTGCTATAATGTAGGAACCTTAGTCAATGATTAGTTTAAACACGTTTGCAACATCAATATTATAAAGAAGTATGAAAGCGAAAGAGATAGAAACAAGATTGAAATATTGTAATTCAAAGGTATGTTTTCTCGAATGAGGATTATACAACTTAATTCAGTGGGCACAAATGAGAACTAATGTAGCTCGAGATTGACAAAGTATTTTGAGTGATTGGATTAGTTGACTGAGAGCTTGAGAGTAATACTGGTATATCGGATGATCCTTCTCCAACCTCTTCCTCGTCCTTTTATAGCCCCTTTGTAGGAGAGACGTTACTCCCATTCTTCACCATCCCGAGAATCTCGCATTCGGTTTAATATTAAGCCGTTGTGGGCGTATCTCTCGTGTGTAATTACTATTTGGCCAAATTGCGCTTCTGAAATGGGCTTGGATCTGTGTCGTGTTGGCCCAAAATTGTCCAGCCCAACAACACGTAAATACTTTTATATTTAGTTAAAGTACTTTTTATTCATTAATTTCATTTATATACGGATACATATCACCAAAGAATTCGTACATTTACCGATCACAAGTTGTGAGGATGCCGGTTATTCGCTTACACCATCTTGATAACACCCCACATCTAAAATCTAGAGAGAAATTAGCCTAGTATATATATGCTTGGGTTATTCTTCCTATTGTCAATTGGTTTTAGAATAGAACCCCACAAACTTATGTGCTATTCCCATTCACGCTTGTGTGCTCGTACCCAACACATCCCTGATATTTTCACATAGTATTAGAGCCTTGTTCTCTTGGACACCCTTCGCGCCAAATCTATTTTTCAGCCGCCCTTCGTGCCACCACATCAATCAAGTTGGGTTCGTGTGTATGAGTTCAAGTTCAATTTGAGAGGTTATGGGTTAAAACACCTTTCCACTTCTTGGCGATCAAAACTTTTTTCCTAATTATAATCTCTCGAAATAGTCTGGTATCTTCACTTTATAAAGATCTCGGTCATCCAATCTGTCCATAAAAAATAGGAAAAATTACTTAAAATAATACCGACTTTTAACTATTAATTTAAAATAATAAATTTTTAAATTGATAAAAAATAATACCAACTTTTACTGTATTAACAAAAAATAGTACAAAGACATTTTCGATAAAACATATGATGTGTCTATCAAAATTTGTTCACTAAACATTAAAAAATATTGATGGCAAAAAAAATATTGACGTGTCTATCAATTTAAAAGTTCGTATTATTTTGGATCAATAGGCAAAAGTTGTTATCATTTTGAGTAATTTTTTCTAAAAAATATGCTTTTGAACTATATTTTTAATTTTTTTTACGTATATAAAATGGTATAATCAAGTATGAACATTAATTATAAAATACGAACCTTATAGTACCAAGTTATGAATTTATGCAACTAATACACGAACGCTATAATGCCGAACATGAACCACTAAAACATCAACCTTGTATTCCTAATTTATGAACATATTTACATTATATATCAACCAATGATAAACTACATATCTAGGTTTGGACTTTTAGATGAGTATACATATTATTAAAAATATGAGTATAAATACACAATTACTAGAATACCCTTATCTCTTCTAATTTTAATCTTTCATTCTCTGATCTAATATCCTTAATTTTCACCCTAATTAAGGAGCATATCCACTCGAACCACCCTCTTTATACATATGAGTATTGTATATCTTGAATTTTTCCTGAACCGTACGTAGTTAATAGAGGAGTGGTACGAGATTGTATTTTTTTGAGGAGGGACTCACCTTTGATGGTAAAACCTCGGGTTCGTGAATTAGTCTACAAAGCGCACGAAATCAGGTGAACTAGCTTGCGTTGATCGACTCAACCCAATACAAGGAAGAATGACGAGACTTGATTTTTCACCCAAGTGAATGGGCGGAGACATGAATTAAAGCCGAAACCTCTCACCCCTATATCACCTACCACTAGGCCACCTAATAGGATAATACGAGTTTATATTAGGTTTTGTTTTACTTTTTGATATAGAACTATACTTCACATTCTAATCCAGAAACTTTAAGCGAATGAGTATAAATTTTACCCTACTGTTATGTACTATTTTTTTTTTGTTCCTATACGTCCTATGTCAAACTCTTTGTTACACCGTCGACATTTATAACTAATCGCTATTCACTGAGCTTGTTATCCATATTTGACTAGCAGTTGAACATCCACAACTTGAGTAAATCAACCTTTTGAAAGTCTCGTCCTATTTAAATTTTGAAGCTTTCGGTCAATTCCTATTTTGATCAGTTTTTAATAATAGACGTTGCATCATCACCTTGACAGTAAGCTTACAGGCTTAACTATATCAGAAGAACAAGATTAATTATATAAAATAAATAACATATTCGAATAGAGGACTTTCTAATTCCATTTAAGAATTGAGAGATGATTGATCTATGCAAGTTTAATAAATCATAGAAATAATCCTAATTAATAATTTATGCTAGTTTTTTTAATAAAAAAAACAAGCATTTCCAGTCCAAAACTAAACCGGAAGATAAAGTAATATCGATTTGGTTCTCAGTATATACACTTTTCAGATTCGATGAGAAGCGATGCCCATTCCTAGGCTTGGATAGATAGTATACCACTCGCCACTTCACTTAGTCGCACCTTGCACGATCGAATCGATCACTAGAATACTCTTTCAAACATGAAAGATCTGTCTCTATGTTTCCCGGTAGGCCTGCCCATTGCCCTAATTTCTGTACGGACTAGACATAATTTTATCATGAAATCAATATTAAAGTGTAAGTAAATATTGCATTGTACAACTTGAGGGTTTTTAAAGAGATTTTTGACAGGTCTGTTGAATCGAAATCAGATTTACGTTTGTAAGATGCTGAGATTTATGATTCTGGTGGGCCGATATTAAATGGGGTAATGTGTCGGATTTTAAATCATTTAGATATATATGGCGGTCAGAATTTACCTTTTAACTCAAAAGTTTAAGTCAATGGATAATATTAGTGGGTATTTGTTATATTTGTCCGATATAGAAAATGCCACCACGCGTATTTAGCAATTGAACAACTTTATATTTTTCGATTAATCTAATATCTCAATCTCTTTATATCTATCCCACAATTTTGTTTAGAAACGAATCATTAGTTTCTCAATCACTTTTTATCTATACACCCAACCTATATTTCTCAATCACTTTTTATCATTATCGTATTAATCTCTTTTAGTTATACACCAAAATAAAAAAAAAACGAATCTGGGCCGAACATGTTGTGATACCATATAAAATTCAGGTGGGTCAATATTAAACAAGGTCAAATGTCGAATCAGAAATTCGGAATCCATCTTTCAATCCAAAACTTAATCCAATATAGAAAACTTCACCTTTTTTTATTATTAGTGTCTGAATTTTTGTTATATTTGTCCGACATAGGAAATGCCAACACGAGAGAAGAAGCTGCCGTTTTATATAACACACAAAATCTTATTTTAATCCTCGTCCAATAATATAGGTACAAAATAAGTTCAGAAACTACTCAAAACTAACCCATCGAAAGTTACAAAACAAAATAAGTAAAGAAAAGCAAGAAAACGTGTATTAATTATTGTTGATTAAGAAATTAAGATCGGAGTCCTGTGGAATCATTAGTTGATGCCACCGAAAAGACACCTTAATTTGTTTATTGTAAAGAATGTATGATACTTTCATCTTGGTCTCTTGGACGTACGTCTAAAGCTTTATTTTCATAAAATTACGGTTAGGTAAGGCTGAACGTGACAATCGAATTCTGGGTTTATATAATCATTTGATAAGGTCTTATCTTATCAACATAAGCATGCCTAAATGATTAGGTATATCATCCTTATTGACAGGCCTTTTAAGAAGCAATGAAAATTGATGAACTTTGTGAACAAGGAGGTGTTCATGATTTTTGAATCCTAGCAAGTTATCTCATATCAATAATTTACCTCTTTCATAAGATCTTACGGAATTACGGGGTTGTTCAGATGTTCATGAATCATGATGGAACGTTATCTAACAAACAAGATTTCTGTAAGAAGAATTTTTTGCTATTACCTAAAAGGCTTGGCCCAATTACTAATGGGCTAGCCATTCAAATGGTTTGGCCCATAACCATGTACAGCAAAGCATAAGAGATGGGTTGCTGATCAAAAACTCTTTCTATATAGAAATATAGGGCATGTTTATCGATTGGTATATAACTATGTATGGGATCCGTTTCAACAACCACCGGCGACGAAGTCATATTATTAATTTCTATAGAACTGTGAACGACTCTTATCCATTCATGGGTACTCTAAACTAGTCCAAGTAGTACTTAGATTATCGTAAATTTTACCTGATTGAAAAAAATGTACGGGATCTTTATAAAAGACAAATAATACTATCCATAGAATCAAGAGAAGGATCTTCAAACGCTTTGTTTGGTTTTGCGCTTTCAAATGCCTCCAAAACACCTTGTTTTGATGCCCAAAAAACTTCTATGCTATGCTCACTACGTTCGATTAGGGATGGCAAAGTGTCAGGTGGTGAGTAAGTAGACCACTTCTGTCACTCATCTATTAGCATTTTCGGATCATCCATCATCCGTTGAGTGAACTAGGTGGATCGGGTCATTCATTTTTGGGCGACTACAAGTTATGATTTGATATAAACAATAATGCACACTCTTATGTAGTACTTTTAGATATGTAATGCAAAATTCTAGTTTATATCACAAATAATATTTAAAAGAGATTTTAATGCATAATCACTACGTTCTTATTTTAAATGCAAAATTAGAACAATATTGACAAACTAAGATATGTTATTATACATATATGTATCTCAGGTGCATCGGGTTGGGTCAAGGGTAATTAGCCTCAATTCTTACTCGTCGTCTATCACCTTATTTGTCTGGGTTTTCAACCTTTTTAAGTCAAATAAGTCGGATATTTATCTGGTGTCGGTGAGATTGTCATCCTTACATTCGATCAAATAAAAAATAGCCATGTTTCACTCTGTAGGGCATGAGCGCACCTTGCTGCATTGCACGACATGTGGTGATTAATGGATGGCCGGATTATTCCTAGCCATCCATCAAAATTTGTTTAAAATAAAAATTTCTGGTTAAAAAAATTAATAAAAATTGTAATATAATTTTTCTATCTACCCATATACAACCATATTGTATATATTTTGTATATCTGTTAATAAATTGTGTCATTTTTTGTTGCTTAAAGAGCAAAATACCTATTTTTATATGGTAACTAGATGTACATGTCGTACTAACACACGGGACATAGTTTTTACAAATGTTTATTTTTTTAGTATTGTTTTAATGTTTTGTATATATATGTGTATTTTGGTAGAATATACTTTTATAGTTTTTGATTTGCGATTTTATAAGTATATTTATTATTTCTTTGAAAAACTATGGAAGAAAATATAACTTTAAAAAAAATCTCTTTTAATGTTTCAAATGCAAGATTCGAAAAAGGAACGTCATGAATTTGCCCAACATTGTAATATTGATATTTCACCTAGAGCAATACGATTAATACTTTATGTAATTAAGGATCTTCAAATGTTACAATATAAAAAATGGATTTTATATTTTGGTTGCAAATCTACCCTAATACAAATATAAAGCAAAAACCAAATCTTTGTAAAAATTTGAGCCACATGGCAAATTTGAGCCACAATAGACTTTTATCATTTTCTAACCAATTTACATATCAAATTAGATTTTGGTTTAAGTTTGATGAGAATCCTCTCAAAAAAAAGTTTGATGACAATAAGTACCAACATTTTATATTTAAAGAATAACACGTAAGTAAGTATTGGATTGCTTACCTGGCTTCTTACATCCCATATAGTCATACTCAAATTAATAGATGCATCACATTGTGTTTTAGATCAATTAATAATAAGATAAACACATGACTTATAAAAGATGTTTAATAGTAAATTAATTAAGGTGATGGAATTAAATTTTATTTTTGTGATTCTTTTTAAGTTTACAATTATGGTTGCATAATTTTAAATTTTAATAGTTGTTACAAATCGAGCATGTAAAATATCTTTCTTACCTCATCTTGAGAAAGTTTAATTTACCTAAATCTTATACTCGAAATAACTCTCTTGACCTCACAATCGTTTAGCTCAACAATCAAGTTTAGTGGTCATTGTGTGGGGTTTGTACTCCAATTAAGTCGTACTCAAAGAATGTCATATCAGTGAGCCTTCTTGGGTTTGGACGCTTAAGCTCTCCGGATGCATTTAATACCTCCAACTAGTGCATGCTTTCTCTGTAAGCACTCCTAGACTCATCCATCTTCCTACAACTTGAATCACTCTTGGTTGAGGCTTTTCTTCCAACACTCAGTGTTGTTTGGGCTGGGCACGCCCTTGGTCAATCAAGTCTTTCAGATGTACTTTTGACACCAAGCTCTCTAGGTATTTTTTTTAAGGTTGACAATATTTGATCATGTGCCCCCTAGCACGATGATATGAACAAAATTTTTGCATATCGCCATTCTCTTCTTCTCCATATCTTCTTTAGAGCCAAGAAAAAAAGGTTTGTACTTTATCTGTGGTAGAATTCAATATATCAATATCTTGAATGTAGTCACAATAGCTCTCTTAGTCGACTTATTACACCCAACGACATGGTTCTAATCAAATACGAACAACTATATATATTCTTTGTTGTGGGTTCGAGACCTTGGTGGGGGACTTTCCTCCTTTCCTTTGTTGCCTCGAGAGTCTTCGTCTAACCTCACATATTGACGTATGTGCTCTTGTAGTTCGGCCAACGAGGACGGAGTATGTAAGGTGAGATTCTGCCTTAACTTGAAATCTTCAAGAATTGCCTATCTGAGGTGATTGTTGAATTCTCGTCGCACCCTTTAATCTTGGCATATAGTTCCATAAACTTGGTGGTGAAACTCCTCAAACAATCTCCCCTCTCTACATGTGGAGCGTGAAAAGGCAGTCTAAAGAGGTTGGGTCACAACTATTGGCGAGGAAATTATTGACAAACTTCCTTTCTAGTTGTTCCCATGAGTAGATTGAATTAGCCTTTAACGCATGAAACCAATTCACAATTGTCCTCCCTAGGCTGGTGGGAAATATTTTGCACATTAGCGCCTCTTTAGATATCCATAGAGCCATATTATGTGTATAGGACACGATGTGATTTACAGGGTCGCTCTTGCCATCACATAACTTGAATGAAGGGGTCGAGAATTTGGGAGGGGTTTCCCGTTGCCTAATCGCACGAATAAACGGAGTCGATGTCAGGCACATCAACTTTTGGTTAGCATGTTCCTGGGCTAAAACCATATCATCCCTTTGATTATTAATAATATGAAGCAATTGCTCCTCGATAGTCCCTTTTTGATCCGTTCCCAGCGAGGATCAGTGTCTGGGCACCTTTCCCTTCTATCCAAATCTTCTTGTAATTCCTCTTCCTCTTTGGAAGGTTCCTCCGAGTCCATGATTTCCACTGTTTCGGGCTCGGCTCTCCATTCTTGTCGATGTTTCGTGGATTGTTTATCCTTTCA
This sequence comes from Fallopia convolvulus, assembly GCA_964016875.1. NCBI lineage: Eukaryota > Viridiplantae > Streptophyta > Magnoliopsida > Caryophyllales > Polygonaceae > Fallopia > Fallopia convolvulus. The sequence continues at coordinate 37,497,229 of OZ024737.1, forward strand.
CCGAGATGATCTTCCATTTTGGGAGCGTTTCCTCGGATTTTCGTCGCGACATTGGAATTGGTCTAGACCATGTTCTCCTTTGTAACGATCTTTTCCTTTGCGTTTTGAGATCCCTTATTCTTAAGAGTCTGGTCCATGATGGTTTCCTTCCCCATCTCGGTTTTGCGCGCCCTAGGGTGTCGATGTCCTCGTCTTCGTCCTGGTCGGTTGTTCTCCACCTCACATGGCTCGTTTTGTCTCGTGGAGACACAAAGGCTCGTCGATATTTGCCCTCAATAATGCTAGCAAGACTAGCTGTGGAACTACTATCCTCTTCTCGAACCTCCACCAAATTTTTCACTTGGACCTTTTCTAAGGAAATCTTCAGTCGCTTTATCTCTTCTTGGGCCTCGGCGAGCTCTTTCTCATGCTCTTATCTCTCAGACTCATGGATGGCTATTAATTCATCTCCTTTCGGAATTACTTTGAGTGACGGGGGTGGTAGATCCAACATGGTTTTGTCAAACAGAATGACGACCTTTCTTGTGGTCGGGATAAGACTTGATGCTACACCAATTATCTCTTGGTGACTTCCGAGCACCAACCTAGGACTAGATCGTAGGGGCTTCGAGCAGTTTTGCGTTCGAGCATGAAAATTTGAGAGAACGTACCAGACGCGGGGGACGAATTCGGCTCCGATCGCGGGCACGGACTCGGAATCAGCAGCGACTTCTGTCGTGAGCACTGTTGCGGGGTCGCCTTCGATCGTGAGCGCAAACACGGGATCGGCGCCGGCTTCTCCAGCTTCACTAGACCAAGGCACAAACTCGAGGCGTCTTCAGCTTCCTTTCGCTTAGCTAATTGCGGGATTAATCTTCTCTTCACACAAACAACGTCGAATGTTTCTACATAAAAGTTAGGGCAAATAAGGTGGTAGGAATTCAATAGAAAAGAGAGAACAAGTTCTAGGTGGAAAAAATCAATTTGTTGTCTTTTATTAATTTGAGACAATGTTTAAATAGTAGAATAAAAGTGGGCTAGAGTTTTTACCCTAACAGTAACAAGGCATATATCTACCCTAATACAACTATAAAGCAAACACTAAAGCTATAGAAAAAATTAAGCCACATGTCAAAATCTTAAAAAAAAATATTTTAATTATTTTGATAAATTGTATTTATATTCTCCCCATTATCTCTCCACTTCTCCACTCAATGTAAAATTTTTAATTATTGTAATAAATTGTGTGAAAATTCTCCACAACTCCCCACTTTTCCATTTCATATGAAACCGCCACATCTCTCCTTCTCACTAAATTTGACGAAGGACCGTCTAACATAGGTAAGATAAAATATGTATTGCATGTGCATTATTTCCTTTTGTTGTTAGCTTAATTTCTTATTGATTTAAGTACAACTTTCTTACAATATCTTGGACTTTGATTATGTTTATGTATTACTAAATTATTAATAGTATATTTTATTGAACCTTTAAATAAAAAAGTTTTGAAAACTCACTATTTGTTGTGGATTTTACTTGAGCTATACTTTTACTTTATATTTCATGATTTTTTTGAAAAACATATTGTATTTTAAATATGTTGATTTGTATTAAATATGTATCTCAAGTAAGTTAAACTATAAAATTAAAATTATTTTATTAATATTAAAAAATAATTTGAATATTTTTATAATCACCGTATATAATACGGGAATAACACTAGTTGGGCGTATTAATTTTGAGCTCATTAATTAAAAAGCCCGTTATATTACCTTTAGTATTTATGCATTTATTATGCTTCTAATAATTATCTATAATACTATAAACAAAGTTTTTTAACAATGCGAACACAATTAATGCGTCATCTTATACAATCCAAATCACATTTTATGTTACTCCAAACTTAAAGCATACAAATTTTATAAATGTAATATGTCTTAAAAAGAAACCATTTGTATTCCACCCATTTAAATATCCTCTGATTAATGCATTGCATCATCTTATTACAATCCAAATCACATTTTATATTACTCCAAACTTAAAGCATACAAATTTTAAATGGATTGACCCGCTCTACGCTTGAGGGGCGACTATGCACTCTAGCTAAGTGCATTTATTAATATGTGTCGGTAGAGGATTATGGATGAAACATGCCCTCTAATCTCTCCATCATTTGGATTCGTACTATTCGTTGTTCAAGGATGAAACATGCCCTCTGACCTCGATAGTATTGTGTTCCATCGGCAGTAGTTCGAATTAATATGTGTTGGTAGAGGATTATGAATGAAACAGACCCTCTAATCTCTCCATTGGCCCGCTCTACGCTTGAGGGGCGACTATGCACTCTAGCCAAGTGCATTTATTAATATGTGTTGGTAGAAGATTATGGATAAAACAGGCCCTCTAATCTCTCCATCATTGGGATCCGTACTATTCGTTGTTCAAGGATGAAACATGCCCTCTGACCTCGATAGTATTGTACTCCATCGACAGTAGTTCGAATTAATATGTGTTGGTAGAGGATTATGGATGAAACGGGCCCTCTAATCTCTCCATCATTGGGATCCTTACTATTCGTTGTTCAAGGATGAAACACGCCCTTTGACCTCGATTGTTCCATCGGCAGTAGTTCGAATTAATATGTGTTGGTAGAGGATTATGGATGAAACAAGCCCTCTAATCTCTCCATCATTGGGATCCGTACTATTCGTTGTTCAAGGATGAAACACGCCCTCTGACCTCGATAGTATTGTGTTCCATCGGTTGTAGTTCGAATTAATATGTGTTGGTAGAGGATTAAACAGGCCCTCTAATCTCTCCATCATCGGGACCCGTACTATTCGTTGTTCAAGGATGAAACATGCCCTCTGACCTCGATAGTATTGTGTTCCATCGGCAGTAGTTCGAGCCGATTAAAAGATGTCAACTTGTTTGTGAAAAGTTTGAAAGTAATATAAGATAAGTGTGTTAGGCACATTAATGTACCAAGATGGTTAGTCCATTCGATAACCATTCTTGTTCCCTGTTATGAACGATTCTTAATCAAGCTTTGATTAAGTCAATCTGATTAGTCGATGAAGGCTTTTCAAAATGTTATGTGATTAATATGGGTTCCTAACAATTGTTCATGTTTCGTAAAGGAACCACAAGTTGTGGTGTCCTATCTCTTGAATATACGAGTCTCCTTCTTATTCTCTATAAGACTGTTAACTGTTGGATCATAATCCGAATCTAATCGGATTTGGATGCCAATATGTTTAGTTACAACCATAAGAACAAAGTTAGTTTCTCCGCTTGCTTAGTCTTTCATTAGACTAACCCGTCCATCTTCTTTTCTTTTATATGGTCGGCTGGTGTCCACCGTTGGTTTACGACACATCAGGTTCTTCTTAGAAGTTGATTCAAGAGGTGGATTCAGAAGTTTGAAGCTCCAAAAGTTGAAGAAAGGTTTCCAATGGCTATATTTCAATGAAGATCATGGTTGAACTACTTCAAAGCGAAGCTGAGTTTCAGAAATAAGAACTTAAGAAAGACTTGATAAAGATTTTGTTTAAATAGAAGGTTGTTCTATTTATTTACTAATTCTTTTTAAGTTAAGGCTTGTATAAGACCTTTTATTCTCTTTTCCGCTGTAAAGTTTTACTTAATTTTTTTAGGTTTTAAATGGTTTTATTTACCTTGTTCTAGTAAGTTCTGTCAGGTTAAAGCCTTGGGTAACTCTGATTTAGTCCTAATCGGGGTTACTGGCGATAATACCTCTAGGGTAAGTAAGGGGTGTTACAGTAATATAGGTAAAAAGTTAATGGAAGGAAAAACGTTTATGATCATTAAAAACCTTGAAAAATCAACCATTGTATGTCTTTTTCTATTACCATATTAACTTTAAAGTTATAAATTTATAGTCGTTAATTGAGCCCAATTGTTTATGATTGATACAAAAAGTCGTTTAGGAGTGAAAATTTAAAACACCTAATTAAAAGTATTAAATACCCCATTACAACTTACAAGTCACCCATTTAATCGTAAATCACCCATTCAATCGTGAAAATAAATTGTACCAAAAAAATATATAATATCTAATGATTCTAATCTAGCAACCTTCTTTCAACCCTATTTGTGCGTGGAATGTGAAAATGAAGATTTCACTAACACCTCTTTTGAAGTTGTGTTGCATGTTGCATTCATGTTGCCTGTCGGGTTACACTTGATTCTATGAAGCTAGACGTCATGACCCCCTCACATATATTTAGGTAATTTGTTATTTCTTATTACTTCATTGTTTAATATTTAGGTAATTTGTTATATTTACTTAGTGAAAAGCATTTATATTTTTAAATTTATCTTATTAAAAAAAACAATACTCTCATTGTCGAATGAAATTATTTTTATTTGTTGGTTACAAAATCACATTGCAAGTTTCAATCTTCTAGGAAGCATTTTGGCCAACTAAACTTTCTTTTTTTAATACTAAACTATTCTACTCAAATGTTCCGATTCACCTTTTTCTTATTAAATAAGTTAAACTAATATAGTATTATATTTCAATTACTTATTAAACGTGGTTAGTTAGTTATATTGTCTACAAACACTATAAGAATGTTGCTTAAAATACTTTGAAGCTTTATTACATTGTTCATTTTTCACTCTTTCCCATCCTTATATCATGGAATCTTATAATGATTTTGATCTCTTAACTTGAAAATTACCTATATATTTTAAGGATTTTTATAATAAGCCAATTTTAGACAAATCTTTTGAATCTTTTATTTAGAATATATATTTTTTTAGAGTTTATTTATCTTATGTTAGGGTTATAGTTTCAAAAATTGATTTCTTATAAGGCACATTATACTCCGTAGTTCGTATTGAACCTTTTAATTTGAATAAAAAAGTCATGAACTTATAACATCACAATTAAAATGAATAGGTTTTCCTAGAAAAATATAATCATTTTTAACATTTTAATTACCAACATTAAATATGACAATGGATTTTTAAATTAATTAACATTTCGGTTACAAATTTTAATATGAAAGATAATATTGTATTTATTATAAGATAAGATTTGATATTAAATACAATATTAATTAATATTTTGGTTATAATAAATCTTATAATTTTGTTATTTTTATTATTTAAAAAATATAAAGCCTGTTTTTGACCCATTAATATCATTATATTAATAGTTTGTCTACCCATTATTACAATAGGCAAAAGAATTATTTACGCATTGTCAATAATTTGTTTTGCAATTTTTTTTAACCTTTTATATTCTTTGACCATTTAAATGTAATTTAAATATTGTAATTTAATTTTAAGAGAATAAATGTAGTTTTTTTGGAGAGAATTGAATCTAGTAATGATATCAAGAAGTACCTATATTTTTGGAGACAGCTAGGATTTGTGTTCTATTTTTTTGACAGTCAAAACTAGATCGTATGGGCTTCGAGCAGTTTCGCGTTGGGGCATGCAAATTTGAGAGAATGTACCAGACGCGGGGGACGAATTCGGCTCCGATGACGGTCACGGACTCAGCATCGGCGGCGACTTTGGTCGTGAGCGCTGTTGCGGGGTCGCCTTCGACCGTGAGCGCAAACACGGAATCGGCGCCGGCTTCTCCAGCTTCGCTAGATCAAGGCACATACTCTAGGCGTCTTCAGCTTCCTTTCGCTTAGCTAATTGCGGGATTAATCTTCTCTTCACACAAACAACGCCAAATGTTTTTACATAAAAGTTAGGGCATATAAAGTGGTAGGATCGAATTCAATAGAAAAGAGATAACAAGTTGTACGTGGAAAAAAAATCAATTTGTCTTTCATTAATTTGAGACAATGCTTAAATAGTGGAATAAAAGTTTGAGATAAATTTTCGTGTTTCGGGTTCTATCGGGTTCGATTGATTTCGTGTTTCGGGTTCAAATTTTCGAATCTTAATCCTAAAATTATCAGGCGGATCGGGTTAATAAGTTCGATCAGTTTTTGACAGCTCTAGGTTGATACTGATAAGAATGTATTTATAGATGTTTTTCTATAAAATATTGTTGATCTCACGTGGGTCCGTGATTTAATATAAATTATATGTTACTTCAACAGCACAAAAAGACCGCAATAAAATAAAATAAATTCGATCTCAAATGTACAATCAATCATGCAAGTAAAGAAGAAAGTTTTTAACAAAGATTTCTAAGATCCTTTTCTAGTATTTTCGAATAAGATTATACTTACCAATACCAGAAGCATTGGCATTTTCCTAAATCCACGTGAATCAACTCTTCTCAGCATTCGAAACAGTTCAAAAGCGGTAACTCTTTTAAATCATGGTATCTAATTAATTTTTGATTTTTAGACTGATACGATCGGCTTCTAGTGTGTGGCCAACAAGCCACATTCTTTTTTATTTATAACGAACATGTGCTTAGTATTTAGTAATCTTTTTTTAAAACGAGGGTTCTACCTTTGGTGGTAAACTCGGATCCGTGAACTAGCTGACAAAGCATGACAAAGCACACTAACCAGATTTAAGTTATTTTTAATATTCACTTTACAATTCTGAAAATTACCCTTGTCGACTTTACAATTTGCAAATTTAAGTTATTTTTATATTCACTTCTAATTTCATAATAGGTCGTCATACAACAGTACATAGTCTACTAAAAATAGATTAATCACCTGATTTAGAAGGGTTAATAAATTGTTCAAACTTGTAAGCTAGACCAACACCACCCTCAGTTTATCAGACTTAATATAGTATCAAACAGGTCATATATATGTTACACACATGACATGATCTCAGTTTATCGGTCCACTGGGTTAATTTTATACTTTTAACCTCCGCTGTTATGAGTTGTTCATCATCCTAATTACTTTTCTTGAGTTAAAAAAAAACTATTTAACCCATGCCTTTATCCTGGACATCTTTTAAAGGAGAACATCTTTTAACCTCTATCCAAAACTATATGACATCAAATTCACCTACCCAACCATTGAATCACAACCATACTTTTTTTTCATAGCTTCATCTATATATCATGACTTTTCTCCCATAAACAGCCACAATTCAACTTCTCCATATATTCCATCCTCCTAGAGAGAATTCACAGCCATCTAAACACTCAAAAGAAATGGGCTCAGAAGAAGCAGAGCAAAGCATATCACCAAAGCTACCATTATTCTCAATTCCACCGACAAAATCCCCAGAGCACTACTATTCAGGAATGGGGATGATCACTCCACCACACCACACAGCCTCAGTTCCCTTCATCTGGGAAGAGGAGCCCGGAAAGCCGAGGCCTTGCAAAGTCCACTCCTTACCCGCCACCAACGATAACCCGTCTTTCAAGGGATTGGATCTTCCACCCAGATTGCTAAAAGGGTCCAAACTCACCAAAACATTCTCCCCAACAACAGTCTTGGAGGGTCCTTATGTGGGCAGGTCAATTTTCCACTCATCGAGGTTCATTACGTGCAGAGAGGTGTCCTTAGATGGCGGTAGAAGTGCTGAGAGGAGCTTGGTGCTTAGCAAGAGATGGTTGATGCATGGAGAGGAGAAAGGTGAGGGTTCGGGCTCTTGGAGGAAGACGGGTCTCGGTTTAGGGCAAGGGAAGAAGGAGGTTGTTGATGAGGCTAGTTTTGCCTTTTGTGTTGGTGGTGATACAAAGGGGAGTACTAGGAAGCGGAGGAGCCTTCTGGGTCTTAAAAAAGCCAGGTTTAGCTTCTGGGTAAGTTCAGTAAGAATTCTTCTCACCTGGCCTAACTCTCTCTATATATATGTTTACATACAATATATCTATATGTTCAATGCCAAAAGTTTACAATATAAGGTGCACCAAGAAAATCTAGCATAACCATGTAGGAGTCTATGTTACAGGCATGTCATGTAGTAGGAAAATATGACAAATCTGTCAAACTGCACATATTTCAGAACCAGTTAATTTAATTCATGCCTGGCTAATCCAGCTTAGGATGATATATTCAACCTTTGTTATAGAGGAGGTTAGAGTATATTAGTTTACTATAGTAGACCTACCGACATTTGCAAGTATAAAGATAACCATAATTCATTTAAGCTCTATGATATGAAGAGACTGCAAATAAGTCATGAGGGTTGGAAGTTGGAACTTAGAAGAATGTGAAATGCAAATCTGGTTTTGAGGGTTTCACTGAGATCAAAGATGACAATGAGTGAACTGAAAGGAGACAATAAAGCTCGGTTCTCTAACTACCCTTGAAAAAATACAAAAAAGAATGCAAGGAATGTTAGATTTAAATCATTGAGCTTTGTTTGGAAATTGATGCCCACATGATTTTTTTTTGCAAACATATGGTTAAGTGTACTAGCGCACAGTGATGTCCACCTAACCACACTACACTAATGGTGGGGTTTTGGGGTTGTTCACATGATATTACCAGGAATCCATATGTGAAGCCCTGAAGCAGATGATCCCAAGGAGAAGCACTAACGGCAAATGGGAGAATTGAAGAAGCAGCAGAAGATTGCTTCTATTATATCAAAATCTTATTTGGAAAAAAAAAGGAGTTATATCTTGAGATTCCTAGATCTTTTTTGATGAAAATGGAAGGAAGTGTATGTATAGACATATATTATATATAGCTCTAGCCTTCTCTAATGTAACCTGTATTCAAGACTGTAAAATATAGCAAGAAAGCTTTTATTTATCTTTTGCAGCAATAATAATTGATCAACTCCTTGAATTTTACTATAAATTATACTCCACAAAACAAAATTCCAGCTATGGAAAATAGAGCTTCAGATAATCAAACCTTTTTGATCAGTTCAACTCCTCTCTTTTTCAGAAGTAAAGCTTATAACTGTCATTTTCTAAATCAGTTGACGTTAAAAAGAAAAATCCAACCGTGTCTAACAAAGTGGGGCCATTATTAATGTTAAGGGGAAGCCCACCATAGTAATGGTGCCTGGTAGAGTTGGTAGACGAATTCAGATATGGGTCATATAGACACACACAGTTGAGCACATGTAACATGTAGCCTTCAGTGATCCACATAGTGACGGCGTTATAATGCTGGAATCTCAGTATATTAAGCTTCCTAAATTGAAATCAGCAAATAAATTGTGGAAATCACATATGCAAATATTAAACTGCAGGCTCTATCTGTTTCTTTTAAAATCATGCTAGGTTAAGAAGAACAGTGAAGCCTAGTTATACAATATGCTGCAATATGGCAAAACAGAATGATTTGGTCATTAATCAAGGGCACATTTTGGGCACTAGGCTTCCAAACATCTAATTGAAGAGGCCAAAAAAGTCAATTACAATAACAAAAGCCAGAAAGATCTGGTTGATTAGAGTTATAGACCAACTGGTACAATGCATAGAATTATGATTCAAGCATATAACAGCTGTTTACATGAAACAAGATGAAGGTATGTCTTTCTCAAGGTAAGCACAAAATATGAACTTGGCTTTATTTTTTCTGCAATACTCTGTCCCATCTTTCAGGAAACAAGAAAAGGAGACAGTAAAAAATCACACAAACATCTGCAGTTCACTACTTCATTTGATCACTGTTTCCCAGTCATTCCAGCAACTACCTGTGATCACAAAATGCACGACAAATCAAAATCACCACTTGACTCGTATACAGAAAAAGACTTCAGATGGAAAAAAGGAGCGCCAATAAAAAGGAATGAAATTGTTTAATAATGAACTTGTAGGCCCAAAGTAGTTAATTTCGTGAAGAGAAATGCTTTGTAAATTATAAGCTTGCATAGCTATTGTCGGCGATGAAATAAAGTAATCCAATAACATTATTGAATCATAACTGCCGTAAGATGTAATTGTGAAGCAGCAATATACAGAGTATTTCTGAACCTATCATATATATCCTCCAATATCATAGTTAAACAGTATTGAAAAAAAACATGGAGCTCACATCTTTCAGATCAGGTGGTGGAACTTGCTTGGATGATTCCATGGAATCCAACATAGGCCTGACAACAGCTGGAAGGAAGAGTCCTGAGACAAAAACCGACAACACGCATTACAAAAAGAGAACAAAGTACTGCAAATATTATTAACTGCCCAGAGCTTCGCTACAAAGATGTGCCTTTTACATTTTATTTTTGAAATGCAAGCACAATTGCGAAATTGCTGAAATACCATTTACTTATAAAGCCTGCCCAGGGAAAAGGCTACTCGCACGGATTTGCTCAGATTTAGATTTGGATTGTAATGCTGAGCACTCAAATCTGTGAGCTGAGACATGAACAAGGATTCAAAAAATTCTAGTTCTGGGCAGAACCAAATGGTTTAGACTATAAAGTTTAGCCAAGCATCAGAGCGTGGCAATTTAGGTATATATGACCATATATTTGGCCAAAATTATAGATCTGGTGCCCAATGCTAAAACCCAGACTCAGCTAGCATCCACATGCTATAGACAAAATTAGACCAAACTATAACTTCCAACCTTATGGGATACAGAAACAGAAGTTAGACTGCTGCAAGTTTAAAGGTTAAAAATCATGTCAAATTCTAGCTCCAACTTCATATTGAAAAACAAAAAGTAATCTTCCTGGTGATAAAATTCATAAGTGATAGACCAGCAATATGCTGAATTAGAAACTCCGGAAACATATAAGCTTAAATATCACAACGGCAGTTGAATGCCGAGACCAATGTGAAGAATACGATTTGACCTCTCATAAAGATGTGCAAAAATCAATACAGCTAAAGCCACAGCCAAATCGCCCAAATTTCTAAAGGATCCCTCGATTGAGCAGCAGAAGCAAAATTAAGCAATCCATTTCCACAATGATGATAAGAAAAACCTAACTTTAAATTGAAAGAGACGATATTAACTTTTGATCCAATAGGAGCAAGCTTGCACCTTCTTGGGGATGAGAACATTAAATTTGATTAATTCAACCCCTTAAATTTATTACGGATCGCCAATTTTAGGGTTTTGAAATGAAAAAAGGGGATAGAAGAAGTTGGGGATTTACCAAAACCAGCGATGAGAAGAGAAGCAGCGACGACTGGTTCTTGCACGACGAGCATCCTCAACTTTGCCATTACCGCCATTCTCTCACGCCCTTTCTCTCTGTCTCTCTGCTTGTGTTGATGATGAACGATTGAACGGGGCGATGAGGGGACGGAAGAAGGAACGCAAGCAAAAGGCTTAAACGCCGAGAAAACTAGTTTCCGGGTCGGGTTTACTTGAATCTGCATTCCACATGGACAAGTCCATTGCTATGAATCACAGCCCGGCCCATTAGAAAGTTCTCTCTCTCTTTTTTTTTTTTGAGTAGGAAAAACTTAGACTGAAACAGGTCAGCCTAGATCATCTTACAAATGAGGACCTTAAGTTTAAAATGGGTCTGAATTTGAGTAATACTACACGAATGGCAACAATCAAATCAACCATCTTATTATAGTCACGAGGCACATGAGTAATCTGAACTGCCTCAAAGAACTGCAGCATAATTAGCGTGACTGAGATCATCATCTCAATTTACAAAAGGCAAGATTTATTTCCTTTTAACGTATTAATCACTATTAGACTATCTCTTTCGATCTCAATTTTCTTCAGGTTTCTATTTCTAGCATCACAAACTGCGCTATACATACCTCGAGCTTCAGCTATTGGCTGGCGCATGCATAGATATCATTTTTCCATTATGGTCTCGAATAATATATCCAGCAGTTAACGATCCATTTTCTCGTTTTGATCCATCAAAATTTATTTTAACAAATTTCCTTTCCGGTTTGGTCCATTTCTTCGGTTTTCGTTTCTTCACTTTTATTGTCAATGTCTCTGGACCATGACATGGTTTTTCAACTAATAATTTGGATTTATATCATAACATGACCTGTGATTTGACAAAGTCTTCTGTGTTTTGATAAGGCCCCTCAATGAATTGATTGAATGATGTTCTATTCTTATAGTACCAAATACTCCACCATGCTATTAGAAGCTCATATAATTTCTGACACTTCAATTGATCTTTGAGGTTTTGTAAAACCGCTATAATGGCGGTGTTAACGGCCCGTGTTTGCACTATCGCAATCACAGGCGAAGGATCAATTCTAACTCTCTTTCTTCTTATTTTTATTCTGGAAAACTAGAATACAAATATTATCAAATGTAGATGGAAAAAATCTCGTGTGAATACTTATTAGGGTGTGAATAAGATTAAATTTCATCTGTTTCTTAAAAAAATTCAACGTTTAAATTAGACTTTCATTAAAGAAGGATAAAAAATGATACACGCGTATTTTTTTGAATTATTCGCATATTTTTTTAAAATCCGTTTCGGGGAACGTGTGCATCATGTGCATCGATTTTTCTTTAGATGTGCATCAAAACTAAATTTACGTGCATATAAATTGATTGTTTGTGTATCGATTTCAAACCTTTTTTTTTAATCTTTTTAACCTATCTTTTTAACCTATTAGTTATATGCATGGATACTATAGTTAGCTAGTTTTTTTATGCACATACTGATACTGTTCATTTCAATACACATGCAAAATAATATGAACTTTTTGGTTCTTTTGATGGACATATGTTTATTTTTAAGTCATATACATAATAAGACACTTTTGTGCATCGGTTTCGCCTTAAATATGCATTAAAAATAACTATGTTCATCACAACTAATTGTTTGCACATTGATTTTTTGATGCACATTGGGCACCGATTTCGAATTTTTTTTCTTTTCTAATATGTTTAACATTTTAGTCATATGAATGAATACTATAATGAGCTAGTTATTTATGCGCATGTCGTTAGTTTAGATGCACATTTAAAATAACATGCACTTTTTTTGATGCATATATGGTTAGTTTTAATGCAAATACATAATAATAAGACACTTTTTCTACCTCGATTTTCGCCTTGAATGTGCATACAAAATAAATCTATGTTCATCAAAACTAATTGTTTTGCGCATCGATTTTTTGATACATTGCGCATCAATTTCGAACTTTTTAATTTTTAAATTATTTTTAACATTTCAGTTATGTGAATGAATTCTATAATTGTTGAACCTAAAATAAATGAGTGTTAAGTTCCCTATTTGTTAGTCTTTTGCATGTCTTGCTCAAGCTTGGTGTGTACTTCTCCGCTACCGGGACTTGTGATTGGATGTGGAACGAGTCGATGGGCGTGGTCGTGGACATTTCATGGCTTCTAAAGGTCCTCCATTCCAGTGGTGGCAACGTCAGGGGGGTCCTTCCTTTTTAGCATAATTGTCTGTTATGACTATCTTTGTCGTGGCGTTATGCATCTTTTACGTTGTACTTGCCATACTTCCAAGAACTTGTTGACACCTTTATTCGGTTGTTGTATTTCCTTTGCTTGTTTGTTTTATCATACTTGCCTACTTTTACCCGTTTGCGATTGGTTACCGTTAACGGCCTCTTAATTTATCATGTTTGTCTGATAACCAAATTTTTATCTACTAAAATATATATATATATATAGTAATTGAGTTCATGGATTTCCAACCGATTACAAGTTCACCAAGAAAAAGTTTGATCAAACGACACAATATCTAAAGATAATTAATCCGACATTGTACGTACTAGGGGTGGGCACGGTCGGTTAACCGGAGTTTCGGTTAATCGGACATCGGTTAATCGAAACTTCGGTTAGTAAATTCCAATAACCATAACCGTACCGTTCGTTATCGGTTAACCGCTAACGGTTAACCGTGAAATTCGGTACGGTTTATCGGTTAACCGACTTGTATTATTTTATTTTTTTAAATAAAAAATCAGCCAAAACAACATTTAATCGTGAAATTCGGTACGATTTATCGATTAACCGACTTATATTATTTTTTTTAAATAAAAAATCAGCCAAAACAAAACCCAATCATGCCTAATTATTAATTAACATTAATTTTTATATTAAAAATTAATAAGCCAATCATGTACCCGTTGAAAACAAAAGCCATTCGTTACCTATTTAACATTTAACAATTAACACGACTTGAGAGTTGACACAATAAGCCAAAGCAAAAGCCATAACAGAAATAGGACAAACGAGATCGATCAATGGAGTTTGTCACTAATGGAAGTGATATCTTTTTTCACCTTTAAATCTATGTAGAAAAACTTCACATAATGTTAATCAAAAAGGACAAAGGAGATCAATGGAGCTTCTCCATTAATTAACATTGCACGTCCAAAAACCAACTTCTCTAAGAAAAACTTTACAGAATGCTGAATGCATGTCTAGCTTCTCTAAAGGATTTCACATTTTCACTATTATATTGAAAATAACTTAAAAACAAAACAAAAATTATATTAGATATTAGATAGTTTATTAGTTGTCAAAATATATTTATTTTTAATTAGAACTTATTAGATATATAATTCCCTTTTTAAAAATATATTATATATTAAAAATATTATCAGTTCTTCGGTTAACCGGCCGCAAAAATATTAATAACCGTATCCGAACCGTTAAAAGTATCAGTTGGTTAACCATAACAAATAAAAAAAAGTTTCGGTTCGGTTAACCGTAAAAAGTGATCGGTTTGTCGGTTTTTCGGTTCGATTTTTCGGTTACGGTATTTTTTGCGCAGCCCTAGTGCGTACCCTGTTCCATATTTGACCCACCAAAATCTAACATTTAAACCAAATGTTATGTTATCATAGTGAAATTTCTTAATGGCTACTTGGCAAGGTTTCAACTTTTGTACCTTCTTATAGTAATTACAAGAGGCAAAAGCCCGGCCCAGTCAACTGAATCGGGAGCGCAATTTCAATCAACGGAGGACTGTGAAGCAATGCAAAACGTCACCGTTTTGCTCTAGACCTTACCGTTCGCTTCCAAAGCTTCCTTTCTCTTCCAAAATTCCCGTCCACCGTAAGCAGCCGTGATTTCAAATCATCCAACCGGTCCAACTGCCGTGATTCCGGCCATCAATCCCTCCGCGCGTGTGTTCGAACATTCTGTAAGCTTCGATTCATTCCAAATCATCCAACCGCTTCAACTGCTGCAGGTAAATTTGATTGCCAGGAACAAAATAACACTTTAGGGTTTTAAATTTTAATGGCTCGACTTTATGGCGTTGCCCATGTCCTCTCTTTCGTAAATCAAGGATCGAAATGAGGATTAATAAGTTGTTCGTTTGTTGAGTCCTCCTTTTGAATTGTTGTCCAAAAATATTGTTAAATTCTTCCGGAAGTTTAAGTATTCTCGATTTTAAGTTGGCGTTGAGCCACCATGACACTTTATTTTCTGGAATTGCTTCATCACCTTTCTCCAATTGCACTTCTTTGTTGGAATCAGATAGTAATTTCATTTGTGATTGAACCTCTGGTGGTTGCTTGTTGCTTGATTGTGCTTTTTGGGCGTTGATTTCCCGTGTTTAAGCATTGGATCAAAGAAGAATGCTCTCTCTTAAGATGCCTTCTCTAAGTATTAGTAGGGTACATTGAGTTAATATGGAGCATTGAACATGAGTTTTCATTGGAGATAGATGTGATTACCTCTTTGATGGGTTGGGGGAAGAATCATATTTGTTTAGAACAATTTTTTTTATTATATTTAGGGGCTTTTCAATCAAATGTTTATGATCTTTTGCCTACTTCTTTGATGTTTTTGCAGATGGAACCTGAACAGGCTAAAGATCCATTGAAAGAGATTGACTGGAAGAGCTTAGGGAGTGAAACTAAAAAGGAATCTGATGTTGGAACAGTTACAAAGAAAAGGCTACCCAAAAAGATGAGGCAGATTCCTGACTACTATTTCCTTCCCCGTAGATCATTGCCCTCGGCCATAGCCTTTTATGGCTCGTTTATAGTTGCCGGTGTTGGTGCTGGGATGCTGTTAGAAGTTTGGATAAACAAGAAAGTCAAAGGTGCAATTTATGTTTGCATGATTATTTACTTTCAGTTTCAGCTACAAAAAGTCATCTGGGTGGTTATTGTTGATGCATAATTATTAAGAAATTGATAAGTGTCTGGTCTATTGATAGCCTCTTTTCCTAGCTAAAAGAAAACTTCACTAACATGTGTGGCTAATTAGTGATTACAATGGTGGAAAGTAAAATTAACACATGGAGTGCAATATCTGGATTGGAAAATGTCTAATCAAGTTCTATCGATCTAGTCTAAATGCTTCAATGCATATTTTCATTTGAAAGAAAAATGTTTTGTATTGAATTTGTGGGAGCTCGACTGTCTGCTGGAGTTCTTATTGATTGACAGAACATGTTTTGTATAACAACAGCCGAGAACTCACCTCTCGGAGAAGCACACTCAAGATCTAAACATTGATCTCTGCTTGCACTTGTTAAACTTTTGATACAAACTTTGGGCTTCCTGGAGAAGCTCATTTTTTACCTGTAAATTCTCTTCCTTTTTCAATCTAATCACAGTAACCTTTGCAACAAAAAAAGGTTTTTTTTATTGTATTTGTGGGAGCTTGACTATTTGCTAAAGTTCTTATTGATTGACTGAACATGTTTTTGCAGAGGACGGCGGAGGTGTCATCTGGGAGTTTGGCAAATGATATTTAGGTAGCAGGAGGATTTTTTTTTTTCAACTTTACTAGACTCTGGAAACCAGTTCGAGCTAGTGCAGAAGCTGTTTCTGGAACTTATCCTTCCTGAAAAAAGGAATCAATCTTGCTATTGCTTGTTAGCTCAGTTTTCTCTTTCTTGACCTCTAAAAGTTTCCTTGTAAACCCCATTGTTCCCTATCATGTAATGGGCCGTTTAGTTACCTATCATGTAAACCTCGGAGGCAATGAAATTATCATGATTCATTTTCTTTTGATGCCTTTACCTGGATGAGAATGGATTATGAATTTCATGTAATGTACTAAAAACCTGTTTACTGTATGCAGATATCAGTTGACACTTGACACTTTGTGGAGCCTTTTAGCTCTCATGTTCAAGGGCAGGTAGGTTATTTCATTATATTTTTTCCAGTTGAATTTGTTGAGGATTTGATCAATGAGGATGCCATCTCAAGGTTTTTAATTAGAGGTAAAGAAAAAGATTAAACAGAAACAATACAAACCCACATGGGAATTTAAAGCTTTGTAGACAAATTTTCATTGAGGTTTGATCAATTTTTTTTTCCAAAAATATACAAGAGGAGGGTGCAGAAACAATATAAAAACTCCCACCTGGAAAACTCCAACCTTAACAGGTGGTAGAAAAAGAAAAACCCAGCTAGATAGAGCTTTGAATGGTTGGTTACTAAAAACTACATGGTCATATTAAACCGAGGTTATATTTCTAGCCTCAACTTGAAGCTGAAAGTCAGCTGAAACCAGACAAGTTTTTTTTCATTTGGTACATCAACCTTTCTTTACTGTAAGAGAAAGTGATACCAGATTAACCCAAAAACTATTTTTTTTTCTAATTTTTTTTAAAATAGACATTTTTGGAAAACAAGATTAGATGAGCAAACCATATGCACAACTAACAGCCAAAATGATGTTTCCAAGTTCAGCATGGTTAGACAGTGAAGCACATAATTCATTATTTTTCAACAACTTTTCAGTGTAACCTAATGTCTTGGTAGATGAGAAATATGTATGGTATGGATGATAATTTAATTTAAATAGATCCCAAAAGAAAGTAAGTCATGTTGTACCTTTGCTTTCTTGGAAAAGCCTCTTGCTCAAATGAGTATTCCACCACCTGTACCAAGCAAATGCAGGACCTCTTCTTCTCCATTTTGCCTGTGTGGTGTGGCTGAAGTGAGATACTCATTTGGGCAAGACGTCTTTCACAGAAGCACGATACGGTGTATTTCCAGAAAGTCGCGACGATTGTGCATTTGATTATAAGGTAAGCTGCACTCTACCCTGTCAGTGTACCAAGCTAGTGAATTATTCTTGGGTTTCATTTCTTATCCTTTATTATGATTCTTACTTTTGCTGTAAAGATTGTCAAACTGCTAATGAGATGATTCTTATCCTTGTGAATGAGAATAATGAGTTAATAAAGCAGGATAACCTGTGAGTTAGAGATGTACATGGTCATGTATTTATTCGGATTTCCTTGATTTGTTGATATCTGGAGTTGTATTCTGACATGAAGCTACATTGTTGTACAAACTGAGATTGTACCCTAATTAAATAACATAAAGGTTTTCAATTTATTCAGAATTGCTGTTAATAATAAGTATTAAAGTGAGTCGCTGCAGCAGATTGAGTTATTGGAGACATCACAAGACAAGAAAGAATTTCATATTCATATTCGAAATAGATATATGATTATGCTCAATATAGAATGACTGAATGAGTGATAAGATTAAAGGATTTACAAAGAATAGAGTAAGAATTTAGTTTTATACTCTGTACTAGTTATACTTTTATACTCTGTACTAGTTATACCCGTTATGGCGTTATGCCATACACAACTACATGGATTTAATACGTAATTTATTGGAAAATACTGGTAACCTCGCAAATCAGGTGAGGATATGCCTCGCTGCACATGTGGAATGTGGTCCCCTCTCATTTTTATTTTCTTATTTTTTTTGCTATTTTTTTTTGCAAAAGCCTAAAAATTATTAAAAAGATGAGAAAAAAAATTGGAACCCCCATTCCCCATCCCACGCCCCTATCTCCAGAGACGACAATATCGATCCACCATTCCCGTCGATCAAAGCCGTCACCCGAGCCCTTGTACGACGACGCCATCACCCGAGCCCTCGTCGCCGGTCGCAACCACCTGGAAGCCCTCTTCGTCGACCTCCTTCTCCATCCGCCTTTCAGATTCGTCGACAACCGCCAGCCACCTGAGGAGCCCCGTCGACCGCTGCCATCTGAGGAGCCCCCATCGACCGCCGCCACCTTCGCAACCCCTGTCGACCGCCGCCACTTGAGGACCCCCCCGTCGACTGCCGCCACCAGCCACCTTGAAGGTAATATAAAAACCCTAATTAAAATGCTGATTTTGTGGCTTGAATTAGATCCAAATTTAGGGTTAGAATCTGTGGATTGGTTAATAGATTGCTAGTAACAACTTTAATTTAGATCTAACAATTTTGTTTTTAATCTGTGAATTATGAAGTTCATGAAATTTTGTTTATTTTTAATTTGAAGCATTGATAGGTAAATGTTGATGAAGCTAATCCATAGGATAGTGCTGAACTGGGATATATCATATAAGGGACATTGCATTACAGATTATATTGAAGAGCTGTCGTGAAACTCATTGCCATTTTTGCTTGAATGAACTGCGAACAGATTGAATTTGAAGCATTGAAAGGTAAATGTTTGTTTAGCAGTGATACTGAATCAAACATTGAGTACCTTGCTGAACACAAACACGAGTGTCATGGCTTTCACTGGCCCTCAGTGTTACAATCTGATGTAGTTTGGACCGGCCGAATCCTGGTGAAATCCATGGAGCTAAAAAGGTCACATGAATGATTCATCGGGCATCTTTGACGATCTGGTATAAGTTCACTTTCCTACATAATATAGTATGTTGATTATTCAAGGCTAATGATTTCTCTCTTAACATTGATAACAGTGATCTATCAATTAAATTAAAGAATAAAAAAGCATGGTTCATAGTGTCCTTTTGATGTTTTTAGGATCTCTCTCACCATCATGATAAACTACCTGTGGAGGGCAGACTGGAGTCTATTATCTATGCCATTAGACGGATTGAAAGATTGAAGTCCGAGTTGGAATTTGCAAGGCGGAAGAACAAAATCTACTTCGCATTGATCATTATTTTGGTGGTTTTGCTGGTTTTTAACTTTTTGGAAAGCTATTGATGCTTTGTGTTGGTCTGTAATTTAGAGACAAGTTCTAGTGTGTTGGTAGACTAGTGTTTAGGAATGACCAATATGTGTTGTAGACTATTGTTATAATGAAATGAAAAGCCAACGGTGTAGATTTGAATCTGTGCATCCAAATTCTACTTGCATTTACAAAATTTCTGGCCTTAACTTACATTTTGCTGGTTTATAAAGCTAGAAAATTACAGCTGAAGTAAAATGAGCATCAAAGGAAATACAACATGTGTTTTTCTGGTTCTGTATTTGGGTGGGGGTCCTACTGATCCATTCTATGACATCAAAGAAAATAAGCAACACTTTAGCAACACAAGGTCTAAACAGAACTCAGCTAGCTGAATTAATTAAAAAATACAGAAGCTGACTGATACAAAAACCAGCTGAATTATAGAAAAAATACAGAAGTTGGCTGAGTACATACAGAAACCGGTTGAAATACAGAAAAAAAATACAGAAACTAGCTGAAATATAGTAGAAGCACAATTGAAGATGAAATTTCCAAATCAATTGAAGTCATTACAACTTGTTTCCACAATTACAAAAAGAGCAGGAAATAAACTAGAATAAACTAGTTCAAACAGTAGGAAATAAACTAATTCAACATGTATCCAACAGTAGCAAACTCAACAATAGCTTTGAATATAGTAGCATACTAAGCAAAAAAATAGTAGCAAACTCAAAAAAAAAAAAACAGTAGCATACTACATCAGATTACGCAAACTAAATCCATTCAAGCGATCCCGAAGATGACATGGATGGTTGAGGCATCACTCCGCAAGGTCCGGATGGTGGAGGCATCAAACCGTAAGGTCCGGAAGGTTGAGGCATCATTCCGTAAGGACCGTAAGGTTGAAGCATCATTCTGTAAGGCCCGGATGGGTGAGACATCATGAAAGAAGGTTCGGATGGATGAGGCAACATACCGTAAGGTCCGTTTGGGTGAGGCATCATTCCATAAGGTCTCGATGGGTGATTGAACGATTGAATGTGTTCAGTAAATCCCCATTGATAGTTCATGTTTCCCTACATTTATAAACATATAAGTAATTCAATTCATAACATATGTTCTACATTCTCAAATATAGAAAACTAAGAAAATTACCATTTCACAAGGATTATTTTGGGTCATAATTCCACTTTCTTGTGTACACAATAGCCCTGGCGGTTGAGAGGATTCACCAACATTCTCGTTGACTTTCTGGCCACTCTTCTTTGTCTTCTTTGTTTTCTTTTGACACATAAGTAATTGAATTAAAATGTAGTAAGAAAAATCGTAAGTAAGTTAATTAAAATTATGGTGAATTTTACCTGTGTATTGCCTTCTATGGGTGCCTTGAACCTAGTTAGACGCGGACGCCCTTTTGCTTTCTTTCGCTTAGGGTCTTGCACCTTGGGTGGTGCATCTGTTGGACTGTTTCCACTTGAGCTGCCTTCCATGGGTTTGAGAGTTGATGCAGGGTATTTCTTAATGTACAACTCATTCATTTTAACATCTAACCAATCCATGACAAGGATGGATGAATCTGGATCATCACTTGCTAAGTCTGCCACCTTGTAAAAACGAGAACACATTTGTTTGTACCTTAACATTTCAGGAGTAACTGCTCCATTATCATAATTGACTCTAATCCTCGTATGAGACCTTATTATATCTTTCCTCCATCTGTCAAAGATATATCTGTCGGGAACTTCTTGCACCTTATGCTTGGTTAACACAAAGAATCCCTAAATTGAAACCGGCGACAACTACAATTGACTTCACACATGTCTTTCTCAAATACAACTGTGAAGCGCATTTCTTTCCTGAAATTTTTGTCAATCTGAACATCCTCTGTTATAACAAACTCCATACCAATGCAACTCTCTCGGATCTGTACTATGTCACAATAAATCATCCCCAATAGCTCAACTTGAACCTCTCTAAACTTCTTAAGAGTGTAAACCCTCTGAAATTGTAGCTCAATATTGTAAGTTGTTACTTGACGGATATTTTGTGAGAATGATTTGAAATCTGCCTGGTTCTCCTTATGAATTTTTGCCTTCAATGCATGGTTATATTGCTCTACAAACTGTTTCAAAGTAGTTTTAGAATACACATACCCATCAAAAAAGGCATTAATACCTTCGCTCCTCTGAGTAGTCGACATCCCTGCCCAAAAGTAGGTAGTCACAAAACATGGCACCCAACGGTGTCTTTCCTCGTACAAGCCACTCAACCAAGTATTGTCTTGCAATTCAAACTGTTCTATAAGACACATCCACTCTTGTTCAAACTCAGCTGAGTCTTGTGTATCATATACTGCTCTGTGCAAATGACTTTTGATGGAGTCGTATTCAGCGTGACTCCCAAACTTTTCAGGCAACTTCTTCATCACATGCCACAAACACCACCTATGATTAGTAGTAGGAAACACAATCTCAATTGCGTTTTGCATAGCTCGATCTTGATCAGTAATAATTCCCTGAGGAGCAATATCGAACATACAAGTAAGCCATGTCCTAAATAGCCACACAAAAGTCTCTGTAGTCTCACTGCAAATTAACCCACAACCAAGCAAAATAGACTCCCCATGGTGGTTGACCCCAACAAACGGCGCAAAAGGCATATCATACTTATTAGTCAAGTATGTTGTATCAAATGTGACTACATCGCAGAATTCTTTGCAGGCCTCTCTACTTCGTGGATCTGCCCAAAAAACATTTCTCAATGTACCATCTTCATCCAAGTCCATGCTAAAAAAGAAGTCTGAATTATGCGCTTGCATCCTTAAGAAATAGTTTTGAATTGCAACAGAATCTCCTTCACCAAGTCTTAGCCTCCTCGCCTTTTCAATGTGGTTTCGACAATCCTGTTCTATGAATGTACAGTTTTCGTGTCCTCCCGCCTCAATAACAAGTTGGTTGTAGCTTTTTTTGGGTCTGATCCCTGCAATATCTCCAAATTCTAGTTGTTTTTTCACATGTCCATCAATTTCTCGATAACATCTAAACAACCAGGCTTTAGTAGGACTCAAGTCATGATTGTGTTCAAGAATTAACTTGTTGATGCGCCACAAACCATCCCGACCAATACTTGATGTTAGTTTCACCTTGCACCCTGTATCATATGTTGGGTGGGCTAGTACGGCAAGTTGTTTTGTACTTTTACACTTCCCACCTCTACAACATACAAATGTCACACACCTTAAGATCCCTTTTTCATTTTTTTTACTTCTTTCCTTCCTTACTGCAAATCTCTGGTACTTTGCATACATTTTTTGAAACATTGAAACATGTCTTCAACACTCTTGAATTTCATACCAATCTCAGGAACAATTGTTTCATTTTGGACTACATTTTCATTCACTACATCATCTCCATCCATTTCAGAATTAGAGTCATCTGAATTTGATAATCTCCCATCCATTCCTACAAATAATTTCAGAAATACAATATCAACACAATAGCATTTCAGCAAAATAAAATGTCAACCATTTATACGCATCTTAGAAAACAACAAGATCCTAAACATTGAATGTATAACTCTAATTAATGTTGATTTCATCACTTATGTACTATTATGTTTAATTTTAACCCTAAATTGTTCAAAGATTCATGAAATAAACATTTTAGAGGGAGAAAATTTACCTAGTGATTATATGCATTTGTTTAATTATATGCATTTCCTACAAATAATTGAGCCTCTATCTTATTACGGAGTATAATTAATTAATTATGGCATGTTTAGCCATAATATATACAATATTAATTGACCAGCAGTATCTATGATAATTGTTGCATTTGTGATCAACTTTACACTGGTCTCGGACTAGTTGTTTTACTCGATAATGACGTCCTAACATCCATCCTGGTGTGGGTGTGGGACATTACATGCTTCGTAATCCCTATATTGTTCAAAATTCATGCAATCACAATTTTAGGGTTTTATTTTAGGGGGAGAAAATTTACCTAGTGATGTAGCGTTCGATGAGGAGGGCTTCCCTTGTGATGGTGGTCGTCGTACGAGGGCTCGGGTGATGGCTTTGGTGGACGGGAATGGTGGACTGGTGGAGCGATATCGCCGTCTTTGGAGAGCGATCGATAGGGGCGTGGGATGGTCTTCTTCTGAAGACAATAAATTTCTTTTTAGGCTTTTGCAAAAAAAAAATAGGAAAAAAGATAAGAAAACAAAAATGAGAGGGGACCACCTCCACATGTGCAGCGAGGCATATCCTCGCCTGATTTGCGAGGTTACTAGTATTTTCCTAATTTATTTAACAAATGATTATAATTTAATATAAAAAATGAAAATCAATTATATATTATATGAAATATTACATTTTTTATAATGTGAGAAGAAACCAAAATCATTAAAGTGAACCCGATATAATTTTGATGGCTTAATGATAATTTATTTATGAAAAAATATAAATTGTTTTAATTACTATTTTGCAAAATAAATGAAAATGTAAAAATAATGTAAATTCTTATAACTTTTAATATAAAATTCAATTCTTTAAAAATCTTTTAAATAAAAATTTAAATTAATAATAAAACATGAAAAATGTGTATAAAGGCTGAATTTTTTAAAGATAAAAAATCTTCTATATTTACATAAATAAGCTAAAAATAAAATTAAGAAAAACATAATATAATTTTTGTTTATCAAAATTCATTTTAGGCTAGTGATTATCTAGATATTGAAATTTTTTATCAAAATTTCGATTTTACATAAATATCCAGGAAAAATGCATATGAACTAGGAAAAGTGCATTCGTTTCAGGATAAGAGTCCGTTTCAAAATAAGAGTTCGTTTCATTTGAACCAAATTCTAATTATAGATGATAGTCACGATACACATAAAGATAAAAATTTTATATTCACATACATATGATAGTTTTTTATTTTTAGAATCAATTAAATTTTGAATTTTTATAATAAATAGAGAGCAAAAATATTTAAAAAAGATAAAGTAATATAAATAAAAGTTGAAATTTTATAAATAAAGTTGGGTTAAAGTCAATGTGGTGCCTCCAAAGAATACAACTTTACTCACATACGATAAATGTTTTAACCAAAATTAATTTTTAAAAAATCTTTTACATTATAAATGGATAAAAAGACATATATAATGTAATTTTATATCATCTCGATAAAGATAATGTAATCAACTGATAATCAATTATATACTCGGAATCTATCCTAATATATACTATAGTTTATTTTATGTTAGCTAGAACCTTTTCAATATATATAAATTGTGAGAATGACATGTACGAAAAATCCTAGGTGACATATGGTAAATTATCAATCCACCGTTGAGAAATCCGGATTAATTATAATGAATTCCCAAATAAAATGATTAGAAGAAATTTTGTTTAGTCGATCAGATTTATATATTTCAGAAGGTGTTGTTTCTTGCTTCTGAAATTTCTTTCTAAATAAAGGAAGTTGTTTCTCTAGTCCTTGAATTTCAATCGAGAGTATATATCCCCAAAAAGTGATCATATTTGACACAGCCCACTGGCTTCTTCATCCAAGTGACAAGAAATACCCAATTTTTCTTTGCTAGTGAAGCTTTCTTGGCTTGTGTGAAGATAGAATATTTGAATGAATATTTTCCTTTATTAATCACAATACCCAATGGGGTTTATATCTACAAAAGATATATCTATCTTGGGATCCAAGATAAGAATAACTAAAAGATATGGAGAATATTACAAAAGATTACAAAAGATATATGTATCCTAATACCCCCCACAAACTCATGGAGGATTCCGAACATGAAGCTTGGAGCGTAATTGCAAGAAACGAGCAGTGCCAATGGCCTTAGTGAAAATATCTGCAGTTTGATCACAAGCTCTGACATGACGAACAATCAACGATCCATCCTCTACTTGCTCACGAACAAAATAGAAATCAATCTTGATGTGTTTAGATCGTTGATGAAAAACCGGATTAGCCGACATATATGTAGCACTCAAGTTGTCACATAAAATAATAGGAGGTCGAACCAATGGAGCCTGTAATTCAAGAAGTAATTGTTGGATCCAAATAAGTTCCGTGGATGTGAATGCAATTGCCCGATATTCTGCCTCAGTGTTGGATTTGGCAACAACATATTGCTTCTTTGAAGCCCAACTGACTAAATTACCACCATAGTAGATAGCAAAGCCATGTTGTGATCTGCAGTCATCACTATCAAACGCCCATCCAGCATCACAATATGCAATCAAATGGTGATCGACAGATGGCCGAATGCATAAGCCAGCCGAGAGGGTTCCTTTAAGGTAACGTAAAATACGCTTGACAGCAGCCCAATGAGTTTCAGTAGGGGAATGCATATACTGACAGACTCGGTTAACAGCATAGGATATCTCTGGTCGAGTAATAGTGACATACTGTAAGGCACCAACAATACTCCGATATAAAGAAGGATCAGATAAGGGATCACCGGAACGAATCAACCGAGAGGCCGGCTCAGCCGAAGATGAGATTGGCTTGGCATCCTGCATTTTGCTGCGAGTCAAAATATCTCGAATGTATTTCTGTTGAGATAAGAGGAAGTAATCAGAACCCCTAGAGACTTCAAGACCCAGAAAATAGTGCAAAGGCCCCAGATCACGCAAAGCAAACGTTTTATTCAAGAGATGAACAAAATGATCAATGTCGGCAGAAACAGAACCAGTAATAAGAAGATCATCCACATAGACAAGGATATAGAGAACAGAAGAGCCACAACGCCGAACAAATAAAGATGTGTCAGAACGACAGGAGCGGAAGCCATGACAAAGGAGAAACTGTCGAAGTTTAGTGAACCAAGCCCGAGGGGCTTGCTTAAGACCATAGAGTGCTTTCTGAAGAAGACAGACATAATTTGGTTTAGACTGATCAATGAAACCTGGAGGTTGCTGCATATAGACCTTTTCAGACAAGTCCCCATTGAGAAAGGCATTTTTAATGTCAACCTGTCTGATAGGCCAAGAGTGCTGTAATGCAATAGACATAACAAGTCGAATTGTAGTAGGTTTCACAACAGGACTAAAAGTGTCAAAATAGTCAACACGTTCTTCTTGATTGTAACCCTTTGCAACTAAACGAGCCTTGTAACGCTCAATGGAACCATCTGCCTTTTGTTTTATCCTGTACACCCACTTACAACCAACAATGTTAGAATTACAAGGGCGAGGGACAAGTGTCCAAGTGCCATTACGCAAAAGGGCATCAAATTCAGCTTGCATGGCATGTTGCCATTGGGGAGATTTAGATGCTTGTAAAAAAGTTTTGGGTTCAGTAGGAGAATCAGGCAAGACAGGCAAAGGGTGTTTTGTGGAGGTATATGTTTTGGGCTTAAGGTTATTTGTCTTAGAACGAGTAACCATTTGGTGTGTGGAGTTTTCAACAGGACGAAAGTAAGATGGAATAGAGGAGGAGGTAGTACCTGAGGATTGTGAAGAGACAGCAGCGAGTTCTCCATCAATGGATCGTGACACCGAGTTATCAACTTGGTTGGATGGTGAGATATGTGTGATTGGGGATGGCGATGGCAGATTAGGTGACGGGCTAGCCGGGGATGCATTTTGAGCAAGGCGGGGCGAGGGACTCGGCTGTGGCATGGGCGAAGACGCCACCATTTGAAGTGGCGCGGCAGTAGAAGTCTCGGTCTGAGTCTCGGCCGAGACTTGGACCGAGTTATCCACTGGTGGGAACGGTGCCGAAGCAAGATGAAGAAGCGAAGGTGTGGGGTGATTGGGTTGGTTTTGTGGTGCTGGGGAATCATGTGCTTGAGCATGTAGGGGGTAAGGGAAGGTGGTCTCATCAAAAATGACATGGCGTGCAACATAGACCCGACGGGAAGGAACATGAAGACACAAATAACCCTTGTGTTTAGAACTATATCCAATGAAAATACACGGGGAAGATCGAAATTCTAGCTTATTGTTCATATAAGGTCGTAAAAAGGGGTAGCATAAGCAGCCAAAGCTTTTAAGAAAAGAGTAATCTGGAAGTTTGTCATACAAGACCTCAAACGGAGACTTATAGTTCAATATAGGAGTGATGGTTCTATTATGCAAGTATACCGAGGTATGAAAAGCATGCTCCCAAAATGAAGATGGTAGTTTTGAATGAGATAAGAGAGCCAAACCCTTTTCAACAATGGTACGATGACGACGCTCAGCTGTCCCATTTTGAGACTGCGTATGAGGACAGGACACACGATGGAGAATACCTTGTGTTTGAAGATAGTTTGAGACAGAACGATACTCTCCCCCCCCCCCCAATCCGATTGAAATTGTTTGATTTTTGTAGAGAATTGAGTTTCAACCATCTTTTCAAATAGTTGAAAATAAGACAATACTTGGGATTTCTGGGAGAGAAAGTAAATCCATACAAACTTAGTGTAATCATCCACAAAGATAAGGAAATATGAATTGTCATTAAATGAAGAAACCGGGGAAGGCCCCCAAACATCAGAGTATACTAAATGAAAAGGCGAAGAACTAGAAACATGAGTACTCGGGAGAGAAAGACGATGACTCTTCCCAAGTTGACAAGACTCACAAACATCAGTTGCAAAATTTGACGAAAGGCAATTTATCTATTCTTGATTATGTGGAGAAAAAGCGGAGTTTTTCCGATGCTCTTGCTGAATGTGGCTACACTGTTTCTGATCATGATTTCATTGAATATATTCTGAATGGGTTAGATTCGTCTTACTCTGCGTTTCTAACTGCTTATAATATGCAAAGGCATCCTGTTTCCTCTGATGAACTATTTGGTCTCTTATTACAAGAAGAAGAGCGTCTCAATGCAGCCAATCCGCCTTCTTCAGATTTATCTCTCTCGGCCAATGTGGCAAATCGTGGTTCTCGCTCTTGCAACAATCAGTCACGGCCTGAATCGGGTTCTGACGCTGGCTCTTCTTTGAATCGTCCTACATGTCAACTTTGTGCTATTCCGGGTCATGAGGCGATCAATTGCTGGCAACGTCAAAACTTTACAGATTATCCTCCCACGAACCCCAATTACAGTAATAGGGGTGGCTGTGGTGGACGCAACAGCCGAGGCGGACGAGGTGGCCATGGCCGTGGAGATTCACGCGCCTACACTGCTGGCCGTGAAGATTCAAATCAACAACAACAGTCGAGTTTTGCTCAATCCAACTTCATGCAACAACAGCCGCGATACTCTTTTCAGATGGGCAATTCGCCTTCCACTCTTGTTGATCCCAATTGGTGCTCTGATACCATGTGAAGATAGAATATTTGAATGAATATTTTCCTTTATTAATCACAATACCCAATGGGGTTTATATATACAAAAGATATATCTATCTTGGGATCCAAGATAAGAATAACTAAAAGATATGGAGAATATTACAAAAGATTACAAAAGATATATGTATCCTAATAGCTTGATTGGTGGTTGTTGTTTTTCCGATCTGTTCGGTCGGTAGGAGGTTCTTGCTTGTGCTATGCCTCAGCAGATGGCGGGCTCGTCCTCTCCGTCTTCTTGGAAAAGGTTTTATTGTCTTGTCTTCATCTTGTCGGTGGTCCGGTTGTTGTTCTCGCCAATCGATGACACCTTCCTGATGATCCATGGCCAGATGACATGGTGGTCTTACTGCCACATCTAGCTTCTTTCGCTTACGTATTGTTTGTTGTGTACAACGTGTTGTTGGGCTTGGGCCTTTGTATGCCCTTTTGGACTTGCATGCCTCTGTGTATGCCCTTACACTTTTGGGCCTCTTTTTGAGCTTTTGATGGGCTCCTTTTTGGGCTTCAGCCCAATCTGGGTATCTTTTTTGGTTTGTGTGTGTTTGTTTTTGTCAGGTTTGGCTCGGGTAAAGTTTGTATGACTCTGGGGTTTGGTTCAGCCCTAGACCGAGACGGGATTCATAAAACGAGACGTCGGTCCTTGTAGCGAGACGAAACACATTAGAATGTGAGTAAATTCTACGGCCAAATACATACATGAAGTCATGAACCCCTGAATTTGAAACTTTTGTTCGATCAAATCCCTCTACTAAAAAACCTTTTTTTTAACTCCCAGCTTGACACTTTTGTTCCATTAAACCCTTTTTGTGAATGTGATATACACGCTCGAATGCTCGATGACCGATTGCCACATAAGCTCTATTTTGATGACTTGTAAGCCACATTATGTGCGATTTTTTATGACTAGATGCCACCTAATATATTTTAATAAAAAACCATAATATTAACAAAATTAAATTAAAGCACATATGCAATCCAATGACCCACTACACTTATAAGAACTTGTCGAAACCGATTGCATCCCCAGCCGACCTCGACGTCTCTAACAACTTCCGTCCACGCCATATTTCTAGATGAGAAGAGTGAAATCGTCTTCTCTTTAAGGCAGTATATCACCATTTTCGAGATATTGTTGGGAGGATCGAACCAGAAACCGCAAAGCTTGTAGGATAAGGGGCTAGAGCGATCGGGAAGAGGAATTGTCGAGAGACGACGGAGTGAAAGGTTCCAGAGGAAGAGGTCAGTGTTGAATTTGATGCAAATTACGCCATGGACGGTGCCAATAACCTCGTCGGAAATTAGGTCTTCATCGGATTCAATCGGGGATTCAGAGTGTCGAAATTGGGGAGCTAGGGGCATCAACCCAGATATAATTTTTTTCGTCATTGCATCTTGAATGTCCCTGGTTCGTCTGGTTTAGGGAAAGAGGAAGAAACATAAAGAAGAAGATAAAAGGGTTTGATTTTAATATGATTTAATATAAATTTTTTTTCTATTTATTTTTTAATTTAAAATCCATGTCAACGATTTAAATCATTAAACTCGTTAAAGTTTTACGTGATGTGTACGCGCGTTGTCAGATCAGCAAACAGAACTCAATGAAACAAAAATGTCTAAGTTGGGAGTTAAAAAATAGGTTTTTTAACTAATAGAGGCGTCTAAGCGAACAAAAATCTCAAGTTTAAAAATTTATGTATGTATTCGGCTGAAATTCTACTAAACATCAGCAACGTTTTTACTAAAATGGCGTTATTTTTAGCCTGAACCCATTTAAAAAATCAACAAATTGAAAAAAAAAATCATTATATCAAGCATCAAATTAAGCAAAATAACAATATAGTAATGGAGAAAAAGTTGAGTCGCCACGACAAACCCACCACTAAACATGGCATATATATCGTTGCCCGCATTTATCAGTTTGACCCGTCTTCTAAAACATCTTTGGTTTCACCACTGACCATAGCCAGTTTATATGCATATCGTTACATACTTACATCATACCACTAGACCAAACTATTTAATCACTATATACATTTTCCTTTTTTAATGGAGTATATATGATGAGACCCTAAAAAATCAAGAATTATGTGCAAGATAACACTTTGGAGCCCTAAATGGGCTGGCCTTGGTACAACCCAACATCGTGTGGTTTTGGACAATATCGGTTTTTCGGGTGGTGGTTTAATGAAAACGGTTTGGCTAATGTGTGCTCATGGATACACAATAAAAGTGATAATTTGGGAAAGTATTTTAAAACTCTTCCCTAAATTAGAATTAATGAACCCTTTTAAAAAAATCAAAATTAACAAACAATATCCAGATTTATCAAAATTAAAAATAGTTTATTTCAAAGGTAATTTTATATAATTTAGTTAAAATCCAATCATGCTCGACCCAGAATTTTGTCGGATTTGCGTAACTCCTGCCTTCTCGGAGAAAGACAGCTAAAGAACGAAAGGGCACTCTACTGGGCCCATAACTTTGCATCACCATATGATATAGCCATATAGGGTCTACTATTTATGAATGAATGAATTCTGTGAAATTGACTAAAAAAATATTTCCATTTGCATCTACCTATTGAGGAATTGAAGATGGTCACGAGGTTACCTAACAGAGAAATTCTTTTACTACCAATTATCTTTTTTATTTATTTTATGCAAAGTTTACAAGTTATTTGAGCAAGTTAAACCTGGACCGGACGCTCTGAATTGTTCTATTTACATGCTGAATAATTTAACCAACAAGAATTATTATAATAGTTTTTTTGAGAGGAATTATTATAATAGTTAAATTAAGTTTTAAACCAAAATGGTACTCCACATAAGTAATATTTTCAGAATTCTTCATGTGATTAGCTCATAAGGCCGGTTTGACTTATCTTACAAAGAATTATATTTACATAAAAATGGTTTCATCTAGTAATCAACCCGACTCAAACTTTTATATAATATATAATTAAATCACTTTACAAAAATTAATTGATCTTTGATCTCTACTCTTAGACCACACAACAATAAATCAATAATGATGTATAATTTAATTTGATATATAAACTTGGAAATCTTGATGGATATATATGCTATCAAATTAATTATTCTACCCTCAAATTCATTTTAATATCACTTTTCAACTAATTCAGACTGCACTTGTAATTAATGTAATTTAATTTGGGCACGTTCTTGATGTGTCAGTTCTTCTTCTTCTTATTGTTGTTGTTATTTTTTTAAGGATAGGGTCAGTAAATTTTCTATGCATGTCCCATGCAGTGTAAAATTATAATTTTAATGACATAAATGTCTACAAAGAATTCAAAAAAATAATAATTTGTGATTTAAGAAAAAAACAAGTAATTAATTCATTTAATCTAATTTGGACCAAAGCAAAAGTTAGATATAGAAGGATAATGATTTTTAATTTTTTGAGTGAAATTGTGCAGTGCATGGTGATACGCTAATTGCTCAGTAAAATTGTGATGCATTATTGTTATATATATATATATATATATAAAATATATGAACATATTGGTGCACCTAAACTGTTTCCATGTTCACAGGAGAAATTAAGAGCGTTCGTACAGAAACTGTTCCCTATATTGATACGTGGCTCATTTCACCATGTGGGTATCAAATTTCTTTCACAATGTGAACTAATCGCGGTTGAAATGAGCGCTCCTACGGCTAGAGATTGGATATATATAAATGGGCGCTAGTATGCAATATGCAAAAGAAGAGTCTTTAGTTGGAAATAAATTAATAGTGTAGATCATTTTACTAAAAAAATAGAAAAAAAGTAGCATGCATAAAAGACATGGAGAAGTGTGTGAGATATGCATTAAAATTGTTTTTTTTGCATCAAAATTAATTTTTTATTCATTAAAATTGCTTATTTTTAGCATTTTAGCAGGTCAAATGGCCAAATGTGTATACAAATCTAGCAGCATAGTTATATGTTTGTGCATCAAAATTACTCGTATGACATCTAAACTAACTATCCTATATGCATAAAAACAACTAAAAAGCGTCATGTTTGTGTGTACATTAAAATTGGCTAAATGCACATAGACAGAGGTGTAGTCAGGAATTTATGTCAATGGGGGTTAAATTTCGTTGATAATTTTATTGGCTATAGAAATATTCCTGGCGAAGTCAGGATTTTTTTTTATTTTAAAATAAAATATAGAAAAAAATTGTATTTTTCTGTATATGAAAAAATTACATATAAAATTTTGTATTTTTATGTATAAAAAACCATTTCAATATATTTTATATATATATAAAAAATTAATCTTCTATTTTCTGACCAAATAAATTAATTTTTATCAAATAACTTAGTTTTTTAACTATATTTTTAAATTTTTTTTTTTTGAAAATCAGCCCCACTGGGCATGAATTAAATCCGCCCTTACACATAGATATGTGTTAATTTGTGCATTGAAACCTCTTGTATTAGCATCAACATACTCCGAAAAAAGCGTGCTTTATTTACATATGTACATCAAAACTCTCCGAATGAGTATCAAAATAACTGGAAAGTGCATTCTACATGCAATTTTCCTAAAAGTATGATTTATTATTTATGTACATCAAAACGTACAACTAAAAATGTATCTTGTTTACGTGTACATTAAAACTAACAGATTGTGCATCAAAACTATGTGCATGCACATATATGTGTTTGTGCTCCGAAACCATTTGTATTTGCATCAAATACCTTGAAAAAAGTGTGATTTATTTACATATGTACATAAAAACTCGCCGAATGTGCATCAAAATAACTAGAAAGTGCATTGTATATGCAGTTTTTCTAATTAAGGGCCCGTTTGGTATTCATATCAGGATATCAAATATGGGTATGGATATGACTGATACCCATATCTGGTGTTTGGTATATTTGATATCGATATTAAATTGATATCTGTTGTTTGGTATATGAGTATATCGATATCAGCTGATATATGATATCAGAGTGATATTAGAGTGTTATTTTCATATACCCCAGAAAATTGGTATATCAAAGATATCACTCATATCCATACCCATATCCGATATCTAGATATCACTCATACCGATATCTTGATATCGATACCGATATTGATACCAGATATCTCATACATTAGATATCAATACCAAACGAGCCCTAAAAGTATATGGTTTATTATTTATATGTTCATCAAAATGGCCATAAAATACATCTTATTTTTTCATGTGCATTGAAACTAAAAACTAACTAACTAAGTATTCATACACATAACTTAAGCTTAAAAAATAAAAAAACTTGAAATCGATACACAATGCATAATGCAGGTCAAGAAATCAATGCACAAATTAATAAATAATTTTAATACATATAAAGTTAGTTTTGATGTAAATTTAAGGATGAAACTGATGCATAAAATATGTGCATCCTGAAAAACGAATTTTATGAAAATACGTGAATCATTCCAAAAAAAATACGTGGATTGTTGTTTTTCTTACATAAGACATTATTATTTTATACAAAATTCATACATTAGTACGAAAACATTTATTAATAAGAAGCCTAATTACGAAGACTCGATCGTGAACGTATAGAAACGATCGGAAGGTGTGCACGTGGAAATCTAATGTTCAAACCATACTCCAGCACGTACGTAGTACTCGATCTATTCTTCTCGATCTCTACGTACTAATTTATTTCTCCGTTCGATCTAATTATAATATTATTTTTTTGTTTAGAATGGAGGGTTCTAATTATTATAATATGATGATGATCAAATGAGCAACGACTCGGCGAAAGAATCCAACTCCAGCAGGGCCTGATGATCTCCGTCCAGACAAACATGCTCTCCAATATCATCATCCGACTTCAAGAGTTGAAAGTACTCATCGTAGAGCTTGTCCAGCTGATCAGATGCGCCCGGTTCCACCGTAAGCCCCTGCTCCTCCTCCACCCCCAGGTCCCCCACGTCGTAGTTTAGGTCCATCATCATCCCCATCCCATCACAACCAACATTCTGATCGGACGGCCAAAACGCGTCCCCCATCGCTTCTCCATGCGCCCCAGAGCCCTCGCCCGTCAGAGTGGACACGTTGGTGACATCACTCTCGAAACTGGCGAGGCTGCTAATTCTCTTGAGTGACGTCATGGACGTAACCCTAACCGGCTTCGGGAAATGAACGTTATTGAGCCTTGTACTCTGATCATCATCACTTGCGGTCTCACTATTCTTCTCTCTCATTTTGTTCTTTGTCCTCATCGACCTCATCTTCTTAGAGGATGGGGTCGGGTCGAGATCCGACACCTTCTTATGGATATTGGGGTCGATGCCCTCGCTCCAGAGCCTCTTGCTCAGGTGAGTGTTCCAGTAGTTCTTGATCTCATTGTCGGTTCTGCCCGGAAGCCTTCCCGCGATGAGCGACCACTTGTTTCCCAACAATGCGTGGAGTCTTATGATGAGGTCGTCCTCGTCCGGGGAAATGTTGCCTCTCTTTATGTCCGGTCTTAGGTAATTCAGCCACCTTAGCCTACAACTCTTTCCGCACCTTAGCAATCCTAACAGTTAATCATTTGACATAAAGAAAAAGTAAGTTTACTTTTCATGATCATTTATATACATCAAATTAAATAAAGTGGTTAATTAATTACTTACCGGCTTTCTTAGGGAGAGAACGCCATAAGCCTTCTCCATGAGCTTTGATGTAGTTGATAAGCAAGGAGTCTTCATGAGGAGTCCATGGACCACGTTGCAATCCAACCTTGGAGCAACATGGAGCTCTTCCCATAATGTTTGTGAAACTTTTTTTTTTTGACTTTTCCTTTCTTTATTTTCCTTTCTCGATTTCTTTGGGTTTTTATATATGAAATTTTAATAAGTTCAAGTGGGGAACAAGAGAGAAAGTAGCTAAAGAGAGAAAGAGAGTGAGGGGTGGTGAGGGAGCAAATTAAAGTGAGTGGGAATGAAGCTCCTACGCCGAGCACACGGAACCCTCTATTTATGTAACGTAGCTTGTATTTTTTTTTATTTCCTTTTATTCATGAAAATGCATTCATTTTATATTGACAGTTCACTATGCTATATATGTCATAATGTTATGACGATCTATTGATACGATAAAATTTAATACTATTACAGGTACAAAAATAGGATTTACGTCATAAATCCCTAGAGATCGGATGTGAGTGCACGTGGCGATAAAAATTAATTACTCCGATAATTGAAATCCTCACATTATACTCCGTATACTTTACTACTACAGTACTATTTTTCTTTGTTTTGCATCGGAAGTCGTTATTTAATTTTGTATATAAATAAATAAAGATAAATTTAAAATAAAAAAGACGATAATTTAATATTTGTTTTTATCACGTATATTACAGTATTAACTTTTTAATCTTGAATTTATAAATACTAAATACTTTTTACAAAAGTAAATTTCTAATACCAATAAAATTGTTTGAGTTAATAAATATTGTTGTAATGTTAAAGTAAATTAAATATAGTAATAATCTATTTTAAAAAGTTTTATATTAAATTATTGATCTATAAATTAATTGTTTAATAGTTAACACTTTTTACAACTATAAACAACTTATGTTGCAAAATGGAGAGAGTAATATTCCTGATACATGAAGTAATTGTTTGACAATTGACATGCAAGAACCACGTTTACGTAAGTTACACACATCCTGAAGCTAGCTTAATTTGTCGTATTTGCGCCTACACAATAAACAAAGTAATCTCATTTACAACAGCGAATTAGCGATCATAAAAAGGGTAAATTATATTAAATAACCCCTTTTTTTGGGTAGTAATGGAAAAATAGTTCAACTTCTTAAACTTGTTGAAAAGAGCCTAATTATGGAGTACTCCGTATGTTGCAATCTAGTTTAAACATCGAAAATGATAACTTTTTTTTATTATTATTATCGTGCAGGATAATAAGGCATTGTTATTTATGATTTATCCTAATTCATTATAACATCAAAATAAAGTATGACATCAAGTGATCGTCAACGATAAGGGGGAAAAAAGAATGTGTATTATTTATAAACTAGTAGGGCTGAGCAAATGAATTATCGATCCGATCCGATCCGGTATATCGGATATTCGAATTTTTTTTTAATTTAAAACATCGATCCGTATCCGATCCGTTAATTGTCGGATATCCGGTAAGAAATATCCGTTTGGACTTTGGACGGATATCCGGTAGCGGATATCCAAACTATCCGTTTTGAAAAAATATTATTACTATTTTTTATTTAGGTCCAATTAATATGAATGATTGACGGATATCGGAACCGGATATCCGTCGATCCGTTTAAATTTTAGTTAAAAGTTTACACGGTTGAGGAGAATTGAACACTTGATAAGTTAAAATTTTACAAAATACTCATTTAAACATCTATTCTACTTAGTATAATGTGTATTTTCTAAAAAATATAAATAATACCGGATATACCGAATATCCGTTTGCTTGAAACCCCCGATCCGTATCAGGTCCGGATATCCGAAAAAAAACCTCGGATCGGATCGAATACGAATAAAAAAAATTGTGATCCATTCGGATCCGGATATTTTCAGATCGGATAGGCCGGATCGCGGATCGAATCAACGGATCGGGTATTTTTTCTCACCCCTAAAACTAGTGTAAATGGAAGGATCGTACCGGTTACTACCAACTAGTGTAAATGTATTATTGAATGAACATATATGCACTTGTTTAATTAAGCATGTGTTGTACGTGTGTTGTGTCTATTAAAATTATTAGACTGAATCATACATGCCCAGCGGCCCTTCCGGATCCATGCTATCTGTCATTCCCATGTCCCTAACTAGCTACTTTTGATATAATTCTATCTCCTATTACCCCGTTTCACAATCTAAGCCGCTTTTTGATTTTGAACCAGAATTAATATAAGTTTAAAATGATAAAGATATAATTTAATATTTGTTTTTATCAATGCACTATTAACTCTTTAACCATTAAAATTGCTTGAGTTAATGAATGTTGTTGAATGTTAAGTAAATTAAATAGAGTAATGACCTATTTTAAAAAGTTTTACATTAAATAAGGAAATAAATGTCTTACATTATGAAACACCTTTTAGAATTAAAAATGACTTATATTACAAAACGGAAGAAGTATGTTTAATTCTAATATTGGTATTTTCTCTATGATAATAAGTATTTAGATGGCCAGATGGGTACTTCCTATGTATCATTATACTTGCCTTTTAACAATTCTCACACTTTTTAAGTGGACTATTAAAAATATTATTATATTCTAATTTATTACTCAACTCTTTTAAGAGGTACTTTATTAAAAATTATTACTGAAAATCCAAACAAATTTTGAGTTAAATAGTTTTAGAAAAATATCTCAAAACAAAAAGTATTATGAACTATAAGAAAAAATATAACACATCCTAACAATGGTCTAAACTCATAACCCTTAGAGACCTGTACGTCAAGGGGTCTCATCTGGCAAGTGACGGACGGAAAAACTATTCGTTTCTGGAAAGACAATTGGACCGACAATGGTCCACTTCAACCAAAGAGTGAGGTCGAAACCCTTATTAAATGGGACGAACTTGTAGACAATTACCTCCGCGAAAACAATTCCTGAAACCTAGAGAAACTAGGTAAAGTTGTTAATAATGATGACCTATTTTGGACAGGTTGTACTGGCAACCCAACAAAATGGTTGGTATTCTACCCACTCAACCATTCAATGGATCCACCAATCCACAGGATAACCCAAAATTAACCTAGAATGGATCAACAAACTCAATATACCGCCTAAAATGAAGAACTTCCTCTGGAAAGTGGCATGCAACGGCCTATCAACCAAATCGAGATTGGTTGCCAATCACATACCGATACCACAGGGATACGCAGCATGCCACATCCAGGTTGAAGACACCAACCACATTCTAGTTTCATGTCCCCTCACCATGGAAACCCTTCACGTCGTGAGCACAAAACTACGCCAGATCACTAACCAAGTTATCCCGGATGACAAAAAACTACACCAGGTCCTAGAGGAAATTAGGACTTTAACGACAAAAGAGCAAATGGAACTCCTCACTAATACCTGGTGGAGCCTATTGTATTCCAGAAATAAGAGAGTGTTTGATAGCAAGAACGAAACAAACTTGAATAATGCCAATAATATTAGCGAATTTACTCGAAATCAGATTAAAGAATGGAAACTGGTTGTAACCCTTGCTCCCGTACTCACTTTGCGAGAGATGGGGGAGATAGGAGACTTAACAAATGGGCAAAACCCAAGAAGGACTACATTAAATTGAATTTTGACGGTGTAGTGTGTGCAGATGGTGTGACTTGGTTCAGATTCATCCTTAGGGACTCTAAGGGTTCACCCATCCACTTCGATGGAGCACTGATTGGTCGACAATCTGTTCTGATCTTCGAGACCATCGCCTTGCGCCAGAGACTTCTTGATGCCATTAGATATGGCATTCCCTGGGTCCAGATTGAAGGCGACAATTTGCAACTGGTCAAGGCGTGCTTGGTGACTGGCGTTGCCCGTAGGAGATTGAGCTACTGAGTTCGAACATTCATTGCTTGCTTGCCCAGTTTTAGAATTGGAGTATCTCTCATGTCTTTTGGGAGTGCTATTCAGTGGCGGACTTCATTGTTGGATCCTTCCGACGTGTCTCTTCCATCCCGCTTGTAGCTGACTCGAGTTTACTTACCCTTATCAACAAGGGCGTAACAAGAAATTTATCATTGTAGGGGCCGACAAAATTTTCCAATATAACTAATGTACGTTTCGAGAAAGATGTAAAAATAAAAAATACAAATTTAAATAAAAAAGAGAACATATTTTTATAAAGACAAGACTAAAATATTTCAAAATATAATTACATTAAGAAACAAGAGTTCATAATAACAACTTATATAATTATGAATTATGTTTCAGACTACATTTAGATTAAGAAAACAAAAATATTTCAAAATACAAATTAATTAAATATATAAATATTAAAAGCTCGTAACTAAAAAACAAAACCCAAACTAAAATCCTTGTTTCAAAGTTTTCGGGTTCAAACACATTATGAAAGTAGGATGT
The DNA here is from genome assembly GCA_964016875.1 of Fallopia convolvulus. Classification (NCBI taxonomy): domain Eukaryota; kingdom Viridiplantae; phylum Streptophyta; class Magnoliopsida; order Caryophyllales; family Polygonaceae; genus Fallopia; species Fallopia convolvulus. Next base: position 37,537,308 of record OZ024737.1, read on the forward strand.
TTAACAAAAGATTAAAGAATTTTAACTAAGTAAATGACTTGTTAAAAGTGGTTTATATACGTCCAATCTTCAAACGTTCATAACTTTTTACTCAAATGTCAAAATTGAGCTTATAATATCTCAAATCGAAGCTATTGACAAGAGGAACATATATATGGACAAAATTTTGGATTGCGGGGGCCATGGCCCCCACCCTCCCCAACATAGCTCTGCCCCTGCTTATCCGACAAGATGCTCTAGGGCGACTACTATCTTGTTAGTAGTTACCCTAAACTCTTTCCTTATAAAAAAACTATTACTACCATATTTATTTGTAAAGACCAAAATTGCTAATAAGATAAAAATCTTGATACAAAAAATAAGACTATAAAGACTGATAGCACATATATTTATTAACCTAACTTGTGTTTTAAGTTTCTTTTTTACAAAGGAAGGTGTCTTAAACGTGAGACTGTCCCTATATTGTCGAAAGATATAATTTGATTAGCTTTTTGAGATTTATATATTTATAAGATTTACTATTTCTTTTTATTATTTAGTTTTCAAATAAATTATTCTTATTATGTTTATTTAGCACATTAAGGAAAAATCAATTATGAATATATAAACAATTGTTTACTTACTTGTGGATTAATTGGATTCGGGTTTGCTTGAGTTCGACTTCTTTCCATCTTTTGTGGAATGGTTAGGCTACTAATGAGTTTTTGTCTTCTAGGGGCATTAGATAAGGTGATTCTCTCTTGCCTTATCATTTTGTTCTTTGTATTGAGCGCATGAGTCAACTTATATCTCAAGCGGTGGCTGAGAAAAAATGGAAGTCGAGCCGTCTCTCTCGTGGCGACCCAGATTTGTCACATATGTTGTTTGCTGATGACATTCTGTTGTTTGTTGATGACATTATGCTGTTTGTTGAGGCCTTTATTGATCAGATTGATGTAACTAAGGGTTGCTTGGAGGTTTTCTATGAGTCCTCGAGGGGAAAAAGTGAGTCCGGTGAAGTCTAAGTCGTTTGTTTCGCCAAATGTTTGTCAAAGTGTGATTCGTCACTTACAAACAGAAAGTGGTTTCACGGCCACGACTGATTTGGGAAAATATCTATGAGCAAGTTAAGAAAAAGACTTTTGATCCGTTAATTGAAAAGATCTTCGACATGTTTAAGGGATGGCTAGGCCTTTTGAGTATGGTGAGTCGTGTTACCCTTGCTAAGTCTATTCTTTCTTCTATCCTGGTTTATTTTATGGCAACGTTGACTCTCCCGAAGAAGATTTGCTTGAGAATTGATGCTTTGACTAGATCCTTTATATGGGGTGGAACGGAAAATCAATGTCGGATCCACCTTGTTAGTTGGGATGATATTTGCAAGCCTAAAAGTTGTGGAGGCCTGAGATTTCGCAAAATGGAGGATTTGAATTTAGCTCTTGTAGGAAAGTTGGGTTGGCATTTTCTTACGGAGCATGGGAAACTTGGGATTGATTTCCTTAGAGCAACGTATGTTCGACTGTCGCTTTGTGATAGAGCGAACCCATCTTATGTTTGGAGGAGCATTAAAAAGGGTATATATTGATCGCGTGGTAATCTTGGGGTTGCGCTGATGTGTTGGTAATAATGTATGCATCCGCTTTTGGCTCGATAAATGGCCCGATGCCAACCGGTTCATTGATATTACTCGTGAGGATGTTCCACGCGAAAGATTTAGTTTACTGATTTGTTATTATTGGGATACGAGGGTTGGTTGGAAGTGGCATTTATTTGCCAATTGTTTACCGAATGTTATGTTGCTCAAGTTGTTTGCTACGACGATTTTCAGTGATATGGATACGCTTGATGTGTTAAGTTGGTTCTGTCGGCTTTAGGCGACTTTACGGTTTCTTCGGCATATGACTTAATTAGGCTTGGTCGTTGTTTTCAACACAGTGAGCGGGTAGTTTACAATGCTATTTGGACGATACATGTTATAGAGCATGCTCGCATTTTTCAATGGTTGGCTATTAAAGGCGTCCTTCTTACTAATGTAGAATGGGTGAGGCGTCATTTCACCACCAACACCCTTTTGCTCGATATGCACATCCGAGGAGGAGTCGCTGATTCACCTTTTATGTGATTGTGAATCCACAATGCGTTTTTGGGAAGATGTTCACCCTCCTCTTGCCAGGGAAGTCTTTTTCGAAACTGATTTCGCTTTTTGGATTCGAGTGGATATATCTTGCAAATTGAAGCAAGCTAGCGGTTTGAATTGGTCTAGCATTTTTGCTATGGCAGTTTGGTGGATTTGGAAGTGGCATAACTAGTGTATTTTTTTTATTACACTCCTTTTACAGGAAATCGGGATCATTTTATTCTCCATCAGATTGATGAGTACTTGTCAGCTCAAGATTCTCTTTTGGTTGATCAAATCATCAATGCTAGAGAGAAGCGGTTTATTATAAGGGAACGACCATGCCCTTGATGGATGGAGGTTAATAATGATGGTTCGGTACGTGAGGATGGTTTGGCTACGGTTGGAGGAGTGATTCGGGATGAGGATGGCCAATGGCAAGGAGGTTTTGTCCACTATATTGGTATGTGTAAGGTTCCTATGGTTTAGTTGTGGGGTACTTTACAGGGTCTACAAGTAGCTTGGGATCGGGGATACATGAGGGTTTGTCTTGAAATTGATTCACAACTTATGGTTCTTTTTCAAGGTAAATTTGGGGATCGTTATCACCCCTTATTTAGTCTGGTTGTTCAATACCAAAGCTTAATTAGAAGGGTCTAGATTGTACAGTTCTGACATATCTATAGGGAGGCAAATTTTGTTGCTGACTAATTAGCTTCTTAGGCTTTTACTTTTAGCTTAGGTGTTCATGTATTGCATGACCCATCCGAGAATGTTGTTTCCTTACTTTATGATGATATTAGGGATCGGACTATCCCTTATTTGGTTACTACTAAGTCCGTTTTCCTTCAACCAAAAACAATAGTTTACATACCTAAAAATACACCAGAGTAGATCCCTTAATGAAAAAAAAATTTTGAGATGTAACATTTAATAATACAAGGATATAGAACACTTTAGAAGCGTTTTATTAAAATAAAAAGCGACTACGTACATACATAATAATCGTATGGGTTATAATTAACGATGCACTTATATCATCTAAATGTTTATATAGTACTGGAAGAAGTTAGATGTTCAAAAACATAAAAGTCTATTATTACCAAAAAAATATGAAAGTAATAGGAAATTTCACTGGACAAAAAATAAATAATCTCACTCTTATGTTCTTGGAGAGGGGGTTGAAAGGATAGATATTCCAAGATATAAGACCGTCTTCGGTTGTATGATAAACGAATGCAAATATGAACGAAATATATGAATATATAAGTTAAACTGAATGTAAACACAATGCAAATAAAAAAAAATTGATTATCTCCTTTAATTAATGGTAAACTTGAGATTACAAACTGGCGTCTAGGATCCCGCAGAAGGCTGTTCGGATGCTAGAGGATTTTTTAGTAGTATCAGTTATGAGGGCTAATTACACATGAGATTGATAGAGGATAACAATGTATGGATGAGAATGAGTCGTGTGTTCCTTTTACATGGCTTAAATAACTCGTATATATAGCTAAAAGTAAGTGAAAGATAATGGTAACTTCTTCCTAAAAAGTAGGCATTTGAATGAGTCTTTTATGTTGGTAGTTTATTAAGTAACCCCCCTTGAAATAGGCATTTGGAATGTTGAATACGATTTGGTCAAAGAAGTTACAAAAAATCCCGAAAATCATGGGATCTCGTTAGTGATGTAAGACACTCGATCAGGAGTCAGGAGCTGGTAGTCGGTAGTCCGAAGCACGATTTTTTGGTGTAACTTAACTGAAAGTTTTAGGACCAACAGAAATAAAGCATGAAAGCGAGCTTATTGATAATGGACAACTTTTTTGGCTCCCATGAATAACTGTTTTTTTCCTTCCATGTAGATAAGATCGAGAGAGATTGAGTTGATTTGATATTTTTTAATTTTTGGCCCGTTTTCGAAGTTAGAGTAGCGTAGACGTCTTTTAAAAAAATGTAACTATGTGACAGATTTTATTACTGAATTGTTTCGTCATATTTTATATATCTCGCTTATAGTCGACTCAAACTTTAGAAACCTCATTTGAAAAAAAATTCTAGGGCATTTCCCTAATAAGAAACCCTCTAATTTCTTTTTTGGTAGAATAAACCCTCTAATTTCTTTCCAATAAAAAACAAGCTTTATAAAAAAACTACAACGAATAAAGTTGTCAAATTAATTACCATGGCACAATTAATTACTCGGCCGGGTCTACCACATTAATTTGCATATAACTAGATGGACGAAAATTAATTACCAGGGCACAATTCAATCATAACTTTACTAAAACCACAACCGCAGGCAAATTGCATAGTACCTTGAAATCCGTCATAACCACACTACAAGTTCCAATATCTATATATAATAATAAAAAATTGTGTACGAAGTGTATTTATTGCAAATATCATACATCTTATTCATATGAAGCCAATTGTGTTATGAATCAAGATAAACTCTTTAATTCAATGAGTGAGATCATGTCATTTGTATTGGAGGTCTAAGGTTCAAATTTCAAGATACTTACTTTTGGCTTCTTTTTTTTGCAAATATAATATCATGTCAAAATCTATCCATTATTATTAACTTTATAAAATATGTAAAAATCTACCCATTATTAGTAATGTAGTTAATTTATTGTTAATTCAATTTCTATTGTTAAACTTATATTGTAAATACGTTAGTTCAATTTCAATTGTTAAAAAGTCTATAGTAAGGACTACATATTTTAGGCATGAATCATAGGTTTTAGTTTCAAAATATGGTAAATATGGATTTTTTTGTTTTTTTACACACACCCAAATCCAACCAATTGGTAACATAGTAAATTAAATTTGTATTGCTAAACGTATATTGTAAGGACTACTTATTTTAAAATTAAATAATAGGTTTAAGTGTTAATTCAATTTCAAAATGTCCTAAATATTAATTTTATAATAAATTCGGTTTATATTGTTAAACGTATATTGCAAAGAAGTTAAGAATAGAATTATACTTGATATTATAATCAATCTCATTCAATGTGACAATTACTTTGAATATTATTATTTTGGTTACAAATTATTATTATTAAAATAAAAAAATATTATGGCATTTACATTGAACATACAATGCAAAATCCTAAGAAGTGGAAAGGTTATATTGGTTGTTAAGTGTCAATGTGCAATAATATTAGAATTAATATGACATTACATATATGATCTTTATGCTACTCAACGGTTCATACCAATAAATGCTCTTCTTCCTTACCCATATTACAATTAATTAATGTTCTTCTTCCTTACCAATAAATGGTCAATAGCCAGTGAAATACCCTCAACTAAATGAAAATGAAATTAAATGCCTTTATGACACGGAGTTACACGATCGGCCGTTTACAACTACCCATTAATGGATGTTACGCCATTTAGCACTATATAATGCGTGTTGCCAAAATATAGAAACTCACGTCTCTTCAAAACTCACCTATCTTGAACTACTTTCATAGTAAATCTTTTGATGTGTTTTTTCCCATTTTCTTCGTAGTTATGCATTTTATAGAATACTATTTTTGTTGGAAAACAAATGGAAGGCCAACATCTTTTGGATTTTTTTTTCATATTCTTTATTGTGTTTGTAAACACTTCAACCTCTATAGTACAAGTGTTGAAAACCAGTGAATTGGCAAGCAAAAAAAAAATCGGCATACGGTAATACGAGGTGCATTCATGTGCTCGCACAAATTAAATTATGGAAACATTATGCGTGCTTTAGATGTGCTGATAAATGTTCTTTGTTATAATCATTTGATATACGGTGACTTTAGATTTGTAAGTTCATATTTTCGTTTATTTTTTTAATTGCAGCCATATAGATCATGGATGTGTGTATGTAATGGCGATGTGCATTCTTTGCTAGGATTGAACATGCACATGGTTCTCTTAATTCTCCGTATATACAAAGTGTGTATTTAACCGACCTTGTAGAAATTGATTTGGTTTGATTTTGTTATAAATGTAACACCCCGACTTCCGTCGAGGCGCTACTGGGAAATAGACCTTACCGGGTACTATTATTTAGGTTGACAACTACACTGTAGGACCTTACAACTCGGGCACGACGAGAAAATCATAATAAAACATCCAACCTTTATTTAATAAAACTTAGAAAAACGTAATCATGCATGAATCCCCGAAATCATAAATGTTTCATTATGTCACAACGCCTACTGAACTGAACTATCCGAACAAGACAATAATAACCAAAACATAGTCCTATCTCTGTCTAACAAATATTTAAAATCAACATCCAACTAATAAATAAACTAATATAACTAATCCCACTATGACACGCGCTCTTTACCGCTCCGGCCCGCCATCTTGCCTCGGTTCCTGCACGACTACCTGATTCATACCTGGAACTGAAAAATGTTCCCCGAAGGGTCAGCGTCTAATCTACCAAGCTAGAAAGAATATGGAAACTTTAGAACGGTTTGAAATCAGTTACCTATAGTCAGCATACAAATCCACAACCACAATCATAACTCTAAAGGCCAATACCTAAATTAGTTATATCAGTCACACAAGTCACATACGCATTCACAATCACAATCACACATCAATGAAATTCCTCCTTTGTCCACAATCCGACTTCCCGGGCGCTCATCACCGCGCCGAGTGCAGAGGCAGGCCCTCCCACTCCACTTCCCAATCTCCCTTCTAACTCCGGGCTAAGCCTCCACTGGAGCGCTTGCCAAAAACACACAGATAATAATTTTCGCTTGAAGGGGTACGATTTTCCCAGTCACACGGGTCAAAGTAGCCAACTCTTCCTCAACACCAGCTACAATGGGCCGTGTCGGAAACGGTACCAACACAGAGAAAACGTTCCAAAATATTTTCCGATAAATCACATTTAAAATCATCAACGCACACAACACACAAGGAGTTCAAAACAATTTAAAAGGTATTCGGGACTAGTTCCCAAAACCCGTCCTACAATATCGATACGCAGTCTAACAAGGGAGAAAAGAACCGAGCAAGTCGAAAAACGACTTACCTCGAACTAGGGATCCTTTGAAGAAGACGGAAATAGGATCTCAAACGGAACGATTCCCTAAAGAATTATAAAGGAAAAGATTAATTAATTAATTAATTAGGAATACGAGCCGAACTAATTAACCTATTTAAAAAGCCACTTTTAATCCCCCTTAAGCAATCGAATATTTATAACGATTTTTGCTAATTGCCCGACTAAGCTAGCTACTTAATTTATTAACATATTGTATATTAATTTCTAGCCCAACACATACCCAAATTTCTACTTGTACCGGTCCAAATTCCAACCCAAACTCCCAGCCCAAATTAATAAAGAAATTGCCACAAACTCCCAGCCCAAACTCCCGGCCCACTCATTATTAAAATTTGGGCACATTTCAGCCCAATTGGACCAAGAAAGGCCCCGTTCACCCTCCAGCCCGTCTCCTCTCCCAATTCTCTGATTGACCGGCCAAAGAGTTGACCCGCGTGGCCCCACCCTCTTCGTCTTCAACCTGCACGCGAGATCGACGCCATGGCCGCCCCTGTTCCCCCTGAAATTTTCGGCCCGATTTCACCACGCCGAATTTCCGACCCTCCGTCTTCAAATGGAGCCACACCCGTCGACTCCTCCTTCGCCCTGTTCCGCGCAGCTCCGGCCTCGCCCTCTGGTTTCGCCTTCGCCCCGATTCCCCAGGTTCGCACCCTTCTTCGCGCTCCGTCAACGCGATCATAAGGCTTCGAACCACCCGTCTCCGGCGAGTCTACCCTGGATCCCCGACCCAACAGCAACAAGGAAAACAGAGGAGGGAAATCAAAGAAGAACTCACCGGTGGCTCTCACGACGGTTGACGACGACAACAACTTCCGGCGGTTGCCGGCGGTTTTTGCGGCCTCCCCAGCACGTTCGGACACGACGAGTTGGCGAGTCCCCGGAACGAAGTCGGAAGTTGATCTCTAACGGTGCACACCACCACGATGGGACGCAAGAGAAAAAGAGCGAGGAATTGTTCTATTGAACGAGAAAAAGAACGATTGGGGAAGATCTCGGTTTATAAGTCGGACGATTGATACAAGATAGATTAGGATAGATTAGGATTTGGGGTTAAATAATTAGATAGGATAGAATTTTGCTGGAATAGATAGGTTGATCGGAATTATTTAACCGAACAAAGATAGGATTTAGATAAAGAGATATAGATATATTTTTATTTTTATTCCTATATTTTTAACTTGCTTAACGGATAATCTCAAAGATTAATAACTAATAATCCGACTTACGAGGTTACTTGTAAAACAAACTCGGTTGCTTGCGTTCTAAGGAATTCGTTTTTCCGACCTATGTGACCTAAAATAATTACGGATATTACAATAAAGGTGTAGACTTTTTAGGAAAATAAATGTATATCGATAGAGAAAACATTAGGAACGCATGTATATTTCATTTACACACTTTGGAGAGTTCTAATTTATTTGTAAAATAAAAAAACCAATTTTATGCATACAAATATTTAGTAGAATCATAATGTAAAATAAATAAATAAAAAATCAATGAATAGATTATAATTGCCTTTATTTTTTTATATTATTAATCTTTATAATTTTTTTATGAATATTTTCAATCATATGAATGAGAAAATTTATTAGAAATATATACATTAATTATTTTTTATGTAATGTAAATATTGTGCAATCTTAAACCAAAGTTATTTATATTTGGACTATAATTCAAACAACACTTCGTACAATGCTAATTAGGTGTTTACAAAGTATAATTTATTTACGAGTTTCAATGAAAAAGATTGTTTTTTTTCTCATTTTAACAATTATATTGCACGCACTTAATTCTTTTTAATTCTTCTAAATCCAATATACTTTTTAAGAAGTAGTGACTTTATAGTTTATAAATTAATTAATTATCATCTAACCATCAAATTCTACATAGTAGTGAGAACGGTTAAAGAGAAATTGTATTATGGATCTGTTTCACACTTCAAAGTTGATATGAGTAAATGTTGACTTTTTTAAAATTGGTATAATTGGAGAATACATGGACGGACCTAGAATTTAAATTTTGAGTAGGCTAATTTTCATCAAATTTTTATGAGGGCTAGCTATATTACCTTAATTTACTATTTAATTCACCTTACGTTTTAATAACTTTTGTTAAATTTACCTTTATTTAATAATATTTTCAAAGCATCAATTCCTTAATTATTATTATTATATCAATTATTTCTTTGTCAATATTTTCAAAACTTAGATTTCATATCCCAAATGTAATCGTCGTTACTATGGTATGTAGATTTGATATATTTACTGCATATTAATTCTTATCTAATTGGATGTCCCAATTTTATAACTTTTACGAACTTAACTCGCAAAAATATATTTTAGAAAACATTAAAAATACAATGAAAATAAATACGTGTAAAATACATACCCGTGCGTACGCACGGGCTTGTCCACCTAGTATATATGAACAAATGGCAAATGGCGGTGGGAATGAACTCGGGATGTAGTCATGCATGTAATTAATGCTAAGCATGTGAATGTAAACAAGTGGGGTAGACTGTAATTAATAACATTACAGTTTATATATAGAGGATAAAATATATACATACTAGGTGGATGGCCTGTGCTATCGCACGGGTTCTCATTAATTATGTTATATATTATCTACGTGAAGTTATATTTTTCATATATTATTCGTATATTTTTTTGTGCTTTAGAGGGATGTATGAAAATATAAGCACACGGGACATCATTCCTAATATGATGCAAATATTAAAAAATATTTAATTAAATTAAATACACCGTTGAAGCGTGGTTGATTAATTGAGTATAAAGATAATATAATGTTAGCTATAGTATGTTAAGTTAGAAGGAATAAAATTTTGAATGTAAAAATTAATTTAAGTTAAAAATATAATTGTAAATTCTCAGGTATACAACTATGCAATACATTGATAGTGTACGTTGTTTTAAATAATCGCCATCACTCTTTTTGCAATATTCTACTACTATATTGGAGAAAATATAACCACAATACAATCATCATAAACATAAGAACGAAAATATTAAAAGTTGCAATTTGCATAAAAGAAAGGCATTTTGGGAGTTGCCTTTTAATATTTTGCTTGCATAAAACAACAATATCATAATATGTAGCCATCATATTAAGAGGTTGCTCGTAAATTTTAAAATATATATAATTATGACACAAACAACAATTCTAAACAATAAAAAGCTAGATTCATGAAAGCTGTATAGGTTGTACTCTCATAGGTCTTCACATTTGTTCCAGCTAGTAGGACAACATAGAAATTGTCTTGAGAAGGTTTCCTTTTGATGACATCATCCCCTAAATTAGCCCACAATGTTACCCTGATTTCAAACATCATAGATCATTGTTGATGAAGTGAAATTTTAGAATATATACATACCTTATTGTCAAATAACATGTAATATGTGCTCACGTATGTATTGAACACGTCCTGTTTCCTACAACTCTTGGCTTGAATTTAGAGAGATGGTTTTTCTTGCTAGGGTTTTGAGAAACTCGAGATTGGTGCATGTTCAAAGAAGGAAGGAAGTGTGGGTACATGAAAGATGTTATTCATTTTATTTATAGGCATTTAAGATTTAAATTGGGGTAATGTAGGATAAGTTTAATTTTGATTTACACGTTTAAATTGGTCTACTTTCAATGGTTGGAATATAATTAGATGGTCTGATTTGGCAGTTTAGGTTTGAAGAGAATTTAAAATTAATGTGGAGAATCAGTCAGCCGTTAAAACAATCTAACTGTTTAGCTTTTTATTGATAAGAATGGGCTAGTGATGGTAAATGGCTCATAATGATGATACATTGCAATATTTTGTACACTTAACAATCATGTTTGGTTCTTACTCATAGACATATTTTATTTTTATTTTTTGTTCATCAGTTACACGTAACTTTGTATGTGTCTGTGTTTTGGTTAGCCATGTTGTACGTATATCGTGTAAGTGCAATTTGGATGTTTCAATACACCCACTTTCACTGATTACTATGTAAGTATTGTGTATATCACTTCCTCTTATTATAAGACAAACAACAGTGGGTCGTACTAATTGTGTATGAAATGTTAATTACCTATAGTAATGGTAAATGGATATTAAACGTGTGGAATACTAATGGATGATCAAATTATGAATGGGCCGCTGAAAAGGATTCAAATTTTAAACGGTTCAGTCAAATTAGTGCATTAATTATAGTCCTTAATATCAAATATTTTGCTTGAACGTTTTTTAGGTAATATATTTTGCTTGAACGTTAGTTTGTATTGGAGTTCACAATTGGCATATTCATTATCTTAGGATTCTTAGCTATATAAGTATATATGAATTTACATGTAGGTTTGCAATAATATTATAGAAAACCTTATTATTTGAATGGGCATTAATTGTCAAACTATTTAAGTTTTATAGATTATAGAAGATAGAAGATTGTATGATTTTAGTTTGGATTAAGATAAGATGTCATTTGGATTGAAATAAGATGACACATTAAATGCATTGACATTGATTGTCAAAAAACTTTTCTTATAGTATTATAGATGTTTAATAGAGTTAAGTATTCAATGCAGATTAATAGGAGCTAGACTTTGGATCGAGGGGACAAACAGCTAAAGATTACAAGGATAAATAGCATGAATTCGCATTTTTTGTAAATTTATTTATATATTTTTGGTTCAACGTGATAAGAGGACGGTTCACATATACTCCCTCCGTCCCACAATGTTTGTCCAATTTCTTTGTAAATTTACAAAGAAATTGGACAAACATTGTGGGACGGAGGGAGTATGTATTTAATAAACATTAATGATGAGTACTTAAAGATTCACATTTTTTTTGGTCAAGATTAAAGCTTCACATTAAGTACACTATTAATACACAATTACACATACATTATAAACATGACATTTTTTTAAGTAGTGAGAGAAGTTAGTCTAGGTAGCAAAAGAATATTCACATACTACAAATTTATATGTAATACACAAAGAATTCATTTTTTTTTGGAAAAAAATGAGATTAAAATACGCACTATAGTCAAGACAATGGACAAAGGGGATGAGGACCCCTTAATCCACCTCCGATGTCTAAGTCAAAAGAACAGTCGTCGAACGAGCGTCAATGTAAAGACAAGAAAATTTAAAAAACTTAGTGAATATGAGTTTCCTTGAACAAATAAGCTAAGCGAATATTAGCTTGTTCAATCTATGAATACATGTTTCAATATGACCTTTATACACGACGAATTAAGACGTGTATTTATAATGGAAGAGAGAGGGTATGGTGTTGAAATTCTGCCCCCTATGCATGCCTTTTTTTTTGAATAATTAAAAACTATATTAAAATTGGGAGAAATTTACATCAAAAAATCAGCCAAGCTGATGAAGGTTTAGATAACCAGAGAACCAAAAAAGCTCAAAGTAACAAAAACATCAAAAGATCAGAAGGGATGCTCAAGGGATTATGTTGCTGCCCCTATGCCTTGTGCCACAAGTAAGCGATATTTTGCTCTCTACTCTAAGCGAAAGTTCTATCTTTTCGTTAAGATAAAATCTTCCATAATGCCAAATAACCACCTTATTTAATTTTATATTAAAATACTAAAAGATATAAAAAACGTAAAAATAAAATACATTTAATCATGATAGTAAATAGAGAAAATAATAATGATGATTAATTTTTATCCACTCACCGTTATAAACTTTTGTTGGATAAAAATTCATACATGGGACAATTGATATGAAGCTCAAGTATAAACTCTATGAATTACTCGGACAACAATGTACACAAAATTATCAAAATTACAAAATGCTTAATTATTCGTGACAATTACTCTTTCTAATCATGAATGTTCGCCTCTTTATCTAATACATGAAGATATTTAGTCTTATATTTGCATTCTAGATTACTTTTAAAGGTTGTTCAAAATCTTGGACATAAAATAATAAAAAAAAAAAGAGAGTGATGACTAAATGAAAATTAGACATATATGGTGATGAACAAGAACTTATTTTAGGTAATGGCTTAACATAATGATAAGTGGTATTTGGAGTACAATTTATTTTAAATGTAAATTTGGGTAATATTTTAATTAATGACCAAATAGGTTTAGAAAACCATTGAATATGGTCTTAGGAGCCATTGGATTGATATCACGAACTATTAAGATTAAAACATTATTATTTATCAAAAAAGGAAAAAAATGGGGGCTGATTTGTTTGAATGGCACGGAGCGTAATTATAGAATAATTTGACGCGCTTGATAAAAATACCCTTAATCCAACATTTCAACAAATCAACGCGCTTGACTCTCTTTTTACTTTCTTCCTCCCACAACTTTTCTCCCCCCGGCAAACGATGTACGGACTCAAATATTCACACACATCGCTACGCAAATCGCTCCCACCATTCCCCTAACTCATTCAAATCGTCGATTGATCTAATTCTATGGAGAAACAAACACAAGAAGGTAATGCATAAACTTATTGGATTTTGTAATGTTTGATTTTGATTTTCTAGGGTTCTAGGGTTTGATTTCCAGTAATGGAAGTGTTTATGGTTTTTTGGGGTGATTTTTGATGGTTTTTGGTGTGGTGAACTATTATTGCCCACTTTGTGTTTATTTTTCTAGAAAAATGGTTGCTTATTAATGTATTGTGGTTTTTGAGATTGTGGTTCATACGTTATCAGAAAAATGGTTAATTTAGAAGTGAAATTGATTCTTTGATGACATGCTTTTGGTATAGAAGGCATGATTGATGATATTGTCACTGTCGAAGTTGTCTACTAGAACTAGTTGTATTAATGGGAACTGAGAAATGTGCATTTGACCCTTGAGAAATAGTATATTTTGCAGCCTATTAGCGCAAATGGTAGAGCAATGTGCATGTGCACATAGATGTGGGTTCAAATCCCACATAGGCTAATTCTTGATACGGTCATGTCTTTTTGTTCGTATCGGTTGTTCTTTTGGTTCATGATTTTTTAAGTAATGTTCATAATATTTCTTCTTATGGTTCATAAATGTTGTTACATGCTTTTTTGTTTATAACAATTGTTCTTTTGGTTCATGTTTAAATAACTTTAGGTTCATCAAAGTTCATCTTATGGTTCATGTCTTTTAGTTCATACTGGTTATTATTTTCTTTCGTGATTTTTGGTTCATGGTACTTGTTCTTTCAGTTCATGTTTTTGCAAGGTAGGTTCATAATAATTCTTATGGTTCATTTCTTTTAGTTCATGCTAGTTATTATTTTGTTTCGTATCTTTTGGTTCATGATAATTGTTCTTTCGATTTATGTTTTTGCAAAGTAGGTTCATAAAATTCTTATGGTTCATTTCTTTTAGTTCATGCTAATTATTATTTTGTTTCGTATCTTTTGGTTCATAATAATTTTTCTTTCGGTTCATGTTTTTGTAAGCTAGGTTCATAATAATTCTTATTGTTCATGTCTCTCAATTCTTATTGTTTTTTGCTTTTTTGTTTATAATTAATTGTTCTTTTGGTTCATGTTTATCTAACTTTAGGTTCATCAAAAGTTCATCTAATGGTTCATGTCTTTTAGTTCATGATAGTTATTATTTTGTTTGGTGTCTTTTGATTCATGATAATTGTTCTTTCGGTTTATCTTTTTGTAAGCTAGGTTCATAATAATTTTTACGGTTCATGACTTTTAATTCTTAATAGTTTATCTTATAGCTCATGTTTTTTAAGTCATACTAGTTGTTTTGGTTCATGACTTTTGTTCTTTTAGTTCATGCTTTTTATAAGTATAAGTTTACAATATTTCATCTTACGATTTTTAGATCATAAAAGTTGGAGTAATGGTTCATGGCTTTAGACGGTCAAGTTCATAACAATTGTCAATAAGGTTCATGAAAATTTAATTCACAATACTTGTTATTTGTGTCATGTTTTCATAAATGATATTATGTTGGTTCAAGTCTTTATATGGTTAAGATCATAACAATTGTCATTAAGATTCATGAAATTTAATTCATAATACTTGTTATTTTTGACATGTAATCTAGTACATAAATCGTATTTTGTGGGTTCATGTCTTTATATGATTAGGTTCATAACAGTTATCAATATGTTTCATGAAATTAAATTCACAAAACTTGTTACGTGTGTCATGCATTCTAGTTAATAAATGGTATGACTTAATGATTTGGTATGCTAGGTTCTTTACTTATGAACAATTGGTAAAAAAAAGTGCTCTAAACACTAAGTTGACCATTTGGGCATTTTGTCGAACACATGGTGGGCGGTTATATGAGCATTGGACATTAGGCTTTGTTTTCAATCAAAAATTTGAAAATATAAAGCAGAACATACACAATCTTCAGAGGTTTGATTATAATCAACAAAAATCGGTCCAAAATACACAAAAACGTGCAATCGAAGTACCAAGCTCCAAATTTTGAAAAAAAAACCCAATTGTGAACTTGGAACCATAGAAAATAGATCTATAACAAAATCTATGAAGAGAGAATATAAATTGGGGTCGGAATCAACAAAAAAAGCCAAACAAATCAGAAGAAGCAAGATGCAACAAGCATGGAGAGGAATCGATTGAAATAGGCGAATGAAAACCCACGATGCACATGTTGAAGAAGACCCCTGCAACATATGTTCTAATATTTAAAGGGGGAAAGGACGAAAATAACCCTCCGTATCTTCCTTTTATAAAAAATCACTTAAACATGTGTAAGCAATCTTGGTCATTAAAACAAGAGATCAAACGGCCTATAAATGCCCACATAAAACACTGTAGTAGTATCTCCCATCTAATCACAATTCTATATATATATATATATATATCTTTATATCATGTTCTCCGAGTTTGGATGTAATCTTCGTATATTTAAACCCTAAGTTCAATTCTCAATAAAATGAAGAATCTGTTGACATGCTCTTACACACTATAATGCACATATACGTCTAAACATAAATATTGCATATATTTCATTATAAATCTGATACACATCTCGTCATAAATTGGATGCACAATTTATCATAACCATAATGCACATAAGTTTATACATTGATGTCACTACTAATTCTCGGGCTTATTTGTAATGAAACTTTTGTAATTGTTTTTTTATTGTATTATAATAGAAAATCTATTGTAATAATTTATTATTATAGGTAACACTATAATATAAGATAATAGTTTGTTATAACACAAGTAGTCTAACGTAATGAATACTTATAGTAAATGTAACACTTTGAAATACTTTATGTGACTTTAGAGGCATGTTTGGGATATTTTATGTATTTTTTAAGGTTTGGGCAGGTATTTGATAATATATGTGCATTTTTTGGGCATGTTTTAACAAATTTTATATGTGTATTTTTTGAGCAGGTTTGGGACAAATTTTTAAGGAGTTGGCTAGTTTTGATCGCACGTACTTTAAAAAAATATAAATGCTCAATAAGATATACACAAGAGGCCCAAAATTGAATAAATTTAAATGAAAGAGAATCGGCAATGAATTTAATTACAAAATGCACATATTTATACAAATATTTCTATAATTTGATGTACACACACCTATTAGTGATAATAAATTAATAATACAAATATTCCACTCTTTTACAGTTTTACCCAACATTTTTATACAACTATATTTTTTTTTTCAATTTGGTTTCAAAAATTACATAAAATAGATTTATTATATGTGTCATGTGATGCTTCGTAATACATATTTTTACAGAAAAAATAACTCGTTTTTCTTTCGAATATGATATATGTGAAAATTTTCGAACATTAAGTGCTAAAAACTTTCTGGACTTCTATGATTTTTCAAACGGTGAGGAGCCCAGTCCAAGCGGTTAGTCTTTGAGGAAGAACTCCAAAATCACCGTTTTGAAATCCATCTATGACGAAACCATGTTGTTAATTTTTTTTAACTGTTCTCAGTTCTCACACTCGTAAATACTCTAAGTCAGTCTAAGTAGTACTTGATCTATTCTAAATCTTACTTAAAAAATAGAGTGTATTTAATCTACAGAAATCATAACTTGTACACCTAGGGCCGTTACTGACACTTGTAACTCATTAGTTGTTTTGTACGATCGATGTATGTGGTTCAACGGTGCAGGTTTCATTTCCACTCTCGGATCATACAAACAAAGGGATAGATATATAGGTGGCAAAAAAAACATGGGAAGTTTCTAATGGCTGTGTAGTAGGTAGAGTGTTGTGCTGATTAAAGAGTCCCACCAGATGAGCCCACGATTTTCATTGAAATGGTAATGACGTCACTGTGTGTATGATTCACCATATATATAATAGATGTTGATCAACGGACCCAGTGTAATGCTCAATAACTGACAATTATTTGAAGAATGTAGGGCAAGGATCCCCACAAAACGCTGAGTTTTTGGTTTTTAGCTCTCTTTTGGATGGCTGTGTTGCATTCCATATTGGCCCTAAAGGGCCGGGAAAAAAAAGTGATTTTCTTGCCTCCAATAATATGGA
Source organism: Fallopia convolvulus (assembly GCA_964016875.1). Classification (NCBI taxonomy): domain Eukaryota; kingdom Viridiplantae; phylum Streptophyta; class Magnoliopsida; order Caryophyllales; family Polygonaceae; genus Fallopia; species Fallopia convolvulus. The sequence goes on from OZ024737.1 coordinate 37,554,959, forward strand.
GGACTGAATCATGTTTATTCAGTGAGATGTTTGGACAATTTATAAATTAAATAAGAATATTTTTAGCTCAATCTAATATATATATATATATATATATATATATATATATATATATATATATATATATATATATATATATATATAGCAATAAGGTTTGGAGCCTCCACGTTGCGCCACCTCAGCTTATTCCACATGTCACTTCGAGAATGCGCCACCTTGGATTTTGCCACGTGTCCTCTTTATATTAAACCATGTCATATCATTTTTTACCTGTTATATGCCACATCATGTTATTTTTGCCTAATCATTTACATGTCATTTTTATCTAAAATTATAAATAAGAAATAATCGAATGAAATATACTAATTAAAAAATCATTTACAACTCTCTTCCTCCTTCTTTGCCATCTGTATTAAAATTTTCATAGAACTTATAACTTATAAGGCCATCAATGGTTGTCTCCCTAGCCACCTTGCACATGTTATCTATGGCTGCCTCGCTGATCACCTTTCACCCTCTTCACATTCTATTCACCAAAGTAATGAAACTACTATTTGTGTTCTCTACAAATTACTATACTCCGTCCATTCAATTGATAAGTTTGTTATTCGTGTTCTCTATCGATGTCATTGAAGAGGCCGAAATCATCATCTACACACTCATGTCGGATCCAACCTCGCCCCTAATCCATGTCTTCCATCACCATCACCCGCCACCTTGAATTCATCTTCTTTCATATTGCTTTCTTACCCACTAGGAATTCATCTTCTTTCGTCTTGATTTCAAACACCCGATCATCTTCCATCCTAATTTTAACTATAATATTAATTTTATCGTAAATTAATATCAAATAAAATAATTTTTTTCCTCTACTAACAACTATTTCAACTTTATCTAAGATGCCCATATTACGCAGTCAATAATATTCTATTTTCTAATCCTAACAACTATATATCGTAACAAATGCTCCTATGTGATACGGTTTTATTTAACAATATTGCTCCAAAATTGTCTCAAAGATTTTTTTCTTCTTTTAATCAAATAATACACTTAAAAGTAAAGGAAAGGATAATACCAATATGGAAAAGAATATTATCAAACTAAAATTTAGAAAATAAGATCAAACTAAAATCGTAGAGAAATATTTACAAACATAATATAGAAAATCGTACCAGGATAATACCAAAATGGAAAAAAATATTATCAAGCTAAAATTTAGAAAATAAGATTAAACTAAAATCGTGGACAAGATATTAACAAACGTAATATAGAAAATCATCTAAGGATAATACCAAAATGGAAAAAATATTATCAAACTAAAATTAAGAAAATAAGATCAAACTAAAATCGTGGAAAAAATATTAACAAACTTAATATAGAAAATTATCTACAAGACTACGTACAACCAACACATAAAAAATATAGTATCATCCTAAATTATTGTATTTCTAATATCATTATCTTATATAAGAAATAATACAAAACTAAAAAATATAATCCATTTTTAAAAATATTGGCCAATTTATTCATGCACACCCTTACGCAACATATATTAGATTTATTCTTTAGGTTCTTCCTTCTTTATATATATCCACCTAACATTGTTCATTCGTTCTTCATACATCATCAATTTTTCCAAGCCAACACTACTCTTTATTCGATCTATATCGAATATCACACGATTTTCAAAGTCAGAGTAAGCCAGTAATGTATATTTTGTAATTTATGTGTTATTCCTACCTTTTATTTTAACCATCATAATTTAAACTTTCATTCATTATGCAGGCTATGAATTATATAAAAGACATCACTTCAAGTAGAGGCAAGTGCAAGATAAATGTTCGTGTCATTCGATTGTAGAAGGTTCTAAAAAAGGATAATCTAACTACATACATTGCGACAGAATTAATTTTAATTGATGAAAAGGTTTTTAATATACTTAAATTTTTACGAGTATAATCATTACTATGTTTTTAATAATGTGTATTAACTTTATTTGTAATTGTTTCAGGGTGATAAAATGCATGCAATTATTAAAGAGGCATGGACAACTTTGCATTAGTTTGTGAAGGAAATGTTTTTTTTTTAATTTCAAATTTTATAATTGCACTTTATGATTCAATAAAGTTGATGAAACCTATATAATCAATCATTAAATAGTTGTTTTTAATTTTAAATTAATTGAATTACCTAATATTTCATGGCGCAATTATATTAATTCAGTTTTATAGTCGTGTTTATTTAGCATTTTTTATTTTATTATACGAAAATATTAATTTAATTTCATAAACTTGATGTAATATTTCCAATTTTGATTTTTATATTATTTTAAAAAGAAGATTTGGGCAAAATTGGAGTTGTCAAAAGTTGACCTAATCCGCACACCCGATCCAAACCATCCAATAATTTTAGGGTTAAGACTCAAAAATTTGAACCCGAAACCAGAAAATAAACATTATAAAATTTATAAAATTTATTTTGTAACTTATAATATATTTTATTAGTAAAATACATAAAATTAATAAATTTTAATTAAATATTATTATTTAATTAAAATTTGATTTTAATAATCATAAAAAGAACGATATATGAGACCCGTTTGTCAACCCGACCTGATTGACCCATGACTTGAAATAAAACTGAACCCGAATTAAATCAAACCCAAAATGACCGATCATGATATATCATGGCGTAACTCGATTGACATGTCTATTTATCGATAAAAAATATATCAAATTCATGTAATAAAGTTGATGAATTCTATATAATCAATCATTAAATAGTTATTTTTAATTTTATATTAATTGAATTATCTAATTTATCATGGCTCAATTATAGTAATTCAATTTTATAGTCGTGTGTATTTAGCATTTTTTTTTTATTATACGAAAATATTAATTTGTTTTCATAAACTTGATGTTATATTTTCAATTTTGATTTTTATATTATTTTAAAAAGAAGATTTGGGAAATCAAAATTGGAAAGATTTGATTGTATGATTAATTTTTTGTACCGTTTTTCATGTTTGGAAAGATTGATTAATTTGAATTCAAAATTCTTGCATTTATAGAAGGTTTTCCTAAATTAATGGATCATATATTTTTATAAAATCTGATTTATTTAAATCTTAAATCTTAAATTTTAAAATTTAAATTTTAGATTTTAAAATTTTTACTTTTAAAATTTAAATTTTTAATTTTAGCTTTTTAAATTTAATATTTAATTTTAACATTTAAAATTTAAAATTTTCAAATTTAAATTTAAATTTAAAATTTTCAAATTTAAATTTAAAATTTTGTTTTTTATTTATTTTTTATTCTACATTTTTAATTTTAAATTTTATATTTTTATTTCAATCATTTACAAAGTGTTTTATATTTTTAACTAATTTTTAAAATTTAATAATGTTTTTAAATTTATATATGAGTTCTTATGTTAATATCTTTCACTACTGATAAACATGTATTAGATCGATATGTAAAATGATTCATTCCCCCATTTAGTTCTAAACAAAGAGTGTATTTATAACCATTTTTTAAAATTTACACTATTCATGAATACGTTTTTATAAACATAATTTTGAGCCTAAAAAGACAAATAAATTAAGTGGAGCAAAATAAAATTTTAAAATCCACGCATGGCGCAGGTAACTACACTAGTTTAATACTGTTTTTGTAGCATCGATTCTCCTTCAATTTTCTCAACATGGAATAAAATTATATATACTCTATTAACCAAGCATCCCACATAGATTTTTAACTAATAAATCTGCTCTTAGTAGCAATCATCATGTTTTACTTGTGTTTGATTTGCCTGTGCTAACGTTGGAATAACCCGGGCATGTAATATTAGCTACTTGCACCTAGACCTGAACAAAGTCGGGCTAATCCGCCCAACCCGTACCGCCCGCCCGGAAAAATGGGCGGATTTGGACAAGATTTCTAACCCGAAAGGGTAAATAAGCTCGGCCCGCCTGAATTCATGGGCGGGACACGGACAATATTTTTGACCGAATATCCCGGATAACCCGCCCGAATACCCGAATATATTAAATATTTAAAATAAATGTTTATATTTATAAATAAAGATATGTTTGTAGAGAATACTTGGGGCCATTGATTGTAGAATTAGTACAAAAGAGAGTTAGTTATTATAGTTCCTTCACCTTGTCACCTAAAAAGCTAGCATAAATACGATCTTAATTTCAAGTAATGTTAGACCATGTAATTATAACACTACGATTTTCTAATTTTTTAATGGACATGAAAAAAAAATTATTTATGAATTTATATCCGGGTCCCGACGGGCTACCCGAGTCCGGATGTCCGGGCGGGCTTGGACATCCTTGCCGGCCCGAATCACCCGCTTGACCCGAACCCGCTCGGACAAATGGGCATAATTTTTGTTCAAAGCTCGACCCGGATCCGGCCCGAACCCGACTTTATACAGGTCTACTTGCACCCAAAAAAAGTAAATTACACAAATTCATTCATAAATTAGAAGACACATTATAAATCAATGTAATTTGTAAAATTGCCTAAAAATTTGTAACTTACAAGAAAATATATAAATAAATTACATTTATCAACCCCACTTAGCATTTTATTGGTTAAAATACACGATTGGGTATATGATTTTTTTTTGTAATTTGAGAGTGACCACACAAAATTTGAAAACTTTTTAGACACCACAAATAATTACCTTAACCTAAAAATTTCCCAAAAATTAATAAATCTTTTTAAAAAACTTAATTATTTCTAAATAAATAGAAATCAACTAAATAATTTTATTTAAAGAATTTTAACCTATGTTATTAAAGTATAGGTTAGAAAAATCAAATTAAAAAAATTATTTATAGGTTGTAATGACATATGGATATGGCCATATGGGTGATAAAAATACGTTGATACTATTTGCAAGCATGTGTATTAAAAAAAGTTTGTTGACTACTGGGAATAAAAAAATATGGCAACAGTCATTTAAGTTCATAAAAGCCATCAAGTTATTTGTTGGAACGAGTGTGTTAGTAATACAGACACTGTTCCTATGCGAACAGTGAATTGGGCAGCGGAAATATGCAAGACTTGACACGATTACTTATAGTGGAAACCTTCAACAACCAACTAGTTGATTGAAGAAAAAAACACTCCCTCCGAAGAGGAGTTGTAATGCTTCTCTTAGTTTTATTGATTTCACACGAACTACAAGCAAGTAGGGTTATCAAGATAGTCTTATCCTATTCTCTAGAACCTAGACCTATCTAACTCAACTTCTTAGCCCTAGAACGATTCAACAATAAAACTAAACCACAACACAACTTACAGTGATCAGCTTCAGACTCGTCGATGACTTCTCAAGTAATCGGTGACTCTAATCTAATCACTTAACCTATATTTATAGTGAAACAAACTAATCCAATCATATCTTACTTACTTTCGTAATTCTAATATGATTTGATACTATTTAATTCATTATAAATCCGAAATACATTGATTCTATCTTATCTAAACCTAGAAAGACTCGAACCAATTTATCCACTAAATCTTGGAGTTGTTATTCGGCATTATCCACTCCAAGATCTTCTTTAAGTAACAACTTCATCCAACTATCAAATCTTCCGAGATCTGATTCTCTCGCAACTGATTTACGCGCTTTCTATATAAGGAAAGATGAAGTGTCTTCGCACTGCTGTTCCCTCACACTGTTCCCTCACATCAGTGCTTCATTGACTGTTCCCTTATGTTCTGTATAACCTGCAATCTACATTACATCTTAAACAAGCATAAAGATCATTAGTCCTTATAGAGTTTGTCATTATCAAAACTAAAGAGGAGTACTTGACACTGGTCGCATGGTAACAGTCATTGTTCCCATGATACCAGTATCCAACAATTTCCCCCTTTTTGATGATGACAAACCTATACAGAAATTGCACAAATAAACAACTGAATTAGACATCTATTTTGTTGTTCCCCCTTAGTGAGTTACTTATCATTTTCAGACCTTTTAAGTGACCAATGTTCCCCCTTAGCATAAGGATCGTTCCTAAGGGAACAATGTTCTGTACCTTAAAAACTTAAGCTCATCTCTGCAATTTTCCAAACTTCCCCCTTTTGACATCATCAAACAAGTCAGTAAAGCAGGGAGAAAACAAGGCACAAAAGAACTAATCATCAAAATATCTTCATTAATACTAAGCAACGGCAGAGAGTACATCAAAAGTTCTTAAGACACTAGGCATGAAGAGAAACAACATAAACACAAAGCAAAAGTCCTTAAAACAGTGAAAAAGATAATATGAGAGGAGGGAAAACAGGCTAGGGATAAAAGGAAGGGATCCATCTATGAGCGATCAGAAAGGTGCTTCAAAAGTTGATCCATTTTCTCATTGATTGCCTCGAGAACCTCTAAAGTCTGTTCAGCAATGGAAGAATCAGCCTCTTTGCCCTTTGGCTTTTTCCCTTTGGGAGCAGGTTTCTTGGAGGACTCAGCCTTAACGTGTCCCTTGAATTGCATCTTGGAAATGTTCCCCTTGTTCAGAAAGAAGCCGAACTGTTCCTCTAGGTCAGCAGAGTACGCCCCAAATCGCTGAAGAATTTTCTTGACCAAACCAGGGTAGGGCAAAGCATGTATCCCTTGGCCAACGCTCTTTTCCATATGAAGTAAAGCAAGGCGAGGAAGATCAATCTGCTCGCGAGCCAGAAATTTGTCCAGAATGACCATGTCCTGGATGGTGAGAGAGCACCGCTTCTCCTGTCGTGGCAGTAGGACCTTGATGAGGAATTGATGAGCCACACGACCAACAAAGGTGAGGTCACTGGTGGAATAACCTCCAGAAGGAATTTTGCCAAATAGGCGCTTGAGAATGGCAGGTTTTCCACTTGGCCAGGTACTAGGGGAGGGAAGAGAACTGAATCCAATCGACGGAACACCCTAGATATTTGCAATTTGAAGAATCGAGAAGGAGAGATGCTCATTGTTTACCACAGTAGTGCCGACGGGAACAGCCGTTGTTCCCAAGGAGAAGTTGGCGTAGAACTCCTGAAGCAGGGCCGTATTGACGGTGACGAGTTCAGCACTGAGAGACATCCATCCTTGGAAGCAAGTTAACTCCCAAAGCTCACCAAGATCATTAGCAAGCAAGATCTCCTTGTTGACGATGAGAGGGGAAACAATGCAACGATTTTCTGCCTCAACGGGAGTGGAAGAGCCCTCTTCAGTGGTTTTGTGAGACTCTGGATCAGTAGTCAGGGCCTTCTTTGAGCCCGATCGAAGACTGAGCCTCCTGGTTGTTGCTGTGGTAGCTTGAGTCTTGAGCCGTTTGCCCTTGGGACGAGGCTCGGAATCTTGTTCCACATCACCACTGGCATGCAGATGATCATCAGATTCATCGGTTTTGGACTCGGAAGAATCGAGGAGAAGAGTGTCATCGTCACCTTCAATCGGAGTGGGGGTTCGCTTGCGTTTCTGCGCCGATGTTTCTGGTAGAGGATCAGAATCGTGGGAGGTTTTTTTTTCAAGATCAGATTTGGAGGGGTTTTCTTGAGGTGTTTGCGTTGGGGAAGGCGAAGGTTTTTTGGGAGAGAGGCTCTTTTGAATTTCGGCCTGTGAGGTTTCGTTTAGGGCATCATCCAGATTCAGAGATCGGATGGGGGAACGGGGTGGTTCAGAAACGGTGGTCGGAGGGTCGCTGATGAGAACGGCGTTGGGTTCCGTGACCGGAGAGACGGTGGGGTGGGCTGAATCTGGAAGGGATTGGGAGGTGGTAGCGGCTTTGAGTGCGGCCAATTGGGATTGAATCTGGAGTAATTGGGCCGGAGTAAGGTTGGTGAGGTCAAGGTTAACGGTGTTGGAGGAGGAGGAAGCCATTGATGCGGTTCTTAGAGGAGTATGAGAGGGACGATTGAGAAGAAGAACGAAGAAGGCAATAGCGTTGTTAGGGTTTGGTGGGAAGAGAGGGTTAAGAGGAAGGGTTTAAGTAATGGGAGATAAGGTCGGATCTTTGGAGGAGATTTTCTCATTAAAGATCACAACGGCCAAGGCTTTTAAAATATTACCCTCGAGGAGTCGTTTCTGCAATAATGACTCTGCGGTTTTACTGTTCCCATCAATCAATGCTTTTAACCCAAACGCGTATTCCGAACCTCTCAAGTACATTGTACCCGTGTGAACAATCAAAGAGAATCTTGAAGCATGTTCTTTTTCGCTCATAGAGGAAATGAAAGGTTTAACTTGAATATTTAATGGGTAGAGGGAATAATATTCAAGCTTTTTGTGGAGCAATAAAGATAAAATTAAATCCAGATAATTGCAACCCGATATAAGGGAACAAAGAATGAAATGGATCATGGGAAACGTTTACCTGGACTTTCAAGGTTGTGGGATGGTCTTACGACTGGCTATCATTTAAGCTTGTATAGTTGGGATAGAACATGATCAAGCTTCAGTCGTTTTGGGCTCAAAAGAAAACCATTTTAAGGACATGCATGATATTTTAGAGCAACTCAACAAATTAAGTGCATATGTAGAATCAAATGATGACATGCCTTTGTAGTTATTAACAGAAAATAAGATCAGAAAAGATGCTAATGAAATCAATGTCTCCTATGATTCAGTAACTGTTCCTAGTCAATCATTGAGAGAATAATGGACCGGGACTTGCTTAGTTTAAGGTAATCATACCTAGAAGCAACCGGAGATGCTCATAGGGTTTTCTGTCCAAAGCTTTGGTAAAGATGTCAGCCACTTGATCTTCGGTCCTACAATGATCCATTCTCACCAATCCTTTTTCAACATTATCCCTCAAAAAGTGATGTCTAATATCAATGTGTTTAGTGTGTGAGTGATGAACTGGATTTTTTGAAATATTGATAGCACTAGTATTGTCACACATGATGGGAATTTGGGAAAGAGACATACCATAGTCATCCAATTGCTGTTTGAGCCACAATACCTGAGCACAACAAGAGGCAGCGGCCACGTATTCGACTTCGGCAGTTGATAAGGCTACGGAATTTTGTTTCTTGGATGACCATGAAACCAAGCAAGGTCCAAGGAATTGAGCAGTGCCAGATGTACTCTTCCTATCAACAAGATGACCAGCAAAATCAACATCAGTATACCCAAGCAGGTTGAAGTCGATGTTCCTTGGGTACCAGAGACAGAGATTGTTGTTCCCTTTAAGATACCGAAATATCCTTTTTACCTCCTTCAGATGTGTTTCCTTTGGATTAGCCTGAAACCTGGCACAAAGACAAACACTAAACATGATATCTAGCCGGCTGGCCGTTAGATAAAGTAAGGATCCAATCATGCCTCGATAGGTCTTTTGGTCAACACTAATCCCATCTAAATCAGCATCCAATCTTGTATTAGGAGAAATTGGAGTGTCAATAGGTTTAGTAGAATCCATACCATATTTTGACAACAATTCCTTTATATATTTTTGCTGATGTACCTTGGTACCTTCACTGGTTTGAACAACTTGGAGACCGAGAAAGAAAGAAAGCTCACCAATCATGCTCATTTCGAATTCACTACTCATCAAGTTCTTGAAATTCTCTACCAAGGAGGGGTTAGTGGAACCAAAGATAATATCATCCACATAGACTTGAACAACTAGAGTCTCACCTGACTGTTCCTTTAGGAACAGTGTGCGATCAATCACACCACGCTTGTAGCCATTTGACAATAGGAATTGGGCAAAGCGATCGTACCATGCGCGAGGAGCTTGTTTGAGACCATACAGGGCTTTGTCTAGGATATAGACGTGATTAGGAAAATTTTCATCTTCGAATCCTGGAGGTTGTTGAACATAAACTTCCTCCTGAAGATATCCATTGAGAAGCGCCGTCTTCACGTCCATTTGAAATAATTTGAACCCTTTGTGAGTTGCAAAGGTAATAAGAAGTCGAATGGCCTCTATCCTAGCTACAGGAGCATAGGCTTCATCATAATCAATTCCTTCTTGTTGATTGTGTCCCTTTGCGACTAGGCGAGCCTTGTTCCTGGCAACAGCTCCTGTATCATCTAATTTGTTCCGAAACACCCACCTTGTTCCAATGGCTGATTTGTGCTTTGGCTTTGGAACAAGTCTCCAGACTTTGTTGCGTTCAAACTGATTTAATTCATCTTGCATTGCAATGATCCAATTGGGGTCTTTGAGAGCTTCCTGAATGGTTTTTGGTTCTGCAAAAGAGATAAAAGCATTGAAAGCACAAAAGTTTCTAATAGAGGCTCGAGTTTGTACCCCTTTGTCATATGGTGTGAGAATGTTGTCCACTGGATGATCCTTCTTTTGATGGTAATTCCTTGTTGCTACTTGAGTGGCATCAATGCTTGTGCTCGAGGAATTTTCAGTCTCAGAGGGAACAATCTCTGTTCCTTCATTGCCATCTTCAGGAAGAGAGCTTGTTCCTGGATCTTGTGGTTCTTCATCATGGGTTGACTCTTCCTCATGCTGGGGGTTGGTGTCATTGTTATCTTGATTCTGATCTCCACAATTTTCAGTTTGAGGAGGATTGTCTTTCTCTTGGTCATCATCGTCATCGGAGGGTCCTGCATTCGGTGAGGAACTATGACTGGTCCCTCCGGTATGACGTTCATCAAAAACCACATGGATACTCTCTTCGAACTTTCTGGTTTTCTTGTTAAAAACCCGATAAGCTTTGCTGTTCGCTGCATAACCTACAAAAACTCCTTCATCACTTCTGGGATCAAATTTTCCCAGATCATCCTTTCCATTGTTGTGTATGTAGCATCTGCAGCCAAAGACTCTCAAATGTGAAATGTTAGGAGTTCTTTGTTTGAGCAATTCATATGAAGTTTTTGAGAGTAAAGGTCTAAGCATTGCGCGATTTAGAATATAGCAAGCTGAGTTAATTGCCTCAGCCCAAAAGGACTCAGTTAATCCACTCGCCAATAGCATGGTTCTTGCCATATCCTCTAAGGTCCTATTTTTCCTTTCCACTACACCGTTCTGTTGTGGTGTACGTGGTGCCGAGAAATTATGGAAAACACCATGTTCTCGACAAAAGGTTAGAAACAAAGAGTTATCAAACTCTGTTCCATGATCAGACCTTATCGCACTTAGTTTTACACCTAAACTTACCTCCATCTTCTTCACCAGATCCTGAAACTAAGAGAAAGTCTCATCTTTTGAGGTTAGAAAAATGACCCATGTATATCTAGAGAAATCGTCGTTAATTACAAACATGTATTTGTTACCTCCAGGACTTTGTACCCTCATTGGTCCACAAAGATCCATATGCAACATTTCAAGAGGACGAGATGTGCTTACTTCATTTTTGGATTTGAAGGATGTTCGACTCATTTTCCCTTTTACACATGCATCACAGACTCCATCCTTTTCTGATTGTACTTTAGGAAGACCTCTGACTAATCCTAAGTTGTGAAGCTTGTGTATGGCCCGCAGACTTGCATGACCAAGTCTTTTGTGCCATAGATCAGATTCATCTGCAATGGAAGCAAGACATAGAATTTCTTCTGACTTGAATGAATTGTCTACAAGATAGACATTATTGACTCGCGTTCCTTTGAGAACTATCTTGTTGGTGTTGTTGTTCCTTACAGTACATGACTCCGAGGTGAAGGTCACAACGAGATTTCCCTGATCACAGATTTGTGCAACACTAAGAAGATTAAATCCAAGATTATTCACAAGACTTACCTGTTTGACCTTGATGTACTCATTGATTTTGGTGTTTCCTGTTCCAATAACTGTTCCGTGTCTCTTATCACCGAAAGAAATGTTTCCTCCAGCGTTTTTGTGAAGTGAGGTGAGTATTTTTTCATTCCCTGTCATGTGGCACGAGCAAGCACTATCTATGTACCACTGATTGTTCCCCCTCACTTCATCCTGCAAAACAAAGAGAATCAAGGTTTAACGACCCAAGCAAGAATTGCCTTTTTGGGTCGGTTAGGATAAAACTTTTGATGTTCTTGTGGACTCGCAATGAAGTACTCAACAATATTGACATCATTGCTTCTATTCTGTTTGGTATGAGTTTTCTTGGATCTAGTAGAAGCATAAGATCTATTGTGAGCAGGAGAATATGAACTGTGTTGTTGCTGACTACTGTTCCCTTGCCAACGGTGACGATTGTTCCTTCTATAGTTTTGACCGTTGTTATCATTCTGGTTGTTAGACCTATTTTTCTGGAATTTTTGATAGGTTTTTGCCTTAGTGCACTGAGTGTGGTCATGACCGCCTTTACCACATTGTCTACAGAATTGATAATACATTCCAGGGTAGTACTTAGGGTGAGGTTTTTGAAGCCTTCTTTCCTTGACACGGTCAACATTTAGATCTTTTGGTTCATTACCTAAAGATTGTTTGATAAAGATTTTGTGAGCAGTTTGACCAGTGTACCAATCCTTTTTCCCAGAATTACCACTTTCTAAAGTTTTCAACCTTAGTTCCAGATGAGTGTTTTTATCCCTAAGACCCTGAATTTCTCTATCCCTGTTTTCAAGCATTTGAGACACAGTGATGTCTGGTTTAGGTTCTTCTACATCATCTCCTGAAACATAGCCTATTCCATGTCTAGAGGGACAAAACTTTGTTTCATTCTTTTCTTTTTCTTTGATTAACTCATCTCTCTCTATTTCTATTTCTAGAATGTCAGATCTTAGTGAATTATTGATTTCTCTAAGAGAATCATTTTCTTCTTTTAGACCAGTACAGGTTCCACAGGGAACAATATCATTTTCAACTGACGCAGTCATTTTTCCTTTCAGATTATAGCATTGTTCCTCAGCAGTATTTAAGTCATCTTGCAGGCTTAAATTTTCTTCATACATCCTTTTAAGAAGTTTGACAAGATCAGTTCTACTGCTAGCATCAAGAGAATTTAAGAATTGTTCATGGTTTACCTCTTGGTCGACAGTCTTGGCTTGAATGGCCATAGCACAGATGTTTGAGGTTGTCCAGGACTCAGATTCTTCGTCAGAGTCATTGTCCCACGCAGCTATGTGGGCTTTCTTCTTGTCATCTCCATCATCGTTACCTTTGGGACAGTATTTTGCATAATGACCTTTGTCCTAACATTTGTAGCACGTGACATCCTTGAGATCCCTTTTTGTTCCACTATTACCTTTGTCACGACTTCCTCTTGCCTTTCCTTTGTTGTAGAGATTCCTCATAGCTCTGATGATGAGAGCAGTTTCATCATCCTTATCTTCTATTCCTACGTCTCTCTCAGTTTTGACGTAGTTGTATGCCTTCTCAATCTTCAAAGCGATTGTCTGGTTTGAGGCATTACCAGGTTCAGCATTAACATGATATTTCTCATAGTCCTTGATTTTCCCAAACACCTCATGCATGGTTGAGACTTTTGTTAAGGGATTTTCCTTGAGCAATCCCCTGGTGTAGGCATACTTGGGGTGAAGCCCATTGATGACCCTAAGAACTCTTTCTTCATGGTCAATGATTTTTTCATCGACTCCTAGAGCATCCAGCCTGCTCACCAGTGTCTCAAACCTTGATTGATAGGCCGAGACAATTTCATCTTCCTTCATGGTGAAGTTGAAGAAGTCTCGTTTGGCATCGTGAAGATGGCTTTTGTGAAGATCCTCGCTTCCTACATGCATCTGCTCAATTGCAGCCCACATGCTCTTGGCATCCTTGACATTAACAACTTTCCGCATATCTTCACTTCCAAGGGCATTCATCAAATACATTCTAGCTTTGAAGTTCTTCTCCATCCCTTGGTATTCAGTGGGTCCCCAATCCTTCTTGCTGTTTTTCTTAGCAGCGGGAACCTCATAGTCACCATCTTCAATAGTACACCATGCCTGATAATCGTTGCTTCGAATCCAGTAGGCAAACAGAAGTTTCCAGTGTTGGTATTCTCCATCCTTCAGCAAGGGTGGCTTGTTGTTGTTGATACCAACATCATAGTGATTGTTAGAGCTCATCTTGTTGTCCTGCAATCAACACACTATCTAGAGCAAACCTGCTCTGATACCAATTGTTGGAACGAGTGTGTTAGTAATACAGACACTGTGTCCTATGGGAACAGTGAACTGGGCAGCGGAAATATGCAAGACTTGACACGATTACTTATAGTGGAAACCTTCAACAACCAACTAGTTGATTGAAGGAAAAACCACTCCCTCCGAAGAGGAGTTGTAATGCTTCTCTTAGTTTTATTGATTTCACACGAACTACAAGCAAGTAGAGTTATCAAGATAGTCTTATCCTATTCTCTAGAACCTAGACCTATCTAACTCAACTTCTTAGCCCTAGAACGATTCAACAATAAAACTAAACCACAACACAACTTACAGTGATCAGCTTCAGACTCGTCGATGACTTCTCAAGTAATCGGTGACTCTAATCTAATCACTTAACCTATATTTATAGTGAAACAAACTAATCCAATCATATCTTACTTACTTTCGTAATTCTGATATGATTTGATACTATTTAATTCATTATAAATCCGAAATACATTGATTCTATCTTATCTAAACCTAGAAAGACTCGAACCAATTTATCCACTAAATCTTGGAGTTGTTATTCGGCATTATCCACTCCAAGATCTTCTTTAAGTAACAACTTCATCCAGCTATCAAATCTTCCGAGATCTGATTCTCTCGCAACTGATTTACGCGCTTTCTATATAAGGAAAGATGAAGTGTCTTCTGATGTTCGCATTTTTGGTATAGTTTTTGATAGGTTTTCTTTGTTTATTAGGATTAATTTTGTCTAGTTTAGGTTTCGTTTTAAGTGTTTTTAGTTAGTTTTGTATATATCTGCGAAAAAAGTGGAATCTACGCTATTTTGTGTATTTTGCAGGTTTTAGCTAGGAAAGGAGCTAAATGGAGATAAATTTGGAGCATCACAATGAAGGACGGGAAAGTGCAAGATTTAAGAAGTCGAAGCTCAAGAAAACGAGAGGAGGTGTTGAAGAAAACAAAACCCCAGGCTCGTTAACGAGGTTGTGAAGGGTCGTTAACGAGGCCACAACGAAGAAGGTTTCGGAGTATTATTTTATTATTCACCGATCCTGAGCGGGAATTTATTTCCGTATCGGTTGAGTATCTTTTTAGAATCTTTATGGTTTGATAGAATATGTATTTTAGGGTTTAATATCTTTTTAGATTTTATTTCTATCTTTTAGAGATTGTTTCTATCTTTTTAGGAAAGTTTTTATCTTTTAGCTTTTTAGTTTTTTAGGATTTTCTAGTATAAATACCCTTCTATCTAGCATAGAAGAGGGGGGGGCTGAATTTTGGAGTAGAGTTTTAGAGTTAGTTTTGGAGAAGGAAGGAAGGTTGAAGGAAAGGCTGCCGAATCGGAAATCGGTGACGAGGGGTCGGTGACGACGGTTTCCGAGGTTCGTTGATCGAGTTTGTGGTTCGGTGATTGTTTTGTTTTGTTTTTTTCTTCTGATTCTCTGTAAGGCTTTATTTTTGTTATTAATTTATGTTTGAGTTTTGTTTTCATGTTTGTTTTTATTGAAGTTTTTGATTTCTTAATCATGAGTAGTGAGTAGATATTTTTCTAGGGTCGGGGTTAAGCCCGGCATAGTTGAGCATGTTTGATGAAGTAAGGTAGTGTTTTGAATGCCTTTTATTTTTATTGAGATTGTTTGTTGTGCTTAATACCGAAACGGGAGTTGAGGTAATTTGAGTTTTAACTTGATTGAAAGAGAAAGTTAGTAACTTGAAGGTTGATATTGTTTGAAAACGGAAGTTTCAAGCTTTAGATCCAAAACAAGCAATTGAGTGAGTTGGTTTATGAAAATAGATTAATTTACCTGTCAAGTCAATGAAAATTGATGACTCTATCTATTTAAAGGCATGATCTTATCTACTTACGAATTCTTATGCTTGGCTATGCTGTGGTGTCCCTTATCCTAGATATTTGTTTTTATTGAATTATTTTTGATAAATCTTCGTTGCTGAATGCTTGCTTCGGTACCGAGTATTAATTAGAATTTTATTAGTTCGTTAATTAATATTTTTATATTCGGTGGTTCGGTAACGATCCTGACAAGGTCGTTAACGAGGCATCTCGTGAGTGATTGTATTTGATTTTGTTTGATTTTTATTAGATTGATAGACAAATAACCTTGCTTCCTGTGGAACGATCCTGACTCCACTGTACTCAGCGGGGTCTTGACTTACAAATTTATTTGTTGGCCGAGAAACCCTATCAACAAATTGGCGCCGTTGTCGGGGAAGCAACGAGTTGTTAGTTTATCTTTGGGATCGGGACTAGCCCGACCCCGTTTTTGTTTTTAATTTTTGTTTTCTTTGTTTGTTTTCTCAGTGTATGCCGGTAGGACGAAGAAGGCTTCAGTTTGATAGCTCCAGTTATTACTCAGAACCCGAACGTTCCCTGCACCGACGACTCCGAGAAAACCGAGCCATGGCCACAGCTGAAGAGATGGCTCGAGAGCTAGAGATCCTCTGGACCCAGATGGAGGCATTAAAAGCCGAGAAGGACGGCGCTGATGCAGACAAGGCTCGACCGCAAGAAGAGCTAAACGCCTATCCAAGGAATGCCAAGCAATACATGCATCCGGAACTGAGGGTGCCAGAATCTCCTATTGTGCTTCCTGCAATAGAGAAACCTTTTGAGATCAAGTCTCAAGTTATATCCTTGATTAAACGGGCTCAGTTTGAAGGGAAACCTGCTGAGTGCCCTATGGAACATATTAAAAACTTTCTTGATTTATGTGACACCATAGCTGCTGAAGGTGTCTCACTAGAATATGTTCTGTTGAAAGCTTTTAGATGGTCACTTACTGAAAAGGCCCTGAATTGGTTAGAGAGCCTACCTTCTAAGTCTATCAGGACTTGGAAAGCTTTGTATGATCAATTTTTTACAAAGTTTTCCCTCCTGCTAAGACAACGGAGTTAAGGAAACGCATCACCTCTTATCACCAGTTGCCTAATGAGACATTTGTTGAAACATGGGAAAGATTTAAAGAGATGCTTAGACAATGCCCTACTCATGGGCAACCATTATATGTATTGCAAGAAATCTTTTTCCAGGGTATCAACGCAGAGACCAAGAACCGCATCAACACGCATACTGCGTGCGGTTTTATAGAGATGAACCCAACAGATGCATGGGAACTGTTGGACAAGATGGCAAATTACGATGCTATGTACGGAATCCAGCAGGCTCCACAAACTCAAAAACGTCTCTATGTGCCCAATCGAGATGAAGTTGACCCCGATGTTAAAAATCAATTCTTACAAGATGAGGTCAACCGTTTGAGAAAACATGTAAGTTTTTTGAAATCCTCTCAATTATGTCAAGAATGTGGTTCTTCTGCGCATAGTACTTCTGCTTGCACTAACATTGAGCAGGTTAGAACCGCTGAGACGATAGCTGAGATGAATTACATGAGAGGACCCTACAGGAACCAGCCTAATTACAATGACAGGTCGAACAACTATCAATCATGGGGCAATCAGAATGCAAATCATAATTACACAGGGCCCCCGCAAGATAGACGACCTGCACCATATCGACCTCCAGGCCATCAGGAGACACCATCATGGGCTCAAGAGATTAAAGAGGGCATCAATGGATTGGATAAAAGATGGGGAGAGTTAGATATTTGGAAGAAGAGTGTTGATTCCCAACTAGGAGACCTTGCTGCACGGATTCCAAGACCACAAGGGCAACTCCCGGGTCGTACCGAAGAGAACCCTAGAGGCCAAATAGCAGCAGTACACCTTAGAAGCGGGAAGACACTACCAGAGAGAATTCAAGCTGAAGAGAAGGAGGAACAAGATCTCGCCACCCAGCTCGTTAACGAGCCAGCGAGAGCTAGTACCGTGCCTACAAGCCAGGATGACGAGGCTCCGAGGATTCCTGACGAGCCCAGCCCAGGTAAGTTTTCGAAACCGAGTCCTCCTCTCAATCCCAGGCTCGTTAACGACCCCACCAGGGTCGGTAACGACCCGCCGAGGACACCAAACGACTCTAGTGTCGACCCGGTACTCTCACCTCTCGAGCCTAACTTGGTTCCGAGAATGGTGAAAACTCTTCCATTTCCAGTTAAGAAATCTATGGAATCTACTGAGAGTAAGTTCAAGCGTTTCGTTAAGATTCTTCAGGGCATTAATATTTCCATCCCATTCGCTGAGGCCCTAAGCGAAATGCCGGCTTACACAAAATTTTTGAAAGATATTCTTAGCAGGAAAAGATCTATTACAGAGCTGCAGGACGAGGTCAGATCCATAGCTCTTCCAGAAAAGCTTGGAGATCCTGGGAGGTTTGCAATCACAATCGGCATAGGCAACCACAAGTTCAAAGCTTTATGCGATCTTGGTGCCAGTGCTAGTCTTGTTCCACTCTCAATCTGGTCTAAAGCCAATATGGGACCACTAGAACCAGTAGACATGAATCTGTACATGGCAGATGGGTCAAGTGTCAAAGCAACAGGAGTAGTGGACGATTACCCTATTCAAGTCGGGAAATTCTTCATACCAAATGATTTTATTGTCCTTGATATGCTTGAAGACCCTCATGTCCCCATAATTCTCGGGCGACCATTCTTAGCCACAGCAGGAGCAAGAGTTGATGTGCGTAAGGGACTCCTCACTTTTGATATAGGAGAGGAACGGGTGGAATTCAATTTAGATCAGAAAGCTAACGACCCAATTGGAGTGGCACAACTAGAGTTGACTCAACCCGAACCAGACACCACAGCCCCTACCGAGCCACATCTGCCGATCAATGATGCTCCCATGCACAAAGGCCCTACTACAGAGGTTACAAAAAAGCCCAAACCACCTTGGCTTTCGGACTATACCATTAACCCAGGGATATCGAGCCTACTAATAGAAGAAGAAGGTCCCAATTTAGCAATTCAAGTGCACAGAGGCAGTAAAGCTACAGGCACGGTATTTGAAGACCCTAACATGACCAGACATGAACCACCATGAGACTAGCAAGAGAGCTCGTCGGGCTAACGACGTTAAACATAGCGCTTACGGGAGGCAACCCGCTTTTTAGAATAGGTTTAATTTTTTTTATTTTTTTTTAAGATTATTTCCTAGCTTTCTTTTATTTTTCTTTTTTAGTTTAAATAGGATAGAAATAAGATTTTTTGAGCTAACAAGATTTCAAGAAAAAAAAAGGGGTCGAAATGCACTCAAGGAGGCTACGGTGGCTCGTTAATGACCCACTCAGGGTCGTTAACGACCCAGTTCGGACGACCCGATTCGTCACAATACGGGGCAGGTAAGTAATTCTAACCTAGTTAACTTTTCTAACCCTAGCCGCCACCCCCTCTATCTTTACCCCTCCTATAAAAACCCTTCTACCCCTCCCAAAATTCTACCACAATCTCTCCCAACTTTCACTCTCAAACCCAAAACTCTCTCAATCCCTTTCCCTTTTCTCCTACCGAGTCGGAAATCCCACGTTAACGACCACCGGAGACGCCATCGTTACCGGAGTTCGAAGCCCCTTTCACCGTCGACGACGAGCTCGTTAACCTACCCCGATCCCGACCCTTGTCCTTTTAATTCTCAGTTCTCCGGTATGATTTCTAAACCCTTGCTTGAAATTGCATGATTGAGTATCTATAGGGTTAAATTTCATATCTTGAATCATGATTTTTAGGGAGATCGATGAGCATGCCTAAATTCCATTCTAAAAATTCTTGATTGTGCTTAGTTGTTCATAAAAGACGATTCATGTTAGATTAGCTATTGTAACCCTTTAGTTAAGAAAGCATGAATTTTTCTTGTTCTAGATCTAAAAGTTCGAACTTTGCATGTCAAAATTTCGGGAAATTTATAGCATGTTCGGGATGGGTAATTGAGTAAGTATGGGGTGCTTTTACCCAATGAGGGAATTGTGGAGAATAATATAAGATTGCATGTTTGATTTGTGCTGAATTAGAGGTAGATTCAATTTCGGACATTACTGGTTTCGCTCTCGGTGGCTCGTTAACAACCCACTCAGGCTCGTTAACGACCCTGCACTTCATCAATGCTTAATCCGAGGCCAGCTTCGTGAACAACCCAATTGGGTAGTTTATGAATAATTCCGAGGTTAATTTTGAGACCAAGTATGGGGTCTCGTACCTATTATTTTTTAGTGGATCTTATCTTGGAAAATTTTCGATTATTTTGTAGGATCCATGGCTAGTTCAAGCAGGCCCGCTACCTGAGCCCAAAAGAAGAGGAGAAACCACAGGTCTCCATCTCCACCCCGGGTGGACGATGTGATTTTGAGCAGTCAGAGCCAAGTACGGCGCTACCAGGATTTCTTGGAGAAGGACCATTACACCCGATGGTTCTCGAAGTCTAGCGCCGTCTCTACGGGCATCTACACGGATGTCAAGGACGCTTTTGCCATCCTTGGGGCCGCACACTTATTGAAGCAAGAGAGCTTGCCACATTATCCGGCCCTCACATCCGAGTTCTTGGCCACCTTGGAGACCAACTTCTCGTCGAAAATCTCGGCGGGACGCATTCGGTTCCAGCTCGGTAACGAGGACCGTGACTTCACCATGGCGGAGTTCAATGCAATCTTGGAGCTCCCAAACCCGTCTAGAGACTATAGCTTGAAGGACTACCGAGTGACCCGCACTTGGAGCTACATCACCGGAGAGGTTCAATCCTCCACCGCGGCGCTATCCGGGGCAACCATAGTCAACCCCATCTTCCGGATCATCTTGAGAGTCCTCGCCGCACTATTCTGGCCGAAGAAGGAGTTGAACCGGTCTACAAGGACAGAGGTCGCTTGCTTCCGCACCATCCTCTTCGAGGAGCCCGGCCCCTTGAATTTGGGGTACGAATGGATCTACTACGTCGAGAAGTCCCACAAGTCCAAGGAGGTATGGTGTGGCAATTTGGTTAGCCTCTTGGCTAAGAATCTTGGAGTGGATCTCACCCGCTACACACCGGCCCACGCTCAACTCCTCAACAAGAACTATTGGTATAGCGCCGGGATTTTCGTGCAAGCCGAGGGAGGCTACAAAGTGAAGGTTCGAGATCAAGTCGTCATACCTTCCCTCGACATGTACGAGCTACTCTACGTACCGAATTGGTACGAGGTGTGGACGGGCCAGCCTTACCCATTGGAGCCAAAACCGGAAGATGAGCTCTCACTTAGGCCATGTCACACCCGGTTTGAGCGGGACGATGTGGACGAATATGAAGAAGAAGATGAGCAAGAGGATACCGAGGTCGTAGGCAATGACACCGAGGAAGCCGACACCGAGGGCGGCACTGAGGAGCTCAACTTTACAGAAGAAGACATGGAGACGGAGGAATTAGGAGGCAATATCTTCGTCAACGAGCCCACCAGGGTCGTTAACGACCATTTCCAGCCACCACCCAACACTGTTAACGAGGCAACCAGCTTCGTTACCGAGGTACCGCAAGCTCCTGTCGACCCTCCACCAGATCCTGTCGACCCTCCACCAGCTCCTGTCGACCCTCGTGCATATGGCTTAATGCCCTACAACCCGGTGATGTACCAAGATCACTTCCAGCCTCACTACCCACCACCTCCTCAGCCCGAATACGCAGGATCGAGCATACCACCACCATGGGCCGAGGATCTTTCTGCACGGATGCAGCAGCTTCACCTTCAGACCGATCACATTCATCGGAGGATGGATAGATGGGAAACCGTCTATTCCGCTCGTATGTCGATGGAGGACGAGCGACAACGTCAAAGAGAGGCAGAGGATGCTGAGCGTTGGAGGACGATGTATGACTTCATGGGGCACTTTGAGCACTATTTTCCTCCACCGAACCGTTGATCAAGCTCAAGATGAAGTTTCCTTTCCTTGTTTCTACTTTTGTAAGTTTTATGTCTTTCTTTTTCTTTTTAATTTTTTGTTTTCTTTTCTATTTCTTTTCCCTATTCTTCTTATTTTTCTTACAGTGGGGACACTGTAATTTTAAGTATGGGGTGGGAAGAAAGTAGAAAAATTATGTCCTAGGTGTTTTTATGTTTTATGTAGTTGTTACTTCTGTTAAATCCAAAAAACCAAAAAAATTGAAATTTTTGAAAAATCCAAAAAGAGTTTAGAATTGATAGATATCCCTTCTTAAAAGTTCTATGATAGCAATCATTAGCTTGACCATATAATTCCTTGCAAATATGTCTTTGAAAGTATAGCCGGATTCTTAAAAATTGAAATTATTGTTTTTTAGAAGAGAATAGCATTAGATGAAATTGAGCACATATACTTTATAGCATAGATGATGCAATCCAACAAAATCTACCTTGTGAGAAATTTTTGGCCTTATAGGGAGAACATTTATAAATCCCTCTTCTTTTTTGTGTGATTTACTCTCCTTATGCATATTATCTCTTGGAATTGTGATGGTTATCTATTTCTTGAGACCCTTATAGGATTTTTAGTTCATTACTTGTAAAGATCATATGATAGAGAACTTATTTTTATGAGCCCTATTATCCCCTATCTACCTTTACATTATTCCTTCTTTTGATAACCAATTTTGGCCTGAAACCTTTTATTTTTAGCTCCACAAAAATTGTTCCCTAGCCGAGATAAGCTTGACCTTATCCGGGAATTAGAACTTGGATTGGAGAGGTGAAGTCTTGTGTTTTGTTGAAAAGAAAAGAGTTTCTATTTGCTTGAATTAAAGGGTATTTTGGAAGGGTAGATTTGGAAGTCTCTTGTTATTACATGTAAGAAAGGTCTCTTGAAAAAAAAGATGCACAATTAAGTTTAAAGGGAAGAAATGTATACGGTGGATCGTTAACGACCCGGATGTGGGTTCGTTAACGAGGCAGCGAAAGAGAAAAAAAAACATAAAAAAAGGAGAAAGAAAGAAGAAAAGTTGAAGTGCATTTGTGTTTAAAGATAATATCAAGAGATTCTTTTATTTTTGATTATGAGACTTTCTAGGATGATAAATGGGTGAGTGAAAATAAGTGTGCATAATATGAGAGTGAGTTTGGTTATTTTATATGAGAGTTTTGATGTTATGTGTGAGTTTTTTTTAGGAGTCTTTGATTCCCGGATATTATTAGCACCACATGACCAAAATATCTCCATGCCTTATTGTTATTACCAAGCCCCATTACAACCCGGCCGAATGGAAACTTCTTTGAAGTTTTTCATTGAGCCTAAGTTCTCTTGATGATTCTCTGCTTGTTTTGACAAATCTTGGGTGGAGAGTATTGGTGATATAAGTTCCAATTTCTATGAGTTTTTGTATATAGGATGAGTTGAGAGATTGAAATTATAAGCCTAAACACATGAGAGTTGAGTGAAACACATTATATCCCTTGAGAGGTTGGATTGTATTATTTTATGTCTATTTAAGTGCATATATGTGTGAGGATGTTAATAGTCTTTTTCTATAATTTTCTTATGTATAGATGTTGCTTTTTGAAGATGGCTATGTCTTGATAAGCATGATTTGTTTTGGTTTTGGTTAGTATCTTGATTATTGCTTGAGGACAAGCAAGTCTAAGTATGGGGTATTTTGATGTTCGCATTTTCGGTATAGTTTTTGATAGGTTTTCTTTGTTTATTAGGATTAATTTTGTCTAGTTTAGGTTTCGTTTTAAGTGTTTTTAGTTAGTTTTGTATAAATCTGCGAAAAAAGTGGAATCTACGCTATTTTGTGTATTTTGCAGGTTTTAGCTAGGAAAGGAGCTAAATGGAGATAAATTTGGAGCATCACAATGAAGGACGGGAAAGTGCAAGATTTAAGAAGTCGAAGCTCAAGAAAACGAGAGGAGGTGTTGAAGAAAACAAAACCCCAGGCTCGTTAACGAGGCTGTGAAGGGTCGTTAACGAGGCCACAACGAAGAAGGTTTCGGAATATTATTTTATTATTCACCGATCTTGAGCGGGAATTTATTTCCGTATCGGTTGAGTATCTTTTTAGAATCTTTATGGGTTGATAGAATATGTATTTTAGGGTTTAATATCTTTTTAGATTTTATTTCTATCTTTTAGAGATTGTTTCTATCTTTTTAGGAAAGTTTTTATCTTTTAGCTTTTTAGTTTTTTAGGATTTTCTAGTATAAATACTCTTCTATCTAGCATAGAAGAGGGGGGGGGGGGGGAGCTGAATTTTGGAGTAGAGTTTTAGAGTTAGTTTTGGAGAAGGAAGGAAGGCTGAAGGAAAGGCTGCCGAATCGGAAATCGGTGACGAGGGGTCGACGACGACGGTTTCCGAGGTTCGTTGATCGAGTTTGTGGTTCGGTGATTGTTTTGGTTTGGTTTTTTCTTCTGATTCTCTGTAAGACGATATTTTTGTTATTAATATAAGTTTGAGTTTTGTTTTCATGTTTGTTTTTATTGAAGTTTTTGGTTTCTTAATCATGAGTAGTGAGTAGATATTTTTCTAGGGTCGGGGTTAAGCCCGACATAGTTGAGCATGTTTAATGAAGTAAGGTAGTGTTTTGAATGCCTTTTATTTTTATTGAGATTGTTTGTTGTGCTTAATACCGAAACGAGAGTTGAGGTAATTTGAGTTTTAACTTGATTGAAAGAGAAAGTTAGTAACTTGAAGGTTGATATTGTTTGAAAACGGAAGTTTCAAGCTTTAGATCCAAAACAAGCAATTGAGTGAGTTGGTTTATGAAAATAGATTAATTTACCTGTCAAGTCAATGAAAATTGATGACTCTATCTATTTAAAGGCATGATCTTATCTACTTACGAATTCTTATGCTTGGCTATGCTGTAGTGTCCCTTATCCTAGATATTTGTTTTTATTGAATTATTTTTGATAAATCTTCGTTGCTGAATGCTTGCTTCGATACCGAGTATTAATTAGAATTTTATTAGTTCGTTAATTAATGTTTTTATATTCGGTGGTTCGGTAACGATCCTGACAAGGTCGTTAACGAGGCATCTCGTGAGTGATTGTATTTGATTTTGTTTGATTTTTATTAGATTGATAGACAAATAACCTTGCTTCCTGTGGAACGATCCTGACTCCACTGTACTCAGCGGGGTCTTGACTTACAAATTTATTTGTTGGCCGAGAAACCCTATCAACAAATTGGCACCGTTGTCGGGGAAGCAACGAGTTGTTAGTTTATCTTTGGGATCGGGACTAGCCCGACCCCGTTTTTGTTTTTAATTTTTGTTTTCTTTGTTTGTTTTCTCAGTGTATGCCGGTAGGACGAAGAAGGCTTCAGTTTGATAGCTCCAGTTATTACTCAGAACCCGAACGTTGTTCCCTCACACTGTTCCCTCACATCAGTGCTTCATTGACTGTTCCCTTATGTTCTGTATAACCTGCAATCTACATTACATCTTACACAAGCATAAAGATCATTAGTCCTTATAGAGTTTGTCATTATCAAATCTAAAGAGGAGTACTTGACACTGGTCGCATGATAACAGTCATTGTTCCTATGATACCAGTATCCAACATTATTATTAAGAGTAGTTAAACTCACCATACCACATTTAATTAGAACTTGAATTTTAAAAGAATGTAATGAATTCAGCAGACTGAGATTCCACTATTAATTCAGCCTTAATAAACGATGCTTGTTGCTGGGTAGATTTTCATTGAAATGGTAATGAAGTCAGTGTGTAACTGTGTATGATTTACCATATGTAGATGTTGATCAACGGACCCAGTGTAATGATCAACCGACAATCATATATACTTGAAAAAAGAATGTACTGGAGGTTCAAGTGTAAGTACTCATACCCTTCATGCTTCCGATAGATCCAAAGATGACAAAATCAAGACTAGAAAACAGAAATTCAACTATGTGATTATAAGTCTATAACAATTGAATTTAGTTAAAATACACCAAAAATTAATATAAAACTATATTGAGATTTGGTTCAAATGAAACAAACTCTTATAATGAGAATTGAAAAGTGCACTACAAAGTACGAAAAGTGCATTGCAAAATACAAAAAGTGCAATCCGAAAAATGTACTACAAAAAATATAAAAAGTGCACTACAAAGTATGAAAAGTGCAATCCGAAAAGTATACTACAAAAAATATAAAAAATGCACTACGAACTAGAAAAAGTGCATTCGTTGCGTTTTTCAAGATAAGACTTTGTTTCATTTGAACCAAAGTCGACTATATTGATCTCTAAGACAATATATAAAAACAATCATAGAGCCACACAAGCCTCGTAAAATAAATTATTTTTAATTTAACTAAAAAGAAAATAAAAATGTCATAGAATTTTAGCTAATAAATAATAAATTATTTATTATTTAACTGATAAAAAAATGAAAGACATATCACACAGGAAAACACCCTATTTCCCCAACCTCTTAGGAATCCCAAAATTTGGGAGAAGCACCTCCGATAGTTTTTGTTAATATATGAATTTGATATTAGAAAACGTTCCCACGCCAGTTAAAATATAAGTAGCTAATTAGATTGGGCCATATATTTTTTCTATAAATTTGGGCCGGCCCAATAAGTTTGGTCTCATGAGCCTTAATTAATGATTCTAATTCTCCTCGTCGTATGTTCACTCTAGAATGGCTTTGTTAAGCCATCCAAATAGGCTTTGGTCGTTATCTTTTGTTATATGAATTTGCTAATGCCGCGGATTATATGAAGCATCAACAAGGTAAGTACATCCCTTGTGGGAATTACAATATCAACAGCTGATAGCATGCATTTAGATATGGTTTTAGGACACGTTTACTTTCGTCTTATGAGTTCATTTTGCTTAGTTTTAGGTAATTTCGTATTTCTTTCGTTAGTTTCTTTATTCGGTATCTACTCTTGTATTGTGTGGATTTCATGCTATTTCAGATGGAGATTCAAGTGTATCAAGGATCATAGCTCGGAAGAGTGTGTAAGTGTTGAGCGTCTTGATGGGAACAACCAACGAACTCCCTTGTCCAGTCTTGAATCCTGCTTGCAGTCTGCGAGGGAACAATCAATGATATCTGTACACGGATAGATTTGAATCGTGTGAACACTTTACAAAATCAAAATTTTGCCCCTTACAAGCCTTAGGGAATCCGCAAAATCTGAAGTGAGATAAGACAAATCTTGTAGTTCTCTCCAACGCTTTTGGAAAGAACTAAACTATAGAAAATGTATTAATAGATTGTGGCTTCAGTTTTTGATTTGATCGTAAGAAAGATCTTGTTCAACCACCACGACTCTATTTCCGTTTGCCTTTAAATAGGAGGTGGGAAATGATAGGGATTCATTTCTGATCATTTAACAGAAGTTACATGGCAATTACCAACGGTTACCAGCCATTCCTTCTATCATCAACATCTCTCCTTAAAGAGACACATGTTTAACTACAAACCAGTAATAAAAGGAAGTTAGAAGACGTTTAAACATCAGTTATCAAGACGGTTATCATCCAATAAGCACGTGGCGAAAAATCCGCCAGACAGCTAAACTGTTGTTCCCCACAACACAGTTGTTGTTCCCTATAGCACATCTGTAGTTTCCATTGTTCCTTAAGAAACATCGTAACTTAACCTTTATATATCCCTCTAGACCTCAAGTATACTTACACAAGCGTGTACTCCACACCCCCAAACTTGTGATATAGCTAAGTGAGATCCCATAACGTCGTATGAATCACGACCACACTAAAAGGCATTGTTCTCATATAGGGAACAATCACTTGGTGACACTAAAATCACCAACAGAGTGTTTTATGGAGTCCAAGCGATGAAAGACGAAGCCTACAAGTGGTTGCTCGGGTGGCAAGTTAAAGTCAGAGCGGGACAAGGAAGGAAAAAAAAGATAGCCCGACCGAGAACGTGATCGAGTACACGACCGGGTAGGTGACTCAGCAGAGTACCCGACCGCGTACATAGTTGGGTACATGCCCGGGTTCTTCAGATTGTCCGAAGCGAAAAGAAAGGTACTCGACCGGGTTTTGGCCTGAGTTGAATACTCAGCTAACTATCGACCGAGTAGTTGGCCGCGTCAGGATTTGACCGAGACTGTAACACCCCGAAGATTTATAAGAGATTGAGGTGCTACCCATGTCAACAAGAGCTCTTCCTTTTTTGAGTTTGAGTGAGGACAAAGAACTCAGAAGTTAATCGTGCAAGGGCGAGAGTAGTACCAGGATGGGTGACCTCCTGGGAAGTCCTCGGGTTGGCATGGGATAGCTCTTCTAAAGGCTTGGGCCTTACAAATGGTATCAGAGCCGACTCCGGGTTACGAGTGGGCTTGGCCCGATGGGCGGTCACTCGACTCGGAGGGCGGTCCTTGGGCCTTGACGAGGACGTCAAGTGTTTAAGTGGGGGAGATTGTAACACCCCGATAATTTATAAGAGATTGAGGTGCTCCCCATGTCAACAAGAGCTCTTCCTTTTCTGAGTTCGAGTGAGGACAAAGAACTCAGAAGTTAAGCGTGCAAGGGTGAGAGTAGTACCAGGATGGGTGACCTCCTGGGAAGTCCTCCAGTTGGCATGGGATAGCGCTTCTAAAGCCTCGGGCTTTACAAAAATGATTGTAACACCCCGATAATTTATAAGAGATTGAAGTGCTCCCCATGTCAACAAGAGTTATTCCTTTTCTGAGTTCGAGTGAGGACAAAGAACTCAGAAGTTAAGCGTGCAAGGGTGAGAGTAGTACCGGGATGGGTGACCTCCTGGGAAGTCCTCCAGTTGGCATGGGATAGCGCTTCTAAAGCCTCGGGCTTTACAAATGGTATCAGAGCGAGGTTCTGGGTGACGAGTTGGCTTGGCCCGGTGGGCGGTCACTCGACTCGGAGGGCGGTCCTTGGGCCTTGACGAGGTCGTCAAGTGCTTAAGTGGGGGAGATTGTAACACCCCGAAGATTTATAAGAGATTGAGGTGCTACCCATGTTAACAAGAGCTCTTCCTTTTCTGAGTTTGAGTGAGGACAAAGAACTCAGAAGTTAAGCGTGCAAGGGCGAGAGTAGTACCAGGATGGGTGACCTCCTGGGAAGTCCTCCAGTTGGCATGGGATAGCGCTTCTAAAGCCTCGGGCTTTACAAAAATGATTGTAACACCCCGATAATTTATAAGAGATTGAAGTGCTCCCCATGTCAACAAGAGTTATTCCTTTTCTGAGTTCGAGTGAGGACAAAGAACTCAGAAGTTAAGCGTGCAAGGGTGAGAGTAGTACCGGGATGGGTGACCTCCTGGGAAGTCCTCCAGTTGGCATGGGATAGCGCTTCTAAAGCCTCGGGCTTTACAAATGGTATCAGAGCGAGGTTCTGGGTGACGAGTTGGCTTGGCCCGGTGGGCGGTCACTCGACTCGGAGGGCGGTCCTTGGGCCTTGACGAGGTCGTCAAGTGCTTAAGTGGGGGAGATTGTAACACCCCGAAGATTTATAAGAGATTGAGGTGCTACCCATGTTAACAAGAGCTCTTCCTTTTCTGAGTTTGAGTGAGGACAAAGAACTCAGAAGTTAAGCGTGCAAGGGCGAGAGTAGTACCAGGATGGGTGACCTCCTGGGAAGTCCTCGGGTTGGCATGGGATAGCTCTTCTAAAGGCTTGGGCCTTACAGAGACAACTTAGTTTATTTGTTTCTGAGAATATTTTTAGCCTTTTTATCTATGTTTTTAGGGTTTGTTAAGGGGAACAAGTTTCATTATTGTAATTCTCTCTAGCCTCACTTTAGAACTCTAGTTGGAAGTGAGGAGATTGTTCTTGATTGTGCTTGGATTGAGATTTGATTCACTTTGGAAGACAATCTATTGCGTTCTACAATTTGCTATGTTGTTTATCCAATTTGATATGATTTCCTTCTATTTCATATCTAGCTAGATCTCTAATTCTAAGGAAGGGTAAACCCAATGGTGAATTAGGTAGATTTGAATTGTGAGATTTGGTTGAATGAAGTTTGATTCTTTCCTAGAATGCTTAATGACCTAATTGACTTATAATTGGGAATCATATTATAATTTGAGACCGAGAGAAGATAATAGTAATATTAGGAGATTGATTAATTGAATTTACAATTGTTTGTTCATTTTAGATAATTGGGATTGAACTTGAGAGTTATTTTCATGAGAGTGACTTAATCTCTCTTATGGAACTTTAAATATTGTATTTGATCAAAGTTGAATAGATTCAAAGGAGTGCGAGAGCGGATGTTGCTTTTATTTGCCTTTTGATCTATAAAGTGCTTAAAGGATCTTAATTAGACTTGTTTTGTGCGAGAGTGACTACTAGTCATTTAGGTACATGCATTCATCGTCTGAGAAGAGATAGTGTTGTCTTTAGATAGTGAGTCATTCAAACGACATTCAAATTGAAATCCAAATAGATATCACCTAAACCTACCAAAACATCGTTGCGGGAATCCTAACCTTGGAAGCTTTTCTTCATTGAAATTTCCTTTGTTATTTGCAATACTCATTACCATCAATCATAAAATCTTTACTTGTGACTTGGTCTACTAGTTCGAATCATAACCGATACTAAATAGTCAATGTATTTGATATCTTGGTACTACAATCGATCACGTACACTTGTAGGGTAGGAATTGACCTATCACGTTTTTGGCGAGGTACTCTACCGGATTGTTAGAACAGGGAGAACATTACCGAGTACTTGACTAGGTACTCGGTCAGGTATGATACTCAGGAAGTACCCCAACATTAGGTTTATTCTCAGACTTTGGACGATAACACGGGGCACCTTAGGTTAGTGTTAGATTCACTTCGCGAACATTTTTTGTATGTAAATTTGACTAAGTGTTCGTTTTACATGGACACGAAGAATTTTCTTGATTTCGTTGTGTTCAAGGATGGATTATGAGTGGATGATGACAAAATCTGAGCCATTCGTGAGTGGCCAACTCCCACGACACCTACGATGGTTTGTTCCTTCTTGGGCCTCGTTGGGTTTTATAGGCGATTTGTCAAGGACTTTTGTTCTATCGTCGATCCACTCATTATCAAGAAGGCAACCAAAATAAAGTGGATGTCGCGTCAAGAGGCCACCTTCGAGGCCTTGAAAGATGCTTTATGTCAAGCCCTAGTCTTGCAATTGCCAGACTTTACCAAGTGCTTCGAGATTGAGTGCGACGCCTCTTACTATGTCGTAGGCGGCGTACTCCTTCAAGAACAACGATCGATCGCTTACTTTAGCGAGAAGCTATCCGGGGCTACTTTGAACTACCCCATGTATGATAAAGAGCTTAATGATTTGATTCGGGCTCTTAAGACATGGTAGCACTACCTATGACCAAGCGAGTTCGTAATTCATACGGATCACGCGGCCTTAGCGTACATAAAGAATCAAACGACTCTCAATCAACGCCACGTACGATGAGTTGAGTTTATGGAGACGTTTCCATACATCATTGCGCATAAAAAAGGTAAGGAGAACATCCTCACCGACGCGCTCTTCGAAGGTATGTCTTACTCACCCAGTTACAATCTAAGTTGCTCGGGTTCTCTTTGATCAAAGAACTCTACGCCTCAGATGAGTTCTTGAAACCGATCGTTGAGGCTCTCGAGCACTCTCGCATCCATGAGTCCTATTTCTTGTACAATGGGTATCTATATTGAGATGGAAAGCTTTGCATCCCATCTTCCTCGGTTAGACACTTGTTGCTCAAGGAGACTCATGATGGCTAAGGCCACTTTGGCATAGCCAAGACCTTAGGAGCACTTCGTGAGCATTTCTTTTGGCCACACATGGCAAGAGATGTAAACAATTATTGCAAAGGGTTGTGTGTCATGTCAGATGGCCAAGTCTCGGTCTAACCCATATGGTCTCTACACGCCTCTTCCTATTACAGATGCCATGTGGGAAGATCTCTCGATGGATTTTATTATGGGACTTCCAATGTCGAGGCGCAGTAAAGATTGTATCTTCGTAGTTGTGGACCATTTCTCTAAAATGGCTCACTTCATTGCGTGCAAAGGGAACAACAACGCAACCAACATCGCAAACTTGTTTTTTGAGCACATAGTGAAGTTACATGGTGTCCCTCGAACTATCGTTAGTGATAGGGATACCAAGCCATTTTTGGAGAACGCTTTGGGGGAAGTTAGGTACACAACTCTTGTTTTCTACTGCTTATCACCCCCAGACCGATGGTCAGACTAAGGTGACCAATCAGACCTTGGGCACCCTTCTTAGGACGGTGCTCAAAGCTAACCCACGTCGGCGGGAGGATTTACTGTGTCATATTGAGTTTGCTTATAACAAGTCCTTCCACACAGCGACGAAGCTAACCCCCTTCGAGGTTATCTATGGGCATAACCCACACACGCCTATGGACTTGGTGCCTAGGCCGGCGAGCACATCGACGCGGCCAACCGCGCCGACACTATCCGCTGCCTCTATGAGCGCACCAAGATACAGTTACAATGCCGCTCGGGGTAGTACACCGTCGGAAGACTTGATTTGGCTTCATCTACGGAAGGATCGGTTTCCCGACGTTCGGAAGACAAAGTTACACCCTAGGGGAGACGACTCTTTTAGAGTCATCTAGTGCATCGGGGACAATGCCTACCACCTCGACCTCCCGAGTAAGTATGGCGTTCACGCTTCCTTTAATGTTCGGATCTCTCTCCTTTCTATGAGTCTAAGTATCATGACGAGAAAATGGGGATGTTTTCCACCAAAGGGGGAGGGTGATGTGATCCCGCCTATGGACACAACCCAAGAGGAGGAGGCCTTGTTTGTGCACTTCGACAGACACATCACTCGAGCACGGACCCGTGCCATCGCATCGGCTACTAGCTTCATAGTGACTCGCACCATCACTAGCCATGGTGTGCCCATCGCCGAGCCACTACTCGTTTGCATTGTCACCATCGGCGCCGCGGACTCTCCATGCCTTGGCGCGCCCTAGACCATGACTTTGGGCCATCCCATCGGCGCACCAGACCAGCCATGCGCCAACCTTGGCGTTGGCCCACCTTTCCACTTGAGGTTCTCGGGCTTGCGGGCCCGCGCTTCCTCGCCACAGCCTGTTCGCGCACGCCAGTTCTTGCCTTGGCCTTGTCGCGCGTGTCGGCCTTATCGCGACGTGGTCTTGACACTCTTGTCCTCGCCACCAATGGCACGTATCCTATTTTACTATTTTAGCATTGTTTTTCATTCTTAGACTTTCTAAGTGTGTTATGTCTTGTTTTAGTATGGCTTTATGGGACAATGTCGGCGTTGGGCCTAGTTTGCACACTAATCCTAGCTGCCTCTAATTATTAGCAAAGCTTTCCAAGTCCATGTATCATTAATTGTGTCTAGCAATGGAGTTCCAGATGTTGTGATTAACCAAATTTACTCATGCCCAATGCACCCATATGTTACTGACTCCAAACTCGACATCAAAATGTGCTTTTGTTACTTGCGCTTTATTCCATGTCATAATTTTTTTTGATTCCCAGACCTCATTCCTTTTTTGGCTTGGCCATGTCCTTCTAAGCCACTAGTTTTCTTTTTCCCTTAGACGTCTAGAGAAAATTTCACATTCGTTTGAACCACCTTAGGGTCTGTTTAGATCACGTAATATAATGCAAAAGTCTGCATTAAATCCAAACAGCCCCTTAATCACTTTTTTATGCAAGATGAAGATTTTGGACCAAAAATTACAAATAACACTTACGGCGGACTTAATCAACTCACACCTACCAGCATAGCAGTGAGGACCTTGTATTCACTACTCTTCAGTTAGTGTTCTTCCTCATCCTGAATGTTTTAATCTGTTTTGTGATGCAAGTGTTTCTTCTGATGGGAAGGCTGCCCTTGGGTTTGTTCTGTTTGACATCAATGGTTCTATGTTTGTTCTAGGGAGTAAGAGATCAAAACCTAGTACAACCATAGAGGCATTGGAAGCTCAAGCTGTTCTTTGGGAGCTTCAAGTTGCTAATCAGTATGATATTTCGGCACTCTTGGTCCATACTGATTGCTTAGCTGTATCTAAGGCTTGTGTTTTATCTCCGACTTCAAGGACTGCTACAGCTATGTTTATTCTTCAAATCCAGCATCGTATGAGGTCCTTCGTTTTTTGTAATATTAGATTTTCTCCTAGGAAGTTTAATATTCCTGCACATGTTGCAGCTCAATATGGTCTCTCTTTGTCTTTAGGGACTACTGCTATGTTTCATCATGTTTCTCAATTGCCGCTTATGCTGGCAAAAGTCTTGTATTCTCATAGTTTATAATATAGTTGGTATCCTTTTTCATCAAAAAAAAAAAAAAAAACACATGACTAGCTACTGCATCAATATTAGTTTTTATTTATTCCTGATTTCGTCCTTGTTGAAGGCCTTTAAAATGTTGATGTTGAAGCTCCACTCAATCACGTCGTATTCTTTCCTAAGATCTTCATAATTTCGTATGAGGGAAATATATAGTTAAGATGGTGAAATTAGAAAGATAATTGCACAAGTCTCAAGTCTCAAGTCAGCAATAATGTCAATCCAAGTCAACATTGTTGAATTTAATTAAAAAGTTCGGAAGTGAACAATTTTAATTCAGTGGACATGGATATTATCACATATAGATCGATTGAGTGATACATAGCTAGCTAGGGACAGCTTATTAAAATGATGCTGCCAGATAGAAGATCACTCAAATTTCATTCTTTGTTAGCATATTTTATCCCTCTTAGAGTCTTAATTGGTCCCGGAAATGGACATTTGAGCATCCCCTAAACTATACACCCTTTAAATTAAATACAGTCATAGAAATTCTAAAATACGCCCAAATTATACGCGCATAAAATTCATAGACCACAAATATTTCACACACGTACACTTGGTGCATTTATACGTACAATTCTTAATTTATAATTATAATATTATAACAATAAACAATATTCCCTAGTATATTAATTGTATAGTCTTTTTTCTGGTTAGAAGAATAGTATATATAGTGTGACAAGAAGAAGAAAGAATGAAAAGGGTTATTCTCACAACTCGGGACAGGTCAAAAAAGAGAAACCCACCCACTGCAAAACACAGATCATAATTCCACAAACACAGAATATATTATATGTATGTAGGCCATGCAATTGCACCCACATTCATTCATTTTCCCTCTTCCATATTCATATATATCCTTTTAATTCTTGGATTATTTTATGTTTACTTTGTGCACAAGTGATTATCAGGTTGATTAATTTATAATCATCAAATCATGCATAGTAGAATACCACACAGATTTGATGCAATATAGTATGCAAGTAGTGTAGCTACAGCTAATACTAATTAATTTGTTGTTTTAATAATTAAGTAGTAGTACTCTATCTATATATGTGTTTGTCAAAACAAACCTAAATCTCTCTTTCTTGGCTTTCTCTCTTACATCATACAGGGTAAAGTCTGTACACATAAAGCCAGAAAAACCCCAACAAATCTGTCAAAAAAAACATTCTTTCTTTTGCAACTAGCTAGGGCATGTTAGGTTGAGACAAAGAAGAAGCTTAAGGATTTCTCTCTTTCTCTCTTTCTCTTTCTCTTTTGTAAAAGAGATATATCATCATCTTTAATTCGTAGTTGCTTTTGCTCTACCTTTTCACTTCCCTTTGAAATTTTTCATATGGATGCTGCTCAATGGCCACAGGTATGTTGTCTCTCTCTCTCTATATATATATGTATACATCTTCTTTGTTTTTCACTTTGAGCTTTTACCCTTTTTCCCTGATCAGTTTTATTTTTGGCTTATCTAATTCTAATGTTAACTAAAAGATCTAGATCTATGGACTATATGCTTTGGGGTTTTCCCTTTTCCCTCTATGAAACCCTTTCTACTTTTCTAGCTATGTCTGTATTATAATTTTAATTTTTGGTGTTATGGGGGATTCTTGTTACTTTCCTTGAAGAAAGGTGTTTCATGGAGTTTTTAAGCTCAGTAATTTATATCATGTTCATGTACGTCTCTTAAAAAACATATGGGACTTATGGAAGGGAGTGCAGTGCATGCACCTGTCCCTTTTGCTTTCTTTTTTCTTCATCTGATGATGGCAGGAAAAAAAAGGGCCTTTTGAAAGGTGGAAAAAGTGTGGAATTGGTAATTATTATTGTTCTTCCTTTCTAAAACTTTTTTGTAATTCAATCAAGGCTAAAATCTTGGTTTGTTTGTCTGATTATCATCATATTCTTCTCCCTAGGTTGTTCAACATATGTACCACTTTCCAACTCTCTTTAAGACCAATCTTTAATTTACTTAACCCATCTTAATTAAGCTCCAACTTTAACTTCCATATATTCCACTTTGTTAAATTTCTCTCTTTGTTTTGTGATTTATCCTTTGTGGCTAAAATTAGCAGGTGGGTTTGCCAAGGTCCATGGAAGAGATTATAATCACAAGTAACAACCAAACACAACAACAACAACAACAACCACCACCACCACAACAACAACAACTACAACTACAACAAGGGTTGGATAGTAACAACCAAAGGAAAGTAAGGCCCCAAAAGGAGCAGAATGTGAACTGTCCAAGGTGCAATTCAACCAACACAAAGTTTTGCTACTACAACAACTATAGCCTCACTCAACCAAGGTACTTTTGCAAGACTTGTAGAAGGTATTGGACTCAAGGTGGCTCCTTGAGAAATGTTCCTGTGGGAGGAGGGTCCAGGAAGAACAAGAGATCCACCCCTCCATCATCATCATCGCCGTCACCCTCGTCAAGGTTTATTCCTGATCTTAACCCTCCAACCAACTTCCCATTTCAACATCAAAACCCTAGTAACAAGATCCATCCACATCATGGGCAAGATCTTAACCTTTCATTCCCCACTTCAACAATTCTTCAACCCATGGAGTTGGGCAAAACTGAGAGCAACAAATTGGTTGAGTTGGGCAATACTAGATGCTCAGCTCCAATCTCTGCCCTAGAGCTTCTAAGGACAGGGATTTCTTCAAGTGGCTTGAGCTCCTATGCGATGCCGCCGGATTCGAATGCAATTTACTCATCATCATCAGGGTTTTCCAATTTGCAAGAGATGAAGCCTAGTTTGATGGGGCCAAGCTATAGCATTGGGAGTCTTCAAGAGAACAGTGCTCATGGGAATCATCATCAAGAGATGAGTGGTGGAGTTGCAAGGCTTTTGTTTCCCTTTGGGGATATTAACAAGTTCTCTACTCATCAAAATGGTGCAACTAACACAGCAAGAAGTGATCATCAAGTTGATAATAATCAAAGTATTAAAGGATCATCATCATCACAAGATCATCATCATCATCATCATCAAGGAGCAAGTGGGTATTGGAATGGGATGCTTGGGGGAGGAACATGGTGAGAGGGATAGAAGAATTAAGATGATTATTTAGTGTTGAATCACAGATTAAAGGATAGAATTTTTGTTTTTCTATTTGATATGGTCATATGGGTGGGTGTGTTTGTCATCAATCTTTTTCACTTTAATTTCTCTGTCAAGTCATTTTGTCTTTTTAATACTGAATTTGGAGTTGTTCTAACTAACATTATAGTATACAGAAATTAATGTTTCTTTTTGTTTTTTTAGCATTATTTTTTTAGTTTACAAAACACTCCAGGAGTTGAAACCAAAACCTCGAAATATTATGTGAGATCCTAACTCTTTAACTAAATATCCAAACACTTATTTAGCATATTTATTTATTTATTTGCTATCTAGCTGAGAGGGGTTCAGTTCCGGTAGATTTAAGGAAAATCCTTACAAACCTTAATCATGGTATTGTAATCCAATGAACGAATTAATTAACTTCACCCTCTTCCAAATAATTATTATTTTTTTCTAATTAATTCCTGGAAAAATCTTTGGTTTTCATAAAACTACCGAAATTTTAGATATTAACGATAAAGTGGATATTAATCTGCGGTTTTTATAAAACTACCGAAATATAAGTGAATAAGAGAAATACTGTAGTTTCATATCATGAATCGTGTTATTCGTGTGCATTTTTTAAGATATAGTCCGCACTCCATAGCCCATAGGTATGATGTACGTACATATATGATGCGTTACTTATTTTTTCTTTAATTTTTATAGTTGGACCCACCGACGTCCTAATCACAAATTAATCTTAGTGGGTTGGTCATTTATTCTGATCAAATATCCCAGTGTGAATAGTTTCATAAAGAGTTGGTTTAAATTGAATGATTTACAGAGAATCTGCCAGCCATGAAAGCACTTTCTATGTAATCAAACAAGAACAAACTTAAAAAAAAATTAAAGCTTATGGGGGAATTGCATTTGATAACAACTTGTACCACTTTATGTCGAGTATGTCTGACATATGGGCCGGGGTAAAATGTTGGCTCAAATATTTCAAGAATAAATTTATTTTAAATATTAAACTAGTATTGATCCCGTATCATGTAAGGATAATGACATAAAATACAATAACTTTTAACGATTTTTCTATCCTATGCAGAAATAGAATAAGGATCTAACCCTAAGAAAAAAAGGTATTACAATACAAGTATGTATATCAATGATAATATAGGATGGATTCAAAACTTGATCAATGTATATCGATCAATCACTGCTTAACAAATTCGAAATATGAATTGAGTAAATCGCCAAAAGGGAAAGATAACATAAGAATGAGACTATTTTTCCAATTATCCAGAGAGCAAAATGTTATCTTTGAGGATGATGATCATATAGATGATGTTATAAATAGAGATGGACGTGGAGGTTTTTTTTTATGGGTTGGGCCTCGCCTGATTCGGCACTTTGTGCCTACATCCAGATCGGAGTTGGGTTGGACTCCATTAGGGGTGTTGCTCCTTCCAAGCTTCTCTGCATACACACCACCAAAGAGTCTCGAACTCGAGACCTCTGGAAAAATGCTTAAGCGACCTGTGTCAATTACTACTAGACCAAGAGGTACTTGGTGATGTGGAGGTTATAGATAATGGGAGTGAATATATATATATATTTAAAGAAAGTGAAAAGTGGTTATATGTTTAATTTGACCCAAATTAAAATTAATTACTACTCCCTTCGTTAAGAAATACATGATATTTTAACTTGATTTTCTTATTCAATAATACTTGATGTTTGACATAATTTACCATATTTTTTCCAATATTATCCTCCTTTATTAAAAATAATAATAAACTTATAAAATAGAAAAGGAAATATCTTCACAAGATTATGGGGTGCCTATAAATATATGTTTAAAGTTGAACCTTTTTAAGGCCATATATGGCTAATAAACTTGAGTTTCGGTCTTCTCCTTGTGTGTTTATTGGATATAGTTCTAAGCACAAGGGTTATTTGTGTCTTCATGTTCCTACGTGTCGTGTCTATGTAGCGCACCATATATGTCATATTTGATGAGACCAGGGGCGGAACCAAGATTCAAGTATTGTAGGGGCCAATTTATATTATAAATTAAAATCAAAATATAACTTAAAAGTTATGTTACAATAGAAGCATAAAACTTAATGAAACTGGACTCTACGCTCTTTCAAGGGAACAAAGGCATCAAGTATACCATCTGAATCAAAGCTCTTAGAAATCTCTTTCTCAATGTAAACGATCATATTATCTGCTAAAAAATCATCCTCCATTCTACTTCTGAGCCTTGTTTTAAGGATCTTCATTGCTTAAAATGCTCTTTCACCGGTTGCCGTAGACACATGAAGGGTCAATAAAAGCCTAATCAATCTATCAACAAGATAATACCTTCCTACCCTCTCAGTCTCCACAAGCTTGTGACATAGTTCTGAAACAGATGACAATGATTGCAACTCTGGATGATTTTGCACATCAATCTCAAATGACCTCAATTGGTATCTCAAATTAATTCTATCTTGATCAGAATAGTCGATTGGATAGTACTTCTCAGCTAACATACATATGCTATCAATATGGAATGATTTGTATCCATTTCTAGGATCCAAAGCATTACTAAGCATTAAGAGTTCCATAGCAGACTCACCAAACCTACAATTCAGCTCCATCATTTGAACATAATTAGCTTCAACATATATATCTGCATAAAAATGATGCTCCACTATCACATCTCTTTTGCGTCGACGACTTCGACCTTCAAAATAAGGAGCACTCGAATCAAGTATATCAATTTCCAATTTGCTACAAAATGCAATTACTCTTTTAAGAAAACTTCTCCAACCCTCTTCTCTAAACTTTTGGATCAATGCTTTTGTATCAGAAACCAGATGCACAACATTTAAAATGTCTTGGTTTTTCTTTTGCAAGGCTTGACAAAGATCATTTGTAATTCCCATGATCTCCTTCATCAAATGTAGAATGAAAACAAATTCAAATGAAGTAATCATTTTGCAAGCAGCATTAGCATCTCCCCGATGAGAATAATTAGAACTTTCACTCTCAATTTTTTCAAGCACAACAATGGTTGGACCATATAATCTCAATAGGCTGCATAGAGAATTGAAATGTGAACTCCATCGTGTATCACCCGGCCTTGCCAAAGTGCCAATCTGATTTGCTCCCTTTCCACTTTCAAGTTCATCAATAGATAGCAAATATGCAATTTCTTCCATTTGAGCATCTTGCAACTGATCATGACGCTTACTAGAAGAGCTAACCACATTAATGACAAAGCTCAAATTGGTAAAAAAATGATGGACTGGAATTACATCTCTTGCAGCAGCAACTAAAGTCAATTGCAACCTATGTGCGAAGCAATGCACATAATATGCATATGGACAATTATTAATAAATAATGTTTGCAATCCTTTCCACTCTCCACGCATATTGTTGGCTCCATCATAACCTTGTCCACGGATATTCTGAACATCAAGTGAATGACGAGAGAGAATGACACATATTGCATCCTTTAGAGTTGTAGCTGTAGTGTCTGCAACATGAGAGACATCAAAGAAGCGCTCCTGTACAAAACCATCTTTATCAACAAATCTCAAAACAAGAGCCATTTGTTCTCTTTTAGATTCATATCGTGCCTCGTCGACAATAATACAGAACTTTGAATCACCTACATTATCTCTAATCTTGCTTCTTATTTTGCTTGCAATGACTTGTAAAAGCTCTTTTTGGATAGCAGGTGATGTATACTTGGCATTATGAGGAGCATTATCCGAAACTGTTTGAGAAACTTTTTCATCATATGAAGCCAAAAGCTTAATCAACTCAATAAAATTACCTTGATTACGCGAGTCATCAGTTTCATCATGGCCCCTGAAAGCACAACCTTGGGTTGAAAGAAAACGAATTACATCAATAGAAGTCTTCACTCGCAATCGGTTATTTAGAATTTGCTCATGACTTTGTGCATTGATCACTTTGTCTATGTGTTTTGATTGGTTCAACAAGTCCTCACAAGCTTGCACTGCTTTATTATGAGGTGATAAAGGATCATCTCCAATGT
Source organism: Fallopia convolvulus (assembly GCA_964016875.1). Classification (NCBI taxonomy): domain Eukaryota; kingdom Viridiplantae; phylum Streptophyta; class Magnoliopsida; order Caryophyllales; family Polygonaceae; genus Fallopia; species Fallopia convolvulus. The sequence continues at coordinate 37,596,185 of OZ024737.1, forward strand.
GCATCAAAAACGCACAACGTTTTCCAACATTCACTTTCTTCCAATTATTGAATCCTGTAACACTTAATACATCCCAACCAGGCCGACCAACAGGTTTCGTAGTAAAAAGATAACATGGCAAACAATATGCAGCATCATCAGAAGGAGAATACTCAAGCCAAGAAGGAAATTGTGAGTACCATGACTCTTGAAAGCGACGTAGATGCTTCTTTCCTAACTTCGGATATTCGGTAAGGCGAATCTGATAAGGGTCTAGTTTCAAATAAGCTCGTCTGATCTCATCACGCTTATTGGGTGGATAGTCCCAAATCTTTGGACGCTTCCCTAGATCCCGTTCAATATCATAAACTTCATTAACATCACATTGGATAGTTTCCAATTGAGTTTCTTCAGCGATTGGAGGATTCGAAATAGGTTGGCTAGAAGTATTAACATCGGGAGTCGAATTTGTAGCACCATCACATTCTTTTTTTTTTTAAAAGAATGAATGGATTGTTACCAACTTACGCTCCTTGCCCATGAAGCTACACAAAAATTCAACATTCGATAAATTTAGAATTTAGAATTTAGTATACAAGATACCAAGTGTAAAACTAAATTCAGGAGCCTTCGGCAATCTCTCACTAACAACAAAATTAGTCTAAAAATTAATAAGTAACAACATTTTCATCTTTCTGATTCTAACATATTAAAACTAATTTTTTTATAAGTATAATGTTAACTATGCATAATTTCTTAATTCCAATTTAACAACAATAGTACAACACGTTGGCAATTTAACCAGTTGCCTTCCACCATCTAGTTTCTACAGTTCAAAATAGCACATGACACATGGGCACATGGGTACAAAGAGTTTCCACTTTCTAACATAATTAATTAATTATCAATGTTAAAACATGAACTGATATGAACCCCGTTGGGAGATTCACGAGAGGATCGATCGTGGACTCGTAAATGGTCTTCTCTTGCGGATTTGGATAGGTTTTGAGTCGATGAACGATTAGACTTTGATGAGAAGAGAATTGAAAGGATGAGAAGGTGCTCTCTTTTGAGGGAGAACTGAGGAATATGGGATGAGAAGAGAATTTGGGTGACGCCTTAGAGAAATCGTTCTGGAGCAATCTCGACAGAGTAACGGTATTATTCAATCAAGCGTAAGAAAACAATGAGGGGCGTGCTCCTTTTATAGGAGAAGGAGGCGCGCCCTAGTCTGAAACCCTAGGCGGCGTGGGGAAGTGAAGGGGTAAGCAAGCATGCGGCCCAACCACTTGGCCCAAGCCCAAAATGCATAAAAATAGTAAAAACATAAGTAGCAATGTTTCGGAATGGAAATAGTTCTAAAAATGCCAAGAAATAAATATAGGTCACGGTGGCCTAGTCGCGAGTGTCGCGACAAGGCCGTGACAAGGCTGTGGCGCGCCAAGGGCGTGTTGCGACGCTGGCAAGCGTGCGGCACGGCGTCGGCGGTGTCGAGGCTGGCGCGCACTCGGACCTCGAGTGTCGAGACCGAGGCGCGCTGGGACCTCAAGTTCCCACGCCGGGGTGGCCTGGCGTGGCATGTGGCTCGGCGCTCGCGACTGGTACGGTGCCGAGAATGGGGTTCTCTTTGCTGCGGTGCGAGGCGTCGGGCTGGAGACTCGGCGCGCCGATGGTGACGAGGCACGTGGAGAGGGGCACTCCAGTGGTTGCGCCATGGCTTGCGACGGCGCGTGCGATGATGGACGAAGTGGATCGGGTTATGGCCCGAGTCCTGGCTCGTGTGATCGGTCCATCGGAGCGCACGGACATGTCCTCCTCGTCTTGGCTAGCCGTCCTGGTGGGGCTCACATCATGGACTCATGAATCATAAGTGTATAATTAAAAACATTAAAAGAGTTAAAAAGGGGAAAACAAACTTACAAACCTAACCAATAACCTCGGATTGGGAATTTGGGATCGGCCGAACAATATAAATTGGAACAAAATTAGAAGAACGCTTGATTAGTTGACCAAAGTGCGATTGAGGCCAGAGAAGATAGTAGAGACCGAGAGACGAAAATTGAAATCCTTCTGTGATTAGAAATTAGAGATAGAAGACAAAGGGCCAATCAAAACCTAACCTCCTTCCCCTTAATTAAAATCCTCTCCTTATTATTATCATAAAAGATTTTGTTTGTGGGGGCCATTGACCAAAAGATACGATAATCACTCTAATAAACTATATATTTCTCCATAAAAAAAAATTTGTTTGTGGGGGCCATGGCCCCCACTGGCTCCCATTAAATTCCGCCGCTGGATGAGACCACTTTTCCATACCCCCTACATGCTCAAACACATGTTGATCCACCATCACAAAATTCACCTAGCCACTCTCCCACCTCTCTCCTTCGGCTTGCCTCATCACCGCTCACACCAGCGCATAACTCGGCCCAAGACTCGGCCGAGTCTTGGACCGAGGCTTCCACTGCCGGGCCTCACCATTCTACTTTGCCTTCGCCACCCTCTAATCCCGCTTTGTCTCGATTGTCACCATGCCAAACACCGATCGAGCCTCCTGTTATGCTATCATCACCTCCACAATTATCGGGCCCCACCATGTCATCCCCATCACCAACATCGAACCACCAAATAAATTCACCTCGCCAAGCTGATAACTCGGTGTCACGGTCCATTGATGGAGAACTAGCTGTTGTTTCCTCCACAGACTCAGGTATGGATCCTTTGCTTGCTTTGCCTGATTCTCTTACTGAACCTAAAACTTTTTTGAAGCCTCTAAATCACCTAAATAGCAACATGCTATGCAATCTGAATTTGATGCCTTGTTGCGTAATGGGACTTGGACACTTGTTCCTCGCCCTTGTACTTCTAACATTGTTGGTTGTAAGTGGGTGTACAGGATAAAACAGAAAGCAGATGGTTCCATTGACCGTTACAAGGCTCGTTTAGTGGCCAAAGGCTACAATCAAGAAGAAGTGTTGATTACTTTGATACATTTAGCCCTTTTGTGAAGCCCACTACTATCAGAATCGTCATGTCTATTGCATTACAAGACTCTTGGCCTATCAGACAAGTTGATATTAATAATGTTTTTCTCAATGGAGACTTGTCTGAAAAGGTTTATATGCAACAACCTACAGGGTTCATTGATCAAGCCAAACCGAATCATGTCTGTCTTCTTCAGAAAGCTCTTTATGGTCTTAAGCAAGCTCCTCGGGCTTGGTTTACTAAACTCGTACAGTTTCTTCTATGTCATGGTTTTCACTCTTGCCGATCTGATATATCTTTATTTTTCAGGCGGCTTGGCTCTTCGGTGCTTTACATTCTTGTTTATGTTGATGATCTCCTCATTACTGGATCTGTCTCTGCTGACATTGATCGTTTTGTTCATTTATTGAATCAAACGTTTGCTTTACGTGATTTGGGGCCTTTACACTATTTTCTCGGACTTGAAGTTTCCAGAGGTTCTGATCATTTTCTTCTATCTCAACAGAAGTACATTTGGGATATTCTGAATCGCAGCAAAATGCAAGATGCCAAGCCCATCTCGTCTCCTGCCGAGTCGGCTTCTCGTCTGACTCGCTCAGGTGATCCACTTTCTGATCCTTCTTTATACCGGAGCATTGTTGGAGCGTTATAGTATGTCACTATTACTAGACCTGAGATCTCTTATGCAGTCAATCGAGTTTGTCGATATATGCATTCTCGTACTGAGACTCATCGGACTGCTGTCAAACGCATTTTACATTATCTTAAGGGCTCTATTTCGGATGGTCTTTACATTCGGTCGTTTGTTGACAATCATTTGATTGCTTATTGTGATGCTGGATGGGATTCTAACAGTGATGATTGTTAGTCACAACATGGATTTGCAATTTATTATGGTGGTAACTTAATCAGTTGGGCTTCCAAAAAGCAACATGTTGTTGCCAAACCCGGCACTGAGGCAGAATATCGGGCTATTGCTTTTACTTCAACCGAACTCATTTGGATTCAACAGTTACTTCTAGAATTGCAAGCTCCTATGGTTCAACCTCCTATCATTTTATGTGACAACTTGAGTGCTACTTATATGTCAGCCAATCCAATGTCTTATCAGCATTCCAAGCACATTAAAATTGACTTCTATTTTGTTCGTGAACAAGTAGAAGATGGCTCATTGATTGTTCGTCATGTCCGGGCTTGTGATCAGACATCTGATATTTTTACTAAGGCTATTGGGACCACTCGTTTCTTACAATTACGTTCCAAGCTTTATGTTCGGAATCCGCAATGATCTTGTGGGGGGTCTTAGGATAAATATTATCTTAGCAATATTTTGTATTTATTTTTTCCTTATTTAATCCTTGAGTTCCAAGATAAATAATATCGCTTGGCCACTAAGGAATATTGTGTGTGTAAACCCTTTGCATATTTCAATTGAATAAAAAATTACATTCACAAAAATATTTTATCTTCACATCACCAATGCCACCACTTGTATCACTTGTGCATCGGTTGGCATTGTGTCCAACTATGCACTCGATCAAATCCTCTTTAGTGCGTCGTTCTTCACCGACCACTTCATTTATTTAATATCGTCCACCGCATGAGCAATTCTAGATTGCGACCACCGTGATGACTGACGATTTCAATGCTCCACCACCAACCGACAATGGCATCTTGGTCATTCATGACCCATCATGTTAAGTTGGATCTATGGCAGCATCTCTAAAGAGCTTCTCTTGGTCGTTATCAAATTCGATTTAATAGTACATGAAGCATGGCTTCATGTTAAGCGGGACTTCCATGATAACCTTAGTGTTCGAGTTGCAGACCTGGAAAGTTTCTTCATCAATGCTCGTTTGGCATCTATCTTTGACGTTTTTGCCTATTGTCAACATTTGAAGTCCTAGGTGAATCAACTCAAGAACGTCGATCAAACGTCAATGACTAACAACTTGTCTTGCAACTTAACAATGGTCTATCTTTGATGTTTGACATTGCCAACATCATCATGGAGAAGATTCCTCTTTCATCATTTTCAATTGTCCGCATCATGCTCACCCGAGAGAAATCTCGTCACAATCACCAATCTAGCCTAGTGTAGGCTCTCATCACCAATGACTCTAGCTCCAATCCATTGATGGTGCCAACCCATTTGTGGCTCCACAACCCTTAGACTCTTTTGCCCCTTTGCCATGCTTTAGAAAACGGAGAGGCCAGAGATGCAACAATCATCAACAAATTTTCCAAAACTAAAGGTGCGAATGATTTCCCAAAATGAGTGTTTTTTGACGGGATTTAATTAAGTGTGGATTTTTACTTGATTTCGGACCTTCAAGTTAACTTTAACTATGATGAGATACTTACCATGAATCTCATTGCATTTGCAAGGTGCTGAACAACCTTTATTCAACGATGCATTTGGACGCATCCTCCTGACATGTTCAGGTTATGGATGCCTCCATCTTGACCCTTCAGATCCTGCTTGAGCGGGACTATACTAGGTGATGATCTTGGATGTTGGTAACCATGATCTAATAATATCAATGGTTTATCAAACATAAATATAATTATTATAAAGAAGTTTTTATGAAGGTGTGCCATAAATAATCTTACCACTACCACTAAGACAAGCATCAATGGTGTATCAACCATTAATGTCGTTATAAAGATCGAGATACTTATGATGACTTGCCCATCGATACTTCTAATGTTGTGGCCACTTATGTCTATTTGAATCTATGTATCAGCCTCCAAGATTCAGCTATCTACCTCACCCTAGACTTGTTTGCTTGCTGAAGAAAACTCTATATGGTTTGAAACAGGCATGCACCTCGTGTTTGTTATAGTTGGTTTGCTACTTTTTTGTTATAACTAGGATTCAAAAGTAGCCATAGTGACCATTCCCTTTTTGTTTAGAATGTCGATGGTGAGACTACTTGTTGTATGTTGATGATATCAGCCTTACAATATCCACCATGGCTCTCCTATGTCGTATGATTAGTATTCTCGTAGTTGAGTTTTCTATGATTGATCGATTTGGGGCATATTGGCTACTTTTAGGAGGGTTTTTTTGTCACCGGGAGCAAAGTGACTTCCTATAAGCCAATCTTCGCTCCTATTTTGTCTAAGGCCAAGCTCATCGCCACTAATGGTTTGACTTTTCCCTTTCGTATCATGTACCCTAAAATTGTAAGCGCGTTGAAAAACCTGATGTTAACTAGGCTCAACATCTCCTGCACGGTCTAGCAAATATGCCTATTCATGCTAAATTGTACGGAGTATTAAATAGCCTAATAAAGAGGCACTTCTGATCAAAAAAAAATATCAGGTTATTAAGCACAATTAACCTCAAAAATTAGGCTATTTAATACTCCGTACAATTTAGCATTTATCTAACGACCGACCTTTTTTATATGATCCACATTAAATATCCTTTCTTATTTAAAAAAAAAAAAGAAGAAGAAGAAAGGGGTAGGAGACCAGACATGACCCCGGACACATTAATCAATCAATCAACCCTTATTTCATTTTCCATCAAATATGGCCAAACAAACTAAGTTCCAATACTTTTCAAAAATAACAATAATAAGCTTAAGCACATGCCACAATTACAACTTTACAGGTGTACAGCCCAATACATTGTAGGGAAAAATTCATAAGATCCCGTAATTAATGTTATATATTATTTATACAATATAAGTTTCATTATGATTTTTCCCATCGATGTCAGATAACATATAACAATAACTAACTCATTAAAGGCTATTGTGGTCAGACTCAATATAGGTAAAAAAATTTATCAAAAAGAAGAAGAAATCGAGTCAGATATACATTTTATGCTAAACGAATTTTGAATAGAAAATATGTCAGTATTCAATTCATAATTTTCTTAACAAATTCTTTCGTTCACTCGTTTCAAATGGAGAGAAGTAAGAATATCTTCCGTTGAACAATCTCTCAAAATCATGACAAGAATCAGCTGTTAAATTGAATTAAAGTTGTAAAAGTGATCGGGCACCAATTAAATTCTTATTGATTATTTCCAAGTGTATAACGAGAAATGACACATGAAAAATTGGATCCCCAAGTTCACCTACCTTGAAACAAAAGTCCACCTAACCATGACTCGATAATTTTTTTTGGGTATGAATTTAAATCATCAAAATAGATGCAAATCACCCACATCAATGGGTTTTTTTTCCCTTAAGCCTCCTGATCAATGAATGACCGTAAGGTACAGATTTTCATTGAATAAATACTCGAAATAACACATAACAGAAAGAGTACAAATTTATCTGACATGCCCATGTTTCTTCCAAGTAATGGGACCTGCGAACATTCTGTACGGTCAAGGCGTGCCCTTTCTGTATTGATTTTAGGGTTTAAAAAAGTATCAACATATTTAAGATGATCAGTTTAAAATAGGAAAAGTCTGCCGCATAATTTCTTTTTCAAGTATAAAGCTGAGACCCAGCAAAGTTTATAATTCTGTGATACATTTGGGCCACCGCTGTACAAACATAACTCAGATTTTAACAATTGTTCGTTCATCGTCTTTGAAATCCAGGTGATTTAAAAAAGTAAAAAGCATTACAAGACAGCTACAGCTTTCTTCATAGTTTCAGTTTCTATACAGTGGGTGAACTTTCTGCTGAAAGAAAGGCGCCAGCTCGTGTGTTACTGATCTCCATTGATGCCAAATATCCGAACCTTGTGCATATGAGGAAATTTAGCCACAACCAGGATGAACACCGCGAGTGTGTTTAGGAAGAGCATTGGATGCTGATAGTCGGTCGTATGTGAGGCTATCAAGTACCTATCAAGAATGAACAAAAGTGGGTGAATGATATTGACTGTGATATGATATATTTCTAATTAATAAAGTAATTACTATGTAATCACATGCATAGGAGTGTCATTATCAAGTTAGCTAATTAAGCACTACCCCCATGAACAATAATGTCTATATGACCAACAAATCGATACAGCTAGAAATGGGAACAATCATCTGAAGGATTTGAAAAAGTTGTGCCTTCTCGGGACAATCCTTTCAATGGACAAAACAACCAACACGTCACTGTTTGAATTACTGTTTAGATTGAACAATTGATACACTAAAGAGAAAACATAATGCTACCATACAAGGACAAACAGTAGATGAGAAACTGGTCGTTATGAGAATCATTTTATAGATATAAATCTCAACTACTTGACCTAACTACAGTCTAAGAGCGTGTTTGGCAAAATGGCAAGTCCTTACTTAGCTCGTAGCTTATAGTTTATAAGCTCTAAGTACTCATTTATCTAGTAGTTTATTAAGTGGCTTTTAAGGTATAAGCTTGTTGATATGGTACTAAATTACTAATACGGTAACTAATAAGTCTTGAAAGGTGATAGAGGGCCGGCACGAATGCCTCATATGACATATGAATATTTATCAAACAGATCTGAGATGGTATGAATTATAGATCCCAGTAAAATACAGTATTCTAACCAGAATTCATAAAGGAAAGTACAAAATAGAGAGCATAATTGAGTAAGGGAGGAATTAATTGAAAATCTAGTTGGAGACTGATTTTGGGGGTCACTCAATTAGGGTATGAGAGGACAAAACAACTAAAAAGTAAATACCAAGTAATTAAAGCAAAACCAGAGTTGAGCGAGGTTCACAGTATTGTTAAGTGGGGAGAAAAGAAGTACTCCTAAAAACACAAGTGCCTAATAAAACAAAGGCATAAGTTGTCAGCAAACATAATATGACACGAACTTGCATTTAGAGGTTCAGTTATAACATATATGAACATCTACATTATTGTGGAAATGCTTATATATGCATATTCTTTTTAACCCTTAAGAGGATAAATGTGGAAAATGCAAGGACATACATACTCCTTCATTTCCTATATTTGAATCCTGTCACCACTTCCCATCATATCAAGAGGACATAGTACAAAAGAATAAAAGATACAAGGATAGCCCAACACAGATGATTCTAGAAGGATGGTGTTAAAAATTTACATATATTTCATATCGATGTTGTGATTACTAAACCCTTGAATAGATTTACCTACATCATTCCATCATAAGATTATCAGATAAAAGGTTCAAAGTAGAAAGATATAATGTTCTCAATTTACTTCAGTATGTTTTGGAGGTTTTCAAGAAGGAAAATCATGCTACATAATGTATATTTTCAAGTTAATATGGCATGTTTGAGAACTTTAACTAGCTAGAGAGTAGAGATTACATTTTCATTATGGATACCATTTCAGAATCAAGTAATGCTCCTCAAGTTAGTCAGTCCATGCATAGAGTTCCTATACACAGATGAGTATTAATGAAGCCAACTTACAGAACAATAGGAACAACAGTTAAGAATTTTCTGTTGCGCGTCAGCTGCTTCCCATTGTCAACCTGCTCCCACCAAGTAAGGCGATTGTATATTCCTTGATCGTCAGAAAATGGCGTTCCCTTCTTCCAATGGAAACAGTGATAAGTGATCTGCATAGAAAGGCAATTAAAGCATGTTTATTGCACGGAAACACATATTAATAGTGTACAAAGTCAGCACACACAACAAGTTCATTAAAATATATACATCCAGGAATAGGATTGATTTAGCTCATCATGAACCTATTCTTTTGAATAACTTGACATGAAAGATATCACTTGGGTTCTTGTAGCAATGAATAACAACTTACAACAGCAAATGAGATGTCCTATTCAATGCATGGGAGAACAACAACATGGAATAGAGTTATATTGATTCATTCAAGATTCTCCAGATGTCAACCCAACAGCACTAGTCTCACTGTGTGTAACTGATAAGCAGAATAGATCTCAACACATAAAGGACGAACAGGTGCTTAAGTAGAGAAGTATAGGATGATAATGATTGTGAAATTCTATCACAGACAGGTTCAGATTCAGGAGGCAGAAGGAAAAATGAGCACATATAGTTCTAGGCTAGGAATTGGAGAGGAAATCGAGAATGATGTAGGGTGTCCATATGACTGAGAGGAAGAGGAACTAGAGTCACATACTTACACATGCGTAAGCCATGAGCTATATATAAGGCCGTGGATATAACTGAAAGAATAGATAGAGAGAATCATCTATCATCTACTTGTACATACGGCCAGCCAAGGACATTCCCTGCAGGCTGCATGTACTTGGAGAATGAACTCCAGAGGTATATACCCCTGCCTCTGGTTTACCCTTTGGTGTGCTGTTTTCAGTGTTCCTTGTGTGGTTTTAACACTCACCCTTAATCCTCACTATATTAACCTCATAGGTCAGCTTTAGCTAAGCTTAGCATTTACTTTCCCATATTCATCCTAACGAACTGTTATTTCTGCTTGCAAGCATAATGGATTTGTAGATATGCAAGAGATGTAACAATTAACAAAAATATATATTTATTACAATTTTTTCTTAATTGACCTCTTCTGTTGGTTCATATTAACAGGCCATTATACTCATCCATGTTTATGTAAAGAATAAATCATAAGAGGTCTATCAATGTGAGCTAATTTAGAATAGACTCCTTCAGGTCAGGAGAATTATGTTTGACATTTTGACATGTTGCTAAGTGCAGTACAGTCCTATCACATCTCAAACTTCCCTAATCAGTAAAAGTGCTTCAATTACACGATTGCTATAAGATTTAAATAACAAAACCAAGAAACTAGCTTTGAATTCGCCCAAGTAATATCTGAAGGAAACTATTCACCAGGATCAAAGCTCCACAACGTAGGAGAACATTTAAGACTCTAGATCACTGATATCAAAAGCATCCAAACTTATAAAAAGGCAATAATGAAATCTAGAATGCATCAGGTTTATATATAAAAATGCAGAAGCAAGGAAATTTTATTCGCAATATCTCTGAGCAATTGAGCATCAAAGTATTTGTAGCTCATTATTGTGTACACCAAAATCCCATAACACAGTTCTAGTGTTTAAACAACATTGACACTAATTCATGAACATAAACCTAGCTCCACGGTGCATAGCTAGACCAATCGCCCAAAAGGAGCATGAACAAAAAAAACCTCATTGCACAAATCAACATCCGAAATCAGATCAATTAAACATGGCATATCATGAAGCAATTCTCCTATCAGAAAAAAAAGGAGTAAAAATCATATATTCAGACTCACATTATAACCTAAATTCAATCAAAGACAAAAGGAGCCTAAATTTAGGGTTTTAACATCATCAAAAGCAGTAATCAGAGAAAGAGAGGGGCAAAGACAGGAACGTACTGCGAAGTGGGCAAGATTAACGATGGTCCAGGCCATACCAGGTGTACAGCCGAAGACGGAGAGAAAGATAAGCCACGAGAAGAAGAGGATCGATATGTATGTCGTCCAAACGCCGGGATACGTGAACCACTCGGTGTTGCGGTTGAGATCCGCCGGCGGCACCGCCTTTACGTACAAATTGGCCATCGAAGAGGCTCCGATCTGTATGCAAACGATAGATTAACCCCTCCGCTGCGGAAGTAATATCAGATTGATAAGGAAAAGCGTGAATCTCTCTCTGCCTCTCTGGTCGCGTTGGTGTGTATTAAAGTGGTGGAGAAAAGATGGAGGAGAGAGAGGGTTTTGGGGGGAAGAAGCCGAGAAAAAGGAATTGGAATTTTCAGACTTTCAAGAGGTTTTTTTATTTGAGGAAATTAAACAAAGCCCCCTTCCAATAAATTCTTAAGGTCATTAATACTACGTCTCTAATTTACCACTAACAAACAAATGATTCATGGTTTAATTCACATACTGTATTAGTTATGGTGATAGATTCAATGGAAAGATCGAAATTTGACGTCCAGGATTCAAGGAGAAGAAGTTGGCCAAATACATGGTAAGGCCTACCCACAAATCCTTCTTTGGTCCATCAACGTATATAACTATTAAATAGTATAACATTTTCATCTTAGAATGATTAAATTTATAGTTTTTATCATATAGACATATACTAGTATTCTTTACTTTGTCATAAAACTAAATTTGATAGTTTAACATCATTAATACCTCGAAAATATGGCACATTATGAAAGGCTCACGCTTCCTGCGCCAATAGACACTTTATACCTTATTCCGGCCTTTTGAACACTAACGTATGTCAGCATCGACCATTTCATCCCAAAATCAATGGATTGTCATCACCTTATGTGACCAGTATGTTGCCGCCCCCCTTATACATGCATAATGCATTCATGGAAATTTGAAACCAATAATTGTAGATTAAGGAAATTAAACAACTGAGCAAAGAAACAAAATGTAGCATTTTCAAATGGCACATCGATCAAATGGATTCGGATGATTCCTTCTCCTGAGAGTTAGCCTGATCCATCCAACCAAGATTAAGCGCAAGATCCTTAACTCCAACCTTAACCACATCACTCCTAACTCCAATATCACTAGCATATCGTCCGCTCATATAGTACACTCCAGCGGTCACACTGGCCACCCCAACCGGGCTCGGTACGAGCGTCATCAACGGGTACGAAGCGAGGGCGGTTAGAGGGGCACCAACGAAGAAAGACGAGGCTTGGCTCACTTGCCCGCTCCTCCCAAAACCCGACCTATCGATCACGATCAAACCCGTCTTGCAGTACAACGCAAAGTCCTCGCAGTTGTTCTGCAAGACATCGTATTTGGCAAACCCGTTTTCTAGGAGGTACATTGCCCGGTGGACGACCCGGGCTCGTGTGTCGGACTTGGCGGTTGTGCACGTTCCGCCGCGTAGCTTTGTGAGGAAGACGAGCGAGGAGACCCCGTATTCGAATAAGTGGAGGGAGCCTGTTGAGATGAAGCAGTCTAGGCAAGTGACGATGACACCACCGCCGGTTGGTCGTTGTTGTTGTGTGGTTTGACAGTATGGATCGGTGCAGTTGGGATTGCTGAGACTGGATGATGATGATGATAGTGTGATGGTGGAATTTGAAGAGCTGAAGTTGGGATTGGGATGAGGAGTGAAATGCACAACTTTGCCCTCCCCATTGTATATGCCTGCAATCAAAATAGCATATGATAAGTCCCAACACATTCAATTTACCAACAGTTTGGTTTTGCTGAATCAAACAGGGTACACATGGTGAGAGTAAGAAAAGGCAGCTCTCCAAGTGTAGATGTGATCTCCTGCCTTGATCTTGTTTCTCTTCACTCTGTGGCTCAGAAGTCCCATTTTCAAATTTCAGGACCTGTTTCTTCAAAGCCTGTCTCAAGGGTGCAATTTAAAGTGTTCCCCGGAAACAGACTGTTCGTGTTTTATTTAATTTCACTATTTTCAAGAAACAAATTGTTCTCCTGCTGTGTGGCTTTTGGTCTTCAGAAAATTTAATGCAACTGATCGTGTTTCATTTAATTTCATCACTATGTAAGTGTTCTCCTTCTGGGTGGCTTTTGGTCTTCAGAAAACTGAATGCAGCTAATAGTAGGCAGAATAAGAAAACAACTGAAGCAAAGACACAACAACGCTCATGGAGTTGACACTTGAATTCATGTTAAAGCAAGTTCAAAACACATACTAAACGTAATCAAAAGCCGATGTCATGGACTTGGGCAGAGTTTGCTAGCCAATTAAGCAAAAGCAGAGGTCAAAAGGACACCACATGAAAGGAAACCACATTCATCAGTTTAAAAACCAACCCCGAAAAGCACACATCTTCTGTTTAAAGACCATCTACGGGCGACTCGTTAGTAGATTCGAAGATGACACCACTCCTTCTTGGTACTAAATTGATATTTGCAAGTGAAGTAGAGAAACAGATTTTTCTGGCATTTAACTTCAAAAAAGAAAGAAACTCATACTGGAAGAAGAAATTCATCGGTTGACACTTGCAAGTATCTTTATTCATTCCTAAAAAAATTCATATCCAAGCAGAGGGATTAACCAATTTCACATGCAAGATCAAAACACATTTACTTAACCAAAAGTACGATTTCATGCACTTCAACAGTTTGCTAACAAAGAAAAGGCAGCACAAAAGGATGCAACATGAAACCACATTCATCAGATTAGCAAAGAGCCAGTGGTTCATTCCACAGAGGCAGATCATATTTTCCTTATTGCTTATCCAACAGATATGTACTTCACTTTAACACCAACTTAGTCAAATGGCTATCATCTCCTTACAAGTTTCTTCTTCAGATTCTTCCATCTCCACATCATCTTCCACCCATCCAAGATTAACCGCCAAATCCTCCACTCCAACCTTAATCACATCAGTCCGAACTCCAATATCAGTAGCATACCGACTCATATAATACATTCCAGCAGTCACAGTGGCCACGCCAACAGGACTTGGCATCAACAGCTTCAATGGAGACGAAAGAAGAGCAGCCAAAGGAGCACCAATGACAGATGACGCCTGACCACTGCTTCCAACACCCGCCTTTTCAATTACAAGAAGACCCGTCTTGCAATACAAAGCAAAATCCTCGCAGTTGTTCTGGAAAACGTCATAGTTGCCAAACCCGTTCTGGAGTAAGTACATTGCTCTGTGGATGACGTCTTCTGTTGGGTCGGATTGGGCTGTTGTGCACGTCCCACCTCGTACTTTTGAAAGGAAAATTGATGGGGAAACCCCGTATTCAAATAAGTAGAGGGACCCAGATTTCAGAAAGCAGTCTATGCAGGAAAGGACGACTCCACTTCTTGGGAGGCGGAAACCACAGTCGGGATAAGTGGGGCAAGAGGAAGATAATTGTTCTGTTCTGGGTTCAGGATTTGAAGTGGTTGCAGCGTTTGAGTTGGTATTGCGATCGGGTGTGAAATGGACGACTTTGCCCCCGCCAACGAATATGCCTGCAGTAATGGAAAAGGCTAACTGAGACTTTGAGTTGAATACAATCAGATTGAGTGGTGAGAAAAGAGGAAATTTTGATGAAACATAATATAAACAAACAAATTGCAAAGTTGTTTCGACCTAACAAGGCAATCATTTTATGTAGTTTTGTGGATAAACCTAAAAAAAAGAACAAATTTGAAAGAAGTTGATTGTAATTAGCTTGATGTGTGACATTTGGTCTAGGAAGATTTGTGAAACTATGTCAAATTGATCCACAACTCACAAGGTACAGTGTTTGTGATGTTATGCATATTGATGTGTCTTCAAGGCCAATGGTGCAATTCTGTGCTAAAAGTGAATTAATATACTTGAATACAGAAAGAGATCTCACAAAGTACAGTATTTGTGATGCTATGACATATTGATGTGTCTTCAAGGCCAATGGAGCAATTCTGTGCTAAAAGTGAATTAATATACTTGCATACAGAAAGTGATTTGAGAAATGCTCAAAAACCATCTCAAGTGGCATCAAGGTGTAAAAGAAATTTGTCTTGTGGACTTGATCTAATTTTTCACTGAAAACGGGATAAATAAATTCTTTACCAACATCTTATAATAGATTAAGGGCACGTTTGGAATTGCACATTTACATTATCAGGCCAACTTGATAGCAATTATCATGCCTTATCAGCTAATTATACCAAGCATACCCTAAGAAGGAAGAATCCATGAAAGAAGAAAATGAAGCGTAGAGGGTTATACAACACAATTCTCCTGGAAAAGGATATGAGAACAGCTAGAAGATTTCCACATTTTTGTTCAAAAATCCTCCAAGATTTCATTAGCATACCATTGCCCAATTAGGACTTGGAATCGGAAGAAAAGAAAGAATTGATTATCATCAAACCAAAATATCACACTTTATCCCATCCAGGAATCAATCAGCAAAGGTATTGAGGATAATCCACAGTAATCTTTCAAGATAGACCATTCTGTTTGCTATGGAAAACTATCTCAGCATGTACAAGTCAGACAAGATGTTCTCCTTGACGAGCTAAAAACTAAGTAGGGACTAGAAGCTCTAAGAAACAAAGGAGTTTGACCAAACATATATAGTAAAAAAGGCAATGCGGTATGCGGATGTATTATGCAATGCAGGCTGTGTTCGATCACAATCTGTCAGCGAGAATCAACAAATTCTTACATGCTGTGAATAGAAGTTTCAGGATTTTTGCTTCAATTTACTACCCTACTCGATGTGAATAGTGGTTGCACTCTAACACCATCAATTAGCAATGAAGTAATTATCATTTCAGACTATGATAAACAAATCTTAAAAATTACTTAAATTAAGTCGTCATCGTCATCATTGACCCAGTGAGGCTCCGCTACAGCCGAATCTGGGGGTCAAGAGCCAATTACGGCATGCTTCATACCATCCCTAGTTAAACAAAAAAACAGCGCGCAAAGATCTTAAACTGCAGCTCTAAAAGTCTAATTGAACCAAATGAGCAGGCAATCTCCTCTTCATTTGCAAAGAAAACAGTCATTAGCAAGCAATTTTCAGCCATCAACCCCAACAATTGTCCACATTACCAGAGTATCTCATCCGAGGAACACAATCCAGACAAGTTCAAAGCGAGAAAGAAGAGAGATACAAAGAACTAATTTCAAAGTCGAGAGAGAACCCAGAAAATAAATACAAGGTACCCATATCTACCCACAATGATGAAACTCCGTATCAATTTGGGAGGCCATAATTCAGGAGTTCAGTAAGAACAAAAACGAGAGAAAGAGAGAGATGAGTACCATGATGAGAGTAAGTGAAGACGGCTCTCCAAGTGTAGATGTGATCTCCTGCCTTAATCTCACTCCTTTCCACTCTATGGCTCAAAAGACCCATTTCCGATTCCTCCTCGCGCAAAAATCAAAAATCTCTGCAATGTACTGCCTCTCGTCTTTTCCTCAAAGTCAATCTATAGAAGTAGTGGATAGTTCTATTCCTGCTACTTTCTCTAAACGGGAAAAAGGGCAAGGAAATTCGAGGGCAAACGGGAGTAAAAGAGGGGCGTTTGGTTTGCTGGTCAAAATAATAGGTTTTGTGCCGAAATTAGTTTAGCATTAATTGCCAGAAATTACCCAAAATTGTGCAAAACAAATTGAAGAATTGGGTATAACTTAAACAAAGAGAGGATGATTATAGTGATTGACGACAATGGTAGATGGCTGATAAAGAAGTTCTCTCTCCAATTTCTCACTGAAAGGTTTTACGTGGGGGCCGATTGGAGTTGGAGGGCCAAACCAAACTTTTTGTCTCGTAGTGTGTAATCATAATCCATCAATGGCATTAAAAAGTGTAGATTCGTTAAGTGCAGTCCAAGCAACATTGAAACGACGTCGTGTGAAGAGCCTAGGTTGAGGGAATCCAAAGCTTGCTGGTTTTGAGAGGAGTGGATGATTATACGTCATTCTTTTCTTTTTCCCCTACATTTCTGCAGAGTATCTGGCCTGTTTCTCATACAATTGTTCTTTTTTCATTTTGGTTGATATGTACCAGTTAATGTAAGATAAACCATTCTTGTCTTAGAAGAATGAAACAAGTTTAATGTACCAATTCTTATCTCTCAAGCTTGTAGAAATAGACTTGAGAGTAAAACCACTAAATAAGTTCATAACAAGTCTACAAAGTTAAAACCCTACATTCAGAACAATTTACCTCCTAATTACAAGCCATTCAGCTGACATAAGCTAGGGACTTTTATCTATCAGTTATAAACCATAAAAGACAGCACAGTATTCCTCCAAAGGACCAAAGCTAAGTTCTTCACCTCCTCCATGGCGAGCGACTGCTATCACCAATAAAAAATAGAAATTACTTTTCGTAAATAATTAGCATCAATCCAAGAGATGTAGATTTCAATCTGCAATCTCACCTGCCATATTGGCCTGGGCTATAACGCCTGCCATACGCATGATCATCATTAAATCTGTCATAGGAAGGAAATCGACCTTGACCGTAGTCAGGGCTTGGCCTACCCCTATAGATTGGGCTCGGTGATCTTCTCCTATAAAGCGGGCTTGGCGATCTCCTCCTATAAAATGGACTTGGTGATTGCCTTCCATAGCTTCCTTTCCTAGGGCTGTCATCTCTTTCATCATCATCACGAAGAGCATATTCCACCGAGATAACCCTGTCTAGTAGCTTGCTGTAGAAAAATGATCAGCAGTGTAAGATCATACGTTCAGAATAACTAGAGAGTCAAATTTAATTACAACAGGGAGTGACATATGGTTTAAGACTAACAAACCTCATGTGTGCGCACTCAAGAGCCCTAGTTGCTTCTTCTTGGGTCTCAAATTGCACAAAGGCAAAGTTTCTCCGAATCCGGGCATTAACAATCTTACCATAGGTTTCAAAATGCCTTTCAAGATCCCGAATTCTAGTGTGAATTGGATCGAAATGGATGACAAACAAGGTCTTGGTAGGCCTCTGTCTCTGGTTTCCCATCTTAGAATTAGATCCATCTCTACCCTTTTCACCCTGCATCAAATAATGCAACAGTTTAATGCTGTTTATCTTTATCGTAGCTAGATTTTAACAACAATGCTCAAGATGGCATTTTCAATTCCATTATCCTAGCTTTTGAATTTTTGGGTCTGACACAGATTCTTTGAAAATGTTTGTTCAATCATGAAGAAATTAGATAGGGTCATAAAGAGCAACATGTTGGTGGCTAGCCAAACTGCCAACTGTGGAACAAGCTGGTATTCATAATGCACCAAGACGTCATGTGTATTAGTAAAACCGTAAACACAAGTCAAAAGGAGGGAAAATAAGGATATGACAAAAACTATAATATACCCTAGCCCACTCCACGGATAGACGGCGCCTATCACGACCAAATGGCATATTGTCAAGATAATGAATGGCATCAGCTCCATCACGATCATCCTCAAAGTAAACAAAAGCATACCCTGCAAAAAAAAAAAATCCCATGAGCAATATGCATGAATAAATGAGGCTTATATGACTTCTGTAATAAAGTAAATGAGTTTCATCCAAATTACTTTTAACTTAGTATTTTATTTTTAGGGTGGACAAGAACTCCAAAAAAGTCTCTAAACCTGAATATAAAAACTGAAGCACATAATGACGAAGAGGAATGGAAAAAACTAGATCAAGGAAGCATACTAAATTGTAAATTAAATGATTGATATGTTTCATTGGAATGCATGCTTCAGCCATTCACAAAGAACAGTTTCAGGAAACAGGGGTGGCAGACAAATTACATAGTTCTCTTGAGTGATGATTGATGAATGGTTCCTAATCTTCTAAAATGAGAACTCTAAGCATTGTGAGGGTAAGTAAAGGATGAACAGATATAGAAAATGGTGTGCAATTGCATCTGTATGGAAAGCAGGCAAGCATTCCATTGCATACAAGTACTAATTGCAAAAGAAGTGGTGGAATCAAGATGGAAGCTCATCTTCCATCATAAAAGGTCCTGCGTCAAAAGAAACACTTGACATATTTCTCCAGATTAACCATATTCTGTATACTCCTATTCTCTTAGCAAGCTATGGGCAACATAAATACAGAAAAGTCGGACATAAAGGGCAATAGAGAAACAAGTCAATTTAAGAGCAGAAAGACACAAATCAGACACTTCTATCCAGCTGTATCAGACAAGCATATATTTAGTTTATCTCAAACCCAACCAACAAAATATATTATATCATACAAGCACATTGCTGCACAAGACTTGCAACTTGCTATCGCTCAAACTTAATTTCTAACTTAAGAGCCTTAATTCTTTCGGACAACCCCAAACATGCTGCATAGACCCTTTAAGGTTTTATGCCCTCAATTTCCACTTAAGACAGCATTCCTGAAAGTTACACATAACCATTATCAATCAGGCAATCACTGCCGCAGCCTATTAATAAGTAATTCACTACCCCTTCGAATGTTCTGAAAGAAGTTTCCAATTACAACGCCCTTTTCTAAATAAAAATGTGATCTTGGCATTAGCCATAAATAAAACGAGCCCGGAAGATAAGCAGCCATCCGGATAAAAATTCAGAAGCAGAAAGCAATACCACATGAAATTGACTGAACAAAACTTGCCACAATTCAGACGGCAAAACAAACGAGCTCAAAATCATCCATCACAAAGCAACAGTATGGAGAAAGTTACAGAATTAGAAATCCGTACGAAGTTTCATGTCGATCCGTTCAACTCTTCCATATTTCAAAAACAAGCGCTCCAATTCCCATTGGCGAGTATCGTACCCGAAGTTCCCGACGAAAACAGGTCTCATCCTCTCCGACTTCGAACACCTATTCTGTAATCATCACAAGCGGCAGAATAGAATCAAACAGGATCCCTATCGAATACAGTTAATCTACTGTTTACTTGAATTATCCTAAAGCCCATACCTTGCAACAAGCAGAAGATGATCACTACCCTAATCTCCAAAAGTGTGATTTTTGGCGAAAAGGGCGAACCAATTTTGGCGGGGTTGAATAAAGGGACGGTATAGTGACAAAAAGCCCTAATTTTATTGTCCAGTCGTTCTCCGGTGGCCGTCCGATCGTGCCATTCTGGAACGGATGAGTATTTGATGGCACTTTGTGAACCGTTGGATATGTTGTATTCGTGGATTGTTCTGGATTCATTCAACATTCTCCCATAGCGAAGCCCTGCACATGGCAATGGGCTTTGTATTGGGCCTATTAGCGTTTATTTTCACTTCATTAAATGATACTACTAGTATTTCATTACTTAATGGCAATGGGCGGGGATTCCCCATTACCCGTGGGGATTTACCGTACCTAGAATTTTTAGTGGGGATGGGGGCGAGGATGGGAAAAAAGTAATTACCCGCTAGGGTATGGGCATGGGGACGGGGATAGGTGTCCCCGCCCCACTACCCGATCCGAACCCGACTCCATTGGAGAATCCCCGCCGGAGGACCCATTGGAGAACCCCGTGGGGATTCCCGTCGGAGGACCCGTTGGGAAATTCCCATCGGGTGACCCCGTGGTGGGGAACTAAATTATTGTTTTTAATTATTATCATTCTATCCTTATATTATGTACTTGATACGTACGAATAGTATGTTTATTGGATTTACAAAATTACACAGCGTATCCAAAGGGGTTGGCAGAAGTGGAGATCGGCGTCGGGGGTCCTGTGCGACAAGAAGGTGCCGCTCAAGTTAAAGGGAAAGTTCTATAGAACAGTGATTAGACTGGCCATCCTCTATGGGGCAGAGTGTTGGCCCACAACGAAAGCACAGGAACAGAGACTGGTGGTAGCCGAGATGAGGATGTTAAGATGGATGAGCGGGCACACAATACTGGCCAAAATCAGGAATGATGTGATCAGAAGCAGAGTGGGGGTAGCCAGTATAGCAGATAAGCTGCGAGAATCAAGACTGCGCTGGTTTGGACATGTTCAGAGGCGGGGCCCGGAGGAGCCAGTTCGCAGATGTGAGAGCCTGGTCTTGGGAGAAGTACGCAGAGGAAGGGGAAGACCGAAGAAAAGCTAGAAGGACAGTATAAGACAGGATGTCAGGCAGTTAGGGATTTCGACAGAGTTGGCAGCATGCAGGGATAACTGGAGGGAGATGATTCGAGTGAATGATTGTTAATCACATGGACAGACAGACCCTTGCGGATTCGACACTTCGTTGTGTTTTTGCTTCGTTATACCTTGTTTTATGCTTTATTCTTATTCCGGTTTTGTTTTGTCCCTGGCTTTGTTTTTTTGGTTGCTTTGTTTTTCCTATTTGTGGTCTTGTCGGGTCTTTTGGTCGCTTCCCATTGCGTTTAGCCAGGGGTGCCCCCATCCTGACCCCCAGATTTCTCGTAAGGGAAGCTACACTGGATCATTGTTGTTGTTGTTGTTGTTGTTGTTGTTAATTATATAAGTTTAATTGGTGAATTTTGTAAATGGTGTATTAATAGAATTTTTGAGGAAAGTGTACATTAAAGTAAATGAAAAAAAATGAGTAACTCGTGGGATTATACAAGGTCAAAATCAAGGGGATGGGGAGTCCCCGCTAGAGATTATAAATGGGGAAATCAAGTGGAGATGGGGAATCCCCGACGGGGATTATAAATGGGGAAATCAAGCGGAGATGGGGAATCCCCGACGGGGATTATAAATGGGGAAATCAAGCGGAGATGGGGAATCCCCGACGGGGATTATAAATGGGGAAATCAAGCAGAGATGGGGAATCCCCGACGGGGATTATAAATAGAGAAATCAAGCGGAGATGGGGAATTCCCGAAGGGGATTATAAATGGGTAAATCAAGCGGGGATGGTGAATACCCGACGGGGACGGGGACCCGACGGGGATGAGGACGGGGATAAATTTTATTACCCGATGGGTAATGGGACGGGTATGGGGAACATATATCATGGGTATGGGTACGGGGAGGGTATTCACCGCCCCGACCCCCCATTGTCATCCCTATTACTTATACACTAATGGAAATTCTTTAAAAAATCTATATAAACATAAGTAATTAAATATACATAATATATTTATAATTTTATAATATATGAAAATTGATTTTTATTTAATATTTTTTTCAAGATTTATCCATGCCCACTTAGAAAATAATGCAAATATTTTTTTTCTTCTAAATTTCAGTTATTATTGTGGGATTTTTACTATTTATAAATTTAGTATTTGCAATAATTATAGAATATATATAGATATAGATTTTATTTCATAGAAAAGAAAAATATATCAAATAAGTGACGCTTTCAATCAAATTATAACATGAGTATGTAATATAATAAAAGTATGTAACGGTTAATATAATGCATAATTTTACAAATATATTATATTTTTATAACATAATATTTTCATTAAATATTAGGAAAATTGACTAGAATAATTGCATTAAATTAGTATTATTTTGGTCAAAATATTTGAATTTGAATTTTAGAACTTATGGTTGGATAATGGATAGAAAGATTATAATTTAATATTTCTACGATGAAAAAGATTAGATACAAAAGTAACCCTATTTAGTCAAACATCGATAAAGGTTGATGTTGCTCTTTTTTTTTTGGTAAAATAGGAGGGCTATTTTGCCCAGTAGATTAAACTTCAGCTAATACAGACTCATCCCTAGTGGGAATTACAACTTCAGCTTCATATAAAGACAGAATAGAAGCAGGAATAACAAACAGTAAAGACATTAAAATCCTTTCTTAAAACTACAGCTAAGGTTGCTCATTAGTACTGTAAAAAAGTTCATGTGGCTCGTTCCTGAAAATCTGAAATGCCAAACGACTATAATTACTTTTAATTTATTGGTGATTACTTTATTCCAGCTACAACTCATGTTGAAAAAAATGTCCTGTATTTAGCCAATTAACGTTTAATATCATTAGTAGTTACATATCCATCTTTGTTGAGCTACATATAAAAAACTTGCAACAGAAAACAAATCAACTAAAGAAAGTTTTATTTTGTTTTGGGGAAGAAAAACCCCATGTTTGTTGTTAACAGTGAGTACATGCTTTTGCTATCTACAACTCATACAAAATCATTGATCACAAACAACAAGCAATCTCCATTTTTATTCCTCTTCATTTCTCTACTGATATCTTCCAACAATTCATAAATCTCAACAGATCTTGGATGTGACTTATCCTCAACAACAAACTTATGAACCTGACCATCAAGCTCAATAAAACTATTTCCAGCAGCCTTATTCATCCGTCTTCCTTTCATCATCATCCTCAGATTAGCAACCCCATCCCATCTCTTTGCAGAAGCATATATATTCGACAGAATCACATAATTACCTGGATTCCAGGGCTCGAGCTTGAAAAGAGTGTATGCTGCCTTCTCTGCCACTTCAACATTTCCATGGAAACTGCAAGATCCAAGAATTGCTCCCCATATTGCAGAATCTGGCTTCATGGGCATGGTTTGTATTACGTCACAAGCGTCGTTTAATCTTCCTGCACGACCAAGGAGATCAACCATGCAGCCGTAGTGTTCCAACTTTGGATTTATTCTGAAGTCAAATTCCATTGATCTGAATATTTGCTTGCCTTCTGCAACCATACCTCCGTGTGTGCATGCCATTAGAGCTCCAACAAAGGAGACATCATCTGGCACGAAGCCTTCACCCTACCATTTGAGACACATCCATGGTTTATAATTTAACAGCAGAATATCTACTAGATCTATCAAGAGCTCCGGCAGAAGTTGTTTCTAAACGTAGTTGGAAATTTGGCAGAAAAAAAGACCAATTTACCAATTCACTACTGCTATTAACAGCTATCATTCGAACTTATGCCCTAATTCAAAAAGGTATACTATATAAAAGCTTCAAAATCCTAAATAATTAAAATCTAAGGGAATTTTTCCAAATAAGCCTTCTTAACCTATGCCCTCAAAACCCGATAATAATACAAACAATTGAATATGGAGATTGAAATTAACTAATCGGAGATGGCATGTTAACGCTTGGGTATCTATGTGTCAACCCGTGATGCTGATGCATGACATACCCACAACAATTTGTGTTAGATTGGTTCAATATTGTACAAGTAATTTCTAGGAGTTCATATAATTTATAGTCACAGAGTCACATGTCAATATATTGTTTAGCTTTTTTTCCAAATAACAAAGATAGTTTTAGATCATTACTCAACTGTCTAACCTTTTGTATTGATACTATATTGTGACAGCAAAAACCGATAAACAAACTGCCACATTACTATCTCTAACTAACAATGCAAGCATCAGAAAACAAGCGAGTAAACTTACTAGCATTTGGTGAAATAATCCAAGAGCATCCTTACTCCGCCCATGAACAGCCAAACCCATGATCATTGAATTCCAAGAGCACAGATTCCTCCTATCGCTTCCCATCTGAGTAAAAAGCTCCTCTGCTATATCAAGCCTTCCACATTTTGCATACATCTCCAACAAGGCATTGCACACAAAAACATTCTCCAAGTACCCGTTTCGCCTTACATACTCATCAATCTTCTGGCCTATCTCCAAAGCTCCAAGATTAGCACAGGCTGGAAGCACACTAGCAAGCGTCACCTCATTGGGCATCAAACCATCTTCCTTCTCCATCAACAAGAACATTTTCAGGGCATCAGAAAATCGACCATTATGCGTGTATCCAGCAATCATTGTAGTCCAAGAAACCACATTCCTAGACGGCATTGACAAGAACAACTCCCTTGCAGCTTCCATATCTCCACACCTAGAGTATCCAGCAATCATGGAGTTCCAAGTAGGCACGCTCTTGAATTCCACCAGTTCAAATTGCTTCCTAGCTGAATCCACGAAACCCAGTTTGTTATACATATCAACCAAAGCCGTTAACGCAAATGTATCATGATCGCAGCCGAATGTAATAAGTTGGGCATGGAGGGCATGTCCATGGCATGGGGAAGAGAGCGAAGCACAGGCGGAGAAGAGGAAGGTGAATGAATTGGGGTTCGGGGAGCAACCCTCATAACGCATCCGGGCGTAGAGGGAGAAGCATTGTGCGTGAGGGCCGTGAGAGGAGTACGCTTGAATAAGTTTGTTGTAGAGGGAGAGAGTTCGTTGAGGAATAAAGTCGAACACCTTGTGGGCATACGGAAGCTCCGGTATTTCCAGTAGCTTGAGGATGAGAGTGGTAGTGAGATCTACTCCGTTCCTGAGGGAGAAGGCATGGGCTTGCTTCAGCTGGTTCATAACCCAGGAACAATGCTATTCCTCCATTAAAACGCCACGGATTTGGTGCTTTCAGAAGTCAATTATCCAACCACAAAGCCTGGTTCTTTTTCATTTTTTTCGCTCAGATCAAGCGTCCAAATCATGAAGAAACCAACAATGGAAGACGTAGTATTGAACTGGATTCGAGAGGAGGGAAGTCACTGGAGAATTCCTCGCCGGGCGCCGGCGGCAAATATTCGAATTGCAGGTGTCGCACTCGCACAGCATAAATTCGATGGAGGAGATCGAATTCTGAAAGACGAGTTGGGCCCATCCAGCTCACTTTTTAAATTGGGCTGGGCCCAACGGGCCAGATACAAATTGGTCTCTTCCATTATTTGTAACAAGACAATTTGATTTGATACTTTGTATTTTCGAAACATACTTAAAACTAATCATCAAAATGACCCCTTCTGTATGCTGTGTGACCAAGCAGAACAATTGAGGGGCAGATTTGTATTTTATATAATTCTCCGTATCAGAGAGTTGGTTCATTGATTACGACAGATCATAGATTCTAAAAAATAATTTCATTCATAAATTTATTTTGTACGAGCTTCGATTTTTAGAGAGGAAATAAATGAATGGTGTCCCTCAACTTTCAAACATTTTTTTTTATATTTTTAGTTTTTTTCCCTTTTTAAATTCAAATGGCAACTGTCAACTTTTACTGAAGTTTCTTGCTATATACATTGTGGTTGAACAAAAATCCGTCTAAAATAATTGAACAAAAATGCGTATTGAAGCTTATCACTAGTCCTCAATAAATCAAAAATAAAGAGGGCAGATGCATGATATTGTCACTCATATAGACTCAATTATCATCAATTATATATGCATTGCACGTAACGAATATTATATCAAAATACTGACGATTGATCGTTAATCATACGTCTGCTAATAGGGTAGCTAGTCTACTCATACCAACTTATAAATTACTTACTACTTGTAGTATCTCATTTTTTTAGCCACAATTAATTGTTTTATTGTCCATTTTTAGAGTCCAATTATTGAAATAGACTCAAATAGTCTTTACAAAGAGACAACAATTATTTAGCGTACGTAATTCGAGTTAGCACTTTTTTGCTGGAAACTAACTTTGACGTACAATTAATGTTTTCTAGTATATACTAATTGTGAGAAAATGCAAACGTGATCAGAAGTATAAGTATTCGTTGACATAAATATTCGTTGCATTTTCTTTTTAAATAGGAGACTGTAAACACAAGTTTTTGTGGTAGTGGTCATGTTGATTAGTTGACAGGATATATTGTTCTAGTAGTAGGTCCAAACTGGCAACACTTGTAAGTACAATTAAGGTGTCACCATATCTATTATATACTATTCACATATTAAAATTAATAAAAATAATTATATAAATTTATGTTTTTGACAATGACCCTAATCACTATGTCATTTTGTGGCAAAAGAAGAAGATACCGGATATTCGTTGGTTTTCCAATCTAATGAAAGATTAATTGTTGTAATATAGGGTTACCAAAATATAACGTTGGTGTCACTTTCTTGATGATTTCTTATGCGATCAATCTTTGGCTTGAATAAAAGACAAGTGTTTGAGAAAGACATCCGGCCATCAACTACCAACTGATTGATCTTGCTTGGTTAGTAGTATCAATTAGAATTTATAAGTTACAAGTTATCGGCATTACTCATTAACAACAACCAGATATTTTTGTGTCCAAATTATAACGGTTACTTAAGTAGGTTAATTTAATTGGGTCAGGACTCAATCGTTCAAGTCCTAACAAGAAATAAACTATTGGACTTTAAAATTTTATCAAGGTCGATCTAAGTACTTATTTGTAGCAAATTAATAATTAAGTAGGATAATTTTGTGATTTTAAGGGTATAATTCGCTTTGGAATTGTGGCCTATCCAAGTAAGACAAGAGACAGTTGGATGGATTTGAATTCGTTTACCTTTCACCTACGTAGTACGTAATTTGCATATTCAAACATCTATGATCAACTCAGTCCATAATATAATTAAATAATGATAAAATAGTTGGATAAATTAGAGAAGAGGTCGGTTTAGGTCCAACGCGTATTTTGTTAATCCCAGGCGCAACTTTTCAAGGACTGAAAAATGGAAAAGTGACCTCGATCTTTTTCTCTCCTCCAAAAGTTCAATCTACACGTCTTGCTCTTAAAATGAACCAATACGGACTATCTTATTATACACACCTTAATACCTTATGCAATTCTTCTTAAGAACACCCGTCCTTAACAAACGTTGTTAATTAAGTCGAGTAATGAAATAGTGCTAAACTCCTTAAATATTGTTAAGAAGTTTTGTATTGGAATCTTTTTGACAATATAGACTGATATTCAAAGGGTTTTATAGAAGGAAAGACCAAAAAATTCAGTCTTATAAGATTATCACAGCTTCATTTTGAAAAAATTTTGACTTACAAAATTTGGATTATTTTTAAGTTCAACGATTATCAATCTCATTCTCCAAAATAGTTTCAGATTTGAAGATTTTTTTTCTAAATGTACAACATTCTTTAAACAAATGTAAATTTTTTTCAAGTGAAAAAGT
Organism: Fallopia convolvulus; assembly: GCA_964016875.1. Lineage (NCBI taxonomy): Eukaryota > Viridiplantae > Streptophyta > Magnoliopsida > Caryophyllales > Polygonaceae > Fallopia > Fallopia convolvulus. Next base: position 37,624,264 of record OZ024737.1, read on the forward strand.
TGTTGGAACGATAACATGAATAAGTTAAAAAATTATATATTTTGCTTCTCTATTTTGGAAAAAAATAGAATATATATCTTAATGCGAAGTCTACCATCGTAGAGTATTCAAATTGATGAGATTTTAACATTTTTAAGGAGTTGTCTGGTTCAACAGGTGTTTAGAAATAGCCATCTATACAACATAATATCGAAATATCTAACATAATCAACTCAATTTTTCCACGAGCATCTTTAATCCACTATAAATAATTCTATTCATACGAGATCTAAACGGATCCTAAATTAAGCATAGATTAATTTATTTTGTTAGTTTTTTTTTATCTTTTGAACTCACTTGATGTATATACCACGTGAGACTTGTCCAGATGAATCCACGCTAGCTAGGCACACGAAACCATTTGATTTGCACACGTGTATTACACGTATGCAAATGTCTATAACAACCTTTATTTTAGGTGAATTGCCTTGATTCTTTGCACTTCCACTTGATATACTCTACTCATCCGTATTTGATTATGTTTAACCACTAACCCCAATTATTAAATTTAAATATATTTTTTAGTACACTTTGGATGAAGTGAAAAAACACACACTTCTAATATTTTTTTTTATAATTCTACCAAAAAAATATTTTTTTATAAGGAAACATATTAGGGTGATCACTAATAAATTAGTAGTCGTCCTAGAGCATCCTATCGGATGAGGGTACGTAGGCAAACACGAGTCAACTGTAAACGGGATAGTAGAGACACGTCTGAAGGATCCAACGATGAAGTCCGCCACATAATTGCACTCACGAAAGACATGAGAAATACTCTAATCCTGAAACCGCGCAAGCAAGCAGTGGATGTCCGAATGTAACGACTCAATCTCCCACGGGCAGCGCCAATCACCAAAACGGTCTTGACCGGCTGCAAATTATCACCTTCAATCTGGATCCGGGGAATTCCATGAAGAATGGTCTCGAGAAGTCCCTGACGCAAGGCGATGGTCTCGGAGATCAGAACAGACTGTCGACCAATCAGCCGTCCGTCAACGTGGATGGAGAAGCCACCAAAGTCCCTAAGAATAAACCTGAAAGAATCTACGCCATCCACACACACTGCACCATCCGCACAGACATACTACTAATAAGACTGATTATAAAAACAATACTGATAATTAATATATATCTTCTAAACCTGAAGCACTTTTGGGCAGATTCGTCATTACAAATTTATATCCCAGCCACCCTATTTTTAATAATAATTTTTTAATCAATTATATATAATGTAATCAATCACCTTATGAAATTTCCAATTTTATACCCTCATCTTATTTAATTATTTTTTTTATCAATTTAAGATTGGATAAATTTTTATCTCTACCCATTATTTTTATTTTTGCTCATATTCATTATATTATAATATGTAATTATCATCTATCCATATATTAATAATATATATTCAATTTAGTTACTTTATTTATAAAAATATTTTATATTATAATACACATCAATTTTTTATTTATATAATTTTTCTCATCCATACATATCGTACATGTAATTTTATGCACATACTATATACTTTAGTCATGTAGTTATTTTTTAAAATTTGTCTTAATGTTATTTTTCATCCATATGATAGTTTTTATATATGATAATTAATTTCCTATCCATAACAAAATATAGTCACATAAATCTTTTTAAAATTTGCCTTAGTGTAGTTTTTTTTATCCATATACATGACACTTTATTTAATTAAATGAGATTGGATAAAAAAATTGACTCTACCCATTATTTTTATCTTTATTCATGTGCATTATATTATAATATTTAATTATCTTATATCCATATAGTAAAAATAAAATATACGATATAAGAATTTATATATTTTTTCAATTTACAATGAGATTGGATAACTTTTTATCTCTACTATTTTCTTATCTTTGTTCATGTTCATTATATTGTAATATTTAATTATCTTCTATCCATATAAACTTATGATATAGATAAAATATATTGCATAATTGATCGTATGGTTATTTTTCACGATTACGGTTTGTACGTACAACATTTATTAAAAGTATACTATATGGATAACGAAATTTGCAAAAAGTATAATTAAATTGATCAATTTTAACGATTACGATTTGTCGTACGGATATTAACTTTATCTTGAATTTTTTTTCATTATATTCTAATATTTAATGATCAATTTGGTATGATTATCAATTTGAAAATTTGGTATGAGTTCATGTCATTAAAATTTACGGTTGATTTGGTCAATTCATTGCGGTTTTTGTGCGAATTCGGATCAACCTAATGAGTAAAGAACGTCAACTTTTATATGTTTATTACATAAATATTATAAATAATATTTTTAATATTAAAATAATATTTATATTTATTTTAATAATACAAAATATTATTATAATTAGCTTAAATATTTATTACATTATTTATTATATAAATTATAATACCTACATCATATTTAAATAATACATTATAATTTTTATTTTTAAAAGTCCCCGGGCAAGGCCCGGATCATCAACTAGTTAAGTGATAAAGATAAATCCCACGATGAAATTGAGGGGTCCTATAATTTGTGATCCAAAACCACTATGATGAAGTAATATGATTGAACGTCATTGTCTTTGGTAAAAATTGGGTTGCAGTACAAGCAAAAGCAATAATAGGAGTGTATATAATGTTGTAACAGTGGCTAAGGAGAGAGTTTAAGAATTGAACTAGAAGGTGATATATTTCAGTCGATCATAAATACCTTTTTTACCAACCGATAATGTCCATGGCCGATTGAGATGATAATCGTCGATACTCTTGTGAATTTACATCTTTGAAGGCATTCATAATAAAACATGACAATAAAAATTTAATATTTTTAAAATTTGATATCCGAAGGACCTTCTCTTGTTGGCACTTCTAATTAATGAAGAAATTAAGCGCCACTCTCATGAAGCTTAAAAAGGATCCATTTGTCTTGATCCTGACACGGGGTGAGGTGAGACATTCTCGCATGGTTTTCACCGATCATGACGTGATAGGGATCCATTTGCCTCATAATGACCCTCTAGTACATTCACATATAAATTGGAAGCAAGACTGTATAACGAGTCATGGTGGACACCGAGTCATTAGTTGATGTTTTATACTAGGACACGTTCGAGCAAATAGGAATCTCCCCATGATTATTGCGTCCTTACTCAAGAAAGCTAGTGGCATGGATGATTGAATTGAAACTCACTTTGGGTAATGGACCAATTAGGAGGGCAAAATGTGTGAAGTTCACAATAATAAGGCTACCCTCGACGTACACCACGATTTTGGGTAGGTGGTCCCTCTCTTTGTTTCAAGTTGTGGTTTCAATCTACCAGTTCAAATTGAAGTTTTTGTCTGATAACACGGTGGGGGAGTTGCGAGGTTCCCAAGAAGAGGGAAGGTCTTGTTACACGACCTCTCTCAAAGCCAAATCAAAGTTATTTTGCATGGTCAAGGTTGTTGCATAAATACTAAGCCTCAACCACAGTCCGATATGGGGGAGTTCGAAAAATGCACAATCACTCCTTTTGAAGATAAAGCAAAACATTTGTTTGTAGGAGAACAACACGGTCTCTTTGGAAAACTTCCTAGGACGATCACATGATGTGTTTGCATGGAGCCTCAAAGATTTGCGCAGTATCCCGCCCATTGTCGTGCTACATTCACGCAAGACAAATCCTGCCGCGAGACCAATTGTTCAGAGGAAAAGGCGGATGATGGTGAAAAGGGCTGAAGCGACAAAGGCCGAGGTGGGCAAGCTATAAAGCCTATAAGGCAAAGTTTAATTGAGAAGTGCACTATCCATGTTGCTTGTCCAACCTTAGATTAGTTAAGAAGGCAAATATGAAGTGGAGAATGTGCGTCAAAGCATGTACTTTAAGGGTTTGAACAAGGCTTGTCCCAAAGATTGCTACTTACACCTTGTTATTGATGAATTGGTAGATTCAACCACGGGTCATATGATGATGATAAGTTGGTAGATTCAACCAAGGGTCATATGACGACGAGGAGTTTTCTTGATGCTTATTTTGGTTACAGCCAGATAATTAAGGATGGATCCTTTGGATGAAGAGAAGATCATGTTCACCACTAACGAAGGAGGTTTCTATTATAAGGTGATGCCTATTAGCCCCTAAAATGCTGGGGCTAGCCTGCAGCGACTCATTGATCGTGTTTTTTCACATCAGTTCAAAGAGAATGTGGAAGCTTATGTTCATGAAGTTATGCTGAAAAGTAAGTCTAAGGAGGAATGGAGGATCATTTGAAGGATTTGCAAGAGGAATTTGGCAATATTTGGAAGTGTAGGATATGTTTGAACACAAAAAAGTGCGTATTTGGGTTAACTCTGAGAAATTTCCGGGTTTCATGATCATCGCTAGGGGTATTAATTTAATATTCTCTCAAGCTTATTGTGCAATATCAGGGGGCATATAAGGAAGCCTAAACAAATGAGAAAGGACTTCTCGACTACTTTTTTGTTCAATCTAGGAAAGAATGAAAAGGTGATAGATTTCGGGTTGTTGGATGATTGGGAGAAAATAGTTAGGCTTTGTTTGGTATTTTGGGATTTTTTTTCTAGTTTTTCATATAGATGAAAAGCTTCTATTTACAACACTCTTCCAGCCCAAGGATGTGGATTTTGGAGAAATTAAACTTCATCTAAAGCTCTCAAAAAGCTAGTGCCAAACAGGCCCTCAGTCTTTTAAAGTGGTCAATCTCATCTATTCAGTTATTTTTGTTGAAGGGAAAGGTTGTTTATCAATCCAAGAGGAAATTCTATGAGTTTTTGGAGTGACAAAGTGAGATGTTAGTTTTTTTTGTTTTTTTTATCCTTTCTACTTTATCAATCTCTAATTGGATCATACTAATTTTTTTAATCAAATAATTAATGCCTTCTTCCATTTGAATTTCTCTAATTTACCCCTAAATCAAGTGGTTGCTTTTATAATGTTTATGATTCAGAATTATTATAGTAACTCGTAAAATAACCCATGACATTTCACATCCCACCAAACAAAAAATGTAGTTATCTAATTTATGATTTCCAGATCCAAGAATTGTTATCTAGAGGTTAACTTTCTTATAGTTACTGCATTATGCTTCACCAAACGAGACGTAAGAATTGAATGCAACAATCCGTGTATATTGGTTTTTCCAGAAACGGAAACTCCTGAAATCTTATCAAATCACACGCTTGGTTGAAGATAAAAAATGAATTTACTAATAATACTCCGTATAACCCTTAAGAATTAAGACGTGGCCAGCAATAAACATATCTACAAAACTTGAAGCCAAGATTTGCTTGAAATATCATCACATTTCCTTAATTTTCTTTTACACCCTTTATCATAAAAGCAAATAGCGGGAAATCTTAACTTTATGGGTAATTCCAAATACTAGCACAAAGTTTCCAATTTGCAAAAATTACCCACACTTCAGATAACCTGCAAGCAGTGGCACAAGGCTCACACATGTCAACAAGATCGTACTTGGCGGACACTTGTACAAGATGCCGTATATGCTCAACAGTCAACACGGTTATTTTTTTTACAACTTAAGAAGTTTAGGCTACTCTCCACCACTATCCTTAAAGCTTGGGACGTTTTTCATAATTCATGGGTTATTATAATTAATAATTAAAAGAAAAGCGAATAAAATAAAAAAGACCATCTCTTCTTTGACTTGTGTATTCTGACTATAGAGAAGGGGGATTAAATTCACTTGTTTCAAAACCTCCATCCCGATTCCCCTTCTTTCCCTCTTTCTCTCCCCTCCCCCAAATCAACCATGGCCGTTCTTTCTACCACACCACAACTCTCCACCAATTCCACTTTTAATTCGGAAAATTAAATCTCATCCTCTCATCCCAAAACGCCAACGAAAGATCCGCAAGGAAAAAGGAATTCCAATCCAAATTAAGCCATTGCTATTTTTCTCTCTCGTTCAATAATCATGATGGTGCCTCGAATCAGGATTGACCTCAATTTCAGAAGCCTCTTCCTCTATGCGATCTCCGCCGCCGTAGTGCTCGTTATCGTCAGACTGTTCCTCCGCCGGACTGTCCGCACCGCCAAGCTCAAGCGCTGGTGGCGCCTTCTCTCCGACCGCTTCCACGAGCACCAGCTTCTCAAAGTCCCGGAGTTCGACGGCGCCGTTTCGCAGGAAAACCAACTCTATCGCCGCCTCTCGCTTTACCTCAACTCGCTGGAGTCTCTGGAAGATTCTAATCTAACGAACCTCATCGCCGGCCCTACAAACCCTACCGAAATCGCCCTCTCCCTAAACCCCAACCAGCCCCTGGACGATGAGTTTCTCGGCGCCCGCCTCCGATGGATCCACCAGGTCGAGGAAGGAGGAGGAGGAAGAAGAGCGTTCGTGCTCAGGATTCGGAAGAGGGACAAGCGGAGGATCCTCCGCCCCTATCTTCAGCACATTCACGCCGTCTCCGTCGAGATCGAGGAATCGCGGAGCAAGGAGATTCGGCTGTTCACCAATTGCGGCGGCGACGGTGAGCGGTGGTGGAGATCGGTGCCGTTCACGCATCCGGCGACGATCGAGACGATCGCCATGGACGCCGACGTCAAGACCAAGGTGAAGGCCGATCTCGAGTCCTTCCTCAAATCGAAGCAGTACTACCACCGCCTCGGCCGCGCGTGGCGCCGGAGCTACCTCCTCTACGGTCCCTCCGGCACCGGAAAATCCAGCTTCGTCGCCGCCATGGCCAGGTTCCTCTCCTACGACGTGTATGACGTCGACCTTTCCAAGGTCTCCTCCGATTCCGCTCTGAAGCTTCTCCTCCTCCACACCACGAACCGTTCCGTCATCCTCATCGAGGACTTCGACCGGTACGTGGCCAGCGCCGGGAAGTCGACATCGCCGGTGAGCATCTCCGGCGTATTGAACTTCATGGACGGAGTGGTGAACTCGTGCTGCGACGGGCGGGTGATGGTGTTCACTATGACGACCAAGGACGGAATCGACCCCGCCCTACTCCGGCCGGGGCGGGTGGACGTCCACATCCACTTTCCGATGTGCGATTTCAACAATTTCAAGAGCCTGGCGAGCAATTACCTTGGGGTAAGGGAGCACAAGCTGTTTCCGATGGTGGAGGAGATGTTCCAGAGCGGATTCACGCTGAGTCCGGCGGAGATCGGGGAGCTGATGGTGGTGAACCGAAACTCGCCGAGCCGGGCGCTGAAGTCGGTGATAACTGCGATGCAGACGACGGGGGGAGACGGGAGAGGGGGGAGCGCGAAGATCGGGGGAGGCGGGAGGTCTTGGGCGTTGGTGGCGGGGAGAGAATCGGTGGACTCGTCGGATTCTGCGATGGTTGGTTGCAAGGACGGCGTGAAGGAGTTGCGCAAATTCTACGGGCTGTTGAGGCGGAAAAGCACCAAAACATCAGGGCCGTTCGATTTTGAAACGTAGCTATCAGCGTGAATCGACGGTTGGTATTTTTTTTGGTACACGAAATTATTCAGGACCGAGTCCAAAGCAGCCAATTGCTGTGTCGATTGTCAGTGAAAAATAAAAAAACGAATGATCAAAATTGTATTTTCTAGACTCTTTCTTTTCATTTTTTTTTCTTTCTGGGTTCTAATTTTAGGGTTTTGTAAAAATCTATTTGTTCATAATAGATATTGGGGGTGTATCATACGTAGGACCATCCATTTTTATTTTATTTCTCATTTCTCAATTTGTATAGTATAATTCTTTTCTTTTTGGTCGCTTTCACAATTGCTGAGAATAATAACATCAACGAGTGAGTGGTCCAACTAGCCATATATTGGCAGCAGGATGCCAGAATGGGCATAATGTTAGGAGGATTTAGGTTTAAAAGCGGTTGGATTATACTCTCTATAAGTGGGCATCTTAGCCTTGGCTAGTTATTCTGGTGCACTACTATAAGAAAATTCGAAATGCGATACTTATATATTAGTTAATGGAGTCAATCGTCTTTAAACAACATGTATTTTTTTGTCTTTAACCTGATTCGATAATCACTACACCAACTTGTGATTGCTTGAAAAATATATTTAATTAACAAAAGTGCAATGTTACATGTCAATAGGCACCTCTTGGTCTAGTTGAATCAATGTGAAATGTAAATTCTAATTCCTCGCCACCAATGACCAATTCAATCGATTTAATCAAGTATTGGGTATAATAGAATCAGCAGTAAACCTAAAGTAAGTAGATGAATAATTAAAAGTAGGATAAGTAGAAAAAATGAATTAAGATGCAATCGAGAAGGTGGGTGGGGGTAAGCTAATAATTGGAAAGGGTGGGCGTAGGGGGTTCATTGCGCGGCGGTGGAAATGAGCTGGCACCGGCGGCGAGATGGATGGGTGGCAGCGCAGGTAGGGTATGATTAATTCACACGTGGGGACAGGGGATCCAGCAACCACCATTCATCACGACGCTGGACGCTACTTTGTTTATTTGCTTGCGTGTTTTCCCACTTCTCTCCTACACTTTTTTATAAACTCCAATGATCTTAATTCCATTGGCTACTTCCGGAGTTGCGTACAGTACAAACGGATTTTATGACTCACAAAATCACCTCTAATAATTAGGGTATTAATATAATTTTGTATTGGATGGATTGCAATATTTTTTAACTAATTAACTATGATATTTTAGATGGTAATATAGATAAGATAATATTGAATGATTGATTTTTTTTATATATTTTAGTTTACATGTTAAATGATGTGAGATTTTGTATTTAATTAGTATCGTTTAAGGCTTGTCAAAAGATATTTTTAATTGCGGATGTAAATATGAACCACAATTAACCAAAGCTAAAAGAAAAAAGATAAAGGAAAGAACCGATTATCTACCCTAATACATTATAAAGCAGAACCCAAGTCTGTTGTAAAATTTGCGCCACGAGGCATTTGTAAATAAATTAATGAAATTATATTTTAATAAATTTTATAACAACTTATAGTATTTTTATGATATATACTAAATAGATAACATGTTTATATAATTTTTATGTATATAATTTTCTATCTATGGATTATATATTAGTAGGAAAAATTCTATCTAAAATAAAGATGTTATCTAATTTTAAATCTTAACTATTAATGTTAAATATTTGATATGATAATTTATTTAACTTAAAAAGATTATATTTAAAATAAAATAAACTATAAAATCATTAAATATTTGGTAAAATATTATTGATATAATTATATATTTAAGTTATTTTTTTATCACAATATAAGTTATTTGCCACGTAAGATTTTACCATGTGCCACCTAGGATTTTTCGTACATGTCATTCTCACAATTTATATATATTGAAAAGATTCTATCTAACATAAAACAAATTATAGTATATATTAGGATAGATTTTGAGTATATAATTGATTATTAGTTGATTACATTATCTTTATCTATATATTTATTCATATAAAAGTTTTCTTGAATCAAATTATAATAAAAAAAATAAAAAATATTACAAGATGATAAAATATTACATTATCTAATTCTTTTTATCCATTTATGAAGTAAAAGATTTTAAAAAATTTAAATTTTGGTTAAAAAATTTAACGTATGTGAGTAAGGCTGCGTTTGAGAATGCTTATTTGTACTACTTATAAGCACAAAAGTGCTTTTATGCAGAAATAAGCACATAAGCATTGCCGAACACTCATTTCTCCGTTATTTTAAGCAACGTGTAAGCACATTCTTATAAGCAAAAAAATGAAAGCACCCCCATGCTTTTCGTTTTAAGCATGCTTATTCCACAAAAAATCTAAGCACGTGGGCCCACCAATATACCCTCATATATACCCATTTTTCTCACCTACCCCTCTCCTCTCTCTCTCTCTCTCTCTCTCTCTCGTATTGATCGAGCTCCTCAGATCCTCATCCCTCTCCTCTCTCTCTCGCACTCGGGTCTGTTCGGACGAGGACGCATCGGCGGCCGGATAAGACGCCGCCGCCGAGACCAGGGCAGTAGGCGGACGGAGAAGATGACGGTCGGCGTACAATCGACGACGACGGACGAACTCAAACCACCGCACACTTCGCCGGACGAACTCAGACCACAGTCGGACCAACGCACCCTCACGCGGAGCCGCCGGACCGCCACACACTTTGCCGGACCGTCGGATTCGAGTAGTCGGACCGCCAGGGACGAACGCCGAACCTCCTGTGCTTCACAAGAATTGGGACGTGGGAGCAACAAGAGGAGGCTGATGGGGAAATATTGAGAAAAAGATGGGATAGGGTTTCCAAATAGGGTTTATAAGGGGGGGTAATATTTTAATTTCTGTAAGGGCAATTTTGACTTTTCATTTATTACCTTTTAAAAATAAGCAAATCTTGCAACCGAACACTACTTGCTTACAACAGAAATAAGTTTTTACTTTTCAACAACTTTTCAGCAATAGAACTTTACAGCACAATCCACTTTAAGTAACTTATCAGCACAGTTTGCTTATAAGCAACGTATAAGCAAAGTTTACCCGAACGGACCCTAAAGTTGTATCTTTTTGAGCCACCACATTGACTTTGGCCCAACTTTATTTTTAACATTTCAACTTTTATTTATTAATTTATTTTTTTCAAATAATTTTTCTCTCTATTTATTTATAAAAATTCAAAATTTATTTGATTCTAAAAATAAAAACCTATCGTACGTATGTGAGTATAATTTTTTTTATCTTTTATGTATTATTATATTAAAATAAATATGCTCATACTTAATTCGAGTCGTAGTCGTGCATGACACGACGAGTATAACTAGTTTGTTTTGTATCACTTCTACAAGGTACTTATTTGTATGTAGATCTAAAACTAGTATGTATTCCCGTACCTTGTACGAGTTTTAAAAATAATAAATAGAAATCAATATATGTAAAGATATTTTTAAAAAACTAATATATTGATTGTTTTATTTAGCATATAAATATAAAAAATTAAAAATAATCAATTGAGATATCTTAGTTAAGAAACGATGCTATCTAAGAATAAAATATGTATTCTAAAATTTGTATGATAGGCTGATAGCATAAAAAAAAATATCTTAATGATTTTCCTATTTATCCAAAAATAAAAGATTGTTTCATAATAAGATTTTCTATCCGATATTCTACAAACATGGATAAGAATTTATTAGGGCTGTCCAACGAGTGGGTTGACCCGTAACCCGACCCGACCCACCCGTAATTTTACGGGTTACGGGTCAAATTTTTTTTAGTTTACGGGTTACGGGTCAGGGTATTTTTAGTTTACGGGTTACGGGTGGGTTATGGGTCGACCCGTCGGGTTACGGGTTGACCCGTAATATTAAAAAAATAAAAATAAAAATTTATTTTTATAGTAAGTTAAATAAATAAATAAAAGTTTACGGGTTAAATGGGTTAAAAAGGGTCGAAAAGGGTCAACTTTACGGGTCGAAAAGGGTCAAACGGGTCAAAATTTGACCCTTTTGACCCTTTTCGACCCATTTGACCCGTTTGACCCAGTCAAACGGGTCAACCCGTAACCCGACCCGTAAACCCGTAACCCGTTTTACGGGTTATGGGTCGGGTTACGGGTCGACTTTATTTTTTTTACGGGTCAACGGGTCAAGCCGTTGGACAACCCTAGAATTTATCATATTTAAAAATAAAAGATTATTTAAAAAAAAGAGTGATGTGGTCCAATCTAGAAGTGACATGTGTCGTTAAATAATTTTTTTAATCTCCGCTTTAAGTTATAGTTATGATTTTCAAATAAAAATATTGAATTGCATGTACTCCGTAATAAAAAAGTGACAGAGATGATCTACTGTCATGATTGGTATATCCGTAGATGGAAGATGATTTCTATTAAAAAACAAGATTTAAATTGGAAGGTAGCCAGTAGCTACCTACCCTTTTTTGGTTTATCAAAATCAACATCCACCGGTTATAATAAAAACTATATACACATATTGATACATCTTCAAGCATAACCTATACGGATACACATCATCAAGGATAACATATACGGGTCCTGCATGTAGCTCCATTTCAGCTCATTTGCATGTTTAAAACTTAAAAGCTATCCCTCCATCAAACAATTAAAGGCATGCACTTTAGCCCATAACAAACTTAACTATATATTTTAAGAAATTTGTTTGTACGTTTAGACAAAAAATAATCTTCATTGTACTTTTATCGTTTTCTAATAGAAATTACAAATTTACCATCATCTAATTCAATTTGTTACCGGCACTCACGAGTTCTAGTTTGTTACCGGCCATGACCTAATGTTTTAACATTGATTGATTGAATTGTGAAATTGGATCACAAGTGTATATATGTAGGTGAAATAGGAGTGTCACATGTTCCTATACTCTATAGTCTTAAGCACAGACTGCGTCTGTCATATGCTTGAAAAAGTCAGTATGTCCACATGCCCCTTCCAAGAACATCAACAAGCGTTCTCTTACAGAAGAAAAAAAGTGCAAATATTTTCGAATAGGCCTGTTTTTGTGGTACCACACAAAACTTTCCCAAGATCCCACCATTCTATATGCTTATGATTGCCAACTTTTGATCGTTAGCTTCCACAATAGTACTTAACAGTTGAAAGCAACCCATCCTCATTTAACTGTTTCATTGCTTTAACACCCCTGTACATATATATAATCATGCAAGATAAGTTGCATACATGATTGGTTTATGTTTCGTTATGTTTTCTGGCCAAGGAAAGTGTACAAGAGTCGAAATGAAAATGTTAGGGTACTATCTGGAAGTCTTAACTGTTTGATTCCATAGTTGTGAAAAATATAAGTCATGTAATTATCGGTCAGTTTTAACTCATTATTGAAGGTCGAATGTTGAAGGGGTCGATTCGTATATTATGTAGTCTGTGGTGACAAGATAAACTACATGTCTAAGACTAGGAAGGCACCATCAATGGAAGCAATAATCAATCTTATATAACTAGAGGTGATATACGAGACAATGCGTCAAACAACACCAATTCTATCCAAAAGTTGGAATCACATTGTCAACCAATTTAATTTTGGAAATAAATATTTTCATATACCATGTGTTTGTCATATTTTAAACTTGGGAAATTCCTTTTGGTACCCTTAAGTTTTTGCCTTTTCCTTTTGGTGCCCAAGAAAAAAACTTATTCCTCTTGGTACCCTTGAGATTTTGGCTTTTCCCGTTAATGCCCCTCTCCGGTTCAAATTAACCAATTTCAAGCTTATCATTATGTTCATCACCCTTAAATTAGTAGGATTTGACTATTAAAACATCAAAATTTATAACCAAACTATATCAATTTGAATTTTTAAACAATTTTGTAAACAACCCCTTAAAATAGAGAATTGTTTAAAAATTTAAATTGATGTAGTTTGGTTATGAATTTAAGTGTTTTAAGAGTTGAATCCTACTAATTTAAGGGTGATGAACATAATGGTAAGCTTAAAATTGGCTAATTTGAACCGGAGAGGGGCATTAACGGGAAAAGCTAAAACCTCAGGGGTACCAAGAGGAATAAGTTTTTTTCTTGGGCACCAAAAGGAAAAGGCAAAACCTCAGGGGCACCAAAAAGAATTTCCCTTTAAACTTATGTGTTCAAAATATTTTAGAAGTTTTGCGTGGTTTAATTGCTTCTATTAAGAAATGATTTGCCGGGAGTAAACTAATAATATTGACAAGTCTATAATTAGACATATGGTCATTGATATACCAAACCCCACTGAAAACACCATACGTACGTGTGATTAAACTTCAACCACCACCGTTCTAATGCCTTAAATAAACAACAATGAACTTATTGAGCTACATCAATGTATAGTTACCATCTTTATAATGCCTTTAAGTTTACTAATTAAGTAGATGAAAAAGTAGTTCAAGCTTATAACATAAAGTAGATTGTGTTTGTTGTATACTACCAGATTATTTACACGTGAGAGATTCTTGTAAAATTAAAATACAAGGAGTAATTGGAACTTATGAAAGTAATAAACCCTATATATAGACTATTACAATTAGAATACAAGGAGTGATTTAAAATTTTAAAGCAATAAACTCTATAGACTAGTAAGAACACAAAAAAGGTAGGAGGTAACGTTTTAAATTTTTTTTTTTTGAAGGTTTTTTCTTAATTTTAATAATACCAGAAACTACTTAATATTATATAATGTATCATGTATGTTTTAGTTCTAATGGCAAAGAGTCTTAGAGCCTGTTTGGATTACCATTCATTATGTATTATAATACAAAATTTTGCATTATAATGCAGAATATAATGCAAATTTTGCATTATAATACAAAATAATGTATTATGGGAGGTAATCCAAACATGCCCTTATGTGCAGTGTAAGTAGTAGACTAGTAGTATATGTTTTATTTGGTATTTCATTTTTTCATCATAATTTTTTTTTCTGTGATCAAATTTTGAGAAAGTTTATAGCGGCCCAACTTGGCCCATAAAACACGGAACAGTACAGCCCATCTTCGCTTCCGTTATATTATTTTTCCAACTGAAAGTCAATTTTTTTCGCATTCAAGTATGTAACCTCTGCCTCGGGTGCATTCTTGTGATGTTCAAAGGGCAAAGATCACTCGAAGGAAATTTCAGGCACGGAAAATTCAATCTAAGTTCAATTTAGGGTTTGTTTGGATTTTTCGATTCCTTTAATGGAAGGATGTCTCAACATCAAGCTATTCCCAGGGCTTCATCTTACTGGCAGGTTCAGGTAAGTGTTAGAGCTCTAGATTTGAATACAAAAATTGCAGTTGTAAGCACTATATCATGCTGACGCTGTTTATTGGGAAGGATCAATTTTTTTGCTGCAAATAATGGTGCTGATTTCTTCAATTTTTCTGTAAAAATGTATCCGCTTTAGTTGTTGATCGTTATGTGTTTGTATTAATGCCCCAGAAGGCATTTGCAGAGAGAAAATGAACTGTCAAGAAGTCTACATTTTACTGTATTATTTTAGCTGTAAAATTGTTGCTTTCACTAATCATTTGTAAGTGTATTAGTGTAATCATTTGCACTAATGCAACATCTCAGTGTGGTGTATGTTCTAGTTGCAGAAATTGCTTTATCTGCTCATCCTTGTATAATACTGGCCTAGTTGTTATGTGAATCATCATATTTTTTTTTCCTTGTTTTAGTGCCATCACTCTCATTTCATGATTTTCATCTGCCACTTTGTTTTGCCATCTACAGTATTCATAGACTAGGGAGAGTAGAATTGAACTTATTATCTACACAATGGTGCCATAGTTGACCTAAACTAGAAAGTCCTGAATCTTATACATCTCCCTAGCAACTGACTTACATTGTAGCACCTCTGCTTGAAATTCTTCTGTGTTTTGGGCCTCCGGTTTTAGGGGAGATCTGCCTAATCTGATGAAGACCCTTTCACAGTTATACTGTGGAAATATCTGTTAGTACCAGCTATAAGCTATTAATTTATAAGCATTTATGCAAGTTTTCTTCGATTAAGAATGCTTATACCTCTTCGATTAGTCCATTTATCCTTTCTGTCGTTTTACAATACTATTTACAAGATAATATCCTACCACTAAGTTCAAGAAATCTTTCATTGTCTTTCATCATGCGAATGGGTCCTTTGGATCCTCTTCCCTTTACTAACCTGTCAGTCATGATCTGAATTGCTACATATCTATCAATATCAAGTCTGCTCCAAGTCCCAAACAATAACTTTCCCATAACAAGCTTTAACTTTGTATTGGCAATAAAAAAGCGACCTATTCTCTTCTTCTTCAAAAAAAAAAGCAAACTAATGTGATTTCTCAAATGATCACAAGGAATTAACCATTGCAGATAAAGAATATCTTGTTATAATTTTCACTCAAAAAATTATCCTTACATGATTTTTGGTTATAAATACCTTGTATGATAGAGCCAGAGGCCTATGGAGACTGATTGTCAGAATGCGCTTTAGAAGAGGCTGATGTTTCAAGCCATCCTGCAACAAAATACAGAGAATTGAACACACCGTTTCAGCTGTGAGCTATATGTCAACAGTATATATGTCGCGGGTTATTATTTATGTGCTTTATTTGATTTGATTCTCGTCTTTAGACTTTAATATTCTCTAATTTACATCATTGTTATTGACATTTCTGCTGTTTCACAGAGAAATGCAGGAATTAACACACACTCCCTTACACAAAAAGGATGTCTAGTTCATTGAACATTTGAACCCATTATAAATTCTTTGCTTCTCCATAATAAGATACCTAGAGTGTATCCGATTTCCGGTAAGATCAATACTCTCTGCTCCTCAAGTTCTCATGCTTTGTCCCTTGACTTATTGGAATTATATCATTGATAATTAATTTTACCTTTATTCTTCTGCTTTATGATTATTTTTTTCTCTGGCTCCTCCATTTTACCTTCAGTTGCATTTTTATTTGTATTTTATTTTTCCTGGACATGGTAAATTCGTTTCTGAGTGTAAATAACCATACAGGACATACCCAATGAATTATAATTTACAATTATCAACCGATTAAAGAAGCCAAAATCTGCATCAAATAGAGTGAAATATGTTGAATATATACCCAGCATCAAATACTAAATTCAGCAACAATAGAACCATATCTGTTTCTTGTAAAATTATACTACCATTTATCATTCTGCAAGCTGAAAGATGTAGGAATTTTCTAGAGGTCGACCTCAAGCATCCTTACAAACAATACTATTTAGACCAAGTAATTTTATTTTTGTGAGAACAAGTTTGATTTGTGGTTTTAAAGGTCCTTAAGAGCATCCCTAAAGTTGATTAAGTTGTAAAGTGCAAGGAGACACTGAACAAGCATAAAATCTCTCATAAGTAAAAGTCATAAGGGAGATTGACAGCAACGGTTCGAATCTCATGTCAAATATTTAAAAAAAAATTGAAGGTAAATTGTCCAGTGATTTCCTATCTTGTGTAATAGTCGTAGGATGCGTCTTTAAGTGCAACCCAGCTTGCGGTTATTACTTCATATGCCTGGAGCCGCAATGTGCAAAGTAAAGATTCCTTTTGACATTTTCTTCAGAGCTTACTATATTTGCTCTGAACAGGTTGTCGCTCTTTTGCACCGTTGTTATGAGAATAAGTGGAATTTCTTCAGAACTCGCTACAACGCAAGTTCATGTCATATTGCTGAAAAGGTGAACAAACTTCGCCGCTTCTCTGTGACTCTTAAATTGATACTAATCTTCCTTTGGTGCCTGTTTTTATTTCAGCTGTAAGTAAAAGTTGAACTGAATCCAATACCTTCTTTATTCCCTCTTGCTTTTTGTATGTACTGTTATATATACATAGCTTTATTTTCCCCCTTTAATAGCCTCTTAATCTTACTCCTTGACTATAAATTAGCACTTGGATCATCCCATTTTCGGCACCCTTGTTACTTGCTAGACAAAGTAAAGTCCTACAAAAAAATTCAAGATGTCGAACCCGCCCCCAGCTCGTTCCTGGTTCCGTCTTCCAAATCTAGGACGACAAGCTCAGCCAAAACCCCCTTCTCCTCAGCAGCCTAGGCCTCCCGTTTTACGCCCTGCACAATCGTTCCGGCCTACTCAGCCTCAGCCTCGTCCTCCTCAGCCACTACCACCCACGACCACAACCACACCTCAGCCTCCATCTCCTTCTCCTCAGCAGCAGCCTAGGCCTCCTGTTTTACGCCCTGCATTTGCACAATCATTCCGGCCTACTCAGCAGCCTCAGCCTCAACCTCGTCCTCCACAGCCGCCGGCACCACCACCCACCACCACCACACCTCAGCCTCCATCTCCTTCTCCTCAGCAGCCTAGGCCTCCCGTTTTACGCCCTGCATTTGCACAATCATTCCGGCCTACTCAGCCTCAGCCTCAACCTCGTTCTCCACAGCCACCACCTATCACCACCACCACCACACCCCAGCCTCCATCCCCTTCTCCTCCACCACCACGTCCAGTTACTGTTCCATTTCCTCCCGTTGTCACTTCACAACTACCACGTGTTGTGTCCTCACCCACCCCACCAATGACAAGTCCCAAAACCGTTAACACGGCATCTTCTGAAGAGACACAACAACAACAACAACAACAACAACAACAACAACAACAACCACCGCCGCCATCTTCACTTAATTCCATGACAAACACTTTTCCTCCCAAATCATCGTCCTACCCTGCAATACAGTCCCCTGGAGCAACCAAGCCCTTACCGAAGACCACTCCTCCACTGCCAATTAGCTTACCTTTGAAAGGAGAGCCGAAGAAGGTGTTGGTACAGGCAGCATTCAATAAGCAGGCGATTGTTCCTAGCTATTCCAGCAGGTATGGCAACGTCAAAGAGGCCGATCGTCGAATGCTGTCTTCTTTTTCTGAAGATGGTAGAAACATGAAGGTTTTAACTATTGGAGGTGAGAACAAAGGAGCAGACATGGAGTTGGGTTTCTTCTCCAGGAGAAGTAGGGGCGGAAAACAAACCGAATTCAATGGAAATGGCAATGTGGGCAATGAAGCTCAAGAATCAGAAGATGTTCACAAAGGGATTGCAAAGAGTTCACGTCTGCCTGTGAATGCATTTGTGAACAGCAATATACAAAGTGTTAACAGCTCTATCCTGTTTGACTGTTCTATCAATGAACATGATCCTGGAGTTCACTTCTATATCTCTAAGAAGCCAACTAAAGGAATTGGTAAGAGCAATGACAATGAAATCGGCCTTAAGAACAATGAGAACAGAAACCCAAGTCTAGGAAAGAAGGAATAAAGAAGGAATGATCATTTAAGTTCTAGAGAGGGCTTGGAATCTTATTGACATGCGTGTGCTCTAATATCTATGAGGAGAATATTCAGGTAAGATGGTTAAATAAAGTTAGGATAGTGGTCCAATAAAGATATATCACTGTCTTTGTTATATGAGTGTTGTAGCTTCAATTTTGTGTTATGATGCATGACGAATATATGTACTTTTGAGTTATGTGATATTCTTCCTGAATCAAGTGGGAAGACACAATCTAGTGTTGAACACACTTGTTCTCCACTCCCTCTTTCAATCCCAAGCTTGGCCCAATTAGCAAGTATTCATAGAAAATTTCCAGCCCAATATGGCCCAACAGAAGGCCTCTTTGCAACTCCTGCATGGAAACTCTCAAGGAATCCTTGATTGAGAAACTCCCAAACTATAGAAAACAAATGCAGCAACATAACCACGTCTTATTTTTTGTTGGATTTTCATTTTACTTTTCTTAATTGAATGTTCATTTCTGTGGTTTATAATCAGCTAGTACCAGAACATGCACAATGGACCCCTAAAAAAGAGCATCAACTCTACAAAAAAGTATCAATCAAATAATTTTGCAATAACAAATCCAAAGTAATAAAAGGAAAGGAAACATAGCATTTTATTATTAATTAAAACAGGGTATCCAATGAAAAATCCATCAACTAACATTTTCTTTGTTTTGGATTGCTAAGCTTTTGCAGTCAATGATGCAACAGCTCATATCATATAACATCTGTAAACAGTGCCTATCATAGACCTAGTGTAACAGCAAAGCCTACACTTTGTGTTTTTTCTTCTTAACTCTTTGGATATTACTTGCCAAAATGCTAACATTCAACTTACATCACAGTCCCACCACCACATTAAGCTAGCCAATCCATTAATCTGATCTAATTATAATCTCATTATCATACACTTAGTAAAGTACTCTGATTACAGCTTAACCGGCCTTTGATCTGTTTTCTGTTTGTTAGATGCTTCTTCTCTTGTAGACATCTGGGTCGATAGCAGTCTGAGCCAGCACCAAAAAAATATTCTGTTTCAGTGTTTTGCCATGTTTCCAGCATTCGATTTCGCCTGATTCAAGGTGAGTTCTTATACCTTATTGTTGTCATCTTGTCAATGTAAAATAGGGTTAAGTATGTGTCTTATTGATTAGGAAAAAGATTAATGGATGATCATTTTACTCAAATGAATACAAAATACAAAAGAAAGTGAAAAAATAAAAGAGATTAAAGGAGCTTAGAAAAAAATAAAAAAGGACCCGGGGGGTCCCGGGGGCCTACGGGTCGGCGACAAACCCCATTCCCATATGCACATATAATATCCCGCCGGAGGTTGAAGGGCCCTCAAATGCATCCTATACAACTATACAAGTGAATTTAATTATTTAGTTGATTTGATTTCTTGAATATTAATTGGTCGATTTGTTTAATTGAACGGTTTATATATTATATATACTGTAAGTTGATTTAATATTGATATAATGAGTATTAGTTCAACTGTATTCTATATATATATATATATATATACACACACATTGAAATTCCTAGAATTTTTTAAAAACAATGGTTTATGATATAGAAGTGGGGCTTTGTCATGCTCATTGGATGTTTTATAATTTATATAATGTCTTTGAGAGATATACCTCTATATTAATTTTGGTGTATATTAACTAAAATTAGTAATTATTGTCACCTAGCTAAACTTTATTTTTCCTTGGCTCTATCGGGATATTCTCGTAACATATTCAAGATGTGAGTGCTCCCATTTTAATTCCTACGAATTTTACTTAAACGAGACTATACTGAGCGATGATGTTGATGTTGATGTTCCAGAATACAACAACTAAATATGTTCTTTAAAGCATAACAATTATATATCAAGTTAAAGTGTTGAGTTTTCAAGTATTCCTAATATATATATATGTCGGTCTTCTTTTATTCATAGAATTCAATTTGAATGTTTATGATATGACCCACCTTTGAATTATTTAGTCGTGGGCCTTCCAGGGCCTCAAGGTCATGTTTTACACCTCTAAGCACTCTTTATTAGTACTTAAGTCATTCTTTTACTTGCTCTCTTATCCAGAAGTCTACCTCACACACAACAGCACCCACTTGGCCATATTTCGCCCCAAGAAAAAATGAAGGTAAGCTCTTATAACATCTTCTTTCATAGCATCACAAATTAAATGCTCACTTCATTGCCCTTTTGTTTTTTGTTAATAATAATAATATGAGTAATATAAAATAACACATCTATCTCTATTTATGTATCCATCTATCTATGGCTATCTTAGATATTCAATTGGATACACGCGCATCAATTCTCTCGCAATGTCCATTCTTCCAATGTCTCCCTCAATGGAGGTTAGATCAAATTCTTAATCCTCTACTAAATTTGATCTTACTTGTACTAACCTTTATGCATTTACGTGTGAATTAATATTCCTGCATGATATATGTTGAAACACTCGATCGCTTGCGCAAATGAAATGGGGAAGATGGATCGAGTGGACAAGTAATTAGGAGATCGGGATCACCAAGTGGCAAAGCCAATGCTGAGAAGAAGCCATTGCTCAAGAAAGATGTGAACGTGCAGGGTCAGAGTTGGGAGTTTGAAGGAATTCTAACCATTGGCACCCTTGCAATCGATCCTCTCAACACTACTGATGATCATGATCAGAAGAAGGACGATGTTGGACAAGTGAAGCAATCTTACATCAATGACTATGATCTTGATTCCCACAACAACGAAACGCTACTCCAAGATTCACAAAATTTGAGCCCTCCTAAGCAAAGGTATGCTAATTTCTAAGTAAAACATGCATGCATATATTTGATTTGCAAGCCCAAGTGAAACTAATGCTGTGAAGATCGATGTCTTTATTAGCGACGTGGAAATGAAATGCAACAAAGAGATGGATGTCGTCGATGGAGAGATTGTGCAGGAGAAGACGGCGAAGATAGAGAAAAGAGTAACACTTCTTGATCTCTTCTTGGCTGATCAACTTGAGGAAAAAATTGCGGATGAAGCAAAGCCTGCTGATGATGACTATGGTGAGGATCAAAATGTGCTCACCAAGAAGACGGCCATTTTCTATACCAAGTTAGGAGGGAAGAAAGCCAAGAAGTTGCTTCATAATGCCACTGATGATAGTCGACGCCCTATCAAGAAGATGCAAAGGGTGAATTTCTCACCCTCCCTCTCTTTGTTTTTTGTGATTTTAATGCTATTACTCTCTGGAGAGTGTTGTCTCTCCTTCTATATATACAAAAAAAAGTGTTACCACTCGTTACTCAATCTATATATAAGAGTTGTGTGGATATATAGCTTGTGACAAGGATGATGAAGAAGAAGATTCACCCTGACATGGAAGCTAGGATGGAGAAGAAGGCTCAAGCCAAACTAAACGGCGAGGTTCCGCTAGGGATTGATGGCCTTGGAGCCAATGAATCTGCTTCCCTGCTGCTGCCTATTAATCAAGGTACGTACAATAGTACGTTGTATCTCGATCATTTGTATGCCCTCTGAGCTCTCAATCTGAATCGTGTACGTACTACGTTGTACGTAGTGTGTCCAGCCTTTTTGGTAGGTTAGAAAACTTTATTCATCCAATCAAGTAATCTATTTTTGTCGACAAAATGGGATGGTATATATATAGTGACAAGTAAACTTTTAAGCAAAAAGTGACGAGTAAAAAGTTTACCAGGTGATAATTTCAAATAGAGAGAATTCCAAGTATTTAAACTTGTATAATTGTCCTAGAACGTAAGTACAATGTAACTAGTTTTGTAGCTAATTAAATTGGTCACACATCTTTTTATGAAAACATGTAACATTGACAAAAAAAAAAGAGACAAGAATATCTCATCGTACATATGTTGGATGCCAATTTTAATTAAATGGTAATTTGTTTTTCATTGGAAGAGGGTAAAAACACTTTTTTTTTTGCTATAAATAATAAATATATTTTATATATATTTGATGGGCCAACTGAAAAGCTTTGTTTATGAAAAGTAATTTGCATTAAAGATAACGTGTCATCATTGCTCCTATTTGATCAATCTCTTGCTTTTATCTTGTTGTATCGTTGTCCTTGTTCAATTAATAGTAGTTATTTGTCCTTGAATATAATTAACGTGTTTCATTCGATCATTTGCTCACAGGCATTGGTTTAACGAATGTGCTCTAGGCTGTGGGGCCGAATGTGGTTGATCTGATGATCTCTTTGTTAACTTGTAGCTAATTCTAAGCAAAGTTTGGTTTGCTTTTAAGTTTTAAGTATATGTATGTTCAGTTCCATATATAGTGCGTTGTGTAATGATGCAATGTCTTTAATTACGCATGTTGTTACTTTGTGTGGTCATTAATATGTTATTCTAGCTATTGGCACATATGTACATATATATTAATAAATCGTGTGATTTAACTCAAATATTCTTTATTAATTAATTTTTTTCGAAATTTAATGTGTTGCTACTTGATAGGAATGATGCGGATAAGTAATCCACTTGATTTGTGAGCGGAGGGAGTATATTGTATTACTCCTACTCAACGACATTATTTTTTTGTTGTTCACTGGTTCACTAGATCTTCGTTTTAGTTACGTCTGATTCGACTTGGGTTGAACACCTTGCTTTAGCGAGTGAATCTTGTAAAAGAAATCTTTTATATCTATTGAAGTTGAACCCCAGACTGCATGGATGTGGAGCAGGTCGCTTACCACCTGATCCAACTCCATTAAGTACTCAACGACATTATCATAGCATTTCAGCATCAACGATCTTTCTAATTAGAGAGTATGTTATGCATGTCATTTTTAGAAATTAAAACCCTAAAATGAAATAAATAAATCCTATAATTTAAAAAAAATCCTAAATATATAAACCATTTTTCTAACTTAAGAAGAATCTTGATGTGGAAATAATTTGTTAAAGTTTATTATACTATATTGTTATTATTATTTTTAACATGATTCATAAACTTTCTTTTATAGTTTTAGTCTCTAAAATTGGTATTCTCATCCGATATATAAATACAATTTAATAAAATTTTTCTATTTTAAGATTCTAAACCTACCTTAGGTTAGAAAAATCTGGTTGCCGCAATTGCAAAAACATCTCTTAATTAGCTAAAACGAATCATACAATTACCATATTATCTGTGTACCGCCAACTTGCTCTTTTTTTGCAGCGTTTATGGAACAACATTGTCACATAAAAAAATATAAATTCCTTCGACAAAAAAAAAGGCGAAATTTTACGCACTCCGATTTTTCGGATGCACACTCCGGTTTTGCGCACTCCGATTTTTCGGATGCACACTCTGAATTATGTTTTCGTCAACAGTTTCCTTGTTTGCACTCTCGAACCGTTTCTCTTAGCTATTTTAAAATATATCTTATGAGAGTTGTTCCCAGTGTAGTAGTCCCTTTCCCCTTTGGTTCCACTCTCTAAAACTCTAATTTTCTCTTCTATATGAGAATTTTTCATTTTCTCAATTTGTAATTTTAGGGCTCTACTTTTACCTAGCTCTCTCAGAGTAAGGGTCTTTTGATCATTTCTAGAGTCTATTCAGAGTATCCTATACCATGTCTAGAGGGAACAAACATGACTTTAGGAATCTCGACAACTTTCTTTCCCTCATTTATCTCTAGCTTCTTACTAAGGGTTTCCTTCTCTAAAGTAACAGTAGCAAGCACGGAGATAAGCTCATCTGGTGATCTTTCTTTAGATCTGAACTTCCCATGTGCATCTGCTCGATTGCAGCCCACATTTCCTTAGCAGTTTTTAGGTTCCCAACCTTGGCTGAGTCTATTTCGCTCATGGCGTTGTTGAGGTACACCTTTACTTTGAAGTTCGCCTCCATACACTCCCACTCGTTAGGCCCCCATTTGGTAAGATCATTCTCAATTTCTGGGTTGATGGTGAAGTTTTCCCTCTCGATTACTACCCATGCCTGGTAATCGTGACTTCGCATCCAGTCTTTCATCAGTCTCTTTCATCGCTCAAATCGTCCTTCAATCAGCCTAGGTGGTTTGTTGTTTCCGTGCCCAACAGCGCTAAGGTCTGTAGACAGTTCCGTAGACATCCTGCAAACTTTACAGAAAATCTAGAACCTAGCTCTGATACCAATTGTAGGATCGTAAATCTGTGTTAGTAAGACAAATTGGGAACTGTCCTAGAGACAGTTCCCTTACGCAGCGGAATAAAAGAAACACAAAAAGTCAAATTGTAAAACAGATGCAAGGACACAGTTCCTTATAGAGGAACCTCTACAACCAACTAGCTGAAGAGTAAACCTCTACCTCCCTTAGAGGATTTTGAACACACACTATATTTAGATTGATAGATCTCATGATACACAATACAAAGACGAACTTCTCTATTGTTCGTAATTCCGCTTACAAACAATACTAACGACTAAGTCATTATGAGTCCTAGATCTAAACACAATCAATATAGAATGTAAACCTGACTCGTTCCTTGTGCAGTTCCCTTTAGCACAGGAACCAACGCTTAGATCTGGAACTTCCTTCTTTGGTTTCTGGTTCGTCGTCTTCACTGAATTAGCTCGAGTTCTCTCTTTCTCACTTTCTCTTTTTGGATCTTGTGCTTTGCGTCTAAGAGCCTGAAATGACCTAGCTACGTCGCTTTCTATTTAAAGGTGTTTCCACTTTTAACTTGACGCCTTTACCCTTTTTGTCTTGGGGAGTACGACACTATTCAAAAAGACTAGTGTACCCTTTTGCATCTCTTTCATTTCGGAACTTGGCTTGCCGCCCAAGACAATAGTGAAATCTCTTTATTATCCTTCAATTTATTTGTCACGTCCTCAGATGGCTTCATGGGGAATATTTCCCTTGTTTTTCCCGTGATCCTGTATCTTTCCTGTGATCACTTGTATAAGGGAATTAATTCCATCTGTTTGTCATTATCAAAACTTCGATTGCTCGAAGAGAGAAACCATTGTTCTAATGTTAGTTCCCTAACACTGTTCCAACAATTAGGATCCACCATTCAATCTAAAAACTTGAGCTAATGGGTAAGGATTTTATTTACTTATATGCTAGTATTTTTTTGGAAAATTCCGTATGGTACCCCTCAACTTTTTGCTTTTCCGGATGGTGCCCAGAAAAAAATCTTATTCCCCTTGATACCCCCGAGTTTTTATCCTAGTTCGTGCCATGCCCTTTCTTATAATTTCCTTCCATTCAAACACAATTCTGCCTGATTTTTTTGTTTTCATTTGATAAGCCCAGGTCAAAATGTAGATAAACTCATAAACACTTCGATTATCAAACTATTTCAAGATATTATAAGATAATCATTGAAGCTTTCAGTAGACTTTTTAACATTTCTGACTTATGAGTCCTGACTAATGGGGTTTGCAAATTATTAATATTGTTGCAATATATATTAGTCAATCTAAGAAGTACACATATTAATTAGAATCCAAAATATTTTTTTTTTGGTTAAATTAGAATCCAAAATTGATAAATATTGTAAAAGGATTTCTTAATTTTCTCATTCATGAATCTGGTATATATATACATGAGCATAGGATCTCCTTGGAGCCCAAGCAATATCTTTTCTATGGATAGAATAATACAAAAGATAATATTATGCCAATAATAAATTATTCTATCCTAAATTGAAATTCTTATCCTAATACCCCCCTTCAAGCTCATGGAGGAGGACGGACATGCAGCTTGGACCGAAATGCCTGAAACCGGGCTGTACCAACAACTTTAGTAAAGATGTCAGCAATCTGATCAAGTGCCCGAACATGACGAACTACAAGAGATCCATCTTCAACCTGTTCACGGACAAAATGATAGTCAATCTTGATATGATTGGACCGCTGATGAAACACCAGATTAGCAGACATATATGTGGCACTCAGATTATCACACAAAAGTATAGGAGGAAGTTGTAGAGGCGCATGAAGCTCTTGAAGAAGCTGTTGAAGCCAAATTAACTCAGTGGATGTAAAGGCTATGGCCCTATACTCGGGTTCAGAACTGGATTTTGCAACTACATTCTGTTTCTTAGAGGCCCAACTAATTAAGTTGCCACCATAATAAATAGCAAACCCGTGTTGTGACCTACAATCATCACTATCTGAAGCCCACCCGGCATCCGAGAAGGCAACCAGCCGAGAGTCTGAGGTCGGCTTTATCACAAGGCCAGAGGTGATCGTACCCTTTAGGTATCGCAATAGACGTTTGACAGCTTGCCAATAAATCTCAGAGGGATTGTGCATAAACTGACAAACACGATTAACAACATAAGAAATCTCAGGCCTAGTAATAGTGACGTACTGTAAAGCTCCAACTATACTCCGATAAAGATGTGGATCGTGAACGGGATCACCAGATTGAATCAAACGAGATCCTGGCTCAGCAGGCGACCCAATGGGCTTGGCATCATGCATCTTACTGCGAATGAGAAGATCCTCGCTCTGATACCATGTAATAATTCCGGGGACCGAAGAAGCGGGTGATGTGTCAGGGTTTTTTTTACCACTTAGCATATAAAGTCGGGATCCACCCATTTTACCCAAAAGCTTAAGCCAATGGGTTGGGTTTCCTCCTTCTATATATGCTAGTGGTTTATCCTCCATATTCCCGATGTGGGAAGTGGAAGTTTTCTCCAACACGCCCCCTCAAGTGGTAACTAGCCTGGTCTAGTTAGTGCTTGAACATTTTTTTTCTGACGGGTTTGCGTTTTAAATGCTAGCCCGTTTTTTTTGACGGATTTAGCATCTCATTCTCTTTTTAGCTATATATCCGTTTTTGCTAGGAAAACCGGACCCGGATCGAACCTGCTCTGATACCATGATAAATATTGTAAAAAGATTTCTTAATTTTCTCATTCATGAATCTGGTATATATACATGAGCATAGGATCTCCTTGGAGCCCAAGCAATATCTTTTCTATGGATAGAATAATACAAAAGATAATATTATACCAATAATAAATTATTCTATCCTAAATTGAAATTCTTATCCTAATAAAAATATGTACAGAGCATAAAAACAGAACATGATGAATACATGATCGATGTTCATCCGAAACAACACACTACATCATATGTAATTTCAAATTGAGCCTCCTCAATCTTGTCTAGATTTACGAGTTACCCATTACAGCAGCTTCCCCGAACCACCACTCAAGTTTCTTTGCCATCTCGTCATCGTCGGCTTCGATCTCCGACAACGAAGACACTACCAGCGACAAGGCTAGGTGGATGACACGCTCTGACGTCTTCAGCCAGCTTGTACCACCGTCTCGTGGCGGCAGTGGCGGATCCAGAATCTTCGGAATGGGGGGGCAAACTTTGAACATGTAGGTTGTGTAGCATGCGATGACTCACGAACGATGGAACGAAACCCTCGGTTTTTTGGGTTTTTTTGTACTGAGTGAGAGCTACTGAATGGATGAATTGGGACATTTTTTATTTAGTTTTTTTGTTAAATTCTAAAAAAATAAAAGAAATTACCCCTCATTAAAAGAAGGGAACATTGGTTATATACTAATCAAAACTTGATTATTTGGATATATATCCATTAAAATTTTAAAATTAGATACATATCCATAAATTATAAGCGATTTTGTACATTTATCCTAACTCATAATTAATTAAAAAAAATCAAATTTATAAACTTGAAAATGTACATCGGTACATATATGATATAATCCTTAAGTTTTTTATAATCATGTTTTATGATTTAAGAGATTTAACGTTAATATAAACCACATTATTTGATTAATAAAATTTTAAAATAATGTAATACTGTGTGATATGTACTATAATTAATTATACATCCATTATTATTATTTGAAGTATTATAGGAGATGAACACAAATCTACCTAACTTAATTAATAATTTTGTTTTTGGGATCGGAATTTTGATATTATATATGTAAAATAACTTATCTCGGTAATTATATAAGAATGTTCTAATCTACCCTAATACATTATAAAGCAGAAACCAAGTCTGTGTAAAAATTTGCGCTACGTGGCAAAACCTGAATAAAATAATGGACAAACTTTTTTCAACATAAAAAATTAAATAATAATTCTAGAAATATTTATCTTAACCACTTCATAAAATAGATAATGGATAGATACCTTATTATATGCGTAGATTGTTTCATATAGTATGTATCACATTAAAAAAAAAAATTAATATACACATATTCAAAAAAAAAATTAAACAATAGCCATTACTAAATAAGAAAATGAATTTATAAAGATTGAAGGTTTTTTAGGGTAAGATTTCAGATGTTATAAAATAGATAATGTATATGTTTATTGATATTGATAAGCAATATTATATATTGTATCTTAAAATTATGCTAAAATATTTTTATCAGATTATTGAAAAAAATTACCGATATAAATTTCTATCTATATTTACGCTAATACATTATAAAAGAAAAATAAATCAATATCTACCTAATACATTATAAAGCAGAAATCATGTTTGTTGAAAATATTGCGCCACATGGCATTCCTTGAATAAAATAATATTACGTTTTTAATAATAAAAGTTATAATTACTTGTATCATTCTTTCTATAAATCCAATTTTTATTTTATAATATAATAACTTGATCGATATGTTGATATTTTTTATGCATATTTTTTTAATCTTTTAACAAGATTTGTGATCTAATTATATAATTTTTTTTATCTATATGTTGATAATAACTTGATCTAATATTTTATATTAATTTTATGCATAAATTTTTTTATCTTTTAATATATTAATTTTCTTTTATAATTAAAAATTAATCATAAATATTTATAATGTTTAAATTAATAAAAATAGATAGTAAAATAGTTAATAGATATATAGAAATATTTGATAATCATTAAATTTACGTACATAGAAAGTAATAAAATATGATCAATATAATAATTAATCTTATTATTCTTATCTAATCTTTACTTTGTCGGATCATAAAACGAGTTTAGTCCCATCTTAAATTGAATTAAATTAATTAATTAAATTTTAAATATTTTATATGATTGAATTATATTTATCTTTTAATATAATATTATATCTTATTTATTAAGTTAACTATTATTTTTAAATTCTTATCTCTTCCATATTTGAATATATAAATTTTTTTATTCATATATTATCTTCTTTTTTAAATTAAATATCTATGAAATATCATCAAGGAAAAAGAGAACTATAATTATTTTATCTTAATAATATATTTTCATTCTTAACATTAAATTTACTTATTTATATTGATTGCAAAAATATACATTCTATGAGCAATAAATTACTTATATTAAATTTGATATTATATTTATATTTATTAATATCTTATTTATAATAGCTATAAATGTCGAATCGTAGTCGTACATGGTACGACGGGTACAACTAGTTTGATAGATATATATGCTATTATCAAAGTTTTTAATGGATATATAGCTAATTAGATAAGATTTGGTGGGTATATGAATATATCCAATTTTCCCTTAGAAAAGAAATTGGGGCACCTGGTGCACGCACTGCTCCTGTCCTTTCAATCTTTATAAAGGGTTGTTTTTATTTCAAAAAAAAAAAAACAAATTGCCCCCTCATTAACAAAAGCGTCGTCGTTTTATTCATCTTTCTCAAATCACTTTTTTCAGATCTGAACAGTGCTCGCTGCAACTCTTCGACTTCAATAGACAACAATAGCGGTAACGCCTCCGGCTTCCTCGGCTCCTCCAGGCTCGCCGACGTCGTGCCCCCACGCGGCCACGCCCACTCGGATCCTGCCCTCGGTTCTGCAATGTATTGCCCCTTTCCGGCGCTGCACCTCCCCACTCTCTATTAGTATTTCCGGCAAACGGGGGGGGGGGGGCAGTTGCCCACCCGTGCACCCCCCTAGATCCGCCGCTGCGTGGCGGCGTTTGAGAGGTGTGCTTGGTGGTCCGGTGGCAGCCTAAAATCATCAGCATCGATGCCGTCGACATATGATCGATCGATATAATTTCCTTATCTCTATTTAACTATTAATTAATTTGATAAAATTATGTTTGAATGGAAGAAAATTATAAGAAAGGGCATGACACGAACTAGGATAAAAATTCGGTGGTACCAAGCGGAATAAGATTTTTTTCTGGGCACCATCCGAAAAAGCAAAAAGTTGAGAGGTACCATACGGAATTTCCCTATTTTTTTCCTTTGTTTTTCACGGGTGAGTTTTCATTTTATCCCAATAATAAGGAAGTTTACAACAGAGAGATTATCACAAAATAGAAGATATTACAAAAGACAAACACCACTTAACGCCTATCAAACTTTCTAGCTCAGCAAAGTCAATGTGCCAGCTCAGCTCACCCTCTCTATGCTCTACACTCCATACAATTTCTCCCGTTGATTGCTTATAAAGACCTAGCTAGGAAACATATGGAATGAAGGAAAAATAAATGATTTTCGTTAACTGAAAATGGGGCTGCAGTCCTGATTCAGTGATTTATAAAACGTAAATCATTGTTCACTAAGTTTCTAGAAACCTAAGCTCTTAATGGGATCCAATTTCTTAAATGTAAAATAATTCCATACACTCACAAACTCAGTGCAGGCCACAAGTTTAAGTTGACTCTACTTACGACTTACGAGTAGCGTCTGGATAACAATTTAACATCCTTTAACGGCCCATTACTTTGGCCCATTTATGTTGGCTTCCTTTAGTTGGCGGGCTTATTATTTTAATGTCCATACCGGAATATGTGATAAAGAAAACTACTTCTGTTTTCATTTTTCTAGCCCGATTTGATTGGTCAAAGTTGATCTATGTTCAGATTGATTATTAAAGAAGTCTTTGATGGGAGAGACCTTCTATATTCAGTCTCTCCATACATACCGTCAAACAAATCCAAATTCAAATCCTAGGACAAACACTAGTGTCTCATCCCGCTAAGATTTGACCTTTTTTTTCTTCTCATTGATTGCTTGCTTATCCCTCAAGTTCCACATTTTTACTTTCTTCTTAACTATCAACACTTCTATTTTCTCTTCTTCTTGTTAGGGAATTCCCACGCCAACAATTAATATGGGAAAAAAATACCTCTAGCATATAAAAAGGGTGAAATTCTTACCTATTTACTCAAGCTTTTGGGTTAAAAGGTGGATCTCACCTTTATATGAGAATAGTTAAAAACTCCGACACGTCACTTGTTTATTTCGGCCCAAAATCTTTCATGGTATCAAAGTAAGTTTGGTATGAGTCCATTTTCTAAGTAAAAATTTCCGTATGTGGCTAAAAAAGAGATTGAGATGTTTATAACCCGTTTTAAAGAAAACAAAATCGGGCTAGCTATAAAGAGATATAGATGCTAGATTCGGAAAATTTTATTCAAGTGTCAACTAAATCAGAGGAATTTTGGGTTAAAAATAGATTCGGAAAATTTGAGATTGAGATGCTGGCCGGGGAATTTCCACATCGACATTCGACAATATGGGGAAAATACCACTAAAATATAAAGAGGGGTGAAACATCTGCCCGTTGAGTTAAACATTTGGGTTAAAAAATAGATCCTGGCTTTATATGAGAATGGTTAAAAACCCCGACACGCCACTCGTTTATTGTAGCCAAAATAATAAGCGGAAAGAAATGATAACCGAACAAGGAAACTTTTGACACTCGTATCAATGATATGTAACCCATATAATTAGTAACTTTGATTCAAGAGCAGGACCATAATGTTTTTTTTAGGGGTCTTAGAGCAGGACCATAATGTTACCTCCGTACATGGTGATACAGGCTACTCCTCTCCTTCTTGATGTAGTGCAACAGGTTATGGACCATCTCAAATTTTGGTTCGTAAGTAGCAAATAATAATGATAAGACTAACGTACGTTCACACGGTTCACGTGTGTCATATATAGTATCATTAATTGTACGTGACATAAGGGGCATGCTCAAGTTTCTGTGCTCCATGTTACGTATGAACAAAAAAAGAAGGATCTTGGTTACTTCACAATTTCGACAATATTTTTGGATGTTACTTTCTTGTAGATCTTCTTCACTATATGTGTACTTGCAAACAAAAAGCGTGACTTTGAACAAGGCTGGGTACGTACACAATCATGCAAGTTTAGTGCAAAAGGTGGAGACAATTTGGCATGCACCAAACCAATCAATTGTTCCATCAACTTCAAATAACACTGCACGTCGGCCAACTCTATACATTTTTGAGCTTGACAAGTCCACTCAAAAATATCAGGTCCAAATCCGTTATGATCTTACGTGTTTGTTGAAATGTCGATTTTATTTTTGTATTATTTATCGAGTTAGGACCCCATATATTGATCGATCTTAAAACAGAGCAAATTAATCGATTGTCTTCTAGACGATCGATGACTTGCACTTTTGTCATGTTGTATGGAAGGAAACAAATCCCCATGTAATTAGACTAGGACTTGACATGCATACAAATACCGAGTTTAAGGGATATGCATACGCAAGAAGGGGCAAGTAGGGTTCATGCATGTGTGTACACATTCGGAAAAAAAGAAAGAAAAAAGTTTCATAAAGTGAGGTAGCTACTAGCTAGCAACCAAAGATTTGATCACTGCTTTCAATTTCATGCATGTAATTAACTATATGTTAGAGGAGGGTTTTGATGGAAATAGGTAGGGTTGTCCGACGGGTCGACCCGACCCGATCCGCAATCCATAAAACGGGCTGCGGGTCAATCTAACGATCTGTAAAAAAAATTAAAGTCGACACGTGGCCTGGCCTGTAACTCATAAAATGGGTTACGGGTCAGGTAGCGGGTTGATTCGTTTGACTAGGTCAAATGGGTCGAAAACTGTTAAACGAGTCAAATTTGACCCATTTGACTCGTAAAATTTTATTTCTCCCTTTCACTAACTACAATAATAAAATTTTATCTTTATTATTTTAATATTATGGGTCAACTCGTAACCCGTAAACTAAAAAACTCCGACCCGTAAGCCAAAAAAAATGACCCATAAGCTGTAAAATTGCGAGCGGGTCAGGTTACGAGTTAACCCGCTCATTGGACACCCCCTAGAAATAGGTGTTAAAATGAAAACTAAAAATTACTATAGGCCTTTGGATGAAGTTAATGAATGGAATACTAGGATTAAAAGGGAAATAATGGGAAAAGAGAATTCGTGCACACGAGATAATTTTTTACTGTGACAATTTTGTAATTAACAGTAAATGGAAACACAAAAACGTCTTTTAAGGGCCAAACAAAAAATACGCTTCTTCTTCCCCAAACTTGCGTCTTCCTTCTTCCCTAATTTGAAGGTGCTTGACTTAGTTTGAAGATCCCAAGAGAGAAAAACGAAATCGCTCGACATGGCTAACGAGGAGCAACAATTGTCATAATCCAAATTGAAGAAGGTAAGGAAACTATCTCTCCTTCATATTTTTCGATTCTAGGGTTCATATGAAAGAAGAAGAAGAAACAAGCATAAAAATATAGTGTTCATAGAAATCTGAAGTTGCTTATAGTTTCTACATGTTGAATGAAGGTTCTTCACTAGAGAACTAGTTGGCGCTAGCTTCTCACTTGATTTTGAGTTTGATCTTTTTGTTCTAGTTTTTTTTATTGATTTGGTGAATTTCGAATCTGTATGAAGCTTGTTCTGAGGGAATATTTGGGATTTCAGTTGTAAATGCAATTGAGAAGGCACTAAACAATGAAATTAGTATAAATGTTCACATACGTCGGATGTAAGTTCATAGATAATGCTTTGAGGTTCATATAGTATGTTTAAATGTTGATATATAGTTATAATAAAACTCAAGAGGGATGAGTATATACTATATATGAGGGTTTGAGAGGTGATGAATTGCGGTTTTACTAGTTTAATAATTTGCAAGAGAAGAGGCTTGAGAAGGCTAGATACGAGGACTTAAGAAAGCTCGACTGATTTTGATTGAGGTTTAATGATGGTTCTTATACATAGACATTTTTTACCTCCTCTCCGAAGTGATTTTGTGTAATTAGCCTTTGTAAAGTTGGTTAAATGCTACTTAACTTTGAATCCTTTAATCTTATAATAGGAAAATTCTTGTTAGTACCTTATGTTTTGTGTGGATCATATATAATGCTGAGAATTATTTACACTCAAACAATAAGCATACAAATCATTCCATCACTTAGCTGATTTAATAATTTTTATTTTTTTGTCAAATTTAACCAGTCGAGTTGATTGGTGACTTCCATTTTTTTTAGATTGCGACTTTAAATTTCTTCTTCCTTGTTATAATAGCCAGCCTTCCCGCCTTTTGTTTCATTCAGAATTGTTTTTATAATTATTAGATAAATTTGGACTTAAATATCTTGTGTGGAGCAAACGCCTAGAAAAAAAAAACGACATTCACTCCTTCAAAATCACGTAACTGAATGACACATGAAAATGATGGCATGGCGCTCTCCATTAATAACTAACTTTGAAGTTTGAACCGAAGGGCTTGTTTGGCACCATGATATTATAATAGTTTTAAAAAAACGGCCTAAAAAAAAGAAGATATTATTCAAACCAAAAACATCCACAAACACTTGTAAACAATTAAAAAAAGGGCCCTTTTTATCTAATTTATTGGCTACTACAACTAAAATGTTTAATTTAGTTTAATTAGAAACATCTTTCTGAAAATAATATATTATTTTACATATTAAATGTTTATCAAATAAGCCCCGTGTGTTAGATAAAAAAATTGAATAAAATGAGTTTATCTTCTCATGTTTACAAAATTAAATCAGGACGTGATTCCTTATATGAACTAGTTTATTAAGCCTTATTTACACATGAGAAATATATGTTTGTTTTTAGCATTTAAAAATGAAGGACAATTTGGTCTTTTGGAACCAATAAACCCCATAAACTATCTAACATACTAGATGAAAATAACTTTTTATTTAAACTAGAAACTTGTTTTTATTGTACAAACCAAGAAAGTTTCATGGTTTGAATAAATTCAAACTAGTTTAGATTGACAAGCAAACACACCTTAAATGAACTTCCAAACACAACTTTAATCACGTTTAAAAAGATGATCACAATTGACCCATTAATGATCTTAATTCAATTATGAGCAAGATTTTTGTACTCATCGATCTGTTGAAAGATCATGTGGCTCAAATCAACTCGATAGTCCAAGTCTCTGAATGTGTTCACTTTAATTTCGATCAATTTGTTTGGTTTAAGTCTATTCGACTTTTAAATTTTAATAAACTAATTTAGAATTTTGGAAGCTATTATTTTAATATCTGGATTTGTTGTATATATGTGTACGTATTCTTATAAAAAAAAGTTAAATTAGATTAACCTATAATTCAAGTTTCATAATATATGCTTAATTAGGAGGGCATATATTTTTTTTATTTATTTTTTGATAAGGAAAGAAATTAGTAAAGCTGCTAACAGGCTAGCGGCTTCCCTAGAGCATCCTGAAGGATGAGGTTCCTAAGAACCGGATCAACTGCAAGTGGAAGAGTGGACACGCGACGGAAGGAAACGGCAATGTAATCCGCCACCGA
Source organism: Fallopia convolvulus (assembly GCA_964016875.1). Lineage (NCBI taxonomy): Eukaryota > Viridiplantae > Streptophyta > Magnoliopsida > Caryophyllales > Polygonaceae > Fallopia > Fallopia convolvulus. The sequence goes on from OZ024737.1 coordinate 37,660,590, forward strand.
GTTGCATTCCCGGACGACATGGGAAATGCTCCAATACCGGAACCGAGCAAGCAAGCAATGGATATCCGCACGTAGCATCTCGATCTCCCACGGACAGCGCCAATCGCCAAGTATGGCTTTGACCAGCTGCAAGTTATCGCCTTCGATCTGAATGTGGGAAATGCCCCGTCTGGTGGCCTCAAGAATTCCCTGGCGCAAGGCGATGGTCTCGGAAATCAGTACAGACTGTCGACCAACCAGTCCTCCGTCAATATGGATGGGTTCACCACAGCAGTCCCTAAGGATAAAACCGAACGAAGCCACCCCATCTGTGTTAACTGCACCATCAAAATTAAGCTTAGTAAAATTCGATGTGGGTTTTTTCCATTTAGCGCTTTTACGCTCAAGCCTTTTGAGTTGGTTGGTGTGTTGCAATCCGTTGTCATCTTTTTTGTTCGCACAACTCCAGACCCTTATTTGATTTCGGAAAAAGTCAATGATATTGTTATGGTGGTTAGATTCTCTTGCATCGTCAGTCTTAAATACCTCTTTATTTCTGAAGAACCATAAGCTCCACCAGGCGAAATAAAGGTCCTACATGAAGTAATGTGAGAGCAATTGATAAGTCCATATCCGACCCTATTAATCCAAATTAGACCATCCTACATGAAGTAATGTTCTTTTCGAGTTTTATTTGCCAACATTAGTCTCGTGATTGGTCAGATTGGTTGCCAGAGCAAGCACGCACTTATTAGCTTTGAGCGAGAGTACAAATTCTAACGATTATTTTGTTTAGCTTTATGAGCATAATTTTGAATTCTCTTGCATTTTCTAAACACAATATTTAGGCATTACTACATTTTGCTTATTAGAAAGCAATTTTTATTTTCTAAAAAGTATTATGAGAGGGTAAAAATTAATCTTTATTATTTTTTCTATCTACCGCCATAAAAATATTTTATTTATTATATTTTTTATATTTTTAAGTATTTGATTATAAAATTAAATATGATGGTTATGCAACATAATAAAAGATTTTATCTTAACGAAAAGATAGAACTTTCGATTACAGTGGGGAGCAAGATATCGCTTGCTTGTGACACAAGGCATTGGGCCGGCCCTGGGAGCAGATTTTTCACTACCCTGCCCTAGTGCCCTCTCTCTTCCATTATAAATACACGTTTTCGACTTTTCGCCGTGTATGAAGATCACATTGAGACACACATTCTAACATTGAACATGCTAATATTCGCTTAGCATATTTGTTTAAAGAATTCTCATACTCTCTGAGTTCTCTACCTTTTCTTGTCCTTATCTTGATGCTCAATATCGACGAATGTTCTTTTAACTTAGGCATCAGAGGTGAATTAGGGGGTCCCCGCCCCCTTTTTCCATTGTAAAGTTTTTCCCAAATGGAAAACTAATTATTATATTATCTAAAAAAAATTCAGTCCAACAGCAACAAATTCTCTTTTTTGAAGAACAATGCATTTAAAACTTTTATCTTTACCATATAAAATATTTTATCATACATATTTAATAATTAATTAAACATTATCTTACTTATTAAGATAAAAAAAAATTCTAAAATCTTAATATAATAAATGATAAATTATTTGTTATCCGACTTAAAGAAAAATAAAATATTAACCTAATGAATGATAAATTATTTGTTATTTGACTATAAGAAAATAAAATATTCTGGAATTTTAGGGCATTTTCAACAAATGCTCTATACTTTTTTCCAAAATAAAGAACTAAAACTTATATTCTCTAATTTTGTTACTCCAACTCTAACAAATTCTCTATTTCAGAAAATCCGACATATATTAGAATTATTATTTTATATATTAAAATATCATATTATCAAACTAATTTGACCAATAGAAAAAAATTATAATTTATTATATCCATTTAATGCAATCTCCAAATGTATTTAAAATATTCTTTAAATTTGGGAAGATTTCTACCCATTTTTGAAAAATTACACTACTATAATAGAAAAGAGATACAGTAGAAAAGAGATAAGGAATCCATTGGACTATTTATGATCCAAAATTTTCTACCAAAAAAAAATTTATGATCCAAAATTTCCTAAGAGTCGAATTCCCAAAATTTTAGGAAATTTGTTGAGTTTGTTCAGACAAATAATTAAACACCTGATGTAATCAAATCTTTCTTAACCAGACAATATCAAAATACAAAAAAAACCCCGCTATTTTTACATTTAATATTTCACATTTCCATTTTAACAATCATGAGTACTGCGTGTACAAAGTAAGATGAGATTATTTCCATCGCTCAAATGTTACTTTTGGTACAAAGTATTTGTACACGACTACTCTATTGTCAGATTTTTGGGTTTGGATTGTTTCAAAATCTGACGTGCATACATATCTCGCGATATTAACATTAACATATACTGATCGAAAGTGCAAACAAGATAATAGAACAAAAAACAGCTTCAAACTTGGCAATAAAAAACACGAAGCAAATTGTAAACAAACATTCCATTTCTCAACAATATTTACACACTAGCCAAAAAACGACAATCCATATCACTCGCCAACAAAAAGTACCATTCCCAAACCATCAAACCCAAACCCAAACCCAAACCCTACACTCAGAACTCAGAATTAATACTCCTACTACACTCGATCTTCTTCATATATAGTTAATTAATTAAACAAGGCATCCCACCTCACAATATATAACGTACCGCATCATCATCATATATTAATTATTATATCAGCCCCACCACCACCCCAAAAAGAGTTCCTTCTCATTTTGATCACGCAGTCGCAGACGCATCGGACGGCGCAGATGATCGCCTGGGCCTGGCCCTCACCTGAAGCGGGTGGGCCATCTCACACGAGAGCTTCAACACCTCAGACAAGTCCACCGTGTCCCCATCCGCCGACGTCATCCACTCCAACTCGTGCATCAGCGACGCCACCCAGAAGCTCACCGTCGCCATGCCCAGCGCCTTCCCCGGGCAGCTCCGCCGCCCCGACCCGAAAGGTGCCAGCCTCAGATCCGACCCCATCACCGAGAAGTCCAACTCCAGGGCCGCCTCCGAGCCCGACCCGGCCAGGAACCTGTCGGGCTTGAAGGCCGTCGGGTCGGGCCAGAACTCCGGGTTGCGGGCGATGGCGTACATGTTGACCATGGCCGTGGTGCCGGCGGGGATGAGGTGGCCGTCGACGAGGGTGTCGGTGACGGCGAGGCGGGCCCAGGAGAGGAGTGGGCCCGGGGGGTGGAGCCTGAGGGTCTCTTTGATCACAGCCGTCAGATAGGCGAGGGAGGGGAGATCGGACTCAGCAACGGCACGTGATCGGCCGACCACCTTGTCTAGCTCGTCGTGGACCGTGGATTGGACGTCGGGATGGAGGACCATCCTTGCTAGGATCCACTCTATCAGAACCGCCACCGTGTCTGTCCCTCTGAATATCATTTCCTGTACGTTAATACCAACAATTAATAATTATATTGTTATTCAATCAATTATCATTATATAATTGGCAAGGAAAATCAAAGATTTTGTGTATCTAAGTAGTGATAAGACAAGACGACGACATCAATATGATATTTATTGTAGCTTGCAAAATTCCAAATATCGCTTTATAGAGATTAGATTACGTTTCAGATTCCCTAACTTTCATAATAAATAGGAATAATAATAAAATAAAACAACCCCTGTTTCCAATTGATTCAATTTAAATTTTACGAATACGTTACATAAAACCGCAACTCTCCTAGGATACTAATAGTGGAAACGTTAAGGAGTATGGTATTTTTCTGGATAGTCTTAATTGAATAACAAAATTTACTACTAGTAGAGAAAGTAAAAACAAAAATGTTACCCATAGAACGGCGATCATGTCGGGCTCAGAGAGGCGGTCATTGGCGGGAAGCGAGAGCAAGACATCAACAAAATCACGGTTGACTCCGTCAACGGGCAGGTTGGCTTGGTGCTGGTGGATAATTTTGGAAACGAACCGGTTGACCCGGGGAACGAGGAGGGAGCACTTGGACCGGGTTCCCTGGAGGTCAAAGGGAGCGAGCAGAGGGAGGTGGTCAGACCAGTTGAGCCCACCAAGAAGCTCGTAGCCTTGGTCAACCATCTCCCGAAGCTCCTCGACGTCGTCGTTTTGGTCCTGGAGCCCGTACTTCTTGCCGAACACCGCCCACATCATGTTGCAAAGGGAGGCTCTCTTGATGGCGTCACGGACGGGGAAGGCGGGGCCATGGGCGGCGGCACGGGAGGAGAGGAGGGCGGTGAGGTTGGCGGCGATGGAAGATCGGAGCGGGGCGGAGGAGAGGATCTGCTTGGGGGAGAACATGTGGGAGGCGGCGACGCGGCGGAGGAGGCGCCAGTAGTGGCCGGCGGGGGCGAACCCGATGGCGCGGTGGAAGAGGAGGGAGTAGGCCGACTCCTTGATGGGGCGGTTAGAGAAGGCGGCGCTGTTGAGGATCTCGCGGGCCGAGTCCGGGTGGCAGGACACCACGGCCCGCGTGGAGCCGATGCTGAAGGCCATGAGGCGGGTGGCGGAGTGGAGGGAGGCGGCGCCCGCGATCTTGATGTGGGCCAGGCCCGTCATGAGGCCTATGCTGCCCAACACGGGGAGGCCCCTGGGGCCCGGGATGGAGGAGGGGGAGGAAGAGGAGAGGCGGTGTTTGCCCCAGGCGGGGCCACCGGGGTGGGCCCAGAAGAGGAGGGAGAGGGCGGCGAAGAAGGCGGCGGCGAGGAGGAGGAGGGTGGGGGTGGAGAAAATGAGGGAAGAGTTGCATTTGGAGGTGAGGAAGGTTAAGAGGCATAGGGTGTCCACTTCACTTGCCATTTTGGGTCTTTTTGTATTTGTGGTAGGGAGATATTTGAGAGGATAGATGGAAGTGAGAGTGCAGAGGAATGAGGAAGGATGCCCGGCTTTATATAGTACAATTGAAGGGGAAATTTTTGTAAAGAGGAATATTTGCATAGAAAAATCGGCCTACTAAAATTCAGGGATTCTATTGATTGAATAGCGGGTTGTTCAATCTTGACCCGTTAATTTTCAGATTAAAAATTTCAAAGCTTGGGTAGGATCGGGTTATGTTTTTAACATTTTAGATAGAAGAGATTTAGGCGTCTTAGTTAATACATTTCCGGATAATCTAGCTTGCTGAAATCACCATATATGCGTTTTTTACGTAAAACCTCCCAATAACTAATTAATTTCATGTGAGTAACAAACTCTACTCCATTTATCGCCTGTTGTTGCGCGTCATTCGTTATTTACCTTGATTAACACGACGAGACTCTTATTTCAACATGTTGTCCACAAAAATCCAAAGTATTTCAAGTTTCAACCAATCAATTTAATTTCCATCATTTTGTATTGCTTAAAAAAAAAACTGATCTCGAAGCTTTCGGCCAACGCTTCAATTCAACTTCCTCAACGTACGGATGCTTCAAGTAACCGTGCGATGTGCTTGATTTTGATCTCATAAATTCAGAAAAATAAATGGTAATTAGGTACTTTAAGAACGTTACGTGGGAACTAAAAACATTAGTGGAGCCGGCCTCCTCCTTCTCTTCCTCTTCTCCCCTTCAACTACCCAAATCCAGATCTACACTTCCCGCCTCTCTTGTTCTCTCTTCTCGGGCTCTGCTCCCCTCCTTCAACGCCTGGCCTTGGCAGCTTCGCTGGTGGGCCGGTCAGACGGTCGTGAGTTTCTGATTCGGGAGAATTGTAGCGACGGGTAATGGTAAGCCTTCCACACACCCTTGCGTCTAATCTCTGCTCTCTTGCTCCTTCGCTCGATTCCAGATCTATATGCGTTGGTCGTTCTCCCTTGCTCTGATTTCGATTGGATCTGGGTGGTTATGAGTTGCGCTTTCCCCTTGATGTGAAATTTCTTTTGACTACTGATTTGAAGATTTGAAGATTTGAAGGTTCGAAGTTTTCAAGATTTGAAGATTTGAAGATTTGACTCTTTAAAATTTGTTTTGACTTGATTTGTTTTGTTGTTATTGTACCAAGATCACCATCTAGTAGATGGTGATTTAGGCTAGCCTTTACTGGTAGCCTAATTTTTGCCAATGGTTGTTGTTGTTGCAATAGCTTATCAAAAATAAAAAAGAACGTTACGTGGGCATTTGAATCGGATCATTTTTAGGACCAAGGGTCCGTTTGGCGGAACTTATTTTTGACCTTATACAGCTTATGGTAAAAAAATAAAGTCTTTATTATCTGTTCGGTAGTGGAAGTTGACGATGATTATTGTAGCTTATGGGAGTTGATGGTAATTTATATTTCACCCAAAATTTAATCTACCCCTTGCAGCCTTATCAAGCCTTATGGGATTTATTTCCTTCGATTTCCTTTTACTAATTTAATTTTGAAATATTTAAAATTTAATCTTCTCTTTATAAATTTATAAATATATCCTTTTTGGTAATTTTGCATCCATCTTTTATAAAATCAGTCTCGATCAATTTAATCTACCGAACACCTACATAATTTTTCACAAAAATAAACTAATAATTTCAACTCCTAAAATTAACTTGTAAAATCAGCATCAACATTAACTCGTATCAGGTTTGATGCGCCGAACAGACCCCAAAGCTAAGCTCTTCTTTAAGTGTTACGACATGTAACAACTAGGCCAATAGGGTAGTACTAGCAGAAATGCATATTTTTTAGATGTATATATTTTTTAGTATGAAAAGTGATTTGTTGTACAAAATAAGTCTGACAAATTATGCTAAAATTACTGCCCTAAGAGTGGAAGCGTCATCTCTAAGAGATTGTATAATAGAAGCACGACAATATAATTACTCACAAATTGATCCAATAGGAGATAATCTACAAGTGATAAAAGTTAGATGCATAAGGATATCCCAACAGTCTTTGGGAAATTGAAATGATCATTTCTGACATTTTTATTTTACTACAAGGTTTGTCTGCGGTTCGGATTCTACATGTCAATCGGGTTGGTGATGTTGTGGATGATAAAATTGCTAAATTGAGCCACACTATCCTTATTGATGCAATTACGACTTATCCAGAACTTCTAATTCTCATCCTTCATGATGATCTTGGACGCTCTCCCTGAAGAGAGTATCCCCTTATCCTTACCTAATCAAAAAAATTAAAAATAAGCCTGACAGATACAAATGTCCAAACAATTAAATCGGACAAACTGATCTGAAAGTATATATACAAGTAAATTTCAAATAAACAAGAGCGTAAGAGCAAGTAGTGTTACTAAAAAGTAAAGTAGGTCAACCTATCATTTTCGCATTATTCAATGTTTAAACAAAAACATTATTTGCTTGTATACTCCATATTAACCTTTTTTTGATTAAAAAAACAAAATCATATTAAGGAGTAATGTCTTTTCCAGCAAGACAACGCAATTCAACAGGTAACCTATCAACAACAGAAAACTAAAGACTAGAACTAGGCCTTAAAGAGGTCAACCAATGGGCTGGTGTATTTGCCATACGACGCACAAAAGCCCACGAGTAGTGTTGAAAGTCCCAAGCCTTGGCTATTATTCTTGCAACCAGAGTCCCTACAGTAGTTCGAGGAATGGAGGAGCTCTGAATCTTCGACACTAGCGCTAAACAATCAGTTTCCACCATCAAATTCTGGATCCCTTGTTGTGCAGCTAAATCCATACTCCAAAACATTATTTGCTTATATACTCCGTATCAACTAGTTTCTATAAAAAACAGTGAAACAATTATCTTTCAAAGGAACAACAATAATTGATTTTTTTATAATTGATTTTTCTAACTTATAGTAGCTTGGGCTCCGCGGGTCTGTCAGACATACCCCCTTCCCTTGGGTAGGAGTACCTCCACTTGACCCCTCACATTTCGCTATAGCGAAACCTTATTGTGTCAAAGTTGTTGTTGTGATTTTTCTAACCTATGTAATTTCTTAATTTTTCTTATTTAGGGTAATTAAAAATTTTTTAATAGGATTTATTTATTTCCTTGTAGGGTTTTGATTTTTAAAACAAGAATGCTTAACTTATATCCTAAGGATATAGTTTAGAAAAACCGCTTTATAATATATAGTGTATTTAAATAAAAATAGAAAATGAACTAAATTACAATTGCTTAGTTGTTATTTCATCAATAGTATAAACAAAAATGATAATTGATTGACATGGTTATGTAATATTGTGTCCATCAATTATTGTTTATTGAGGGTACTCGTGTCAATAAAGTCCGAAGCAATCAAACGACCACAATGGGTCACATATGGTACCATTATTTCCCATAAAAAAAGTACAAAAACACATATTTGTATGTATTTACCATTTCAAGGTATATCTAGCTTGGGTTTTATTCTAGTTTCGCCTTCGAAAATTAGCTACAATTTTCACTTTAAAGAAACAAAACGTGGTATGTGGGTGTGTGGGTGCAGATAATGCTTCAAGTGCGCGCGCGGGTATAGTCGGTGTAGACAAACAAAGCAAAGTGATATTTCTGTAACTTTTTTCCCGTAACTCTTTTTGTGAAAGTTTAACATAAAAGTGAAATACAAGTCAGCCGAAAGAATTTACACTTTATGTGTGTTTTTTTAATTTATCAAAAAATTAAAATTTCTGAAAATCTAGAAACTTATTAAAGCGGAATATTTGATCCAGAATGTTCTATTTTTGAAAAAAAAAACGACGCATAAATTAATTCCAATAATTATCAAAAGATTTTTTCATTTTAAGTCCTTTATAAACTGATTAATTTCACACATTTTGCATATAAACACTTCTACAACACTACTACTATGTGTAGAAGTGTTTATATACTTGGCCTTGAGAATGCTTTGCTCACAACACAGTTGGAGACAATGTTCTGAAAAAATGCTAGGCAGGGGCTAGGCGGTGGGCTGGGACCTAGCGCCTAGACAGTTAGGCGGGGCATAGGCAGAATCTCGGCGGATTAGGATTGGTATGATTTTTTTTATATAAGACTATTATTTGTGATTGGTAAGAATATATGAATAAAGAATAATCATATTATAATGTCTTTGTATAAATTCAAGCCTAGAGTCTTCTTAGAGTCCACCCAAGTTACCAAGAAGGCCACCCAGCCCGCCTAGAAGGCCGCCCAGCCCACCCAACCCACCTAACTTGCACAACTTGCCTAGCCCGCCTGGTTCGCCTAGACGCCCGCGAGCCCAGCCCGCGGCCTAGGGCAAAATCGAGATGGTGGACCACCACCCACTCACCCAGCGCCTAGGCGACCGCCCATGCCGTTTTTTAGAACAGTGGTTGGAGACTCATCTAAAACCCGGATTCATTGCTTGCCTGGTTGATCAAGACCAAGTATTTTCCAAATTGCTTTTGGAGGCGACTATAAGGACAAATCCAAGCTATGCTTGGAGGAGTATTATCAAAGGAAGGTCATATTTGTTCGTATTGTGGGAAAGAAGATCGTTATCAACAGGATGAGTGCCTCGAGGACGACGTCCAGAGCTGAAAATATTGTATGTATCATAGGATACGAGGCACATGATTGAGGATTTTGAATCCTTTAAGAATTTCCTTGAAGGTTTAATTCAATAAGAAGGATGTTTGCATGAGTACATTGAGAAAAATCAACCAAAAGACAAGGAAGAGTCGAGAAAGAAGCAAATTGGGGTCATCCAAACAATCTCGGTGACATATAAGAATGAGGATGCTGAAGCTAGAAGCAATTTCCGAAAATTGTGCCACGAGCTAGAAGTGATGCGAGTTCAACAAACCGAATCGCGACCCCTGTTGCCACCCGCGCCCACGGTTGACAGTTTTCTTTTCGGACAAGGACCTTGCTTCAGTCCATATCCTGCACAACGACCCCTTAGTCCTCGCAATCGAGCTAGAAGGCTTCAAGATGCGTCGGGCATTAGTGGATCCATGGAGCTCGGTTGATATCATGTATTATAATGTCTTTAGGATCTTAGGCAAGAATAATGAAGAGTTGATTCCAGTCAAGATGCAGGTCACTGGACTTGGAGGATATCCAACGTTCTCGCTTGCAATGTACATGCAAGACCCAAGTCTGTTTGGCAAAGAAGGAGTTGGCAGTCGAGTTTATAATCATCGACGTTCCTGCCCCATACAACTTGATCCTGGGTAGGCCATGGATTCATGGGATGGGAGTGGTACCATCAACCCTCCATCAAATGATCCAGTTTAAAGATGAAGACGCCATAGTCAAGGTGTGGGCTAATCATTTGGAAACGCGCATGTGCTCTAAGGAAAATCATCCTAAAACGGAGTTTCTATAGAGAATTGAAGACGAGTCGAGAAGTGAGGGCCAAGAATGTAACCGCGATCGTGGGCTTCATAGTCGCGACCGCGTGTCTGTTTCAAAGAGCTTTCTCCTTCTTGGAGGCAAAACCGCGACCGCGGGACCATCGACCACAACAACGGATCCCTAAGCTGCGAACGGTCTTGACGCTGAGGATGAATGTCCTTCTCTGAAGCAGAATCGTGATCGCGGCCCGTGAGATCGCCGTTACCCATATTCCCTTGCACATCGATCTCGGGATTAGGAAATACATGTAAATAGGACACTCTTTTTCCCACGTGGTTTTGATAAGGCACTTAGATTTTTATTTTCGATTCATTAGTTATGTCCTTAGTATCATGTCATTCATGTGTTAATTTTAATAAAAGTCATGTTTTGCATCAGTTTGAGTCTTGCACAAAAAAAGAGGAGCACAACGTTAATTCATCACATTAACGGACTTCTACATATGCGCGTATGGAGAGGAACAATGGACCTCATGATATTCATTCATGGATGTACAAATATACGAATATATGAATATACGAACACGCACGCTAGGGGAACTCGTCGACTAATCCGCATGGCCACTTCGAATAGGTCCTAAAGTACTTGTGTCTTAGTTGCATTCTAACGTAACTAGCACCCAAGTGGGGCATTTGTGAGCGGGTAAAACTAATTATCTTATTATTTTCGATATTATCGGGCAAAAAGATATTTTTATTTATTATGTTGTCTTTTGCTTTAAATAAGGTTTTTAATTGTGGTAAGATATATATTTTGTTATAAAATTAAATACGGTAAATTCGTTATGATGGAGGAATCCATCTTAGTCGAAAGATAGAATTTCCGCGTGGATTGAGGAACAAGAAATCACTTGTTGGGTCTTGAGCATTATCGGCCAGCCCTTAGAGATAGAGTTTTCAACCTTCTCTCTCTCTCCCCTTCATTATAATACGGAGTACATGTCTTCGTCATGTATGGTAATCATACTCATATTCGTTGAGTTCGCAAAGTCTTATCCTTTACCTTGACGTTCAATCGACAAACTACGCTTTTGACTTCGACATCAGAGGTGGATTAGGGGGTCTTAACTCCCGTGTCCATTATTATGAAGTTTCTAGGTTAATGAGGAGCTTGGGGCAGAAGGTGCAGAGAAATATAAAAAACAGGTTTTCAATAAAGGCGAATTTTTATGCACTAACAAAAAAGTATATTTGACAAAAAAAATTACCCTCGTAAATAATACAATAATTTTATAAAATTTATTAAGAAACAATCACGAGTTGTATAATAATATCATTATATCAATAACGTATTCAAAAATATGTCAAATGCCGCCCAATGGAAAATTTCATTACGAGTTTACGGTATTCAAGTCGCATTTCATAGTGTCAGTTTCAATGACATTGAAATAAATAACGATCGACCGTTGATTAAATTTTGATCATCAAATTTTGTGGATGAATTGTCCACGAAGTTTATTAAATTAATCGAATGAAGATTCCTAACTAGAGATAATTATCCACAAAGATGCTATGAAAGAGACGTCATAATGGACACGTTATCCTTGTTTTTCTATGTTTGCAATTTATATTGAAATTATGTAATACGAACAAGTACCTCTTGGTTTGGTGGAAATTGGTATTAGGTCGCTTAAGTATTTGTTCAGAGATCTCGAGTTCGAGACTATCTAACGATGTATATGCAGCAGAGACACTTGAGAGACACAAAGTGTCGAACTGGACGAAGGCCCGACCCATAAAAAAATGTAATACGAGATGACAAATTCGAATATTACATTTTTTATTCGAGAAAATTACCTTTATTTATTTTATTTAGGCAAAGTGATGAGACAGAAATAATACATATTATAATAATTTTAATTGATGAATAAAATTCAACCATTTTTCCATAACCGTTTTATCTTTATACGAGTATACAATTTTTTTTTATTTTTTTGATAAGAATTCTTACTACAAAAAAACGTTTATACATTTATCGTTTATACATCTATCTATCTATAACTATATATTAAAGTTATACCTTTTCGAGCCACCAAAACGATTATGGCTCCACCTCATATTTACAAAATCAATTTTTATTCCTAATATTTTAACTTTTTTTTGTAATAAATCCTTCTTTAACTATTTAAATCTATCTTTAACATCAAGCAAATATCGATTTACTATAACAATATCTTTGGAAAACTTCTTTATACAAATATCTAAAATTAAAGATAACAAATTTAAAGTATTTTAAAATAAGTATTAATATCTTTTGTCTTTTAGCATGATATCTTTTCACGAATTTATTTATAGATATATATATTTTTATAACCTATCTATAACTATATATTAAAGTTGTACATTTTCGAGCCACCAGAACGATTATGACCCCACCTCATATTTAAAAAACTAATATCAATTGCTATCATTATAACTTTTTTCTATTAAATTCTTTTTTTTAACTTTTTCAATTTATCTTCAACATCAAACAAATATCAAATATCTATTTAGTATAACAATATCTTTTGAAAGCTTACTTATACAAGTATTTAAAATTAAAGATAAAATATTTAAAATATTTTAAAATAAATATCAATCTTTTAAGATATATCTTTTCATGAAATTATTACAGATATATATTGATTTTATTTTATGATATAAAATTAATGATAAATATTTATAATGCTAAAATCAATAAAAATAGATAATAAAATATTTAATGGATATATTGAAATATTTGATAATCTCAAAATTTACGTACATGGAAAATAATAAAATATGAATAATATAATATTTAATCTTATCTAATCTTAACTTTATCAAACCGCAAAATGAGTTTGGTCCCATCTTGAATAAATTAATTAAAATATAAATATTTTATATAATTAAATTATCTTTAACTTTCATACTTTATTATATCTTATTTATTAAGTTAACTAGTATTTTTTTAAATTCTTATCTCTTCCACATTTGAATATATAAACTTTTTTATTCATATTTTATCTTATTTATTTAATTAAATATATATGAAATATCGTCAAGGTAAAAGATAAATGTAATTATTTTATCTTAATAATACATCTTCATTCCCAACATTAAATTTAATCATTTATAATGATTAAAAAATTATACGTTTTGCGAGCAATAAATTACTTATATTAAATTTACATAATATTTTAGTTATTAATATTCTATTTATAATTTCTATAAAATACTGAACCGTAGTCATACATGGTATGACGGGTACAACTAGTTGCTATAAATTACGTGGATATTCAACTATGTTCTTGTGAATATCTTATGTGTTGTAAATTGCTACTTAGAATCACTTTTATCTTAACCCCTCTCTTTGGAATTCACAATACAAGCAATCTATTTGAGCTCTCAAACTTGCTTGAAGTCACAAATTACTCCAGCATTTATCTGTTTTTTTGACTGGCATGTGCAGCTTCGAACAAATCAAGTCTAGGAGATGAAAAGCTCAACATAAAACTTGTAAATATTATTATAACGAGAAAGTCTGAATTCTCATTAAGATAAAAAGGATTTATATACAAGCATATTAACAAGTCCTAACTTATTAAACAAGGCAACATATCAAATACACATATGTATTAACCTAATATAAACAATAATATTCGATTTAACACTCTCCTTCAAGTTGGAGCATGAGGATCTTGAATGCCCACCTTGCCAAAAGATGTTGAAGCTGATGTGAACCAGGGGCTTTAGGAAGAATATCAACTTGATGAGAATGAGTTTGAACATGTGACGTGTTAATAGTACCAGGAAGAAGGAGATCCCAAATAAATTGATAGTCAACCTCAATATGCTTAGTCCGATCATGAAAAACTGGATTAGCGACAATATGAAGAGCGGCTTCACTGTCACAAAACAAGCGCACATGAGTAGTATACGAGATGCCAAGAGAGCGAAGCAACTCTTTCAACCATAAAAGCTCACAACAAGCGCTAGTCATGGCACGATATTCAGCTTCAACAGATGACATGAAGACTGTGTGTTGTTTCTTAGTCTTGCAAGAAACTGGAGAAGAGCCAAGCTAAACAAAGTAGCCCGTAACAGATTGACGAGTCAAAGGACATGTGCATAATCAGAATCACAATAAGCTATAAGATCTAGACTGCTGTTGGAAGATAAGAAGACACTATGCCCTGGATGACTCTTAAGATACCTAAGAACACGTACATCAGCATCCCAATGGTCAACAGTAGGCTCTTGTATGAACTGAGCAAGAGTATGAACATCAAAGCAGATCTCAGGACGAGTGATGGTGCGATAAATCAAACGACCAATCAAATGTCGATATCGATCAAGTGCCTCAAATAAAGGCACAGAAGACAGAGTAAGTTTGTGATTTTGTTTTATTGGGAACTCACACGGCTTGCTGGCAAGTAGACTAGCCTCAGACAAGATATCAAGAGTGTATTTTTGCTGATATAGAAACAGACCATCAGCAGAACGGGCAATCTCAATATCAAGAAATTACCTAAGTAGACCAAGATCTTTCATATGAAAACAAGAGCTCAACTTGTCCCATAAACTTAGCAATGACAGCAGAATCATTTCCAGCAATAATGAGATCATCAACATAAACCAAAACATGTAGACAAATCCCGTAACGAGAGTATGAAAACAAGGAATAATCGGCCTGAGACTGAATAAAACCGAACCTGCGTAAACCCGAAGCAAGCTTGGCGAACCAGCTCCGAGGTGCGTGACGAAGACAATACAAAGAACGGTTCAGGCAACAGAACTTGCTAGAAGGGCTAGAGAACCCAGGAAGAGGACGCAAATATACTTCCTCATGCAGATCACCATGAAGGAAAGCATTACGAGCGTCCATTTGATGCAACTCTCAATTACGAGCAGCTGCAATAACGAGAAAAGCACGAACTGAGACCATCTTAGCAACGGGAGCAAAAGTCTCCTTGTAATCAATACCAGCATGTTGATTATTACCAACTACTACCAATCTGGCCTTGTATCTCTAAGCAAAACCATCTAATTTGTACTCGACTCGATAAACCCACTTACAGCCAATGGGTTTCTTCCCAGCAGGAAGATCAGAAAGTGTCCAAGACCTATTACGCTTTAAATTTCAATCTCTGTTTGCATAGCAGCTTTCCAAAGAGGATCAGAAGTAGTAGAAGCAAAAGTAGCAAGCTTTGGAATAGACTGAACAACAACAATAAAAGCAACATGGACATGCGAAAACCATCAACAATTAACATAATTAGCTATAGGATAGGTTGTACCTGATAACAAAGATGGTTGAGGTGAAGGAGACGATGAAGCTACATGGCCACTCACAGTGTTACAAATATAGCCTCTTAACTTGACATGGACAATGTTGAAAACAAAATTGGTAAAGGAGATCGAATATGGAGAAGTGGAGGAGGAGATAAGTTCGGAAGTGAAAAAGTGAAGGAATAAAAAAGGGATGAAAGGGAACTAGACTTTAAGGACTTTTCAAACTCCAAGGATTTCAAAATTCCCGCAAAAATATCTTTCATTTCCATATGATCTCTTACTTTTGTCTTACGATATTTTTTATGCCTATATATTGATTGACTAATTCTCTGACTCACATCTTCTATCTTTATTCAATGTTAATCTTTGTTTTGCAACTCTTTATGTGTAGTAATTAAATGGAAAACATTACTAAAAGGGAGTTTGACATCCTTGATTTGTCGGGCAAAAAAACCTCGAATTTAGGGTTGATGCCTTGGCTCATGACCTTGAGGAAACAATTGTGGCTAACAATAATGCCATCCCACAAGAAAAGGCAAAAGCAATTGTGTTCATCCACCACCACATCCATGAAAGTCTCAAAACTGATTACTTATTTGTGGAGGATCCAAGAGAATTGTGAGAGAGCTTTAATGAGCGCTATGCTCATCAAAATGAAGTTTTACTCCCACAAGTAATACATGAATGAAACACTATAAGGTTCCTAGACATTAAGCCCGTCACTAAGTACAATAGGGTTATCCATAAGATCACATCTCAGTTGTGACTACGTGGTTACACGATCACTTATCAAGAAATCTTGGAGAAAACTTTCTTCACTATGCATGCCTCAAATATATTGTTGCAACAATAGTATAGAGAAAGAAATTTCGATAGATATTCTGACTTGTGAAAGTATTGTTGGTTGCTAAAAAGAATAATGAGCTCATAATGAAAAACCACAACATAAGGCCTATTGGCTCAATAACAGCCCCAGAAGCAAATGATATGAACAAAGCATTTCATGATATAATTGACAATGAACGTGGGCAACAATCACATCGTAATAATGGGCATGGACGAGGTCGTGGAAACTATGGGGTGTGGTGGTCTTGGTGGCCATAGCATGGCCGAGGCTATAAAAAAAGCCACGATAATCATCATGAGAACCATTGCTACAATGGGGATGTGAAGCCAAAGGTCCAAACGAGTCTATAAGGATCCTCCCAGAAATCCAAGTCAATATGCTACAATTGTGGCATGACAGGTAACTGGTCAAAGTTATGTCGCACAGCTCCACACCTATTAAAGCTATACCAAGCGGAAAAGAATAAAGAAAGGGTTGCAAAGACCAACTACAATGACTTTCTTAACCTTGACAATGATGATGGCTTTGCCGTACAGGCTTAAATGAAAACACAAGCCCCTAAATATCTCTACTATCTCCCATGTTATTATATAATACTTATAATTTCTTTTATCTCTTATGTTGTATTATGTCTTAAACTCAATCTCGTAGAACGTTGGACAATAGACTTTGTATAACAAATTTATCCTTGTAAAATACATGAAGCTTTTTTATTAATGCTTTAATTCTCCTTTTCTTTTTATTTGAAGAAAACATGGACTCACCTAAAGTGAAACTCCATGGGAAGGAGCAAAGTCTTTTAGACAGTGCAACAAAACACACATACACCATCTTGAGGAGTAAAGAATACTTTACAAAATTAAGAGCCTTCGAAGGCAACATCACTGCAATATCCGTTGTGTCAAAACTTATCAAAGGTTTTGGAAGAGTTGTCATTCTACTCCCAAGGGGAAAAAAGTTAATAATACATGACACAATATATTCAAGTAAACCTCGAAGAAATTTACTAAACTTTAAAGATATGTGTCAAAATGGGTTTCTTACAGAAACCATGAATAAAAACGGGAAAGAATACATGTGCATCATACAATATGAATCTAGCCATAAATAGATTCTCGAAAGGATGACACAGACCTCCGAACCATATCATGCATACATTTATCTATTTGAGGCCAATACAACAATTAGCAAAAGGTCAGATGACCAAATTGCATTCACATTATGGCCAATACCAAATTGCATTCACATTATGGCCAATACTACATTTATCTGTTTGAGGCCAATACTACATTCTTAGAAAGAATCAAATGAGATAGATATGGGCCAATTACTTCACCATGGGGACCATTTTGATACTTTATGGTGCTAATTGATGCATTTACACGTTTGTCACATGTAAGTCTATTGCCTTAATAATTCGATTAAAAGCTTAATTTCCAGATTATGCAATAAAGAAAAATCCGCTTGATAAAGTATGAGAATTTAAATCTCAAGTATTCAATGACTATTGTATGTCAATTGAGCTTGATATAGAGCATGTAATGGCTCATGTTCACACTGAATGGTATTGCTAAATTATTAATAAAGCAATTGCAATTAATTTCCAAACCATTATTAATGAAATCAAAACTACCACCAACTACATTGGGATATGCAATATTGCATGCAACGACTTTAATTCGATTAAGGCCAAGTGTAAACTGTTAGTGCATAAAACTCGCCTTTATGCCCAAATGAATCCTTCTTGAATTTTGCCTCTTCTCCTTCCATTCCAAGCTTCTTCTTAACCTAGAACCTACAAAAAAAATGGACACATGGGGGTCCCCCTAATACACCTCCGATACCTAAGTCAAAATAGTAGTTTATCAATTGAACGTCAAGGTAAATGTAAGACTTTTGAGCGAGTTCAGCGAGTATTAAATGTTCTTACCATACATGGCGAATAAATATATTTATAATATAAGAAAAGGGGTAGAAGGGGTAGAAAATCACCCTCCTAGGGCCACTCGAAATACATGTCACCTAAGCAAGCGGTATCTTACTCTCCAATCCATGTAGAAATTCTATCTTTCGACTACGATAGATTCTTCCATTATAGCAATAACAAAAGCTATAACTTAATAAGGAAAATAATAAATAAGGATGTTTAAAAGATACTTACATAAAATACTTTTTAATATATACCCGCTCACACAAATTATGAACATTCCCGTATGCAACTAGTGTTTAATAAGGAGCCAAGCATTTCACATCTAAAAATATTTGGATGTGCAGTTCATGTCTCTATTGCTCCACCTCAATGCACAAATATGGGTCCCCAAATGAGATTGGGAATTTATGTTGGTTTTGAGTCTCTCTCGATAATCAAATATCTTGAACTAACAACTAGTGATTTATTTACAACAAGATTTGTTGGGTGCCAGTTTGATTAAAAAAATACATTCCTAGTCTTTGGGGGAGAAAAGAAGGGCATGGATCCACATGTGAAAGAAATCACGCGGAATGCAACAACATTATCCCATCTTGATCCAAGGACAAAAATGTGTGAACAAGAATTACAACAAATCATTCCTTTAGAAAATGTTGCAATCCAGTTACCAGATGAATTTACTGGTACAAAGAAGGTAACTAAATCAAATATACTTGTAGCGAATGTCCCTGTAAGAATTGAAATACCAATTGGATTCCAGATGCATCCATCGCAATTGAATCTTCAACATGTTGAAAGCGTAGTAGACCGTGAGGTTCAAAAGATTTAAAACCAAGAAAGGTAAAGAGCCAAAAGGGTATAGCAGGAGGAGCCACAATGGATCATAAGAATGATGATAAAGGCAGATACATTGAAAATGAGAATACCTCAACAAAATGTTATATTTTGGACAAAAATAACGATATCGACGATTTTGAGATTTTCATAAACTATGTGTCTAGTGCACACAATGGAATTGAAATGATGTAATTGTCGATGATGTATTTTCCTATTCAGTATCTAGTAATATTGTAAATAAAGATGATGATTTTGAGCCAAAATTAGTCGATGAATGTCGATAGAGAAAAGATTGGCCAAAATTGAAAGAGGCTATCTAGGAAGAATTGACATCGCTCAAAAAGAGAGAGGTCTTTGGACCAGTAGTTTGTACACCAAATGGTGTGAAACCACTCAGCCATAAATTGGTCTTCATAGGCAAATGAAATTGTAAGATATAAAGCAAGGCTTGTAGCACAAGTTTTTTTTTCTCAAATCCATGGAATTGATTATGAAAAAAAAACTCTCCAATAGTTGATGCAACTACAATGAGATTCCTAATTGGCTTGATTGTCTTTGAAAATTTGCAAATGGGCCTCATGGATTTTGTTACTGCATATTTAAATTGATCACTTGATACAGACATCTATATGAGAGTCCTAGAAGGACTCAAGCAAATTTGAGGTCAACAGTTGTCGACGTCAAGAAATGTTTTCCATAAAACTGAGAAGGTTGTTGTATGGATTAAAACAATCTAGGTGAATATGGTACAACCGCCTTAATGAATACGTTATGAAACAGGGATACAAGAACAACATAATTACTAAATGTGTTTTCATCAAATGATTTGAATAGGGATATGCTATTATCGTTGTTTATGTTGGCGATTTAAACATCGTCGAAACTTCAAATGAACTTCAAGATACTGCGAAATATTTGATGAAAGAATTCAAGATGAAAGATCTCGGGCAAACAAAGCTCTGTTTTGGCTTACAAATTGAGCAATTAAGGGATGGAATATTTATCCATCAGTCTAATTACATTGAGAAAATTCTTAAAAAGAATTTACATGGACAAATTACACCCTTGGAGCTCTCTCATAGAAGTTTGATTGCTCAATGTAGAAAAGGATCAATTTTGTCCTTGAGAGGTAGATGAAGGGGTTCTTGTTGAAAGGGCTTCTTGACAACAAATAAATTTACAAGCAAGACCCCGTTGTGAATAGCGAAGTCAGGTTCGTCCACGGGAGAAAGTCAGTATCAAGTTTTGTTTAACTTAGGGCACAAGTAATCAAAAAAGTTTGGGTTTTTATCAAGTAAGATAGAAATTCTAAGGTTTTAGTATCCCCACAACAACAATTATGCTTCGAAACGCTAATGAAACTTGTAGATAATGCTTTTATCACATAAAGTTGTCAACTTTCGTTAACTAAGCAAGTAAATTAATTCACTTTCGTCAAATTAATAAACTTTACAATCTATCTCTTCTACTTCAATTAGGATTGATCAACTTTCGCTTCAAAACCCTAATTGACTATTCTGATTCAAACTTTCTGCTTTCGCTTCAATTATGAATAAGAGATACGATTCATGGATAAAAACAATCAAAACATGGTCAAAGGCAAGCATACATAACCATTGTTGGGTTAAACCCAAACCTTAGAGAGAAGAGAACTACTCTCAAGTCATAATTGAAAAAAACAACTAAATTAGATTAAAGGAAAACTTACAACCGAATCCAGAACAACCGTAGTCTCCAAACTCCAATTCGTTCTTCTCTCTTCTCCTCTCTAAACTTGCTTCCCTGGATTGATAGATAATCGGTCTCCCAAAACTAAATCTAGGCAAGGGTTTATATAGTAAAGGCTAAGCTATCCCTAAGGAAATAAAATCTTCTAAAAGATATATCCCCTAAGGAAACTATATAAAAGCATAAAGATAATGGATAAATGTCATTAATTGCGCAGACTCGGATTTTCCCTACCGACACGGGATGCCTCGGTACCGACCCCATCAAGGTCGGTAGGGTTTTCTTTGATTTTCTTCACTTTATTCTCTTCTGACAACCTCGGTACCGACCCTAAGACCCTTGTTACCGACCCTGCCAGCCTCATTACCGAGATATGGTTGACATCATCAACCATGCAAAGGAAAAAGAGTTGTCGGGTTAGTCTTGTGACGAACTAAGCAAGTGGGTTTTCTAAGATTATTCTTATTTAGTGAGAGAGTGTAGGTTCGGATATCGAAAACTGAATCAAAACCAGACGAACCCAGAAACTACATCCTTCCACGAAAAACGACATGAATTTTCAAAGGAGGGAAAACCAGAGATCATCATATAGTTTGATGCCTCGAACTTTTGATGCAGATATGTTGGGAATTTGCTTTATACCTAGATTGTTATAGTTGGTTATTAAAACCTCTTTTACCACGTTCCTCTCAACCAACCTCACCGCATACGTGTTGTGCGAATTCAGATTGGAAACAGATGACAACGAAATCCGAGAGCGAGGACGGCTTCCCATTTTGTACTAACCTTCATGTCCATTTTCTTTGTGTAGGAGGACACTTATTTGAGTTACTTTTAAATGGTTAAGGTAGATCTACTTGGACGTTGTCCATCTTGTTCGGAATCGTTGTACGTGATTTCTCCAACTCTTCCCTCACGCGCTGGATATTTGACTCCAAGTGATCGTGAATCTTTAATATCATTGTGTCGAAGCCCAGATTTGACAAATCTAAAGTACCCATCACAACCTTGTGCATTCCCTCGACCCTACCAATGTACAAATTGTTCAATTACGAGAAGAAAATAAATTGACGTTCAATGAATCAATTTCATACTAATATATTAAGTTTTGTCAATAACATAAGATGAGAATTTTACATGTTTGTCGTTCTAGTGAAGAAGTGAAGCTGATTGTCGGTCCAAGCTCTCACTATGTTTCTCTTAAAGTCAAGTCTTGTCTACATAGCCAACGAGCCCCGTGTGCCATTTCTTCAAGATTTCTTCTCGTTTAGCTTCTTAGCTCTCTTCAGTGGTTGACATGAACAATCCTAACATCGATTCGCAAACGCTTGAGCTGAATCATCATCTTTTAGGATGTTAAACGCATATGCTTTTATGTTGCCTTTAATATGCACCCAACATAACAAATGCTTCACTTCTTCTTCGGCGAAAATCTCGTGGATTGCATTTATGACGACTTGGTCTCGATCCATCACAATGATTGTTGGCATTTCACCTATCTCCTCATATAATTTCCTCAACTACTTTAGAACCAATGTACAGTAAAACCTCTATAAATTAATAGGGTTGGGATCAAGATATTTTATTATTTTATCGTGATCTTAATTAACCAATAAATTAATATTTATTAATTTAAAGAGATTTTTTTGTAATAAGGGTTTTCAAGATGTACTATCGTAGAAGATTTTACCGTATGATTTTAGGAGTTTGGTTTAAATAAAACAATTCTTTGTCCTAAAAAATAAGGAGCATTTAGAACCCTTGGATTAAGGAGATCCAAGAGCTAAGGCTCTATCCCTTTTATGAACGCGGTGGCATTTTTGTAGTTTCTTGAAAATTTTAAAAGTGCATTGTTATGGTGAAAAGGTGCATTACGAAACCGGTAAAGTGCATTACTAAACCGAAAAATTAGGAAGAAACCGGTTGAGTTGATTTGGAATTGAGTTAATTGAACGCCCAGGATAATGGACTTTTGTAATGCACTTTTACCAGTTTCATAATGCACTTTTCCAACATAATGATGCACAAAAACATGGAGCACACGCAGTCGTGGACTTTGTTTTTGTTTGCATTTTTTTGTTTTAATAATCCACTTTTTTTTTTATTTCACAATGCACTTTTGTTCCTATAAAAGAGATAGAACATTAGCCCTTGGATCAAGGAGATCTAATGGTTCTAAATGTTCCTTATTTTATAGGATAAGGAGTTGTTTTATTTGAACCTTACTCATGATTTTAAAAGGCTATAGTTGATCCATGTAAGATCAAGAGTCAATAACAAACTGTTTTCGGCACTAGGAAATTTGTTCATGGGATGAAGTCTCAAGGAAATATAGATGAAATTGGAAGAAAAAAATCAACACAATGCTAGAAATGTTGGATGCAATAAAAACAAATATAAGCTCCAAATAGACTTAAGTTTTAAGAAAAAAAAACAAACAACATTAGAATCATATTTCACTAAATTGTCTTAGTTATGTTTATGTAAGTTTAGATAATTATTAATTTATAATATTAATAGGACCTTATATTTATGTAGTAGTTTTTTTAAAATATATTATCTTATTATTTGTTAAATTTTTCATTAGCCCAAGTTGGGACAAGAGAAAAATATTATCTTGGAGAGTCTATTAATTTACCGAGTATTAATTTAGGGAGGTTTTATTGTAAATTTGGAATGTCGTCCTTGTACAAGAATGCAAACCTTATGTTAAACATCAAGTTCGTGCATGTCATGCCAACCATCTCCAACATGAACATGTTATACCTATAAATTACAATAAACTTTAGCACATCAAACAAATATTAGAACAAAAACCTCAAACGGGACAAAACACTAAATTACAACATGCATATTTGTCTTGTACGTAGCGTCTATAACAACAAGATAAAGAAACTTCTTCATCAAGTGATGTGACGTCAGGTGGACAAAGAATAGGATATCTAACTCACCGGAAGCCGCGATAGTTGATGTTCACACTTTATAACCCCGTTTTGCATAAACTGTAGCTTCTACTGCTACACAACCAACTTACCACAGTTTGTCACTAATATTTTCTGCTTGAAGTTTGATATTTGTTTCCTTAACGTCACATTTTGAGGGTTAGCAAACACTAACATATTTTAAATAGCCTTCGGGGTCAAGAATAATATGGAAGCATTGACGATCATATCTTGTTTCGTCGGGGTCAATTGGCCAGCATACAGATGTCCAAGGAAATTGGTACAAAGCTCATGGTTATGCATGCCGAACTTTACCTCCAAAGTCCATTTATGATTATACCTTGATTTGCACCCAACCAACTTAAACGGGCAGTTGCACTTCCTTGACCCTCCTATCTTCTTCGATCTAGACTTCTCGTAATGCTCGCATTTTAGATTAATATAATTTTCATTTGAGTTCGCAATGAGAAAAATCAACATCCTATCTCGATCGATTTCCCTAGCCCACTTAATCATATCATCTTTATCATCCCACGATGTTCCGTGATAAAATCACTTGTGAAATCTGTACCACATGGCTATACATACAAAACACCATCATAATTTTGTTTCTAAACAATTTCATATGATTTATAACAATTCTAAACTAATAATTAAACTTCTTAAGATGATATCGAACTCAAAACAGTCATAAACGATTGTAAAAATTTCTAAAAGATTAGCAATTCTAAACACGCGACTATAACAATTCTAATAGATTAGACGATAATAAACAATTTCATATTATTTACTCGATTCTAAACGACTATATCAAATTGATACAATTTATCATACAATTTCTTGAATTTTAATTCTAAATAATAATATCGAATTCTAAACAATTATTTCGAATTATAAAATGATTTCAAAGAAGAACGTACATACCGGTAAAAAATTGCTTCTTCTTGTTCATCTACTTCTCCTCCACCACGATATGATGGATTTTGGCCACCGTCTTCTTCACCACAAGACATTGTAAATGATCAATTTATTGAAAATGAAAAATTTAGAAGATGAAGAATGAGAAGAGGTGTGTATGGAAAATGGTGGGAAGGAGGGTTTTTATTGGAAGAAATTCGACCGTTACTTCAAAGGTCAAATTTTTCACGCAATATAATAGTGTTACATTTATAGTCGTTGGAATAATAACAATTAGTAAGGGAATTGAGCTAGATTGGGCCAGTCCATTTCCATTTTTCACGCCATGATGTGGCGTGATTTTACGCTATACTGTGCCATGTTGTTTTTAACTAGGCTGGCCAACCCAGTTCCAATACCCAAGCTATGTAGTGGCATGATGATAACGGTGATTTTTCGTCGTGCAAATCACGGCTAAGCAAAAGAGTCCAAACAAACCAAAGGTTGTAGTATTATGAAGTAAGAGTCAAATCTGCAAGGAGGTAGATTGATTGCTTTGTGTGAATTTTATGGCAATTAAAGTAACTAGGGGGTTTTGTGAAATAAAACTAACTATCAAGCATGCAAATTAGAGACGTAATAAAGTTTGGGTTTTTTTATCAAGTTTGGGAAAACACTTAGCTGGTGAAACAGAGATCCACATTCGTATGACAAGTTGATCATTGATTTCACTCAATAACGCATGCACATGGAATTCTAATTCCTTTTCAAATATAATTAATAGCACAACTAGATACTATCAATCCTAACTAATTAAATAACCCTGAAACCATCAAGATTCAATTCAAAAGAAGCAACAAGGATATGAATATAATCACGATACAATTCTAGCATAAAACAATAAGCTTTTATCCTAGAATGCAACTCAACTCTCTTCTGCAATAGATTATCACAACCAGATAGTTTTTTTTGTTCAAAAGCACGACCTATACTACTACAATGTAGTTTGCTATTATGAAATAGAGAAAACTCAACCAATAGTTCTCTAGATCTAGCAATAGAGATTTAATAACAACAACACTAGAAATTGTTGAAATCAATCAAATAAACAATTCAATTAAGAGAGTAGAATAATCCCATGCAATAGATAAAGAGTAAAAATCTCACAATTCAAAGTCAAAACGAAGCTTCAAATTGTCGGACTAAGCAAATAGGGTTTAGTTCTCCATGAAAGCAATAAAACTCAAAAGTCTGAAAAGTAGAACAATAAAGATGAGAGGTGCAATTTTCATAACCTAATATATAAAGCTAGGTCTAAAAGTATTTCTAAAAATACAATATCTCGGAATAAAACTGGAACCATAGGACCAATCAAGATAAAACACGTGGAGCATAAGAGATCTCGCGGCTGTCAGGAGCTACGGGTGATGCCTGATCGGCGGCGGATGCCGCCAGTACCAAAACGTTGCTCTTCACTTTGTCTTCAATCCAGCTCTAAAACTCCAACATAATGCATTTTCGGATCTTATTCTCCTAGTTGTAGGAAGTCTCCAAAACACCTAAAAATTTTAGGTGTTATTATTCCAACGACTATAAATATAACACTATTATGTTGTATCACTAGTACAAATGTTGTGTTTTATCACCTCATTTAATCACGGTTCCGTGTGTTTGCGGCATTAAAAAGCTCATGGAAGGTTTATATCCCGGGTTTGATAAAATTCGGGATAAACGATTGGTTGGTGGAGTAATAAAAAAAGGTTAATATCACGGTATTTGAAGAAGCGTGATACAATGTGATATAAAACTCTCTAAATATTTATTTTAAGATTTTCAAACCCTATTTCGCGCATCTCATCCAGTCATCCATCGCTCTCATTTCTCTTTTTTGGCTGCCTCTCTCTCACCGAGAACGAACCCTAGCTTCGTGCTTCCAGCGGAGGACAACAACACACCAGCACCACTTGTGGTGGCCAGCCCAAACCACACCTCTCTAACTATTGTATGCAGATCTTGTTATAGACGAATCAATTTCGCTAGAAAAATGTGAGTGTTTTTTTTCTTTACTATTTGCCTCAGTTATGGTAGTTGAAATCTAATTGATGTCAATTTTCTTTTTGATTTGATGGTTTATTTAGTATATAGCACTGAAATTAATTCAGGGATTGGATGAAAAAGCACTTCTTTTGTTGGAAATTTTTACAAACTGATTCATTTTTTTAGAGTTTCTTGTTTGTTGGGTTAGTGTATAGATCGATCGATCGCCACTATTATGAAAATGTTTGTAAAATTTTGTTCCTCTTGGCTTGGGCAGAGGTAACGAAATAAGGGTGTATTTAAAAAAAAATGATTTCTAGGTATTTAGTGAAATTATTAGAGTATATTCATGCGTTTTTTTGGGTCTAAAAACTTAAATCTATAAGTTATTGATGGCTAAGTTTAACTATATATGCTCAGCTGATACATTTCTAGACTTTACACTAAGCCATTGCAATTATTTGGCAACCATGATGTGGAATAAAAAAGCTATTCTATTTCATTATTTTTATCAGGATTGTAGACTTGTAATAGATGTAGTTTTATGGGAATGGAGCTGAGAAACATGAATGAATTTTTGGTATGAAGATGATGAATTGTCTATCATAAAGGAAACATGATAAGCTAGGTGTAGTTTTAATTATGAATATAAAATTAGCTATTAGAAGATGATGAATTATCTATCATAAAGGAACCATGATAAGCTAGTTGTAGTTTTAATTATGAATATAAAATTAGCTATTATTTTTCCATTGTAAATTATTTCTCTATCTATTAAGTATCAAACATTATGAATTAGGTGAGAGGTTGTGATGTTCTTCAAGGGTCGTGATTTATTTACATTGTGTAGGGCATCTTGCTCTAAATGAAGGGACAAAGTTGGATGCTATTCTGTGCAAAATGGGTTTCGATTGAGGAGTTTTTGTTTTATGCATCTCTTGATATGTATGTGAAATACATTAGTACTAGTATTGCAGAAGCCTATTGCATACTCTTTGATAAGTATGATAAGAATATATTTTCTCTATCCATGGTGTATACTGAAAAGCCAGAATTCTGTTTGAGAAAATGCAGCAAATGAGTTTTTTGCCTACTAAAGTGACAATCATAATTTGGTCTTAGGGTAAAGGAGCACATTGTACAACAAATTGTGCTTCTCTACTCATGCCTAGTTGATATTCTTGATTGTGTTGGGCTGATGATCAAGGAAGGAAGTATATACATACATTGAACATGGTGTTTGTTTCCAGTTAAACCAGGTTATCATATATACATGCCAAATTCATGAAACCAATTGAATTATGTAGTTCATAGTAAATTTAACAATTCAGGCATATGAAGAATTATTGCTTTTTGTACCTTGTGTCATTGATGATATATTTTCCTGCCATATTTCCGATCCCATGCCATTTTACATTCAAGAAGGAACTAAAGAGGAATATGGCAGGTTAAAGAAGGGGAATTGTGACAAGTGAGGTGGACTCCTTTCCATCCAGACAATGCTTAAATTTGTGAGCAAAAAATCATGTCATAAATCTTGTTACAGATTTAGATTAATCCTTTATCATTTTATGAGACTAAACATCATTTTTAATATCTACTTTTATTGTTTACATGTTAAATACTTCAACCAAATTTGTCCAAGTCATAGAGGGGGATGAGCCTAAGTTGGTGAAACAGATGATAAGTCTATATTTTGCAGTATTCAAGGTATATAATATGCTAGTCATTTTCCCTAAAACTTGTTTTTTTTATGACATACATGCTCTTGGTGCTTGTTAGTACTGAATTTCGTTACTTCATCAGGTTCTAATATTTGAGGTGGGCAATGAACGGTAAAAAGGACTACTAATAAATCTTAAAGTAAAAAGAAAGGGTCATCAGATTCTCACGTGAAATGGGACTCACGACTTCTATCTGCACTTCTTACAGTAAGTGGTTAAGTTCCTAACAAATGATAATGTACCATGTACCAACCTATTCAGTCTATTCTGTGATCATTCTAAAATATTTTCTATAATTAAACATTCATCTTTTTTCAGTGAAGCTTTTATTTATTTTTTATTGATTTGAAGATATATACTGTTAAAAGTATGTTGGTGGTATGTGCATAAACATTTGTAGCCATTGATGAGGCTGATGAAATCTGTGAAGTCCATATGCTTTTGCTTTTCCATTTGATAAGCTTTTATTTACTTTTTCTTTTTAAGTTTAATCAAGTTGATAATTTGGTAGAACTTTAAGCTAGGGAAAAAATACAATGGAGTCTTGTACTCCCATTGTTTAAGTGATGCCCTAACATCATTCATAATTCTGCAAGTTCATTCGAAGAACTTAATGTGGGAATGCATGTATCAATACTTCTAGATAAAATCTCATAATTAGAATGTAACATTAGTTATACATACTTATATATATTGATGTACTCTATTGTGATGCAAGTGTTCTGCATCATTAAAGGAGAAGTGGAAGAATAACCAATCTAGCATTTCATTACATTATGTAGCTCCTTTAACATTACTATATTCAATGTTAGAGTAATTTTCTTGTCCTTGTTCCCCCTCCCTTTCGTGCTAATCTTTTCAATGAAACAAATAATGCCAAGTGCTAAGTCTTGTGTTTGCATACATGATGTTTATTCATCCCTTGTGGTTTATTCATCCCTTGTGGTTTAGCATACATGATGGAAATACTCTTGTTACAGAGTTGTGAAGTAGAGAAGAAAATTTCACCTTATAATGATATTTTGGTATCTGACTCTTTCTCAATCTTGTGTTTGCAGTTTCAATGACTTAAATACATGAATTTTGGCCTGGCAAGTAAAGAGCCCTTGCAGTAAGTTCCATGTTTTAGTGAAAGCTTGGCTTGCGTATGAGTTGCGATCAATCTAACATCTTCATAATCTAGTTCTCATCCAAGTGCTAAGTCTTATATATAAACATTTGTTAACTTTTATCTAGACAGATGGTACATACTTAAAGGGTACTTTCATGACTTGATTTATTCAAGTGTTACTTACATTATTTAAAGGGTACTTTGTATATACTTTCATTACTTGATTGATGCTTGTATTCTATTTCTATTTTTTGCTTCTGAAATGTATGATATTGATATTGATTAGCAACAATATAACTTGTGGTTCATTATGAAAGGACAAATACGAGAACAATTTTTTAAAATAAAAAAGCGACAGAAAAAAAGTGCATTAGGCCAACCCGGTTCTCAAAGAATCGGGCTGGCTCTTTTTTTAAAAAAAAAACAAACTTTTTTATCACGGTTCTTTCAAAACCGTGATAAAAACACACCCAAATATCACGGGTATATGCCGTGATATAAAACCTAACTGTAACGCGCGAGGCTGTTTTTTATAGCGGTTTTTGGATGTTTTTAGCACGGTTATATAACCGTGATAAAAAGTACTTATTTATCACGGTCCCGTCCTCTATTACTTTTTATCCCGAAACAAAATATCACGGTTCAAAACCGAGATAAAAGGTAAAATTGAACCGGGATAAAAAGCATTTTTTGTACTAGTGTATATTTAGGCAACGACTATAAATATAACACTATTATGGGTCGTGATTGTTGTAACTGGGTTGTCTAGATTGGACCTTGTGGCATAAGGTTACGCACTCTTACTCCCTCCCTGAAAATACGCTTAAATTATTCTATTTTTTTAACATAACGTCACGTAATAAGGTGAAATTCTTACGCTATAATCTATAACTATATATTAAAGTTGTCCCTTTTCGAGCTAACAGAACGATTCTGGCCTCACCTCATATTTATAAAATTAATTTTTATTTCTAATATTTTAACCTTTTTCTATTAAATTCTTCTTAAATTATTTAAATCTATCTTTCACATCAAACAAATATCCATTTAGTATAACAATATCTTTTGAAGACTTTCTTATACAAGTATTTAAAAATTAAAGCTAAAATATTTTAAAATAAATTCAAATCTTTTAGCATATATATTTTGATGAATTTATTTATAGATATATAGTGATTTTTTATAGATAAATATTTATAATTTTAAAATTAATAAAAATAGATAATAAAATATTTAATAGATTTATTGAAATGTTTGATAATCTCAAAATTTACGTACATGAAAAGTAATAAAATATGAAAAATATAAAATTGATTAAAAAATTATATATTCTATGAACAACAAACTACTTATATTAATATTTATATCATATTTTTATTTGTTTATTAATATCATATTCATAATGTCTATAAAATATTGAATCGTAGTCGTACATGGTACAACGGGTATAATTAGTATGGTGTAAATAGTTGGATTCTTACGCGAAGAAAAAGTGTGTGAGAGGGGGGGAATATTTGAGGTGAGCATAGTAGCGGAAGTACACGTGGGGGATCCAATGGCGTTATGTTGTCGGGAGGGGAGGTGTTCGCTGCACATGACGCCCATCAACCACATGCACCCTCACACAACCCCCTTCGCTCTCCACACCGTCAATTGCCCAATCAACTCCTGGGCCTACAATTCCGTGGGCCCACACGGCCCCAAACTACCAGACAAAAAGCCGCGTCAACTATAGCTTCGAACGCGCCACCTGTCACTAGCATGCAGTGATGAGTAACTGCTGAATGTGACAGCGACTTCTCCTCCCACGCAAAACGATGCGTTTCCGCTGCCCACTGAAACCCGTTTTATCGCAAACGACACGCTGCACAGCCCACAGACACTACTACTCACTTGTTGTACTATTGATTGTACTGTGCTCTGACACTTCTGCCCTCGCCATCTCAAATTTATTTTCTTATTCAAAAAGTGTGTACGTTCTCCTATTTTATCTTTTTATTTTTTTTTATATTTTTTATATTGTATAGACATCATTTTACTGGTGGATCCTTGAATTGATGTGCTAAATTAGTATCGAACCAGCTGTTTAAGTTTAATTATTTAGAGAAAAATAGTACAATCTCAAGATTTTTCTAATTCAATTCCTATAATTTATGACAGTTTTCTTTTGTCGATGAATAGTATTATGAAGGGCGATGAGAATCTTGAAATAGAATTAAAATAATACAACAAAATCCATGGAGAACTATAACAATTCTGCAATTCGCATGTAAAAAATGGTGCAATTATATTTGCATTAATTATTTTATTCAATATTTTAAGAAAGTAGGAGAAAAAAATACATTCCAATGGAGTACTATGTAAAAACAGTTGTTTTTTTAAGATTTTAACCGGTTAAATTGACATGTTAATATGCATAGTGGCGTAGTCAGAGATTTCTGATAGTGGGGGCACAAGACTAAATTGACAATGACTTTGATCGGACAATTATTTATAATTTAAAGTTAATATAATTGGTAAAAAAAATTTAAAGTGATACATAAAAGACTAAATGAAGGTTAGGTAGACTTCCTACTCTTTTATATATGGAAACTAAAATTCTTACCGATATATACTAGGAACACTGACTAAAATAAGGTTATATAATTCCCACTAATTTATGCGGTCCCTCAGCTCAGTGGGGTCACTGGCCCCCACAGGCACCCGTCTTGCTACGTCCCTTTATATTAGGGCTGTCCAACGGGTGGGTTGACCCGTAACCCGACCCGACCCACCCGTAAAT
Source organism: Fallopia convolvulus (assembly GCA_964016875.1). NCBI lineage: Eukaryota > Viridiplantae > Streptophyta > Magnoliopsida > Caryophyllales > Polygonaceae > Fallopia > Fallopia convolvulus. Next base: position 37,692,953 of record OZ024737.1, read on the forward strand.
TTACGGGTTACGGGTCAAGTTTTTTTCATATTACGGGTTACGGGTCGGGTTACGGGTTGCGATTTTTTAGATTACGGGTTGCGGGTCGACCCGGCGGATTACGGGTCGATCCGTAATATTTAAAAAATACATATATAGTTATATAATTATATATATTTATACATTGGGCAAAAACCAATGCCAAAAGCCCAAAGGTAACCAAACGGTCCAAACCCTAATATTACGTTACTCATCTCTACGACTCCGCCCCCTTCCTTTCTCACTTTCTGGCTTTCAACGAGATTCGACTCCGCCTCTTTCTCGCTTTCCGGCTTTCTGCCTCTTCCTCTAGCCTCCGTCAGTCCGTCTTCACGTCGCCGGCAGTCGCCTCCATCGCCAGGAGCCCTCGCCAGTCGCCCCCATCGGACCCTTGCCAGTCGTCAGCCGTCACGAGTCGCCAACTCTACTTGCCAGTCATCATCTGTCACGAGTCGCGAGTCGTCACGAGTCGCTCTTGCCAGTTACCCCCATAGGACCCTTGCCAATCGTTGGACCCTTTCCAGTCGCCAGCCGTCACGAGTCGCCAGCCTTACTTGCCAGTCGCCAATCGTCACGGGTCAAACGGGTTGACCCGTGACCCGACCCGTAAACCCGTAAACCCGTAACCCGTTTTACGGGTTACAGGTCGGGTCGGGTCGACCCGTTGGACAACCCTACTTTATATGCAATATATTTATGGTTTTGTTTAAGGTTTTGAATATCATGTACTTGAAAATTGAATTTGTATAAATTAATTTTTCTACACAGATTTTTTTTGTGAAACCCTTTTTATTTAGGATTACTTAAATTTATTTATTATAGGGTTTTTATAGAATTTTAGTCTCTAACAACATTCTTCAGTTTTAAAAACTCTTTAAAGATCGTATGAACCTCATAATATTAATTATATCAATTCAAAAATATCATAAATTGATACATCACGTATCACTTAAATAAATAAAATGGCATATACTAAAAGAACTCATTTTTAGTTTATGTATAAGCGCTTCTTTAATTCAAGGTTTATTTTTCAAGAAGTACATTTTTTCCTAAAAATTGATTAATTTTTTTATTTGTTTCGTAAAATAAACAAAAATCTAGTTCCCAAAATTTTACAACTTTTCTAGATTATTGGATAGATAAGATACACTTCAATGTTTTTACATGGTGAATATATTAATTCTTGTATTTATATAAAATTAAATAAACTAAACAAATATGATTTTATAATTTTCCATGGATTTCAATTCCGGCAAAAATTAATTCCTATCAACTAATTTCCCAAGATATTAAATTCCCATGTTGAAAAAACATGGCCTTAGTCGTTTCGTTTTATATAAATTTATAAGTTAAAAAAATAAATTATAATTAATTATACTCTATATTTTGTTAAGAATTCATAAATACCTATATTGACCACAAAAATAATGAAGAAAATTTATAGTCGTATGTATAAGTTGTCTCCCTCATAAATAAATATAAAAATGTTACAAAGAAGAATATAATTAGATACGATAATTATAAAGTCAATTAGATTAAGTTTAAAACTATTTCTATTTTAATAATTTATATGATGGATAATTTTATGCTGATTCAAAGTATATTATGGTTATATTTTTCGGTCCAATATTAAAGCTATTTTACTGTTGTAAGGCTAAAATGGTCATATATCAGGGGGTTGCGTGAGGAAAAAGTTAATCAACGTGTGGACGGGGTGGGCCCTGCGAAACGACCAATCAGAGAGGAGATGGGGCCATTGTCGTACTGAATTTGACGGCTTTGATGTTTTGAAGCGGGCAAAAAACCCTGGCCGTTGATTACGATCGCGATCTTCAATGGACCCGACCCGACAATTCTATTTATTTGCCTGATTTTGTGTTTCCGCTAGTGATTTCCTTCCAAAATGTGCATGCCAATGCAACATTTCGATGCAATTTTCATATGAATTTGGGTAGGGCTGTAATCGAACCGAGTCGAGTCGAGTTTTGAGTTGTTTATGCTCGGCTCGGTTAAAAATAGACGAGTTCGAGCTCGAACGCGAGCTTCGTTCGAGCTTAAAATCTTATTTGAATTTCGTTCATTTAAATGTTCATCGAATTCGAGCTTGCTCGTGAACCTCTCGTTTAGTTTTTTCGCGAGACAAATTCGTGAGCAACTTGTTTGCTTGATCAATTATACAAGCAAATGAAACTAAAATTTATACTACGTGCTTTGAGAAACACCACCAAAACTATGTAATTTAACATAACATATACATTGCATATTATATAGTATATATAGCTTATTCATGAACATATAATCTAGTTTTTTTTATGAGTGTATAATCGAGCTTGCTCATGAGCATATTATCGAGTTTGCTCATGAGCAAACGAGCCGAATTATCTTGTGTTCAAGCTCAGCTCATTTATCTTTCGAGCCTTAAAATTGTGCTCAACTTCGGTTCATTTACAAACCGAACCGAACACGAACAAGATTTAACCGAGCTGAACACCGAATTTCTCACGAACGGCTCGGTTCATTTACAGCCCTAAATTTGGGCCCGTTTCTATTTGGTCAATCAACACAAAACAAAAAATTACTCATCTATTAAGCGTCCGTTGAACACAAACATAATTACCAATGAAATGAGGGAGTTGGAGCTTAATTCAGCTCTTTTTTAGACCTTTATTTTTAAGGGGAAGCTTTTCCAATAGCTTGTTCAAGCGAGATGGAGAATGCCGAACGAAGTCTAAAAGGAGAGTTTGTTAAATGAGAAGACGCTCGAACAACAGGTTATATTCAAAATATGAATAAATATAATCTTTTTTTTAAATCTCAACACTTAAGATTAGATTTTTACTAGTTGAATTCCATTGTCATGCACGGGTTTTATTTAAATTATTTCTAAGTAAATATTTTTAAATTTTTAATTAAATAATTAGATTAATTTTTAAAACTTGAAATGCCTAAATTTTAGGAATAGTAAATGTTTTTTATTTTAATTAGTATAAAATTTAATTAGTTAAAATATAGATAGATTAAAGGGGAAAAAATTGGCACAAACGTATTTTTCTAGAATTATTCGCATACTTTTTAAAAATTCATTTCAGGGAACGCGTGTAGTTTCTACATAAGTTTTGCCTTTGACATTCATAAAAATTAGTTGAATATGCATTGATTTTTATGCACATTATGCGTCAATTTCAAACATTTTGTATTTTTTTTTATTTTTTTAACATTAGTTATGCATATATTTTTTTTTGATAAGGTAAGGATTCGGAATACCAAACAAGCTTGGTAATCCGAGAGGCCGTAAAAAAAAGGGCAGCCGTAACGGCTAAGAGAATCAAATACATGCAGAAACAGCTATAAAAAGTACAAATCTCCAAAAAATAAGAACAATGAAGAGTTTGAAATCGGGGTGAGTAAAGCACTAAAGGATAGCGCCGCAGGCAACAGGCCGACCATTACAGGCGTGCGAAATGGACAACTGACGTTCCCTCCACCGAGATGAAGGATCTTCAGAAGTCGCAGAGCACCAAGCGACTTGGCCCAATACAACTCGTTCCAATATCAAACTCCGTTCCAATTCCTCGGAAAATTAGTACATAAAAAGTCTCGAGCTAACCTGCAATTAAAAAAACAAAAAATGCCTCACAAGAGGAGCACTACTTGCAAAGCAAGTAGGTTGTAGACAAAAACAAGCTCCTAAAGAAAAGAACTTGACTTGCAAGAAGAAATTATTAGTATTATTATTATTAAAATATTTCAAACTTGCTATCCAAGCACAAGATTATCTTATTCTTTTTTTCCCCTATTACCTATTCTTTTTTCTTTAATCATTTTTCCTCTACTTGCAGCCCAAGTATTAGATTTTCATTTTTCTTTTTATCCTTTTTCTTATTTTTTTTTTAATGAACCGGCAAACAGGTGTCGTCGACCGAGCAACACGCCGGCGAAGGTTTTCTCGGCGAAGATGACGAAAGAGGGCGGGGCAACCAGCCGTGCGGAGACTCTATAGATCGGAAAAAATGTGGATGAGCCGATCTATTCAGGCTTATAGATGGTATTGGAATGAGGAGGAGTTGAAAGGGGGTTTGAGTTGATGGAGTTAGTCTTTAATCAGATCACAAGATGTCCTTAATACATGGTAGTGGCTTCCTCAGCCTTTAGATCGGTGCCTTCTCGGCAAAATAGATGGATAAGTATGGTACAAGACAAAAGAATGGGGATTTTAAAATTTAGAAATACCCAAAATAGCTTCTCAGCCTTGGAGATATTTCTTTATCAAAAATCACCATTTAGTAAACAGATCGATGGATCTGATTTACTAAGAATGGTGTGGTAAATCATTGAGAGATTGACAAACACCCGGAGTACTTCAGCAAAGAGCAACCACCAGCATAGACGAGAAGGAAAGCCCGCCGCCGAAAAATACAAACACTAGAAGACCCACTGTATTGTCGCCATCAACACATAACATGAAAACCAAATTAAAGGGGCTGAATAGTATATAGATTGGAAAGGATGAGAAAAAAATGCAGTCAATTAGGACTAGAATCTATAGATTTGGGGGAAATTATTGAATTTGTGGACGCCGGCGAAATTTCAGAGGAAAGGGTTAGGAGAAAGAGGGAGGGGGCAAAAGGGAGTGTTTTTCAGTGGGTCTACATTTTCTAATAACATTAGTTATGTATATGAAACACCATGGTTAGCTAGTTTTAATGTACATATTCTTAGTTTCTATACACGTGCATAGATGCATGTTTCGGTTATTTTGATTCACACACAGCTAGTTTTGATACACATATATAAATTAGATGCACTTTTATTGAGTTATTTTGACTCCAAAAAAGATTGGTTTTTATGCGCAAATACACACACATAGTTTTCATGTAGAGTTTATCAGTTGTGATGGACATACGATCACTTTTGATGCACACATAAACAAGATGTACTTTTTCATTGTTTTGATGCGTACACAATTTGTTTTTATGTACAAAAAAATTTGTTATGATGTGCAAATGATAAATTTTCGATGCACAAATATATATCTATATAGCTATTGTTTATTCACATTAGGCTAGTTTTGATGCGCGTACTTACACTAGTTTTCATGTAGAGTTTATCAGTTTTGATGGACATACGATCACTTTTGATGCACACATAAACAAGATGTACTTTTTCATTGTTTTGATGCGTACACAATTTGTTTTTATGTACAAAAAAATTTGTTATGATGTGCAAATGATAAATTTTCGATGCACAAATATATATCTATATAGCTATTGTTTATTCACATTAGGCTAGTTTTGATGCGCGTACTTACACTAGTGTTGATGCAAAAAAAAATCGATTTTGATGTACATCCTAGCATCTTTACATGCCCCTTTTATCCATTTTTGTAGAAATATACGTGAATAATTGTAAATAATTAGGCAAACACAAGCTTTTAAATTAGAATGAAGATGAACTTGAAATTTTCTTCCGATATGGATAGAACTTGTATGCAAATTAAACTTTCTATGCAAATGGCTTCAATCAGTCTGATATTGCTCGGTTTAAACATTATTTTGAGTTCTTGCTTTCACATGAAGAATTGGGGTCTCTTAAATATTTTGTGGGCCTTGAAGTGGCTCAAAGAAAGGATGGCGTTGGTTTGTCCAAAAGGAAATATGTGCTCGAGATTCTCGCTGAAGCCGGTCTATTAGGAGCAAAGCCAACTGCCTTTCCTATCACTCAAAACCATGATCTTAGCTAGGGATGTTCAACGAGTCATGTCACCCTGATCAATACTGACCCGACCCACAGTTTACGGGTTGCGGGTCGACCAACTACTCGTGCGGGTCGAGTCACTAGTCAATTTTTTTCATTTTGTGGGTCGGTCGGGTTAAACTCGTGCGTGTAACGGGTCGATCCACAACCCATAATATATATATATATATATTATAATTTTATTAATATATAAAATATTTTTAAAAAGAATACATTTTTATATATTTATAGGTAAAAAAATCATTTTTTAACCCAATTGACTTAGTTAAACGGGTCAAATGGGTTGATCCGCGTCTCGAACTATTAGACCCACGACTATGCGGGTCGGGTCATGGGTTAAATTATTATTTTTTACAGGGCACGAGCAATAGCTCTATATATTATGCATATTTCTTATTAATAAAAAACCTCGAGGAAATTTCTAATTCTACAATTTTTTCAATGAAATTTGCAAATGCAACATCGATCCGTAGAATACGAAAAGACAGACAATGACAAATTTGCAAATGCATTGTTGTCATGTTGTGTAATTTATAACGTACGTACTTACTAATTATGACTGTTGGTGGCATATTTATGCGTGACCTACTAAAAACGAAAAAATATAAGGAATTTGGAGTATAATTTAAACCCGATTGATTACTAGTAGTACCACCCACAAATTTAAACAAGAGTATAAACATTTTTTTTTGCAGAATATATTTACTTATTTAGCTAGAAAGTGACATTGTTATTTTTTTTAATTAAAAGCCATTATTATCTTGGATGGGTTCATACTTCATATATATCCGGACAAGTCGTGTGCCAATTTCTTCCGTTTTTTTATAAAATAACTTACTCCCTCCGTCCTTAAGAATTTGTCCGCCTTTTCTTTTCGGTTGTCCCCAAAAAAAATTCCAACTCTATTTTCTTTCCATTTATATCACACAACATTTATATTTTTACCCTCATTCATTCTCATCTTTTACCTCTGTTATCAAACAAAAAATCTACCTCTCAAAACACCACTCAAAACACCATTTTAGTCTTTTCCTTTTCTTTTATCTTTCTTCCCACCTTTACCCATCAACATCACAACTTCCCTCTTCTTCCTATTGGTTAATTACTCTTCTTTCTTTTTACATTAATTTGTATTAATTTGGTAATTGTGAACAATCTTTTAGAGACGGAGGAAGTAAATGATTTACTTTGCATTGAAGGCGACCGGTGACAGTTCATGGTTCAGCAATGTGATAAATTCACTACAATCAAAGATTATAAAATTTCAATTTCTAAGTTGATTAACTGTAATTCTTGGACATTATGGACTAGTCAAACTTGACTTGATTTATAAGTTGTACTAGTTTCTTTATAGAAAACATCATTCAATAACAAATTATTGCTAATGCCTTTGAAACTTCAAAGTTCAACTACTCCATGATATTTTGGAGCAGTAAATTGTATTTACAAACTTTGGACCACACACAGATGTATTGATATATACTACCAGCTAAGCCAGCAGCATCCACATTTTGTGATCTTTTTATTCTAATTAATAAATCCGGATGATGAAGTTTGGGGAGGACGACTTTTAAACAAAATATAAACTGTCCTAATCAGAAAGATGGTTCAAGTTTCCCAATGTCAACGATGATTGTCATTTCAACAGACAAAATTGTACTCTCATCTTGTAATACGAATTTAACATCTTGATCTTAGATTTAAATACTTCATGGGTAGATTTAAATAAATCTTGATCGTTCGCCCCCCCCCCCCCCCAAAAAAAAAAATCTTGATCGTTAAATGACAATGGTTAGGATTAATTTTTCTTTATATCTTGATCTCCTAGATTTTTTATAAGGGGAGCTTCACTTGTTTTTTTTTTGTTGTCGTCTTCGTCGTCGTTTTTTTATATCTATTTTTAATTTTTAAAGTCTGGTAGGCAATCATACGAGAGACGTGGGTGGTCATGCATCTTCACATGTTTGGTAGGCATGTATATAAGTCTAGTGAGAGGTTTCATCCTAAAACAGATCTGACTTAGTCTGCACTTGATAAATCATGACTTAGAGACAACAAGTCATCTACAAGCCAAAGAAACTAGCCTAAGTCACACCATCATGGTAGGTTAGCATAAGGGGTAGTAGGGAGCAATTCATGATGCCCAACCCGAACAACCAGGAAGTAGATCCAATATCAAATATGCTCTGATACTATGTTAAAATTTGATGGTCCAAACATAAGGGAGACGTGGATCGTCCATGCACACTTGCGCGCTAGGCCGAGTATATATATAAACCTGACAACATTTCATCTTAAAATCAATTAGCAATAGAAAAAATAACCTAATTACTTATATACATTTTTAACACATTTATTTAGTTTTATTTTTGTTTTATACGATATTATAGAGTTTTACACATTTATGGAGTATTGAATAGGAGATCTAGTTTGGTGCACATATCTATACTTTTCTCTAAAAATTACTTTTTAAATTCTTAAAATATGTGCACTCATTTTTTTCTTTACGCATTTCAAGGCAAACAAAATAGCATTTCATCAATCAAAACTACATTTTGTCCACTACATGCATGGGCGGATCTAGGTGGGGGTGGGCGGCGGCGGTTGCACCCACATCTGGTCAGAGAAGCGATAAGTTTACATAGGGAGGTTTGAGAACGAAGGAAAATTTTGGAATTTCGCCCCCACAGGGCGACCTGAGACGAGGCGAAGAAAGAGGCGAGCGGAGGAAGGTGAGGATGACTGGAGGAGGAAGAGGTGGAGGATTATGTGCAAGTTTGTCGATGATTCAATGGAGGAGGAAGACAAACCATGTGAATATTAGGAGCGAAAAAAAACACAAGGTTGTTTTAACCCTAACTTTTAACAAAAAAATTGACTTTAGCCTAAATTTTAGGGATTCTAATTCAACCATTCGTACTCAAATCGCCATTGAGAATTGAGAGGCATGAGCAAGCAAGAGATCGACGAGGCTAACAACTAGCAGATGCTTCATATATTAAGCTATTTATCTACTCGAATTCCGCCCCGCTTCCAAATAATTGTGGATCCGTCCCGGACTACAAGAACAAGGCCTAAGTAATCTATATCGGATATAAATTTTAATTAGTAAATTTATGTGGAAATGAAGAAAATCTCAATATAAAATTCCTATATATATATATATATTTTGAATGAGGCTTGTGCCATTGAGAAACAAAATTATAAACTATAAGTACGTATTTCCTCCCTAGTTTAAGGAAAATATTATATAATTTAGGGCATGGTAGATTTCCATTAGAAATTCCAACATGTTTATATATATGGAATAAACCCAGATTCCGGGCCTTCTTGCGGCTATGAGTTTATAAAATTATTTATGTCAAATTCTGAAGATTTTGACAGAGAATTACACACACAGTCACACATATATCGAATATAATATAACAAATTATTAAATATATAATATATGTGAAGTTTGACAAGTGTTCATTTGGAAGATTAACGGATACTTTGGATCCACGAAGATTACAAAGATTAATGATGGATTATAATAGCTATAAAAGTATTAACAATCATATAATTAAGACAAATTGTTAGTAGATATACCAAATAAAAGTCAAAATTGTAAATTAAGTATACAATTTTGCACGTTTAAAATAATACCCAAAAATATTAAGTGGGTATTCATTTTTTTTTATCAAAAATATCCAAGCACCCTCCAAGGTAAAATAAGAATTTTATTTCCTTTTTCTTTAATTGCTAAAAATCAATTATAACTTTGTAAGGATTAAAAAAGATTTAGTAAATAAATTTGGGTAAAACCATTTTGGAAAATTTTGTCTTTCATATTCCACCATTTATAAAAAATAAAGCTTATTCAGAAGGCCAATTTCCAAAACAACAAAACAAAAATTTACACAAAAACAAACAAACTCTCAAGCAACCATGAAACCTAGTTCCCACAATCAAGCCGCCACCCTCCAAGGTCCAAATCCAACAGGTTTTTGGCTCAAAATCGAGCAATCGATCATCCACAATGGTGGGATGGATGGAGCTTCGTCTCCTTCCAAAGACTTCTAGGTGGTTCGTGAGCACCCCAATTGGCTCATCTTGTCCTGGGGTCATCCATCTGTGGTGTACTTCAGAAGGAAGTCGTCGGACTTTATCCCAGCTCGAAGGTGGTCATTGGACGCCGGTAGAGAGGCGACGCTAGGGTTCACTAACCCCCAAGGTTTTCCTACTCCATAACATTTCTGAATATTTGCTCGTGGATGTTTTAGATTCCACGACATAATTTAGTGATTCGATGAATTTGTTTATGCATCCTTATTACTCTCTTCCCCTATCAAAACACAAACCAAAGATGTCCTAAAATGCATATGTTTTTATAGGAAACTCATCACTAAAATCCCCTTATCCGTTGCTATCTTGATTTTAGTGATTGCGGTTTTTTTAATAACAATTGTCGTGGGGTCTTCAGTGGTTTCTGGAAAGATTAATCACTCCCAAACACTTATTAACATAATTCATACCTCTCTTAATAATCCACCCTTAGGTGATCTTAAATTACTTTTTGAAAAACAACATTCATCCTGCACAAAGGACTCTCGTTTTGGTTTTGGGGCCAACATGCTTGATTGGCCTTACCCAATCTTTAACTCAAGTTCAACCTCAATTGTTGAAACTCTTACTCGAAACAATACTTTTCCAACCCATCAGTATTTCTTTACTTTCAATCTGATTCAAAAAGATTTGTTCGAAAGCTTTAATCTGATTATTAAAAAGTGTGGGATTGAACGTATGGGGCGTTTCATCTTGCGCGCATTGTTTTTTTTATGTCCAACTAATTCTCTTATTGTAGGGTCTACTTGAAGCTATCAAGTGTTGCGAACTAAAACTACTAACAAACTCAATTGGGAATCCTTTGATTGGGTTCACTTCCAATATACAATCAGTAGAAGTAACATGGAACAATATGGTGTTTGTTGATGCCCACAAGCATGACGAGCCTCCATCAATAAGGACATCAACGTGGAGAAAATGATACACCATCACACTCAAAATCACCCAAAGAAAATTGACTCGTTTACACGAATACCGTGAATGTAAAGGATGGTATATTTGTAAGACAAACACAAAAATATTTTCATTTGGTTTGGTTTAGAGTTTAGGATCATGTTTTGCGCTTAATGACAAGATAATAGTTTCATTAAATTCGATTTATTAGTTTTCTCATTAAATGACAAGATATGTTATGTTGTGTGACATGATATTTATGTTTTGAGACAGGATATTACTTGCATTTGGTTTGGTTCAACAATTTCATGTGTGAGGAGAGTTTTTAGATTGTATGATTCTGATGTGTTTTAATTATCAAATGGTTGGATGTTTTGCATTTATGATATCATATGTCGTCTTATTTTACTCAAACGTATGGTTTTATGAATTACCAAATGGTTACACTTGCAATTCTCTTTAAATCATATGAGATACATTTCCTCCAAAAAATTTGTTGTCTGAAAGGATAAATCCCTAACCTTATGTCTGTCTTCGTCTCTACAAGTTTCAAGGCCATTGAGTTTAAACTTTAAATCATATTTGAAGACTAGAATTTAACATGCAATGGAAAGGCGTTCAATGTATTAAAGTTGAGTCTGTAGTGGGTATGCTCTGTCTTCAAGTATGATTCGAAATCGAAATGGCCCAACAAGGCAATAGGAAGGCATGACATGTTCTACTTTTTTTTCCCTATCAACAACAAACTTGATAAATTGCAAAAAAGCTTAGTAAATAGTTCACTAAGAACAAAGGACAAATATTTACTAACTCGTTGTAATATGACAGAATATATTCGGTTGTATGACATGATAAAAATATGTACTTGATAGGATATCTCATAATATATGGTTGAATTTTTTTAGCAAAAGTTTATTTAAAAGCTATTAACCTAAATCGGAAAATATATAGCTTATAAAAAAATTAAATTTAAAAAGTAATAAATCTAGATAATCTTTTATAAATTTGAATTCTTAGTTTATGTTGTTAGAATGGATTTTTTTTTTGTTTTCTCCATAGTATGCATCAAAGGGAAATGTCTCTTAGGTTGTAAACTAAGGATCTTAGTTGTCCTATATGTCCATAAAAAATTATGTTTTTGATTTTAAGCGTTTTTTTGTATGTGAAATGTTATAATATAAACACAATAATGTGAAATATGAGCCTCATCTGTTTTATACGTGAGCATATGCGTCTTAGACATGAACCCCTTAATACATAACATGAATCACTAAAACATGAACCTTGTAGTAATAATGTATGAAAATGTATACCTTACTTATGAACCTTTAGTGAACCGTATATCTAGGTCTAAACTTTCATATAATTATAAAAAATATTTATAATATGAACATGTGTGTCAAAGACATGAACATCTTGAAAAACACCCTAGTCCCAAAATTTTCACCCAAAAAATCATATACATTGGAACCACCTTCTTATGATTAAGGTTCGGATCTTGTCTGACCCCACTTCTCTTCTTTTACTCATTTTACTCATTACTCCTTTTATTTCCTCTTTGGAGAATTGTCTATAAATGAAAAGGAGGAGCTTTCTTGGCCATCCAACCCATGTTGGCTCTAATCCATCTCACAACACTCATTTAGAAGACCACAAAAGTACCTTTTCTACCGTTGTCTGATCTCTATATCATCAATTAGAACTCATCCATCCTTATTCTTGATACACTTTACCTTGTCTATGTCCAAACTCTTCCTTTCCCTTGCCCTATCCAACTTGTAAAGGACTCATTCCTCACCTTTTTCATCCAACGCTTTGTACAGGACCTCGACCGATTTCTCTTTAGCCACTTCCATGGCTCTCTTGGCTTCTTTCTTTTTTTCCTTGTACTCTGCCAACCTCGCGTCCCTATCTGACTTCATACTTTGTAACCATGCTTTGTAGGCTAGTTGTTTCTCCTTTTCCTTCTCTTGAACCTCATCATTCCACCAAGCCACAATCCTTCTGTTATCGAAATTACCTCTCGACATACCAAGCACTCCACATGCTTCTCTTCAAATGCACTCCGCCATCTTGCCACACATCTCGTTGGTGTCGCTCCTCTCATGCCAGACTCCCTTTTCATCTGCCTCCTTGAAAAAAAATTCGCGCAGGCTCAGCCCATTTGATTTTGATAGGCTCCACCACTTGATCCTCGATTGAGACATCTTATTTGTCTTCCTCTTTTTGCTCGACCACCTCAAATCCAAAACCAATAGCCAGTGTTGCATCGACAAACCCTCAAAATGAATAACTTTGCAATCCTTGCACTTTCCCCTATCCTCCCTCATAGCCATAGAAAAGTCAATTTGCGTCCTTCTCACCGTACTCTAGAAAGTGATTAGTGGCTCATCCCTCCTTTTGAACCACGAGTTAGAAAACCAATCAACCAAAAGCTGCTACAAAATCAAGCAGTTCTGGGCCACACTCGTTTCTATCATCAAACCCACGACCGTCATGTACCTCCTTGAACCCATCTATGGCCTTCCTAATGTCCCCATTGAAATCCCAACCGATTAACAGTTGCTTTGTCCTAGGGACACTTCTTGTCAAGCCATCCAAGTCTTCCTAGAACCGTCTCTTTTCTTCAGAACTCAAACCTACATGCATGGCTTATGCACTGATCAAATTCAAGATCGCCTCCCGTAAGATGATCTTTATCAATATCAGGTGGATAAATAAACAAAATTTGTTTATCAAACAATTTTTTATAATATATTAATGTCATTCTTAAATAAATAATAAAATAGTATGTGTACTACATTTTATGTATTTTTAAACTAATACATAATTATTATTTCTAATATGTGAATGTCATTCTCTAAATAGTATTTATTAAAAATTCATGCTTGTCCTTGTAATAATTTAAGTTTTTAATTTGATTACAAACTATAAAATAATTCTTGTACATAGTATGGCAAATTGATTAGTTTTTAAATTGTTTTTACACAAATATTTATATAAATAGATTTATAAGTTATATTTTCAGCTCGGGTTAGTTGAGAGCAAACTCCAAGGTGTGAACCAAGAACGATGTGCATCTATTAAGTATGTGCAAATATGGGCAAAAATGGCACATTTACATCATATCCAAAAACACAATATTTTAATGAGAGACTCTTTTGTTTGTAAATTACGGGTTCATGAATTAACCAACAAAGTGCACAAATCATTTAAATCAGCTTGTATCAACCAGCTCGACGTAGTGGTAGAAGAGATGGTGAAACTTCATTTTTCACCAAGTGAATCCAAAATATATTTCGCCAAAAGCAAAATGCCATACAATATTGCAGTTGCATTAAATTAAAAAAATATTTGCATCTTCAATAATGGTGATGCACATAACCTAGTTTAAATATATAATGCTCTCTTTCCTTTCCCCCTTTCGAGCACCCCCAAATCCAAGAACCCTAGATCCCTAATTCAAAACCAAATCGCTATTCTAATAGCTTGCTTCTTCCAACCTGGTTTAAACACTTTTGAAGGTAACTGGAGAGGAAAACATTAGGACTGAGATTCAAAATGATGGAGGACAACAATGAAATTATAAAACTAGTAGCCAATGAAGAAATACGAAAAGCATTAATTCAAATAGGTTCGAACAAATCTCCAGGACCAGACAATGTTTCCTTGGGATTTTACAAGAAATACTGGGATATTGTTGGCTCAATAGTAACAAAGGTTGTAAAGAATTTTTTCCATTATGGAAAAATGCTCTAGCAAATCAACCACACATTCAATACTCTGCTACTAAACGAGATAACCTCAAGCCTATAAACCACTATCAACCAATAATTTATGCTCCAAAGTATATAAAATCATTGACAAAATCCTTACAGATCGGCTAAAGAGGATAATAAACAAACTTATTCATCCGCTTCAAGGAGCAATTGTCGCAGATAGAGCAATACAAGATAATGTACTCATAAACCATGAAATATTCCATTCATTTAGAGAGAAAAAGACAAGGACGATTGGGTGACAGTAAAACTAGACATGGAAAAAGTGTACCATCGTCTAGATTAAGAATTTTTATTTACAACAATGGCAAATTTCGGATTTTGTCAACGTGTGATTGGATGGTAAAAGAATATGTACAAATTATTTCCTTTTCAGTATTAGTAAATAATGAACCCACAGATCTTTTTTGTCAGAAAGAGGACTAAAACAAGGTGACCCAATAACCTCATTTTTTTCATATTAGGTATAGAAATCCTAGCAAGCAGACAAGCTAGGGAGACTACTAAGAATTCAATTGGTTTTGCTTTAGGTCAGGCATGTACAAAAAAAATATCCCTTTTTAGCATTTGTCGACGACATTATCATATTTACGAAAGCTAATCAGAATGTGTATGATCTCAGGCCAAAAGGTAAACTACCATAAATCAACCTTTCAAACATAAAAACAAGTGAACAATTAACAAAAACAACGAATCCAACAAGCCCTGAAATTTCAAAACCATGATAGACCTAGAACAATATCTTGGGTGTCCCATTATTAGCGGACGGGTTAATAATGAAACCATTAAAGGAACTGTAGGAAAAGCAAAGTCACAACTAAGTAAGTGGAAAATTAATTCATTATCACAAGAAGGACGCACAATACTTATAAGACCCAACCTTGAAACAAAATCGAACTTTTTTATGCAAAGTTTTATGCTACCAACAAAATTGTATACACAATGAATTAGATCGGATCAACTAAGGATTCTTGTGGATAAACTGAGGATGCTACTTATAAGATCCAACCTTGCAACAAAACTGGACTTTCTTATGCAAAGTTTTATACTACCAACAAGTATACACAATTAATTAGATAAGATCAATTGAGGATTCTTGTGGAATAAAGACCAGAATTATAACCCACTAACCGGTTGGGATAAAATCTATAAAATATAAACCAAAAACATACGGAGGACTAGGCATAAGGAAAAATGAACATATTAACATAGTGTTACAAATCAAACTACTATCAAAAATACTCGCAAAACCGAACCTAAATAACTGGATTTAAAAATCAGATACATGCCTGAAAATTAAAAAAAAAAATTCTATAGAAAACTGACATTAATGTCCTTCCCACCAAGGCAAGGCTAACAGAAAAACGATTTCCCACCCACCTAACATCACTAATATATAATTCTTGTTAACTTCACTCACCTCTTGTTGGATACTAATATTGAATCTGGAGTGATTCTGTTATGTTGATTGTTAATCATGTTAGAAATTGTACAGTTGCTAGATGGCAGAGAAACTATTGAAATACCAATTAAGACTTGATTTCTGAAACTCGTTATCGACATACCTTTGCATGTAATATATACCCAGGATCACATAAGGTTATTGTGTAAGGTGTTTATTTACCAAAAATAAATAAATTATCCTTTCATTTAAAAAAATATTGAGTATTATCTCATATAGTCATATTATTTAATTAGTACGTAGATAGTGTTGTAAACACTTGTTCACTGCCACAGTGCCCACCTAAATACCTAATCCACTTTGTTGGATCGATCGACCATATATTTAATTTTGTAATAACATATTAAAAGTCCGGCAAAATGAATCGATCGTGATCGATCGAATTCGATACCACCAACTTGGATTATTTATATAAATGATATAGTGTGCTATCTTGCTAGCTACAAATTATTAATGTCCCTTTTTATTTTTGACTGTTTAATTAGTGTGATTCATTGTATGTTGGTTGGAGAAATGTTTAGATTATATATATTGAAAACATGTTTTATATGTCATATTAAGATGGCGATTTTAACTAATTATACTTGATAAATTAAAGTCGTATGAAGGTTTAGAAATTGCTGTATTATTTAACCGTTTGTCCAACCCTAGTATACACTTGAGATGGAGCTTTGATTGAGAGTAGATATTACTCATACTATGGATTTGGTTTAGTGTTAGTCTTTAGACGAAGAATATATTCCGCAATAAAGATTGTTCCCCTTTTGACATGCAACTGTGACCTTGATGACCAATTACCATATGTCTCTTTAAGATGAAATCATATTCGGATCTTCAATCTTATTATTAATTAAGAGTACGTGTGATCTCTTGGGAAATTAGTTTATAATAATAGGATATGATTCCAACAGTATTAATTATGAGTTCATCACGCTTTATATCCAAGCAAAAACTTTATTCTCTATACGATTAGCTAGCTTATGCCATGTAGCATAATTTTAAGTGACATACGAGCTTAGCTAGGTTGCATGATCATGTATTCATGTGTATACATATAGCTAAGGCATCCAATTCCCCTCCCATTAATTATGTGTTTAGCACACTTCAATACTTCATCGATCAAATTTTCTTGATTAAATTACTCTCGACCATCAGTTAAAAAGCTTTTAATCTACATTTGTTTGTAAAGTAGGCCTTGTTTGATTCAACGTGAGAATTCAGTTTTCGGAAACTTACTTACCTTACTATGATCGATTGATAAGTACTGTAATTCCTGTAATTTGGAGCAAGTGTAATTCTTGTACGTGTTTTGGAGAGAATACATACACATTTATGTAAATTGAAATCTTGTATTTATTTCTATTTTTTAGTAGAAAGAATTTTGTATTTATTTTATGAACCAAGCATAGAAATTAAAATTACTAACCAAATGAGTACATAAGATCTTTTTTGCAAAAGGCATGTTACGAATCATCATCATATCTATGTTACATTTTGAATAAAGAAATAAGCATATAAATTGAAGGTTAAGTAACTTTTAGAGTAGTTAGGTGGTCTAATAGTAGGGGGTATATAAGAACTAATTGGAAGTATATGGATTCAATTTCTGCCTCCGTCTTTGTACTTGGGAGAAATTAAAGATAAATGTTGTCATTCTTTCTTTCATTAGGTCGAGTAGTTACAAGATGATTTACTTAGATTTAATATTATTCTTTCTAGTCGGGTCACAAATCCGAGGTTATGAAAGTAGGTTCGGTCATAAAAAAAAATCTAGAAATATGGCGAGTTTTGTATCTTAAGTCTGTAATCTGTAAATTAAAGAAGGATTATTACAGTTTTGAGAAGATATAGACTATCTTTGAAAAATATTCGACGATATGGTATCTATCAAAAAAGTGTTTGTAATATTGCCTTTTAACTTATGATTTGGTGAATCCACTTTTTCTCGTCCAAGCATATTCTTTATTTATAAGTGAACTCGTCAAAGCACTTACTCACACATAGACATTAAGCCCATCCCAGTTGCTATGTTGGAATGGAAAACATACCTAACTACTTTAGAGCTTAGTGGCTTCTTAATAGTATAAACTTTGATTTTATACGGAAAAAAAAATCTAGCAGATCGATCGAAGAATTATATGATCAACACGATTTTCATTCCGATGATTTCGATATATAAATATACATAGCTTTTTAAGAATTAATATGAATCATTGTAACTTTTATATACTAAATTATACAAAGTTTGTTTTAGAAAATCTCCATTGTGATAATCTGGGGTGATACGATTCTACCCTAAGTAACTCGCAAGACCAAACTCAAACAAATCAAGAATAGTGAAAGAACAGTAAGAACACCAGATCTGTTTACGCGGTTCGAGCAAAGCTCTACATCCGCGGAGTCTCAGTGAGGAGACTCGTCTCAAATCCACTATCAATGATCAAGTTCAAGAGAGGTTACAATCTCACACACAGCAAGGCAAAGAAAGACTCAGAAAACTAAGATACAAAGTAGATCTAAGAAGAAGAAGAAAGATCTAGGGTTTCGGCCCCCTGGAAGGCAACTCAAGCTTCAAGATGAAGCTTCAGAAGAACGCCACTGCAGATCTCAACGAGCTTGGATCGAAGCCTTCAACCTCGATCTAAATCTCCACCGCCTGGCTCACCAGAGAACAACTCCCTCCGGCTTCTCTCTCTCTCTCTCTTTCTCTTTCCTTCTCTCTCTTTCTCTTAGAACTCTCTCGAAGCTCCGCTGAAAGCTTAGGGTTGCGAATGAGCTCGCGAGCGATCTAACGCTTCCTTTTATAAAGCCTCCAAACCCTTAAACGTTGCGTTTCACTTAACGCGTCTCAGGAGAGCTCGAGCTTCGCTTTGGACCACCGACTTCATTTTGGGCCATCTTCAATATTCGGGAAATAGCCCAAGTCCAAATGGAATAAGCCCGAGCTCACACTGAATCGAGCTACCACCAAACCGGTATGAACCGGGATGGATTGAACGATCCGGTTCGGCTCTAAGCAATCCATGAACCCACGAACTAAACCCGGTTCCTGAATCTAGATTTTCTCTACCATTTAACTATGTGTGTATGCCTTACCAAATCTCTATGTCACTTATACTTACATATGTGACTTACATATATTAAACCTAACATATGCCCTCTTATTTAAGACAAGTTTCCCTTCTTCATTGACTCAATGCCACATCTCATGTAACATCATCGATGTGGAGTTCCTTCCTGCAAAAGACAAATTTGTTAGTGGGAACAATTTTGGTCCCAAAGTCAGCAGGATTGGTTTCACCAGGTATTTTCTTCACGGTTATTTCCTGGTCCTCCACTTTTTGCCTTATGTAATGATATCGGACATCAATGTGTTTGGTTTTTTCATGGTAGACAGGGTCCTTGCAAAGGTACAAGGCACTCTGGCTATCCATATAAAGTGTAGGCAAGTAAGACTTGCCCTCTATTTCTTGTAAGATGCCTCATAACCAAGTAGCTTCTTTCGAAGCCTCAGTAGCTGCTATATACTCAGCCTCAGTTGAGGAGAGTGCAACTATAGACTGCTGTTGGGATTTTTAGGAAACACAGTTTCCTGCCCAACAGTAGAAGTATGCAGTTGTTGATTTTCTGTTGTCTTTGTTGCTAGCAAAGTCCGAGTCCACATAACCACACAGAGTGGTCCTCGGACTATGCTCAGCATACACTAGCCCTGTATTAACAGTCCCTTTTACATATTTGAGCAGGTATTTCATACCTGCCCAGTGTTTTTCTCCAGGATTACTCATATATCTACTTAATACACTTATGGCAAATGCTAATTCAGGCCTAGTGCAAATCATAGAGTACATGATTGATCCTACAGCTACATCATAAGGAACATCTTCCATTTTCTTCTTGTCTTCCAGGGTGGTAGGACAATCTCTTTTACTTAACTCCAAGTGCCCTCCTAAAGGTATTGGAGAGGGCTTTGCATTCTTCATGGCAAACCTGTCAACAACTTTCAGCAGGTAGTCATTCTGAGACAAGTAGATAGTTTTCTTAGCACGATTTCTTATTATATTCACACCAAGGATTTTCTTAGCATTTCCTAAGTCTTTCATGTCAAAGTGTTTTTGCAAATCATGTTTGACTCCTGTTATAACAACTCTAGAGTTACAGATTAACAAGATGTCATCAACATACAATAACACATACAAAGGAGACTTAGTTTTGACACCCTTAAAGTACAGGCAAGTGTCATAGCTACTTCTAGAGAATCCAAGTGATATCATGCAAGAATCAAACTTCCTATTCCATTGTCTAGGTGACTGTTTTAAGCCATATATGGATTTCTTAAGCATGCAAGCATAATCAGGATGAATTTTATCTATAAAACCCTTAGGTTGTCTCATGTATATAGTTTCATCCAGATCACCATGAAGGAAAGCAGTCTTAACATCCATCTGTTCTAATTCCCAATCATAAACTGCAGTCATAGCAAGTAACAGGCGCATGGTTTTGTATTTCACAACAGGTGCAAAGATATCATTATAGTCAACACCTTCTTTTTGAGTGAAACCTTTAGCTACCAGCCTAGCCTTAAACCTAGGAGGATCAGTCTTACTAATTCCTTCCTTAATCTTGTATATCCACTTGCAGTCTATAAACCTAGCTTTTTCAGGTTTGGGAACTAAGACCCAGGTTTTGTTAACTATCATAGATTGTATCTCTTCATGCATAGCTTTTATCCATTCATTTGCTTCTTTACACCTAACAGCTTGTTCATAGGTCTCAGGTGTAAAGTTTTTAATCATCTCAGAAACAATGAAAGCAAATTCAACAATTTTGTCAAAGGACTCTAACAAATTCACCTCAAACCTTCTGTTTGGGATTCTAATCCTAGGCTCCCTATCCCTAGTCAACTGGTAGTCTGCAAGTTCATGCTCAGGCATGAGAGCTTGCCTAGAGACAGAGGAGTCGTGGGAGATAGAAGGAGAAGAATCAGAAGAAGGAGATGGGGAAGGAGAGGAAGAATTAGAAACAGAAACAGAAACAGAGTTAGAGTTAGAGTCACTTATCTGTCCCCCTCCAAATTGGTGAGTTTGATTTCCTTGACTTCCTTGGTCTTGATCATCTTGATCTTGACTATTTTGTTCTTGAATTTCATTTGCATTGTTCTGATTTGCTTCAATTTCCTCTTCATTGACAATTTGGTGTAAAGAGGTATTTGAAGCTGAAGAGTAGCCTATGTCAAACTCCTCTTCATCATAGTGCGGGAGTTGTTCTTCTTGGAAGAAGTTCCCAGCAGGATGAGATAATGGTGTTACATCTTCAGTCTCTTCAGGTGAGGTTCCTGTGGACTCAGCAGTCAGTTTGGATTTAAAATAGAAATCTTTTTCATTAAATGTGACAGACCTGAAAGTTATAACTTTATAGCCTCCAGGTTGTATAAGCATGAGTTTATAACCCTTTACCCCCGGGGGGTAGCCTAGCATAACACCTTTCAGGGCCCTAGGTTGCAACTTGCCTTGTGAGACTTGAGCAAAGGCTGTGCACCCAAAGGGCCTAAGGTGAGCTAGGCTGGGTTTCTTACCTGTCCACATCTCCTGTGGGGTTTTAAAACCTATCACAGAAGATGGGGACCTGTTGATCAGATAGGCTGCAGTTGTTACTGCTTCACCCCATAATGAACTCTTCATCCCAGCACTGAACAACATGCATCTTGCTTTTTCTAGTAATGTTCTATTCATCCTCTCTGCTGTACCATTCTGTTGTGGTGTTCCAGGGACAGTCAAGTGTCTCTTGATACCCTGTTCTCTGCAAAACTCATCAAACACATTATTGCAGAACTCAAGTCCATTGTCAGTCTTTAGGCATTTTAGTTTCAGATCAATCTGTGATTCAACCATATTTTTCCAATTCTTGAAGTTTATAAAAGCTTCATCTTTGGATTTTAGTAGATATATCCATACCTTCCTGGAATAGTGATCTATAAGTGACAGAAAGTATCTTCTGCCACCTATAGTGTTCACTTGTGCAGGTCCCCATAAGTCAGAATGAACATATTCAAGGGGTTTGGAAGCAGTGTATGAAGATCTACCAAAAGAGTGTGCAGTTTTCTTTCCTAACACACAGGTTTCACAGAAATCTAACTTGCAAGGATTCACATCAATCATAGCATGTTTATGCAAGTGCATGAGACCCTTGTTGCCTATATGACCTAACCTAGCATGCCAGAGTTTTGTATGTTCTACATTATCAATATTATTTATTCCCTTGGAGACATTGAGTTCAGGAGAACCTATGACATGATAAAGACCTCCTTTTTTAATGCTCCTAATAAGAATTGTTCCATTTCTGATAACATCCCTTATTCCATTTTGGGTTATAATTTGACAATGTAGATCATCAAATACAGATTCTGACAATAGGTTTCTTCTTAAGTTTGGAGCCCACCTAACCTTTTGTAAGATCCTAATTTTCCCATCATGCATCCTCATAGGTACATTTCCTATACTTTTAATTTGTAATGTTGTATGATCTCCTAACATGACAATGCCATCATCACACATAGACAGAGAATCAAAAACATTTCTATCAGGTATAGCATGCATTGTACAACCAGAGTCAAGAATCCATTCATGCTCAGACATAGAAGATGCAACAGCAAACAATTCATGAGAATATACAGGAGAATCATAATAGGATTCAAACACATTTGAAGCACCATTATTTTCATTTGATTTATTTCTCTCATCCTTTTTCTTTTTAGTACAGTCATTTGAATAGTGACCTACTATACCACAGTAATAGCACTTGACCTTAGACATGTCTTTCTTGTCATTTGTGCTAGACTCTCCCTGTTTATAACTCTTCTTCTTATTTTTCTTGAATTTTCCTTTTCCCTTTGCCATCATAACTTCATTTTTATTCTCAGTTTTATCTGAAGCTTTAGAGCTTCCACCTTTCATCTTAAAGACTTTTAAGGATTCATTTTTCTGAATTATAAACTCAGACATCCTAGCTGCAGTCATGCCATCACGACCAAACTGACATACATCTTTTAAGACATCAAACTGAGGGGGCAAAACATTCATAAGAAGCATAAACTGATGAGTATCTTTAATTTTGTCATCACATCTCTCAAGATCTTGGGTTATCCTAAGAAACCTATCAAGATTTTCCTCAATTGTCTGCCCTAAGTCCATTTTAAAACTGAACAATTTAGACAGAAGAGAGATGAGACAAAGCAGAGATTTAGAGAGATACTTAGCATCCAAAGCATCCCAGAGAGGTTTAGGTTCAGTAATACTCACAACCTGCCTAGCTACCTCATCGGATAGTCTAAGCATAATCTCTGCATGTGCCAAATCTTTGGCTTGTTTCTTTTGAAACTTTGTAGCAGTCGCATCCCACACATCTGCCACAGCATGCCATAGTTTTTCCTTAGTGAGGACAACCTTCATCTTCACTTTCCACATGGCATAGTCTGAATGCCCATCGTAGGGCTTGATTCTATAAGCATCTCCCATGATTGTACCTGTACAATCAAGAAGTTAGCACTTCCTTTGGAAGACCTAATCTGAATATCAAAGATCTGTATTATATCAATAACAAGATCAACAACAATCAAGATCCAAAGTAAGATTCTAGACTTCTAATGTAGGAACCGACAGTGGGAAGCAATTGACACAAGTCAAAGCCCTTCTATCAAGATTCCCCTGTCCCTCTAGTACTTCCTTTCCCAGAGGTCCAGTGACTTAGAAGACTCAAAGATTCAAGCAAAAACACACAATAGAATGAGAAATTCCTAGACTCTTCTACTGTAGGGCCTGCAAGGGGTTGCACCGGAACAATCCGTTACCCTAGTTTACAAGAAACCCCGCTTAAGCTTGATTCTCAACAACAAACAACAGATCCAAGCAAAACACAACAGCGGAAGCAAGATCTAAAGTAGAAAACAAAACCTAATGGCTCTGATACCACTTTGATACGATTCTACCCTAAGTAACTCGCAAGACCAAACTCAAACAAATCAAGAATAGTGAAAGAACAGTAAGAACACCAGATCTGTTTACGCAGTTCGAGCAAAGCTCTACACCCGCGGAGCCTCAGTGAGGAGACTCGTCTCAAATCCACTATCAATGATCAAGTTCAAGAGAGGTTACAATCTCACACACAGCAAGGCAAAGAAAGACTCAGAAAACTAAGATACAAAGTAGATCTAAGAAGAAGAAGAAAGATCTAGGGTTTCGGCCCCCTGGAAGGCAACTCAAGCTTCAAGATGAAGCTTCAGAAGAACGCCACTGCAGATCTCAACGAGCTTGGATCGAAGCCTTCAACCTCGATCTAAATCTCCACCGCCTGGCTCACCGGAGAACAACTCCCTCCGGCTTCTCTCTCTCTCTCTCTCTTTCTCTTAGAACTCTCTCGAAGCGCCGCTGAAAGCTTAGGGTTGCGAATGAGCTCGCGAGCGATCTAACGCTTCCTTTTATAAAGCCACCAAACCCTTAAACGCTGCGTTTCACTTAACGCGTCTCAGGAGAGCTCGAGCTTCGCTTTGGGCCACCGACTTCATTTTGGGCCATCTTCAATATTCGGGAAATAGCCCAAGTCCAAATGGAATAAGCCCGAGCTCACACTGAATCGAGCTACCACCAAACCGGTATGAACCGGGATGGATTGAACGATCCGGTTCGGCTCTAAGCAATCCATGAACCCACGAACTAAACCCGGTTCCTGAATCTAGATTTTCTCTACCATTTAACTATGTGTGTATGCCTTACCAAATCTCTATGTCACTTATACTTACATATGTGACTTACATACATTAAACCTAACATGGGGATAGCTTGCTTCCAAAAATCGGGAGCCTGTTAATTCAAATTGCTAGTCGTCTTGCACTCTTGCCGAGTACATTTCGTTCACTCTCGGGCCAATCTCCATGAGCATTTGGGCTTTAGCCCATCAACCCACTTATCATTCTCTCTATACATAACTGCTTTGTTAACGGTACAAGGCAAACATTAAATTATTAAATTGCTAGAACACCAGCCTAATTTTATTACACCAAATATACTATTTTAAAATTGGTGCTAGCTACCATTAATATAGTTGGTTTTATTTTGAGAGGGTTCTAACCGTAAAAATTTAACTAAAACAAAAAAAATGGTCATTATATGATATACTCTACTGTGGATTATACAATTATAATTTTACTCCCAATCAAATCATAATTTTAAAAAAAAATTAAAACAATTACCATGCCAAAGTTTTGCATAATCTGTCAATATGTCATGTACTCATGTACTGGTGCTCATCCAACAAGATAAAAGATGGAAAACAAATCTGCCAGGTGATCAGTTCAATCAAGGTCTTTTCTTTTCTATTAGGACTTTTGTTTTCCAAAATTGTAATCTTAAAAAAAAAAGATGTTAAGGTGATTTCTACCAAAACAAAAGATGTTAAGGTGATTGTGCAATTCCACTATTTCAACAGGCAGGCTCAAAGCCCATTACAAGTGATTGTAAATGGGCCGGCCCGTTTCACTCAAGACTTGAAAGGTCTCTCACCCATTTGTGCAGATGTAACGAATCCAGAAAAGCATAACAATGCCAAATTGGATACTTAAAACAGAAAGGTTTGAAATTTTATACATTCACCTAAACTTTTCATTGTATGCAGTAACACTAGCTTCATGCTTCTAGACTTGTTTTGTTTTTTGTTACTAGATGATAGTTCGAAACGAGTGGTTAATTTCAGCAATTTTAGTAACAAGTGTGAGGTTCTACCCTAAAAAAAAAAAGTAATAAGTGTGAGGATATCGATCAATCCATATAATTTTCAACACACGTCTAGAGATAGACATCAAAAGAAACAGAGTTCTTTTATATCTTCTTTTCCATCAGCCGAAAAAATTGACTCACAACAAAACTTCTTTTGATGAACAACACACAACTTTCCTCTTAGATATAAAGTCAGATTTAATAGCTTCATAGACGTAAGTGAGCTTAGGATTTTAGTTTCTGATGTGAATTAAGGGCCAGTTTGGTAAAATATTATGGAAATAGAGACAAAAAGAAAACGAACTTAATCCGCTTTGGTGTCATGATACATTAATGAATGTTTTCAACTTGACTCGTGTGGGAAGAATTTGTAATTATTCCCTATTATGATGCCTTACTTGATAAGTGAGAATGGTTGGTACAAAATGTGAGATTTGGCAATTTGGGTCTTATCCCACATCGGACCAAACAATGGCATTTGAGTGCCTTATAAAGACTTGTGGTACACCACCTATTACAGAAGCAAGAGAGGAATGCTCCCTCGCGCGCGCGCCGCCGCGGTCCGGCTTGGCTTGTGACACGTGCTGGGGCTTATCTTTTTACGCGGGAATTTTTAATTATTTTATTAAAACTGGGCCTCCGAGATTTGCGGATTAGTTAGACGATAACTCTTCCGCAACTTCTCCGATTTGTTGAAACCGTTTTTGACTTGGTAACTTTTTAATTATTTTATTAAAACTGGGCCTCCGAGATTTGCGGATTAGTTAGACGATAACTCTTCCGCAACTTCTCCGATTTGTTGAAACCGTTTTTGACTTGGTAACTGATCAAATCAGTTCTATTTATTTCCACGATTCTGCTCCTCCTCAGATCATCCAACACATCTCTTCTTCTCTCTGTTTTCGTAAACACAAAACCATCTCGTAGCTCTCTTGCAACTGTTCTTTAAAACACCATTCCCAATTTTTCTTAGCCGAGTACACGATTTCGAGGAAAGCTGCGCTCAAACCTTGGGGGACGAACACTCATTGCGGATTTCTGTATCTAAATGGAGGGTGAAACGGAATGATTTCACAATTTTTCAATCGACCTCAATATTAGACTTTTGTAACCAAACGGTCCTTAAATTCCATTCCAACTAACTGGGATTCCTTGTGAAAATAAACCATATCAACTTATTTTATTGGTGGAAAACTTGACCATATATCTTGGCAAGGGAAAAGAAAATCTTCAACTTATTGCTAACGGAGATTAAAACTTATATGTGGTAGCTGCAATAAGGATGCAAATTATAAGAAACCAAAGCACAATGCCGATTTGCTAATGTAATGGGGAAAGCACAAACTCAGGCATTGCATATTTACATTCCCTCTGCGTACTGCTCCTAAGTAAACTTGTAACATTACAACTGATCCTAGCAAACTTAATTCAACACCAAAAGTCCCACCATTCGCAGCTGCTCGGGGACTGATCGAAGAGACCGTCGGATTGAAGGCCATGCCATTCCTCATCCGACGTCAGGGAGCTACAAGTGGGCTCCACCATGGCCAGCAGATCAGCCGTGCTTTCCTCCATCCCAAAGTAGCCGGTCGTGTAGTGATGATGAGACCCTCCTTCTATGGAGACCCCGGGTTTCTTCTCATCCTCGTTGATGTTGATGTTGATGTTGATGTTGTTGTTGTTGTTGCTCTCGGATTCTTGATCATTTACACCTCCGCCGAGTTTGTTGTGTTCTTGGGTGTTGTTTCCCACCAATTCCTTGAGCTTCTGCACCTGCCAGAGTATCATAGAAATAAGCTTCTTTTGCTAGGGAATTAAGTTTCATTCATGTAACATAAAGTTTTAACCTTTGATTAGTATATATTTGTAGCATAACATTATGAATTGTCATGGAGTATTTTACAAAGATTAGATCTAAAACCAAACTCATAGATCATAATTGCTACTTCCTAATTAAGAATTGCAGAGTGAAATTGATGTATCATACGTACCTGAAGGGAAAGAGACTGATTGTCACGCTTGAGAAGATCAAAGCGAGAGGCAAGAGCGTCGTAACTACGACGGAGGGCGTCGAAGTCTTGCTGGAGCTGCTTGGACTTCCAGCGGGCGCGCTTGTTCTGGAACCAGATTGCTACCTGGCGAGGGTGAAGTCCGAGATGGCTCGCCACCTCAGCCTTCTGACGTGGCTCAAGCTTGGCCTCGTTCTGGAACATGGACTCCAGCCACTTGACCTGCTCCTCGCTGAACCTCCTCTTGTTGTTCTTCATCTTCTTCTTCATAGTACTAGTACTCCCCCTTTTCCCTCCTCCTCCTCCGAACTCTATTTCTAATTGCTCTTCCATTCCCACGTCGGTGGAGTTGAATTGTGGGATTTTGAGATCCGGCAATTTATATGGGCGGACGGCTTAAGCAGAGGCCAATGGGGGATCGACAACCTGAAATGGGTTTTTCTTCTTCTATGGAAATGTGGGGGTGTATATATATATATAATAATATGTTAATGAAGTGGCTTGTGGGAATTAGCTATCGTTGTCCCATGAAATTGAAAGTTTAATTGTGATGGTTTCAGTGTTGCGTACTGTTGGGACGATCCACGTTTGATGAATAGATGGATATATATCGATCAGCACATCCGTAGAAGCTGCTTTATTTTTTCACAAACGTTACTGGATTCGGTGTCGAAGTTTAATTTAAGAGTTTGTTTTGTTTGTTAAAGACATGGGTATGCAAAAGTTTTTTTTTATTGGTAGACGTTTTTTACTTGAAAATTTTAAAAACCTAAGTAAGTGTTTGGTATTATAAGATTTTTAGTTAAGTTTGGCTTTAAATTGTCAAAAAGAAATTAATTTTAATTAGTTAAAAAACTTATGATTTGTTAAGGTTTTAAAGGTTTTAAAAACTTACCTATTTTGTGGTTTCAAACCTTTTAAAATTCCTATCTTTTAAAAAATCGTGTTTTACCAAACACTTATTTCGATAAGTTTTAAATGGTAAAAATCTCTACAAATCTACGTCGAATGGAGCCTTAAGTAATATTTGTCATTTAGGCTACTTTTTTTTGTTAAAAAATACTTGCCATTTTACATATTTTTATAGATTTTTTCAATTTTATCTCTTCAAAAAAAGGTCAAAAAAGCAACTTTCTTTCCATTTTTTAAAAGTATAATTAAACAAACTAATTATAGAGGATATTTAGGTATAATTAAGTGGTTTCTTACATAGTTATTTTAAAATAAATTAGAGAAAGAAATACAGTATCAATAAAGATAGTTATTGATAAAGTCTGGTGGGTCAATACTATCGAAGGGGGTTGTTGAGCGCACAAATATATATGGGCCTAGTAGATAAGCTTAGTGGAGTTTTGTTCTAAAACTAATTATAATAGAGAAGTCACCCAAGAAATTATATAGTAGACAATTCATTAAATTTCCAATGTGGAAACACTTTCATACACCCCTTGACAATTATAAGGACTAAGAGCCGACAAGTCGTTGACAAGCACAATGAGTTGCCCAATATGCGCCATCATGGCGGACTAGCCCAGTATAATAGATGAGGATTGAGGAGCATTTTGCTAATTTGCTTGGCTCTACCCAACAACCATGGATGGACCTAAAATTGAACAAGCTTTGATATCATGTTGAAGATCAATGGGTCACGATCGGCAACGAGGGAACTGTTCGAGAGCACACAAACACGTATGAACCTAGAACATATATGTCTAGTAAAATTTCATATTAAACAAATTGATAACAGGAAGAGTAACCTATCAAAATTTTCAATAGACTTTGATTTATTAAATTCCGATGTGAAAACACACTTTCATGGTTATAGATATACATAGTTGTAGGTATTGATTTTATTTTTTTGAAAAGGTAAGAATAAAGAGATCCTCTTTATGCAGACATTCTAGAACATTCTTTTAGATGAGAATAAGAATTTCTGGAAGATTTAGAATGGAATTAATTTGAGAGCTATGATCCAGCTTAGCGATTTTATAAGCCACATCGTAACAATTTCTACACACATTATGAATATGATTAGTCTCGAACCACAATAATGTGACCGCAATATCTAAAATAATGATATCAGAATCTCATGGGCACTAATCCGTTGTTCTAACAACATTTAGGGTTATCAAGTTATCTCCCTCTATTTCCTAATTCTTAATCCTCGTGTTTTATTGTTCTCATTATTCATTCTCTTAGTGTTAGAGCTTCTAATTTGGCTACCGAAATCCGACCGTACTTCGATGTTGCCATACCAATGATCTATGCATTTGGTCCTCTAATTACAATCCCAATATCGTTTGCCCATTCGTAGTTTAGAGCCATCAAATTTTAATTTAGAAACACTCATGGGTGGTTTCTAGTTATTGCTATAGATATGATTGGATATTATTTTAAAATAAAAAATAAAAATAAAAGGCAGGTTCTATCCAATATGTATACCAATATTAATTGTAAATTATAAGTAAGGCACTTGAATTCATTATTGTACGAGTGCGTATAGGTTTTGGGATGGGATTTTGAAGGCATAAATATGCCATTGCCTCTAATTTCATGGTCATTCATGATTATCAAATCAATTTTGCTAATAGAAGATTATCAAATCAACTTTCCTCACAGAAGATTATCAGTGTAGGTGATGTAGTGATGTGCTATCCGATGTGCCCATTTGAAGTGGGAATTTTTGTTTCAATAATACAAAAAAGTTAAACATGTAAATCTACTAGCTCTTTATTTAAGCATTATATTTTAGTAGCTTTAAGACTAACAATAGTAGCTTGTCCAAGAACTGTACCAAATTTACATTTTTAAGTTAGTGGCTGTAAATTCTTTGTGACCAAATTAAGTTTCCACTGAACTTGCATAGTACAAAATTCACCCCCAAAAAATGGGCTTAAAACATATAAAATTCCCTGTACTTGTGCGAATTTGTCACTTAGACACCTCACCTTTGGTTTGGATCTATTGAGCACTTAAACTTAACAATTTGGACCTATTAGACACCTGGTCGCTGACAATCTCGTTGAGTGTAACACACTCGCGCTGACATGTCCAATTTTTTGTCCACATGTGTTCCACATAAGCCTATTTTTTGTCCACATATGTACCACATAAGCGTATTTGGTATTTTGCCACAAAGGCATAATTTATGCCACATAACAATTTGGACCTCCGTCAACAGCTGGTTCACTCCCGCCGTTCTCTTCATCGTCCTCAACCTCGTAATCGGCACAATCGCACTTCGCCACATCAGCGAAGAGGTGTTTAATAGGTCCAAATCGTTAAGTTTAAGTGTTCAATAGGTCCAAACCAAAGGTGAGGTGTCTAAGTGACAAATTCGAACAAGTACAGAGGACTGTATATATTTTAAGCCCAAAAAAATGTAGCATTGAATTGAATCGACACGTACATATATCTTAATTATGGCCAACTTTTTAGTGTCTAAACTAAAGGAAAAGTACACTATAAACAGTAATTAATTAATTTTCAAATTTTGACTAAAGTTAAAAACTTACATTAATTTTCACACAGAATCTACTATATATATAAAAGCAATAAGGTTTGGAGCTTTCACGTTGCGCCACCTCAGCTTTTTCCACGTGTCGTTTCGAGAATACACTACCTTGGATTTTGCCACATGTCACCTTTTCCGTAAGTCATGTCATTATATTTTTTTACACGTCATATACCACGTCATATTATATTCTGCCATATCATTAACATGTCATATTTAACTATAATTAATAAATAATAAATAATTCAAATAAAAAACTACAATGATTATATATGGCAATTTATAATAAAATCAAGAAGAAATTTAGGCAATTTATGTACAACCACCATATGAAGCCATATCAATATATATTCTTTCCAACTTTTCAATTAAAGAACGAATTGGAAATTATAAAAGAGTATATTTGTTTGATTGAATTCATAATTTTTATAATAACAATTATTTGACTTTATATGTGAAATATCTTCTTACTACATTTTTTCATATTTTACGTACAAAACAAAAAGTTTGATTCGTTTGATTAATTCATTTAAAAATTTTATAGATAAAAAAATAAAAAAATTTATACGTGATCTAAATCTTATTATGATTTTTAATTAATTTTATTAATTAGTTTTTTACCACTCTTAACAACCAATTAATTATTTTTAATTAATTATTGATTATCGGTTACTTGCAAACTATCAAACAAATGTTATCTGTCATCTCATTAAATAAAAAAGTACGGCTTGTTTTGATTCATTCCAACTTGTTAGCAATTTACTTACAAATCAGCAAGATATTTTTGGTAATTTATTTAGTAAGCCACATTTACTTGATTGTTTCACCTATAAATGGGAAATTTTATAAAATTGTTTTATTATTTCATTTGATTATTCTAATTGAGGAAAATTAAATTAGGAATTCTTTTACCATTTTTTCCCAATTTACATACAAATCAAATTCGTTTTTATTTAAAAATATATTAAAAACTTTCTTTTAATAAATCTTTTAACTATAATTGTTTTCTTTTGAATTGAATTTGGATTAAAAAAAAATACTCATTTGATTGTTTAATATATTGGAAAGTTGGAATTTCGACCATGCCATCCTATTATTAATCCACATAGGATTTTGCCACATGTCATTTAATTATTGCTCCATAAATATTATATATTAATTATTCTTTCCACTTTATATTCCACATGGCAAATTTTTTCCACTTAATTAAAATTTATTTATTTCCCAAATTTAGATAATATCTTAATTTTTGGTAGGAGATAATATTTTAACTTAAAAAATATAACTAATGGTTAATCTTTTTAACATTTTAGTTGTTTCTTTCTCTCTATTATATTAAAAGATAAATATACTCAATTACATATATTATTATTAAATTAATTATTATTTTTCAAAATCTCATCTCTTCCATATTTTCAAAATATATTTTTTTTGCTTTACTTCTTCATATTTTATCTCCTTTTTTTAAATAAACCTATTTATGTAATATTGTCAAGGAAAATGAGTAATGTAGATTATTTTATCTTAATAATCCATGTTTATTCTCAATTTTAAACTTAATAATCTAAATTTAATTTGTTTTATTTGATTTAAAAAAAATTAATTTTTATACATATTATGGGCAACAAATTACTTACATTAAATTTTATATTATATTTTTATTTATTAATATCTTTTTTGTAGTATATCTAAAAAATATCGAGTCATAATCGTGCATGACACGACGGGGTCAACTAGTTAAAACAATTATACTAATCTAGGTTTTATAATCAATATGTAAATCAAAGCGTGAAAATTCATCGATCTACGTCGTTATCAGATGTCAGTAGCACCAATGAGCACCACACACGTGTGAATACAACCAATACATCGAATCTGCCACCCACGCAATCTGTCCTTTTCCCGTCTTGTAATTACTTACCACATATTTTATCTTTTACAGAAAAACGCGGGGCCCACACGTATGACGTGGCGTGAAACGCGTCGATGATCCTTTTAAACTTGTCGGAGCTTATCGTACACGTGCCCAGTCCTGCTCCTCTCTCTTTCTTTTAAACTTGTCGGAGCTTATCGTATACTATAGAGCATCGAAACGAAGTCGAGTCGACTCGTGGGGACCATTCTTTATTTACACCTATCCCTATCAGTCTACGGTCTCCCTTTATTTTATTTCATAAAATAAATTATCTCTCTGATTAAAAAAATAAATTAAGATACCTCCCGTTGACACGTGTCCTTCGTCATTCATCTCAGCTTTAAGAACTGATGATGGATCTCACGTATCGTGAAACATGTTTTACGTGTGATAACAAAAATCGGCTCAACTTTAAGACGTTATTTTATTGTATTTTACCTACACTAGATATTTTATTGCATGTACATATGAACAGAAATCTCTTTAAGTTTAAGTCAATAAACTGTTATTCTTGTAAAACTATATGGCGTTTCTAAAAAATGAATAATATAAGAAATGCTTAAGCTTCACATCTATATTTATGGCCTTATGGGCATAAAAGGAAATGTACCAAGAAACAAATTTTCGATTAAGATTACTTGTATATTGGTAATGTTTCACATCTATATTTTCACAAGTTTCCGTTCGAGGGTGTAACTGTAAGAAATGCACAAGCTTTACGTACACAGTCACTAAAAATTAAAAATTAATATAAAGCTGAAAGTATGTTCTTAATTGTCTATTTCTAAACCCGTGTCTAATATAGTGCTTGATTTAGTTGGTGCATTCCCGCATAGTGATCCACCGTTGATTGACAGATTGAATTGTATCGCAACTTGTTTCCTAACTTGGCGCACATCCATTTTTGTTGAGTGAGTTTCTTCTTCTGTATTTTTTTGGGAATATTCTTCATAAATACTTGACCTATTACGTGTCAAGGCAAAAAAAAACCTAGCTTCCTTCTACGGAAAAAAAATACGGAGTATAAAATAAAGCTAGCTTCCATCAAATTTTGTAATTGAATATCTTAATGAACAAATTTTTGATTTTTTTATAGGAAATTAGACGTTTTTATAATTGGATATAGATAATTGGATATGTTTATAATTGGATATAATTATAAACATACAAATTTTGATCATCCAACGCTCGTCCGTTGGATGATCTGTAGCATGCAGGTATTACTTTTATAATTGGATATAGATAATTGCGTATGTTTATAATTAAAATAGAAATACAAATTATATGTGTTAGTTGTTGAAAATAAATAATGAAGAGAGAATGAATTTAAACGTTTTTTTTAATCATTGATTTGTTGTAGGATATATGTTATGAATCTTAATTATTTAATTTGTTTATTTATTTAATGAACAAATAAAACAATGAGCAAAACAATGAGCAATATTGCTCCACACAGTACATTGCATAAGATTCCCATATAATTATAAATAAATAAAATTGTGTTAAGAGGAAAGTTTTTTTTTTACAAATTGGGTCTCCAAATGTGTAACTGTCAGAAACCAAGAATTCCATACTTAGATATTTTCATAGCATTAGATGCATCCGACTTTCTATATACCATCACTTCAAGTTCATGATGAATACCATCCAGTAGTTCATCAAATGTGCAAATTCAATTTTGTTCTTGTGTTTTGTTAGCCAAAGGGTGATAACTTTTAGGTCTCCATGGATGAACATGCAACCATTTTTCCTGCAAAATATAAAACAAAAAGGCCAATGTTTGATCCTAATATTTGAAGGATTGCAGTATGAAACCAAAACGGGAAGAAGAGAAACCTATATCGTATCTTGAAATGGGACCGCAAGCGGAATCCAAAAGGCAATCGATGACTGATTAAATGAAAGGTAAAGGCTCTAAGGCAACGACTATTTATACAATGCAACGATGCTAGCTTTTGGGAAGGGGAAAAGATAAGTGTTTATTACGTTGTTATAACATTGAGGAAGAAAGTTGAAGGAAATATGATAAAAACATTGATAGAGGAATTTGAAAGGCTAAGAGATTGATCCTGGAATATAAAACGTTAATCATAGAAGTCGGGAAGGCCAAACTTATTAATGCTCTTATTACTTTTAAACTCCCTATTTTAAATG
Organism: Fallopia convolvulus; assembly: GCA_964016875.1. Lineage (NCBI taxonomy): Eukaryota > Viridiplantae > Streptophyta > Magnoliopsida > Caryophyllales > Polygonaceae > Fallopia > Fallopia convolvulus. Next base: position 37,728,320 of record OZ024737.1, read on the forward strand.
AATTGAATAGGGAGAATAGAGAGTTTATTTATCTCTTTAGGGAGAACTTTTAGAGTTGTAAAGATGAATTCAATGTATTAAACCGGTGTGATAAATTCAAAGATCGAAAAATTAGACCTCGCACAAACCGATATGAGAACGCAAAACCCACAATCTAAACAAACAAATAACAAGTAAAGAACGTCGATCGATGTTAGATAGGAAAATGAAAAACCATAAAATTAAAATATACTCCATATAAAATATTATGAGAAGAGTAGAGAAAACGTCAACTAATAACAATATACTGATCGAGTTGGTTTTATTTAATATATTTTAAGTTTTGATCTGATATATTGTATAATATGAGTATAGTTGTAAATTTAATTTAATATAATTAAATTTGAAATAATGTTTAAGGTATAATGGGATTTGACGAAACTAGTACAAGTGTCGGCCAATGGAAGAATTTTGTCCTCTTTGCAAGAGAACGACGTTTAAGCCTTGCTTTGTTTTCAATTTTTTTACGCTGGATGTGTTTAGATGAAGCCATCTGGACGGTGCAGATCGATCGATCGATCGTTGCCAAAAAGCCCAAGACTTCTAATTGTGTAATTAACTAATTAATTATCCACTTTCGAGCTCCAAAGTCCTCTTTACATGAAGTTGAGTAAAATACATCACTCCTACTGATCGAGTGGACGGTGCTTTTTCTTCAGTTTTTTATGCTTGTGGTTTTGACGTTAATTGGACAATTTTCTATAGGCATTTAGACTATATAGTCAAGAAGATTCCACTATACCTAGGTGCTGCATTAATTTCTTTTAATATAAGTACGTACATGCAAGGGGGAGAGATGGGTTGAGCTCGTATTATTATGTTTTAAATGATAAAATTAATCATTAATCTCGGACACCAACTAAGCTAAAATTCTAATTAAACTAATCTACCAAAAAAATATGGCGTTACCAAAAAAAAAAACAATATGGCGTTATCTTAGCTCTCAAGCAATGTGAAGATCATAGTAAACACTCCAAAGCTCCACTATTCATGGGAGCATTGCTTCCATAAACACAACATATTGACTTCTGACACTATATTGTCTTCAAGATTGTAAATTTATACACGTCATCTTTTGAGTACCCTAGGATTAGATGGCTAAAGCATTAAGTAAAGGGATCATCCTCTGTGTAAGAGGAAAAATAATATAGCACCCCCTTACTCCTAAGTAGGCTTGGGTGCTCATTGCTCTTGTTCGTGTCGTCTTTTTTATAATCACTCCCTTTTCTTGTAAATTGTCACGTCCTTCCCTTGTAGCCAAATACTCTGATACCAAATGTTGCAAATGCGGAAAATAGGACTAATGGAGAGTGATATTGAACTGATGGGTATGCAAAAATACAAACTCACCAATCCATAAGAAATAAATAGCAAGCAACAACCATTTTATTTGTGGAAACCCCAGTTGAAGAAAAACTACAAAATGTTCAACAATATATATGGCACCATCAAGCACATAAAGGTCAAGTTGGCAAGCTAAAAAAGGCCCCTTTATGGCTTAAACAAGCTTCACGATAGTGGGATTATGAGCTTACACAGCTTTTGGTCAAAATGTGCTATATACAGTCTTCTCATGACTATTCTGTGTTTGTCAAGACAAATTTTGCTAGTTTTACAATCTTATTAGTCTATGTGGATGATGTTTTGTTCACTGGAACTGATTTAGAAGAGATAGCTTCAGTACGTCAAGCAAGCATTACATAATCAATTCACAATTAAGGATTTAGGGCTTGCAAGGTTCTTTTTGGGCATGGAAATTTACAGAACTACTACATGGGCATATCTCAGTCAGAAGAAGTATATCTTGGATATTCTTGCTGATACTAATATGCTTGAAGCAAAAGAGGTTGGTTTTCCTTTGCCCACTGGACTCAAGCTCCACCAAGATGAAGGTGTTTTGTTGAGTGATTTTTAGCAATACAAAAGACTGATCGGTAGGCCGTTATATCTATCTTTAACTCGACCAAATCTCTCTTATTCAATGCATCACTTATCTCATTTCATTTCTCAACCAAGAGCTCCACATACGCAAGCTGCAATGCACATTTTAAGGTACTTAAAGGGAATTGTCGACAAATGTTTGTTTTATCCAGCTCAACAAGATTTGAAACTTATTGGATTTCATATGCTAATTGGGGATCATGTCTTACCACAAGACGATCTTTGATAGGATATTGTGTCTATATGGGGCTATCTTTTATTTCTTGGAAAACCAAGAAACAACCCTCCGTAAGTTGATCTTCTACGTACAGAGTCTTGAGTATAGGAGTATGGCAACAACTACTATAGAACTAGTTTGGGTAAGCTATGTGTTCAAGGATTTACATTTGGAGTTGGAGTTGCCTATCACTTTATTTTGTAATAATAAGGCAACTCAACAAATAGCTGTTAATCCATGTTTTCATGAACGAACTAAGCATCTTGAGCTTGATATGATTGGCATTTCACTAGAGAGAAGGCTCAACGTGGGTTTCTCAAGACAACTTTTATTTCTAATAAATTGCAATTTGCTTATGTTTTGACTAAGGCATTAGGCCAAGTACAACACTCTTATTTATGTCACAAGCTTGGATTGGTGGATATCAACTTGAAAGGGGGATATAGAGAGTGTCTTGTGTCTATATGTTAAGTTGTATATGCTGAGTTGTACTTTACAGATTTTTTATTAGCTGGTCAATTAGTCCACAAGTCAATTAGGACTTCGTTAGTTGACTATGTAAATGGAGAACATTGTAATTGGTCACTATGAGAGTTCTTTCAATAAAACACAAAAAACACATTCGAGAGAAATAGAGTTTTCTTCTTCAATTTCTTATTCGGTCATTTGGATTCTATAAAATTCAACAGACTTATACGTTGATCTTATATGTGCACAAGCCCCGATCTATTCCTTCAATCTTGGATTTCCACAAAGTACAGTATGTAATATTGTTAGCAATGGATTGGCACAATCCACATTAATAGGCAAGAATGTGTAATGATAGGCAATATTAGTAATAAGGGAAATAAGGGTGTGTGTTTGTAATTAGATAGAATATGGGCTAAAGTTGTAAATAAGCCAAAGCCTTTAAAAGGCAAGGCACAACTCAGTTGCAGGCATCGATGAATGAAATAACAATTCTGTATCTTCTTCCTCAACTCTTCTCTACCTCTCTGTTTCTTAATCTTCTTTATTCTTACCTAAATTCTCTTCTTTCTATGATTTTATCTTGGGACATAACAGAATGTTGCCTCACTAATTTCGTATATTCAAGGCACCTAAGCTACCTTATAAGTAATAAATATATATTAGAAAATTTTGTATAGCATGTATATGCTTCATATTTATCTTGGGTAAATTTCCTTTATGGAACCAAAATTTAAGAGTATGAAAGGTATTCGAGTCTTTATGCAATTTATCTTTTCGTCTAGTCTTTCTCTCACTTGAGGCTGACTCGGCCTATTAACGATATATAGGACTAGATTTGAAACAAAAATCAGAATTGTCGGACCCTATATAATATAGTAAATCAAAAATTTGGGATTTGAATAAAACATCGTTTGACTAATTTAGCCTCATATCTTGAATGATCAGTTACACTTAAGTCAGCTAGTGATCGATCGAGAAACTAATTTACAGATTCTTTTTAGTGTACTTGTTGCTCGTATACTATTAATTGTTGTAGTCAATACTAATCAAGAATATACAAAGCACCTAAAGTACAAGAAACCCATGATCTAGAATGTAGAAGAAAGTGACACTTTGAAGAAAGAACAAAGTTTGATGGGCTTAATTATCATTAACCTAACCCCATGCACCTTACATGAAAAGTGTACAATATATAGCTAGACACGTCATTCTCAAAATTCAAAGAAAAATCAAACACCAAGCGGGTTTTCACTTTCAAATTATACAAAATTCTGGTAAATCCTCAAACCAAAACAAAGGATGTGGCTGTTTGGATCGATGTCTAGGTAGGGATGGATGGATATATGTAGCATCGCATTAAATAACACATGCCTCGACCTATCTAGCTCTTACATCTTGGTGGATCTAATCAATAATTATTGACCAATACATTAGGTCATGTTTCGGTCATCCATACAACATTAAAACTAGCAGTTCGATCATTTTATCTGGTTTGACATATGTTGATAGATTTTGATTAGTCATCAGTTCTTCTAATATGTATGTGCCATGTTGTAACGCCGCTCAGCAAAGGGATTATACACAATGACTTTTGGGGAAATTAAGTTGATACGTGGAGTTTAATTAGTTTTAGTTTTGTTTAATCACGTAACATATATTAATTGTACAATATTTTGAATTAGTTTCAAGCCCATCATCATTAGCTCAAGTTATATTGATATGCAATGCATTATGTATGAATTACTTCATCGATCTCACTACCTTATTGTGAATTCAATCGGCTTATGATTATGAAACACCTTGATTTATTCATAATTATCCTCAAATTAATGTGAATAATCTATTACATTAATAATTATGTGATTGATATACAATTACGTGCTACCAACTACATAGCAGCTATTTGACCTAAAAAACTGGGCGGTTAGCAGCTAAAATTTGATTTTATCTCATCTTTATCGATCTATATATCTATCTGTTAATCTTATCCTGTTTACTTGCGTCTTTATCAACAAACATTTCAACCACATGTTGCACCAGTTAATTGGTTCTAACCCATGACTCAAGTTACCGTGACATCTTCACATACACTATTCATCATTCAATTCATTCATAGTCTTTTGTTCGTATGAAACATAACCACAAAAAAAACAATACATCAAAAATATCATTCATAATAATCAATTTTGCTTGGAAGATATCAAATGTATGTCAAGATGTAATAAATATAAAAAAATCAATTTGTAGCCCGATCGTAGATAACCCATTAACCCCTCATACTTTTGATGATGATCTCAAGTTTCATATTGAAAATTTATCAAAGGCAATAATTAAGCTTTTGATCATGATAATTATCTCAGTTGGGCTGGCCACCGAGTATATTAAGCTAGCTTTTCTCGATGGGCTTGGACCTAATTGCAAACAAGTATGCTTTACTAAAATGATATGTGGCCCATTAATTATTTTGGGCCCAAGGCCCCCTACTTTGGATGGGTTTTAAGGTAGCAATTGGTTGATTGTTTGAATTTTTTTTTTTTTCTATGTTGTTTACTATAATTGTATATGGCTCTTTTGCCTACCTTGTATTTAGTACTCATCATACATGTATGGATCTCAAAGTCAAAAATTACCATTTAAGATTCAAAGTGAAAAGTTGAAACATATACTTATAACTGTTAAGAATATAAAATTTATGGATTCTTGTAAGTTATAAGTAAATGTATCTAGTAATTTAATTAGAGTTATGAATTTGATTTATAGGACAACCACAAAAATGATGTCATAATTATTTTGTTCATGGAAACAAAAATTAAACGGTGGGCAGTGAATATAGAAATGGAGATATATACAGTATATATGTAACAAATTAAGAATGCCTCGGTTCAATTCTTGCAATCTTGCATGAAAACTTGAGGGAACATGATGACACACCCATTTGAGTATTTGACCATGATGAAAAGACAAAGGAAAAAAGGCTTCAGGAAAAGTTACCTCATCAGTAAAAAGAAGGATGTCTCCTCTTTTTCATCGCTTTTCTATCAATCCACTTTTCAACTTTTACCGTTCGACTTAACCCCACGTAGCACGTACCTTCCTTTTCCTCTAGTATCCATCCACATTTATATCTCTACCAATTCAACAAAGAAAAAAACCCATTTAAGTAATAAAACATGAGTCAAGTCTTACTGGATGATAATTTACGTAACCAGGCCAGACTCTTAAAGTCTACTCTTGTTACAATGATCTAATCTAATTAAGGACGTGCTTATGATAAATGGAAATTAATGGGACATGAATAAATTAGATACATATTATATTTTTTAATGAGAAAATTTTGGGGGTCACTTAACAAACAAGGACTTATCTAGATATTCTTGCGGATGAGGTTTTTAAAACCCAAATCAATTGTAAGCGGGATGAAGCAGGCACTAAGAAACGATTTAGTAATGTAATCCGCCACAGAGTTGCATACTCGGAAGAAATGAGATACGTTCCAACTCTAAAAACAGGCGAGAAAGTAATGAATGTCAGATTGAATCAACTCAAACTTCTATGGACAGTGCCAGCCAACAAGTACGATATTGACCGGTCGTAAATTATCGTCATTGATTTGGATTTTTTCCATTATATGATACGGAGAATATAATTAACATGGCGTAACTTTATGCATATATAGATTATTTCTAATTACCAATTTGCACCTCCATCCATGACCAAACAAAACCCTAGTTTCCATGGGAAATATAAACTCCTGGTCTTTAATGCTGTAAAAGTCACCCCAAATGACAGGGTTATGATTCGCCGCCACTCATACCCACTTACCCATACAAAATCAAAGATGATCAATTAACCCTATGAATTGTACAGTAATTAACTTTATTCCGATAAATGTATACATGTCCCTGCTTTTTTTTTTCCCACATAAGTCAAGCAATTACTTACATTTCACACTTCCACATGTCTTCATTTTTTATACTCCGTACTATGTGTAGGTTTGCCATTCTTTTTTTTATCTCTCGCTTGGGTTCGACTAGCCGGGGGCAATCTACGTCCGAACCGGGTACTGCAGAGGCCCATTGCTGGAGGCGACCCTTCCAATTCAATTTTTTCCATACACGCCGCCAGGAAGATTCGAACTTCGAACTTCCTGAATAAACGCTTAAGGAGTTTAATACCTCATCCCACTAGACCAATTAAAAGGAAAGGATTTTCATTCTTTTAATTTAGCGGTATTGGTGCTTATCAAAAACTGAAGGCTAAAAAATCATTAGACCCAGAAATTGCATGCAACTATATAAGCAGCCCTAAAGCCAATTATATTACTACTAAATTGATCGATGCCCTTTATTGATAATAATTTTACACAATTTATTAGTAGTATGGAGTAGGTGATTAATGAGTAATTTTTTATTAGCTAGGAAAAAAAAAAAGTAGTATCGGCACAGCCGAAGACAAGCTAGGTGGAGTAGAAAACAAGAACCTGGAGAGTGGAGAGCCCAGGCCAAGGAATTTGACATATTACGTGTTTGTAATTTTCCACCTTCACAAATTTCAAAGCCGCCTCCATCTTCATTCAATTCCAAATATTTTTCCATAGGAAATTAACAAAAAAAAAAAAAAAAGGAGACGTTGAAATCTGAATCCAGTTAAATTAAGCTTCGTCGTCTCCCTTTTGTCACTCCAGCTACTAATAGGATTTAGCCGTTGTAGATATATATGCAATTCACTAACCTCTTTTGAAGAATTATTGAGGTTATAAATTTGGAGTTTGGTTCAAATGAAATAAATTCTTATTCTAAAATGAACTCTTATCCTAAAACGAATGCACTTTTCATAGTTAGTAATGCACTTTTCATATAAAAGTGCATTGAAAAATACAAAAAGTGCATTACGAAAAAGTGCACTAATTTTTTTTGAAAAGTGCACTAAAAAGTACGAAAAGTACAAATGCGAAAAAGTGCACTCTGAAGTATGAAAAGTGCACTACTAACTACAAAAAATGCATTCGTTTTAGGATAAGAGTTCGTTTTAGGATAAAAGTTTGTTTTATTTGAACCAAACTCTATAAATTTGTTTTTTCATTAAGATGTAAAGATTCCATACATAATTATTTCTGATTTGGTCCCGAGGTTTTTATAATTTTACCTATACATTAAATTACATTATTCTTAAATATATATCTCTCTAATACTTTCTCTAGTTAGAGCATGAAGATTTTGAATGTTTAACTTATTAATGAGAAACCGAAACAGACTAGCCCTAAGAGCCTTGGTAAGAACGTCTGTTGATTCTGATTGGGTTCGAATGTTTGTTGTTTTACCGAACCAGACAAAACTAAATTCAAATGAAGTGATACGATAAATGAAAAATTGGATTTGTTGCAATGCAAAGCAACCTGACTTTCACAAAACAAACACATGGGAATAGTGTGAACAACACCTAAACAACGCAGAAGAGACCTCAACCAAAGCAACTCGCAACAAGTTGTAACCATAGTACGATATTCAGCCTCGATAATGGATTGGGAAAGTGTCCTCTACTTTTTGGTACGCCAAGATTGAGAAAGTGTCTTATTATCATGGATTTTGCTAAAAAAATTATGGGTGAAATTCTAAAATTCTATAGAAAATTAATAAATCTATCAAAAAATAAAATAAAAATAGATTAATATATAAAGAGAAAGATTTCATCTTACCTGTTGAATTTTAATTAATAGTCCGAATTTATTCAACTTCACCTGTAGAATTTTGTATCACCTCCATGGAACTAAATCTCAAAACATAATTAATAATGGCAAAATGCGGTGGTGAGAAATGTTTAGCCATAATTGTAGAAGACAAAACAAAAACATTTGTCCCAATTACAGGATAAAAGGTTGAATGTAGTAGGAGTATTATGTCAATTTTTTTGGTTGAGGAGTATTATGTGATTTTTTTTTGGTAGAAGGAGTATTATGTGAATTTGTTTATATGTAAAAGTAAATTCAGAATAATTGACCCGTGATTTCTGGAAAGTCGCCCACATGACATGGCAATACGAATTACGAAGAAATAGTACGAAATTGAGAACCTCGAAGTTTTCGCCAACCAAAGTTTAATGCGACGCGCCACACGAGGGGCCCTTTGATTCATTTTTTCGTTACAATGAAATACTCCGTAGTAGAGTAGTATATAAAATTGTCTATAATTCAAACTCAAATACAACTATAAAGTGTACGTACTTTTTTTTTTTTGGTTACCCACAGGTACGTACTTTACAATATGAACTACGTACAACTTAAATATGGAGGAGTAGGTGTAGGTCATATTAATTTAATAGACCTAACGATGGGAGGGCTCGGACCGTTAGTAGCAAGTATCGATCGGCTGTATTAAGGAATCGGACTTTTATAAGTTTACTTGATTTTTTATTTTTCTTCATCTCTTCATTTAGTTTGTCCTTTTAGAATTCAACACGTATTTTATCAAAAATTTGTCCAAAAACAAGCTTGCAAAATCTTTTGAAAAGAAAAATCGCAATCAAAACACAAAAAATTGTTGACGAAGTTCAGACGAAAGTCCTACTCCGAAGAACCTCAAGAGGGGAGACTCGTCCAATTTACTAAGCAATAAAGGCCAACACACAAACATTTACAAAGCAAGCGCACACAAATAGCTAAAGCTAGGATACAGAAGCAAAAAACATAAAGTAACACAAAGTAGGAAGAATAATACGGAAGCTCTCGAGCTCATGCACGAAGTACTCGGACCACCAAGGCACCCAAACTCCCTCATCTCTCTTCTCCTTTCTTCTTATTTATTTGGTCTCGCGAGATCTCAAGGAGCCACGGTGAAGTTGCTAGAGATAAACTCTCAGACCCTAATACCCTAACTCAATCACAACGACGCGCCTAAATGGCAAAGACGAGCTTTTAGGGTTTTCTTCTTCGCTTTTATATTAACCCCGGCCCAAGCTCAAACGACATCGTTCCCTCTCATCTGCCTCTCAAAGAGTGAAGCATATATATATATAGTGTTTAAGATCAGCCTAATAAGATGTTTGTCCGACTCACGACCTAAGGTGCACATATATAAATCGGTGCAAATCATCAAAATAACAACCCCGAGAGCCATACTTGATCAAGCGGCTCAAGACGGTAGGTCATAGTTCGACCGAGGTGGTTTGTGGCATTTCAAGGACGAGTCTTGTTCCATGTTCCCAGCCTCTACCTAAATCTCTGTGTGCAATCCTTTGTTATGAATGTGTATTTACAAATTATAGTAATAATAGATTACAAAACATACAAGGATCAACTTTTCTTATGGGTCAAATGAATAAGGATGAAATAAGAAACAAATCACAAGTTCTTTTAACCGAGGAAGAATTTATTAGTATTAATGGGGTGACAATGATCCAACGGTAAGAAATGAATGGGTTACATACAAAGATAGAATCTTTATTGATTTGAATTGCATATCTGAATCACAACTAAATGGAATTAAATTGCTATTGCATGGTGATGGGCCTCATCATCCTCTCTCTTTTCTCTCTCTGCAAACCTGTCTCTTTTTGTCCTTTTCCTTTCTCTCTATTTTCCTTGCATTCACTCATTTATTTCTCTTCTTTTTTTAGTCATAAAAAAATCAGAGCTTCACCTTGTTATAACTCTCACTCACCCACACCAAATCATTCTCACCATCATCACAAATTTCTCTCTCTATCTCTCTAACTCTGGGCATCCATCATCCCCCTTGAACAAAGGCGAATTTCATGGGGGATAATAAAGCCTTCAGAGCATAACAAAAATTAAAAAACAGGGCAAGAATTGTATTGTATATTAGTATTATTATTCCATGGAGGAAAAGAAGAAGAAAAAAGATTGAATCTTGGAAGGGTTTTTGTATTTGAGGGGAATGTTGTCTGGCTCGAGGACTCTTCCATGGCTACTACTCTCATTCCAAAGCGAGACGTCGTCGGACCAGGCTTCATTCCCCCCAATTCATTTCTTCCTCTTCTTCATCTTATTATACCAGACAACATCAGGTGAAACTTTCTATTTTCTTTTAATTGATTTCTATTCAAATGATTTGAGTAACTTTTGGGCGTGTGAGTTTGTAGTTTGCAGATTGGTGTAATGATGGCGGTTTCTTTAGGGTAAGAGGATGAAAGATTCTCTCCATTGCACGAGATCTCTTGTTCTGAAAAGGGGGTTTTCAGATCTAATCATATTGCTATGATTGTGTTTTTGTGCTTCAAGTTCACCTTGTCAGTCAAGTGAAAATCCCCTTTTGTTTGTGTTGGGTTTCTTTCTTTCTTTCTTTCCTCAGATCTGACCTTTTTCATGTTCTTGTTCTTCATAATCATCATTACTTTTCCTTCTCTCTCTCTCCTAGGGTTTGACTAGTTCTCCAATTTCTTTGATCTTCTTTCCTAACCCTAATCTCTAAGATTTGTACTTTTTTTTTTTTTCTTTTGCAGTTGCAGCTAGTGAGCTAGGTGCTAATTAACATAACTAAGCAAGTTCACAGCTTTTGATTTGCTCTGCTTGCACTACATACAGTTCACAGTTGAGATGGGAAACAAGCTTTCTCTTAGCTAGGGTTAATTGTGATGGATTGATTATATGGAGTAATTGATTTTATTGTTGATTGAATTTATTATGGGAAACCTAGCTAGCCAAGATGATGGTGATGAGACCTAGCCTGATGGTTCTGCTACACACATGCAGCACAGTGAATCAAATCATTATTTTTTTAATATTTTTCTCCATACTGTTTGTGTATGGTTTCCTTGTACTTGTCAAGCAAGTGTTATTTATATATAATACTTTTATTTTGTATTTTCCCAAATTGCTTGTGTATCTCTACAAGAAAAGTAGGTCTGATAATGTTCTTTATCATCAATGCCAGTACATGTACACTTATTTCACCGTTAGAATTGGTGTGGATCAGCTTATAAAGACCAAATGTATATTGATCAGAAGTTCAATCTTGACAACTGGAATATGAAAATATTGATTTCATTTGTTAAGAGCCATGGAAACTAGCTAGCTAGATTAATGCACAAGATCATGAAATGCTTGAATCTTCAACTTATTATACAAACAAACAAATCCTAAATGGAGTTCACGAAGGTGTGTTGGAGTTTAAGGCATTTACTATACTAGCCTCTGCCTAACCCTATTCCTGAGCGCTAAGTATATATAGGAGTGAGTATACAAATTTGCTAGACAGTCAAAACAGAAGCAAGAATTTAATGGTGTTTGAAGATTCCTCGCAACAAAATCAGTGCAAGCATTATGGGCAAAACTATTTATTACTAGGACAGTTTTGATATATTTGGAGTTTGATTAAGCAAAGAGTGTACTACTACGTAGTGTAATCTTATTGTAAAAGGCATTTGCCAGCTAGCTACCTGCTCCCCCATTAAGTTTAGCAAAAATTATTTGCATTGTTTTCTTAACCTTTGAGAGATCGAGGTGGAAATCCAGCTGTAAAAAATAGTACAGACCAAGGCTAGCTTTCTCTTGTGCAAAATTATCTAGTGCCTTGATTTGAAAATACTATATTTATATACTCCATTACATATTACGTAGTACTAATCTGTGTAGTTTTAATTCTTTTTTCATCTCATGATACTTGTCTTCTTAGCTATTTGGTCTTTACATTACATAGTCATGAAATATGTATCTTGAAGTCACAATTGCTATTCCAATAACTTGGTCTGTAAAATTTGACAATTTCAATAATGTACTACTCACGAATATGCATGGGCTGTAAAATTAAGTACAACATTTGAATACAAACCCTCATGCGTAAATTGAAAAAATAAAAACTAAGGAGTTGACTCGAGGTGGATAAAAATAAGGGACAGCTTTTTGACTATATGACATTGCAAAATTGCAATCCAAACTCCAAAGAGAAGGGTAAAATCCAGGTTGTTTTTTCCTCTAGCGCGCATTATTGCATTGTGTAATTTAGTAGGTGAGAAATGCTATAGAGCTGGGCTACCTAAATTTATTATTTGAAAGGTTTGATGTGCATAGTTTTGATGGATGATTAGGTCGCCTTGACTTTGAAAGCTCTCTGTCCATAACTTTACCATTAATAATACACAAAGTACACCTTTTTTATTTGACTTGAATGACTATCTTTCTTTTTTTTTACAGGTCTACCTCGATCGTCTTTCACCTTTACCTCTTTTTTTGTTTTATAGATTCTTCCCAACTTTTACATTTTAGAAAAACCCTTTAAGACCTTGAATTTTGAGGCCGTGGAATGTATGTTTTCACACCGTTGTTCATATGAGTGATTTTCTGATATCATAATCACCTAACATCTTCGAAAATATATATGTGAGTAGATGCCTTGATCTAAGTCATATCAATTTTTTTTTTCCCTCGGTTTATTGTATAGTTGTCCGTTAGTATAGAGTAGGGAACAAATAAGAAAAAAAATTCTAGGCGGCTGAATAACAAGTAAACAAGTAAAACAATTATGAACCCCACAACAATCAATTAGTTGTATCGATAAACCTCTATTTTCGTTGAAGGATTTTGAATGACTTGCTTATATTGATATTTCCTTAGTTACAACATACAAGATTCAAACTTCTTTGTTGTTACCGGTCTTCAAACACTAACAAAACTAACGAGTCTTCTCGACCTAGTTCCTAACTGAACAATTTAAGTAAGACAAGTAAATCAAACCTAGCTCTTGGGAACTCCTTTCTTCCCGTCGTCAAGATCGAATACTCGCGGCCTTATGATTAGAGATGATCACAGGTCGGTCGGGTCGCGGGTCGACCCGCAAAAAAAAATTAATTTTCATCCACAATCCGTAAATTGCAGGTCAGGTCAGTGTGCGACCCAACACGTTGAACGCCCGTACTTATAATGTTTCTCATTATCAAAACTTATAGGAGATGTTCGTTGTTTTGTGAGTTCCCAACATTATTCCAACACTATCGGTAACTGTTTGGAATATATTTATATATCCTTCACGAATGACTACAAAATTCGATAATTTCTAAGGTGCCTCTCCTTAAATTAAGTTTTTAGGAACCCTAGTATCGTGTACTCTTTATCTCGTTTTACCTGTATAAATGAATTACAGTTCATTCGAGAAGTCTTGCTTTTTTTGTTTGAATGGTCAGTATTGAAAGCTTTAATGTTCAGCAACAGCAATGTATATGGCTGTTCATGGAAAATCAGCTAAAAATTTTCAACTGTGAGACTGATCGTGACATAGTGTAGGTCGAATCAGAAGAGCCTATCAAAAGCGTTTTCCTACATTATTGAATCTAGAATAGTTATAACATTGTAGGTAACTAAAAGATACGTAGTACTAACATTGAATAATTCGAACTGCAACTTTAATTAAGAAACTTCATATATGATGATGATATTATCAATCTTCTTGTGTGGTGGGTGGGCTTAACAACCGTTCCGTTGGCACTTGATTTCTGAAGTAGTTTATTGGGCCACAACTTGGTCAATCCTCTCGTTATGTAGCTGTTTATAATAATTTCTTAGTTGGCCCAATAACCGTATGGTCTATCATTTTATGGGCTGGGCCAAAACAGACAAGCTCCACTTATCTATCTTACTGATGTTAAGCAGGCAAACAAACTTTGACGTAATATAATATGATTTTACCTTACAAGTTACAATGCAAGATTTAATAAAAAAAATTATACTATAATACAATAATTAACATCCATATCAAATTGATAAAAGCTTTATAAAGAATTACACAAATCGTAAATACTGTAAAGTTTATGTTTTTTTAGAGGATTGTAAAGTTTATGTTTGATACGGAATAAATCTAGCTTAAAACAACTTTCATTTTCAACTATGAGCATCAGGTAAATTAAATTAATGAGGTCATGTTCAAAATGAATAAATGAACCCTAATATATTAAGATAACCAAATGTTTGCTTATCAGCCATCTAGATCGCCAACTTGTTTGATGGTCGGCATGTAGTATATTGATTTTTTTAATATGTAATCAGAATAAGTTAAAAAATTAAAAATACATTATAACAAAGATCTGACGTCCTACACATCTTCTATTACGACATCAAATTTTATTTTTATTTTTATTTTGTATTATGCTTGTCCACAAGAACCACAATCATTGCTATTAGAAAAATAGATAGATGTAAACATATATGGTAATGTGACTTTTTTTAAAGCTCATTATTGATGATGGTTTATTTTCAAGATATAAAGGTGGTTTGAAAATTTTAAAGGTCTCATATTTAAGATTCTCCGTCCACTTTTGACTAAGGAAGTGAGTGCTAAAGAGAACAAGAGCTTATTTGTTTCAATAATTTGCTAAAATATAGGGTCTATGCAAAGATTAATTCATTTTATAATATTTTACTATAGAAATTATAGAAGAAGTATCCCGTTTAGAATGAAAGCTTTTGTGGACACCCGATGAGCAAACCTTCCTTGCTGCCGGCTGGGCACCACCGGCCGGATCTGAATCAAAAGGATGATCCTGATGGAGGAACTAGATCAAATAAGAAAGTGAGAAGGACAGAAAAGGATTCCATGGATTTGGATGGGGGTGACTTTCCCCTACTGGGAGGCATGGAGAACAATTCCGATTCCAGTAGGAAAATGATAATCTCATACAAAGATAAGACAGCAGGAACTACATCAAATGGGGAGGTCTCGGAATACAATAATCCTTTTTGGGAGGATGAAGTGCCTGAAACGGATCTTACTGAGGAGGCACTGATTAGGGAAGAGGATCCTAATTGTCCTATCATTATTCTAATGCCGGAGGAGAAAAGAAGAATTAGAGCACCATGGCGTGATGCTATCATAATCAAAGTGCTGGATAAGGCTGTTGGCTATATTTATTTAAGAACAAGTCTGATGAACAAATGGAAGCCGAAAGGAGAAGTTGCAATGATAGATGTCGGGAATGACTACTATGTGGTGAAGTTTTCGAATAATGAAGATCTGAATCATGTTATGACAGATGGTCCCTGGCTAATAGGTGACAGCTATCTAACAATTCAAAGATGGAGGCCGAATTTTATAGCAGAGGAAGAACAAATCAAGACAGTGGCTGCTTGGGTTAGAATTCCAAACCTCTCCATGGAGTACTTTGATGCTGAAATACTTAATCAAATCGGGAGAAAGCTTGGTAAAGTCCTCAAAATTGACAGGACAACTAGCAAGGCTGAAAGGGGTAAATTTACCAGGTTGTGCGTTGAAATCGATGTCTCAAGGCCGTTACTTCCTAAATTCTTTATGGAAGGCAGAGTATGGAAGGTTCAGTATGAAGGATTGAAAATGGTGTGCTTCAATTGTGGAAAAATCGGTCATGCTGCCGAGCAATGCAAGAAGGAGGCGGAGACTCAGAATCAACGCAAGCCCCGTATGGAAACACAAGAAGAGTTTGGTGAATGGATGATTGCTAAGAAGACAGCACGTCCGAAATATCAGAAGGAACCAGGGAGGAAAGTATCCCAAGGAGATGACGGCGCCGGCGAAGGGGCTGACCGTTCTCGGGGGCATAGGAGTGACGGTAGCAAAAACCCGGTTCAGTGGAGAAATGCGACTCCCGGTCTAGAGAATGGCGGGTCAAGATTCAAAATTTTAAATATAGAAGAGAATAGTATGGAAGATAATTCTATAGAAATAAAATCCCAAGAGATACGAAAAGAGGGGTATGATCAATTGAGTATGGAAGGCCAAAATAAGGGCAATGCAAAATCAAACGAGAAAGGAAAGACGCTGCACAAGGAAAGGATCAAAGAGAAAGAAATCCGGAAAGAACCGAATAAGGCAATAACGAAGAAAATCGTGGAGACACAACACGATACTAGAGGATCGTCTATTGAAGGGAAGAATATACAAAGGGACATCAGAAAGGCAGAAAATACGATCCTATCCAAAACACCAAAAGAAATTGAAGGAAAGATATCTGTGAAAGGAAATAACAAGGGTACGACTAAAGTTCCATCACAAAAGGATGAAGGGGTGAGTAGTATAAAGGAAGGTTATGTGGTACCGAGTAATACACCAAGCATTAATAATCCCAAAGTTCTAGAGCACACTGGAGACCCACCGTATCAAGATGACGACGCAATGGTGTTGGATGGTTCCCATGACAACTCCGAGGGTGGGAGCGATCCAAACCTGGGCACCAGAATGGAGGATGTCAATAAGGAAGGACACAATGTTGGCCTGAAGGAAGATGATGATATGCAAGATGGTGATGCCAATATGGTCTCATGCATTGTCTAATGCCATTACGGCTTGGACACAAGAAGATTTCCAACTCTTTAGCTTGTTATCTATGATTGTTCCAAATTTGAAAATCATTACCTGGAATGTCCAGGGGGCTGGCAGCAGAAACTTCCTTCTTACTCTCAAAGAGCTCATCAGAATTCATGACCCTTCCATTCTGGTTCTCGTGGAAACGAAAATCAGTGGGCAACGGGCGGAGGAGGTTTGCTCCCAAATTGGCTTTGACGGGGTTATAAGATCGGAGGCCAGAGGTTTCAGAGGCGGAATTTGGATCCTCTGGCGCAAAGACAGGGTGAAGTTAAGCCTGATGGATTTGCATAGTCAAGTCGTCTCGGTTCAAGTTTCACGCGCAGGGGAGGCAAACTGGCTTTTCTCGGCAATTTATGCGAGCCCGCAACCAACAACTAGGGACGCCCTCTGGCAAAGGTTGCGGGAATTTGGAGAAGCACACAATATGGCTTGGCTGCTTATGGGGGATTTTAACGCAACGAAATGTCTTGCGGAGAGAACGGGGCGATCAGAGGAGCTGATAAGACGATGTCACAAATTCAACTCCTGGATTGATGACATGAGTTTGATCGATTTAGGCTTCTCTGGGCAACGCTTCACTTGGAATAAAGGCTCGGATCCGGACACTCGCTCTGGAGCTAGACTGGACAGGGGTCTAATCAATGTTGATTGGAGAGGTTTGTTCCCTGATGGCTCAGTTCGTCACCTCGCTGCAAACCAATCTGATCATACTCCACTTCTTCTTGACTCGAGTGGATTCCATCTGAGTAATCCTCGTAACAGGCCGTTTCGGTTTCAAGCGGCTTGGTTGATGCACAACGAGTTCCAATATTTTCTTGCTTCCAATTGGTTAAAAGGGGTGGAGCTCAATCGTTCTCTTTCAAACCTGGCACTTCATCTTGATGAATGGAATAAAACTGTGTTCGGCAATTTGTTCAGGAAAAGAGATAAGTTGTGGCGAAGAATCGAAGGCATTCAGAGGAAATGAGTTTCCGAGCGTCGAGAGGACTGATTAATCTTGAGAGAAAGCTGAGATACCAATTGGATACAACTCTGGAACAAATTCATATTTTTTGGAAACAAAAGGCTAGATCGGATGCTATGGTTGATGGCGATAGGACTACTCGGTTCTTTCATGCCTGTGTTGTGGTCAGAAGAAGGAAGAATAGGATTGATGGACTCGTTGATGCTGACGGAAATTGGATTTGGGACCAAGAAGAACTCCAACAACACGTCTCAAATCATTTTCTCAATCTCTACACTGAAAAGACTGATATCGATTGCTCGACAGATATTCCTAATGGTGGCTTTCCGGCGATTGCAGAAGCTGATTATGGTAGATTATGTAGAAATTACAAACCTGCAGAGATAAAAAATGTGGTGGATAGTATGGGGCCCTTGAAGGCGCCGGGCCCGGATGGATTCCATGCCATTTTTTATCAGAAGAACTGGGAGACAATTCGGGAGGAAGTAGAAACGGAGGTGCTTGGCATACTCAATGGAGGGATAGTGCCACCACAAATGAATGAGACACTCCTGGTGCTTATTCCTAAGGTGGAAAATCCGGAATCGGTAAACCAGCTGAGACCGATAAGTTTGTGTAATGTGGCTTTCAAGATGGCTACGAAAGCTATTGCAACGAGATTAAAACCAGTCATGAATAGCATTGTAGCACCGACTCAGTCGAGCTTTGTGCCGGGAAGGCAAATCACGGATAACATTGTTATTACCCAGGAGGTGATGCATTCGATGAGAGCTAAACAAGGAAGGCGGATGATGGCTATCAAAATCGATCTTGAAAAGGCTTATGACCGTGTCCGCTGGAGTTTTTTAAATGAAACCCTTCAAGAAGCTAGAATCCCGAGTAATATGAGACAGGTGATTATGGAATGTGTTTCATCGTGTACGATGAAAATTCTATGGAACGGTGAGATGGGTGAATCTTTCAAGCCAAGTCGGGGTGTTCGCCAAGGTGACCCGCTCTCTCCATATCTTTTCGTGCTCTGTATGGAAAGACTTGGTCATATTATTGAGGAGGCTGTCAATATTGGTGCTTGGAGGCCTATTCAGTTGGCGGTTGCGGGGCCAAGTTTGTCCCATCTTTTCTTTGCGGATGACTTGATACTGTTTGCGGAGGCTAGCTGTGATCAAATGGAGGTGGTCAAATCATGCTTGAAGCGTTTCTGTGATGCTTCAGGAGCGCGGATTAATTTTGGAAAATCAAAGGTGTGTTTTTCGAACTCTACTTCTGATGAGTTAAAGGCGGAGATAAATCAGATTGGAGGAACGCAAGCAACCGAGGATTTGGGGAGGTATCTTGGGATGCCAATGTCCAAGGCGCCGGTCACAAAAGGAACGTATAAGCATATTCTTGACCGGGTTTCTTCCAAGCTGTCCGGATGGAAGGCCAGGCTTCTGTCCATGGCAGGACGCGCTACGCTTGCGCAATCGGCTATTGCATCTGTTCCATATTATTCTATGCAAACGGCTGATTTGCCACTGCATATATGTGATGAGGTGGAGAAGAAAACGAGGGGATTTGTATGGGGCTCAACAGAAGAGAAAAGAAAACTCCACCTTCTTAACTGGGAGATAATGAAGCAGCCTAAAGAAACCGGGGGAAGAGGTATGCAAAGTATGCGACAGGTCAATATGGCTTTTATGACAAAAATGGGATATCGGATGCTGAAAGAACCTGATTCATTGTGGTCCCGTGTCATGAGGGGAAAGTATTGTAACGGGAGATGTGACAGGGATATGTTCACGACACGTCCTGGAGCCTCAAATCTGTGGCGAGGCATAATCAAAGCAAAAACCCCCCTGTTAAATGGTTTACGTTTAGAAGTGGGGGACGGAACGAAAACTTTGTTTTGGCTTCACCCTTGGATTATGAATCAGTCACTTGAAGATTATGCTATTGATGTGATTAATGACGAGGAGCTGGGAAAGACTGTGGCTGAATATTGGAACGGGGATTCATGAAAATGGCAGGAGTTTGCTCACCTGCTCCCTGCTGAAGTGCTAGAGAAAATATCTTCAATCACAATATGTAACGAGGGCGTTGGAGATAATTTCGCCTGGGGAACCACTTCGTTTGGGAAGTTCACCGTGAAGTCGGTTCTACAAGGAATGCAAGGTGAAAATGTGGGGAATAGAGACAGGATTTGGGAGAAAATATGGAAGCTTGATGTGGCTGAGAGAATTCGGAATTTCACTTGGCTGGTGGCGCACGACGCAATCCTCTCTAATGTCAACCGTGTTCGAAGACACATCAGTTCTGATCCAAGATGCGGTTTTTGTCAGGAGGATGAAACCACCCTCCATATCCTAAGGGACTGCCCAAAAGCTCGTGACTTGTGGCAGGGTTTCTTAATCAATTCAAGAATGCAGGAATTTGTTGAAGGGGATTTGCAAGTTTGGCTGAGACGAAATCTTCTCCGCTCTGATTCATGGCCGGCAACTTTTGCATATGGAATTTGGTGGCTATGGAAATGGAGGAATGCAAGGGTTTTTGGAGGAGAAATTATGCCAGACGAGCTTAAGGTGGAATTTATAATCGACAGGGCTAGGGAGTACAGATCCTTGAATGCTGAGAAGAAAAGGGGAAGTGCAGCGGTTAATGGTGCTATGGACCATTGGCAAAAACCGGAAGAAGGATGGTACAAAATTAATTCTGATGGCTCGTTCTATGCAGGGGAGGGCTGGATTGGGGCAGGCGGCCTCATTAGAGATTGGAGGGGTAATTTCATGAAAGCTTATGTGGTTAAGTCTGGTGGAAACTCGGCATTGAAGGCTGAATTGATGGGAATGCTTCAGGGGGTCACCATTGCCCAACAACTGAATTTGAAAAAGGTTGTTTTGGAGGTTGATGCAAAAGAGGCTGTCAAGTTGGTGTTGGACGCAGAAGAGATTCCAGGGCAACTCCAAGACCTGATTCGTCGGTTCAAGAACATTGCTGGCAATCAAAACTGGGAATTCACTGTCAAGCACATATCAAGGCAGGGTAATCAAGCTGCAGATTGGTTGGCAAAGTTCAGCAGTAAATGTATGGGCACGTTTATCTTGTTTGAGGAACCACCGGAAGGATTAAAGAAGATCATAGATATGGATAAGATTATGAATGATAATGATATGTAATCTTCTTTTTAAGTATTAATAAACGGGTTATAATCCCTCTCTTATTATCAAAAAAAAAAGAATGAAAGCTTATATGAGAATAATGTACGTATAGGTGATATGGTACAAAATAGAATTAGACTTTGAATCTCACGTGGAACAAATGTTATGTACGAATTTGCGATTTGTAAGGTACATTTTTAAATGAAATTATTATAGTGCATTATAAAACATCAAATGTACATCGTAAAACATTAAAATTGCATTCTTTATTTGAATGTACTTTTAATAAGGATCATATAGTAGATGGAGTGCATCCAACAGTCAGTAATGAGTCTCATATTATACATTTTACACATGACTTTTTATATCGCACATGATTCACACTCACTAGAATTAATCCTACAATTGCAATTTTTTTTTGTATTATACGTGCATTTTTTTTACATTAGCATATAAAATCCATTCTCTTCAATTTATTTATAAAGTCCGACCAATTTTCTGAATTATTTTTACCTTATGTTTAAAAAGATTGAATTGTCAACATCGTGGATTTAGCATCACTTAATAAATGCATTATTGGATACCATGAATTAAATTTGAATATATAAGAAGAATATTCCAAAACTTATATCCATCATCCAGTTATGCACTAGATAGAGGTAAGATTTTTCTGGCCATTGGGATTAATTGGGTGGGAAGTCACTTGTCTTAAATCAACAACAAATCAATAATTAGCCCATTAATCATGCATTCACCCAGTTGGATTATTTATAATAAAAATCATATAGTATCAGGGGATAGACTAATATTGCACGAGTAGTACACAATAATATACGTAGACTCACCAAATTTTGTGTTAATTTGAAGATTACCTAATCCTAAATACGAGGCCCAATTCCTGCTTCCTTACGCCATACCATACATATCCAAATTATTAATTTAATGTGGGAGCTTACATATGGCATATATTACTGTACATCCTTTTGTTTTTTTGGACGACTTTGGCGCAGATATCTTATTTTAACCAAACGAGACCTTGCTAGATTGTTGAAATTTTGTATTATATGAATGTTTTGGCATTTGGTAGCACTAGCTAGTAAAACAAACATTAGAGGACCAGTCTTCCTCAACAACCAAAATAAAAAAGAAAAAAGAAAATGTAGTGGGCGTGTATCTCCCCGCTCTTGACTTTTTTTATCAAGTTTCTTGATCCACATAGATCCATTAATTTGGTTGATTAGATTCTAGTATTCTACCAAAAAAAATAATTGGTTGATTAGAACTCTTAACGTACATAATAAGTAAGGTAATTAAAAAAAATTACGCTAAAGTCTAATAGCGGCGTTATATTGTAAAGTAACCCTACGGACGGCACGGAATTGCCGGACACCCCTATATCATCATCTAAAGTCACTTAATAAAATTTTAAATTATTGTAAAACACCTTTTTTTTTTGTGTGTGTGTGTCCATAATCTTCCCTTTCATACTATTAATATACCAACTCAAACTCTGTAAACTCCGCTCCTCCCTCTCTCTCCATCGATCTCCTCTCGATCTCTTTTATCATTTAGGGTTTCCTCTCTTCTTTTAAACAAAACAAAGTATCCATTAAACTTCTCATATGTAGAAGAACAAGGTGATCACCTAATTAAGAAGATCGTCAAATTAACATGGCACCACGAACCCTCATCCAACCAAACTCTTCTTCTCTTCAACTAGCCGTTGACCCATGGCCTTACACTTTCCTCTAAGGCTCAAACCCAATCGATCTACACCTCCTAATTTCCCTTCATTTCCTTAGTTTTATTTTCTTTGTTGCTTGAAAGGAAAAGCTAATTAGATATACACCATATATGGGCGGGGAAAAGGGCATATTGAAGAGCACTCTCCACGCTCACTTGCTCCACAAGAAGAATAATCAAGGAGCGGCGATGAAGGGCGTACCAAAGGGGTGTTTGGCAATCAAGGTTGGAGGAGAAGGAGAGGAGCAACAAAGGTTCATAGTGCCTGTGATTTACTTCAACCACCCTCTCTTCCTGAAGCTTCTCAAGGAGGCCGAGGAAGAGTATGGGTTCGAGCACGAGGGCACAATCACCATCCCTTGCCATGTCAATGAGTTTCGACATGTTCAAGGGATGATTGATAAGGAAAAGTCTCACCACCACCACCACCACAACTACAACCACCATCACCACCATACTCATCACCTTGCTATTGTCGCATGCTTTAAGGCTTGAGATGTGATTGTGGAGCCAACTTTGTCTTTTTTTCTTGTTTGCTTGTTTTGGTGCATGGTTTCGGTTTCGTGGTGAATTATAATGATGGATATGAATTAGTGAAGACAAACAATCAGGTTCCCTTTCTGATATAAGGTCAACCTAGATCATCGATCTTTTGTAAATCTTTTTGTGTTTGTGTTTCTTGCTCCGTATCTCTCTAACTCCTTGCTTTTTATAAAGGGTTTGGATGTTATGTTATGTGGGCTTCTTGCAAACTTAATTTGATGCTATATATTCTAAAAGTGTAAGCTTTGAAAGAAGAGGAGAAGAAGTTGGAATTTAGGTTCATATATGGCTTATAACATTTATAGCCATATAGGTTGATGGTGGTTGAAAGCTTGTGGCCAGCGACAAGAAAACTATGGTTACTTGCAAGATATCAATGGTGTTTTTAAGTTCTCTTTTTGATCTTTATTTGATTAAGAGAGAAATCAAACAAAGTAAATGAAATGTATTATCTATATATATATATATATATATATATGTCGAAATCCGTGGGCCACTATGTGGAGTCCATGGCCACGTGCATACATAAGCCCAGTACTCCATCCTAAAACCAATTGGCAATAGGAGGAGTAATCCAAGGGTATTTATACTGGCTTAGTTCTCTTTATATTTCCGATGTGGGACGGAGTTTCTAATACTCCCCCGCAAGTGTAATTGGGGGAAACAACCTCCCCGGTTGACACTTGGACAAGACAAGGATGGCCAGACCGACCCTGGGTGTAAACCACCCACAGGAAACGCAGGAACGGGCGGTAGGAAGACCAACACTGGGTTAGCGGCCGATTACCTCGCTCTGATACCATGTCGAAATCCGTGGGCCACCATGTGGAGTCCATGGGCCACGTGCATATATAAGCCCAGTACACAAGCCCAGTGGGGTTCCATCCTAAAACCAATTGGCAATAGGAGAAGTAACGGGTATTTATACATACTTAGTTCTCTTTATATTTCCGATGTGGGACGGAGTCTCTAATAATATATATATCAAGCTGATATATGTGTGTATGTTTACATTTTACATACTTCCTTGTTATGCTGTGCTATGAGGATATATGGATTTGATGATTAGGACATATTCTTATTCTTCTTGATCATAATTGCTATCAATTGGGATGAAAAAAGAATCTGACAGGAAAAAAAAGAAAGATATAACTCTGAGGTAGTAGTGGAAAGGAGGGACCGTAAACTTGCTTTAATCAATTGTATTTGTCCATTTTCTCTATACAAGAATATATTATCATGATTATCATTAATTAGTCTTATTCTCTTTACTATAAATAAAATGATTGTCAAGATATCTATCTCATATTAGAAAAGTGAAGATTAAATTGCTTAATATATATACTTTTAAATTATTCCTCCTATTATTAATTAGTTTTAGGACAGAATTTTATGGGCTTATATATTATGTGTTGGGCATATCGCGTATGTACGCTGGGACGGTCTCCTCCTCCGTCCATATTTAGCCCACCGGACTTTAACATGGGATCAAAGCGGTTTGATCTTTGGTCCCTAGTTGTTTGGGTCAAGCTGAGATATGATGATCCTTGTCCGTTATATTAGGCTAGTGTGTCATGATGACATAAATGGGCTATTTGGGCTCATCGATGATCCATCAACTCTAAACTTATTATGTTGTCAAATTATTTATCACTTGAGGGGTGCGTGTGAATATATCTATCCTACATCGAAAAATTAAAAAATGAATTATCTAGTATATATAATCTTAGAGTACTCTTCGAATGTCTCCCCTTCGTTGGCATTTGATCTACCGGATTTTGACAAAGACTGTTTAAAGTGGTATCACATGATCAGTATTCACGTACTATTAGTAGTTAACATATAAATGTAATGAGTTAGTGAACTATTTTGTGATTTGTAGGCATCACTTTCTATATGCAATATGTATACATATGTGTGTGTGTTTGGTACTTTGGTGTTTGACAATTAACCTAATTACAATGGGCCGACCATTACAAAAAATAGCATGCCTCTTATTTGAACATAATGAAGTATATCATTCATTCATATATACCTATCGAAGAAACAAGTGTTTGTGGTAAATGATTTTCTATAAAAGGTTTTGGCAGTGGAGCCAAATTACTTCAAGAAGCTAGCATGGAATTTAAATTATTGAGATGTCCAACCCAGCTATTCTATTTTTTCCCCCACTTTTTCAATCTCAAAGTTGGCGAATCCTCTAATGCTTAGTAAAAGTGGTAGCTTATTTAGATTAAGCTTCATTTGAGGTTGGAATTGGATTCATAATGATGTCTCTTCTTCATTTTTGTGTAGAATAATGATGTCTTTATTTTTTGGGACACTTTGCAACTTTACGTGTTAGTTTTAAAATCCAAATCTAAAACTTAAATACAGAAAACAATATTACTAGACTTAATCTTTTCAAAACCTAATTTTAGGAAACGCATTACGTGAGAAATAAACCTCAAAGAAATTAACGGCCTAGACCAATGTTTATTTTCAATATTTGATGCACATTTTTATTCTCTTAGAGCAACCACAAGAGATTCTCTATATACATTGATATTTGTGTTTTTGAAGAATCCTAAACTTTTTTTAGCCCAACAGATTTTCTAACACATTTTTCAAAATAGGGATAGAGGGGAAAAGGTAAAGTGTTTTTTAATTTTCTCTAAATTTAGGCAATTTCCCAAATACATTTGAAAAATGAAATAAATGTAGATGTTATACATGTTAACTTGCAATTGGCCATATTAAATTTATAGTATTTTGGAAAATATTTATATGTAAAAATCAAAGATAATAAATGTTAGGTTCTTCAAAATAAAGAAATTGTTGGAGTTGGAGTGGATATTTTTTAGAAAATTTGACTTTAGGTTCCCCATTTTAGAGAAAATTATAGAGAAATCGTTGGACATGCTCTTAGTCTATAATTATAGAAAAGAATATTCCCTTAAGTCTATAAATAAAGAGTCAAATTTCACTTGGTATCCTATATACATATTTATTTTAAATACGATTTTTTTAATCTATGCCCTAAGGGCATATGTTAATCATATTATAAAAGGGAACTAAAATTCTATTATGAAACAAATGAACCCTTTTAAAAAACTAATTAATCCTAGATAAATTAAAACTTACAAAATATTACAATTTTGAGGACCTAACCTATGCCCCAAGGACATATGTTAGAAAAATCGTTTTAAATATTTGATAGAGTTTGGTTAATGCTCAAATTCAAACAATCAAATTAATTAGCAAAACATAATCAAATTAATTTGTTCACAATATCCATAAAAAATAGGGAAATTTCTTTTGGTACCCTTGAGGTTTCAATTTAATTTTACTCTTGGTGTCCACAATTTTTTTTAATTCCTTTTGATGTCCTTCTAATTTTGAATTATTAATTCTTCCCATAACCAAATTTTACACTTATGTCGATTTCCATACATTTTCTATCAATTTTTTTTAAAACATACAATTTTTTACCCCTCTTTTTAAGAAACTAAAACTCACTCCAGTACAAGAAATTCGATTTAGCCGATGTGAGAAATTGAACATATTTAATGTGTGTGTGAAGTGCGAACTCTAAAACAAAAACATTTATAAACGGGAAAATATGTATCTAGCTAGTACTAGGTGGAAATTACTGAGTAATAAATATCTATAACTATATATTAAAGTTGTCCTTTTTCGAGCCACCATAGTTATCCTGGTCCCACCTCATATTTAAAAATATAATTTTTATTTCTATTATTATAATTTATTTCTATTAAATTCTTTTTAAACTATTTAAATTTATCTCTAACATCATATATATCTATTTAGTATAACAATATCTTTTGAAAACTTATTTAAACAAGTATTTAAAATTAAAATATATCTTCATTCTCACATTAAATGTAACCATTTATATTGATTAAAAAAATTATTCATTCTACGGGCACTAAAATTGCTTATACAGTTATACTAAAGTTTATATTATATTTTTAATTATTAATATCTTATTTATAATTCTATAAAATATAGTCGTACATGGTACGACGGGTACAACTAATATAGCTAATTTTGTTTGAATGTTGACAAGTGAGCTCACTCCAGCACAAAAAATATAATTCGACTTTGAGAAGTTCTGTGATGTGCCATAAGTATACATACATCAAATAGAAGCCAAATAAATTAAAAATATTCCTCATCTTTGAGGAGTTTTGTACCAAGGAGTAAAAGTGAGTTTCAATTTCTTAAAAAGAGGGGTACAAAAATGTAGATTATTATTATTATTATTATTATTATTATTATTATTATTATTGATAGAAAATGAATGAAAATTGACATAAGTATGAGAAGGAATATTTTAAAAGTAGAAGGGTACCAAAAAAATAAAATAAATCTGTGAACACCAAAAGTAAGAGTCAAACCTCGAAGATACTAAAATAAATTTCCCAAAAAACTACATAGATCATATTAGTTCTCACACAACTAAAAATGCAGACCGTTTTTTGCGACTCTTGTACCTCTTCAATGACTTTTTTCAACTTGGGCCATTAATTTTGGGTCAAGTGTGCTGAATGGGATGAAAATTGACACGCGCGAGACGGTGGGCGGCCCCATAAAATGGGCCGGGCCTTGTAGCGGCTCAATACTGACGGCCGAATAAAACTGAAAAGAACTGATCCAAAAACAAAAGAAAGAAGAAGAGTGTTTTGTGTAGTATCAGTGTTTTAAACCGAAAATGAAAGAAGAGAAAAACATGAGATAAAAACATCGGAAATTTTGCGTGGTAACCCTGAGTTATGATATTATTTATAGGGTGTATAAAAATTTAACATAATTTATGTGGTAACCTTAAGTTATATATCAAATTCATAAAACAACCTTGTGTTTTAAATGTAATTTGTCATATAACCAAAAAGTTTAAAATTGCCTTTAATTATTCAGTTTTAAAAAATACAAAATACAAAACTCATAAAAAAATAAAACAGAAAATATAAAATGAAAAATAAAAATTGAAAATAAAAAATAAAAAATAAAAAATAAAAAATAAAAAATAAAAAATAAAAAATAAAAAATATAAAAAAATAAAAAAATAAAAAAATAAAAAAATAAAAAAATAAAAAAATAAAAAAATAAAAAAAACTATAAATTAAAAACTACTCCCTCTGTCCCTTAAAATTTGTCCAAAAGGACTAAAAGTCCAATTTTTAAGGCACATCCAATCTATGAATAGGAGTAGTGCATTACATGCACAGTTAAAAGTAAAAAGGGGGAGTGATCCATGTGCTCTACTTTCAACCAATAAGAAGCTCCCATTTTTTTTCAACCAACCAATAGAAACACTCCATTTACTTTACATAGATTCTGCTTTTTCATCTACAAGTCTGCCATTTACAGATTGTCTTTATAAAGGCTTTAAATGTTCAGTTTACATACAAACAAGAATGTTCTTACAAAGCAAAAAACAGAATATCAACTTTTCCATTTAATTTCTGAAAAAACAGAGTATCAAAAGCATCATCGCCTGGCACATTTATGGATTCAGCAGCATTTAACTTAAATGAAGCCCCACTTGAAGAAGGTGACGCCCCACTTGAACATGGTGAAGCCCCACAGTACACGCTTGATCTGAATGAAGAACCAGGGGACACAGAACAAGATGCACAACATCAAGCAGGGCATAATCAACCAGATTTTGGGCATCACACAACAGAGGCAGGGCATCAAACACCACATGCAGCTCATCATCAACCAACAAAGGCCAGACTCAGCAGTGATAAGAGAGTGCATATCTTAATGAAACTCCTACACATAGCAAATGGGGGACAACTTAAAAGGAGTGCAATGAAAGATGTTGCCCAACAGTTCAACGTATCACCAAGAACTATAGCCAGAATATGGAACATATACAAGCAACAAACTGCTGCAAATGAGAGGCCAAATGTCACCACAAAGTACCACAAAAGTGGTAGAAAGAGGATTGAAGTCCAAGCCAATGCAATCACAACAATAAATATGGGGGACAGATCATGCATAAGGGACTTGGCAAGTAAGCTCAACGTTTCAAAGAGTACAACACACAGATTGATCAAAAGAGGAACCATAAGGCCACATACAAATGCACTCAAACCAGGATTGAAGGATTCCAACAAGGTAACAAGGTTAGAGTGGATTCTAAGTCTATTAAAAGGGGCCACACCAGAAACTAAAAGACAGTATTACTCCATGTTCGATTTTGTGCACATCGATGAAAAATGGTTTAATTTGAGCAAAAAATCACAAAGAGTTTATCTTGCACAACATGAGAGGGGAAAATATAGAGCTGCAAGTTCAAGCAAGTTCATACCAAAGGTCATGTTTACAGCTGCTGTAGCAAGACCTATGTATAATTCAGAGGGACATTGTACATTTGATGGGAAGATAGGTATCTTCCCCTTCACTTTCCAAGAAGCAGCAAAGAGGAAGTCCAAAAACAAAGACAAGGGGACTATTGTTACAAAGCTCATCGAATCAGTCAACAAAACAGTCACAAGAAACATGCTAATAAATCAGATAGTTCCAACAATTAAGGCAAAATGGCCAAGGGAAGGAGGAGCTCACAAAGTCATATTCATACAACAAGATAATGCCAAGGCACATATTTGTCAAGAAGATCATGAATGGCAGCAGGTATATAAACAAGATGATTTCACTTTTATTTTGCTTCAACAACCACCAAATAGTCCTGATTTGAATATTTTAGACCTAGGATTTTTTCGAAGCATTCAATCTTTAATGCATAAGAAAATGCCTAGAGATATTGATCACATGTTGGAGGTTGTAAAAGAAGCATTTTATGAGCTAGATCCCAAAACCTTAGGTAATGTGTAGATGTCATTGCAATATGTAATGAATGAAGTATTGAAAGTAAAAGGAGGCAATGATTATGACTTGCCACATGTCAACAAGAAGAGATTAGAAGCTCAGGGAATGCTACCAAGGGAAATACAGTCCCCAATGCGGGCTGTAATTCAAGCATGGGACATCATTAATGGAGTTGCACAAGGAGCACAAGCAGAAGAAGCACCTCAAAATGCAAATGAACAAGCTCAGGGGACAGGAGCAAACAATGTAGAGCAAGATAATCATGTTTAGGGACATTGTATGAAATGTTTTAACTTTTGTGTACATAACAAACTTTTGTGTAAATGGATAAGCATAATGCATCCACTTTTGGGGACCTTTATGTACAAGCAAAAATATCTTTCATCAGCTTTGTAGGATAGAAATGCATAGAGAAAAAAAACCAAAGAAAATCTCAGATGTCCCCTTATCCATCATAAACACAACTCCAACCAAATAAATCAACATACAATGGCCTCATCAGCATAAGTAAACTGGTGGCCTAAAGCATGTCAAGTTAAATGGAAAAAGCAGAAATTGCATCTCAGGTTTTGTTTGGCATCATCATTGATAAAAAGAAAAAGAAAATCTCAGATGTCCCCTATCCATCATCGACACAACTCCAACCAAATAACTCAACATACAATGGCCTCATCAGCATAAGTAAAACTGGTGGCCTAAAGCATGTCAAGTTAAGTGGAAAAAGCAGATATTGCATCTCAGGTTTTATTTGGCATCATCACAGATTAAAAGAAATAAATTTAGAAGCAAACAAGGTATTGACAATTCAGAAAAAACAATCAGAAGCAAACTAGCATCAAAAGCCCTCATAACAAAAATCTGTAAGATCCGACAGTGGGATTTTCAGCATAAGCTAATACCCTCTCTATCAAGGATCTCCTGGCCGTACCAGTAACTCAAATATACTCAAGAAAGAAACAAACATGGATCATCAAACAATGCAACAAGCCAGTTAATTTCAAGCAACAGAGCAAGCAACATGCAAGCAAGCCATCAACAAAGCAAGCAACAAAGCCTCATTCAGTCACATGTGGTCATCAAAGTTGGCCATCAACAACAAACAAAGAAATCAACATCAGATTCTTCATATTCAAAGGGGACTTCGCAACAACATAGAAAGAAGTAGTCAATTACATAAAGGAAATAGAGCAAGCAACATGCAAAGAACTCAAAGAAACGGAGGAAGGGGACTTATCTATTCATCAGACTCCGAATCAGGGACTATGCATCCATACAAGGATTCAGATTCACCCAAGGAATCAGCTTCAACTTCAGAATCAACTTCATAATCGACTTCAGGGTCAACTTGATCAACTTCAGGGGACTGTTGAGGATGCCCTTCCACAAGGGGCTCAAAATCTTCAAAGATGCTATCAGTAGAGGCTTCAGATCGTTGGGGACTATACGAGTGATTTCCATGGCAATCACCTGGCCACTCACAGTTGGGATCTTGAGAACAAACATATGAAGATTCAGAACCAGGGCTCACGGGGACAGACATGGTGCTCAGATCCAAGCAAGTAACAAGAACAAGATCCAAATCCAAGCAAGTAAGAACAAGATCGAGGCCAAGCAAGCAAGCACCAGATCAAGCCCCGGAAAGATGGAGACAACGATGGCCAAGCAATCAAGAACAAGATCCAGAGAGATGAGATCGAAGCAAGCAAGAGCAAGAAGCAAAGGGGACAAACTCGAATCTAGATCCAATCAAGCATGTACCAGATCGAGATCCAAGCAAGCACGAATCTAGATCCAAACTCGAAGTCTAGATCGGAAAAGCGAAGGTGAAGATCAAGCCCACAAATGGAGCCTCAAGAACAAGCCTCAAGAACAAGATGAAGAACAAGGCTAAAATGCTTTGAAAATTCAGGGAGCTTCAAGACAGTTTGAGAGAGGAAAGTGACGAGCAAGCGAGAGTCGCCAAGTTAGGTTTCAATGGGGAGCGAAAGAGGCGTCAAACATGGATCTCAATTTGTAGAGTGAAGAAGGTTCGAGAGAGGAAAGAACAAGCAAGCAGCGGAAGTTAGGGTTTCCCTTTGGAAAGATGACGTTATAAGGGAACTCGGATGGAGCAAGCCTTCAAGCCCAACAATGAAGCATCAAGAACAGCCCAACAATGGAGGTTGAAGAACAAGCCCAAAATCCTGCTCGTACAAGATCCATTTTAGGGCAAGATTCGGATCAAGCCCAAATCCGATTGAGTGGGGTATTCCATTGAATTTGTGTTTTTTTCATCAATAAAAGAAATTTAATGGAGTTGATAATGGCCTTTTGAGATTTTAGTGGAGTAATGGAGAAGAAAGTGTTGTTGGTTTTGGGTAAAATGTTTAATTGAGTAAGGGTATTATTGTAAGAAATTTAGTGATATAAAAGGAAAGTTATAAAGGTGGACAAATTTTTTGGGACGCCCAAAGAGGAATATTGGACGATCTTTCAGGGACGGAGGGAGTAAAATCTAAAAATTAAAAATTAAAAAAATAAAAAAAATGAAAAAAATAAAAAAAAAACTAAAAATTAAAAATTAAAAATTAAAAATTAAAAATTAAAAATTAAAAATTAAAAATTAAAAATTAAAAATTAAAAATTAAAAATTAAAAATTAAAAATTAAAAATTAAAAATTAAAAATTAAAAATTAAAAATTAAAAATTAAAAATTAAAAATTAAAAATTAAAAATTAAAAATTAAAAATTAAAAATTAAAAATTAAAAATTAAAAATTAAAAATTAAAAATTAAAAATTAAAAATTAAAAATTAAAAATTAAAAATTAAAAATTAAAAATTAAAAATTAAAAATTAAAAATTAAAAATTAAAAATTAAAAATTAAAAATTAAAAATTAAAATTAAAAATTAAAAATTAAAAATTAAAAATTAAAAATTAAAAATTAAAAATTAAAAATTAAAAATTAAAAATTAAAAATTAAAAATTAAAAATTAAAAATTAAAAATTAAAAATTAAAAATTAAAAATTAAAAATTAAAAATTAAAAATTAAAAATTAAAAATTAAAAATTAAAAATTAAAAATTAAAAATTAAAAATTAAAAATTAAAAATTAAAAATTAAAAATTAAAAATTAAAAATTAAAAATTAAAAATTAAAAATTAAAAATTAAAAATTAAAAATTAAAAATTAAAAATTAAAAATTAAAAATTAAAAATTAAAAATTAAAAATTAAAAATTAAAAATTAAAAATTAAAAATTAAAAATTAAAAATTAAAAATTAAAAATTAAAAATTAAAAATTAAAATTAAAAATTAAAAAGTAAAAATTAAAAATTAAGAATTAAAAATTAAAAATTAAACTCTAAAAATTAAAGGTTAAAAAATTTTAAAAAAATAAAAAAATAAAAAAATAAAAAACAATTAAAAAAAATAGAAAATAGGTTTTAAATTCTTAAAATATAATTTTATACATTACTAATACTAAAATAAATATCAAATGTTTTATTTAATAATTTTTTTTAATTTTATCCGATTTTAATTATATATTTTACATGTTAAAATAACTAATGAAAAATATTAAAAAATATTGAGATATAATTACAAAAACAAAATAAGTTGATTTAAATAAATTTCTTAAATGTTTTTTTGTTGATGATCATTGACCGATAAAGTTTTAATCATTCACATTATTAAAATTTCTTTTCTTGTCTAGGAAATAATATAAATTACACAAATATTAAATTACTTAAATTATTTAAATTTACTTTATTTGTATTATATATAAATTGACTTATTTATGCAAAATAAATTTATTAACCCAATGAAATTCATTGATTTAAATTAATGAATTTATTGAAAATTTTAAGTTTTACATTATTTATATTCTACATATTTTCAATTTTCAATTTCATTGTTTGATCCTTCTCCATTAAATAATGAAAATTTACATTATTCTATAAAAAAATAAAAAAAATTCTTAACTTGGTGTAACAAAAAAATATTTATTTAGTTGATTAATTTATAACATTAATATATGATAAAAGTTAGATGATATTAAATAAAATTATTTATACAATATTTGATATTAAGGTAGTGAATAAGATTACAATTAAGAATGTTAAAAATATTTTTCAATTTTTTATAAACAAAGATAATGATTAAAGTTAATTTTAGTCTTTGTAGGCATTTGATGAATTTCGTATGAATCTCAAGGTTATCTTGTGAATTTCAGATAAACTTGAGGGTTATCGTGTGAATTTTGTCAAACTTTGGTACACCTAATAAATAATGTTAAACCTCAAGGTTACCACGCGAAATTTCCGTAAAAACATTTATTTATGTAAGAAGTAAATACTGTATCCAACTATTAGGTTCGGGTGAGAATAAGTGTTATGGTGTAAAATGCGAAAATATAAGGGTCGTTGGATCAAATTATTGGACGGTTGAGATTATCCGAAATTGATTCATGCGAAGATTAATAAAATGAGGTAATTCATTAAAAATGGCACGGAATGTAAATTAGTTTAAAATTACGGAACATGACAAAAATACCCCTTCATAAAAATACACCATTTATTAGATTCTCTCTCTGACCATTCAATAATGGTGACTACGGCTTCCTTCTTCTCCCTCATCCCCTTCCTCCTTGCCACCTTCGTCGTGGCCCGCCCTGGCTTCCCCTTCCACCCCTGCAAAATCCTCCCATCTCCACCTACACCTTCGAACTCAGCCCTGGTTTCTTCACCGAATTCCACGAGTTTCACCTCGAAACCCCTAATTTTGCCCCATCTACCATCGAAAATCGACAAACCCTAATTCGTCGACCTAAAATCTGTGTGGGATCTACTAGCTCCATTTGTCAGCGCATTATCGACATTCTAAGCGTTCTTGCTTCTCTCCTCTTTGGCACCTCTTGTGGGCCCTACACCACCGTCATTGTGTAGATCGTTTGGACCCTCTTGTCGCTTATCGGAGCTTGACGGTTTCTCCCCTCTTCGGCGCCGTCTGCGGGGCTTCCACCACCGTTATTATGTACTCTCCTGCAATTAATTATCAAGTATGGCGTGCACTAAGTTCTACATTGCAACAAGTGCCTAAGTTTTACATTTGTTCTCTTTTTCGTTGTTTAATTGTCAAGTAGGACTTGCACTAAGTTTCACTAGCTAGTAATTCTTTCATTCAAGCTTTTACTTCAAATTAGGATTGGTGTGGAAGTGTACATCTGTATGCCTGGTGGTTTCACATTGTAATTAGAATTGGTGTGGGTGTTTCACATGCAAGCTCTTAGTTTAGATCTATGACAATTGGAATGATAAAGATGGAATGGCTTAAAACCAACACCATATGTAGGCTTTGTTGTTCACATTTTAATTATGCTTGTTTTCACTTTATGGTTGGTTTCTTTGTTTGTTTATTTAAATGCAGCTCATCTTTCTTTGAATAAATTTTATCTGAACTCAAAACTTTTGAGTTGCTTAGCAGTAGAGTGCGGTAAATTTTTAGATTTATTTGATAATGTTTTCATGTCTAGACCATCAATATTGAATTTGCTTATTCTTATAGTATTTATCTATAAGTGTTCAATCATTGACTTTTTATCTGTTTATTGATATAGGTAGTTCAGTCTTTGATGGGTCACAATATGTATTTTTTAGTTTTGATGCCATAGAGGAAATTGAGTTGGATTGTTTGCAGGATGACGAGAAGTTGCCTTTAGTGGAATTTGATTACCCTTATAAAGGGGATCAAGAGGTTGCTGCAATTCTTTGCACACAAATCTTTTTTTATGTATTTATATGAAAACATTGCCATGTAAAAAACTACAAATATGTTATTTTTAATTTGCTCAGACTTTGTAAGATTGTGAACAAAAAGATTACAATTCTTGGATTCAACTCCCCTATGATGTCTCCTTTTCCTTCCAATTCAATACATATTTGCATATTTGTCTTTATGACCTTGCAAGATCATATTCATGACCATAGTATGAATACATATATGAAAATTGAACTATATCTAGGCTTGTTGTCTAATGCTCCATTATTAATTTGTTCACTCTCACTAAATAAAATATATTTTTATAAAAATGTTTCTTGGTTCAATATTAAGGCAGAAAACTTATTTTGGTAGCCTATTAGCTCAAATGGTAGAGCAATGTGCATGTGCACATAGATGTGAGTTCAAATCTCACATAGGCTAATTCTATAAACGATTTATATACTTTGGTTCATTATAACTCTTCTTTTGGTTCATGATTTTGTAAGCTCGGGTTCATAATAGTTCATCTTACAGTTCATGTCTTTTGGGTTCATGACATTTGTTCTTTTGGTTCATAGTAAATTAAAGTTTGGTTCATAATAATTTATCTTATCATGTCTTTTAAGTCATACATATTAGTTGTAATTTTGGTTCATGACATTTGTTTTTTGGTTCAAAGTACATTAAAGTTTGGTTCATGAGTTTTTAAGTGTCAATTTATACTTGTAGGTTGATTGGATACTACCTATGATTTTAAATTACATTGTTATTACAATAGTTAACTAGAAGCAGTGAAAATCACTACAGGTGCTACGCAATGGAAAGGGTCCATTTTGAGAAAACAATGTAAAAGATTGATCCTTGATTACTTACACGATTCATAGAATTAAGGTTCATATTGTTCAACATGAAGGTTCATAGTGTTCAACATGAAGGTTCATATTGTTCAACATGAAGGTTCATAGTGTTTAACATGAAGGTTCATGGATTTTAAATAATCAGTTCATTTAACATAAAATGCATAAAATTTGTAAAGAAGGCATTCAACTCATTGGGTTCAATGTGAAGTAAAAAACAACCTTAAAAGAAATTACAATGTATCAAAGTGATTTGTCAAACACAAAGTAACATAAAAATAGACAACTACTAAAAAGACAAATAGAGTATTGAAACTTCAATGTTCAATCTTTAGAATGAAATAAGAACAATCTTGTGATAAGTGAATAATGTAGGTGTCACTAGCTTCATCATGATCATCCAATGGAACTCCATCAACATTCTCATCATTATCAAGACCCTTTAATGAAACTCCATCAATACTAGCATCATTATTTGAATGAGACAAGTTAGGATGATCAGAGCTTGATGAACAACCTACAATTAAAAAAGGAAAAAATTAAACTAATTTATAAGTAACATGGAACACATAATGGACAATAAAAATGTGAAAAAAAACGTTTTTCTTTGGTTCACAAATATTGTCATTACGGATCATAATATTACACTATAAGGTTCATTGTAAATCACAACGCGGTTCATGTAAATAACAATAGTATTTGACATAAATTGTATCAAATTTGGTCATTTTTGGTGGATTTGGAAACCAAATGACCAATATCTATTAGTTTACTTCAAATGTTAGGATGACCGGGGCTTGATGAACCCTATCAACACTAA
This sequence comes from Fallopia convolvulus, assembly GCA_964016875.1. NCBI lineage: Eukaryota > Viridiplantae > Streptophyta > Magnoliopsida > Caryophyllales > Polygonaceae > Fallopia > Fallopia convolvulus. The sequence goes on from OZ024737.1 coordinate 37,765,909, forward strand.
CACCATTATCAAGACCCTTCAATTGAACCACATCAATACTATCATCATTATCCGAATTAGACAAATTAGGTTGTCCGAAACTTGATGAACAACCTACAATAAAAAGGGAGAAAAAGAAGAGATCTAGAAAAAAATGTGCAAAATACCGTTTTTCAGTTGATTCACAAATATTGTCATTTTGGTTCATAATATCAAACGGGAAGGTTCACTGAAAATAACAATGTGGTTCATATAAAAAACAATACGAATTTTAAGTGAATCGATCTAACAAAGGTCACAAAGATACTAAATGCTTATTCAAAACAATATCCTCCTAGTCAATGTGGGATAACCAGGCATAAACATATACACAAAAGCATCATATTCAACAAAGAATACTAAGCATCATATGCAAACATTCATTTTATCCACAAGGGGGAATTTGAACATTAAAACATCATCAATACATGAAAAGGTCTTGCAATTTGTCCACATTATCTTCATATTCACTAATTAGAACAGCAAAAACAATATTCTAAGACAAATTAGCAAAACATGCTCATTGAGACATTTTATCAAACACTTTGTGGGCAATCAAATAAGCATACAAATTTTAATTCTAGTTTCTATAAAATTTTGTTTCCAATCCCAAAACCAAGAGTACAACACATTTCTCCATGATCTCAAGCAACAAAGAACCATAAACAACAACAAATTTAGGAATAATTTGAGAGTAACAAATCATCCACCAAACTAAACTCTTCTTAAGTATTCTTATAACCACTTACCTAAATTCATTGTGCCTTCAATTTGGAGTAGGAGTATGGATCGAACGAAGGAGACATCGAGATCGAAAGGGAGATCGAGCGATTGCCTACGACCTTGTAGATTTCGATTACTCTCGGATTCAACAATACGTATTGTTGAGTCCCATAGTTCGCCACCCATCGAATTCGGATCGTGCAGCATTACGATCGTCGATTCCGTCGCTTGACTCGGTCCCCTGACGGGTCACGCGATGAGCGACCATGCTTGTGAGTGGGGTTGAGTCACGGTTCAAGTCGTCTTCAAGCAAGGCGCCTTTCTCGGTGCGCACTAAGGTTCGATCCTTCGAGCGAGTATCCTAGTTCGCGTGATAGTGCGTGCTAGGGTTCGATCCTCCGAGTGAGTATCCAGTTTTATAGCTACCCATCCTACTTTCCCTTTTTCCCTTGAATGAGTGAAATATTTCGTGGGCAATGAGGCCATTATATATCTTGTATATCAATCGTTTAGCTACGAAAGCTCCTTGGAGGGGGTGGATCAATTTTGGCATTACTTGCTTAAGTTTTTCGGTAATGATTTTAGAATTAATTTGTAAATGGTGGAGCAAGTACTGATTGGGCGATAATGATTGGTAGTAGTGGAATTTTTTGGTATTAGTGTGATAAAAGTATGACTGATTTGTTTAAGTATTCTATTTGAATGGAAGCAGCTCTTCACCGCTTTCGTGACAGTTGGACCTACAGTGTCCTAATATTTTTTGTTATAGAACACAACATACATACCATCTGGCCTTGGTGATTTATCTAAATTAATTTGCATTGAGGCATTGTAAATTTCTTCATTAGACACAGGTCTAGTTTCCTATTATCCTCATCTGTAAGTTCTTTGTTGATTAATCTAGAGTATTGATTAAATACTACACAATTATTTTGTTCCTTTCTATATCTGGCTTTAAAATCTTTTCTCATTTCATTTATGATGTTTTCCTCCACAATAATTTGTGTTCCTTTAGTAGATGTGATTTCTTGGATAATTTTCCTGTTTCTTCTGCCGCTAGCTACTTTATGAAAGTATCATGTATTAGTATCCGTGAATTTGATATGTTTGGGAGACAATAGGATTCTCTGTCGAATATTCAATAGTTCCTTCTCAATTTGTTGTAGTTGCTCAAAGGTGTTACCAAAGGTTAGCTTGTTCCATTGTTTTGCATAAGCTTAACCAAGTGAAACATGTTAGATCCTTCAAAAGAAATCCTCTAGGCTCAATTTTTCCTATGAGATTTAAAAATTGTTTGTATATTGTTGTAGTTTTGAAGAAGGTAAAGTAAAGACCAAAAAAGTGGTTCATGTCCGAGGGAAAAACACAAAGAATCAAGGACTTGCAATTATGAATAACAAATAGAAACAAAGACAAAATGTGCGATAATGCTCCACTTTTTCATCAACATCCACGTTATCTTATCACCACAATTTGAAATTTCCAAAACCTGTGGTATGGTATAAGATAATGAGATTGATGAATCAATATTCGACAGTCGATAACTCACTCTCTTATAATTACTCCCTCCGTTTCAAAATACTTGTTCATAGACAAAGTTTCACACATATTAAGGGAAATTTTTTTTGCCTAAAATACCCCTATTAAATGCTCTTCTTTTTGTACTTTTTTTCACTTTTTGGGAGAAGTGTATGTATAATTAATGTGGGGTAGTATAATTATTAGGGGTATATATGGGTAAAAATTTTGTATGAACAACTATTTTGAAACAAAAATAAAAAGCTTTAAGAACAAGTATTTTGAAACGGAGGGAGTATTACAGTACATCGTACACAAAATGGCCCCCACTGTGACTTGAAATTTACAATGCATGATTAGGGCTTACCCACTGTGACTTGAGGCTACCTTCGCATAACTCACGTGTAGGTGGGACCCACTCTTTCAGTCCTCTCTACATGTCCAGTTACTTTCATTTCTTTTGGTATTGGCCATTTGGCCCCTCGATTTTATTTATTTTTTAAAAAAAATTACAATTTTTTTATTCAAAAAACATATATTTGTAAGAGAAAAAACAGAAGTAATGTGACAACAACAGAAGATTAGATGGAATCTATACATGTTTGTGGACAACAACAGAAGATTAGATGGAATCTCATCCTCTTTAGGAATTAATAATACAGATTTTACCGAAAAAAAAATTATAAGTCCAGGAAAAACTTTTTTTTAAACATTCACACCAAACAAGAATTTTTCTGTCTCTATATAGAGTTTATTGTAGTTAACCTTTTAAATATCTAAAGTTCTTATATTTCTATGTTCTTATATATCTAAGGTCTAACATATAGCCTTAATTAAGTCATAAAATATTGAACACAAAATGTGATTTGAAAATTATTAATCGAATTTGAAAAGATAAACCTTGATCTGTACATCTCAAATAGATTTATTCAAAAAGACTATTATATATAAATTGGTCTTGTTGGTTGGTAAGTCACTAAGTCGTATAGTGTACTTGGTACATTCACTGTAAGTTGTTTAATTTTGAGCATGTGTAATATATTTGCATATGCATGTTACAATTAATTAATTGATATATATATATATATATATATATATATATATATTTTGATTGAACGGTAATTCATTCATTAATAAGCAAAAGTGAAGGATACACGAGACCTAGACACGCCTAGGTATTACAAATGATAATCCAAACCTAAGGTGGTGAACTACCTTCTAGACTTGTGATTGTGTTTTTTCCATCTACCTTGCAAGCAAAGTTTTACATGGTTGATTACAAAAAGAGCATATTCTTTCGGTTCAACGTTTTGCCTTTGGTGCAAGCTTAGGTTCCTGTTGTGCCAAACTTGGTACACTGTCGCGCTGAAGCATGCAGTCCAGGTCTCGAATTTTATGCTCTTCTTGCGCTACCAAGATGAAGCTAAATTAATCCAGTATCGTAATGTTCTTCCGAAGCTCTTTATGTGGGCCCATTGGCAGACAATCTTCACCACTTCCCGGCTGAAAGTGCACCCGAACCAGAGGTGGTCAGCCGTCTCCGAAACTTGGCGGCATAGAACACAGGTGTTGTTGCCTACGATGTTGTGCCTAGCAAGCTTGTGAAGAGTCGGGGTGCCATTTCTGAGTGCCATTCAAGTGATGAAGGAATTTTTGGGTACTTTTAAACCACCCCAAATCCACATATTCCATTCAGTCATCATATACATTATTTAAACTTAGCAGTTAAGAATAATATTTATATTAAATTTTCATATTTCAGTCATCATATACACTATTATTAAATTAATTATTTAGTAATTTTTTAGTAAGATTATTTTATGTTAATATCTAATATTAAATATAATTATAAATCTTCCATAAACGAAAAGTGTTTTAAAATTTTTAAAAATCTAAAGCACATATTTTTATTTATTATTCATACAAAAAATTTATTTAAAGAATAAATTAAGTACATACGTTGATGAAAATGCATTACATGTATTAAATGAAAATGATTAGCGGGTTATCCATACGTACAATATTAGATGTACGTGTAACTTTGTGCACCCCTTATTTATTTGGGTCACAATTGTTTTTTTTTCCTCTATTTTTTAACATTTTATATGTTTAATTGATTGATGGATTGTAAATAATGAGTCCGGTTCAGGTGTGAATGGGCGTTCATGTGTGAAATAAAAAACAACAAGAGCCGTTGGATTAAGAAAAATCAAAGACGCTGATCATTTCATTTAAAAAGGGGAAAAAATGACACAGGCGAATTTTTAGCGAATTATTCGTGTATTTTTGAAAAAAACGGAAATAGGACACGCGCCCAGATTGTTCATCGAAAATATGGATTTGTTCATCAATACTGTGGATTTGTTCATCAATACTATGGATTTGTTCATCAACAATGTGGATTTGTTCATCAACACTTTGACATATTTGTTCATTGATTTTGACATATATGTTCATCGGTTTGTGCATATTTGTTCATTAGTAACATCAATTTATTCATTGGTTTATGCATATTTGTTCATTGATACATGCATATTTTTTTATTGTTATATTCATATTTGTTCATTGATTTTGGCATATTTGTTCATCGGTTTGTACATATTTGTTCATTGCCTTTTCATATAATTGTTCATTGCTAAATGCATGTTTGTTCATTAGTAATCTCTTAGCATACACCATATTATTGCAAAGTCAGATTCTTTATCTATTATTCTTTGTATTCAAGTTTCTAAATCAAACTTATCTTGTTTAGGTACTACATTGAGCACTTCATTCGTATTGACAAGTTAGCCTAAAAGCACTTCATTTGTATTATCCTTTGCATTCAAGATAGCCTTAAAAGCCCAAAATATATACAAAAAATGCACAAATAGATAGTCCTAAATGTACAAGTTGATGATATTAATAGTCCAAAATGTACAAATTGATGGCATTGACACATAAACATAAGTATATTTCTATTCACAAATAGGATATATCAATGAACAAACAAGGTTATATCGATGTACAAATAGAAGTATATCAATGAACAAATATGGGTATATCAATGAACAAATAATGGTTTATCAATGAACAAACAAGGTTATATCAATGAACAAATAGTAGTATATCAATGAACAAATATTGGTATATCGACACTAATTATATGTGCATAAAAAACTATATAATACTGTATTCATACACATAAATAAGGTTAAAAAATAAAATTAATAATTAAAAAAGTTCAAAATCGATGAACATTGTTATCAAAAACTCGATGCACAAATAGTTAGTATTGATGAACAATTGGTCAATATTGATGAACAAATCGCTAGTTTTGATGAACAAATTGGGCGTGTCTCATAAAAACGTATTTTTCGAAAAATTCATGAATAATACGGGAAAAATTCGTCCGTGTCGTATTTTATTAAAAAATACGTGAATAATACGGGAAAAATTCGCCCGTGTTGTATTTTTTTTAATGAATGTTTAATTAGGGACGTTGATTTTTTTGAAAGGAACGAACAAGATTTATTCTCAATTCTCACATGGGCGATCATTCGCACGGAACTCTTCCCCGTAAATAATAATCCTTTAATATATATAAAAGGCTTTAACTTTGCTAGGAAACAATTAGGGTTCGTTTGGATTGCTTTAGTTTATGCATTATAATACATTCTACTTAATTTAACTTAATTTAATAATTCAAAATTATAAGTTTTGTTTGGATTACTTTAATTTTGAACATGTAAAAAGCATTTATTTTTTAAATAAAGAAGTTTCTAGTTACTTTTTTCTCCCTCCCATAACAACATAAATATCACATCAAACATCAAAATATAAAAAAAAATTCAAATTAAATTCCATCCAAACACATCATAAAATAAAATAAACTATAATGCAAAATGAGTTTATAAACTATGAGATCCAAACACACCCTTACTCCCTGGCCGGATTAATTAATTATTTTTGTTTTAAATTGTTTAAGATAATTGTACCATGGGCACACAATAATTATGTTAATTTTAAAAATATTTCAAAACTATTCCCTAAATTAGTATTAATGAACATTTTTGAAAACGATTTTTCTAACCTATGTCCTAAGGGCGTAGGTTAAGAGCATAAAAATGGTAATATATTTTAAAATTGTATTTATTTAGATTTAATTAATTTTTCAACAAGGTTTATTAGTTTCCTATTACGGTTGTAGTACCCAAAATTAGTATTATTAATCTATGCGCTAAGGGCATATGATAAGAATCCAATTTTAGAAATATATCTTGAATTTTGTATTTAGAATATTTTTGATTATTTTTTTAAAAGGATTTAAACTTTCCTATATAGGGTTTTATTTTATATATTAGAATTCTTATCCTATACCCTTAGAAAAACCGTTAAAAAATTATAATTATCAAACTATAATCAGATTTAACAAACTTAGTATCCTTATTGTATGCCTAAGGCACACATTAGAAATTCTCTTTTAACTTTATTAATTAACACAAAAAAGCATCAAATATTTGAGAAGATCTTTAAAGAATTTACATAGCCTTTATTTATTTTAATTTATTGCAAGGTTAATATTAGAATTTCATTTAAAAAAATATGTAAAATAATAATAACTTTATAACGGAAAAAATATCTTAAGAATAAGGAAAATTTCGGCTGGTATCCTCGACTAGCCTTTTTGGCTTTTCCAATTGGTGCCCTGGAAAAAACAAATTATTCTGAATGGTACCCCTAAACTTTTACAAAAGTCCAACTGGTGCCCTTACTTGTAAATTTCATTAATTTATAACTAAATTAGTAAGTTTCTCATGAAAAAATGATGCTTTTGTATTTAATTAAATTAAAATAAAATTTTAGTATAATAAAAATTAAAATAAATCATATAAATTATTAGCCTGCCTAGCGCGCCTTCAAGTCCTTCTAGCTCCGTCTAGCCTTCTAGCCTAGCTCCGCCTAGCTTTGTCTATGTCCTGTCAAAGCGTTAGAAGATATTAGCCCGCCTAGCCTTTCAACCTGTCTAGGAGATCGTCTAATTCGTCTAGATACCTATTTTAAATGTCTATGCAATAGGCGATCTCTCCGCCTAAGATTCAACCAACGTTTTTTAAAACACTGGCTTATGAGTAATTTAGACAAAAAAGAGCATATTACAAAAAATACTTAGAAATTAAAATACATTCGTATATTCCATGTATATTTCCAAATATAGGAGGGAAGTTCTGTAAATCCATCCAAAAAATAGCATTATTGGCCCACCTCCTTCAATTCCCTTCACATTTTCTATCTGTATACAACAAAATCTCTTCCAACAACAACAAAAAAAACTACTATCGAACCAGCTTTATTCCTCTCTTTTGTATATATATATCCGGCTTTACTCCTACAATGTTATACTCTCTCTTCTCACTCTCTTCATCACCCACACACACAAATTAGGGGAAAAATAGTTTAAGAAAAAGGATTTCAACTTTCCAAAAAAGAAGCAAAATTTTCTTGCTCTTGTTAATCGATCCATCAGCACCATATATGGAAGAGATGATAATATCCTCTTCATCTTCATCCTCTCCGGCAGGCACCCAAGGTCTCCGGCAAAGCCTCCAGCTCCTCCTCGAAGCTCAACTTCCCGGCCAATGGTGGAACTACGCCATCTTCTGGCAGTGTTCCGCCGCCACCCATCAGCCCACCGACGCCATCACCTTGTCCTGGAAAGACGGCTACTTCCACGGCCTCAAGCAATCCGTCCACCGCCAAAGGCCCGGGCCCGACCCGGCGGACTCCGGCAGCGGCATGACCGCCCCAGAGTGGTTCTACATGACCTCCTTCCCCAAGACGTTCACGGCCCGTGACGGTGTCGTGGGCCGGACCTTCGCCACGGGCTCGCTCGTTTGGCTCACAGGCGGGCCTGCCCTCCGTTTGTACAACTGCGAGCGGGCCCGGGAGGCCCACGCCCACGGGATCCGGACCCTCGTGTGCGTTCCGGTTCCAGCGGCCGACGGTATACTTGAGCTCGCTTCCTCCGACAACAATGAGGAGAGTTGGAGCCTCATTCAACATGCGTTGTCCCTGTTCGGGTCGACACTGTTTTTGCCCGATTCGGCCAAGGAGCCCATGCCCGGGATCGGGTACCGGAGCCCGGACCCGGACTTGTCTTTCACAGACATGTCGGCACTCATGGCCGGCCATGAGAATGATAGCTTTGATGACATGGATCATAAGCATGTGCCCTACTCACATGGACCAGAAAATAATGAATTTGCCATCAATAGGTGCGACAAAGAAGGTGGGACCGGGACGTGGAAGAAGGAGCACAAGAGGAGAGGGAGAAAGCCCGGTCCGGCCCGGTCGGACCCGCCCAACCACGTGGAGGCAGAGAGGCAGCGGAGGGAGAAGATGAACACGCGGTTCTACGCGCTACGGTCGGTGGTCCCCAACGTGTCGAGGATGGACAAGGCGTCCCTCCTTTCGGACGCGGTGTCGTACATCAAGGAGCTACGGGCCCGGGTCCGGGCCTTGGAGGCCCAGATCGAGGGTGAAGACCCGGCCCGATCCGCAACTAATAAGAGATTGAAGAAGACGGTGGAAGCGACCAATAGTACTAGTGCGAATTACATGGCTAGTAGTGTGACTACTAACTATGATAGCACATCAAGAAGAAGTTACAATGGAAATGGAGGTTACTATGGTAGGTGTACTAATTATGGTTCGAATGTGGAAGTGGAGGTGAAGTTCTTAGGCGGAGAGGCGATCATTCGGGTGCAAACGGAGGACATAGACTTCCCTTCGACGAGGCTGATGCAGGCGGTGAGGGATCTATCGTTACAAGTACACCATGCTACGATTTCGAGCATCAATGGGATCATGCTTCAGGATGTTGTGGTTAAGGTTCCTGAGGAGCTCAGTAATGAGGGTGATCTCAAGAGTGCAATTCTTGCCAGAATTTGATCGCTCCAGATTGGCTTAATTAATCGCCAATATAACTCGCCACTTCATTTATGGTTTCCTTTTAGCTCGGTAAGGTTTACGTACAAGACATATACGTTCTTGTTTTTATCATACTTATGTTTGTTTGTTTTTTAAGTTGAATCATACTTGTGTTTGTACGTATGCATAATTGTATGGGAAGAAGTTGTATTATTACTCATTGGTAACATATAGCATTAGTTGTTATATAAAGAATCTTTTTAAAGAGAGATAATCTTCAACTAATTAAGAGATAAACGCTGCTAACTCAAATTCTATTATATCATGCCCTTCAAGTAGAACAGCGGTGAGGAGAGTCCTATCTTGAAAAGTAACATCTGAAACTGTGAGCGGGTAAATCAAACATAATTACCATAGTTATTTTCGCTATAAAGATATTTATTAAAATTACTGCGCAGTTATTTTCTTATTTTCTATATAAAATTATATGGCGGTTATGCAACTTAATGGAAGATTCTATCTTTTATTAAAGGATAGAATTAAATTGGAGATATGGTAGAATATTCCTTACTTGGGCTTTAAGGCAGTTGGCCAGCCCAAGAGGATAAGATTTTCGGCCCTAATGATATGATTTTTGGCCCCCCTGTATCTCTCTCTTCCATTATAAATACATGCCCTAGGCATGTAGGGAGAGACACACACATGTGCATAGCATATTCAGAGATCCTAGGCAGGCTAATATTCGCTTAGCTCGACTGTTTAGGGTTTCTCCGCTCTCTTGTTGTACCTCGACGCTCAAACGACAATTGCTCTTCTAACTTAGGAATTGGAGGTGGATTAGGGGGTCCCCGCCCCCAGTGTCCATTGTTTTGCAGGTTTTCTAGGTCAAGAGATTGAAGACGGAGCGGAAGAGGAGGAGTTCTTAATTGGTGTATTTAATACGAATTGAAGCCGAGATTTTGTACACCAACAATTGGCGCCATCCGTGGGAACGAGGATTAAATCCACGAGTAATCGTTCCTAGTAAAAACAAATCGAATTTATGAACCCTGGGGCGATCGCACAAAACGAAATCGCCGCCCCAGCGAACAAACCGCGATCGCGGTATAGTAACACCGCTTTCGCGGCACCCTGGCCGCGATCGCGGCCTACAAACGCCGCGATCGCGGCCCACCGGAGTGCGCCTCCGGAAATTCGTGACTCCGGTGTTTCGACCGGTGTGCCCCTCCGGAAATATGTGACTCCGGAAATTCGTGTTTTTTGGATTTTTCTAGCCTAAGGGCGTCCCAAAAATCAACAAAAAGAGATCCGATTTGGGATTTGTTTGAACCCTAAGCAAGATCATGATCGAATCACAACTGGTGTCGATCGCAGTGCGTGCTGCGAAATCGACGACACTGGGGGCAAGGGGCAACCTTGTCGGATCCTTGTCGAATTCAATCCTACCTAAGGTTGATAGTCGACTACAAATTGACGGATTAGGCTCCGGGTGCGTGCCCGGAAGCCCAAATTTGAAAACTTGATTGTGAACCAACGCCAAGGCACAATCAAAGCAGTGAAAAGCGGTATTGGGAAAAGAGTACTCGATCTACGCAATTGTGGTGTTGGAGTCGATCCCTGAAGATTAATAAGTCGTTTTTTGGAAACCCTGGGACACCGTTGCAAAGCGAATCGCGCAAAATACGCCCAGCGGAAAGAACCGCGACCACGACATAGTGAACCGGATCGTGGATCGGCGATCGAACCCGTGATTTTCGTAAATTGATCGGAAAGTAAACCCTAATGGAAATTGATCAATCTGATTCCGATATTCGCTCGGAAGGTGAGACCTTAGTGCCCGTAAACGACTTGAACCGTGACCCGGCACCCTCTCGATGATACGGTTGTTCATCGCACAGACCGTTCGGGGATCGAGTCGAGCGATGGAATCGTTAGTCGTGGCACTTCAAGGCCTGAATCAATTGAAATTGATCAAGCTTGGGAAGCGGCAATGCGTGTTGTCAAAAACAAGAATAATCAAATGGTTCAAGGGCAAGGCGGGTTGATCCGAGGGATAGCGATCGCCGAACCGAACAGCGACCGCGGCCAGGATGGCCGCGATCGCGGCCTATCAAGCCGCGCCCGTGGTTCAGAAACCGCGACCGCGGGCTGCGTATTTCGGACTATTCGCAAGCCAAACCCGACAAGCTTTCGACAAACGTAAACCTAATGCGGGGTAATCGTGACCTCTCCGCATAGGACCCGTACAATTTGCTTGAAATCGAATTGGATCTTACTTGCCATAGACTGAACGTCCTCTTAAAACGTAAAGCCGATCGTAAAAGCAATCGAAGCGATCCTATCTAGCAATCAGAAGCCTTAATCGCTAAGGGATGAAGATAGATCAACGCTATTCAAGAGATTTGGAGAGTCTGAGCGGACTTTACCAATCGTACTAGAGCGCAACCAAAGAGTTGTCCTTACTTTCCAAGTTCATCCGATAAATGGATTCCAAGTCAAGGCGCAAGAGAAGTTCTCAAGAAGATGTCAAAAGGCGATCGATCCATGCAAGCGTGAGGTTGGAATCGATCTCTGACAATCAAGAAACAAACTTTCTTAGCCCCAAAGAAACGACGGACTCGTCCCTAAACCGCCAACGAATTCTAGCGCGATCGCGGCCTCGTCAACCGCAACCGCGGTCCGTACAACCGCGACCACGAACCATGCGATAGCAATCGCCGTGTGGTATTTTCGAAACCCGAAAACCCTAAAAGCGCTGGGGCAAAGTCCGATCTTCACTCGGAAAGTGATCAAGACTCACAAGGTGATCAAACGAAACTTCGATATTCGCTCGGAGGATCAAACCCTAGAAAAGTTCCAAGCAAGACAACTTGCTCAAAGATGATCAAGTCCGTGACCCGACCTCACCCTCAAAGCTTGGTTGCTCTTCATGCAAGCCAACGAGGTTCGGATCAAGCGACGGAATCGATGGTCATAGCGCTACACAGTTTGATGAAATCAATCAGCGATGCGCGTCGCTGAACCCGAAAGCAATCAAGTAGTGGAGCATCGACCATCATCAAGAATGAAAACGAGATTGTGCTTAATACGCACTCTAGCTTCCGCTTTAAGAGAGAACTAACGGATTCAAGGCGAGCATAATAGAGCGGAGCCTTGTCTCTATCCAAGCCTTGGAGAAATCGCCAGGCTAAAAGCGTTCTTTGTAAAGATCCAAGAAAAGCACCTCATCGATGAATCGGCGATCGAATGGACCAATCGACGACTCGTTAGCATTATCGGGTTCGGCGATAACCGCCGCGGTCCCAAGCCGGTAAACGCTGGTGAGAAGATCGAAGAAGTATACAAGCCAAGTACGAGGGAAATATACCGCAATCGCAGAACCTTGCGAACGACGAAGACCGCGATCGCAGCCAGCGAGGCCGCTGCCGCGTAGAAAGTGTAATTTCCAAAAAAATTGCCGACTCTCTTACGCCGAACTCACTTACATATATAAATACATGCATCTATCTTGTTCTTACTTGTTAAGAAATGGAAATTAAAAAAAATGGGAGTTCGAGTGTTTAAAAACAAGAGAAGAGGAAAATTTGTAAGGATTTGGTTTTTAATGTGGATCTGGTTTAAGATCTATTCTATTGGGTTTTAATTTCGAAGTACAAGCGTGATTCGGTAAGTTTTTAATTAGTTAATGGGTTATCTGGATTTTCCTAATTTTTCCAGATCTAGATCTACAGTTGATTTTGATTTGAAAATCAGTTGATTTATAGTTCCCAGAGGGTATTTTCGATATCGGATTTATATTCGGTAAAAGATTTCAGAGTATTTTTAGAGTTTCTCTTTGTAATGATATTAGGGAGCCCTTTAATCAAGTTTTTCAGAAAGGTTTGAACTAGAAAAATGTTATTCTATATATATAGTTTATTATTGTCAAGTTTTAAAGAATAAATAGCCTAATTTGTATTGAGTTAAGGTTTGTAAGAGTAAATAGCATAATTTGTATTGAGTTATATATAGGAGCACAAGTCATAGATCGTGGTCAAAGAGAAAGGGAAGAGATATACTATTTGTCTTGAACAGGTGAGTATAGACCGGAGATTCAACCCTATGTGCTATATGTGCAATATAGATATATGTTCTATATGAGCTATATGGATATATGTTCTTTATGAATATGTGTGATATATGAGTTATATGGATATATATGATAGCTCTGAAATTTCCAGAGTTGCTTGCACAGAAAGTTTGTTAAGAGATGACATATGATGTATGAATACATGATGCATTTGATTGCATAGCATATTGCAATGAAATTAAAAGGACATGTGACTGTCTCGCCCTGAATTTGTATTACAAGACCTACGTGTCATACATGATCTTCGGATCATACAGGATCTACGGATCATACAGGACCTACGGGTCATAATTCTTACAAGGACCATAAGAGTCCATATACAGTAAACCCGAGGCAGATTCAGGCTTGAACTGTTTACAGAATAATAAATCGGATACATCATCATTTGCATTTGCATAGTAAGTTCATATATGGCATGTATAATATGTATGAATATGTATACTGATCAATTGTTTGGCTTTGTGTGAAATAATTGATGATGGTTTATATTTACTGAGTATGCGACTCACGCAAATCGCAAAATAATTTTTCAGGTTCAGCTAGTTCTTTCTGACGTGTGTCTCTTTTAGAGGTCACATTCATACAAGTCGGCCGGCTGAAGCTCTAAGCAACCTTCTCCTCCTCATTTTGCATCATAGGCATATGGTTTGTAATAGAAGCTAAAGTAATAGATGTTTTAGTATGAGAAGTAACAACATAGATGTGTGTGTGTGCAACCTTTTAGGGTTGTTAATTCCGCTTTGTGCTTATATGGATAATTGTTATATGTGAATTATCTTCTTATATAGGAGATAAGTTTTACAGAGTATACGTCATAGGGTATAGGGGTGTCACAATTACATTCAGAAGCAAAGTGTCCTAAATCCCCACATGAGTAACATTTGATTTTATTTTTATCAAATTTTCTCTTGGGTTTCTTCCCTTCTTCAGATTCGTCACTTGATTCTTGATCACCCTTGCTCTTATTTTGATCACTTCCACTTCCCTTAGACTTGTGAGAGTATCCTTTGTCTCTCATAGAGTTTTCTTTGGAATTCTTCTTCTCTTTTGCTTTCCATTAAGCCCGGGTTAGTAATGCTGTTTCATGATCCTTTTCACCAAATTCTTGAATCCTCTCTTCATGTGCTTTTAAGGATCCAATAATTTCATCTACTGTCTTGGTCTTGAGATCAGCAAACTCCTCAATTGTGGATGATATCTAAATGAACTTAGACGATGTTGATCTCAGAAATTTCTTTACAATCTTCTATTCTTTGATTTGATTCCCAAGTTCTCCGAGTTTACTTACTGTTGTATTCATCTTACTTGAGAATTCATCTATGCTTTCATTCTCCTTCATCCTAAGTCCCTCAAATTCCCTCATTAAGGTCTGAATTCTTACTTCTTTTATTCTATCAGCCCCTTGATTTATCATTTTGATCGAGTCCCATGCATCTTTGGCAGACTTCTTGGCCCCTAACTACAACAATGTGTCCTCTGGTATTGCTTGGTATATTGCCGCTAGTGCTAATTTGTCCTTCTTTGCATCAATGGGTGAAGATCCATCAATTGCTTCCCATATTCCTTGAGCGTTGAGGAACACTAGCTTCCATTTTAATTGCCCAGACAGTGTAGTTTATCTTAGACAACATTAGATATTAATTCAATGGTGAAAACTCTTTCATGTGTTCTTGATCCATCGAATGGAACAACTGTCTGTTCTTTGTTGGAGGCGTCTGCAAGTTCTTTCTTTTCAGACATGATTGATCAAAAACGTCCATGATGCTCTGATACAAAATGTAGAAACCAGAACCGAATTCTAAGAATTTAACTGATTGTTTCACCAGAATTCTAACGCCAGAATCTTGCCTTAGTAATTGCCATTCACACGTCTATTACACACACACACACACATACACTAGATAGAAGTAACTGCACTTGACTCCTATCAACTATCCCTAACTGTCATTCTTGGCAGTTTAAGTAACTGTCATATTTGACAAATTGTTCCTTATTACAAACGGCTAAACAATGCAGATTAACTAAGTAAATATATACTTTGATTATAAGTCATTAAACCAAGATTATATCCTAACACGGTCAAGACAAACAAGGTAGCCAGTGATTGACATAAAATCATCCTCATTGTGAATGATCAATATATTTGTCTGATGTTCCCTTTACTTAGCGCAATGAACGCTTTCTCTACTAGTGAGTTGTGGTCGGTGAATTCATGAATTGAGACAACTTATTGACTAATAAACTTATATCGATCAATCTGACCTCGTGAGAAACCAACACTGCAGATTCCCAAGAGCACTGAGAGGCTAAGGGGTTGTATTTCTAAATTAAGTATCACTGTTTTGAGGCTAAGGGGTATACGTAGAGAAATATTGGCTATAAGGAGTCTAGTTACTTTGAGTCTTGTGCTTGTCGTTTATACTTGTGATATTAATAAAGAACTATTGAACTCCCCTGGGTGAAAAGCACTGAGAGGGAAAGGTTTACTAAAGTAAATAATTGATTAATTTAGATTTCCTCTATAATTCACGTTAACCTTATCTGTTGTTTATATTCCGATGCACAAGGAACAACTCTTGCTCCTTACTTTGTTACTAACGTTTTTCGATCCATCAAGGATTCAACCATATTAAATTCCAACAAAAGATTAGGTATATACTTTTTTAGATTCAAAAGAGGACCTTTTGGATAACTTTTGACTTTAGTGTAAAGAGTGTAGGATAGAGGACCTAAATCTTTGAGGGAAAATCATGTTCAGTGTCACTGAATCATCTCTTTAAGTGAGGAAAAATGGTTGGCAATGGTGATTAATATCATCTTTGTAAACCAATAGTTAGATGACTTGACTATTTTCCCTGAAGACGAATCAAGAGGAATATCTGTGTGAACGTGTAAAATTTATCGTCATAACTATTTTCTCTATCTTCCGCCATAAAATTATTTTATTTATTATATTTTTTTTATATTTAAGTATTTTAATATAAAATTAAATATGATGTTATTCATTATGATGGAGTATTCTATCTTAGTTAAAAGATAAAATTTACGCTTGGAGTGGTGTGCAAGATATCACTTGTCTAGGTGACAAGGCATATGGGCCGGCCCTAGTGGGTAGATTTTCGGCCCCCTACCCTCTCTCCTCCATTATGAATACATGTCATTGTGATGTATGATGAGCACCTCATATTCGCTGAACTCGCTAGCAAGTCTTGTCCTTTACCTTGACGTTCAATCGACAATTACTCTTCTGACTTAGGCATCGGAGGCGGATTAGGAGATTCCGTTCCTTTGTCTATTATTTTGCAGGTTCTAGGTTAAAGAAGCAGTTAGAACGGAAGGTGAAGAAGGGAGTAATCAATTAGTGAAGACAATTTTTTTTTTCACTAACAATCTGTTACAAATTTCATAAATCCGAGTTGGAGAAGAATCTTCTTCAATTCAATATACGACACCCTCTATGACTAATTCAAGCCATGATTTCCTTCCTTAACTTACATGAGTAGGAAATATACCTTATCTATGAATCTTGAAGTTTGTTCCCTGTACACATCTTCACATAAAATGTCTTGGAGGAAGACATAGCTGACATCAACTTGATATAAATGTCAACCTAATGCTACTACAATTGTCAAAACCATATGAAATACCACATGTTTTACCACGGGACCAAAGGTTTTTGTATAATTATATCCAACAAATTGATGAAAGGCCATAACAGCGTGACCCGTCTTTTTAGTTAGGCAGGGAAACATCTAAGATTGTACGAAACTTGGTGTACCCATTTGCAACTAACTATGTTGAAGCTTTGCTGAGATGAGACTAGTTTCTATGCATCGTTAGAGCAAAGACCCGAAAACTATAATATTAGTCCAGTGGGATTCTACCCTAAAATCAATTGATAATAAGAGGAGTATTTTATTGAGTTATATACTAGTTCAGTTTAATCCCAACTTTCAAATATCGGATGGACATTCTAACACGCCCCCGCAAGTGCAACTAGGGAAAATGGCCTGGTTGACACTTGGACAACACAATGGGGCGGACCTAGGATCGAGAGAAGTTGTTAAGCAGATTGCTGATCTGATACCATATTAACCTAGTGGGGATCCATCCTATAACCAATTGACAATATGAGGAGTAATCCACTGTGTTATATACGTACTAGTCTAATTTAATCCCATATTTCAAATTTGGGATGGATATTCTAACATCCAATGCCATTGCTTCTCATTTACCAGTTTGTTGGTCACACATATAGGCATATAGCTCTAACAGTATATTCTTCATCTCTCCATTTAAAGAAGTTGCATTTATTTTGCGATCCATATTGGCCAAAACCATAAAACCTTCTACCATAGTTCCTCTCCGTATGTGCAGTGGATTCCTTTGCTTGGAGACCACAATAACAAGTTCTTTGTTGTGCATATGTTGAGGTAACACTTGAGCTTGACATTTCTAACCTGAAACCATCATTTTACTCCTACAATATAATGTCACCATGGATAACATGTATCAATGATTTTGCTCATTGATTTTCAACATTTTCATTCTAAGAGAATCATAAAATCATTTCACCCTGCTTTTCATAATTGAATGGAGCAAATTAAATAGCCTACATCCATGCTTTTTTTTTTTGAAGAAGTAAACTAGTATATTAAAAAGCGGTAATTACAAACCGGAAACCGGCAAAATTCAGAATAGAGACAGCTCAAAGCCCAGAGGCTTCACAAAAAGGTATAAATCCAACAATGGAAAATGCAATTCAACATTTCATTCATAATATGGAAAATGCAATTCAAACCCTAATTTACAGCTCATACTATCAAGAGTTTAAAATTGGGATATCCAATTCAACCCACATAGCCTAATCGAAAGCAATTATGCATTACTCTCAACCCACAAAGCCCAATCGAATGCAAATAAGGGAAATCGAATGCAAATCGGGATTACTACGAGGGAGCCACAATCAAAATCTGGGAAATCCACCTAAACCTAATCGAATGCAATTCAAACCCTAATCAATGTGAGGGTTGTCTCTCCTGCAAGAGGATTTTGGATGTAAAAGCCTTCTTTGAAACGCAAGAGCACGTGTGCGTTCATGATGATTTAACGGGAAATTGGGTGTGGGTGTGGGTGGAAATTGGGTGTGGTGTGGGTGATCTAACATCCAATGCCATCCAATGACAAATATAGAGATTTTATTATGCGTTTTAAGTCCAACAACGCTTCTCCATCTATTTCTCGAAAATGGAGAGAGTCTTCAAAATATAGCTAGTCTTCCCTATATAGTTGGAGATGCTCTTACAACCAGTTTGATGCACAAAAAATCAATTTTGATGCCAAAAAAACCAATTTTAATGTACATTGCGCGCGTGAGATCGATCTCAGTTTCAACTTCCATATCTTGCCCTTGTAGAAGCAAAAAAAAACTTACATATAATATAATATAATATAATAAATGTGCATGACTAGTAAGTTTCACGTGTATGTGAACTTGACAAGTCTATGAAATATAACCTTTCGTGAAGAACTTGGATAAAAGTAAAGTCATGAATCAGTCAAACACTCAAACGCGATGTTGTTTAATTCGTGGGTATGTTTACGCGAGTACAATTAAACTTAATTTGTTTGATCCACACCACACCACACCACACCCATGAATGAAATAGACGCGTGATTGCGTGAAGCATGAATGTCCCATGTGATCTTCACCTTGAGGCCCATCCGCCCATCATGCGAGTACAATTTATCTCTTTAGATCGATCCAAACCGGCCTGTAAAATCGTCCTGCCCGTCAGATTTCAAGGGAACGTACGTGTTTTAGATATATACTTAACTATATATATGGGCGGTGAGCAATATAGACACTGTCAATTCACCTAGAGGCTAGAGCAGGCTGGTTTTCTTTGAAATCGATAAGATTTTGGAGGCCATTATTTTGATATCGATCAATTCCAAAGCACAGAATCGGTTATATCTTCGTAAATTCATTTGGATGAGAATAAATATATTAATTACGTCGTTATAAAAGAAAAAAGATGGTTTTAGGTTTTCATCATTTTCATATCCCTGAACGTACCTCACAACTGTCCTTTTACTTGATTAAATTCTATCCACATAGCTCACATTTAGGGTACATTCGTTCCAGCTGGTCCTGTATGCATGGGTAACATTCGTTCCTCACCTCACTTTTTTTTGGTCGAAATTGCTCACCGCTCTTGATTTTGTTATGTTAGGTAAAAAAACTAGTGTAATTCCCGTGCCCTGCACGGGGTTACATAAAAATTTACTCAAGTGTTTTTTATTTACCTAAAAAGATTATGATGTTTAACTTTAATTTAATATTTAATTGTGAGAATAATAGGAAAAATATAGATAACAAATAAAAATTATTTAGTAGGGCTTTCTTTATGAAGTTATAATATTTAAATTGGTCGTAATGAATTGAACAATGGGTAATAATAATATTGAAATAATAAGCGATCTAATATTTTAACCCAAAAAAGAGATCTAAAAAACCAACTTCTTAGGATGATCCACCAACAAACGTGTTTTTTTAGGATATTAGTTAGAGAATAGATCTTTCTTTTGACATATTTTGATGGAAAAAAATAAAAACAACTTCTTTTAAAGAAATATTCACCATATCATTTTGGATATATTAACATGATATTAGTATTTTAGATATATTATTTTGATGTTAAATTAATAGTTAGCAAATATAAAAAATATATCTTTGTAAAAAAAAATTTATTTTTTTGTTAAATTATTTCTTATACCTATGATTTACTCTGAATAATTTAATTATATTAAAATATTTACTTTTTTGTATTTTTAAATTTTATATATTTTTGTAAAATACTATTTTTTTTTGGAATTATATCATGTACCTCAGTACCTGTGAATTACTCCAAATAATTTCATTATATTAAAATTTATATTTTATGATTTTAATTTACTTCCTATATCTTAACTATTTTAAAATACATATATTTGTAAAAACATATTTAAATCTTATATATTGTTATTTTTTAAAATTAAACAGTTACTTCTCATATAAACAATCAAAAAAAAATATTGGATCTATTGTTAGACAAAGAAGTAAATATGTATTATCAAATAAGTCTAATTCAATCTTATAAAAAAAATTAGTTAAATTTTATTTGATGTGATTGTTAAAAATTCACATTAATAACGTCACATATAAAAAATTACAACCAAAAATATATTAGAGATATATTGTTTGAACATATGACTATTTTTTTCATTTGGAAGATTTATTTTCAGTAGATTACATCCAAATTCAATAAAGATTATGAAAATTATGCCCAAATTTAATACTCCATAGGTAAGTGCATGTGTTTTTAATTTGGAAACATGATAGTTGTTTGATCTATATAATTCTATACGTAAAGTGTCAAAAAGAAAAATTAAAAGATTACAAAATAAGAAATTTGCTTGATTTGTACGTAAAATAACGGGAAAAAATACATAATGGGAATTTATAATTGAAAAATCATAATTGGAAGTAATGATCATACATCAGCTTGATTTGTAGATAAATCGTCAAAATAATAATAATTAAAATTAGAAATCTAACGATATACATAATCTTAATTTTAAAAGCAAAAATTTGGTAACAGAAATTGATTCACTCTATGTAAATATTTTAATGGGAAATTATAATATGAATTAACTAAAATCAATTGGCTTGACTTGTACGTATGTTATAATTGAAAATTATAATAAGTAAATTAAAAAAAATCATAATTGGAAACTATAATCTAATTTTGAAATTGTGATTGTAAATTGGTTTGATTTGTATTTAAATTATAAAAAAATCATAATTGGAAATTCAAAGATAAATCATAACCATACTTGAAATTTAAAAATTTGTTAACAAAATAGATTTGATTCTATCTAAATATCATTATTTGGTAACTAAATTTGACTTTACGTAGATTAAAAAAAAACTGATGACAAAGTATATTTGGAAAATCTTAATTGTAAATATAATTTTAAATTGAGTCCATCTGAATGTAATATGTCAAAAAAATCAAAATCAAATTTGGAAATCAAAGATTTGCTAACAAAAAAGATTTGATGATATCCAAATATTCAAAGTAAATTAGTAAAATTTGCCTCGGACATTATCCAATTTTATCGTCGTCAATTGCTTTCTAGCGATCGGCTCGCTCCCTTTTTCCGACTACCTCTTCATTACCTACACAAGACCACAACTTCGACTTCAAGCAAGCGTGGTGTGCGATCCCTACGATTCCGATTCCTTTTTTCTCCATGTCTAGGTTGCAATTGCATTCTCGTCAACAACTTTCCGGTGACCGGTCACTCTGCCCATCGAACTCGTCTCATTCTCCCTCATCGATTCTTGTCTTCACATCTTTGTAGCAAATACAAAACTTGGTTGTATTCTCGCAAATCGAGTCGGTTTTAATTCATATAGATCGGAAAGAAAAATAACTTTCCTCGTTTCCAAAGAAAATTGATGAATTATCTTCTTGATGCAAAAGGTGAATGGGGATTGTGATTAAGAAGATGAGGGTTTTGAGAATCATTGTTGGATTCTTTGGTAGATCGAGAATGTCGGCGAAGGAGCCAAGCACGGCGTTGCCGAAGAGGATGTGGAGGAATTGGCGTTGGAGACTTGGAGATGATGTTAATGAAGATGAAGATATGAAGTCTGAATTCTGAATTGAATCTTATGGGTTGGCTTAATAAGGATAACTATAATAAATTTTAATTTGATATATTTAGATCATTTATGATGTGTAAATGACATGGCAATACATAATATGAGGTGTTAAAAATTATATGATATGTAAAATAGGTAGAGTAAGGAAATTTTGACATGTGTCAAAATCCTACGTGGCGTAATAAGGGCTCGCCAAGTGGAAAAATCTGACATGGCGCAATAAGGAGGCTCGAATCCTTAGTGGTTTTAATTATATATATAGATTCGTTATAGTTTTCTAAGGTGCGTTCCGCAAATTTTTGTTGATAAGTTGTTGATGCTAATGTTGATTGGATGTTGATGCTGATATTAGTTGCTTATTTCCGATCAATTTCCTCTTGAACCTTGGTTTTCTTCACTTGATCTTCAAAATCTATAAGTACGCAATATCCTCATAAAACTAACCTAAGACACTCATAAAGCGTGTTAAAGAGTCCCAGTTAAATTATAGAAACTACAGTGTATCCAATTTTTCCATAATTAGACCTTGCTCACCCTCGATTAAGCTCAAAAACAAAATCTAACAATCAATGCAACTCAGAGGTCTACAAAAAGAAATTAAGAGAATAAGACCTAAACCTCTAGCGCTTAATTAAACTCACAACTTGAGCCCTAGTACGAATGAAAGAAGTACATGAAATCCTAGAACAATCTATCATTCAATACATCAAGATGAACAACTCACATAAGCAATGTAATCCCCAAGCATGAATAAATCCAAGCCCATTTTTCACTCATTCTACTTTAGTGCCCCTTTCGGGTTGTCACCTAACCACTTATTTTATTTTTTAAAAGTTGTGCTTATAATTCTCACTTCCACTTCTGAAAGGGTGGCTCATGCAAAATTCAAGAGTCCGGACCAACATTATGCTAATAATTATCACTCCAGCCTAATGTTGCTCCGAACTCCTGAATTTGCACGAGCCACCCTTTCGTGCTTTCAGCTCAAAAACATGATTTCTTTTTGTCTTTTTCAAATTTATGATTTTTTTTCTTTTTATTTTTTTCTCTGTACAAACTCAAGTAAACTTAAAGGAAAAACAAATATGATATACAGTGAGTACTCCTACCCTCATACTTAAAACTTTCATTGTTCTCAATGAAATCAAAGATATATAATAAAACAAAGGAAAGGGAAAGAAAATCAAAAGACTCATTGTGGTGGTGCTAGTGGATGATACGAGGGATATGTAGGCCACATACTGATAGCTTGCATTTAGCTATAGCTTAGGATGCATATTTATGTTTTTTTGCTTGAGTTCTAGCTTAGTTTTAGCTTAATTAGTTTCTAGGTTCTAATGTTTTCGGGTATTTGCGCTTGTTTTGCTCAGTTTTGCAATTTATTAGGTGATGGAGCAAGACGGGACGTGATTCAAGATGAACATGGTGGTGCATTGGAGTACATGAATGAAGCTTAGAGTGGTACAAGTGAAGATTGGAAGAACCAAGGCCCAAGAGGTTGTGGGAAAAGAACGCTTAAATTCGGTCATGCATTGGAGTTCTTGTTTTGACACCTCTATCTTGCAATGTTTGGTTTGGGAGCTATAGTGGTCTGATAGAGCTGAATTTGTTATCATTGGAAAGCTAATTCAAAGAGCTACAATTTAT
This sequence comes from Fallopia convolvulus, assembly GCA_964016875.1. NCBI lineage: Eukaryota > Viridiplantae > Streptophyta > Magnoliopsida > Caryophyllales > Polygonaceae > Fallopia > Fallopia convolvulus. The sequence continues at coordinate 37,789,566 of OZ024737.1, forward strand.
GTTCTCCGAGTCCAAATTCCAACTCAAAAGGGGTCAAAACAACATCTGAAGTGTCACCTAAATGCTGAACCGAAGCTGATGGCGCGGGCTCAGAGGGGTGTGTGCGGCCGCGCTACACTGGAGGGAGACCGCGTCTTGTGTTTCGCTACGAGAGAATTGGGATGAAGGAATGGGCTTTGAGATAGACTTTTATGATATAATTTCTGACTTATTTGATGTATTTTTGGGATAATTTGATCTTAGGAAGTCTTGGTTATTTAAACCTTGTCTTTTGACCTTTTCTTTCATAACTTTGGATTTACAACTTGGAGGCTAGGGTTTTTTGAGAGGTTTTCTCAAAGAGATCTTTGAACCTAATTTGTAAGTTTGCTTTTAGTTTAGTTATGCATTGCTAATTTCCTTTGTGTTTGGCTAGTTAATTGAAGTCATGATTTGCATGAGTTTTGAGGTTTGATTGATTCTCAACAAACTTGAATAGAGTTTATTACATGTGCTTAATTGAATCTAAACTAGGGTTTTGTTAGATTATCTACCTAATTGAATTTCTAGTTGTAACTGAATCTTATTAATTACCGGTCGGAGTTAATTTGATCAAGAGTAGAACTTTAATCAACTTAGGACCGGTTGGACTAGTTGGTTAAAGAATGGAATAAATTTACAAGTCACTTGGATGTCCGGTTGCTCTAAGTGCTTGCTTCTATTGATAACTTGAATCGTTATGATGTTGTCTAATTGAATCTAGAAGGTCTTCTAGGTTGTTAGATGATTAGAGTTGTTAGACTGGTAATTTTATCAATTAAATTTGAGATTCGGGTCATAATCCACATTAGATTATTCAAGTGAAGTGAGAATCAAGAGAATAAATGATCAACAAAGCAATTTCATGATGATTTAACTAGTTGAACACGCTTTCCTCATACTTGTTTAACACAATCATATTTGTATTCATATTTTCTTTTACTTTTCATAGTATTGATAAAAAAAAACCATTTCGGTTACTTGGCATCTAAGTAAGACACACTTGCACGAGTCTCTGTGGGATCGACTCTTACTTACCACTCTATTGAGTTTGGTAAAATTAAGGTTTCTTTGATAAGTAAAACGTCTAAAAAATACCTCATCACGAGGTCGCATTCAAGGTAGATACGCACCTAAAGAATGAGATACATGAGGTTGCAACATTAAAATATGTGGAGTACAATGAAGAGTCGCGGTCTACCATGAAAAATGATAAGCCCCAAAAATTTTGTAATTAGAAACCTTGTCCTAAGAAGGGTTGTCGGGGGAAAGCTAGACCCCAAATGGGAAGGCCTATCGCGTAGATAGTTTACACGCTAAAAGAAAAATTAGATTATTGAAGCATAGAGAGAGAGAGAGAGAGAGAGAGAGAGATCGAAGAAATTTGATGTAAACAAACCAAACTTCCCATTCATGAACGTTTGAAAAGTGTGATGCCGGTGGAATCGAACCCTCCAAAAAACATCATTCTCGCAAAGATCGGAGCCTTCCCACGAACGAGAAAGACTTAAACACTTTGAACTAAGGCAAAGACCAGGAATGAACTAAACATGACGCATAATAAACTTAAAAGTACAAAGACCATGAACCGGGTAGAAGCCCTCACAAGAATTCATGCACAAATAGCACGCATGTCTAACATGACAATCCAAATCTCGAATTCTAAGCACGCAGAATGTTTGAAATGGGCAATATCTGATCTTAGAGGTTCCAAAAGGCATACCCCACATGAACTGAAGTCACGAACCTCTCAATAAAGTTCTATCAAATAATGACAGGCCACGAAGCCTCCCTTACAAGTTGATCCACAATACGATAATGAGTTAACCAATGGTGGAATGACACGTCCCACATACAACTTATTGACCAACTAGGCAAAGTGTTTTCCTCATATTCCACCAATCAACGATCGACACATCGACTATCCACACGCTTCTCCACATTGAGAAAACCAAACTTCTAATCCATTATGATGTCTATAAATAGCTGAAGAAGGCGAAGGTTGCAAAGGTAGAAAAATATCTCTAGCTCTAGATAATTTCTTCTTAATAGAGACCCGAGGTGTTGAAACATTTTGAAGGACCATGCTATTTACGAGAGAAAATTCTAAATAGATTTCAAGTCGATGACTTAAAGAGAAGAATCATCTAATATAGTAAAATTAAGTCAAGAGTTTGTAGTAAGGAAAAGAACGTACATAACGTTAAAGGCACGAATAATCATTTGTAACATTTGTTGGGAACACGTGAGACATTTTAGCGCGCAGAATACGACTAGACTTTTTGTTTGCCTATTTATTTAATTTTTTAAAGCCTCGTTCTTAACGCTCATTTATTTTGGCTTCAATAGATACATTTTATTTTATAATTAAGAAACAAACAATGAAATATATACATATACTTTTTCGTAAATCAAAATAATGTAAAATAATAATACGAATTCATCAGGATAATAAAATAAAAAGTTCATATATATTCTTTCTTAAATAATTCTCATATTATTATACCCACCAGATCGATTACAGATGGTTTATATTATTGCATCTATAATATTATTATTATATAAAATTTTATAAAATATATGAAATGATATTCTTAGTTTTTTATAAAAAGACAATTTTTAAATATAATATTATAATGTTTCTAAATATATTGATTTTAATAATATTATTACTGTATTATATAAAGATTGTAAACAATAAAAAGTAAGAAGGGTTTAAGGTAAATAAAAATTAATATACAAATATGATATAATTATGGTGACAATACATAGAAAAGAAATTCGACTTTAATTATAATATGTTAATTAGTATTTGAAAAAAATAATATGAAAGGTCAAAAATCATTCAGACATGTATTTTTTGGTAGGATAAGGATTAAGGTCGCTACAAGTACTACTTGAGCTCGGCTAGAGTATCCAAAAGAGATGAGAACTGATTACTAACCAATTTTAAAGAAAAAATAATAAATTGTCGTCCATGGGATTCGAAACGGTGACTTCGAGGTACCACCTCAAAGGCCTAACCACCAAATCAAATACCCAAAGGCATCATCCAGACATGTATGAATGACCAAATTAACTTACCTTCCATTTTACACATGTTTAACCATATGGTTCATGAACCTTCCTCCCAACGGTCAATTTCAGAGGGATCTATGGCAAGTTATCAAATAAATTAAAAATACAATACAACTGTAAATGTCTTATCTCATTCTCACCCCGTCCAATAATTGCACTACTAGTTCGTACCAACATGCACCATTTAAATATGCATATTATACATGACCAATTCTGTTTTGCTTCCCGAATCCATGTTTCGTTTCGATCATACCCCTAGTTTATAAAAAAAATGGTACGCTTATAAACTCACTTAGAAATTAATTAAAGTGGAAGAACAGATAAGCAGGATTATCGGTGCGAAAGCGTTAAGCCTAATTTCAATATAGTAAAGTACGTTGTCCCTTTGATCGGGAGTGTCCCTTTAATCATGGATTTATCTCAAGTTCTATCATCTTCAATATTCAACACATTTGAATTACCGTTACATTTGAATTAATATTTTTTTAATCATCAAAACGAATTCATTTTATGATTTATAATGACATTGTAGGTGGTAGTGTAAAAAAATTCGTCTTTTATATCCTAATGAATGCTCCTCTTGATTCGCCTTTTCGTTTTTCATTCCACACTTCTTCTTCAACCTAGAACTTACAAAATAATGGACACATGAGGCGCCGGCAGTGTCCCCCTAATCCACCTCCGATGCCTAACACAAAAGAACAATTTGTCGATTGAAAGTTGAGATAAGAGGTAAGACTTGCGAGCGAGTTCTGGGAGTTCTAAATATGCTTAACGTACATCGTGAAGACATGTATTTATCATGGAAGAAAGAGAGTAGGGGGCAAACATCCTCCCCTAGGCCGGCTGAAATTGCCCTGTCACCCAAGCAAGTGGTATCTTGTTCCCCAATCCACGCAGAAATTTTATCTTTCGACTAAGATAGAATCTTCCATTATGGCAAATTAATACCTAAATTAAGAAGATAAAATTTTACCATAATAAAAACATTATTTAAAGAAATGGATAGCAAAATAAATAAAAATACTTTTTTTGCGGAAAATAACTTAAGCAGGTAATTATTATTATTATTTTATCCGCTCATAGTAGGCTTGATTAAAAAAATATGTACTCGCTCTAACTCAACGACCTCAATTATGTCTTGTTTCTTTGATAAAACAATATTAAAAACCTTAAAAAGAATCTAGTGCAATCGGAAATAAATTTTGATCATTAAAAAAAACACAAAACTAACTAAATTACAATATTTGCATAAAATTTAAAAGCCAATCTAAAATGGTAAGATGGACAAATGCAAAATTAAGGTCCAATCCATTATAATTAACCTTTGAATAAACATTTCGCAAATAAAATTATAATATATATAGTAAATAGAAAAATCGCAATAAATAATATGTAACAATTTTTATTAATAAAATAAAAATATCACGTAAGTCACAATCCGAACGAAAGTGAGAACACTAGCCCCACTTACTTCACTTGGGTCCAAGTAGGCTAAAACCCTTTTTTTTTCTCATTTTTTTCCCCGGTAAATTAAAACCCTTTTTTCTTGCATAAGTGAGATAATAGTTAAAGATGGATTGACGTCAACTTGTGTATGCATCTAATTATAGTTTGTCTCTAGGGGAAATTGCATTTAACCACCCTTTATTTTACACTTGTTGCAATTAACCACCTTTTATATTTTTTTCTACATTTAACCACTCCTTATTTGTACATATGTGCATTTAACCATTCATTTTAATGAAAAACGTTATTTTTCTTCGTTAAGTAAAGTAAATTACGTTTTTTTCTTTCTTTTTAAATTTTATTTACAATAAATAAATAAAGGAAGTTCTAATACGTCGATTTTTGCAACTCTGACCTAATTTCCTCCATAATAATTCATTTTCTCCATCCAATGGCGAAGAAGAACCACGACTTCGCTGAGGCAAAGGCCATGGGTTTTAAATCTGATTCTAACGACTTTGAGTGTCCCTTGGAGTCGATCGTTTCTAAATTGATGGACGACGACTCGAGATTCAAAAGGTTGAGATATAGGCCCAAATCCAATGATAACGACATTTAATTTCAAGGTCAATTTATTTCTAAATTCTTTTATTTATTGTAAATAAAATTTAAAAATAAGGGCAAAAAACGTAATTTACTTTAATTAACGAAGTATATAGCGTTTTTATCAAAATGGGTGGTTAAATGCACATATTTACAAATAAAGGGTGGTTAAAAAAAATATAAAGGGTGATTAATTATAACAAGTGTAAAATAAAGGGTGATTAAATACAATTTTTCCTTGTTTGTATGCTCAAACTTAAACAGTACATCACGTAATTACGACTTATTGATATCTTGGTTTTTATTCAATCACTTAATTATGCTCAAATATAAACAAAGCATTACGTATAAGAATTATTGATATCTTGATTTAGTCAATCACATATTCATATCGTGAGTTCGTGAGATCTCTACAATACGTAGTATTCTACTGTATTTCAAAGCAATTATTTATTTTGAAATTAGTGACGGATTTAAGAAAATTTACTATCAACGGTACATAGAATTTGTTGATTTTTTTTTCACCAAAAAAAAAATAGAATTTGTTGATTTTCAGTCATTAATTTATTTGATTAATGGTTGAGATCTTATAATATCTTATACGGAGTAATTAATACTGAGTATGATATAGATAAATATATTAAAGGAAATAAATACCCAATATAATACTTTTTTTTTTTTTATTAATATCAGCCAATTTGCATTGCATGTTGCGCATTTTCAGAATTCCAATTATTTGCTTCTTTTTTGTGCAAGCCATCTCGTCGGTTCATTCTCATTTTTTTTTCCAGAATTTGTATTGTACGCTGGTTTGCTTTAACCCCAAATCCCAATCATACTTTGGTTCCACATAAGAACCCTAATTATTCTTAAGGTCAAATTAAAAAAAGTTAAAATTAATCAAAACCATCAATCACTATTAAAAGTAGGCACATTTTGTCAATCAAATGTTAAAAAAAAAAAAGATCTTTGATTGCAATTGATAGTTGCAATCAAAGATCTTTGATTGCAATTGATAGTTGCAATCAAAGATCTTTGATTGCAATTGCAAAATAACCAAACCAATGTTGTGATCTTTGATTGTCAATCAAATCGTAGTTTTGCTATACGAGAGAGAAGATGCACAACATTGATTTGATTTTCCTTTAGTGTTTTTTTTATATGTATTTTCTTAAGTAATTATAAAAAATTTATCCTTTAAAAAAAGTACAAAATCATTTCAGATCTCAGCCATTAAATCAAATCAAACGATGGAAACCTATAACTTTATGTAGAGTTATTATCTCAACTCTACAATATCGAACTTTTTAACAAAATTTAAATCATGACATAAGTTAATATATTATTCAAATTACAAATAATTACAAAAACAACGACAAAAAAAATATGTTTTTTATAACTGTACTTCTATACAAGTCTTTTGATTATCCACCTTATTGCTAATTGGTTTTAAAATAGAACACGATTTAACTTATATATACACGATTTTCATTTATCAACTCACGGACTTTCACATTAGTATCACTTATAAATTTTCACATATTCAAGCCCTTTTAGGGCTCGGTTCACCCACAATGGCATTGCTATCAAGCTCGTTGGTATATATTGATATTTTAGATATGAGATATGAGATATCAGTATTGGTATGGATATTAACTTATGGGTATGAATGATCGATATCGGAAATGTGTATGGGTGATCTTTTTGATATATTAATTTATTGGGATATATCAAAATAACATTCTAATATCATCTTGATATCACTTAATATCGATATCCTCATAAACCAAATAGCATTTTTTAATTTGATATTTATATTAGAATATACCAAACACTAGATATGTGTATAGTTATATCCATACTCATATTTGATACCTGATATGACTACCAAACAGACCCTAATTATTTTGATATTTATGAACATTATTTAAAGACTCCGGTAGTTGAAATTGTTGGCTTCTTACCCTAAATAAAAATTTTGTCTACTATAATCCCAAGCTAAAATTAAACAATACAAAATCAATTTAGAGAAATTAGTACCCCATGCCCCTCTTTATAAATTTGTTTGTAAAAATGCCTAGTGATTTTCAATGTTACATCAATGTCCAAAATATAAGCATGAATATCCAAAAATACCCAAAATCATGTCCTTTCCTTTTTGGACAAATATTAAAAAAAATCATTATTTAAAACTTTAAAATACGAAAATCAATTTCAATCTAAAATTAAAATTGTTTTTCCTATTTAAAAAAATTAAGATTTAAAATTTTTTAAATCAAATTAAGAGACATGAATTTAATGCAAATCAATAGTCTCTATCTAAAATAAAAGAAAATCAATTTCTTTCTTCTTACTCGCGAGAATGTCAGCCCATCTAAAATCCTATAATGTCAGGCCCTTCACCCCATTCATGAAATCTAGAACAATGTATAGCTATTCCTATAGTTGTTGCTCGATCGATTACAAGGGCGCCCACAGGGTATATGTTCTGCGGGATCTCATAGGCACCGGAGGAGCACGACTGCTCGATCGATCACAAGGGCACCGACAAGGTCCTAAGGAAGGGGCGCCATAGCTAAGGATAACATCTAACTCGTTAAGATAAGGGTAGAAAAGATTTCGTAACAAATCTAATTCATTAGCAATTTCGCTTTTCTTTTTAAGTCCGTGACAGGAGCATATTGTGGTATGACAGTAGGATAGACAAGCATGACAGTATAACATCTAGCCCGACTAGATTTTTACGGAAATCTCAACCAATTAGTATCTTTGTCATATCTTTGACTTTTTTTTCTTTTTTTTTCCTCATTAGTTTCCGTATATCATAACTAATAAATCACTTTAAAATATATTTTCAAGTATCTTTTCATATGCCTTTTTTTTATTTTTACAATTTTCATTTTATGATTTTCATTTTTTGAATTTAATAATTCATTTCTAAAAAATATTACAAATATAAATTCAAATAATTAAACAATAAAATAGTAAAAATAAAATTGCATAAATGCCAAAAATGCATGATTTGCAATTTCCTATAATGCGGGGTACTTTTACAAACTGTTTTTATGCAAGGGGTACCTTGCAAATCCGCCATCAATTTAACCGAAATCAGGTTAACAAAGCCAATGATCGATTGAATTCGACTAATAATCCTAAACTTATTCAATCAAACGGAAATAGTTCAATCAAACCAAAATCAATTCAAAGTTTCAAACCCTACCAGATCAATTAATCAAACTCCAAAAATTTAAGAACCGAGCGTGTTTAAAATTCAGTTCAATTCAACTAATAGTGATATGCCATGGAGTTTCTGAGATCTAGAAGTAAGGGTCCGAGCCATTCGCCACAGACGATACCGCTAATACATATATACACTTTTACGCAAACAAGTGCGCAGCTGGACCCGAACCCAAGACCTAATCAGAAACGCAAGCCTCCGACTCGATTTCGGGATTGTTATTCTTAAGTATTTTTTCAGTGTTATTGCTATTGAAATTTTAAGTTAGAATTTTATAATTCTCTTACACCTTTATTAAACAGTTAAGGTTAGCTATAAATACTCTTATTTTGTATTACCCTAATTCTCTATCTATCAAATCTCTCTCTTCTCTATCTCTTCTCTGCCTCATTTGTTTATTCTTCTTCTATCCTCAATCCCTTCTTCACTTTCATACAATAATTTCATTAGATTCCTTGGTAAGGTTTATATAACTTGTACCAACTGGTACTTTCATTCGGAACTCGATTATACTTTCAGATTCCGAAAGTTTGGGTGATACTGTGACCGCAGCGCTCGCTAAGATTCTGATACAGATTATTGCTAACCTGTACAATTTAGTAACCAAATTGAAGGGGAAGGGGAGAAAGGCCAAGCGGCCGGGGGGAGAATGACGAGAAACGAGAGAGACGAGAAAGACAGATTAGGGTAAATTACTTAATTTCTGGATAATGAAAAATATAACATCATGAGAGTATTTATAATAAGTCTACTACTAAACCCTAATCTAACGGTTCAAGAAAGGCGTCCCGGGAAAGAACCGTAAAGAAAACCCGAGAAGAGAATTATAAAATTCTAACTTAAAAAATTACAATAATAATAATCCTAAAAAATACTTAAGAACAATAATCCTGAAATTGAGCCGGAGGCCTGCGTTCCCGAATAGGTCGTGCATTCGGATCCAATTGCGTATCAATTACCCCCTGTGACATCCGCCTTGTCCTCAAGGCGTAAATCAGTAGCACTCTCCGGTGGGGGTTTGTCTCTAGGCACTGGCGTCATCCCAAAACACTCAACGTCGTTTTCACTACCCAATAATGCTAAGAAACGCTGCTGACAACGATGACCAGGAACATACTTCTCATCACAACTCCAACAGAGCCCCTTTGCTCTGCGTTCCTCGCGCTCCGCAGCAGACAAACGCTTGATCGGAAGACCCGTGACATTGGTTCCTGGAGGACGCCCACTGACAGCAGAAATCGTATCAGTATAGGACGCATCTAGTTCTCGAGCTAGGGCAAACGCTTGGGCGAGCGATGTTGGATTGCGCAGGTTTAACTCTCTTTTGACGGGCTGATTTAATCCGGCTTTGAAGAACGATATCAGAGTAGCCTGCGATAGTCCTTCAACCTTGTTCAGTAGGGCCTCCAACTCTGTCTGATAAGCCAAAACGGAAGATTTCTGCTGAAGTTTAGCAAGTAAGCCAACATAATCTTCGTAATGGTGGGGATCAAATCGTTGCTGAACCGCAACCAAAAACTCAGGCCAAGTCCCCGTTAAATTGTTCCGGCGTTGGTAACGGAACCAATCTGACGCCGGATGCTCAAACAACATACCCACCAATTGCAGACGTTCATTATCAGAAGTATGAAAATAGTCAAAATAAGATTGAACCTTAAAGATCCAGCCTGTCGGGTCTGAGCCATTGAATTTGGGCGCGTCAACCCTAATTTTTGGAACCCGCACCTGCGGCTGCTGTTGCATCCCGGGAAACTGTTGTGGCGGCCCTACGCGACCCCTGGCACCATCCTCGTGAGTTCCCGGTCGCTCGATCGTCATGGCGTGAATTCTCGCTCGATCGTCCGCGTGAATGCCCGCTTGATCGTGATCAGGATCCGACGCATAGGCCTCGACCTGGTTCGCGGGCTGCTGCTGCTGCTGTAGATGCGGTGGTTCGTTCGCTGGCGGGCGACGCGGATCTCCCTGAGGGTATTCAGCATGTACACCCCGGATGTTGTCGTCGATGATATTACGGGTCTCCAAAATATGAAATAATTGATCCACCCGACGGCGTAGCGTATCTTGCTCCCGGCGTTGAGCGTCTTGGTTTTGACATGATTGTTGCATCTCCAACGCCATGGTTTGAAGAAGTTCCCGAAATTCTTTGATATCGGAGTCGTTGTTGCCTGTCACTTGCGAACTGGATTCTTCGATCGTCATGGTGAGGTGGTGTTCAAGAATGAAAGCACCAGTTGATACAGATTATTGCTAACCTGTACAATTTAGTAACCAAATTGTAGGGGAAGGGGAGAAAGGCCAAGCGGCCGGGGGAGAATGACGAGAAACGAGAGAGACGAGAAAGACAGATTAGGGTAAATTACTTAATTTCTGCATAATGAAAAATATAACATCAGGAGAGTATTTATAATAAGTCTACCACTAAACCCTAATCTAACGGTTCAAGAAAGGCGTCCCGGGAAAGAACCGTAAAGAAAACCCGAAAAGAGAATTATAAAATTCTAACTTAAAAAATTACAATAATAATAATCCTAAAAAATACTTCAGAACAATAATCCTGAAATCGAGCCGGAGGCCTGCGTTCCCGAATAGGTCGTGCATTCGGATCCAATTGCGTATCAGATTCGTGAGATGTTGGTGAAATTCACAGACGACATTCAAAAGGGGGGGTCGTGATCTGGAGATTGAACGCCGGAGGACGGATCGGTTGACTCAACGGACCGATCAGATTTTCGACCTATTAGGCGAGCGGGATCCTGATGTCACTACTGCGGATCATCTTGAAGCCGGCCAACCGTCGATTCTGCCGGATCCATCAGCCGCGTTATTCTAAAAATCCGTCCGTCGGACCTACCACACCAGCAACCGCATGGCTCTCATCTGCGACCCCCACCGGCGCAACCGCCTGAGCATCGTGTCGTCGTTCGCGATCTACCGCGCCACGACCCAAGCCCTAAAATTCGAGTCGACGCGCCCCGATTGGGTCAGATCTAGCGGGTTGGATTTTCAAAGTTCAAGCTTATTTCGATTATTTTCAAACGTCGGATCAGGATTGCCTTCAGTTGGTAGGGTTGCTTATCAATCATCCGGCTTCTGATTAGTTTCGTTATCAGGGACGGAACAATTGTTGTGGCACTTGGATTGCGTTCCTAGCTGATGTGCAACGTCGTTTTGACCCGCATCACTACGAAGATTACGTAGGCTTGCTCGCTAAACTTCAACAGAAATCCTTAGTTTTGGATTAACAGATAGATCAGTTTGAGGCCCTATTGAACAAGATTGAAGGGCTCTCCCAAGCTACTCTGATATCCTTCTTCAAAGTGGGGTTAAATCAACACATCCAACGCGAGTTAAATCTATGCAATCCGATGTTGCTAGCCCAAGCGTTTGCTCTAGTCCAAGAACTCGATGCTTCCTATGTTGATAAGGTGGCAAGCTTGAATGCGACTAGCTTCCATCCGGGTAGCGCTAACAAGCCGACTGGGGCAAACCCAATTTCTACTGTCAGTGGGCCTCTTCCAGGGACCAATGTCACGGGTAGGGCTGTCCAACGGATCAACCCGACCCGTACCTCGTATTACGGGTTACGGGTCAACCTGACGACTCGTAAAAAAATTATATTGACCCGTGACCCGACCCGTAACCCGTAAAACGGGTTACGGGTTGACGGGTCGGGTCAAGGGTCAACCCGTTTGACCCGTGACCAAAGAAGGAGAGAACGGAGAGTGGGAGATAACGAAGAAGGAGCTTTAGCCTTCGAGTTTCGACTGATCAACCGTCGACGTGGGGTGGAGCCGACGAGTCTCAGCCCTAAAATGTCTGGATGTCTGGTGAAGTGGACCCGACGACATGGAGGTTTTGGCCTTTGAGGTGGCCGGCGAGTTGGAGGTTTTGGCCGGCGAGTTCAGTCTGAGAAAAAATCAAGAAAGGGGGAAGGGATGGGCAGGGAGGAAGAAGACTGGGAAGCGGCGCAGGAAGAATGGAGTCTGGAGATTACAATCTCAGATTGGAGAAATATTAAATTAGGGTTAGTTTTGGTCCTTTGGTCCAAGTTATACAAGCACAAATTATACAGGCCCAAGTTACAATCTCAGATTACCTTATTAGCTCCTATACTTTCACGCCAAAGTAATAATATATTTTTTATTTTTTAAAAATATTATTGGTCGACCCGTAACCCGACGAGTCAACCCGCAACCCGACCCGCAACATGTAATACAAAAAAACTTGACCCGCAACCCGTAAAATTACAGGTGGGTCGGGTCGGGTTACGGGTGAACCGACCCTTTGGACATCCCTAGTCACAGGTCTTCCGATCAAGGGTTTGTCTGTTGCGGAGCGCGAGGAACGCACAAAAAAGGGGCTCTGTTGGCATTGTGACAAGAAGTATGCTCCCGATCATCGTTGTAAGCATCGTTTCTTAGCGTTGTTGGGTAGTGAGGACGAAGCTGCGCATAACGTAAACAACATCTTAGGGGTCCAGAGTGACGTCTTCGGCTGTCGTTTCATGGAAGCTGAGTGTTTTGGGTTGCAACTTGTGCTTGTAGACAAACCGCCACCGGGGATTGCTCTTGATTTACACCATGAGGACAAGGAGGATGTCAACGGGGGTAATTGATACGCAAACAAGTGCACAACTGGACCCGAACCCGCGACCTACTCGGGAACGCAAGCCTCCGACTCGATTTTGGGATTATTATTCTTAAGTATCTCTTTAGTATTATTGTTATTGTAGTTTTAAGTTAGACTTTTATAATTCTCTTCTCGGGGTTTCTTTATCGTTCTTTCCCGGGACGCCTTTATTGAACCGTTAAGGTTAGCTATAAATACTTCTATTTTGTATTCTAAAGATTTAATCAATCAAAAGTAATTATTCTCAAAACCCTAATTCTCTATCTATCAAATCTCTCTTCTCTGTCTCTTCTCGGCCGCGTCTGTTTATTATTCTTCTATCTTCAATCCCTTCTTCACTTTCATACAATAATTTCATTGGATTCTTTGATACCGGTGCATATAACTTGTACCATACGTACACACACATAATACATGTAATTAGGATCAGTAAGCTACCGATATATGCACACATTTTCACATCAATTGATAGGTACATTCGATCGGATACCGCTAATGCAAATGTAAACATATAGCACATGCTTGTCAACATCTGCGTCAAGATAAAGATTGTTAATTTAGAATTTAGACCAAGACTGATTGAATTGGAAGGTCGTTTGTGGGCATGATACACACAAGTTATTGACTAGCTTAATGGACAGGTTGTTAGAATTGAAGTAAATAATTCAAATTTGTAATCATGTGGATCCTCCATCTAAAAATTCCAAGAGACAAGTTGAAATTCGAGCATTTTTGTTTGAATTAATATACAATATTCGAAGAATATCTGACTAATCATAAACTATTCTATGTAGTAATCATAAGAAGTAAAATCTGCTTGTAGAAGAACTTGATTCCCTTAGCTTGAACCCGATCTCCTTGATGAAAACTTGAAAGAATGACTAGGGGGGATTCGATCCCTCTCGCCACCTCCGACGTTCAAGTTAGATTATAATCAAAATGGAAGAAATCAATATAGTATATCGGAAAATAAAGAAGAATACTTGAATTGTTTTTTATAGTTAGGAAAAGATTAGGCTGACCATAGTTAGCCTATAGCGTTCCTTCGGATGAAGACATCAAGTTCTGAGTGTGTTTGAATTTGATTTGCACTTTAAGAATGAAGTAGTCATATATGCAATCAAATCAGCAACCTTATTACAGTCACGAGGTATATGTGCGAATCTAACTACCTCAAACGACTACATTAACACAAGTGTATTTGAGATTAACATTTCAACCTGCCATGGACATGACCTACTTCCATATACTGCTTGTATAACAATTAGACTATCTCCTTCGATCTTGATCTTGGACAAATTACTTTTCTGAATTTATGGTAGTATTGTCTTTTTTTTTTGGTAGAAGGAGAGACGGCATTCTCCGGCCCCTCAAGGGGCATTTTATTAATAATAATAAAATGGGCTAAGTAGTACTCAAGCGGGAGATAGCCCGACCCCTTACATCATCAAGCATAAATACATTAATCCCTTTAGGCGGGGCAATCAATACATTAAGACTTAACGGATACGAAAAAGCATAAGACGCGAGACAATCCGCAACCGAATTTGCCTCTTGGTACATATATCAGAATCGAATGGTCCAATCCTTACTAATAAAACCTTGGCATTGTCTAACCAGATTAGATATATAAAGGATGTTATGGTGGCCTTGTGTTACCTAGTAACATTAGGGCTTTTCTTTTATTAATATTTTATTCTAGAAAGATGTATTGATATTTGACCCTTATCTCAAAACCCTAGCAAGATTAGAATTTTACCTAGTTACATTAATTAAGGTGAATAAAAAATTTATAATTATTTTTATAGCCACTTTATCTTCCTGTAATTAATAAAATAAATTTTTTTTAATGAAATTTGATCCTTTCAGCAATTGTCAGTTATAATACCATGTGGCATTACAATACATAGAAATCAATTTAAATTATTAGCAAGTCACGTCGCACTTGCCCAAATCCAGCAGGTTTGGCGTGCACTTGCAGGTAACGCACTTGCCCACTATTTCTTCACCACAATGGAGTGTCGGGAATGACTTTATTTGAACATTCAACAGCTTGATTCTTGGAGTTCTATCTTTGTTACTATGAATTGGCTTACATGAAAGACTTGTAATTTCCTTGTTTTCGAGGCCAAAGATGAAATTCAGAGGCTGATTTCCAAGATTATGTCCACTGTTGAGGCCTATAAATCTGCTAAAGATGATGCTTCGTCCATTCATCATGTCATTAGGCATTCTCCGAGTGTTATGCGTTGGGCACCTCCTCCTTTGAATTGGATTGCTCTTAATACCGATACAATTTTTAAGGGAAATCCGGGCATTGCTGGTGGAGGCGGGGTGTTTAGAGACCATACAGAGCAATTTCTTGAGGCGTATTCCTTCCAATATGGAATTACAGATGCCTTAAGGCCAAAATTGAGTGCAATACACAGGGGTTTGCTCATTGCTAAATATATGGATTTCAATCAGGTGATTGTTCAATCTGATTCTCTCCAAGACATTACACTCCTCAATCAATAGATTAAACGGCCTCATAAGGATTATCACTTGCTTGTTGAGTGCAGTAAGTTGATCCATGATCCTTCATGGAATATCAAGCTAGTTAAAATTTCTAGGAATGCTAATAAAGTTGTTGATGTTCTTTCCAACCACTCTTTAAGTTTAAATTCTCCTCTAGTTGAGTACTTTTATGTGCGCAGTTGTTTTACTGATACCTTAATTTTTGATGTAAACCCCTCCTGGAGAACTCGGTCGCCTAGTTATGCAATATATTTAAACTGTAGGAGCACTTAGCTCCGTTTCCTGAAAAAAAAAACAAGTCACGTCGCAAAGACGCAAAGGCGATATAATTAATCTGGAATTCTGGATTGTAAAACCATATCGAGTGGACGCTCAAAATTAACAGATAGTGACTTGTCGGGTAGGACTATAATTTAAGCTCGTGCTAATTGTGAGGATGATTTTTTGACGGTTTGGATTGACCCACCTTGTAGTATACTGTATTAGTCCTATCTTTTGTCTCGTCATTACTCCAATTCATCTAATCTTTTGTTTCGTCACGTCAGAAATATTAAATGGGTGCACGCGCAGGTGGGGTGGCCAATTATCAGTGACTAATACAAAATAATATGGAGTAAAAAATAATTTTTATTTCTTAAAAAAAAATAGCAAAAAATAATAAAAAAAATCAAAAGTTATAATAACTGATTTTTTTAAGGACACCTCCGTAAGAGTCATAATGTATACTTTATATATCTATCTTGAAATCCTATCCACTTGAGTAGGTGCCCAATGACACTAAAATAAGTACTCGTATTTTATTATATGACAGTCAAGTGTTTTAATATAACCTATTTTTTTAAAGTTATCGGGTTCAATTATCATATGAAGATATACTTCGTAATTTTTTCTAAAAGAGCATTCTAACTAAGTAAGGCCTCGTTTGGTATCGATATATCGGGTATCAGTATCGTATATGGGTATAAGAATTGATCGATATATATCTATACCTTTGTTTGGTATGTTCAAGATATCAAAACTTAAATTTTATAAGAAATCTAATTCGAAGGCTTCACCCAATTTCTATGGCCACCAACATCTCGCATCACCGACGACTTCTCCTTCCCCACAATTGCACCTTTGGCTAGCCAAGAGGCATGGAGGCAGCCAATTATTGTGGAATCATTGTCAATCTAACGATTAATCTAGGCAAGGGAGAAGAAGATACAAATCAGATCTGGCGGTGTTAACGTCGTAACCCGACCACCGAAGAGGAGTCACCAATGGAGCAAGGGCCGGTCAGGGAGGCGTCGGTCGGAGAAGATATGTTGGAGCAACACAGTTGAAGAAGTCGCCAATGTAGCAACACAGTCGGTCGGTTCCAAGGAACCGGGGAACCGAATCGGAAAAAACCGACGGTTGGCCGGTTCCGGTCCCGTTTCCACGTTCCTTGGAACCGGAGAACCGGACCGGAACCGCCGATTCCACCCCTTAAAAAAAAAATCCGTGAAAATTGTGAACCGCGATCGCGGTTTTGCAATTTTAATTTTTTTTAATTTTTTTAAGGTTCGGAACCGAACAGGAACCGGAACCGCCTAGGAACCGGAAAAAACCGGAACCGAACCGGAACCGGGAACCGACCGAGGAACCGGGGGGGGGGGGGGTTCCCGGTTCTAGGGTTCCGAGGAACCGGAACCGAACCTACCTCTACTTATCTTAAGAGTAATGTACAAAATTGATTCAAGTAGATAGATAATAGGGTAATGAATATATTGATTTTTTTTTAAAATATGCCCTAAGGTTAAGAACCTTAAATGAGAAATAATTTATTAGATATGGTTACTAAATTTTTGTACAAGTTCATAATTTTTTTATAGGATTTTAATTTCTAAAATCGATATTTTAAATGTATGCTCTTTAGTATAAATTAGAAAAACCGATTATTGATATTAACCAATTATGAATTAGACACATGTAGTGCACATAACGTAGTTATCTATGTACAAAAAAATCGGTGTAAGAGAATGATTGATCAGGGGATCCTTATTATACAAATTAAACGACGTTGTAAGCAAAAAAACCGAAAGGGTGGTCTAGCATGGTTACACATGTACAAATCACAAGAACTGGATGATTTTGTAAATTTGAATTGTAGGTAAGTTGCGGTCAGGACAACATTTCCTCAACTGAATTGAAATCTGGAAGATGACGATTCTAGTGAAATTTTGTGTTTACCTAGATGATGTTATTAATCTCTTTAGTGATTGAGTAATGTTATAACTGTATATGATCTTAGGGTCCAATTAATTAAGCGAATAAAGACACATGTACTGGACGAGGTCGAATAAGTCCGGCCCGTTGAATGATGAATAATGAATAATGAATACCGATGATGCCTCACATGTTTGAAATGTGTGTTATTTCCAGAATTTGAACGTAACAAGATTCCTGATGAATGGAGTATAAAGCGTAGAGATTTGTTACTACTTTTCTCTGGGGCGAGGTTTGATAGAATGTGACCGGGGAAGATGAACGAACGCGTGTGCTTTAAAACCCAAACACAGGAAACAGGGGGGACCACCAAGGACACGCGGTTGTTCAACTACGAAATAATTGCTTGGGACCCACACGTTAGCATACGTCACCCGAACTTATCTTTATGATGTCACACATCTTTTTTTATTGGGTTGAAGATGTCACACATCTTTGTACTTACACTATACACGTTTCTAACCCTAGACTAGTCAATGCATAGCCCCATAAGGTAATCCGAATATCCTATTCGACCCGCCCAGAGTTTTAGGGTTGAAACCCAACTGACTCAAGTTCAAGTGGATAACGTGGATCAATTTGTTGAATTGAATCAATCCAATTTACCCATAAATTGTAATCATATGAACTCATTGATCCAAACCCAGAAATGTCCAACACTAAGATATTAAATTTCCAATCCTCAAACCAATATTTGATTCCTCATAGTCGCATACCAAACATGGATATGGAAAAATTAGGGTTGGGACTCCTAAATATTATAAACTGAAAAGTATATTTACTAAGTTTGTAACAAGATCAGTTGTTTACTACAACAAAAGTGTTGTTATTTAGGGCTACACCACACTATATTAGCCAACATATTACAAATAAATACCAAGAATTAGATACTCCTTATAATTGTCTTTGTAAGAGTTTATAAAATGCAATATAATGTTATAAGCGCATCAATCTCCCTTTAATCGAATGCAGATATTATAAAAAAGCCTTAATCGATCGATCTTAATGTCATATGCACATTGTTTAATACATCTCAGATCTGAAACAATATTTTTTGATTTTGATCATGTAAATTCTTTTACAGAATATGTAGTTTAAACTGATAGATTGCCATAGAATATAGGAGTATTTGATTGTGTTTGCCTCTAGCATTTGCAGCAAAGTTGGGCTGTATATTGGGCCATCTCTGGTGGGTCTTAACGTTTAAGGCTTTTATTGGGCTTCAGTTTAGGGATATAAAAAATTTCTCCACAATTTAAAAGCTATAAAAACTACCCTGCCAATAAGGCAATACTACAGAGCAGGAGATGTTAACAGTTCGATGCTATTATAATTAAAAGAATACACATAATGACGTGAAGCTGAATCAATGTTAGACCCCAAAATAAATTCTCAATGACAGCTGAAAAATTACATAGCATTTGTGCATCATTCTTGTCAGCTAGCTAGGGATTGCCAACTTTTTTTAATAAAAAAAAACAAACAAAATTACATGGTACTAATTTTTCAGTTTGAATCTAGTGATGTTATTCTATGGTAGTAGAATAACATGTAATTTTGTTGACATAAAAATTAGTACCATGTAATTTGATATGTTAAATTAATAAAGTCTAACAAAGTTGACATAAAAATAAGAAGGTGGATAAAATCTGATATGTTAAATTATATAAACACTTTTTAAGTTTGGTTAAATTCACTGATTGAGTAGTAATGTAGTACTTATTAACTTTATAATTATATCGAGTAAATCCACTGAATTTAAACCAATATGATCTTCACCATGCCCCATTAATATTATTTGTCCCTTTCAAGTAGCAACTGGGGAAGCACAGTTCTTGATTTGGACAGCTTCAAACCAGGGAAGGCTTATTCACACACTTTAACATCTAATCCAACACAAATCAACATAAGCTTAAACTAAACAAGCCCTAATAAATAACTTAATTCACAAACTTTGATTAAGAAAAAAAAAGCCATTAACCCTATGGTACGTAACAAGAGACATGCACTCTATACACATACACATAACTATGTACCATGACACTTCATAGTAAATTTGGGTACGTAGCTAGGTTGAGTGACCCGCCTTGCGCGCCCAAACCGAGCAAGGCTATACTCCAACTGGGGCTGACCCGCCTTCTTGGGGGCAACAAAGATCCGAGACAACCGTCGAAAAGCATACGAAAACCGGGGTGCAGAAGAGAATGAGACCAACCGGAACCATCCATAGTTGGGTATTTGTGGGGTGGTGCTTTAGGTCCCAAAATACCAAGATTGCCCCTCCAGCTAAACTGACCAAAAATGAGCACAAACAAGCCAATATATATGTCATCCAATCCCAGCTCCTCATTTGATCTTTTTCCTCATTGATTTCTAAGCTTGTTTCCTTGAGAGTTTCTTCACAATCTCTTTGTTTTCCTTCTTCTCCTTTCATGGAAGATAGATACATTTAATTTGGATTCTCTCTTTGAAATTGGATTTGGCTCTCCTTCAAAAAGAAAACCAATGTTGATAAGAATGCTCTGACTACGTACAACAAGATGACTTAAACCTCTTTTATACCTATATAATTAAATTAATGATTCATATATAATAGAAGAGATGAAAATGAAGGATAGGTAGCTTAAACAAAGCAATTAAGCAGGTTTTTTCTGGGAGTGGAAATATGATTTTTAAGAGATAAAGATGGTCATACTTGGGGAGGCTGCTGCTTAATGCTTATAATAATTGAGGGTAAAGGTGAGCACATTTTCATCTTTTTCTTAGTCGATGAACCCTTTAAGAACAGACTATAACGTTGAAATTCCTCTTTGTAAAGGAGCTGCTAATCTAACAAGCAAATTCAGAATTGTGTTACGCAACTTTTTTTTTCGGTGTCCATTGGTTGGCCAAATTTTCGTTTTCATTATGTTCAGCTCGCGCACCTAGCTTTGGCTTTGATTTAGGCTGATGAAATATACACACGGAATTTTTAGTAACGCACAACACTTCATAAGAACGAGCGCTCGTCCGGTTAAAGTGTCAATGTAACGGCTATTTTTTTTAAAAATAGCCGTTGCACCAACGGCTATTTTTTAAATGGCTCAATTTTTGCCTATATATACACATCTCTAAAATTTCCATCTCATTCTCTATCCATCTAAAATCATTGCAAAATGTCATCGTCTGAAGAGTGGGTGTCTTCAACGTCGTCGGAAGGGGAAGACGGAGAATACGAATCTGATTCAAGTACCGAAGCGGACGAGGTATGTTGTATTACACTTTTATGTAGCGCATTACATAGTTATCTTGAACTTAATTGTAGTTATTGTTATATTTATGTAGAATTTTGACTAATGATAACTTTATTATTATTGAATATAAATAGATAAAGTAATTTTAATCGAAAAATAATGAAATTATTTTATTGTGCTTATTAAAAAAAAATTGATATTAAGTTGATAATTTACATATTGGTATTAGTAAATGTCAATATTATATTTTAATGTAAGTAGATATTTTTGGAATGTTGTAGGAAAAAATAATTTCATAATATCGTGGTCATAATTGTTGTATTAAGATTAATCAATTTATGTATAGGTCACTAGGATAGATTTCTCAATTGCTTTTTATAATGAGCATGTGTGGGATGATCGACAAGACATGCTTGACTGGGCTAGGGAGCTTGGTCGGGAAAAAAAACTTCGTGTTGGTCATAAAGACATCAAATAAAAGTATAGTCAAACTAACATGTGATCAAGCCGGTAAGTATAGATCCCGAAAGAGGATATTGCCTGGAGTAGAGCATAGGAGTATCTATCAACCACTTACCAGAACTCCAACAAAGAAGTGTGGATGCCCGTTTGAGTTGCTTGGAGTTCGAAGTAAGTCAACTGGTCAATGGGCCTTAATGGTCAAATGCGGATTGCACAACCATGATCTTTCAAGTAGCTTGCATGGCCATCCATATGCGGGTCGATTAACAAGGGAGCAAAAACAGATGGTTATTGAAAGGTTGATCATGTTCGCCCCCCCCCCCCCCCCCCAGGACTATACTTGCTGAGTTGAGGGAGCGATATCCGGGTAATGTGACCTCAATTCGACACATCTACAATGTGAGGGATAAGTTATTACTGCAGGAATGTGGAGAAATGACAGTAACACAGTGGTCGCTTAAGTTTTTGAATGTCCACAAGTATAGAGTGCATCCCAAGCATCGAGGGAATTCGAATGAGGTCGATATCATATTTTTTGTGCACCCGAAATCATTGCATTTGATGAAGATGTTTCCATATGTCATCATTATGGACACCACTTACAAGATCAATAGGTACGTTTGAGTAATAATTTGAGTTCATTTTATACATTATTATATCATTTATACTTAATGTCGGTGAGATTTTCATACAATTGTTGACAGGTACAACATGCCTTTGTTAGAGATGGTGGGTTTTACTTGCACCGGAAATACATTCAACATCGGTTTCACATTTATGTCAAATGAAGAGACAAGGAGTTATAGTTGGGTGTTACGTCAATTGAAGAATTTGTACGAGGAACTTGGAGTAAAGCCTAATGCGATAGTGACGGACAGGGAGAAGGCTCTCATCAGCGACATTAAATTGGTTTTCGGAGATGAAGTGACTCATTTGTTGTGTTGGGTTCATATTAGACACAACATTATAGGGTACGGATTGAAGGTGTTTGCAAACTGTGATAACCCCAAGGGACTGGCCCAAGGATTTGCAAACAAATGTTGGGCTTTGTTTTCGTCCACCACGGAAGAAATGTTTGAAGAGAGACTCCAAGCGTTGAAGGTAAATTGGCGGCCAACTCTCATTAAATACCTTGAAAAGGTATGGCTTACTCCACACAAGAGGAATATAGTACGTGCTTGGACCGATACTACTCATCACTTCCAAACAAGAACCACAAATTGGTAAATTCATATTATCCAACTATTTATTCATCATCTTTTAATTCATATTTTTAATTCATATGCTTGTTTCAGGGTTGAGGGTATGCACAGTGTATTGAAGAATAATTTGGCATCCACTCGAGGAGGCTTCAACACGGTGATACTCAGGATCCACCACCAAAACGTGGTCCGTGTACCTCCACTCGAGGTCAATAAGACGACCAAGACCACTCTCCCGAACAAGTTGCCACCACGTACCGGGCCCGCCCCCAATGTCGTGTCTAATGCCATCCAATCGCATCCGTCGCGACCAAACCCTCAAAATCTTCCTCCGCTGATCATCGTCAATCACCGGTGCAACTGGAGGAGGTTGGTCACCCCTCTGCTGAGCCTCCTCGAACTCCTGTAGGAGCTTTGTCAATCGATATATCTCCCGAGCTACATGAGTGTCATAGCTAACGAGGAGAGTACCATACACAGGACCTCCTGGCTCCGCGACCTCGATCTCATGAGCCGCGGGATCCTCTACGAGGGGATCGAGAGTCGGGGCCGGTGCTGGAGGGGGAGCGGTAGCCTGGGCCGGAGCTGGGGGTGGAGCGGAAGCCTGAGTCGAAGATGGAGGGGGAGCGGAAGCCTGGGCCGAAACTAGAGGGGGAGCAGAATCCTGGGCCGAAGATGGAGGGGGAGCGGAAGCCTGGGCCGAAACTAGAGGGGGAGCAGAATCCTGGGCCGAAACTGGAGGGGGAGCGGAATCCTAGGCCTATGCTGGAGTGATACCCTCAGTCGTCGATGGGAAGGGCGGACTAGAAGTCGAGGGTATAGGAGGATTGTCCACAGATAGATCCTCTACTGTACACATGGGAGCGTCATGTCCAATATCAACAAAATGCGTGTCAACCTCGTCATCTCGCCCCTTGTCAATCGGATCCTCGCCATCCTCATCAACCTCGTCATCAAACTCAACATGTATCGTGGCGGATGGGTCAATATCTCGCTCCATCCCATCAGTCAACTCAGTATTCGGCTGACGCACATCTAACGCCCGAGCTGATGCTAGTATAGCATGTGCAACCGCTGCTGCTGAAGGCTGCTTCTTCCTCTTCTTCCTCAAAATAGTACTGAGGCTCGTGTGCAACTCCTTAAATAAACTAGCGTTTGTCAAATTATGTTATTTGAATTTCATATGTAGGTTCAATGTCATTTTGATTTTCATTTTCTAGTTTGAAATTTTGTTCTTACACTTGTCAAAATTGAATTCGAATTTTTTAAAATATTCAATTCTTTTTCCTTTTCTTTTGAGTCTAACTTTTCTATTGTATTTCTTCAATTCTTTATATATTAGTTTGTATTCGGGTTTTCTTACTTGTCCAAATTCAATTCAAATTTGATTTCATAATATTCAATTTAAATTACAATTGATATTCAGATTTCCATTTCGAATATATTTTAAAAGTATTAAATTGTAAAGACCTAAATATTCGAATGTCAATATGTAAACAATTCTAATCAATAATATTCAAAATTAATCATTGTTCTATCAAAAATAAATAAATTTAATCATTGAACAAATAATAATTTAAATACGAGGATCTTGTGCAACTAATTAAATAAAATTTCAAATGCTATAATCCTAAATATTCAAATCATAGATAATCAATATGTGACTATTATAACGAGCCGAATTAAATAATAATTCGATATTCTATACAATACGCAATTATTATTCAAATAAGAACTAAAATGATTTAATGATATAATGTGACTATTGATATCTAATAATATTAAATATGATATAATATGATTTAATTTAATTTAAATAAAAATTAAAATTCAATAATAAAATAATTTAAATAATAATGTGACTATTAATAATATTAAATATGATATAATATGATTTAATATAATGCGCTCTTTCTGTTTAAGTGATGTGCGTTTATTAAAAAACTCGTGTGCATAAAGTTTCCGCGTTGATTTATCGTGTGCATGAAAAACTCGTGTGCATAAACTCTTGTTACACTATAAAAATTCAATTTGTAGACATTCAATTTTTTTTATATAAATTTATAAAAATATAAACCTGGGACTTTAATATGTATTCAAGGGAGTAGAATAAATGCAGGAATTTATTTTTTTAAAAAAAAATCAGCACTTATGGCGCTTTTTTAAAAAAGCGCCATGTATAAACTCACACTTATGGCGCTTTTGTGAAAAAAGCGCCCTGTATAAACTCACACTTATGGCGCTTTTTACAAAAAAAGCGCCATGCGTGTTGATTAAATATTAATAAAAAAACAACACTTAGCGCCATCTGTATTCTTTTTTATGGCGTTTTAAAAAAGCGCCATCCGCATTCTTTAAAGCAGTCGTTATTAATGCGCCAAAAAAAGCGCCATGTACCGTATAAAAAAGCGCCATGCGAGGGACTTTTTGTACTAGTGCGTGTTGATAGTTTTTGGTGGTATAATTCATTCACGATCTGTTAAATTAAAAAAAAATCAATTACACCAAAAAAAACTAATCAAATTTGATATTATTTGATGACAATTTTCGTCAACATAAAATATATTATTAGTCTTTCATGCATGATTATAATTTATTTTGTCCTAATGCCACTCGATTTTTTCAAAGTTTTATCAATAAATAACAATTTATTTACATGTCGATGTTGTGCGCAACCTTTCTTATTGACTATTTTATAACAATTTAATTACTTGATTATGCAAAGGGTAGGGCTATCACACGAGGATAGCCCTATCCCTTGCATTATCAAGTAATTAATAACAAAGAAATTCCCATAGGATGGACTTGGACATGCCAGTTTCTTTGTAACAAGCCTTGACAACTAGTGTCATGGCTGAACAAGAGGTGATTATTTCTAAGCGACTTACTCGAAAGATCAACTTCGAGTCGGTTGTCTATCTTGACCTCAACTTTCTTGTAACCTTCATTCCAAGGGAGCATAAGACCTTAAAGGATACCCTAAATTTCCGGCACCAGGACAGAGCAAGAGCCCAAGTTATGAAAAGAGCCTCGAATCCACTTGCCATTATAGTTTCTAACAACTGCAACTGAGGAAACGAGCCCATCATATCGAACCGCTGCATCCGTATTAAGTTTAACCCAATCCTACAAAGGAAACTTTCAAGAAATCCTTATAACGATCCTAGTTCCCAAAGGAGAAGTACTAACTTGTATCTTTTTAGCTTCCGCATACTCTTTGCAATGTTCAAGCACAAAGACTCTTCGATCCATGCTAACCATCTTGTCTCGAAACACCTTCGCGTTGCGCCATTTCCATGTCCACTACAGCGCATTCGCAAAATAAGCTCCCCAATCGAAGTACTACTACATAGAATGCTTCACCAAGAGATTTCCCTAAGCCAAGCAGAGTATGACACTTGAAAAAAGAAAGGGCACAATTAGTCATCACTCCTGCTGGAGATATGTTGGCGATGTCGTCGAGCTGGAGATAGGCATATTATTTAGGATTAGAGAAGATATGGATAGTCTCTAAAGAGATGTAAGTTAATCTCATCTTCCCTTCCACAACACGAACAAGTAATCGAGCTGGAGATATGTTGGCGATGTCGCTCACAATTAGTCATCACTCCTGCTTTAAGGCATAACCGGATGAAGTGTTGAAACCTTTCAAGAACCTCCAACTTCCACACTCTATTGTATATCTTCCCATACATAGATTGATATGTTCGATTCCCTTGAATGAAATCGTAACCATCTACAACAGTATAATCCCCATTCAACACACCACTTCAACAAATGGAGTCTTCTAACAAGTTGTCTTGATTATGTAGGTTGGGACTTTCCAATGCCTAGGCATGTCCTAGACAAGGTTTAGGCAAGATTTTTAAACAATGGCTATTGCAATGACACATTTTCTCACTCAATTTTACTAAACATTTTAAAATTAGATTTCATGTATTACTCCATTGAAAAAATAATCACACAACATGTAAAGCTGACATGTTTTTCAAGCACTTTGAAACATTTCCCATTAGCAAAATTAAGCCATATTTTAAAATTTTACAATGCACTTCCAATATTGAAACCCGAAGAAAAGGAAACAAATAGTAGGATACAATTCCACCTAGAATTATAAATAGCATTTCAACATTTGAATCGTGTTGCAAGTATATATGAACTAAATCTCAAAAACATATGAACCTGTTCATCATAATGTTTTAACTCTAGAGAGAGGTCAATTTGGCAAAATGCATGGTGACAATCATGTATAACCTATTCATCACCATTTTGGAACCCTAAAAATCTCAATCGAAGCATTTTCCACTTCAATGTGCAATTCAGCAACAACTAAGTTCAAATCATGAGCCACAATTCACAAATTTGAGCCTTGGATTTTCAAACCCTAAAAATTAATCATATCGAAAACTGAATTAGAACAATAATAAGGACATCTAGATTCCATTAAACCATAAACATTGAACAAAGCTTAATGAAACGCTTCAAATATTCAAAATTAACCCTAGATCCCTAGAAAACATATGCGAGGTTAAGCGAGCTTTAGTAGACTCTGGCAATTCTATGTAGATAATGTACTACGAGCTATTTCGAGGATTGGGACTCAAGGAGAGCGGACTAGAAGAAGCTTCCATGCAACTTGTCATTGGGAGCCTATCTGGTCTTCCCATTAGGAGTGTTGTGCACACAAGTGCAAATCATCGGGAAGAGTATAGAGGAGGAATTTGTGGTGGTGTTGTGGTGGATGTCTCATCAGCATACAATTTAATATTGGGCATGCCATGGCTATATTCGATGCATGCGATACAATCGACACTGCACCAGATGATCCAATGCCCACATCAAGGATGGATAACCAAAGTGAAGGTCAATCAAGCAGCAACACGACAATGCCTCGGATCAAAGGGCAAGTGGGTTGGTAGAGCTTACTTTGGCAGAACAAGATAAACAATATTTAATAAGGGATACACTTTCCTCTCGCCGGGTTTTTTTCCATGAGATTTCCCCACGAAAGGTTTTAATGAGGCCCTAGGTTTTAGCTTTCGACTTTTTGGCTTTTGGGTGTGTTGTTGACATTTGGTACATTTTGAGCATCCCAGATTTTAGGTTCTATAGCAATGAAATATGAATGATGCATTAATGCAAGTACAACGTGGATGTTAACAAAGTCTTGCAATCAGACCATATTATGAATGAATGAACGAGCAGTTTCGTGGATGAAAACGAAATATCACAATCGAACCATTTACGAATGAATGAATGAGAGGTCTCGTGGATGTAAAAGAAATCTTGCAATTGGACCATATTACAAAAGAATGAACGAGCGGTCCCGTGGATGTACAAGAATGACGGTAGGAACATTTACGAATGAATGAACGAGTGATCCAAACAATTAGTGCAAACTCGGTTTTACGATTTTACGAATGCAATTTTGTGATTCTAAGAATGTGGTCCAAACGCAATTACGTTTACACGATGTGATTACAATTAAGCGATTGTGAATGTGTGCATGAACTCGACTATGAATGTGTGTATGCATGCAATTCTGAACGTGAAAGAGAATCTAAGAGTGCTAACTAAGAGGTGAAAACGTGAGAGTACTGTGAGTATGAATTGAAAGTGTTGAAGTTCAAAACGCAATCGAAATATCGAATGTCAATGTTTAACACGCGCAAATACAAGACATTTGAAGGGCAATTTGTAAACCATTTTTAGCCCTAATTAATAAAAGCATAATTAATAAGCTGGCGAGGTTTTTTAATAAATGAGCTTGAAATTATTAAAAAAAGTCATGCCTTAGATGAATCAAATGTCAGGTTGATTTCTCTGCTACGGTACTTATTCTTACTTTCTTTGTTAAATTTACACCCCCTTTCTTCCTTAACATTTTGTGCAGAAACAATCTTATACCAAAATATTTGCAACTTAAATTATAGATTAGAAGAAAAAAAATATGGGACTACCCAAATCATTGTAGAGAATCATGTTTGTTCAATTGTTTTTTCTCGATGATACGACTGTTTTGCATGATAAATTGAACAAATCACACACCATGTAACCTTGTTTAAAACTACATTTTATTGAGCTTACTTCAAACGAACACACACCCTAGCTTTCTTATAAACCTTCCCAGCCCTACAAAAGTACCCTTTGCTAGGCGAACAATGTATGTCCTCCGAGCACACACACAACCCTTCAAGAGCACACCCTTCCCTATTAATTATAACTCCGTCTGTCAACCCCAAAACTTGATCCGTCCACTCGCTCGAGAACAATGCCATTGGATCATACTTCTCCTTGACCATTACAAACTCTTTTGCATTCAAGTACTTCTTTGCAACTCCGTCAAAGGCCAAATTCCGATTCTTCCCCCAATGTGGCAAGCCACCATACTTGAACAATCCCATTTGTTCCACTTCCTCCAGAATGTCCTCGTACAGCCTTGGAGCCAAGGGATCCTTGCTTCTATAGTATGTGATGTCGAAGTCAACAGAGTCATGCTCCTTTCCCAGATATGCGGTGGAGGCTTTAACATACCTTATTATGATTCCACCATATAGGTCTAAGACACAAAGGGACTCGGGTGCTAAAGAGACTAGGGTTTGGATGTCTTCAATGAAGGATTTGACATTTGGTAGATCAATGCTAAAACCCGTTTGGTAGAAAAAGAGACCCTTGATTCGTGGATCCATCGGACATGAGGTGGCCATTAGATCTTCGATTCCAT
The DNA here is from genome assembly GCA_964016875.1 of Fallopia convolvulus. Lineage (NCBI taxonomy): Eukaryota > Viridiplantae > Streptophyta > Magnoliopsida > Caryophyllales > Polygonaceae > Fallopia > Fallopia convolvulus. Next base: position 37,818,969 of record OZ024737.1, read on the forward strand.
CAACGCAACTTCCAGATGATTGGAGGTTATTTTGATATCCAATAACAGGGTATCCGGTGAAAAGTATGCCTAATTTTAGTAAACATATCAAGAAAATGATAAGATTAACAATTGTTACCAAAAGTAGGGATAGCAAAAAATCAGTCCAGATCATTTTTTTTGGAACAAACAGGACTCGACTAATACTGATTTTTTGCATTGAACCGGACGAGATTGAAGAAATACCACTCCGATCCTCAATCCAAAAAATTTTAGAAATTGTTATTGGTCCAATTTTTTTTTCTTAAAAATAGTTTTTTATATTTGATAACTCATTGTATGCTATATTAACCTAATTTTTATTCTATATAAATCTAGACATTTTTCACATTTTAATGAAATCCAATTTTTCAGTTATACGTTTGATTTTTTTTTATATAAGAACCTAATATTTAAAATCAAATCGTGCCATTTTGGTCTTTTTCTGGATCCATTATTTTTGGAATTTTTGTCCACTCTAATCCGGTACAGTTTTAAAACGATGCTTAACCCTAACCAAAAGATGATATCGATCATGTCATAATGTACATAGAAGGAAAACGCATGGACTAAGTACCGTCGTTTGTGAGACCATATGCAGTAGTCTTCATAGCCGCTACAAATAGACTCCGTTCAATGCATTTTCCACTGAAATTACCACTTTGTTCTTGGATCTCCTCTACTCAAAATCAGAGAATACAAACTTGTAAGTATATTAAACACAAACTTGTACGTATATTAAACACAAAATTAACTGTGTTGCATCGGGTATGAATATGAGATTCGTATATATCCTAATCTTTGTAGCTAGGTATATGTTTATACTTTATACACCAAAAAATATAAGCACCTTTCACTTAACATGTTAATTAAAATATAAGGTTCACATTATTTACAAAAATGTTACCTTCTGCAATGTTTATAATGTGTGCATATATTGTTAATATATTGAATGTAAACATCTAGTCCACTCAATATAAAACATTAATGTATTGCGAAAAAAAAAGACTTAAAACATATACAGTCCCTGTATTTGTGCGAATTTGTCACTTAGACACCTCACATTTGGTTTGGACCTATTGAGCACTTAAACTTAACAATTTGGACCTATTAGACACCTGGTCGCTGACAATCTCGTTGAGTGTAACACACTCGCGCTGACATGTCCAATTTTTTGTCCAAACGTGTTCCACATAAGCCTATTTTTTGTCCACATATGTACCACATAAGCGTATTTGGTATTTTGCCACAAAGGCATAATTTATGTCACGTAACAATTTGGACCTCCGTCAACAGTTGGTTCACTCCCGCCGTTCTCTTCGTCGTCCTCAACCTCGTAATCGGCACCATTGCACTTCGCCACATCAGCGAAGAGGTGTTTAATAGATCCAAATTGTTAAGTTTAAGTGTTCAATAAGTCCAAACCAAAGGTGAAGTGTCTAAATGACAAATTCGCACAAGTACAAGGGACTGTATATGTTTTAAGAAAAAAAAAACATTAATGTACCATTAGTTGATCATTTTAGTCTCTATTATACACCATAAGGATATTATGCGATTAAAAAAAAGAGGTAGTAGATGAAATGAAAATGGGTCTTAGGTAAAAACTGTGGATAGATATTAGTCGTTTTATCCGTCCATAAATTCTTTTTGCGTATATACCTTGATATAATCAAGTTTAAACATGAGACTGCAAAAATTAGCATGAACCTTGCAGTTCTAAATTTTGAACATATGCGACTCACGCGAACCACATAATTCCGAACGTTAACTACTAAAACATAAACCTTACAATACTAATTTTTGAACATATGTGCATATATAGAACTGTATATCTATGTCGGAACTGTCATATATATATATATATATATATATATATGATTATATATAAACCTCACCTTATTACAATATAATTTTATCAATTAAATATGTGAACATCTTGTAAAATGTCCTGATTTCGAGTGCACCGTAAGAACTAGAAAAAATTATTCTACATTTTTTAAACTTTTTAAGTGTTTTTACATATGTAGAATAATATAATCAAGTACGAAAATAAGACAATAAAACCAAATATATGTGACTTATACGTAAAACTCATAATCTCGAACATGAACTACTAAAACATGAGCTTTTCTTACTAATATGAGTTTAGTTCAAATGAAACAAACTCTTATCCTAAAACGAACTCTTATCCTAAAACGAATGCACTTTTTGTGGTTAGTAGTGCACTTTTCCTACTTCGGAATGCACTTTTTCGCATTTGCACTTTTTGTACTTTTTAGTGCACTTTTCATACTTTTTGTAGTGCACTTTTTGTATTTTTCAATGCACTTTTGTATGAAAAGTGCACTACTAACTAGAAAAAGTGCATTCGTTTCACATTTTAGAATAAGAGTTTGTTTCATTTGAACCAAACTCTTACTAATATATGAACATATGTACATTATATAGGAGCCTACAATAAAACACATATATATCTAGTTTTGAACTACCAAATAATATTTATATATGAACCTCAACTTAAAAAAACATATACAATCCTAGTCTATCAACCCAAGAACTTATATCATGGCATGGGCACACATGTACAATCCTAGTCTATCAACCCAAGAACTTAAATAAGATAAAACTCCACCAGCTAAGCTTATGTGTTAGGTCTATCATGCATATGTTCATGAACAAACATATCCCATTATCCCATATTTATATATCAGCATACCGAACTTTGACATGATAAAACATATATTAACAAACCAAAATTATTGTATATATTAACCTGAAGTTCTGAGGAGTGCTAGTGCAGCTGTTGGAGTTGCCCTGAAGCCAATGAAGTCATAAAGGCCATTTCCAGGGAAATAGGAGGGCACGCGATCATCGATCCTATACACAACTTGTCGTAGGCTAGGGTACCATGTCATGTCCGCAAACTCGTGCTCGTTGCCAAAGTCAAGTACTCGATCAGCCAAGTCGCCGTCATTCATTGCCTCATATGTTATGGCTCGCTTGAATAATGGTTGTAGTTGCAAAGTCACCTAATTCATCATTGAAAATTTAAGTTTTATGGTCATTAGTTTTTCCTTCGCATGTAATTTAACTACTTTAAGCTAGGTTTATACCCTCAATTTTAGTTATATATAAGTATCCATAAATGATACTTCATTTACAATAGCCGATCATCATGTGAATGTAAGGTGATTGATTGAGTTTTAAATGACAAAAAAAAAAACCTGAGTAAAAGAGTTCGTTGATTATTTTACCCACCTAGATAGAAAAAGATATTTCATGTATTTGTGGTGAAGCTAACAATTTTCGTTTTTTCTTTTTTGGTGGAAAGAAGCTAACAATTTTCAAACACTTAACCTACGATGACTAATATATATAATTAAGGGGTTGTAAATTAATGGAGGTTATCCTCTATGTAGAAATGAGTAGATCTTACTTGGGATATTACACCAAGAACTCCAAGCGACACCTTAGCTGCATTAAGATCTTCATGGCTTTCATTGAGGGCTATGACTCTAGCATACCCTTCTTGAGGCGTACCCGGACTAACTATTCGCATCCCAATGACATACTCATGAACCGCGCTTCCTTTGCCCCACAACGAGCTCCCGTGGGCCCCAGTGCTCAACAATCCGCCTATAGTTAGGCCCCACCAATACGGCGTGTAGGGCAAAGCCAACCCCGCTTTGGCGGCCTCCTTAATAAGCCGTTCAAGGGTGACTCCACTCTCAACCGTCATTGTCTTAGCCACAAAGTCAATCTTCACTATGTTGGCCAAGTGGTTGGTGCTAATGAGAAGGCCTTGATCTCCATCCGGACAGACTAGCTTGGGGATGCTATGGGAGTAACGCGTTGTGACCTTGATTTTCCGTTTTTGCTTGGTTGCCAGTGCAACAATGTTGATGAGATCTTCCTCGGAGGTTGGATACGAGATCTCGGCTGCTTTGCAGGTGGTTCGATCAGGGAACACTCCGATGGAGTTGGTGACCGTGCAGTCACGGGTGCCATCTAGGCACGTGACCGGGTCTCCTGGTGGGCTGGAGATGGTGGATTGGATCAAGAAGAAGAAGAGGTAGATGGCTGAGAGAAGGGCTCTTGAAGTTGTGGTCATCTTTAGTTTGCTAAGACTAATGAATTGATCCTTTCAAAGAGTTGAATTGTAAATTAAAGCATGTACATGCAAACATGTCTAATATACGTGCATAAACATGCACATGTATATATGCTCTCCACGTATATTAAATATTAAAACAAAACTAATCAAATTATTGCGAATGATTAGCTTCCCATGATTAATACATTTTATATATGCTGCCCATTCGGCAAAAAAAAAATCCATAGCAAATTCTAAAAACAACGCATCCTCCACAAGACCAAAAAAAACAACGCATAGATATTTATAATTCGATGAGCTAGCTAGTTCGTGTAAATAATGACAAAATTATATTCTTTAAGTTTAAAGTGTTATTATTTTTTTAAGGACACTATCCGTGAGAATCGAATCGGAAATTTTTGAATATTATCTACGTTATTAGTTTCTGCAATCTTTCTTCTATTCCTAAAGTTCCAATCCTAGTCTTTTTTGTTACAATTTTTTTGTAAAAATTGGCATCATATGTGGAAAGAGAAGACTAATTATAACCCACGGTCATTGCATCGCTCGGAGCTGCCAGGCTGCCAGCAAGGGGCGCCAGGCCACCGATCAGAGCCGATCATACCACTATCCGCGAGCGTCGCTGTTCGCGATCATCCGCACCACCCCGAAGGTCGCTAGTCCTGTCCGATTCCACATTTGCCAACAATGGGGAACTCTAGTTCTCTTTCGTGATAATTCTGGAATTAGAGGAATAAACTTTCCTGCTAATCCTTCTGAATATATGTGAATATTAAAGGCATGGGATTATGGAATGTGCAACAGCGTATACGGAAAATGTCTCTATAAATGGAGTCCGATTAGGAAGCATTTCACCAAGTTTCAGAATATGTGTTCAACAGAGTCAAGCAATCTGGGATAGAAGATAAGCTAATTTGTTTTGTGCATGGAGCAAACATGGAGACAGAAGGAGGAAAATCAAGAGCACCTCACTACTTGATTAGGTTTGTTATAGACCAATTCTTTGCAGATCCAATAACAATAAGGCAACCAGTCCTAAAAAAAGCCATTGAAGCCAGAGCTATGGGACTTTTCTACATCTATGAATATATCAAGTGTTGGTGTACAAAATCTCGCCTTTAATTCGTATCAAATACACCAATTAAGAACTCCGTCTCTTCCGCTCCTCTTCCGTCTTCAGACCTAGAAAACCTGCAAAACAATGGACAAAGGGGGACCCCCTAATCCACCTCCGATGCCTAAGTCAGAAGAGCAGTTGTCGTTTGAGCGTCGAGGTACAACAAGAGAGCGATGAAACCCTAAACAGTCGAGCTAAGCGAATATTAGCCTGCCTAGGATTTCTGAATATGCAATGCACATGTGTGTCTCTCCCTACATGCCTAGGGCATGTATTTATAATGGAAGAGAGAATCATAGGGGGCCGAAAATCATGCCACTAGGGCCGAAAATCATGCCACTAGGTCCGAAAATCTTATCCTTTCGGGCTGGCCAACTGCCTTAAAGCCCAAGTAAGGAATATTCCACCCTATCTCTAATTTAATTCTATCCTTTAATAAAAGATAGAATCTTCCATTAAGTTGCATAACCGCCATATAATTTTATATAGAAAATAAGAAAATAACTGCGTAGTAATTTAATAAATACCTTTTTAATAGTCAAAATAACTATGGTAATTATGTTTATTTTACCCTCTCACAAATGCCCCACCTACACCGCCCTTACACGACCCACCGTGTTAGGCGACGTAGGGTACAGAGGGTTTCTAATCGAAGTGGCCATGCAGATCGGTCAATTGGTCCCCTAGCGCTTTCGTATATTCGTATATTCGTATATTCGTATATTCGTAATTCGAGTCCACATGAGCGAATATCATATGTGTTATGAGCGAATTTCATAAACTTCTTCATACACGCATATGAAGAATCCATTAGTGCGATTAACTAATGTTGCGCGGCGCATTTTTTTTTATGCAAGACTCAAACTAATGCAAAAGAGCTGACTTTTATTGATAAATAAACGTGAATGTTATGAATTACAAAGCTAAACAAGATGAAATGCAAAAAGCAAAAAAAACCTAAGGGCCTCATCAAAACCACGTGGGAAAAAGAGTGCCCTGTCTATATGAAGCCCTAATCTCGAGATCCCTGCGCAGGGGAACCCGAACGATCTCGCTTTCGATCCCCGTCATGCGAGACGAGGTGATCAGCTCCGGCGTCGCGGCGACGGCTTTGCCCCATGATCGGGGACTTACGCTCGACATCAGTGGCGTGTTGGCGGTCCTGCGGCAGGCGCACGAACTTCGGCTCGTCTTCTATTTTCTGCATGAATTCCGACTTCAGACGACTTCCCTTGGAACATAGACGAGCATCCAACTGATTTGCCCAGACTTGAACGATGGCATCTCCGTCTCTAAATTGGACCATTTGATGAAGGGTCGATGGTACCGCTCCAATCCCATGGATCCAAGGCCTTTCCAAAATTAAATTGTAGGGTGAAGGCACATCAACGATCAAGAACTCAACGTTCATCACTTTCTTGGCAAGGCTGACTTGGGTTTTGTACATTCCGAGCGGATACGTTGGATAGCCACCAAGTCCAGTTAATTGCATCTTGACAGGTACCAAATCTTCATTGCTTTTCCCAAGGAGCTTGAACACTTCGTAGTACATAATGTCGACCGAACTCCCGGGATCAACAAGGGCACGACGCACTTTAAATCCGTCTAGCTCGACTGCTAGAACCAACGGATCGTTATGAGGGACTTGGACTGAAACGAGGTCCTTGTCTCTAAAGACTAATCCGTCCACCGTACGCACGGGGGAAGGAGGTCGTCGAGGCTCGGCTTGTTGAACTCTCATAACTTCAAGCTCATGGCAAGACTTTCTGAAATTACTCCTCGCCTCATCATCTTCATGTCTATAAGATGCTGAAATAGTCTGGATCACCTCAATCTGTTTCTGCCCCGGCTCATCATTCTTCTCAAGCTTTTCTTTCTTGATGAACTCTTGCAAGTATCCCTTCTCCACCAGGCTCTCTATATACCTCTTGAACGGCTCACACTGCTCAGTCATATGTCCCCGGTTTCTGTGGTACATGCAATATTTTCTGCTTCGCGGATCCTCATCTCGGCATTCTTCTTTAGGAGGATATTGGAAGAAACCTTCATGCTTAATGCGAGGCAAGATCCGATAGATTGGTACACTAAAGGTAGTGTAAATTGCCCTGATTTGACTTTCTCCCTTAAAATTATCGGCTCGGCGGCGGATTTTACGGGGAGGAGAGGACGACCTTCCTCTTATTTTAAGATTGGATTCCTCCAACCGCACATACTGGTGAACGCGCTCCTGAAGCTCTACAATTGTGGTGGGCAGACGAAGTGTCAATTCCTCTGTCAGCTTGCTATCTGCAAAGATCGCCCTTTTAAAGGCGGTGATAGCGGTCCTCGGATCGCACCCCTCAATTTCCGCATAGCACTCCATAAACCGGTTGAAGAAGCGACGCAAACCTTCCCCTTTTTCTTGTTTGAGACCAAAAAGCGTATCGAGTGAGGCGGCATCCCGACTGTTAGCTATGAACCGCTTTACGAACTTCGAAGCCAATCGTCCCCAACTTCGGATCGAACCTGGCCTCAGACTCTGAAACCATTTCAGAGGGCTTTTACCAAGGCTGCTCGGAAACATTTTACACATGATCGCGTCCTCGGACACCCACAATGCCATTTATGGGTGTAGGAGGCGATGTGATTAACAGGATCCGTGTTTCCGTCGTACACAGTAAAAGTTGGCGGAGAGAATTTCGACGGCGACAGAGCTCGCTGAATATCTGGATGAAACGGCGTCGATGTCAACATGGCCAGCTTATGTTCTGCTTGATCTCGAGCCGATTGCAAGGTGTTGCCTTGCGCTCTCAAAAGATCAAACAACCTGTTTTGGGTACGCTCAAGCGCTCGGGCTCTTCCTTCAATCCTTTCCAGACTGACGCTTCGGTGTCGGCGTTTTTCTCGGTTTTCCGGATTTCGATCACGCCGGGAAGGGACGTAACGATCGTTCCGCTCGCGCGAGGGACCACACCGATCGCCCGCCCCGCGGCCTCGATCCGACTCGCCCCGCTCGCGATCACCGCGATCGCGATCTCGCGGGTGACGCTCGCGGCTTCGACCGCGGTTGTCGTCGCGGCGGCGAGCTCCACTTGACTCGCTGGATGTCGACCCGCTCGGCTGTGGCGGGTCGGCCCGCGACTTCTTACGCGATGGTGATCCATGGCGGTGGTCTCTCCGTTGGTTCCGTGGTGCCCTTCTATCGTTGTCGTATTCAACCTGCATATCGTCTTGCCCGTCAGAACTGATCGATTGAGGACTACGGCGGTTATCAGTGAATTCGATAACGCTAGCGAGCCGTCGAGTAGTCCTCTCAGTTTCCGGTTCATCAACAGGGCGCTTGCCTTGAATCTTCTCCAAATAATGTTTTAACTTGGCGACCTCTTCTAGGGCTTGTTCCAACCGAGATTCAGTTTCTGCACACCTCGTCTGATATCTCTCGTTCTCTCTCAGGGTGGTTGCCAAAGCGTGGGTAATCTCGTCCTCTTCTTCATTGGTAGTAGATGCCCCGTTCCCGCCATTCGGATCGGACGATAAGATGAGGCGATCTTCTCTTCTGACGGGATTGGACCTGATACGGCTGGACTGACCCTGCTCTAGACGTGGACTAACCAGGCTAGGGTTCGACTCGCGGATGGAGCCCGAGGGCTCGGAAACTTGCAGCCCGCGGTCGCGGTTTTCAGGACCGCGGGCGCGGTTCGATCGGCCGCGATCGCGGCTTTCCGGGCATCGGTCGCGGTTTTGCGCGGCGCCAGCGTTCGCGCGTACGGCCTCGCCTTGCCCCGGAACCCTTCGATCTCCTTCGTTCTCGGCCACACGCATAGCCGAGTCCCATAATTGGTCAAATCCGGTTGACTCGGACCCTGGAGTATTACGATTGTCAATTCCGTCGCCTGACCCGAACCCTAAACAACCTGTGCGATGAACAGATGTATTAGCAAGAAGGGCCGGATCACGGTTTGAACCGCTTTCAGGCACCAAGGTTTGATCTTCCGAGCGAGTATCGGAATTACCTTGATCGATATCCATCGGGGCGCGGTTTTCTGAACGGACTTCAGGGTTTTCGATCTCGGCCGCCGGTTCACGCTCGCGATCCTCGGCATCCGCGCTCGCGGTCGTCAATCCGCGCTCGCGGTTTCGATCGGCGGCGGTGGCTCACGCGGACTCGTTCCGCGATGTCACTCCGGCATCTTCAAAGTTAACTTCCTGATTTTCCGGTATCGATTCCAACACCATGATTGCGTGAATCGAATACTCGTTTCCCACAAACGGCGCCAATTGTTGGTGTACAAAATCTCGCCTTTAATTCGTATCGAATACACCAATTAAGAACTCCGCCTCTTCCGCTCCTCTTCCGTCTTCAGACCTAGAAAACCTGCAAAACAATGGACAAAGGGGGCGGGGACCCCCTAATCCACCTCCGATGCCTAAGTCAGAAGAGCAGTTGTCGTTTGAGCGTCGAGGTACAACAACAGAGCGATGAAACCCTAAACAGTCGAGCTAAGCGAATATTAGCCTGCCTAGGATTTCTGAATATGCAATGCACATGTGTGTCTCTCCCTACATGCCTAGGGCATGTATTTATAATGGAAGAGAGAATCATAGGGGGCCGAAAATTATGCCACTAGGGCCGAAAATTTTATCCTTTCGGGCTGGCCAACTGCCTTAAAGCCCAAGTAAGGAATATTCCACCCTATCTCTAATTTAATTCTATCCTTTAATAAAAAGATAGAATCTTCCATTAAGTTGCATAACCGCCATATAATTTTATATAGAAAATAAGAAAATAACTGCGCAGTAATTTAATAAATACCTTTTTAATAGTCAAAATAATTATGGTAATTATGTTTATTTTACCCGCTCACATCAAGCAGTATCAAAAAACCGACATGCTGATATTCAAAGTAGGATTCACCACTATTATAATTTCGAAAAAGCTACAACCATATTTTTCGGAAGCAATAGAGTCATTTGATTCAATCCAGGATTACTTATCAATAATAAAATTTGGGAGATATTTATCACCCAAAGCTCAAGACTTTATATGGGATAAGCTGATGGATTGGGATCTAGAATATTCAGAAAATTTGATAAAGCAATTAGAGCTCGACCCAGATGAAGAGGTTGCTGCTGGTTGGGAGGATAATGTTGGAGAAGAAGGCATGTACAACATCGAATATTGCATGGATTATTAATCATCAAAGACCACATCATGATGCCAAGCCACGTGGATCTACAGATTGAATCTTTTTAGTGGTTTTTTTTTTAATTATTGTTCAGTGTACCTTTTTTTTTTAAAGTGATGACATTGTTTGTGCCTTTTCTTTTCAGAGAGGTGACACTATTGGCCACCGAATTAATTATCGTCGTGTTACACATCAAGTTCACAAGTTGGACCTTTTCTCATGTAATTGTTAAAGTATCAAAAGGGTAGTGTTATTTTGTAATTTTCATTTCAATGAAATCGCTGCTTGTTTTTTTTTCTCTTACTAAGATGGAAATAAGCAACGATTTCATTAAAATAGGGGTAAACGTACGAGTGTTTTCCCAAATGAACCTTTATCTTTTTTTGGTCTAATTAATTTTCCAATTCCAAATGAACTTTGTAAACCATTTTTTTGCCCGACCCTAATTAATAAAAGCATAATCAATAAGCTGATGAGCTTTTTTAATAAATGAGCTTGAAATTAATAGACTCAATATCTTTTAGGGTGAAAAATCCTAGTCCCTTTTTCATTTCGTAATAAAAGTTCTGCCTCAAATGAATGAAAGGCTAGATTGATTTTTCTTCTACGATACTTGTTCTTACTTCTTTGTTAAATCTATACATCCTTTCTACCCTAACATTTTGTGCGGAAATATTTGGCGTCGTCTATGGGAAAAGAAGATCAATCCCGCGATCAACACACGACAGGAAAACTCGTGCACCCTTGCACCCCGCGTTCTCCGTCCATCCCTTGATCGAAACTCGTGCACCCCGCGATCTAAGCCGCTCGATTCCATTCATGACCCACCGCATGAGACGCTAGCTTGATCGGATAAAGAGCCCCGTCGAATCTACGCCTTTACGAGTCAAGCTCGACAAAGCCCGATCATGACCCTAACCCGAGCCCCCCATTGTCGACTCCCCTATCCGACCTGTCCTCTATCTCGCAGCCATGATCCGTACAAGCCTTGGCAACCTCTTCTCGCAGCCACGCTCTAGCGAAGTCAAAGACGACCCTGTGCACGTGCTCACGACCGAAGCCAACGTTGATTCCTCGACCCCACTCGCAAACGAAGAAGATTTTCGATCCCTCATCCGTACCCGCGACCAAAGTCGAACAACCGCAGAGGACAACACCGCTTAAGGCCTATCCTAGACAGATGCTCGAAATTTGCTGAGAGATCATTGGCATCGAAACAACAAATCTTGTCTCACGCAAAAAGGTGTCATTATGTTTGAAGAAACCATGCATGATCTGCCTCCCTCGGTACTCGAAGTGATTCTAGAGGGAGATGAACTAGCCGCCATATGAGAAGACGAGAGACAAGAGCATGAAAAAGAACTCACTGAAGCTCGAGAAGAGAAAAAGCGACTAAGGGTTTCCCTGGAAAAAGTGCAAGGAAAACGTTTGATGGAGACCGGGGAAGAAGACAGTAGGGCTATGACATGTCCCACAAGCCTAATAAAGGCTAGAGATCGATGACCTTTGGTGTCCCCATAGGACCTTTGGTGTCCCCATGGAGAGCGACTGACGAGAACGAAGAAGAGTATCCTGAGCGACAAAACCCGAGGACACGCAAAACTCGAGATGAAGAGGAAGAGCGCGACAACCCCAACTTACAAGAATTCAGAGATTGTTTCTCGGAATACGAAGAAGACGAGCATTACGGAGAGAGACTGGGGCAAAATCGATTGCAACATCGCGACACAAAACCGAGGAAATGCACACAAGACGAAAGTCATCACAATGAAAGAGTAAACAGTTCGCAACATCCCAAAACAGACAGCTGAGCCTGAAATAGTAGAAATTTCGGAATCTGAGGAAGCCTTCGAAGAAGAAGATCAAAGGCGAGAGAAATATGGTGGAAGGGAAAAGCGTGTCAAATGTTGATCCCCTCTCAAAGGGACCAAGAGGCGACCATTGAGGAGTGATTGCATCAAATACTAAATAACCAGGGGACATCATGGTTTTGGCCCAAGAGCATGCCAATCAAAAGTTTATGCATCTAACATCGACCCTATTTAGTCGCGATCAGGCAACGAGATAGCCCCTCCTAAATTCTCAACCCTAACCTTCGAATTATTTGATGGCAAGAGCGACCCGGTGAATCATATCGTGTCATATACACACAAGATGGCTTTGTGGATATCCAATGACGCACTGATGTGGAAGATGTTTCCGGCCAACCTGGGGCAGACACATGTAAAGTGGTTCCAGACCTTACAAGCTAAGTCAATCCACTCATAGTATCAACTTGCAAGAGAGGTTGTCAATCGATTCCTCGCCAATGGTGTTGACCCAACTTCGAGCGATAGCTTGTTCACACTGTGTATATATGTAGAAAAGGAGAGGGGCTGAGGAGTTTTGCCGCCAAATTTATGGAACTTTATTTCGAGATTGAGGGGTGTGACATAAAATCAACGATCATCGCGTTTAAACTGGCCATTCCCGTAGACAACAAGCTGAGGGAAAATCTCGCTCAACGGATCTCTTCTTCGTTGGCCAAACTAAAGGAGTGCATACGTCAATATGTGCGATTAGATGAAGACTCTCGGGGCAACAAGGGAAAAGAAGGGAGTCCCCAGCCAAGGACCCAAACCAATGACCGAGAACACTGGATTACACATTAGGATAATAATATGGTCGGAGATTACAACAAATCATCTACCAAAGCTATCATAGGCACTTTCAAGGTCACAATATATCGAATCCAACCAAGAATAAAGAACGAACCTTATTTCTCATTGCTTGAGAAGATATTTGGAGAGGAGGAAACTAGAGACCGTCGAATGTTCTATTCTTACCACCGCAGCAGGGGGCACATGGCCGAAGACTACCCACCCTACAAAAAGTACTTGGAGGGATTGGTGTCGAAGGGGTATTTACAAGACCTAATTGACAGAGGCTACGGTCGACCCAAACAACCCAAGAAGTCGAAGGAAAAGCCCACGACCAAGGTAATCTAAGTCATCGATTCGCGATGTAGGAAGACAGACAAGTCTAGGATCGCTTACAAAAAAAGTATGCACCGGTTGGAAGTGATGAATGCACCTAGAGAGCTTAAGCGCTCACGCCTAGGAAAACACACAGACATGATATTTACAGAAGATGACCTGATTGGAGTACGCACTCCACACAATGATCCACTAATCCTGAATGTAGAGTTTAACGGGTGCGAATTTAAGAGAACTTTAGTAGACTCTGGCAATTCTATGGAGATAATGTACTACGAGCATTGGGACTCAAGGAGAGCGACCTAGAAGAACCTTCCATGCAATTCGTCGGATTGGGAGCCTATATGGTCTTCCCATTAGGAGTGCTGCGCACACATGTCCAAATCGTTGAGAAGAGTGTAGAGGCGGAATTTGTGATGGTGGATCTCTCATCAACATACAATTTAATATTGGGCATGCCATGGCTACGTTCGATGCATGTGATATACATTCGGCACTGCACCAGATGATCCAATTCCCGCATCAAGGATGGATAACCAAAGTGAAGGCCAATCAAGCAACAACACGGCAATGCCTCGGATCAAAGGGAAAGCGGATTTGGTAGAGCTTACTTAGGCCGGACAAGATAAACAATATTTAATAAGGGGTACTCTTTCCTATCGTCGGGTTTTTTCCGCGAGGTTTTCTCGGTGAAAGGTTTTAATGAGGCCCTAAGTTTTAGCTTTTGATTTTTTTGGCCTTTTGGGTGTATTGCTGACATTTGGTGCATTTTGGGTGCTATAGCCATGAAATATAAACGATGCATCAATGCGAGTACAACGTGGATGTAAAAAAAATCTTGCAATCAGACCATATTATGAATGAATGAAGCGGTTGTAATATCCGTGATTTTTTTTCGGATAAATTTGAATTTTTTTTTCTTTTCTAGACATTCTAAAATAAATAAATTATAATATTATTATGAAATATTTATTCTAGTAAATGAATTTATTAGAAACGGAACTTAATAAATTCGTAACTAACAGAATTCTATACGTAAAACCCGATCGTTTCGACGCGCGTTTCAAAACGACTTTTGGTCCGTTTGCAAACGCGTCGGGTCATTTAATGGAAGAGATTTAATGAGATATGGGTAGAGATTTCCCACTCAATCCTTTGGATTATGTCATTAAAATTCAAATCTTCCATATGCCACTCATTTGATCTAAATTAATAAAATACGCTATGTTAGTCATCCACCACCAAAATATGAGATTTTAAACCATAATTGCTAGATTCTCTACAACCTCCACTATCAAAAATGCTCTATTTAAAGGGCCTAAGACTCATTTGAGAGCATCCATTAAAAATCACACCTCTTGCTCCTCTTTGTCTATTTTTCTTCTTCCACTTAAACCCACCAAAAGAGCTTTCTTTGTGCCTTCCAAACACCACCACCACCACCACCGACTGCCACCACCACTGCTGGCTTCCACCACCACCGTGTTGCCGCCGACACCACGCACCACCAGGCCCGCCACCAGGCTGCTGGCCGGCCCTCTCTCCCCCTTGATCCTTTGTGTGTTTTTCCTCCAAAATCAAACACAAATTAAGGGTATAAAAATCTAACTCTTTTTACACCATTTTAAGTTGTTTTTAGCATGATTAACATTGATTTAAAATCTGATTTTTCCTCTCAAAAATCAGAATATAAAATGTTATAAAAAGGGCTTGATTTTCCTTTGATTCTTACATGCATGCATACCTTGTTAGAAAGAATGGTGTCTCCTACAAATCATGTGAACTTCTACTAAAATCCTACATATTTTAAGGGTGATTCTCACCTTTTTATTTCTGATTTTTAACTTTATTTAAATGATATAAGAAACCCCTTTTTCTTGTTAAAAATCCATAAGTTATACTAGTAATTCCATGGTAACCACTTAAGACATTTAGATCTTGCTTAAAATCCACATGCATGTCATTTTTAATACTTGAAATAGACTTTTATGAGGTTTATAAAATTTAAGATCTAATAAACTTGAGCTAGAAAGATTTTTAAATGGAAATTGTTCTTGCATGTCTTAATAATGGAATTTTTATGAAGAAAATAAACATGCATGTCTCATTTGAGAAAGAGATGGATTTTTGATGATGTTTGATGTAGAACTTAGTCTTATGAGTTTATAAAATACTTTGATGATCTTATAAGTTCTTGCATGCTACTTTAAATGAATTTTTATTAAGAGAAATCACATTGCATGTAATTTTCTAGCAATTTTAACACTTAAATGGATTTTTATTTATTTTAATAAAACCGATTATATATATAATCACTAGAATTTTAAATAAATTCTATAAACTTTGTATGTAGAAATCATGGAGTTTTAGAATAAATATTATTGTGGAATGTGCTCTAAGTTTACTAAGATAGAATTTTTACCATATCCTTTAAATAAAAAGAAATATAACCTTTAGCATAAGTTTTGTTAAAATCTTTCAAAATAAGCTTGTGAAATTAAATAGTATTTTTAGAAGTCATCTTTGCACATGCATGACCATACTAGAATTTTCCTTTGAATAAATAGTGATTTATATGAAAGTGTAATAAACACAATCTTCTTTAAAAGAAGTCTTCTTAAAATTGATGCATGCAAATCTTTTTATGAATTATTTTAAATATACTTAAATATTTAGTTGTAAGTTAAAAAGAGTTTTCCTTAGGCTTAGTAAAGCCTTACATTCATGTTCTTAAACTAAGTATTTGTATAAGTTACAAAACCCTTAATATGTGTCACCTAGAAAATAATAATAAAAAGAGTTGTTATTATTTTACCCTTTTTCCTAATTAAATTATTTAACCAAATAATTTAGTTTAACTCACTTTCTCTTAGAAGAGGAAACTATGAGAAAGGTTGTCTTTAAATTAAAATAAGGATTTTAATAAGTGTTCATTATCATTCTTGCGGTTAAATAGGTCGAGGTTCTCAAACGGCACTAAACCGTCTTAGTTCCGAGTTAGTAACATATCCGAAGGAAATTCAAGGCAAGTGGATATTCTCCCTTGTAACCTTTATATATATATATATATATCATTTCCGTTAAAGAAATTCTTCTATGTTGGGAACTACATGTTTGCTAAAATGAATAAATTTAGGTTTATTCATTTACTTAGAAATAAACGACATATTGCTATTATGATTCGTACTACGCTATTACTGAACTTTAGGATCGATGATCGGTGGCCTTGTTTGGTTCAATCTCTTTTCGAGATTTGTTATGGATTAACCTAGGCGATATTATATTATGCACTAGCTAGATGTCTATATACTCGGGATGAAAGAGGCCTAGTATCCTCAGGATGAAAGAGGCCTGCACACTCAGGATGAAAGAGGCCTGCACACTCAGGATGAAAGAGACCTGCACACTCAGGATGAAAGAGGCCTGGAATTCCTTCATTTTCTTTAAGTGGACTCGGCTCTTCCACAGCCTCCACACCCTTAAAATTTATGAATAATATGAAATGTTTTGACACGTAATAAAGATAAGTGCTAGTGCACATTAAAATGAATTAAAACCGGGCCGGTTTAGCACCACGTGTAAGACCGACGCGACTCTCGGTCCGAAAAGGGTGCGAGAGGTTTTCTAGAAAATTGATGTGGCCTAAAACATTCCCAGCATTAATTGTACACTAAGAGGAACTACAATCTTGTGGTTCCCTTCTTCTCGAATCCAAGTTTATCTCTTTTCGAGATCAACTAAATTCCGTCCTTATAAGCTCCACAAAGTGATTATAATTTTCAAGTACTTCTTCCCTTAATATCCTTGATGAAATAATAAAATTACCATACTACCCTTGAGAATTTCCGCTCTCACTTGCTTAGTCTCCTTAGACTAATTCCGTTTGTTTTTTGCATTTTGCCTGGTATTTCTCGCCTTTCGCGACAAATGCCAGACTCTAGGAAACTTCACTCGAAGGTTTAAAAACGAAGAATCAAGAAAGTTGAAGGAAGGAAGGTCAAGTCTTCTCGAAGATATTTCTCTCATATTTTGGATTCACTACGCTTTGCAAGAACAAGGTTTTATTAATTCCGCTGCTTAACTCTATCATGTTGTTTTGAAACAATTTAAGATGTAATGAAAATATTTAAAGTCTCAAGTTTGAGCACCTTTTAATGTCATATATTACCATTTAAATTCTGCATTTCTTTAAGTTTAATGCCTCATAAAGCCTAGGGTGACTTTGGACGGTAAAGTCCGAGGTCACTGGCGGTAATACCCATCGTTGCAAAATAGGGGTGTTACAGCGGTCTCGTGGATGAAAATTAAATATTGCAATCGGACCATTTACGAATCAATGAACGAGAGTGGTCTCGTGTATGTAAAAGAAATCTCGCAATCAGAACATATTACGAAAGAATAAACAAGCAGTCCCGTGGATGTACACGAATTAAGTTAGGAACATTTACGAATGAATGAACGAGCGGTCCCGGTAATTAGTGCAAACTCGATTTTACGATTTTACGAATGCGATTTTACGATTCTATGAATGCGATTTTGCGGTTCTACGAATGCGATCCCAAACGCAATTACGCTTACACGATGCGATTAAAATTAAGCGATTGTGAATGTGTGCATGAACGCGACTATGAATGTGTGTATGAATGCAATTGTGAACGTGAAAGCGAATCTTGAGTGCTAACTAAGAGGTGAAAATGTGAGAGTACCGCGCGGGTACGAATCGAAAGTGTTGAAGTGCGAAAGACACTTGAAATATCAAATGTCAGTATTTAACACACGCAAATACATGACATTCGAGAGGCAATTTGTATACCATTTTTAGCCCCTAATTAATAAAAGCGTAATTAATAAACTGACAAGCTTTTTTAATAAATGAGCCTGAAATTAATAGCTTCATTGCCTTCTAGGGTGAAAAACCCTAACCCCTTTTTTCTATTGCGCTATAAAAGCCCTGCCTTAGATGAATCAAAGGTCATGTCGATTTCTCTTCTACGGTACTTGTTCTTCTTTGTTAAATCTACACCCCCTATCTGCCCTAACATTTTGTGAAGAAACAATCTTATACCAAAATATTTTCAACTGAAATTATAGATTAGAAGAAAAAATAATATGGGACTGCCGAAATCATATAGTGAATCATATTTGTTCAATTGTTTTTTCTCGATGATATGACTGTTTTGCATGATAAATTGAAAAAATCCCACACCTATAACCTTGTTTAAAAGTACATTTTATTGAGCTCACTTCAAACGAACACACACCCTAGCTTCTTTATAAACCATCACATGTATTCTATGAACTGAAATTGTTGATTTGAATGTGCTAGAGATTGAATTTGCAGATCGAGAGACGACGTTGGAGGTTTTTAAGAGAGAAAGAGAGGAAGAGGAGCAAGTTGCGTCTGAGTAACAAAAGCGACTTAGAGATTGGACAAGTTTGGGCCTTTGGGGATAGATTTTATTTAAAATAGTAATTTCGTGACTTGAACTGAAAAATTATCTTATTTGCCATTAAAAATGAACTGTTTATTTTTTCCTATTTTTCACCAAACATATTTTGTTTAATCTTCACCTTCCACTCCTTGGATCTATCAACCCTCATATGCTCACATTTTACACTATAAGAAAATTAATAACGCACTCGAGCGTGACTCATGATACGATTGTATACTTGAACAAATATTTGATAAATAATAATGCATATCATGCAACCTTATTTAAAAGTACAGTTGATAGAGCTCACTTCAAACGAACACACACCCTAGCTTTCTTATAAACCTTCCCAGCCCTACAAAAGTACCCTTTGCTAGGAGCACAATGTATGTCCTCCGAGCACACACATAACCCTTCAAGAGCACACCCTTCTCTGTTAATAGTAACTCCTTCTCTCAACCCCAAAACTTGATCCGTCCACTCGCTCGAGAACAATCCCATTGGATCATACTTCTCTTTGACCATAACAAACTCTTTTGCATTCAAGTACTTCTTCGCAACTCCGTCAAAGGCCAAATTCCGATTCTTCCCCCAATGTGGCAAGCCACCATACTTGAACAATCCCATTTGTTCCACTTCCTCCAAAATGTCCTCGTAGAGCCTTGGAGCCAAGGGATCCTTGCTTCTATAATATGTGATGTCGAAGTCAACAGAGTCATGCTCCTTTCCCAAATACGCGGTGGAGGCTTTAACATACCTCATTAGGATTCCATTATACAGTTCTAGGACACAAAGAGACTTGGGTGCTAAAGAGACAAGGGTTTGGACGTCTTCAATGAAGGATTTTACATTTGGTAGAGCAATGCTAAAGGTCATTTGGTGGTAAAAGAAACCATTGGCACGTGGATCCCATGGACATGAGGTGACCATAAGATCTTCCATACTATCAAGGCAACTTCCTGAGGATTGGAGGTTGTTTTGATATCCAATAACGGGGTATCCAGTGAAAATGAGGCCTAAATTTTCGAAAACATGTCAAGATAATGATAGTATTAATTGACATTATTTTATAACATGTATAATTAGTACCAAAAGATGATATCATATGATAATTAATTAATGCACTTAGAAAGAAATTACGCATGTAGTGCGTACCATTGTTGGTGAGACCATATGCATTAGTCTCCACTGCCGTTACGAGTAGATTCCCTTCAATACATTTTCCACTAAAATTACCACTTTGTTCTTGGATCTCCTCTACACAAGACCAGAGATCGAACATGCATAAGCTTTTAAGTAAAACACAAAACAACAAATTGAGAGGTGGAAATAAGAATCACATATGGGAAGTTGAGTAAAGTTGAGACCTATATAATGTATAAAATTGGTGGACTACTTCTTTTGACAATTGGATTTAAGATCAATGAAACTCTTATCCACTGATCTTATTAGTTGAACCTATAATATCATGATTGTGTATAATATAAGGATCTCACATTGAAAGTTAGAATTAAGCGTACTAGGTATATAAGGTTAGTGAACGTACTATCCCCATCGTCAATTGATTTTAGGATGCGTTAAGAGTTTTAAAATTGAGTAATTTGGTATAAATTATCTAGTATACAATTTTATGAGTTAATTCATTCATTGTTCACTCATTGTTGTATGTTTTGTGTTGGAATCTCTTAGAATTTATATCATGGCATGGGTTTGTACACATGTACAATCCTAGTCTATTAACCCCAGAACTTTAAGAAGATAAAACTCCACTAGCTAGATAAGATTATGTGTTAGGTCTATCACACATATAAAAAGACATATTTCCCTATTTATATATCAGTCCACCGAACTTTGACATGAATAAAACATATATTCACAAACTAGCATGATTGTATATATTAACCTGAGGTTCTGAGGAGTGCTAGTGCAGCTGTTGGGATTGCCCTGAAGCCGGTGAAGTCATAAAGACCATTTCCAGGGAAATAGGAGGGCACGCGATCATCGATCCTATACACAACTTGTCGAAGGCTTGGGTACCAAGTCATGTCCGCGAACTCGTGCTTGTTGCCAAAGTTAACTGCTCGATCAGCTAAGTCGCCATCCTTCATCGCCTTGTATGATATCGCTCGCTTGAATAGTGGTTGTAGTTGCAAAGTCACCTAATTCATCATTACAAATTTTAATTAATTTCATGGTCAATGTATAGCTTTTCTTGGGCATGTGATGCATGTGCGATTGTGCGTACATTAAAGTTTATATCCTAGCTAGGGTACGTACGTAGCTTCGTATAGCCTCAAATATAGATCAATTTGCACTAATTAAATAAAACCCTTAATTTTGAAGTTATTCATAAGACTGCCTATATTTAATTGACACCTCATTTACAAGCTAGACATGTACTCATGTGCAAGTAAAGTGATTGATTGAGCATTAAATGACAAAATAAAGTCTCTTGACCAAAAAAAAATTTGACAACAAATTCTTGTGTAAAAAATTTGGCTGATTAGCTTACGATCTGCAAATACCAAAATAATATGGTGAAAAATTATTTCAAAATTATTTTCATAATTAGAATTAATAAATCCTTTTAAAAAATAAAAAAAAATTACGGAGAATTTATGCAAACTAGACTTTATTTCTAATTTAGAAGAGGAAATGGATAGATCTTACTTGTGATACTACACCAAGAACTCCAAGCGACACCTTAGCTGCATTAAGATCCTCATGGCTTTCATTGAGGGCTATGACTCTAGCATACCCTTCTTGAGGCGTACCCGGACTAACTATTCGCATCCCAATGACATACTCATGAACCGCGCTTCCTTTGCCCCACAACGAGCTCCCGTGGGCCCCAGTGCTCAACAACCCGCCTATAGTTAGGCCCCACCAATACGGCGTGTAGGGCAAAGCCAACCCCGCTTTGGCGGCCTCCTTAATAAGCCGTTCAAGGGTGACTCCACTCTCAACCGTCATTGTCTTAGCCACAAAGTCAATCTTCACTATGTTGGCCAAGTGGTTGGTGCTAATGAGAAGGCCTTGATCTCCATCCGGACAGACTAGCTTGGGGATGCTATGGGAGTAACGCGTTGTGACCTTGATTTTCCGTTTTTGCTTGGTTGCCAGTGCAACAATGTTGATGAGATCTTCCTCGGAGGTTGGATACGAGATCTCGGCTGCTTTGCAGGTGGTTCGATCAGGGAACACTCCGATGGAGTTGGTGACCGTGCAGTCACGGGTGCCATCTAGGCACGTGACCGGGTCTCCTGGTGGGCTGGAGATGGTGGATTGGATCAAGAAGAAGAAGAGGTAGATGGCTGAGAGAAGGGCTCTTGAAGTTGTGGTCATCTTTAGTTTGCTAAGACTAATGAATTGATCCTTTCAAAGAGTTGAATTGTAAATTAAAGCATGTACATGTATGTCTAATATTATACGCATACGCACATCATCAGGCACATGTATACATATGCTATCCACGTATTAACTATAGAAAAATCAAATTAATTAAATTCTTGCGAAAGATATGCGCGCGCTTACCATGAATAATTAATACAAATTTTATACAGTTGTCCGTTCGCTGAAATTTTCTGTAGCAATTCTATAGACAACGCATACATATTTATAATTCGATGAGCTAG
Organism: Fallopia convolvulus; assembly: GCA_964016875.1. Taxonomy (NCBI): domain Eukaryota; kingdom Viridiplantae; phylum Streptophyta; class Magnoliopsida; order Caryophyllales; family Polygonaceae; genus Fallopia; species Fallopia convolvulus. The sequence goes on from OZ024737.1 coordinate 37,841,428, forward strand.
CTAGTTCTGTAATTAATGAAAAAGTTATTGTTATTGTAAAAAAATTCGTCTTTAAGTTCTAATTGAATGATCCTTTTGACTTGTCTTTTGATATTTCATTTCACACTCTTTCAACCTATAACCTGTAAAATAATGGACACATAGGTGGGGTTCCCATTATCCACATTCGATGCTTAAGTCAAAAGAACAGTTTGTCGATTGAACGTCGAGATAAGGGGTAAATTCGACTTATTAGCGAGTTTAGCGAGTATGAATATGTTTACCATATATGGCGAATACATGTTTCGGATTGGCCAGTCTACTCTATTCTGGCTCCACCGTTGGGTTGAGGAATTGCCACTTGTTGATTTGGCTGTTACTCATGTTTCGGACTCGATTCTTGGCTTTACGGTGGCTGAATGTTGGGTTGGGAATGATTGGAATTGGGATATCTTGACGCCTTATCTTCCTCATAGCAGCAGGATGAAACTCATGGCTTGTTGTGTTTATGATGATTTGGAGTCTTCGGATAAACCGTATTGGTCTCCCAACACAAACGATATATTCTCTACTAGCTCAGCTATGAGGTTACTTCGAGGAGCGTCCCCGTCTACAAACACAGTGCAATATAATTGGGCGGGCCTTTGGAGAGTTCCTACACAATAGCGAGTGTGCAGATTATTGCATTTGCTGGCTAATAACAGTGTTCTCCGATGTCATATGGCTAATTCCCCTGATTGCCCGAGGTGTCTTGGTGAGGAGACTGAGCTTCATTTGCTCAGGGATTGTGCACCAATCAAAGCTGTGTGGATGGCCCTGTTTGGCAACAACACACCAGCAAATTTTTTCTCGACCCAGGATCTTCAAGATTGGTTGAGTCGGTTAATCCGAAGGAATAATAAAGATTGTACCCAAGTGGTGACCATGATTTGGTACATATGAAAATGTCGTAATAAGCTTGTGTTTAATGGGGTTGATGAGCATCTCCGACTTACTGGGCTTCTAAAACCAAAATGCAAGCAATTAATATGGCTACTTCAGTTGCGGGGTGCTCTGCAGATCGTTGTTGGTCTGTGCCACTTGTGGGCTGGTGCAAACTTAATGTTGATGGGTGCTCAAAAGGCAACCCAGGTTTGCTGGTGGCCTTCTCCTGGGATAGTAATGGCATGTTTAAAGGTGGCTTTATGGCTAAGGTTGGGGTCTGTTCCAGTCTCACTACGGAGTTACACGCGATTGCAGTTGGGTTGAAGTTTGTTGTTGACATTGGAATCCTACAGCTAATTGTGGAAACCGACTCTAGTGAAGCCATTCGTTTGATTATGATGCAAAACCTGGAGGTCCATTCTGACTTTTGGCTGATCAAGAAATGTCAGCAGCTCACCAAGGATACTAGGTGGAAGACCAAGTTTTCCCATATTAGGCGCTCAGCTAATAAGGATGCAGATTGCCTTGCCAATTCTGCTCTTTCTATAGATTCTCACATCATGTTGCTTAATTCTTGTCCTAATTTTATTTCTAGTATTGTTTTGAATTATTATGTAGCCTCTAGTAAGCAAGACTAATTCCTTTCTTAATCACAAGGGCCCTGCCCTGTTTTTCTGATAAAAAAAAAAAACACATATTCAATTCAAGTGAATTTAAATTATTTACTCTGTTTTGACAAATTTGTTATACTGATTTCGTATTTAGTTATGTTCAAATTTCTCCATGTGTATCAAATACTGTACTCCAAATTATACGTATCTATTACTAATAACTAAAGCCGAATCAATTTCTGTCAACACATTGCGCCACATCATCCCTTTATTAAAATAATAATTTTAAATAGTTAATTATGCAAAAAACAAATTATCTCCAAGTAAACATAAAGATAAAATAATATTTGTAAAAATTTATCTCTGAATAAACATAAAGATAAAATAATATTAGTAAATTTGACCAATATAGATAAATATTTATATTATTTTTTTTCCAATTAAATTCCTTTCTATTTATTATTTGGAAAGAAATTAATTCGAATTTTAATTAAAAAAGCAATTTTTTTTATCTTTTTATCTATTTATAAATTTTTTTTATCATAAATCAAATTATGATAAAAAAAGTAAAAAATTTAAATATCTATACAATTACTTGCCTAAATTAAATTTTATAAAAGAATTATACTCCCTCCGTTCAGAAATACATGATGTTTTAGCTCGATTTTCTTGTTCAATAATACTAGATGTTTGACATAATTTACCATATTTTTTCCAATATTATCCCATTGATTAAAAAGAATAATAACCATATAAAATAAAAAAGGAAAGATCTTCACAAAATTTTGGGGTATTTAAGTCAAATCACATCGTTTCTTAATTTTAGAAGCAAATTATAAAATATCATGTATTTGTGAACGGAGAGAGTATTATCTTTTCCTTAATTTCCTTTTTGGATTTTTATAAAAATATAGAAGGTTTTTTATCTTTAAAAAACTCTACACATTTTTTCAATTTTTTCTTATTAATTATTTCTTTAATTTTTTACTAAAAAGGTTTTTAAATAATTAAATTTGATTAATTTATTTAAGAATTTAAATGATTTTGTCTTTTTATTTATTTTCTTATATTTATGTTATTAGTATTATATTTATAATATATCTAAAAATTGATGTGTCATTTTTTTCGTCCTTTACGCGATGCATGACAAGACAAGTTACAGGTTCAACTAGTATTAAACTAGTTACTAACAACTATATTTTTCTACCAAAAAAAGTTACTAACAACTATTTTACTACACGTCGACCTATAAATTACGCTACAATATTTCATATTAAAAGAGTTCATAATAAATATTCTTTATATATTTAATTAAGGAGATAACAGGTCAATCAAAAAAATAAAAAATATATACTTCCGATCCAATCATTCAAGTATTTTTATTATGTTCTTTTGTACATACAAAATAAATAAAAGAGTAATTTAAATCTTTATTCTAATACCACCAGCATTATCTATTAAATTTAAACTAGTTATATCCGTCGTGCCATGCACGACTACATTGATTTAATATTTAATTTATTTAATAAATGATTTTAATTTAATATAAAAAGTAAAAATAAATATTTTATATAGAATTTTACATTTGTTATAATGTGAGACGAAGCCAAATCATTAAAGTGAGTCCAACATGATTTTGATTGCTTAATGATAATTTATTTATGAAAAAATATAAATATAAATTATTTTAATTACTCTTTTCAAAAATAGATAAAAACCCAAAAATAATGTAAATTCTTATAATTTTTTTAATCAAATTCAATTCCTTTAAAATATTTTAAATAAAATTTTATTAATTAATTAATAAGAAAAGGTGAAAAAATATGAATAAAGATTAAAGACCGAATATTTTAAAGATAATTTTGTTTATATTTACATGAATAAGCCAAAAAATAAATTAAGGACAATATAATATTATTCTTACAAAATTCAATTTAGTCAAGTAATTATCTATATATTGTATTTTTTATATATTTTTTTTATCAAAACATGATTTAAGAAAAATCTCTCACATAAATAGATACAAGATAAAGATAGAATAGTTTCGTTATTTTTAATCAAATTTGGAATTTAAAATTTATTTTTCACGTAAATAGATAGAAAAAATTTAAATAAAAAAGCTAAATTAATATAAGTAAATTTTAATTTTTAAATATAGATAGATAGATATTTATTAATATCCTAATATATTAATGTTAATGATATAGTGTTCATCATTGAGTTATTTTTGTTACGTACAACCTTTTTTTATTAAAGAACTAAATATCTATCAAATTTAAATATATATAGTAATATACTGTATATCATAATTTTGATTTTTAAAAAATCTATCTTGTATGTCGGTGGTTGAAGTTGAGTCGATTACAAGCATAAATAGGCCCTCGCGTACAAGCTACAAGGTACGTTTTATCGAAGAGTAAAAAACCCTAATTCCCAAGTGCTCCCAAAACCTAATTCGCCGCAGGTATCTTCTCTCTTTTCACTAGTATCTCCTTGTCGATCCATAATCTTTCTTCGATCTGATCATCGAGTTTTCACGTTTCTGATTATAATGGTTTCTGATTATAGTATTGAATTGGCAGGTATTTGTGTCATTAACAATGTCGGCCGGAGAACTCGCTTGCACTTACGCCTGCTTGGCCCTCTACGACGACGGCATCCCAATTACGGTATTCTTTTCTTATCTATTCATTCGCCTATATATCGCTTCGGTTTAATCTGTTGTTTAATTCATTGATCTGTGTCCGAGATTTCAAAAGTTATTGCCTTTCAACGTTAAATTTTGAGTGGAATTCAAGTTTCTTTCTTTGGGTTGATACTTGATTGATGACATCGATCATGCTTTGCTGTTTGCTTACTAATCAAATTTGCAATCTTTTATGATAAGAAGTAATGTTTTATGATATTACTTAGCTATAATACTTTATTTGGCTAGAAACCCTTAAAGAAAAGAAATATGCCTAGGCCTGAAAAACATATTCTTGTAGGCTAATTAGGCCTACACCTTCAATCTTGATATATTCTACACTACTGTTTGCTTACTAATCAAACTATATTAATGATGTCTGATAAAGAAGCAATGATTATCGCTTAACTATAATACTTCATCATTTGGCATACAAACCCTAGTATAAAAATAGATACTTAGACCTGAAGAATAGATTCTTTTGAAGTTAGGGTTAGGTATCATGTACATTCAAGTGATTCTTTTGAAGTTATGGTTAGGTATCATATACATTCGTGTGATTCTTTTGAAGTTACGGTTAGGTATCATATACATTCATGTGATTTGGCTACAAACCATTCTATTAATGCTGTCTGATAATGATACAAACCATTCTATTAATGCTGTCTGATAAAGAAGCAACGGTTAGGTATCATAGATTCATATGACGATGATGATTTGATTTCTAATATTGACTATATCTAACATATATCCATGGCTTGATATATATATGCAGGCTGAAAAGATCTCGACATTGGTAAAAGCCGCCAATGTACAAATCGAGTCATACTGGCCAGGCTTGTTCGCCAAGCTTTGTGAGAAGAGGAGCGTGGAGGACCTCATCATGAACGTCGGGTGCGGTGGTGGAGGAGCGGCTCCTGTTGCTGCCGCTGTTGTTGCTCCTGCCCAAGAGGAGGAAAAGAAGGAGGAGAAGAAGGAAGAGGCCAAGGACGAGAGTGATGAAGAAAACATGTTTTCCCTGTTCGATTAGAGGAGCTGCTGCTTAAAATTTTCTGCAACATGTTTAAGTTTCCTGTTTTGATTTTCTATGCTTTGCTTGATAATTACTTTGTTGTTCTTTCTCTCGCATCTTTACTTTGTTTGTTGAAGAGGAGCTTTGGATACCATTGGCTTTTATTTTTTATGACAATTCTTTTATGTTATTTTTCAATTGAAATGCATGTTTTATTATTGTCCAGTTTTGGCTTCCAGTTTTATGTGGTGGTTCATTATGAACCAGGTGAAACAAATTTGTCTTTTTCGATGTCATGGTATATTAAGAACGGTTTGGCTAATGCATGGGCACACAATAACTTTGTTAATTTTGAAAATTATTTAAAAACTATTCCCTAAATTGGAATTAATGAACCTTTTTAAAAAAACTATTCCCTATTAAGAAAAACATCAATTTGTCTTCTTAAGTGATTAGAGTGGAATGAATTTGTTCGATTTCGTTTTCATGGTTTGTAACTGAATGGTCAATAATAAGGGTCCGTTCGACGGGCTTTATTTTGAGCTTATACAGCTTTATTCAAGCTTATGGTAAAAAAATAAAGTCGTTATGATATGTTCGGTAGTGGGAGTTGATGATGATTATTGTAGCTTATGGGAGTTAATGACACTAATTTAATTTTAGAAAATTTTAAAATTAATTTTCTCTTTATAAATTTACAAATATATCCTTTTTGGTAATTTTACATCCATCTCTTATAAAATCAGTCTCGATCAATTTAGTTTACCGAACATCTACATAGTTTTTCACAAAAATAAGTTAATAATTTTAATTCCTAAAATTAACTTATAAAATCAGCATCAACCATTAAATCAGTATCAGCATCAACATTAATATGTCATAGCTTTTGAGTTGTTGTTAGCTTACAACAATCGATGGCACCAGTTAGGAAAAATAATTAAGTTTGAAAAATACTGACTCAATAACCAGTAACTGTTAAACTATACAAAATGGATTCAATCCATCTTACGATCCAAACAATGGCATAATAATGATCTCAATTTTACATATGATTCCAACAATCCATTTATGAGTTAACTATCCTAATAAATGTTGTTCTATGCCGTCATTTATATGTTATATTTGTACTTACATTAAAACTGCTGACCTTTGACTAACTTTTTTTTAGCAAATACCAACTTAAAATTAAGCTCTAAAAGGGGTAAAAAAAATTTTAAAAAGGGCCCAACCGGGTTCGAACCGGTGACCTCTTGATCTGCAGTCAAATGCTCTACCACTGAGCTATGAACCCATTTGTTGATAACATTGAGAGTCTTTTATTTTATTTTAAGCTTGCACCGTTACATACTCCACCATCCACGCTTGTTAATAAATGGCCCATTAGTTATGGATAATGGGCCATTACCCATAGCTTTACCCATTCAAAATCGACCACACGTGAATACAAAGCCCACAAAAACAAGAAGAAGGAAAAAGTGGTTTACACAATTGAGGAATATAGAGCAATGAGCATCCCATGTAACAGATGTATAATCATGTAAATATGTATTTTTTTCATTAAATGTCTTTATTTTCTTACATTTAATATTTTATATAGACTTAATATCATACTTAATCAATCTTAGCCTCTTCATTTTCAGTTCTAAAATGTTTAGTGGCTATTGATATAAAATATTAGAATAATATATTTTCTACACTTTACACTCTTCAATTATAATCTCTTTCACATCCACATAGCACATTAATGTTTTAATTTCCTACACTATTATCCGTATAATTTCTTTGTCTTTCATATGTAATGACAATTTTAAAGTTTTTTTTTATAAATTATATGATTTTATTACGATATTATATATAAATATTTTATATTTTATATTAATATCATAATATTATAATATTGTATAATTTTTTATTAAAATTATCTTTTGAGTATCACGAGAATTCAACTAGTTAAAAAGCTTATCCATCTAACCTTGGCCTTCTCAAAAAAATTGGATCTTATAATTGGGTGGTATATTCATAGGTTTTTTATATTCATATTGTATGTTATATATGGTGGTGATATTCACTAACTTAAGTGGTGAACTGGTGATCGATATTCATGTAATTGGATGATGATATTAACAATTATTTGATATTTATATTATTTAGATATCTATTCAAAGCAAAAAAAAAATGTTTACTTTTTTAATTAAAAAATAACTTTTTAAATAAGAAGTGTAAGTTTGTATGTAACAAGTCCATAGCACCTTTCAAATAATTTTCTGGTTCATCTAGTTATGGGTAGTTTTTGAAAATATGATGCTGAAATTGAGTGCCTTTTTTCATAAGAAAAGAATTAGGTGGGTTATATTGATGGTTCGAGAATCATTATAGATTATTCTTGCGAATGAGATTTATAAAAATTTCATCTTCCTCGAACAAAGTAAGTGAAGATACATTTTTAAATGTAAATGTTTGATGGCCGCCTAATTCATCTCTATAAATAGAAAAGAAATGACCTTTTATTTTAGGATAAATTTCACAAAACCACCCGTCAATTATAGGTTTGTGCAAATAACCATCCGTAAAAATTGAAACTCCAGTAAGCGCCCTTAAAAAATTTACGTTTGCATAAAACTACCTAAAATTTATCTCCGTATAATTTCTGTTAAGTAGGTCAACCCTCTTTCCTTATCTAAACATCTCCCTTATCATCTTCTTCCCCACATCTCCTCTTGTTCTCTGAACATCTCTCTTTATCTAAACACCTTCGATTCTTTAGAAAAAATGAAAATCTATAAATACTAAAGAAGTCACTTTTATGACACATGTCAGCCTCACATTCATTTCGCCTATATGTCACATCCATATTCAATTCGCCTACGTGGCGCCACATCATCAATACTCTAAAAAAATAATTTAATGCTATTTTAAAAAAAGATTTTTATAATTATTTTGTTTTATTTTTATATAGGTTAGTTACAAACCAATAACTAAATCTTAGATCATTCTTATCTCATTCTACTTTGATTAGTTATATATTTTAGGGATTAATTATATATTCAAATCTCATATTATAATGAAAAAAATTATATAAGTTAGAATTAAACTTTTGTTTGATATTATATGTATAGATTTTAAATTTAAACATACGTGTACAAATATAAAAATTGCTAGACTAATTTATTTTCTTTTAATAAATAAAAAAAGGAAATATTGGGTCTTATATTAAAATAATGCATAAATTTTATTCATATTGACATAAAAAAATAAATTAATTTATTTTTAAAATAAATAATTTATATTTCAATAAACTCGTACAAGGTGCAGATACTTATGCTAGTTGAGGACTAAGATTCTACTTAAGACACCACAAAGATCTCAAAGCTTTTAACCAATGTTATCAGGATCAGAATTCTTGGATCGGGTCGTAAGGGAGTAGTAGGATCGGATCGTTAGGATCGTAAGATCCTACCGCATTAATAAAATAATGAAAGAACTAATATTAATATGTTATATATTACTCAAATACGAAAGTTATTCATTGAAAAATATATACATTATTCATTAAATACCCCAAAGGCAACAAATCCATATATAAGATGAATTATTTTTTCATGTTTTTGAATTTTATGTAAAATTTAAGTAAACAATGAGTCATTTATGAATAATTTAATGTATTATGTTAATGAGTTGATAGCTAAAGTGGAATATCCAAAATGATGATTTGTAACTTAATTTGTGTGATTTAGTAGGATCTTAAGATCCCACTTACGATCCTACGATCCTACACGATCTTGTACGACCCCCTACTACGATCCTGTAAGATCCTACTTGTTATGATTCATTACGCACGATTTAAGTCGTTTTGTGAAATTCTGATCGTAGGATCGTACGATCTGGATCACGATTTTGATAACATTGCTTGTAACGAAGGTGGCAATTGGTGAGTTTGTTTCACCGCGTCGGAGAACCCAACTAACATCATCAACGGTGGAAAAGCCATGAATCAATAGCAGGCCTGCTCGACCCATTATTGTTGCCCACATCTCCATATGAAAGTATCCACAACAAGAGAAACAACCATAGCCATCTTTCGATCAACCTCCAGCGCCTTCGTTTCAATCAATCCCTCTCCAACGCCGCGACGCTATTCAGCCCAATAATAGAGCAGATCCTATTGGATCCTTGTTATGGGTCCCTTGGAGAGGAGATTCTCTGACTCTATATTGAGCTTTAATGGTGGAAAGAAGCAATTAGTGCTTTAATGGGGGAATTTGATGATTCTGGTGTCTTATTAGTAGATTTCTTGTTGGAAAAATTCAAATTTCACGGTTTTGGAGTTAAATTTATCATGCAAATTGCTCATAAAAATTAGAGCATTTATTTTACACTAAATCTGCAATGAAAATCCTTTATTCATTTGTAGTTAACAAAAGTATTAATGGATTTAGGCCTTGGGTGGTATTGTGCAGAAAAATTTTCTTAAAGGATTGTTTAATGAAATTTCAATTTTTACGGGTGGTTATTTACATAAATCTGTAATTAATGGATGATTTTGTGAAATTCAACCTTTATTTTATTTTATTTTTTTAAGGGAACAACTCCAAAATTAGAGAGGCTTTCTATTTTTAATTTTTTTGGTCGAAGGTTTTGTTTTGGTCGAAAGTGATTTTTTATACAGTATTTTACTGAAGATTAATTCATAGTCGGCCGCTTAAAACTTGATTAGGCCCACACTAAAAAGAAGAAGAAAAACTTGATCGCATTGACGTGGGACTCGCTGCGTCATTCATCTGGCGAGCAGTTGCGATTCATCGGAAAATATCATCCGACCTCACCTGACCGTTGGTCGACACGTGCCGAATATGTGGACCCCATCCACGGGAAATTTAGGTCCGCACAAATTCGGGGGCATCATTAGATTTGACAGGAAATCAATTACGTGGCCGGGAACCTGCCAACTCAGCACCACCCGCCGCGGCCCTTTTGAATTTTGATCCCCACATCACAACGAAATCAAAATTAATTATTTATCAAAATTAAAATTAGGGAAATTACGTTTAGTATCCTAAACTTTTTATTTTTTTGGATAGTTCCCTACAAAAATAGTATTGCTGACACTATCTGAAAAACCAAAAAATTCAGGAATATTAAACAGAAGTTTCCTTAAAATTAAAATACATAAAATAAACAAGAGAGTGAAGATTTTTTTGGGCATTCGCGGCTGAGAACAAAAGTTGATTCTTCTACTCAAAGGCGGTTATTTTTATAAGTTGAGCGAATTTTTTGAACCAAAATTCGTTGACACGGATTACGGATAGATATTTTAGAGGGGTTTTCTCTCAATTCTCTTGCTTTCTGCGTGAACAGAGGAGGTTGAAGAAAATCATGAATTCCGTCTTGCTAGGGAAGCTCTGTTTTTTCTAGTTTTTTTTCTTCCTACGAGTACGAGTGATGGAAAAAGTGGTCTATTGTGTCAAATTCTGTGAGTGTTTGGGAGAGAATAAAGGGTGTGGGTGAAATGGGTGAGATTTGGGGGGTTGATTTTGAGATGTACTTGAGGATGGGAGCTGTTGAAGAACAGGAGAAGCAGGAGGAGGAAGAATCGGAGAAGAGGAAGAGGAAAGAAGAGAGGAGAGTAGTGAGGTGGTGAGATGGGAAGAGTACTTGCCAAAGATGGCGATCACAGTTCTTTTGGTTGAAGCTGATGATTCTACTCGCCAGATTATAGCTGCACTTCTTCGCAAATGCAATTACGAAGGTCAATTCGTTGTTTCTGCTTTGTTTGATCATTTTTGCTGGATCTTCTAGTCTTTTAGTGTTAAACCCTAATTTCCGCTCTGGCTTCTGAATTTCTAGCTTAGATAATGATTTGGGTACTGTTTTGGTTGATCTAATCTGAATGTTAGTTCTTTTTTAAGATTTTGCTGTATGATTCCCATTTTGTATATTATGACTTTTGAGTGGGTTTTGGAGTTTGTAAACCTTTAATCTATTTGCTGATCATTTAATCTATTTTGCTGTGAATTGGTGAAAGTTAGTGTGTCCTTGGATAAAAGTGGGCATTTTGATTGTCAGACAACTATCAGAGAACAAGGGTGAAGGGACCTAACAAGTGTGGATTGTTACTTGTTAGTGGTATATTTATTTATTTATTTAAAAAAATCCAATCAGAATTAGCAAGATGGTTGTGTATGGTATATTGATATGTGAATGTGATTGTTTGATGGTATATTGATATGTGAATGTGATTGTTTGATCAGCATATGAACATGTTCAATTTAATCAGCTCATAGATGATAATATACTTTGACACTGAACATGATTTTTTATATGATAAGCAGTAGTCGCAATTCCTGATGGTTTAAAGGCTTGGGAGATCCTGAAGCAGAAACACAACAACATTGACCTTGTATTGACAGAAGTGGATCTACCATCCATATCCGGCTACGCACTTCTTACGCTCAGCATGGAACATGATGATTGCAAGAACATTCCTGTCATAAGTAAGTCATCTTCTGATTTTCTTCAGATCTTTCTATGCAAAGAATGGTAAAATAATATTTATTTATCATAATTGGCAGTGATGTCTTCAAGTGACTCGATTAGCACGGTCTTTAAATGCATGCTAAAGGGTGCAGCCGACTTTCTTATAAAGCCCTTGAGGAGAAACGAACTGAAAAACATATGGCACCATGTTTGGCGGAGGATTTCTGTAAGTTTCTTGCATTTCTCTTGCTACAAACTCTTCGTTTTTCGCTTGATTGCTTGCATTTGATTGAAAATTGATAATGGTACCAGGCCAACACTGGATCCGGTGTACAAAATTTAGGTGGCAGCCATTTTCTAGCTGAAGCCCCTTTCACAAAGCGAGCCGCTGAAAATTGCTCAGATGATAATGTATTTTCTGGATCTCAGTATAGTCTATCCACCGAAAATGCTTGCAATGCTCAAGTGAGTTTATATTAATTTTTATTCTTTGAGTTAGAAAAATGCTTTTTGTTTCTGGTCTGCTTCATGAAGATTGTGTGTATATATGCTGGATACATCAGGGAGCATCTAATTCAAGCTATAATGAAGTGCAACGGCATCAAAAGCGTATGAGATTAGAGGAAGAGATTGAAGAAGGTAACAAATTCTCACTTAACCACCACCACTAGCTTTCACATATTCTTATCAATTTCACCATTATACTGTCTTAATTTCACTTTGCAGAAAAATCAACCAGATTTGAGACATCTGGTGTAGCCATTGACTTAATCGGTACTATAGATAACCACCACAATTGCACCCTACAGCAACAAGCTACTTCAAACGATGAACCGGATATTTCCAGCTCAGTTCAGCTCGATCTGTCTTTGAGAACAAATGGAATAGAGAAACTTAACCAATCGAACGCCTCAGCCTGTTCAAGGTGATTCTCTCTAATCTACCATGATTCTGCTGCACTTGGATACTAATTTATCACAATTGACTGATAAGAGAAATGACCCTTAATTTCCTCCAGCAGATATAGCAGCAGCAGCAACAATTTGCGAACCCTTAATCTGGTAAACTCTTTCAGCAGTGATGAGGATAACAAGAGCTCAGTTATTACTGGGATAAATCCTGCCCCGGGCAATGGGTTCACTTTTGTTGTAAAACCGAAGAACTTAGAGGACTCATCTCGTCTAACAAGTCCGTTACAATCTGATCAAGGAACGTATTGTTCGAGTCTTGGAAATTCATGGTTTGATGAAACCAGCAATAATGAAGAGAAAGCGGTTGCTTCACAAAGCGGTGCAAGTGGAACCGTTCGTCAGGAGAAAGACGACACAAATGGCGCTCGCCACACCTCGTATAGAGAAGCTGCATTGGCCAAGTTTAGACAGAAACGGAAAGATAGATGCTATGAGAAAAAGGTAATGCTTCGTTTTTTTCTGTTATAAAGAAAAGACTCAATTTTTATTTTGTTTTACTTTGGATGGATTTACATTTGTGTGAGTTTACTATTAAGTGCAGGTTCGATACCTGAGTAGAAAACGGTTGGCGGAACAGAGGCCTCGAGTGAAAGGGCAGTTTGTTAGACAGGTGCAAATGAATCAACTGGCTCTTGATCCTGAAGATGATGGAGGATGATCTTCTTTTTAGAATAATGTAGTGGTTTTTTTTTTTTTAGTTTTAATAAAATTAAGGGTTGTTTCTTGTTTCATATAAAGCTGGATAGGTAAAGGAAATCAGTGAATATAACTTTTCTTGCTTGCGATGTTATATGATAATGTCTTTATTGGAGTGTTACGTCTCACATCGGAAATATAAAAAGATCTAACCTAATATAAATACCCTTGTCTTACTTCTCCTATCGCCAATTGATTTTAGAATGGAATAACTGAACTTGTGTGTTTGATCAAAAAACGGATACTGTTGGATCGTAGGTTAGTCGAAATCAGTTATGAGAACTGTTCGAAACAGTTCCCACACGCAGCGAAATAAGTGAATATGTAGGTAGTAAAACAATAGAGACAATTTCCTTATAGTTGTAGAGTAACCCCACAACGATCAACTCATCACGTGAACAAACCTCTACCTCCGCTTGGATGATTTTCGAATGAGTTCCCCTTCAGATTACAACACCGAATACAAACTTCTCTGTTCCTATAAGGACTCTCTCCCTAGACAACACTAATGTATTTTCTCAATCCTAACCCTGTGAACGCTCACAATCAAAGACAAAACGAAACTCAAACCTCTCTACTCTTCTGTTCTACACCAGAGTTCCCCTAGACTCTTTCCTTCTTCTACACCCTCGTTGAGATTTAGTCTCTCTCTTTTCGTTGTTGCATTAGTTCCCATGATGTGGGAACTTGTAGCTTTGTGTTTTACGACGCGCAACCTGTTTATGCTGAAATACTCGGCAATTGGTGTTAATTCTCATGGTGTTTGTCATCATCAAAACAGAGGACGTTGTTCCACTGTTAATGAAAGTGAATTTCTATCACCGACTCAACAGATACCCAAAATATCCTTTTTGTAAAAGCTATATTAATTCAAAACAAGGTAGATCAACGGATATCCACTAATCTAAACTAAGGAAGGAACACATGATAAAAGGTTCAGAGGAAAAGGTGTCAATTCTGGCTACCCTTTTTCGAGAGTCGATAACTATTCATAGTTATTACCTTGACACCTTTGTTAATCAATTTAGCATTTCTGAGAACTTGTCCTGAAAATGATGCTCGAAGTCATTAGCTGTCTAATTATTTAGATTGGAAATGGTTAGGGTTGAATGTCCGTCCGACACTCGAACCCGACCCATTTGACATGTCTAGTTCTAAGTCAAAAAGCTTTTTAACGACCTTATTTAGAGGTGTCATATGTCAAATTTTAGAATACTAAAATGGATATAGGGTTATAAAAGAACGATTTTTCTAACCCGACCCATTTGAAAAATCGTTTTAATATTATTTCCTAAGGGTTTATGTTTTCCTTCTTAGGGTTTAATTTCCAAATTCGGTATTCTTATCCTTTCTTAAAGCATAGGTTAGAAAAACCGATAAAAGAAAGGTTAGGGTAACGTTAGATTTCTTACAAAAAAATCAAGTAACATGATTTTAGAATCTGAGATTTTAATTTTAGAAAAAAATATATACGTGACTTGACTTTTTGATGCCGGTTAAATCTATACCAAATTTTTGTTAGGTTAATAATAATAATAATAATAATTTACAAACAAGAGATTAAAAATGTATGAACAATACGATGACTTGACTTTTTGATTTATTGTTCATTCATTTTAGTCTTTTTGTTCATTGTGTAATATAAGCGTTCATTTTTCGCATGAATTTTCGGTTATTGCTCATTCATCTTTACTCACTTTTTTCACTATATGTAATATATGTAATATAGAGTTGTTCATTTAATCATGTAAATTGTTCATCTTAATATCTTAATTATTTGGGTCTTTTATTGGAAACCACTTGTCTAATTGGCCATATTTCCTTTAATCACCTGTCCAATGCCTAATTACCACAAACCACCCGTAATAAATCTTTCATTACCTTTTTACCACATAAACCCGAGTTTTCGTTCAAACTTTCATTAAATTGTGAAATGACCTATTTGCCTAAAGTAGATACTTTAACAAGTAAACTAGTTATACCCGTCGTACCATGTACGACTACGATAAGATATTTTATAGACATTATAAATAGGATATTAATAAATAAATAAAAATGTAATACAAACTTTAATATAAGTAATTTGTTGCTCATATAATGTATACTTTTTTAGTCAAATATTATATTCTTCATATTTTATTACTTTTCATGTATATAAATTTAGAGATTATCAAACATTTAAATATATCTATTATATAATTTATTATCTATTTTTATTAATTTTAAAAATTATAAATATTTATCTATAAAAAATCACTATATATCTATGAATAAATTTATCAAAAGATATAGGCTAAAGATTTATGTTTATTTTAAAATATTTTATCTTTAATTTTAAATACTTGTATAAGGAAGTTTTCAAAAGAATATCGCTATACTAAATAGATATTTGTTTAATGTTAAAGATAGATTTAAATAGTTAAAGAAGAATTTAATGAAAAAAATTTAAAATATTATAAATAAAAATTAATTTTGTAAATATGAGGTGGGGCCAGAATCGTTCTGGTGGCTCGAAAAAGTATAGCTTTAATATATAGTTATAGATATGTTATCTATTGTAGTAAACTAATACATAATCCATAGATAGAAAATTATATACATAAAATATTATATAATCATGTTATCTATTTAGTCTATATAACAATAATAATATAAGTTGTTACAAAATTTATTAAATATAATTTTATATTAATTTATTCAAAAATGCCACGTGGCGCAAATTTTACAATAGACTTGGGTTCTGTTTTATAATGTATTAGGGTAGATAATATTTTTATAAGTATATTCTTTTTATAAAATAGATTTTTCACTAATTTTTATATTATTATTTTATAAGTAAACTTTGTGAGAATCGCCAGGTTACTGAAATGTACTGCCACGCGCCTATGCCGAAAGCTTAACCGGATACTATCCGGTAATTGTATCAGCTATAGCCACGGAACCAAATCCGAGGTACAGCATCTTGTTTACCTTTCATAACAAAGCTCCACGTGTTCAGTACATAGAGTGAATAGCAACTGGGAACCGGAAGTCCCTGGAAGGACGTGCCACGTCAGCCCCACTGATTTACCGGGCCACGCTTTTTCTAGAGAACTCGACCGATCCAAATCGCTATTCTCGAGTTTGTGGCCGGGATTGGAGATCTCTCTATTCCCCTCCTTTTTAAAATACACAAAAAGTGCAAAGCTGAGCTAACTGTACAAGAGTCAGTCCAATAAGGTACTGCCACTTGGCACCACCCAGCCTACGCCTTTTGTCTGCCTTTTGTCTTCCTCTACAATTGCACAGCTGCCTCAACTTGGACTTCTCTCCTTAATTTTTCCAGAAAAAGAAAAGGAAAAAGAAAATAAAGAGAGGAAAAATTGGTGGCTGAGATTGCGTCCCAGAATCTCCTGGTTTCGCTTGCTTCTCCTCCTCGGCCCTCTTCTTCGAGAGCTATTTTGGAAGCTCTCCTTTCAATTTTCTGCTCTGCTGTGCTGTTTCACTGTGAACACTTGTTCTTTGACTGCTTTGGAAATTTTTGCGCTTTTTTTCTTGAAGTGGAAGAAGCTCAATTACTGGTGAGTATGGGTTGAATATGGAGGATGTGTTTGCGTGATCGCTGTGGAAGTTTGCTCTTCAATCTTCCACGACTTCTTTTTAGGTACGCTTTGGTGATATTTAGGGTTTTATAGTTGCAGATCTTATGTGAGAGGACAATGAAGTTGTACAAGTTGCTGTGTGTGTGATTACTGAATAATCATTTGTTTCTAGGTTTTGAAACCGGAGGTTATTCTGGTGCCATGCGCATGTCGTCCTGATTTGAATTCTCTGGGCGAGGAAATCAAATTTATTCTACAATTAAGGAAATTATAAAGAAAAGGACGGCTGAATTTTCTCTTTGGTAACGTAATCATGCTATAGCTGGAACTCAATTTAAATAATTTTGGTTAATGCTATTTTACATAGTTGCTGTTTGCAGCTAGGCAACAAACACTGAATTGTTGTTATTACCTGTGCTGTTATTTTTACATCTTCTATTGCTACTCAATAATGTCTGGAGAGATGAGAGCTGGAAATTGCATCTGTTCACCGCAAAGGAACTGAAGCAGCTGTTTCAGCTGCCAATGTTTTAGTAAATGGAAGCATATTCTTCTGGAGAAGATTTAATTGTTAAGGTGGTTTTGATTTACTTATCATGAATTTCAAGATCTAGATCTTGAAACTTTGTCAAGTAAAGCAGAAAACTTAGACAATTTTATATTGAAGTGTAGACTAGGAAACCTTACACAATCACAAAGCAACGTGAGAGATGGACAGAGGAGGAGCATAACCGTTTCTTGGAAGCTTTGAAGCTTTACGGCCGAGCTTGGCAACGAATAGAAGGTGTTTCTTTTACTTATTAAACTTCCACATCCTGTCATAGTTAGCTTCAGGATTCATAATTTGAGCTGGCTTCATGACTGGGGGTCTAGGTTTAATTCTTTGGTATGTCAAAGGGCATTAAAATAATTGTTTGGCTCCATACAGGGGGATCATTGCAAGAAAATTGATATCGCAATCCATTCAGTTCTAGTATTTGCCTGGCAATCGGACAAATTGTACTCTTTAATTACTTACTTGAAGAGCTCTCTGTTCTCTTCTGTTTTCTGTTTGTTTCTTGGTGCTTCGCAGAACATATTGGAACTAAGACTGCTGTCCAGATAAGAAGTCATGCACAAAAGTTTTTCTCAAAGGTCCATTCGTATCTTTCACCTTGTGTTCTCTCTCTCATTTGATATTTTCCTTATTTTGATTATTAAACTAGCTAACCTAAATCATTTGTGAACTAAGTCCATGATACTGGCCAAGATAATATTTACTTATGTAACAGCTTCTTCTTGAGGTAAATATGGGTGTTTTGACTGGAGTATCTTTTATCTGATTTCTGTCAGTTACTTGTGTAACAGATTCTTCTTGGCAGAGCATTCTCCACTATGATCAAGTTAGATACTTAATAAGTCCAAATTTGGCATGCCAGTTATTTCCCTTTTGACTTATTAAAGAGTCTAAAATTCTTGTTAAACTTGTCGGAACCCAGACAACCTGTCTTCCTGAGTTTTTGGCTTTAATCGGGACAAATACAATCAGATAAATGCATCTGCTTGAACTACAATGTCAAAAAATAAAAAATAAATATGATGAATAGACAGTGAACTAATGAAGCAAAACTTCCCCCAGTTCATCTGTGAAAAGACGGGCAGATGTATAAGAGTCTTATAATTTGATCGCAGGATTTAGTATTGAGTCCAAAGCTAGTTTCTTGGAAACTATTACATTTTGGACTTGAGTTCTAAAGGAAAAACCTTCAGTAATTTCCATAGAGATCTGTTCAGAAACCAGATTACTAAAGAGCCATAATGCTTCTCAGTCTTAGGCTAACCAAGTTAACAAATTAACGCCATGCTTCTTCATCTGATGTAAACATATTTTTAGTTCCTTCCATTCTTTCTATATGTAAAATTGAGAAATCATCCCTCTTGTGTTTAGATTTTGGTCAACAACACTAGTAGCGCTGTATTATCTTAGTAGAGAAGTAGAACAAAAGTTCTGTCACAAAGAAGGGGGCTGGTTTGATCAAAGCTTGTAATGCTTGGTCAAACCGGCCCCCTTTTTTCATTTAAGTAATTGTGATACAAAAATATTTGTGCATGTTCTCATGGCCCTTTGCTGGAACTATATATTCAAGCATTGCCCAGTTTCTGTTACCACAAATTTAGTACAAGAGAACAATAAAAGTAGCATTCTTTAAATATGATTGTTAGAAGGAATAAAGCATGATGACATCAGAGATACAGTTTATGTAGAATTTTCAGGATCCTGAGAAATACTTGGTGCAGAGATTTGAAAATTTGATAACCACAAGTTGCAAGATCGTTCTATTAAAAGGAATGAAGTGAAAAATACAAAAGAGTCTGTCCACTTGTATGGAATAATGGAGGAAGGTTACTGATATTGATTCTTACACGTCAAACTACCGAGTTTTGTTTCATCCTGGATTCTTATTTTTTATTTTGATTTTTCAAATGAAGTTCCACAATTCTTTTGATGAAAAAGCCCTCCATAGAAGCTTCTCATGAGTTGTTCTTTGTAATGATCCCTATTTATTCTGTTGCATATTCCCAGTCTTCCTGTAGGGACTTTCTTCTGGAGTTTGCATTGAAATACTTTGCATCATACTAAAGTATACTAGAAAAGACGGCATGCATTTCTTAGCTTGATCTAGAGGCACTTGTTTATGAATTCTCTTTCATAGATCAGGCGTCTGATACCAAATCTGCCACTATTTTAATACAGAGTTCCCTTTTTTAATGTGTGTCCTTTGATGTAGTATCTCTTCCATTTTCTCATAAGGAAGGCATAAGTCTGGTGTTGAAGAGAAGCCTATAATGTAATATGGAAAAACTGTTGATTGTATGAATTCCATTCTTTATATAGATTTAATCCTTGTCAGTAGAGAACCTGTAATTTTTGATAAAAATATTTATTTCACACAAAAAAAAGGCCTCCGGTTAAGATTCATGCTAAACTACTTCAAATGCAAACCTAAATTGTTTTAATTTTCAGTTGGAAAAGGAGGCTCTTGCTAAAGGCATTCCCATTGGACAAGCTATTGATATTGAAATTCCACCTCCACGACCTAAAAAGAAACCCAGCAATCCATATCCTCGAAAAACTGGTGCTGTAGGTGCTCTAACTGTGCAGCTTCAATTGAAAGATGGCAAACAAGTGTCATCGGGTTCTTCAAATCCAAGTAAACAAGTGCATGACTTAGAAATAGAACCTCTTCCTGAGGCAAGTGCTTCCCAGTTCTTTACTACAGCCTTCATGTTGAAATACTGTGGTTGGATCTTTTTTCTTATTATCTGTTGCTACCAGAAATCTGCTGGAGATGGAGGCAAAGAAGACAGTGAGGATAAACAGGGAAATGGTGATTGCTCTAAGTTCACAATTTATCAAGAAACACCCTCCCCCTTTGCATCATCTGGACACAAAAGCCCAGTACCATCAAAAGGCTCATGCAATTCTACAGTGTTTGTGCCTCTGGTGAACCATGTGGTTAATGACAAATCCGGTGAATCTCACATCACTAATGGACCCAATAGAAGTTACAAATCCAGTGAAGCCGCTATGGATACAGCAAAGAATGATGGAACAGGTGAGACTTTAATTGTAATTCACTTATTATACTTGTTGGGAATATACACACCCGTAATGTCCAATTGTCCATTAATCAGCAGAGAATGAAATGCAAGGTCAATGTTCTAAAGACTTTTCCCATCATGTTCCGCTTCATATTCATGGTGGAAATGTGAGATTGTGTAACCAAGCTCTTTCTTCTGATGTATCATACCAAGAGATTAGAGTTCAGGCTCACCCTGCTTTATTTACAACTCCAAAAGTCTCACCAAACTCAGAAAACCGAGAAAACGCATCAGGATCTGTCAATCATCAAAAGTTTCCAAGATCTCACCCTGCTTTTCACCCTTTCAGTGGTACCCAACAAGATTATGCTGCACTCCTTCAAATGTCCTCCACTTTTTCAAGTCTCATCCTCTCTACCCTTCTACAAAACCCAGCTGCTCATGCTGCAGCAAATTTCGCCGCTTCCTTTTGGCCTTGCTCAACTGATTCACATCACAATGCTATCAACCAATCTCCAAGCATGGCTGCCATTGCTGCAGCTACAGTTGCTGCAGCCACAGCATGGTGGGCCGCCCACGGGCTTCTGCCCATGGGTCCTCCTCCTTTTCATGGTGGTTTTAACTGCCCTCCTGTAACAAACGCTGCAACTGCTCCTCACAACGCTTGTCAACCTGAACCAGAAAGCAAAGAAAAAGAACTGAACAAGAATTCAGGACCAAAGTCTCCAACAACGTCATCATCAAATACAGGTAATAATCCAGGCCTCAAAGAGGTTAACAATGTGATAACTGTTGATCACGAGACGAACAACGCGGCAGCTGTGGACCCAAAAGATTCAAGCAAGAGCAAGCATAGAAAACGGGTGGACCGCTCCTCTTGTGGGTCAAACTCAGGCAGCGATGTAGAGACCGCTGCATTAGAGAAGCATGAGAAAACCACCAAGGAAGAAACCAAAGAAGCTGATGCTAGTCAAACGGCAAGTGAATCTTCTAGTCGTCGCAGTAAAAACTCAAGTATCTCTAATGATTCTTGGAAGGAGGTTTCACAGGAGGTAAACTGAATTAAGTTCATAAAGTTAATATTAGTTTGTGATGGTCCTTTTTCTCTTACGTTTTACGTCAATCATGTTAGGGTCGAATGGCCTTTCGGGCACTTTTTCTAAGAGAGGTTTTGCCCCAAAGCTTTTCACCTCCGCATGATGGAAAAAACAAGGCAGAGCAACAGCATACTAAGAAGAAAGGGGACGTGGAAATGAAGCCAAGTGAAGATGTATCGCAGTTAGACCTGAACAGCAATACCATGGAATCCTGCTCTAGCCATCATGATATAGTGAATAGATTGGCGGAGGACATACATGGGCTTGCCCAAGGGAAGCCTAAAACTCAGAAAACAGGCTTCAAACCTTACAAGAGATGTTCTGTGGAGGCAATAGAAAGTAGAGTGCCAAATACCAGCTGCCAAGATCAAGAGAAAGAACCCAAACGTTTACGTGTGGGAGGGGAAGCTTCAAGCTAAAAAGTTTGACATCAGTGCACGTATGAGTTCTCCCTCCACCTTCACTATCTTTTCGATTAGCTTAATCTTAAGTTCACGAGACTTTTCGTGGTGTGTGTACTACTATTACAATCTGCATAGATACAGCTACCATTCTTCTTATGAATTCTGCATGAAAACTGCTTTAAGAACTCTTGGTTGTGCATCCTTTTTTTTTTATCCTGCTTGGACAGACTTCTAATCTCAACTCAAAATAAGTTTATGTGAAGTGTATTCAATCTTTATATGGTGTGTCTACTGTCTATACATGCATCCTTGGCTCCCTCTTTTCTCTGTTTCATACTCAAATGATGTCAGGTACTTGAGTATTAGGAAGTTATAATTAAAATATATAGAATAAATAAGGTTTTATTTTTTTGAAATTTGATTCTGTCACCTGATTGATTGCTTACCTAATTTATTCTCCCTCTATTTAATCCTCTATAAATATTCTTTTCTCATATTGATACAAATGTGGTAAATTCCACCAACTCAACAGTGCATGTTTGAGTCAGGAAACTCTCGTTCCTTTGTGAAGAATTATGAGAATCCCTGAAGGGTTCAAGGATTCCCTTCTCCATGGAATCCCTGAAGGCTTCAAGGATTCCCTTCCCCGTTTACATGAAGCTTGCTCCTACTTCAAGCTTCCAATCAACAGGAGGATCTCTTCAAACGACAATGGAGGCCTGCAGTGTTTTCTATATCGATCTCCCGAAACAAAAGATACCAAATATGCAAAACGAAATCAAACACAAAGCTATTATTACAAGTGATTTTTCCATGAGGCAATTTTATGCTTTTAAGAAGAGTAAGCTCTGTACAACAACCATTTACGTGCATAAAATTCACCAAGTAACCAAAAAACCAGCACAAACTATGAACCAAACCGTTCAATAAGAAGCTCCAAAGTTCCAAAATTTGAATAGGCAAATTTATGTACAATTTCTAGCAAAAGAATATGTTCGGATGGCTAGTTCAGTGTTTCTTTCATCAGGCTAATGCTAAAACAAAAGGCAAAAATTAATCTCTTTACTTCATGACCGAAATCTCATAGGTGAAAAAAACCCTTGATTCGAACACACAGCTTAAGGCGCTAATGTCAGTAGTTTTCAGTGATTAAGGCGCTAACTTGATTTGTATGCATGGATGTACAGTTGGCGGAGGTTGTATTTACTTGTTAGTCGTAGTGGAGCTGGAGGAAGGCTGTCCAGAAAGGCGCTGTTTCATTGCTCTCAGCCGGTTCATATGAGATTCCAAGCATCTTATATAATTCAAGATCCTCTTCTTATCATCGGGTTGCAGGGAAAACGGAGGCTTCAGTGGCAAAAGTGGTGCTTCTGAAACAATGAATGACAACAAAAGCATTGCTTTGGAGTAATACATTGTAGCTCCATCCCGGAGCTCCATTAGCTCTTCCACCTGGAAAAAAAAAAAGAATTACTTATCCACCCTAATTTCCTACATTAAATGAGAGAGCCAATCTCTTTGTCAACCTATACACCATTTAGCTTTTTCTGCATTAGACACAGGTGACACTACTCCTAGCCAGAATTTTATTTTTGGAAGTTTCTCAATTTGTTTTTAAGAATTGCATCATGCTCTTACCTGTATTTGTAACATGATACGTTTTAATAATTATAAATAATAAAAAAATCCTATTTTATTTGTAAGGTATAAAGTGTACATTAGTTTCTTGCAAGAGTGAAGAATGGAAAACGAATTGGGTATATGGAAAGAACGCTACTTACAGCTCCAGTTTTCCCATAGCCGAGAGCTGCCTCATATATCAGTTCAATGACATTTGGCACCACAGCAGTTCCTAGACAAAGACCTTATCATGAGTTAAAACAAACAAAGGAATCAAGAACCAAAAAATCCAGCTCTGAAATCAATGACAAGTCTCACCATCTGTTTCTTGAAGATGCTTAGCTAACTTTTCTGAGCGCTCACAGGCAATGATAAACCCACTTTTAGCCCACGCAAGGCAAGCTGATGGCTTTGAGAAGTCTGGAGATTCTTCAGCGTTTGAGCTTGAGGCTGCATCTTGCGGATTAACAGTCTCCTCACCGGATTGTGATGAGGATGCTACCCAAGAGCTGGAGATTTTAATAATTTCCTCCCAAATAGCTAAAATTGCCAAGTCAACTGAAACGGCTTCCAGTAGCAATCCTGCATTAAGCTGCAAAAGACAATGTTCATGAAGAAAACAGAATAAATATTGACTAGAAGTGACACAAGACAATCACAAGAAACTAAGAAATCTTCTAGACTCTTAAAAACCAATACTTGCAAACAAAATTTTCCACCTTTTCACAAAGTCCAATGCCTGATGCACCGAGCAAATATTCATTTACTAATTTAATTCATTTTCCTTGGGGCAAATTAGATGTTTCGTCCGTCTTCAACTATTAGGGTTTGCATCATGATGATATCTAACCCAACTTTGTTTAATTTGTGAAAAATGTTAAAATTTTTATCTTCCCATCCCCATTGACTATCATTAGATGTCTTAAGACGATATAAACGTACAAAACTATTACAAGACGCAATTTAACAGCTTGTCAAAGAAATTGATAGAAGAATCAATTTTGCAACGTATTCCACAGGCCACAGCTATGGGACAAAACGTCATGGTTAGGAAATAGGAATCACCATAGACTCAAAAGACAACCCCCAAAGGTTGAGGACCACCATATAGTTAACCCTTTTTCCACACAGAAGATTAAACTAACCTTTTCTTGTACAAAAGCTGAGAGGGCGCGAGCATACTGATTTAACAAGTGCAGCCTTGTTGAATGATGGACAGCACCTACTCCCTGTCCTTCTGTTGATACATTGGATGTGGTGCTAGAAGTCTTACCGGTCCCACCAACAGAACTTGTAGCAGTACCTTTTGTTTGGGCCACAACACGGATATTCATCTCAGGTTTTACACCACAAGCTTTACCACCAGAGCTATCAATCAGAGTTCTCTCAAGAGAAGATGTGAGAGACTCCATAGAAGCAAAATGGGAATTAACTAGAACATATTCCCTTTCAATCAACTCCATTGAATCAGCAACTGAAAAAAAAAAACACACAACTCAAATGTCTCTCACTTGTGTAACAGTTTCTTCTCGAGATAGTATTAGCACAAACTGAGAATTTGAGAAACTAACCTTTATGCTGATTTGATGTGTGTGGATCAACATCAGGTAAGGGCTTGGTTGTATCATTGCTTTGATCCTTCGCAAGAATCAAGTTTTTCTCATCATTAGAAGGTGCATGAGACTGATGCCTCCCATCATTCCTTGAGCATTCAGTTGAAACTGGAGCAATCGGTTCTGTCTCTTCTGTCACCCTACATGATGGCATAATACATATCATCCTCCCAAATCTATAAATCACGCTTTCGCAGTTTACAAATCCTAGAAAGGATGAAATAATTAAGATTTGAGAGGCACAAGCCGCACAACTACATAATAATCACGGTTTCGAGAGAGTCAAAGTTCAGAATATTACCTAGGCTCCTCAAGAAATTTGTGGGTAAAGAATTCCTCAAACGTTAACCTTTCAACTGCAAATGAAAGGCATAATTATGGTTATTGTATCTCTTCTTGGTTTCTTATGGTTTGTTTGGAATTTGGATTACACAAGATAATGCACTAACTTGATACCATATTTTTTAAACTAGTGACAAAAATGTTTAAAAGTTTTCCTTCCTTGTTATTCAATGCCCCTTCCACATTTGTAGCACATGTATCATGAGTGAAAGAATAATGTTATAAAAGAACCAATTTTCTCCGAAATGCACATTAATGATATTTAACATATCAAGCATTTTGTCAGTATCAGAAGCAACAAATACCTGGATTTCTACGCAAAAGTCTCTTGCATAGCTCCACACAATCAGGGTGTAGGACTTGCAGAGCAGCCTGAGGAAAATGCAGCTCTGTGGATGACAAAATATTTTGAAACAGCTGGGAAGAAAACCAAACAACCAAATATGAGAAGATATACAGCCATCACTTTATGAAACATGTGTGTGCGTGTGTTGGGGGGTGGTGAATTAAGGAAAGCTTGTGTGTCATTTGACAACCTCAATCTGGCTGTTGCCAACATACGGAGGTCTTCCTGTTACTAGCTGAAACAATATTGCCCCGACACTCCACAAGTCAGCCTGCAACACACATCATTCACTTGCATTGAAAAAAAACTGTGTGAATATACAAAGGACTCGTTGTTAGAGTAAGAGGTTCAAATTCTGGACCTTTGCATCATATTTCTGGTTCTGAATTATCTCTGGAGCCATATATAAGGGTGAACCACACAGGGTATCTGCCAAGTCCTGAGGTGTCAAGTATCTAGAAGGACAGTAGTGAATGAACAATGTCAGATTGTGGAAAGACAGATTCACAGCAAATAATACTAGTACATTTTTTCTCAATGATTTGTGAGCCTATCACTCACATCAGCCAGTCACAGTACAATTTCTACTAATAGTAGAAGAACAACTACATTTATAGGGAAAAGTTTAAATTTAGCAAGTAGTACTTCTTACCACTTAAACATCCAATAAGACAGTCACAGATCAAGGTAAAATGGACTAAAGGGTAGGATGAAGAAAGCAAATGGACAAAAAAATTTGAAAGCATCTTATCTCCTCTTCAGATGGCCAATTAGAGAATACAGAATAAAGTGAGCTTAGTTGATGTTTATTTTTGTTTCAACAACTGACACTTTTACTAGTCATAATCATTATATCATTCCCTGATAAAGCAAGTGACCTATAAGCCATACTCAGACAAAACTCACAACCTAAAGATAGATCTACACAACCAACAGACAAAAAACTCCAAAGTTCTCACCTCGCAAACCCAAAGTCACCAATCTTCAACGATGGAGTCACATCCTTACTTGACAAAAGAAGGTTCTGCAAGTTTCATATGTCAACAGTCCACTTAAAGAATGTATTCAGAATGATTCATCTTGTGTTATACAATGAGAAATACTTCAGTAAATAAAGTGAAAGAACAGGTTGTAGCCCAGAACATTGAACCCTCTGAAACTCACAAATCTATAACTGGTGATCTATTTCAAAATATTCACATTGTGTAATATCACACCTATGATCTGCATGGCATGGTTGTAGCCAAAACCCAGACAAAAATCTATGCCTAGTTGCTCATATATCAGAAGTACAGATAAGAAGAGATACCTGTGGTTTTAAATCTCTATGAATGAGATTATTCTCACGGAGAACTTGCAGCCCGGAAGCTGAACAAGAAAAATCCCATGTTTAAATATGAAGAAAAGCTCCTTCGCACATACATCATTATCTAATTTTAGAACTATAAACATAAATAATGTAACCAATCTGTTACTATCAAACAGGATATCTTGTATAAGATATTTAGGAATTCTCCACCTGAACACCTGATCTAACCCATAAAAAAGGCATGTCCTCTAGTTGAATAAACCAGAAACATAAATCCGTCACAGCAAAGCAACTGGTGTTACCAATAAACAATGTTTAGTGATAACTCATGATACCATATTCAACAAAACATTACTATATGGTATCACAGAGAAAATATAGGTGTATCCCAAATTCCACTACCTATCTTTCAAGACTCAAGAGCATATCAAAAACATTTCAAAATTCTCAATTCACAAAGGAACAGCACTACATAGATCATCAAAAGGCGGTAAAAACATCTATAGAAATCGTCACAGACTATCACAAATTCCCAAGAAGGCCAGCCTATTCATGTGTAGCCGACAATCAAAACTGACAAAATTAATAAAAGTAGCATGACCATTCAAGATGAAAAATGAAAGGAAAAGAGTTGACATACCCAATTGTCTCATAAAATGTCTGGCAACATCTGCAGAGACTCTTCCATGCCTATGAAGGTAAGCTCCAAGGTCTCCACCGCCACAGTACTCCAAAACAAGGAAAATCCTATCCTCCGTCTTTCCAAAATCAACAGCCCAAAATCAGGAAAAAAGAAAGCCCAAGAATTTCTCAGAAAAGCAGTAAAATTGGAAAAAAGGTAGCATCAATCAAGAACCGAATTTGGATAGAGGCCCGAGAAACCTCAATTGATTCAAAGAGCCGGACGATATTGGGATGATTAATCTGCCTCAAGATTGAAATCTCCTTCATCATACTCGCGTTCAGGTGTTTCTTATCAATCTCCTTGATTGCAAACTCAGTTCCCAGCCAGCGATGCCTTGACCTCCAAACAACCGCGAAGGAGCCCCACCCTATTCTGGGTCCGATTATGTAATCACCCACCATTCGGGGCCGATTGCGCTCCCCACCGAGATCCATTGAAAGGGGTTTTCTTCTCTAAACCCGACTCGAAGAACACTTTAAAGATTTCTCCGCATAATCTGCAAAAGAGAGAAGCTTGAGCAGAAGAAGTTCACTGACAAGTAAGGAAGAACATGGACCATTGTGGTTGTTAAATTCTGTTTTTCTATTTATTTTGTTTTCTTCTGGGTGCTTACCTTTATTAGCACTGCTAGTCGCATTAAATTGTGGGTTTTGATCTGGGCTAATTTTACAGGGAGTTTAAGCCTCAAGAAAGGGAACAATAGAGTTGGAAGATCAAAATCAAAATTGATTGAAGTGGGTCTTCTTTTGTGTGGAAAGTGGAAACAACGCCGATGAGTGGCGACGAAAAACAATATTCCCACGTACCACTTTGACAAACAGAGAGAAGAAGAAGATGGAGAAGAAAGTTGGGATTTTTAAGTTGTTGAATGGATAGCGTAGACGTATCATCGGAAGTAGTAGTAGCTCTTCTTGTTCTCGGCAAGTTACCAATTTGCCCCCTCTTTCTCGAGTCATTTTTATAACATTTTGGCTAAATTACACTAACCACCCCTCATTAAGGCCATTTTGCACAAACTGCCTTTTTTAATACAATTATACTTATCGTGTAAATTCACGGAGATTGTTGCACTTAGGGGTCTGCAACGAGTCGACCCGACCCATAACCCGTAAAAAAATAAACTAGACCAGTGATCTGTAAACCAGTCTTTTGACCACTCAAATTACTTTCTTTTCTTGCTAAATCTCTCTATTTTTTTAAGTATCTTCTATGCACCATAATTAAATAATTACTTTAAGTTATCTCTAGAGACTTGGAATTTTTCAACTAAAACACCTCTCGGGCTTCGACATCGATCGACTTTAGCTATCGCTGCCACCGACGTCACCACCAAAAGAAAAGGATGCTAATTTGTGATTTTCACGGAAATTATTTATTAAACAAAATTGAAACTGAAAAAAAAAAATATGATGATGGGTTCATAACTTATTTTGCAACACCATAATTGAGATTTCTGTAGTAAGCTCTTTTTGATCTCGTGTTGTTAATAAAAATAAATTGATGATATTTGTCAAGTACTCAAGTTTCGAAGAGCTGAAGAAAGTGGTGTGGGGCCTCACATGGGGTGACCTATTGATAAGAGACGTGAAAATGTTGATCCTTGACTCCGCCTCTTCACTTGGTGAAAAAACAAGTCTCACAATTGTTCTTTCCACTAAGTTGAGTTGATTGACGTAAACTGATTTTCCA
Organism: Fallopia convolvulus; assembly: GCA_964016875.1. Taxonomy (NCBI): domain Eukaryota; kingdom Viridiplantae; phylum Streptophyta; class Magnoliopsida; order Caryophyllales; family Polygonaceae; genus Fallopia; species Fallopia convolvulus. Next base: position 37,871,049 of record OZ024737.1, read on the forward strand.
AGTTTGCCGGTTTAGCTGGTTCGTGCGCTTTGTCGGTTAGTTCACAAACCCGGATTTACCACCAAAGTTTCAAAAAATGGCGTGGGGACAAAAAAAGAGAAATAAACCAGCCAGATTAGGATCACCAGAACATAGGTCACCGAAGGAGCAGACGTGAATAGTGAAGACAATTACGTTGAAAAATCTACTCTTGCAAGCCAAAAATAGCAATGAAAATGTCAATGCTACGTGGACCAATAAGAAAGTTTGGGATATGCCATGGGACTGGGCTCTTTGGAATAGAAATTTTGCACCGGTTAAAACCCCGACCCATTTGGCAAGCCAACAGTACACATAATTTCAGCTTACAAGCTAGATGAATGAGACACACTGATTTTTCAAGTCACAATCGATGCCGTACAATTATTAGGGAGCACAATTGACATAACCTTCGGTTTATAGATTTATGAATTTTCAAATTACAAAACTACATCCACAAAACTTCCATACCATGATGTAATATGTTTCCAACGCCAAAGGAAGATAATGCTTCAGACAGCCAGGCAAACACGCAAGAACTATGTTTCTATTAATGTGATTCAAATTCCCACAAAATTGCTTAGGCAGCTTACATATTTTTAAAAAAATTGCTTGTTCCTCGTACTCTTTGTTCTCACTTCTTCAGCGGATGAATTTCTTGTTGGTTGCATGATCGACCGCTCAGCAACTGAATTTCCACCAAACGACCGAAGCAAAACTCACAAGAAAAATCTCCTGCGACTCGTATCCATTTCAGGCTGTTTCACGGCAAAAATAAAGAGTTTAGATAACAAAGTAACAAATCTGTCTTCAAGTGGCGGAAAATAGTTCTTGAAGGAAATACCTTATGAACCCATTCATATTCTCCCCCTTTTGTATCAAATGTTCCATGTTGGACGCTCCTGAGCTTGAGGGTAAACCGAGGGCCACATTCCTGCATGAGTAGCAAAAAACCATTAAGCTTCAAGATGCCAAAGCTAAATGATTAAATCAATGATAGACATACTAGACAAGCTCAGAATGTAACAAAACTCAAAATATTTATAGCAATGAATACTCAAATTTTTCACAAACATAGAAACGTTTTACGCATTGAAGTGTGGTGGTAACATTGGGAAATCATCCAATAACAACGAAAAAATGATCTTAGTGTGCTCTCAAGATAATGCTGGATCATTCAACAAAAAAAATATAATTTATTGTTGAAACAGAAGGCAGGCATCAAGCAAATACAAACCTGAAGACGAGCAATGACTTTCTGTTGAGTCTTCTTTCCCTTATCTGAATCACTTTGCTTCACTTCCTTAGTTTCAAAAACATATCTTCACAAATGGTAGCACATTAGTAATGCACACATTAGGCACCGGAACATCAAGGTTGTTTCGAATAAAATATGAGATATACACCGCAAACACACCTGTGATGGCGAAAGAAAATAAAATCCCGTTGGTTGTGAAAAGTAACAACTCTCCTTCCGCGAAAATTTGGAGTTTGAGGGAAAAGAGATTGAATCAACCTAAAAGTCAAATGATCATGGGAAAAAGTGTGAGAAAAAACACAAACAAACTTTCATTAGGGTAGATTGATGGAAGCACATAATCAAACTGATCATGCCCATTTATCCAGTTACAAATAATATGCATAAACCAACCTTCCAACACGATATCCTAGCCTTGTGGTGAAGTTATTCAACACAAGCTCTGGTTCATGGCTAGTTGGGTTTCCATGATTCTGTGGAAGACAATAAAATGGTACACATAATTAAAGAACTAAAAGGGTAGAAATTGTAAGAAAAAATGATGAGGCATTTAGCTGACTATCCAATTATTGTGTATATTTCAGATAGTGGAGAAGTAAATGAAAAGCACCTTGATCTCCTTTCGCAAAACAAGATTTGTGAGTTTGAAGTGTGCTGTTGGTCCATTAGGCAGTGCAACGACTAGTAGACCATCTGTGTTACCAAAGATCAATAAAAGGTCATCTAAATTGTAAATCTTAAGCTTTCTGCTAAAGGACCAATGTCTTAACAGAATCTTTATTGTACATTAATCTTAACAAATCTGTGCTTTACCTGGTTCCCTCCGGTTGGTATGAACAACTACAACAGAAGTGAAGTCCTTCTTGTTTGCATATTCTACAATCTACAACAAAACATAGGCAGTGGTACTTTAGAGCAAAAAACATATACAGCATCTTGTTGAACAATAGATAACCAAACTAATAACATCTATGTACTTTGAAAATTAAAAACAACAAAGTAATAATAGCAAAACCTTCTTCAAATCATATGTTCCTCTCTTGTACTGATGTGCATTAGGAATGACTTCAAGTAATTCGGAGATGAAGGCCGGTCCTCTCTGCAAACCATGGAAATAGATCAACATCAGCAACCAATAGATTTACTTATATATCATTTCTTTCTACAATATAATGAGCAAATTTACACACAGCATTCCTGTTAGTGAAGATAAACAAAAAAAAAGGGACTATTTGACTTAATTGGTAGCCTTATGTGTGCTTAATAAAATAGGATAAAGGGTCATAATTGGACGAAACAAATTTTTAGCCAAGTATTGAAAAAGATGCATATTTTAAAACTACAACTTAATAGGATGTAATTTTAAAGTTACAAGTAAACATTCCCTCTGTTCATTCAAAATAGTAAATTTGGTCTTTTGCACAACATGAATTCAATAGTTAAACATAATAAACACTATAATTTTTTCTTAAAATTACTAATTTATGCATTTTCCACCTTGGGTTAATATATACAAAGAATTTGCATAGAAAGAGTCGATATATGCAAATTGCAATAGCAAACCTCTAACTCAACAATAAATCGTTACCAAAACTTAAATTTGAAGGCTTAAATGAAAATTAGTCTGCAAAAGTTTTCACAGATGCTACACATCCATTTACATTGTATTCTCTTTCTAAAAGTCAGATGTTTGTTAGAATGACTATCAAGCATGTACTACATTGCTAATGCAATCCGAAAACAGATCAGTAACTGAACATTAACAGGACAATCATAAAATAGAAATTATTGGACTTTACAAAAGATGTAACAAAATGAACATACAGTGGAGTGAAACCGACAAGTTGTGATGAGCACTTTAGGAACACGGTCTTGTTTAAGGACAGCACTAAATTCATCCTGCTCAACTTGAGCAAACAACTGCAAACGAATTCCATATGCCATATCAGCAAGAAATCACAAACTAATTGAAGCACCATTGTCAATTAAGAAAATAAGCACCACACCTCATCATCATCGGGTGTGCAAACCGTCTCATCGGCCTCCCTTGTGTTCTCAATCGTACGAGGAACCTGCCTAGCTGCAGGCTACAATAGTCGAAGGAGAAGAACAATTCAAAAAACAATCTGAGCTCAGTAAAAACCATAAGAAACCACAAAATTGAAATTGGAGGCGTAAAAGAGAAGAGAGGAAACCTCCTCGCCGAGTTCGAGAGCACGTTTCTCCGCAGCATCACGAGCATTTATCTTCTTGCGCTTCTCAACCTTCTTCTCGCGTTTGATCTTGGCGTGAAGTTCAGACCTCTTCGCCTTGTTCTTGATGGTAGAGGGGAGAATTTCCCTCTTAGTTGTGATGTTTGCAGAAGTTGAAGCACTTTCCCCCCTTTCTTTCGTTTTTGAGGGTCTGGATTTTTCACCTCCTTCGAAATCTCCGTCGTCGACCTTCTTCCTCATTCTTCCCATTCTCTTTCTACCGGTGGAAGGCGGTGGCGGAGACGGCGGAGAAAGGGTTGGGATTATAGGCACTGAAAGAGTTTTATGTTTCAGGGTTTTCGATTCAAAAGAAGACGACAGTGAGATGAAATCATACGAGGCATACGAAGCAAATTGATCTTAACAGCCCAAATTTAAATTGGGCTCAGATGAGTAGAGCCCAAAATCGGCGTCCTCTTTTTTAGGCCCAATGGATGGACACGATGCCTACGGCGTGCAAGGAATCTCAACAACATTTTTGTTGCGAATTTTTAGGAATTCATAATTCTAAGTTGAATTCATATTTTCTGTCCCAAATTCTTTTTTGGTCGAATTTCTGTCCCAAATTCTTGAACTTCCATAATTAGGCTGAGTCTCATTTATCATTGTGTATGTGTTGCAAACCATGTATATATTTTCTTGTTCTTTTGGTTGTCATGTTTTAGATGAACCTCCTTGGGTGTCAACAACTGTTCTTGTTCTTTGTGTATATTTCCGTGTTGTATTCTTGTAGTTTTTAGCTTAGTGTTATGTGAGTCTTGCTCTTTCATATCTGACCAGAAAATTTATTTGTCTTTATTGTCTCTTTTTGTACTGATATGATGAAACTAAAATAATCAAACCAAGGTTATTCAAGTACCAAAAGTTACCACCTGCCATAAGGGTTTGTTTTGTTGACAAATAAATTTCGTGGAACAAACCCACATATTGAACTTCGAAAGATCTTCTAATTCCTGCCTTTCATGGAAATTCTAATTATCTATGGAGGAATGGGTAAGCTTTTCAACCAAACAAGCACCAAGGGAATGAACTCACGCCATTAGCTGATCACTTCTAATCATCACTCACTTCATGATCAGCCCACACGCCCTCATTCAAGACTTTAATCAATGAGAAAAATAATTTAAATATAATCCATTATCCATCCATGGCTGACAGGCTTAGTAGTAATATAACTTTAGGCATGAACATTTCTTTCAGGTTTCACATTACTGAATGACAATCAACTTAAACTTTTGCCCCAAAAAATCATTATCAGATCACATTCAAAGTGCCTTTAAGATTTTCCAGTAATATCAATCAAGAAGACCAACATTTTAGTCTCAATGAGCAAGCTTACAAGAAGAACACAGCTTGACCATCAGAATTCTGCGCTTCCTCCCAACCCAAGCAAGCCAAGGCGGGTCTCCTGAAACAACCCGGTACCCTGCATTTTCATAGAGTGCGCGAGCTCCCCAGTCATCCTCGTACGCTCTCAACACAAGATACTCGTATCCCCACAGGACAGATACCACCTCACACGCCTTCAGCAGTGCTGTTGCTACTTTCTTTCTCCTAATCAAGGACACAACATCACTCATTATGCTTAAAAACTCATGGATTTGTTAAAGAGATCTCAAAATCTAAGAGATTCTCTTAGTTTTTCATTATTTAGGATTTTGAAGCTTTTCCAATTCCAGTAATAGTTTTCAAAAACTTAAAGACACATATTGAAAAGACACATATAGTATACTGGCATATTATTTTCCAATTAGATAAGCTTTTCCAATGTAAATTGGCATATTGATGGCACATTTTATGTTAAAAATTTACCTGTGAGTTTTGGCAACAGCAATTCCTGAGACATAGAGGTATTCTTTTGCACCATCAAGATACTGGAGTACGTCTCTATCTGCCAGAACTGTAACGTCCACCACGCCCACCAGCTCGTCCTGTAGGTTTGGTGTGCTGCTTTCTGGCACCGTCACAAGACAAGCGTACCTGTGCAGTCAATATTACACTGTTTCATGTCTCTAAAAGTATTGTTTCAAAAAAATAATTTATGTCAAGTTTAAAACTTTATAATCATGGAATTAGTATGTTTACCTGTCTGAGGGTGAGTTTCTTAGTCTGTACAGTAGACCAGCAAGAACTTCTGCCTGCATAATAGCAAGTGTGAGCACTTGTCTGCAGCAATAATCTAAAACTAAAAATTTCTCCAAAAGAATTGTATTTTCAAGGGAGCAGAATTTACCTGAAAGAATTGGAAGAACAGATCATCAAACAAAGCAACCGGTTCGTGAAAAGCTTCAGCTTGGATATTAGCTACTTTTCTCATCTCAATATCTTCCTCTAGCATTCTCCTGACTTTCCAGCCACGTTCCTCAACTAAGTAAAACTTGTCATCAATTATACTATCAGATTCGTTGCTGATCTGATCACCATCTATCTTGTCCAGCATACCCATTTCTTGTTCAGTTGAAAAAACCCTTGTAAAACTCTTCTTTCCACTGATTCTCCCAAATGCACACGGAGGTTTCCAGCTCCTCGACAACTCATTTCGTTTAGCCTTTCCATCTCTAACACCCCAGCAAAACCCACAATTGGATTCTGCGAACAGCTTTGTGGCAATACTAAGATGGGTTGGTTGCAGATGAGCCATTTCAAACTAACATTCCTAGTTCAAGAGCATTGATCAGATTAAATGGGTTTAGCTTGGTCACTGAAGAAGAATCATTTGCAAAGAATTGGAATGCTGTGTGTATTTGGCAGTAAAATCGCCAGAACACAATCATTTAACATTTTGCACTCTTTTTGTTCAGTAGCTAGATAATGACAGTTTTTGAGGGGGATGAAATCAAAGGAGAGGAGCAGCACAGTAGAGACTAGAGAGAAGAAAAGCAAAAGATAAGGTATGGGAAGATTTTTAGTGGTTATTAAGCTTTGTGGAATCTAGATCTGACAGGTGGAATATACACAGCCTGACATTTCAAGGTTCCCCATATAACTCTATAGAGAGAGAATTACAACAATAGCCAAGCTTTGCTACCTTAGTCTCTTCCAGTAGCAGGGCACATTGCCGATGAGAACTCTGAAGATACTTCTCTCGGGCTGGCTGGAATCCTCAACTTCAAGACCTTTTCTTTGATTTTTTGATCGCATAAAATAAGCAATTAATTATAGCAGATTGATGTAGTAGATATTATTATATTGAAAAACCCTGAATGAATGACATTCCTAAGGGGAATTTGTGAAGCTAACACAGATGATTGGCAATTTGGTATTTACAGAACTTCCTAAATGAAACATGACACGTCCAGTGGATTAGCACACTAATACCAATTGCCCAGAAATTGGGAAATAAAGGGGAAATGTTGATGAGGGAAGATTGATCAGGAGAAAGTGGAACAGAAACCTTGATTTAGAAGTTTATTTTCCCTTTTAATTTTCATATATTTCTTTCCTTTTTGATATTTTAAGGAGTGGATAATTTTAGCCTCATGTTATTCAGAGAGTCATGTGAAAACTCTCACAACCTGACATTTGGAGAATTGAAAGAGATTTGGGATCCAACTTGCAGTTGCTGGGGCCAAGCCATTATTTCCATAACAATGACCCTCTCTGTATAATGATTATTGCCAGACAGACAAACTGAAATTTATGGACAAACATATCAAGTAAAACTCTTCGCATGTCCAACTCTTCCAGCTTCAAGATTTTACAATTTCATTTACATACAGGGAAAGAAGACAAGTATGGCATTATGTCTTCACTCTTTCTAATAGGAAGTTCTATCACAACCAGTTCCCATGGCTGAGTGGCTTTCTCTTTACCTTTTATAAGAGACAGCAACAGCCTGAGTCAATCATATGAAGGATATAATAGGTTTATAATGAATCATGGATTATCAACTTATGATTATGACTAGCTTCCTCAATATACACTTAAGAGCATATCAATCAAAAGCATCTCCATTGGCAACATTCCCTTTTCTGTAAAGACAATAATTTAACCTTTTCATCTCAATGGCAACATTAACAGCTTGCCTGCTTCCCTGTTTCAAAGTTCTTGTTATCAAAAGACAATCAAGATTAATTCCGCCACAGAATACCATTGTCTTCCCCTGTTGAATCAGTTTTGGAATGTCACCTATACACCTAGATTTTATGAAACTGTTGATCTAGAATGCACCAAACAGACCAGTAGTTTAAAAGTTTATCCAATCACACAAGATGCAGCATTAATAATGAGGATCTTGCTTTTGAACTGAGCTAAACCATTCAACTAAGCAAGATAAGCAGAACTAGGGAAGGGGGAGAAACATTAACCACAATATACAACAGCTAATAATACAAACAAGCAAACATGAAATGAAAATCATGAAATTCAATTGTTCCTGCACCAATGCTCTTAACAATTCCGTTTTGAGCTGATTTGCATATCAATATCCTTTTTCTATAACAAAACTGATTTCAATCTATCAGTGAACAAACAATATGCAGATCATCCCAAAGAAAATAAATTCCGATCTACACTGCGAACACAGAACCGAGATAAGCCAATTAAAAAGAGGATCAATCGGAACATCCATTAGAGTTAGAGCAGCAACCTTCCTCTCCATGGCCGTGACCATGGTGTCCATCCCCATGAGAGTTGCGGTTGGGCCGATCGCCCTCGTCGTCGCTGAAATCCTCGTCGAAAGGCTTGTCCTTGTGGAAGATACAGCACTTTTTGGAGCTCTTCTTCCCCATAAACTCGTTATCGACCGTTCCTTCCTTCCATGACACCTTCTTCTTCTTGCGATTCAGCCGGAGAATTAGGGTTTCTGGCTGCTGTTGCTGGCTCGAAGATTCTGATTCTTCCTCTATAGTTATTGTATGGGTTCGGGTTCCTGATGGGGCGATCGTTCTCCTGGCGCTCATTTCTGTTCTTCTGAAGATCGGATTTGTGCAGAGATTAGGAGAAATTCCTTATTCCTTTGTTGGCTTTTTTGTCGAAATTTTTTGGAACGCCAAAAGAAGCAGCCAGAAAACCGGAGGGATCAAGCCAGGAAAGCCGAATCAAATATTTATATAATTATACCGTAGAGAACCGGGAGAAAAGCTGTTGGACCAAAGAACCGGGAAACAAAATAAATCGACCGGACAGGTCCGCTCTTAGGCGCTGATGTTCAAAGGGTCGGATCGCAAGCGACCTGGACCTGCACTGATCTGACCAACAAAGTGTGGGTTGCGGGTCGTAATATTTTTTTTATAATTTTATTAATGTATAAATTTTTTTTTTATAAAAAATCGTTGGATTTACGGGTCGATCCTCAAACTCGATGGTTTTTTTTTAAAAATACATATTTTTAGGTTAAAAAATAATTTTTTAAGTAAGGAAAATTATTTTTGACCAGATTGACTTTGTCAAACGAGTCGATCCGCGACCCGACCCGTTAGACCCGCGATCCGCGGGTCGAAACTATTTTTTTGTTGGTTCACAACCCGCAATTTCAGGTCACGAGTCGACCCGACCCGATTCGTGAGCATCCCTACTGAAGACGACACGCGTCCACAGCTTCTGCAAGTGCAGCACGCTGCATGAGAGAGGGGGTCGGGGGGTCAAACAATACTCGCCGTTTTACAGAGTAATCTCCATGACAAATTTTGTAAAATACCCCATTTTTCTCGTGAAGTAAGAACAATAACAACAACATTGACCTAGTGAGGTTCCGCTACAGCGAAATTTGAGGGGTCAAGATGGAGTACCCCTATATAAGGGTTGGGGATACACCCAAAAGACCCCGAAACCCCAAACTGCACTACTAAAAAAGTTAGCACAACACACCGAAAACACACAAAAAAAAGGAGACATAAAGCACGAAAGAGACAAAAGTAACAAAAAACAACAACAGACAAACACGCCTTAACGAAGCTTGGAATCCTGCCCTCTGTCATGTCGGCTAGATGTCTGCTACTCGTATCTTCTCTCTCCAATCGTCCTCGCACTCTGCTAAATCTACTGAAATCTCCAAAAATTCTATATCCTGCTTTATGTTGTCCTTCTAGCACTTCTTCCTTCGTCCTCTACCTCTGTGAAAGTCCTCCAAAACCAATCTTTCACACCTTCAGATCGGCTCTCCAGGGCTTCTTCTCTACACATGTCCAAACCAGCAGAGTCGGGTCTCACATAGCTTGTCCCCTAAACTGGTCACCCCTACCTTGCTCTGACTAATCGAACCTGACTAATCGTCAAGTAGAACAAATGCCAAATAAAATAATCAAACCGGTTCAGTTTGTAGATTGGCTCTGACTAATTGAACCGAACGAAGTATCTAAAAACTTATATTTTAGTGTTAATGTGTTGATAGTATAACGAAATTCGTCTAAATTCTATTCAATGTGATGTTTTAATTATATAAAAATCAAAGGATAAAGATGTAAAAAGTGTGTGTTTTTCAATGGACTAATCACTCGAGTTAGGACCAAAAATATTTAAGAAACTATTTGTGTATTGGGTGTTCGATGAGAGTCGGGGAGCACCTTAACCAAAACATTTTCAATTAATTTCAACATAGTCTAAAATAAAAGGCTAACAAGTGTTTATAAGGATAAACTTAAACATAAAATAGATTAAAAGAGGACGAAAGCAAAAGTGCGACCAAACCCGAAACCTAGTGCCAACACACGACCCTCGATGCAAAACTGAGGGTAGGTGCACGACCTCCAACAGCAATGGCGCAACGCATGACCTTCAAAACTACCAGAGGTGACCTGCATGATCGTGTGCCTTAGGGCGCACGACGGCCACGACCCATACTTGTGGGTGGTCGTGCGCCTTAGGACGCACATCCCAAGCACTTGAGTGAATTCAACATGACGATTGCACAATTGTAGTTGGTGAAGATTGAGTTCGATGATGAGGACATGAGGTACAAGCCCTAATTCTACTTTCTTCTTTGCTTGAGAGTTGGAGCGGAACTGTCACGGTTGTTTGTGCTTCAGTCGGGAAGGGGAAGCGTAAGTTTGATGATATGAGGGATCTAATAATTAGCGAGAAGATTTGCATGAAGGAGTTAGGTTCTACATTTGGATCAGCTTTGAATGTAGGGAACAAGGGCAGATCTGGTCATGGTGGGTCAAAATTCAAAGGGGAGGAGAAGACTACCAAAAACAAGAGTAAGATCAAGTGCTAGAATTGTGGTAAATTTGGTCACTACAAAAGTGAGTGTCAAGCATCAGAGGATGAGTCAGAAAATGCAACAGCAGAGTATGTTGCGGATGCATTGATTCTGAGTATCTCAAGATCAAGTGGGAGCATGACAGTGGTTCCTAGTAGGCATGAGACCTTGAAGGTAGAACCATGGACCGATGGTCATGAAGAACTGGATAGGGAGTCACCTTCTGATTTCTATATGAAGTTTGTTGAATTGGATCAGCCAGAAGGAGATGCAGAGGAATCTCATAGTCAGGACATGGACGGGGCGATGAGCTCGATGCAAGGATTGAAGTCTGGCGAGGCTTCAAACGGGCTTACGTAAGTTGAAGGCCCGACACTACCAAGACTGAAGGACTATTGAAGAATAAGACAATTACAATTAGAATTAGTCTCCAGGTGGGAGATTGTTCGGATTTTGGAACCTAATTCGAAATTAGGCAGAATAAGACAAAAGGTGAAGCGAGAGGCAGAACTGCGACCGCAACCAAGAAGGATGCGACTGCGACCGAGAGAGCGTGGGCAGGGCCAATTAAGAAGGATGCGGCCGCACTCGAGTCTGAGTTGGCAATAGAGTGGATTTTATGACGTGTGAGAAAGACAAGATTTAGGGATTTATTTGTTTCTATCTTTAAGTCCATTAGAATATATTATTTCTATTTTTAAGCCTATTGTTCTCCATAAATACCTATCTAAAACACTCTTATCCTAAAACGAATGCATTTTTCCTATTTCGGATTGCATTTTTTCACATATGCACTTTTTGTATTTTGTAGTACGCTTTTCGTATTTTTTTAGTGCATTTTTTCGTATTACACTTTTTTTATTTTGCAATGCACTTTTATATGAAAAGTGCACTATAAACTAAAAAAAGTGCATCCGTTTTACGTTTTAAGATAATCGTTTGTTTCATTTAAACCAAACTTTGTATTTGCAATAGGATGTCTGTTAATTATGTTTGTTTTTTTGGATTTTAGCCCTTGGAGTAAGTTGAAAAAATTAAGATGCATAATGACCGTAACTCCGTAAATGAACATGAGAAACCCTTATAAAAATTTAAAGAATAGTGTCAAGGACCCAAGGTTACGTTACACTGTGCCGAGACGTGACATGCAGGGGAAGATGACCGCCGTGGCCGTATGCAATTCAGGACCCGCCAACATTCGTTGATAATTTTACTTTGAATTTATGAATTTTGTTTTTTTTAATTTAAAAAAAAATGGTTGGTGGTCATGGATATAGATTTCGTTATCTAATATCTGTGCATTCACTTACTTTTTTTTTCTGGTAGACCTCTGCGTCTGTGCATTCACTTACTTGTCGGAGACTACTGCGCCTTCCCTTTACATATCCCTGCGATAACCGCTACCTGAATTCGCGCCTTCAGATCACATTCACCTACCCTTCCTAGCGCGCCACCATGGCGTATGAGTTGAACGGCCTCACCATGAGAGGTGGAGGAGGACGGCCGCGGGGAAAACCCGAGGCGCTCAGGCCGATCCGAACTTCCGCCGCTGCCGGAATCACGGCGGCGGCGGAGGAGCCGCTGAGCCCCGGGGCGCGTGTGTTTCACGAGCCGCTGATGAACTGCCACATAATAGCAGTGATTGGAATCAAGACGCCGATCGCGATTGAAGTAATGAAGAAAGGGCTCGCCGAGACTTTGATTAAACACCCTCGTTTCTCCAGCAAGTTTGTGTGTCCCTTCCCTGTTTTTCGATGCCAAAGTTGTTACCATTTTTAGGCCAAAGTTAATTTAGGAAAAAGACATAAATATTGCAATTGTCATTTGTGTATTTTCTATGCTTGTTTTTATCCTCTTTTGTAGCTGTCTATGGCCTTAATTAAATTCAATCAATGGTTTTTTCTAGTCATTTAGAAATCAAAGGAACTATATTTTACAAAATGTACATGAATTCCATGCATCAATCTGATATCTAGTAACTTAATTTGCTTGCGTTTGTTATAATTAAGGTGGTTGATGTAAACAAGAGTGGGAAGAAAACATGGGTCAGGACCCAAGTAAATCTGGATGATCACATTATAGTCCCCAATTTGGATATAGATATGGAATCTCCAGATAAGTCTGTAGATGACTACATATCAAATATGACCACAACTTCAATGGACATGTCCAAGCCACTATGGGAATTCCACATCCTCAACATCAAGACCTCAGATTCTGAATCTATGGTTGTGTTCAAGATTCACCACTCACTTGGAGATGGAATCTCACTCATTTCTCTCCTCCTTGCTTGCACTAGAAAGCAAACCGATCCCAATTCGGTGCCATCTCTTCCCATGGGAAAACAAGTGGCCAATCCGAAAGGCGTTTTGGTTTACTTGGGTTTGATGTGTTTCATGTGTAAGGTATTGTGGAATACTCTTGGAGATATGGTGCTCTTCTTGGCCACTGCATTGTTTTTGAAGGATTCGGAGACTCCTGTTAAAGGTAGTCCAGGGACCGAAAAGAAGCGTAAACGGATTGTTCGTCAGATTCTTAGTCTTGATGACATCAAGTTTATTAAGAAACACTTTGATATGGTAAGTAATGCTTAGCCTTGATGCCTTTATGATTTTAAGTCGTCTAGAACAATACAATATAGAAGCCTTGTGTTGGTTTGATCATGATTGGTGGACTCTTGAAGATTTAATGTATATGTGTGTTGACTTGTTTCAGACAATAAATGATGTTTTACTAGGGATAACACAAGCTGGTCTTTCTCAATATCTCAACAGGAGATATGGTGAGTAGTACTATCATTTTTATCAAGAGGAAGCTAGCTTTTATAGTCTTTTTATTAATCTTTATAAATTCTTGTGACATATCATAGGTAACAAGAAGGATAATCTGCCTAAAGATATTCGCCTCAGAGCTACCATTTTGGTGAATGTAAGACCAAGTGGTGGCATTCAGGTAATAATCTAATCATCTATTGGCTATCTAACTTATATGTAGACTTGTTCTTGGGTTTATTTGTCATTTTTATGACAATGATTTGCATCGAAAATCTTTTCTTTCTATGAACCAAATGGGTTTAGCTGTAGGCGAACCCTTAACCTGCAGCTCAAGCTAGCTAACATTGTTGATTAGACAGGAATTGGCAGATTTGATGGAGAAAGGTTCAAAGTGTAAATGGGGTAACTCAATTGGATATGTGATCCTCCCCTTAAACATAGCGTTACGAGATGACCCTTTGGATTATATTCGCGAAGCTAAGGCCACGATTGGCAAAAAGAAGCAGTCTCTTGAAGCAAAGTGCACATACTCAAGCTCTAAGCTCATGCTTCACTTGTTTGGTGAGAAGGTAAGAATTTTTAATTATCCACTTCACTTCAGCTTGTTAATTTGTTTGGAGAACATTTTACAAGTCAAAGGAAGTACTAACTCTGAATTTAGCCTTCTCATTGAATTTGTGATCCATGTTGTGGATTTGTACAGGCGGTCGCTGCTCTATCATACAGACTCGTGACTCATACGACGATGTCGTTCTCGAATGTAGTTGGTCCAGCAGAAGAGATAAGCTTCTATGGTCATCCAATAGCTTACATTGCCCCATCTGGGATTGGCCACCCACAGGTACATTTAAATTTCTCAGTTTCATGCCTTTATTTACTGAATTCTAAGTCATTCTGCTTAGGTCCTTAAAAGTAATTTCTCAGTTTCATGCCTTTGATAGTGATTGTGGATAGTTAAGGTTTTACAAACAATATTTGGTGTCAAATATAATTGCAGGCTTTGACAATACATTACCAGAGCTATGTAGACAAGATGACTCTTGTTGTAGCAGTGGATGAAGATGTAATTCCTGATCCTCGCATGCTCTGTGATGATATTGCACAATCGCTTACCTTAATCAAGGCTGCTCTCATGAAGGGTGACCATCAAAATTGATCTTGCACCTATATATACCCTTTAAATGATCAAAATTATAAGCATGCAATTGCAAATTGCAATTGCACTTTACATGAACCAACCTTTTGTGCTATTACATTTATACTACGTGATTGTTAAAAATCTTATTTAAAATGTAGACACTGTAACAATTTGTATTAGAAATCTTTTATGCAACAAAATCAAGGTTTTAATTTAGGGGCCGGGGAAAGTGTGGTGGCATAATTAAAAACCATATATGCTCTTTTGCTGAATTTCCCTCCCCTTTCTTTTCCCGAAACTCCAATGCTTAAAAAGCTTCACAAATGCCCAATAAAGGGTATGCAAAATTATCAAAATTTATAGACGATACAGTTATAGTACCTCATTGCTGAACAAAGCTTTAAAAAAAAGGGCAAAAAATTTACTTATGATTGAATTCGAGATCCAAAATAAACTGTCAAAATTTGATCCACTGAAACGAATGAGATATTCCACTTGCTCAGTTGCTCATTTTGAAATCCTGGTGCAACAAAAAGATTAGAATGTGGTATGAATTTTGTTGTAATGAGAAGATAAATAGAGAATGTGGTATGAATTCTGGTGCAACAAAAAGAGGCCATGTTCGGAGATGTGAGGGCATGGTTTGCAATGAATTCTGCAGAGGAAAAGGCAGAAAAGTTATAGAAAAAGATCTCGCCTTGTTAGATATTTCAGCGGACTTGACAGAGTACAGGGACTTTGGAGGAAAAAGTTCGGATCCTCTATGACAAAATATGCTACCAAGGGTGTGCCTCCAATAACATAATGCCATGTGTCTTGCTTTATAAGAATTTTTATTAATTCAACTTAAATAAGAAAAATAAGATACTTTCCTTCGTTTTTTTTCCTCCACTTTCACCCGTCTCATGTACAATTCTTACTAATAGATCATGCCACCATTTACAATTCCACTTTCGATCTTAATCTTCTTTAATTCCATACATAAACTGATCAGGACAGCCAAGACTCCTCATCCTTTGACCCTTCACTGGCTTTAATTTTTAAGGATTTATTTTTCAAAATTTATAGCTTTATTTCCAGTAAACTTTTAATGGGCAATTTACTTCTTTTTTTTTCTTTATAATTAGACGTGAGATCGTGAATCTTGTATACAGAATGTGATATTCATCCTGAATGGATTGATTTATATATTAATTTTGTTCAAGTGTTTCTATGGGTGTGTGATATATATAATTACAGATTTAGTTTTATATATTTGAAGCTAATAAATCTAGGCAAAATAATGGCTTTCCCTTGTAAAGATGGTAGATGTATCATACCCAAAAAAAATTTAGATGCAGAGAATTGACTATATTAAGAGGAAGAAGATCTACCCAAAAAAAATATATGAGGAAGAAGAAAGGCAAGCGTGGAGAATGAAAAACAAAAGTAAAAAATCTTATCTTTCTTTGCTTAACTTTACTTTAAAAAATACTTATAAAAAAGACACATGGCATTATATCATTGGAGGCACAACCTTGGTAGCATATTTAGCTACAGAGGATCCGAACTGAAGATTACAGTGGGGAGCGGTAGCGGGCTAGTCGGCGAGGGAGGGTCCTTATCCTTTTCTCTATGTCTTTTCTCTCTGCGTTTTTCTTGTTCGTTGTGCGATTTTTATAGCTCCGTGGTTTTCTCTTTGGGCCTTCTTTACACACCCTCTCGATTCTTAGGTCGAGACAAAGGTTATATCCTAATCTCCCATACCCTGCCGGAGGCTGATCCCACTGGGTTGTTATGTTGTTGGATTTATGAGAAAGCATTTTTTTTCCGAAAACACTATTCATAGAAGTCGAAACAAAAAATTGCTCAAAGGTCCTAGGCTCCTAGCCAAATAGTTAGTTCACGCATAGTTCATGATGCTGAAGAGAGCATTTATTAGCATTGCTTATTAGAATTATTCAGGCATAGTTCATGATCGACGCGTGGGGGTTGGTACATAAAGGAAATCCAAGAAAAGAAAGAAAGTGACGCTTCTTTATCCCATTCTGCACTTCAGCTTTAATGCGTAGTTATGCTTTGTTCAACCTAAATTCACGACAATGTAAACAAGTTAAGAGTCAAAAAGAAGTTTAAAGGAAGATCTTTCTTTGATGGCCACCTTTACTTGTACCGGAGTTAACACACAAATTTGGCCAAATTTGTATTTCCCGTGTGAGAATCCCCGTCCAGTTTAAAATCCCTTCCATACGTAGGAATGTACAAAAAGTATGTAGGGATGGGGACCTGTCTTAACAAGGCAGAGATTCCACAATTTGGAGAACCTGATTGAAAACGGAGAGGGGACGGGAATATACTATCCGTCTCGAATCTCCAATACACCTCCTACCCGATATGGTTTTTTGTTTTTACTTTATAAAACATAAAAAAGAATGAATTTTAAATATAATTATAGCTTTTAACTATTATTATATTTCTGTAAATGATAAATGATTCTTTGCTAGGGATTAGATGGGGACGGGGCGGAAGATGGGGAGTAGGTCGGGAGGGTTGGGATGGAGAATGCATTCCCCACCTCACCCCGCCCCTACTAATATGGATATTTTCATCGATAAAGTTAATGAAGAATACCAACTCTCTTTTGAAAAAAAAAGGTTACACAACTAATATATCTATTTTCATCACTGATTGAAAACTAGTATTTTGATCTGTTTTAGATGATTAACTTGATATTTATGCTACGAGAGAAGTTTTTACTATGTAATTTATTTATTAGCCATATTACTTGACAAGTCTTAAAGTTAAGTATTTCTTTCTTAATTAAGAAACCCTTAAATTACTTGACTTTGAAAAACGCGGGAAAAAAAACTAAAAGCATAAAGCTGTGTGTATCCATGCTGCCATGTACATAATTTATCATGCCTTAAAGTGGCAATTATTATGAACAACAACCAAAATTCGTCAACTCAGAAAGCATTGCTCAAAAGCCATATATCATTTGTCTTCTACGAACCTACACACTACACAATTATCTAAGTATTGTAGAAACCACACTTGTAGAGGAAAGAAACTTCATAAAGCCAACAATAAATAATTGCTAGCACCATAGGCAAGTAAAGAAAGAAGATTTTTTTGTTCAAAACAATATTTTTAAAGTAAAGAAAGAAGATGCATTTACCTATCTTCTCAAGTAACTTGTCAAACCAAGGCATCATACAAAACCCATATCATATCATATCAATTCACAAATCATCTATATAGCCACCTACTCCCACACAACACATATCTCCTTTTATTTTCCTCTAATAACAAGACACTACTTTTACTAATCAAACATGGCCAAGCCATTCTATTTGCCCCTTTCCATGCTCATGGTCATCTTGCTCCTCGTCATACAAGGTAGGTATCTCACTTAAACCCCTCATATTCACTACTCAATATCATGTGTCATGATTGTTAACACGAACGTGTAAAATTAGGGGAAATCCATGGAGAAGCCATGGATGAGGAGATGAGCTCGTGTAGTGAAGTCATGGGAGTGTGCAGAGTTGATTGCTTTGCTAAGTGCAGCCTCAAGCATCCAGGCACGGGCCGATGGTTCTGTAAGGCTTCTCCTGTTGATCAAACTTCGGTTTGTGTTTGTGGTTTTCCTTGTGGTGATTGATTATTTGGGTCGTGGTGATCATAATAAAGAAAGGATGATCAATGCGTGATTTGGATATAATATTTGTTGCAGATCACGTTGTTGATCTTTGAATAAACATGTCTATTTTGTATATGGTGGATTGGATGTATATTGTCTTGCATTTGTGAATTCATGTATGAATCAATAAACCATTGTTCTAGTACAATTTCATTTGTTTTTCTTGTAGTACGATTATTAAAAATAACATAAACGGTAAGATTATTTCCTTTAGGCTTTAGTTTTGAAGGCTATCAGTGATTTCAGAAAGAGTTTGCTTTGGCAACAATGTTAATTCAGACTTGAAGCAAGATGAAATCTTTGGTTGATGCCAACAATGCTTACACATCTTAGAGCAGCGGGACAAAAAAAGTTGAGCACCTTCAAGCTAAGATATCTTACTATCTGTACATGTTGCTTGCAGAAATCAGAATAATTTATTTTAGCTAATGAACAATAATACTATTAGGAGAACAGTCCTGAAAAACAGTTTGAACATCCAAACAGATGTAAAGGAATCAGCAAACCCAGAGAGGATTCTAAGCTGATTTGCAGATGACCTAGAAAAGATAGTATCAAAGCCTATACTAAACATATCAGCTAGTGTTGGTTGGTGTATTGCAGATTTACAGAATCAGCTACCACCAGCCTTGATATATAGAGCAAATGGTATGAAGGCAGAAAACTGGAAATTTAAACCAAACGACTCACCACATCAGGGAGATCCGGTCATTCCAGGGAAGAGTTCTGATATTTTATTGAACACATCCATAACCTGAGAATACAAACAACGAATAAAGTCATTTCTTCAAGACGGGATGAATTATATATGTGTTCTTGTAACGACAAAATTGAAAGGAGTGGCCAGCTGAGCTAGATTGAAATTTGCAGGAACCAATATGGATTGTACCAAAGCACATTAAATTGCAATTGTGTTACCTCCTTGTCATTTTGATACTTGGTGATGTTGAAAGGGTTTTGTGAGCACTGCAGGGCAAAAATATATTCAGAAAATATCAGATGTAATACAATTGCAGAATAGCCAAATTCCATATTTATATCTTTATTTTTTCTTTATTGATTTATATCTCTGGCTCTAATTCAAACTCTGAAGTAAACATGAATTCCAAGTTTCACACAATTATGGCATCAGATCAGATATCCAGTGTATAATGACCCAAGAACTGGTAAATATAGAGCCAGAACATACATCCATGATGGCTGCCTGTACTCTGGGGTTCTGAAACGCCATGGCAATATCGGGGTTGGCCATAATCTTTGAAATAACTTCTTCAGGGGTAAGACCAATTTGATCTGTTAAATGCCAAAGAAGAATTTGGAGAGGGTTGAATATGATTTCATGCGCATCCCACATTGCAAAACTAAGTAACACAAGTAACTAGCATCATGAAACTCACCAAACTGCTGCTTGACCTCAGGACTGCTAAGGTCAAAATTTTTCATAGTATCCATCATTCGGCTGTCCCATTCAGGGCTTCCTCCCATGTTACTTCTGTGAAAAAATCATATATAAAATATGAATTGATTTACCTGGAAGGCTGGAAAAAAATTTATGATGCTTTTTCCAAGAACATCAACATCATCGCCCAATAGAGTCCCACTTAAGCGGGATCTGGGGGGTCAAGATGGGGGCATTCATAACCTGAACATGTCAGGGGGATACGCCTGATAGACCCAAGGAAAACTGAAATTCAGGTATGTGACAATCATAACTGAATTTAGTTAAAATGCACCAAAATTTATGATGCTTTTTGTAGAGCATATATCAAAATACATAACAATAATCTCTTGTGTTTGTCTTATTTATAATGTCTAGAATTTCAAGCGCCATGTAAACAGGCAAATTGAAACAAATAAAAATCCTCGGATATACAAAAATTTTCTTCAAAGCTGATATATGCTGCACTTAACTACACAAGGGATTAATTTTTTCCCATTCATTATGACTTGCAGATCCAGGGGTATCACTATTTCTTTTGTGAAAAAACATTATTTTTAGACAAAAAGGAAAAACTCACAGCATATCCTGGAGCTGCTTCCGATACTCTGGATTTTGTAGCATCCCTGAGAAGAAGCGTAAATGAGAGTCATTAGCATATCCACTATCAATTCTCTTTTGAATGCATTAGATAAAAGTGTCCGCTGAGACAAAAGTTTACTAAGTGGCAGCAAATTCATCAATTCAATTTTTCTACAAAGAAAACTGTAGAAAACAGCAAGCAGAATCTTGGCACACTTTCATTTCTCTGAGCTGATTCTAAAAAATAGCAAAAGCAATTAAGCTCAGATCCATCTCTTTGTTGATTACTGAGGCAAGACATGACAAAAATGTCAAGCAACAAGAAAAAGTGAAAAGCGCAGCATCAACAGTTTGGTTAACAATACATGTTGTGATCTTGGGGAGGCAGTCAAAAGGATAAGGGACTGACATTTAAAAGTTTCTGGATTTCTCATCTCCTCTGGAAGATATCTGCAAGATGAATGAGATATTATAAATATTCACTCAAGCACAACTCTTCATGCTATTCTTTTACCAATAAAAAGAGAAACAAACAAAGTATGGTTAACTAGAACTTCATCAAAATTGAAGGAGAAGTCAATCATAAGAAGATTTTACAAGATATCTGAAAGTGGGAACAAAGAAGGTAGAGAGAGAGCAACCAATATGCATGTTAGTGTTATATGCAAGAACATGTAACATATTAAATACCACATCCACTGCTAAAGGACAGAGGAAACGCTCAAAGTGAACTTACGGATAAACCATCTTTTGCACAGTTGGATCTTCCATCATTTTCTCCAGAGCCTCCACCGACATAACAGGGCCAGTATTTCCTGTCAGTAAAAGATAACAGAATATATTATAGAGCAAAAGTCAAAGGTCAGCCAAATTAGTAAACATGCCAAAGGGATTTCCATTCAAACACATAATAAGAACATGAGGCGTATGAAACACAAAGTATTTAAATCCTTAAATCCCTTGCATAATTGAATAGCTTCACATATCAACAGTAAGATCATGATTTGTAAGTAACCTGTAGACCAAGAGGACTCATTTGAAGCACTGGGACCTGCAGTAGTTGCTCCATTGTCCGTTACCTGCATAAGAAGGGTCCAATGAAGTAAAACAACGTATAACCATATCAAAATTAGCTCACATCCTTTCTACTTACCACCTCAGCAAATTTCACATCATTGGATGATGTCGAAGTAGAGGAATCTTCAAAGTTTTCAAACGGGCTCTTTGGAAGGCCCTCATCAGGGGAGACATCCTCAAATGCTGCAACATGAAACTACTGTTAAAACAAGTTTTTAAGGTCAAGATTTTATATCTGTAGAGCATTATACTCTATTAACCACACAGCAGCTACCAGCAAGGTTCACAAAACAATTTTTATAAACAAAATCACCGAACTCAAACCCATAATCAATATCTGCTAAACTGCAACCACCAAAAACATATGTAGGCATCTTATCAAATACTAGAATACATACCCCCACCCCACCCCCCAAAAAAATTGAACTAAGATCTTATGTTTTTATTATTACATCATGTGATATACAAGCACAAGCATGTATAGATCTGCATCAAGTGAACACACAAGGAGAAAGCCTAAATGGAAAAGGGGAGAGAGAGAGAGAGAGAGAGAAGAGTACCAATTCTTTTCGGCTCAGACTTCATTTCCTCATCAACTTTAACATCTTTGGCTGGTGCTGCTTCCACATTAGTTGCATCTTGTGTAACCGTAGATTCAGAGAAAGTAGCACTGGGAGTTGTAATTGGTCCAGAAGTAGTAGTTGTCACAGGTGGAGTAGCTGGTCTAGTTGAAGATGATGGGGGGAAAGGGAAAGGTGATCCGGGTGAGGTAGCTCCTCCAGTTGTGGATGGGGGTGGGAAAGGGAAAGGTGATCCTGGTGAGAAGGCAGAATTACCAAATTGACTATTCTGTGAGCCCAATTGTCCCATCATCGTCTTCATAGCCTGTTCCATAGCATAATTCTGCACCGAAAAATCATATCTTGGATAAATAACATGTTCTAAAACATAGAGGCCAGGTGTTCTTAGTGGAAAAATCTCAACATTTGGGACAGTGTTACAGCAACAATAAAAGTGCCAACAAAACAGACGAGTATCAAATAGGAAAATGCTCATAACCAACTTCTATATATGAATAAAAAGATAAATACAGATCCTCTAACCTCACATTTCCACTAAAAACCATGTTTCATCCTTGTCAACTCATGATGTCACCATTGTAAGTTAGACCTTTTAAAATTCCATACACCCTTGCACCATGACCAAAGCAAACCATCTCATGTTCTCATTACCAAGTGTTGTAACATTTTGTACCACAGCGCTACATGTTTTAAGCAAAACACTTCCTATTCTAAAAAAATAGAACGTTTAATATTATATATTTATATATAGTACATCCATGCCTAAAAGATAGATATTTCACAAAGAGGAGCTAGATACATCATGCGTCAAAGATGATTTCCAAGCATAATGATGATTGTTGTGGATTACAGTTCATCAAAACTTCCACCTGTGACAGTGGATGGTAGTTTGAAGAGATTTCAAACTAGTCAAAATAAAATATTAAAATCAGATTGCACTTGCACTAGGGCCTTGGCTTATATTTAAGAGCAAAGCACTACAACAAAGTACTTTTATAAGGTCTCAGTAACTAAATGCATTGCTTCCTACCACACAAGGGTTACTTTGCAAGAGTGGACAATGCAAAACCAAGTGATTCCAGATATAATAGCATATGAAGTATATGAAAGGAAAAGTATTCATGTTAAAGCGACAATATCCATCCGGAATTATCTCAATCCTTCACTTAGCAGTTAGCATACACAATTCTACGCGTCAAAAGAAGGAACCATAATTAACCCCCATCCCTGAAACAACTCCACAACCATAAACGACCCGGCTGGTATCACTAATAGATGGTATATACTTATCCAATTATACCAATGCAAAAATACATAGCATTCAGGGTTCCTATTTTAGAGGCCCACAGTCTTGATCATATCAAATAACCCACCAAGGGAAATCTATCTAGACTATAAAGTAGTAGCAAAGCATATCATCAAGTAGAGTTAAATTTTAGATTAAATTCTACTTTTTCGAGCTCAATTTTCAAATTTGAGCATATACCAGCTGTCAAGTAATTATTCCAATCGACCAACTGTCAAGAGAGTATTTTAATCGAGCAAGTAAGGTTAAATTTGGAACTAAGTTCTACTTTTTCGTGCTCAATTTTCAAATTTGAGCAAACACCAACTTTCAAGTAATTATTCCAATTTGCAGAATTGCAGAGCTCAACAATTCTTCGTAAACATACCTTCATATATGAAGCAAGCCATGAGAAAAGGGCGGAGAAACCAACACCAACTCCAATCCAGAAAAGCGGAGAACCACTGAAGAATCACATTCCCACGCAATCAAACATAAACCATCAGGATACAGAAATCAGTAACATTCTTCTCCTAATAAACTCAACGGAGAAGTACAGGAAAACCTACAATTGAGTAGAGGGAGGTGGAACGGCGATCGGAGGATTAACGGCGACAGACGAAGTCTCCCGGCCCCCGCCCGTCGTCGGGGATACTCTGATAAAAAACTTAGTTCGGAGCTTTTCCTTCGCATCCCTGGAAGTCCGGCGACCGGTTTGGTCGCCATTGCTAGAGTTGGCCCGGACGGTGACTCTGGATTTGGGGACCCTGGAGAGACTTCGGAGAGGGAGAGGAAGTAAGCTTCTTGTGGTGATCGATGGCGAGTCCAATTGCAATATCGGTTTGGCAGAAGCAAGGGCTAATTTCTCCATTTTTGGATTGTTTCACGGAGAAACTGAAGAAGATGGAGGGGAGGGGAGGATTGAAGAAAGAAGAAGTAAGAGCAGGCGAGCAGCGATTATGCGACCAATTGAAAGGACGAACGAGGGTAGAGAAGAACTAGAGATTAATTTATACGAGCTTCCGAATTTTTTTTACTGAGCGATTTCAGATACTCCGTATTAGATTTTTCTCATCTCTTAAGGATAAAATGCTGAAAATCTCCTATAAATATCCATTTAAATTAAAATATTAAAAATCACTAATTGCACCATAAATTTATTTTTCAAGGAAATTGCACCATAAATCAAACCTTAGTGGCGATTTTTGCTCTCAATTTCGCAAAACTTACGGTTCCAATATTTTTTTGTACCAAGTGCTTGTCAATTCAGGTCAATGTTCATGAAGAACCTTTAAAAAAAACGAAGCCTTTTAACCTGGATGCATTTTTTTTACCAGATGCTCAACTTGTACGTGGAAAAAAAACAAAGAAAATAGAAAAAGATACAAGAGTTCAACTCCGTTGGTGTGAAAAAAGCTGTGTTGAACTGAAAGTGGACTTCGCAGCTAGGCAGACATTTGTGTTTTGAAGAGTTGGGATTACATGCCAAGAAAATTCAATGCTCTCTTTTCAAAAATAACGGTGCTCTTATAAATTAGCTGTTTTTTTTTCTCTCATTACAAATCTGTTCTGTGTCCTACGAAGGGAATGAAAATGAAAAAAACCAACCAAGCAACTTGTGCAGGAATTAATATATACACTCCACCACAGCCTAAAATACCTCCATTTGCCAGCACCAACTTTTTCTTGTACTCTTTCTTCTATCAACCAGGTTAGTCATCTCAGATTGTATTGCCTTTCAAGACCCGCCATGGCGAGAGACCAGCACAGACCGATAAATGGCAGCCACATGAAGGAAGCCAATGAGCAAAATAATAAAATCATCAAGCAAACCGATAACTCCAAGTACTCCTGTAGGAATGGAAGCGGCATAAAGAATACAATTAGGATTGAATCATTTGCCAGGTTTTGGAGCTAGCTGAGAAGATGCAGAATTGCAGATTTACAACAAAACAGTACCTTCAGGTATGATGTCTACAGGGCTGACCAAATAGATTGCACTTAGAAACATCTGCAGATAAACAAAAGGAACTGTAAAAAACAACTGAGCTTTACCAGAAACTCATAACTGAAGGGTTTGTTTGATCAATGATCACAGCCTATTTGATGAATTATGATTAAGAACTGCATTTAAAACAAAAGTCCAGCTATATACAGAACTCCTGTACTTTGAGACGTAAACTTAACTGCCAAATAGACACGAGCTTTGATAACAAACGGAAGAGAACGGCTTGGATCCAGCAAATCACGCAGCAATCGCCGAAGAAGAAAAGGAAGATCTCTTAATCTCTGCATGAACGAAGTAAATATAACAGTTGTTTTCTCAATGTTATTTCCTAAACCTTTCATTTTTAATTCTGAGCGGAGAGACTGTCAAAGGATCAAAACCCTTAGCCATATCTAGTGTAGCAGGAGTAAGTGAATTCCTTGACAAATGAGAATATAAACCTAGTAATACCTGGATCAGACCATTTGAACGTTCACCAAACACGCGATTGTATGTTTCAATCTCTCTCATTACACGACAAGCCTCAGGGTTATCATTTTGCAGCTGCGGAGACTCAGCAGGGATCAATAGAGTTACTATGCTTCTGCATAATGGACATTTGCAGGGCTGAAGAGCTGATCCATAATGCCAGACCTGTAGAATACAACTACCTGAACAGAAAATTCAACACTAGAATCAGTGTTAAAGTGAATTTTAAAGGAAAGAAGGCACAAATATCTCTTTCACAAGGGAAGATGAGCATCACAACCATAAGATTTGTGTTATCTAGCTTATTTCTACATTCAAGGAACCAAAAAAAGACTCGATTAGATGAATTTCAAGATTAAATGCAAGGAATGATGAAAGAATATCAGAAAATTTCAAGGTATTGGTATGGCAGAATTCCTATCTCTGATGATTATCTTTTGTTTAGAAGCTAGCAATAATACAATTCGATCGATGGCTAGATTATGCTGCTAGGTTATAGAATTGGACAGAATTCAACACTGATGAAGCTTCTTTTGAATCAATTCAACTTTGAAAAAACTTAATCGTGTTTGATACCATCAATGCCTTGATTAAGCCATTCTATCCCATAAAACACGAACAAAAGGGTCATATGATCTTCCAAGAAGACGTGGCTCCATTGCCTTAACCAGAGCGTCGAATATCTAAACGATTTCTGCGAATTCAATTCCGAAAACGGCAAAATATCCGTACCATGGAATTGGAAACTCGAATGGGCAAAATATGGAAGATCAACTAACTGCTTTCTTCTTCCAGATTAAAAGTGTAGGATGCAATTTTTGTAGAAACGTAAGAAGGAAAGTAAAGCGAACGAAGTAAGTAGCTGGAAGATGAAAGATCGATTGATACCATGAAAAGGGAAAACTTGAGAGGAGAAAAGAGTAAAACGAACCGCAAAACCAGTGAGAGCAATTGGCTTGGCAAGGAATGCTGAAGCTTTCACGGCAAATGGAGCAGGAATCAGTAGAAGGCGGTTGGGGCATGGTGGATTGATGTTGGCAGAATGGATCTCCGGCACCCCTCTCTATTTCTCAACGCCCATTCACCGCCTTTCAAGGAACGCGCATTCGCTTTTGCTACGTGAGAATTGAGACGCGCTCCCACTTCGTCTCTCTTTTTCCGTCAGATTTTAATAATCTGACGCGCTCCCAATTGAGACGCGCTCCCACCGTAATACTATAGTAGTATGTATTCTCGTATTTTATACAGGTTTTCCTTAAATAAAATATAAATAATAAAATATTTTTAAATATATTTATTATAGAAAAATAATCATGTTAATGATTTAATATAAATTAGTTGTCCCCGTCGTGCCATGCACGACTATGATTCAATATTTTTTAGATATACTATAAAAAAGATATTAATAAACAAAACTTAATGTAAGTAATTTATTGATCGTAATATGTAAAAAAATTATTTTGTTTTTTAAAATCAAATCAAATAAATTAAATTTAGATTATTAAGTTTAAATAATGAGAATAATATATACAATGCTCATAAAATGTTATGGTAAATTTTCAAATAAGGAGAATAATATATACAATGCTCATAAAATATTATGGTAAATTTTCAAATTGTGAGTTGTAATAAAATGAAGGTATTTTGACCAAATTTCTTATAAGAAAGTATTTTGATTAAAAAAAGCATAGATTTATCAAAATATATAAGCCTATAATTATCTATTTATATAAAATATTACTTTTATAAGGAAATCATTTTTTTTATAACTATAGTTAAATATGAGATGTAAGTGACGAAGTGAAAATAATATGATGTGGCATATGACGTGTCAAAAATTACATTACATGGCTTAAGGAAAAGACGACACGTGGCAAAATCCGATGTGGCGTATTCTAGAAGCGACATGTGGAAAAAGCTGACGTGGCGCAATGTGGAGGCTCCAAACCTTATTGCTTTTATATATATAGTAGATTTTTGTTATGATATGCGTATAAAGATAAGACAATTATTTTTGCTATATCCAAAAATAAAAGATTGTTTAATAATGGGATTTTCTATCCTATATTCTAATTAAAAACATGGATAAGAATTTATCATATCCAAAAAATAAAAGATTATTTAAAAAAAATGGTGGTGTGGTTCAATCTAAAAGTGACACGTGTCGTTTAATAATTTTTTTAACCTCCGCTTTAGGTTATAGTTATGATTTTGTTTCTAATTTTTGTTATACTTTGCTAAAAAAAGTTTTTGTTGGACTAAGTCGTAAGGTTCCGTTTGATTACGACTAAGCGGGGTCTTAGAATGCTCTAGACTAGTCCAAGTATTATTTGACTACCCTAAATCTTACCACAAGCCCATATTTGTATATGAAATAAAGTGTTGTCACCTAGAATGAATCCATCTAGGCTAGATTCATTCTCTTTTCGTATGCATTTCCACAAGTTAAAATCAAATGGATCCTAACTAAGAAATGAAATAAGGGCCCGTTTGGTATCCATATCAGGATATCATATATGGGTATGGATATGACTGATACCCATATCTGATGTTTGGTATATCCTGATATCGATATCATACTAATATCTGTTGTTTGGTATAAGAGTATATCGATATCAGCTGATATAGTGATATCCTTCTGATATCAGAGTGATATTAGAGTGTTACTTTCATATACACCAGAAAATTGGTATATCAAAAATATCACTCATATCCATACACATATCCGATATCTAGATATCACTCATACCGATATCTTGATATCCATACTGATACCGATATCCGATATCTCATATCTTAGATATCAATACCAAAAGAAATAGCCCACCAAGGTTTGATTATCTACTTATTGATGTATCTGGTCGTCTTTCTTTCTAAGTATATTTAATACTAGTTGTAACTGTCGTGCCATGCACGACTATATCTCATTAATTTTTAGATATATTATAAATATGATATTAATAAAGTAAATATACAAAAATAAATAAATAAAACCAAAAATAATGTAAATTCTTAACAAAATTAATCAAATTCAATTATTTAAAAATATTTTCAATAAAAGTTAAAAAGATAGTTAATAAGAAAAGTTAAAAAATATATATTTTTAAAGATAATCTTCTATATTTACATAAAAATCCAAAAAGGAAACCAAGGAAAATATAATATAATTTTTTTATAAAAAATTTAATTTAGGCAAGTAATTATATATATTTTTGAAATTTTTAACTTTTTATCAAAATATTTTTTTTAAATAGATAAAAAGATAAAGATAAAGATAAAATAATTTTTGTTATTTTTAATTAAAATTTGAATTAATTTTTATCCACATGAATAAATAGAAAGGAATTTAATTGGAAAAAATATAATATAAATAATTTTTTAATATAAGGTGGGGCCAGAATTAATGTAATGGCCAGTATAGTTACAACTTTAATATATAGTTATAGATAGATATGGTTGTTTTTATTTCAAAGATATATATGTGATCACGTGTACATATTTTTTCTTATTTTTTTTAATATATCTTTTACAAATATAATAAATATAATGTACTTTTTTTTATCTATTTTGGTCAAATCTACTAATATTATTTTATCTTGTATGTTTATTTGGGGATAAACTTTTACAAATATTATTTTATTTTTATGTTTAGTTGGAGATAACGCACCTTTTTTACATAATTAACTATTTAAAATTATTATTTTAATAAAGGTATAATGTGGCACAACGTGGTGGCAGAAATTGTTACGGCTTTAGTTATTAGTAACAGATTTCAAAGATAATATATATTATTTTTAAGTGTAACATTTGGTAGATATTTACGAAGATTGTTCGACTAGAACAAAAAATTGAGGCTCGCCCGATTCAATTTCCAAACAAGTAGCGCTCCGTGATCCCATTTTTTTTGATAGAAAAAGGATTATGATCGGCATAAATACTACTTGGACTTGCCTAGAGCATCCACAAGCGATAAGAACTGGTTACTAACCAATTCTAGAGGGGAATGGGCAAACCGCCGCCCGTGGGGTTCGTAACGGTGACACCGGATAATACTCCAAAGGCCTAATTGATGAACCAAATGCTTGAAGGCCTTCATGATCCCATTTTGACCCCTCCCAACCTCTAGCTCTTTATATGGTTAAATCAATGAAATTCCCAACTTAAAAAAGATGCATATTTTAATAATATCAAAACAATTAGAAAGTTTTTGGACCAAAAAAACAAATTAGAAAGTGTTTCAACAAAAAAAACAATGAGAATCAACACTCAATTGATTTTGTATAAAGTAGTGCTAGACTCTAAGGGTTGTTCAGAGATTCAAGTTCGAATTAGCCTAACAACAACTATGAAGAGACTAATACTCCCCAAAATGGGGACACCAAGCAAACAGTCCAAAAATAGAACGGCATTGTCTAATAGAACTGGGCGAGCTGCGAGTCAAAAACAAGACAAAAAAAAAGACAGTGAGAAAGTGTGAACATTACAGGTTACAACATTTGATTGATTGTGCAATCCTCAAAGCAAAAATGTTCGGGCATGATAAAGACTACGTGAACATATTCCTAACTCTAAGATGGAGCTCATACTGAGTCAGAATGGCTGCAAAAGTTTGAGCCCTAACTCTAAAATGGAGCTCTTCTGACAGGATTAATTTGAAAAGCTTTTAATTGAAACTACAAAAATGCTATGAAAACACGAAAATGGCTCAATCGGATTTGAGACTCGTGACAGTATTGAGTAATATCTTTCTTCGGGTTTTCAAAAAATTATTCATTCTTCCCCATTCTCCGGGGTGAAACTCCACCTTGTAATAACAGTACAGAGAAAGCAGCAATGGGGTATTTCCAGCATAGTGGTTTTCATGTATTTTAAAACAACTTGGGGATTACATCTGGGAAAATCACATCTCAAGTAAAAATTAACTAACAACCTCAAGTGAATTCATCGACCAGCTCCTTCATGCTTGTGCGGTATCCTGGAAGAAACAAAATTTTCATTAGCCGTATTATACAGGATCTGGGAAATATACAGAGGCTCAGGCATCATTGACATATTCAATTTCCACAACCGAGATTTAAAACCTTATAATGTAATAGAGATTATAAAATCTTATAATGTAGTAGAGATTTCAAAGGCCAGAGCATATTGTGATAGACATCATGAAACTTAACAGACTAGGAACTTGATAGTTTATTTTGTGAGGAAAGTTCCAGCAGGTCCAGGGTGTCCATTTAGAGCACAATCAACCAAGAAGTTCATGCAATATTGCAATCAATGAGGATCATTGAATTAGTGATTACACAGGAAAAGAGGTATGAGTCACTCTTTGGAATTTATCCAAATTTGAGTTGATTAGGAAGTTATTCTAGTAAGTATATAAAAAAATTATACTTACTGGTGTGACTACTCTAGTAAGTATAATATTTTTTATACTTACTAGAATAGTCACACTAGGATTAGATGTCTATACAAACGGGGCTGCATGCAATTCGTGAGCCATTATGGTGAAGAATGGGATTGCATTTTTAGCTTCTAGTAAGGTAACAATTCCTGAAGTGTCTCTACTGTCTTATTCTTAAACAAAATCTAGCATTCTTTATCAAGGTTCAAATCATTATCTAACTAATCATGTTTCATACACAGATAGGATTAAACAACCCAGCTGTTTTCCAGCATTAATACACAAAGAACCACGGAGTGTAATAAAAACCCTAAATTCCCTTTCTTTAACAATATCAATCCCCCAAAGCTAGCTTTTAAGCACCCTGGACTAAACTTTCACATACACAATGTTGTAGGCAATGCTGTTACCTCAGAAACAGAAGAACTAGAAGCTTCAAAAGACTGTGGAACTTCAGAGGGTTGTGAGACTACAGAAGGTTTCACGGCCTTTGAATGCCTGCAAGCAGCTCTTGGATTTCCTCCCTTGAATAGTTGTGAGCAATCAGAATATGCAGATCCGAAACCCACTCCAGCACCAAATGCTACAGATGCCCAGCGTGACACAGGACTTCCTAATTTAGAGAGAGACAAAAGGAGTTAGAAAGGCTCCAGCTTACATATTATGTTCATGAAACAACAGTGTTAATGCATACACATTACGCATACTTTTTGATTAAAAAATGATGGAATTTATACGATTCAAAACTTATCTTTAGTCCTAATGCCTCAAGACATGACTGCGAGCCATTTAAATAATCTTAATGAAAAAGTATCAAATAGAAATATCGAAGGAAACCACAAATGAAATAAAAAAGTATATTAAAACAATCAGCCTCTCAAATGTACTAGATGGAGATCAGAGACCAAAATTCTACATCCCAAGAGGCCAAGAGTTGACATACTTGGTAGTTGGTACCCTGAGGTTCATAAACCCTGAGGATTCCCCCACACCCCACCCTTCTTATCAACTACTTCAATACTGTGAATAGGAGCACCATCACAAAGCTACACCTACATAGCTGTCAGGCATTATTCGGGCATAATGCTAAAATTTTAAAAGCAATTAGGCTTCTAGTTTCTAAATGTTGTGTACTCCGTAATACCTGTAATTATGAGTTTTTTCCCCTTCTTGATGAAAAATAAGCCAATGGTTCTATCTCCACAAAATTCAATGAGGCAGCCTGCCTTCCCCTTAGTAACAAAAGCCTTAACCTCCCCTATTAAAATGTTTAGCATTTCACAACAACAGCTCATCTGAATAGAAATCAAATTTAACATTTAAAACAAGAAAATTTTTAATTGAACTACAGAACCTAAATTTTCACAGAACCTAATCCAAGGCCGCAAGACATCAACCTAACTACCAGGTTAGCAAATTCAACAACAAATTATCAACCCTAATGATGTATGAAAAACAAAGGAAAAATTGATTAGACTAATAATTGACAAATAACCATCCATGCCCTAAGAACTCAAACCCTCAGCCACAATTTATGAAACTACAACTACAAACCAACCTAATAGCTAGCAATTGACAATTTTCTATGAGATCGATCTCCTTTCCACTATCAATTCTTCCTGATCCAATCACGGATTGAAGCCTCTTAGGCACAAACCTAAATACGCAATCGCATTCAAACATTTACCCCTTCTAAACTTCAGAAGTAGCTAGCGATTGTCAATTAAATTGAAACAGGTTTCCCAGCTCAAAATAGAACAACATGAACGCATAATGATAGAGAGGGAGAGAGTCCTGACGGAAAAGGAGGAGGCCGCCAAATGTGCCGGCGAGAGAGCTGTAGACGACTCGCCGGAGAGAAAGATCGAGACAGGCATCCCATTTGGCGTTGAGAATACAATCAGGCTTGTTTTGCTTGTTCTCCGCCATCTGATTTCTAGAGTTTCGTTGAATCTCAGACGATTTTTTTCTTCTTCTTCTACCTTACGGACTCCCGCATTCTCCTTCGTGCCTTGTTCTTCGTATAAAAACACTGCGACTGTCTAAAAATGTTAGAATCGATCGTGGGCTCTCAGTCTGGATATGGGCCCGCGTTGCTTCTTGTTAAGGGCCGTTTTAATTCAGCTGATCCCGCAAAAATGTCAACCAAACTTTAAGATAATGTGTTCTCTGTTCGGAAAATATTTTCATTTTGATTTTTGACATAACTCTGTACTAATTTCTTAAAACAGTTTTACTCAAATTTATAATTTATTAAACATTATTTTACTTGTAGTCAATGATAAATATATTGCATATAAAATATTAATATATAGTGTACAATTTTCACTAACAAACCTTATAACTCACTAAATAATTAGTTAAACACTAAAAATGATACAGTAAAACATTTCCACACAAAATTCATAAACTAAAATGAGACAGGTCTTTTACAAAGGCACTAGGGAGTAGTATTATTTTATTGGCAAATCTATGGCCCTTAACGAAAATCATTGCCATGAGCATTATGAAACCAAAGTTGGGCATCCATAATTTTGACAGATATTGTATGTTCTTTTAAAAGAGAAGTTGTAAGAGAACTCTTATCATTGTGTCTATTTTAATCATTGCATGTTTAAAATTTTGTTTAATTTAATTACATCATTAGTAAACAAATTTGAATATGGTTTAAATTTGATGTAATTAATTCTTTACTAGCTAGCTGCCAATCTTATTGGTGCTGCTGACAATGACATTGCATCGGCTACGGAACAGTCTTCCAGGCATGACCGCTCGTATTATTCGCCAGAGACAGCACCCTCCAAATTTTCTAAGCCGTACACGTGTCACCATCATCTCTGGCTTAGGATTCTCTCCACCTTCTCTCTGGGCCCCACCGACAAAATTGTCCCTTTCTCTAACGTCTACCCTGCGTGCGCCCTTTGTTTCTCAACTTAGTCTCTGTGCTTATCGTCATCACATACAAACTCAATTCAACAAACAATTTCTGCTTTCCTCACGAAAATGGCCGACGAAGCTCCACCGCCGCCGCCGCCTGCCGATGTCGTCTCACCACCTCATCCACCGCCGGAGGAAGCACCTCCAACCGATTCCGTCGTAGCCTCTGCGCCGCCGCCGCCTGAGCCAGCGACCGAAACCGAACAATCAGATCCGCCAGTGGTAATCGCTACTAGAGAAGCTGAAGAACCGGTAGTCGAATCTAGCGGTGGTAAGAAGTCTTTCATCCAACCAGCCGTTTCGTTTAAGGAGGAGAGCTACTTCGTCTCGGATCTCTCCGAATCAGAGAGGCGAGCTCTCGACGAGCTCAAGAAGCAAGTTCGAGAATCGATTTCCGATCTAGCTCCTCCACCTCCACCGCCACTACAGCCGGAGCCTTCATCTAGCAATCAAGTAGAAACTGAAGGTGAAGGTGAAAATACGCCTCTTCCGACAATTGAATCCACTTTGCAAGAGGAGGAAGAGCAAGCGAAGGCCGAAATCCGAGACGACGCCGTTCCTAAGATCTCAATTTGGGGAGTTCCGCTTCTGGAAGACGAGAGGACAGACGTGGTCCTACTCAAGTTCTTGCGCGCTAGGGATTTTAAGGTTAAGGAGTCCTACGAGATGATCAAGAAAACGCTGATTTGGCGCAAGGAGTTCGGGATTGACAAGCTGATTGAAGAGGATTTGGGAGACGATTTGGAGAAGGTGGTGTTTATGCATGGAAGGGATAAAGACGGGCACCCGGTGTGTTACAATGTGTATGGAGAGTTCCAGAACAAGGAGCTATATGGGAAGACATTTTCAAGCCAGGAGAAGAGGGAGAAGTTTTTGAGATGGAGGATACAGTTCTTGGAGAGGAGTATTAGGAAGCTGCTTGATTTCAGGCCTGGTGGTGTCAATACTATTTTCCAAGTGAATGATCTCAAGAATGCTCCTGGTCCTGCAAAGAGGGAGCTCAGGCAAGCAACTAGGCAAGCTCTTCATCTTCTTCAGGATAATTATCCTGAATTTGTTGCAAAACAGGTAATTTGTTGTGTTTAGATGGCAAAGATGTGATTTATGCTGTTTTATTATTTGGTTGCTTGTTCATTAGTGTGTTTTGGTAAGTATTTGAACATTTACACTTAATGCTACTGATTTTGATGAGGAAAAGTTTTGATCTTTGATAGCTTAGTATGAATAATTTCAACGAGATAATTTGTGTTGTAAACGCTAAGATTAATTCATTATTGGAATCATATTGTCAACAATGAGTAGTATAATATAAACAGCAGTGCTTCACAAGTCTCAAAGAATTTGTGTATCTACACTTGGCTTATGGAACTTAATGTTCACGTGTTTCTTTCCTTTTTTGTATTTTTGAATCATATAAGGTTTTTATAAACGTACCATGGTGGCATGTTGCATTCTACACAATGATGAGCCCTATCATGACCCAAAGAACCAAGAGCAAGTTTGTGTTTGTGGGAGCAGCCAAAACAGCTGATACTTTGTTCAAGTGAGTTTAAAACTTCTCATTATAATTGAAGTTTCAGCTTTATGATTTTCATATTGGGATTAAATGGGTCCATGTCGGATCACCTTACAGGTATATATCTCCGGAGCAAGTCCCAATTCCATATGGTGGTCTGTGTGTTGACTTATGTGAGTGCAATCCCGATTTCACCGTTGATGACCCCGCAACAGAAATCAGTATCAAACCCACCACTAAGCAATTTGTCGAAATCTTGGTTTCTGAGGTTTGTTTAATTGAAGCACCTAACTTGAATACTTCATTGTTCTGTTCATCAGTACTAACTATTGCAGAGTACATCTCTTAACTGATATCAATGCTTGTTGAACTCTCAGAAGTGCATAATTCATTGGGAACTCCGGGTTGTTGGCTGGGAGGTGACATATAGCGCTGAGTTCGTACCAAAAGCTGAAAATGCTTACACCATTGTTATACAAAAGGCGACGAAGATGACCTCGAGTGATGATCCTATAATCTCTGGCACCTTCAAAATTAGTGATTTGGGTAAGATAGTTCTCACTGTCGATAACCCAAGTTTCAAAAGAAAGAAGCTCATCTATAGGTACAAGGTCTTACCCTACTCTGACTGATAAGTTGCTTCAACTTTCACCCTATGAAGATCACTTGAAGTGTTCCATCAAGCAACAATCAAGATTTTCTACTTGCTCATCCTTCAGTATAAATCAAAGCAGTTTTTCTTTTCTTGTTCAAGACACGTATGATTTCCGGATTCACAATCTTTATAAGCTGTCTTTGTTATGCAGTTTTGAATCTTTACACCTTCACATTTGCTTTTTTAAACGGTGGCTTTCAAGGTTGAATAGTATAGTAAGTTGCGATTGAATGTGAAAACATACAAGTTGTGTTTGAAATATGAAGTGCATGGGTTTTTTTGTCTCTCTTTGGAATGAAGGGAAAAGAACAAAAGATTGAAGTGAATGTATTTTTTTTTTCATTTTTATCTGGAATGGGTGAATGGCTGTTAAGTTACTCTATTGAAATGAATGGTTTTGCTGATTTTATTTTTTTGGTAGAAGGGTTTTACTGATTATTTGAATATGAAGTATATATGATCGTCGATTCAAATGCGACTAGAGATCGAACCATGTCAAATTGGATTCATCCTGGCCCTTTTATGCTCTGTCTCTGATAGGATATGCAAGTTTGTTATTAAAACATGTGCTTAGCACGTGAGTCGAGAGTTAGTTGTAGTTGTTGGCTTGTGTTAGAAGCTCAGCTAAGCTCGAGCACAAGTACTCCGTACCTGGACATGTAAATTCAGTTGAAGCTTTACTCAATACACATATTTTCTCTCTTCTTTCTTTCTTTCTAAATCAACATGGTATATTGGTATCAAATAGGGATTTTCGAACGATTCCGCGTTCCTTTGATGTCGGACGATTCTCAATCGCTTCGTTCCTCTGGTTCTCCGGCCGTGGATTCGACGAATCCGTTGTATCTCCATCTGTCCGATCATCCTGCATTAATTTTGGTTTCCAAATCATTCGATAGATAAAACTTCGGCGATTGAAAAACGTTCGATGCGTCATGCTCTTTTTGCCAAGAACAAGTGGACTTTCCTCACCGGCATTACCGCAAAACCTGTCGTCGGTCACGCCGATCTTCCTCACTGGGAACGGTGTAATGACATGGTGGTTTCTTGGATTCTAAATTGCTTATCTTTTGAGATCTAGAGTTCCATCAACTATACTGATCTTGCTAAGGATGTGTGGGACGAATTATGAAGAAAACCAGAAACTTCTCCCTTTTTTATGGGATTGAATGACAAATATCTTGCTACTTGGGGAAACATCCTAATGATGAAGCCTCCTCCGAGTTTGAGCACTACCTATGGCATTCTTCTTCAAGAGGTTGCAAAGATCAGTTCACACTTCTTCATCTATTCTTGCTGATTCTTCTTTGATGCATGTTCATTCTCGGTTTGAGAAACAAACTTTTGGATCTTCTAAGAATGAAAAACATTTTTGCACTAATTGCAAAAAGACAAATCATAACCTTGACCATTGTTACTTTCTCATCGGCTTCCCAGAGAATTACAAGTCCAAATCAAAGAAATGAAGTGGCAAGCCTAATTATTATGTCAAGAACTTTGTTGGCCAAGCTGAGTGTGGATCTTCCTCTACTTCGCAACAGTCCTCTCCAGTCATTACTCAAGAACAGTATAATTGATTGCTGAGTTTGATTTCACACAAGTGAAGTCCTAAAAGTGTCTTTGATTATCAAGAATTTGTTGCTTTTGCTGGTAAAGTTCTCACTACCTTTTCTAATACTTCATGGATATTAGATACTGGTGCTTCTAAATTCTAATCATATGTGTGGGAATATATCATTACTACATGATATCTCTTATATCAATCGTGTCTTGACTGTCACTTTACCAATTGGACATGTTGTCAGTGTTAATAAGTTGGGTAAAGCTCAATTATCTGGGAATTTGCTTCTTTGTGATGTTTTGTTTGTTCCAGATTTCACTTGCAATCTTATTTCCATTGCCAAAGTGGTGTCTGATAAGCATTGTTAGATTCTTTTCTCACATGACAAGTGTGCATTATAGGATTCAATCTCCAGGAGGAGTTTGATGATTGGTAAAGTAAAATCAAGGACTCTACATTCTTCAAGATTTGGTGAATGCTAAGTCTGATTTACAGTCTAATTCTAGTAACTCTGTTGATATTGTTGACTCTAGAAATTCTAATCTTATTGTTTCACAATCTGTTGATGTTTCATATGATGTTCTACATGCTCATTTTGGTAATCCACATTTTTCTAAGCTCAAGTATTTGACATGTGTTGACTTAGATCATATTAATGAACATTCTCCAGGTACTATTTGTGCCAAGGCTAGAATGCAACTCATTCCTTTTCCATCTAGTTCTATTACTACATCTAAGCCTTTTCAGCTTATACACATGTATGGGGCCCTTATCATCAATCAACTTACAATGGTTTGAAATTCTTTTTCACCATAGTAGATGACTACTCTCGCAACACTTGGATTCATCTTCTTACAACCAAAGGGAATGCATTCAGTTTTATTTAATCCTTCATTGCTTTCCTATAAAGTACAGTGCATAAAAACAGATCATGCCCTTGAACTGGCTCAGGCAAGACAGCTAGAGATTATTTGGCCTCTTTGTGTATCCTTGCAAACCAGTTGCACTACAACTCAACAACAAAACGGCGTTGTTGAATGCAAACATAAGCATATCTTGGAGGTTACTAGAGCTCTTTTATTTCACTCTCATTTGACATCCAAAATTTGGGGTGATCCAGTCTTGACAGCAGTTCATATCATCACTTGTAAAAAATCAAAATAAGAAAAGTAAACCTCTCTTGTATACAAAAATAATATCGACAAAAAGATATACCACCTCTCACTCGCATTTACCTATTTGCATTGGCTCAGACTCGCAAAAGTGTAACTTGAGGAACTGGTTTAGTTGACACTTGGACAATACGACGAGGCAAGCCCACTATAGAGAAAAACCATTAGGCAAATAGCTCTGCTACCATATTAGCCCAATGATATTCTATCTAAAATGATACCATATTTACCTATTTGCATTGGCTTAGATCCGCAAGTGCAACTTGAGAAAATGGTTCAGCAATCCACTAGTCAAATATAATCCCAACTTTCAGTCCAATTTAATCCAAAACTTTCAAATCTGGGCTGTATATTCTAACAATATTATAGCATGACTGCCCCACACGGGAAGGAGGAATTGTGAGGCAAGGGTAATGCAAGCACAGAATGTGCATTAACTGTTAAGTAGAACTAAACAAACATTTTCATTACAAAACAATATCCACTTTTGTTGATGACACAAACACTACCTAATGAACCAAACTACATTACATCTATATTGCTTTCCCCCAACCTAACATCAAACCTGAATATCTACAAAACAAAACCTCTGTTCAAGCTTTGATCTAGCAAGCGGAAATTCTACCATTAGACACAAAGACGTTGGCTTAGATACACAAGGTGCCAAGTGAGACCCATAAGGGTCATCACATTCAACAAAGATGAGTACGAGTTCAGCTTCTTCAGTCTCTTGTTCAATCTCTCCATTTTCGACTTCGCCTCACCTCCGTCCTCTCTCCTTTGTGTCGTGGTGGTGGTGGTGGCGGCGGCAGCGGTAGTCAACGGGGTTTCTGTATGGTCAACAAGCCTGGTGGCCTGAACGGAGACTCCTCGGCCTTCTTCCTTCTCTATCTTCATCCTTTCATACATTACCTGCCCATAACAATACCACATCGATCACATTCACAAGCTAATAAGATCAACTAATTAATATACTAATAAAGTTTAGAATTATATAGATCAACTACTTAGTAGCTAGCTTAAGCTAATACTAATGGAAGGTATGTAGCATAGGCCAAAGTTCACAATTATATCTAGTAACTTAAGCTATATTGACAATGGAAGGTTCGGAATCAGCTCGTTTCGCATTTTATGCTCAAGATAGCTCATGTCTTAACTAAGATAGCTCATGTCTTAACTAATTCGATCTTTATTTGAGTGAATATTTTTACTATACCTTAGTAGCCCGGGGCTCCAAGTAGAGCAGATTGACCAACACGAGAGCGATCGAACCAACAAGATTATACGCCTGCAATCTCCATGCCACACTCGAACCCTCGGGTCGCCGACTCCGTCCGAGCAAATGGCCCAACAAAGCAAGCCCAACAGAAGAAGCCAAGGCCTTGAAGTACACAGGGTAAACCCTGCTCTGCACCACACCGAATTGCTGCCTAGGGAGCGACTTAGCCAACAAGTGACTCATCGCAAACGTCACCCACGTGGCCGTCCCGTACGCCATGGAAAACCCAAGAAGATGAATCAAGCCCATCAATGACTTGAAAAACTCCTTGGGAATTAGGTACGAAACGGCGTCGTACAACACCTCTTTGCCTCTCCTGGCTATATCCGACATCTCCTTGGTTGTTTCCTTGCCCTTTCTCTTCGCCGTCTCAGCTGCTTCCCCAGCTTTGTCAATGGTGGCTTTGCCCTTTTGCTTCAACTCTTCTGCGGAATCTTTTGCTCTTGAAACTGTTTCTTCTGCTTTGTGAAATGTAGCTTTGCCCTTTTGCTTCAAATCTTGGGCTGTGTCTTCGGTGGCTTCTTTTGCTCTTGAAACGCTGCGTTTCACCTTGTCAGTCCCTTGCTCCGCTGCGTGTGTGGCCTTTGAAGACGCCTCTTTAGCTTTGTAGACGACTGAATCGACGGTCTCCTTTGCGCCTTCTTCCACCTCGTGAGCTGTATCGCTAACCTTTTATTCAAAGATATTAATTTTTAGTACACATATTGTAACATAATTTTATTTTAGGAATTTGAGTTACACACAAAATCAACTGGAAATTTTATAAATTTTACAAGACAACATACAACCAAGTTTGAAAAAACTAAATAAACCCTACTACCATTCAAAGTTTGATTAATTTGTCCTATAAGTGACAATAAATGACAATATTCAACTGGTATAGTTCTATAGTCACAGCAGTATAGAACTAACAACGTTAGGGTGAATTTCTACCACCAAAAAAAAAAAAAAAAACTTTAGGGTGGATTAATTTATATATAATACCTTGTCTTTGGCTTTGTAAATAGCTCCAGAAATCTTGTGCTTACACTTGCCAAAAGCGTCACAAATCAACTCGCCGGGCCCCCATCCATGCACCTCCTCGTGGCCCACCGCTTCCATGGCGGCCTTCTTGGCGTCCTGAGCCACCCCTGCCACCGCCGCCGCAGCGGACGACAGCTGCTCCTCTAAGGATGATGCCGTAAGCGGTGGAGAGATGGAGACTTTGGTGTTGCCTTGCCCGGCGTTGTCGTCGGCGTACTCCACCACCACCGCCCTGTGCCCTCCTTTCGTTATCACCTGCTCTCCTCCTCCGGCGGCGCCGCCGGCTTGTGGGGTCGGAGACCAAATCCCGGCGAAGGCCATGGAAGCGAGCATCAAGCTTATTGCTATCGCATTCATCATCTTTTTTGTCTTCGTTTGAGTTTGCTGTGGATTTCAATTTGTCTTCCGAGAGATTATAATTGGCTGTTTGACTTGGAGCAGAATGTATATGGTGGTGTTGTTTCGGCTGGTCGGTAGAAGAGGCTTTTCCGGGACACAGGAGAGAATGACACGTGTATACAGGTGGTGACACGTATATCATGTCTTGCCACGTGGGGACTTCACGTGTCTTGTTTCACTTTTAAGATATGGATGGAACTAGCTTTACTAGCCTAGTGTGTAAACTGAGGAAGAAGAGTGTTTCCTGGGTTTTCTATCTTCTGTACCGATGGGCCTGGGCCAAATTTGTGGTCCATTAAGAATTTGGTCTGGTTTAGCCCATAAAACACGTTGAGTTAATTTGACTCCATACCCCTTTACCCATTTTCAAGGCAGTAGTTATTCTTGTTCTGAATTAATGCTCAAGCAATTAGGATTTCATGAAAATACTATGAGATTTTTTTTTTCTATTTTTACAGGCACTGTTCTTAACTAAAAAAAAATTATATTTTTGAATTGAGGTATGTGTTTGTCAATATTTGTCAATTGGTTTGGATCGAGTGATTTTGGATTCGGTCATTTCGGGTTCAAGTTTGAGTCATTACAAGTCATGGGTCAATCGACCAGGTTGTTGTGGGTTTGCGAACGGATCGGATTGATCAGCGGTCAATTACATAGATTTTTTTAAGATTAGTAAAATAGTATATTTAATAATAAAATATTACTTTTTAGGTATTTTAATACTACAATATATTATAATTTTTAATTAAAATGTACATTTTTTAAATATACTAAATCACTTAACCAACCGGGTTTCGGGTTTTGAATCAACCGGATTTGGTTCATTTTTGAGTTAGCGAGCTTAAATTTACAGATTACGTTTTAACTCTAAATTTTTTGATCGAGTTAAATTGTTGAGTTCGGTCAAATTTCGACAACTCTACTCGACACCGATGGCATATTTAACAATTTCGGTGTAATGTGTGGCTAGTCAAATACAAGTTTCATTTCATACATCATGTTAAATTCACCCTCTTTCTGATTATTAAACCTACACAATTAGATCAGCTTATATTTTTTAAATTTTAAATTATAGTCAAGTTTTTTTGGTTAAACAATACAAATATACAATGGACGACCCATTCCTGTGTATGAAAATTATTTTATAATATACTTTTAATTGGACACTAGAATATTCTTAAAAAATGTCAAATGCTCCAAATAATTATCTTCTTTTTTCTTTTGCTTTCGTAAATTGCTAGCTTTGTTTTCTGGTCAGTAACAACTACTCCGTTGCGTTTTGTAGCAAGTTGTATACAGTTCATTTTTTTAGGCCAAAACGGTGCATGCAGACTATGTATGTGTACGAACGTTAGTTATCACTTGATTTAACGGCACGGCTACGTATCCTAATGACATTTCTTTTAATGATTCATAAAGTACGTTGTACTCATCTATACGCACGTATACTATGCACTAAAGATCGATATCTACATGAATATGTTTATATGCATGAGTAGAAATAACACACAAATTAAACACATTATCCTATTTTATAATTTTCATATTACACTGGCTTTATGACTCATACATATATATAGTCTGCTCCTTAATTCACAAGGTCCACTATATAATCAATATAGAGTGAACACGCCCATCGATCTTATTTAAGAAAATACAAATTAAGTACGTGGCTAAATGGAGGGTACACAATATATGATCGATCGCGTTCTGACTGGATTAATTTAGATCCGTTCAAATTTCCAAAATAACACATTAAAATATATCATTTTTAATATAAAATAATATATTTTAATGCATTATTTTAAAAATCAAACAGATTCTTAAGTAATTAATCACACTGAATCTCTTCTCCG
The DNA here is from genome assembly GCA_964016875.1 of Fallopia convolvulus. NCBI lineage: Eukaryota > Viridiplantae > Streptophyta > Magnoliopsida > Caryophyllales > Polygonaceae > Fallopia > Fallopia convolvulus. Next base: position 37,914,550 of record OZ024737.1, read on the forward strand.
TTCTGGAGGTGGAGGGTGCACCCTGCGGGCGCAAGGCAGCAGTTGCACACCGGATCGAGCTGGTAGTTGCCCGAGCTCGGACACGTCATGTAATCCACGTCGTAGCATATTTGTATGCATACCTCCGGTGGCGGCGGTTCCACTGCGTTTGCCACCCCGGGACTTTCCACCAAAAGCATTCCTGGTAATTCGATCATGATTCATGGTTATAACTGTTGGAAATTATAACGGATCGATTTTCAATTAATCCAAATATCGATCAGTGAATTGACTTTTGTACCAAATAGAGAGGGAAACAAGAAAAATGCTTACCAAGTATTAAGACAAGTACCACGCCTGTAAATTGCCTAGAGGCCATGTGGGGATTCCTTGGTTAATTGATCGAATGTGTCAAGATTCTTCTTATTAGCCACCAGGAATACAAAGTGGAGGAGTTTTTGGAGGCCTATTTATAGTCGTATGAAACTTAAGATAAGGGTCAAACTTTTTTTGGGGAGTATTTGTCAACGTCTTTGACTATTCAACCAAAATCAAAATTAATCGGGTTGTAGGACTTGTAGCTCGATAATCAACTGCTGACGGATATTTTGATGTTATAATTCGATCAATAAAATAAGTGTTATGAAGTCCAAATTATGAAGTCCAAATTATCATACTACAAGCTATCTATTTACACACACATGTATTACACATATTATGTATGAACAAGTGTATAATGGAGGAAAATTTGTACAAGGTGAATTATTCACCTTCTTCACCTCCTTATTTCCATGCATAAATCATGGAGATTTACCAAAGTTTTACCCCACTCTTGGCCTATAAATATGACCATCATTCATTGTAAAACTTGCACCAAAGTAGAGTAAGAAATACACTCTCTAAAGTTCTTACTCTCCCTCTCTCTTTTCTAATGATCTAAAAGTTATCATAAAGTTTGTTTAAGTGTTCTTTCCAAAAGATAAAGTGGTCTTGCTTTCATAAATCTTTTCATAACACGTTATCAGCACGAGTCTCTAATTACCAATTGAGCTTCACTAATCACCAAGAAAACATGGACTCACATAAAGTGAAATCCGATGGGAAGGAGCAATGTCTTTTGGACAGTGCGACAACACACACCATCTTGAGGAGTAAAGAATACTTTACCCAATTAAGAGCCTTTGAAGGCAATGTCACTACAATATCCGGTGTGTCAAAACTCATCGAAGGCTCTAGAAGAGCTGTCATTCTACTCCCAAAGGGAACAAAGCTAGTAATAAATGACGCACTATATTCGAGTAAATCTCGAAGAAATTTGCTAAGCTTTAAGGATGTGCGTCTAAATGGGTTTCATATGGAAACCATGAATGAAAATGGGAAAGAATACTTGTGCATCATAAAACATGAATCTGGCCATAAACAGATTCTCGAAAGGATGCCAACGCAAACCTCCGGATTATATCATACATACATTTATCCGTTTGAGGTCAATGCAATGTTTAACAAAAGGTCATATGACCAAACTACATTCACATTATGGCATGATCGATTGGGTCATCCAGGGGCAATAATGATGCACAAAATCATAAAGAGATCACTTGGACATACATTAAAGAACATTAAGGTTCTTCCGTCCAGTGATTTTAATTGCACTGCTTGCTCACTTGGAAAGCTAATTATCAGGCCTTCTAAAAACAAGATTGCAAGTGAAAATCCTGCATTCTTAGAAAGAATCCAAGGAGATATATGTGGGCCAATTGCTCCACCATGTGGACCATTCCGATACTTTATGGTGCTAATTGATGCATCTACACGTTGGTCACATGTAAGCCTACTATCAACAAGAAATGTTGCATTTGCTAAACTCCTTGCCCAAATAATCCAATTGAGGGCCCAATTTCCGGATTATACAATAAAGAAAATCCGGCTCGATAATGCAGGAGAATTTACATCTCAAACATTCAATGACTATTGTATGTCAATTGGGCTTGATATAGAGCATCCAGTGGCTCATGTTTACACACAAAATGGTCTCGTTGAATCATTGATAAAGCGATTGCAATTAATTGCCAGACCATTATTGATGAAATCAAGTTACCACCATCGGCATGGGGACATGCAATATTACATGCAACAACCTTAATTCGATTAAGGCCAAGTGCAAACCATGAACATTCCCCTATGCAACTTGTGTCCGGTAAGGAGCCAAATATTTCACATCTAAAAATATTTGGATGTGCGGTTTATGTCCCTATTGCTCCACCTCAGCGCACAAAGATGGGACCCCAAAGGAGATTGGGAATTTATGTTGGTTTTGAGTCTCCCTCGATAATCAAATATCTTGAACCAACAACTGGTGATTTATTTACAGCAAGATTTGCTGATTTCCATTTTGATGAAAATACATTCCCAGCCTTAGGGGGAGAAAAGAAAAATGGGGACCCACATGTGAAAGAAATCACATGGAATGCAACCGCGTTATCCCATCTTGATCCAAGAACAAAAATGTGTGAACAAGAAGTACAACGGATCATTCATTTGCAAAATGTAGCAAATCAGTTACCAGATGCATTTACTGATACACAGAAGGTAACTAAATCACATATACCTGCAGCAAATGCTCCAGCAAGAATTGAAATACCCAATGGATTGTCAGATGCATCCATCGCAAGCGAGTCTACAACACGCCGAAAGCGTGGTAGACCATTAGGCTCAAAAGATTTGAAACCGAGAAAGGCAAGAAGCCAAAAGGGTATAGCAGGAGAAGCCACAATGGATCATGAGAATGATGGTAAAGGCAAAGATATTGAAAATGAGAATACCTCAACAGAGGATGATATTCTAGACAAGAATAATGATATCGACAATTTTGAGATTTCCATAAACTATGTGTCCACATGCACACAATGGAACCGAAAAGATGTAATTGTCGATGATATATTTGCATACTCAGTGGCTAGTAATATTGTAATTGAAGATGATGATTTTGAGCCAAAATCGGTCGATGAATGTCGACGAAGAAATGATTGGCCAAAATGGAAAGAGGCTATTCAGGCAGAACTAAAATCGCTTGAAAAGCGAGAGGTCTTTGGACCAGTAGTTCGTACACCCAATGGTGTGAAACCAGTCGGCTATAAATGGGTCTTTGTACGTAAAAGAAATGAGAAAAACGAAACTGTAAGATATAAAGCAAGGCTTGTAGCACAAAGTTTTTTTCTCAGATCCATGGAATTGATTATGAAGAAACATACTCTCCAGTAGTTGATGCAACTACGTTGAGATTCCTAATTGGACTGACTGTCTTTGAAAGGTTATAAATGCGCCTCATGGATGTCGTTACAGCATATTTATATGGATCACTTGATACAGACATCTACATGAGAGTCCCCGAAGGACTCAAGCTGCCTGAGGCCAATAATTGTGGACCTCGAGAAATGTTTTCCATAAAATTGAGGAGGTCATTGTATGGGCTAAAACAATCTGGACGAATGTGGTACAATCGCCTCAGTGAATACCTCATGAAAGAGGGATACAAGAACGACACCGTTTGTCCATGTGTTTTCATCAAGCGATCCGAAAAGGGATTCACTATTATCGCAGTTTATGTTGACGATTTAAACATCGTCGGAACTCCAAATGAGCTTCAAGATACTGCGAAATATTTGATGAAAGAATTCGAGATGAAAGATCTCGGACAAACAAAGCTTTGTCTTGGCTTACAAATTGAGCACTTAAGGGATGGAATCTTTATCCATCAGTCTAATTACACCGAGAAAGTTCTTAAGAGATTTTACATGGACAAAGCACACCCTTTGAGCTCTCCAATGGAAGTTCGATCCCTCAATGTAGAAAAGGATCAATTTCGTCCCCGAGAAGAGGACGAAGAGGATCTTGGTCCTGAGGTACCATATTTAAGTGCAATTGGTGCTTTAATGTACTTAACTAACAATACAAGACCAGATATTGCTTTTGCAGTAAATTTGTTGTCCAGGTATAGCACTGCACCCACAAGGAGGCATTGGAACGGGATCAAACATGTATTCCGCTTTCTCCGAGGCACACATGATCTTGGGTTGTATTATCGTAACCAAAGGGATGCGACCTTAATTGGATATGCAGATGCAGGGTACTTGTCTGACCCACACAAAGCCAAATCTCAAAATGGCTATGTGTTCACATACGGAGGCACTGCCATCTCTTGGAGATCAACGAAGCAGACTGTGACTGCCACATCATCAAATCAAGCAGAATTGATTGCACTATATGAGGCAGGAAGAGAATGTGTGTCCCTTCGAGCAATGATTCAATTCATCTAGAAAGAAAGTGGAATGAAACCAATGACTGATGATCCAACAATATTATATGAGGATAACTCAGCATGCGTTGCTCAGATGAAGAAGGGCTACATCAAAGGAGACCGAACAAAGCACATATCTCCAAAATTCTTCTCCACTCGTGAATTGGAAGAAGCTGGTGAAGTGGACATCCAACAAATTCGATCAAATGACAATTTGGCTGACTTGTTCACAAAGTCTTTAATCCCCAAGAAATTTGGAGAACTGGTATCCAGAATTGGAATGTGCAGACTTCGAGACATATGTTGAAGTCAGGGGGAGTATCATACGCGCTGCACTCTTTTTCCCTTCGATCAAGTTTTTTATCCCACTGGGTTTTTCTTGACAAGGTTTTTAATGAGGCAACATCAAGGCGTACAATGGGATCAATGGTTGCACTCTTTTTCCCTTCGTTCAGGTTTTTATCCCACTCGGTTTTTCTTGACAAGGTTTTTAATGAGGCACCGTCTACCCATATCCTACTCCATGAAAAGAAGGTGAATATTCAAGGGGGAGTGTTATGAAGTCCAAATTTATGAAGTCCAAATTATCATACTACAAGCTATCTATTTACACACACATGTATTACACATATTATGTATGAACAAGTGTATAATGGAGGAAAATTTGTACAAGGTGAATTATTCACCTTCTTCACCTCCTTATTTCCATGCATAAATCATGGAGATTTACCAAAGTTTTACCCCACTCTTGGCCTATAAATATGGCCATCATCCATTGTAAAACTTGCACCAAAGTAGAGTAAGAAATACACTCTCTAAAGTTCTTACTCTCCCTCTCTTTTTTCTAATGATCTAAAAATTATCATAAAGTTTGTTTAAGTGTTTTTTCCAAAAGATAAAGTGATCTTACTTTTATAATCATTTCATAACAATAAGTAGTTTTTGGCGGCCTATTTGAATTGTTGCATGTAGACGTCTTTGGCGGATTTTTATAATTGTTGCAAAAAAAAATCACCTCCTCTCTTGCAATTTTGTGATCGATGAATCTGTTGTCTTTACGTTCAATTTGAGTTTTCATTTTTTTTTTTTTTGGTATTGAAGCATTTTATTTTCTTGTAATTATCATAAGCGCATAAAATATTCAGCTTTACTTCAGTTTGAATTTTTAGATCTTCAAGATAAAGTCCAAACACATTTCTTTTTTTTGGTCAAAAGTCCAAACACATTTCTTGTTTGCGGTAGAATGCTGAAAATAATCCAAGAGAAAAAGCATTTCAACAAGAAGAAAGGAATATGCCGTGTTTTTAAACGGTAATAATAAGTCTATTGACTTTTTTAATCATGATGATAGTAACTATTTGTATATGTACGTCATTTTGATATTAATATTTGAATCTAGCTATATCTATCTTGATCGTAACATATTATACAGTGGACAATATTTGTTTATTAGTTCGACTTTGATTTTTGTTCATCGAGCAAAATCACGTTGAAGTCTACGGATCTTATCCTACAAGGCTACAATACAAATAACAAACCTTGAATATATGATGAAATCACTCATTTTTACCATTCATTGCAATATTTGGAAACAATAATTATACCTAAACAATTTGTCTCTTGATTAATATTTTTAAGTACTACAATGGTACCACTTCACCGAATCATATTGTTGTGATTGAGGAATCTCCATCTAAAACCATCAGTCAACCTTCGTTCAATTCAGGGAAAGGTATTGGGCCCATCAATGGCAAAGCCCATATGGAAAAACGTAAGCCCAAAATAAGTAGAGTGAAAGGAGTTTTTACCCCGAAGCATAAAAATAAAGATGGGCCTATTGGGCCAGAGATCAATACTATGGATGTACCGAAGAAAAGACAGCGGAATCAAATCTACTCATCAGAATCTCAGCTTGCAAATACTAATACACAAGAAAATGCGGTCTTGCAATTGTTCAATCCAGACCCTGGGTTAGATGCTTCATCGGACAGATTGGAAACCTTGGTTCATGATGAAAATACTAGGGCTCCGGGGTGTGATGTTTCAAGTGAGATCGATATTGGATCTGTTCAGCATGAAGTTACTCAGCAATTTGAACCAACAGTTGCATCAATTGATGATGATTCCACGATGGCGGAGAGCGATTCAGCTCGAGGGCCAAACTGATCCTTTGGTTTTTTTGTTCTCTTCTAATTATTTAATTATGATGAATATCTTATATTGGACTTGTTTTGGTGCAGGCAAGCCAGGTTTTCGTAGAGCTATTCGTTATCTTTGTAGAACTCACAAGGTGGATATGCTAGCGCTTTTCGAGACTAGGATTTCCGGGGGCAGAGCTGAATCAGTTTGCAACAAGTTGACAAAGACAGATTTCACCAACGTCTGTAGGGTTGAAGCTGTGGGTTTCAAAGGAGGCATATGGCTGTTTTGGAAGAATACCAGTGCACATGTGGACGTGGTGGAGCTGAATAACAATTTCATTCATGTTAAAGTTAACAATGGTAGTCAGTTAGTTCATTTCTTTGCTGTCTACGGGCCTCCTTCGGTCACCCGTAGAGAAACTTTTTGGCGGGATCTTGATGCGTCGGCAAGCAGAGTGGTTGGCCCGGCTTTCTTTGGTGGGGACTTCAACTGTATTTTGTATAAGAATGAGAGGAAGGGGGGCAAAGGAGGGCTTCATGCTGATTCTTCGGTGTTCAATGATTGGAGGAACAAAGCTCAGTTACTTGATTTGGGATTCACCGGGCAAGAGTTCACTTGGAGCAGAAAATTACCGGATAACTCAGTTGTGCACAAAAGACTTGATAGGTTTTTAGTGAACGTGGATGGTCGTATCCAATGGCCGGAAGCCAGGGTTCGTCACCTACCTAAGTTTTCCTCGGACCATTGCCCCCTTCTTCTTTCATTGGATCCGAATGTGGTTCTTGATAGGAAGAGGCGGCCTTTCCGATTTGAATCAGCTTGGTTCTCCCACCCAACGTTTTTTGACAAAGTTAAGAACTGTTGGAAGTCGGATGTTGATACACCGGGCGCACTTGAGTTGCTGCAAAAAGATCTTCGTATGTGGAATAAGAAAGTGTTCGGAAATCTTCATCAAAGGAAAAAGGATTTATTGGAGAGGCTGGAAGCTATCCAATGCAATATAGCTAGAGGTCCTACGGCTCGTTTGTTGGAAATAGAATTGAGTGTGTAGAGCGAGATCGAGAAAGTGTTAGAACAAGAGGAAGTTTTTTGGCTCCAAAAATCTAGGGTTCAATGGCTCAACTGTGGAGACCGAAATACGTCGTTCTTTCACACTTCCACGATCATTAGAAGAAAGCAGAATAGGGTCGAGGGTTTGAGAAATGAGGACGGGGATTGGATCGAAGACAAAGCTGCGTTGGAAAAGTTAGCTACTGATTTTTTTCAAAAACTTTATTCTGAGGAGGGGCCCATTGATGTTCAACTTCCTGCATTGAATTGTAGCTTCCCTCAAATTGATCCTATTAGATTTAAGGCTCTTGAAAGGGTGATATCTTCAGAGGAGGTTTGGAATGCAGTTAAGAGCATGGGTGCTCTCAAATCTCCTGGGATCGATGGTTTCAATCCGGGTTTCTTTCAGCGTTGTTGGGAGACAGTCGGGCCCTCAATGGTAAAGTTCGTCCGGGATTTTTTCAACACTTTTGTTCTTCCTATTGGAGTTAATGACACGCTCATTGTTTTACTAGCCAAAGTGGGCAAACCAGAGCATATCGGTCAATTTCGCCCCATTAGCTTATGTAACGTCCTTTACAAGGTTGTTACTAAAGTGTTGGTTAATCGAATCCAATCAATCATGATGGACATTATCGGACCGACGCAGGGAAGCTTTCTACCGGGTAGGTTGATTACGGATAATATCGTTGTGGTCCAAGAGGTTGTTCACTCTATGAGAAAGAAACAAGGGGCGCGGGGATGGATGGCCATAAAGTTGGATCTAGAAAAGGCCTATGATCGCCTCAACTGGGATTTTATTGAGGCTACGCTCGAAGGGGCAGGTTTTACGGCTACTTGTATTAGATGGATTATGGCATGTGTTTCATCTCCACGTATGCAAGTTCTTTGGAATGGTGAAGTTTCTTCTCAATTTTCAGCTTCTAGAGGTGTCCGACAGGGGGACCCCATATCCCCTTATCTCTTCCTCTTATGTTTGGAAAGGTTAAGCCATATTATTAACCATGCTGTTGATAGGCGTGAGTGGAAACCAATTAATTTGACAAGATCGGGGCCTCGTCTCTCATCTTTTCTTTGCCGATGATATCGTTCTTTTTGCCGAAGCCTCTGTTGATCAAATGCATGCCATTATGAAATGCTTGGATTTGTTTTGTAAAGCCTCTGGTCAAAAATTCAGCAGTACCAAATCAAAAATCTTTGTCTCAAAAAATGTAAGGCGTCCGTTGAGGCAGCAGATTGCTTCGGTTAGTGGCTTTTCGGTGACGACGGATTTGGGTATGTATCTTGGCATGCCGATTGTTCATAAGTCTATTAACAAGGGTACTTTTGATGGTCTTCTGGACAAGTTTAAATCAAAACTAGTTGGCTGGAAGGCGTCGACACTCAGCTTCGCGGGAAGAGCGACTCTTGTTAAATCAGTGCTTAACTCTATTCCAGTTTACTCTATGCAAACGACACTTCTTCCTATTAGTGTGTGTGATAAGATTGATACTTTGAACCGAGGGTTCCTTTGGGGCAGTAGTATGGAGAAGAGGAGGATGCATAAAGTTGCGTGGGATGAAGTTGTGAAACCGAAGAATCAAGGTGGGCTCGGAGTCCGTACGATGAGGGAACTTAATGTAGCCTTAGTTGGGAAACTTGGATGGCGTTTTGTCATGGAAGAGGGTGATATTTGGACGTCCGTACTCAAGAATAAGTATGTTGACAAGGCTCTCGGTAAATCGCCTGCTTGCTCTCATATATGGAAGGGCATTAGAACAGGTATTTCCGAAGTGATAATCAAAGGTTCGAGATGGCTACTGCGTGATGGTAATAGCATCCGGTTTTGGACCGATATGTGGCTTATGGACACACCGTTGTTGAATGTTGCACTATGCCCACCAAGTTCTGATCAAATACATGCTCTTGTGTCCGATTTTTGGAACGAAAATGGTGGCTGGAAGTGGAGTTTACTGGAGCCTTTTTTGCCAAGCTCTGTTATGTTGCAGTTGGCTTCGGTGGCAGTGAATCAGGATATGAATGATGAGCTTAGTTGGGGATGTACTTCAGATGGGAATTACACTGTTAGCTCCGGATACAGGCTGCTGCAAGGTGACTGTAGCAGATTGGGTATGGACAGCAGTTTTTTCGACAAAATATGGAGAATCAAAGTCCCAGAAAGAGTTAGGAGCTTTGTTTGGCTTGCTAGCAAGGGAGGAGTCCTCACAAATGCTGAACGGAGGCGAAGACATCTTACCACTAATCCAGATTGCATCCTGTGCCATGGAGGAGAAGAGACGTTCGAACACTTGTTTAGGGACTGCACGCTTGTGCGTCAGATTTGGGATGAGCTTTCCGTTACTAATTTTGATCCATATTTTTTTCATGATGATTTTGCTATATGGATCAGAAGGAACATATTATCGAACAAGAGTGTGGAACATGGTAGCTGGAATGCTACGTTTGCTTTGGTGTTGTGGTGGTCTTGGCGGTGGAGGAACGAGAAGGTTTTCAATGGCATCGACGCCCCTAATAATAAGACGGCCTTCATCCGCCAACAAACTCGTGAAATACAAGAACTGACAAGTACTTTTTTTTCCCGTAGTGTTATTCGGAATAGTATTGTGCAGGAGGTTGCTTGGATCAAGCCGAGAGATGATTGGGTTAAAGTGAACACCGATGGAGCGGTTGGAGAAGGCAGTAAAGCTGCTTCGCGTGGAGTCTTAAGAGATGCTGAAGGGAGATGGCTAGGCGGTTTTGTGCACAACATCGGAGTCTGCTCAGTACCGATGGCGGAGCTATGGGGAGTGCTGAACGGGATCAAGCTCGCTTGGAATCAAGGTTTTAAGAAAGTTATTATTGAGTCGGATTCTCAGATTGTTATTCGTCTTTTAGAGTCTAATGTGAACAAGTGTCATCCGTTGTCTAGCCTGGTTTTACAATGCCAAGGCTTCTTAAGTAGGGATTGGGATATCCAATTCCGACATGCCTTTCGCGAGGCGAATTGCGTTGCCGATCGTCTCGCGTCTATGGCTTTTAATTTTCCGCTTGGTTATCATGTATTGTTTGCCCCGCCAGAGGGGATTTCTTTTCTGTTGCTTGATGATGTTAGGGGCCGGGCTATCCCCCGTTTGCTGACTACTTAGCCCATTTTACTTATTATTAATAAAACTCCCCTAGAGGGAACGGAGAGTACCGCCTCTCCTTCTACCAAAAAAAATATTTTCAAGTACAACAATGTGCTGTCAAAGATAACTAACTAATTAAAATGCGCTTAATACATGAAATGAGCTAGGAAAAACTTGACCCACGAGGATATAAATCTATAAATTGTTGGGAAATGAGGGTGAAATGTTTTGATTTAAAAAATGTTTGTAATATGAATAATTAGTTTCTTTGACTTTGCAAGCACATGCCATAGAGTTTGGTAGAGTATTAGGTAATTGGAGATTGAGCTTCAAAATGCCTCTTGTCCAATACTTCAACCACAATGACTCATGGGACCTCTAGGACCAACTTTGGCTCGTTCATGGTCCATTTGATGTGGGTTCCTCGTATTTGTGATCACTTGTGTGACTTGGTCTCTCTTCTTGTTTGCGATGTCTTCTTGTCGGCCTGCCAAGTACTCCTCTTCATTCAAGTCCAACGTTTCCTTAGCGAGTTGGTTTAAACCCTAGATTCTCCTTTGTCTTGCTCATTTTCTCTGCCGATGTGTTAAAGCTTGGGAGGAAGCTGCATTAGCTCCAATTTCTCTAATGGGTCCAAGTCATTAATTATAAGTCCTTATCATAAACCATATACACATTAGGTAGACCACAATCTACATAACAATATATAGTAGGTAACATCCAAGCACCATTGCTGGTTCTTTTCGTCATGTCTCATTCGTCCCTCTCACTGTGGATCGAACCTCATCTGTTAGGATGCTCTAAGAAGGCCTGCTTTCCTAATCTCTTTCCTTATCAAAAAAAAATCTAAGCACCATTAGCTGCAATGGCTTTAGTTGCCAACATCAGAAGTAAGAAAAGCAAGCATTCAAACAGTGGTAGAAAAGCAAGCATATACACATACAAACAGGCTTGCATATAGAGGGTAACGTCCCTAAGCAAGATGAGATTTGTTTTTCGGATAGTTTGAAAGGCATATCATGATATCAACATACACATTTCCCACATGGGCAACGTCTCGCATTGTTGTGTCTGGAACAGCGATCAGCGGCCCGGGGACAAGTGAAAATGTGACTTAACAGAAGCCAGCACTTAGATAAGTTCAAATTTCCAAGATAATATACGTCTTCTCATATTGATCGCGTTCTTACTGAAAATTTGTATAATGAGGATCCAACCTCTGGCTCCGCCACTGTTGTTAACAATTAACAACAAAAGAAACACTGCACATTAGTATTATTACTGTGGTGTTTTCTATTAAGTTGCAATGAAGTGCCATTTTGTGCCATTAAAACCAGTTTGCTGCATTATCCACCTTAATTGTGCAAAAACAACACTGGGTTCATAAATTTATGCACGAAATCTCAACAAAAACATCCATTTCTTGCTTCAATAAGCTGGTTTGAAAAGAAATCCAACAACTTATGCCCCTAAATTTGCCACAAGCTCATCAACTAGCTAGATTAAGCATCTCAAAATGTAGAAATGCTGCAAAAACAACATTGTTATTACAAGTCATTTACAGTTTGATGCAAGACTTGGGCCCTGTTTTTCCCTTAAATGTTCACCCCATGGGGCACTTACCTAGGTACATATAAAAAGGGTCAACAGCTATTAAGCCAATAGCTCCATTTCACAAAATCATCAAGAAATAGGAAGCTGAAGCAAATTCCTCAACACTTGTTTCTTAACAATCTTACCATAAACTCCTCTCCCAAGCTTCATTGCCTTTTCCACAATCTCAATCCCATTCCCAACACCACCTCCAACACCCTTCTTCACCCTCTCAACAACCGCCTTCACAACCCTCTCGTCACTCCCAACCGCCTCCGCCACACTCTCCGCCACCATCTCCACCTCCGGCAGCCGCATGCCCCACCGCCTCCCCACCTTCTCCGACCCATAAACCTCTTCAATCACCCCCCAAAAACTCGCCCTCAAAAATCCCTTCTCCTTTCCCCTAACTCCCAACTTCTTCATCATCTCTTCCAAACCGAAAAACCCACATCCCACATCGGCTCCTCTTTCAATACCCAATTCAAGTTCTTGAAATTCTTGCCTTTTGAACAACTCCTCTTCAAATCTGCACCTCTTACAATGGCATTGAAACCCCCATGAATTCGCCATCTCGGTTCGTTTTTTCAAAGGGGAAAGTACATCAAAATAAGGGAATGTGATCTCCTCTCCTGATTTCAAATCCCTAGAAGCCAGAAAAACTACATAATCACCAATATGGAGTCTTCTTGAATTAGGGTTACAGGAGTGATTGATGAATGAAGGGAGAAGCCATAGCCCTACACCATAATAGCCACTGTTCTTCCCCAACACCTTGGATGAAATTGAATCCTCCACCATAGAGTTCACATCCAGAACACTCAAGAGATTCACATTAGGCGTGGAAGGCAAGCCCCGCTGCTCCGTGCCTGGCTTCAAGAGATTCACATCCGGAATTTCAAGTTCACCTTCATTTTCCCCATTTGAGAGAAGCCCAATTAACCGACGAGTTTCGGGGCATTCTGAAACAGAATCCGTCACTTTCTTAATGAAATTCTTCCACATGACCAATTGGGCATTTTCTCCTAAATCTCGGCTGCCCATTGGCAATATACATCTCTCCACAGCAACTGCTTTAGTGACCATAATCAAGCTTCCACAATCAAGATTCTTAGCAGCAAACAACCCTCTCCCACTAATCTCAGATTCCTTAATCAAAACAGGGCCAACAAATTCACCAAGATCAGGGGTTTTCCCCATACACCCATTTAGAACCCAGTCAGAGACATCAAAAGCGCCTGTTCTTGACAGATTCTCAAGCCTCTTACACTCACCAATGTACCCATTTAGGGTTTTCAGATTCTCCCCATTCAAGCTTTGATCAAGTAAAGCTAAATTGAAACACTCTAGGGCTGGCGAATACCTACTAAGACTGAGCAAGATCTTACCTTTACAGAGTAGAGACTTGAAATGGCCGGCCGCGATTTGAAGCGCTTCGTCGCAATCATTGAGCGCTTGCTTGAAATCTTTGAGTTTGAAGCGGGATTCAGCACGGTTTGAGAGGGCTAGACAGAGCGATTTGTTAAGCTTTGATAGGGATTCGGAGTTGTGTTGGGTGTTGATTTGGTGGAGACACAGAGAGATGAAATGAGAGTAAGTGTCGATGGATTGGACCCACTCTTCTCGGAGGAAATGCTCGGTGGCTTTGGATCTAAGTTGTTGCATTTTGGATTCTTCTTCCATGGCTGATTCTTGCTGATGATGTGCCTCTTTCTGGATTTGGGTTTAAGTTTCTGGTTCGGTGGCAGTAACTTGGGAATTTGAAAGGATGAAAAACGTAACGGTTATATTTGGCGAGTATTGTGCAGTTTGTTTCGTTGTCACAACGGCTAGTTTGAAGGAGTTTTTTATTACTGTTGGGAAACTTCTTTTTTTCTTTTTTTTCTTTTGTTAACTTTGTACGGGTTTGAGTTTTTTTTTTTCGTTTTTTTTTTTGAAAAAGATGCGGGTATGAATTATGCATAACCAAATCACGGTTTATGTTTTACATAAACTTTATAAAGCTTACATGTATACCTGTCAATTGGGACGAGTGGTTTGAATTTGGTTCGATTATTTCGAATTTGGGTTAAATAGAGATTCAAGTCAATTGAGTTACAACTTAAAACGGATTGGGTTTTGACTGGTTATCATGCGGGTTTAAATTGACTAAAGAATTAGTAGATATATTTTTAAATTATTATTTTTACTATTAAGTTATTGTATGTATGTATTTATATTTATTTTTACATAAAAATAAATAAATTTATAGCTCAATTGGGTCAAGTCCTAGATTGGTCGGGTTTGAGACGTATATTCTCAAGTCAATCGGATTGGTTTTTTCGGGTTAGATCATCTTTTGACCGACTTAATCAATATCAATATTCAATATACTATAATTAAAGTCGAATCTCTCTTTCTTACATATCATCGTCTTAGCTATTTCATGCAGACTTATTTTTTTTTCATTTATATCTTTAGTTTTCATTCTTTTTAATATTTACTATCCTAATATGATAATAATATTTTACTGATAATAATATTCCCCAAAAAAATGGAGTATGGACTTATAAATAGATCTATCACTATGTGTATATGCTTATGTCGCATTGGTCCATTAATTGTTACTAAATAGATGCCAATTTGAATATGTAAAAACAAAAAAATATACTTCCATAAAAAAAATTCAGCATTTCAATGTGCTCATAATTGTATGAAGTATTGCATGTGAGAGCTTTGATGCATGCTCTGATCCATTTTCACGTGATCTCTATACAGTAGAATCTCTCTAAATTAATACTCGGTAAATTAATAAAAAACTTTAAATTAATATTTTTCTCCGGTCCCAACTCGGGCCAGTGTAAAATTTAACAAATTTCGATAAGATAATAAGATAATATATTTTAAAAAAACCACTATACAAATATAAGGTCCCATTAATATAATAAATTAATAATTATATAAAAAGTTGCATAGTCATAACTAAGAAAATCTAATGAAATATGACTGTAGTGTTGTTTGTTTTTTCTTAGTTCTATTTGGAGCTCATCTCTAATTTTTCTTATTGGATCCGACATTTCTAGTGTTATTTTGAAAACAAATTTTGTAATGTCAACTATAATCATTCTTTGAGACTTCATCTTATGAACGAATTTTACAGTGTCTAAACAATTTGTTATTTCCTCTTGCTCAACATTAACTATCCAAGTCGAGACTACAAGATTGATAGCAGTCAAACATTAATCTTACATGGATCAAATTGTCCCAACTCATAGCCTTCTAAAATCCTACAATAAAATCTTGTATGATAGTGCATTTTGAAAACTCTTATTACAAAAATCTCTTTAAATTAATAAATATTAATTTATCGGTTAATTAATATCTCTATAAAATAATAAAATATCATGGTCCCAAGTCCCAACCCTATTAATTTATAGAGGTTTTACTATATACGTCTTCTCATATTTAGCATTTTCCGTGTACACAATTTGAAATATAACTCCACACCCTATTTAAATTGCTTCCTTATATTAGTTCGGGGAATACTCCCAAGCTGGCAAGCAGTCGAAGCTTTCATAGTGGCCCTTCCACTATTGTGTTAATCTGTATCAGGTTATGAAAGATAAGAGATTCAATACTACTAATAATTCCATGGTTTTGTTTTTGCATACAAAGTAGATCTTCCAACTGAAATGAATCCAATCACAGAGCACGTCTCTAATATCAACAAACTTCTACCCACAACCCAACAAGATTGAAGCAAGCAGATTATCCACAAATTCATGATCAAGCGCACAAATCTTGATATTCTACACAAACTTCAAACCCAATGAAGTCAGACAACCGGAATTCAGCTACTTCTGATAAGAGGCCCTCACTACTACTACTAACTAGTAACTACACAAAAACGGGCGCCTCTTTCAGATATAGTATACGACTATGTGATAGGATAGGCAAATGAGAGCGCTTTTCTGAGGAGATCTAACCCGGGAGGAAACTGGGCATTGATAGGCCGAAATCCATGGGCTGGAAGGGCAAGTCTTGCAGAGTCTTTCCGTCAGGAGTCCAAAGTCGGCTTTGATGGGGATAAATTGGTTGACGGGTATTCTTCCTGGATTCATCCTGAGCTCTAGGAGATGCAAGCTCAATCTCCAGCTTCTTCTTCTTCACAAACTCAAAGAACTCTGCTACTTGGCGGGCATAGCTTAAGAGAAGACAATTTTTTAAGAAAATACCAGAAATTAGCTTAAAAGAATAAAGACAATCATAGAGGTAATGAAGCATTTATCAGATCTACAAGCTAAGAAGCTCGACAAGGTAGCGCTCCAAGTGTTTCGGAATAGGAATTGGGATGAAATATTTGGACCAGTTATGTAGCATCGGACATTTTTTTCAAATAGAAGGTAAAAAGGAAATGAATCTTACTGTTCTTTAGCTTCAATATCTCTGCTGAAGTCAATATTTGGTTCACAGTCCAGAATCAGAGCAGGAACCTAAAAAACATCATAGGAACATTAGCAATCACACAACTGACAAAATTATAACCCTCTTTGTATCACAAAGAAACATAAAGACTACCTTTTGTATACTTGGGTGCATATGGGAGCCCTCCAATAGAAAAACTCGGTCCCTTATCGAAGGATACAAAGGGCTGTCTAAAGAGCACGGTAACTGGTTAACAGTAAGCAACCCATGCTTTCCACTTTCAGAGGGTAAAAGCCAGCTCTCGTGTTTTTCATGGAGATCCCGGAGATAGTCTAAGCTCACGCCACCTTCTTCCTCTCTTTTACGAATCATCATGCGTTTGTGGCACGTGTCTGGACTTGCTCTAAGATAGATGAAACCATCTGGGACGAGCCCGGGCAAACTTGAGACAACTGGATCAAACCATGAATCGTATATGCTGATCTCCATCTCGTTCATCCATTTTGCTTCATGAACAGCTCGCACAAAGACCTAATTAGGAAGAATGAGATCAACTATATCATCCTCAAGTACTCAAAAATGAGGGAGAAACAAGGAGGTAAATTTTGCTTTTGACAATCAGCTTCTATTTTCATTCTATTTGGATCCGTAACTGTCTAGTTTGTCCTATTGCGGTATCAATAGAATCTTCCATCTACTTTGTCACTGAATGAACCATAAAAAGGCTAATGAGGCATGAATGTGTTCATGATTAATCGTTGCAGATAATGGATGTATAACAGAGAACTATCAAAAGGACACTGAAAAAAAATGATTAGAGACTCAAAAGGGAAAAAGGCACGCTAGATTATGTAATCTTTAAGCATAAGCTCAAAATATTAAACAAAACAAATAGTTGTAAGAATGCAGTCTGATTATAAACAGAATAATATATGTAACACTTCCATTAGAAAAATAGAAGAAAACAATTTTGCAGTTTAAAGGGAACTAAGAAATTGGTAATCTTACCATCCTGTCAGTGAAAACACTTCTTTCCATTAGCCTAAGGGGCCTGATTCCACCAGATGTCTCTCTCTCTTGCATCATCCTCGTTACAAACACGTAATTCTGGAATGTGTAGGCATACCTCTCTGGCTCAGCATAAAAGGCATCCAGTATGTTAAAATGACCACCTCCAACATTTTGCCACTTGTCAATCGGCTCAGGTACAATCTCAACAAGATCACGTAGCTGGATTGTTTCATTTGCTATCCTCTGAAGGAACGTAGTTTTTCCTACACTGATATTTCCTTCTACACATAAAGTGATTCTTTTCTTATGAGGCTTCACATCTGAGCTTGACCCATCATCCTTCAACTCTTCATCTACGCTTTCTTTTATGAAAGTAGTAATGCTTTCAGCATGGTTTCTGTGAACAATCCCCACATCACTTTGCAAGTACTCTACCATCTTCTGACTTGAATCCCCCAAAAACTGGTCACAAAATCCCCACAGAGTTTTATTTAAAACCAATAGCATAGACCACAAAGCAAATTCAAACAATCAGAAGCAATAATCCATAGTGCAATTCATCTTATGTTTTTCCCAACTGATGCTTCCAAAAGAAAAGCATATAGAGAATAAAAAAGCACAAACAAACACATAAAAATAGAAGGCATAACAATGACATGTAAAATACCATGATTTTTTTTTTGATCTAAAAAATACCATGATTTTACTGAAAGCTGAAGGGTAAACTACACAAAACCAGCAGTAATTTGGAGAAAATTCATTTAATCACCCCTTAATGCTACTTTGCTAATAATTTACAATCTAATACCACTTCACCATTAACAAACGTCAAGGAGAGTATGAACTATGAAGTGATAACAATCACCTCATTCAAGTAAAGAAGAGATTTCTTGACCAAAAAAAAAAAGTAAAGAAGAGATTTTTTTTTGCATAGTATATCCATATTGCATAACATTTTCAAACTAAGTGAAAAAAAAACACCATAGATAAGAGATAATAGAGTTCAAACTCCAAACACAGCAAAATAACTCCAATCAAATGAAAAGGAAGAGAAAAAGGGAAAACAATACTCTATCTTTGTAGATTTGTTTGAGCTCAGCAACACCTTCAATCCCATTATCAACCAGTTTTCTCAAATTCCTGGGCCCAACGCCAGGAATCGCCAGCAAATCCGGGCTCCGCGGCGGACAAGAAGCACCACCGTTTTCCAAATTCCCCCTCTGCCTTCTATAAGACTTCAATGGCTTATCCTGCGGCTTCGAATCATCCGCCGAGAAATCCAACGCATCACCCTCCGCGCCGGCGGCGGCAACCGTATGTAGCCAAGCCAACCGCCCCCGGCTCCGATTCTCTTTTGCACCAACACACGGCCATACCGCCGTGGCGCCGTCAGTGAGAGAACAGCGGCGGAACCGGAAGCCCCCGGCGACGGCGACTCGGCTGGAGGAGTGGGAGTCGGCGGAGAGTGGGACACACGGGCGAAGAGTGAAAGGAGCGGCGGCGGAGGAAGGCATTACGAGGCTTCGGATGATTGTGTTGAGAGGAGGGTAGGGGAAACAGCCAGGGGCGGCGGAAGCGGGGGGTTTAGGGCGGCGAAGAGGGGAAGAGAACGAGAAGGCGTTAGCGGGAGGGGTGAAGAGGGGTGAGGGCGGTGGGCTTCGACGGAGAAGTTTCTGCATCGTTTCGCATTTCAGAACACCATAGGAGAAGAAGAAGAGACAAAATTGGAGAGAAGGTTGAAGGAGGGGATAAGCGAGGGAGTTGCAGAGGAAGGAAGTGAGAGAAGGCGGGAGAGAGGAGAAGAATGGGTGAAATAGGTCAAAAGCAGGAATTAAGGAGGGAGAGAAATTAGGGTTTTGAAGGCGAAAAAGGGGTTCTCCATTTTTTTGGAGTTTCCGTTCAATTTGTGTACTTGTCGGACGGGAGAGTGGGAAAGATTGTGAAAGACACGTCAGACGAGGGCAGAGGACTAGAGCGTGATGACTGATGAGGCCACAAAGCTTTCAGTTGTGCAAGTACTAGGGAACTAGTCAATGGCTGTGTTAACATCGTTTAAAAACCAATGTGATCTGCTTAGAATCTTAGATATCCCTATCCCTACTAAGAAACCGCCCTTACGTGGAGAAAAAATAGCACTAGGAACTACTCTTTCTTACGAAAAGTTTGATCGAATTTTAGTTGGTGATTAAATTGTAGTTTCTAAATCAATAACCAATTGGTCTGATGGGATGAGGTGTTAGACTTTTTAAGTGTTTGATCGGTTTGGACGTAGATTGACCTTGACTAATCGAACCGAGCGAGAGATAAAAAAAAGGAAAATTCCGTTTGGTACTCCTGAACTTTACGCTTTTCCGAGTGGTACCCTCAAAAAAAAGTTATTCCGGAAAATACCCCCGAGTTTTGTACCGAGTTCGCCCCGTGCCCCTTTGTTGGTTTCTCTACAGCTTTCCGTTAGATTTATATTAAAAAAAACAGAATTTCACAGATTTAAGAACCAAAGATTTAAGCATGAAGAAAAAGGGGAAAATAAAATAAAATTGGATCTTCTTTTATGAACAGAACAAGAACCTTTTGCCATTAGAGAATGGGGATCGTTAGTTACCTGTATTCTAGGGATAATTATGTTTTTTTTATTAATTCACTTTATTGTTCATATTTATCTGTTGTTTTTCCTATATTCGGATTAATTTCTATCATCTCTCCGAGTATCAACGCCACCACTATCGACATCAGCCCGAGCACCGCTCCGAGCATCAACGACATGTACACCACTGCCCACCCCCCTTTAGACGGTGAGAGAGTCGTTGATCTGTACCGGCTCAAAATCGAACGGAGGAGATTCCACGAGGAACACAGTATTATCGTCTAGATTACCAGCAAAACCCATGTTCTTCTCTTGCTCATCAATATAATCAACAAAATCGGCTTCTGATTCTACACCTGTTTATCCTCCATTGACGACGATGGCGATAATTTGGGCGAAGCTGACGGAGAATCCATCTTTTTCCGGTGATGAGATGAACAAAGATTGAATTTTTTCCCTCTCTTTTCTTCTAGGGTTTCTGACTGGTGGGGTTTGATTTTTATAATTGGAAAATTTTCTCTATTGCAAGAACAAGGCTGTTGGGTATTTTTTGGGCTTTAGATGTTTTGTTTGTGGGTCTTCTTCTCTGTTCTTGAGACTCCAATCAATGGAGGAGTTTTTTTTACAATCTGATGCTTGATTGAAAATGAACAGCAAGTTTTATGGCTGAGTTGAATTGGGCGTTTGGGTTTCCACGCGATGGCGGACGGACGGTGGAAGAACGGACGAACAAGCGAGGGAAGAAACCGGTGAGACAAACGGAAAAGAAGACAGAAAACTAACAAAGGGGTAAGGGGCGAACTCGGTACAAAACTCGTGGGTATTTTCTGGAATAACTTTTTTTTAGGGCACCACTCGGAAAAACGTAAAGTTCAGGGGTACCAAACGGAATTTCCCTAAAAAAAATTAGAAACTACTCTTTTTTTTTTTTTATCATCGAACTAAAAATGTGGATGCAACTCAAAGATTTTAAAAATGTAGTAAGATAAAATTGGAGATTGGTATTTTTGGGTCAATACAACTTCTCAAAACTCATGCTAAGCAATGAAACAAAATGTCATTTGAAAATACGTATGAATAATTGAAAAATATCGAAAAAGATTTGTTGAGTTCACAACAAAAAATCCAAGCATCACCTAAGCTGGGAATATTACAAAGACAAATTAGACTTATTAATAATAAAAAAAACATCCTAAATTTCCATAAATCATATTAAAAACTAAGGGCAAAAATTAAGCATATAGAACTAACAGACACAAATGACGGTTACTTCCACAAAATTGCAAATAGGGTGGTAATCGAACCGAGTCGAGCTGAGTTTTGAGTTTCTCAAGCTCGGCTCGGTTAAAAATAGGCGAGTTCGAGCTCAAACGCGAGCTTGGTTCGAACTGTTTGAGCTTGGTTCATTAAATGCTCACCGAGCTCGAGCTTAGCTCACGAACCTTTTTTAGCTGCTTCGTGAGACAAATCCGCGAACAACTCGTTTACTTGATCAATTATAGAAGTAAATGAAACTAAAAAGTAAATATGTAGTTTGAGAGAGATCACCAAAACTATGTAATTTAACATAAACAATATATTGTATATAATATATATAGTAGAGCTTATTCATGAGCGTATAATCGAGCTTGCTCATGAGCATATAATCGAGCTTGCTCATGAATCATGAGCAAACGATCCAAGTTATATTGTGCTCAAGATCGGGTCGTTTAACTTTCGAGCCTTAAAATTGAGCTCAAGTTCACCTCGTTTACAAATCGAGTCGAACACGAACAATATTTAACTGAGCCGAATACCGAATTTCTCACTAATATAATGGTTCTATTCATTTACTACCCTAATTGCAAACGGAAGAAGAAATAAGAAAATTATAAAAGAAATTAGAATTATGGACGGTACACAAATCACAAGTGAAGATAATGTTTAAGAAGAAATACAAGGTGATTTTAAAGAAGATAAAGAAAAGAACAAATAAACAAACCAATGCTGCAAAAAAAAAATCTTGGCCTAATAGACATCAAGGTTTCAACATAAGACAATGAAGCTCTTATAAAATAAGTAACTAATGAAGAAATTAGAAATGCACTAATGCAAATCGGAACAAATATAAATTACCAGGCCCTAATGGTATGTCATTAGACTTTTATAAATAAATATTGGGACATTGTTGGTTTAATAATTATAAAAGTTGTGAAAAAGAAATTTCATTCAGGAAAGATTCTAAAGCAGGTCAACCATACTTTTATTACACTTTTGCCAAAACAAGATAATCTCGAGTCAACAAACCATTATCGACCTATAAGCCTTTGTTCCACAATTTTTAAAGTGATAGCAAAAACCATCACATAACTAATAAAATGAACAATGAGCAAACTAATCCATCCGCTGCAAGGAGCCTTTGTAGCAATCGAGCAATCCAGGGTAATGCACGTATAACTCATGAAATTGTCCACTCCTTTAGGGGGAAAAGGAAAAGATGGATGGATAGTGATCAAACTCGACATAGACAAGCCTATGACCGATTAGACTGGGATTTTCTTTTTACAATTATGGAAAAATTCGGATTTTGCAGGCGATTCATTGGGTGGATAAAAGATTAATGTGTCACAAAAGTATCATTCTCGGTGCTTGTAAACAATGGACCAACAAATCCTTTTCTTCCAAAAAGGCAATTGCGACAAGGTGACCCACTTTCTCCTTCCCTCTTTATCCTAGGAACCAAAATTCTAGCATGGAAATTAAAACAAGTGACACAACTCGAAATTTAGTGGATTTCGCTCTTACAAGATCAAGAATGAAAATCCCCTTTTTAGCGTTTGTTGATGACATTATAATCTTCACGAAAGCCACAAAAATGCATGCACAATAGTTAAACAAATCACTGAAGAATATTGTGTCATTTCAGGGGAAAAAGTTAACTATTATAAATCGGTGTTTCAAACCTCCAAACATGTAGATAACCAACAAAAGAAACAAATCCAACAAGTGATCAACATTACAACTATGACAAAATTAGAAAAATACTTGGGATGCCCGATAATAAGCGAAAAGTGAGTAAAGACACGTTTAAGGAAACAATGGGGAGAGCAAAAAACCCAACTAACTAAATGGAAGGCGGATGCTCTATTGCAAGAAGGCACATGACTCTTATTCGGTCAAACCTAGCCACTAAACCCAACTTTTTAATGCAGAGTTTCAAGTTACCAACAAACAACCACAAAGATTAGACCAAATCGATAGGTGTTTCTTATGGAATAAAGATCAACATTATAAACCACTAGTGGGATGGGACAAATTTTGCAAATCAAAAACCCATGGAGGATCAAGACTAAAAAAGATTGAGCACATGAACAAAACATTGCAAATGAAGTTACTATGGAAAATACTAGTAGAACCTAACTTTATATGGGTTCGACTAATGAATGAAAAATACTTAAAAATAAGTCTCTATTATGATATAAAAAACAAACAAACACTTCATGACAATGGACTTAATTGATGAAACTTAGACCAGAATTTGAAGATTGTCTGATTTGGCAAATAGGAGATGGCGAAACCATATAATTTTGAACATGCGAATGTGTTTTGCAAGAGCTTTTGAACACCTATGCAATTGATGGTGGTCTCGCTGGCGAGCAGCGCCCACCCGCCCAAACGGTATATAATATTATTTGTTATTGGGCCTCTCCCGATCTGCTTGGGCTTACGACCCATAAGCTGCAATAAGATTTCTTAAATATCTATATAAATTATCAAAATACAAAATAATATGTAGTCTATAATCTGCCACCATAAGACCATCCACAACGGACGGATTTTAGATTAAAATAATAATTGAAATCTTCCAAACAGTGTAAGAGGAATAAGAATCCAATTTCTGGACTTCAAATAGCAATCCCAAAAGCTGGGCTCTTAAATCTCAAAAGATGGGTGTGGCAATTTCTTTTTGCCTCTGTTCAAACAAAATGCGTGGTTTTAAATTATACATGAGCAAAACGCTGAGTTTTATATACGGAGCAACATAGAGCTCTGAACTGTGCAGAAACGTGTGGTGCTCTAGCAGCCCTTGGATCCCATCGGACGACCCTTGTAATTTCCACTTTCAGTATATACATTTAAGCTTTTGGTATTATTTCAATAATAAAATGATATTATATTTTCAAAATAATATTTTTAATATTTTTGTTTTGTTTTTATCTACATATAGACACCCATTTTGTATATATTTTAATTAAAAAATTGATATATTAGAAATACAACTTAAAAAATTATTAAAAATTAATCTTTGTATTTTTATGTCCTTAAATTTATGTATTACACAAGTAATATAATTAATATAGTTGATTATATAAGATATTAGTTGTATACGTATATTTTAGTAGTGAAATAAATATATTTATAGAAAATAAATTTTTTTTCCTAGTGTGTTTTTGTTTGTTTGTTTGTTTGGTATTTTTTTTTTGCAATATTTCATGTCTCTGTTTTAATGTATTTTAATTTTTTCAGTTTTAAGTAAAATAAAATGTGTTGTTTTTCGTTTATATCAATTATAAACTTTATAATTTAATTAATTACGTAATTAATATAAATTAGTCAAATTAACATAATTAAATATTTATATTAAATATTATACCGTATTATTAAACAATATCCGAGATTAAACAGTGTAATGGAATAAATAAAGATAAAACTAAAATAAAGTTAGTGGATTTTAAAGAATGAAATTGGGTTGAGAGTTGTAGGAATAAAGTAGAAGTGAGTTTTTAAATGAGGTGGAGGAGTGAGAAAATTGATGTGGGGGGTTAAGAATTCATTTTGGGATTTAGGGTTGTGGATGGTCTAACATCAGGTATCTTTTTTTGAATACTGAGTCACTGACCATCTATTTTTTGCTTTCATTTGGGACGTTTCACTTTGAATTCAAAATTACTTTGGTCCCAAAGTCACATTTTAAAGCTCTTAAAAAGTATGAATTCCTTTTACTTTTTATGTTTTTCAAAATAAATAAAATAACTTTTACCCCAAAATATCATTTAAGATCTAAAGTGAAACTTATAACAGTCAGTACTTTTTTTTTTTGCTTGAAGCACCTTCGTGTACCATTTCTACTGAAGAAGTGGTTCAACAGTCATAAGCTGACATGAAGTATGTAAACCAGAAGCAACCCACTAGTCGCAGCAGACATGAAGCAGTGTTCTTACTGACTGACTGTATTAAAAGCCTCTTTGACAATATTTCCAGACACATACATTTTCCATTCAAGAAAAAAGAAGAGAAGAAATCGAATGCATGGCACTAATACATATCAACATCGTGAGGTAGCAGTTTTACATGGGAATCTTTCAAAAAAAAATCCACTATCTGAATTCTGAATCAGTGAATTAGTCTTGAGAAAGAATGAGACCTAAATCTTCCTCCTCTCAACTTACAAGGAAGTAGGCTTGCTTTTGGTAAGAATAAATAGAATGGTATAATACTGAATCATAAATTAGAGGTATACGAGTACTAATATACTTGACGAGACTTAGGAGTTAGTATGATTAAATGTGTTACCAGTTTTGACACCTTGCTTACACATGCAATCTGGCATGGGAAATGTATAGAGCGAGCCACTGTCTTTCTTTGTCTCACTTCCCTTCATATCACTGCGTCGAAGCATCTCCTGCATTTGGTGCTGGAAAGCTTTCCATCTACACATGTATTATTGTAATCAATAAATGGAGATCAGAATGCTTCAAAGCATGCACTAGAAATTTATACACAAAGCACTATCTTCACAAAAGTTATATTTTCAAGTCAATGTGCTCTGTGAAGTATACCTATTTAAAATGACAATGGAATTATTACCTTAATTAAGAAAATCAAAAGGAACTAAATACCTTAATTAAGAAAATCTAAACCCTATAAGAAAAACTTGGAAAAAAACCTTTTTAAAATTGGATTCTTATGGGAAAAAAATAGTTATAAGCAAACATTGTGAGAATTCTGCAAATACCTGATATCTGGGTTGTCGAATAACAATGCCAATTTTCTCTTGTCAGGTATGATTGTCTTGGCATGCCCTCCATACATATAGCGCCTATGGCCCATTAAAAAATGGGGAAAGTTTCCTCCTTGAGTAGTGACAAAAACTTCACTATAGAGGCACACAGTGTAATCAAGACCAGCCAACCTAGATGAATGTCCCTGCATTAATCAGTTCCACATTTTTGTTAAATTTGCAATGGAAATAGCTAGGAGTTTCAAAAAAATGTTGTATGAATGGATTTAGGAATGTAACAAGGAAGAGCACCTGAAATGGAGCAAGTTCTTCCGGCGTAGCTAACGTCTCCTTTGTTTGTAGCAATGGAAATAGCTGTTTGAGGGGAGCCATATACTTCTCTGCTTTATAAATTTTCCCAGAGGCAACATAGATGGATGTATTATTATTAAAGCCCATCCCTCTTAACATCATTCCAACCTGGAAAAACACAGAGAAAACAGCATAAGGTGCAGAAAACCATGCACAAGGCCAACACTGGTTAGGACTTGGGAGTAATTTAGCATACGGCATACTTCAATAGCGTTCATTAGCTTTTCATAGCTTGAGCGTAAACAAAAGATAGAAATTCGACACTCCAATTTTTCAAGCAGTAATACATCAATAATACCTCGAGAGGTGTTAAAGGGCACTTTCCATTCCTCCTATTTGCGCCCGGCCTTATGACTCGACCTTTTTTCCTAAATTTTCCTCTCCAACTTTTTTCCCTAGCAGCATCCATTTCTCGCTTTTCCTCTGCTCCACCATCATAGATACAACATGAAAAGGCAACCATATCCTACCATCCACAAAGTCAAAAGGAACTAGATATTTATGTCTGAATATAATACAAGAAATCAAGTATCGACCCATCATCCTGCTCTAAGATGCTGAAAACGGAGTACCTTTTCAAACCGAAGATGAACAGACACATATTTTCCACCAGTCCTAAAGCTATTTCGGATCATCCGCTGAACCATGAGTTCTGCAACAGCCCGTATAGGTTCAGAAAACCTTAGGGCTTCAAAATTAGCATAGCATCTGAGCTCCTGAATACTTGAAGGCACTGCCTGAGCCAATCTGTTTGAGAACGGCGCAACACGTACAGCACTGCACAACAGGACAAAGCTTTTAAACTTGTTATCCACAATATCTAGAAATAGTTCCTTGCATGGAATTTTCGCAAGAAATTAGCACATACATGTTTTACATACCAACACAATAAGAATCACGGTCCCACTAACTATTTCAGGGAAATTATTGGCTATTGGGAATCACATTCTAGCTCTCAAAAGAATATAGAGAAAAGAGGTTCCTTACCTTAACTCTGACAGCTTTGGAAGCACCTTGTTTAGGTAATATTTTGGACTTGACCAAGCTTTTAACCTCAAATTAATAATGCTGCTTATATTATGGTCAAATTTCTCAAGAACATCCTCTGGAAGCTGTCTGACAACTTTCACCTTCTTCCCAAGTGCATGTATGAAGTAATCTTCATCAAATATGTCACCAAACTTGCTGCATGAGTTGAACATTAGAATGTTTTTAGTTATGCTACACATAGTTGTTACAGCAATATAATAAGATGGAGAGAGTCATATATTCATTAAGGGAAACTCATGGCAACTGGCGATCACGAAGACAATATAAAATTAGTTATTTAGTTAAATAAAATATTTAAAAACTTAAATTCCATAAATAAAAGCATTTTATGCTGTTACAATGTTACATAGACAGCCCGGCCCCTAAAAAAAACAAAACCTCTTCCCGTATAGCATAGCACATCCAAACAAAACTGGCTTGCTAATATTAGCCTGGGAGGGGGAAGTTTTGTTTAGATATCCACCCAGCTTCCTAAAAAAAACCCAAAATCTCCTCAGAAGGCTACACCTACTTGGAAAGCTTGTTTTGCCAAACACACAAAGCTGCTTGCTAGTTTTTTCTTCAAAATAAAAGTAACAAAATATGTGAAACCCAATCTAATATTGACACCAAGATTTGTACTACTCTATACAAATTTTTTTGTTACTATGAGCATGTATACAAAGACAACAATGCAGAGTACAGAATTAACAGCTTACATCCATCCAGCCTTTACTTCCCTGCTCATAACCCTTATGTAAACTTCCAGAATGAAAACATACATAACATGCCAGGCACAACAGAACTGACAACTTATTATACAAATGAACAACAAAAAAGAATTGCATGAACTGGGACAAGAAGAGCAAGCAGAAATATTTGAATGATTACATTTTGCATATGAAGTATTTAGAAGCTCCAAGCAGGAGAGAAAAGCTATTACAGAAGAAGCACTATTATTTGGTACCTGGAGTCTCGCCAAACACTATTCAGATGAAACATTGGAATAACCAGAGTTGCATTCAAGAGCCCAGCCACTGCTACTGCATCACATATCTGAAATAAATTTTCAGACAATTAGACAAGAAAGACAATCAATCACAAATACAAAAGGATAGATATCTCATTTCACATACAAAGTAAAACAAACTAAACTATAAGCACTAAGATCTTGTAGATAGTTCCTCCACCCAACCAGGAAAGACAATAATTTATCTGCTTAGATTATTAAGAAAGTACACCAACAACTTGAATTTGCTAGTGTGAAGCTATATCTAAGTCATCTAGCCTTGAAAGATCAAGGTATATTGACATATAGCTGATGCTAATGCCATATTTTTGTAGGTTGAAACTCAGGATGTCTAGGTATGAACCAAAAGGTTTTTAGCCAAAAAAGAAATACCATGTTAGCGACAACTAGAAAGCTATATTACACATCAGGCGCAAGACAAAGAACTAGAAAGTAACATACCGATATTCGTTGTTGATTAAGCCCGCCATTTGCTTCAATTATAAAGTATCCATTAGACTTTGGCAAGCCTGAAGAGAATACATCATCAAAAAATGTCAAAACATAAAATTAGTAACTTGAAGTAAACAAGCGTGCAACAAGTAATTTTGTGAAGAGACAAATGATCCAACAACTACATGATCCAAGTCATGAGATGTATATTTTGTGCATATTCCATTCCATGGTATTCAGTAATTTAAGATTTATATGGTTTGGTAAGTAAAGAATCCCCACCATTATCATGTATTATATGTGTAGAAATTTAGATATATATAGTTGGCTTCCATGCCCAAAGAATGTAGAAATAGCAATTAAACAATATACTTTTCAATGAAGAAAGAGAAACCTGTGTCGATTTCACTCTTGTTTATGCAGGGCTTCCAATGTTGATGAAATTTTGATTCCCATACCGTTTCCAACTGCATAATATGCAACCAAATATAATTTTACAGCATTCCAAATGCACAAATAAAGCAAAGATTAACTTAGCAGAAAGCAGAATAGAATTTATGATTATAAATTCAAAACGATTATATGCAAAATTCTCAAAAGAACTCTGACTGCAGACTACAAGATATCTCGACTGAGCTCAAAGCAGATCGATCAATCATGTAAGGTCATTTAGGCTTATAAAATTACCAGCACTTTAACAGAAGAGGGTCTTTATATCATCAGATCTTACGAATCCATCGCTTTCAACAAAAGGGAATTTTATAACGGTATAACCTACCAATCACTGATCGCATCCCGACAATATACAGTACTTTCAATTTCTTCACCTGATTACAAGACACTACATACCAGAACACTAATAACTGCCTACAAGACTCGATGATCGATATTAGGCGGGAATGGATAAAACTTCAAGAAAAAAGAATAAAAAAAAAAGCACAAACGAACCATATTGGAGCTGCGATTACTCTCAGCACTCATAAAAGGGCAAAGCTTCACAAAAACCTCAGAACTCCGATACAAAGAGCCAGGCGACCGAGGCTCATCAAGAACAAAACCACCTTCGACACCAGAATCCACCGTGACGCCGCCGTGGCCGCCGGAATCAATATTCAAAGACCCCATATACAACAACATACAAGAAATGTACAGCATCGGAGCGCACAGCAAGATTCCCTTGCGCCTAAACATTGCCGAGATCAAGAAGAAGAGCAGGCGCTCGATGAGTTGGCATAGCTTCATTGCGCCACCGCCTCCTCCGCGCGCGTAAGGGCCTGACGCGGCGCCTCCGCCGCCGCCCGTACCGTCGTCAGGGGGCTTGAGACGGGAGAAGTGACGGGGCCGGGGTGACGCCGGTGGTGACGGGGAAGGGATGACGCCTGCTCCGCCGATTCGGATGTGGCCGCGCATTCAAAAGCCCTAGCGAGAATTGGAAACCGTAAAAAAGGTAAGGAGTCAAAGCTCGGGAGTGGAGCGAGAATGTGCGACTGCGAGTGGTAAATATGGAAAGAGGGAGTGGAAAAGGAAAGCTTCGGGGAGAGATCGGAGCACGCAGATCGGGCAACAATCGGAGGGTGGGAAGAAGCGCGTGCATGTGGAGGAGAGAGGGGGTAATTGGCAGGAGAGTGGGGCCCAAGGCGGCCATAGACGAACATTTATTGACCACTGTTATTGGATACATTACAAAGCTTACAACCATCATCTGCTTTTCTGTCGGTGCTATTACTACTAAACTTACTACAACAAATTGTATTTTATATTTAATTAATTAATTTTTAAAAAATTATTCAACAGCTTCCCTCGTTTTCTTCTCCTTCGCCTTCTCCTCCTTGGAACTCAAACACTTCGCCTTCTGATCCGCCGGCATTTCTCTCCACCAACGATCGAATAATTTTTTGGGTCGTAGTTCTAGAGACAAGATCATCATTTCGGCGATTTGGAATTGGAAGGGATCAAAATCCCATTCCAGCTATTCCGAAGAGATAGTAAATAGAATTCTGGCAATGGCGGATTCATCAAACTGAGCAAGGAGAAAGAATAATGGCGATACGCGCAATTCAGCAAAAACCAGAAAAACCGACGACCGTGCAACTGGTGCAAGGAGTAAATTCACCAAACTTCCGCTCAAACTACAGCAATGGAGAAACAGATTTATTTGTACTTGGTAAAATTGCTTGAAACTTACAATACGAGGGGGGAAGATTAAATAGTACAATTCCACCATCTGAATGGCGACGAAAATTTATCCTCCATGGTAAAATAGCAAAAAGCCCAAACAATTACAACAACTTTTAAGTTTCAATTACAACTTTAAGTCCAATCATCTTGCATTCAACGGTTGCTTAGCTTCAATATCCTGCAACCGTAATGTCACAGCTCTTCGGTGAGCTTCAAGCCCTTCAACCTCAGCCATGGTTGCAACATATGGTCCAAGATTTTTCAGGCCTTCCTCGGTCAGAGATTGAACAGTTATGTACTTTTGAAATGAATCCAGAGATACTCCACCGTACATTCTTGCATACCCATAAGTTGGAAGCACATGGTTTGTTCCACTTGCGTAATCTCCTACACTTTCAGGTGTCCATTGTCCCAGAAACACAGAACCTGCACAATAATGAAAAATTTTGCACTGCTTAAAAGAAGAAAATTTTATGCAGGAATTAGGGCGATAGCCGCTATGATGTATTGATTCTTAGAAGATCAGTGAAGAAAAGTAGAGAGGTCAATGACCTGCATTTTCGATGTAACTCTCCCACTTTTCAGCATCACTGACATTAATAATCAGATGTTCGGGTGCATACAGGTTAGAGAATGAGATCGCCTGGAAATTCAGTAATCAAGGATTAATTACAGAATACAGATTAGTCAACAAAAAAGTTGTTTGATCTGCAATTGGAATACGGAGTTCATTCCATTTTAGAGCTCACAGCAATGAAATGATATAACGAGGAAAGATACACAGGTGATGTGCCAAAAGAAATTCATTTGGGCATGGAAGGAAGGAATTTATCAGCAGAAGCGAAGACAAACGAATTGACAATGCAAGGTACAATGAAATGATTCAAATAAATGCAAAAGTAATTATAATGATCATTCAGTAATTACAATATTAACAGCACAAACCTCAATCATATCACGAGCAAACACAGTAAAACTATGAGAGAGTGCTTTGGAAGCGATCTCCCCTCTTGGAAGGCTTTGGCATTGGTTAGCAATTTGCTCATCAATAGCCTTCATATTAACTCCATCGCCGACTACTACAAGAACAACCTGGCTATCTGGTCCATGCTCAGCCTGAGGTTAAAATAATTGCAGCTTGACTTACAATGCATCAAGGAGAATAACAAAGGCAAATAAAAGTACGTACATAAATATTCATAGGAATTTAGGTGTGTTTGGCAAACATACATTAAGTCATCATACCACTTACAAAACAGTTACCTTTCTAAGTCCCATCTGTTTTTCCTTTTTATTTTTATTTTACTTTTTTTAAGTGAAGGCAGGATTTTGGTGTGGAAGATTTGTGTGACATACACCTGCAGTTTTTGTTAGTGATCCTTCTAACTCAAATGTTATGAATTTTGTATTTTGACATAAGACTTCAGCAATGCTACACACAAAAACCAATTGTTAAATCTTTCAATTATCTGATTTCACGATCTCCTTTTAGGCCCCTGCTTCCACAGGTAATTGTACATTCAATTTTGCTCATTTTTGGGTTATGATGAACCAAGAACAGAAACAGGGCCATACACACAGACATAACTGAAAAAGTAGTCTACCTGAGAAAGCAGATCTGCTGCAATATGAACAGGATTAGCATGCTTATCAGCAATCACTAGCACCTCTGATGGGCCGGCAGGCATGTCTATTGAAATCACTGCTTCGCTATTCTAATGGAAAGAACACAATGCAAATATAGGAAATAAATTATCTAGAAATGAGGTATAGAGTAATAGCAAGCACATATTTTACATACTTGAAGGATCATTTTTGCAGCTGTCACATACTGATTTCCTGGCCCAAAGATCTTCTCAACCTACAAATTAGAGTCAAGGAGTTAACATGGACGCAGAAAATACAAAAAAAGGGGGAGAGAAACAGAGGATAAAATTAGGATGCGCATTTTAGGAGCCAAAGCTGCATAAGAGGGAGCTAAGCAACTACTAATGTTTTAGGCAGGGTTTGAGAAAGTTCCACATCACTGAAAATTTTATAAGTACCCGAAAGACAACCCAAACATGCTACATTCAAAACTTTTCAGGCAGGACAGAACCCAAAACCCCATTCTTTTCTTTTTCAAGCATAACAGAACCCAAAAATCCATTTAACTTTTCAAGCATAAACAGATATCTATATCAATGAGGGCCCTAGAAATACTAAAGAAGCCTTGATAATGTATATACAGACACAGCAGAGGTTTTTGTACCTTAGGGCAAGAAGTTGTTCCCCATGCCATTGCTGATATAGCCTGTAAAAGAGAAACAATGTTAGGATATCTAAGTCAGCCATTTGGGTAGCCAAAAGTAGGAAATGTGTTGAAGAAATTAAAGAAGTATTTGTGAAGAAAAAAGATAACTAGAGCACATCAAATGCTGCAAAACCTGTGCTCCTCCGGCTTTAAGGATGTGGGTAACACCTGCTTTCTTGGCACAATAAAGTACCTCCTGTAGCATAGCTGATTATCAGTCTCTATTTACAAGCAACCAAGGAAAGCGAAATTTGGTAAAAGAAGTAAGCAACAACCTTGCATATGCTACCGTCTTGACTAGGCGGTGTCGCAAGAACAATGGTTTTGCATCCAGCAATCTTGGCAGGCTGATTATAAGAAATAACTTAGCTCTCCACAAAATTCTAGACGCGTAAATTATGTATCCACATAAAACAGACAAAAAAATGTTATCACATACAATTGAAAGCATTAGGGCAGTTGAAGGCAATACGGCAGTCCCGCCTGGAACATAGAGACCCACAGAGCCAATAGATCTTGCAACTCGTTTGCATCTAACACCCTGACTTGCAAAACAAGATGCCATTAGATAACTCACAATGTAAGAAACATGTAAATGCTTCTGCTACAAGCTTACTTTCATGTTCTCAACACTTTTCTCAGTTGACTTTTGAGCAGCATGGAACGCATATATGTTGTCGTAGGCAACATCAAATGCCTCTTTAATAATTGGATCAAGCTGCAATTGAAATAGAGCAAAAGGTTCAGGAATTGAGCAAAAGACCAGGCATCTGACTTTGATATAGCAGCATCACATTCTTTTGTAAAAAATGCAAACTTCAACCCAAAGCTTGAAAATTCAGGCAGATACCTCTGGATCTGGTAGATCAGCTACAATTTCAATGACTCGATCCAGTTCAACTTTGTCAAATTTCACAGTATAGCTGCACATATATTGACACTGGAGTTCAAAATCAAATAAAACAACCAGAAAGTACCTATTTGAGAAAAAAAAGGAGAATAAGAAAAAGAAACAGAAGAAGCGTCTACTCTTTGACTGCATCATCCCCTTGACTGCGGACATCATCAACAATGGGTTGTACCTGATGCATCACACCAAATTCAATAGTTCCTCAATTATTAGTACTCGTCTTCTGGCACGAAAGATACAGAACAAGGATAAAATAGATCATTTCTCACCACTTTGAAGATAGAAGAAAAATCAATTCTTGGACGAGCTTTCAGATTCTCAACCTCAGCAACAGGAAGTTCAGATAACTTGTAAGACTTCATCGAACACTTCACAACTTTACCAATTGTCACTGCAA
This sequence comes from Fallopia convolvulus, assembly GCA_964016875.1. Taxonomy (NCBI): domain Eukaryota; kingdom Viridiplantae; phylum Streptophyta; class Magnoliopsida; order Caryophyllales; family Polygonaceae; genus Fallopia; species Fallopia convolvulus. The sequence continues at coordinate 37,949,338 of OZ024737.1, forward strand.
CAACGGAACTCAATAAAAAACTGAAGCCAACCAAGGTGATACAACAGCAGCGAGAAAGAGGATTAATAGTCTCAAACAGACCGAGCTTTTGTATATGATATCATAACCACCCCTACGCAAACTTTACAGAATTGACACAGATGAGGTTAGAAGGAGATATAGTTCGGTTTCTGAGATATGATATTCAATCCCCGTAGGCCATAACCAGCATTTAGCTGGGGATATTCATACAAATATTAGCATTACAGTAAGCAAGCAGGGAATTGAATAATTGAAAAATTAACAGTGATACCCCGACAAGCAAAAGCAGAAATTTGTTTCACCCGAAAATCATAAGTGCCTATTCAATCATGAAGTACAAGTACATGCATTCACTCCAATTCCAAATTTTTACATCAACTCCGTTGACCGTTGTCATTCGATCACAGCAAGATGGGAACAGAAACATTCAATTACGAATCATAGAAAGAGCGTACCAGGAAGACGAGAGCGAAGAGTTGGATACGAGTGAACAGAGAAGTTAGCGTGGCTTCTGCTTAAGCAGACTAATCGACTGTCCATCAACCTATGAACTCGTTACCGAAGATTCCGCAAATTTGGGATCAAAAGCTAATCGTATTCGTCCAATTGAGAAATACAAATGGACGGCAAGAAATCCGGTCACCGGAGGGCCCTAAGTCGCCGAAGGGGAATGAGAGAGCGCCGAGCCTGGTTGGGAGAGTGTGGGGCGAAGCGTAAAACACTGGTTGGAGGAATAAGGGCAAAGATTCTAAAACGCGGTCTTTTTACTTTGTAACTAGTGAAACGCTGTGTTTTGAACTATCAGGCTCTCCCAAATTTATAAGGTCAAGGCAAAGTGGGAATTCTTGCCTTGTGTTTGTTATTCCTATTTTACAGAATTGGTTTGAGAGATTTCTCCTCCCCTTCGGTAACAGCCATGGCTTTGAACGTTGGATTGAGATCGTGCGCTTCTAAGCTGCTGAGTTCTTCTGGATCGCTTGTCCCAAAACCAGGTTAAAATTTCTTCATTATCTTAGACTTATTTTCTGATATGCTCGATTGTGAATCGATGTAGATCCGATTGATTTGTGTCGTTACTCTCGTCTTCTATTAGATTGATGATGAATAGGTTTGTGGTTATGAGATTATTTCTGCAATATTTTTGCAATTTGGGGAATAACTAGGTTAGTGCGGATTGATTGTACTAGCGATGAGAGTTCGTTGACGAGTTTATCCGTCAGTATTTTGTGAAATGGGATCTTCTATCTAGCCTTCGGTTGTTTGTATCCTCTGGTTCCTCAGATTCTGACCGTCTACCTCTATATGCGGCAGAAATTAGGGTTTTTGAAGCTGAAATACGTGTTCTAAGAATTTTGGGGCTTTTCATATCTGCTATAGGTTCTTCACTGAGGTCCATGCTTTACAAGGAGCTGTTTAATTTATCTTCCCCGGGACAATGAAAAAATGTCTGGAAAATTGAAGTTGTGAAAAACTGATAATTGGACTAGTAATTTGATGTTTAGATTTTCTGGTTCACATAATGCTGCAAGTTCATTTTTATGATAGGAAGGCTATCTTAGACTGTGGAGACCCTCATGTTCTGTTATGATTACTTCACCTGTGATAGCTCAACATTATTGTTCGTTAATTTGTGGTATCTTGTTCATTCTTGGATGTTAATTTTTTCAGATATAGTTTCTTTGCTTGCGTAGATAGATTTATGACAATGTGAACTGGTAGTCTGGAATTGGTGAAGGCTAAAGGGTTATGAATAAGGTTTTGTGGGTATTTTCTATAAACAACCGTGTTTTTTGTCAAATTCACACTTTTGATCATCTAGTGTTACTTGTGACTAAGTTATGCTTATTTTTAATACAAAAGGGAGTTACATAAGGTAAAATCCACATGGTATCAGCTTGGAATAAGCAGTAGTAGGACATCATTAGAGACATTCAAGGTGACAGTAGATGTTTATAAGGTGTGGTTTTAGATGAAAGAGAAAATAAGCCAAATTAGAAATAATTCATGAAACCTCTTTAAAAGATAGTGGTTTGCCCTAAAACAACCCTACCAAACAGCACTTGATTCTTTGCCCCTTAAATTCATAGATCATGTAAAAAAAACTGAAGAATACAATATAAAGAAGCCCCTGGAGCATCGTTTCATTTGATTGTTTGCTATTTGGATGAGATTTTGGGCGTTACAACAATTCTTGAAGTCTGATTTACTTCTTGTGTTATAAATGGTAGTTTGCAGAGAAATTCACTCCAGTGGGATGAAAAGAATGGGAGGACATGCTCATGGCCATGATGAACCAGAATACATTCATGCAAGGCACATGTACAACCTAGATAAGATGAAGTATCGTCAGATTAAGATGCCTCTCTTTGTCTTCTCATGCTTTGCCGTTGGAGCCCTTGTTCCTGTCTATGCAGTCATCTTCCAGCAAAAGAAGACATCTTCTGGTTAAGCCTCTCAGTGGTTGCAATGCTGGATCATCTTTTCATGTTAGGCACTTTACCATAAACTATCAGTGTTTATGTATTTGAATTTTCTATTTGTGGCTGCATTCTGTTGCAAGTCCTTTTGCTAAAGCATTTTGTTTTGCCTCAACTCTTGAAAGAGGATTTCTGGAAATAAGTGTGGAAATTGAAGGGATTCTTTGTTGTTTTTTGTCTTATTTTTCTGCCTTGAGTTTATAATAAGCAACTGATGTCCAAAATTGAGTTCTTCATCGCCTGCTGAAGTTTCAAGCAAAACAAGGATTAGAAACATGAATCAATCATTGTCGCTGTCATAAAAATCATGTACTTTGTAGCCATTGCATTGCTGTTGAGGACAGACATGTACTAGAGAGAGACTGGTGTAGCCTGTTCAAGCCACCCACGTTGATTCACTTGTAGAAACTGAATAGGGAGTTGACGGATCGAATTCATTTCATATTGAATCAACTAAAAGGGCTTCGTTGGTTTATTCTGTTCTATTCCAAGAAATAGTTCGGAAAAACCCAATCTTTTGTACCAAACCCAAGAGGCAATTAAGCACATGCTCAGATGCGGAATACCAGAAGCACAATAAGAAACACGGAATCTGATGTTCTCTTAAGGTTCCATGGACAAGGATCATGAAAGTGATAAGACTAAAAACTATGTTGATTGGGGTCTTTTTGAGATGACTGAATTGAGTACCGTGTAATCACTCCAACGGAAAGTGGTAAGCCACGGAGTTACGCTGTCTGATTCAGACGATGGCAGCTCATCCAAGGATCCGAGCCAACAAGTCTCTTGTAACAGATGACTGGAATGAGCTGCATTCTGTTGCAGCTCATTCCAGTTTTCAACCTATGGGCAAGAAAACTGGACGAAGAAAGGAAAAAATGAATTTAGTTCGTTTTGATGTCATCTGTTTGATTATATTTTTATGTAGATTGCGCCTTGCAGTACCTTCTTTTCCATATAAGAATTAGATTGCAGCTGATTATGATGAAATTCTTCATTTTTCCAATATAGGAGTGAGTATCAAAATGGTAAAATCACTCCCTCACACATTACTCCAAATACAAAATTCACACAGCTGCAAGGGAGATGAAAATTTGAATATTGATGATCATGTTTAATGCATCATGACATCAAAGTGAGCTAGAAATGTTTCCCGTCCGATTCCGTTTCCATGGTTTGTTATCAAACGAGCCCTAAACTTGCAGTCGTCACATTTAGAGCAATTAATCTTCCCTGAATTATTCGTCTCATGGGAAAGGAATGAGAAAGGACTTTTCATTTTCATTTCTTTTCTCTTGCTTTTCCCTGGGATCCGGTTCAGGCTCCGGGTTAACTTGCACATCCTGCTTTCATTTTGATTGGTACAGACAACAGCATGAAAGGTCCAATTACATAGTACCAAGAGGTAAAGAGGCCAAATTACATAATGCATACTCTTAGCTAAATATCATTTAATTTGCCAAATAAATCAATCAAATATAGAAATCCCTCCCTCTCCCAAGAGATCAAAAACCTGGTTCAGCCAACACCGAATAGGCAACTCCAATAGTCTTCAACTATAGCATTCCAGCAGTTTCAATTGTAGTCTTGAATATAATTTGTTCATGTTTAAATTATCTCTTACACTATCCCTAAAGATTCAGAACAAATCGATGTTATCTTCTAGCAACAAAATTTCAAGATTGTGACTCCTCTTGCTAAGATGAAGCTGCATTACTCCCAACAACCAGCACATGTCACTGGAGAAACCCTTCGAATCCTGACCAGAAACAAATTCTCGAACCAAGCTATCAACTTCAATGGAACTACTTCCAGGTATCTTCTTCAAGCTCTTGCTTCTTATAAGCTTCCTCATCCTTGAAACCCCATCCCATTGCCCAAGATCCGCATATATATTTGACAACATAACATAGTTCCCAGTATCATCAGGCTCAAACTCAAGAAGACGCTCCATGGCAATCTCAGCGACATTGAGGTTACGTTGGGTCCTACATGAACTAAGCAAGGAGCCCCAGATCTTTGCATCTGGTCTCATGGGCATTTTATCTATGACCTTGAGAGCTCGATTTAGCTGACCAGAGCGACCAAGGAGATCTACTAAGCAGCTGTAGTGATGGATTGAAGGGTCTATATTGTATTGTTCTTTCATGGACTCAAAATATTGTAAACCTTCATCTAGGAATCCTGAATGTGCACAGGCTGAGAGAATGGCCACAAATGTAATCCCATTTGGCTTAATTGTTGTCTTCTTCATGTCTCTAAACAAGTCGATTGCTTCCTGGCCTTTTCCATGATGAGCTAATCCTGCAAGAACAAGAATCCATTAGCACAATGAAAACCAGTTGAGTATCTATATGAAAGGAGCTTCAAATCAAACTGTAACAGAAGTGGAAGTTATTTTTTTTAACACTACTCGGCTATACCTGCAATCATGGTGCTCCAAGAAATGACATCTCTTTCAGGCATTTGAACAAACACTTGGAGTGCTTCATCAACACTTCCACATTGACAATACATCCCAATCAACGCATTAGACACCATAGTTTTCTTTACAAACCCATTTTTCTCACAGTAGAAATGTATCCATTTCCCCAGCTCAAGCGCTCCAAGCTGGGCAAAAGCTGGTAACACAGAAACCACACTGATAACATCAGGTGCAACGCCCAGCATTTGCATCTCTCGGAACACTTCCACTGCCTCCGCGTAACATCCAATCTTAGTGTATCCGGAAATCATAGCCGTCCAAGACACAGCATTTCTCTCTGGCATTTCATCGAAGAATGCTCTGGCTTTCTTCATCTGACCAAGCCTAACATACCCAGACATCAAGCAATTCCAAGATACCACATTTCTCTCGTGCATTTCATCAAACACCTTGTGCGCATCAGCCAGATTGTCACACTTCCCATACGAATCCAGCAACGCGTTCCCCATTGCCAAATTCGACAGCAATCCGACTTTACAAACGCAGCCGTGAAACTGCTTGCACAAATCATGGGCTCCAATTCCCCCACAACACTTTACCACAAATGGGTACGTAAACTTGTCAGGATAGGCTCGCTGGTCTCCGATCATTTGCTTGAACAACGAAATCCCAAGCTCATGTTTTTCGCAGTAACTACATGTCCTGATCATTGCATTGTACACAAACAAATTCGGCTCTGTGATATTGTCGAAAATCGCGGCAGCGTAATCTGCCTCTCGGAAGTTGGAGCAGATGCCGATCATCTTGGTGGCCAAGAAGTTGCTCTGCGCCAACGAGGATTTGATGATATGAGCATGGATTTTGCATAGCTCTTTGGTGCTTTTGCAGTCGTTTAACAATTGTATGAAGAGATCTTCGACTTGTCTGATTGATAAAGCTCCAATTCGGCCTGCTAGATGACTGACGACTACCATTTGAGTCGCTAAAAAGCCCAAAGGAAAATTGTGTTCAACTCATTTGAAGAAACTTGGTAAAATGGCGGATTCAAGCGGCCGTTTGAAGGGAGAAGAACCTGAAAAACAGAAACAGAAATTTTGAACCGGTTTTAGGGATTCGGATTTCCGGGTTTAGCATGGCATTGGAACCGCTCTCTATACACCAACCGGTTTACTTAACCCGATGCTCTATAAATCATAAAGTCCAACAACTTTAGCCTTCCAAAAAAAATATAATAAAAACTGAAGTCCCAACAACTTTAAACCAGAGAGTCGTCCGCTTCCCCCATTAGAATCTGGGGAAGATTTGCAACTTGCAACCGATCTAGGATCTTGGTGCCACAGGTCATAGCCCCATTTGTAAGCCATGCTAAACAAAAAAAAATCATCGATTTATTGCACTATTGTTTGTCGTCTTCATTTTCAATGTTTTTTAATCTGAGAATTCTTCTTTTTCATTTAAAAATCACTTAACTGTTTGTAATTTCGCAATCTTTTTAGTAAAGTTGTAGCTGATTCGGCATCTGATTACTAGTGGTTCTGATTTTGTATATCGTCAGTTTGAGATCCTTTGCTTCGTTTAAACCCCTTTGCTGGATTGTGGAACTACCTACCGAAGAAGAACGAAGGAGGAGCAATGCGATTGAGGGTTGTTTTGCTTTTAATTTGTAATCTATGGCTCAATTCAGTCTCGGCTGATAACCAGTTCGCCATTGATGGAAGGGTTATAGAGCTTAACGATTCCAACTTCGACTCCGCAATCAATTCCTTGGATTATGTTCTCGTCGATTTCTACGCTCCCTGGTGCGGCCACTGCAAACACCTTTCGCCCGAGGTTCTCGTTCTATCTCTTGCAAACACGTTTTGTTGATCCGACTACCTTAATATTTTTTCGCTTGTAAGTAAATACTACATGAGTTTGGTTGGATTTGAAGTATATGTCGTTGGGATATCTGGAAATGTTTTGATCTTTGCTTGTGAAAAAGTTGGAGGATTTGAAATTATTCTGATGCTAGGAGTTTGATTCTATTTATTGTGTTCAGACATATTACAAGTTGCATCTAGTTGTATCAAATTAGTTTTGTGGTAGATTTGCATTGTAAGTATACTTGCAGAGGAATTCTTTGTTTCTCTTCACCAACATAAACAGGAATTCTTTTGTTCAGTGTAAAAAATGATGTTCAAGTCGATTCCAGTGTGACTGCCTGTGATTGAGAATCAGTCTGATGATGGTTTGATTATATGCTTCACAAACTACCCAAGGATAAGCTAAGATTCTTGGTTTCTGTTTTGAGAAAAATAAATAAATTTTGAGATTCGTCATAGCCTTTGCTCCTCTTAGCAGTTCGAGTACAAAATCTCTTTGAGAAACTGTGTACATCAAATACATGGACTGCGAATAACTTTGCATTTGTGGTTTGCTCTTCACATTTTCCCTTGCTCTTAGTGCATACTATCAGATGATGATCTTTGTTGCTATAAGCATCCACTCATCTTATTTTCAAAGCTTGAAGATTGACAATTGTGTCTACATATACGCAGTTAGATGCAGCAGCTCCAATTCTTGCCGGGTTTAAAGAGCCTATAGTGATTGCGAAAGTGGATGCTGATAAGTATAGACGTATTGGCGATAAATATGAAATTGAGTATGCAACTTTCATTTCCACTTTGTATTTAATTTACATCCTGTACATGAACCTGAACTCTTACTAAATAGGCTTGCATTAACCTAGCTGCAAAAATGAATAAATGAGAATTTGATGTTTTATTCTCTGATGCAATCTGTGTTGTTCTGCAGTGGATTTCCAACATTAAAAATCTTCATTCATGGAGTTCCCATGGATTATTATGGACCAAGAAAATCCAGTTTACTTGTCCGGTTCTTGAAAAAAGTTGTTGCCCCAGATGTAGCAATTCTTGATTCAGATTCAGCAGTGAGCGACTATGTTAAAACTGCTGGAACATATTTTCCTATCTATATTGGCTTTGGCATGAATGAGTCTGTGATATTAGATCTAGCAATCAAGTACAAGAAAAGGGCATGGTTTTCTGTGGCAAACGGCTTTTCAGACAGTGTCATGGAATTGTATGATTTTGATAAGGTTCCTGCACTGCTGTCTCTGCATCCAGAATACAATGAAAGAAACATATTTTATGGTCCCTATGACGGTTAGTTCATGATTCCTATTCAACTCCTTAAATCATCCCAATTGTACCAATCATCTCCTATAATTAAATACGCTTCATGCTGAATAGTCCATTTCAACCATAATAGATCTTCATAATATGTGAATATCCTGAATCTACAATTAGGAACACCGAACACTAATGCTTCTCAGTAATAGATTAGTTTAGTTTAGATCTTCATTAAAAGTTATACATGTCAATTTTCAGTGGCCTAAAATGATACTGTTTGGGCAGATAAGTTTCTGGCAGATTTTGTGACACAGAATTTGTTCCCCCTGTGCATGCCCATAAACTCGGAAACACTGAAGTCATTGAAAGATGAGGAGAGGAGAATTGCCCTGACTATATTAGATGATGAGAATGAGGAGAATTCAAGGCAGTTAATCAAGCTCTTGAAGGCTGCAGCATCAGCAAACCGTGACCTCCTCTTTGGTTATGTTCGATTAAAACAATTTCCAGAATTTGTGGAGACATTTGGAGTTGGTAGGAGAACAAAGCTTCCCCAAATGGTTGTTTGGGATGGAAAAGAGGAGTATTTCTCTGTAAGTTAAAACCTTATAGGACATAGTATTAAACGCATCTCTTTTTTCTCTCTTTTTTTTTTCCTATGTTCGCAATCAGAGAGGGGAGAACTAAACAGATTCCAGAGCTTCATCGTTGGGATTATAAGAATTTGGGGATTCACCAAATCAATAGTCTGATCATAAAACGGTTTAGTCTGGCATTTGGGATATTTATATGGCTGCTTCTGAATCATTATGTGCTCAATTCTAAGTAGTAGGTATTCTATGATATGGAGAAGTGACGAAAATTGCTGATTCTGTGCTCTGTCAATCCTCAGGTAATTGGCTCTGAGAGCATAGGTGAAGAGGACCACGGTTCTGAAATCACAAGATTCCTGGAAGGATACAGAGAAGGAAGAACAGTTACAAAAAAGACAGGCTTGTCGTTCATGGGGTTCATCAATTCCATTATCGGGCTTAATTTGATCTTCATCATTGTTGTCGTTGTAGCCATCTTGATGGTGATCCAGACAATTGGTGGTAGATATGATGAAGAAGAACAATGGCCAGTTAGAAGGAATGAATCGCGGGATAACCCTGTCAGTTTGTCCTCCGGGCCAGAAAACAAAGCAGGTGAAAAGCAAGATTGAGAAGAACTGGAGAAAAAAATTGCATAGATCAGTGAGTTGAAATGGTTAGCTTTAGTCCTTTTGCATTTCTGTTTATCGTATTGAACTGATTAGAACCAAATATTGTGGTTGATTGGAAAGCAAATTGATCTGTGTTTACTTGCCGATTGAAGTAAGCTCACAAGTCTATACACTTGTGCTTAGAAGTAGGATGTATTGAACTCTATTTGGTCAAGTACTGGTGTCGTGATTGAGTTTCACTTGTGCTTAGAAATAGGATGTATAATGTATTGGACTCTATTTGCTTATTCTGATTCATTAATGTGAGAAAGTGTATTTATTTATGTTGTCAAGCATGAGGCAATGCTCTTGGTGTCAATGTCAAAATATGTCCATTTTAAAATTCTCTTTTCTCTTTTATATTTTGTTGCCATTTTAAAATTCTCAGGGTGAACCAGTTGCAAGATGGGTAAGAAACTCATAAGTTGAAGCAACTAGGGAGCAGCGTGCCACAGAGTCACTATAATAATGCAAAGGTTTTGGATGATTGACAGTGGAAGTTGACCCAATATGATGCGATGTCCTTCGGCTTCAGTTTGGGCTGTGACATGTACAAGGAGTTGCCCCCTTAGGATTAGAACCATATGACAATGGGTGGAGTAACTCCTTAGAGTATATAATAGGTAACTTTTAGTTCTATTTTTCCATGTGAGATAGTGATTTAAAAATGCCCCCTTAGGATTTTAGAATTCTCCCTGCAAATTAACCTCCTTTGAAAAAGGTCCCTTCACTTGGGGCTTTAACACGCTGGTAAACTAGATGAAAAGCATATGACTTTGCAGGACAAACTACATGTTAGGGTCGCCACTCATCATAGCCTAGCATGTTACTTCAGCGTAAGTTTTTGGATGTGTTGACTATTTTGGCACTATTCGTAATCCCTTGTCGGTTAGCATTTTATGTGAAAATAACACAAACATGCCACTTGAGCTAAGTTTTACTCATTGGTATAATTGTCGGATGAGACTCTTCTTAAAAGCTTTCAAAGAAAGACATACATGGTGGTTAGGTAAGGCCACCTCTTCATCCTTGGCCTTTTAGCGACTTGCCATAGTAGCCCAAAGCCTTTTAGGATCAAGATGGTTCATTAATGTTATGGGGTCACCTAGTTGTCGATAGTGACCATGGTCGTCTTAGATGGAAGATGATGGATGCACGGTACACTCCATCATGGTCATCTTAGAGAGGAGATGATGGGTTGTCCCTCATGATCATCTTGATCAAGATATGATGAGCGGTTTATCATGGTCCCTTTTCTATTAAACAAACTCGGGAGGTTCAAGTCCCCCAAGGATATGGCACATGGCACCTGAAAATAGGGAGAGCCTATATTTAACATTGTCATAGAGAAGGAAGTTCATTCACGAAACTTCTCCTCCACTCAATTGGGAAAGTCGTTGTGTAATTCAACTTGTGTGTGCATCCCTCTCATCACTTTTGGGTAGGACAATAAATGATCTTTAAGTCCAACAGCTTAAGAAGTTTTATAAGCATTAGGTGAACAGGACATATATTTTACTTGTGTTTATTTTTTAATACTTTTTTATTATTTTATAAAGTATATTTTTACAGATTGAGTTCGTAAAAGTTAAAATAACTTGAATTAAGAATCCATGTGCGAAAATTTTGTTACTTTTACACATAGTACATGATAAATGCACACCTAATATGTAAATTTTTCATATGCACTAAAAAAATATAATTTATCATTAGATGTTGCATGCATGTACATATAATGACAACTAATAAGAGCTTTGATAATATTCATATTTTAAATTTTAAGCAATTTAGGACTAAAAGAACTATAATTTGTCAATTTATACAATTTACAATATTAATAAAGGTTGTGTGTACTAATTGTTTATGATATACAATAAGGTAAAATTTTGGAATGCAAACAATATGATATTTAAAAGGTCTAAAAAATAGCATTATAAACAAATAAGATCTTTTAATGACAAAAAATGAATTTAAACATGCTTTGTGTTGCCTTCTTTGCTCTTTTTTGCCCAATTTCCACCATTGTAAAATCCATTGTTGGCCTTTCTTATCACTTTATCCATAATATAAAGAAAATTTAATTGATTAAAAAACTTAAGGGGGAAATTGGTTAGAGAAATCTGAAGATATATGGACATCGATTGTTAAATAAGGTGGGCCCAAACATAAACATATAACTCTACCTACTAAAAACAATATTAAAATTTACAAATATTTTATTTTTGCTACTTCATAGTACTAAATTAAACTTTTTCTATTATAAATATTTAACAAAAGACTTGTTTTTTTTTATAAACTTGAAGATGAATCGCATCTCAGATATATGATTTTCTCTGAAAAAAAAATATTTCTCTTATGATGTCAATAATGGTCATTCTCGTTATTTACCAATGATAATATATATAATATATATACATATTAATTTGAAGGTATTAAAATATAATTTAATAAAGTTTATCATGGCTCATTATAATAAATTTTATCATTAGCTAATATTCTACATGGAGGTTACACTAGTGTTTGTGGCTAGATGTCGGTTACAATGTCACAAATGTAACAATTATCATCCGTTTAGCATTAATAATGCAATTGAATTAAATTTGGTTTTAAGGTGGAGGTTACACTATAAAATCTACATTAATATTTCTAATTTGTACTATTAAATATACAATTAAATTATAATTTATTAAAGTATGTTACACATATAAGTGTGTTAGAATTGTAGTTCAATATTTTGTATCTATCTTTTATAAAATATTTTACTCCCACATGAATCAATATATTGGTTCTATTTTTTTGTTATGGAAGAAGAAAAAAAAATTGCTATTTTATTCAAACTTAATTTATAACTAGTTAAAGTCCCGTGATATTCACGGGATAATTTTACTAAAAAACTATACAATTCTACAATATTAATTTAAAATAATAAATATATTTATATAATATATTATAATAAATTATGCATTAGAAAAATTATTTTTTTTAGATTGTACTACATATTTTAATTGAATATATTTTTAAATATTTTTCCATTATTTGTGTAGATCTTGTCAAAATTAGATTGAAATTATTAAAATATTAATTTTACTTTTTATTGAATATTTTAAATAATATTTTCTTATTTTGTTAGACACTAATATGTATAAAATACTTGGTTTTTTTATAAAGATAATAATAATTAGGATAAGTTATCTATAAAGCATAATATAGTTTATTAAAATAATTTTTTAAAGTTAATTAATTAAAATTATATATTAGGGTTCTTATATTTTACTCTATAATGATAAGAATGTTTGTAAATATGAAAAATACAATATAAAGATTAGTATAGAAGAGATAAAAAAATCTATATTTACATAAATAAAATAAAAAGAAAAGTAAGAACAATGTAATGTAAATTTTTATCAAAATTCAATTTAAGCAAGTATTCATCAAGATTTGAAATTTTTTCTTTTTTCTTTATCAAACATTGATTCAAGGAAAATATTTAATATAAATGCATAAAAAGATAAAGGAAATCTAATTTTATTAATTTAACTTAAAATTCGAATTTTTATTTTTATTTGACATTTACATATAATCTTAGTCATCAACATAAAATTATATCTTTTTTTCAAAAAACAAATATCAACATAACAAAATTTATTATTTAAAATTATATAATTATATAGATATAAATTTTATACTTGGAGCCCAAGCCTTGATAAAAGATAAAGATATTAAATTAATATGGAAAATATCCTCTCATAGGAATTTATGTATATAAAAATTATATAAATATGTTATCTCTATTAGTAAACTAATACATAATCCATAGATAGAAAATTATATACATAAAAAATATATAAACATGTTATCTATTTAGTATATATAGCAAGAATACTATAAGTTGTTACAAAATTTATTAAAATATAATTTGACATTAATTTATTCAACAATGCCACGTGGCGCAAATTTTACAACAGACTTGGGTTCTGCTTTATAATGTATTAGGGTAGATATTTTTCTTATTTATTGTATTTTATATAAAATGATAAGATAAGAGAATGTCTAATTAGCTTCATTCCATCTCAACACTATTGAATATTCTTTTATTTATTTTTTTCAATTTATAGCATGTTGTTTCTTCCATATGAAATTTTTTATTTCATTTTTTTCCTTTTAATTAAATATATTTTATCATCATTTTTTTCGTGAGTATTATAATATGAGAAGAACTTAATTCAATTCCTTTTTTGTGAGTACTACAATATGAGTAAGTTTATCATATTTTATGAGTGTAATTATTAATTCAATGCAACAGTCTTAAGTTTTAGGCTTATTTTTGTTTGAATCAAAATTTATTTATTTAATAAAATAACATTTAAAAAAATAAAACTTGAACAATTATAAATGTAAACAAATTGAAAGTATAAAATTTAAATGAAAAAATTATAAGTAAGATAAAACAAACTCCCAATTGAATCAACTATGTATAATTCAACTTTTCTTCAAATGAAACAATTTTATCTCGTTAATATATGTTGATCGGCTTTTCACCAAATTTTTTCTTGAGACAATATTCTCCATATATAAGAAAATGTTTATATAAATCTAAAATGGCAATAATAAATACAATTGTAATATGAAAATAGTAATACTAATTAAGATCATTCAAGATAATATTTTAAATATTTAATAGAAAAATTGAGATTGTCAAAGTATGATGAGAAGAGATTTTCATATATATATATGTGTGTATAATAAATATGAATTTGCAATAACTAATAAGTCATCAAGAAAGAAATTATACATACCTTGAGCTATTAGTGATAATTATATTATAAACTAATTGTAATGGTAGAGAGAATGATAGATATAAGAGAGGAGAAAATATGCACATCAATAGTTCTCTCTATTCCGACCTTTACCTCTTCTACAATGTCATATATATAGGCCAATCCATGAAATACAATTAGTCAAACATGCATTTATACACATAAATTGGGGTCTAATTAGAGGTAGTAAATGTAAATAATAAGTACACATATAAGAAAATAAACATCCTAAGAGAATCTCTATGTGTACAACCATATGATATATTGAAGTACCTATTACAAATTTGTAATAAAATCTATTTTTTATATTTACTACTATCAAGTTTGACAATAGTTTGAAGTATCTTTTCAACTAAGAGGATAAATAACTCATTTTGACAAAAAAAATATAGTCTAAGCTATTTAAATATAATTTTTTAAATTAGATATGATGCTCACAATGAAACTTAAATTTTAAATTTTTATAAAAATATATATTATTTTTACAAATTAAATATATAAAATAAATTCTCTTTTTACTACAATTTTTATTGTTATATATGGATTTAGTCATAAATACACATATTAGTTTTATATGTTAAAATGTTAGTAATAATTAGTAGATTTTGACATGATATTATACTTGTAAAAAAAAGTCAAACGTAAGTAGCCTGAGATTTGAACCTTAGACCTCCAATACACATGACATAGGCTCAACCATTGAGCTCAACCATTGAGCTAAAGAGTTTATTTTGATGTAAAACATAATTGGTTTAATATGAGTAAGATGTATGATATGTGCAATAAATGCACTTCGTACACAACTTTTTATTGTTATATATAGATGTGTTTTTTTAAAGTGGTAAACTATATTGATAAGGACAACAAAAATACATCCAAAAGTTAAATCAGAAAGATTTGTAGCTGTAAAAAAATACACAAGCTCCAAACGAGCACCTAACTCCATATAGCACAACATTGTAACAAAAGCCAACCAATCACAAATGTCATAGACAAAAGCTTCCCTATGGCTGCGTCATCATGAGATATAAATCTCACTAACGAAATTTATATACACTCAATAAGAACATATATGAGAAAGGAGGAGGAATACAAAGATATAGCCAAAAACTACCCCCAAGACCTAACCCAAACAAAAAAAGTCAAACTCCATAAAGCCTAGCTTGGCATCCAAACTTAAGACCTCAATCCCAAATTTCGACACTTATAAGCAAAAACGAAAGCTTGTTTGATACTGAATCGTCAAAAGAAAATCAAGTTCTCTTGTTCATCAACTACCAAGAGAGAGGAGATAGAATATGAGAACATATTAAAGCTTTAAACTCATTCTCATGGCCAAGCCACGCCTTCCGGTAAGTTTCAACTTCATAATTATCTTGGCTATGTGCAGTATTCTAGATTCTTTTAGCACATGTTTGAACATCTGGCTTCCCTTTCCTAAAAAGAGCATCATTTCTCATCCACCAGATGTAGTATATAAAAGCCATACAGGCTACCAACGTCACTTGGAAGATGTTATTTTTGCGCAGTTTACACACCAAAAACCATCTCCACCAGCCATCTGAGGAATTAAAACGAGTAGTCACTCCTATCCAATTCCAAACAAGGTTTGCAACAACTTTTGTAAAACTGTAATTAAGCCATAGATGGCTCTCATCTTCACGACCATTCTCACAAAGAATGCAATCACAACTAGTTATAAACCTGAACCTGTTCGGTTTGGTAGATGTGGGAGCAGTGACGGACGCATAAATTAATTAGAGTGGGGGCATAAGTAAATAAAGTTGCAGGTGTAAAGGCATCAAGTTAGCATGGAATTCGTCGTAGTATCATACTTTACCCCTTCGACTATAAGCTCGTTTTAGATTCTACCGTTTTCGATATTCAGCGCACTCGAAGTTAACATTTTTATCAAAAGGACTCTATTTTGAAAATCCACAACAACATTGTAGTCCTGATTCAAAAATTGATGTACTCTCTCTAACTCAACGAACGTTGATATGTCGCATAACCTTGATAAAAAAATTATATTAAAAGCCTTATAAAGAAGCTAGTGGAACCGTAAAGGAGTTATATTCATAGAAGAAAAAAAATTAACTAATTTAAAATTTGAAAATAAAATTTAAAAAGCCATAAAAAAATGATGGGTTGGACAAATGTAAAATTAAAACTCGACTAAGTATAATCAATCTCTGAATAAAATTTCCTCTAATAAGATTGTAGTGTACCGTGTACATAGTAAATAATATGTAACAGAATATTAATTCCTAACTAGTTATAACTCAATTGCAATCACAGATGGAAATTAGGGGCATGGGTAACTCAATTATAGTCCGAACGGAAGTAGGATAACACTGGCAACTCAATAGTAATCCGGACGGAAGTGGGGGCACTGGCCCCCGTCGGCCCTCACTTGGGTCCGTCCCTGTGTGGGAGTCCTTTTAAAGTAGCTAGCCAACATATGAATCCCCATTTTTTTAATGAATACCATGTCACATCAAGGAACACCACTCTTTCTTATCAACTTTTGGTCTAAGAATATCATAAGCTATCCCACAATTTAAATTCCCATCTAGCTTGAGCAAGTAAGCCACACACAACTGATTATTAGTAACTTGAGTCGAACTCAAATTGAGAGATATCAAAATAGGATTTCTGAGCTTTAAGATGGCTTTCCAGACCCAAGAATTTGTATTCCTTAAGTCCCCACTATCCAAAAACTTTGCCCTTTCAGCACATTCTTGAAGGCCTAGGCTGTCCACAAATTATCTTTCTTCATATGAATGTCCGATCCATTCCTAATTTAAACATTAGTGTTTAGTTACATGAAAGAATTTCTTTGATATTAAGCCCCCCTTCATCAAACGGTCTACTGACTTTAGACCAATCCACCAAGCATTTTTTAACTTCAGAGATACCATCCAAAGAAAGGCCCTACAAAAGCTGATGATTCTCTTCACCACCTCTTTATGGAAAGGAAAAAATTAAGTTCAAAAGGGGAGAATGCCTTCAAACATAAACCGAATAACTTGAGTTCTTGTTGTATAGGATAGATACCTATCGTGCTTCCTTTGGATTATGCTAGTGATCTTATTACTAATAGGCATGTACTCCCCTACTTTTAGCCTTCTAGTGTGCAAAGGGAGGTTATGATATCTAATAGAAAACTGACATGCCTCAACCCCCAACAATTTAACAAAATCTTTTTCTTGTGTTTGATTTAGGCCTCCAAAGCATACCTTACTCTTAGAAGCATTTGATCTAAGCCTTGATTCATTCCCAAACTCAACAAGACAATCTTTTATGAGTTTTAAAGCCCCTTAGTTGGTTTGCAGAAAATTAGCAAATCATCAACAAATGTTATACTTGTGATCTTCAATTGTTTGCATCTTGGTTGAAAACAGAACCCTTCTTCATACTAACCAAGGAAAGTTTGCGAGCAAACATTTCCATTATGAGTACAAAAAGGAAAGGAGACAAAGGATCTCCTTGCCTAAAAACCCTCTTACTTGAAAAAAAGCCATGTGCCTTATCATTTATAATTTTATAAGCAGGCACGGAATCAGGGGTGGACTAGGGGTTGTTGTAGTCCACCCCAAAAAAATAAATATATATCCTTTAGTAGTACGAATTAATGTGGATAGTAAAAAACTAATGCACATGGTGCATAAGGCTCTTTCAAACCCTTCCCACTAGTGTTCAAACCTCTGCTTATGTGTTTTTAACTTTTTTTTTCATGATTTTTTCCCTTTCCACGGCCCAATCTCATACTTTCCACTTGTCATTTTAATTTTGAAACGTATTTAAGTATATTTTTAGTTGAGTATTTGTACATATATTCACATATTAACTAGTAATTATTTAAAAATATTAGCATTTTGCATGTATATAATTAATTGTTGTGGAAAATTAGTTAAAATGAAAAATTTGAATGTTATTTTACTTATCATTTCCTCAAACGAATATTTTACAATAATATGATCCGTTTTAAAAAAGTTTAAGTTTTATCATTAAGTGATATTAATATTCATTGAAAATAAAATAGAACTCGTTAATTTTTTCATTATAATAATAAGATAAATCTAGCTCACCTAGATTTCGATTCCTGATTTCGTCCCTGTTTATAAGCATGTTTCAATATCATTTGAAGTGTAGAAATTTGGCCATAAATTAAGTGTATATGTATCGTCCTCCTTTTTATCTTCATATTTAAAAGAATTAAAAATAAAAGCACATCAAGGATGGAGACCATTAAGAGAAAATACATAAATATTCGGTTACCAAAGTAGAATGATTACCTTCTCGGTAAGGTTGTAATCGAGTTGAGCCGAGCTAAGATTTGAATTACTTTGCTAAGCTCGGTTAGTAATATGTGAGCTTGAGCTCAAATCAAGTTTGAGCTTAGTTCATTTGAAGGCTCACTAAGCTCGAGCTCAACTCAAAAGCCAGTCATTTAGTTTGTTTGTGAGACAAGCTCGCAAACAATTTGATTATTTGATCATCTATACAAACAAAAAAATTTAAAAGTTAAACTTTATAGTTTGAGAGATACCAACTAAAATTATGCTATATATAATTTATACATTGTGGAGCTTGCTCATGAACCTATAATCGAGCTTCCTTCTAAACAAATAAACTGAGTTTTCATGTAAACTTTATAGTTTGAGAGATATCAACTAAAATTATGTTATATATAATGTTTGCATAGTGGAATTTGCTTATGAACCCATAATCGAATTTTCTCATAAATAAATAAACTGAGTTTCTTTTACTCAAGCTCGACTCGGTTAAATATTCAACTGAACACGAACAAATAATAACCAAGGCTAATACTAATTTGCTCAAGAACTGCTCAGTTCATTTACCTCCTTACTTTTTTTTTTTGATAACAAACCACAACCTTCATTAATCACCAGCAGAATACATGTCAAGTTCTAACAATTGACACAACTTAGCAGGAAAAGAACCACACTGAACAGAATTGAAAGGGGTTGCTGGTCTCCACTTTCCCAGCCAATGGGCAACATTGTTAGCCCCTCTCTTAACAAAAACAAACTTGCAGGAAATAAAACTAAACGACAACTCTAAAATCAAAGCAATAACAGAACCCAAAACAACTCTAGGAAGGACTCTGTTTTGAAGTTTTGTGATCAGGGCTAGGCAATCTGATTCCACCACAATGTGAGTGAGGTTTAAAAGTTTTGCCGCCTCCATTCCTCGAAGTATTGCTTCAGCCTCAGCCAACTCCACCTCCGTACCCTGCTGTATTCTGCAGGAACCAGCAAAACACACTTCGCCTGTTGAGAGCCTGCACACATATCCAATTCCACATTCCGATCCGTTAACCGCAGCATCACAATTGATTTTCGCCCATCCAACATCAGGTGTTCGCCACACCAACTTCTCAGAGCACTCAATTCTTCTGCTGTATTGCATTCCTTTTTGCATAGTTTCATATTCGGTGTGCGATGCTAAACTGGACTCAATGACCGAAACATGGCTGTCTTGCAGTCCTTCAAAAATAGCTTTATTTCTTGCCTTCCAAATGCCATTTACCAGTACAACCCATCGAGCAACCTGATCTGTATCACATTGTTGGAAAATTCTCTCTGCCCAGGTCAGCATCGATTCAGTTTCCGTTCCCAACTCTTCAAATTCAGGGAACACATCCCAAACCATTCGGGGCCTGATGCAACCAAAAAGCGAGTGCATTGTTGTTTCAATTAATCCACAAAAGTCACATACAGGATCAACAAAAATTTTCCTTTTGAAAAGGTTATATTTGCATGGTATTATCTGCTTGCAAGCCCTCCACACGAAGTTTTTAATCCGAGGGACAGTCTTGATCTTCCATAGATTTTTCCACACAAATTCTTCCTTACTCCCTTCAGATTGAGACCCTGCAGATACCTGGTTCATCTTTTTCTCAAATAAAAGATGGTAGGCTGATCGCACTGTGTACTCTCCTGTTCTCGAGTAGAACCAAATCAACTGATCGACAATTTGAGGGTCTATGAGATGCTGGGCAAGGATCAAATCAACATCACACGGGGCACAAGCCATTCGCACCAACTCCTCGTCCCACTCACCTTTGCTCCAATCTATCAAGTCAATTACTCGGAGCTGCTCATCCGATCCATAGAAATTACCTACTGGTCGGAATGAAAAAGGCCTAGGGAGCCACCGATCTTTCCATACATGGATGGAGCTGCCATTACCTACCTGCCAGAAGGTGCCTTCTTCCAACACCCGACGCGAGGTATGAATGCTGCGCCAAGTATAACTCGGGTTGTAGCCTATGGCCGCCTCCAAGAAAGTAGACTGTGGAAAATACTTGGCCTTTAGGAGCTTCCCAAGTAGAGAGTCTGGGTGTTGTATGAGCCTCCAGCCTTGTTTGGCTAGTAAAGCTTGATTGAAAGATTCTAAATCTCGGAACCCCAGTCCCCCTTTACACTTTGCAAGACACATTCTTTGCCAACTCATCCAGTGCACTCTTCTCCTGGATTCCAAATCTCCCCACATGAATTTACTCATCAGTTGTTCCATCTCTCGACACATTTCCGTGGGTTTTCGAAAGCAGGACATAACATAGAGTGGTATAGCCTGAACAACCGATTTTACTAGCACCTCTTTCCCAGCTCGTGATAGCGATTTTGCCTTCCAACTTTTCAATTTCTTGCACATTCTCTCCTTGATTTGTCCGAAGATGACTTTTTTGGATCTACCAATCATCGTAGGCAGCCCAAGGTAACGCTCGTGTTTGTCTACTTCCCGCACATCAAGGATATCTTGTATTTCCTCTCGTCTCTGGCCATTGACATTTTTGCTGAATGACAGTTCGGATTTTGCCAAATTTACTTGTTGTCCCGACTCTGCTCCATATGCCTGGAGGATTGAAACAATTTCTGACGCCTGTTGACAAGTGGCTTCGGCGAAAACCATGCTATCATCTGCAAAAAATAAATGGGAGACAATTGGTGCGGTTCTAGCAATTCGAACGTCTCTCAGACGTCCACAATTCTCACTACTTCGGATCAGTGCCGACAAACCTTCCGCACAAAGCAGGAATAGATACGGCGACAAGGGATCGCCTTGACGAAGTCCTCTTGAAGGGAAAAAAGTCTGTGAAGGCCGGCCATCAAACAACACCGCAAAAGACACCGTGGATACACATTTCATCACCAATCTGATCCATTGCTCACAAAACCCTAACTGGTTCATAATTCGTTCAAGGAAACACCATTCAACCCGATCATATGCCTTCGCCATATCTAATTTGAGTGCCATGTACCCAGTTTTTCATGTCCTTCTATTCTTCATATAATGGAAAATTTCAAATGCTGATAGGACATTGTCAGTTATGAGACGTCCAGGAACGAAGGCACTCTGCGTCGGTGATATCAGTCTGTCAAGGACTTCTTTTAATCTGTTTGCGATCACCTTTGAAATAACCTTATATAAAACATTACACAAGCTGATCGGACGAAGGTCCTTCATACGATAGGGGTTAGTTATCTTAGGAATTAGAGAAATAAACGTATGGTTTAAATTATCAGGAAAAGGTGCCCCATGGAGGATGTTTTGGCAGAAAGAAATAATTTCCGGGCCAATAATATGCCAATGCTTTTGAAAGAACAGCGCTGACATACCATCAGGACCCGGAGATTTTGTAGGGTGCATAGAAAAAAGAGCTTTTGTTACCTCTTCACCGGAGAACGGACGTAAGAGCTCGGTATTATCCATTTCCGTCAAGATTGGCGAGATTCCTTGAGGAGCCATAGAAGAGTGTGTGTTTTGATCGGATTGAAAAGATCAACAAAATAATCCACTGCCACTCTCGCTTTATTTGTCGGGCTTCTCCACTCCATCCCTTCTCCATCAACAAGGCGTGAAATTTTATTACGTATGCGGCGCCCGTTAGCCTTTTGATGGAAGAAAGCAGTATTGAGATCACCCCACGAGAGTTCATTGGCTTTTGCTCTTTGTAGCCACAATAACTCTTCCTTGGCCATTAGCTCTCTTTCCTCATCTTCTAATGCTTTCCTTCTGCCTACCCATTCCCCTTTCATTCCTCTTTTTTGAAGTTCACGCAGATCCTCCCTAACACCATTGAGTTTCCTCAAAACATTGCCAAAAGCTGATTTATTCCATTCTTTTAATGCCTCTGCACACCTGGATATCTTGCCCAAGACACCTTCTTCATTATTTGTGTAGCTCGGATTCTTCCATACGTTTTCCACTGTCACCTGACACCCCTCATGTTGTAACCACATCGCCTCGAAACGAAAAGGCCGACTACCCTTCCACTCCTCCGCTTCACCTTCTTCACTTCTATATAATTCTAGCATTATCGGGACATGGTCAGACCCTGCACGGTCCAGATGTCGAATTCTCCCTCCCGGAAACAATTCAAACCAGTTATCGTTTGCAATTGCCATGTCCAATCTTTCTTGAATGAATTCGTCTCCACATCGGCCATTATCCCAGGTGAAGCGGGTGCCAGAATATGGTAACTCATGCATACCACACACCTACATAGCACTTTTAAAATCATACATGTGGTTCCAGTCCGGCTGTGTACCTCCTTCCTTGTCTTCTACATTCAAGACTTGATTAAAGTCTCCAATGCACACCCATGAGTTATGATCATCCTCTGCAAGTTTTTTAAGCAGGTTCCATGAGTGATGCTTATCTTCTTTTCGGGGCCATCCATAAAACCCAGTGAAGCGCCAACAACCGCCTCCATCATGCAACTCCACAATTGAATCTATGTGATGACTTGTGTATGATTGTACTGAAAGTTTAACTTCTTCAGTCCACATTAAACACAGACCTCCGGAGCTCCCAACTGAATTCACTGTGAAGCATCCATGAAAACCCAGCTTGACCCTAATCTCTTCCATTCTATTCCCATCACATTTCGTTTCCATTAAGAAAACCACCATCGAGGCCTCTCTCCTCACTAAGCTAGCGAGTCTGGCAATTGCCCGGGCCTTCCCCAATCCCCGACAATTATAACTAAGGGCAATCATTGTTCCCGACAAGGGAGACTCGCCGTCTCCCCCGCCGATAATGCAATCTTTGGTCTTTTACCCTCGAACTCCTCAACTTCTATTTCCATCAGATCTTTCTCAGCGCTCACTTTTCGTTTTTCAATCTGCGTTGGTGCCGCTTTGCTTGTGTTTTCTGTCTCTCGGGCTCTTCGCTTCCAAGTTTTCTTGGTTTTAACCTCAGATTCTTCATCAACTACTTGTTTGTTTGCCTTAGAAGCGTTGTTGTCTTCGCCCTCTGTCTCAGTTCTTACATCATCTGTGTTCAACTGTACAGACACATTTTCCTCTACAGCTCTGCTTTCCGGCCCTTTCTTTTCCTGCTCAGCCACTTTACTGTCCTCTAAGACAAGCCTCTTATCCAGCTTTATACTCTCCAACTCAGCGTCCTTGTTGGTCTGATTTCCTTGCAAAGAATTTTCAGCGTCCAACAATTCTCCTGTTGATTCCCCAAGCAGTTCCAACAGTGACTTCCTACCTTTAACAATCTGCTTCTTTTCAGCCCCAGAACCACCCTGGTTCCCTGAAGTTTTCGCACCTGTGATGATCATTTTGTCATGCTCTCTTTCAGCGGCAGATTTTGCTTGGTTCAGTTTGAGTGGAGACGCTCGGAGCCAATCGTCGTACTCGTCATGCATCTCTTTTGCCTCTTCATCATCACAATCAAGATCAACATGTCCCAGCAGGCCACAAGTGTAACAAAAATTTGGTAACCACTCGTACTTCAATTCCACCCACATTCTCTGCTCCCCAAATTTCATCATAAGTCCTCGTCTGAGCGGTTTTTTGACATCCACTGAAACCCTAATTTTGATGAATTTTGAGCAAACCAACATGTCCTCATCTGCAATCTCCTCTAGGGCTCCAAAATTACGGCCAATACATTCAGCTGTTGTCCTTGTCATTGCAGAAATAGGTAGATCATAGGCTCGTATCCAGAACGATACTCGGTCCACTACCATCTTCGATGGTTGCTCGTTGCCTGGCTCTTTCAGCGCTAGCAGGGCTCGATCAAAGGACCATGGGCCTTCTCGTAACACCTTTTCCTTGTCTGCTACTGATGCGAATCTGAACAGGAAGAGATTGTTTCTAAGTTCTCTAAACACGAATCCATTCCTCAATCGCCACGCACCCCTCATAGTTGATTGCAGAGCATATGCATTAAAAGGCCTACCCGTGAGTAGAGAGCCCACCAGCGTAAGCCCATTGTTATCTGCTATTTCAGTCGTTGTACTCTCAACCTCCACGCATTCTTCCTCAGTAAGTTTGAAGTTCCTCCTCTGTGCCATCCCTTCCCTCACCCTTCTTTTTACTCTCAACCTCCTTACTTTTTAGGTTGAGCGTTGGAGGCCCATCAAGGAATGTGTTTAGTTGATTAGCCTAACCTAGTTTGGGCTGGCTTAATTTTATCAGCCCATTTAATTTTCTGCTAAAATGCGCCAGCCTAGAATTCGACGTTTTCTTGCTCGAGAAATTTCTCGTTCTTCTTCGGCCAAACGGGAAATAGAAGAGAGATGGACTTGAAACTTGAAAGACAAAGGAAAAAGAACTTTCCCGAGAGAAAGTAAAATCGTAACTACTCGCAGAGTCGCAGTGAAGAGGAAGACTACGAAAGACGAAGCAGCAGCAACTTCTCTCTTAGGTCTAGCAAGGAGGAAGCCATGGAAAATCCAACGAGTTCGAGGGAGCTCGAATGCGTGGGGAGATTGGAGGTCGTCAGACCGAAACCTGTTGGCTTTCTTTGCGGTTCGATCCCTGTTCCCACCGACAAATCCTTCCACGTCTTCAATTCCGACCTTATTCCATCTTCTCAAACGTAATTTTTGTTTTCACTCTCTGATTTGGTACGTTGAAGATCTTATTCAGCACAATTTCGACTGATTTTTCGATTTTTGCTTTGATTGTTCTTAAATTTGTTAGAGTAAGTGCTCCGAGGTACCGGGTGCTACCGACAGAGACTGATCTTAATATGCCTCCATTGGTTCCCAATCTCCCAGAGAAGGCTATTCCCGTTGATTATCGTTCTGTGCAGTGTAGGACATCTAGTGGAGGTTTGTGGTGCATAGATTATTTGTCAACACTATTTTGTTTCTTCTTTTGCTCCACTTTTATTTTATGATTTTGACTTTACTTAGTTTGGTTTGAAATCGGGTGCGATGGACTAGTTTGCAGCATAATTTTAATTGTTACTGCCATACCGGTGACTGTACCATAATTTCTGATTGTACTAATTGGTGATGAACAATTAGATTAGTTTTTCTTTCGTATGTTGACATATTTGATCATTTTAGTCAAATCGATTCCTCCTTTACATAATTGAAGGCAAGGATTATATATTTAGTGGATGAGAACTGCTGGGATGAGAGTGAGGAAAATTCTGCTACCTCTTTGTTGGGATGTTAATCTTTAACTTGCATAATGAAGATATCACCGTTTGTGTTCAACATTTCATGGAATAACCTGTCACGCGTTTGCTGTTTGTGAACGAGAGAATTCTTTCTGCCTTTTCTTCTTCTAGTATCTGCACACTATGCGCATTGCCAGTTTGGGTGTGTATGGGCCAACTTGGATGTTTATGGATCATTAAACCTTAAATAGATGTCTTGCAATGCTAAATGAAAAGTAAACTTGTTAATGCTTGTAGAAGTGTTACATTATCCATGTCTTCTGTAACATTCTGATGCCCTATTATAAATGTGGTGGACTATAGAGAATTTCATTGCTGATGCTTGATGATATAACAGATGTACCTTGGGATGGTGGGGCAATTACATCTAACCTCACTAGGAAAGGTGAGGCACTTGCAGTGTCTGGGCTTGCTAACTATGGTGATGAGATAGATGTGATTGCCCCTGCTGACATTTTGAAGCAAATTTTTAAAATGCCATATTCAAAGGCCCGACTGTCTATTGCTGTTCATCGTGTTGGGCAGACTCTAATCCTGAATGCTGGGTATGCTCTAATTACATTTTTTGGTTTTTTTTTTCTTGTTTTAAAAAATGTAATGCTTATCACCTCATCATTTCTCCTGAATTTCAGTCCTGATGTTGATGAGGAAGAAAGAGCTTTCAGAAGAGGCCAGCCAAAATCTGCTGATCAATCACTTTTCTCAAACTTTGCAATGCATTCTGTTAGGGTGGAGGCCTGTGATTGTCCACCTAGTCACTCTGCTGCTGCAGAGGTGCAATCACAGTCATCTGTTCTTTCTGACCTCTCTGAATCCACGGCAAAGACATTTAAATCTTCTCATATCCAGAGAACCAGAGCCAATCACGAGGAAAAGAATGATGATGAATCAGAATACTCAATGCCCAAACATGATAGACTCTATTGGGGGAGTAAAAAAAAGATGAGGAACAAAGGGCATGATCCTATTAAACAAGGAACATACATTGATGAAAAGTCCAGGTGCTCAGTTCAGGAGTCTGAAATGTATAGGCGTGCTGGGAATGATGAGTTTCTACGGGTTTTGTTCTGGCAATTTCATAACTTTCGGATGCTTCTTGGAAGTGATCTGCTTATGTTTAGTAATGACAAATATGTTGCTGTAAGCTTACACCTATGGGATGTCTCACGACAGGTATTTATCCTTCTATTGATGTTCTATTCTCTGCTATGTGGACTGTTGTAATTGTCCCCTATATTGCCCTGCTAATTAACGTCTTATTACAGGTCACCCCTTTGACTTGGCTTGAAGCTTGGCTGGACAATGTTATGGCCAGTATTCCTGAATTGGCTATATGTTATCATCAAAATGGCGTTGTTCAGGGTTATGAGCTTCTAAAAACAGATGACATCTTCCTTCTTAAAGGCATTGCCGAGGATGGCACACCAGCATTTCATCCTTACGTTGTTCAGCAAAATGGCCTTTCTGTTTTGAGATTTCTTGAGGAAAACTGCAAGCGAGATCCGGGTGCTTATTGGGTAATAATAATATTTCCTCAGCTCATATTTATGTTTTATGATACTAGTTAAACCTGTCATGTCATGCATGACTCAAATTTGAATTTTTTTTTATTATAAATAACATATTTAGAAAAATCTAATGAAAATTTTAATATAATATGATATGAATAGTTTATTTTTTCCAAAAAATTTAGATTTTTATGAGATTGGTATTACCACAATAATTCTAAGAATTATATAAAGTTTATGCTCAAAAGTAAATTGATAGATAAAAAAAGAAAAATAAGAAAGAATGAGATAGATAGATAGGGAAAAGGTAGAAATTTAGATGGAATAAAATAATTTTATAAATCTTTAATGGTAAATTCAAATTGATAAACTACTTTTACATAAATAAATAGAGAGGAATTTAATAGAAAGGAAATAAAAATATATTTGAAACTTAAATGAAATAGATATATAGAAAAAGATAGAAAATTTGATAGAATAAAAATAATTTAATATATCTTTAATGGCACATTCAATTTTATCAAGTATTTTTTACATAAATAGATTAAGAGGAATTTAATAAAAGAAATTTGAATAATATGTATAAAAATTACTTTTTGATATATGTGGTGGGGCCAGAATCAACATGGTGGCTTAAAAACGATAGGCTTTTATAATATATATTGATTGGAGTTGGAGACAAACCTTTCTTTTAATTTTTCTGATTCTGACTTTTTTTCTTCAGCTGTATAAAAATGCAGGAGATGATGTCATTCAACTTTTCGATCTTTCTATCATTCCTCAAAAGCATCAATCTGAAAGAAACGATGATTGCTCAAGCTCACTGCCCACACTTGGTTACCAAAGGAGAACCGACTCATTGTTATCCTTGGGAACTTTACTGTACCGTATTGCTCATAGGATTTCACTTTCAATGGTAGCTTTTTTGTGCTTTAGCATCTATATTTTCACTTCAACTGTCAACATGTTTTCACTTCTTTTATATCTCATACAGGTTACAGGTAATAGGGCCAGATGTGCTAGGTTTATCAGAAAATGTTTAGAACTGCTGGATGAGCCCGACCACCTGGTAGAAACACTTGTATTTTTTTTACAGTTACATAGTAGCATGTATATTTTTTTTAAATAAATAAATATTTTCCTATTGTGATACTGTTTCTTTTTTCTGGTCAGGTTGTCCGTGCATTTGCACATGAACAATTTGCGAGACTTATATTGAATAGCAGTGGAGAAGCGCTTGATCTGACAACTGAAACTTACCCTTCTGAATCTGAAGTTAAAGTTACTGATGCTGAAGAAGAATCTGCAGATATTATCAATAATCTAACTGAGACTAGTGCCTTGAATATGCTTTCAGATGGAAGTGAAGATTTGTGTACAGAATTAAATAAAAATCAGGATCCCGTAACTAAAATTTCTCAACAGGATGCTTCAGAGAAAGCTTCATTTGAGTGTAGGAGTTTGATTGCAGCTGGTGGGTTAGAGTCTAACAGTCAAATTGAACTTGTGCGCTGTCTCAGTAGTGATGAGAATCTCACGGTATGTAATGTTCCTCCAACTTCTCAAGTGGTAGATGATCCTATTTCCTCTAAGCTGGCTGCAGTACATCATGTTTCCCAAGCCATAAAAAGCTTGAGGTGGAAACGCCAATTACATGGCACTGAACCTGATCTAGTTTATCAAGAAAGTAATACTCTTAAAAAGCCTATGGATTTTCCTGCTTGTGCTTGTGGGGATCCTGACTGCGTTGAAGTGTGCGACATCAAAGAGTGGCTTCCAACATCAAAGCTTGATCGTAAGCTGTGGAAACTTGTTCTTCTACTTGGAGAATCTTATTTGGCTCTTGGGCAAGCCTACAAGGAAGACAGTCAGCTGAACCGAGCATTAAAAGTTGTAGAAGTGGCTTGTTCTGTTTATGGATCAGTGCCTCAATATGTTGACGATTCTAGATTTATTTCATCGATGGTGGATGTCCCTTCTAGCAAGCCCATACTTGATAGACATCAAAAGCAAGGATCTGCTTATAAAAAACTAAGATTAAAGAAGGGTTTGTCTGATGATTGTGTTACTTTTGAAGATTTCTCACTGATCTATCTCTTTTGGGCCAAGGCATGGGCTTTGGTTGGAGATGTGCATGCTGAAGTCTACACAATACAGGGTAAGGAGATCTCGACACAGTATAAGCATCAGCCATCTGGGAAAGAATTGAGAATGTCATCTGATGTGGTGGAAGAACTGACAAGACTTAAGAAGAAGCTCAGCCAGGATAGAGAAAATTGCAGCTCATGCTCCTTGATTAATTGCAGTTGCCAGAGTGATAGGGTTACAAGTGGTAGCAATGCCAGCAGTAGCCATGACAGCTCTCGAAAATCAGCTCATGGAAGGAGGCAAAGTAAGAGATCACAGGGTAGAAATACTTCTGTTTCACTTGATGAAAAGCCAAAGAGTGTGGATCAGAATCGCCATGCAGATATGGGAAGGGATAGCGGATTAATGGAGCAAAGATGTGCTTACAACCCGGATGAGGCTTCTGTGTTGAGTAATGCTGATGCTGGTTGTAAGACGGACAAAGAACCTAAATCCATTAAACAAGAATCACAGAAGGCAAAGAGTGGTGGCATATTTAGATACTTGCAGCTTCCTGTCAGTGGTCATGGGGATGACCTCCTCTTTTCAGCCCTAAGATGCTATCAAGAGGCTGAGAAGGCCTTACATGGGGTACCTGCAGAGTCAGTAGAGCTCAATTCTGTTTTTAAAAAGTTAGGTTGGGTGTCCAATGAACTAGGAAGAATCTGGCTTGAGAGAAAGGATTTGGGCAAAGCTGAAATTGCTTTTTCTGATGCTATTGAAGCTTTTAAAGAGGTATCAGATCATGCCAATATCATCTTAATTAATTGTAATCTTGGTCATGGGCGTCGGGCATTGGCTGAAGAATTGCTGTCACAGATCAAGTATTTCAAAACTAATCCAATATTCTATACTGCATATAAGCAAGCTCTAGAGACTGCTAAAATGGAGTATGGCAGGGCTCTCAAATTCTATGGAGCAGCAAAGTCTGAGCTTGCTGCTATTCTCAAAGAAACAGATGAAACGTCAGTTGGCCTTAGAAACGAAGTCTGTACCCAATTTGCGCATACCTATTTGAAGCTTGGTATGCTATTGGCAAGAGAAGATACAGTAGCTGAGGTTTATGAAAATGGATCCATAGAGGATGGGAAGCTTCCATTTCATAATTTTGTTGACAAAAGAACCAAGGAATATAAAAAGCATCAGATTTCTGCAAATGATGCCATTAGGGAAGCATTGTCTATTTATGAATCACTGGGTGAGTTACGGAGGCAGGAAGCAGCTTATGCTTATTTTCAGCTAGGTTGCTATCAAAGAGATTGTTGCTTAAGGTTTTTGGATCCAAACTATAGAAGCAAGGGCGAGAGTAGAAGTGAAAATAACACCATCCAAAGAGCAAAGCAGTATGCTTCGCTTGCAGAAAGGAACTGGCAGAGGGCTACAGAATTCTATTGTGCAAACACTCATCCTCACATGTACCTGACGATTCTGCTTGAAAGAGCTGCTCTTATGATTACACTTTCTGGTGCTTTCCACTCTAACACGGTATTATATCCTACTCAAATTGGCTTCGTTTTTTTTTTCCTTAAAATGAAGTGCATGATGATTTTGTAGGATAGAGTGGTGGGCTTGGTGGTAAAGTAATCATAGAATAACCATTTGAAATTGGCCGAACGCGAATATTTGAGTTTCAACTTCTTTAAACCCAGGACAAATTGGTATTTCATAAACAGTGACTTTTGGTTATCTTAAAACGCTCGAGTGGCCATTTGAACCCTTCTGCTTACTGGAATTTTGGTTCACGTGTAAAACTGATTTAGTAATAACAAAATTGGTAGCGTCTTTTTTTAAATTAAAAATTACTCAATGAACCCGTGAGTTTCTTTTTCTCACCCCATCTGTATGTTTAATAATTACAAAGTCCTATGTATTTAGTAATAATAAAATCCCATGTATTTTCATAGTATTCCGACTTGTATGTTTGTTGGACTCTGACTAAGAGAACTGTAAAGAGCAAAAACAAACCGGAATTGAAAGTTGTCAATTTAATGGAGTCGAGGATGCCCTTTTTAAATATAAATACAATTGGGTGGTTGTCTCTCCGGCAGTACCATCTTAACCCTACTCTCTCCTGCTTCTCTGGTAAACCCCCCTTTTTCCTTTACATTCAGATTTCGGGTCTGAAATTATAAATAGATGCTAAGTAAATAAGTGCTTTGATCTTGTCTTTGGAAGTTCTCAAGGGTTAAATGAATGGGCAAAGCGAGAAAGTTTAGTGGTTACCGTCGGCTCTTCTGTGTTGAATTATCCTAAAAAAAACTGTAAACCACACACGACAAGTGTTGGAAGAAGAGAAAAACAGTGAATCTAATCAGTTTATCTATATTAAACACCCCATTGCACATGAACCAGCCTTTCGGTGAGCAAATGGGTTTAAACATCCTCTGGAGTTGTCCTTTTTTTTTTTTTTTTTTTTTTCCCTGAAATACGTAAATTTCCCATCATGCTTTAAAATGCTGATTTGTCCTTATGGGGTGTCTTGAAATTGTCCTTTTTAGCCATTTGAAAATTTGCTTACAATTTGAACTGCTCTTTTTTGTAATTTGCTTTTGGGTTCTTGCACATTTTGTCAACTACCCTAATCTTCTCCGTTTACTCAGTTGCTGGAAACTGCTCTGTGTTGCCTGCTTGAAGGCCGACACGCATCACTTAAAGAAGACGATCAAGACATCTTGGAGATCCAAACTAAATTCTGGGCTCAGCTGCAGACGCTACTCAAGAAAATGCTGGCTTCATCCAGTGCACCTGGTTCGAGCAAAACAGTTTCTTCATCTCCTCAATCTAACCTCTCATTGAAAAGATTAGAAGATGCTGACAAGCTTAAAGAGCTGTACAAGATATCCCTGAAATCCTCAGATTTCAGCCAGTTGCATGATATGTACATCTTATGGACTTCAAATCTGAGATCAACATAGGTACCTCTTGCATTTCTGACTATCAGGAACTATTTTGGGTGGGTTGCTGTTGATTCTCTGCACAGATTGAAATAAATTTATGGGTTGGACTACAACACCTTATATGTGATGTTATGGTACATATAGTAGCAACTAGCAACTCAAGATTTTATTATAAAAACTACATTGTGGGGAAATTTATCCCTTATAATTTTATATATCCATAACCGGTCAGTGTTTATGCTTTGTATGCTCAGTGTTTATATGGAGGTTGCACTGGTCTTCTATATACCCCGTACATTTATATTTGAAAATTCTGATGATCTTCCACTTAGATATTCGATGAGTCTATTTTCATCGTCTACAGATAGTCTCGAGAGTAGTCGAGTTGTTAAATTGTTAAACTTATATTAAAGTGCGGATCTAAGGTACGTCGACTGGCTTTCATTTGTTCATGATTATTTTCGGGTGTTTTTTACACCTTCAATTTAATTAAAACTAGTGATAATTTTCGTGCCTTGTTGGAGTTGTTAATCCTAGTGGTTTTTTTATACAATTTTTTTTTGGTCGAAAGTGTTTTTTTTATACATTTGGAAGAACGGAAATTGTGTTTAGTTTGTCAAATTGATAAGTTTTTTTATTTTATTTTAACCTAACTAGTTATACCCTATATGATTATTTTAAAATTATTTTTATGTATATTATAAATAGGATATTAATTTAAAAAATATAATATTAAATTAAATATAATTAGGTATTCCGTAAATTTGTCATTCAAACCTGATTTTCTTGTTCAATAAAAGTTATCATTTATTTTATTTAAATTCATTTTTCTAATAATATTCCTAACAATTAAAATATTTACAAAAATATGGTGAAAAATATAAAAAGATAGAGAATATTAAAGTCAAATAAAAAATTTCTTAATTTTTAAGACAAATTCTAAAACGACAAATTCTAAGAAGATTCGGCTGGTGATTCGTGCCCCGCCTTATATTTAAAAAATATACTTCTATTTATATTAATTTAGATACCTATTTAAATCCTTTTTAATATATTTATATCCAAATCATTTTAGATTACTATATTACTCCTTACCTAATATCATTTTTATTCATTTTATCCGACTTTTTAATCTATTTTATCTTTTTTTAACTTTTTATATCCATTAAAATACAAAACTATTCTCATTTAATTTTATTTTTTACGTCTATTATCCAACTTTCCTATTAAAAAATTATATATTTTTCATGTATATTACTACTTTATACATTTCTTAATAAACAATGAAACAAACAATAACCTTTAATTTTTTTTTCCCTTTAAAATCACTATCTCAAGCAGCGACATTATTCTGAAACACATATGCCAGCTGGCGCCGCCGGCCTATTTTTAGAATTTTTTTTCCCTATATTGGAAAAAATTCCAATGACTTGTGGGAAATTTATGGGAAGAGTGATGCTTACAATTTTTTTTTTTGTAATTCGCTGCCTAAAATGAACACGAAATTCAAGCAAACAATGCAATCCACTCAATTCTCCATACATCCTCAACATTCGGAACCAGAGGGAGGAGAAACAAGGATTCATTTCCCCAATTTCATTTCCACAATATCAACACAGAATGACCAAAGCCTTAAACAAAAATAAAGTCGAGAGAATCCAACGAATTTCGATTCCCGCGTTTCAGATATTACAATGTCGGGGAGACCTAATCCGAGGAGGCTGAGGCCGGCGGCGGCGAAGCCAGCGATCTCCGTCCTCCCCTACGAAACCCCGAAGCTTCGAGAACATTACCTGATCGGGAAGAAGCTAGGGCAAGGCCAATTCGGCACAACGTACCTCTGCACGGAGAAATCCTCCGGGGTTCCGTACGCTTGCAAGTCGATCCCGAAGAGGAAGCTGCTGTGCAAGGAGGATTACGAGGACGTGTGGCGGGAGATTCAGATAATGCACCATTTGTCCGAGCACTCGCATGTGGTGAGGATCAAGGGGACGT
Organism: Fallopia convolvulus; assembly: GCA_964016875.1. NCBI lineage: Eukaryota > Viridiplantae > Streptophyta > Magnoliopsida > Caryophyllales > Polygonaceae > Fallopia > Fallopia convolvulus. The sequence goes on from OZ024737.1 coordinate 37,983,436, forward strand.
ATGAGGACTCCGTGTTCGTGCATTTGGTTATGGAGCTTTGCGCTGGTGGAGAGCTGTTCGATCGGATTGTGGCCAAGGGGCATTACAGCGAGCGGCAGGCGGCGATCCTGATGAAGACCGTGGCTGGGGTTGTGGAGGCCTGCCATTCGCTTGGGGTGATGCATAGGGATCTCAAGCCTGAAAATTTCCTGTTTGAGAGCGGGGCTGAGGATGCTAAGCTTAAGGCTACTGATTTCGGATTGTCTGTTTTCTACAAGCCTGGTTGGCTTCTCCTCTTCTTCTTTTTGTTTGGCTGTTATTAGGGTTGATCTTTTGTTTTCTAGGATAAGCTATACAAAACAAACCCTAGACTACAGAATCACCATTTATCATGAAATCAATACCCGCAAGGCCACAATCACTTTTAGATTACAGAAGTTGAAATTGGAGTTTCTTATCATATATCTGACGTTTATATGTTTTTAAATGTGAGAGTATATAGATAAATAGGTGTGTTGTGGGTTGAATTGTTAAGAAAGATATATCAGTTTTTATTGATTTGTTTTGAGCAATTTGACCAAATAAATGGGACCCTATGCCGTTTACCTTGTTTATTTTTGTCATTGTTGAAATGTGCATATTGTTTTGTGAAATTTGAGGATTAGTTTTGAGTGATTGTTTCTTGAAGGTTGATAGAATGACATTGAGCTCTGCTTTATAGGTGTTGCCTTTTGGGTTAAAGGAATCATTATGTCTAGAAAATGCTTTGAGTTTCATATGCCTTTTGTTTATAAATGCTTTGTTTAAGGGAAATTTTGCCTTTTCGCTCTACACCTTAAATATAAGTTGGTTGAGTTGATAACAGGAAGGGTAGCCTTAGATTCAGATTTTTTTTGGATTAGTCCAGTTTAGTTTTTTCAGCTGTATATGTGTGGCACATTGCAACGATGAAGTTAAACTAATCTAATGGTGCTATGCATATGATTAACATGTTCGATTATGAACATTTTTGGCAGGGCAGTTTTTCAGTGATGTGGTTGGAAGCCCCTACTATGTTGCTCCAGAGGTGTTGTGCAAACGATATGGACACGAATCCGATGTCTGGAGCGCAGGAATTATACTTTACATCTTGTTAAGCGGGGTTCCCCCGTTTTGGGCAGGTAAAAAGACATTCGCCTTCTTAATATCTTATTCTCCAAAACGTACACTTTGTATCATTAACTTGTTGAATTATTTGAATTTATTTTGTCATACCCAGAGACCGATTCAGGGATCTTCCGGCAGATCTTGCATGGAAAGCTGGACTTTGATTCTGAGCCATGGCCTAACATATCAGATAGCGCAAAGGATTTGATACGTAAAATGCTTGACAGAGATCCAAAGACACGGTTTACTGCTCATCAAGTTCTTTGTGAGTTCAGTTGCTGATAAGCTGAAGTTGTTTCCGGTATCATCCCGTTTGACATTTTTCTTACATTATTTAAGTCGTCTTAAGTTTTGTTTCTTTCTAATGTACAGGTCATCCGTGGATTGTGGATGACACAGTTGCCCCTGACAAACCTCTTGATTCTGCTGTTCTGTCGCGCTTGAAGCAGTTCTCAGCAATGAACAAGCTTAAGAAGATGGCCTTACGGGTATGTCATTAATTTCATCACTCATCACACTTCAACTTCATCATGTTATACGATCTCTCTAACATAAAGAACCATTTTTTGTCGTTGATGTGCAAATTAGTAATTATTTTGCATACATTCGCTGGCATTCGTCCTATTGAGGAAGTCTGAAATTAACGGTGTGTTTTAATTACACTTATTATTGCCTCATAAGTCATAATGCAATATAATACACTATCAAGTGTAATCCAAACACACCGCAAGGGTCACTTTGTGCTGCAAAAACAATTCTATGTTTTAGCTACATTTTACGTGTCTAAACTTCTAGCAACAAATTTATTTGTGAAGTTTTTTGTCATAGGTCATAGCGGAAAGGCTCTCAGAGGAAGAAATCGGTGGTCTAAAGGAGATGTTTAAGATGATTGACACCGATGGAAGTGGCACAATAACACTTGAAGAACTTGAAGCCGGATTGAAAAGGGTTGGTTCTGATTTGGGGGAGACTGAGATCAAGTCTCTTATGAATGCGGTAAACATTAAACTTCTGCTAGCTGTTTTCACAATTCTACCGACTGTGCTCAGTATGTTTATTAATTCAATTCTCAATTTTGTATGTTGCTAGGCTGATATTGATCACAATGGAACCATTGACTATGGCGAATTTCTCGCTGCAACGTTGCACATGAACAAGATTGAGAGGGAAGAGAATTTGGCCGCTGCATTCTCATACTTTGACAAAGACGGGAGCGGGTACATAACAGTCGATGAGCTTCAACAGGCCTGCAAAGACTTTGGTCTCGAGGAAGATTATCTTGAGGAGATGGTCAAAGAAATTGATCAGGACAATGTGAGTTCACTATCTTAGCATAGCATAATATATTACCATTACAAAGAATGGTTGAACAAGATGGGGGTATCCCTGCCCAAGGGAAAGGGGTATGCCCGATAGACCCAAGAAAAACTGAAATTCAGCTATGTGATAATAATAACTGAATTAAGTTAGAATGCACCAAAATTGATAGAGGGACTAAATCTATCTCAAAGGCAGTGTATAAAAGCCAATGAGCTATGTGAAAATAATAACTGAATTTAGTTATTATTTTATTAATAAATAAATTCATTTTCTGATTTAATTTGGAAAGAATCAGCCAGATCATAGAGTAGTCAAGTTTATAGGTGAGCAGATTCGTGGAGTAGACGGTTTTTTGGTTGATTCATTTGCAAAATGCAGTCATTCTGCCTTCTGTGCCTGAATGTCTTCCTTGGTTAACAAGAATGTGTTGGTTTTTTTGACAGGATGGAAGAATAGACTACGAAGAGTTTGCTGCGACGATGAGGAAGGGCAACTTGGGAATGGGAGGAAGAACTCGATCTCTAAGACTCAGCCTCCAGTTTAATCTCGCCGGTGTCTTAGGGGGTGCCCAACTTCCAAGCTCTTCTGAGCCTTAACACATGTTGGCTTAATACAAGGCTGATTTAAGTTGTGCATAGCGCACTTTTTTTTTTTAAACATAGGAATTTGTTCTTGGAACGAGCTAATATATACACCTTACCAAAGATGTGTACTTGAGTTTTGAATCAACTGTAGATAGACTTAACCAAGGTCTCATTTATGGGCAGCAAACCTGACTTGGCTAAGCAGCACAATGGAAAAACGATATAAGTTGTTGTGTTGTGTATGTTTACTAAGAACCTCAAATCTCCTTTCCTCTTGGTTTGCCACAATATACCTTAGTTGATTTCACAGCATTTTTCACACTAAAACCCCTGAAGTCCTAATTCTTACCCCCCAAAAAAGAATAGCATCCTCATTTCAACAAAAGCTTTCATTATAACAACAGCTTTTTTAACTTATGTCCTATGTGTAAGACAAGTTTCCCGATTTTAAAAACTAAAACCTTAAAAGAAAATGTATAAATCCGTCGTAAAAAAAATTCCTAAATAAAAACATGATGCTTATCCGTTAGAAAATTCGTTATAACAAATCTACAAATGGTATCAAAGGGAGTTGGATCAGATGGTAAGCTGCCTACTCCACATCTACGAGACCACGAGGTTTGGGGTTCAACTACAGTGGATATAAAAAAATTCCCTTTGGGAGACTCACCTGTCAAAGCTAGGTGCGCATCCGGATCAAACGGGCGTAACCAAAACGAAGCTGTGGCGGTACGACGACTTCATTAGATTAAAAGGAGATATTGGGCCGAGTGAGGACTGACGAAAAGTCCACTGGATTGTTTCATTGGGCATATTGGGCTCTTTACAGTTAAAATATAGTTTTCGTTGAAGTTTGGTTAGAAATAATCAAACCAACCAACCAGGCATCGTCCGCTGGCAAATCACCTCTTTGATTTTTTTCCCCTTTGAGCTTTCGCCGATCAACTTCGCTTTCTCTCTCCTCTTCTGTTTGCTCAGATCACTCCCTTCTCTCTCCTTATCACGCTTTAATCGGAGATCTAGTACTGTGATTCGATTCTGAAATCGGCGACACTAGTTTCTCCTGCAAGTAGAAGAATCACGCTGTTTTTTTGAATCCGCCACGATCTCCGAGAAGCTCAAATCTGTGATTTTTCTGAGCAACCGCAATCTATTGTGTTTACTATCTATCTCTGTTCTTGATTCGCCATTGTTGCTCTGTGCATTGGAAGAGCGGGTTATGAAGAGTGGAGAGGGAAGTATTATGTTGCTGTGTTGATTGAGCAATGCGCGGATGGCTCAGTACAGGCAATCGGGCTTCGACAGATTTGGAGGGAGAAGCCATGAACACCAGCTCCATTATGGAAACGGCTCCACCGCCGCTGGCTCCGACCATGTCGCGATCGGTATTCGAGCTGGTCACCTCAACCATAAGCAGTCTCGCCCCCGTCGATTGGCGCACAAGGGAGCTGCGGCTTGCAAGATCTCGATCGGCACCGTCGTCCTTGTTGCCCTCTTTCTCGTTCTCGCTCTCACTGCGCTTGCCTATACTTACGTTTCCAGAGACAAAGGTCACGTGAAATCTCTCTTATGCTTCCCCAAAGATTTGATTTATCTGATTGTATTACCTTTTGCTTTGTTACGGGATATTGTCTTTCTTATATTGATTACGATTATTTGTAGTTGAGTACTGCGATTAGATTTGATGCTTGAGCATGGATTGGTAGGATCTCGCTGGTTTGATTTGGAAAGATTCAATAAATGGAAATTGTATTTTAATTTGTAGTTTATACGGACAGAATGTTGGAGAAATTAGGATGGAAATGGAAAAACAGAAAATTATAAATTTGGTGATTTCTAATATTTTTTTAGTTCGTAGTACTTTTAGCAACATCCTGTAGTTAGACTGATGTCTAATTGTCTACTTCTAGACACCTGGTGGTGTCATTGCAAAGATCTGTACCCATAAAAAAGGCTATCTGATATCTTTTGACGATTTGCTGTTGCGTTAAAGCCTAGCAGTTTGCAGTTTGAGCTTAGTTTAGTATGTTCTCCAGTATTAAGTTTCTTTGAAGAGGCCAGCTGCAGCCTCTTTGAAATATTTTTTGTGGTGCCTTTCATTTAATTTTTAGTTTGATTCCTCAATAGGATTTTTTGAGGCTTCTGATTGTTTTGAGTTGATGCAGATCTAAACACTGATAGCATCATCCAAGACGATGACTTCAAGAATGATTTTCTCACCAATGTCTCACGGATACATATGCCCAAAGTGGGGTTTGGTCATGGTTCAGTAACTCATGGCCGTGATTCAAGATATTGGGATGGGGATGATAGGAGGAGGGATGAAGATTACAATGAAGATGTAGTGGACAAGAATACCAAGGATGAAGAGGTCCATCATGGAGTAAAAGGGAAGAATCATAACAAGAAGTCACATAGTGGTAAGATTCAGGGCACTGATCATCATGGGTTTTACAATGAAGCTGGTCGTGATGAGCTAAAGAAGTATGAGGAAAAATATGAGGCTTCTTTAAAGAATGTTGGCCAAAAAGGAGAAGAAAGTGAGGCTGGAAATCGGGTTTCTGATGATGGGAACTCGGACATGGAGAATGGGGAAATTGATATAGATGATGAATATGATGATGGGATTGATTCACATGATGCTCGAATGGAAGAGGATGAAGAGACTAGACATGAGGGGGTTGAGAATGATCTACAAGAATCACACTATGAAGAAGACAAAGATTCTCTGCTTGATCGGGGGAAAACTCGGAATATGATTGAAGAGGAAGATGGAGCTTCCAAGGGATCAAGTGAGGATAAAGCGGCAAGCTCACATAGCCTCCAGAAGACAGATGCCAAGTCTAGAAAGGTCCTTGATGGTGAACATGGACGAACAACAACAAAATCTGCTCATTCAACATCAAGAAAAAGAAAGCATCGATCCTGTATGTTTCTCATATTTCCTTTTTCTATTATTCATTTTTATGGTGGTATCAGCCATGTTTTAGATGGTAATTTTATATATGGCCTTTTTTTTCTCATTGAATGCTTCTACTCTTTGCTATGTAAAATGTTAATTAAAAAGAAAAACATTAGACATTGATGCCAGTCTTGGTTTGGTGTTTTTTTCTCCTGGTATGAAGAAGATGCAAAAAAGGCTAGTAGCTGAAACTTTTTTTTATTATTATTATGGTTCTCTGATTATGTTTGTATTTGTTGAAGGATGATAATAATTGTAAAAGATGTACCAGTATTTTTCTTAAAAAAAGGATATATTTAGTTACATATTGTTGTAATAAAGTCATATGAAGAACCATTAGCACTCTGCATTTGGACCTCCATTTTCCCACTTCCAAGTGTTTGTGTTAAAATCTCTAGCAGGAAATTCTGCAATTTTTTTTTTGCTAATATTCATTATCAAGTAGCGAAGTGTGAACTTTAAGTTTATCGCTGACTTTCTGTATTATTCCAGCATATAGTTCAATAGTAGAGCATCATTTTTTTTTAACTGATATTGATCTTGCAAATTTGTGCAGCGTCATCATGTGACCTGAAATTCTTGAACTCTAGTGCCCAACTTGTGGAACCCCTAGAAAATAGAAAATTTTCAAGATTTTCATTGCAGTATACAGAAACTGAGAAAAAGCATAATGGATTGGAACAGTGGGAGCCGAGATTTGCTGGGCACCAGACCTTGGGAGAACGTGAAAATTCATATATTGCACGTGATCAAAAAATAAACTGTGGTTTTGTTAAAGCTCCACCTGGATTACCAAGTACTGGATTTGATTTAGCTGAAGATGACTCAAGATATATCAGTAAATGTCATATTGCTGTGGTTTCTTGCATCTTTGGAAATTCAGATCGGCTGAGACCACCTGCTAGTAAAATGGTATGTTGAATTTCTGAGTATATCACATGTATTTAGACTTTTGTCTGGATCACTAGGCCGATCAATCTATTTTTACGCACTGCTCCCTCTCCCTTTGTTGGGGAAGGGAGGTCTCTGGGAGGGGTTAATAAGCATAACTCATTTTCATCCTTTTATTTCAGATCAGTCGTTTATCAAAAAAAAATGTCTGCTTTGTGATGTTTGTGGACGAAATTACCTTGCAAACTCTTTCTTCAGAGGGTCACATGCCAGATATGGGTTTTATAGGCCTGTGGAAGATTGTAGTGGTAAAAAACCTCCCATATGATGATATGCGAAGAGTGGGTAAAATACCAAAGCTCTTGCCACATCGACTCTTCCCTTCAGCAAGGTAAGGAGTAAATTGATTTAAGCACAAGCCACTTCAGTTTTGGTTTGTTTGTTTTTTACTTATTGGTTTATATTTTCATTGTTTTTTTGAAGTTATGTATTCTGAGTTGTAGGCCTTTTCTTTTATTAGTTTTTATACAATTAGCTGAACTAGAATATTGTTTTATTGTCATCAAAACATTAATAACTAGGCTTGAGTTGGCTTTTTGGTGCTGGAAATTATATCATTGCAGCACGTTTATCATATCAAATATTCCCTCTCGGCAAGTTTAAGGTGTGAAAAGCTGAAAGAATGAGTCAACCAGTGGTTATATGGCATGCTACAACATATATTTTCATGTGGTGTTTTATAAAAATATCAGATGATTTTGCTATTTACTTTGTAGTTTCTAATTTCCATGATTTATGTACCTCACGCTATATTTACTAGCTAGCATGGGTAAAATCAATGATTGGATTGGATTGGTTTTCCATATGAATTATAGAAATTATCTGCTCCTGTTTGAAACGCCACAATCAAGGTGCATCGCTCCTGTTTCTTACTAAGTGGCACCATTTCCAGGTACTCAATTTGGTTGGACAGCAAGTTGCGCCTCCAAAGTGACCCTCTGCTGATCTTAGAGTACTTCTTATGGCGAAAAGGTCATGAATATGCAATTTCAAATCACTATGATCGGCATTGCGTGTGGGAAGAGGTTGCACAGAATAAGAAGCTTAATAAATACAACCATACAATAATAGATCAACAGTTTGCTTTCTACCAGGCAGACGGGCTAAAAAAATTTAACGCCTCGGATCCTCAAAAGTTGCTTCCCAGCAGTAAGTATATTTTACTATCTTCAATTTGATGTTTTTTTCAAACGTGCAAAATCATGCTTTTAGCATTTAATTGTTTAACAAGTGCTCCTACCTTCACTCTCCACAGATGTACCTGAAGGGTCCTTTATCATAAGGGCGCATACACCCATGTCAAACTTATTTTCCTGTCTCTGGTTCAACGAGGTGGATCGGTTTACTCCTAGAGACCAATTAAGTTTTGCATATACATACCAGAAGTTGAGAAAAAAGAATCCGACCAAGCCATTCTATCTACACATGTTCAAGGTAATACCCATCTCCTTCTGCTAAAAAAAGCTGTGTCTATAGTACAAAACTAGTTGAAGTCTTGTGCCAGGGTTTAGTTAAATAGTTATCAGCAAAATGATGACCAAACTCATTTTTAGTTGAATAGCTGTGTCAGTTCAAAACTAGTTGAAAGCTGTGTCTACACAACTAGTTGAAAGCTGTGTCTACACAACTAGTTGAAAGCTGTGTCTACACAACTAGTTGAAAGCTGTGTCTACACATCTTTAGTATGTTGTTAAAATTCACAAATGCCGTAAAGTGACTCATCAGCAAAATGATCAATAGGCTGACATGGTTCTTCATTTTGTATATGTATAAATAGATAGATAGATTGATGCTCATTTTTTAAAATCCAACTTTTATGTGGCAGGACTGTGAGAGGCGAAAAATAGCAAAGTTATTTCATCATAGATCAGAAGAGAAACGAGTCACTTCCCAAGATGCAACAGAGTAAAATGAGGAGTACGGTTTGTTCTATGTGCTGCACATACATATACCCTGGTGCATTCGTTCCTTTGTGGGTGTTTGTCTTTACATCTGAGCAGAAAACACATTATATACTCCCATTTTTATAATGGAAAGCAAGTGCAAGTTCCTGAACAGTATTGACATGGCTTACAGTAAAGATCAGACTACAAGCACCACATCTTCACAAGGGGTTAAGAGATTCATTTGCTATTTTTACCTCTTCTTCATTGGTTTCCAGGTTTTTCTCACCCCTTCTTATTCATTTGATTTGTTATAGAAGCAGGAAGAAAGATCACTCCATAGAATCTATATACCCTGAAATCTACTTCTGCCAACGATGATGGCTGATGGTGCGTTTTATGTAATTTTTTAACAGGAAATGTAGCCCAATTTGTTGTCTGGGACATAAAAAATATTTTGATAAACATTTTGTACTATAATCTTGGTAATGTTGATTCATGTTGCCCTTTGAAGTCCTTTAAATTTCATGTTGTTAAGTTGATTTATTATATTGTCTTTTCTTTTGCTTTATCTCGACCCAAAAGTCTGTAATAGTTCACTAATGGGAAGTTTGTATTTTAAGATCATGACACAAGTCAACTAGTAGGTTCACTTCAGTCTTTAGTGTATTGACTATTGTGAGAGTTTGGTCACCTCCATTTTGAACTGCCAACATAGATAAGACTCACAAAATATCGAACAAACGCCAAACAGTATCATGAGTCATGACACTATTTATTCAAAACAAGACGACATTAAGCAAGCCCATGTGTATGGATGTTATCAACTTTAAATGATTGACAAATTTAAGAGAAAACACTCGCATGAATGACGGGATTGAAACTTGTAAGACATAATTTTTATTAAAAAACAAATATCAATCACCAAGACCTCTTCTTTACTGGCTGATGTTGAAGCAAAAACAACTTCTTAAGCACCTTAGCAAGCACCACCATCCTAAGCTTCTTGTTTTTGGCTATTACCACCCTACCACCTCCAGCTCCACCATGGGCACCACCAGTAACAGCTTTAGACAGATTGAGAGCTGTTGGGACACACCCAATCCTCGAAACGCCACATTGATCATCATCAGATGTGGTAGAGTTGCACTCTAATGAGTCTTGGTTAAAATCTTCCCACAGCAAGTCCATTCTGTCGTGTCCTTCGGATTCTACCAATCTGTGACGATCTCTGACTCCCCCTTCAACACTAGAGAAGCTTCTTCTTTGAAGGTTTTTATAGGTTACCTTTGTGTGTATGGAGGAAGAATCTAGTTGATCTTCTTCGTCGTCGTCTTCTTCTGAGAAGGAAGAAGTGGATGAGGTTGAGGCAGCTTGTGTGTTGCCCACATGACGCCACAAAGGAGGCGAGTCGATGAAGGCTTCGACTGCACCGTGTGAGATGGGAAAGGTGAACTCCTCTGTGGTGGTAGTAGTGGTGGTGGTGGTCATTAAGGATTTCAGGTTATAAAGAAATACTTTTAGAGAAGAAGTTGGGGTTGCAAGGGATTTTTAAGAGGTGGGTTTGGTGGTTAACTTGTTTTTGCAGACTTAGGGTGTTTGGAAGATTTAGGTTGTTTCTTGTGGTATTGGAGAAGTTTTGGACCGTTCAACCACTACAATTCTTGAAATTTCTTTTATGTATATTTGTAGTGAAGGGCTTAAATCACACAATCAACATTGACTTTGAGAAAGATGAAGGGGGGACAACAAATGAAATTTCTGCTATAGTTTTCTTCTTCCACATTTAATGGTTGCCCAATTCTTCCTAAATTAACTAATTTGCCATCTTCCTTGATTGCATAACGCAATAGCAAACAATGAATTATGGTAACTGGTGTTTGTGTTGTTGTCACAAGTCAACAAATCTCTCAACAAAAGTGGCATCTAATCCGCTACAGATTGAAAGGCAAAGCTTTCACTATCAATTGCTCTGGTCTCCACTAAAGATAAACCTTAGCAAAAACCCTCCTAGGGTTCACCTCAGCACAAACAAACACAATTCATACCCCAAAAAAGAAAACGAAAATTAAAAAACACAATTCTAATATCCTTATAATCAGGTAGACTTGTCAATTGGGTCGGCTCAGCACAAACAAACACAATTCATACCCCAAAAAAGAAAACGAAAATTAAAAAACACAATTCTAATATTCTTATAATCAGGTAGACTTGTCAATTGGGCCGGTTTAGTTAGGTTCAAGTTTGGTCGTTTTATTGGGTCGGTTCAGTTAGGTTCAAGTTTGGTCATTTTGGGTTCGAGCTGAATACATGTTTGGGTCAATCAGATTACATGTCAATTCGGATTCGGTCGGGTTCAGGTTTGGTCATTTTGGGTTCGAGTTGAGTACATATTCGGGACAATCGAATTACATGTCAATTCGGATTGGATTATGACAAGTTATTGTGTTGGTTTATATACTAGGCTTGATTTCTTATAATTTCCGGCGTAGGATCCAAAATCTTCAGTTCTTCACAATAACTAATAGGGTCAATAAAATTCATTCACTTCGTACTTCTAAGGGTTGGGGGGAGATCACAAGAGTGCCAAGTCAGAAAAAGACGAGCACCATCATTGTGGAATTGAATCAATGATTTTGATTTGTTTTCTTTCTTTTTTTCCTTGATGTATTTGTTACCTTAGGACTTGAGTTGCAATAGCTTCTGTAAATTCCGCTTAATCCTGACCTTACCTTTTGTTCTAAGTCAAATTCTAGCTTTGTTTGGATAACAGTTGGGGATCTTAAATCTGGGACGATGCTATAGAGATAAGAGAGTAGAACTCTGATACCCAGTCGAGAATTGTCCATAAAGTATCACATCCAAAGGGTGCTCAAAGACAAGAATGAATTTCTTCTTCAATGTGCGTGAAATGTTACAGAGTAAGGCAATAAGCTCAGTCTGAATTCATGTGAACGAATAAAATTCAAGAACACAAAATGAAGCGAAAAAAATAATCTCAAAACTCCTCCTGCACTCACTATATTTCTCCATTATAATCTAACAACAAGCTGCATTGCAAACGATCCAAGGAAGGTTATACGACTTTTTCAAGGGACTTGAATCTAAAATGTGAGATCTTTGGGGTCTTCAATAATTTTCGAAAGTGTTTGAAGGAAGGCAGCCAAATCAGCACCGTATATGACACGATGATCAGCTGTAACATTTACCTGCATTCAAAAATGGAGTTTTTTTTAAAGCTAACTCATGATTCGAACCTGCTGAGTCTTTTTTTTCTTGTGAAAATAAAAAGGCAAGTTAATTCAGATGTAAGATCAGAATATGCTTGTGATTTCAGATTTTTTTACCTGCATCTGGTTCTTCATGCCAATGCGGCCATCTTTAGATGCAACAACAGTGGGCTCAGATGCTCCAACAGCCATGCTTGCACCCTGTAAGGATTCAGTCAAGAAGGGTAATAATACAGTATATGTAGTTGTCCCAATTATTTCCCTGCAACAAAGTACAGCTTGGCACTACTCAAATTCAGCAGAAGTACTTACAGTTCCTGGTAGAAGAATTGTATCAAAACGGTCTACATCATAAGCGCCCAGGTCTGTTATGCTGAAAGTCCCTGCAAGAGTGAACTGCAGACAATGAAAAAAAGGAAAGCAGGCAATAGAAAGAAGTCCTGATAATCGTGGAATATATAGAAACGACAACGCTTGTAATTTGACAGAAAGCAATTGGGTGAAGGAGCAGTTATTCAAAAGAAACATCTCAATATCCAACCTAATCAGCAGATTCAGTTGAATTTTATTGCATAAATATTCTAATGACAAGAATCAATATTTGTCAAAGATGATAAATTTGCCTGAACTGACAGATAGCATGACTTCATATAGAAACAAGAGGAATTCAAACCAGTTCAAGAAACAATTTTGGCATACAGTTAATTACTTAATTCAAGAGCCACTAAAGATGCTGCCCAATTAAACAAGCTGCATTTGCACAATTATAACAATATCCAGGCAAGTTCTAAACTACCAAATTTAGGAAGGGACATATTGTTAATTTTAACCATTATACAGAAGTTCCAAGTCTTTAAACTATACAAGCAAGCATTCCAGTACCTGTATTGCACTCATTTGGTTGCAATTGCTTTGCATGAGCCTTCTCAACCAACTCATTCCACTTCCTGGACAGTGTATATATATCAACCTGGAAGCAACATGAAATCATATCATTAATCCAAGGACAACCAAGACAAACTACAATTTCAGTTCAAACCGATACAAAACCAGACCTTATCAGCATCATGGAGCACAGGTGTCAGCAATCCATCATCTGTGGCCACTGCAACAGCAATGTTGATTTTACTATTATAGGTGAAGCTCTTCCCATCTCTACAGCTTGAATTAACAACCGGATGCTGCGCCAGAGCCAAGGCTGTCGCCTTAGCTATAAGGGCAGTCATATTCACTCCCTTGGATTTAATCTAAGCAATTCCCAATTAAATCCACTATCATTAAATCATCAAAACACAGCACAGATGCAAATCAATTTCTCATTATCAACCTAAACAGTGCAATGCCAAAGATCAAAACATCACCAAGTAGCCAATTTTCAGGATCAAGATCATACCTTCTTGTACAATTTATTAAGGGCGTCAGTGGTGATTGTGTAACCAACCCTAAACGTTGGAACACTGAGACTTTCTAACATATTCGTGCTCACAGCATCCTGCAATGTAGTGAAAGGCACCGTCGTTCCCAGCTCCACACCAACCGCCGGCGCGGTCGCCGGAGCACCATTTAATATTACCGTCTCCGGAACCCTAGCCTCAGCCGCGGAGGCTGCCGCCTCCACATCCTTGGCCACAATCCGTCCATTCGGCCCCGTTCCAACAACAGTTCTCAAATCCACCCCCAATTCCTTCCCCAACTTCTTCGCGTACGGTGAAGCAACCACTCTCTTTCCCCCATCCGATGCCGGATGCGACGAGATTACCGCCGTTGCAGGCTCCAATTTCGCTGGCTGGGGAGCAGGAACCTCCGCAACTTTAGGCGCCTCCGTCTCAATTGCGGCGGCGGCGGGAGGAGCGGAGGGAGTGGAATTGCCGCCAGAGGAAGCCGCTCGTGAGATAGCATCGGCAATCTCAGCCTCAGACTCGGCGAGGAAAGCAATGGCGGAGCCGACAGGGGCGACAGAACCCTCGTCGACAATGATCTTGGCGAGAAATCCGTCGTAGAAGGTCTCGACGTCCATATCAGCCTTGTCGGACTCGACGACGACGACGGCGTCTCCCTTGGAGAGCTTATCACCTTCTGATTTGATCCAGGAGACGATCTTTCCCTCCGTCATGGTGGAGCTCAACGCTGGCATGAAGATCTCCCGGATTTTCGCCCTGATTCGGGGATCGATCCTGGTCCGGGTTCGGATGGTGGTGAGATGAAGCGCCGGGCGGCGGAGGTTTTGAGAGGAGGAGGAGGAGGAAGAAGAGAGCATGGATGTGTTGAGGCTGAGAAGGTTCGCCATTGATGAATTCCTGGAAGCAGAGAGAGAAATGAGAAGTAGTGTGTATGTTTAGTGTACTCGCAGAGGAAGGGGGAGAGAGAGAAAGAGGGCTGGCTCCCTCGAAATCATCGATAAACCAAAGGCCAGATTGTATCAACCACCTTACCGGTGCCATTTTTTGCAAGGAAAACTAATAGTAATTTCTTTTGATACCCTGAACTATTTACTTTTTTTCATTTGATTCCCCAAAAATTATTCATATCAGATTTGGCTTTTGTTTTTGAAAAGGTAAGAATTTGGTTTATTGGACATGTCCGATAAAATCGAGAGGTCAGGAACACGGTAGCCGAAAAATCGTTTAAAACATACTGAAGCAACATAAAAAGTAAGTACAACGGGTAAAAAGAGGAAACTAGAACGAATTGAGTAGTGAGAAGAATGAAGAGCTAAAGAGAGCAACACCTTTAGCATTCGGGTCAAAAACGGACAAATCAGGTAAGATGAAGTGGACTATTGGCGTTGCCTCCACAAGGATGAAGAATCTTCAACTGTCTCGAAAACGTCCAAGCGACCTCGCCAACCACAAGCAACCCACACCCAATTCTAGAACCAAATTTCATAGTCGTACAAACCTTAACTGGATTACACAAGTAAAAACAACAAAACACGAACTAATGAAACAACAAACCCCAAGAGCTGAAAAAAAACAAAAAAAAAACAAGAATAGAGAAAATAAACACTAATAAAGCTCTCTAGGCTAACCAAAAAAATGTCAAAAAAAAACCCGGGGAATGGGATTTATTAGGGACTAGCGGCCCACCAAAATATCGGTGAAGCAAGACAACCCTAACATGTCATCTATCAGTTTCCAGAAGAGCACCACAATCATCGGCACTACGGCATGCCATCAACATATACAAGCCAACAGAGTCTCAAAAGAGATGAAATTTGTCCATCAAGGCTAGCGACAAGAAGGACGAAAAGCAAACTCTTAAGATTGGGTCCAAACAAAAGGTCACCACTATCAAGCAAAAGCTCTACTAGAGAGGAGAATCGTCAGCGGTAAGATAGTAGGCAAAGAATCATCGGAAAATCCACAAAATAGGCAAGAAATCAGATCATCCATAGTCGACAAAACAGACAAAGAGGGTCGGGGTTGCACAAACAAGAAGTCTAAACAAGTTCAAAGCCCAAATTACTACGGAACCCACAAAACCAGACCTAGAGAAAGGGACTTTTCTTCCTTCAACAAGGAATTCTGCACATATATAGTCAATTTGAGAAGAAATGAAGACATCCGAAATATAATAGTTTGTCTGGATTAAGATCTGATTGAAAACACAAATTATAGATCATAGAGATAAAGATCTTGTGCCTTCTCGGCAAGATCTTGTGTCTTCTCGACTTTGCCTTTCATGGTGATGTTTCTCGGGGCCGCCTTCATGGCAGTGTGCTTCGCAACGTTGCCTTCTCGGCATCCCACGATATCTCTCTCTAGAAAACTAGAGAGAAGAGAGAGTGTTTAGTGATTTTGGCTTTTTTATTGACACCTCTTTTCGATTTAAATTGATGAAACTCAACCATTATTATATTTTTCATCTTAAGTTAGTGGAATATGAATCTCAAATTCATAATAGAACTATCTCGGTTTGAATTTCTAAATCATCCTCTAAACAACCCCTTAAAATAAAATTTGTTCAGAAATTCAAATCGAAATAGTTTAGTTATAAATTTAGGTGTTTTAAGAGTGCATATTTTTTTGGTCAGGTGCATTTAAATTAACATTATGTTTATCAAAACTAGTTAATTTTAAGCAAAATCTTATGCATGTCACCATTTATACACATAACTCAAGTTAAAAAATAAAAATTTTGAAATCCATGCACAATCTTTATAAAAAAAATTGATGAACAAATAACTAGTTTTGATGCACATTCAAGGCAAAATCGATGCACATATTGCACTTGTCCACCATAAACATATCTTTTTCAAAACAAATACGTAGATAATTCAAAAAAAATACACTTGTGCCATTTTCACTCTTTAGTAAAAGTCTAATCTTAAACATCAATCTTTTTGGGGTGGATGAGATTCGTTCTAATTTTCTATCTCTCTAGTTTCGGGTAATCCTTCTCCATATATGTATACTCATATCTATAATCAATACAAATTAAATTGCTCTAGACAATGCCTGAGAAATTCCTCTTTGTACCATCAAGTTTCTATCTCTTCCTTTTGTTGTCGCATAAAAAAAATTAAACTTCTTGGTGCCCCTTAGATTTTGGATTCTCCTATTCGCACCCCTTTTAAGTTCAAATTGATTAAATCATGATAATCATTGTGCTATCACCCTTTAATTAGTGATATTCAACTCTTAAAATACCTAAAATCATAAATAAACCACCCTTATTTGAAATTTTAAATCGAGCTGGTTTAGTTATGAATTCGAATGTCTTAAGAGTCAAATCCTACTAATTTAAGGGTGATGAGCACAATGATGGGCTCGAATTTAATCAAATCAAATCAAACTGAAGAGGGGTGCCAATATGAAAAGCCAAAATCTAAGGGGTACCAAAAGGAATAGGATTTTTTAGGACACCAACAAGAAAAGGTAAAGACTCGGAATACCAAAAGGAATTTCTCTAAATAATACACGTTTTGGGGTATTTTGATGCACATACCCTTATGCTCACATTTAGGAGTACTAGTCACCTTGAGGTGGTTGGGTACACGAATTTAGATTTTGGTGGATGTGTGGACACTAGGAAAAGTACTTTTGATTATGTGTTCATGTTAGCAGGTGGTGGTGTTTCATGGAGAAGTGCCAAGTAGTTCATCATTGCATCTACTATGGAGGCCATGTTCGTAGCATGCTTTGAGGCTATAATTCAAGCATTATGGTTGTAGAAATTACTTTCAGGGCCTATAGTCAAGGATTTTATTGCTAGGTCACTTAAAATTTATTATGATAACATCAAAGCTAACTATATGAGTGGGATTTTGTCACCCAAATAACCCGACCCTTCACCCCACTCACCACCCAATCCATTACCAGTTTCACCCGAACCATCCAGTTAACCCGTTTTAAGCCCTTGTTATCCTAGTATATTTTGAAGGCGTTCTCATATTTTGAAGAAAAATTTCAAATATGTTGTTAACGTTAACATTTTGTGTTTTTTTTTTGCTTTTAGAATTATGTATTTGCATTTCTGTTTACTTGGTGAATTGATAATTTACTTATTGAATCATTATCTTTATTTGTTTTTTTATTGAATTATTGGTATTAAATGATCTCATACAGATAGTGGAAAAAAATACAACAGTTATACGGGTGAATGAGACACCCTTATAACTAGCAAGTGGTTTGGGTGATAGGTGGATAGGTGGAACATTCACGGGTGACAGATGGGTCTAGTGGGACAATTTTCTTGTGAGTCGGGTGGTGGAAGTGTTTCCCCCACACATAATCTGACCCATTGACAGCTCTATATAAAGATAGAGTTTGCTTCAAATGAAACAAACTTTTATCCTCAAACGAACTCTTATCCTGAAACGAATGCACTTTTTGTAGTTAATAGTGCACTTTTCATACTTCGTAGTGCACTTTTTAGCATTTGCACTTTTCGTACTTTGTAGTGCACTTTTCGTACTTTTTGTAGTGCACTTTTTCGTATTGCATTTTTTGTATTTTCAATGCACTTTTGTATGAAAAGTGCACTATTAACTAGGAAAAGTGCATTCGTTTCACTTTTTAGGATAAGAGTTTGTTTCATTTGAACCAAACTCTATAAAGATATTATCTATTAATGATCAACTTTGATGAACAATTGAGATCATATCTTTAGAGAGTTTTGGCCCCTCTCTCTACCTAAATAAATAATCTAAATTTCATCATTAATATTATGATTTCATAATACACAAAATTAAATTAGACTAAGAGAGAGAAGGCGAATTCCAAGGCTGCGCTTTGCTTCCATAGATCGGATCTCATCCTCTTTGTTTCTCTCTTAATTGTGACAAGAAACAAGATTACTTTTATTCGATTGTGCAAACACTTGCTCTTTATTTATTGTTTTTTATGATGAGGTTACATGTCACGAGGTTACAAGCCCACGAGATTACGCTTCAGACCTCCTAAGAGTATTCGAGATCTCGATCTAACAAGGTTCGAGATCTCCTTATCACTACAGGGTTCTATCACCCACATGCTGTTTAACGAACTCTAGCGGCAAGGTTGAGGAGTTTGAGTTGGAGCGCGATGATTGTGGCTTGCGAAATGATGCAGCGAGGTCTTTGGTGTGAGCGAGGACTCTTTGTGTGACTTGAAGTCTTTTTGTGGACTTCACTTGTCTGTAGCAAGGTCTTTTGACGATGTTTCAACACGTCGATCTTCAACGAGCAAGATAGTTCTTGAGTTCAAGATGTTTTTCGACCCCTTGCCACCTACGAGGTTCTCCTCTATTTATAGAGAATTGAGGACCCAGGTTTTGGTGTTTGCTCGATGTGGGACGCCCGAGATCAGGCCTTCTGATTGGTCCAGTAGTGGGGTAGCTTATTGCTAGTTGGGGGAGCGGCAGCAGCTGAGTGGTTTAAATGGGCGGGGGTGTCAGCTTTTGAGCGACGAGGTTCAGACCTCGTTGCCGTGGTTTCGAGGCCTCGCAAAGGTAATGTTTTGTTTGTTTTTTGAGAGGAGTACGACAATGAGCCCCGAGTTTGACTTTGGGAACCCCGTTGGGCCCGCTAACCCACGTGCCCCGACCCCACCTTTCGTCTTGCCATTTTGAGCACCATCATCTATATGTCCTTATACTTTTGTAATTAAGAGTAAGTATGATAAAAAAAAAATCCTAAATTACAATCATGCTTCGGTCTAAGTTTACATCTCTAACCTTTCCGACTTGATCATGGCCAAAAATCAGACTTTTGTAGCTTCCAAACCAAGCTAAATATTAGGAGTTTTAAGACCCTTTTTGATTATCCGAGAATGAAAATGGGAACGAACATTTGGCTTGGGCCTTGGCTTCATGGGCTTGGTTTTATCTCTTCATGGCCATTAGGTGAAATGCAAGACATGAATGCAACGTTTTTAATTAGCAAACCTCGATCTGCTAATGAAGAAATAGGCTGACCCGACTTGAACCATAACAAGTTTTCTCGAGTCAAGTAGGGCACTTCGCACTTGGGTTGGCCGTATGATTCATCTCATCTTCCCAAGTCTTGTTCTTCTTCATGACCATAACCTTATCCACCTATTCAATCATAAAAAGAAAAAAATTACCTTCAATGATTTTTTTTTTAAAAAAAAATCTGTATCTTTTGCAAATGAATTGCAAACTCATTTTGCATGAGTTGTATTATTTGTTAGCAGGACCGCTAACATGGTTGGCAATAAATTTGTTAGGTTAGCTAAATGGGGTCCGTGAAGGAAAAGGTTCAATCTATTTCAACCCTAGAAAAAAAAAATCGATATACTGATACTTTTATCTAATGGAATGATTTCTACAGTTTTCCTGTTAGAGAAAAGGTGAAGTGAATGAGAATTTCAACTTTACTTCTAAAAGCCTAAAGAATACCGAAAACGTGTGTAGTAAAACAAATTTGCAGTTGATCCATCCAAAGCAATGTGAAAAGTCCAAACATATGATTTCGATTTGCACTTTGCTAGTGATTACGTAAGCTGTCAATCGCTTATTATGATTAAAGTGATAATTAAACGATGCCAAATTGCCAACATTTCAAACATTTTACCAACTCTGCTCTTGTTATTTTATACTAGGCAGAAATAAAAGATCTCTCAGACGACGTCGTTTTGATATTAAATGACTAATCGAGTGGTGGCTGAGCCTGAAAGTGAGAGCGGAGAAACACCACACCACATCTTCGCAGGTAGGCCACAGGCCGACTGTGCCTTGTGCGATTTGATTTCTCAAACTATTAAAAAATTTCAATGTCAGAGAGTAGAAATTGTGTACATGTTTGTATTTTGCCAGTTGTTTTATGCTGAGCAAGCTGATCGGTTGACGTTGATTCATTAGGTTTAGCCTGCATACTTTGGTCTCCTCCAGACGCGGAAGAACAATTCAGAACCAGCAGGATCGCATCTGGGGAAGCCCTTGAATCGGGTGGGTTTAGTTTCTCTTCCTCCTGATTTCTTATGTATCTATCTCCGTTTTGGATAATTATTGATTTGAGGAAATTTCTATTCAGAAATTGATGGTGAGTGCTAATGGTTATGTAATCAGATTGTTTTAGGGGCTCTTTTTTTATTTTGGGTTATTGGGGAGATGGGTTTTTGTTTACTTTGAAGGTCTTTAGAATTAACCAGGTGCTCTTTCATGATTCAGTATTCTTTATTTCATTTTTTGGGGATTTTGTTGTGAAGGGGCTTTTCTTTGATTGCTAGGAAACTTTGATATTAGCTGATGGTTTTTGTGCAATTAGATTGACTTCTCATTTCTATTAATAGCTAGAACTGTTTGGCTATTGAAAACATTGACCAGGGATGAAATTGATCATGCTTTTGTGTAATTTTGGCACATGAGAATAACAAGTAAAATAAAAAAAGAATTGATTTATTTGTTCTGTTAGTTAATTCCTGAGCTGTATGATTCTTTATCTTCTTTGACCCTATATAACTACTGCTCCAAATGATTTTTGAAGTTTGCTCAATAAGGTTTTTGAACTTTTTATGCTCCTGATTCGTGTTTGAACAAGTGCACATGTTTCTTTCCCTATTTTGTTGGAGCTAATTCTCATGGGCTTGAATTTTTTCTTCCTTCTCATGCTCATATGCTCTTATACACTGCCTTTGAGATGGATTTAGTCCCTATATCAATTTTGGTGCATTCTAACTAAATTCAGTTATTATTGTCACATAGCTGAATTTCAGTTTTTCTTGGGTCTATCGGGAATACCCCCTTTATTCTGCTGTAGCGAACCTCACTGGGTCAATATTGTTGCTGTTGTTTGTTATCATGTTTGTAGGATTTAATCTTTCGCTTCCATTTCCTTGATCTGCTCAGGTTTAATTTTTTACACAAGTCTTCGTACTTCTCGCAGGGTATTAAGATGGAACCAAAAGAAGGGCCATTTGAGGAAAACTGGATGAAACAGATTCCTTTCGAGGAGTCAAGTCAGAACTTACTCTTCAGCAGTCAACCTTTTGATGTAGCCAACTTACAGCAACGTGATGAATTCTCATCAATGTTAGATTATGGAGTTGTAATGGATTCTTTGCTCTCTAAATTCGATCAAACATCCCGGAACCTTCCATCTTTTTCCGGAAGCTCCAATGTTCAAAACAAATTTTCAAACACGGAGGATAATCAAAAGAAAAGCATGCTTCAAGATAGCAAGATTCAGGATTTTGATCCAAGAACTATGCTTAGCAACCTCTCATTCTTGGAACAGAAAATTCATCAGCTACAGAAGATTGTACATACTTTTGTTGGTCCTAGAGATCAAGTTTCCACTTGCACAGATGAACTTGTCACTCAGCAGCAACAGCTTATCACTGCAGATGTCTCTTCAATCATTGTACAGTTAGTGTCAATGGCGAATAGTCTTTTACCGTCTGTAAAAAATGGCCCCGTAGCAGAAAATCCTTTGACTGGATTAATTGGGCAATCCAGTGGCTCTTTTGATCACAGTAACCGTGTGGATCCATCAGGAAGTTGTATGGATGATCAAGAACTGAAAGACGAAGACGAGCCCAATGATGAAGAGAATCTTCCTCCTGGCTCGTATGAGATTCTACAGCTGGAAAAGGAAGAGATTCTTGCTCCCCACACACACTTTTGCACGGTCTGTGGAAAAGGATTCAAGAGAGACGCTAATCTGAGGATGCACATGAGAGGGCATGGAGATGAATACAAGACTCCAGCTGCACTAGCAAAGCCGGTTTCAGCCTCCAACAGCTCAGAGCCAGTTTTACCCAAGAGGTATTGTTAGAATCCTAACAACGAAAACAAAAGGTCAGGAAATCTAAAAGCAAGCATCTTGCTATTCAGCCAATTTTGAGGAATCCTGAGCTTTAATTCTTTGCATTAATCGGGTCTCAATAGATACAAGCTGTGCTCCTTTTATAATGGATGAACCATATAATAATAATTTAGAAAAGAGAATATAATAGTTTTAAGTAATAAAAATTCATATTTGGGTTTGCATCAGGTATTCATGTCCGTATACGGGTTGCAAACGTAACAAGGAGCATAAGAAGTTTCAGCCTCTGAAGACAATCTTGTGTGTGAAAAACCATTACAAGAGAACACATTGTGACAAAACCTACACTTGTAGCAGATGCAATACGAAGAAGTTTTCGGTTATTGCAGATCTCAAGACCCATGAAAAGCACTGTGGAAGGGAGAAATGGCTTTGCTCATGTGGAACAACTTTCTCAAGGAAAGACAAGTTATTTGGGCACATTGCCCTTTTCCAAGGCCACACTCCTGCGATTCCTTTTGAATCCAACAAGGGTTCAGCTGGTACGTCTATGAACCCTATGGAAAACAATGAAGCTTCCAATGAGAAAGTTGTCGGAATGGATTGTAGCTTTGATGTGAGAATGAGTTTGGATGATAGTTTCTTCTCTCTACCGAGCTTTGATGGCTGTAACATTCTCCAAGAATTCTCTCAATCTGTTTTTGACGATCCCGGAACTCCATTTCCGTTCCTGTTAGCAGGGACCAAGAATGGGATGCAATCAGGCACAGATAATATTAATTCATAGGTGTTTATGGTTTTTGTCGGTGCTTTAAATTTCCCACTTGGGTTATTGATTCCTAGTTGTTTATGACTTGTATTATTGGAATGTTTGTATCTATAAAAAGTTGTGTAAAAACCCGGGTCCAATGAGGAGATAAATTGTAGGATATGTATAAAAACAATGCAAGAACCGAACCCGTGACCCATTTGGTCAGGAAGTTTGTGGTTTTGAACTGCTTGTAAAACTGCTTTAGCCAATGCAAGGATGTGGGAGATGCTGGATTGCAGGTGTATTGATATATCTTGTTTTTATATTATAGTCTGATTGGTGGTAGGCTGGTAAAGATCATAGAATGTAGTTTACCCAAGATAATGCATCTTACATCAAACCTCACCCCAAATTTGCGCTAAAAATTAGACATCTCAAATAGCCTCAGGTTCAATTCTTTTGTAGGATGGTAGACCCGAAATGCCTGGGATGTGTAGGAGAAAGTTTTGCCTTGATCAACGAAAATTCCGATGGACTAACAAATATTTGTTTACTATGATGACCCTATTGCCATACAATTATGTGTATTCCTGATAGAATGCCAATGAGACAAACCATTAAACATCGATCTGGCAAATAAGCAAAACTCTGAGCTCTCTCAATTTCGTAATTCCCAAATGTTACTGCATAAGAGTTTTTAATACAATAAAGCACTAGTACAAAAGATTTTGTAGAGTTCAACTTCATCCAAGCCATTCCCTTAGAGTTTAGACATATCATTCCGAGATTGATTCGTTCAAACTTCCAAGCAATCAAAAGCCTCCAACCCGTAATCAGCCTAAAGAAATAGTGTGAATCTCTTTCTCCATCAAATTTAGGAAGAACTGTTCTTATTCTTCCTTCTTCTGAGAAAGCCTTGCGCGGTGTCTGAGTTCAGCTCTTTTCCACCGAACAATTTGGGTGCACAGCGAGAACAGAGTGTTGACCTGCAGATGGGACATTGAGGTTCTCAGTGAGGCTTTCATGTCAAATTTCTGGATAAAAAAAAATTACATGAAGAAGGAAATTACACTACTCACCAAGATTATCATTGATATGATGAGAAGAGGGCCGGACCAAAGTGTTGAGAGGAAAATCCCATGTGGATCGAAGTAGTTCTGAGTTGCAAATGTTTTCCAATGCTCACCTAAGAGTTTGTTGAGCCTCTCAGCAAGATATGCACCTAATACTGGATCACATTGAGCTCATATTAATAACAGTGCAACGAAAACCTCAATGAACGCAAACCTAAACTTTGATGGATGAACTGCAATGCATAAGAGTTCACCAAGCGGCCAACTAATTAGGAATGAAAATCCATACAAGCCAATAAACTCCACCCAGAAAAAAGGTTCTTCTTAGAAGCTGCTACCTTTCATAGTTTTATACTGACAGGAATTACTCAGGCTCAATTAGTACCTTCCAGTTCAGAACCAGGAAAGAATGGGAAAAAAAATACTACTCGCATCCTATAACCAGGATTTCAAGTGATCACATAATTTTACATTAATCACAAAAAGCTGTTGCAAACCCAACATGAGGATTTCATAGTGTTTAAACGCACAAAAATACAGAATAATGAAGTACGGAGTAGCAAACTTACATGCAAGAAAGAACAAACTCATCTGAAAGTTGAGATGCTTCCTTGAGAGTATTACCATGAGTAAAAGCAAAACATGGAAACCCATTAAGCCCATAAGGAAAGGTTCCTGCAGATCAAAGTAAGAGATGTCAATCCAAATATCAAGAAAATAACTAACATGACTACTAAATGCTTGAGAGCGCTGAGACAGAAGGTTGAACAAAGCTCAATTTGAGGAATAGTAGCATACATACTAAAGGAGCAATAATGATATCTGCTCCACCATTCTTATTGCTACTTCCTAGACAGAAATTTTCTTGTTTTAAGTATTAAACCAATGTGGACTGAGAAATGCAAAACTAAAGTCGGGTCATTATTGTCTCAACTGCAATGCAACACTAATCGTTAACCGAATCTGAATCGAGCAATTATAACACGCAATAGATTCCCAATTCCTCCTAAATATTTCAAGATTCATCAATAAGCTCTACACAAGTTCTAAACTTCAAAAGCTGCGGAGACCCTATCAAATCAAGACAACCACGACGATTTCAATTTCAGCAATTAAACCCAAAGACGCAAAAAATCAAGCGGAAAATAAGAACAATCCAGATCCTACTACCAAATACGCATCCAAAATTCGCAAAATAACAACGGAAGGAATAGGAAGTGATTAAGAAAGACGAGACCTTCCAATCAATGGCGTGAATGAAACCCAATAAGTTGTCGTAAGCAGGACGAATCCCCGCCCGGAACTCCGCGGTCAATTTCTGGATCAGATCCGCCATCTGATCCATGTGACCCTCCATAACAGATTTCAACTCGTCCATCTTTGTTTCGGAGAAGTGCAAAGGCTGGAAGCTGGAGAGGGAAGAGAGAATGAGATTTGAAGCGAGGAGAAGTGAATAAAATCGAAGCACAAGTGCTTCTTCTGGAAAAATCAACCATTTTCTCGGTGGATGTGGGCCTTGTGCATATCTGTTTCATTGGAGAATGGGCTTTAGACTCCGTTTTGTACTGGATTGGGCCTTTCGGTATCGCTACTTCTTTTCTTTTGATTTTTGTTCCCTGTTATTGAATCTAATTTTTTATAGGAAAAATACCGCACAGACCCATTGAATTGGGTGAGTGCTCGAAGTAAAAGTGCTTGACACTTTTTTTACATGCATCATTTTCACCTTGAATGCTCACAAATGACTAATTTTGAAACACAAACATAAATTTGAGAAGTCAATTTTAATGTGCATTTGAGGCTTTTTTATGACAAAAAAGTCGGTTTTGATGCATATTGCACGCACGAGTCCCCTTTATCTTTTTTTTTTTGAAAATTATGTGAATAATTTGCTAAAAATTTGCATGTGCTGTATTTTTCCCATTTTAAATAAAATAATCAACAACCTTAACATCCCTTATCCAACAACTAAAATTTATTTATATTTCACACCTGAATGCCCATTCGCACCTAAACCGGACTTAAAATTTATGCCAAACTTAACGAGAGAGACTATTTACAAAAGTAATTACTAGCTAGGCTAGTTACAACATACTTAATTAATTAGATAAAAACGGAATCATGGATGGTAGCATAAGCTACATAAAAAAGAGCTAAATGAACCGGACTCTCAAAATAGTAGTACAGTAAAACCTCTATAAATTAATATGGTTGGGACCATGATATTTTATTGTTTTAAAGAGATATTAATTAACCGATAAATTAATATTTATTAATTTAAAGAGATTTTTGTAATAAAAGTCTTCAAGATGCAATGTCGTAGAAGATTTTACCGTAGGATTTTAAGAGGTTGTGAGTTGGAACAATCACATCCATGTAGGATCAATAGATCTTGTAGTTTTGACTTGGATAGTTAATGTTGAGTAAGAGACAATAGCAATTTGTTTTAGACACTACAAAATTCGTTTATAGGATAAAGTCTCAAACATTGTAAAATTTGTTTTTAACACAACCCTAAAAAGATTGGATCCAATAAGAAAAGTTAGAGACGAGCTCCATATAGACTTAAGAAAAAAAAAACAATAGAGTCATATTTCTCTTACTTGTCTTAATTATGTATGTGATTTTTTATAATTATTAATTTATGATATTAATGGGACCCTATATTTATATAGTGGGTTTTTAAAATATATTATCTTATCGAAATTTATTAAATTTCCCACTGGCCCAAGTAGATCACGGGGAAGACGGGTCCAACTGCCAAGCCTAGTATACAAGTCCATAGTGCCCCATGACCTTATATACTAGCTTGTTTCAAGCCCAATTTCCCATGTGAGATTCACAATTGAACCCCAATAATCTCCTCCCTCACTTGTGAATCCATCACAAGCCCGAACGGCGGACCCTCCCGGTCCCTAAGCCGAACCATCGGCTTTGGTACCACTTGTTACGGGGGAGACGGGTCCAACTGCCAAGCCTAGTATACAAGCCCATAGGGTTCCATCCCAAAACCAATTGGTGATAGGAGGAGTGACCCATGACCTTATATACTAGCTTGTTTCACTCCCAACTTCCCAAGTGGGATTCACATGCAATTGAACCCCAACACAGTTTCTTCGAACTAGTTGCCCTCTCCGATACTCACTTCACAGGATAATTGGTTGATATGAAAAACACCTCTAGCATGGCACAATTCCTTTGTACTTGTGTAGTACAATGGGGATCTAAGAAACACAACTACGTAATTCACTTAATTGCTAAGTTGAGTATGTAGTTATTTATCGCACAATGTTGCTCTGATCCCAAGTATTCTGACTCAAATACCAACTCGAAGAGTACTACGACATGTCTCTTTGAATTGTCCCTTCTAGACATGATAAAACAAGTGTCATAAACATCTCTAAAAATCTGTTGCACCACTCTAAGCATATTGAGATTTGGTGCAATTTCCTACGCGATCACGTAGAGAAAGGTTCCATAGAGATGGAACATTGTAGGATTGGAGATCAAGTAGCATAAAATTTTACTAAAGTTTGGAAAAAAAAAACCGTCCGAGCATTTGAGGATGCTCTTAGGGATGATTCCTTTAAATTAACAAGTCCTGGTCCACAATTCCCTCGATGCTTGACTAGTTTGATTTTACATAGATAAGGAACTATGTTTAATAGCTCTCATCATGAATCTTGATAATGATATGACTTGCTTGATTTACATTACATGATACACTACTTTATGGAACTGGTACATATGTATGAGTTTTTTTGGGCCCAAAATAATCAACTTGATTTATTGTAACCCTTTTTACAAGCTAAAATGATAGTTAATTATGATACTTGTCCCTTAACCTTGATTTAGGTAAACATTTCCTATAAGCCTGATATGCTTGAATCCCCCAACTGGATTAAATCACCTAGATAACAAAATATATATACCTCTCCTTATTATTTGTTTGTTCGGATATGCTTGTTATTGTATTGTTCCACAAAAACTCATACTATTCCAACCAAGTCCCTTGTTACTTGTTCATGGAGAGGAGAAAGGAACTGCATTGTTAAGGAAAATGTCAAAGGAAACCCATTCATGAAAAGGAGAAAGGAATCGTTGTCTCAGAAACAGTTCCTCTCTTTTTATGACTAATGCGTATTATCGATCCAACAAATCGTCATTCAATGATTCCAATGAATACACCACAAATTCTTCTCTTTTCTCCCTGCTCTAAGAACAAGTCAACAGTTATAGAGCTCATAATTGTACGCCAAATAGTTCCTCCGATCCGTTAGGGAGAGGTTAGGCATTTTCTTAGAAGTTTTAAAATAGATTAAGCATTTTCTTATAAGCTTTAAAGTAGGTTAAGCATCCATAAAATAGACAACCGTTTCCATTAACACAACTAGGTTTTCGATAGTTGAGTTTGAAATCAACAAGCAACAAGTCAATTTGTGTTAAACTCATCTGCTCCATCAATAATGACATAAATATGCTGCTTCATGCATGCATTATGTATATATACATAGCACATCTGTGCAGCTTCTAGGCACCAACATAATTAAAGGTGAAAAAGAGTATAATCTATAGGGAATTAAATAGAAAGACAACACCACGTACAAGCCGGAACAAAATTAAAATCACGCCATAGAAAAAGAAATGGCTGATTCTTAATTTTATGTGTAAAATAATCTGGTCATAATCAATTAACGTAGTCTTAATTAAATTAATGACCTCCAGCGCCGCCGCTAATCTTGACATCAGGCGGTGGCGATGGGAGCACGGTGAGGGCCAGCACGGCGCTAGTGGCAGCGCATACCGCCCCGACAACAAACGCAGGTAGATTTCCTCCTCCGAATAAAGCGTCCCATGGTCCACTTGTTGTAGACACCAACATCTGATTTCAACAAGTTCATGGCGTACGTTGTACACATAATTAGTATATTGAATTATTGGAGCAATTAATTATTAAAAAAATTCAAACTCTATCTAAAGTAAATCCACCATAGCTTAAGTATGTTATATTCATTTACTAAAAATGATAGTTCACCGAGCCGCCAAAAATGTTGAAAAAAGATTCATGAACATATGTGAATAGTGATTACTGATACTGATACACAATAAGTAAATAAGCTAGTAATTGATTTCCCGTTAAGATATCATGTGGGCTACAAACATAAAACCATATATATATGATATATAGGCATATAGCTAGGAGAATGTTTCAAAAAAAATGATAGGAGAAAATTTTAGGTTTTAGTAGTGGGCCTCACGGCCCATGCCTAACATTCACCTTTTCTTTTTCCCCTCTTTATATGATTATTTTTATTTAAAAATATTAAGCTTGATAGTTATATATGAACAATGTTTTAACTAATTATATTGACTACATCAAAAGAACTTAGATGGAAGATCACCTGTGGTACAACTATTGCAAGGTTGAGTACTCCTAGAGATAAACCTGCATTAATTTCCCATAAATGATAGTATAGGTTAGCCGCGGTTCTATAATAATCAATCAACATATATGATTTCTCTCCAATCTTAAGAAAATTAATGTTATGTACCTTGTCCTGCACCAGAATTCGTTGAGAATATGGATGCCAAAGCAAACGGAATGCTGTACGTTATCTGTTCATACATGTTGAATATGATTAAATTATAACCCAAATTAAAATCTCACTTACGTAAAAGAAACTTCCAATTATATATTTTGCCTAATGTGCTGTTAGCTATAGGAAACTTAGGCTCCAATATAGTAAAATTGATGCACTGCTTATTAATTTGTTCACAAAACAAACACAATTTGTTACCCCAAAAAATCGGATAAAAGAAACATGTAGGCCGCATAAAAATAATTCAGTGCATGGATAACATGAGACGTACGAATAATCCAGCGAGCTTTATATTAAGGCACGTATACTTTAATGATGCGTGCCTTTTTTTCAAGAAATAAATGCCGTGCCATGTCAAGTGTGAAGAAGAGCTACAAATTGATGTAAAAATAAAGTTCTGGAAAACCCTCCTCAATCAAAATCACGAGGATACTAATATACTACACGTAATTCGATCTTATCCAAAACAAAGTTGTTATGTTTCCAATTTACCACAATTATAAAATCGTTTTACATACATAATGTATCTTCAAGAAAAAAAATAACTATATGAATTAAAATCATAAATAACCTGAAAAAATACACCTAACTACATATTTCTATATAAAGAAACAAAATAACGGAAATATTTAAGACTGGAAACAAAAACTAAAATATTATACGGAGTAGTTAGAAAACATAACGGAAATATTTTTTGTTTTGAGAAGAAATAACGGAAATATTTAACACTGGAAGAAAGAAAAGCTAAAATATTACTTCAAAATATTATACGGAGAGTAGTTAGAAAAAATAACGGAAATAACGCTCACCGAGAGAGGAATGCCGAGGAGAGAAAACAACGCCAACGCGCCGCCCTTAACGTTCCCGGGAGGAGTAGTGGGCGGAGCAACGCCGGCAAGAACGGCCTGGTGGCGCGCGTGCTCGGCCATCTTGGTAACCACCACCATCATCGCCAGGCAAACCGCCAGAACCATGTTGACCAATCCCCACAGCCTTTTCACTCCGCCAAGCGCGCGCGACAACGGCTCAATCGCCAGTGACGTCACCCCCAACACCACCGAGTTGAGCATCAGCCCCAACGCGCCGGCGCGTACGCCCAGATCGTAGCTCCGGTCCCCCACCTTCCCGCCGTACACCTCCTTCCCCATCCAGTCGGTGTCGAACAGGATGAACGGGAACCACGCGATCCAGTTGAGACACGTCACCAGCATCAGGATCCACATCGGCTTCTTGAGGTTTCTCAGCGCTCCAAGAATCTCCCCGAAGAAGGGAAGTGAGCCGCACGCGCTTGGCTGCGCGTCGGATTTCGGGGTCGGGGCGGAGATCGGGCTCTCCGGGGTCAGGAATGAGGCGGCGGCGGTGAGGGTTACGAGGAGGAAGACGGAGATGAAGAAGCACGACTTGAGGTTGGCGCAGTAGGCGTCGCAGGCGTCGGTGGCGGTGAACGGGAAGAGGCGGTGGAGGCGGCGGTAGCTCCCGGCGGCGAAGCCGAGGACGTTTCCGACGGCCATGAAGAACGAGTAGGCGGAGTTGGCGGTTCGGGTTTTGCGGTCGTCGCCGGCGGCGAGGTCGGCGAGGAAGGCGCGGCAGGGGCCTTGTAGGGTGTTGTTGGCGACGTCGAGGACCCAGAAGCCGACGACGAAGACGGCGATGGCGCGGGGCTTGGTGATGCCGGGGGTGGCCGGGTCGCCGGAGGCGTGGCCAATGTCGGCGGCGAAGCCGATGAGGAAGACGGCGACGGAGACGAGGACGACGCCGGCGGCGATAAAGGGGCGGCGGCGGCCGAAGCGCGAGGTGCAGCGGTCGGAGTAGTAGCCGACGGTGGGCTGGACGAGGAGGCCGGAGATGGGCCCACAGAGCCAGATGAAGGCGGACCACATGTGGGGGACGCCGAGGAGTTGGACGTAGGGGGTAAGGAGGGAGAGTTGTAGGGCCCACCCGAATTGGACGCCGGCGGCGATGGAAGCCACCAGGAACATCTGGCGGAGGGGGCTGGGTTGTGGTGGCGTTGGGTTTTCGATTTGGAGAGGGGAGGGCGGTTTCTTGGGTTGTTCCATGTTGCAAAATATGGTTGGCGGGTAATGTAAGAGTTGCGTATTTTGCGAGTGTGTGAACAACTTAATTTGGATTTTTGAGTGTTTTGGGTTGGGGAGTGGTGGGAAGTTTATATAGAGAGGGTCAGAGGGAAGAGGTTGACAAATTACTTATTTTAAGAATAAAATCTATATCTATATTCTAAAGGGCCCCACTTTATATTTCAGAAATTTTATTTCTATTTGTATTATTTTAATTTATTTTTTATCAAATTAAGAATACCTTTAACATCAAATCAATTCTAATTTAGTATATTTTAATTTTTTTAAATACATATACATATCTTCACACCATTTTAAATAAAATATTAGTAATATTTTTTGACAAATTACTTCTTCAAATATTTAAAAAATAATAAATATACACCTTATTTTAAAAATAAGTATAAATACTTTCATCTTTTAGGGTTATATTTTTGATGAAATTCCTTAAATATATATATTAATTTTTTCAATAAAAAATAATGATAAATATTTATAATATTTAAAAATAATAAAAATATTGGTAATATAATATAATATTATAAATATTATAAACATATTAAAAGATTTGATAATTTCTAAAATTAAGTACATAAAAAGTAATTAAAAATATAAATAATTAATATAATATTTAGTCTTATCTAATATTTAGTATTTACTTTATCTAGTTGGTAGAATTAATGATTCTAGTCCCACTATAAATAAAAATAAATTATTTTAAATATTTTCGATAAAAAAAATTATTTCTTAGCTTTCATATTACATGATATCTTACTTATTAAATTAATTTTTAATTTTTAATTTTTAAAATCTTATATCTTTAATATGAAAAATATAAATCTTTTATTTTATTTTATTTGTATTCACCTTTTTTTTTTAAAATTAAACCTATTAATGAAATATTGTTGAGAATACTGAATTAGAGAACAAACACCCCTCCCCCAGAGTGAAGAAAGGAGTCTGTGCACTTCAGCATAAGTCTAACTATTCATCTAATTTTGTAAACAGTCATCCTCAAGGAAAAGAACAGTGCGTGTTGTAAGCAGTCATCCTCAAGGAAAAGAATAGTCTAGGCATGAGCAAGTATTAAACTCTAACTAACCCGGGGTTAGCAAAGATAGTTTGCCTCCCATGCCTACAAAGTACGAAGTGAGGGAGGTGTGCTTTTGTGCTTTGAACTAACCTTGAGGGATGTGTGCTTTTGTGCTTTGAACTAACATTTATGCACTGAAAGTTCACAAAGAGATTGCCAAATCTAATTCCCGTCGATGTGATTTCTTCATCAACATGCTAGTTCTTTTCATGAGGGATCAATGGGAGATTAATGTATGAACCCAACATGCAAACAGTAGATCAAGCAAGTATGTTCATATAAAACAAGAGGTTAAGCTTTTAAAAAAATTTGAGTATTGTTGTCGACGAAAAATATCAAAGGTACTCAAACGTCCTTATATGGCCACAATCGAGTTCAGATCGAATACCACGACTCGAGAACATAGACAATTTTGTGAAAGAATGAATATCGAAAGATGGAGTTTTTACAATACGATAAGACTTTTTATTGCTTATGATCCGGTTTACAATGACTCGAATGTGTTTTTATACAGAAAGCTTATACATATATCCTTCCAAATCTAGGTCTTTTTTTCTTATAAGGACTCCTTCGTGGTGGCGCAGTGACCGTTAGAGGTCTAACGTCGCCCCGAGATCCTTGACATGACCATCGTGGTTGCTTTTTCATCCGTTTCCTTTAGGATTTTCCAACGGTCACCTTGAATATTGAGTCCAAACACGTCGTCTTCGAGAGTTCCAAGCCTCCAACAGACTAGCATTCTTCACATGCCGTGTACTATAACCAGGTTTGACCGAACCGGTTTTGTATAAAAGGTTGGTTAATCACTCTTGTAACAGAATTAACAATTTAATGAATGAATTCACTTCTCTCTCTCTGGTTCCTTTCGTTCCACCTTGATTCCTAAGATGTTATCAGACAGTTTTAATGATTTTTTCATCGATTGATTCTTGATCAAACGCTCCTCCGTTGATGGAATATTTGCTCTTCATTAGAGCCTAATGAGCCGCTAACGGGTGGATCCAACAAGTATTAAACTCCTCCTATATGAACAATGGCCGGACTGGCCGTCTGGCCCTGAAGAACGACATGATCCCCCGCATATAATTAAGTTTCTAGCTTTTTGCACAACTTACTTTTTTCCTTTGTAATTAAAATGTTTTTTTAAATCTTAATTTAATGAGTTTCAATTTTTTATTCACTATTTCCATTTGCTTACAACACACAAGTCATACCTACAATTCAGACCAAAAAAGAGCTATAACTAGTACAGTATTTTTCAAGTTTTTTATGAAGGTAGATGAATCTTTATAATGTGATGTTGTGGCGTCGGTCCACGGGATGGGCATCGAGTGCATGCACGTACGTGGAAGTGGAACAATCGGGAACCTTCCGACAAAATCATCACTATTTCATTTGTTTTATTTATTACATATTTTAGGACGAGGGGATACACTGTCCATGGTCGTGGGAAAGCCGGGTGTAGTTTCCTTTAAAGAGTAAAGGTTTCGTACTATATATTGAGTCGGGTATGATATTCCGGTATAATCTAACTAAAAGTTTTGGACTCAATAATTTTGAGATTAAATTTTATGAGCTTCTATGATAGATTTAATGTATATAATTATATATAGGCACACATACAAACCTATAAATATCTCAGTAGCCCACCATATTGTAACAACACCTAAGAAAACTAATGCGGAGTATAAAAACAAGTAATAATATCCATTTCTATTACCTAATGATATTAAGAGTTTTGAATTTTTTTTGTTTACTGACAACCTAGTTTATTTTTTAATTTTTTATTAATAAAATACTCCCTTGTGAAGTTGAAGAGTGTCATCTTTTCTTCTAAAAAAAAGTTTAAAAAACAAACAAATGATCAATTGTAGATTTGTAACAGCCTTGGATTAATTAATTTCTACGAAGTGTATAATAATTAATAATATTACTAAAAATTAATATTAATCTTAATTTAATTTAAGAAAAACTAACCTATTAGATATTCTGTTTTACTACAATTACTTTTTCATTGTAAACTTTTGAAAATATAAGAGCATAGTTGAATAATAAAGAAATAAATAGGTCAAATAATACCTGAATGATAGAGACTCACATTGGGGTCACGTAAATCTCCCCCATCAATCGAAGAGCCGCTCCTTTATTTTTACCAAAATTGTACCAACTAATATTTTATTACTCAATTCCACCAAAAAATATTTTATTAGGCAAACTTCTCAGAGAATCGCTTCTTTTTGCAATAAAATACAGACAAAGGTCGATGATCTGGACGATATATGTGAATCATGCATGCATACATACATTAATTAATATGTGTATATCTAATTTAATTTAATTATAAATGCCTGCCGAATATGTGGAAGGGAATTACATATTGAGTTGTCATTATAGCTAGTGGGGATTTGATGATGTGGGTAATCGATCAGTCATCATATGGGGTTAAGCTCATGTGGATTTGCCCTAATCAGCCGTAGTGTACAAGCTAGACTCGTCGACCTTAATTGCAGGCAGGTACGTATAAAGTGCGCAAGGAACAGCGATTTGTTATACAGATTTGAAGCAAAATGTAGTTCAGTGGACTTGCATGTCACACATATTTAATGTCGTATGCGTCACAGGTTAAACACGTTCAACATATATGTCTCCTATAATGTTGAATATGCATGTTCATCAGCCTGCATATTGTAGTGAAATGTGCATGTGTACGTGAATATATACTTGTAGATCTGAATAGAGAATTACATTAGTTTATATATTTGTACAATATTAACTAAGATATACTACAGAAAATATATTTATAGGAACTTCAATATAAAAATTCAAATTTGAAACAACCATATATTAATATTTTAGGAAAAATATCGTCTTGTTTCGACTTAGCATGTATCTTATCTCTCATATATGATACGTATTCTAATGGAGTTTGTTGCAAATTTTAAGATGCGCAAATGGCTTCCGACATCAGAAGTTAGGTTAAATTGGGATCACTATATAAGAATCAAATTTTTTTAACTTATGTCGAAGATCATTGTTTAAGAGCTCAATTTTAGAAAGAAAAAAAAGGTAATTGATAAATCTGTATTTAGATTTCTTTTAATTATTTTTTAAAAGATTTTATATTTTTCAAAATAAGGTTTCAGTTTCTAAATTCAAATTCTTATCATATGTCTTTAGGGCATATGATAGAAAAATCAATATAAGATTAGCGAGTTACTCTATAATGAAATTTCAATTTATGTGTATGTTCGTTTCTATCGACACATCCTTAGTCTACTTATTGGTCCATGGACTTAACGATAATATCATAGCAGATCTGGTACGATCAAACCCTGTAATCTACTTTTGTTTGAGCATAGCGAATTGCTACTCATTTGTTATCTATTTACCAGAGCATTTGGAGTGTTGTTTTAGATACTAGGGAATCGACCGTAGCGGGTTGGTTTGCTACCCGAAGACACGACACGCCTAAAATTATTACTATACATGAAAATAAATTTCATTTCATTTATTTTTAAAATTTCCGCTTTTCATATGAACTTGTTTTTTGTATGAGATATATATCAGAAAAAATATTCTCGTTTTCTTTGATTTCTTGTTTATCAAAACGACTTAATTTCTTCATTTTAATTAAAATTGAAAGTTGTTTTGAATTTAAAAGCACCAGTTTTACTGTAGTAAATTGTAAATCCGGCAATATAAAAACATACCTATTACAGTATTTAATTGTCTATCAATTGGAATTTTATTGTAAACCAATCTTTCTCGGAACAACTTTCAATTCGGTCATGGAAGACTTTTTTTTATTAATGTGTGTTAATGGACACATATTAATAAATTAAAGTTTAAAATAATTTCTAAACTATTTTCTAAATTGAAATTGGTGAATTCTATTAAAAATATTAATTTAATAAATAATTTTCATACATAGTATGGAGCTAGTATCATTAATGTGTGTCACATTTGAAAAATTCTTTCTTTTATAGACCTATGCATCCATTTTCTTGTATCAATTTGACAATTCGACCATAACGAAACTAATTTTGTCGGTATTCATTCGGATTTGTTTTTCTTTGCTACTAATTGACTTGATTAGACCCTTGAGTCCAAATGTCGTGCAGCACTAATCTTTCTTTTGAATATTGAAATTATGAAGAAATAGACCTTCGGAAATACACAACCCACAAACTATATTCTTTTGTCGGTATACTATACATGATCGAGGATTTAATTTGTTGTTCGTCGTTCCCACTTATATTCCATTACTTTAATTTCCAAGTGTCTCTCAACGGGTTGGCGAAAGTGCAAATTAGTTAAAGATAAAGGAAGAAAACAAATTCTTCAAGTACAATATATGTGTCACTCTATAAAAACCACCACATGGAAGATTTACACCTCAAAGGGAATTTACTTTAGTAGAGATCGCAAGGATTATTTGGTAGAGTTAGGCTAAGTTGCTAAAATCTTTGGCCATTAATTTACAAATAAAAAATATTAGTAACTCAATTTTGTTTCTATATTAAATTCTTCATATTATATTTTTTATGAAAGAATTTATAAATTTACTAATAGAGTTTCTTACACACTCTGCTACCTGATTTGCAAAAGGACAAATTAACTATTATCAGGCGGCTTTACAATTCTTAATATGTCATTATTTCATCAGAATAAAAGTAAAGTAAAAAAAAAGAATGATCAAGAAGATTAAGGGCACCTTATTCTCAAATAGTTCTTGACTCACTAGCCATTCCGTGGCTTCCGTATTCTCACGGTCTCTCAGATTACCAAACTTATTTGGTATTTCGAACTCTTACCTTATTAAGAAAAAAAGGTTCTTGATAAAAATTTTTTTAGTAATGTTTAGCATGTAGATCTTATTTGCGTTTAATTATTTGAATTTGGTATCGGACAAAAATTGCAATGGAATATCTAAGCTTGCGGAGTTGACTTGAGTTGATGCAATATTGCAATCCCTTTATTTTTTGTGTTTATCACTTTATCAAGATAAACAAAATACTTTTTTTTATTTAAAATGCCATTTAAGCCCTTAAACGATACAAAAAATCCGAAAGACACCTCTCAAATCCCAGCTATGGCAACAAGCTCTCTCTCGTCTTTCATTAGTTTGGACGAAGCTCTCTCACTTCATTTTATTGTCTTCTAAACGCAAGATGTAGTTTGAGTTTTTTTTTCCCCTCGCATGAGTCGCATATTTGTAATTATATTATGAGATTTAATGTCTTGAAAGCCCCAGATTTCCAGTTAAGTTGTTGATCTTGGCCAATCTCTAAGAGATTCTAAGATTTTCTCCCTTTAGTTGAATACTTGAATGCTGACTACTTCTAGATCGAGCAATGAGTCGCAATTTTT
Source organism: Fallopia convolvulus (assembly GCA_964016875.1). Taxonomy (NCBI): domain Eukaryota; kingdom Viridiplantae; phylum Streptophyta; class Magnoliopsida; order Caryophyllales; family Polygonaceae; genus Fallopia; species Fallopia convolvulus. Next base: position 38,021,660 of record OZ024737.1, read on the forward strand.
GTAATTGTAATAGAAGGTGTGGTTTGAGTTTTTTTTTTCATCGCATGAGTCGCAATGTTATTAATTATATTATGAGATTTAAGAATAATTGAAATCCAATACTTAGAATTGTATCAATTGATAATCTAATCAAAAATAAATTCGTTCATAATTCTAACCATAACCATTTGATAATTATAATTTTTTACTTTAATTATAATTTTTGAGTTATTAGTATTATAAAGTTTTTTTAAGAATAGACAAAATGGGAGGGAGACGTGGTTGAAATAAAAATAGAAAAAAGGGAGATAGGAAGAGTAAAACTCAAATCAATTGTAATATATTATGTTGGGACAGTGTTGAGAACTCAAGTTCTAGAATATCGGAATAATGATCGAACTTTGCTGTTTTGATAATGACAAATATTATTTGGGAACTAATGTGTTGTATCCAAGTACGTATTTCAAGAGAACTTCGAGTTGAACAGACATTCCTTCAAGGGAACTCAAGAGTGCAACGTAATGACAGACTAAATGATAGCTAAAAGAAGCAGTTCTCTTCAAGGGAACTCATGAGATATAAGTTCCCAAGACATGTGAACTCACATGTGAAGAAAGACAACTCAGCGCGAAACAGAAAGCTTGTTCTAGACAAAACAGAGGCACGGTGTTCCTCAGACTGAGCCGATTAATCCAATGGCCCGATGAGCTTGAAGAATTGAAGAAATTCAAATGAAATTACATGTGAAAAAAGTACACATACTTGGCTAACAAGACAAGGGTATTTCGGACAAGTGTACTTAAGGGAAGATTGAGTCCCCAAGCATCAAACGCTTATATAAGCTCGTGAATAGTGTACCAAGTGAAGACTTGCACACCCGGTCACCAGCTCATGATTTGCTTAGCTCCACTTACCAAAACGAGTCGTAGTTGTGCTAGCTAGGGTTAAGGCGTGTCACATAAAAGGCTCACTTTTTTCCTTATGCCGTTTGTTGGATTCATTTGAAGTGTTTCCTAGGGTTTGCCTTTGAGAGTGTTCGGCATTTGCTTGCATGAGCATGACGTCGGCAATTCCTTGAGCTCCTTTTGAAATCCAAACGTAGGAGAAGATAGAGATTGCACCTTGAAAACCTTCGTGGTTGGTCAATTTGTTTGATATGTGTATATCTTACTTTGAATCTTTTCCAATTACTTACTTTGTTTTTTTGTTCTCTTTACCTTTCTAAGCCCCCTTGTTATCTCGACATGCCAATAAAGCTCAAAGCTTAATAAAATTGTTTGATTTCTTATTACTTCGATCCTGTCTTGCTTAAATCTATCTTGCTTCTTCACTTTTCAGGGTTTTCTAGTACGTTGAGGCCTTAATCTTATTTTACAATATAATATTACCACTTGTGCTTTTCTTTGTATTTCCTCTTTTGAGCTTAATTACAATTCTCACCATAGGCATACCAATTATATTAGGATTACATGTCGTCAATTTGCTCCTTTATATATGTTGCTCTTTGTTGATTGACCAGTATCTATATATTAAATTAATCAAAAATTCTTTTATTCATCAATAAAATAATAATAAATGAAAACAAATCACTATATTTTGTACATTAGGAGATTTGTACTCAACTAATTTTATATATGCAAAATTGTTACTATGATTGGAATCTATTACTAATTGATACTCGCTAGGGGTTTGAGGGCGGAACCCTCAACAAACTTAACACTAGGAGTTTTAGGGAAAGCTCCCTAATTGGGGGTTTGGGGGGCAACGCCACCTCGTCAAAACGGTATGATATGTTTTCTATTAGTAAACTTATTGTGATCTATTTTGGGCTTACGACTCATAATCTGATTGGGGTTTTAAGAATCGTTGTATACTCATAAAATATCATATTATTATAATATATTCTTATTTAGACTCCATAATAAGAATTTAGTTTCTCTGTCAGTGGAAATAGTCAATACAACGTTGGTGAACCACGTAAAATTTCTGTATTTGTTTGATACTTTATCGTTCTCGTTACAACAAACATGCTTAATAAATTTTTTTTTGATCGAAAAACATGCTTAATAAATTAAAAGTACATAATTTTGTTTATACACGGGGTAAAAATGTTTTGTCAATTAATCACTTTTTTCTATTAGTGCATAGGTTAATTCTTCTTTTAAAAAAAAATTGAAAACAATTTACGTTCGTACACTAGCTACTATCTTCTATATGACTATATGAATTGGATTTCCTGAAAATTTAACGATTAGTGACAAAGTGGGATTGTGGGGAACACATATACACATGCAATTGATCAAAATCATTTCAGCATTGAAACGTTTTATTCCCCCTGTTTTTTTTGTGCCTCAAATGCTAGCTTAACTTTTTTCAGCCTCTAACATTATAGAAATCACATGAAAAAGTGTCACTAACCATTTTGACTCCCAAGGACGTCATGTTGAGATCCAAATATTTGATCATTTCAACTTGTAAGGTGTCACTCAGTGTGAGGCTTGAAATTTGGATCAAGTATAATTCCAAATTGTCATGCCGAAATATCTATGCTCGCTTTTTCACTTAGTGTGAAATGCTCGATCACTTTTATAATGGTGCTATCTGGGAAAACCATGCATAAGTCATTCTCATACGCGATTCCAACGTACACAATATATATTGACGAATATATGCGTCATTGTAATGGGTCCGAGAAGAGTAATTTATTGTAGGGCTACTCAGTTTGGTGTTTGGTATTGATATCGATTAGGTATATGAGAAATATCGAATTATCGGTATCGTGGTCTCCGGAATTCGGATATCTAGTCAAGCGGCTAAAACCTTACAGTAGTAACATAAGATCTTTGTTTCAACTCTCATATACATACCCTTTGAAAACCAAAAAAATATATCATGTATGTGTATGGATGATATACCAATTTTTTGGAGATGTTAAATATTAATTTAATATTAATATTAGAATAAATCAAACATCATATATATATGGCATACTCGGTATCTTGACATGGATACTAAATGAAAGACCAAACACTTCTTACTAAAGTTACGTTACAAATATGCATCGAAAATGAATTAGTCAAATTTGAAAAGGATACAATATGCATTGCTTTGAATATTATGGCATGGCAGCCTAAAATTGGAAGGGAGACTAGAGAGGTAGAAAGAATCCAAGAATTGATATCGACAATCATCCGAAGCATGCATGCTAAGAATTTGATAGAGATGTACACCGGTTGTATATATATATGGTTCTCTTGCTGTACACATCTCACTTAACAATGATATTTACCTAATTCATATAAAAGGACTTTATAAGAAGGAATAACTAGAATTATATGATTGCAATTGGGTGTCACAAATAGGAACGGACGCAGAATTTAATATATATTATATAGGGTGGGCTAATTGTCACTAAGTTTTTCTGAGTGGATTAAATTTTCTTAATTTAACTAATTTAACACTAATTTTACCTTTTTTATTATTAAATTTATCCTATTTTTAATATTTTTTATTTTTTTTAGGGTGGCCTGGAACGTACCCCGGCCCAGCTCGCCCTTCGGTCCGTCCCTGATCACAAATATTCCATATAATATGCCAATCGTGTATATCCACGTACGCCTATTACATAATTCCGTTATGCATTTGGTACAATATATATAGGTCACAATCTAGCTAGAAGGAACTGGCTTCAAATTAACCACTCGCATAATTCGACCGACGTACGTGGAAATGCATCCACCTTAACTTGTCGAATTGATTAACAATGGATGTTCATGTTACATCAAGGGATGAATAGAACCAACCACTAACTAGTACAATGATTCAAGTTTTGTTCAAGATCGATCAATGCTAGCTTTTGTGTTGTGTATGAAAACGAAGATCTAATATATATATATATGGTGGCGTATGATTGTGGGTACGATATTAGGGCATTTATGTTAAGGTGGGACGTCGTCTATGATTACGTTTCTTGAATGCCACAACAGTAGTACGTTAAAATTATATATATATAGTTGCTCCACACGGTTATATAGTTGAGGGATGCTTTTTTTTGCCACGCGTTGGATTCTCATTCTAGGTGAAATGTAGACCATTTCAACAAGAGAGAGAGAGAGAGATCGAACTCGTATATCTTTAGTAGCTAATTAAGCTCGAAAGATTTGACTATTATATGCAACTAAAATTGTCTATCCCGTTTGGAACATATGTACCATGTCCAAATCAATCTAAGTGTTGAAAATTGAAATTTTGCTAGTATAATTCAACCGGCCGCACCAGAAAGAATAACGACATGACTACGGACAATAATCGGGTTGAGTCTATGATCGGACTTGTAATATTAGCCACCATAACGTTTTGGAGTTTAAGTTAAACACTGTTAAGAGTACTTTTCACATCTGAAAGTTGCGACTAAACATGTTGTCAAATGATTTTAGAATGGAACCCACAAAGCTTATAGACTGGGCTTATGTACGCACGACTCTCTCATTTAGACTAGTTAAGCTAGCTATAAGAAAATTGAGATGCTAGATCCATTTGTCCAAATCTTAGGTTATGCTAATTGGTTTGATTTATGTCCGTCCACCCAACCTGTACATCTAGGAATTTATGCCAGACAGAAAAAAAAAAGATATAATCAAAGAATTACACTTTCATTTAAGAAAAAACTACTCTCTCTAATCAATTTTATTTGTCATTTTTAACCTTTGCTCACAATATTTAAGAAAATTATTAATTAACGTCACTTTCTTAAACCTTTTTTTTCTCTATGTCAACACTTATGAAATGTTCACTACTTTTTTTTGAGTTTTGCACTAATAAGTGAGGACTTTTAAAGGAAAATAGTCAATAAAAACAAATTACAATTAATAACAATTCGCACAACTATTAAGTAGGTAGAAAACCTAAAATAACATATATTAAAATTTCAGTGCTAAAACAACACATGAAATTGATCGTAGGGATATAAAATTCTAGAAGCCGAAAATTGCAAAAATAGGTCACGAAACCTTTACCCCCACCTCCAAACCGAAAGGGAAATGGAAGTAAACGCCAAGTAAAGAGAAATTGGGGTTGTGGGGATTCCCTATCTTTTGAACTCTTTGCAACCCTATATTCTCTTCTCCCACCATTTGTTTTCTGGTGTCCACTTTCACCAAGATGGAAAAACAAGAGCCTAACAAGAACAAGTTCACTTCTTTAGTGGTTTTAGTGCAAGAGAAAAGGGGGTCCAATTCAAATCATACGTCGCCACATGTGCACAAATCATTCCCCAAATCTCGGATTTGATTTCAATTTCTAATTCTTACTACACCTAGTAATCAGCCAGCGCCTGGTTATCAAAATCGATTTGATTCTCTCTAAGATTTTTTAAGAAAAACTTTGTCATGAGAAAAGCTGTTATTGTTGATTTAAGACATCAAATATGTGCAAGATATGCAAACAACAAATGTACAATTTCTTTTTTTTTCCCTGAAATTGATTATAGGGTAGATCGATCAAAACCAAATTATCTGAACTCATAGGTGAGAGCCCACTCTAGCGGTTAAGATCTCAAGAGGGAACATAGAGGTCTCTGCTTCGACACTCACGGACAGCGAAGGCCAAAATTTAATCATTTAGAACTAGGCTAGTCTAAGTAGGTAACTATGAACTATAGCTTATGTTAGAAGTCTATAGTGTATGTTAGTAGTAGCGGATAATAGCTTCATTAGAAGCGTATGTTAGCATAAGTCCCCTAGATATATATAGTCCTGTAATAGTAACTTCTAGCTCACAAGTGTTTGAACTCTCTACAGAGTGTTATCTCACGATCATTATGATCTCGTTATTCTCTCTATTGATTCATCTTTCCACCTGAGAATTGTTTTCATTACTTCATTCTCAAGTGTTTACATTAACAATCCGAGATATCAATCTCTCTATACATGTTAGGGGAATTCGGACTTAAATATCATGTACAAAACTTAGAGTCCAGCTTACTCCAAAATAAATGATTGCTCCAAAATCAGGGCCTTTGATTTTGTTTTGATTATGTTATATTATGAAGTTCCACATAATTAAACAATCGTCACCGTGTCATAAATCACCCAAATGCCCACTTTTTTTTTATCTAGGTAACCGATCGAGCACCTAAACGAGTTTTTTTTTTCTCACGTTTTGGCCTGGAAATACATATCATTTAACTACAACGATTGATCAAATTGTGCCATCAGATAAATTATTCACAAAGAACATTTCTGAGACGTGTGAATGGAAGGATTCAAGGTATATATCAAACAATACAGACAATTAGCACAACTTATTTGCAACTGTTTATACAATACTTTAAGTAACTCAATTCCAACAAGGCAGTTGCTTCCCATGCCTTAGTGTTGATCTTGGAAGCCTGATTTGTATCAAAGAAAGTAATCATGGATTCATAATGGACCATAAATTAACTTGGTAGCAAGAAGATGGACTTTCTTTTTCGCAAAACATACAGATTTGTTAACAAGCCTGTGTTTCCAAATCCAATCAATCAGCACAAATACATAAGCTTCAGAAAACATACTTGAAATGTAGAGATCAAAAAAATTGTACCTTCGTGACTGTAGTCTGATAAAAGTGCCTCCATTTCATCTATGACAGCAGCATAGCAGAAATAGTACTGACTCTGGAAGATACAACAAGCTCAGATACAATTTGTTGAATCAAGGATTGTCTTAAGCCTGGTGGATCAATAAGTTTGGTCTCACTGATTATATACACCATACCCACAAATTCATTTTTTGATGAACTAATTTCACGTTTGCTTGTGGCAAAAATTATGGTAACACTAGTCGATAGTGCAAGAGCTTAGTCTGTGTATGCAATGAACATAAGCTATAAAAGAGAGAATTACTGGTGTCTGAACCATTCCGACTCGTTGAGATCTGAAGAAAGAAACTGTTTTCTCAAGATCTAAAGCAGACGTATCACCAGCAATGATTCTTTGTACGGTATGATGAATGGTGCAGTATGTTCCAGTCCTACCAATTCCTGCACTGAGAAAAACAAGAAAATGTTTGATGAACTAAAACACTTGCATAACAGCATAAGAGCCATAAAGGTGAACCTGCAATGCACTACTATAGGGCCAAGGTTGGGAGAAAGATGATGTGTTCGTCTCAAGATTTCGATACAGTGTTGCTGGGAACCGAATTGTCTGGCCATTTGGGATGGTAAATGTGCAGAACTGACAAAGTTGGCTCATCAGACTGCAAAAATGACAGCAATGAAAAACTGTCTCCAAATAAAGAAGCTCAAACAGTTATGAGGGTAACTTATAAATATGACTTTCTCAACAACGTCAAGAACTAACCTCAAGCTTAGACACTTCCAATTGCCGCAATATCAACGAATTTTGAGTCGTTTTGATCCATTTAATATCTATACAAATGCTGCCAAATTGTCTCTGACCAACCTCTTCTGGTAAATTTTCATTGCATTTCACCTTCTGCATGCAAGTTCAGCTTCAGAGAATGGTCAAGGCATCATACAATCAATCAATGTTCAGAGATTAGATGGATAATGTGAATGTGGCATGATTGGAATTACCTTGAACCCCAAGCATGGAAGTAGTTCATGGTTGTCAAATAACCGAGTCAGCATCACAATGGCAGGGCAACGGTACTCAAATACCATCTCCCAAAAGTCTCCCCACGTGTGAGGCAGTGGACCTTGTGCAGCTATAAAGTGGACAGAGTTTTCAGCAAAGGAGGCCTACATTCAAGAAACACTGTCCATTCAAACACAAGTATATATTTATATAAATCTGACTCCAACTTGAGACTGCCTTATTGATACTGATGAAGCATAAGAATCTTACTTGAACAAAGCTCGCGTTGATATAGCCCCTTACCGATGGCCTATGGTCACTTGGGGAGTTCAGAACAACTCTAGTGGTGTCAACTGTAATCAATGGAAAATACAATCGAATTGAACTTATCAAAAGGATTGTAGTTATCCAGTAAAAATTGGCTTGCCCTTACATGGTACAATATCTGTGTAACGATTCTTGCTAATGTTGACAACATCAAGGGCTACTGAACACATCCTTCTCAGCTCTGATGGCCTGATCTTTTTTGCCTGAACTAAATAAAATAACAATCATCTGAGAAAGCTCAGTTTTTTCAACAACAAATCTAAAATTGCCTGTTTAAGAATCAAGTATAAGTATAGATCATGAGTCATGACCAGAAATTGTGGCATCCTTTGGAAACTTCTGTATCTATTTTCACCAAAAAAACAATGGCAATATCTTCAAATACTAATTAGAATAAACTTGAGGTAGAGCATCTGAAATGGTCACCTAGTGATATCAAAAGTCTTCTTTTGCTAATTTACACAGGAATATTCCAACACAAATCAAGGGGCTTAATCATGAAAAACCAAGAAGAACATATAGAAAGCGAAATTGCAACAAAATTGGGCATAAACACATGATAATTTAGCAATAATTACAGTCCCTTCCAACTGATCACCTGAAGAGATTTAAACTCCCGAAAGATAGCATCCCGAGATTGGAGCTTATCTTTCAAGGCCTGAAGAGCTCGAGAACAGTTTTGGACCTGATCGGACGAGAGGCTCAATCTGGGTGGAATGTCTGTTTCAGAATCGAATGAATTGCCATCGGCACAAGACGGAGTAGTGGATTTTACCTTGCCACTGGGATCCGCCATTTTTAGGGTTTGAAGGTGGCTCTGTTCTTTCCAAGTTTGAGGGCTTCTCTCGCAAAAGCCAGGCCAAAGTTGACCCGGAAAACATCATCATTTCATATTTTCATGATCTGTATAATTCACATATACGTTTGCTGAAAATGAGAGGTTTGATCATTTCTTATTCTAATTATCAAAGTCCAACAGACTTTCCCTCTCAAATGGAACCATGTGAGACATTGAAAATGTGGAGTGGCTCTGTAGCTTCGTTCCTGTTTCCTTTATAAAATTTTAATTTGATAGTAGGCGTCATGTATCATACTAAGAATAATAGCTGTGATATGAATAATTTGACAGTAATCATAAATGCTTGTGAAAGTTGCTGCAATCTTTATCAAATTCATGACCCACCAAAAAATAGTACAAAATAGGTATAATTCTTTTGACTCTTACTTTTTTTTTTTTATAAGGAAAGGAATTAGACTAGGCCCTATACATTAGAAAAGGCACTATCCTAGAGCATTTTTACGGATGAGGTCCCGAAGACCCAAATCAAAACAAATAGGCGAAGTCGAAACACAACGGAAGGAGTTGGCAATGTAGTTAGCAGCAGCGCTTCACGTGGAACGTGCGAAATCTTCCAACTCTGAAAATTTCCAAGCAGCCCAAGAATGTCCGTCCGCATCATCTCTACCTCCCAAGGACAGCTCCAGCTTCCCAGCACCGCATTTACGACTTCCAAATTGTCACCTTCAATAATCAAACGGGGATAGCCACGATAGATGGCCTCCAAGATCCCCTGACGGAGCGCATAAGCCTCCGTAAACACCACCGAGCGGTTCCCGATGAACTCTCCGTCGTGAAAGATGGATGCACCAGATTCATTCCTGAAAATAAACCCAAAAGTGGCAACACCAGAAGAATTGACAGCACCGTCAAAATTAAGTTTGATGTAATTACGAGGAGGTTTAATCCATTTTGAATTTTTTCTCTTCTTATGGCCTTTGGTCTTTTCACCACATTCTAATTGGTTTGCTAGTCTCCAATCGGCTCTCTGTTTTTTGTAGAACTCAAACACGACCATCGGAGTGATATTAGTCTGGATATCGGGATCGAATGTTAGTTTGTTTCTGAAGAACCAAATGCTCCACCAGATTCCAACAAGGTCTTCTAATTCCTCCGTCGTTGTCTTAGATTTTATATCTTCTATGATATCTTTAGGTTTTCTATTAGATGGATTGATATTTCCTATTATTCTGGTTGTTTTGCTATTGACTGATTTGTTCAGTACTTCAGTTGCCATCTGGAAATTCATAAAGAGATGGTGTGAATCTTCATTGGTGTTATTACAGAAAACACAACCTTGCGGAACTCCTATGTGGTTTGCAGCAAGTCTAGTTTTGGTAGGAAGGCCATTACGGCAGATTTTCCACAAGAAGTTTTTTTGTTTTGGTGGAATTTTGAGTTTCCAGATCCATTCTAGGTCTTGTGATGTATCTTCTTTATTTTTATGGATCCAATCTACAGTTGCTTGAGTCGAGAACCATCCATTCTTACTTGATTTCCAATATAGTCTGTCTTGGACGTAAGTTTGTGGAATTATAATTTGAGATATCTGATCCGCTTTCTCCGGTTGGAGGTTCCTTTTTAGAAGTGGAATGTTCCAGGTCTTATCATCTTTGATGTATTTACTTACAGTTTCCTCCATGTCAGGGATTGGAAGGTTTTCTCTTGGTGTGAATGGTTTGTCTCCAGACCAACAGTCTTTCCAAAACTTAATGGTTTTTCCGTCTCCTACCTACCAGTAGAGTCCGGATATGAATTGTTTGTGAAGGCTGATAAGCTTAGCCCATTGCCAGGATGTATTAGATTGTTTTTTGTAGTTGAAAAAAGTTTTGATTTCTAATATATTTTTCCTTTACTATTTTAACCCATATATTAGATGGTTCAGCGACTATTTTCCATAATAGTTTTAATTGTAGTGCTTGGTTCATATCATATGCTTTTGTGATTCCCAAACCTCCTAATTTATGAGGTCTGCAAATGGAGTTCCAGCTTATAAGGGTTTTGTGTCCGTTTTCCTTATTCCAGAAAAAATTCTTGTTTGTTCTATCCAATTCTTTATGAATTGATTTCGGTAGGTAGAATGATTGCATCAGGTAGTTTGGTTGCGTTGACAGATTAGCTTTTATTAGTGTTTTCCGGCCTTCTTGCGATAGCGTATTTGTTTTCCATTTTGATAATTGATTTTTGGTTTTATGAGTTATGTCATTGAACGTGTTTTTGTTTACTCGTTCGTTAATAATGGGGCATCCTAGGTATTTGTCTAGAGATGTAGTGTTTGTGATGTGTAGAATTTGTTTGATTTGGTTTTTAGCACCGTTATTGATGTTTTTTGTGACTTGGAATGCTGATTTATGGTAGTTGACCTTTTGTCCAGATATTTCGCAAAAGTCGTCCAAAATTTGTTTTATATGTTGACATGTTTGATTTTTTGTGTTTGCAAAGATAATAATATCATCTGCATAAGCTAGAAAAGGTATTTTGGTACCACCTCTAGAGATTTGAATTCCTATTCCACTTTTAGTGTTAGAGCTTGCAATCTGTAGTTGTCTTGCGAGAACTTCAGCTGCAAGTATAAATAGGTATGGAGATAGGGGGTCACCTTGGCGAAGCCCTTTATGAGGCTTAAAAAGATCTGTTGGTCCGTTGTTAACAAGGACTGAAAATGATACTGTTTGTATACATTCTTTAATCCAGTTTATGAATTTTTTGTCAAACCCAAATTTTTCTAGGATATGGATTATAAAATCCCAGCAGATTCTGTCATACGCTTTCTCCATATCTAGCTTAATAGCTAACCATCCTCCCACTCCTTTTTTATTTCTGAACGAGTGGAAGATCTCGTGCGCTATTAGAGAATTGTCATGTATGCTTATGTTGTCTACAAATGCAGATTGCATCGAGTGAATTAGTTTTCCCAATACCTTTTTAAGTCTTGCTATTATGATTTTTTATATGATTTTGTAAATTGTGTTGCATAAGCTGATAGGTCTATAATGGTTAGTTATGTTTGGATTATCGCATTTTGGCAGCAGTGTGATGAACGTATGGTTAATTTGTTTTAACATTTTTCCTGATTGAAAAAAGCTCTTTACAACTCTTATGACGTCGGGCCCAATAATGTGTCAGTATTTCTTGTAAAAACATGCTGACATACCATCAGGACCCGGTGATTTGTCGTCCTCGATGTCAAAGACAACATTTTTGATTTCTTGGTTTGTAATGGGCTTTGTAAGCATTATGTTGTCTTCTCTCGTAATTTCTTTTTTAATATTATCTGTTATTGTATTCATTTTCGTGCGATTCGTTTCGAAATGTTGGAATCTTGTTTGGAATTCTTTTTGAACTTCGCTTTTTATGTTTTGTAGCCCTACTAAGGTGATTCCTTCTCTTGTTTTTAGTTCTTTGATTATTGTTTTGTTTCTCTGCCCAGTTGCAATCCGGTGGAAGTATTTAGTGTTTTTATCATTTAATTTTAAGTGAGAATTTTTCCCTCTTTGCTTCCAGTAGGAGTGGTGAAATTGGATCAAACAATCTCTTTTCTTCTCCAATCTTTCTTGTTTTCCAATCAGATTACTGTTGTTGTTTTAGATTATGTCCTTTTGTATTTGTAGGAGTTCTTCGTTTACTTTTTTTATTTGTTCAAAAATGTTTTCAAATGTGTGTTTATTCCACTCCTTTGCTTTCGTTTTCAGTAGTTGTGTTTTCCTTGTTAGTCTGAACATGTGTGATCCGCTAGGATTGTATCTCCAGGCCTGTTTTACAACATTTGCGAAATCCTTACTAATCTCATCATTGCAAGGCGAACAAAATAGTCATAAATCTTTTGAGGATTATATTTTCTATGACGAATTAGGTAGAAAATGTTATATTTCAGAAGAAGAAATCTACATTTACATTTATTGAAAATAAAATTGATTGCTAGTTGTATAAAATGAAATTGAAAGTACCACCTCTCCAGTCTAGGCTCCAACTTGGGCATGACTTAACTCGATCACCTACGGTATTACTATTGTTTTGCCCCACTTGCAAATTCTTTGGGTTTTTTTACCAGATTTAATTACCATCGTGTGAATATACCAATTTCTCAAGTTTCTCGATACCTTTTTTTTTTGGATAAGGTAAGAATTCAGAATACCAAACAAGCTTGTTAATCCGAGATGTCGTATAAAACGGCAGCCGAGAACGGCTAAAAGAGTCACATACAAGCAGGAAAAGCTAAGAAAGGTACAAAAACTCCGAAAAATAAGAACTAAGTTGAGTTTGAGATCGGGGTGAGTATAACACTATAAGAATAGCGCTGTAGGCAACAGGTCGACCCCACATGGGCGTGCAAAACGGACTACTGACGTTCCCTCCACCGAGATGAAGGATCTTCAGAAGCCTCAAAGCACCAAGCGACCTAGCCTAATACAACTCGGTCCAATGCCAAACTCAGCTCTAACTTCCCGGAATAATAGTAGATTAAAGAAACCTCGAGCTAACCTGCAAGAAAAGAAGTCTAACTTGCTTCACAAGTAAAACAAAACGTTTTACTTGTAATGCAAGTAGGCACAAACTTGTTCCGCAAGTAAAAAACTTGCATCGCAAGTCGCAAGTAAGAGAAAAAACGTGTCGTACAAGTAATTAAAACTTATCACGCAAGAAAGAAGCCGAATCGAAACTTGACACACAAGTATCCAAAAACTTGTCTTGGAGGACAAGTATTTAATAGTATTACATAGATTTTCTCTATTTATTTTTTATTTTTTTAAAAACTAATTAATAGGCTAATAAATTGTAGGAGTATCCTTGGACCGCAAGCACAATATATTAAGTTATCTTTTTTCCTCAATTTTCTTTTTCTTAACTTTCGTCTTTCAAACTCAACTGTGGTCGTAATTCCAGCAAGCACAACCAGGGTCGAGCACTCCCGCCGGCGAAGCGGTGGAAGCCTCTGTAATCAAGCCGAAGACGGAGGGTCGAACAGACGGTGGAGGAGGTCAGGCGAATAAGCCGGCGGTGGAAAAATGAGATCCAAATCCCAATCCCATGGCTTAAAAACCCAGATCTAGTTAAAAAACTTGTTTAAAGTCCTTGGCATGTCGGTAAAGTGCGAGATCAGTTTTGAGATCTTCATCTCATGGCTTCAAAATTCAAATAAGTGGACAATTTAACTGTTTTGGGAGAAACATTTGCAAAATTAATGGCTTTCTCAGCCTAACATAGAAAGAAATTGGCCTCAAATTTGCACAATCAATAGTTTTCTCAGCACAATCAATGGCTTTCTCAACCCAAAATTATAAGAAAATGGTCTCCTCGGCCTAAAGAAGTGTTTCATGTTTCCAATTACATGTTTTCTCAGCAAATAGGGTCAAAAGATAAGATGAGGAAACTGGGTGAAAACCCACCATACATCACCAATTTCAGAAATTTCGATAGATTAGAAGAACCAACCAGATCTGAAGCGGGAGAAGAGAAGAAAAGATCTTCCATAAGCATTGTGGTGGTTGATGTCAATTTACGGTTAATTTGGGGTTGCTTTGGTTTCTGTTTGGAGTTTCAAGTTTCTCGATACCTATTACTCTGTACCAAATTTCTGTTATCTATATTTACCTATTATATAATAAAAATCTTTATCTTTAGGTCTCTCTTATACACCCTCTAGGTCGAGAAAAGGATAGGTATATTCTGACCTCTCAGACCCTGTCCGAGGCAGGTCTACAGTTGGTTTGTGTTGTATATATTAAAATCTTTGATAAAATCTCCTAGTACATTATATATGAGACAAACTTTATTATAAAAAATTGCAATCAAAATATTTTGAATGAGTGAGAGTTCTTCAAGTTTTCAATTGTTTTTATAGATTACTTTTGAAACAAATTTAACAAGAAAAATAGTGATTTTTAAAAATATGTGTATATAATAATAAAAATTACAAATTAGGGATGAATAAAGTGGCATGGTTTTTAGCTCAAAAAAAAAGAAATTGGGCGAGAGATTTCAGATTTGTGGTGAAGACATAGGTGGTACAAGTGTACGAAAACTAATCGATCATCAAGAATCAAGCTCCACTAAAATTTTCCCCATTTTTATCTTCTTAATTATTTTGGCTGGGTATTAAAAATGAGAGTAAAATAGAAGGGAGTTGGAGTTCGGAGCGAAGTCTGCGCTCAAAGATTCCTAATTTAGGCTTTCATATGCTATCAATTAACGCCACTTCCATCTTCAATCATTCACAAATCACCACAACCCAGAAACCCCACCTCGCACCCTCTCCCTCTCCCTCTCCCTCTCTCTCTCTTTCTCCCGATTGAAAGTCTCCGAAAACAGTTCACAGGAACAACTACAAGGGGCAATTAATTGATTGGGACAATTTCAGGTGATTCTGCTAACACTCTTTGCTTAAATCTTTGAATCGGTTCCGGTTTGATCCCGCTATATTTAATTTCTGATCACCCGTTTCCCCTAATTGGTTGTTCATTTCAGTTCATTCTGAAGGGTCTGATTTATCCTCGTATTACTGTTTGTTCTTATCGATGAAACTTAATTCTTGTGTTAAGATATTTCTTATCTGTGTTGCTTGAACTGGCTCTCTTTGCATTTCGCCTAATTCTTCCAGAATTCATTATTTGTTGATTGTTAGCTTTGCTTATCTGTGGAATTTAGGGTTTCCAGAATCTGGCTTTGTACTAACTTATTGGTTGATAATTAGTATCCTTCACAACTTGACATTGCCCCTTTTGATTCCTGAGGACTTTCTTCCGCTGTCTCCAAGCCTGAGATTCTTTTAGGTTGTGCCAGTGTCAAATTCCTTGTGGGCATTAATTGATTTCTTATACCACAATTCTATGGATCTATTAAAAAAAACCTGAGCTCTACTTCTTTTGATCTTTGCTCGAAGCTAGAAAAGGAAATTTTATGTTAGAAGTCTGAATTCATTTAACATTTCTTCTCATGGGTGTTTCTGGTAAAGCTGGTTTTCATGGCAAGATCTCCATGTATGGCTCATTTTGTGTGGTTTGGCTAATGTATGTGCATTAATGCAGCTTAGTAGCTTACTAGATTGCACATGTGTGGTTATGATATCTAGCCTTTTTATTGTTATCCTTGTGTTGAAAAAAAAAGTAGCTTTTTCAGCCTCTTTTGAATCAATTATCAACTGCAGCTGTGCTTTCATGTTTTTAGTTTGGCTCTGAACTCTAATATGTCAAATGATTAGCCTCAATATTTTCCTTACTTTCACAAAAATGGCTTGTTGTTTGGTGCTGGAAACATGCTGGAAATTACAGTAGCCATTTTTTTAATTGTGTTTGTTAAGAAAAGTGATTAGAACAGCCTCCTTAATGAACAACTGACCGATCTAAGCATTCTGCCGGATGAAAACCTGAAATTCTGAATAATTAATAGTATGTTGGAATTGAATCGTCATAGGCAGGACCGGTGCTATTGATCATAACTAGATTAGATGTAAGTTAAGTTTACCAAGAGCAGTCATGCAAGCTTGTTGAATCCTGTGATAGAACGATGGATGCAACCCAGGAGGAGCAAATCTCATCTTTTACAATGGAATTTCAAACTTGTTTCGTTTCTTTGTCAATCTCTTCCTTTGTTCAGTTTCATAGTTCTTTATTTCTTATCATGTCTTATGTATCACTTTTCTTACATTCAACAGCAGTGCTTCTTTTTTACTCAGTCTTCACTTGGCCAGAAAGGGGCTCCGAAAATGAGTCTTGCATGCCTGGTGTGCCATAACTCGTCCAGAAGCTACTCGGTATCAAGCTCCGACAATGAAGGAAGATGTTCATCAATGGCCAGTTGCTTAAACAGGATCCCACCCCCTAGAGGAAACTCAGTCATGGCTTCATCAAAAGTAAGCCCACAGCCTAATTCCATGCCTGAGAATGCCGCCTCCAACCCAGGGGCCCCACGTCTGGTGAGGTCCCACGCTGTCCGAAGGGATATTGTGAGAGACTGGAATTTTGATCAAGTTGAGATAGTTGGACAATAGAAAGAAGAATTAGGACAGCTCCAAACTTACTCTGTGCTTGAAGAGGAGTGATGGGCATGTTAGGTAGAAGTTGAAATTTCATTTCATCCATTAGTATATGTGGATATTTTCATGTGTACTAGGAGTTGCCAGAGTAACTCTTGGTCTTCCTGGCATGGTGCATTTTTGTTTTGCTTGTCAAATTTTTGGTTGTTTTGGTCAATGGGCATAATTATTCCACTACTATTATGTGGTTCTAGTTCCATTGCTTGCAAAGTAAACGATTTTCTTTACAGCAAAATGTGAATTTGTTGCTTCAAATCATGCAAACCAGAAGATCAATAGTGTGTGTTTTGAATGGTGAAGTTTCAGACCGAGATGGTCCTACGGGATAAACGAATAGCGACTTTTGAACTTTCAATATGAATAGGCAACTTTCGTTGCAAACACAAACTGTTTGACATTTACTACTATAGTACTACGTATTTCAATCGGATGGTTAATGTTGATCGTTTACCAATAAGTGTGTTAGTAAGATAAGAAAGACACATTGTGCAATTAGAGGATAATTATGAGGTTGTAATCTCATAATTTTATTTAGCACTCATTCCAACGTACATCACATAGCAACAACAGCCTCCAAACCAAAGGATCAAAGTTTACCAAATACTTCGTTTTAATGTTATATAGCATAAAAGGATTTAAATCTAAAACCCTCGTTGGCTACTATTTAACCCAAATCCACACGAATAACTAATGTCATGACAGAAGCATTGAAACATCAAACAAGTTCTTCTAGAAGCACCTCCAGTGCATTAAGCTACATCATAGGCCTCTCAAACTAAGGTCCATACAATTCCTCAAAAACAAAAAAAAAGGTCCACAAAATGTCTAGACATCAATCCATAAAATACTTAAAACAAGTAAGCATCCTGCAAATCTATTTCTGCACAACTCGGATGCGGGATCAACCACCACTTGTCTTGAGTGCCTAGAAGGCTGAAACCAAAGTAAACTCAAATTAATATCTTGATTAGGACTGAGCGACTCCAATTACAATCAAATCTAACCTGAGAAAATGAAAACATAGGCTCTAAAAATCTAAAATAGAATTGGGGGAAAGGGATTCCCGTGACAGGATTAAATGGAGTTCTTGGGCTTCTACCAAAACCAAATCATATGGGATATCACAACCAATGTCAAAATTACCACTACCGGAATAAGATTAAAATGTGTTTATTTAAATCTCGAATAAATTTATCAGCCATCAAAATAACCAACAAACTTGAGAGGAGAAAAAAGAAGAAGAAGAAGAAGATCAACATACCTGTACAGATTCTCAACTGCAAGATACAAGAAGAAACCAAGTCAGATAGACATTGATAAAGTACATGCTTCAAATGCTGGAGGAGTTGGACATGGAACACCAATCCTGTCAAGCCGCGTATGACGCGAATCAGATAGACAAAGATCCAATGGATTTCTCAACCTTCCTTTGTCTTTGGAACCAATTACACTATTGTTACTTTCCATAGGACAGTCCTCATGTATAGTCTGACCAAACAGTTGAATTGAATTTATAACCCCTTTAGGAGTAGAGCTCGTAGTCATCAGACCATTGACATCTGGACTGGAAGACAGAAAACTGTTTGTGCTATCCGGCGAGATGATATCTGAATGTGAACTGCCTATACTGAGATCAGTTGACACAGTTTCTGCCTTTGGGAATAGATTATTGACAGAATTTCCAAATGGAAATGGTTGACGAGTTCCATTGCTAAAGATGTTAGCTAAATTAGAAATAGAGAAACTATTTTGCCTGGCTCCCTGCATGCCAGCAGGAAATGAATTGTAATTCATATATGACGAGCTGAGCTGCCCAATAGTTGAATTACTGAACCCCATACGAGGTAATGAGAAATATGCCTCCCCATCTGTCAAGAATTCACAGCTCTGAGGAAGCCTGAACCTTTTCGCTGTGGGGAATGCAACATCAATTGGTGGCGTTGCTGAGACAAGTTCAACCTGCCAAGGGCTTACTCTCTTTATGTTCTCCAGAGCCTCAGGTTCATCCCATCCTACCTGAGGAATATAATGGTTGCAAATCATCAATAAGTTGTACAGTTTGTGAACTAGGGGAAAAACATAGAAGAGGAAGAGATTAATAGGTGCAGGGTTTAATAAAACAGCACAAAATCACAAAACAAAATATGTGATCCGTAATCAAGTTCCTTAGACGAGAATATTTGATGTCAGTGTAGTATGTTTGTCATAAAAGGTGTAAGCAGATAATAAACAATGTTTTAGGGTAGCCTAGTTGCCCTAGCCACTATCAAAGAGGACAGAGCTCCCGATAAAAAATCATAACATGACCAAAAACACCCATCAATACCAAGAAGTATACTGTACTGTACTTTTGATGAAAAAAACTCACAGAAGAAGAAACTCTAAAGGCCCAATGCTGAGATGGAACAAGACCCGTATAATAAGTAGGATCCACAAAAGATAGTCTCATAAACTGATCAAATGAAAACGAATGACCTCCATCAGAGTTTATTGATGCATCCCCAAAGAAGCCCCACAAGAGCTTATTACCTCTCTTACCCACAAGTTGGTGAAAAATTAGACATGTAATCCCAAGTACTCATATAGGATGTCAATCAAGTAAAGCTTTGTACAACACACAAAGCAGAAGTTCGCTTATTATCAAATACAAGTGCATCACAGAGTTTGAAAGTTGCATGCATGAAGAGAAATGATTAATCTAGTTTGGATAACAGCTTATGAAAGGTAAGGGATGGAGAATGAAAAGAAGGGCTAAAATCCATGTTCAAGGGCTGCAATTGTAAGAATTCCCATTATTTCCCTTTTTACTCCCTCCTCCCTTTTCTTCTCATCTAGTATTTCCCACCCGAAAAGATTATCCACCACTATTCTGCACATGTCAAATTCAAGTTTGAAGGACTTGCAACCTAACAAGCATAAACTAACCACTTCCTTCTTATCTCAATTGAGATTTAGAAGAGACTCCAAGCAATCCTTTCTTTGATCTACTCTCCTTAGTCTCCTATCCTTTCTCGGCCCTGCCAAAATGCTATATACATGATATAATGAAACTAGCTTGATCCTAGGCGTGTTGCATTCAAGCTTGAAGACCTCATCGTATGTAAGATAAACATTGAAGAGTTAAATCATCAGAATCAACAAACACAACTCAACATTAGCCATGGACGGAAAACAATGTAGAAATGTAGACAAAAGTATTGACCTCAACAGCCTAAAATGTATAGCTAAGCAACTTTCAAAGTCCGAACATAATAAAATGATCCGAGCAACAGATTATAATTTAACAACCATAATCCTGTACCTGAAGCATCCTCCATGGAGATCTCTGCCATGAGCCACAATCAGGCACGGTCACAGAAGACACAGTGCCTTGAAACCAAGTCATTCGTGACGAGTCCTCAGTCTCCATGGCCATCTTAACCCTCATCCCAGCCGCCCAAAACACTCCCATAGCATAATCCACCTTCTCGGCAGCCACTACGAATTCCCTTGACGCGGCCTTCGGGTAGTAAATCACCTCAAACGGCATGTTCTTCGCCGCCAGCTCCATGGCCTCTACCACAGATTCCGGCGGGACCTTCCCTTTGGCATTTCTCGAAAATCCACCTTCTCTCTCTCCTCGGCCATCAAGACCGCCTTCCTCCACCTTCATCCTCCCGGGAAAAGCCATAGCCACGTACTGAGTGGCCCACCTAGACATGTCAACGGCCGAATTTGACTTTGGAGCCCTCCGAATCCCAACAAACAACTCCTCCGTATTCTTATTCCTCATGAAAACAACAGAATCGCCGGCGATTAACTTCTTGCTGTTGACAAACTTGCTCCAGCCGGTGGTCAAAAGGTGCCTCCTCGGCGTTCCACGGTAAATGTGCCGGAAATTCCATCTCTCCCCTCGGACATCGGTGATGGTGACCGTCTGAACAGGCGGATCCGCCGCGAAATCGAGCGGCGGGAGGACCGAATCCGCGCAGAACCTCGGGACCGAGAATCCACCGCCGTTGTTAGCGTCAGATGGCGTCAGAACCTTCGCGAAGGAGACAACCACAGCATCATCATCCTTCCTCCCATCACCGACATCGCCACCACACTCACCCGCCGCCATATACGACGGGGGAGAAAACGCGGTAGGCGGCGATCGCTTGGCAGTGAAGAACTCGCTGTTCGCAATCGGCTCGAGTCGGATCCTGGCGAAGACCTCATCGGTGTCGGGATCGGCCAGGAAGAGGACCTGGAGGACTCGGCAAGGCACGTACGGCATCGGAGGGAGGTGACTGGTGGCGGAGATCACAGACTGTGGGGCTGAGGACTGCTCCATGTGACCCTGGGGGAAATAGTAAACCCTAGAACCTACCCCCGGGATCTGGACCGAGGTTCCGGCGCATGCCTTCCAGATCGCCGGATCCACCTGACGGAGAAACTGGTGCTGGTAAGTGCTTCGGAAATTGTGGTGGCAATCGGCCGCCATTGTTAACTCTACAGTAGGAGTGAGAGTGGAGAAAGAGAGAGAAGATCGATCGATGGAGGGATTTAGAAGGAGATTTGTTGAATCTGCAGATGAGAGGATTGAATCTGCTAGGGTTTGGGTGGCGAAGTGAAAATAACCTGACTAGTTTCTCAGTCTGCCATTTATATATCGCTCTCGCACTTGGTTTGTTTTAACAATTCTCCGATATTTGCTGGTCGTAGCGAAGGAGACTGAGCGGGATGCTGCAAGCAAAGAGGCGTGCGACGGGGGAAGTTATCCGGACATCCTTTTTCCTCTTTGACTAATTTTTTTATTTATTTGAGAAGTTTTTCCTCTTGACTTCAAAACGGTGAGAAAAAAAAGGGGATCAATTCGATTGTTTAGTATAAAATCTAATTTAAATTGTGGTCTAGGAAACATTGTGTGGTTTTAAATTTCAGTTAGATACTTGGATACCATGATTTTTTAAATTTGAAAATGTTAGGAATAAGATAATATATCAATACAAGTTTCTTAGGTATTGTTTATTCGTAGTACTATGTGTACTTAAAATTTTGTAAAAATGTTAATTACTTAGGTGAGAAAAACAATGTAGGACGATCAATACAAATTTTTTAGGCCTTGTTTATCGGTAGTACTGTGTGTACTTAAAAAATTTTCAAAAATAAATATGTAGGTGAAAAAATAATGTGAGGCAATCAATACAAGTTGTTTAGACCTTGTTTATCGGTAGAACTGTGTGTACTTAAAAAACTTCTAAAAGTGTAAAATATCTAGGTGAAAAAGTAAAACTACACGTTTTAAAATAGGAACCAAAGATGTACCTAATAGTACAAGGTTACGTTTGACATATTTGGTGGAAATTTCATTTTTTTTCTCTCAACATACAAAATGACGTCGTTTATAAAAAAAGGAACAAGTTTTTTTTCCCTTTCTTCAATTCTAATATTATAATTATAATTATCTAAAAGTTGCAACTAAGGATCGAAAATCTCTACCCGTAGAATTTGAATACAACAAAATGAGGTCGCTCACAACCTTACTAGATTGAGGAGCATACTTTATAGAGTAAGTCTAACGATGATGCTTTGCTCCTCAAACTAAAAAATTCGAAGTCACAATTCTTCAATTTATTCGACATAAGTTAGGAGATGTAAAGGGTCTTACCACAAATCAAAACCCTTAAACTATTTTTCCAAATACATATAAAATCTCCAATATCATTTTCATGGTGGAATTTAGGGTTCATCTTCAAAGAACAAAGAAAGCGTTCAAGACGGTACCAAGCTTTGAAATTATTTCCAGTCGAGTAAAATGAGAGGTTTTAAGGATGGGAGCAAAGTAAGAACACCTGCTCAATTTTAACTGAATCATACGAGTTGAAAAGATCAAAATTTAGAGTTCTTGTTGATGAAAAGCTCTCTGTGAAGTGTAGAAATTGAGACATACAAACTTAATCTCATCCCAACTTCAACATTTACATGTAACATGATCATGTGGGCTTACATATATAATAGAACAATTATATTATATGGCTAATTATTAGTGGATTTATTTTAAGTGATTCAATTATGTGAAAAATCCTCAGACTTCTAATAAATAGTATGGGCTCAATGAGTGGATACCAGATTTGACCCAATAGGCTTAATGGGATTCTCTTGGGTTAAATAAATATAGATTTTAGGTTATGGTCCCCAATACGCTAAATCATTCAGGCTTTCTACGGTATTCTCCCCATCAGAGTGAAAGCACAAACCCTAGATTTGGCTGAGTAAGATCACATACCTACGGTTCTCGTTCGTAGTTTCGCATAAAGGTTCGATTGCCATCAGGATCAAAGGTATGTCAAATTTGGTGTGTTATTAGATCTAAGTTTATTATGTTTTAGGGTTATTATTGACGGTATTTGATTCAATCGTATGTATATTTTCGATTGAATTATTGTCGGCGTTATGTGCGGTGCTTGAATTAAATTCAGTCCGCAATTTTTTTTCATGATTTCGATCCATGCACGATATCGTTTTTCGATCCGAATGTTTTTCAATTGATGCGCTTTTATCATGCAAAAAGCCTGCGTTCTTATTCCGATTCATGATATTTGAGTGAAAGGTTTGACTTTTCAATGTTTTATTTTACGGCCTCCTGTGGACTAGTTGTGCTCATGCTTCAGCCAATTGAAAGATGTAAAACTAGTTGTAATATTTACATATATTTTCTGATTAAGCTTTTGGTATGCATATATGTTGAAGTACATATATGCTCTTCTGTGAGGATCTAATACTGCGGTGTGTAATCATGTGCTTGCATGATACATATGATTTAAAGTTTGCTTTCTCTGATTGATTCGGTGTTCGATATATATATATATACGTTTCAATTAAGCCAATTTGGTTTTCGGTTCTTGTTAAATATACATATATATATGAAATTAAATTATGATATTATTATCCAACTTAGGTGTACTGGTTTCAAGATTTCATTAATTCGCTTCTTTGGATTCTAACGAGTGAATTGATATCATGGGACACATAATATAGATCAGTATATGTGATTTGGTGATAATAATATTAGTATTAGTACTACTGTATGTGTATAGCCATTCTCTGGTGTTGAAAAGTTATGAAATGCTTAATCGGAATAGTAAGCTTTTCATTTGGAAAATAAGAATTGTGTGTTTTTATTTATGCGAATATTGATCGGCGTAAAGGAAGGTTAATATTTGGCCAAGTAATGAATACACATGTGATAATAATATTGATAATATAAAGATATTATCCATGTGAATAATAGTCGGTCCAAAGAAACGCTATTATTTGTCAGGAGCGTTGAGAGTACCACTTACGATTGATATTTCTAGTGCAAACACTAGATATCAAGTTGTGCTAGGTATCTCATTTAAGATTGTATAATTATGTGGGGCTTTGTCCATGTGAATGGTAGTCGGTCCAAAGAAAGGCTATCGTTTGACAGGATTTTAAGTAGCCCTCAATGATTTACTAGAGAGTTATAATTGAAGTTTCCGTAAAGTTTATTTTTGGAAAACTTAAGGATATATGATTGTGCATTGTGGACTTTATTTTCTCACACGTTTTCTATTTTTCAATATCGGCTGAGAGGCCTCTTTGGATTTTGACTAATAGGATGAAGGTGGTGTGTTTTAAAGACTTTGGTCAATTTTTCTTTTATACTTTTCAATTTTTTGGGGCATTAGAGCAACATTTGGTATTTGAATTGTTATAAAGGAAATTTAACATTAGTTTTTTGTAATGAATTTTTGACCGACAAATTTTTGCTCGTTATATCCACGCACATTGCTCTTTTGATATACGTTTTGTGTAGAAGAATGTAAGTTTTATGTTTTCCAGTGATTATATGTATTGGATTGTACATGTTTAACATTTTAAGTGAATGGATTGTCGCCAAAGTGACCTCTCTTGTGTAGATTGTTCATAAGAAATGTTGAATGTTGTGTGTATGCATGTCAATGCGAGTATTAATCGACCCAAAGGTAGTTTAGTGCTTGGTCGGATTGCAAACATACTTGTAAGGGTAAACATGTGACAATTATAAAGTTATACATATGAATAGTAGATTGATCCAAAGATTGATTTATTATTTATTATGAATTATTGTCAATGTTTGATCATTACACCAAGAGTACCACTAGCAGTTGATACTATTGTCCAAAGGCTTGGTATTGATGTTGCACTTGGTATCTTGAGATGGGTTGTACAATTCTTGAATTTATATTGTTGGTAATTTTGATTCACAATGCAAATTCTTAGCTATATTTCTCTCGTCTTAGTAAATCTCATGACAATATCTGTTGCTTTCAATTATAGTTCAATTAATCTTCAACTATGTCAACCTTAAGGAATTGGATGACGTTGTTTGAGTGTATGGATCTTGACTTTGCAGAAAGACAGAACAACCCTTCTCCTATAGATTCGACTCTTTCTAAGAGAGGATTGTTTTTTGAGATGTGGGAACATTCTAATTGCTAAGGTCATATGATCATAATGAACATCACCATTTCGGAAACCTTTTGGTAAAGAAGAGATTAAGAATTTCAAAGTGTTTCTCGTTGATATTAAAAGATGTTTTACTAAAAGCGATAAAGCTAGTATAAGGTTCTCATCGGTTAACACATACAGAAAAGGGCAAAATAAAGAAAATAAGGTGATTAAAGTTAACCTTTTTCTGTTTAGAAATAAAAGAAGCATAATAAGGATTAAATAATGAAATTTGTTTCTTTTGTTAAAAAAAAAAGAGAGAGAGAGAAAAAGGTTTGGACATTTTTAAGAAGAAATGTGCTTAAATGTCAATTGAGACATATAAAGAAAGTTACATTTCTTAAATTTGTCTTGTTCTCAAGTAAAGTATTACATAGAAACATTTGATAGTTTGTTTCAAGTGTTACTACAAATATTAGTGTTTCTATGGAAGAATAAAGTTACTTGAGGATGTAGAGTTTGGAGGGGAAGGATTGAGGAACATCTCTTTGATGAATATGTGGTTGAGAAAAGAATTTAATTTTTCTATCGTCTCTTTGATGAAGTTGTCTTAAGAAGAGAATTTAGTTTTTCTATCAAGTGTTATCATTGAAAGCAATCAGAGTATAATTATAATGCTTTCTAGTAACAACTTCGGTTTTCAACAACATTAAAGTTCCTCCCATATATCAAACTCAACAACCTCAAGAAGTGTCACTACAGAGATCCAATAAAGAAATGAGATATGCAACTTTGGATTATCATATTGTATATCTTGTAGAACAAGAAGATCTTGTGGGTGTGATTTTTATATGATCATTTTACACACCATATGGAATAAGAAGATATTGCAGAAATTGTATAGAATAATCCATTAATCTTCATGAAGATCTTCAAAAGTTATTGTTCTACAAAATGGATCATTTAAGATGAGATAGAATTTATGACAAATAAGATATTTGGGATCTTGTTGAGTTGTCATAAGGTGTGAAACCCATTGGTTGCATATTGATAGTTAATGCTAAAAGGGGTTCATCGACAACGTCAAAAGACTCTGATCGCAAAAGGATTCACTCAAAAGAAAGCTAGTGACTTTAATGAGATATTTAAGAAGATTGGTGACCCTTGTAGTTCATTTTGATTTAGAGCTACATAAGATGGATGTAAGGATAACATTTCTCACTAGAAATATTGAGAAAATAGTTTATATGGTTGAACCAGAAAGTTGAAATCCAAAGATTTCAAATCTACGGACTATAAGTTAAAGAAATCCGTCTATGGTCTCAAAGAAGTTTAAAGATATGGAATCATAAATTTCATCAAGTGAATGTCTCATTTAGTTTTGAGGTAAATAAGGTTAATGATTGTGTATATCACAAATTCAGTGGGAGCAAGTTTATCTTTTAATGTTATTGACATACTACTATCTAGTCACGATATAGGCATATTGCATGAAACCAAAAAATATCTCGTAAGGAAATTTGAGATAAAAGATCTTGGGATTTAGGCATAAAACAATTGCAGGCATGTTTTAAAGATGCCATTGAGTATCATAAAAGAGCTATATCGTTAAAGTATCAAGTAGATTTGACATGAAAGGAAGTCCACAATAAGGTACATATATCACTAAAGGTGATAAATTCAGTCTCGATGCCCTAAAAAGAATTTTGAGATTCAATAGATTGTTGATTCACTCTACATTAATTTTATTTAGTATATACACATCTGGATATGGTGTATTAAACTATAATATTAGCAGGTACACTAAATGAACCTCATTGGAAAGAAACCATAAAGGGGGTCATGTAGTTTTTTTTATAGAGAATAAAGGAATTATTCTCATATAAAGGAAATCAAAAAGTTGGAGATCATTGGGTATTTTAGCATTGATTTCATTAAGACTATGGTTTTATTTTGGCTAGAAGGGCTATAATTTTGGAAGAGTGTGAATCAAACACTTATAGTTGCTGCTACTACAGTTGCGTTGTTTTTGTCACTAGGGTGCATTCAATTGCATTGAGAGCCCATTAAGAATTTTGTGCGACAAATTACAATATTGTTATCCAACAACAAGAGTTGTTTAATGGAGAAATACATCAACATTGTTGATGAAGGAAAGAGTTCAGGAAAGTCAAGTATTTTATAGAATATATGAGTACAAACTCCAAGATATCGGATCCGTTCACTAAGGATTGCCTCCTAAAGTCCTTCATGAGCATTCTGCTCTTTAAGTGTTGGCATTCTTATGGTACTTTGGTTTAGTGGGAGTTTGTGTTGATATTCTATGTTTGATTTATGCATAATAAAGTTGTTATGATTTTAGTCATAATAAAGATTACTGAACTTATTTAAGAATTTTTTGGATTGATCTCCAAATGAAGTAGGACCAGTTGGAAATAGACATGTTTTGAGATCACATTGCATGTAATTTTCATGCCACTCATCCGTACTTGATCTATGTCATTGAATATACTAGTTTGGTGAACACGGAAGGTTTAGTTACGATAACATGTGGCGAATGCCGCCGTGATCTCATATTGGTATAAGAGATGGACCAGATTGAAATAAAGGTGAAGTCTATAGAATTAGTCAAGACGTGTACACATAAGGAATTTGGTTAATATAATTGTTCTCTTGGTTCATATGTAGCCCAAGTGGGAGATTGTTAGATTTTTTAATCTCTATTATGTGGGCTTACATATTTAATAGAACAATTATATTATATGGCTAATTATTTGTGGATTTATTTTAAGTGATTCAATTATGTGAAAAACCCTCAAACTTCTAATAAATAGTATGGGCCCAATGGGTGGATACCGGATTTGACCCAATAGGCTTAATGGGATTCTCTTGGGTTAAATAAATAGAGATTTTAGGTTATGGTCCCCAATACGCTAAATCATTCAGGCTTTCTACGGTACTCTCCCCATCAGAGTGAAAGCACAAACCCTAGATTTGGCTGAGGAAGATCACATACCTACGGTTCTCGTTCGTAGTTCCGCATAAAGGTTCGATTGCCATCAGGATCAAAGGTATGTCAAATTTGGTGTTTCTTAATAACCTAGTATGATCGATCTTGGCGTTTTAGATCTAAAGGGAATTAATTTTCCAACAGATCAACCTCGTCCTTCTCGGCCATAAGAGGTTTGATGAGCATAGGTTTAGATCTTCTTCGTTCTTTATGAACAATTAGCATTGTTGTGTCTCGTAGGTTCTAGAAATCCACAAAGCCTCTCGCGCTAATATTAAACCTCTTTTTATCAATGTTTCGGTTGTAGATACTTGTGATTCATGTGCACATATGCTTTGCAAATTTTTCATGTTGGTGTGTGGCGCATCAAATTCAAATATGAAACAACTCTATTCATTTGGGTGTATATGCTAATAATGCCTAAGCTCCACTTATTTTTATTCACATGGGTGTATCAAACATCAATTCAAATCTAAAACAACTATACTTTTGTGGGTGTGTTTGACAATAATGGAAGAGCTCCATTTGGTATATATTCATATGTTGGAAACACAGTCAATTTCTTATGTTGTTCAAATAATATCAAGTTACTACTATCCTTATTTCACATTAGTTTACTCATTACATTTGTGGATGTGTTTGCCAACTCTATTCATTTGGATGTATACAAGGAATCATGTTGGGCTGAGCATGCAAACAATATAGCTTTCTTTCAAAACCATCTCCACAAGTACTAGCTTCAAGTTCTATTCTCGTGCATTGTTGATCGACTTTCAAGTAGAATGGTATACTTTCTACAAAACATGTGATGTGATTCAGTGATTGGGAGGGTCGATGTGCCCCCGCTACAAACATGATTTGTAACTATACATACATGGCTTAACATATGATTGTACTAAGGATACACTAGATGAGTACATTCGTATAGGCACAACAACACAATTGATCTTCGAGGAATATTGGAGGTAGGAGAGTTTCAACTAATAAAATCCATCTTCAACACCAAAATCATTTACAAGTGTTCAACGCAACTCAATCTAGAGTTAATTGTCAATTAGTCGTGCTCCTACCTCTCAATTTTTCTCCCTCCTACGTTATTTCCCAAAAAAATATTTGTCATTTACTTACTTCCGTTACTAATGTGTGATATGCCAACGTCTTAATGAAAAAATGGGTATTGAGTGGTTAGGTGAAGTCTACCCCTATTGTTTTGTTAAATGGCTAACCAAGTCTATAATTATGTAAAAATTAATAGCCTTTTTAATAGAAAAATATATATCTTTCTTTTTTTTGGTTTTCCATCCGGTTCGCCCTGCCCCAGTGGATTCGGATCGGACTTAAGCCCCGGACTACATCCGGATTCGGAGCTGGGTAGGGAATTACGGCTTTAAAATATCTATCTTTCTACCAAACTCGTAAATAATCTAACTTTTTTTTCCCAAATTAGTGCAGAAAAATAAAGTAATGAATTAATATCAAGTTTATGTATAATTGGCCAGATCTAAATCATAATACTCATACTCCGTATTGTTTTTTTTTCTGTAACGTATTATAGACAAATTATATCTTTCTAATTTAACAATATTTTATGAATTGCTCGACTAAACCATAAAATTCAGGAGAACTTAACTTAATCTAAGCACAAGTACAATAAGCAAACTTCAATGAAATCATTCGAATCCAAACTCAGTTTTGCTACGTTTTTAATTGTACCCATATCTCTTCACAATTCACATTCGACTGTTAAACTTCAAATCTATCATCCATATAAAAATGAAGCAACCTGACTTCTCAAGCCAAATCTCGTATAAATCGTAAGAGATTTGAATTTGGATTTGGAAAACAGAGGTACAACATTTAATAACAAATAATCAAATAACCACTTCAAACAACACAAATTGTCAACAACACAATAGCAAGACGCAATATCATACGTATAGTAAAGAGTTCAAACAACTCCACACACACACACAACCAAACAACTCAAAATGCAGATTACACAACCACCATCCAGCAGTGGAGAACCAACAAGGAAAACAAATACCATCAACAAAACCCCAAAAGATTGCCCGACACAAACATAACAATCCGTATGCTTATTAAGTAAACAAAAAGGGAAAAGTTTTTTTTTCTTGCTAATAAGATATATTGACGGATGCTGCATTCACTCTTCTTCGGTTTCAGACTCTTCCAAACTGGAGAGGTCTTGTTTTCACCAGCACGTCCTTCTTCATACCACTTAACAATATACTCTTCCTCCAACAGATCAGCATCGTAGAGCACTTTGATTCCCAAGGCCACCTCCTTGACAAACTCAGGGCTAGCTTTGCCGAGACAGAATGACTCAATAGCATGGAGCAGAACAGATTGAGATCCCTCATCCTGCAGAACACAAGCGAGGTAATTCTTCTTCTTGGTCATCTCCTTGCTGAAACCCTTTACAACTCCGTCAAAGAGAGCTTCGAACAAAGCATCTGCAATCTCCTGATCAGTGCCAGAGAGCGACTCCAAATGGGACTTCAATTGTTTTGCAGATGAGCCCTTCTCAAGAAGAGACTTGATTTCAGAAACCAAATTCTCATGAGTCAGGACATGGGTCTTGCCATTAGACTGCTTAACTTCAGAAGCTTCACCACGGTCTGGAGACTTTTTACGGTCTGGAGACTTCTTTCCAGAAGATGGTTTCTCTTCAGTTGAAAGAATGACCATCTCAGAAGTGACAGCACTCAGTTGTTCCTGTATCCTTTGTCTAGCAGCCTCCAGAGAAGTATCAGTTTGCCACTGGACATCGTCGTCGTCGTCATCAGCCACCTGTTCATTCTCATCTGCCAGACTTCCATTAGGCGAGTGATCCTCATCAGACACCTGGCCTTTCTTCTTAGAAGTGGCTTTGGAAACACCATCCTTGGAGGTTTTCTTCTTTGATGCCGCCTCTTTCTTTATTTTCTTGAGTTCTTCATCAGCAACTTCTCCTTCTTTCAGCCTCTCCTTCTCAGCCCTCCTCATTGCCTTCTTGTCCTTTCCTCCTTTCTTTGCTTCTGGGGGGTTCTTGAGGATAAAAGTTGTGAGCTTGTCCCTCATGTCAACATCAGAGAGAAATCCGCATGCAGCACACTTCATTGTTATCATCTGGCTCTTGGATATTATAATCTCTGTCTCAGGATTGCCACAACCATAGCATTGGACATATTTCTTGATGAAGTTCTCAAGGAGCCCAGCCAGTTTTGCAGTGTCATGGGACCCATTGACATGAGCAGTCCCAGTTTTTTCATCAAATTTGGACTGGGCTCCAAGCTCACAACCAAAGTATTTGGTAGTGTAGGAGGCAGGCCTTGCTAAGGCTTTAGCAATCTCCACCATGTTGACAATATTAGTCTTGATGCCATTTCCTCTGCCTTCAATTTTTGTGATCATCTTTGGCATCTTATACCTGTAAAAGGCATCATCGCGGTTTCCAGCACCAATGTTCTGCAAAGCCATCTTTTTGGAGTAGAAACTGGGATTGGTTAGGAGGCAGCAACTGCAGGATTTCCTTGAATGATCAAGGGGAATGGTTGCATAAACTTGCAACCTTGACAATGATCAGTGTAGCCTTCGTATGGCCCTAGATGCATACAGTCAAGTTTTTGAAAAGTGTGACTTTCCTTTCTTCTGGATGTAGGACAATATTCTCCAAGCAACCCAATCAATGTCAAAAAGAGAGAGGATTGTTCAGACATAAAAGAAGCTTTGGACTCCACTTTGCTGACCTGCAACAGTAGTAGGCTAAATGCCGATTCACTGGACACAGTCTGCAAATATACAAAAAACTCATATCAATGATGTTTATAATCAAGGTTTCCACTAGCATAACTACTACAAACAATATGTAAACAAGACAAAAATGCGTTGCTAAATTTATAACATGACATGACAGTTAATATGAAAGCTACATTATTTGTAATATGTTAATTCAATGTAGAATAATCTAGCAAATATAGTGTGCAGTATAACACAGACAATCTCAATCACATGACACATATGGCAGATGGTAACATGTAATAAGAGAATACAAATTTCAGTTTAGTACAGCAAATCCAGGTTAAGCATATTTGAACTACCGAACATGCACCAGCATACTAATCACAGAATATAAATGACAAACTTAAAGGCATAATTATCTGGAGTGTTGCCAATAAACAATGTTTACCACATTAACTCGCTGCTTGGGGATTCTGAGAACTATTTGTTTCAGAAGTCATACAACCAATTAAAAACAAACAAATTTAAACAATTGGATGCTGGAAACACCAAGTATAAACCGGAGTTTGACGGTATTACACCACATAAATCATTAGCATCAAATTAGTTCTCTATCAAAAAATTCGACATAAGGTTCCACCAAACTTACAACCAATCTACTACAAGACAATCACCAAAGATCTAACTAAATCTAAGCAGATCTAAATCCTAACATCGATAAGACGGCCACTAACCAATCCAAACAAAATACAGAAAACTTTGACTTCACGAGAAAACCATGTAGAACACGTCAAAAAGAGGTGGCAGATCTGGAAGCATCTACTATCATATCAAAAATCCTTGACATAAAAATACAAAATTAAAGCACATAAAGCGCAAACATAGCGGCGCTAAGAGCCATAGCAATTGATTGTTTGAATCAATAAGAATCGAATTATAGCTTGACGACAGCAGATTCAAACTCGACCAATTTGAGATAGGATTCAGAATAGAAAATTTCGGAAGAATAGCAGAGAGAGGCAGAGAGAGAGAGGATACCTTCAGACAGAGGGGAAACGGAGCCTTCTTCTTACTTGCACGATTTGGATGGGAGAATCAAGAGTGGATGGGATTGAGGGAGAGAGGAACGCCTCTTATTTGTATATATAGAGACACGGAACAATTAGGGCAAAACTAGTAGACGTACCAAACCGACCTCCACAAATCCTTTTTCTTTTAGAATTATACTAGTATAAGATATATGGTCTTTAGGGTTTCTGATGTGTCAATTTTGCGGCGTTTACAATTCTGCCCTTGTTAGTATTCTATTTGAATTAGAAATTGAATTAGATAAAAGTTGAATATTATTTTAATTAAAAAATTAACTTAGTTTCAATTTTGTGATTTATATACTCCGTATTATACATGATTTGTTGTAATATAAGTTATGCGTTATTATACGGGGTAATAATCTTATGTGTGTCAAATATTTGAGATTTTGTTGCTAAAATTGAACTTGCAATGTTAACGATATTGATGGAATATAATTTGTTTCGATTTTGCAATGTTATTATACGGAGTAATAATCTTTATTTAGAAATATTCAAGTGTATTTTGATTGTTTAACATTTTTAAAATTATTTTCTAAGTGTTTATTCTTTTCTTCTCAAGATTTAGTTTTCATATTCGATAGTCTTATCATATGTTCTTAGGACATAGATTAAGTTTAGTTTTCATATTCAACATTTTTATCATATGCTCTTAAGACATGAGTTAGAAAAACCGAATTTGTTTTAGACGGTAGACGATATAACAGTACCATCTAGAATGTATATACACTCCCTTGTTTCTTTTTTGTTTGTTTTTTTCTTTACCTTGTGTTAGTCAAATAAGGGAAGAAAAATATTATCAAAACAACAAAAACAGAATATTGATAGAATATAATCTGTTCTATGGCTTTGACATCCAATCTCATCAAATAAGTTATCATAACATCCAAAGGATAATATCCATAAGTGTATGTAAGAATATCTTTATCTTAGATAAGGGTTTCTCAATTTAGGTCAGATAAAAGAAAATTATATTTTTTAAAGCAAAAGGACTACGGCTAGAATCCTCAAAAACGACAGAAAGGGGGCTATTGTCGATATTGTAAATGTGAATCACCTCATAAGGTCTAGATTATGAAAGCAAATAAATCTCATCAACAAATGAATTCAGATTATCTTGATCAACATAAAATTAAAGGATTTTTTAGTATCCAAAAATACTCAGCTCCTAACTGCCCCTACAAACTAGAACTTACAAATACAACTAGATAACTGCAACAGCTTAAAGAACCAAGATGACAACGCATAAATCAGACAAAATCATAGACAGCCAATACTAACTACAATTTTCATACCAGCCAAACTGGGCTTGGCATGAAAACAAGCTGTAAGCTGCAACCAAGTATACAAAAAGAATGCTCAGGAGAAAATTGAAGACAAGCAACAAGTAAAAACAGAAATGTCCATAAAACAAAATCTTGCATATTTTTGCTTCCACTATAAAATTGACCAGAACATCATCATAAGCCTTCAATCCACTGGTTTTCAACCATTTTCGACGAGGATAGGAGAAAATGGCAAAACTCATAGATAAGGTTTTAAAAGATAAAATCCCAGACGGGATCATCTCCTACAGCTAAAACAATGTAAACCCTATCCTACCCTCTCTTTTTTTTGCAAAATAAAAGGAAAAAAAAAATAGAAAATGTTATCAACTTCATATAGGCAAGATGGAGAAACTTGAAAATTTTATTGCAATACTTCGCAAGAACCGTATGTGCAGAAATCCAACCAAACCCACTGCCAATTTTCGCCATCCCATTCTTCCACTGATCAGCTTCTTACCAAAAAACAAAAGAAAAGAAAGAGAATTTCACCCTTCATCATCAATCTTTCTACTACTTCCAGTGTGTGTGAATTGATCAAAATCCAAAAGTCAGGCTGAAGAGTCAGATGAACCGAACTCTGAGGATGGT
Organism: Fallopia convolvulus; assembly: GCA_964016875.1. Taxonomy (NCBI): domain Eukaryota; kingdom Viridiplantae; phylum Streptophyta; class Magnoliopsida; order Caryophyllales; family Polygonaceae; genus Fallopia; species Fallopia convolvulus. Next base: position 38,056,588 of record OZ024737.1, read on the forward strand.
CCACCGGAGCAAGCTGCAGGGAGCTCGGACTGTGCTGACATCATTTGCAAGCCGCGGCACAGTTTAGAGGCTGGTTTCAATTTCATGTACTGCAAAACATAAACAACTTATTCAGCAATTTGCAAATTTTGTAAAATTCTAGAAGGCACATCTGATCACTGAAGCTAAAGAAAGTGCATAAATAGCATTAGTGCTCAGTGCTTTTCTTGGATGCAAGATTCCTGGTAAGTTTTCAGCATATTTTGATCAAATACTTTTAAGCTTAATTTAACAACAAAACAGTCCCAAATTCCATTTCAGATAAACCAGGGAAAAACATGACATTTCAGTCATCTACTTTTGTTTAAAAAAATAGCTATCATTCTTGAATTGAAAAGAATAAATTTTAGTGAGTTATGAGGTTTGTTGTTGCAATTTGCACATATCAGTTCTTTTCAAGCAAATCTTCTTCATTCATTGACTCAAAAAGAAGTTTGTTTTTAACAAACAGTAAAACATAGAAAGACTTCAGTGAGCTATAATATTTTAGGGTCTAGCAAAGTTTTTAAGGAAGTTGAGCTTTAGATTTAACTTCATTATTTACTCCATAATCAATACACTGAACAATGAAGAAAACACTGAGTAATGTTTCTCTATGCAATAATATTAATGGTAATCAATATAAGTACAGCCTATAAACCAATGAAGTACTACTCCTTAATCACCCTTTCAAAGTCAAATGACTCGACAGAATGGAAAGGATTAAAAAAAAAATTGGGAAGACAAATTGAGACTCAGAAATGAGAAGAGTGAATAGAACAGTACTATAATCAAGTAATGCAAATTGAAAAAAAAAACATTTTTTATCATAATAAACTTCTTAAACAACAATATACATTGATCAGAGCAAGTAGTATTTTAGTTCAATTAACGTTATTTGTAGTTGTATCAAAGGATAAAATGTCATTATTTTGTAAAGTGGTGTAGTAAATAGTAATAAATTACCTCCTGATAGAAAGCATTTATCTCCTCCTCTGTAAGGCCCTCATCATCTCCAGCATTTTCATCCCAACCAAGAGAACGTAGAAATGCAGTCTCTTTTTCTTCTTGAAGGACTGGAGTATTATGCCCAAAACCATTCTCTGAAGTCTCGTTGAGCCCATGAGAAACTGTACAAGAATCTCCATTACATTTAACATCATCATCATCATTCTTAAAGGGACTCATAGGAGAGTTTTTCCCATCCTCAAGTTCAGCAGATTTCTCTCCAACAGAAGAAACAACATTGCTAGATTCGGCATGTGCAGATGAGCTCATTGATTTCTTCCTCATCAGATTAAAAAAATCACTGCGGCTCTGAGCTTGAGCCAAGGAAGATTTCTTGTCATCCTTGGAGCCAGGACTCAGAATAGGGGCAGTAAGCTTAGGGTTGATAGGGTGTTTAGCATGATGGCCATTAACAACCTTGCTAGTAACATGGCCTGTAGGATTAGAAGTATCCTTTAAAGACGGTACGACACCGTTCTCCCGTCCTGGTTTAAGGACAAGCATCTTTCCAGTATGAGATGCTTTTGAACCATCAGTCTTGACATTTGCACCACGAGCTGGTTGAGTACCCACTTGCAAAGAAGGTAGCTGGTGCCCCTTCTTAGACGCAGGGACTTGTTCCCCAGATCTTGTAGATGTTTTTGCCTTCAGCTTATCAGAAGGATTAAGGGCCTGAGATGGATAGCAACAAACAATTAAAGTTAAAACATAAAAGTGCACAGGAAAAGATTCGGCATTACATGCATTTCATGTTTGTATTTAACTGAAGGCAGTGAAATGAGTTATCAAATTCCAAAATGTTTCTAGCCCAGACTTGACTTGCATGTGTGAAGGGATTTTAATTTGCCCAAAATAAAAGCTGTCACTTTTATTAAGCTTTACATTGATATTTACAATAATACATTATGGAATGCACAAAAAAAAGTTCATATCTTCAGCAACTCCTATAACTCCAAAGTTGAAAAGCCCCATAATTTACCAGTGCCTACACTTAGTTTGGCATTTTTTTGCTGCAACACCCTGAATCGGCATTCTAATAGTTGATAATTTCTAAGACATGCCCTAAATGTTAATATAAATGTTTATTGTTCAAGAAGGAATTGGTAGGTTCAAAATGCCCGCCATCATAATTTCTTCAACTTAGGAGCCATCGGGGGCCTGGCTTTTAAGGTGAGAAGAAAGTCTAATTTATGCCTATTCTTTGTGTCAGTATAAATATTTAGTAATATCTGGAAAGGTTCCGCATCAGTTTTCGACATTGGCAAAATAATGAATACCTGATATGTTTATAATAGTATCCACATCATTTATTTCTAGTATCCAAACTATAATCAATCAAAAATAATAATCTATAAATGTAATGTAGCATTGCAGCATGAACCTGATAAGGCATGTTGATTATTCTTCTTGTAGTCAAAATAAGACGGCTGATTCAATAGTAGTAAATATCTAAGATACTGCATTATTAATCACTAAAAGAAAGCCTAGATAACCTTAGTGTCCTCACACCATTAATATATAATATATGAATCTAGAACAAGCATTAAAATACTAAACCCTCAAATCCATTGAGATCTTAAAATCCATTCCAATTTACATTGTTCTACAAAATGGCATAAACAGATCTACGGATCTCCCAGCTACAGAAGTCAATCATCCTTAGCTGATCATAAATCCTCCAGATTCAACACCTAATACCTCAATAAATAATAGTAACTCTGAAGAAGAAATGCCCATATCAATTTACAGTATTGTATGAAGAAGCATCTATCCAATTCAAACCTCAGAGACAATATCACGAAGTTACCTGCTAAAGTGAGAAAGCCTTTACAAACAAGTGTAACAAATTTATCTTAGTAGGAAGGGAGAGGGGGACTGCCTCGTACCATGTTTTTGGGTGTTGAGGGTGTCATTGGTATCAGTCTCATGGACTGCAACACAGCCAATTCCTCACGCTTCTGGTTTTCCATAGAAGGCTGCAAAGACGATAAACAAAAAAGCTAAGCAAATGTAGAGTTGTTATGAACATATCGTAAATATACAAGAATCTTCTTACCTGCTGGGCAGTATGAGATTTAGATGGAGCCTGGACTAATGTTTCAGCCATGTTAAGACCAGTTGTGGCACTAGATGCAGTTGACGCTGAAGAAGCCACCGCTGACAGGTTTGCTGTTGAAGCAATGGCACTGCCTCCAACTACTGCAGGTACCTCAGCAAGAGCTGAAGTCCAGCCCTCCCCACCAATCAAGGTTGAATTACCAATAGATAGGCCTTGCATGCTGCTAGTCATCCCAGGAGATGGAACTCTGACTACATCTGATGTTAAAGGTCTCTCCTCAGATCTAAGTAATGGAAAATCTCTTTCAAATGCTACCTTCTCCTTATTACCAGCAGAAAGCAAACCATTCCCCTTGACATGATTGCTCTGGGGAGCACGCCTCAAATCTCCATAATCCCTCCGTTGCAAGACCTCACTCTGCTTCCTTGAAGCCATCGATTGAGAACGTCTTAATGTGTCCTTTCCAGACGTCCCAGTCATAATGCTCCTCAAAGGATCAGAGTAGTCAGCATCCCAATTATCTTCAATTTTTGACCTACCTCTATCTCTGTCCCTTTGATTCTTAGAGAAACTACTGTAAGACCGAGAATACTGATTCCTCTCATGCTTAGCTGAACCATTACTGCTCGAAGTTCTTCCACTATTAGATGAAGAACGCCAGTCTAGACTACTATTCCCAATGCTCTCTGAAGGTTTATTTCTTTTAGACAGTGCTAAAGGAGAACCATCTATCACAAAAATCAGATCCAAAGTATAAATATTGGAATCAAGGTAACAAAGTATACTAGCAGAAGGACATATCATAAAATAACATCATACCTGATTGAGATGATGCAAAATGGGGACATGCACCACTACTACCAGTGCCACTTCCAGAATTCCTCAACCATTCTGGAACCAAACTGGGTTCAGTGTTGCCCATAGGGAGTCCTTAGCATGACATTTACATATACTATCAAACGTATTCTACTCTTCTATTCGATCTTTTCCTCCACAAATGCCTGCTTCTGCACACTGCTTATGGAATTTTGATTTGGCAAACGAATATTCTGTTTGCACAGCCAGATTTACATCAAAATTATCGCCAGCTAAGAAGCCAAAGTCGCACAATCGACCTCTTCTCTATTTGCAATGAACTCAAATTGGTTTCTCTGTACGATTAACGCTACGGTTCACAAGCTTCAGGTGTCTATGCAATTAGGTAAGGACCAAACTGCGCAGCTGAGTCTGAGAAAGGGGAGACGGGGAAACCAAAAAACACTAACACGGGCAATACTGAAGACAAATTCAGAAGGAAGAGAAGAAACAATCAGTATACAGAAAGAGATGAGAGGAAAAAACAACTTTTTAGGCCACCATCTTCAGACAAAAAGATGGATTTGGAGAGCGCAAAAACACGCAATTCACAGGCGACTCATCTCTGTCAACCCCAGGAGCACGAAACTCCGGGACGCGATACGATGAGAATAAGAACAGGCAATATCCCCCCGTTAAAACCACGTTTCTGCCCGCAAATAGTCAATCAAAACCCCCAAAATCAATTCAGAATCGAAACATTGGCCGAATCCACACTCCAATCCTCGAGAAGGAGAGATTGAAAACCTAATGTGCGCCCGAAACACTGGCCACTTTAATGTCTGCGACAGAAGACTGCCAGGTCCTGGCGGCCGCTATAAATAACGGAAAACCCTAGAAATGGCGAGTTTCGAAAAGGCGCAAAGCTTGATGTTGGAATCCCTAAATCAAATTAATTCGACACAGAATATCGAAAGTAGTTCGACTATGGAAGGGAAGTTAATTAAAACCCCGACAGTGAACAGCTGCCGAACAAAAAAAAAGGTGATTTGCTCTCTTTCAATGGCGAAGCGACCTTCCGTGTGTTGCACAAACTGCAAACGGCGATCGGAAGAACTATTCGTAGGAGGCAATGAGGTTCACAAATTAGGGTTTTATCGATGAGAAGAGAGGAGAAGAGAGGCGAGAGAGAAGATATATATGAACTGGCGGTTTTCGAAACGGAAACAAAGCGTATGAAGAACCTACAGCGGACTAGCGGAAGCGGAGGATTTTGCCTTCTGTTTTATTTATTTTTTTTCGCCTTTAATCTTGTATTTTCTTTTTCATTTTATTCGGGGGTGATAAAATAATTTCTCATGTAGGGCGCCCAAATAGTAGGAGAACACAGTAGTCTCCTAGCCCGGCCTAGCTCCAAAATATGCGTAGGAGTCTGGCCGGATTTACTTTTCTTTTCGGGCCGGGTGTATTAATGTAATAAATGGTTCTATAAAAGAAAAATTATTATTATTATGACATTAAATAGCATTTTCAATGTACTAATGTTAAATGTTGTCAATAGGAAAAAACTATACTAATTGAGAAATATATAGGATAAGACTGAATAATGCTGTTTTGTTAAGATAAGGATTTTGTAACGACTTTAGATATACAGTATTTTATATCTTGTATAATCTCAATTATAAATAGTCAACATAGTTAAGAATATTTTGTATCTTGTACCATCTTAATTGTGAATAGTCAATATAGGTAAAAAATACTTTTCAATATATTTGAGGATAGAGATAATTGTATTTGGAGCACCCAAAGTATTAAAGGTATTGATATTTTGAGAAGGGTGCCTAAGTCAATTGTCACCTAGCCTCCCCAATGTTGTCACTAAAAATAACTTTGATGGATCTAGATTAATCAATGGGTATGCTATTGGGGGCACTATAATAGGAGATCACAAAGGACAAGTGATAACCATATCGTTTAGAAAATATGGAAAATGTTTCGCCTTGAAAGCAGAAACACTTGCACTCACGGATGCCATCAGGGAAGCAAAAGCAATAAAACTTCTAAACATAGAACAGTCATACAAGTTGCCCAAGGTAGTCGATGTTGTTCTTGGAAAATAGAGATGATTATCTGATTTATCTCTGATATCCTTGCTTCATTATAGGGTTTCAAAAAGGTTCGATTAGTTCACTCGAAGAGGACCTGTAACGTTGTGGCCGATAAAATTGTCAAAATAGGCCACAATCTCCCATTAGTACCTCGCCAGAACTTAGTGTTCTCATCCGAAAGAATGCTCTAGAGTGATCTCCTTGATTTAGGAGCATGCCCTAATTCTTACCTAATCAAAAAAATTGTCCTTGTTTGGACCCTGGTCGGTCAGGTTTACTAAGCGGTTCTATAGTTATTTTATTTTGGAAATATGGTTCTATAATTATAAAATACAAATTACTATGAAATTAAACCTCATTTAAAATATGAGTGCTTAATGTTTTCATAAGTGGTTTGAAAAGATAAATGTTCTAACCCCTAACCATGATCATTATACATCCAACAATATCCACCATAATCCGGTTGTATGGCCTTCATCTATGAGTTCTAATCAAAATTAGATGATTTCAACCCATTGAGAGTTTGAAAAACGAAAAAGAGTGATTTTCATCCATCAGAGTGATGGGCAACTAATTGCAAGCAAGGGAGAAGGTTTCCCGAAAAATCTCCATAAATAGGGAATTTGAAGTTCAATAGCAAAAAATGGCAATTTTCCTAGCTACTATATTGGGTACTCGTCTAAGGTTGGTTTGCTTGGAGAAAGGTTGGTTTGCTTGTTAAGGGTTTGGGTTTTAGTTTTCATTCTTGGTCTCTCTCTCTCTCTCTCTCTCTCTCTCTCTCTCTCTCTCTCTCTCTCTCTCTCTCTCCCCCACACAATTTGTGGTTGGTTTTCCTTTAATTTGAATGGAGTTGGTATAGTTGAGTTTGTGCCTTTTTAATTATACATTTGTATTTCTCTCGTGTTACTCTATATTTCTGTTCATTGGCGATGGTAATTACTCGAAAAGAATACAAAACGATATTCATTACTTTATCTCCTTTTATTAAACTGATAGGGTGAAAAAAGAACAATATGTCAAACTTTATTATTCCATTTGAGGTTGAGAAAACTGATGAGATTGTTTAAATGTTACATCGGAATTGGTTGAGGAAGCCAACGAGGAAAAGGAAACGATAATGATATTTGTCTCGCTTATCAATATTCTATAGCCTCGTTTTGTTTGCTTAAATTATAATTGGTCCTTCCATTGTAACATAGGTTGAATTTATTGAGTAAATCACTTATAAAAGGTTACACGCAAACGACAGACTTATACCGAAATACAAGTCAAAAATCACATTTAATATAACCGAGAATACATTTACTAAGTTAAGAAGGCACTTAATTGTGTTGATAAGACACTCAATAAAGCAAAGAAAGAAACTAGATCTAATTGTTGTTTATATTACTAGAAATTGGAAAAAATGGTTTGATGAATATAGAAATTTAGCACAAATTGATAAGAAATCTTACAAACAAGAATTTGTAAGGGTCAAGGATGTACATTGATTAACCAGTTATCCAATTATTAGCTATTTACTTCGGAATTCTACCTCACTTCAATACTTTAGCTCTTTGACAAACCTAACTTCCCATATATTTCAATGGAACTCGCTGTTAATATTAAGGTGGAGATTTCTTACCTGATTTCCATGTTGACAGTTTGTTGCAATTTAAGGTATCAAATCCATTGTGAAATTGATAATTTGATTTCTCAAATATAATACTAACTTAATATATGAGTATTAAGTATACCAAAAAAAATATGAGTATTAAGGGAAACTGCTCTTAACATAGTGGAAAGATACCAAATAGCCCATGCCATGAAAAATTATTCTAAATTCCATTAATGCGTTATATGGAAGCTCAAAAGGAAAAATTGTATTTAACCACCCTTTATTTTACGCTTCGTGCAATTTACCATCCTTTATAATTTTTTCTACACTAAACCAACCCTTATTTGTAAATATGTGTATTTAACCACATATTTTGATGAAAAACGTTATTTTCTTCGTTAAGTAAAGTAAATTATATTTTTGCCCTCATTTTATTTTATTTTATTTACAATTAAATAAAAGAATTTATAAATAAATTAAGCTTGGAATGTCATTATCATTGGATTTCGGCCTACATCTCAACCTTTTGTGTCTCGAGTCGTCGTCCATCATCTTAGACACGATCGACTCCAAGGGACACTCAAAGTCATCAAGATCAGATCCAAAACCCATGGTATTTGCATCGGTAAAGTCGTGGTTCTTCTTCACCATTGGATGGAGGGAAGGATTTATTATCAAGGAAATTAGGTTAGGGTTGCAAAAATCGGCGTATTGAAACTTGAAAATGTCAATTACGGTTTTTTCCTTTATTTATTTATTTGAAATAAAATTTAAAAGGAGAGGAAAAAACGTAATTTACTCTACTTAATGGAGAAAATGACGTTTTTTGTTAAAATGGGTGAATAAATGCACATAATTACAAATAAGGGGTGGTTAAGTGTAGAAAAAATTATAAAGGGTGGTTAATTGTAACAAGTGTTCAATAAATGGTGGTTAAATGTAATTTCCCTAGCTCAAAACTGCTATAAAGATGGAATTTCACACTTGTCCAATGAGCAATTTTGAGAAGCAAAAATATTGCAAGTATTAGTACATACATTTCACATCGTAAATTATTTCTTCTCCTCAACTTCAATTGAATATAGGTTTTGAAGTGCTAGAATAAATATCATACTACTACGTACACTTGAAAATCCTCAAAAGAAAGGACTCGTAAAGCATACTTATAAATAAAAAGATCAAAATAAAGGGACTCGCCTCTACCAATTTCAACCACAAGAAGAATCCTAGGAACATAACCAAAATAGGGGCTTGATTGTTGATTTCAACAATCAACCTTTCAATAACATGGACATACCTAGTTGAAGGCCTTTGAAATAGACTATGGTGAGAAAATCAGGATCGGTTTACTCGAATCAATCACAAAGAAGAAATCTCACAATCATTCATGATTTGAAAAACAGAAAAGTGTTTTACATCGAGAGCTCTCCCACTCCCTCACACTCATTACAAGAATATGTTTTCTAACCACTAACAACAGAGTAATAAGCTTATTTATATTGGAAGCTAACTAACCGACTAACTAACTTGCCAGCTCACCACTTGCACTCTTATTACAACTCACCAATTATTAGCTAATACACATATTCTACATTCCCCCCTCAAGGTGGACCTATAGTTAAGCCCAACTTATCAACCAAAAATTGATGCCTAGTCCCAACGATTTGGCATCAAATCTGCAAGTTGAAGTGAAGTATGGATATAAGCAGTTTGTAAGAAACCATCTTGGACCTTCTCCCGTGTAAAATGACAGTCAATATCCAAGTGCTTCGTACGCTCATGAAAACAAGGATTAGCCGCTATCTGTTGGGCAACTTTATTATCACAAAACAGTGTAATTGGCTTAGGCACATGAATTGAAAAAGCAGAGAGCAAATAATCATGCCAAACTAGCTCAACAATTGTGGCTGCCATACTACGATATTCAGCATCAACTGATGATCTAGAAACAGTAGCCTGCTTTTTTGTCTTCCAACTCACCAAAGAATGACCCAAAAACACACAGAAGCCAGTCAATGATCGTCTAGATGTTAAGCAAGCACCCCAGTCAGCATCAGAAATTCATGTAACCTTAAAACTATCTTGAACTGGATAGAAAAGTCCCAAAGAACATGTGCCTTTAATGTACCTCAATAAATGTCGAGCAGCTGCTAAATGTGGCACTCTTGGTGCAGACACAAACTGACTAAGATGTTGTGTTGTATAAGAAATATCTGGTCTTGTTAAAGACAAATAAAGCAAACGACCTATTAACCTCCTGTATTGCTCTTGATCAACCAACAACTCACCAATATCGGAACTAAGCTTGACTCCATTGGGATAAGGATGAGCAACTGGTTTTGCATCTTGAACACCACTATCTTGTAAAACATCAGCAATGTACTTTCTTTAACAAAGATAAGTACCTTGCTCTGTTCGAAGAATATCCATCCCTAAGAAGTACCTGGCCAAACCAAGGTCTTTGATGGTAAATTGTTGATGAAGTGCACTCTTAACCTTGTTCACCTCACACTCATCTGATCCAGTAATCAAGATGTCATCAATGTATACCAACAGAGCTGTGAACTGACCACCATGAGTTTTAACAAAAAAAAGAATAATCATAATGAGGTTGAGTATATCCCATTTTAACCAAAAAAGTTGTCAACTCTAAATCCACACGAAGAAGATCAAAACAATTCGCAACTTTACTGTTACTTTTGACAAAAGGTAATCTATGCAATTTTGTCATAGAACATACATCACAAGTCAATTGAGAAGGAATTCCATTGCAATCAACAATATGACAGAGTTTAAACATAGACATATGCCCCATCCTACAATGCAAAAGTCTTAAATCTTCAATTTTCTTACTAGAAGAACGAACATTATTCAACTCATTACTTCTTTTATCCTCAGCTTATACAATCCACCAATTTCTCTTGCTTCAACCATAATTCTCTTACTCGAATGGTCTTGCAATATGCATGTTTGAGCAAAGAATAAGGCCACAACATTCCCTTTCTCAATGACTTTACTCACAGACAGCACATTATGCTTATATTCTAGAACCAATAACACTTCTTCAAGTATCAAAGAACTGTTAACCTGAACTTTCCCTTTTTTAACCACGACTTTCACACTATCATTTGGCAACCTGATATATAATGGACACAACAAATCCTCTAGATCAAACAAAAGTTCTCTATATGGAGTCATATGGTCAGTGGCTCTTGTATCAACTATCCAGTCACACTTAACTGCATCAAATTCAGCAAGATTTGAATAACAAGTACATGAATAGTTGGTGCTTCCCATGCTCTTCTTCACTGTCCCTGCATTCATAGCCATCTTTCCTTTAAAGGCTTTCATCATTTCCTGACAGAAAGCTTGAATCATCTCTTGATTTGCTACCCCTTCAATGTCAAAAGGAATTTCCTGTGAACCATTTTCTAAATCATCCTTATCCACACCTGCTTGTGCCGCTGATCTAACAGTTTTTCGGTTCCTTTTACCCGTATACCAATATGGATACCCGATTACTTCAAAGCAAGTTTCAGTTGTATGTCCATCAATTCTGCAATGTGTACAAAATTGCTTTTCCTCTCCCTTATTCTTGCCATAATCCCTCTGATTCCCTTGCTTACCTCGACCTTGATAATTGCTTCTTCCAGCCAAGAAACCAGATCCATCTTCCCTAACTTGATTGACATGGAAACCAACATGTTCAACTGTTTTGTGCACTGGCTTCTTCTGAATCTCAACTTGCATAACAATGTAATATGCCTTGCTCAATTCTGGAACAGGATCCATCAAGATAATATGACTCTTTGCTGAGTCAAAATCTCCATTTAATCCCATCAAGAAATCAATAACTCTGTCTTCATCTACCATATGCTGCATCTTTCCAAGAATGTCACATCGACATTGATCCATTCTTCCACAGGTACAACTTGGCAAACCACGTAACATATCGATCTCATCCCAACATCTTTTCAGCTTATTGTAATATGCCATGACAAACATTTCTCCCTGCATAACTCCTGACATTTCTTGCCTTAATCGAAAAATCAAAGGACCATTAGTTTGCTTGTACCTTCCTGTGATTTCTTGCATAAGTTCTCGCGCTGATTTGGCGAAAACAAACGCATTTGACATCTCTGGAGTCATCGATGCCAAGATTCAGCTCATTACCATATTGTCGCACCGAATCCATCGTGCATAATTGACATCATTTCTCGTCGGCATTGGTAATGTACCATCCACAAAACCTAGTTTCAGCTTAGCTCTAAGTGATCATCGAATTTGCCGATCCCAAGCCAGAAAATTCTTGTCGTTGAAATGCACTTGAGTCAGCGCCATCCTTGGATGATATGAATTGTTCAAAGCATACGGATCCCCATCTTGATTTTGATTCGCCATTGCTCCCTTCAAAACTTCACTTTGTCGTCTTTCAATCGAAACGAGCACTTAGCCTTGCTCTGATACCATGAGAAAATTAGGATCGATTTACTCGAATCAATCACAAAGAAAAAATCTCACAATCATTTATGATTTGGAAAACAGAAAAGTGTATTACATCGAGAGCTCTCCCACTCCCTCTCACTCATTACAAGAATCTGTTTTCTAACCACTAACAACATAGTAATAAGCTTATTTATATTGGAAGCTAACTAACCGGCTAACTAACTTGCCAGCTCATCACTTGCACTCTCATTACAACTCACCAATTATTAGTGAATACACATATTCTACATATGGCTTTTGCAAGCAATGAAGTATTCTTTACCGAAGATTGTTCCACTGACAGTCTTTTCGCGAAGATCAGGCTCGCTCACAATTAATTCTCATGCCTAATAAATGCTCTAGGTGAATCCAAATAATACTTGTGATAACCCTAATCCTTATTTTATCAAAAAAAAATCTTTCATGGAGGATCATTATTTTATTTGACGAAAAAGCACCCGCAAAAAAAAAACCCCGCAAAAAATGAAAAAACGAGAAAAGTCCCCGTGACCATAATATGTCAACACAGTGACACATAGTTAGGTGGGCCGTGGCCCATGGGCTACTGGGCTCATCCCCACAAAGGTGTTCATATATCAATCACCTGGCAGCCATTTCTCGAAGATCAGGCTCCCTCTCACAATTTATTCTCCCCTCTCCTGCCTCTCTTCCATCTCTCAATCGATTAATTAATCCTTCGATCGCCGTGGTTGCAAATCAGGTATTCTATTGACTTTCCATCTCGGATTTCATTTTTTGTCTTCTCCATCGTTTTGTCGCGGGTTCGTCTCGATTCATGCGTTTTTTTGTACCGGATGTGTTCGGTTTTTATTTTGACATTTGGCTTGCGAATCCGATTCTGCGAGCTTTTGGATTCGTTCATTGTTCTGATTGTTTTTTGAGACGCTGGATGATTGAGCAAAGTTGTCTTTATGATTTGTTAGGGTTAGGCAGTAGTTCGCCCTTGGTTTTGTTGATTAGCGCGAAGAATTACAAATTTGTGCTTTAGCAGCTTGAAGTTGCTTGAGGTTAGAATTCGAGAAATTGTCTATCTCGATGTAATGTCATTGACCTCGTGTTAGGGAGGGGTGCAAGAGTTACCAACTTAGCAGTGTAGTTAATGCATCTTAGTCCATAGAACCAATGCGATTTTGGCTATCTGTTTACATCTAGTAGTGTAGATGTTAGTCAATTCCCTATTCTACCCATACCTGCTGATGATGGAGCGTCCTGTTATGTGCAGAATTGCTACATTATCAGAAAGTATTTGAGGTATAGGGCCTTAGCTCTGCAGCTGACCTTTTGCAAGATGGAAGTGAAACCAGCTGTGTGGCTACTTCCTGGAAGGGCAGTAACTGCATTGGGGTAAGATCCTCAGCGGAGTGCAATTCTATTGCTTACTCTGTGATATATTTTTTCACTAGTAAATTTTGGAGCCAAGTAGAAGTCATAAGAACTTTTCCCATTCCCAAGTTTAGATAAGAGTTTTTATGTGAAACAATTCTTCAGTCTTTGTTTACACCTTTGAAATTGAGGCTAGTTCTAACTTTTTGACTTTTTATAAGTAACTGGGCAAACCGTGCAGTGTGTACTCATAGATAATCTTCTGGGGCATACATCAATTCTTTAGTGCTGTAACAGATCTTTTGAGGTTCTTAGTGTTGGTGTTATTTGGAAACTTAAACGATTGGGTTATAACTTATAACATGGTTAAACATATTTGTTAAAAATATGTATGGTTCACCTCTTCTTTTCAACAACTATTTACTATAATGAATGCTTAAGGTATTTTACATTATAATTGTTTTGATACAACCATCTTCATCTTTAGGCATTGAAGCTGTCTGTTCTGTGAAATTTATATTGTTATTTTCACCTGTAGGTTATTTATATTGTGCAATAGATGCTGAAGTTGTTTGTTTTTTGAACACTAAGATGTGTTACTACATCAAACCATCATTGTTTGATTTCTTTTTTTTTCTTGCTCGAGATTCATTGCCAACTGCTTCCTCATGTTAAAGTAAATCCGGTCTTAACCTATTCTGGTTGCTTCTTAAAATTACTTAAAGGCTGGCGGAAAATTTTAATGTGACATTTATCTCAAACCATCCTTTCTGATTTTAAGGTAAACTTTCTGAATTTGCACCACTATGGTGGCTGAAGTTTGTTATTGTAAAGACTATCTAGATGCCATTATAACTACAGGGGTCTCTTAGGGCTCATTTGAAATTCCAAAGATAATGTATAGTTACTCAACAGAGAGGCCATTCAATACAGCTTCATCTGTTTGCATCTCAGCTTTCAATCTATGTATTTCAGGTTTTATTATGGCAAAAGTTCAGAAGGTTGGGCAGTTGAAACCCTCTAACAAAAAGCAACATGTGAGCTCATATGAAGTATCACCCTGCTCTCACAAAATTGCCAAAGCTACCCATAAGAGGAAACGTTGCACAGCTTCAGCTAAGAAAGATTGGGAAGATGCAAGATGCTCAATTTGCATGGAATCTCCTCACAATGCGGTCCTCTTACTTTGTTCCTCCTACAACAAAGGCTGTCGCCCTTACATGTGTGCTACCAGCTCCCGCTTCTCCAACTGTCTAGATCAGTACAAAAAAGCATACACAAAACTGACTTCACTCTTTAGCCCACAACCCCCTACTGATATCCTTGACTCAGAAGGGCTACAAGAGAAGGAAGAGGTGCCTCAGTTGTGTTGCCCTATCTGCCGTGGACAGGTCAAGGGATGGGCAGTGGTGGAACAAGCAAGGAGAGACCTTAACAAGAAGAAAAGAAGTTGCATGCAAGAAAACTGCTCATTTGTTGGCAACTACAAACAGCTGAAGAAACACGTGAAAACTGAGCACCCTTTGTCAAGACCAAGGGACGTTGATCCTGCCCTTGAAGAGAAGTGGAAAACGCTAGAGAGAGAGAGGGAGCACAATGATGTAATCAGTGCAATTACATCCTCAGACCCAGGTGCAATTGTATTAGGCGACTTTGTGATTGAAGGGGGTCAAAACCCGTTTTACAGAAACTTTGGTAGCAACATTGATGGATTTTTGGATGAGGACAATTTTCTCATCCATCCATTTAGCAGCAGCAGATTAGGTTTTACATCAGACAGGCGATTTGCAAGATTTCAAAGCGTGTATGGTGATGAAGATAGCGGGGGCCGTCATCGTGCTTCTGCAGTTGATCTCAATGGTGGGGCGCTTCCTGCGAGCCGCCACCATAGGCGATTGCTCTTTGGGAGGAGTCGTAGGGCCCGAAGGAGTAGACCAAGCTAATTTATCCTAGTCAATGTCAGCTCATGGGCATGTTCTATTTATGTTTTGAACTTTATTTTATCCATTTATGATAGACCACCGCAACCTATGGGAATTTTCGTATTGTCTTGTTGCATTAGTGCACATGCAGGTGGTATTATTCCAACTGATGCAGAGAAGACCTAGCATTTGCAGGAAGCAATGCAGTTAAAAATCCTTGACCATTGTAGGCCACATTGCAATAGATATGTTTTCTTGTGTTCCTACACCATGAGACTGGGTTCATTTAGCACTTGGGTTTATTTCAGTAGATTGTAGAAGGTCAGTTATTTGTTTCGAACATTTCGAGCATCATTGATCACTCCATGTTTTCGTTTTGGTAAATTTCTTGTGGTAGGCATTTTGTCTATAGACCTTATTGCAAAATGATCAGTTTGCTTCAAGTCCTCCTCGGGAGTGGAATGGATGCTGTGTTGTCTTGGGTACGTGCATAGGCATTATGTAAAATGAAAACCCCATTGTTATCAGATTCAATATGCTCAAAAATCAAAATATTGACAATTTGTGTATCGATGGGATCAAATAATTATTCAAACAACTACAATTAATGTTATTGCATTCTATTCGTGTTTGTACAGTATAAATTGTTTAGAAATCTATATGATTTAATGCAATGTAATACCCAAGTGCATCTTAAATTGCTTCACCAATAACTATATGTACAATCTTTATTATCATCAAACCATACAAATAGAAAAACACAGAAGGTACAATTTCTAATATACCTTAGATTCAATGATCCGCAATCAAATACACAAATCTTAAGGTTGTAGGACTGCATTTGAAACCAGATCACCGGCGACTTGATTCACCGGATTGAGTTGGGTGCTCGAAGACAATCTTGATGTTGTTCTCCGGGAGCTCGGAAACGCGGATTCTCACTCTGAACCAGCAATTGTTCATCATGCCCTATTGTTACGAGACTTTTTCAAATTACACCTTGTCCAAATTTGTAAATTAAAATTAAACCGTTCGATCCTGAATTGACAATTTGACATACAACTTACCATGACATGATTCCGAACAAGCTCTTCGGGCTGGGTGTTACTGCTCTCGTCAAATGCCCGAACAGCGATTTCCTTCACCCCAAAGAGGAGACGAGTCTCAATGTCTAGCGACCAGAAGCACCAACACCAATGGTTGCCATAATTTGTCGGCCTCTCGGGGTGGAGCAATTCACAAACCTTCCATGTCTTCCCACAATCCAGAGATATGTCGACTCGGGTCACTTTCCTTCCACCTCCTACATATGGTAGAACCAATTAATTAAGTAATTTATCTAACCGGATGAGTATATAACCAATTGATTAAGGAATCTAACCGGAGTATGCGTATCCTTTCAGTGTGTAAGTAGTGGATGAAGGTATCTCCAATACTTCCTTGTGACATGGCGTGGTTATAACCGAGTTTATGTTAAGCTCGTTCATCATGTCAAATATGTGGCACCATGCTGCGAAATTATAAGAAATAAATAACTCAGGCTTGTCATTAGTAGTCTGCTAAATTTTTAAAAAACGTCGAAATCTAAACAAGCAAAAACACAAGAAAAGGTCTTTTCAAAAATCTGTTTTTCGTTTTGCAAAAGAAACTGAAAATTGAAATGAGATGAGTTATTATTTGAACTTCTTCTCCTTGCGTATACAACCTCGTGAAAATCTTACTTCTTCTATCCAAGACTTTCTCAACAAAAAGACTGCCAAATATTGTCGATCCACCATTTCATTTTTAATTTGAAATAATTATAATTGGTTATAAAGAGACCTTTTTTAAATATTTTAATTTGACCATTAAAAGTATAAATATAGAAAGCACAATTTTAACTATTTTTCAATATCCTTTCTGTTTCACTTTTAAAAAACTCAGTAGAAATAAATATGAGCTTTTTTAATAAAAGAGATTGAAAATTTTCGACCAAAAATAAATAAATAATTAAAATACTCTTTTTTTAAAAAACAGCAAAATATCAATATAATCCATACGGTCAGCGTTCACGCCCGAGTGAGAACTTTTCGAATCATCCGGTCTTACGACAATCTTCTTGAGCCACTTCACCATCTTCCCGGCAACAACCCCCGGAATTATCAACCTCACCGGAAAACCATGGTCCGGCGACAGCCTCTCGCCGTTCTGCATATACGCCAAAACAATTTCCCTCCTTTCATCCATCGCATACTCCAACCTCAACCTCGCCCCATACTTTCCGGCGCCGGGGAGATCATCGCCACCTTCGAAGCAGACGATCAAATTCCGGCGGCTCCAGACCTCACAGTGCTGGAGCACGTCGGAAAGCGCAACTCCGGCCCACACCGACGTGGAAATCGAGGCGGCGGCGGCGGCGGCGATGGAGCTCACCGCCGTCGTCCTGTTGGCGGCGCAGACGAGGGTGACGGGGAACTCGCGCGTCTCGAAGTGCTTCAGCAACTCGTCCATGGTGTAAGACCGAGGCTGGTCAACGCAGCCGCTGACCTCGACGGTCCAGTCCTGCCACGTGGCAAGTGGGACGGCGGCGTGGTTTCGGATGTAGTGGAGCGGAACCGAGGTGATGAACCCGGTCCGCATAAGCCGAGTCAGGGGAGGCTCCGTGTTGAAGGGGTGGTTATCCTCTGTGATGCGGACCAGGGAAGGGTTACGGTGGATCCAGTGATCAGGGGTCCCCGCGTCGCGGGGGTCGAGGATCGACGGCTCTAGTTCGTTGTTGGCAGTTGTGATCATGTCCGTCCAATAGGGTGACGTGTCTTCAGCAATCCCTTCGTCGCTGGAGGATGATTCAGAACGGCGAGTTGGGACCGGGACGGGGTGAATTGTGCCACCGTTGTTGCGTGATGCAGCCATTGTTGGTTATTTTTGGTGAAACAAATTGTACACTCTTTCTAAATTTAAGGCTACATATATAGATGGGCATCCCTTCCTAAATACTAATAAATTTGTTGAAATATTCAAAGCATGGTTCATAGACTAAATAATGTGTATTTTTTTTTAAGGACACTGTCTGCCTACGAGAGTTGAAAGACCTTCAGTTACTATTTTTGAGGCTTAACAGTTTGACTAGATGACCGAAGTCTTTTATTATTATTATTATTTAATGTTATTTCTTCTCTTGTCCACTTTCCATTCTCTTATTGAAAGGCTCAATCTTGCGCTTGTCTGTTTTTTTGTGGGTTAGGTTCTGGAACAGGCGGTTCCGGTTTCTTTGAATACTGGAATCGAAACCAGAAATCCTCTGGTTCCCTGATTCGGTTCCGCTTTTTTCCGATTCCGATTCGGTTCTGGTTCTGAACCCTAAAAAAAATCAACGTTGAAAAATGCAAAACGCGAGTCGTAACTGCGGTTTTACGTTTCCATATATATTTTTTATTTTCGAAACCACGGTTCTCCGGTTCCAAATAATGTAGACCTAGGCCCTTGGAACCATGACCGGAATTGACCGCTCACCTGTTCCGATTCGATTCCAATTTCCGTTCCGAAACCACCGGTTTTGTTCTGCTTCGATTCCCCATTCCAAGGAACCGAAAAACAGTCAAACTCACCCATCTCAACACTTTATGACCTTATCCATTATCATTTTGATGATTTAATCATTTATTATGACCCTAAATAATTAACTTACTTTAATTATTCAAAAGTTGAAGAGTAAATTTAGCTTACTCCTTTCGGACGTTAATAAGTACTGAAGACTTGGCCTTTGTTGCGAAGTTATAAAAGGCCTATTCAACATTATTTACCTCCACCTTTAAAAACAACAACATTATTTCTCTCCAACTTAATTACAATAAAACATTAATTAGACGGGTGATGTGTCGGGAATTTAAATCATTTCACTTATAAAGTCGTGATCCAACTTTTAATTCAAAAATATAAGTCATTGGGTTGGATTTTGTCCTTCTTTATATATTAATGGATATTTACTCTTGTTTTTAAACGTGGGATTGTTTTTTCTTTCCAACATTTAATATATTTGATATTACAGCAATTTTAGGGATTCTTCTTTTTTTAACATTTTAAAGCTACATCAAACTGTGAAAATTGAAAAATAGACATCGTCACTAAACTCAAATACTCAATTATGCTAGAAACTGGAAGTGGTCGTAGATTTTAGCATTTACTTCCCACAGAAGTATGGAATGAAACTTGAAGAGGTCGTAGATTCATAATCTATGCTTCCGATTCCGAGAAATTTCACTCATGAAATATTAATTGATGATGACTTTTGATCCTATCTCGTAGCGGGTATTGTGTATTTTTAATGAATGGACTCTATAATTTCTCAAAAGCCACTTACATTATATTGTGTACTCTATTTACTTTTATCTCATTCTAAGAAAAAAATATCCATCCATCTCTTTCCATCAATTTTGTGGATTTTTTATAAAAAAGATGAAAGGAGTTTTTAAAACCAAAAACCTGTTTTTTTTTTTTTTTTTTTTTAAAATTTCCCTCGGAGATTTTTTTTTGGTATGGTAGAAGCACTTAAGGCATTACAATGGAAAGAACGATTTAAACTCGTAATTAAGAGGCCATTATCAGTTAGACTAATGAGACTTAGACTGAGAAGAACCGATATATAATAGGCAAAATCATGATATTATTTACTCATTAGTGAGGGTTTTC
The DNA here is from genome assembly GCA_964016875.1 of Fallopia convolvulus. Lineage (NCBI taxonomy): Eukaryota > Viridiplantae > Streptophyta > Magnoliopsida > Caryophyllales > Polygonaceae > Fallopia > Fallopia convolvulus. Next base: position 38,076,592 of record OZ024737.1, read on the forward strand.
ATATTAGCTAGCTAGCTAGCAAGGTGCCGACATGTATTAATTATGTTACACATGAGATTGTTTGAAGTCTAAATGCATTTTTTCAAAAAGTATACCCATCGTATGTGATGTTATTTAACTTATATATACTCCCAACTTTTGGGCCGGTATACACAAGTTACAAGGTCAGCTCAAGCTGTTACCATGGATCAGGCCCAATATATAATCAAATAACACTATTGACCCATACATTAAAAAATTCACTGGTTTAATTAATGATTTCCATATTCTAACACGGTGTTGGATCAGACCCAAGATGTGATCGAGGTAATAAGGTTGGACATTATTCGTGGGTAACCGACCCATCTGCTTTATCCTACCTAAACATATAGATTAAAAGCCGAAGAAAAGAAGTAATGGGTGGGTCGTGTGATGGGTGAAACGGGTCGGATATAGGTGAGATTTTACACACAACCCAACCGTTTACCACATGTATAATTTTACCTAATATACATACAATTTACTAATATTTCCAACAAGCCTAACATTATCGTCTCCAAATTCTACCACTTATCTAGTTATTTGTCGTATTCCGTTCTATAATATTCAACTTTCCCTAGCTTCCCAATAATGTTGTCACATCCACTCCTTCGACCGTCTTTTATGAGTCTTCACTATCGTCTTCTCAACATCACCACCAACTCTACTTCACTGCCAGCCTTCCTCACTCTGATCGCCGTCCCTTTTTAGCGTCACCGTTGTTAATGCTTCTTTTATTAACTCTATAATGTTATAAAAAAAATAATATTTTTAATATAATAATTCACGGATGGTGAGTCACCCGACTCACCCGCGGGTGATGATGAGTGGCTAGGATATGGGTGAAAGATTTCACGGGTGATAGGTGGGTCAGGTGAGCGATTTTTATTCGCGGGTCGAGTGGTGAAAGAGCTCCAACCCCCATAATCTGACCCACGATCAGCCCTAGAAGTAGATCTCCTCCATCGACAGAACCCTCGTCTTATATTAGGGAGGTAAAGAACTAAAATACTATAGCGAAGCATGAAAACTAGAAGTTGTCCAATTCTCACATGTTAATAACCACAAACTACACTAAAAGACAGCGAACTAAACCTTACTCGCTACCATAGCTCCGATCATACGAGTTTTCATTACAAATTACACCCAACATGAATCCATCGGCTAGATTGAAAACCCGGCCAACATGTTTCCTTTTCACCCTAGATTGGAAACACATCTTGGGAGATTGGAAACACACGCCTCTAAGTCTCAAACTATAACCATGGATTATGACATATATAATCACTACTCAACTTAATTACTCCCCTTAATTACTGAACTAGTTTTCTTCTTCCACACCATGTCACTCCTCATCTTCTCACCTTTGTTATAAACCAGTATCCCGAATGTCTCCATTGAGACCTTTGCGGCATTGTAGCCGTTGCGTGGAGGCGAGAACTCCATCGGAAGGTATTCTTCAGTGTTGCAGAAGAATGTGCATCTCTCAAGATGCCTCTTTGAAGCTTCTTTACCCTACAACAAATTAATTAAACCTAATTGAGTATCAAGGTAATTAATTAAGAAAATTGACCAAAATTTATAGAATTGCAAATTGTTATCTTCCGAATTGTATATACTGGGTTTGTGATTCATTCTAAAACAGAACTTTCCCTATTTTGTACCGAATTCCAAACTAGGGTTTTAAGAAAAGACCTTGGTTGCTAGGGTTCTATGGAACACTGGAATCACAACTCAAACCGAATTGCTCAAGTTTGATCACAACAAAATCAATTGTTTGTACAGAGTCCATAAAGGTTGATTGAGTGTGCAAGTTCTTCAATTTTATGTTTCACATTTTGGTAAATTTGATGATGATTTTATATAGTTACATAACTTTCTACCAAATAGGTACTTAACTAGTTAGAGTTGTAAATTTAACAAGAGTTATAAACAAGCTAAAATTTCAAAAAAAAGTATAAACATTGTTTGACAATGTGTAACTAGTTCATTGTTGTAAATGATAAATTTAAATTTCATATAGTAGGATTAATCTTATTTAAAAAATAATTATTTTTAATATAAATAAATATAAAAACTCCTCCCTAAAATTTAAAACTAACTTTCCCCCAAAACTTTTCTACCAAAAAAAACTCTCCCTAAACTAATTTTAAAACTAGCTACTAATTTTGCTACCCAACAAACATAACTTAGGTGATTTGAGACACAACGTTTCTATCAAGCCCATTTTTGACAATGTAAAATCTCAAACTCTATTATAAGACGGCGCTTCTATCAAAACATTGGTCATTTTTCATTAGTTAGTCCAATTTATATAAAACTAATTGAGTATTAAAGTGACTAATTAAGAGAAAACTTGAACGGGGGAGTTGGAAAAGAATAAATTAAACCTGTATATCGGCTCTAGTAACAGCACAAATCTTGGGGCATTTGTAGAAATCCACCCATCCCCTTCCATTCCAGCACTTGAAAAACCTGAAAGCAGCTCTTCCCGTAGTGAAATTGACGAACGCATAGCCCAGATTCCCCTTCTTACTGCAATCATCAAACCAAAATACATGCAAAAAGGGGTTTTTTAGTGGGAGTTCAAATTCATACGAAATTTTAGCAAGAGGTTTAATTTAATTTTCTCACATGAAGTCAAAGGGGAGATAGAGGAAATCATAGGCCGACTGATGCTTGAGAGAAAGCCTTGGAGCTGTCTGGTTCTGTTCTCTGCAATGCTCATCTATCAGATTCATCAATTCATCCCTCCTGCCACACACAAATTCATGTTTAAATTTGAATTAATAAATACATCGTCGTTGTTTAAATTAATTACTTTGAAGAAATAAAAATCAGAAAGGAAAAAACACCTCATTTTACTGGGGAGATTCCTGATCATCAAAGTGGTAGTCCCCTTCTCCAGCCCACTTGAAAAATCCCCACCTCCAAACCCGGAAGCCCGACCCGACCCGCCACCCTTAGGACCATAACCGGGCATAGGGGCCCGAACCCAAGGCTGGGGCTGATAGTTGGGGTCGAAGAATTCATGGGGCAGGCGCAGCTGAGAGTACCCGAACGGGTAATATCCGAACCCGTACCCGTATCCGTACCCGTATGAATAGGGGTTCTGAGGGTAGTAGAAAGGCAAAGAAACCGGGCCGGGGAAGGCGAGGGAGGAGTCCGGAATCGGGTACGGGAAGGTGTTGGGGAGAGGAAGTGGGCCGGAGGAGCAGCTGGACGGCGATGCGGGCGGCGTTGAGCTGTTGCCGCTGCCATAGCCGCCGAGGAGGGGCTCGATTTTCACCATTGATGCGTTTTTTGGGAGGTTTGCTGAGGGAAGGAAAAGGAAGTGTGTTTAGGGATGAGGATGGGTTTGGAGTGGCCCCAGGGCCTCCGTTTATATGAAAAAAAAAGCTGCTCGAGAGATGAGACAAAAAGAAAGAACGATAATTAAAAAAAATGTGTTTTTTTTTCTTTCAAAAATTAAGCTTTGGGGGAAAATGGCACACTCTGTGTGTAGTGTGTAGTGTGTACGCTGGCTGATCTGTTCAGCTCTCCTCCTCCTGAGTAGTGAGTCCTGAGTTTGTCGTTCAAGGAGCAGCAAAGAACGTGTGAACTGTGAACATATGTCATTTTTTAATGTCTGATTTGGCCATGTAAATCCTCAATGTTTCATTTTTTTTATTCTGCTTAAAATTTTTTTAAAAAAATTATATATCAGTCTTTCTAACCCATGTATACCTTTATGATACAGGGATTAGGGATAAACAAACTTAAGCACGGCAGATTCAGGTTCAGTCATTTCGGGTTCGAGCTAAAGCAGGTTCAGTTTTATTACGGGGTCATAGGTTAATTGGGTCGGGTTGTACGGAGTTTTAGGTCGGGGCGGGTTAACCAGCGGATCAAAAATATTTTTTTTTATGATTATTAAAATCAATTTTTAATTAAATAATAATATTTAATTATAATATATTATTTTTATTTATTTTAATAATAAAATATATTGTAATTTTAAAAATAAATTTTAAAAATTCTATAAATATACTAAAAATGTTAACCCAACGATTTTCGGGTTTAAATTTTCGGATCTTGACCCTAAAATTATCGGACGGTTAGAATAGGGTTGGCGAGTTTAGTCAGCTTTTGACGGCTCTCGTCACCACTCATTTAAACTAATTTATTTAGAATTTTGAAAAAAAATGTTACTCCCTCCGTTTCAAAATAGATGTATTTTGACAAATTTACACATATATTAGGGGAAAAAAATTCCCCAAAATCCCCCCTATTAAAAGGCACTATATACTACTAAAAGTTGTTTTGGGAAAAATGTATATAATTATTATGGTGTAATTATTAGGGGTATAAGAGGAAAATTTTCTTATATGAACAATTATTGTCAAACAAAAAGAAGTGTTTATATAAACAACTATTGTGAAACGGAGAGATTAATAATTTTTTGTATAACCTTAATTTTGATAAACCACTTATATTTAGAAGTTTGATTAGTGGGTTCATGTAAATAATTTTTTTGGGTATAACCATAGTTAAATTGTCCACATACATTTTACACGCCTCACATTTATCTCACCATTTGAATAGTGAGTTCATGTTAAAATTTCTAACACCATTCTCACTTTGCAATACTTTTTTCTCATTCTATCAAAAAAAAAAAACTTTTTTCTCACATTCTAACACTTTATTCCTAGTTTTCACTCTAATAACATCCTGAAAAAAACTTTTTTTAGTTATTGTACCCAAGTTAAAATGGGAAATCATTTAGAGACCCCAATAATTTATGTAATTCGTTTTACAACTATAATTAGTTTAAAAAATTAACTAGTTTTTTTTATGACTTTGACATATATGTTTATTTAATTAATTTCTTCCTGATATTGGCAGTATATGTTTATTTAATTAATTTCTTCTCTGGCAGTATATGTTTATTTAATTAGTTTTTTTTATGACTTTGACATATATGTCTGATTTAGGCCGAAGGATTGTCTTTTTTACTGCTTTATTATTTGTGGGAAAAGAAAGATGTTTTTTACTCTCCTTTTTTTTGGCTGCTCAGAGAAGATGAAAGATGGTAGGAGTCGTCGTCTAGTAGACAGTAGGAATGGAGTGATCGGGAGAAGAGATTTAGGCCTACGTCGTACGTACTAGGACGCTCCCACTCGACGGGTTGTCACCCTTTTTAGCACACTAGTTGTAATGAGTGTTTTTAGCATAGGTTATTTTATTTTGTTTTGTATAATTTGAATAATTTTATATTATAAATAATGATTTGTTTTTTTTTTAAAGTTTTCATTACAATTAAATCACAAATAATTCTAAATTTTAATTATAAAATATTATTTCGCTATATATTTTATGTTTACTTAATTTTATGTTAATGTATTTCTTTTTAAATGGAAAGGTGTTTTGTTCACTCCTCGAGTCCTCGTTAATTTTATTATTGTTACAAAATATATGTAAAATGCAGGTTTTATGTTCAATTTCATTGTCGATTGTTGTTACCTTTCTACTCCATTTACCAAGAGAGATGCATATGAGCGATACAACTAGGTACTTTTTGGACTCGATTGTCTTTTTAAATTTGTGATATATTCATAATTATCATATAGATAGACAAAACAATTTTCAACGAAAAAAACAAAAGCCAATATGGTTGTGCATTTAGGCCTTGTTTCAATTTCTATTAAAAAGTATTTTTTAAAAAAAAATAATTTTAATATTTTTGAAACACGTATAACTATTTTTATTTTATTTTTTCACCAGAAAACATACTAATTTAGTTATAAACTAACAAAAATTTACATATAAAAATACAGGTGTACCACTTTAAAAAACCAAAAATTCTAGGGTAATTTTTCAAAATCTTTTCTACCCACCAATAAAACAAACCCTTGATGCATGTAACGTGCATCGTTCCGGGTTTAATTTTGATGGATGAGTCACATACTGGGTAATTTTTTTGGTCTGAATGCATATAATCACACAAACACAGACACATCACACACGTAATTAAATGAAAGAGGGTGGCAGGAGGGCTCATCATGATAAAACCAGTAAACCACTACCAGTGCACTCTCTCTGATTAATCAAATACTACGTGCATAAATGCAATCATTTTAAATCAGTAACAAGTTACGTGGAGAAGAAACCGCTTCTATATACTCCACTGTAATTAAACAGGAGTTTCGAAGCTAGGGTTGGAGTGCTCTCGATTATGCTAATATTGCTAGGGAATTACCAAGAAGTTTCCCATGCCAGAAATGGAATCATTTTAAATCGGTAACAATAAATGCAACGGATTTACATACATTATAATAACATACTCCATATATTTTAGATGGGACTGGCATGGATTCGATATTAATTAAGAGTAAGATTTCAGGGTTCCAAATCCATAGCTAGCCACAACAACAACGTACACAATCAAATCCAGCTATGTCACCAAAACGCAACCTACTGTCTACGCTCCCTCCCTCTTTTCACTTTCTAATTTCTTCTTATTCAATGGCCTAATCTTTATTTCTATTGTTATTCTTTAATAAATAAGAAAAGACTTACCAGTGGTGATATTAAAAAAAATTAAATAATCCCTCCACTCCACTAAAATTACATTCCATTAATTTTCAATTTTCGGACATACTAAGCGACGCAACATATAACCACAACACTACGCCTCAAATCATTTATAACTTGAAGAAGAAATTACCGCAAAAGATCTTATGTGAGACACTACTGGGCATGTATGAACGTGGAAGAATTCGTTCAAAATCATACAATGTGGTGGAACATAGTTAAGAATATTACTGATGAGACTAATGTAACGTCCGGAGTGCCACAAACGAGGCCATGAAAATGCAAAAGAAAATGGGAGGAACCTAAAACGGATTTGTAAAAATAAACTTTGATAGCTCTAAAAAAGAAAATGAAAAAGCAAGTGCTGCTTTTATCATAAGAGACCAATTTGGAAATAATATAAGTATGAACGCAATGAAAAACGAATATTGGGGACAATGGAACAAACAAAAGCAATGGGACTATTTCAGGCTATTCAAGAAGCTCATAGAAGAAATTTTCGACACATAGAAATTGAAGACGATAATTTAATTGTGATCAACACGCTCAAGGGCAGTCGATCCAGTCTCTAGACAATTGGTATGATAATAGCAGACACTTTGATTATGTTGCAGTCTTTTGAGGGGGCCATTAATTACCAAACATATCCCACGAGAATGAAATTATGTGGCAGATTTGATTGCGAAACTACACAACGATTGTAGTATCAATCAGATTCTCAACGATAGAGGGGTCTTAACCCTCATCTATAAGGATGCCCTAGGCTAACCTAGTCTGCCTAATTTTTACCTTTTCAAAAAAAAATACAATATAAAATAATAAATAGGAAAATATATGTTCATTTTTTACTTTTCTGAAAAAAATAAAATTGAAATAGAATGAATATTTTGTTGTATTAGTTGGTAGAAAATAGGTTTTGGGGGGGAAATATTTTTTATGTCTTGAAAAATATAAGAACTACTCCTATATCTTTTTTGTCTTAAAAAATTATTTTTTATTTCTTGCAAAACGTAAAAGGAAAATGTGCACAAATTTCATACTAGGTATTAAAAATAATTTTTTGATATAAAATAGCTTTATGAAAAAAAGCATGGTCAAGCCTTATTTCACCTAGGCTAAAAAGTACATTCACTCTCAAAGTTAATTTATTTTTTTACGTTTTTCAAATCAAATAAAATATATTCTCACTCCAAAATTCAAGTAAAGCTATAATGATATGATATAAAGAAAAATGTGTTCCGCCTTTACTTCTGTCCAATTGAATTGGAGTATGGTGTATAGAAATTTGTGTATTGTAATTAGTACTCCCAAAATTCAAGGAAAGATATAGAGATATGATATAAAGAAAAATGTATTTATTGTACTTTTTTTTATAGAGGTAAAAATTCGGAGTATAAAATAAGAATGGTAGTTTGAGAGTCTGTTAAAAAATGGCAGGCGTAAATGGTTAAGAGGGTCAATAAAAAGACAGCAAAGACAAGCAGAAACGACTACAGATAGTATAAATTTTCGAAAAAAAGAGCAAAGGAGATCGAAATCGGGGTAAGTAAAGCACTAAAAAAAGCGCCGAAGACAACAGGTCAACCCATCCTGTGGTGTTTATTGTACTTTTAGTTTGGAAACAGTTTTTTTTAAGAAAAAAATTATTTTTATTTATCCTAAAACATATACTCCGTAATAAATAAAAACATTTGTAAATATTTCAAGAATTTTTAAAATAGTTTTAAGGAAAAAAGTTATTTTAGGGGAGAAAAAGACCTAGGCCATAAAGTTCGATTAAGCAATTTAAATAAAATTATAATTTTCATTAGAGTTTGATGAAATATAAAACGTTATGTAAATAAAAATGAAAACTGTGAAAGTATTTGAAATGGAAGGGCAAGTTATTATAGTCTTATTGATCATGGAATGGATTTAGTTTATTGTAAAATGATCAACTTAGAATGGAATGAACATCTTCCAATTCAATCAAACTACATTCATTCAATAAGAATGTGCTTTTAAATAAGATCACCCTCCCTCAAGTATATATTGAGTAGGAGTGTCCAAACCCGGTTAACCGAAATCCAGTTAACCATGATTTATGTTAGTTAAAATTATGAACTAAAACCGAACCGTGAATCCCGGTTAACCGTAGTTCGGTTAACCAATTTTTCGGTTCGGTTTTCTCGGTTAACTGATAACCGTTTATGTAATTTTACCTTATAATTAAGATTAAAATAATAAAATTTGAATAAAAAAAGTGATCAAGCAAGACTTTTATTTTAAACATGTACTTATATCATATTGTTTTGGTTGTTGTAAACAAATATCAAAAGTATATACTATATTGTGTGGAATCAAATATTGTGTTTATTAATTTTTATCCCATCAAATTTAATACGAGACTCTTATATCAATGTGACGTGAAAAAATAGTGTGTAAATCGTTAAAATTGAAGAAGGAAAGACTCAAACTACATTAACACTTTGAAAATCATAGAGCTTAACCACTAAATAAATCAAAGATAACTAATATTTGAATAAAATATTAATATATTTTCGGTTTTTCGATTAACCGTTATATGTAAAATTGTGAGCCGAAACCGAACCAATTAAAAACAATCTCTTTATCTGACTTGAAAACGTCAATTCCTAAGAAAAATCTGACCAGACTTAGATCCTTAATGGTGAAAGTCCTACATAACTTGGCCTTAGTTTCCATTAAAAGTTGACATTATTTCCTTTCAAAAGTGGATCATCTTTATACCCAAGAGCAACAACCATCAAGTTATTTATTTTCCTCACATGGTAGAGAGTAATCATATTTAGATTTTTTTTTTGGTGGAAATCATATTTAGATTATGTATAACAAGGCTTGATAAAAAAAACTTGTTAATTAAACATTCCATTGTCGCGAGGTTTGTTTTAATTAGTGTTGTAAAAAACGCCAGGCATGGCTAGGCGGGATTTGGGCGGATTGCTATGATTTTTGTATATAGGATTATTATTTGTAATTAGTAAGAATATATATAAATAAAGAATAATCATATCATAATGTCTTTGTATAAATTCAAGCCTAGAGCATGCTTAGAGTCCGCCCAAGCTACTAAGAAGGTTGTCTAGCCCACCTAGAAGGTTGCCTAGCCCGCCTAGAAGGCCCCCTAACTCCCACAACTTGCTTAGCCCGCCCAACTTGCTTAGGCGCCCGCCCAGAACACCGTCAGGACAAAATCAGGATGGTGGACCACCGCCCAACGCCTAGACGGCCACCTGGGCCAGTTTTAGAACAGTGATCAATATAAGGAATGCACTAGTTTACATACCTTTCCAGGTTTGGCCTTAGAATAGTCCGAAGGTGGTGGTGTCAATCAAACTTCCTCTTCTAAATAACTGTGCAAAAATGCGTTATTAATGTCTAATTGAAAAACATCCCATTGCTTCTAAATGGCTATTGCCAACAAAGTCCTAACAGTAGTTAATTTATTCACATGTGAAAAAGTAAACTTCTAACATTTTCCTTCCACTTGATTATAACCCTTTGCCACAAAACGTGTCTTGTACCTTTCTATATATATAGTTCCATCAGCCATAAACTTCATGTCTTCATCTTGTAAACTACTTCCTACAACTTTCTTTCCTAGTAGTAGTTTTGTCAAATTTCAAATGTTGTTTGTTTCTAGAGCCAACAACTCTTTAACCATGTCTTCTTCCCAACAAGGATATCCAAGAGCTTGATTGTAAGTAGTTGGTTTAAAATTGCATATTCATCAAAGAAATCTGCAAACTTAACAATTCAAGTTGAGAATTATAAAAAAGAATCGATGAAGCCTTTGAACAAAAATAATTTTGTAACTTGGTATGAACTACTCTTGCTCTACTGCTCTAGTTAATCTTCTATGTTCGTGTGATAAATCTTGTGGAGGTAAATCTGGTGAAGATATGTTTTGTGTAGATATATTTTGTGAAGGAGGCCGGAGAGGTTGATGTATTCTTAGGTGATGGGATATTTTGTGGATAAGACAACATTGGTGTAGCATGGTTCAAAGGTTGAGAAATAGGTAAAGATTGGTCGCTGTCACTGAAAGGGTTTACTAAAGGTAGGTCCGGATTTATGAATATAGGAGAAAAAGTACTAGAATCAGAAACTTTACAAGGGAATTCATGTTCTAGGAATATGCCATCTCTAGAAATGATGATCTGGTTTTCTAAAAAAAAAAAAAGTCTTAACATTTGTGTTGCAAAAACTAGAGCATCATTGAACTCTATATCTAGTATTCCTTAAACTCTTTTGAGTTAGTATATCCTTGAAATCTTTTGTCATTCGATGAGTGTTATCAAATTTCCAGAATAGTTCGCTCATGGATAATGAGATTTGGTAAAATCTTTTATAAATCTTCAAAGGTATTAGATAAGTCTAGTAACTCTACACTTCCTTAATTAGTAACATGCATGACATTGTTTCTAGTTAATTCACCATCTAGTTTGACTTAATGACCTAAGAAGGTCATTGTCTTTAATTTGATCTTTCATGTAGACCATTGAAAGTAAGTTGGTTTGAATTTCCGAAAATGAAAATGGAATCCTTTCTAAGAGAGTAATATTGTAGTAATCTTTTCTTTGAATAAAGAATATACTTGTAATTCCTTTGCTAGTTATGAGTTATGACCCTTTCTAAGAGAGGGGTAAGCTTTGTTTTGGTAAACATTATGCAATTATGACCCTTATCGACATAAGCATCAGAGGTGGATTAGGGGCTAGACTCACTTTTTTCTTTATTTTACACGTACAAGTTAAAATAAGGAGATGAGTTATTTGTTAAAAACCACCTTTTAAAATAAATGTCTTTTATAAACCACCTTTTAAGTAAACATATTATAAAAAGTGGTTTGTTAAAAAAAAAAACTCTTTTAAAAGTTGGGTTGTGACCAAAAACCCTAAGGAGATTGAAGAGCATTAGAAGAGACTCCTTGCATTTGACGAATATCTACACTAATACTATACTGTTGGAAAATCTTACCCAATCAACTCTTTGATAGGTAGTAGTTTTAAAACTTCACCTATAAATTTTAGAAAAAAAAACTCCATAGCACAAGATCACCTTCTTACAAGTCCAAGTGACTTTGTTTTATTGATTTTCCAATTGAAAATACAATGTTGAATTGTTGATGCATGGTTTCATAAGTTTTCATATTGTGTTTATCATTTGGTTACTTATGAAATAAATTCATTCTCATTGATATATTTGTGCAGGCTTTTCATTGCTTAAGAAAACAATTTCAATTTTTTTTTTTGGTAGAAAGAAAACAATTTCATTTTATTTTTTCTTATCTGAAAACGATAGAATGGAATGGTAACATTAGTATTCCAAAATAACTCATTATTACAAATTCTTGGAAAAAAGAGACCCCAAATATGTAAATTTAGGGCTTGTTGCTAAGTTCATGTCAATTTCGGTATTATATTAATAAAAAATGGAAGTCAAACAACTCTATGCTATCTCACTTGGCAAATTATAGGTGTTAGACCTGCAAACATTGAAATGGAGCTTAACACCACGATACCAGTGGCTGAACAACATTGTCGCATTGCCAAATCAGAGAAGGAAAACAAGTGGGAAGATTGGGTTTATAAAAGTTGTATAACCCGATTTTAGTTCTTATTGAACAAATTTTAATTTTAGTGCACCAATTTATCGCTAGAGTTTTAACACCAAACTGTTATTACGTGGCATTAGCAAACTTTTGCTAATTTTACTCAAATATTAGCGTTCTAAAAGACACTCTAATCTCCGATTAAGCAAGCAATAAGTTAAAACACAGCATTACATATTTGAACATACATCACATTGCACACAAGCTGGAGATTTAACAACAAAGTCTTCTTAATAGAACAAACTAAAGGGAAAAAGAAAAGAAAAAACAACAGAAATGAAACCCTAAAACCATGTTTCCAATTCACCCCAGGGATTTGATCTGTTGAAACAATCCACAGGGGAGACAATGAAAACACAGGATCCATCCACCTCATTATCTGTTCAAACCCTATCTCTTAATTACCCGGCTTCCAATGGTGGCGGCTACGACGGCGGCGAGATTGGAGCCGTTGCACGGCGGAGTCAGCTCCACCGGCAAGTATTTGTCGGTTTCGCACCGGAAGACAGACCTCGCCAAATGCTCCTTCAACTTTTCCTTTCCCTGTTGCAGAGAACAAGACCCATACAAAACTTTAAATGGGAAGAAGAATTAATGAGGAAAACAACAAAACATTAAATACAGTAAGATAAAAAAAAAATTGATGTTCAACCTACCTGAAGCATGGCGGTGGTGATGGCGCGGATTTTTTTGCTCTCAAACTTGCCCCAACTGAGGCCGTTCCAGGCCCGGTGAAGCCCGGCGGCGCCGGCGACGGTGGTGAAATTGACAAAGGCGTAGCCCTTGTTCCCCAACCTGGCGAAATCCACCGGCAAATAGAGGAGATCGAACTCAGATTTCACCTTACCCTCCCCGTTGTTGTTCATTTCCGAGCAATGGTCCGCCAGCATCTTCATCAGCTCAATCTGACTATAAATTTCAGGAAACAAACAACAAGGAGAAAACAAATCAGCAAAGGGACAATTTAACAGAATCAACTTTTCAAAAAAAATCCAAACCGACCCTAAACGATTCGGAATGTTGCGAATCATGAGCGTCGTGCAATTTCCGAACGGATAAGGTTTTTCATCCGTTGCCAGAGGAGCGTCGCCGTTCTTCAGAAGCCAAACCCTACGTTTCGCCGCCGCTTTCCTAGGAAGAAGCCTCGGCGGCAGCGCTCGTCGACAATGGGGAAAAGTAAGCCTCCGGTCGCTCACCTCAGAATCGAACACCGCCGGCGTTTTATCAAGCCTTCGCTGAGAACTCTTGAGCGCCGGAGCCGCTTTGCCCTTTCCGGCATCAAATACAGGAGGAGGAGGAGGAGGAGGAGGAGGATGGCCGCCGGCACCTGGTGTGACATATGCGTACGTTACCGGCGCCCAGACAATCTGAGCAGGTGGCGCGAGAGAAGGAGGGAGCAGCTTCGCGTAGAGGAAAGGCGGTGGCGGTGGAGGATGATAGAACAAGCGCGGGACGAATTTTAAGGGAGGCGGTGGAAGGATCTCTGTGCCTGTGCCGGCGACGGCGGGGACTCGGTGATTGTGGATTGGAAGGTATTCATTGGCGGCCGGATTTAAACCGGTAGAGGCCGCCGCCGGAGGGTGTGTAGCGATCATGGTTTGGGGAGGAAGGTGGGGGAAAGAGAGTGGGGGAGGAGAAAAGGCCAATTTGCTGCAGACGGTGAGGTGCTGTTTGTACACTTGTATAGGATGGAATGTGGGGGAAATGATTCGGTGCTTGAGGGTTCAGAGCAAACGGACGATCAAGATCAGATTCTGTTCCTACCTGATTGGATGGCAAGGGTTTAGCCACGTGGACGACCATATGTCCGCCAACACATAACATGATCATCTAGTAACCCTTTTGTTTGTTTTTACCATTTTCCTTCTTTCATTGTTACGGCTTGTGGGGTCCGGAGGACAAAATTTGTCTTCCATGGTTTTTTACACAATTTAATTAACGGATTTCCTAAAGAATTTGGTAAATTTAGGTATTGTTTATTAATTATATTTTTCTAAAAAATTTTTTATTAATTTTAATTAAGAAAATAGTTTTGAAATAATTTTTAAAACTAGTATTGTTATTGTGTGCCCATATGCACATTAGCCAAACCCTTTAATTAATGAAGTCGACTCGTGATTAATAAATTTTTTGGATTATTTGTTACATTGTCCATTTTTAAAATGAGTCGAGAAACTTTTTTAAAAATGATTAATTATTTTGTTGTTGAAAATGTAATACTTCTTCCGTTAAGCTAAATTTGTCATTTTAGCTTATTTTTTTGTTCAACAAAAGTTATCATTTCACTTATTTTAATCCATTTTTTTCAATAATATCCCTACTAATTAAAAATATTCATTATAAAGAAGGAACCAAATCTGTTGAAAAAATTGCGTCATATGACATTCGTTGAATAAAATAATGCTACTTGTATCATTCTCTATATATCCAATTTTTATCACATAATAACTTGATCGTTTGTTGATATTTTTTATGTACATTTTTTTATCTCTTAACAAAAATTGGGATCTAAGTATATAATTTTTAATCTATATATTGATAATAACTTGATCTAATATTTTTTTTAATATTAATTTTATGCATAATAATTTCTTTACCTCTTAACAAAACTCGGACTTCAAATATTTAATTTTTTTTATCTATATATTGATGAAATATGGGGCACAATCTTAAACATTTGTCATAAATTATATAATTTTATTACGATATTATATAATATCATAATATTGTGTCATCATTAGTAAAATTATCCCGTGAGTATCACGGGGATTCAACTAGTTTACATGAATCTACAAAACAAGGTAAGAGATCTTAACAAAATTGAGGATATTAAAGTTAAATCAAACAATTTTCTTAATTTTCAACATAAATTCTAAAACAACAAGTTTATCCATAAAGAGTACATTTTTAATTTGTTGCTGAGAAACTTTTTGGATTTTTAGTTCAAATAATTTATTCGTTAATACTTAATACTCTAATCTTTTTTTATAATGGAAGTCATTTTTAACCATAAAAGAAATTTCAGAGTGTAAGTCATTTTTTAAATTATTTAATACTAAATTTTTTTAAATAGTTAATTTATTTCATATTCCAAAGTCTATTCAGTATTAATTTTTTAAATAGTTAATACTCTATTATATGATTTAATCTCATATTAATTTTTTACACAAATAAAATCTCATCAATTTCACTTTAAACTTGTCTTAATGTATGTGTAAAGTTCTAAAAATCTCTAAATTATGAAACGGAGGGAGTATACTAGATGAAAATAAATACATTATTAAATTAACATTTATTTTATTTTTAAATATGTCTTAAAATTTGTATAAAATAAGAGAATGAATTACAGCGTGAAACGAAAATACGTAGTACTCCAGTATACCTTTGTTTCATTGTTTGTAATAAACAATGGGTGTGAAGAAAATAAAGATATGTAGTGACTACAGTAATAATTAGGGAATTTATGAAGATACTCCGGTAGTAAATAAGAGCATGGTGTAAAGGTAAAATTGGTAATGATGAGAAGTAACATGGGGAATTGGAAAGGAGGGGAAAAGGCTGCGAGATCACCGAGATGATCCCCTAGGGCTCCACAATTACCACTTCGTGCTGCCCTGCCATTTTTTAGGCACATTCTACTTACCAATGTTATTTTAACATTTAACAAAATTTTAACAAACCAATACTCAGTTGGTCTAGTGATAAAGTGGTACTAAACTCCTTAACTGTTATGCAGGAGGTTCGAAGTTCGAATCTCACTGACGGCATGTATGGAAAAATTGATATTGGGAGGGTCTCCCCCAAAATGGGACTACGAAGTACCCGATCCGAATATAGAGCGGTGTTTGACCGATCGAACCGGGCGAGTCAAAAGGCAAGACCAAAAAAAAAAAAAAAATTTAACAAAAATAATTGTTATCTGAGTTATATGTCGTATTATACGTTACTCCGTATTAGTTATTACATGCCCTACGGCTACGAGATTGCTTGATGGTACGAAATTTGGCACTAATTTGCATTCTGATTTTGTCACTACCCCCTAGAATGGATTCGTTTAAACATTTCTTCCTTTTTCGAATTGGTAAATATTTCCTTCGTTTTGTAATTTAGGTTTTTTTTAGAACTTTACACATTGATGAAATTTTGTTTTATGTGTACAAAATTAATACAAGATTAAATAATATAATATCATTTAATGTGTGATATTTTATAGTATTTATAATTACATTAGAACTAGAAATACATTAATTAAATGTTATTTTTAGCAAATTTTAGTATTAATTAATTAAAAAGACTTACATTGTAAAATAAAATTTTAAGCTAAAAAAAGGCGTATATTGCAAAACGGAGACAATATATAGAAGGAGGATAATGAATATACATAAGTAAGACTTGACAAGACAAGTTTTACTAAAGTCATTACCATGAACAAGTTCGTGATTAAAACCCAAATAACTCCAATAGCAAGCAATGTACTCATTTTAGAAAATATGACCACACTACCCACAAAATCTTTCTAAACAAAGTGCAACATTGCTAAGAATGATGAGCTCGTTATTTGCTAATGCGGTTTGGGCCTTGTTTCACTTTTATTACAAAACTCATTTCTATCCAAAAACTACTTTTAAGAGCATCTCCCCTCATATGCTAAAGGCCATATTTTTTTAGCCTATCAAAATGGGCATATTCCCCATTTCATACCTTTTTAGCCTACTAACACAAAATGGTATTCCCACCATAGGCCAAATTTTATAGGCTAAAAATATAAATATTTAATTCTAACGTCTAGATTTATTCTTCCGCTATGTATTTTCCGTAATAACATATTCTAAAGTAACGTCTAATTTGAATAATTATTATTATATTTTATTTTAAAAAGATATTATTATAATAATTGTGAATAACGGCTATATTTTAAAAATAGTCTATAAATACATGCATACCATCTCCTTCATTTTCATAATGGCTATATGTTGTTTTTATGTTCTTGCATTTTATTTTATAGTACTCTTTTTTCCATCTTGAAATTTATTTTTAATTATGTTTTTTAATGAGACTATTAATAAATTAGTTTATTTAAGTACAAAATAAAACACACAATTATTTACATATTAAATATTAGGCTCAAATTGAATGTCACAATGAGACCATTACAATAATATAATTTTTGTAATAAAAATATTATGAATAATATATTTATATAACATATTAATTAATTTTCACTTTTTAAAATTAAGCTAAAACAATAAAAATAATAAATGGGGCCCATTTATACCCTAGCAAATCTAAGGCCAAATTTGGCCTTCAAAACACAAAGGCTATATTTTTGGTATGGGAGTTTGTGTATTTAGCCTATGAGGGGTGTATATGGTAGGGCAAATTTAGCAATTTACTCTCTTTACTTTTTACGTTTTTCAAGACACTAAAAATTATTTTTCGCCCAAAAAACCTTTTCTACCCAAAGTGAAACAAGCCCCCAAAAAAGCTTTTTTTTTTGTACACAAACAAAATGTATTCCAAAAAAGAACCATGTATTCCAAAAGTCATGCTCATTTAAGCTTTTTTTTGATGTGGTTAATTACAAATCATGCTCATTTAACAAGAACCATGTATTTCAAAAAAGATTTGTTTTGATTACTTTAATTTTGGAATACATGGTTCTTGTTAAATGAGCATGACTTGCAATTAACCACATCAAAAAAAAACCCATGTATTCCAAAATAAGAACCATGTATTCCAATAGCCCGGTATTTTTTTTTAAAGAACATTGTAATTCCAATAGCCCGGTTCTTGTTAATAATTGATTACTTTTTCAATATAACAACTACGGAGTATTTGTTTACGGTATTTAAAAAGCTAAATAAAATTTCAACCAAAAAAAAAAGCTAAATAAAATTGTTTTCTAACGAGTTGTAGTATTGGTTTAAAAAAATAGTTATCAATTTTTTTTAAAGTTCAATATTTTTTCCCACAATGTTGTAAAGGATGTTGATTGGTGAATATTAACAATTTTCAACGTTAATATCAATTTATTTGATAATTTTTTAATATATTTATCGAAGTACTCAAAAAACATATGGCCTATGCACAAGAATAACACATACAAATATAAGTATTCAAAAAGAAAAATGAATAATTTAATATAAGTGTAATCATTAAGATAGTTTTCCATTCTCACTTGAATTTAAGTTTTTGATAAGATGTTTTATCGCAGGAATATGGTATACAAAATCAACATTACTCAATAAATACAATCTGATTTACAGCTATACTATTTGTTGAGATTAGTTCCACATCTCATCGAAAGTCATTTAATGTTCACAAATTATTAAAGAGTTTTATTTATCTTTAAAATGTAAAAGTATAATATAATTACATGTATTTAGTGTATAATTTGAAGAAAAAAATTTAGTGTAACATGGCGCGATTATTTTTTTTATATTATTGTGAGGTATTGCAACCATTTGAGTCTTGTTGTTCTACGGAGTACAATATAAACATGCATGACACAGGCTCGGTCATGCGCGAGCTGAGGAGGCTGCATGCATATGAAATGTGAACATAGTATTTTAGGTATATACTTGTGTCATGTTCCCACTATGTTGATCGAGGGCGTGATTCTTAAACAATTATTGGTTGGACATAAAAGAAAAGGATTTGAATAACTTCAGGCATTGTGATATGTTTAATAATAGTAATATTTGCACACTTTTGACCCTAACAATATTTTATATTATATTTTATTTTTTAAATCCAGTGAGGGGCTACTGGTCCCATGTGCCTCCGCCGTTGGGCACATGTGGGGTCAAATTTGTAGTTGATTACTGTAGGATCGATGTTAGTCTTAGACAGTCGGGAACTGTTCCAGTGACAGTTCCCTTACGCAGCGGAGTGATATATAACAAGACTAAAACAAGAATTTAAAGCTTGGACACAGTTCCTTATAGAGGAACCTCTTTAGCCAACTAGCTAAAGAGTAAACCTCTACCTCCCTTGGAGGATTTTGAACACGCACTATATTCTATTGATATATCTCAAGATCTACAATACAAAGTCGAACTTCTCTATTGCTTGCGATCCCACTCACAAACAATACTAACGACTAAGACATAATAGTTCCTAGATCTAAGCACAAATGAATATAGAGAGTGAACCTTCTCGTTCCTGTGCAGTTCCCTTTAGCACAGGAACCACCTTCTTCAAGCTGATGAAGAACTTCACGCAGTCTTCATCACTTGATCTTTCCTTCCTTGAACTTCTGGTTTGGATATCTTCTTTGAATCAACTCGGGCTCTCGATCTCTTTCTTTCCTTTTGTAGATCTGGTTTTCAGATGTGCGAGAGCTCAATTAGACCTAGCGGCGTCGCATTCCATTTATAGAGTTTCCATCTTTAGTTCTGACGCCTTTGCCCTTATTGTCTTGGGGAGTACGACACTATTCAAAAAGACTAGCGTACCCTTCTTCATCTCTATTCATTCGGAGCTTTGGCTTGCCGCCCAAGACAATAGTGAAATGTCTCTCTTGTCCTTTTAATTACTTGCCACGTATACAAGTGACTTGACAAGGAACGTTTTCCTTTACTTTTCGTGTAAACTTGCTATCTTTCCTGAGATCACTTATACAGGGAATTAGTTCCATTTGTTTGTCATTATCAAAACTTCGATTACTCGAATGGAGAACCCATTGTTCCAATGTTAGTTCCCTAACACTGTTCCAACAATTTCCCCCTTTTTAATGATGACAAACTTTCATAAAAATGCAAGTATTAAACATTCAGGGATACAGGAAAGATGTTAGATAATTAAGCATCAATGACACAGGCAATTCTTTGTAGATACTTAGTTCCCCCTGAAATGGACAAGCAGTTTGATTTTCAAGATTTTTAAGCTAACAGTTCCCCCTCAGCTTATGGCTAATTATTATGTATTCTCTTAGACACAACGCATCTCTGCATTTTTCCACTTTTCCCCCTTTTGACATCATCGAAAGACAATCAAGTATAAACATGCAAGAACAAGCAAGGGAAGCACAATCATAACTAAAGAACAAAAGCAAAATGCAATTCATTAAAAACATTGTTCATACAAGTACAAGATCAGAGTCTTAAGAGCATTGAAGGAGGGAGAAGACAGTTATGGATTTTTCTTGGAGGGGGCTTGTTCAAGGGTTAGAGGAGGAAGAGGAGGAAGGGAGCTTCTTCTGTATGTCCTTAAGAACAGCAAGGATGTGATCATTGGTTCCCTTCGTCTGTTGAATGTCTAGAAGGACATCAAGTATGCGCTCAGTGACCCTACACAGACGGTTGAGAGCTTGAAGGACAGTTTTTGAGTCTCCTTGTTCAATGAACACAGCAGGAGGACCTTCTTCTTGTGGTTCCATGGAATGCTTCATTCGTAGAATGTTGGACATATCCATCTCTTGTCCTAGCTCTTCTTCCTCTTGAGGATGATACACATCGTTCCTCTTCATTATCTCCTTCACCAACGCTGCATATGGAAGGGCGTGATTCTCCTTGGCAACGCATTTGCACATGTGCAAAATCATTATCTTGGGCAGGTTGATGCGCTCTTTGCAAAGGAACAGATCCAAGAGGATGGCATCAGTTGAGTTGAGAGTTGTTCTCTTTTCCAGCCTTGGCGTCACTATCCTAGTGATAAACTGGTGTGCCATCTTGCCTACTTGACTCAAGCTGTGAGTCAGGATCTCCTTTCCTTGTGGAGAAACGTGCCCTAGAAGCCTTTGAAGAATGGCATCTCTTCCATCAGAATCTTGCCGTGGGCGTTGGGGAAGCATATCAAACCCTTCTCCAGGAACATTGAGAATTTTCTTGATTTGGGCAGCGGTGAAGGTGAAGTCATCCTCTTCTGTCTTCCATCTTATTATGGGGTCAAGCTCAGTTCCCTTTTGTAGGGCGAATTTGGAGTAGAAGTACCTTATTTGAGCTTGATCCCCATTGTCGGTTCGGAACAGAGCTTATCCCATCCTTGAAACTGGATGAGTTCCTGAAGCTCGTTGAACTCGTTTTCTTGTAGGAACTCGGCTGTTATCACTAGAGGAATTACCAACTTCCTCTCTTCTGGTTTCTTCTTTTCCTTCTTTGCTTTCTTCTTCTCCTTTTGTTCAGGCTTTTCTTCCAGCCTTGGCTTCTTGGAGCCTCTTGTTGAAGGATGCCCAGGTGGCGGTTCCTTGTACCCAATTTGAAGGGCAGGCTCTGTGTATTCCTCCACCTCATCGTCGGAGCCCTCAACGGTGACGATCTCCGTTGATGGATGAAGAGCGTGGAGTTGCTCAGATTGTAGAGGTTGTAGTTCCTCCTCATCTTCTTCTTCTTCTACTTCGCTCAGTTTCCTATAATTTCTCTTTTTGGTTCTTGGAGCAGTTGGAATTTGTGGAAGAGAGGTTGAAGAGGAAGAGCGTTTTGGAAGAGAAAGAGAAGGTTGGGTTGGGTTGTGAGAAGTTGAAGCAAGGGGATCTGGTCTTTGTTTGGGAGAGAAGTTGTCAAGAATTTGTGTATGGTGTTTGGGAGAGGAATGAGAGGAGGCTTGTAATAGAGGGGTAGGATTGGAATCATGGATCGTGGTAGGAACACCCTCAATGTTCAAGGTGAGGGTTGAGGAGCCATCCGGTCTCGTGGTGAGTACCGGAATTTCAGACCTTGGTGTTTGTGGTGGTGAATTTGGAGGTGTAAGACTGGGTTGTCCATCTCTTTTTCTCAAAAGAGAATAGAGACGTTCCTTGACATCAAAGATGTACTCGAGTTCATGGTGGTCGAGATCTAGATCAGTGAGAAGCATTTTCTTGAGAGTTTCAGGGTCATGGTTGAGAAGATGCTCGATGAGTGGGTTTTTGTGGTAGACGGAGAACTTGATGATGGGTTGATTTTGGTTGGCCATAGGAGTGGACTGGTTGAGTTACAGAGAAAGATTGGAAAGGGAGATTGTCGAAATATAGGGTTTGGGAGAGGTGATAGAGGAAGACGATGAAGAGAGAAGAAAGAGGGGAATGGGTTAAGTAGTAAGAAGAGAAGAAGGTGAAGGGGTGAGAGTGGTTAGCAACCTTTCCTTGAAACTAGCAATTAGTTACTCCAAAAAGAATCGGAAGAGATTTGGTTTTCTCCACGCAAAGATCTTTTCCTATTCTACAGTCTCAACGTGGCAATAGATAAGCACGGGTAGCGAGATGAACGGTTCTGATTCACTTTTCCCTTTCTACAGCCTGTCGCTTCCTGAACCAGTTTTCAATGACCTTTCTCTTTCCAATAATACATATGAGAGACGTATTTGAATTTCAAACACCCTTGTAGTTCCTTTGTAAATTGAAGCGGTTCCGTTCCTTTCTAACTCCTCTTTCCATGAACAAGTAAGACGAGACCAAGTTTGGATATGTAAAGGATTTTTGTGAAAAGATTAAAAGAAATATCCAAACTAAATAGGGTTATGGAATCAAGTGATGTTGTCATCCAGGTAATTGAATCCCGTAAAAAGGGGTTTATTCTTTGAGGCTCATAGGAAACGTTTACCTGGATGGATTTTGAGGGACAAGTCTTATGATCAACCATCATTTCAGCTTATAGTGAGGGACAGATAAGATCAGGTTGATCATTTTGGGACAAAAATAAAAAAGTGCTCTTAAGGAATCAGTTCCCATACCTAGTTATGAACATGTTTCATGCAAGTTTGCAATTATTGAAAATGAAAGTTGCTATACCATGCAGTTCCCTAGCTATACTGATATCTAACTAGTCAATCATGGAGGGAAAAGATGGACCGGGACTTGTTTAATTTAAGAGAATCATCCCTAAGAGCATACGAAGATGCTCAAAGAGTTGTCTGTCCAAGGCTTTGGTGAAAATGTCAGCAACTTGTTCACCTGTCCTGCAGTGAACCATCTCAATGAAACCTTTCTCTACGTGATCACGCAGGAAATGGTGCCTAACCTCTATGTGCTTTGTCCTAGAGTGATGCACTAGGTTTTTTGAGATGTTAATTGCACTAGTACTATCACATTTAATAGGAACAGTTTCAAGAGACATATCATAGTCTTTGAGTTGATACTTGAGCCATAGGACTTGGGAACAACAAGCAGCTGCGGCAATGTACTCAGCTTCAGCAGTGGAAAGTGCCACAGAGGATTGTTTCTTGGATCCCCATGATACTAGACAGTCTCCTAGGAACTTGTGCCATACCTGATGTGCTTTTTCGATCAACTAGATGTCCTGCAAAATCAGCATCTGTGAAGGAAACAAGTTCAAAGGAACTGTTCCTAAGGTACCATAAGCAAAGATTATCTCTCCCTTTGAGGTAGCGAAAGATCCTTTTGACTTCCTTTAGATGCGATTCCTTAAGATTTGCTTGGAACCGTGCACAGAGACAGACAGCGAACATGATGTCTGGTCTACTAGCAGTGAGGTAGAGTAGGGAACCAATCATTCCTCGAAAAAGTTTTTGATTGACACTGGTTCCAGTCTCATCGGCATCAAGTCGTGTGCTAGGTGAGATTGGAGTGTTGATTGGCTTTGCAGTGTCCATCCCATATTTGGATAGCATTTCCTTGATGTACTTTTGTTGATGAATCTTGGTTCCATCTTTTGTTTGAGAGATTTGAAGACCTAGAAAGAAGTTGAGTTCCCCTACCATACTCATCTCGAACTCACTACTCATTTGTTTCTCAAATTTTTCTGTAAGCACAGGATTAGTGGAACCAAACACTATATCATCAACATAGACTTGCACAATTAAGATGTCACCTGATTCTTTCTTCAAGAAGAGTGTCTTGTCAATGGATCCTCTTTGATAGCCTTTGGATAATAGAAATGAAGCAAATCTATCATACTAGGCTCGAGGAGCTTGTTTGAGGCCATAGAGAGCCCTTTCAAGAAAGTAGACGTGATCAGGCTTGTCATCATCTTCAAATCCAGGAGGTTGCTTCACATAAACTTCCTCTTGTAGATAGCCATTGAGAAATGCTGTTTTGACATCCATTTGGAACAGTTTGAACCCTTTGTATGTAGCAAAAGCAATGAGTAGTCGTATTGCTTCAATTCTGGCAACTGGTGCAAACGTTTCCTCATAGTCGATTCCCTCCTCTTGATTATAACCTTGAGCCACTAGTCTGGCTTTGTTTCGGGAAACATTTCCTGACTCATCCAGTTTGTTGCGAAAGACCCATCTAGTTCCAATGACATTCTTGTCTGATGGTCTTGGAACTAACTTCCACACCTTATGTCTTTCAAACTGATGGAGCTCATCTTGCATTGCTTGAATCCAATCTGGATCTTTGAGTGCTTCCTGTATACCTTTGGGTTCAACAAGAGAAACAAAAGCATTAAATGCACAAAAGTTATGGAGAGAGGAACGAGTTTGAACTCCCTGTTCCAAAGGTGTGAGGATGTTGTCAATAGGATGATCTTTTCTCTGATGGTAGTTCCTTGGTTGAGGATGAGTTGTTCCTGGGATTTCTTCCTGAGTACTGGAACTATCTTCAGATGTATCTTGTGGAACCACATTGGTTTGATTGTTCCCAGAAGTGGATGCTTCAGTTGTTACTGGTGGTTGCTCCTCTTCTTCAGGAAAATGAGTTGAGGGATCATCGAATTGGTCCATGGTATCATTCTCTTCATGATCGTCTTCAATGTTTGGCTCTTGTGGATGAGAATCACTTCCATTGATGTACTCAGAGTCATCTCTTCGAGGCCTTGAACTTTCATCCTCATCTGTCAGTTCCCTTGTTGGTTCTTCTGGAATAGTGAATGGTTTCACTACTGAACGAGAGAATGGATTTTTGGATGATGATCCATGATTAATAGGCTCTTCATCAAAGATGACATGAATACTTTCTTCAAACTTTCTGGTTCGTTTGTTGTAGACTCGATATGCTTTGCTATGAAAAAAGTATCCAGTGAAAATTCCTTCATCGCTCCTTGGATCAAACTTTCCAAGAGCATCCTTTCCATTGTTATGGATGTAACACCTGCAACCAAAAACTCTGAGATGGGAAATGTTTGGCTTTCGGCCTTTGATTAGTTCATAAGAAGTTTTAAGCAATAAAGGTCGAATCATAGCCCTGTTAAGGATATACACCGAAGTGGAGATGGCTTCAGCCCAGAAGTTGGATGGAACTCCACTCTCTAGCATCATGGCACGAGCCATATTCTCCAGTGTGCGATTCTTCCTTTCAACAACTCCATTTTGTTGTGGAGTTCTTGGTGCAGAAAAGTTGTGAGAAACTCCATTTTCATTGCAAAAGTTGACAAAGGCTGAATTGTCAAACTCTGTTCCATGGTCTGAGCGTATGGACTTCATCTTAGTTCCCAGACTAACCTATGTCTTCTTGATGAACACTTCAAATTCTTTAAACACTGTTCTTTTGGAAGACAAGAAAATAACCCAAGTGAAACGTGAATAATCATCTATTATAACAAACATATACCTGCTTCCTCCATAGCTACAAGTGTCCATTGGTCCACATAGATCCATGTGTAGCATTTCCAAGGGTTTGGAGGTGCTAACGTTTTTCTTGGGCTTGAAGGAACTTCGAGTTTGTTTCCCTCTGGCACAAGCATCACATAATTTTGCTGACTCTGGGCTTATCCTTGGTAAGCCCACCACAAGATCTTGCAGGAACAACTTCTGGATGAGATTTAGACCTGCATGACCAAGACGTCTATGCCAGAGATCGGTGTCATTTGTAGAGACTGTGAGACATAGCTTTCTTGGAGGTTGAAAGTCTTGATCAACAATGTAAACATTGTTGAATCGTTTCCCTCGAAGAATAACTTTGTTAGTTTCTTTGTTCACAACAAGACATTCATTTGAGTCAAATGTGACTATGTTGTTCCCTTGATCACAGAGTTGTGCCACACACAGTAGATTGTATCCAAGATTTGCCACAAGATTTACATTGTTGACTTTGATTGATTTGTTGAGCTTTACTTCCCCTGAGCCTTGTATTGCCCCTTTGGTTTTGTTGCCGAAGGACACATTTCCTCCTTCAACTTGGGTGTTAAGCGAGATCAGATTGTTCCTGTTTTCTGTCATGTGGTTGGAGCAAGCACTGTCTATAAACCACATACAGTTCCCTCTCGCTTTCACTTCCTCTTGAGGTTCCTTTGGATCTTCATTGATTGCCATGGCACACATGTTTGGTGCAGCCCAAGATTCTGGATCATCATCATCTGAGTCATCCCAAGTTGCTATGTAAGCTTTGTTCCCAGACTTGTTCTCATCATTTCCCAGGGGACAAGCTTTGGCATAGTGACCCTTCTTGAAGCACTTGAAGCATGTGATGTCCTTTGCATCTTTGTCTCCTGATTTGTTGTAGTCTCGTGAGGAACTGTTCCCTTCATAGTTCTTTCGGAACTTTTCCTTCTTGTAGAGGTTACGTAGTGCCTTTGTGATGAGCACTATGTCATCTTCTTCTTCATCTTCAGACTCTTCACACTGTTCCTGGACAGACTTAAGCACTTTCTCCAATTTAAGCGCAATTCCCTTTTCAGGTTTGTCTTGTGCTTTATCGGAGTTCCTCCTATTCTCATAGGATTTCAGCTTTCCAAAGATCTCATGAAGCATGAGGTTCCTGTTGGATGTATTTTCTCTGAAGGTTGTTCGATCATGAGCCCATTCACCAGTGAGACCATCTATCACCTTCTTGACCTTGAGTCGTTCAGTGACTTCCCTATCAGAGATTCTCAAGTTCTCAAGCTTAGTCACTAGTCCCTGAAACCGGAACTGGTATGATGATACTGTTTCTCCAGGTTCTATTCTGAAGTTGTAGAACTCTTGTCGAACATCCATCTGATGATCTTCCTTGAGATCTGAGCTTCCTATATGCATTTGTTCAATAGCAGCCCACATCTCCTTGGCGGTCTTTAGATTTCCCACCTTGGCTGAATCGATCTCACTCATGGAGTAGTTGAGATACATCTTTGCCTTGTAGTTGGCTTCCATGCATTTCCACTCATTTGGTCCCCACTTTGTGAGATCATTCTCGATCTCTGGATTGATGGTGAAGTTCCCTCTCTCGATCACAGCCCATGCCTGATAGTCATGGCTCTTCATCCAATCCATCATCAACCCTTGCCATCGTTCAAAACGGCCTTCTATCAACCTTGGTGGTTTGTCGCTTCCATGTCCAACGGCACTGAGTTCTGAAGACATTCCTGTAGACATCCTGCGAGTTTTCACAGAAAATCTAGAGCCAAGCTCTGATACCAATTGTAGGATCGATGTTAGTCTTAGACAGTCGGGAACTGTTCCAGTGACAGTTCCCTTACGCAGCGGAGTGATATATAACAAGACTAAAACAGGAATTTAAAGCTTGGACACAGTTCCTTATAGAGGAACCTCTTTAGCCAACTAGCTAAAGAGTAAACCTCTACCTCCCTTGGAGGATTTTGAACACGCACTATATTCTATTGATATATCTCAGGATCTACAATACAAAGTCGAACTTCTCTATTGCTTGCGATCCCACTCACAAACAATACTAACGACTAAGACATAATAGTTCCTAGATCTAAACACAAATGAATATAGAGAGTGAACCTTCTCGTTCCTGTGCAGTTCCCTTTAGCACAGGAACCACCTTCTTCAAGCTGATGAAGAACTTCACGCAGTTTTCATCACTTGATCTTTCCTTCCTTGAACTTCTGGTTTGAATATCTTCTATGAATCAGCTCGCGCTCTCGATCTCTTTCTTTCCTTTTGTAGATCTGGTTTTCAGATGTGCGAGAGCTCAATTAGACTTAGCGGCGTCGCATTCCATTTATAGAGTTTCCATCTTTAGTTCTGACGCCTTTGCCCTTATTGTCTTGGGGAGTACGACACTATTCAAAAAGACTAGCGTACCCTTCTTCATCTCTATTCATTCGGAGCTTTGGCTTGCCGCCCAAGACAATAGTGAAATGTCTCTCTTGTCCTTTTAATTACTTGCCACATATACAGGTGACTTGACAGGGAACGTTTCCCTTTACTTTTCCTGTAAACTTGCTATCTTTCCTGAGATCACTTATACAGGGAATTAGTTCCATTTGTTTGTCATTATCAAAACTTCGATTACTCGAATGGAGAACCCATTGTTCCAGTGTTAGTTCCCTAACACTGTTCCAACAATTACATTGCTCGATCTTTTTTTAGATTCTCCTCAATTTCGCCGCCAGTCAATCCAAACATGCATAGCCTCGTCCGTGTTAAAGCTTTAGGGCAAAAGACATTGTATTGTTGACGCGCTTTCTCCGACCGTAATCTCTTTCCTTATTAAAAAAATCTAATTTATGAGGGCTATACTTTGTGACTGCCTTAGAACCGTCTATTGCTTAAAAAAAATATCTATTCCATATTCTCCTTTCCCCAAAATATTTTTTAATTTTATGTTATTGAATCAGACCTTTCTCATTTAAAAAAAAAATCAAACCTTCACAGTTAATTAAATTCCAAATCTTTCCCCAAAATATTTTTTTTTATAAATTATTGTATTTATATAGATTGTTTTTGTCATCACATCACCTATCTTTGGACCAAAAAAAAACACTACATATGCCTTTTTTTTGTCTTATTTCATTCGTTTTCGAAAATTTATCTTGTAGTATTCTTTTTTCGGACATCTCATTAAATTTGTTCATCTTTTTAATTTTTATTTTATATCAAAATTTTCTTACAATATTACCACATTCAATCTTATCTTATTCAATAAAAATTTACCACTTGATAATTTCTTTTATCCTTCTCCTAATTTTCGATCATTATCTATCATCATCAGACATTAAAACCTCTATCATGACATAATTGACTATTTTTTCTTCTCTATCCTTTTCTTTTATTAATAAATGTGAAAGTTTTCATTTTGAACAAAATTTAGGGGATGGGTCTTAATTAAAAGATGTGCATTTGTACCTAGTAATTGAGTAGTACATATCACCCTATCAATTCTAGTAAAAATTTATCTTATACTCCCTCCGTTTCATAATAGTTGTTTTTAAAGACAATTTTTCTAGTTTCAAAATAGATGTTCATATGTGAATTTTTTTCACTTATACCCCTAATAATTACACTACTTTAATTATGTACACTTATTCCAAAACAACTTTTAAAAGTAAAAGTAATATTTAATAGGGGTTAATTTTGGGAGGAATTTTTTTCCTTAATATGTGTGCAAATTTGTCTATGAACAACTATTTTGAAACGGATGGAGTACTATACTCTCCCCGTTTCAAAATAGTTGTTTTTAAAGCCATTTTTTCTTGTTTCAAAATACTTGTTCATCTAATTTTTTTTTCCATTTATACCCCACATTCCACATATCCTAAAATTTATTTTTTTTAGTTGAATCTCCCAAAGTGTACTTATAGGGGTAATTTGGGTAAAAAAATTCCTTAATAAATGTGCAATTTTATCTAAGATCTAACTATTTTGAAACGGAGTGAGTAGTTAGAAACATATACTCCATATTTTCATGGGGACTATCCGAAAAACATGCCAAGTAAGCAATTGTAGGTTGTTGCATGCAAGTTACCGGGCACATGACACAGTTAGAACAGTGTTGACAATACACTAGTATAGTTTTATACATGTCCATTTACGTGCCAAAAAACACAAAATCTGAAGTTCTCTGGACTTAAAAAGCAATGTGCAGAAGAGCCCCATATTGCACATTTTGTGGGCTTTTGACAAACCCCATGAATGAAAGCTAGAACCTGCAAATGCCCTTTTCAAATTCCCCAGCAATCCTTTTGTACGTTTGTCTGTTCCTCTTGAGGAAGCTCCTATTTTTTCAGCTTTATTTTTTCTGTAGAATTAGGGTTTTGGGTTGACTATTGCCAATTTGAGCTCAAAACTTACAAAAAGCTTACTCTCCATATGTCGAGATAGTTTAGGCATTGCATTGCTAGAGAATAGCACTACAACAGAAGATTGGGTTTGAGTTTCTTTGTTTTTTTGTAGGTCTAGCTTGTTCAGTTTGCATGGATTTTGGAAAGTGTTGACGGTTTTTAAAGATACCCATTTTATACAACATACATGAGCTTGTATTCTACTACTATTCTGATTGATTCTATGAAAATGGATGCATATATAAACATTAGGGTCATGTATTTTTTCAAAGCCCTACTATCATAGATTATAAATAAAATACACAACAAAATTATAAATAGGAATGTTATTGTATCTTGATGTGATAATAACTTAAAATTGGTATATGTATTGTTTTTTTCTTAGGAAAATTCAATTTGATGTCCTTGATTTTTTGACATTTTATCTTGGTATCCAAAAAAAAACTTATTCCTAATAATGCCCTTCTACTTTGTAGAATCATATTACTGTAGCCTAGAGTCCAATAAAGGATAAACTCATTACCATACACGGCTAATTGGTACTTTATGAAATATTGTGGTTGGTTTTCTAAAAGTAAAACACATATTGGGCTGATCTTGTAAAAAAAATTCATCCAACAGTACCCTAAAAATAAGATCACCAGTTTCCCATTCACAAGTTTGAAGACTCTGAACACGCTCTCTAGTCACAAGAGACCAATATGCCCTCTGTTTAATTGTTTTACTACCATTTTGGCTTGGATGAGATTGTGTATCTTTGAGGAGAAAATTGAGATTTGAAAAATGACGAAGAGGGAGATCATAGTGGATTTGCAAGCTATAATCTTTTGATTTGAGTGAAATGAAACATGTCACATACAACACTTTTCTTTAGGGGCTAGCAATAGCATAGCTATCATAGGTAGAAATGATTGCAACTTTTAGGTATATAATCTATTTTATTCTTTTCATTAAATCCATATTCTTAATTATCAATATCTAAAAGTCAAAGAAACAACGAAAATACTTTTCGGGTGTCCCGTAAAGTTTGTCCACCTTTTCAACTTTTTTCTTATATCATTTTTTTCTTACAATATTACCCTTATTCTATCTCATATTTTATTCTTATTATCTAATAAAAAAAAATCTATCCCTTTAAACTGTCTTTTCCTTTCTTTTTCTCTTTCTTCCTACTTTTACCCATTACAATCACAATCTCTCCCCTCTTACTATTAGCTACTTTTACTTCTGTACCCATTTCTTAATAAATGTAAAATTCGTCCTTTATGACGATCTTTTGGGAACGGAGAGAGTAGTATAATTAAATTTGATGGAAAATAAAGAAAATACGTAGTGTATAAACATAGAAGAGACAAGGAAGATGAAGAAGCCCCCAAAGTCAGAATTGAGCAGAGAGCACGAAATTGAAATCAAATGTCGTATCAAACATTGGTATAGAGAGTTGAGACAAAATATATTGAAAGAAGGTGTCCTCGTTTCACTTTCAACTATAGCCCTCTCATCATCAACTGCAGTTTGCAGAGAGTGGAAACGACAGTCTTCCATTTCCCATTAAAACCTACATCGTGGCCAATGTATTTTTATTTACTCCCTTCGTCCCATAATATTCGTCTTAAAGTACAATTTTTACATAAATTAATAAAATAAAGTAAATAAAAAGTAGTCAATAGGAATGAAAGAGAGAATGTGATGTTGATGGATAAAGATGCGAAGAAAGAGAAGGGAAAAAGTAAATGACTAAAATGGATATTGGAGTGGATTTTTTTGATTGTATAATATGAACAAAGGTGATATTGAATAAGGGTAATATTGTAAGAAAGATATAGATATAAAAGGATATCGGACAAATATTTTGGAACGACAGAAAAGAAAACAGGACAAACATTATGGGACGGAGCGAGTACATCTGATAAAAAAAGGTATTTTTATTTACAACGAATCCTATAGGTATCGTAATAAATGAAAAATAAAAATGGATTATTTTTTTATAATATATCTATAAGTATTTTATTAGTTATTTCTAATAATATATCTTTCTAATAATAATTTTAATTAGAGTCACTAAGTTGCTTGTAATTCGATCCTTTCATTTATATTTGATAGAATCTTGAAACATGTATGAGAAAGAAGGGAAGTTGTGTTACTCCCTCCTATCCCTAAAATATGTTCCCACTTTTTTTAATTGGTGTTCCAAAATGTTGATTTCATTTGACAGATTTTTTATTTTTATAAGTGAGAAAACTACAAAATTATCCTCATACAACTCTAAAATTATTACAAATCCTATCTACTTTACTACACTTATCATTTTTAATACTCCCTTCGTTTCAAAATAGTTGATCTTAGACAAAATTTCACACTTATTAAGGAATTTTTTTTACCCAAACTACCCCTATAAGTACACTTTGGGAGATTAAATTAAAAAAATAAATTTTGGGATATGTGTAATGTGGGGTATAGATAAGGATATAAATAAAAAAAAAGTTAGATAAACAAGTATTTTGAAACAAGAAAAATTGGCTTTAAGAACAACTATTTTGAAACGAAGGGAGTACTTTTTTCAAACTTTCCAACACTTCTTTCCCACTTTCCTACACTTTTTTTCCCACTTTCTAATGCATTTCTCACACTTTTCAATACTTTTCTCACACTTTTCAACACTTCTTTCCCACTTTCCGACACTTTTATCCCACTTTTCAATGCATTTCTCTCACTTTTCAATACTTTTTTCACATTTTTTAACACTTTTTTCCCACTTTCCAACACTTTCCAATACTTTTCTCTCACTTTTCAATACTTTTCTCTCTTTTCAAACCCCAAAACTTTACTCCCTCTGTTTCACAATTCACAATACTCTATCTTAGACAAGATGTTACACATATTAAGGATTTTTTCCCAAATTGCCCCTATTAAATACTATTTTTTTTCTCAATTACTAAGAAATTTTGGGATATGTGTAATGTGGGGGTATACACAAGGGTATGAATGAATTTTTTTTACATGAACAACTATTTTGAAACAAAAAACAAGGTTTTAAGAACAAGTATTGTAGTGAACTGCATGCCTAGGAAATAATGAGTGTCTCCTAAATCATTGATCTTAAACACATCATCAAGATAGGATTTTAGGGAAGCTATCTCAGTGCCATCATTGCCGATTAAGACGATATAATGTACATAAACAACCACAAAAATCGATGATGTAGTTGAGTGTTTATGAAAAAGAGAGTAGTCCTCAGATGATTAACTATATCCTCTATTCTTCAAGGCTTGAGATAATTTTGCATACCATTGTATTGAGGCTTGTTTTAGGCCATAAAGAGACTTGTTAAGTTTACAAACCATAGTCTTGCCTTCCACTTCTAGCCCCCAAAGGAATTCTTGTTGATAAGGTTTCTTGACAACAAATAAATTTATAATCAAGACTCTGCTGTGTATAGCGAAGTCAGGTTCGTTCACAGGAGAAAGTCAGTATCAAGTTTTGTTCTTACCTAAAGCGCAAGCAAGAGAGAAAAGCAAGAATTTTTATATCAAGGAAGATAAATTCTAAGGTTTAGGGTATCCCTACAACAATAATTATGTATGCCAACACTAATGAAACGTAAAAATCATACTTTTATCACATAAATGTGTCAACGTTCGTCAAGCTAAGCAAGTAAATCAACTAACTTTCGTTCAATCAATAAACTTACTATCTAATTTCTTCTACTTCAACTATGATAGATCCGCTTTCGCTTCAAAACCCTAAATTGAATATTCTGATTCAAGGTTTCCTCTTTCGCTTTAAAACCCTAAATTGACTATTCTGATTCAAGGTTTCCGCTTTCGCTTCAACTATGAATGAGAAATTCCCTTCAATTTTCGTTTCAAGGAATAAGGAGCAAGAGAATAGAATCATGCAATAAAAACAATCAAGACATGATCATAAACAAGCCTGCATAACCATTGTTGGGTTAAACCTCAACCTTAGAAGGAGAGACTACTCACTAATCATCATAATTGAAAAACAAAACAATTGAATTAATAAAAAAAGGCTTACAAACTGAATTCAAAACGAAACTTGTCCTCTAAACAATCTTCTCTCCTCTATCCTCTCCACACTCCTCCTCTCTCTCTCTTCTCTCTATTCTCTACTCTGTCTAACTTGAATGATTTGTGAGATTGTGTGTAGAGAAAAACAAAGGGTAGACAAAAATATTTATAGAGAAACCAATCTATCTAAGAGCTATCTATAAGGAAATAAGTCTTCTAAGAAGATATATCCCTTCTATCTATCTAAGGACATAAAAGATATAAGATAAAAAGTCTTTAATTGCGCCGACTCGGTCTTCGCTACGATCCAGAGTGCCTTGGTACCGACCTTGTTACCTTCGGTACCGAGCCTGTTCAGCAATGAAAACAACCTGAAGTAAAACTTCCTTAGCGGGTTTGTTACAACTCCGTTTGACTCGATTCTTTTTCCTATGCTTCTGTAACGAGTTTCTCTACTTCTTTACAAGCTCAAACTTGATCTTCAATGTCTTTATTTGAGTGATTTTCTTTGGCCTTGCTTCATTCTTGAGTGCTATCCTTAAGTGCTTTCTTCCTTTCTTCAAAATATGCTTCAAAACAGCTTCTAAAACGTACAAAACACCACCAAAGCTTATGTAAACTCAATATCTTAGAGAAATATGAAAACATACACAAACAACTCAAAACAAAAAACAAAACCAAAGAAAAAGACTCAAACACACAAAAACACACCCCAAAAACATGACTAAAAAGGTGGACATCAATTCTCATATAAACCACCTCATGAAAATCCCCATGAAGGAACGCGTTATTAACATCAATTTGATGTATTTTCTAGCCTTTTTTCACATCAATAGCAAGTAAACTTCTTACCGTGGTCATTTTAACAACAAGGGAAAAAGTTTATGTGTAGTCGACCCCTTTCTTTTGAGTGAAGCCATGCACCACTAGCCTTGCTTTTTTATCATTCTATGCTCCCATCAGATTTATGTTTTACTTTAAAACCCCATTTGTAGCTGATTGGTCGCTTTTCTTTTGGTAAAGACATGATCTCCCATGTGTGATTCTAATCAAGAGCTTGAAACTCTTTGAGACAATATAATTTGCCATTCCTTATGTTGAACAGCTTGATGCATGATAAGAGGATGGTTCAATTTGAGGTGGCTGTGCGTTCGAAAAAGGATGAATATGAGGAAAAATAAAGTAGTAGTAAGAGTATGATGACAAGGAAAGTCAAGAAAAAGAGATGAATTAGCTTGACAAACATACTCATATAGGTAATGTGGTCTAGTATGTTGTCTTCCTGATCTTCTTAATTCACAAAGTTTAGGAGTGTGGCTAGATATATGTGGTTAGGAAGTAGTATTTGGTGATGTAAACTGTAAGGAATTCGGGTCATCAAACACAAGAGGTTGAGATGTTTAGATTGGGTTAAAAGGTGATATGGTTGTATGAGCAAAAGGAAGAATGGATTCATGAAAAAGAATATCTCAAGAAATGAAAATTTTCTTGGTGGTGAGATCAAGTACCTTATATGCTTTCCTGGCCCGGTGGATATCCAAGAAAAACAACTGCAACTGCTCGAGGTTCTAATTTGTCTCGGCCTTGTTTCAAAGTGGAGATGAAACACAATGAACCAAATACTCTAAATTGAGAAAAATCAGGTTGTTTTTGAAATAGGACCTCAAAAGGTAACTTGTTACCAAGAATATGGTATGCAAAGCGATTGATCAAATGCATAACTGTCAAAATAGCTTCTCCGCAATATGGAAGATGTAACTTAGAGTGAAACATCAAAGCACGAGTGACCTCTAGAACGTGCTTTGATGTTTCACTCTATAGAACGAGCAGTTGTAGAAGTATCTTTACTGATTTTGATAGAAGAATCTTGTTGCAAAAAGTATAATCCTCTCGAAGCACACTACCAATCTTCACAACTTTGTTTGAAGTTGAGTTTTGTAATATACATTGATCTCCTGAAAAAAGGATCATAGAATTCAAATCAAACACCAGCTTCTCAACAAAGATAAGATTACAAGTGAAAGTTGGAACAAATAGAATTTTTGAGAGCACCAGTGTAAAAGCAATTGAACGGAACCATGTCTTGTAACTTATACTGGTTGTCCGTTCGGTAATGAAACAATAAAAAGATTTTTTTAACTCAAAAACAAATGACAACAGAGACAAATTGTCACACATATGTGTACTACCATCAGAAGCAAAGATCCAAGTGTTCTTATTCATAGAAATTACAATAGAAGATAAAAGTTTTACCAGCAAAAGCTACAAAATCATTCTCCTCGAAAGTTCTAGCTATATACGACTTCTCATTCAACAAAGCAAGTAGTTTGTTGTACTGATCTTGAGATAAAGCTGGTGAACTCCGAGAAACATCTCTGCAATTGGCTTGTGCAACAGAATGCTTTGATGATTTACCACCCTATTTTTTTAGATTTGTTTATGTAATTTGCATGAAAACCGATTATAAATGTTGAGAATGATATCTATCCCACATCTAAAATCTAAAGTGAAACCACCTAGCACATATATCATTGGGTTACTCCTCATATTGCTAATTGGTTTTAGGATGGAATTTCATGGGCTTGTGTGCTAGGCCCGTCCGCGCATGTGTGCGCGGTATCAGAGCGGTTCGGTCCTTCGTGCCACCGCATTTGTCCTCGATCCCGGCCGCCCTTGTGCCGCCGCATTAGTCACATTTATTCTCGTTTCTGCCCGCCCTTGTGCCGTCACTATCAGTCACATTTGTCCTTGTTCCACCTAGCATATATATCATTGGTTACTCCACCTTTTCCCAATTGGTTTTAGGATGGAACCCCATAGGCTTGTGTGCTAGGCCCGTCCGCGCATGTGTACACTCGTTTCTCCCGGGATGTGACATTTGTCAATGTTATGGTTGGTTTTCTTGCAGTTGGTACAAAATCGTTTCTCCCGGGATGAATTAGAAGAATTTGAAGAAGTAGAGTTAGGGTTTCTGTCGAGATTTGCCCAAACATGTAAAGATAAGGAATCTTGCATAATTTGAGAAGAAGTTTGGAGAGATCATTGCTTATCCTCATGAAGAAGGATGCCATAAGCACCATTTAGAGAAGGTAATTGATTCATCATCAAAATACTTGCATGAGTCGGTAGATATTCATCGTTGGGTACCATTAAGAAATGGAGTAGTTTCTGATTGTCTTCTTATGCTAGAATTTCACGCAAGGCTCCACAACACATAGGAATTCTTCGAATACTTGCGAATTCATCAAAGAGCGATTTTATTTTGGTGAAACAAGTAGAAATAGAAAACGAACCTTGTGTTAGGTTGAGAAGATCTTTCTTAAGGGAAAAGAGTCGCACTCCAATTGCTAGTATGTTACAACAAGAGCTCTATTTATATTAACTAGTGAACCAACTACATTTCACAATATAAGCTAGCAAAACTACAACACCCTTCTTTCTATGAAAGTTCTAAAACTCCATAGTAATTTAGTGAATCTTAAGAGAAATAATTTAAAAAATGGAAGTAAATTTGGTGAGAGATTAACTAAATTTCAAATATTGATTTTTTAATATCAACTATACAGTTTTCTTACAATTCCGTTGGAAGTAAACCCATCTTTAGGATACAAAAAAATTGTTATCAAAATATTTAATAGGCATATACTCATTATTAAAATTTTCGTCCCAATCCTCTTTATTTATCTACAATAAAACCTCTATAAATTAATAGCGTTGGGACCATGATATTTTATTATTTTATAGAGATATTAATTAACCGATAAATTAATATTTATTAATTTAAAGAGATTTTTATAATAAGAGCTTTGAAAATGCACTATCATATAAGATTTTATTGTAGGATTTTAGAAGGCTATGAGTTGGGACAATTTTATCCATGTAAGATTAATGTTTTAGCTACTATCAATTTTGTAGTCTCGGCTTGAATAGTTAATGTTGAGCAAGAGGCGATAGCAAATTTTTTTAGACATTGCAAAATTCGTTTATGAGATTAAGTCTCAAGGAATTATTATAGTTGCCAAATTTTGTTTTCAAAACAACGCTAGAAATGTTGGATTTAATAAGAAAAGTTAAAGATGAACTCCAAATAGAATTAAGAAAAAAAACAACAACACTACAATCATATTTAATTAGATTTTTATTAGTTATGACTTATGACTATGTAACTTTTTATATAATTATTAATTTATGATATTAATGGGACCTTATATTTATATAGTGGTTTTTTGAAAATATATTATCTTATTATCTTATCGAAATTTGTTAAATTTTGCATTGGCCCAAGTCGGGACCGGAGGAAAATATTAATTTAGAGAGTTTATTAATTTATCGAGTATTAATATAAAGAGGTTCTACTGTAATTAGCAGATTTCGGCCCAGTAACTGAAGAGGTAGGCTGTTTTAAAATGCGATGGGCTCAGTTGCTTTCAGCCCAGTAACTCAAAAGTACGGTTTAATTGGGCCCCGTTGTGTTCGTTTGGGCCGATTTCTGCATTTTACAAACATCAATTCAATTAAAATTGATGGCAATATTATCAAACAAGATTTAACATAAGGTCGCAAAAATATTACAACTGAAGTAATGGAGTTATTAATCACTTCGAAGGGGAAAATACATTTACTGTCTTACACTATATATGTGTAAACAATATAGGTTAAACCATCAATAAATCCACTATCTGTATTAACATAATATTTGTTTCTTTTAACAAATTTTAAATCTAATTGTAACCAAAATATTCATTTTAAGTGTGAGTTTACACTACTGTATATTATTGTCTTTTAGAAAAGGGTGCTTCCATTTAACAATGAATAATAATTCACGTTTGATTATAATAGTTGCACCCAAGCCCCAATTAATGATAGTTGCTTTAATACTAGTTATGTGTTCCTTCAAAAGAATCGAGTTTAAATTTCTTTGAAAGTAAATATGAAGAAACTGATATTGGGAGGGTATTCTTCAAAAAAGATTATGAAATATATTGTTTGAACGTAGAGTAATGTTGATTGA
Organism: Fallopia convolvulus; assembly: GCA_964016875.1. Classification (NCBI taxonomy): domain Eukaryota; kingdom Viridiplantae; phylum Streptophyta; class Magnoliopsida; order Caryophyllales; family Polygonaceae; genus Fallopia; species Fallopia convolvulus. The sequence continues at coordinate 38,115,682 of OZ024737.1, forward strand.
TCGAATTAGGCGAGCTAAAGGCAATAATTAAAATATATGATAGTTACTTTGATATGATTTCTTTAATGAACACTTAGACAGGTAAAAAAAATCCCGTGGAATGAAAACTAAATACTTATCGCTCAGGACCAATCATTAGGGTAGGTCACATAGAGCAATCGCCTTGAGTTCTCGAAATTCTAAAGACATTTTTTGAGCGAACATAGAGGGTTTTTGAAGGAGAAATAATAGTAATGGAAATAATCTCAATAAGATAAAAAGGCCCATTTAAATATTAGGTAATTTTTTTTTAATTTAAGTAGAAAATTAAAGATTGTCTGGGCAGTAGATCAAAAGCATGTCTTTTCAATAGCGCACACACCTCATCAATAACAAACAATTTTTCGACTTCTCTGCCTTCTTCAATTTATCCTCCAATTTCACTTCTTTCAATTTATTGGTGAATTTCTACGAAAATTTCAAATTTCAAAACACATCCTATATGGATTTCTATTTCTCCTCTTTCTTCATCTCCTTCCTAACCTTCCTTAGACATCACTTTGTTCTACTATATTTCTGCAATAATAACTCCACGACTCACTGATTTTGATGACTTAAATTGAAGATGCTATTTTGTGTTGAGTGACTAGCTGCAAAATGTGTGCATCTCCACGAACTAGCTGTTCTTATTATATGTAATGTCAATCTATTGTTGGAAATTGTAATCTTCTTGTAAGACAATTTTAAAAGTCTGACGTTAAGTTAACATTGTTTAAGTTTACTTGTAAAATGTTTCTTTAATATTAATATTATAGTAATATTTTACAAATTTACAAATTTGTTTTTTATGTAAGGGCCTTTAATTTTATTTCGCCCTAGCTAGGGCTACTAAAATGCTTAAGACAGTCTTGTTATTGCTACATACATACAATAAAATTTCCAAAACTTTCATGTGTTCTTTATATTTTTTGATAAAGACAATGTGCATAGGAGTCAAAATAGAGACTTCGTGATATATTATCATAAAATTCTAACCGCTTGACTAGATGTCTGAATATATTCATTCACTCTTTATATATCTTTACATACAAATACAATGACAAAGATATTGAACTCATTATTTAATCTTATACAATCATATTCTAAGCTTTAATTTTAGCATTAGATGAATTTACGGGTCTTGGTTGAATATTAGGTAAAGTAAGAAAAATTTGATAGGCATAAATACGATGTGGTTGGACTAATTATTGTTGATGTGTATAGAGACGTGGAAATACATTAAGAAATGATCCCCAGGGGTGGAAGCATATGTCGGGCATGGAATAGCCCATTTCCAGACAACTTTGCCCATCTCTTTATTGTGTTCTTTTTTTTCCAAGCATGAACCACTTAAAAATGTCAAACCACTAAGCAACAATCGATCAATAAGTTCTTTTGACCCAACCCTAAGCTTAAACTTTGGATTGATCGAATGAATGACAATCTCATCCGCACCTGATACATATTCGATTTGATCATCTAATATGAAAAAATGGATAAAAAATCTGAGTAAAGTAATCTAATAAAATATCTACTTAAGGGTAGTATCAGAACTCTTTAGTTTGAATTTCGTATACAATGTCCTTCCCTAAAAAAAAATAAATTGTGCATATTATTCAATATTGAATTAATTAATGGGGCAATTATGTGATATAGTATATAGGTAGATGGATGGATGTCTCCACTTCAATCATGTAACAAAAAAGTATGGGCATACAAACCTCCAATCATGGTACATGATGATTCCATTCCCCTTTTTCAGAGTCCCACACGGGGAGAATATAAGTAATTCGTATCAGCTTCAATACCTTGACCCCTCCTCTCAAGCTTTCACTTCACAAATAATGGTACATGAAAGCTCTTCCGAAGCTTTCACTTCACAAGTAATGGCACATGAAAGCTCTTCCGAAGCTTTCATTTCACTAATAGTTAGTTGGTACATGATCGATGCCATTTCCAAGAACTAACCTATTTTAGTTAGCTGAATATACATTTGGGATGACAACGAAATTTTCATATGAATTCAACTCCCTCTCTATTTGGGATAGGATGACAACGAAATGGATTTTGATACTTGTAGTAGCGGACCTCTCATTCTCCTAATGTACGTACGTATATAGGATAAATCATGTTATATTCTATAAGTTATATATGTATTTCTATATAAACACAATCTTGAGTAAGTTGTATAAGAAAATGTTATAATTAAGTTGAAAGTTAATATATGCAAAATACCTTTTCATTTCTGGTGTAGAATACGTACTAAAATCATATTGCAAAGTACAATATTAAATTTTCACCAACCAATTCGATCAACATGTTTTATTTGTAGGATGTCTAGGATTACATAATTTGTTTTTAATATATTTTATTCATCACACCTCAAAAAATTTCACCTAAATTATTACTTATATAAGATTAACAAAACACGCAAGGAACAAAAGATTGTTGAAATTTTAAGACTCAAACGACGTTGTTTTAGTCCACCTTTGTATAATAAACAACAACCAATAAGACGTCTTTTTAAGACTCGATCGCTATCTCGACCTTAAATAACAACACTTCAATAGCGACGAAAAAAAGAGGAAGGCCGTAATTATAGGATCCAACCTATCTATTGACCCATTCATTTTCAAATTATACTACCAACGTACATGAAAATACCTCCTTCCGTTTTTCAATTTAGGAGTTTTTTAGAACTTTGCACATATATGAAGACAAGGTTAAAGTGGAATTGATAAGATTTTGTTTTTTGTGTATAAAATTAATATGAGATTAAATCATATAATATCACCCAATGGGTAACATTTTTTAGTATTTATAAGTTCATTGAAACTAGAAATATATTAATTAAATGTTAATTTTGACAAATTTTAGTATTGATTAATTAGAAAGAGACTTATATTTTGAAAATATATTTGAAGCTCAAAAAACTCTTAAATTACGAAACGGAGGTAATATTATCTTTTCCTAGCAACACAATTCTAGGCAAACTATACATACATATGTTACGAATATAATGAAAGCTACAATTAATAGTATTAGGTTAATATTAATCGTAATCCGTCGGCAGGCGCACATAATTGATAATTGAGAGTGAAAGTACGTAATTATTAGCTAAGAGTTGTGTCCCCATCCCATTAAGCTTTATGTTGAGAATGGTTTGTGCTTTTAGCAACATACACAGGAATTAATGCAATTGTGTAGAAGAAATTAACACTCTTAAACCCTGCTTCTGGTGAGGAGGGTGGGTCTTTATAATAATCCTATGATACACATTACTTAATTTTCAAATTTGTGATTATGTATTTGTTTGACATCATGACATGATTAATTTCGATCTGTAGGGAATTTCGAATATTATATATAAAAAAAATAATGAAACTCTGCCCTACAATCTTACCATGAGAGAAAGTAATGTCGCCACTCGCCATATATGTTTTGAAAAAAGTTTACCTAGTTTGGTTTTCTATTTTTAAAGCCTAAAGGGCACTTTTCATTGGCCAAGTTTTCTACTTGGTTGGTGATTTAGTACATCCTCATACTCATAAAGAAAAAAGTATGCCTAACTAACTACCAAGTCTTTCTCAATAATATATGAAAAAGCGAAGGGCTTTCCATTGCAAGTGAGTTCGAGCTAACTAGATATATAATTTTTTAATTAGACTTTATGGTAATTGTACTTTATTATTCTATAATTTAGCATTTCAAACATTACGGCTGAATGGCTGATGAACAACATAATCCAACCAAGAACATGGAAACTCGTTTCTATGCAATTATGCAAATATATATGCTATTTATCAAGCAGTTGAAGGAGTGTGATTTGCCATCGCTCTGAAAAGAAATGGTAAAAAATTATATCAATACAATTTTTTTTTACCACAACACGTACAGAACATGCTAACTAATTTTAATTAAAGTAACTTGGCCATTTCCAGTCCATTTGGTTCTAATGTGGTTATACTACCTTATACGGAGTACTTGTTAATAAGGACTCTACGTCAAACAAACTCTTAGTATTATTACCTCCAAAATAGAAAATGGAAATAGCAAAATTAATCTTTAGAAGTCACATACTATCTATATTGAGGACCTCAAAATTTACCTCCAAAATCATCGATGCACTCTCTACAAAATTTAATAAGTTTTGAACCATATTAATTCTCTCGCTATTTTCCTTCCAACTCAAGTACCCTTCTCGGTCAAGAAGATTATTATGCATTCCCATCCATATAGGTCAGCTTGTGGGCAAACAACTTACTCTTGACTTACAAGACATTTGTTTGGTCTTGTCTTTTAATTCATCTGGTTCAATCGACAGTGTAACTCTTCATTCAATTGAGTATTTTGTGTTCAACTTTGAAGAAGACCCTCCCAATATAAATCTCTCAATATATATTATTATGAAAATTCAAACTAAAATATATTGACCAACGAGCCTCGTATCATTTTAGCGCTAAATCAATTGGTTATGGATTTGGTGTCTTATAAGACACTTTAATTAATTAAGTTCATGTTAAAAGACAATCTAAGCTTATTCACAAGCTCTCTAAGCTTCTAAGATCATTTTAAAAGTTACATCTAAGATATATATCCTAACAAATATTGTATACATATAGTATGGAATATTTTAATGCCCTATCTGATATATATGAGAAATGGATCACTTGTCGCTGTATGTACCACTTAAATATGTCTTGTTGAATTATTGGGTGTTACTATTTAAATCGACATTGTCAAGTTCGTCACGTGAACATCGAGAAAATCACAATCCAAAAACCAAGACCAAAATCATATGGCCATGTTCTAAATCTCCAAAAGTTGGGTTTAATTATGCCACTTATTTTGTGAAATTGATTTATAAGTTCATCGATACCTCCTGATCGATGGAGTGATGGATCGATATGGCTGTTAGTTGATGTACATATATTTTTGGGACCATGCTAGCTACATTTATATACGAATTAGATTCGAAACGTCTTTGTTGTCTACGCATATCTCCTAAAATGTGTTGGTTGATAACTTGATATCAGCCTCTTGTTGTAAGCAAAATAATTTAGGGTTTTAGTGTTGGGGCCAATCTTCAATCCTGAACCACGTGACTTGTCTCTACCATTACATTGACTTGCCACTACTAGCTATTACGGTCTTTTGTTTAATTATTTTTCTATTGACTCGATATTATCTACTGAATCTAGCTTATATGAAAAAGAACAATTTGGTGTCATAAATATACTCATTTGTATGTTTCCCCTTTCTGTTAGTTGCAACTTAGAATGTGGATTAGGATTGAAAAAAAAGAAAGAGTATATAATGTTGGGTGAAATTCTACAAATTAAGTGTTTATGATAAAGATAAAGACTTCAATCTGCTGAATCTCTTATATTTATGAAAAAGAACAATTTGTTGTCATAGGCAAAGTCAAGCATAATATAGTCGAAGGTGGAGGCAAAATCCTACTCGAAACCACTCATTTTTCCTTATTTTGAGCACATAAGCATGTTTAGTACTATATGTAAGCATGTTTTGGCGAAAAATAAATGGAGTTTCATCACCGAAGTGATCTACTCGAAATCCTACTCGAAACCACTCATTTTTCCTTATTTTGGCGAAGAATAAATGGAGTTTCATCACCGGAGATACTCCAAAACCGGCGGTCGACGCTGATGTTGCGACATGCGAACACGCCAACAACATGATTGTTTCTTGGATCATCAATTGCTTATCGCTAGAGATTCAACGATGTGTTACCTACACTGACCTAGCAAAGGACATTTGGGAGGAACTAAGATTCGTTTGGTCAATGTAATGATACGCATCTTTTCTCTCTTCGCAAGAATTTGATGAATCGTGCACAAGGTTTTGATTTGATTTCATCCTATTATACTCGGCTGAAATCAATTTTTGATGAAATCGCGGGTGCTCGCAATCTCCCTACTTGTTCTTGTGGAGCGATGACGAATATTCTCAAATATGAAAACAACCAGAAGCTATTTCATTTTCTAATGGGGCTTAATGTTGAATATTTGGTTACTCGAGGAGGAATCTTGATGATGAAGCCTCTTCATTCGCTTCATCTGCTTATGGTATGCTATTTCAGGAAGAGAAACAACGATCGTTTAAATCCTCTTCTCCAATTCTGTAGAATTCCCCTTCTCTACATGTCAATGCTCAATCCGACAAGAAATCTGGATCTTCTTCTATTAATCCTTCTTCAGAGAAGCGATTTTGCACCAACTGTAAGAAGACTAACCATAACGTGGATAAATGCTTCTTCATCATTGGCTTCCCATCGAATTACAAGTCCGAGAACCAAAATTCCATTAATGATTCAAAGAATCATAAAATTGACAACAATTTGAAGTCTTTTATAGGAAAAACTGATTCAAAAGTGTCAAAATCTCTCGGTCTATCTCATGATCAATACATTAAGCTCATTGCCTTACTCAACAACAAAGCTGCTTCTGCGAATGTGTTTGAGGAGTCAGATTTTGTTGGTAAAGCTAAGCTCTTGCTCCTCATTCTAATTCTTCCAATTCTCCATCTCGGATTTTAGATACTTGTGCTAGCAATCACATGACTGGAGATTTGTTGTTATTGCACAATGTTACTGATTCAGTTATTGCATCCTTTTACTGTCACACTTTCTAATGGACAAGTCAAGGATTTCTTCTTTGTTCCTACTTTTACTTGCAATTTGGTTTTTATTGCTAAGTTGGTGACTGATCTGAATTTTGTGGTGCTATCTTCTTGGGATCATTGTGTCTTATAGGATTTAACCTCAAAGAAGAATGTGATGATTGATAAATGCACTCGTGGTTTATATTTTCTGTAAGAATCAGCTGAGATGGTTGCTTTTTCCAAGGTGGTTTTAACTAGTCGTTGCTCCGTGATCACAGTTTTACACTGTGGTCGCGGTTCCTTTTCCAACGGCAATATTTCTAATGGTAACATGTCTTCCAACCGACTATTTTCATCCTAATTCTTATCCATTTACCCAGATTATTATATTTCACCTTCAATATCATTCACACCAATCTCATACTCTCTTATCTCTCTCTAATACTTCTCTTCCTAATCTTTTTCAAAAATGGAAAACCAAGGTCAAGGATTGAAATCCAAAATTTTCACAAATTACTTCAACAAAGACAATGTACTGGATGCACAAGGCTGATATGATGTCAAGCGCAACTATTGTAGCTCGAGGTACAAATGGAAATTGGGTGGAGGTTATGACACCTTGACTCGTCATTTAAAGACAAACCACTTCATCCTTAGGTAAGTAGCCAGCAAGGTCTCGTATCGAAGGGAAGACAACTACGTGGGCTTTGATTCCTCTATGACCTCGAGAGGATAGGTAGGCAACTTAGAGCAAGCCCAACAGTTTCTCCATAATTTTCTCCAAAATGGAGAACCAACTACCATATTCTTCAAAAAAAATTCAGCCCAACTCCAACAGATTCTCTATTTTGGAGAACACTGCATTTAATACTTTCATTTTTTACCTTATAAATTACAATAACTAAGTATATATTATCTTACAAAAGAAAATAAAATATTATAGAATCTTAACGTAATAAATGATAATTATTTATTATTCGACTTTTAAGAAAAAATATTTCAAAATCTTAATTTAATAAATGATAATTTATTTGTTATTTGACTTATAAGGAATAAAATATTCTGTTTATCAAAAAAAATATTCTAGAATCTTAATTTAATAAATCAGAAATTATTTGTTATTTGATTAATAAGGAAATAAAATATTTACATTTTTGCATATAAATATCCACATTTTTGTTATTTCATTCACACAATCATTACTCTCATTCACCAATAGATACCCTAATAAATGATAAATTATAAGGAATAAAAATACTTTTTTACCATATAAATTATTGTACATTACTTAATTAATAATTAATAAATTTTATCTTACTTATGGATAAAAATATTTTAAAATCTTAACCTAATAAATGATAAATTATTTTTTTATTTGACTTATAGGGAAATAAAATATAATAGAATCTTACCTAATAAATAAAAAAATTATTTATTATTTGACTAACAAGAAAACAAAATATTTTAAAATCTTAGACTTATGAATGATAAATTATATGTTATTTGACTAATAAGAAAATAAAATACTTTAGAATCTTAGAATAATAAATGGTAAATATTTATTATTTGATTAATATACAAAAAAAATATTCTAGAATCTTAGACTAATAAATGATACATTATTTTTTTATTTCACTTATAAAAAAATAAAAACATTCTAAAATCTTGATTTATAAAGTGATAAATAATTTATTATTTAACTAATAAGGAAATAAATACTTATAATTTTACATATAAATATTAACATTTTTTCATTTCATTCAAATAATCAATATTTTTTCATATTTGTCTCAATTTAAAAAAAAGTGCAATTGCTTATTGGTTTGGTTCAAGAAAATGTATTTTAACCTTAAAAAAGAAAAAAGAAAAGAAAAAAAATAAGATTTTAGGGATTTGGAGATCACCCTATATTTGGGGAAGTCTCTACCATATTTGGAGAATCTCTCTATAATGGAGAATGGGATGGAGAAACTGTTGGGGCAAAAAAGGGCCCAAATTCCCCAAAATTCCAATTTTCAAGAATTTGGAGAATCTGTTGAGGATGCTCTTAATATCAAGTTTCAACTCTTCTTCTCTCAACTCTTTCTCTTCCCAAACCGGGTGGAATCGGACAACGATAGTTGTTAGAATCATTTCAATTCCAACAGTTTTTTTTTCCAAATTCGACTGGAACCGGTTAAAATCGAAACCAAATTTGGACCAGAAATCGAGGAACCGTCCGGTGGAACCGAAACCGCCGGTTCAAAACGGAACTGCCAGTTCGAAACGGACGAGTCTAATTCATTACCCGAAAATTTCAGAGCATGCAAATTATCTCATATACTTTTTTTTGGTTGAAAATTATCCCATATACTACGTTGTACTCCGTATATGATAAGAATGAACGAAAGACAGAAAGAGATCATATGCAGCTTTCCAGTTCCCACACCACACATTTCCTACCTCAAAAGACCGACCCTTGTGACACAGCAATGGTCATACCCTCATCATCCAATCCCTATCGGACACGTTGGCACCTAATCTTTGCTTTCTCTCCTTTTTATGTCTTAATTCATTTCTTATCTATTCATTATTCACTCTCACAAGTCACAGCAATTAAACTATTTCAAACTTCCACCTCACCTGCAAAAAGAACAAAGCAAACTCAAAACCAGTTGACCACATCCCACCCAAACCCTAAATTTCATTTTTACCAATTTAGTAATATACCACAAAAACTACAGTCATTCAACTCTCCTTTCTTTGCAACAAAAGCTCCTGCATATGAACAAAAATCCACCAAATCATTTTTGGTGTTCAGCCTCGCTATAGGAACTGTACATCTTTTTCTTCAATTTTCCTCTTCTAAATAAAGGAAATTTAAGCACAAATTTCCCCAATTGAAACCTGTATACTCTTAATTTACCACAAAAATTTCTTCAAAGAATTTAGCAGGGAGAGAGAATTTCTAATTCTACTTGCCCATGTACAAAATCACATTCCATGTGGCTAATGTACAGAATCCAGCCACCGCCTGTGCCGCCAATGTTGCCACCGCTCTGCCACCACATAATGTGGGTACGATTCTGCCAGATGGATCTCCCAAGTGTGCTAATTCTGTAATCCAATTATCAAACAGAGTTCCTTTTGGTGGGCACTGAATTCTTTCACCACTGGACCCATATATGGAAGAAAGTTTCTTTAAGGGGACCCCAAATTTAATTTGGAGAATTCCCTTTCCAAGGGAGTTGTCAGCATTTCAATTGACTCACTTGCATTCCATTCCATTCCTCTGAAACTTTCTTGTAATTCTTTTTACCTGTCTTCTACAAAAATTCTTCCGATAAAATCCCGGAATCTCCTTGAGTAGAGTTTTGGATCCACAGCTGAGATTGAGGTGGGATCAGCTTGCAGAGACTTGTAAGCGTGCTCTAGCTTCTTGGTGATGTCATAGTCTTGCAATATATCAATGATACCAAAGTATAGGATGACCTCATTAATCTCGCCGCTACTAGAAGGAATCAAGTTTCCAAATCCACCGGGTATGTACTGATCAAAATCACTCCTTCTGGCTTGCTTTTCAACTCTAGCAGGCATGTTTGCCCCGAGTCTGATCAATGGTTTCCTGTTAAGAAGGAATAATGAACTTTTAGTTATAAGAATAGACTGTAATACATATGGGATTGCACCAGTAATAATTACAACAATGTTTAATGATAATTAGACACTATGATGAGCAGCGGGGGTGAAGGGACAAATTTAGAGATTATATTTAGCAACAATACCATGATTCAATCATGACCCACAAAAATAATAGTGCATAAATAGTTATCCCCACAGAATTAACACAAACAACCTACAGCACTTTCAATTATGAAGTATCCATCTCACCAAACAAAGTCAAATTCGATGGATGAGATCAATCCACGAGTGAGAATACAGTGAATCAGACGTGGAAGTCCAAAAGATGAATTAACAACTCTTTTTAAGAAAATAAAAAGTAATTAATTTTTTTAAATAAACATGAAATGTAGTAATAAAAAAAAAGGTTGTAATAGTGAATTTTTTTTATCAAATACCAAAGAATCACACTCTCATGTTAAGAGAATGATGCCAAAATCCTACAACCACCCTATTTGATGAATTATTGGTTGAAAAGTGATTTTGTTGTTTAGCCTTTGAAATGACATCAAATTTAACATGGAAGGAATAAAAAGACACACCGGCCAGCAAGGACACGATCCAAATCCTGTAGCTCTGCTTCAAGAAAGCGAGATCCTCGCATGAACTTCACATTCTGATAAGAATCTCTTGTGCCTGAAAATACAAAGAAAAGGGGATATGTTAATCCACATTCATATTGAACCACACATAGTTGCCAGTCTATCTGTCCATGTCAATCAAAAAATAAGATAAAAATAAGATAACGACGTTGATTAGTACCAGTTCGTAAAAGGAATGGTGATAAACCCATTTTATCAGCTCTATTGTCATCCCGGAAGTGAATTCCAACAAGCAGGCTGTAATCCATGATTCCCTCTGCTTCCAAGAACTCGCAATCTCTTTCAATTTGCCTGGTGTAATAGATAGTTCACAAATTGAGTAATGAATACCGTTGTGATATAAAACAGAATGAGCAAAAAAAGCTTTGTATAAGCTTACTTGATCAGTTCTTGGTACCAGTTCCTTTGGAGGCGGAATGCAAAGTTAAGATCAAGATCCTTGAGAGTAGTGGTTTCATCTATCTGAACATCAGGCTTCTCTGTTCGTCTTCCATGGCGAGACCCTTTCAAGTCAAATCGTTTATGGATTCGGTATTCCGAACAAAACAAGTTGCCCATGACAATGAATCGAGTCTGGTTCATAGATTATGAGAGATAAGCTTTATTAGCACCTTCCAAATACAGTCCTTTCCTCAAAAAATTAATTGAAAAGTAAAAACTATTAATGTGAGATCTAACCTTTGGGCCACCAACTGGTTTCACACAATGTAAACCATAGAATTTTGTCACGAGAGAGTTCTCATACCGCGAAACATGCTGGAAGTAACTTGGCAGCATCTTAATAAGAACCTAAAACCATATGCATTGTATTATTAAAATGCCAATCTCTTCATTGATTCAACTTTCAAATGCAACTTTCAATATTAAATAGAATGCAAGGCAGAAAAAAACAAATGAATTACCCACTAAGCCACTGAGTTTCACTACAGACCATTTTTATTACAGTATAATTTTATATTGTATATCACAGATTACTAGTCAAACAAGTGGTAAACCAACCTTGACTTCCGATTTCTTCACTGTCTTTATCATGAATCTGTCATCCTGAGTGAGGTAGAAAGAACTTCCACTCTTCCCAGGAGAGGACAACTCCCTGAGAGCATCATTTCCACATATTGCTAGCATATAATCAGCAGGATCTACTTGAAACAGCTTTCTCAAATGCCTGAAACACAAAATATCTCAGCAATTAGAATCAACATGATTTAGAAAGTAATAATTATTTCCAGTATGAAAACAGCATCCGATTCAGGTTATTTGTTTGATAGTAAAATATCAAGTCTTCCGATTTCTCGTTATAACGGAATTCTATCTTCATCGATATTCAGAGACACTTTCTAACAAAGCTTTGTCAAAACATCTATAACTGCTTCCACTTTAGGTATCAATTTCATAGTTAGAAGTAATCTGTAAAACCATTTATACAATGGAAAGTTTAAACAAAGAAATTTTCACCAAAACCCAATCAACTAGCAATTCAGAAGGCCAATTGAAAAGTCAACAATACCTAAACACAACAGGGCAATAATCTTTCCACCAAAAATCAGAAGATTGGTGAGTTGGCGTGATCTTGGATCCTTCAGGAGGAAACCTTGTCCAGAACTTCTCCCTTGGATCAAAATCTCTGGGTTTAAGATCCCTCTTAATTGATCCATGCCTCCCAATTGAAAACCTGCACCAGAGAAACCAAACACAAATAACAACAATCAGATGACCAAAACTTATAACATGAATCAAACAGCAAAGACCAAGTATTAAAATCCTTTTACCTGATACCCTGTTGAAGATTAAGCATCAAATCATAGTTCTTATGCCCTTTCGAGATCGTTTGACCTGGCTTCTTCCCTTCCTTGACAAAACAACCAGGACTCTTTTTCAACTGCTTATCACCATACATAATTGAAGCTTCAACACTGTCAACAATCTCACATGTTATATCTCCGGCTTCCCCGTCACTATCCCATATACAAATCCTAGGGAAAATCTTATCTCCACCAACACAAACAGACTCCTCCACAGACACCTTCTTCTTCGGATTAGCCGATGCCAAAACCAAATCCTTCCAATCAGAACCCCAATTTGCAATATAAACACCTCCATCAGCTCCCCAGCTAAAATTCCCATTCCCCTTTGGAACCCCATTTTCCCAATTCCCTTCGAACCGATTGCCATTAGCCCAAATCAAAACCCCTTTACCCGAAATCCACCCGTTTTTCCACTCCCCCAAATACTCATTCCCGTTCCTCCAAACATACCTTCCATGGCCGTCCTGAAAATTCCTCCTCCAGCTGCCTTCATAGACATCCCCATTCGCGTACCTCTTCTCTCCATATCCGTGCTTCTTATCCGCGACCCATGTGCCCTTGTAAGTATCAGCGTCCGACCCGGTAAAAGTGCCGGATCCTTCCATCCGACCCGACTTGAAGTCGCCCTCGTAAGTCGCGCCAGAAGGCCAAGAGAATTTCCCCTTGCCGTTCGCTTTTCCCTTCTTCCACTCGCCTTCGTACATACACCCGTCGGACCACAAATACTTGCCGGATCCGTGGGGGACGTTCCCGAGAAACGTCCCGGTGTATAGATCTCCGTTGGGGAGGCGCTTCTCGGCCGTTGCCGCCGCGGGACTGACTCTTCTGGTGGTGGCCTGCGAGCGGCTCCGAGTGAACTTTATGCTTACGTCCCTTTCTGTCTCCTTGGCTAATAATGCTTCCACTTTCGCCATGGATTCGGGATCTGAGAAAGAAAATGGGGAGGTTCTGAAGGTGAGGAAAATAAAAATGAAATTGGATGCTAGGTTTATTATTGTTGGTCTTCGGTGCTAGTAGGGATCGGCCGGAGTCTTGAGGCTAAACTTCAGCATCTTATTTTCCGGCAGAGGATGACGTCACTGATTCCTCCTTTTCATGGTTTTTTTTTTTCTCTTTTTTTTTGTAGAACTGAAAAAATATGTTTGTGGGGGAAGATGAAGAAGAAGTTGGAAGTAGCTGAGATGATGAGAGGATCCTATAATGAACAGTTTGCTCAGGTGAGAAGAAGGGGATTTGGGGAAGAGAGAGGGGAGATGAACAAAAGTATTCCGAAACGAAAAAGAAATCAGAAAAACTGGAAAATAGGTTTATTTATTTTTATTTAAAAATAAAATTTAAAATTATGAGGGGATTGATAATGTGTTGAGAGAGAGGGGAGGGGTTGTGTAGAGTAGGAGCCGGCATTGGTCTTCCCAAGGGGTGCTTTTTCGCCAAGTTTCAATGCCTTATTTGATGATGCAACGTCCAAGATTAAAAATTTAAAACTCATTTTATTTTATGTTTTTCACTTTTATTTTACAGTCATTTAAAAAAAAACATTATAAGTATTACAAACCTGTGTGATATACTTATATTAGTTCTATGGGATAATAGATTGAGAATTGTATATAGTTGGGACATATTATATCAATTATGTTCCCAAATATTTACGTTTTAGGAAGGAAAAAATGGAGAATAATGAATGGTATTATAATTTTCCCCAAAAATTTACAAAACAAGAAACTGAAATAAAATCTGTTTACATTGGAAGGAGTTTGTGGAAGAATGTGAAACGTAATCTGAATTAAAATGAAGATGACACATCGCTGGCATGGTTGGTCCAGTGCCAAAGCACCTAAATTTAAACAGTAGTAGGAAATTAAAAATTCCATTTAATTTTTTCCTTAATTTCTAAAATTGTTTACTTTTCGTTTAATACGGAGCTTTGGACACACAAGAAAGACTGTTCGTATATCCTGAAATTTTCAAAAAAAGGAACAAAATAGAATACTCAAAACACCACATGATATGTTCAGAGCTATTAAATTAAAATATTGTATTTAAGTAGATGATTAAGTCCGGAATTAACTTGGGGGAACTTCATTGTTGCTTATAATGTCAATTCTGCCCTTGGGGCATTCATGACCAACAATGAGCTTTTAATCCAAAATCCACCAACAAAGTGGGGCGAGCATGTGAATCGTCTTAAAACAATTTGACGAAACTGCCCTCAAAAATCAAAATGCTTATTGCAAATTTGCAATGCAATTATGGGTGTAGGGTTTAGAATGGGTGAGATGATGAGCTTGGGGATCCCTTGCATCACATCGCATCACCTATTTTGTTAATCGTATTGAATACATCGATTCGTCAATTGTCCCAATTGTTCGGTTGGCGGGCATTTGTTGGGTGCTTAATTATTCAGATTATTTCTTGTTTATTGCATTATTCAAGGTTATAGATTCATCACCCGACTTTAATAAGATTTTCGTTTGATTTATAAATCGATTGAGTGTAAGATTAATATTTTTTTTCCAAAATAGAAAATTAAATGTCATATTTTTAACAAATAGTTTAGTACAAAGCGAATAAATTCTCAATTTTAAACAACACTGTATTTAATGCTTTTATTTTTTATTATATAAAATATTCTATAATTCGTATTTAATAATTAAGTAAATACTATCTTACTTATGGGAAATAAAAAGATTCTAAAATTTTAATCCAATAATAAATTATTTTTTTATCTGACTTAAAGAAAAATAAAATATTATATAATATTAACCTGATAAATAATAAATTATTTGTTATTTGACTATAAGAAATAAAATATTTTAGATTATTAGGACATCTTCAACAAATACTCTAAACTTTTTTCAAAATGAAGAACTAAAACTTATATTTTCTATTTTTCTTACTCCAACTCCAACAAATTATCTCCTCATCATCATCATCATCATCATTGACCCAGTTTAGCTCCGCTACAGCAGAATCTGGGGGTTCAAGATGGGGGTACCCCTGCCCAAGGAAAGGGGGTACGCACGAAAAGACCCAAGAAAAACTGAAATTCAGCTATGCGACAATAATAACTGAATTTAGTTAGAATGCACCAAATTGATATAGGAACTAAATCCATCTCAAAGGCACTGTATAAAAGCCAATGAGCATGAGGATGAGCCCCAAATTATCTTTAGAAAGTCCTACATATATTATAATTATTATATAAAAATATCATATTATAAAATCTAATTTGACCAATAGGAAGAAGTCATAATCTATTATATATCATGCATTTCCTAAATGTCTTTAGGAAATTCCCTAAATATAGAAAAGAGTCTTCCAACTTTTGAAAATTTTCCTTAAAATAGAAATTATAATAGAGAAATTATTAGACTTTAAAATAGGCCCAAAATCTTAGAAAAGCACAACATTCAATAATTTAGAGCATTTGGGTGAGAAGCTCTTAGCTAGTATTTTCGTATGGTAATGAGTGCAACATATTGTGAAAACTTGATCTACCAATCCAACTGACTATTTTAAATTTTTAAAATTAGAACACCTTAAAAAACAATGAATGGAATATAGATTTATAAGAGATTTCAACCTGTTGTGTTTTTTAATCAGTTAGTTTAACTAATGTCCTTGGGACATATGTTAAGAATTCGATTTAGGAAATATTATGTTGAATTTTATTAGATTACAATTTTTTAGATTTTTTTCATCAGGTTTATCTGTTTATGCTAGGTAAGAGTTTGTACAAAATATATGCTCTAAGAATACTTTTGTGATAGTCATGTGCAAACACCCTTTGCAACTAAGCGCACGACCAAGGTCGCAAACTAGCTGGAGGAACGAGCTCACCTTAAAAAAACATGAATTCCTCCTACAGATATGCGATGAATGCTCCTCAAAAACGCTTTGTCTCAAGGATTTCATAGGAATTGCATGACTAGGTTTTAATTGAAACCTGAACTTGCCTCAAAACAAACTCGCACAACTTCGTATTGAAAAAGAGTATCTCAAAAGTAGAAACAAAAGGTGTTAGATAATAAAAGCTTAAAATTAAAATAAAGATAAAACTAAAAAGATCAAAATGGGTAGGAGATAGGTCAAAGTAGGAATGGTGACCAAAATTAGAATATAATTTAACTAATAACTTTCACAATCAAAGCAGGAATGAAAAATGGGGAGGAGATCAAGCCACAACGTCAAGGATGATGGTGGAAATGGCGCCAATCCTCCATAGTGGATGAGGAAAAGCGGCACCTAGGAAGCAAGGAGGTCGGAGAAGGCATTGTAATTGTGGATTTGGCCACCAAGACGTACAGATGGAATGGTTATGTATGAAGTCCGAACTTAGAATATCGATTGGATGGTGTTTAATGACACACTAAGTGGAAGACCAAAAAGGCAGAATCCAAAAGATTAGGGTGATAAAGGGGATAACTTATTAGGTGTTCGAATAGTTTAATTTGTAAACTTCTCTCCACTATAAAAAAAATTTATCCTTTCTTTATTCTTGGAGTTTTTTTTATTAGTGAAATCAACATTATATTCTAATTCTTTGGGCAAATCGAAAGAGGGTTTTTGATGCGACCTTACTTAAGTTTAGGTCGCTAGGGACCGATCTAGGCTCGAAATGATTCGATCTTCTCCGATGGATAGTAACCAGGATAAGAACGAGACCAACGTTATGGTCTTGTGGGCCTCTAATGTTCGTATGAACGAGGGCGGTGCGAGGCTAGAGATAAGAGTCGTTAAATCCAAGGTAGGATTGAACAAGAGAGAAGAAGATCGGGGTGGTTTGACGTCGGATCCAAAATGGGAGGAGAGACATTCGACTCTAACACTTTCTTGGATTAAACTTGACATGTCTAAAATTGATTACAACGATTGCTTAAATGGAGAAAGGAAAAATGCAACTAAAATCCTAAGAAATCGTAATGGGCCTTATTGTAGCTTATTGGGTCGGTCTCTTAAGCATAAGAGATCACACGCTCATAAATTTGCAATACTGAAATAGAAATGTCGGAAATAGAAATAACATAAATATAGTAAATACATAATAAATACTAAGTCCTATGCCAAGGGGGTCTCCATGGCTTGGGACGTCCCGGGTTCGGATCTGAACCGGTACCGGGTCACATTAGTTTTGTTTGGATTTTTTTTAGCATACTTTCTACTTTCGGTTTTCTCAACAATTAAAGATAATTGGGATAACCTTCCAAAATTTCCATCTTCCCATCCATTTAAGATGAAAAAAGTTGAAGAAGAGCTCTTGAAATGTATGTTAGTAGTTTGATAGTATGTATTTTAGAGCATTTTAAGTCATTCAATTTAGATCTTAGATTTGGGTGATTCATGCATTTCTTGGGCGTTTTATATTATTACTAGCATTATATTTATTTCGGATGTATACATTCGAGTTTTGCATGATTTTAGGTACATCGAAGTCAAATTGAGCTTAAAAGATGCATTGGAAATATTTGAAATGCTCAAGTATCTCTTATGAGGATATGCATCCCAATTTTGAAAAATAATAGATCCCAAAAGGTGATGGGAAAAGCTTACTTAGACTCGAGCTATGCATTAAGGTTGTAGTTTTAACATGTCTATCTTGCGACACTTCATTTGGGAGCTACAATTGTCCATTTGAGATCATTTTGGTGTTATTGAAAAGATAACTCGACGAGCTACATTTTATATTTTACTCCATGTTCATATCCCCACTCAAATAGGGTCAAAACTATAAATTAATAAAGTTTGTAATGAATAGTGAGCGTGACCGGGCTCTTGACGGAGCTTTTGCACCAATGTGTGTTGCTCGAACACAAAGCTCAATCGAGCCGCAAGCAGAGCCTTAGGAGAGGTGTGAAGATCGGTTAGAAGCTCGATCAAGCTTCAGCCATACATTGCCACCATATGAAAGCTTGATCAGAAGCTCGGTCGAGGTTTTGTCCAAGCTCTTGCCCCATTTTGTTCTCTCCATGTCAACTTTGACCTAATTTTATTTTACCCCACTATCAATACTTTTATTCTAAGTTTTTCTTCTAAGGATTTTTTTGCCACTTTTTACTTCAATTCTAAGAAAAATGTCCGGGATCGCTGGGTTATCAATCACATTAATCCTACTAAACCTTGTCTGACGGAGATCGTGATGACCTAGGGACACAACTTGATGTCATTATCCTACAATTTATTTATGGTACGATTTCCTTTGACATTCTTCTCACCATACTCAAACCGAACATCACGGCTTAGAAAGCATGAGATTGGTTGGCCAATATCTTCTAAGTTCCAAGACAATAAGGGCACTCGCACTGTACTCTTGGAGAGCACTCTCTCCACAACCAAACTCGAGGCTTTCCTGAATGCATCTGCCTATTGTCAACGCCTTAAGTCGATCTCCGACCAACTTGAAGCGGTTGCGGCTCCCATAAGGCCAGAACTGATCGACGTCTCATCCTTCAACTTAACATTGGACTTACCCTGGAATATCAGCCCGTTGCGACCTTCGTACAACAATCCGATCCATTCCCTTCCTTTGACAAAGCACGTTCAATGTTGATTCTTGAAGAAACCAGCCGTGCCCAATCGGAGAAAACCACTCTGCAAGAGGCCCTCACCACTACAACAAGTACTTAATGCACAATTACTTTTTTGGCCGAACGACCGAAAACCACCCTTATAATATGCCATATTGCTCTAAACCACCCTTTTAATATCAATTTACCGAAAACCACCCTAATAAGGGCTTCCGTTAATATATGACCACCCGTGCCCCAACTCCCGTCAAAAATTCCGTTAGTGTTGTATGCACATGCCCCATTATTAATTTTTAATGTGAAATAAAAGTACAAGAAATGGGCCAAAAAATGAATATCAAGGTCAAACCTAAAATTCGAGTTCAAAGAAAATGAATCTCAAGATCAAACCCAAAAATTCAACGATTGGTGCGCTTAACCCTAAACAAAGGCGAGATTTGGGAACGGAGGGAGTTGATGGCGAACCAGTAGCAACCCAAACTACACAAAGGCAAACCAAATCTGGATTGGGGCAAAGTAAGCCCGTGATTTTGGTGGTCGAAGTTGAAGATCTGACTTCATTAATGTTGTCCCCGGCGAGGTCAGCAGTGGCAATGAAGTCATTCGAGTTCAAAAAAAGGGTTAAATCGTGTTGGAATTTTGCTTGGTAGACGTTGAGGCTGTCACTTGGGTTTAGTGAACCCTAAAAATTAGTTTTAATTTATTAGGTATATTTATAATAATATAATATAATGAAAAATAAAGGGTGGATTTGTAATTTCATACTTTAGACGAATTTTTTTGACGGGAGTTAGGACGGGTGGTCATTTGTTAACGGAAGCCCTTATGAGGATGGTTTTCGGTAAATTGATATTAAAAGGGTGGTTTAGAGCAATATGGCTTTTATAAGGGTGGTTTTCGGTCGTTCGGCCTTTCTTTATCGAAAAGGGTGGTAGGAACTGCTATATATTAAGAAAATTAAGTAGGAACAATTCAAGGAATAGCAACTCCCCTAACATCATGACAAAGTTGAAATGTGTCAAAGGTTAAAATGACTATTATTTTGAAATGGAGGGAATAATGTTTTGTTAATTTGTATTTATTAATTTTTTAAAGGGTTCATTAGTTTCTTAATATGGTTTTAGTTCACTTTAATGGAATGTTTAAGAGTTTAACCTATGTCCTTAAGTCATAGATTAAGAAAACCATATTCTTATAATAGTATGAATAGAATGAATAGATGTTGTGACGGTGGAGACGTGCCCAATTGTCAAGCCTAGTAAACAAGCCCATAGGGTTCCATCCAAAACCAATTGGTGATAGGAGGAGTGGTCCATGACCTTATATACTAGCTTGTTTCAATCCCATGGGATTCACAATTGAACCCCAACAAACTCCCCCTCGCTTGTGAATCCCTCAAGCCCGAACGACGGACCCTCCCAGTCCCTAAGTCGAACCTTCAGCTCTGATACCACTTGTTACGGAGGAGACGGACCCAATTGCCAAGCCTAGTATACAAGCCCATGAGGTTCCATCCCAAAACCAACCCTTAGCCGAGAACCAGACAAACGCTTCTCATGAACCCAACTTTCTGTCCCTTTATCGAGTTGTAATTGTCTGGTTCCCCTTTTAGTTCCCTAGCCTCACAAAATTACTTGAGTGTGATTTCCCTTGCCACTCAACTTGACCTTTTAAAAGATCATGGGAACTGGTGTGCAAACACGATCACGTGCAACGGAACAATGGTACTTTTGGAAAGATGAAATGTCACTTGGGAAATGGGAAATTATGTTAGAATTAGGAGATTTATGGGCCAAGCGTTTGGAATTCTCGAAGTGACTCCCCTTGGAGAAAGCGACACGTGTCATAAGCGTGCTAAGGAAGTTGAAACAACTCTCCGAATCTATTGGCCAACGGTTATTGAGAACTTTTGCCCTTCCAATTCTACCCTCCTCCTTGTCTCACATAAAAACCCTTGTTTGCCATTTTTGGCCCTTCTTCAACCTTCACTCTCTGCAAACCTTTCTCTCTGAAACTTCCTTCTATTCCTTTTCAAGTAAAACTCCAAAACCCTTCTCTTTCCCACAATTCGTAATGGCTCCAGTTCACCCAAATAAGCAGGTTCGTGAATGGATTCAAAACAATACCAAAACCCTCTTTATCACCATGCGAAGGGATGCCGACAACGAAAAAGATCCTGCCCTTCGTGAAATCCTTTACAAAGGGCTTCATGATTATGTTCGTCACTTCCTTCATCAACCTCGCACCAGATCTTTGCTTCTTGAATTTGAGATCCTAGGGCCACCTGCCTCTCTCCCGGCGGCGCAAACTCTAGTGATGCCTTCCTCCACCACCTCCTCCCAATCTCTTCCTCCTCCTCCTCCTCAACCTCTTTCCGTCTCCTCCTTCGAGACTGTCATCGTTGACAGTTTCGGTTCTGAACCCCCTTCATCCAAACACACAAAATCCAAAAGCTCTTTCCACAAACGCAAACATAAACAACTCTCCTCTTCTTCTTCCTATATTCCCAAATCGAAGAAGAAGAAGTCCATTCTAGCCATGGACAAAGTTCTCAACCTCTCCAAACCCGACTCCTATATCATTCTACCCCCCCTTTCAAACCTCTGTTCCTCCCTCCGATTCTGGGAACGCTCAATCCCAAAATCCTCCACCACCACCTATCATCAACCCTAATCCCGTCTTTGGGAGCTCTAGTCCTAGAGATTCTGTCCCCACTTCTTCTTCTCTTCCCATTACTGAGGGAACTTCCGCTCCACCCATATCTTCGTCATAACCCAAAGTTCCCACACCTCCTACCTCTCCCCCTACAAAATCTCCCTCTCCTCCAAAATCTCCTCTTCCTCCCTCTCAAAAATTCCCTCCTCCATCCACCACAGAAACAACCTCCTCTCCCTCTCCGGCCAAGCAACACATAGACCTTGACTCCGACGAGGACGCGGTACCAATCGTTGAGGTTGCTCATCGGAAGGCCAAGAAAACGGCACCCATTGTCATGGGAACTGCCGAAGAGAATGCTCGCCTCGATGCCCTTGAGGCAGAGCTGCAGGCAGTCATTAATCAATCGCCTTCCAGGGAAGAAGGCGAGGCCCAAGAAGAAGGGAACCCAACACCGGCTGATGGTGTTGGGACAAGTACAGGTCATCCGGAAGGAGATGACGACGAGGACATGGGGCTGTCCTCCGATGTTGAAGGGACCTCGGATGCTGGAGCACCCACCGAGGTTCTCGATCAAGATGGCCTTGAATGAGAACACGATCAGGCCATAACAGAAGATGAACAAGGACGCCAAATGGTGGTGTCTGAAGGAGCTCAGGAAGAAAGGGACCCCCTTCTCTTGCTCAAATCGGTTGTCTCCCCTCAACAAAGAAAGGTTGCCGCCTCCAAGGGGAACTCGAACAAGAAGAAGAAAGGGAAGGGCACAGGATCGAAGAGGGTTCCCATTACCGAGGACCGCAAACTCATCTCCCCACTCATCCTCACTGAGCCACAACTCCAAGAACAAGGACTTGGGGAACTTTGGGACCTCATAAAGGCCCAGGAGTGGGAACACGTGTGCGACACTGCTGTGACCGTCGACCCTGCACAGATGCACCTCTTCTACAACAACTTCGTCATTCATGACGATGCCATCTAGGGAACTCTTTCCCTCCAGGGCGACGACTATGTCTTCACTGCCTCTTCGATCCGTCATCAGCTACACGTCCCTGTCAAGGGCCTAAGCGCTGTTTTCATCAAGAACTAGGGTGAGTTCGACAGAGAGGTAATCTACAGCGACATCTATGAAGGTCGTGTGCCCGAAAATGGAACACCCACTCACAACTTGTCTCTCATCGGCAAACTGGCTCGCCAGTTCATCATAACGGTTGTGATCCCACGGCAGGAGAAGCGTCACCACATCAACATTCAAGATGCCATTTTTCTCTATCACTTTCTTCACAAGATGCCGATAAATCTCTCCTACATCATCTTTGGGCACATGGAAAAGTGTATGGCCTCGACCTCTCACTCCCTGCCCTACGCCGGTGTGATCAAGAAGCTGATGATTTAGGAAGGGCTCTATGACGCTACCAAAGACAAAGTGACCATCGAAAGGGAACTTGACCTTTTCGTGGTCCAAAAGCTGTGTCATTCAGAGCAAGAAAAGGATCAAGGGACCCATCCTTCTGGTGACGACTCAAGTGTTGGGAACACTCAGGTGTTGATGCACATTGCAACCACTCTAGATCATATGTCGGGCACTCTTAAAAATATTTTGTCCATCATGACTCAGCTGCTTGACAATACTTCTCCCCGGGGCCCATGATCTCCCTTTTCTTTTTCCTTACCCCTGTTTTCCCCACTATATGTAATGCGTTCCTCTTGTACATTTATTATGCTTAAGTAATATCAATGGCTTTTAGTATGATTGCGTGTTCCATTCTTCCTTACTTATGCTTTTCTATTTTCGATGATGCGAAAAGGGGGAAGGACAAAATGTGTGAGATGAGTCTTATTATGAGTTATCATAGAATATGCCTTTGCTAAGGGGGAACTAACGCATAAAATGCTAAGTAAGAACTTACTGTTTCATAGAAGTGGCTCTCTAGGATCTCACATAGGAACATTGTTGCATGCCACACTTGCACACTTTGAAATACTTGGTTATTTTTGTGATGGGTTTGTCATTATCAAAAAGGGGGAAATTGTTGGGACGGTGTTGGGAACTCTGGTTCCAAACATCGGAACAACGATACCATTCTCCAGCTTTGACAATGACAAACTCCATATGGGAACTAACGTGTTACATCCAAGTATTTTCTAACGAACACCAGGTCTAATGAAGAATCTCCAAAAATGTCAAAGGAACACATGAATACATGACGAAGAGTTCCCTTCAAAGGAACTTTGGAGAAGACAGTTCCAATTACATGGGAACTCACATGTGCAAACAAAGACCACTCGACGTGATTCACGGGATTCTGTCTCAAGACAAAACAAGCGCTCAATCTGAGGAACAGACTGAAGCGAGTGATCCAACGGCCCGATTGCTTCTCAAAGTTGACTCAATTTAAATCAAGTCACTTGAGAAAGACAAAGACTTGGCATACAAGACAAAGGGCATTTTGGACACAATGAAAGTCAAGATTGCAGCCCAAGCAAAGACAAGTATAAAGCCAAGTAAATAGTGCTCGATAAAACACTTCTCCCAGAATTCACGTCACTCACAAAAAAAGAAAGACAAGAGAAGAGAAGTCCCCGACGACGAGTGTGCAATCTCGACGACGGCGAATCCAAGTTCCCAGGAGATAGGGAACTGTGACATTAAGCTCAAGGTGTAAGGTTCGATTTGTCTTATGCTTAGTTGAGATGTTCGCTTACGAACAAAGCCGATTACTAGTGTTATTAGAGTTAGGTAGAACTGCTAGGAACATGGAAGTGTAAGTCCGCCTACGTAACTAAGGAACAATCAATAAGATAAGAAGATCGTTCAAAATCCTCCAAGCGGAGGTAGAGGTTTACCCACACAACTAGTTGGTTGTTGTGGGGTTCCTCTATAAAGGAACTGTGTCAATTGTATTCTGTTTACTTGTTTGATTCTATACTTCTACCGCTAGTTCTGAAGCTCTTGTTAACACGTATCGATCCAACAATGCTTGTTTTTACTCTCAACTTTCTATGTACGATTTACAATTGAACCCCAACAGATACATTGACTAACATCGAGAAGACTAATTTTCCTAAAATCAAGAGCCTCCAAATTCAGATTAACCTCATATATTCAACCAAAATAAAAAATAAATCTAAAAAGTTAGTACTTAAATAATCTGAAAATATAACCATTCTCAACTCGTATAGCTCGTCTTGGCCTAAATTATGCACGACCCATTTCCAACAACTATCCAACCCAAATTAATTATGTTGTCTATCCCAATCAATAACAACTTACGGAGTATTTTAAAAAAAAAAAAAAAACTCGCATATAATCGTAATACATTGAAACCCTTTAATTTTGTAATAATATTTGAAACATGATGTTAATCAGTTGCATGATCTCATACCTAGACCAAGCAATATAGTATTTTTTTAGTAAAATACCGGTGAGAATTTATATATTTAGCTCTGTATATAATTGGATAGCTATTAGCTGACATATATGCATGAGATTATATTCTCCTTTATATGGCTTATCTGCAGGTTGGATGCAATCGTAATGGCGCCCATATCAAATTAGATTGATCCGTTAGTTGTTTAAAATCCCCCATAAATCAATACTACTATATAATAGGTAAATTTTATATAAAATTTTAAACTGTTGGCAGCCTCTATATATATTTATATGATGATCCCAAGATACAAAGTACCCCTCCAAACCTTAATTTAATTTCTTTTGATTTTTTAATCTTTGATATACATATGATCCACATATAACATATATTTTGCATATGCATGCAATTACGACCTCGACCGAAATCAATAGTAATAAATTCGATATGGTTCCTAACCCCCTGTCACGTTGTCTGGAGCAATCATAATCCTACACTTGTTATTAATGCTGTCGATCGTCTCCAATCATATGTTATCTTCATGTATTTTTAATGATTATTCAAATATATACGTAATGTTGTTACATTGCATTATATTATATTTTTTGTATTTATATATGTTGTTGAGTAAAGTTCAATGATGTAATGAATTATGTATACAGCACTCAAATTCAAGTATTACACGTACGTAAACTACGACAAGAAAAAAAAAACTTTATCATATGCATAGTTCTTTACCACATATATAGTTATTTTAAGTAATCTTGTATTAAAATATTATTTGAGAAAATTTTATATGGAGTACAAAAAGAGATATTGAGCATAGAATTCAAATTTAACATAATTCAAAACCTCAACAACAATTATATATAATGAAGAAAAATACGTTATTTATGTATATTTTTAATAAGTTAATAATTTGACATGAAATAATATATATAGATCTTTCTAGTTTTATTTATTTAGGAATTTTATTTTATTTTTTAAGGATTTATGATTTTTTTTTTTAGAATTTTAGTTTTTAAAAGAAGGTTTCTTATCCTATATACTTAAGGATATAGATTAAAAAAATCAAATATATATTACATATGCATTTCAATCATAATATCGATCTACTGAAAACTAATTTAATCATAGCTCCATTTTACCACAAAAAAAAGCAAGTTATTGGATAATATATATTAAAAAATGCATTCACTAGATAGGATCAATATGTATCCAATAAGAATAATAAAAAAGAGGGTAAATGGATTATATTCTTATATCCGAAGCCGACCAATAAGACTCAATTAATAGGTTTATCAAATACCAATCATCATGCATTTCTTATTAATTCTCTCTCTAAATATTTTGAATGGTTCTTATTCTCTATATCATATATAGAGTTCTGTCGACCAAAAATAATAAGTGTTCCATAGAATTTCTTCTCAATTAAATCGACAAAAATCATGAAAATATTAGTAATAAATATATAATTCTTATGACACATGTAATAATGGCCTAAAAATGTCATGATCAACAGTAGAAAGTTATAGTTGTATTGTATATATATAATGACATAATGTTATTGGCTAGTTAGAGTGCTAGACGTGCTTCATTATAAATTATTGTATTCTGGAGGTTTATTCTGCTATATTTGTATACATATATAATATATCAAACAACAATAGAAAATTGTTTGTATCAGTTGTATTGTATGTTAAAAAGTGAATAATTTATCAACTGACCAGATCAACAGATCGAATCAGCACGTACTTGAATGATATTGATCGACCCAATCAGTAAGCGTAACATGTTACATGTACGTACCATAACTCAATATTCCTCCAAATTTATATGTATATTGTGATGATGTATTAAGGAAGATTAAACAAATACTTACAATCCAAAAACAATTACATGTAGAGACCAACTAGGCAATCACGTTTATCCAGTACACATCAACACTGCATATTTGTTCGTTAGTATATATCCTAAATTACAAGGCAAACAAATCAACTTCGTGATGTTATACTAGGATTATTATATTATTCTACACATATGATTAAACAATAAACTCTCCACAATGGGAACGGAATAGTCCATATTTCAATTTATTAAATTGTTCTTAGTAGCACGTCAAATTTAGAGATGGTTAATCAACTTTAAGTGCATTTTTTATTGTAGTTCCGGTAAAACTCTACATGTTGATTTGACAAATTCTTAATCATTAAACTTTAATTGAACCACAGCAAAATTAAACCTTGTATCTTTCTTTTTCTTTTTTATTTGTCAAGAAGGCATAATTAGGACTGTCAATTATTTATGGGTGACCGACCCACCCGTTTAACCCACCCGAAATAAACGGGTGAAAACCCAATCAAAGCGGGTGACGGGCGGTTCGGGTGACGGGCGAAATGGGTTATGGGTCGGGTAAGGGTGAGATTTTATCACCCAATAACCCGACCCAATTAACCGACCGTTCAACCGACCCATCACCCGTTTCACCCAAACCACCCGTTTCACCCATTTCGATCTATAATTTATAATATATGGGCCCTTAAAATCACATATATAAATCACTTTGGTCTTTTGATAAATAAGTCGGCCCATTTATTTTCCAGCCCATCTATTTGCTTGAATATTGATTGCCTCAGTCAGTAACTTCATTAGTGAAGGTTTATTAGTATGTTCTACACTTTCCATCCCTAGTGGCTGGCCTCTTAAAAATTCTTCCATCTCTGACCTGAATAGCGCCGCAGCTGCACAACACTTCTCGTCAACCAACTGCAAACCACCAAGTGCAGCCTCGTTCTACACCTCTTCCGACACCATTGTTGCCCCAACTGGCGACCTTCGGTGGAGCTGCCACCACCACCGACCCACTGCAGCCCCGTTCAACTGGATTCACCGCAGCCCCGTATAACCAGCGGGTGACAATTTATTTATAACTTTAGTTTAGGTGACGGGTGGAATATTTGACGAGTGACGGGTGGATATTTATAAACGCAACCCCATATGGATATTTATAACTTGTTTATGTATGGCAAGTTATTTATATTATAGAGTACATCGGTTATACGGGTGAATGGGTCACCCATATAACCAGCGGGTGACGGGTAATTTGGGTGACGGGTGGAATATTTGACAGGTGATGGGTGGGTCGGGTGGGGCATTTTAACTTGCGGGTCGGGTGGTGAAAGTGCTCCACCCACCCATAACCCGACCCATTGACAGCCCTAGGCATAACCTATTGCAAATCTTATTAACTTCAACAAAGGAAACCCCCAATTAAAGAGGGTACATCCTTGTACAGTTGTACTTGTAGACTTGTAGATGATCCTCCACACAAAATTGACGCCTTCTATTTGCGTCCCATATGAAGACTTGGGGCCATCATGGCTATGACTACAAGAGCGCGAACCAGTCATTAAAATTGCGCATATTTTATGCACGAAACATCCTTCACCAATTACAGATGAAAAAGAACTTAGCTAGTAAGTACTCTTGCTTAGTTGCATCTGTAAATAAAAATAGTATTTATATATGACAAGTAATTATAAAAATCTAAACTTGATGCGTTATGAGCAAACAAAACATGGGTTAACAATGCAAATTTTGTGGGTTACACTTTACATGATCAAAAGTAAAGCATATGGAAATGTTAGTGTGTTACGAAGCAGGACTTATGCAAAGGGTTTCAATTAGTCGTGTTGTCAAGTTATTCAATTAGTGTGTTACAAACCTTCGCTCTCAAGTCTCAACACAAGCTAATCGTCTTCTACGACGACAACCTCATTAGTTAGTTAGTCAAATTGGTATATAAAAGGTGGTTGCTCGTTTAAGTACAAAAGTTGAATATCATGGTCTTGCTTTTGCCATGGTGGAACTTGCCTAACTTCATCAACGTTCTCTAGAAATTCGCCAAACAATAATTTGCACACTTGTTCTCTTGTGTGACAACCTTTTTGCCACATTTTTTTGCCAACAACCTAACTATCACATCTAAGTTAACAACAGATTTTGCTTGATTGTTATTTTGTATGGTCACGTGAATTAGTTGTGCACGAATCAACTTGTAATATGCTACTTAATATAATTTGGTAGATTTGATATGACACTATTCATTATATGATTGTTGGAAGATGGTTTTATTTTATTGATGTCAAATACATTACTAAAAAATTACTATTTTTGTAAATTCAATCTTTGAAACAATCCATCTTCTTGACAAATAAAAAACATCGATCTTATGGTAAAAAATTTCTTGAAAATATTTCAAACATTTTTTATAATAATTAATTTTCTTGAAAATTTAAAATTATTGATATTTTGGCTTCCCATTGAAGGTAATGGCATGGTTATATATAAAAGACATCTTATGGTAACAACTTTCTTTACACCAAGGCACGCTTCGTTGATAATTAGTTTCGATATTGAGTCGCCGTAAATTATTTTAAACTTTAAGATATGTGTTGTTTTACCGCATCCAATCAAATGTGTAATTTGGGCATTAAACTTCACTTTTAATTTGTGATAAACCCCATTCTAAAAATTTCTTATAAGTATCGCATAGGTGTTAGGTCAACCCGCTAGACATCCGTTTAAATATGTCTAATTAACCGTTTAAGTTGTCCATGTGCTAGAAGATATATGTTTTTAGAACATGGGTGCCAAAATACGACTATTTATAAACATAACAAATTAATAAAAACAAACAAAAAGAATGCAATTGGAAGATGGTTGAAGATAAGTGTGGAGATTTGATTTCAGAGATTTGGGAGCGAAAGACGCCGCGCCACGGTTGGTGGGTCCCTGGGCGGTGTCTTTCAAGTTTCAATACAAATCCACCTCACCTCCTTCTTCTCTACATTCATCTGCTGCAGTGGCCAGTGGGGGTGTGTAGATTCGATAGGATGCACCAAAACCAAAATTGCCCATCCACCCCTTATCTTATTTTGCGTCATCATGCTATCATCCAACTCTACACGTGTACTTATTATATTTGTAGGGGGCTTTTTTTTTTTAATTCTAAACGTAAATGTTTTCAGATCAAATCGATAATTCATACGAATCAATAGGCTATTCTTAACCGTGATCTAGACTATTCTAATTTACTTACATTAATCCAAATATTCTTATTTGTCAGAAATTTTTTAAATTTAATAGATAAACCTAGTAAATTTAGAAATCGAAAAATGAGAGCCAGACAATTTTTGGATTTAATACAAACTTCTTCTTTTATCATATTGGTGGTGTTTTTTGTAATCAAATTCTACAATTTAAATGCTTGAGACGAATGACGTAGGATAGCACGTATCTTTGCGACAAAGAGCACACATGGTAAGGGAATTTGATTGTTGAGTGAGAGTTTGAAATTCTTTTGCAGGGGGCGGTGTGAAACTGCAAATAAGGCAGGTTTTGTGGATATGACAAGACGGTGATGACCCATTCATATTCGGCTAAAGAGACCTAGCAATGCAAGTAGGTCAAAAAAACATCAAAGAAGAGAAAAACTCTTCCAACTTTCTTTTTGTTAGTTTTTGCATTTTTATAAAGACAAATTTGACGGTCCCCTAATCTGTGCGCAACAAAAGGGTGAAAAACATGAAGAAGCTGAAAATGGAGCGATTCTTACATATCTTTCATGAAAACGACTCCAGCCCAAATTTGATGAATTTAGCAACTCCAACTATCACATCCAGGTTGGACCTCAGCAACGTAAAATAAATTTGGGCTGTTCACAATTTATACGTGTCTTATTGATTACCCTATTCGTGTGGTGATCGTGCCCTTTCCCATGTGCAGATTTTGGCGTTCGATACGTATCCACATTGAGCATGATATGTGCTGTCTTTCTAAATCGTCCGTCACAATTTCACATTTACTACTGTGATATACTGTAAAAAGGAACCAAAAATTACTTTTTTTATTGTTCTTTCACAACTCATTTTACTTATGAAACAAAATTTGGGACAGATCGATGAGTTAATGCATTGGACTTTATTATGTTTGCTTAGATGCAAAAGTGTCCCCCGAGGATGACAAATCATTCAATTTTGTTGTCCCTTGGTGAAATGAACAACTTTTGTGGGACATTAAATCCACTCGTTATTAACATGTAAAAGAAGAGGCAATGAAACTTTACTAGACAAAATGCAAGGGAAGGAACTAAAAAAAGAGATATCAGATATCACTGAGCTGAATGGTCTTGAAGGCTTACAATTACAAACAATGGATTTTAAGCTATACAATCAAAGAAAACAAATGCACCTTTTTTTTCGGATGCTATTTCTCTAATTTCCTTTCCCTTCTTTTGTGCAGGAAATACAATTCTGGGATTATTTCATCAAGAATCATGACCTAAGGCCTATATACATCTCTCCTGCTAAAAAAAATAGTACAAAAAAACTACTATCAACTCTCAGTTTCTAACCAATATTAGGATTTGGTAGAGGGAAAACTTACAAAGAGCAAGTTTGAAGAATGAAGTTGGGAAAATTTTCAGTCCAATATCTCAGCTGGAATTTGGCCAAATATATCAGGGCAGGAGTCCCATTCTTTTTGCTCCCTGGCTTCCCAGTAACCACCAATGTAGCGGTACGTGTCGGTTTGTTTATCCTTGGCAAACCACCGTGGTTTCCATCCCTCCTCTTGCATTTTCCGAGCCTGGAATTTGCAAAGGAAAACCAATCAACTTTCCTTGGAACCATGATTTAGATCCATATATAACTTATCATACTTGTTCTATCAGTCATATCTTTAATTTTGATTTTTGTTAGTGAATAATTTGTCCAAAAGTATATAAGAATTTTACAGTGGTTCCAAGTCTTCTTTCTAAGTACACTAGGTAGATTTCTCAACAATGATTTGTTAGTGTAAGCTTCTACTTGTATCGAATAAAAGAAACAGACAAATGAATTTACCTGGCGCTGCCTCTGCTCTAGACGTAACTTTTCACTATTCGCCTTATCAAATTCCCCATTTTCAAGGTATCTTTGGTCTGGCCTAAGCCTTGCATCTGTTGGTGGTAACTTCTCCTACATGCAGGGAAAAAATTGTATCAGAACTTGAAAAAAGTTGCATTTAAAAGGGATGATTATTTGCAAAAGTGATTGGATACAGTTTATTGTGCACGTCCATCCTATAAGTCAAACAACTCCCTTTCTGCAGCCTAGAAAAACCTTAAAAAAAGCCTAAGTATGCAATCATCTTGATATAATATATAGCTAGTCAGCAAACTATAGCCCAAATCTAATGCAAGTCCAGGATTTACCTTCAATCCTGGAGTAAGCTCATTTAATGTTATGGCAAAGCGAGTGAAGTTGTATCTAGTAGGGAACTCAGGTGGAGCACTTCGTTTCCACAAGCAATGGGTTGACAAGGTATCAATTCCTTTTCCCTTCCCCGAACAATCTCCATTCACATAATGCATGCTTTCATCCCACTTTCCAAACAGAGTTGCCACTGTCTTTCCGTGTTTATCTTGTACTACACCTTGTACCTGCACATCAGTTGTTAAAGATGGATCAGTTACTAAAGAAAGCAGAGCATCATCTACATAATGTATGACCATAAATTTCATAAATTTAATTATTTGTGAAGATTGAATTGATTGGATGAAGGAAAAAAAATGGAGGTCAGCTAAAATAATTTAAGATGTGTTTTGCAAACAAAAGTGGAGATAAAACAAGAAAATGGCACCTGACGAGGAGTTCGATCAATAATAGACTGCTCTTTAAATTTCATCTTGCAACTGTAGCTGCGGTTCCCTTGAATACGCATTGTACCATAGTGCTCACAATATAGTTTTCCTAGTATCAGGTTGTATATCGATGTGGTAACCTGTAAGACAAATGCATCAGCAATTCAGCATATGAGAAGCTTATGTTGAATAACAGAATTATCATTAAGGCCAACCTTACTCCACTGGAAAACCTCGCCATCATCAAATTCCAGAGTCAGAACACCAACGGGGTCAAGTTGTATTGAACGGCCCCAAAATTTGCTTTTTAAATTGCTGTCTCCCCATAATTTCCACCCAGTACCCTCGCAGTGACAAGCAACTACCATAGGATGATGGCTGACCTGACTCAAAATAGAGCACACTTTTATCCACAATATTATATAAACAGCAAAATTATAACATTCAAAACGTGTATGCACCAACCAAGTGACCAAAAGCCTTTCACTGCAAAGCATGAGATGTGATTTTCCTGTCTTTTTTCAAGCAAAGAGTGAACAACCTCTCATCAACATTATTGGGATTCATCACGTACAAGTTGGTCAGTACATTATAGAAGGATTCTTTATATGATTTCCACAGAAATAAAAAATGATTTAACAGCCCTAATAATGAACAGTTTTTTTTTTTGATTTGACTAATAATGAACAGTTAAGAAGATAGTCTCACAGATTCAATGCCAGAGGTTTTTATCGCACTTTATGTAATGAACAAAGTAAATGAAAATAATGGAGTAATTACTAGCATGATAACTGTTGAGAATAAGCACCTTCTCAGAGAAAAAACGTAGGCCTTTGTCAGGAAAATCAGCTTCATATGTCTCCCCCAACAACGGATTAAAGGGCTTGCAGAGTCTTCCTTCCGTTGAAGCATATCCAGAGACAGCAAAAGCGGCCACATTAAGGATTCTCATAAGGCTGTTGCCCTGAAACATCCAGTAAAACCAAATAATTACCGACTGGGAAAGAGCAATTTACGAATTATTATGCTTCTGTGTGTAAATGGTGTAATTATTGACGGATCATCTGAATAAATAGTCTTTTTACTGTAGCTCATTATAAGGGAAGTTGATAACTGATTATGCATGTTAAGAAGCAGACATGAGCAGCAAATAAAAATGGTTTATGTTGCAGACTGATACAAGCATGTTATGCATTATGATGCTAGAGCAATGACATAGATTCCCATAGAGGTAAAACAGGTTGGATAAATTTGCATTATACTAAGGAACTATAAAAAGTTTCTGAATGAAAATACAATGGAGTAACTTTCTATGGATCAATAGCATCAGAAATAAAGGTCAAATAGTACATGCTGGAATAACATCTCACCTTTTTACCCCATTCATTTGCTCGGTCAAGAAGATAGGAATATTCCAATTCTTCAAAACACTTTTGAAGAGACGATATAGGTTCATTAAAATACACTGGGAGACAAACTTTTGTGAGATCTTTCCCAATGTTATCTTTTATCATCGACCAAAGACTAACTCCTTTTTCCTTTTCAACAGGATCAGGCAATTTCTTACGTCGCTTGACAGAAGGAAAGGTAGCTCCGGCAGATTTGATGGATGGATCAACATCATCGTCAGACATGAAAGCATTCAGGTCTTCATTGTCAGAAGAAAGTGATGTCTGCAAATCAGGGCTACTACCCCTTAAAGAACATGATGAAAGAAATTCACGGGTATCAAAGAAAGTGTTCTCTTCTTCATCAGTTTCCTCTTCTTCAGCATCAACTCTTTCAATATCTTCATCAGAGTCACTTCCAGTAACTTCTTCTGCAGATGACAGGCAAAAGAGCAAAATGATGAAGAACCAACTAATTTCTTGTACAACGTAAAATAGTAGAGCACATTGCTAAACTTGAGTCTGTGAAAGCTATTCCCACTCCAGGCATGTGTTTACTGCAGGAAGCTGCCAGATCTAATTTTTATGACCAGTTGATATGAAATTGATTCTTGACATTAATAATATCAAAAAAATATCCATATATTAAACATACAGTACTTACTAAGGACCTGAAATAATTTACCATCATTTGAGACACGAGAATACATAGGTTAGCAGCAAACAATTCAACCTGTATATATTTAGTGACTAACTTGACTGCTGGTAAATGAAAGACAAATCCAGCATTGTTAGCTCACACTTCTGTAACATAACCTTTGTAAATAGATCTCCCTTATTTGCTCAACGCTAAAGTTGGCACTACTACATGTAACATTAACTTGTTGCAATAAATGTTATGTCTATAAAATCATTGTATTCAATTGTTCGGCGTGTTTTTGACACTTCTCTAACTTAACTTTATTCTCAATCTATAAAATCTTGCATTCACTTGTTCAGCGTGTTTTTGGCACTTCTCTAACTTAACTTTATTCTCAATCAAGTGACAAAAGAACTTGATGGTAAAATGCAAGGCATAACTTTCCTACAACCCAATATTGAATTATACAACTGATAAAAGTTGTGAAACAATGATATCAACCAGCAGTAACATATAGCAAAACAAGATGAACTTTCATAATGCATACCACTGTCTTTGTCTTGTTTGGAGCTAGAGGTTGAAGCATGTTGCTCTTTTGATTGTTTTTGACTCTCATCAACAACTGTGTTCTCTAAATCAACCTTTTCTGTCTACAAAACAAGCAAACAACTTTAAAATAACCAACAGGGTCTGTCATCTACGAGACAGAGAGAACATAATGTATTATACATCTCTAAGGAACTATTAGAGAATTTAATGCCATATTTTAAGAAGCATATAAAGAGATCTACATGGATCCATTCATTATTATCTCCATTTTTGGTATGTTTTTTATGACTTGCTAACTAAGGTGAGACAATTTAATTGATAAGTTTATTGACTGCAGAGCGGTGTCAAGCAAAACATCCCTATGTAAGTACGTAACCAAAAAGTATCTCTCATTTACTCGCCATTCAATAGTTACTATACAAAGAGAGAAAGAGGGGTGTACAAAACAAAACAAATAAGGCATAACAAGAATAGTAGCCTAGTAAGTAAATACAGTTATTAGCCTATTAGAATACTAAGTTATAGAAATAGTGACATAATCCCAACCCTAAAAGAAGTAAAAACACATTATGTAGCTCATAAGAATATAAGATCCATTTAAGCAAATTTTTTATTGAAGCACAAAGTAATCTTCAACAGTATTTAAACAAAAGATCAAAGCTACCTTAAGTAATCATATGAATTGAATACGAATGTGAGCATATCAGATACAGATTAACCAAATTACCGGTCAAAAATTGACAAATCTACTGCATCACCTAGCCAAAAGTAATAGAACCCAAACAAGAGAAAGGACCCTGCAATAGCAGCTATTTCAATCAGCTTATGCTCATTCATTAGTTAATGTAGCATTAGTTGGATTAGTAGGAGGGCATAGCTCAACTTTGAAATCTAATATAATTCCCAAACTGGATCATACTTTGGCATCTTAGATCACTTTTTTTGGGAGTATAATTATGAATCAATTGATACTTTAGTTAAAATAGGTGTTACTTTTTTCTCTTTGGTTCAACTACCACACCCATGGGAATATGTCTGCAACTCATAATGCTACATTTTCAGATTTTCTAAGCAACCAATGTTTGACAAACAAAAAGGGGGGAAACCAGACTTCTTGCTTAGGAGAAATATTTAAAGAAGTTCCACCAATCCCTCGTCCATACAAAAGGGTAGAGGAAATAACAAACTCAATGCAGCTAAAAAAAGAAACATAGGAGACTAGACTAAATTATCATTGCTGTTTATTCCTCCCAAAAACATAACACAGCACTCATATTAGAGAAACGTATCAAAAATAACATAGAACTTCCCAGATTTAACAACGACCAAAATTATGCTTTGCACTTCAAGTAAAGCAAACTCAACAGTTTATGTACTTTTATAGTTCTACTGTTACAATAAGGGCATTGAAGGAATATTATGAACAGTTATAGTTTCAAATAGACACATAAAAAATTGTGTAATTATTAGGCAGTGTCACTAAAGAAACATTCGGAATTCTACTGGAAGAGGATTTTCTGATCACTAATGTACCTCCAAATGCCGCAGAGTATCTATAAGTTGCCATTGTTTCTGCTTGAGCAACATAAGCTGGCTTTGTAATGCTGAAAACTCATTCCTCATGATCTGTTCACTATCCTGGATTGCTGCCTCACTCACACCCTCTTCCTGTAGGCGCTGCTTCAACTTTTCAGTTGACACTACAAAATTATTTTCAGGTGCCATTAACTCGCTGTTGGACATCCGAGGGAACATGTCCTTCACAGCTTGCAACGCATCCATCCATGTAGCTCTATCTTCTCGACTTTCTGCCCTTAGATGTAGCCTTTTTGTGCCTGTGAAAATGGAAAACCTCTTCTCATCTGATCGACTCTCCCTAGTTGATGAAACCTGCAAAGTTACCACTCGAAAATTAAGAAACAAGATAAAATAGCTATAAGCAGCAGCTTCCTAATAACCATTGATTAAGAAATCTACACATTTGATTGACTCTCCCTAATTAATGAAAGCTGCAAAGTTATCACTCAGAAAATTAAGAAACAGGATAAAATTGCTGGAAGGAGCAGCTTCCTCAAAACCATTGATGAAGAAATCTACACAGTTAGTGAACCAATCTATGCCAGCAAGAGGAAAAGGAAGGTTCTCAATCTTGGATACATAACTATAAGATATATCTTGTGGTAACCTTAGCATCTTCAGGCCATCCAATTAATTGAATGAGGAAGCCAGGAAAAAGAAGGATCAAAATAACAGCTCCTTCTGATCTGATTGATTAGCCTACTGCCAGACCAATATAGAAATTCAAATTTGGCTTTTAGTAGGTATCCTTTCAACTTTAAGGGCAGAAGAACAATATAATGTTAGCACTTGATGCGGGGTCAGGACCAACTGTAGCTCAATCATATACAAGTAGCTTAAAAGGAAATTTTATAAATATAAAAAGGACACACCGTGTCAAACACACCTTAGTTTGAATGGGGAAAATCATATCAGAAATTGATTGGTAGGCAGCAGAGGACAAATAATTAAGACAAAACGTTTGCAATTAGGTCTGGACTAAGGACAATCATATGAACTGAATCTGATTTTAAGCCTGCTATGAAATCTCCATCAAGAAAAGGAATTGACAAAGGACAAAATAATTTTTTGAACGAATTAAAATTGAATACCTTAAGATGAATTTCACCGAACGGCTTACGATGATGCCGAGAATTCGCATTCTTATGCCTTGCGATCCTCCGCATCGACTCCTCACCGATAACCTTGCAACCTTTCTCGGTTTCTTTACTAATGGTGATCTTATCAGGTCCATGAATCTTGTAATACGACACAACTCCGTCTTGCAACACAAACCACCTCGGCCTCCAACCTTTCCCATAATTCACCCACTTGTACAGGATTCCACAAATCCCATTCCCAACAATATTATTGATCTTCACCTCCCTGGCATCGACGGCCGACAAATGCTGGTGATTCGCATTGTTCAATTTGTTCTCCCGGGAGGAGTATTTCGGGATCCCTTCGCTCGCCGACAGGCTGAGGTCGAGATCGAGGCCGGTCAGCGTAGCGGCGGCCGGAGGAGGAGGCTGAGACGGCGGCATTGGGAGGGAGGGATCCGGAGAGGAGTCCGGATTGCGATCGGAGATTTGAGATGCGCAGCAGAAAGGATGCATTTTAGGGAGATCGGATTGTTTTGAGGCGATCACCGGAGGATGAGATCGGAGTGGCGTCAGCGAGAGGTGAAGCCACTTTAGGGCAATCGGTTGATGTAGAGAGAGAGGATGAATTGGGGAGGTTATATGGAAGCTTACATTACAAGAGTTGCTACGAATCCATGGATTTGAAAGAGCGAGAGGTTGAAGGCGGATTGGCAAGGGCAAAGAGGGAAAACATGGAATTTTCAATTTTGGGGGTGGAGGTTAAAGAAGGAAGCGGAGAAGATTTGGGTCGGGTCGGGTAGTTTGCACTGTAAAAAATCGATCCTATTTTAGGGGTTAAAAAAAATTTACCGGTAAATTTTGTACTCCATTATGCCTTTATTACTCAAAATAATTGACAGCCGACCACCGTTTTTTTAGAATATCTTAAATTGAGTAATTATGCTAGAAAACGGCAAAGCGCTGTGCATTTTTTTTTATCTAGTTTCATACTCCCTATTGAGTATTGAGAGAATCTAATTATTCAAATAATGAGATCAATTCATATCAATATTTTTTTTCCTTTCCTTTTTTCTTCAAAAAAATAATTTCTTTCCTTTTCATTAGTCTTCCCATTCCTTTTGAGAATAATACTATAATGACGAAGTCTTCCAATTCTTATTAATAAAAGACTGCGCATAATAGGAGAAAGACTTTTCCATTTTTCCAAATATACTTATATCCTGATTCTAGATGATATGAGAGATGACAAGTGGGATTAAATGTTATAACGAAGTTATTTACTCCTAGTCCGTATAAGATAAGATCCAGCGAATAAGACTTTTTTTCCATTTTGGTAGAATTGTGCTTACCATCCGGTCAATCGGGCGGCTTTTTATCCGAATCAGGTGCTAAAAGAAATTTTTGAGTCGAATACATTTTTCATTTCTTATTGAATAATAAACTCGACTATCAACCCTTTTCCCACAAAAATGAATAAATTGTAGAATCCAGTGATCCAAGTAACGGCGGCTGACTAACTCTTACTTAGTATTAATTGGTATTGAATAATAAATTACCATATAGGTAGGAGGAATATGATCACCTAGCTAGTTAAACAACAATAGATAAGTTAATTAATTAAATAACTTTTGAAGAAACGCCATTTGGCCTAATTTTCCCAAATCGTACAATAATAACCGTGCATTGTCGCATGGAATAACTTTCACCCGCCCAAAAATATAATAATAACTAATGAGGCGACAACTCACAAGGGAAGTTGTTGACTGGAATCCGGCCCTCACACATTCGACATTATAAAGCTCAGCATAAATATATACCTAAAGTTGAATTTTTACATTCACACGTTAAGATGTTTGTATTCATTTTTTTTGTGTGTTGTATTGAAGAAGATTTTTAAGGGATCGAATTCAAGCTTACAAAAATAAATAGAATCTGTACGTATTGAGAAATTAAAGGCGTTAATTCCGTGCACGAGACGATGTCTACTCGAAAAAGAGGATATTATATTGAATTAATTGAGACTGGATCGTATGAGAAAAGAGGAAACGATAGCTCACACAATTGTGTTTTCACTCTCACTGTTTCATTAGTTCAAAGAGTTAGTTACAGAGTACACAGAAGCTCTATTTATATAGAGCTATATTATTACCTCCAACCACTTATAGAATGACACGCGTCTAGTTATCAAACCGACATTAGCTAACATTCAGTAACCCGACTTACACTACATTCCCATTATCCCCTCCACAAGTTGGAACATCTATGAGACCCAACTTGTCACAAAAGAAATTATGTAACCGGTCACCTAATGCTTTAGTCATGATATCAGCAAGTTGAACGTGAGAAGCAACATAAGCTGTCTGCAGAAATTTAGCTTGAACCTTCTCCCTTGTAAAGTGAAGGTCGATTTCCAAATGCTTGGTTCGTTCATGATAACAAGGGTTAGCAGCTATCTGCTGTGCAGCCTTGTTATCACAGAACAGTGTAATAGGTAACTCAACCTCGAGTTTTAAGTCGGTATAAACATAACTAGCCCACACTACCTCAGCGGTGGTACTAGCCATGCTACGGTATTCAGCCTCTGCTGAGCTTCTGGAAACAGTAGTCTGTTTTTTAGTCTTCCAAGACACCAAAGATTGGCCCATGAAGATACACCATCCAGTCAAAGATCTTCGAGTAGTTAAGCAGGCTGCCCAATCAGCATCACTGAATGCTGTTAACTTCAAACTATCTTGAATAGGATAAAACAATCCCTTGTTCATAGTAGACTTCAAATACTTGAGCACATGCATTGTTGCTTTCAAATGAGGCACTCTTGGGGAAGAAACAAACTGAGAAAGATGTTGCACATCATAACTCAAATATGGTCTTGTCAATGCCAAATACAACAATCTCCCAATCAATCGCCTGTACTGTTCTGCATCTGAAACCAATTCTCCACCATTCTGTTCTAACTTTAAACCAGTTGGTAATGGAAATGTAGCTCCTCTA
The DNA here is from genome assembly GCA_964016875.1 of Fallopia convolvulus. Classification (NCBI taxonomy): domain Eukaryota; kingdom Viridiplantae; phylum Streptophyta; class Magnoliopsida; order Caryophyllales; family Polygonaceae; genus Fallopia; species Fallopia convolvulus. The sequence goes on from OZ024737.1 coordinate 38,156,850, forward strand.
CAATCCATTACCTGAGCATCTTCTAAAATATCCCTTATGTACTTGTGTTGATTCAGAAAAGCACCTGTCTCAGTTCTGAATATTTCCATGCCTAAGAAATACCTTGCTTTTCCCAAATCTTTGATGGTAAACTGATTGTGTAAAGCTGTCTTTACCCGAGCAATTTCAGTCTCATCATTGCCAGTAAGCAAGATATCATCCACATAAACCAAAACTGCTGTGAATGAACCACCTTTAGACCTTACAAACAATGAATAATCATTGGTTGATTGATTATAACCAAGAGAAACCATAAATTGAGTTAACTCCTGATTCCATTGTCTAGAGGCTTGTTTCAATCCATAAAGAGATCGTTTCAGTCTGCACACTTGTCCTTGTTGAGCCTTTTCATACTCTTCTGGTGGCTCCATATATATTTCTTCATGGAGAAAACCATGCAAGAATGCATTATTCACATCCAGTTGATATAATGGCCAATTCTTTCCAACAGCCATTGCTATAACAATTCGAATTGTAGGAAGCTTTGCCACTGGACTGAATGTATGCTTGTAATCTTTACCAAGCTTTTGGTTGTACCCTTTCACAACTAACCTGGTCTTGTACCTTTCAACACTACCATCAGGTCTATACTTAACCTTATAAACCCATTTGGATCCTATAGCTTCTTTTCTGGCGGGTAACTGAGTTAATTCCCATGTACCATTTGCTTTTAAGGCTGTCAACTCTTTAGCCATAGCCTCCTCCCATTCTGGAACCCCTTTAGTTTTCTTATAGCAACTTGGTTTAGGAATAGCTAAGACAGCAGAGAAAGAGGCTTTAAATTCCAGTTCTGAATCCAGCAGTGCACTTGCAGCCACCACATAATCATTCAACCACACTGGTGCTTGCCTATGTCTGGTTAACCTCCTCAAATCCTCTCTTGATGATGCAATTGGAGGTGCAACATCCTGTGAAACCACTGACTGTTGTATAGGAACATTTCCAGAAGAGGAATCTGCATTTATATTCATCTCTTCATCTGGTATAACAGAAGTCACTGGTTGAAAGATGTTTGGTTGTGTTGGAACATCTCCACTGTCAGCACCATCTTCCTTGAAAGGGAACTTATTCTCATAAAATAGCACATCTCGGCTATAAAAGACTTCCTTTGCAACAAGATCATAAACTTTATACCCCTTTTGTGCAGATGGATATCCTATGAACACACACTTTACCCCTCGAGCATCAAACTTGTCCAATCCTCTCTTAGGACGTGTGACAAAACACAAACAACCTATAATCTTAAGATTTTCATAAGATGGTTGTGTGCCAAACAACAGTTCATAAGGACTCTTCCACCCAGTACTAGCTAAGGGCATCTTGTTGATCAAATAAGTAGCTCCTAGCACACATTCACCCCAAAATTCTTTAGGAAGATTAGCATGCAATCTAAGTGCCCTAGCAGTCTCCAATAGATGTCCATGCTTTCGTTCTACAACTCCATTTTGTTGTGGAGTGTAAGGCATAGACCTCTGATGAATGATCCCTAAGTCTGCAAATAATAGTCTACAAGAATCATTCAATAACTCAGATCCATTATCAGACCTTACTTTCTTTGGTGTGACACTAAATTGTGTCTTCACCATATGTATAAAATTCTTGACTATTTGGAACACTTGCCCTTTGGAATGAAGAAGATATGTCCAAGTTGCTCTAGACATATCATCCACAATAGTGAAAAAGTATTTTTCACCATTTAACCCTGCAACAGCATAGGGCCCCCACAAATCCATATGCAACAAATCAAATCTATTGCAAGCTCTAGAATCACTGATTGGAAATAGGGCTGGGCAAAAAAAAACGTAACCGAAGAACCGAACCGAAAAACGAAGAACCGATCACTTTTTACGGTTAACCGAACCGAAATTTCGGTTACGGTTAACCAACCGATACTTTTAACGGTTCAACGGTTCGGATACGGTTATCAATATTTTTATGGGCGGTTAACCGATGAACCGATAATATATTTACTATATATTATATGTTTTTAAAAAGGGAATGATATATCTAATCAGTTATAGTTATCATAAATTTTGTTTATAGTTTAATTTTTTTTCAATACGCTCAGAGAGTCAAGAGTATGAGACAATGCAAATGAACTGAGTAAATGAAAAAAATTAACGCATTCCAGTTTGGGCCTTGCAGGACTAAAAAAGCTAAGAATTTTCCAAATTTTCTGACCTAATCTCAAACTATGCAATATTTGATATTGGACCTACAATTTTTATTTTTACATTGACTAGTATATTTTGGATATATCTTTTCATTCCACTTTATAGCCCTAAGGCTTCTTATACAAATTTTGGGTATTAATTTCTATAAGTTGTACATAAAAATACGATTCACCTTCACTTATGAATTATGGGCCTATGGCTTTCACTCTCAAATATAACACACTTCACCCATGAGCACATGCACACCACCACCTAATTAAGATTTCACACACATAAAAATACCTAGATCAACAAAAATCCCTAGATCAACTTCATCAACAAATGTTAAAAATACAACAAAATTAAAAAAAAGAAACGTATTAATTAAATATAATGCTACAACATCAAACATGCATGCGGAGGAGTGTAGTTGGATTGATTTGTGTTTTAGACAATTGTTTGTATTTTATATTTAAGTTAAAATTTAAGTTAATTTTATTGAAAAATAAGGTAATTTTTTATTAAAAATTGATTTTTGATTAAAAATTAAAACAAGTCAGTTAACCGATAAACCGTACCGAGAGTCACGGTTAACCGTAAACGGTTAACCGATAACGAACGGTACGGTTATGGTTATTGAAATTTACTAACCGAAGTTCCGGTTAACCGATGTCCGGTTAACCGAAACTCCGGTTAACCAACCGTGCCCACCCCTAATTGGAAATAACAACCGATGAGATTTAGCTAAATGGCAAGTTTCACACACATGATCAAAATCTGAACTGAATTTGCAACCAGGCACATGCTTTAATCCGGAAAAAGAAATATGACCAAGTCTATCATGCAACAATTTCAAATCCTTTGTAACAGAAAAGGAAGAAATATTGTTTTTGCAATTATTATCAACTCCTGAGCTCTGCAATCTATATAAGCCTCCATATGCTTCTCCTTTTGCCATCAGTCTCCTAGTCAAACGGTCCTGAAACAAACAATGTTTCCCATCAATCAATACCATCATGTCATTCTGAGCAATCAATCTACTCACAAATAACAGATTGAACTTGAAAGCAGGCACAAACAACACATTGTGTAAATGAAAATCAGGCAACAATTCAACTGATCCCATCTGTGTGACTTCCATATTAGAACCATCTGGCAACCTTACTGATATTGGTGCAACAAGAGCTTTCACATTCCTCAAACATTCGATGTAAGGAGTCATGTGGTCTGTGGCACCTGTGTCTATGATCCATTCATCTTTTCTTAAACTGGACACACTAGCAATTAAAGTAGTACCTGCAAAATTCACTGCTGAACCTGATGCAACGCCTTTTCCCTTGAATGCTTTGATCATTTCTTGACACAAGGCTTGCACTAGCTCCGGATTGATCTCAACATACTTTCCAGATGATGTGCCTTCACCTGAATCCAGTGGAGTATCTCCCATAACCTGTGCAGCAACTTTCTGCCCTCTCTTCTTCTTGCCTTTCCACCAATCAGGATAACCAATAACTTCAAAACAACCCTCTGCAGTGTGATTATCCTTGTTACAGTAAGAGCAATGAGGTTTATCACCATCTCCTTGCCCTTTCTTCTGATCTTTCTTCCAGCTATCAACACTCTTCTTGTCATTCCCAGTGTTGTAGTTGTTCTTCCTTTCTCCTTGTCGAACTAAGAAAGCTACCGGATCTACCATCGGAGTCTTGAAGTTTTTCTGACTCTCAACATTCAACACCATATAGAACGCTTTGCTACGTTTTGGCAAAGGTTCAAAAGACAGAATATGGCTCTTAACTGCCTCCTATTCTTGATTCAAATGCAACACAAAATGCATCAAACGATTATGATCCTCCAGTTCGAGAAACCGTGAGACAACATTACACTCACACTTGGCCAAAATTCCACAGGAACAAGTAGGAATCTCACTCAAACAATCAATTTCGTTCCAACATTGCTGAAGTTTAGCATAATAGGACGTAACTGACAAATTCCCTTGCGTGATTTTCATCAATTCTTGTTTCAACTGAAAAATCACAGGAGCCGTACCTCGATGATAGCGTTCCTGAATCTCTCTCCATAGCGCTTGCGCAAAATTGGTGAAGATCAATGAATTCGCCAGCTCAGACGTCATCGAATTCAACAGCCAACACGCCACCATTCGATCGCATCGTTCCCACCGCCCTAGATCTATCGAATTCTCACTTGGCCGTGGTAGCGTACCATCCACAAACCCTAACTTCAGCTTTGCTCCCAAAGCGAGCCTGACTTGCTTGCTCCAGACGATGTAATTACTTCCGTCAAACAGAGTCGTTGTCAAAGCTGTCCCTGGAGCATCTGAATTGTTCAGATTCAGCGGATCAGATTGCGAATTAGCTGCGATTCCTGCTACTTGAATGAGCGCTTGATTGCGTTCGTCTCCTGTCATCCTTCGGCAACAAGATGTTCAATCAAACCAACAATTGCAGCCAATCGAGATCTATTTCTTCGAGCGAAATCAATTCCTCAACTCACCTCAGCTCTGATACCATATTGAATTAATTGAGACTGGATCGTATGAGAAAAGAGGAAACGATAGCTCACACAATTGTGTTTTCACTCTCACTGTTTCATTAGTTCAGAGAGTTAGTTACAGAGTACACAGAAGCTCTATTTATATAGAGCTATATTATTACCTCCAACCGCTTATAGAATGACACGCGTCTAGTTATTAAACCGACATTAGCTAACATTCAGTAACCCGACTTACACTACATTCCCATTATATTATAATGCACCTTATGTTATGTTTTAAATTATACGGACTATATGTAGACGTGTCCGGTTCTGGTTTTTACCGGTTCGGAATCGGCGGTTTCCTGATTTTTTTGAACTAGAATTAAGACCAGCCGACCTCCGGTTCCACTGGTTATGGTTCCGGAACTGCCGGTTTTTTATCCGGTGGAACCGAATCCATGACTTAAGTATATGAAGTAAGTTACAAGTTTACAAAACAACCAATAAAAAGAATTAATGCCCTAGCTTGAATTAGCTAGATATGATGGCTACTGAATGAATCATCTAGCGGGCCAAGAAAATTTAATTTTAGACTTGCGATGATGAACTTTATCATTAGAGTATCTAATGAGCTGTCATATATAATTATAGCTATGCTTAACCTAATCATCCTAGCTAGAAACATATATAGCAGTGTTTCTAATTAAGATGAGTGATATATATATATATATATATATATATATATATATATATATATATATATATATATATATATATATATATATATATATATATATGCATGTAATCTCATCATAGAAAAGCATTTTAACCTATGGAAAAAAAAACTGACATGATGATCGAGATCCAATCGAGGATCCAATTACATTACATTATAAGTTTTGAATAGTGTATACTTTTTACTTTAAAAACGTTTTTGTAAAGTATAACATGAATCCAGTTGACGAATAAGTACGTGTGAGCTTTTCGATCGACCAAGAACCAAATTAAAGCAATTTTACAGGCAAAGGACGATGGTGACATTCGATCGATGAAAAGTGAAAACACATCAGCAGTAGTTCTACTAGTGATGAACATTTTATGTAACATTGTGGATGCCATTGCACCTTCAAGTCTTTAATTTGGCCAAATTTGCTATACCTCAAAAAATATTGTTCAACAAAGACAACTGGGAAAACATATGTTGCTTGGGTGCAAACACAACAAACTTCACGTGGGTTGTGCAAATGGAGGGCCAAAGTGTTAGCATATCTGTTCCTAGATCTATGTTCCGATTGTTTATTTGGATTGAGCTTGTGTTATAAAAGTGATGGAGATGTCCACCACAAATTATTTGAACTAGCTATACAAAGATATAGATGTAGTACAAATATCAATTGGATCATACCAGCGCTTTGTTTTTTTGGTTGTCCACGGGTTTGTCAGAGATTCGTCTTGACTATATTCAGTTTGATTTGAATTGCGCACCTGGCTTTGGCGGGTGATTCTCCCAAGGGGAATTTTATACTTTCACTAGAGTTGAACCCCATACCTCGTGGATGTGGAGCAGGCTGCTTACCAGGTAAGCTTTGTGTAAGCTTGTTGAAATATAACTTCTCACATCTAAAGTTGAGACTAATAAAAGCCCACTTATTAATTATTGTCTTTTAATTTTAGGATGAAACTCTTCAAGCTTAATTACGTATCGGACATGTATAAGTATATGTATAATGTACTCATATATGCATTATCCTCTGTCAATCCGTCTACTTACGGACTTTAAGATTATGGACAAGAAAACGATATATGAATCTTTATTCCGAAGTTCCAACTAAAATTGGTCAAGAAGAAAAAGCAAACATTATACGACAATGCAGTTGTGTATGAGACCGACAATGTCGTGCGTAGTGAGGATAGAAGGGTCCATGGTTTTGGAAGGGGAAGCTCTTTAATTGTAACCTAATTAATGATGGTGACTGACATAACCCAAATAACTTGCAAAAGTATCATATAATGCATGACAAATTTCTTGTGGGCGTCATTATGGCCATCTCAAGCCACACGATACTTTTTGGTGTGGTGGGAATGTTACGGATCTCCGGGACTTAATTGATGAGACAATAGAAAAATGACTTCTAGTCTAAGTGAAGATAAAAATAAAATACACCAGAAGGTTTGGTCCGGCCGTTTGACGCGTTTAAATATTTTTTCTATAATTTTTTATTTCTTGAGTGTAGACCTGTCAATCGGGTTGGGTTGGACGGGTTCGGGTTCGGTCATTTCGGGTTCGGGTTAAATCGGGTTCCGGGTCGTTATGGGTCACAGGTCAATCGGGTCAGGTTACAACGGGTTTTCGGTCGGGTCGGGTTGATCAGCGGGTCTAAAATATCCTTTTTTCTTATGATTATTAAAATTAATTTTTAATTAAATAATAATATTTAATTATAATATATTATTTTCATTTATTTTAATAATAAAATATATTATAAGTTTCAAAATAAATTAAAAAAATTCTATAAATAAGCTAAATCGGTCAACCCAAGGGGTTTCGGGTTTCAACCCAACGTGTTCGGGTTTCAACCCAACGTGTTCGGGTTTCAACCCAACGGGTTCGGTTTATTTCGGGTTTCGGGTTCAAATTTTCGGGTCTTAACCCTAAAATTATCGGGCAGGTCGGGTCGGGTTAGCGGGTTAGGTCAGTTTTTGACAGGTCTACTTAAGTGTATATGAATTTGTAAATATAAAGTAGTTTTGTTATTATGCAAAGTGTATGTGTGATGATTGTTAATTAAAATAATATACTCTCTCAACATAAGTCTATTTATTTTTTTAGAGTTCGATATATATATTAAAAAAAAAAAAATTAGATAAAAATGTCTTTACTTAAATGTTTACTTTATGCATTGAAAATAAAAATGGAGTAAATTTAGTTTACTTTTATTAAATGTAAGTGTTAAAGTGAAAAAGTTGGATCCAAAATATGTAAAAGGACAAGTTCTTTTGAACAAGATTTTAAGTCTAAAAAGACAAGTAGACTTATACGAAGTATAGAGAAAATATAAGTTTGTGATCCCCCTCAAACAAGGTATTCTGTAGAAAGACGTAGTTTGGAGATTATCATGCCTCCTCAAGCTAGACGATCTGAGACAGAGTTTAAGCTTGGAGACGATTGTTTGAAGCCGGAGCCCAATTGGAATTGGGCTATGCCTCTTGGTTTCGTAACGATGCCCTCGCAAAGAGACGTCCATGGGAAAGTTCGAGCTTGAAGACAATTTCTTAAAGGCGAAGCTGATCTCGTGTTCTTAGAGTCGAACAATGCCAATCTCGTGTTTTTGGAGTCAAACAAGGCCGATCCTGGTTTTGTATGAGTCGGACGAGGCCGATATTGGTTTTGGATAAGACACCCGAAGGCGATCCCGATTTTGTATGAGACGCCCGAAGGCGATCCCGATTTTGTATGAGACACGAATGCGATCTCGATTTTGTATGAGACGCCCGAAGGCGATCCCAATTTTGTATGAGACACGAATGCGATCTCGATTTTGTATGAGGCGTCCGAAGGCGATCCCGATTTTGTATGAGACGCCCGAAGGCGATCCCGATTTCGTCGGAGATGCTCGAAGGATGAGCTTTTTTTTTAAGTAGCGGAATTTTTTTAAGCGGCGGGAGTTATTTTGTGGTGATTGTTGGTGACCGATTATAGATATCAGCGGCCATGAGAAAAAAAAATTGAGGATCGAAATACCGCTAGGCAAAATGCTCCGATATCATACAGAGAAAATATAAGTTTGTGAAAGAGATGCGTAATGTTATTAATGATCAAGACGACTATTTATACAAGTGATGAAACCCTAGTTAGGATAGAATCTTATCTAGAATAACAAGTAGCTAAAAATAAGTAATATCTTTGATCCTAACAATATCACCTAGTCAAGGATGGAAAGATAACATTACTGATGATGTCCAAAACAGTAAAAGCAAAAAGTGGGCCCAGGAGGACCCCCATAGGCAAGTTAGGGACCCACGTCCATGCTCGGTTATTTAAAAACAAAACTCCCGACAGATGCGAGGTCTCTCAAACATCCCGGGACGAGGTCTCGACCTCGTCACCGACTCTACTAATGCGCCCGCCCGCTCGAACCAATCACCAGCAGCCTCACTCCCAAACCAATCACAAGTGACTTCACTCATGGACCAATCAAAAGCCCTTATTTCGAGTATCCCACATCGAACATTGGCCTAAACTCAGCCCCCCAATTCTCTATAAATAGAGAAGAACCTCGTAGGGAGAAGGGGTCGAAAAACCACTTGAACTCAAGAACCCTCTTGTTAGTTAAAGATCGACGTGATAGGAACATCGTCAAAAGACCTCGCTACAGATAGGAGAAACCCACAGAAAGACCCCAAAGTCGCGTAGAGACCTCGCTCACGCCTAAAACCTCACTATAGAAACTCACAAAACTCCCTACATCATATCCTCAAATCTACCTCGCCCTAGAATCGACCTCGCAACGGTAGGTGCGATCTCGGAACCTTGTAGGAGGTCTAGGTGTGATTCTTGAAGTTGTACACAAACCTCGTAGGTTTGTAACCTCACAAAAACGGAAAAATCATAAATAAAGGAGCAAGTGTTTGCACTCAAATATAATAATATTGTTTCTTGTCTCGTAGCGTAGCCGTTATTTCGGGTTTCATCACTGGCGCCGTCTGTGGGAACCTCTTCATCCTAAGCAGCTTCCCATTTTAGTGCAAACCTTGATTCCTAAAACCCCCTTAGAATGGCTTGTCCAAACAATTTCTTCCCCCAACATCCCGACAATATGGCCGAGACCCCTCCATGGGCAACGGCAGGTCCGTCAGGATACCCTTTTGTGGTCCCGCCAGGCTGGACATACAACATCCCGCAAAACCCATACCCGTTCCAGGGGCATGAACAGGGTGGCGCTCCTTTCAACCAGTATCCCTATCCGGGGTACGGGCAGTACCAACAGGGCCAAGCTCCCCCATACGTCCCGATTCCCCCCCAGGGGCAACCTCACTCCGAGTACGTGCCCGCATATGTCCCGGGCTACATGCCGGGGCAAGAGGCGCCCACGAACGGATCTACCACGGAGAGACCCTCCCGAGATCCGATGCAGATCTCGCGATCCCGTTCGCGATATGCGGAAAGGCGCGACATGGAGCTGTCCGAGACGGCGGCAAGCGCGCCACGCCCTCTAGCGAGGTCAAAATCAAGGTCTGCTCGCCCATCCGTCGAGAGTGGGTACAGGAATCCCTTCATACCCGAGATCCAAGAGGCACACATGCCCAAAGGCTTCCATTGGCCACAAATGGGACTTTACGACGGCACGGCCGACCCCGAGGACCACATAAAACACTACGCCGTCCAGATGAACGTCAACTCTTACAATGACGCCATCTTCTGTCGAATCTTTCCGACCACTCTGGACAAGGCGGCAATGACGTGGTTCATCAGCCTTAAAGTCGAGTCGATAACCTCGTTTTCCCAGCTATGCGAGTCCTTCTTCGGGCACTTCAACGGCTCGAGAAAGCGCAAGAAAAACATGCGCGATCTCCGTGGCATCGAGCAGGGGGAAAACGAGAAGCTGGGTACCTTTTTTACGAGGTTCACCACCGCGGTCGCTGAGATCGCACAAATCGACGAGGCCTCGGTCCGCGACATCCTCATGGGCAACCTTCGCCAGGGGGATGTCAAATGTCGCATTTTCCTCAAAAATCCGACCACATATGAGAGCCTGTGTGCTCGGATCACGGCACAGGTCTACGCCGAGGACGCTGCCAGCCAGAGCTCGCGACCAAGGACCGACAAGGAAATCGTGACCGAGGCTAAAAGGAAAGCTAAGGTGGCTGCGCCGGCCGCGAGGGACGCGTACATGACGCAAACTCACGACCGGCGTGCCAATTACAAAAGCAACAACAACAACAAAAGCAACAACAATAACAGAGGCAACAACGACAATAGAAGCAACAACCGCTACGACAACCGTGGCGGTGGGGGTTGGAGCTGCTTCGGCGGGAAGCCACGAGGTTACAAAGGCAAAGGTGGCCCCGCCTACAACCCAAACGAGAAAAAGCGCGCCAACCCCGCGTCGGGGGCCAACCTCGTGCAGCAGGAACCAACACGGTCCCGACCAAGCAACACAAAACAACAAGCTCCGGCAAGGCAGTCGAGCTCCGGACAAGCCGCGGCGCCCGATGGGTACATCAACACCATCTCGGGCGGACCCTCGCTGGCGGGCTCGAGCCAGGCGGAAAGAAAAAGATACGCGAGGGCAATTCACCATGAGCCCTCGGTATACAACGTGACACAAACCTCACGGTCCCACGTGGGTATGGCCTTCACGACAGAAGACACCGAAGGGCTCCATATGCCCCACTCCGACCCCTTGGTGATACACGCTCAATTGGGCTCGAAAATAGTGAAGCGAATACTGGTGGACACGGGTTCCTCCATGGACATCATGTATTTTGGCGCTTTCGAGCAACTAGGGATCTCCGCGACATCCTTGAGGCCCTACGCTGGGAAGCTCACCTCCTTCTCGGGAAACGAGGTCGATGTCGCTGGTCTCATAGACCTGTGGATGACCCTCGGTACTGGTTCGACAACGAGAACCGAGGTAATAGAGTTTACGGTGGTACACCTGCCCTCGGCCTACAATGCAATCATCGGGAGAGTCTCCTTGATGAAATTCCAGGCGGTGGTCTCCATCTACCACCTGAAAATGAAGTTCCCCACCAGCGTGGGTGTCGGAGAAGTAAAGGGCAACCAAGAAGAGGGCCGCGTCTGCTACATGACCTCGGCTAAGCAAAAATGCTCTGTGTTCATGATGGAGACTTCGGGTGAAGCAGACCTCGAGGTCCGGGATTTCACAATACCCACTCCCGAGACAGAAAGAAGGGTGATTACCCCCTTCGAAAACAAATCAGAAAAGATCTACCTCGGGGGTTGCCTCACTAGGGACGCAGCAGCGTCACTAGAGGCCCTGCTTGCTGGGTCCCGCGACGTGTTCGCCTGGACTGCAAAAGATCTCCGAGGTGTGCCTCGGACCCTGGCCCAGCACTCCCTGAGCATCGACGTCGCCATTCGTCCTGTGGTGCAGCGTCGAAGAAAAATGAACGAAGAAAGGGCAACCGCCGCAAATAAAGAGGTGGCCAAGCTGCTGGCCGCAGATTTCATACGCGAAGTCCAGTATCCAAAATGGCTATCCAATGTCGTGTTGGTCAAAAAGGCCAGCGGCAAGTGGCGGATGTGCGTAGACTTCAAAGACCTCAACAAGGCATGCCCCAAAGACAGCTACCCCCTGCCCTCGATCGATGCACTTGTAGATTCCACTGCTGGGCACGAGGTCTTGAGTTTCCTCGACGCCTACTCGGGGTACAACCAGATCTCGATGAATCCCCGTGACGAAGAGGAGACATCCTTTATCACTCAGCGGGGGACATACTGTTACAAGGTCATGCCATTTGGCCTCAAGAACGCAGGGGCCACATTCCAACGCCTCGTCGATCGGGTTTTCAAAGACCACCTGGACAGAAACGTATCCGCCTACGTCGACGACATCGTGGTACGGAGCAAGGGCCCCGAGGAGCACCTAGCTGACCTCGCCGAGGTTTTCACCACCCTCGGACACCACCAGCTCAGCCTGAACCCCGAGAAGTGCGTTTTTGGCGTGTCCTCGGGGAAGTTTTTGGGATTCATGATCAGCGAGCGCGGGATCGACGTCAACCCCGCCAAAATAGAATCTATCCTCGCAATGAGGTCTCCCCGATCTCGTACCGAGGTACAGAGACTAAACGGCGCCGTAAATTACTTGGGGAGGTTTTGCTCCCGCCTAGCAGACAAGTCCCTCCCATTCTTTGCCGCCCTCAAAAAGAATGACAAGTTCGTCTGGGACGAGAAGCTCGAGACAGCCTTCTCCGAGTTAAAAACCTTCCTCACCAAGCTCCCCACTTTGTCACCTCCATACGCGGGCGAAGATTTGCAGCTATATGTGGCGGTGAGTCCCGAGACCGTCAGCGCGGTGCTCACAAGAGAGGCCATGCACCCGGTATACTTTGTGAGTCGCGTGCTCCAGCCTGCGAAGCATAGATACTCCCCGACAGAAAAGATGGCGCTGGCTGTAGTGACCGCCGCAAGGCGCCTACGCCCATACTTCCACGCACTTCCCATCCAGGTTCTTTCGGACCTCCCACTTCGTCAGATTCTGCATCAGCCCGCCCTCTCCGGACGTATGACCAAGTGGGCCGTCGAGCTCTCCGAGTTCGATATCAATTATCTTCCGAGAATCGCGATGAAGGGACAAGCCCTCGTCGACTTTATGGTGGAGGTCACCTTCCCCGAGACAGACACAAGCTCGGACGTATGGAAGGTGTTCGTTGATGGCTCACGATGTGACGCCGGTGGCGGGGCCGGGGTGTTCCTCGCTGGCCCCTCAATTGAGACGGAGTATGCTCTCAACTTCGCCTTTGATGCCACCAACAACGACGCCGAGTATGAGGCCATGATCGCCGGGATCGAGATGGAGCTACTCAACGGAGCCCGCAAAATCAGGGTCTACACAGATTCCGAATTGGTAGCACGACAACTCAACGACCAATACGACACCAGGACAGGTTTTCTGCCCGCCTACCGAGCAAAAGTCAAGGCCTTGGTTTCATGCCTCGAAACCTTTGCGGTGGAGTCAATCCCGCGGACCTCAAACACGAAGGCGGATGCCCTCACCAGGTTAGGCTCCGCGCTTCCCTTGGATGTGGGAAACCGCGTAATGGTGGAGAGAAAGCTCTCACGAAGCGTCGATAGCGAGGTCATGTCCATAAGGACCGAGGACTGGAGGTTCCCAGTGACGAGGTACATACAAAGCGGCATCCTCCCAAAAGACCCCGCGCTGGCCAGAAAGCTAAAAATGCAAGCCGCCCGCTACTGCGTCGTCGGCGACCAGCTTTATCGCCGGGGCTACGCTGAGCCCAACCTGCTGTGCATACCGCCCGAGGACACGGACCACGTCCTCTACGAGGCCCACGAGGGAGTTTGTGGGGGACACCCGGGGTGGAGGTCTTTGGCACACAAAATCGTCCATTTGGGGTACTTCTGGCCCACTCTCCGACAAGACGCGAGAGCTTACGTCCAAAAGTGCGTCGGATGCCAGAAACACGGGAACGTCCAGCACACCCCGACGGCTCCCCTCCGTAGCATTCACGCGCCATGCCCATTCGCCATGTGGGGAATGGACATTCTAGGCCCATTTCCTAAAGTTGCAGGCCAAGTGCAATACATTTTGGTCATCGTGGACTACTTCACGAAGTGGATCGAAGCACAGGCAATGGCAAAAATCACCGGAGCAAAGGTCTGCGAATTCCTGTGGAAGAACCTCGTCTGCCGTTTCGGTGTCCCCATGACAATCATGACCGACCATGGCCCCCAATTCGACTGCGAATAAACTCGAACTTTCTGCTCTGAGCTGGGCATCAACCTCAAATTTTCCTCCGTAGCTCATCCCCAGTCCAATGGCCAGGTAGAAAACGTTAATGCCCGCATCTTGACAGACCTCAAAAAGCGCCTGGGCATGGCACAGGGCCGCTGGGCCGAATTACTTCCACTCGTCCTCTAGACGTATCGCACGACCTCCCGCCGCGCAACGGGCAAGACCCCCTTCGCTCTTACCTACGGGGCGGAAGCCCTCGTTCCCGTAGAAACCCTAATTCCATCAGCAAGGGTGTACAACTTCGACGAAAAAGAAAACGAGGCCAACCTCAAAGTCGAACTGCAGTTCCGAGATGAAATCCGCGAGGTAGCGGACCTGCGCTCTAGAGAATACAAGCGACGTGTCGCCGTATACCACGACAAAAAGGTCAGACCTCGCCTCTTGGCCACGGGAAACCTCGTGCTAAGACGCACCGAAGGAGGAAAATTGGACCCTAACTGGGAAGGACCCTACATCCTCGGAGAAGAAGTCGCGCCCGGGGCTTTCAAACTCAGGGACGACGAGGGGCGCACACTGAGCAAAACGTGGAACGTCGCACGACTCAAAAATATTACATGTAGAAACTCGAAACCCCGTTGTTCCTCACAGTTGGTAAATAAAGGATTGCAGGCTTTTCTAAAAACGCTCCCTCGTTGAAAAATTCCACCCCTCTCTTCACGCTTGAGGTTGGAGAATCTCGTTTTAAAGAAAAAAGACCTCCAACCCTCGCTTCCCGCTTGGGGTTGGAGAATCCCGTTGAAAAATTCCACCCCTCGCTTCCCGCTTGGGGTTGGAGAATCTCGTTGAAAAAATTCCACCCCTCGCTTCCCGCTTGGGGTTGGAGAATCTCGTTGAAAAATTCCACCCCTCGCTTCCCACTTAGGGTTGGAGAATCTCATTTGAAAGAAATTCCACCCCTCGCTCCCCGCTTGGGGTTGGAGAGTCTCGTTGAAAAATTCCACCCCTCGCTTTTCGCTAGGGGTTGGAGAATCTCGTTCAAAA
The DNA here is from genome assembly GCA_964016875.1 of Fallopia convolvulus. Lineage (NCBI taxonomy): Eukaryota > Viridiplantae > Streptophyta > Magnoliopsida > Caryophyllales > Polygonaceae > Fallopia > Fallopia convolvulus. Next base: position 38,172,016 of record OZ024737.1, read on the forward strand.
GAAATTCCACCCCTCGCTTCCCGCTTGGGGTTGGAGGATCTCGCTGAAAAGATCCACCCCTCGCTTCACGCTTGGGGTTGGAGAATCTCGTTTGGAAAAAAGTTCCACCCCTCGCTTCCCGCTTGGGGTTGGAGAATCTCGTTGAAAAATTCCACCCCTCGCTTCCCGCTTGGGGTTGGAGAATCTCGTTGAAAAATTCCACCCCTCGCTTCCCGCTTGGGGTTGGAGAATCTCGTTTGAAAGAAATTCCACCTCTCGCTCCCCGCTTGGGGTTGGAGAGTCTCGTTGAAAAATTCCACCCCTCGCTTCTCTCTTGGGGTTGGAGAATCTCGTTCAAAAGAAATCCCACCCCTCGCTTCCCGCTTGGGGTTGGAGAATCTCGTTTGAAAGAAATTCCACCCCTCGCTTCCCGCTTGGGGTTGGAGAATCTCGTTTGAAAGAAATTCCACCCCTCGCTCCCCGCTTGGGGTTGGAGAGTCTCGTTGAAAAGTTCCACCCCTCGCTTCACGCTTGGGGTTGGAGAAACTCGTTTGGAAGAATTCCCACCCCTCGCTCCCCGCTTGGGGTTGGAGAGTCTCGTTGAAAAGTTCCACCCCTCGCTTCGCGCTTGGGGTTGGAGAATCTCGGTGAAAAGTTCCACCCCTCGCTTCCCGTTTGGGACACGAACGAGGTTCGCGGACGACTATTTTTAGGTTGGAACGAACTTCCAGAAAAACGAGGTCCGAACAGAGGCTCACGACCTCGTCGCAGGACTACAATGCCCGGTGTGGTCCGAGCCCCACAAAAGATGTGACACTCGAACCATGGGGTTGGACGGATAAGGACTGACGTATGCAAGAAAGTCTAAATCAAAGAATCATAGGAAAAGAAAGTGACGAAGGGCACAAAATCAAAAGCAGGTGTTTTGATTACAGACCCCGTAGGGTCACCCAAACAAAAAAAAAGAAAAAGATGTTTTAATTACAAACCCCGTAGGGCCACCAGGAAAAAGTTATCATCATTTCTTCGAGGTTTCAACCTCGGGACCGGTAAGATCAATGGTTTTAGGGGTTTCGGCGGAGGCAGCCGAGGCTTCAGCAGGAGCAGGCTCAGCAGGAACAGGGGCAGCAGAGGCAAGAGGCGCGGGCGCACTGGTCGCGGGCTGAGGTCCCGTGGAGGTTAACTCCGGGTTCCCTCCAATAGGCTCTACCTCGGGGGGCGCAGTGCTGGACACAGTCCCGTCCTCGTTGAGGAAGAACTCGCATTCCCCCTCGGGATCCTTTGACCCCAGCTCCCCCATGGTTTCATTGTAGTTGGGGTTGAAGAAGACGATCTGGGGGTTGAGGTGCCCATACTTGGCCACCGCCGGCTTTACGCCCATGCGGACTGCCTGGTGGAACATTGTCCTCACACTCTCCACCAACTCCGCCTTGTACTCCTCCGAGTCCACATACCTGGGACCCGCGACCACGACCTCCTCGTTAAGCTCAACGATGCGCCCCTCGAGGCGCCTGATCTCCTCCTCGGCCCTCAGGAACTCCGCTTCCTTCGCCTTGAAGAACTCATGTTCGGTGGAGAGCTTGCCTCGAAGCCCTTCAACCTCGCCCCGCAGAACCTCGGCCTCGCCCCTCGCCCTCTTCTCCCCTTCCCTCGCTGCCTTCATCTCCTCCCTTGCCGCGGCCTCTGCGGCCTCGACCCGCTTCTTGGCCGCAGCCTCCGCGGCTTTGGACGACTCCGCGACCTCGGCCAGCTCCTTGGCCTGTCGCTCGCACACCTCGCTGCGGGCCCGAAGCGCCGCCTTCATCTTGTCCATCCTCGAATGAAGGAGGACGATGCGAATTCGGTTGTAATTATCAAAAAAGGTGTGCTGCAGGTTCACAGAAGGATGAGAAAAGAAACAAGAAAGAGACAAGAATTAAACACACAAAAACAAAAAAAAAGAGAAGAGGCTTACCATGGCCGAATACCGAGCGGCCTCGTCGTCAAGCGCCGCCTCGGTGAGGTTGTTGGCCCACGCGACCTCCTCCTTGTAATCTCCCCGGGCCCAATCCAACGGGGCCCCTCTGATGGGTCCAGGGCAGTGAAACCTGGCAGGATGGGGGCCTGTATCCCCGCGGCTTCGCCCCTCGAAGTTGAAAGCAGAAATGAGTTCCAGATCCCGCGAGCTTCGTTGGTGGTCGCCCGACCGGGGTTTCTTTTTCTTCTCGGGGGACGACCCCGCTTCCTTCCTCTTCCGCCCGGCCTTGTCGTCGGACGCCCGGGGTGGATGGGTGGTCCCCTTCGTGGTGACCCCTTTTGACGGAACCACATCAGGCCTTTTTTCCCCTTGGGGCGGCCCCGTGACGTCCCACTGCGACGCCCTCGTGACGTTCCCCTTGGGCAGGGCTCCCCCTGTCGCGGCCGTTGGCGGGACAGGTCCCGGCTGCGTTGTACCTGTCCTCGGCTGCGAGCTCGGCTCGTTGATTGAAATCCCCTTGGGGACCCGGAGAGCAGGGGTCTTAGAAGTAGACGTCATAGGCTGTTTCCCCTTCGACGTCGTGGTAAGAGCGTGCAAAAAATCCACTGTCAATACAGGAGTAAAAAGAAAAAAGCAGGTTAGGACGAGGTCAGAAACGAATGTAACGAGGTGTATAACCCCGCAAACATACAAGGAAAAAGAAAACAATCAGGGAAATAGTGATAATAAAATACCCTCTCCGCCCTCGCGAGGAGGGAAACTGAGGCTCAGCCCGGCCCGCTCCAGCCGGTCCTGAGAAAGGTAGCGCTCGTATGGCGCCTGGTACGCTGTGGCGTACTTGGCCTTGAGCGCCTGGAACTCGGCGACCTTGTACGGGCACACGCATCTCTCGTAGTTACCCGGTGCCACAGGGAAATTAAGATATCTCCCGCTGAGGTCTCGGACCAAAAACCATTTAGGTTTCCACGTCCCGACATTCAACTGGGTCGTAATAATTTTAACGTTCGGTGTGCTGAGGTTGACCAGGGAACAACGAGGTTCTCTCCTTGCCAAGACTAACGCCGACAAGTCACTGAGATTCGGCTCGTCCAGAAGCTCCCGGCTTCGAATTGTGTAAGCACATAACAACCGCCAGGCGTTCGGGAACAACTGAGCGGGGCAGACACCCATGGCCCACAAAAAATCAACGATGTGCTGGGCCAAGGGCAGCCTAAAGCCCGCTTGGAGACTGACGAGGTTCACGACCGCACACCCCTCGTAGGACGCCAGGGGTCGCCCCTCCTCCTCTGGCAGTGCCAGCTCGACTCCCTCGGGCCAGGGGAAATCTTTAGCTATGTCCGCGAGGTCGTCCAGCGTCAAATCGGTGGCCACCCCCTCGGACAGGAAGGCCTCGGGAGTGCTCGGACTCATAGGAATCCTTTCTTTGAGGACGACGGGAATACCGGACACAGCGTCGGTAATATAGGCCTCGGGGAAGTTCGATGGCACATACGCGGCCGAAGCTGAGGCAATTGCCGCATCCAACCTCGCCTCGACCTTGGCGGCGATCACATCAGGAGAAGAAGAGGAAGCCATCTCAACACCAGAATATATGCGCAGACGGGGGAAGTACGAGTTGATCGAAACAGCGGAGTCACTGGATGAGGGCTCACTGAAGACCAACGAAGGGGAACTTGGGTTCTGAGAATCACCATGCTCTACACTTCCTACGGACTCGGAGACCTCCTGATAGAAATTCTCTTGGAAATTAAAGACAAAGTCGGGCGGTGGGCTCGCAGAGGCTCTCCTAGGCATGAAAAGACAACGTCCAGGCCGCGAAAAGCTAGCACCTGGAAAAGAAAAGGTCAGTAAGGCACTAAAGGCAAGGCAAACAAAGAGAAAAACACGAGATCATGACCCCGTGAATGAAGGAAGAACGAGGTCAAGCCCGAGATCGAAGAACGAGATCATGACCCCGGGAAAGAAGGAAGAACGAGGTCGAGCCCGAGATCAAAGCACAAAGATCATAACCTCGAAAAGAAAAGAGCACGAGGTTATAACCTCGAAAAGGAAAAAGCACGAGATCATAACCTCGGGAGAAAATGGGCACGAGGTCGCAACCTCGGGGGACAAAGCAACGCGAGGTCGTAGAGGAAAAGGCCACGTGGCATTCTATGGGCTACTCTGACAAGATAGGACGGCAAAGAAGAATATGAAGCGCCAAAAGAAAGGAAAGAGAAAAAAGGCTAACCAACGGTGGAAGCCAGCGGCGGAAGCCCAAACGTCCCGTCAATCAGACATCTTGACGTTTGGGCTCCCAAGGGTTTTCGAAATTCGAAAAATAATGGGCGGAGAAACGGAAGTTCAACCGTCACCCCAAGCAAAAAAGAGAGAGAGAAAAGCGATAAACCCAAAAGCCCAGCGATACCTTCACGGCGGCAACCGCCCCCCACCACCGTCTCACCACCATCTCACCACCGCAACACCGCCCCCCGGAGCGTAACGCAAAGAAAAAAGAGGGGAGAAAAGCAGAACGAAAAGAAAGGAGAGAAGACGAAAAACCAAGGGGAGACAAGGGCTCTACGGAACAAAAACCACCAACAACGCCGCCGCGCAGCCAACAAAGAAACACCCAGAAATCACAAACACCCACCCAGATGCGAAACGGAACGAAGAAAGAACAAAGAAACACCCAGAAATCACAAACACCCACCCAGATGCAAAACGGAACGAAGAAAGAACGAAGAAAAATAACAAAGGCAAGCGCCAAAAACCACACAACCCTGCCACCGCCGCTTCGCCACCGTGACACCGGCGCGAAACACCGGGCGACACACCGTCGCCCTTACGAAACACGGGGCAAAAAGTGAACAAAGGAAGAATCAAAGGCAAAAAATACCAAAAGACAGGAGGAAGAAGATCAAGAACTTACTTGTTTAAAAGGTTGGCGAACGAGAGGCGGTGGCGCAACTAGCGAACGGCGAAAAGCTCGTCGGAAACCGTCTGGAGAAACCGCTCAGAAGAAACCGAAGAGATAAAGAGAGAGAAGGAGCGGGAGGCGTGTGGGATACGCCCTTATATAGAGCAGATTTGAGCCTCCCCCCACTCCCGAGTGGCTTCTTGGGCCTGTCTCACCTGGACGGCCCACTAAGCAAAGTACGGCAAAAAGGCCCAAGGATCTTCATCCGTGCAGAACAGGGCCTCACACCTCGCAAAGCGCCCTCCCTTCCTCGAGAACTTCATAAACCTCTAAAAAACACCCCGCATCTCGCGAATCCAAGAAACTTATGCCCTGCGACCCTCGGGGCGAGGCCCCCAGGCAATGGGGTTGTGATGATGTCCAAAACAGTAAAAGCAAAAAGTGGGCCTAGGAGGACCCCCATAGGCAAGTTAGGGACCCACGTCCATGCTCGGTTATTTAAAAACAAAACTCCCGATGGATGCGAGGTCTCTCAAACATCCCGGGACGAGGTCTCGACCTCGTCACCGACTCTACTAATGCGCCCGCCCGCTCGAACCAATCACCAGCAGCCTCACTCCCAAACCAATCACAAGTGACCTCACTCATGGACCAATCAAAAGCCCTTATTTCGAGTATCCCACATCGAACATTGGTCTAAACTCAGCCCCCCAATTCTCTATAAATAGAGAAGAACCTCGTAGGGAGAAGGGGTCGAAAAACCACTTGAACTCAAGAACCCTCTTGTTAGTTAAAGATCGACGTGATAGGAACATCGTCAAAAGACCTCGCTACTGATGAAACCCGAAGTGACGGCTACGCTACGAGACAAGAAATAAGATTATTATATTTGAGTGCAAACACTTGCTCCTTTATTTATGATTTTCTCCCAAATAACGAGGTTACAAACCTACGAGGTTGATGAACAACTTTAAGAATTACACCTAGACCTCCTACGGGGTTCCGAGATCAAACCTAAATGTTGCGAGGTTGACTCTAGGGCGAGGTGGATTTGGGTACGTGGTGTAGAGAGCTTCGTGAGATTTTGTAGCGAGGTCTTTAGTGTAGGCGAGGTCTTTGTATGACTTGGAGTCTTTTTGTGGACTTCTCTTATCTATAGCGAGGTCTTTTGACGGTATTCCTATCACGTCGATCTTTAACAAACAAGAGGGTTCTTGAGTTCAAGTGGTTTTTCGACCCCCTCTTCCTACGAGGTCCTTCTCTATTTATAGAGAATTGAGGGGCTGAGTTTAGGCCAATGTTCGATGTGGGATACTTGAAATAAGGGTTTTTGATTGGTCTATGAGTGAGGTCACCTGTGATTGGTTTGGGAGTGAGGTTACCGGTGATTGGTTCGGGAGTGAGGTCGCTGGTGATTGGTTCGAGCGGGCGGGCGCATTTAGCAGAGTCGGTGACGAGGTCGAGACCTCGTTGAGAGACCCCGCATCCGTCGGGAGTTTTGTTTTTAGATAACCACGTGGACGTGGGTACCCAACTTGCCTATGGGGGTCCTCCTGGGCCTACTTTTTGCTTTTATTGTTTTGGACATCATCACAACCCCATGGCCTGGGGGCCTCGCCCCGAGGGTCACAGGGCATAAGTTTCCTGGATTCGCGAGATGTGGGGTGTCTTTTAGGGGTTATGAAGGTTTCGAGGTTGGGAGGGCGCTTTGCGAGGTGTGAGGCTCTATTCTGCGTGGATAAAGATCCTTGGGCCTTTTCGCCGTTCTCCGCTTAGTGGGTCGTTGCGTTTTTGGCGTTTGCCCTTTGTTATTTTTCTTCGTTCTTTCTTTGTTCCGTTTCGCATCCGTGTGGGTGTTTGTGATTTCTGGGCGTTCCTTCGTCTTTTCTTCGTTCCGTTTCGCATCTGGGTGGGTGTTTACGATTTCTGGGTGTTTCTCCGCTGGCTGCGCGGCGGCGTTTGTTGGTGGTTTTTGTTCCGTAGAACCTTCGTCTTCCCTTGGTTTTTCGTCTCCTATCCTTTCTTTTCGCCCTGCTTCTCTTTCCTCTTTTTTCTTTGCGTTACGCTCCGGGGGGCGGTGTTGTGGTGGTGAGATGGCGGTGGGGGGCGGTTGCCGCCGTGAAGGTATCGCTGGGTTTTTGGGTTTATCGCTTTTCTCTCTTTCTTTTTTGTTCGGGGCGACGGTTGAACTCCTGTTTCTCCGCTCACCATTATTCGAATTTCGAAAACCCTCGGGAGCCCAAACGTCATGATGTCTGATTGACGGGACGTTTGGGCTTCCGCCGCTGGCTTCCACCGTTGGTTGGCCTTCTTTCTCTTTCCTTTCTTTTGGCGCTTCAAATTCCTCTTTGCCGTCCTATCTTGTCAGAGTAGCCCGTAGGGTGCCACGTGGCCTTTCCCTTTATGATCTCGCGTTGTTTTGTCCCTCGAGGTTGCGACCTCGTGCCCATTTTCTCCCGAGGCTATGATCTCGCGCTCTTTTCTTTTCGAGGTAATCATCTCGCGCCTTTCCCTTTTCGAGGTTATGACCCCGTGCTCTTTTCTTTTCGAGGTTATGATCTCGTGCCTTTCCCTTTTCGAGGTTATGACCTCGTGCTCTTTTCTTTTCGAGGTTATGATCTTCGTGCTTTTCCCTTTTCGAGGTTATGACCTCGTGCTCTTTTCTTTTCGAGGTTATGATCTTCGTGCTTTTCCCTTTTCGAGGTTATGACCTCGTGCTCTCGGGCTCCACCTCGTCCTTCCTTCTTTCCCGGGGTCATGATCTCGTGTTTTTTCTCTTTGTCTGCCTTGCCTTTAGTGCCTTACTGACCTTTTCTTTTCCAGGTGCTAGCTTTTCGCGGCCTGGACGTTGTCTTTTCATGCCTAGGAGAGCCTCTGCGAGCCCACCGCCTGGCTTTGTCTTTAATTTCCGAGAGAATTTCTATCAGGAGGCAACCGAGTCCGTAGGAAGCGTAGAGCCTAGTGATTCCCAGAACCCGAGCTCCCCTTCGTTGGTCCTCAGCGAGCCCTCATCCAGCGACTCCGCCGCTTCGATCAGTTCGCATTTCCCTCGTCTGCGCATATACTCTGGTGTTGAAATGGCTTCCTCTTCTTCTCCTGATGTGATTGCCGCTGAGGTCGAGGCGAGGTTGGACGCGGCCATCGCCTCAGCTTCGGCCGCGTATGTGCCTTCGAGCTTTCCCGAGGCCTATATTACCGATGCTGTATCAGGCGTTCCCGTCGTCCTCAGAGAACGGATTTCTATGAGTCCCAAGTACCCCCGAGGCCTACCTGTCCGAGGGGGTGGCCTCCGATTTAAAGCTGAATGACCTCGCGGACATAGCTAAAGATTTCCTCTAGCCCGAGGGAGTCGAGCTGGCACTGCCAGAGGAGGAGGGGCGACCCCTGGCGTCCTACGAGGGGTGTGCGGTCGTGAACCTCGTCAGTCTTCAAGCGGGATTTAGGCTGCCCCTGGCCCAGCACATCGTTGATTTCTTGTGGGCCATGGGTGTCTGCCCTGCTCAGTTGTTCCCGAACGCCTGGCGGTTGTTATGTGCTTACACAATTCGAAGTCGCGAGCTTCTGGACGAGCCGAATCTCAGCGACTTGTCGGCGTTAGTCTTGGCGAGGAGAGAACCTCGCTGTTCCCTGGTCAACCTTAGCACACCGAACGTCAAAATCATCTCGACCCAGTCGAACTGCGGGATGTGGAAACCTAAATGGTTTTTGGTCCGAGACCTCAGCGGGAGATATCTTAATTTCCCTGTGGCACCGGGTAACTACGATAGATGCGTGTGCCCGTACAAGGTCGCCGAGTTCCAGGCGCTCAAGGCTAAGTATGCCACATCGTACCAGGCGCCATACGTGAGCTACCTTTCTCAGGACCGGCTGGAGCGGGCCGGGCTGAGCCTCAGTTTCCCTCCTCACGAGGGCGGAGAGGGTATTTTATTATCGCTATTTCCCTGATTGTTTTTTTTTGTATGTTTGCGGGGTTATACACCTCGTTTCCTTCCTGTCTGACCTCGTCTTAACCTGCCGTTTTCTTTTTACTTCTTTCTTGACAGTGAACTTTCTACACGCTCTTACCACGACGTCAAAGGGGAAACAGCCCATGACGTCTACTTCCAAGACCCCTGCTCCCCGGGTCCTCAAGGGGATTTCAATTAACGAGCCGAGCTCGCAGGCGAGGACAGGCACCCCGCAGCCGGGACCTGTCCCGCCAACGGCCGCGGCAGGGGGAGCCCTGCCCAAGGGGGGTGCTATGAGGGCGTCGCAGTGGGACGTCACGGGGCCGCCCCAGGGCCGGGGAAAAAAGGCCCGATGTGGTTCCGCCAAAAGGGGCCACCACGAAGGGGACCACCCATCCGCCCCGGGCGTCCGACGACAAGGCCGGGCGGAAGAGGAAAGACGCGGGGTCTTCCTCCGAGAAGAAGAAGAAAACCCGGTCGGGCGACCACCAACGATCCTCGCGGGATCTGGAACTCATTCCTGCTTTCAACTTCGAGGGACGAAGCCGCATGGATACAGGCCCCCATCCTGCCAGGTTTCACTGCCCTGGACCCATCAGAGGGGCCCCGTTGGATTGGGCCCGGGGAGACTACAAGGAGGAGGTCGCGTGGGCCAACAACCTCACCGAGGCGGCGCTCGACGACGAGCCCGCTCGGTATTCGGCCATGGTAAGCTTCTTCTCTTTTTTTTTTGTTTTCGTGTGTTTGATTCTTGTCTCTTTCTTGTTTCTTTTCTCATCCTTCTGTGAACCTGCAGCACACCTTTTTTGACAATTACAACCGAAGTCGCATCGTCCTTCTTCATTCGAGGATGGACAAGATGGAGGTCGCGCTTCGGGCCCGCAGCGAGGTGTGCGAGCGACAGGCCAAGGAGCTGGCCGAGGTCCCGGAGTCGTCCAAAATCGCGGAGGCTGCGTCCAAGAAGCGGGTCGAGGCCGCGGAGGCCGCGGCAAGGGAGGAGGTGAAGGCGGCGAGGGATCGAAGGGGAGAAGAGAGCTAGGGGCGAGGCCGAGGTTCTGTGGGGCGAGGCCGAGGTTCTGCGGGGAGAGGTTGCAGGGCTTCGAGGCAAGCTTTCCGCCGAACATGAGTTCTTCAAGGCGAAGGAAGCGGAGTTTCTGAGGGCCGAGGAGGAGATCAGGTGCCTCGAGGGGCGTATTATTAAGCTCAACAAGGAAGTCGAGGTTGCGGGTCCCAGGTTTGTGGACTCGGAGGAGTACAAGGCGGAGCTGGTGGAGAGTGTGAGGACAATGTTCCACCAGGCAGTCCGCATGGGCGTGAAGCAGGCGGTGGCCAAGTATGGGCACCTCAACCCCCAGATCGTCTTCTTCAACCCCAACTACAATGAGACCATGGTGGAGCTGGGGTCGCAAGATCCCGAGGGAGAATGCGAGTTCTTCCTCAACGAGGACGGGACTGTGTCCAGTACCGCGCCCCCCGAGGTAGAGCTTATCGGAGGGAACCCGGAGTTAACCTCCACGGGACCTCAGCCCGCAACCAGTGCGCCCGCGCCTCTTGCCTCCGCTGCCCCTGCTAAGCCTGCTCCTGCTGAACCTGCTCCTGCTGAAGCCTCGGCTGGCTCCGCCGAAACCCCTAAAACCATTGATCTTACCGGTCCCGAGGTTGAAACCTCGAAGAAATGATAACTTTTTCTGGTGGCCCTACGGGGTTTGTAATTGACACATCCTTTTTCTTCTTTTTCGTTTTTTTTGTTTGGGTGACCCTACGGGGTCTGTAATTAAAACATCTGCTTTTGATCTATGCCCTTCGTCACTTTCTTTTCCTTTGCTTGTTTGATTTAGACTTTCTTGCATATTCCTTATCCGTCCAACCCCATGGTCCGAGTGTCACATCTTTTGTGGGGCTCGGACCACACCGGGCGTTGTAGTCCTGTGACGAGGTCGTGAGCCTCCGTTCGAACCTCGTTTTTGTGGAAGTTCGTTCCAACCTAAAAATAGTCGTCCGCGAACCTTGTTCGTGTCCCAACCTAAAAATAGTCGTTTGCGAACCTCGTCCGCGAACCTCGTTCGTGTCCCAACCTAAAAATAGTCGTTTGCGAACCTCGTCCGCGAACCTCGTTCGTGTCACCGAGATTCTTCAATCCCCAAGCGCGAAGCGAGGGGTGGAACTTTTCAACGGGACTCTCCAACCCCAAGCGAGAAGCGAGGGGTGGAATTTTTCAACGAGATTCTCCAACCCCAAGCGGGGAGCGAGGGGTGGAACTCTTCAACGAGATTCTCCCACCCCAAGCGGGAAGCGAGGGGTGGAATTTTTCAACGAGTTTCTCCAACCCCAAGCGGGAAGCGAGAGGTGGAATTTTTCAACGAGTTTCTCCAACCCCAAGCGGGAAGCGAGGGGTGGAATTTTTCAACGAGTTTCTCCAACCCCAAGCGGGAAGCGAGGGGTGGAATTGCTTAACGAGATTCTCCAACCCCAAGCGGGAAGCGAGGGGTGGGATTTTTCAACGAGATTCTCCAACCCCAAGCGGGAAGCGAGGGGTGGAATTTTTTCAAACGAGATTCTCCAACCCCAAGCGGGGAGCGAGGGGTGGAATTTCTTAACGAGATTCTCCAACCCCAAGCGGGAAGCGAGGGGTGGGATTTTTTCAACGAGATTCTCCAACCCCAAGCGGGAAGCGAGGGGTGGAATTTTTTCAATGTGGGAGTGTTTTTAGAAAAGCCTGCAATCCTTTATTTACCAACTGTGAGGAACAACGGGGTTTCGAGTTTCTACATGTAATATTTTTTGAGCCGCGCGACGTTCCACGTTTTGCTCAGTGTGCGCCCCTCGTCGTCCCTGAGTTTGAAAGCCCCGGGCGCAACTTCTTCTCCGAGGATGTAGGGTCCTTCCCAGTTAGGGTCCAACTTTCCTCCTTCGGTGCGTCTTAGAACGAGGTTTCCCGTGGCCAAGAGGCGAGGTCTTACCTTCTTGTCGTGGTATATGGCGACACGTCGCTTGTATTCCCTAGAGCGCAGGTCCGCTACCTCGCGTATTTCATCTCGGAACTGCAGTTCGATTTTGAGGTTGGCCTCATTTTCTTTTTCGTCGAAGTTATACACCCTTGCTGATGGAATTAGGGTTTCTACGGGAACGAGGGCTTCCGCCCCGTAGGTAAGAGCGAAGGGGGTCTCGCCCATTGCGCGGCGCGAGGTCGTGCGATACGTCCAGAGGACGAGGGGAAGTAATTCGGCCCAGCGGCCCTGTGCTATGCCCAGGCGCTTCTTGAGGTCTGTCAAGATGCGGGCGTTAACGTTTTCTACCTGGCCATTGGACTGGGGATGAGCCACGGAGGAAAATTTGAGGTTGATGCCCAGCTCGGAGCAGAAAGTCCAAGTTTCTTCGCAGTCGAATTGGGGGCCATGGTCGGTCATGATTATCATGGGGACACCGAAACGGAAGACGAGGTTCTTCCACAGGAATTCGCAGACCTTTGCCCTGGTGATTTTTGCCATCGCCTGTGCTTCGATCCACTTCGTGAAGTAGTCCACGATGACCAAAATGTATTGCATTTGGCCCGCAGCTTTAGGAAATGGGCCCAGAATGTCCATTCCCCACATTGCGAATGGGCATGGAGCGTGAATGCTATGGAGGGGAGCCGTCGGGGTGTGCTGGACGTTCCCATGTTTCTGGCATCCGACGCACTTTTGGACGTAAGCTTTCGCGTCTTGTCGGAGAGTGGGCCAGAAGTACCCCAAATGGACAATTTTGTGTGCTAAAGACCTCCACCCCGGGTGTCCCCCACAAACCCCCTCGTGGGCCTCGTAGAGGACGTGGTCCGTGGCCTCGGGCGGTATGCACAGCAGGTTGGGCTCAGCGTAGCCCCGACGATAAAGCTGGTCGCCGACGACGCAGTAGCGGGTGGCTTGCATTTTTAGCTTTCTGGCCAGCGCGGGGTCTTTTGGGAGGATGCCGCTTTGTATGTACCTCGTCACCGGGAACCTCCAGTCCTCGGTCCTTATGGACATGACCTCGCTATCGACGCTTCGTGACAGCTTTCTCTCCACCATCACGCGGTTTCCCACATCCAAGGGAAGTGCGGAGCCTAACCTGGCGAGGGCATCCGCCTTGGTGTTCGAGGTCCGCGGGATTGATTCCACCGCGAAGGTTTCGAGGCATGAAACCAAGGCCTTGACTTTTGCTCGGTAGGCGGGCAGAAAACCTGTCCTGGTGTCGTATTGGCCGTTGAGTTGCCGTGCCACCAATTCGGAATCTGTGTAGACCCTGATTTTGCGGGCTCCGTTGAGTAGCGCCATCTCGATCCCAGCGATCATGGCCTCGTACTCGGCGTCGTTGTTGGTGGCATCAAAGGCGAAGTTGAGAGCATACTCCGTCTCGATTGAGGGGCCAGTGAGGAACACCCCGGCCCCGCCACCGGCGTCACATCGTGAGCCATCAACGAACACCTTCCATTCGTCCGAGCTTGTGTCTGTCTCGGGGAAGGTGACCTCCACCATAAAGTCGGCGAGGGCTTGTCCCTTCATCGCGGTTCTCGGAAGATAATTGATATCGAACTAGGAGAGATCGACGACCCACTTGATCATACGTCCGGAGAGGGCGGGCTGATGCAGAATCTGACGAAGTGGGAGGTCCGAAAGAACCTGGATGGGATGTGCGTGGAAGTAGGGGCGTAGGCGCCTTGCGGCGGTCACCACAGCCAGCGCCATCTTTTCTGCTGGGGAGTATCTCTGCTCCGCAGGCTGGAGCACGCGGCTCACAAAGTATACAGGATGCATGGCCTCCCTTGTGAGCACCGCGCTGACGGTCTCGGGACTCACCGCCACATACAGTTGCAAATCTTCGCCCGCGTGTGGAGGTGACAAAGTGGGGAGCTTGGTGAGGAAGGTTTTTAACTCGGAGAAGGTCGTCTCGAGCTTCTCGTCCCAGACAAACTTGTCATTCATTTTGAGGGCGGCAAAGAACGAGAGGGATTTGTCTGCTAGGCGGGAGCAAAACCTCCCCAAGTAATTTACAGCGCCGTTGAGTCTCTGTACCTCGGTGCGAGATCGGGGAGACCTCATTGCGAGGATAGATTCTATTTTGGTGGGGTTGACGTCGATCCCGCACTCGTTGATCATGAATCCCAAAAACTTCCCCGAGGACACGCCAAAAACGCACTTCTCGGGGTTCAGACTGAGCTGGTGGTGCCCGAGGGTGGTGAAAACCTCGGCGAGGTCAGCCAGGTGCTCCTCGGAGCCCTTGCTCCGCACCACGATGTCGTCGACGTAGGCGGATACGTTTCTGTCCAGGTGGTCTTTGAAAATCCGATCGACGAGGCGTTGGAATGTGGCCCCTGCGTTCTTGAGGCCAAACGGCATGACCTTATAACAGTATGTCCCCCGCTGAGTGATAAAGGATGTCTCTTCCTCGTGGCGGGGATTCATCAAGATCTGGTTGTACCCCGAGTAGGCGTCGAGGAAACTTAAAACCTCATGCCCAGCGGTCGAATCTACAAGTGCGTCGATCGAGGGCAGGGGGTAGCTGTCTTTGGGGCATGCCTTGTTGAGGTCTTTGAAGTCTACACACATCCGCCACTTGCCGCTGACCTTTTTGACCAAGACGACAAGGGACAGCCATTTCGGATAATGGAGTTCGCGTATGAAATCCGCGGCCAGCAGCTTGGCCACCTCTTCATTTGCGGCGGTTGCCCTTTCTTCGTTCATTTTTCTTCGACGCTGCACCACAGGACGAATGGCGACGTCGATGTTCAAGGAGTGCTGGTCCAGGGTCTGAGGCACACCCCAGAGATCTTTTGCAATCCAGGCGAATACGTCGCGGGACCCAGCAAGCAGGGCTTCTAGTGACGCTGCTGCATTCCCAGTAAGGCAACCCCCGAGGTAGATCTTCTCTGATTTGATCTCGAAGGGGGTAATCACCCTTCTTTCTGCCTCGGGAGTGGGTATTGTGAAATCCCGGACCTCGAGGTTCGCTTCACCCGAAGTTTCCACCATGAACACAGGGCATTTTTGCTTAGCCGAGGTCATGTAGCAGACACGACCCTCCTCTTGGTTGCCTTTCACCTCTCCGACACCCACGCTGGTGGGGAACTTCATTTTCAGGTGGTAGATGGAGACCACCGCCTGGAATTTCATCAAGGAGACTCTCCCGATGATTGCATTGTAAGCCGAGGGCAGGTGCACCACCGTAAACTCTATTACCTCGGTTCTCGTTGCCGAGCTAGTACCGAGGGTCATCCACAAGTCTATGAGACCAGTGACATCGACCTCGTTTCCCGAGAAGGAGGTGAGCTTCCCAGCGTAGGGCCTCAAAGATGTCGCGGAGATCCCGAGTTGCTCGAAAGCGCCAAAATACATGATGTCCACGGAGGAACCCGTGTCCACCAGTATTCGCTTCACTATCTTTGAGCCCAATTGAGCGTGTATCACCAGGGGGTCGGAGTGGGGCATATGAAGCCCTTCGGCGTCTTCTGTCGTGAAGGCCATACCCACGTGGGACCGTGAGGTTTGTGTCACGCTGTATACCGAGGGCTCATGGTGACTCGCCCTCGCGTATCTTTTCCTTTCCGCATGGCTCGAGCCCGCCAGCGAGGGTCCGCCCGAGATGGTGTTGATGTACCCATCGGGCGCCGCGGCTTGTCCGGAGCGCGACGGCCTTACCGGAGCTTGTTGTTCTGCGATGCTTGGTCGGGACCTGGTTGGTTCCTGCTGCACGAGGTTGGCACCCGACGCGGGGTTGGCGCGCTTTTTCTCGTTTGGGTTGTAGGCGGGGCCACCTTTGCCTCTGTAACCTCGTGGCTTCCCGCCGAAACAGCTCCAACCACTACCGTCACGATTGTCGTAGCGGTTGTTGTTTCTATTGTCGTTGTTGCCTCTGTTATTGTTGTTGCTTTTGTTGTTGTTGTTGCTTTTGTAATCGACACGCCGGTCGTGAGTTTGCGTCATGTACGCGTCCCTTGCGGCCGGCGCAGCCGCCTTAGCCTTTCCCTTAGCCTCGGTCACGATTTCCTTGTCGGTCCTCGGTCGCGAGCTCTGGCTGGCTGCGTCCTCGGCGTAGACCTGTGTCGTGATCCGAGCACACAGGCCCTCATATGTGGTCGGATTTTTGAGAAAAATGCGACATTTGAAATCCCCTGGCGCAGGTTGGCCATGAGGATGTCGCGTACCGAGGCCTCGTCGATTTGCGCGATCTCAGCGACCGCGGTGGTAAACCTCGTAAAAAAGGTCCCCAGCTTCTCGTTTTCCCCCTGCTCGATGCCACGGAGATCGCACATGTTCTTCTTGCGCTTTCTCGAGCCATTGAAGTGCCCGACGAAGGACTCGCATAGCTGGGAAAACGAGGTTATCGACTCGACTTTAAGGCTGATGAACCACGTCATTGCCGCCTTGTCCAGAGTGGTCGGAAAGATCCGACAGAAGATGGCGTCATTGTAAGAGTTGACGTTCATCTGGACGGCGTAGTGTTTTATGTGGTCCTCGGGGTCGGCCGTGCCGTCGTAAAGTCCCATTTGTGGCCAATGGAAGCCTTTGGGCATGTGTGCCTCTTGGATCTCGGGTATGAAGGGATTCCTGTACCCACTCTCGACGGATGGGCGAGCAGACCTTGATTTTGACCTCGCTAGAGGGCGTGGCGCGCTTGCCGCCGTCTCGGACAGCTCCATGTCGCGCCTTTCCGCACGTCGCGAACGGGATCGCGAGATCTGCATCGGATCTCGGGAGGGTCTCTCCGTGGTAGATCCGTTCGTGGGCGCCTCTTGCCTCGGCATGTAGCCCGGGACATATGCGGGCACGTACTCGGAGTGAGGTTGCCCCAGGGGGGAATCGGGACGTATGGGGGAGCTTGGCCCTGTTGGTACTGCCCGTACCCCGGATAGGGATACTGGTTGAAAGGGGCGCCACCCTGTTTGTACCCCTGGAACGGGTATGGGTTTTGTGGGATGTTGTATGTCCAACCTGGCGGGACCACAAAAGGGTACCCTGACGGACCTGCCGTCGCCCATGGAGGGGTCTCGGCCATATTGTCGGGATGTTGGGGGAAGAAATTGTTTGGACAAGCCATTTTGAGGGGGTTTTAGGAATCAAGGTTTGCACTAAAATGGGAAGCTGCTTAGGATGAAGAGGTTCCCACAGACGGCGCCAGTGATGAAACCCGAAGTGACGGCTACGCTACGAGACAAGAAATAAGATTATTATATTTGAGTGCAAACACTTGCTCCATTATTTATGATTTTCTCCCAAATAACGAGGTTACAAACCTACGAGGTTGATGAACAACTTTAAGAATTACACCTAGACCTCCTACGGGGTTCCGAGATCAAACCTAAATGTTGCGAGGTTGACTCTAGGGCGAGGTGGATTTGGGTACGTGGTGTAGAGAGCTTCGTGAGATTTTGTAGCGAGGTCTTTAGTGTAGGCGAGGTCTTTGTATGACTTTGAGTCTTTTTGTGGACTTCTCTTATCTGTAGCGAGGTCTTTTGACGGTATTCCTATCACGTCGATCTTTAACAAACAAGAGGGTTCTTGAGTTCAAGTGGTTTTTCGACCCCCTCTTCCTACGAGGTCCTTCTCTATTTATAGAGAATTGAGGGGCTGAGTTTAGGCCAATGTTCGATGTGGGATACTTGAAATAAGGGTTTTTGATTGGTCCATGAGTGAGGTCACCTGTGATTGGTTTGGGAGTGAGGTTACCGGTGATTGGTTCGGGAGTGAGGTCGCTGGTGATTGGTTCGAGCGGGCGGGCGCATTTAGCAGAGTCGGTGACGAGGTCGAGACCTCGTTGAGAGACCTCGCATCCGTCGGGAGTTTTGTTTTTAGATAACCACGTGGACGTGGGTACCCAACTTGCCTATGGGGGTCCTCCTGGGCCCACTTTTTGCTTTTATTGTTTTGGACATCATCAGCTACAGATAGGAGAAACCCACAGAAAGACCCCGAAGTCGCGCAGAGACCTCGCTCACGCCTAAAACCTCACTACAGAAACTCACAAAACTCTCTACATCATATCCTCAAATCTACCTCGCCCTAGAATCGACCTCGCAACGATAGGTGCGATCTCGGAACCTTGTAGGAGGTCTAGGTGTGATTCTTGAAGTTGTACACCAACCTCGTAGGTTTGTAACCTCGCAACCACGGAAAAATCATAAATAAAGGAGCAAGTGTTTGCACTCAAATATAATAATATTGTTTCTTGTCTCGTAGCGTAGCCGTTATTTCAGGTTTCATCAATTACTAATAGAATAAAATACTTAATCTAAAATATATTATCAATACGAAGGGAGTAAAATTATAATGATGAGATTGATGATAAGAAATTTACCACCGCTTGACTAGATGTCCGAAGTCGGTAACAAATTTACCCTTAATCTAGTTACATTAATGCATTGCCTTAACAAAAGGGATAATTAGATTCTAGCTTCCAAGAAAAGAAATCAAAATAATATATAATCCTAACAATTAATATGCAATCCGAATAAACCCAAGTCTAATGATGAAGTGAGATATACTCCGTACCAATTAACCAAAGCCGGTGCTGATAAGTAAAGAATCAGATTCATAATCACATGAAATCTTTTAACTAGCTAGTGAATTAATATACCGGGGGACAGCTATTAATCAATGTACTAAAGCATAAGAAACTTTTTATCGGAACATTAACGAGACAATTTGTTTTCTTTCTTTTTATAGGGAAAAAGACTTTGAAAACTTTAACTAGACAACAATATTTATATGATGGAGAAATAGACCTTGAAAAACTTTATAATTTGTTGTTTTCTTTTTGGTTTTTGGGAATTAGAAATGGGACTGAAACGTACAGTTGTGACTATGAAAGATATATTCAATCAGAATAAAAATAGTATTATAAGGTTACGTCGTTACGTATATTCAAGTAACCGAGTCCCGATAGGGATCATATGCAAGATTTGCACTAATATAATTGCAGGGGAATCAATTCTCATTACGAGTTTTGTTAGAGTAAAACACAAGATTCTGTCAATAAATTAGATAGGACTATAGAACAGTTGGTCAAATGGAGTGGCTTATCAAACATCTTTACAGACACAGAATCTTAGATAACTTGTGTTATACGGAGCTCTTAAAGTTGATTCCCCAAATTTGCAATTAACAAGAAATGGTTAACCATAAATCCGGTTAGCCCTGCCCTAAAGTTGTTGGTTTTTGGTATAAGATGAAGCCCCCAGCTAATGTTGGTGATTTTTTTGGTCTTTCCTTTGCAGCTTGGGTGAGAGCCAATGTGGTGTCGAAGCACAAGCTGTCTGATGGCACGGAGTGGAGCGCGGTGTTCTGCAACGCGATTTGGTGGACGTAGCGTTGGCGGAACGAAGTTGTGTTCGGGCGATCGAAAGAGGTCCTTGATCCGGTCGGGTTCGTTTTGGCGTCGACGAAGGAGTACCATGCGGCGTGGGTGGCGCGGAGCCGCTGTGCTGTTGGCGGTCGGACTGAGGAAGTGCTGGTGGCGTGGTGCAAGCCAGCCGAAGATCAAGTCAAGATCAACACGGACGGAGCCGTGTCTCGGGATGGGCGGGCTGCTGCGGCGGGGGTCATAAGGAACGTGACGGGCGCCTGGATGGGTGGTTTTGTGCACAACCTTGGCATTTGCTCGGTCCCGATGGCGGAACTCTGGGGTATTAGGGACGGGCTCGCCCTTGCTTGGGAGAAGGGCTTCCGTAATGTGTGGGTGGAGTCCGATTCGGCTTTGGCGGTCCACCTTGCTTTGAAGTTGCCCTGCTCGTCTCACCCTCTTTTCAGCCTGGAGAAGGAGTGCCAAGGCTTTCTGACATGGAATTGGTCTATCCGTGTTTCTTATGTCTTCAGGGAAGCGAACGTCGTCGCTGACTCCCTTGCTCGTCTTGCTTTTGATTTTCCGCTTGGTTTCCTTTTTATTTCTGAGCCGCCTGTGGACTCTCTTTCATTTTTGTCGGATGATGCTGAGGGTCGGACTTTCCCACGCCTCGCGAGGGCGTAGTCCTCCCCTCCTTTAGGGCCTCGCCCTTCCTTTGATCAAAATAAATAAATCCGGTTAGCCAAGCAAAAACCCTGAATTAATTGTAACCATATTAATTCACGGTTTTTATTGTATGTAAGATCTCGGTTTGATCCCTAATTGGTAGTAGAATTTTTTAAGTCCCAAACTTGCTTATTCGTCTTTTTTTGGATTCAATTTTTCTAACATATGTCCAGTTTTAATTAGTTTTTATAAAAAGATTCATTAATTTTCTAATAGGGTTTAATTTCCTTCTAATAATATATTTAACTTATGCCCTTGAGATATAAGTTAGAAAAATCGTTTTAGATTATAGCACAAAAGAATGTATTATAAGTTGCGAATTGATAAAACATATAGGAGATTGAATTTGCAAGTTTTATAAGAGTTGAGATTCACTTATGTTTTGTAGGGAAGTATAGGGTACGTACCTTGAAAAATAAAAACCCAAAAGCCAATTAATGATTTTTTTTTGTTAATAGATTGATACGTACGATATTGAAAGCATGTAGATTGATTACATAGATTAGTGATTTAGGGTCGTGCACATATTAACTTAGTAAATAAGTCGAATAGTTGTCCATTCTAAAAGCAATTGGTAATATGAGGAAAAGTCTATAAATTTATATATTAGTTTATTTTTTTTTCTCAAACTCCCTATATAAGAAGTTATATTTCAACAATTACACCGCAAGTTTTTGGACTGTGTTAACTGACTCAAACAAAATTTGGTTTGTGTTACGACAAACATACTTAGGAAATTGAGAAGTCGATTCCAAACTTAGGATACCAAATCTTTAAGATAAAGTAGCATATGAGACATGTCTCTACCTTATATATATATATATATTTATACATATATATATATATAGAGAGAGAGAGAGAGAGTTTAGATTAAAAGAATTATGCTCTCTTTCAAAAGAAGGACTCTATATTCATCCACACGTCAAATGTACGTAGCCGGGCCAAACTGTTACACACAGGAACCATCAAGTTGTGAGATTGAAGGAGTTAATGGGCCAGAGTTTGGTCATTTTCAACAACCATAATGGGCTAGATTGCTTAAGAACCATAATTCCGATCAAATGATAATGACCTATCTTATGAATATATATGTTCTTAAGTTCTGAGGACAACATTCATTTGTCGGAGAGGTTGGAAGATTAAATGTATTTCGTGGTTAGCCAATAAAGCAAAATGCATGGTTAAAACTTAGAAGAAGCAAGTAATAGTACTAATTTAAGTGTACAATATATATGAATGGCAAGGTAGAAAAGAAACTACTCTTCAATAGTTCAATGATTTGATGCAGCTAGTGCATAATGATGAAGACAAAGTCAATATCCACATGGCCTTGTTTGACGCCAAAGTTTGTGTCAACAACGACGGCAATGGAGCGGGGTTTATTCAACACAAGGGTGGGGACAAAGAATTTAACCACGGGACAATTGCAAATTTTATTCCCTATATCATATATGGGGATCATCTAGTGACTATTATTGTTCAAGAAAATGCTCACCCAACTAACTAATTATCTTCTTGTACTAATATTACATAATTTAAAGTTTTGAAAATAAAAATAAAATAAAATGTAGAGTATTAAAAAACCAATAATGACACATGGATTAGTAGTACAAAGGTTTTGGCCTAAAATCCCATATAATATGGAGTGGAGGAATTAACAAATATGATTAATAATTATACAATATATGAAGTCAAAGGCAAACATATTAATGACAATAGTTAAATGAAACATTCACCACAGATAAATCATTCACTTCTCATATTAACTTGGAGATACAGGCATATACTCCATACTTCTAAGAAAATAACTATTTTCAATTTCAGTGAACTTTGATAGCTTCCAGTCTTCCAGTCAGTCACGCACGTTGAACATACAATTAAGCTTATATTCTAAAGCCCAAGTACAAGTTTCAAAGTGCTGATAAATCATTGCAGGCCTCAATCATAGTGTAGATTCAGAGTGCTGGCTGGGCTTGATTTTAAGCCCAAATCTACTACTGACTGGGCCTCTTTGACACGGGCTGGGCTTTTTTAAATTCGGCCAATTTACATGTTTTTTTTTTTTTTTGGGTCTGCTTATACGGGTTAATTTTAGTTGAACAAAAGAGTACACGTACAAGGTCATAGACTTGTCAAATGGGTCGGGTTCGGGATCGGGTCAAAACGGGTCTTGGGTCAGGTTCAATCCGACCGGGTTATTACGGGTTTGGTACGGGTTCGGGTACAGGTCACGATCGTCAATTTTGTTAACTTTTATTTTATGTTTATTAAAATAATAATTATTATATTATATTAAATAATATTTAATAATAATAAAATAATAATTTTATACAAAATTTATGATAAAATGTTTAATTGTTAATTGAAATAATACTTTATCGGGTTGGTCGGGCCAACCCAGTTTTTTCCGGGTCAATCGGGTTCGGGTTACGCTTGACCCATTAATTTTCGGGTGGAGTTTTAACCCAAAAAACTTCGGATGGGTCGGGTCAAGTTTTGACAAGTTTACTTGTGGACCACAACATTTTGAAAATATGAAACATGTCTTGAAACGATCGCAACAAGTCTTTTTGTCTTTATAAGCACTTGGACGTACTCTTATTATCAATTAGTTTTAGGATAAAATCTTAGAATTTGTATGATATTAGTTTTAGAATAAATCTCATAATTTGTACGTACAATTTCTTGTAAGACAAAAATATTATTTAAAGTCTTTTCTTACTTTTAAATATGTTATAAGATGTGTTTTGAAATCTCGCAGTTTGCAGCCGTCGGGAGTTGTGTCGCGGTGGTCAACAGCATCATACAAAGTCAACCCGACGATAGGGCGTCGCAGTTCGACTTTGCCTTTGTCGCGTCGAAGCAACGTTGGTTTGATGCTTGGAAGTTAAATTTTATTTTTTTTGTATTTCTTTTTACAATTTCCGCGTTAATTAATTACTATTTTTAATTAATTATTTGTTTGGTTTTAATTAGGGGCACTTTAGATGGGATGACTCCCAGCCGGGTATGGATGTCGAGTCGTCCGGTTGCTGTGGGAGAAGAGAGCGAAGAAGAGATACGATGACTTGATCGGGAAGCATCGAAATTCCGGGAAGAGGCGAACTTCATCCAATCCGCCACTTGGGAGAAGTGGCAGACGACGGATTGGGCCACAGATGAGTTCAAAGCCAAGTGTGCCCGCCAGAAGGCAATCCGGAATGCCAATCCGGCGAGCCACAGTAGTGGTTCGAGGTCCCACATCGACAC